>OW388295.1:48394362-51185555 GCA_936450465.1 Gibbula magus
TGAATTGTGATGTTTTAAATTCAACATACCACAAAGCTGGTCAATTTGTGAGGAGAAGTACGTTCTAAAGACAGAGTTCTTTCATGTCTCACATGCTTTGTTGCGAATCAATTAATCAATTGGAACGGCGACAACCACTAACGCGTTTTGGTTGATACCCAATCACAGTGCGTGCTAATAAACATAGTTGTGTATTCTGTTAATTAACAAATATGTCTCGCATTCATGTACATAAATGTGTCTAAATAGCAGGTTGATACCCTCATCAACATAATACAAGCTATTCTATGATATAAGAAATTCATTCAATAAATTTAAACATTCTGTTTTTCGCTGACCTTAAAAAATGTCCAAATTACCATTCGGTGTCAATAAATCATCCCATATTTAATTACTGACAAAACAAATAATAACGAACACTTGGTTTCAACTCATAGTTCTCAATTAAAACAAAATGGACAGACAGGCAACTTGCAATATAAATAGAGGTTATCATGAGAGTGTGTTTTGGGATGTCCAATATCCTGCATTAGGAATAAACATTGTATTTTGCGAGCCTTGGCGAGCTAAATACATTGTGTTTTATTCCTAATGCAGGATATTTACCATCCTCAAAACACACGAGCATGATAACTTCTTTAATCATACAATGTCATTCTTCATTCATTTTGCGCAAAACAGCAGGACAACATTATTTCAAAAGTTGAACTTAACTGTAACTAAGCGTATTGATATATGCAAATGAACTGGTTGTTATTCTCACAGTAAAATGACACAAAATAACGCCTCCTAAATTATGCTTTCAGTGAAAAAAATGGTTATTTTTGGCATGATCTTAAATTTCAATGTTTTAATACGTTTTAATAATACGTTTTTTCCAAATGAAAAATATTTAACGTGAGGACAGCGAATTCGAACTCGCGTCCTATCGCTTGTGTAACCATGACTGTAAGCGAATCTCGAAGTGCGAGAGTTGCTTCCCTTCCGACCGGTTGCAAATGGCGACTCGCACCACACGGATTGCTAAACAGGCAGCTAATTCTAAAATCCCCTTTACAAAAGTCACATTATGGAACTGTGAAGATTGCCGTTCGATAAATGAATGTGTCACTCAAACTGCCTTTGTTACCTATGAGTATTATAAAGTGTTTGCTCGGTAGTTTTCAACTCGCGATGAACATGTTTTGGCACTGCTTGAAAATAATAAAATTTTGCCGCACTATGCATTGCACAATAATTTTTTTTTTATCATTTCCAAAATTAATGTGGATCTATATGAAAGGGAGCATGTACTATTTACATGAAGCTGTTACGCTATTATTGTCACGGTTATTTACAGGCATTTGAAATGTTAACGCGTGTGACGTCATTTTTACAAAAGAAGTTCCGTCACTTGACCTCTGTAATTTGCATCTTTATCCGTATATGACCCCAACGGATACCGAAAATATCCGTTGCTTTATCCTGCCCGAGAACACCATCCATTGTATGATAATTACAATTATCATAAGACATCAGTTCAGTTTCAAAGAGTACGCCTTTTTGTAAGTTTTGGTAATGGTTGAATACCAGAGTGCGCCCAGACTGCAGTCGACTGCAATCAGTACCGGTAAATATATATATATATATATATATATATATATAAACGGATATGAATAAACATGCAACATATGCTCACCCGTCAGGTTTGACCTTTTGTCACTCAATTACCAATAACGTGATTATAATGTGAATAACGTTTATATTATTTTAATAAATTAGCTTCCGCACTTCATTACAGTACAGCAAGAATGATTGAATATAGTTTTATCTTTAATTATTGAGTCACAGAATTACGAGTTTTCACCGATAATAAGGAAACAACGTTAAATGTGTGATGACTATTTTGTAAAACAGTAACATATAAGAAAAAGAAATTTCATAAAGTTAAGATAGAGTACCGTAAAATAAAGAATAGAATTCTCAAATATGTATCCAAATGAGACATACGCGCCCAAAACACTCATAAAGCACAATAAACATAATTTGTTTTACAAATATGATAGTGTTACTACAGTTAGTAAGAACAGATTAAGTTTGTCAATTACCATTCTCGTGTATTGCACAGACTGTTTTATCTTTAGATAGGCTCAACAACGTGTATTCGCGACTTCGCACACATGTATATTCGGTTGTGTATTTGTGAACTCTGACGAGAGTAGTCTCTTCTTTGACCAATACACATCCACGTGTATATAGGACAAGCATTCATTCTTCAACAAATTAAATTGTATCATCAAGATAGCTAACATAAGTTTTCTGTTTAATTGTTGTCCCATATGTATGTACTGTCTGTTTTGCAGTTGTGTCGGGTATGATTTGTAAATGTTGTATGGCTGTATATAACAATAGGACAATCTTCAATAAAAATAATAAAATTTATCTCATGTTCTGTCCATCGTACTTTTTTTCGGATCACAACTTGAAACTGGTGGATTCAATCAAATATTTACTTGTATGTGACGCAAGAGAGTGTCTACTGAATTTATATATTAAGAATTAAAAAAAAACCGGGAAATATCGATTAAAGGTATCGTTTGTGGAAATAAAGTGAAACTGACTGAAGATGTGACAGAACTTTGGAATTTGTATTTGTATTTGAAAATGATAAAATGTATAAATGCATGCTTTGTTTATGAAGCATATTACATTAAAACTGAATGCGTGTGCTATGTAGTACGTTCGCAGCAAACGGCCTACTAATAGTTTTAATTAATATATATATATATATATATATATCATACTGATGCAAATGAACACAGCTAGCAAGTTCGTATGAAATGACAAATGCACAACATTAGTTTTAAGATACATTTTCAATAACGTGTACGCATCCTTAAATATGTCCCGTTAACACGCATTAGTTAGCTGATAGGAGAAATATTTATTGTCAAGTGGATTGTCTTATATCTGGTTGAATCAAAATGTTGGTGACAGGCAAATATTTTTGTTTATGTTTAAAGGATATGTTTATACAATTGGTCCGACACAAATAATTCATCAATTTATTTAAGTCATTACATCATTTTAAATCGGGTTTTGGGGCCAGACTAGTATTTAAGTTTTCTTAGTGATAAGTCACTCTTACGAAATCTATGTAAATTTAGAATCGCATTACACTCCTTAAACATACAACATTTTAGAAAGGACTGTTACACACTGGATGATCTATGATGTTCTAATTATTCTTCTGGTCAAATAGAAGACGAATTTTACAAATGGTTAGTTTGTGACGCTTTTGCAATCCACAAACAATGTATAATCTACATATTTATAATATATCTTAAAATACCTTGCCATGTTTATAAAAGATTTGATGAAAACTCACGTCATTTCAAGCTGTCATGTTAAAACTGGGCCCTATATATAGAAAAACCCTGTCTGTCAGTGATTCTTTCGCAAATAACTATTGCATATGTTTTAACGATGCATCAATATAACATGCAATAATTATGTTCGTCCGTCTGTCCTAATAGATATTTTATAAATGAAATTACAAATATACTAATAGTACCGATGAGACATTTTCACAAGGGGTGAAAACAATCTAGAATGGGTGAACTGTATACGTGTCACTCAAAAAACAGCAATACACGCAGAAGTTCCAAAGATAAAATAGATAGAGGTGTCTGTAGTAGAGATCTCAATACAGTAATAACGGACATCAACAAATAATATTGTATAAATAAACAACATTATCCCAGAGAGCTAGAAAACGCAAGGTTTAAAATAAGTTTGTCATTATTTATGTAAGGTAATACATACAGAGCGATTTTCTAATTACGAAGTATTCAATGTATAACGCATAATTTCTCCCCTGGTTTATGACCTGCAATTAAGCTAGGCTTGTTGGGGCGAGGAATGGCGTGTATTCGCGACTGGCTGTGGGTGTGTATTCGGATGTATATTCGTCAACTCTGATGAGAGGGTTATCTTTAAATACTAATACACATACACATACAAAAAGAAGTGACATAACTAGAGGGAAATGTAATATCTAGATATCTAGCGTAGGTATTCGAGTCTGCAATAATGAACATGTTTATATAAATTTCCTTTTATTTGAGCAGAACTAATATGAAAAATCTCCCCATCCAAACTGTGCTAAACAGAAACACGGGTCTGTGGTGAAATGATGTGTGCTTTTTTTATGTTTTAATTGGATTTTATGATTTGTAATAATACATGTTAAACTTCTATGAATACCTTATAGTATCATTGCTTACACAACTGTTACCTTTTTATCTAGGTCTATACTGTCTAAATGTTTAATTTTATAATGTAATTATTTGTAGTTAAGAAAATAGTAATATCCGTTCAACTCTATAACATGTTAAAGTCATTGAATATTTACAATATTACATTAAAATGTTGTTTCGACAGATAATGAGACGTTTATCGTTTATAGGTTAGTATACAGAATTGAATTGAAGCAAATGCACATACTGGTACCTCTTTGTCATCATAACTGTTAGATTTAAATACCGATATGAAAGTGTATATAGCGATTGTTGATAGATAGCTCAATGTGGCTGCAGTACAAGCTAACCGAGTCAAGTGATACAGTCCACAAGGAAGACTTGTTTAAGAGCGAATACACATGTTACATAACACCGACCGGAACGCAGCGTTTAACAGGTATAGCCAGGGACTCCATCTGATTATATAATCCCTGGCTGACCACCGTCAGCGAAGTGTACCAAAAATGAGATTGACAAAAAGAGTCATTGCATAATAAATACAGATGTATATAATGTAACAAATTGACAGCATTATTGTCATGCTAATCACTCATATTTTGCTTAAGCTTGCGACATAACAATACAAAATTTTATTTGTATTATGGCAGAAACTCTTCCGCATATAATTTTAAAAATAAAGAACAGGTGAACCGACACGTATTAGTATTTTCATTCAATACACTTAAACAACATGTGTTGTTTTTTATCATTAATCATTCATATTCAAAAGTATACACTTTCATAAGAGTAAGTCGTGTGATAGTTGTAAGGAGTCTATCGGCCTATGATAAATTGTTTAACTCATAAATATAAATTAGAATTTCTTCTGTTCATTAAATATAAGACTGTAAAAATAATAAATCATATCAAAATAACCTTATGAAAGATCGTGGAAACAGTCAGACAGATCTTTACCTATACACGTAACTGTTTTAAAACAACAATGTTTGTTGGAATGAATGTCTTCATGCTCTGTTTGTTCTGAAAGTGGATTTGTTATGCAGCATATGTTATGCGTGCCTAATAGTGTTCGAAAATTTAAAGCAACACCTCATATTTTACTGGTCAACTCGATACTGTTTTAATGCTTGTTTTCGTTTTGCAATGAAATACCTCCAAATCAACTTGCCATGCTCAAACAGACTCAAACAGAGCAAGTTTAAATAAAAGTTTTGTAATAAAGAACAAGTGGAAAGGTATTGACATTAAAAGCTTTACGTAAAACACAGTCTTTGTTGGCATTTCTTGTAGATTCTCTGTGTTTGCTTTAAAGTTAAATTTTTCATAAAAAATAGTGCCGAGATATGTGTACTCTGGGACAACTTTTATGCTGGAATTGTCAATGAGAACGGGTTTACAGTTGTTTTTCTTCACTCTATAATCTATAATCATTGCCTTTGTTTTCGGGGTATTGCTAAAACGTTAACAAGAACGTTCTATGGCCTTATGGAAAGGGGAGTACATAATTCATTAAAATCATAATCAATCATTCTTTTAAATGACAAAGTCAGCAAGTGAAATGTTTTAATTTTAAATATTAATATAACATTCTTCAGATTGATAGTTTCTCTCTCTCTCTCTCTCTCTCTCTCTCTCTCTCTCTCTCTCTCTCTCTCTCTCTCTCTCTCTCTCTCTCTCTCTCTCTCTCTCTCTCTCTCTCTCTCTCTCTCTCTCTCTCTCTCTCTCTCTCTCTCTCTCTCTGTTAACGAGTGTACGTAAGCACGCACATTGACCCTTGAAATACTTTGAAGCGTGATATCTGTGAAATCGGCCGTCTTTGATGAAACCATTACGTATTTCATTAGGAGGGACACGACGTTTATGCAGAGGGCATGACAGAGGGATAACATAGGAAAACGTATATGTCAGACAGCATATGAAGCATATGACGTATGACTGCAAGTTTCTCAGTGCTGTGAATGTCGATCTGAACAGTTGAGAACAACTTTGACATAACAAACATATGCTAATGTACATGATCGTTTCTCTCTTCTTCGTCACCCCAACTTCTAGAATGCCAATCAAATGTACACACTCTTTGAAAATTTCTTCTTTGAAATGTACATATGGTTAATACGATCGTTTATACATAACTTTGAGTAAAAACGAAATGGTTAATGGTGAGGAAACCGATATTACCCCGCATATAAATAACATGGCTAATTAACAGGTTTAGTGAACATTCTAATGTCATTGATAATGTAAATGTAAAACTCAGTCCCATGATAAACACTTAGACATGTTTTTAAAATCTACCAGTGTTTGATCTTATTTGATATCGAAACTGCAAGTTAAGAAGCAGTGGTGGAGCAGTAAACAGACTGTGAGATGGGTTAATCATCAATATGACAGAACATACTTTGCCCTAGTTCTTACTGTAACTCACAGTTGTTAAGTTATGTATTTTTGTGATTCCGGTCGAATGAATAAGATGAGCTTTCGGGATAGGTCTATCAAATTTATGATAATTTAGATCACTACTGCTTGGATAAAGCATACACTGACTAATTTGAAAATCGGCCATTATTCACATCAGAAAGAACATCCAAATAGGGTAATTTGCTCTCATGAAACAAAACCTCCAATTTATCTCGATATCTTGTGTGTATTCATTTAATGTACTCAATGTTGTTGAAAAGCGCTCTAGGTGAGCATTCACAGTTTTCTGGATATAAATTAGATGATATGAATGAACATGCCAATCTCTCATTCATTTTCTCTTTCGTTCCATTGTTAGTCAATCATTATATATGAAGGACCTACTTTTTAACTGATTAATTACTAGTTAGCTAATGATATCAAGGAGTGGAATAAACATTTTGTCAGCCTCCTCTCTTCTTTCAGTGATTAGTTTCATTTAAAAGATGAGCACATTACGTCGGGGAGTATTTTTCTCACCCTGTAGGATCATGAAGTGTTTAGACATGATCATAGTGATAACATTATACACAGTTATCTTTTCTTATGATGGCATCATGCCGGGATGGTTATTGGTTTTATCTTTGAACACATCCGTGATTCTTTGGTCATATGCAAACCTATTCTTTTAAAGCTGCATGATCAGTTTTTGCATGATATTTTGTTTGGTTCTAAAATATACATATAACACTAGGTGCTGGTGTAAGTTATATCTTCTTAATCGACTTTCATTCTTACCCCCAAATGCTTAGTATAATAAATATATAAATGAAAACTAAAAACAAAAACAGTTTCATTCATGTGTAGTAGTCGACAATTATGGCTCTATTTCACGAATTTACTCGTTATAAGACCTATTAAAGGCTATAGAAGAAAACTGTCTTCCTATCAACTTTATGAACGTTTCCAAAATTACGTTTGACTTCATGGCTGCAGCGTGCCAAGGTTCATTGTCCGGTTTTCGATCATAACCACGACTTTAAATGGTTGTATGTTATAATCAACTGACTGACCGTAAACTGGCTATTTTCGGTTAAAGTTGATATCAAATAACAATTAAATAACACAAATTATACCACTGGATATATATGTGACTTCACCAACATGATTATGTCCCTTTAACATGAAATATTATTGAATGAGAGACCCAGTTTCAGTATATGAGCGTTAGTGACATTGAAATACATAATATATTCTTGCTCGAACTACATAACAACTAAGTAAGCAAACTGCATTAATGACAGGAAGAAATAATAGTTCAATGTATCAATGTTCAATTGTTTTGGTATCATGAAGGTTATCCATGTTGTAATTAATCCTATATTAACAGGTCACAAGGTGCATAATCAGGGATGTCTGCGGCATAGGGTAGTTGGACAGCATAAATTAAAAATGCTTATTAAGAAGAATTTCCAGAACAACTAACCTCCAGTACATTTTAGATTAAGTTTTTCCACCTAAAGTAGGATTTGTAAAAAAGAGAAAGCCTGTTTCTGGAGTTCGTTCGTAGATTGATTACATTCCAATTAAAGTTATACTTACGGATTAAATGAATTTTTTAAAAATCATTCAACCAAAATGGGGTTTTTTTAATTAAAAATAAAATTAATTTTATCTAATTATTGTCAAAACTTTGTACATCTTTATGTTTTAAAACTTAAATATAACATTTACTTTTCAACAAGATCATTTTGGTTATCAAAATATATGAACAAATATTTTCATTATTTTCATCCTTTTAACAAAGTCAACATATTATGCTGTCTCATTTTATTTTAAAGTCACTTTCTTGTTAGAATACATCTAAAATCAAAGTTTGAATTTAGTTTACAAATAATGTTTAATTAAGTCAAAATAATGAAAACAAAAATATATTTATCAACTTATTTTTTTAATGTCAAAATAGTTATCAAAGTCTAAAAAATTCCTAATTCAAAATGATATTTAATATGGTACATAAATTAAAGACTATCTAGTCACAAACGATATTTCTATAGATATTGTTGACAGGTAGCGCTTGACAAGGGGACATAACTCCATAATCTCATTAGCGTGATGGCTGTGGAAAGACCGCCTTTTGGCCTATATTTCCAAAGGGGGTTTGGAAAGGTCGTTCTTTCCGTCTTTGGAAAGACGTGGAATGCCTCTTTCCACGCCAAAAGAACGCCTTTCCACAAGTGGAAAGAACGGTCGTTACTCCAGTGCACTGATCATCTTGTTCGTTTAGAATCATTTATTCGTGATGCATTTATTAACAATTCCATTTAGAAAAAGCTTATGACACTACATGGAAACATGGCATCCTAAAATATTTATTTCAATTTGCCTTGCGAGCTCGTATGCCTAATGCTGTATATCTAATTTTGTACATGACTGCCAATTTAAAATGCGAGTGGGTTCCACCCTTTCTGATTTCTTTGATCAAGGTAGTATTTTATCTGTCACATTATTTAGCATCAAAATCAACAGCTTGGCTAAAGTCTTAAATGATCATACAGATGTTTCCTGCAGAGGCAAAACTATGGCATCAATTGAGCGCCATTTGCTGCTCTGCCTCAATAAAATACAGAAATGGTAACGATGGAAAACGGCTTCAAATTTTCAAAGCCAAAAACATCTTGTGTTCATTTTTGCAATATGTGCAAAATGCACCAAGAACTATTCCTGGATAAAACTCCAAATAAGGTCGTTCCTGAAGCCAAGTTTCTTGGTCTCACATTTGATAGTAAATTATCATTTATCCCAGACATTAACAACCTAAAAGCTAAATGCTTAAAGGCATTAGACCTTTTAAAGGTCGTTTCAAATAATAAATGGGGTGGAGATGAAGAAACTCTTCTTCATCTCTTTCGATCACTCATCCACTCCTAAATGGATTATGGATCCATAATCTATGAATCTTATATTTGCCCCTCTTATATCAAAATGCTAGATACAATTCACCACCAGGGTCTCAGGCTTTGTCTTGGGGCCTTTAGAACTTCACCTGTTGAAAGCCTTTTCGTTGAAGCTGATGAGCCATCTCTTGAAGATCGGCGCATCAAGCTAGCACTTCAATATAAAACCAAACTAAAATCCAACCCTTCTAATCCTGCATACAACTGAGTATTCTATCCAGAATACCAGCAGTTGTATAATTCAAAACCTATAGCAATTCCACCACTCGGTATCAGACTTCAACAACATGTTGAAGATTCTGAAATCGACCTAACAACAAAAGCAAAGCACGGATTACTTGCCACTCCGCCATAGCAGGTGGTCAGGCCCCGTGTCAACCTCTCTCTATCTACTCATAAAAAATCAAATACAGACCAATTAATATTTCAACAGGCATTGTTTGAACTACGTGATTTTTTCGCAGATTATAAACCAATTTACACTGACGGTTCTAAGGATGGACCCACAGTTGCAGCAGCAACTGTGATTCCTTCGACAACATATACTTCAAGGCTGCATGATGGCAGCAGCATCTTTACTGCAGAAGCTAAGGCCATCCTTAAGGCCGTCCATCACATTAAAAACTCAACTCCCAATAATCATATTTTATTTTTTCTGATTCACTTTCTTGCCTACAAGAAAAACTGTAAGAGTGATCACCCAATTACAAGGGATATTCTAATGCGACATAGTCTTCTGCTTCCTAGCCATATGGGTATAAGAGGTAATAACAAAGCTGACTCGGTAGCTAAATCAGCATTAAACCTCAAACATATTTCTCCTACTAAAGTTCCATATACAGATTCTAAACCTGCTATTAAATCTTACATTAAACAACGTTGGAAGTCCCAATAAGACCAACAACAGCATAACAAACTTAACACTATTCAACCTCATTTAGGTTACAAATCTATATCTTCTTTTACCCAGCAGAACGCTTGTGTCCTACGACGATGTCGTATTGGACACACACATTTAACACATTCTTTTCTTATAAAGGGGGAAGATCCTCCATTTTGTGTTCCCTGCCAGTGTCCCCTCACTGTTCAACACATTTTTTTGGGACACTGCAAATATTAGGGAAACTTTTTACCCCAACATTTCTATTTCTTAAGTTTTTATTCACTTTGGTGAGCATAGCATTTTAGATTTTTTAAAGGCAGTAAACCTTTTTGACAAATTTTAACTTTTACATATTCATTACACAGCTTTTAAACATTTGTGATAATTTGCTGGTGTTTTTACGGCCTTCGTGGCGTACTCTTTTTGCTTTTGCAAACCTTTTTAAATTAGGCAAATAAATTAAATATCTCGCCGCTAATGGCTGCAATACTGCCGAAGCAGCGTTCAACAATAACTCACTCACCCACTCACTTCACATCGTCTAAAGAGTCTGCACACAATGTTACAGCGTTTTAAATCTTTTTGTTCTGGAGAAGAAGATGAAAATAGTTGTTTAGGCCATTGCCTGTGAGGCCCATATCTTGTGCCACAAGATCACACAATCTATAATTTAGAATCTCCATTGGCTAAAGAGTGTGTACACAATGATACAGCCTTCTAGGTCTTTTTGTTCTGGAGAAGAAGATGAAAATAGGTTTTTAGGTCATGGTCTGTGAGGCCCTTATTTCGGGCCACAGGGTCACCAAAACAACAATTTAGATTCCCCTTCAGTCAAGGAGTCTGCACATAAAAATTCAGCTCATTGGTCCTTGTTTCTGGAGAAAAAGTCGAAAGAGTGGAAAGTGGACGGAATGACGTATGGACGGACGCCGGACGCCATGACATGGCTTAAGCCTATGAGTTAATAAGGCCTGATTCAGATTGTTGAGATCAAGAAAAAACACCAAATATCATGCTGATAGGCGTAGCTTTTTCAATGACACTTACAATATCCAGTCTGACGCCACCAGAGACATGAATGACAGTGCTGGCATGCAGGCTCAGCCATGTAACCAAGATCGGTCCACATGGGTAAAATTTCAGACTTTCTTACAAGGTCGAGTAATACTCCATGTTCACACCATAAAACAAGGCAAGGGACCAACCTTATTATTTAAAGGGAACACGTAAAGATCTAAATGTGTTGACCTCCTATTGTACAATGAGCATTACGAGTTTGTAAATCTCCTTGAAGTTTTCTATGGGTATGCTTATTTTTGTAGGCGTTGTAACAAAGGGTATGATGATTCATATCAACATCCTCATAAATGATGAACCTAATTCTTGCAGGAAATTGGATGGATTATTTGCAAGTTACGAAAGCCCAAAGTGCCCAAAATAATATTTTGATTTTTCTTTTGAAAAATTGGTAATTATCACTTTTGAAATTGGTAATAAACACTTTTAAAACGGGTTATTACCACTTTTGAAACTGCTAATTACTGCTCACTCCTCTCCTTTTTTGTATATATACAGCAATAAAGTGTTGTTGTTAGACTAATTACGTTCGTTTTTTATTCGCTGACATGCATGAAATACACTTCATATAGATTATAGAGATTTGGAAAACTATTTTTTGCACCAGGAATGCCAATTTTAGCCGTTCCAACCCTCTCCCTCTCCACTCTGTTTCACTCCCCCTTTCTTCTCCACTCACTCCTCTCTAATCCACACATCTTCACTTCACTCCAACCCTCCCCTTTCTTCTCCACTCACTCCTCTCCAATCCACACATCTTCACTTCACTCCAATCCTCCCCTTTTCTTCTCCGCTCACTCCTCTCCAATCCACACATCTTCACTTCACTCCAACCCTCCCCTTTCTTTTCCACTCACTCCTTTCCAATCCGCACATCTTCACTCCACTCTAACCTTCCCCTTTCTTCTCCACTCACTCCTCTCCAATCCACACATCTTCACTCCACTCTAACCCTCCCCTTTCTTCTCCGCTCACTCCTCTCCAATCCACACATCTTCACTTCACTCCAACCCTACCCTTTCTTCTCCACTCACTCCTTTCCAATCCACACATCTTCACTCCACTCCAACCCTCCCCTTTCTTCTCCGCTCACTCCTTTCCAATCCACACATCTTCACTTCACTCCAACCCTCCCCTTTCTTCTCCGCTCACTCCTTTCCAATCCACACATCTTCACTCCACTCTAAACTTCCCCTTTCTTCTCCACTCACTCCTCTCCAATCCACACATCTTCACGCCACTCTAACCTTCCCCTTTCTTCTCCGCTCACTCCTCTCCAATCCACACATCTTCACTCCGCTCCAACCCTCCCCTTTCTTCTCCACTCACTCCTCTCCAATCCACACATCTTCACTTCATTCCAACCCTCCCCTTTCTTCTCCACTCACTCCTCTCCAATCCACACATCTTCACTTCACTCCAATCCTCCCCTTTTCTTCTCCGCTCACTCCTCTCCAATCCACACATCTTCACTTCACTCCAACCCTCCCCTTTCTTTTCCACTCACTCCTTTCCAATCCGCACATCTTCACTCCACTCTAACCTTCCCCTTTCTTCTCCACTCACTCCTCTCCAATCCACACATCTTCACTCCACTCTAACCCTCCCCTTTCTTCTCCGCTCACTCCTCTCCAATCCACACATCTTCACTTCACTCCAACCCTACCCTTTCTTCTCCACTCACTCCTTTCCAATCCACACATCTTCACTCCACTCCAACCTTCCCCTTTCTTCTCCGCTCACTCCTTTCCAATCCACACATCTTCACTTCACTCCAACCCTCCCCTTTCTTCTCCGCTCACTCCTTTCCAATCCACACATCTTCACTCCACTCTAAACTTCCCCTTTCTTCTCCACTCACTCCTCTCCAATCCACACATCTTCACGCCACTCTAACCTTCCCCTTTCTTCTCCGCTCACTCCTCTCCAATCCACACATCTTCACTCCGCTCCAACCCTCCCCTTTCTTCTCCACTCACTCCTCTCCAATCCACACATCTTCACTTCATTCCAACCTCCCCTTTCTTCTCCGCTCACTCCTCTCCAATCCACACATCTTCACTCCACTCTAACCCTCCCCTTTCTTCTCCGCTCACTCCTCTCAAATCCACACATCTTCACTCCACTCCAACCCTCCCATTTTTTCTCCACTCACTCCTCTCCAATCCACACATCTTCACTCCACTCTAACCTTCCCCTTTCTTCTCCACTCACTCCTCTCCAATCCACACATCTTCACTTTTCTCCAACCCTCCCCCTTTCTTCTCCACTCACTCCTCTCCAATCCACACATCTTCACTCCACTCTAACCCTCTCCTTTCTTCTCCACTCACTCCTTTCCAATCCACACATCTTCACTTCACTCCAACCCTCCCATTTTTTCTCCACTCACTCCTTTCCAATCCACACATCTTCACTCACTCTAACCTTCCCCTTTCTTCTCCGTTCACTCGTTTCCAATCCACACTTCTTCACTACACTCCAACTCTCCTCTTTCTTCTCCACTCACTCCTCTACAATCCACACATCTTCACTTCACTCTAACCTTCCTCTTTCTTCTCCACTCACTCCTTTCCAATCCACACATCTTCACTTCACTCCAACCCTCCCCCTTTCTTCTCCACTCACTCCTCTACAATCCACACATCTTCACTTCACTCTAACCTTCCCCTTTCTTCTCCGCTCACTCCTCTCCAATCCACACATCTTCACTCAGCTCCAACCCTCCCCTTTCTTCTCCACTCACTCCTCTCCAATCCACACATCTTCACTTCATTCCAACCCTCCCCTTGCTTCTCCACTCACTCCTCTCCAATCCACACATCTTCACTCCTCTCTAACCTTCCCCTTTCTTCTCCACTCACTCCTCTCCAATCCACACATCTTCACTTTTCTCCAACCCTCCCCCTTTCTTCTCCACTCACTCCTCTCCAATCCACACATCTTCACTCCACTCTAACCCTCTCCTTTCTTCTCCACTCACTCCTTTCCAATCCACACATCTTCACTTCACTCCAACCCTCCCATTTTTTCTCCACTCACTCCTTTCCAATCCACACATCTTCACTCCACTCTAACCTTCCCCTTTCTTCTCCGTTCACTCGTTTCCAATCCACACTTCTTCACTCCACTCTAACCTTCCCCTTTCTTCTCCACTCACTCCTCTCCAATCCACACATCTTCACTCCACTCTTACCCTTCCCCTTTCTTCTCCACTCACTCCTTTCCAATCCACACATCTTCACTCCACTCTAACCTTCCCCTTTCTTCTCCACTCACTCCTTTCCAATCCACACATCTTCACTTCACTCTAACCATCCCCCTTTCTTCTCCACTCACTCCTCTCCAATCGACACATATTCACTCCGCTCTAACCTTCCCCTTTCTTCTCCACTCACTCCTCTCAAATCCACACATCTTCACTCCACTCTAACCTTCCCCTTTCTTATCCATTCAATCCTCTCCAATCCACACATCTTCACTCCGCTCCAACCCTCCCCTTTCTTCTCCACTCACTCCTCTCCAATCCACACATCTTCACTTCATTCCAACCCTCCCCTTTCTTCTCCGCTCACTCCTCTCCAATCCACACATCTTCACTTCATTCCAACCCTCCCCTTGCTTCTCCGCTCACTCCTCTCCAATCCACACATCTTCACTCCACTCTAACCCTCCCCTTTCTTCTCCGCTAACTCCTGTCAAATCCACACATCTTCACTCCACTCCAACCCTCCCATTTTTTCTCCACTCACTCCTCTCCAATCCACACATCTTCACTCCTCTCTAACCTTCCCCTTTCTTCTCCACTCACTCCTCTCCAATCCACACATCTTCACTCCGCTCCAACCCTCCCCTTTCTTCTCCACTCACTCCTCTCCAATCCACACATCTTCACTTCATTCCAACCCTCCCCTTTCTTCTCCGCTCACTCCTCTCCAATCCACACATCTTCACTCCACTCTAACCCTCCCCTTTCTTCTCCGCTCACTCCTCTCAAATCCACACATCTTCACTCCACTCCAACCCTCCCATTTTTTCTCCACTCACTCCTCTCCAATCCACACATCTTCACTCCACTCTAACCTTCCCCTTTCTTCTCCACTCACTCCTCTCCAATCCACACATCTTCACTTTTCTCCAACCCTCCCCCTTTCTTCTCCACTCACTCCTCTCCAATCCACACATCTTCACTCCACTCTAACCCTCTCCTTTCTTCTCCACTCACTCCTTTCCAATCCACACATCTTCACTTCACTCCAACCCTCCCATTTTTTCTCCACTCACTCCTTTCCAATCCACACATCTTCACTCCACTCTAACCTTCGACTTTCTTCTCCGTTCACTCGTTTCCAATCCACACTTCTTCACTCCACTCTAACCTTCCCCTTTCTTCTCCACTGACTCCTCTCCAATCCACACATCTTCACTCCACTCTAACCCTTCCCCTTTCTTCTCCACTCACTCCTTTCCAATCCACACATCTTCACTCCACTCTAACCTTCCCCTTTCTTCTCCACTCACTCCTTTCCAATCCACACATCTTCACTTCACTCTAACCATCCCCCTTTCTTCTCCACTCACTCCTCTCCAATCGACACATATTCACTCCACTCTAACCTTACCCTTTCTTCTCCACTCACTCCTCTCAAATCCACACATCTTCACTCCACTCTAACCTTCCCCTTTCTTATCCATTCACTCCTCTCCAATCCACACATCTTCACGCCACTCTAACCTTCCCCTTTCTTCTCCACTCACTCCTCTACAATCCACACATCTTCACTTCACTCTAACCTTCCCCTTTCTTCTCCGCTCACTCCTCTCTAATCCACACATCTTCACTTCACTCCAACCTTCCCCTTTCTTCTCCGCTCACTCCTCTCTAATCCACACATCTTCAGTTCACTCCAACCCTCCAGTTTATTCTCCACTCACTCCTCTCCAATCCACACATCTTCACTCCACTCTAACCTTCCCCTTTCTTCTCCACTCACTCCTCTCCAATCCACACATCTTCACTTTTCTCCAACCCTCCCCCTTTCTTCTCCACTCACTCCTCAACAATCCACACATCTTCATTCCACTCTAACCTTCCCCTTTCTTCTCCACTCACTCCTCTCCAATCCACACATCTTCACTACACTCAAACTCTCCTCTTTCTTCTCCACTCACTCCTCTACAATCCACACATCTTCACTTCACTCTAACCTTCCCCTTTCTTCTCCACTCACTCCTCTCCAATCCACACATCTTCACTTCACTCCAACCCTCCCATTTTTTCTCCACTCACTCCTTTCCAATCCACACATCTTCACTCCACTCTAACCTTCCCCTTTCTTCTCCGTTCACTCGTTTCCAATCCACACTTCTTCACTCCACTCTAACCTTCCCCTTTCTTCTCCGCTCACTCCTCTCCAATCCACACATCTTCACTCCACTCTAACCCTTCCCCTTTCTTCTCCACTCACTCCTTTCCAATCCACACATCTTCACTCCACTCTAACCTTCCCCTTTCTTCTCCACTCACTCCTTTCCAATCCACACATCTTCACTTCACTCTAACCATCCCCCTTTCTTCTCCACTCACTCCTCTCCAATCGACACATATTCACTCCACTCTAACCTTACCCTTTCTTCCCCACTCACTCCTCTCAAATCCACACATCTTCACTCCACTCTAACCTTCCCCTTTCTTATCCATTCACTCCTCTCCAATCCACACATCTTCACGCCACTCTAACCTTCCCCTTTCTTCTCCACTCACTCCTCTACAATCCACACATCTTCACTTCACTCTAACCTTCCAGTTTCTTCTCCGCTCACTCCTCTCTAATCCACACATCTTCACTTCACTCCAACCTTCCCCTTTCTTCTCCGCTCACTCCTCTCTAATCCACACATCTTCACTTCACTCCAACCCTCCAGTTTCTTCTCCACTCACTCCTCTCCAATCCACACATCTTCACTCCACTCTAACCTTCCCCTTTCTTCTCCACTCACTCCTCTCCAATCCACACATCTTCACTTTTCTCCAACCCTCCCCCTTTCTTCTCCACTCACTCCTCAACAATCCACACATCTTCATTCCACTCTAACCTTCCCCTTTCTTCTCCACTCACTCCTCTCCAATCCACACATCTTCACTACACTCCAACTCTCCTCTTTCTTCTCCACTCACTCCTCTACAATCCACACATCTTCACTTCACTCTAACCTTCCCCTTTCTTCTCCACTCACTCCTCTCCAATCCACACATCTTCACTCAACTCTAACCTTCCCCTTTCTTCTCCACTCACTCCTCTCCAATCCACACATCTTCACTCCACTCTAACCTTAACCTTTCTTCTCCACTCACTCCTTTCCAATCCACACATCTTCACTCCACTCTAACCTTCCCCTTTCTTCTCCACTCACTCCTTTCCAATCCACACATCTTCACTTCACTCCAACCCTCCCCCTTTCTTCTCCACTCACTCCTCTACAATCCACACATATTCACTTCATTCCAACCCTCCCCTTTCTTCTCCGCTCACTCCTCTCCAATCCACACATCTTCACTCCACTCTAACCCTCCCCTTTCTTCTCCGCTCACTCCTCTCCAATCCACACATCTTCACTCCACTCTAACCCTCTCCTTTCTTCTCCACTCACTCCTCTCCAATCCACACATCTTCACTTTTCTCCAACCCTCCCCCTTTCTTCTCCACTCACTCCTCAACAATGCACACATCTTCATTCCACTCTAACCTTCCCCTTTCTTCTCCACTCACTCCTCTCCGATCCACACATCTTCACTCCACTCTAACCTTCCCCTTTCTTTTCCACTCACTCCTCTCCAATCCACACATCTTCACTTTTCTCCAACCCTCCCCCTTTCTTCTCCACTCACTCCTCAACAATGCATACATCTTCATTCCACTCTAACCTTCCCCTTTCTTCTCCACTCACTCCTCTCCAATCCACACATCTTCACTACACTCCAACTCTCCTCTTTCTTCTCCACTCACTCCTCTACAATCCACACATCTTCACTTCACTCTAACCTTCCTCTTTCTTCTCCACTCACTCCTTTCCAATCCACACATCTTCACTTCACTCCAACCCTCCCCCTTTCTTCTCCACTCACTCCTCTACACTCCACACATCTTCACTTCACTCTAACCTTCCCCTTTCTTCTCCGCTCACTCCTCTCTAATCCACACATCTTCACTTCACTCCAACCCTCCCCTTTCTTCTCCACTCACTCCTCTCCAATCCACACATCTTCACTCCACCCTAACCTGCCCCTTTCTTCTCCACTCACTCCTCTCCAATCCACACATCATCACTTTTCTCCAACCCTCCCCCTTTCTTCTCTACTCACTCCTCAACAATCCACACGTCTTCATTCCACTCTAACCTTCCCCTTTCTTCTCCACTCACTCCTCTCCAATCCACACATCTTCACTACACTCCAACTCTCCTCTTTCTTCTCCACTCACTCCTCTACAATCCACACATCTTCACTTCACTCTAACCTTCCCCTTTCTTCTCCACTCACTCCTCTCCAATCCACACATCTTCACTCCACTCTAACCATCCCCTTTTTTTCCACTCACTCCTTTCCAATCCACACATCTTCATTCCACTCTAACCTTCCCCTTTCTTCTCCACTCACTCCTCTCCAATCCACACATCTTCACGCCACTCTAACCTTCCCCTTTCTTATCCATTCACTCCTCTCCAATCCACACATCTTCACGCCACTCTAACCTTCCCCTTTCTTCTCCACTCACTCCTCTACAATCCACACATCTTCACTTCACTCTAACCTTCCAGTTTCTTCTCCGCTCACTCCTCTCTAATCCACACATCTTCACTTCACTCCAACCTTCCCCTTTCTTCTCCGCTCACTCCTCTCTAATCCACACATCTTCACTTCACTCCAACCCTCCAGTTTCTTCTCCACTCACTCCTCTCCAATCCACACATCTTCACTCCACTCAAACCTTCCCCTTTCTTCTCCACTCACTCCTCTCCAATCCACACATCTTCACTTTTCTCCAACCCTCCCCCTTTCTTCTCCACTCACTCCTCAACAATCCACACATCTTCATTCCACTCTAACCTTCCCCTTTCTTCTCCACTCACTCCTCTCCAATCCACACATCTTCACTACACTCCAACTCTCCTCTTTCTTCTCCACTCACTCCTCTACAATCCACACATCTTCACTTCACTCTAACCTTCCCCTTTCTTCTCCACTCACTCCTCTCCAATCCACACATCTTCACTCAACTCTAACCTTCCCCTTTCTTCTCCACTCACTCCTCTCCAATCCACACATCTTCACTCCACTCTAACCTTAACCTTTCTTCTCCACTCACTCCTTTCCAATCCACACATCTTCACTCCACTCTAACCTTCCCCTTTCTTCTCCACTCACTCCTTTCCAATCCACACATCTTCACTTCACTCCAACCCTCCCCCTTTCTTCTCCACTCACTCCTCTACAATCCACACATATTCACTTCATTCCAACCCTCCCCTTTCTTCTCCGCTCACTCCTCTCCAATCCACACATCTTCACTCCACTCTAACCCTCCCCTTTCTTCTCCGCTCACTCCTCTCCAATCCACACATCTTCACTCCACTCTAACCCTCTCCTTTCTTCTCCACTCACTCCTCTCCAATCCACACATCTTCACTTTTCTCCAACCCTCCCCCTTTCTTCTCCACTCACTCCTCAACAATGCACACATCTTCATTCCACTCTAACCTTCCCCTTTCTTCTCCACTCACTCCTCTCCGATCCACACATCTTCACTCCACTCTAACCTTCCCCTTTCTTCTCCACTCACTCCTCTCCAATCCACACATCTTCACTACACTCCAACTCTCCTCTTTCTTCTCCACTCACTCCTCTACAATCCACACATCTTCACTTCACTCTAACCTTCCTCTTTCTTCTCCACTCACTCCTTTCCAATCCACACATCTTCACTTCACTCCAACCCTCCCCCTTTCTTCTCCACTCACTCCTCTACACTCCACACATCTTCACTTCACTCTAACCTTCCCCTTTCTTCTCCGCTCACTCCTCTCTAATCCACACATCTTCACTTCACTCCAACCCTCCCCTTTCTTCTCCACTCACTCCTCTCCAATCCACACATCTTCACTCCACCCTAACCTGCCCCTTTCTTCTCCACTCACTCCTCTCCAATCCACACATCTTCACTTTTCTCCAACCCTCCCCCTTTCTTCTCTACTCACTCCTCAACAATCCACACGTCTTCATTCCACTCTAACCTTCCCCTTTCTTCTCCACTCACTCCTCTCCAATCCACACATCTTCACTACACTCCAACTCTCCTCTTTCTTCTCCACTCACTCCTCTACAATCCACACATCTTCACTTCACTCTAACCTTCCCCTTTCTTCTCCACTCACTCCTCTCCAATCCACACATCTTCACTCCACTCTAACCATCCCCTTTTTTTCCACTCACTCCTTTCCAATCCACACATCTTCATTCCACTCTAACCTTCCCCTTTCTTCTCCACTCACTCCTCTCCAATCCACACATCTTCACGCCACTCTAACCTTCCCCTTTCTTCTCCACTCACTCCTCTCCAATCCAAACATCATCACTTCACTCTAACCTTCCCCTTTCTTCTCCACTCACTCCTCTCCAATCCACACATCTTCACTTCACTCCAACCCTCCCATTTTTTCTCCACTCACTCCTCTCCAATCCACACATCTTCACTCCACTCTAACCTTCCCCTTTCTTCTCCACTCACTCCTCTCCAATCCACACATCTTCACTCCACTCTTACCCTCCCCTTTCTTCTCCACTCACAACTTTCCAATCCACACATCTTCACTTCACTCCAACCCTCCCATTTTTTCTCCACTCACTCCTCTCCAATCCACACATCTTCACTCCACTCTAACCTTCCCCTTTCTTCTCCGCTCACTCGTTTGCAATCCACACATCTTCACTTTTCTCCAACCCTCCCCCTTTCTTCTCCACTCACTCCTCTCCAATCCACACATCTTCACGCCACTCTAACCTTCCCCTTTCTTCTCCACTCACTCCTCTCCAATCCACACATCTTCACTCCACTCCAACCCTCTCCTTTCTTCTGAGCTCACTCCTCTCCAATCCACACATCTTCACTTCACTCCAACCCTCCCCTTTCTTCTCCACTCACTCCTTTCCAATCCATACTTCTTCACTCCACTCTAACCTTCCCCTTTCTTCTCCACTCACTCCTCTACAATCCACACATCTTCATTCCACTCTAACCTTCCCCTTTCTCCTCCACTCACTCCTCTCCAATCCACACATCTTCACTATACTCCAACTCTCCTCTTTCTTCTCCACTCACTCCTCTCCAATCCACATATCTTCACTCCACTCTAACCTTCCCCTTTCTTCTCCACTCACTCCTCTCCAATCCACACATCTTCACTCCACTCTAACCTTCCCCTTTCTTCTCCACTCACTCCTTTCCAATCCACACATCTTCACTCCACTCTAACCTTCCCCTTTCTTCTCCACTCACTCCTTTCCAATCCACACATCTTCACTTCACTCCAACCCTCCCCCTTTCTTCTCCACTCACTCCTCTCCAATCGACACATATTCACTCCACTCTAACCTTCCCCTTTCTTCTCCACTCACTCCTCTCAAATCCACACATCTTCACTCCACTCTAACCTTCCCCTTTCTTATCAACTCACTCCTCTCCAATCCACACATCTTCACGCCACTCTAACCTTCTCCTTTCTTCTCCACTCACTCCTCTACAATCCACACATCTTCACTTCACTCTAACCTTCCCCTTTCTTCTCCACTCACTCCTCTCCAATCCACACATCTTCACTCCACTCTAACCTTCCCCTTTCTTCTCCACTCACTCCTCTCCAATCCACACATCTTCACGTTTCTCCAACTCTCCTCTTTCTTCTCCACTCACTCCTCTCCAATCGACACATATTCACTCCACTCTAACCTTCCCCTTTCTTCTCCACTCACTCCTCTCCAATCCACACATCTTCACGCCTCTCTAACCTTCCCCTTTCTTCTCCACTCACTCCTTTCCAATCCACACATCTTCACTTCACTCCAACCCTCCCCCTTTCTTCTCCACTCACTCCTCTCCAATCGACACATATTCACTCCACTCTAACCTTCCCCTTTCTTCTCCACTCTCTCCTCTCCAATCCACACATCTTCACGCCACTCTAACCTTCCCCTTTCTTCTCCACTCACTCCTCTCCAATCCACACATCTTCACTACACTCCAACTCTCCTCTTTCTTCTCCACTCACTCCTCTACAATCCACACATCTTCACTTCACTCTAACCTTCCCCTTTCTTCTCCACTCACTCCTCTCCAATCCACACATCTTCACTCCACTCTAACCTTCCCCTTTCTTCTCCACTCACTCCTCTCCAATCCACACATCTTCACTCCACTCTAACCTTCCCCTTTCTTCTCCACTCACTCCTCTCCAATCCACACATCTTCACGCCGCTCTAAGCTTCCCCTTTCTTCTCCACTCACTCCTCTCCAATCCACACATCTTCACTTCACTCTAACCTTCCCCTTTCTTCTCCACTCACTCCTCTCCAATCCACACATCTTCACTTCACTCCAACCCTCCCATTTTTTCTCCACTCACTCCTCTCCAATTAACATATCTTCACTCCACTCTAAGCTTCCTCTTTCTTCTCCACTCACTCCTCTCCAATCCACACATCTTCACTCCACTCTAACCCTCCCCTTTCTTCTCCACTCACTTCTCTCCAATCCACACATCTTCACGCCACTCTAACCTTCCCCTTTCTTCTCCACTCACTCTTCTCCAATCCACACATCTTCACTTCACTCCAACCCTCCCATTTTTTCTCCGCTCACTCCTCTCCAATCCACACATCTTCACTCCACTCTAATCTTCCCCTTTCTTCTCCACTCACTCCTCTCCAATCCACACATCTTCACGCCACTCTAACCTTCCCCTTTCTTCTCCACTCACTCCTCTACAATCCACACATCTTCACTTCACTCTAACCTTCCCCTTTCTTCTCCACTCACTCCTCTCCAATCCACACATCTTCACTTCACTCCAACCCTCCCATTTTTTCTCCACTCACTCCTCTCCAATCCACACATCTTCACTCCACTCTAACCTTCCCCTTTCTTATCCACTCACTCCTCTCCAATCCACACATCTTCACTTTTCTCCAACCCTCCCCCTTTCTTCTACACTCACTCCTCTCCAATCCACACATCTTCACTCCACTCTAACCCTCCCCTTTCTTCTCCACTCACTCCTTTCCAATCCAGACATATTCACATCACTCCAACCCTCCCATTTTTTCTCCACTCACTCCTCTCCAATCCACACATCTTCACTCCACTCAAACCTTCCAATTTCTTCTCCGCTCACTCGTTTCCAATCCACACATCTTCACTTTTCTCCAACCCTCCCCCTTTCTTCTCCACTCACTCCTCTCCAATCTACACATCTTCACGCCACTCCAACCCTCCCATTTTTTCTCCACTCACTCATCTCCAATCCACACATCTTCACTCCACTCAAACCTTCCAATTTCTTCTCCGCTCACTCGTTTCCAATCCACACATCTTCACTTTTCTCCAACCCTCCCCCTTTCTTCTCCACTCACTCCTCTCCAATCGACACATCTTCACTTCACTCCAACCCTCCCATTTTTTCTCCACTCACTCCTCTCCAATCCACACAACTTCACTCCACTCTAACCTTCCCCTTTCTTCTCCACTCACTCCTCTCCAATCCACACATCTTCACTCCACTCTAACCTTCCCCTTTCTTCTCCACTCACTCCTCTCCAATCCACACATCTTCACGCCACTCTAACCTTCCCCTTTCTTCTCCACTCACTCCTCTCCAATCCACACATCTTCACTCCACTCTAACCTTCCCCTTTCTTCTCCACTCACTCCTCTCCAATCCACACATCTTCACTCCACTCTAACCTTCCCCTTTCTTCTCCACTCACTCCTTTCCAATCCACACATCTTCACTCCACTCCAACCCTCTCCTTTCGTCTCCGCTCACTCCTCTCCAATCCACACATCTTCACTTCACTCCAACCCTCCCCTTTCTTCTCCACTCACTCCTTTCCAATCCACACTTCTTCACTCCACTCTAACCTTCCCCTTTCTTCTCCACTCACTCCTCTACAATCCACACATCTTCATTCCAATCTAACCTTCCCCTTTCTTCTCCACTCAGTCCTCTCCAATCCACACATCTTCACTACACTCCAACGCTCCTCTTTCTTCTCCACTCACTCCTCTCCAATCCACACATCTTCACTCAACTCTAACCTTCCCCTTTCTTCTCCACTCACTCCTCTCCAATCCACACATCTTCACTCAACTCTAACCTTCCCCTTTCTTCTCCACTCACTCCTCTCCAATCCACACATCTTCACTACACTCCAACTCTCCTCTTTCTTCTCCACTCACTCCTCTCAAATCCACACATCTTCACTTCACTCCAACCCTCCTCTTTCTTCTCCACTCCCTCCTTTCCAATCCACACATCTTCACTCCACTCCAACCCTCCCCTTTCTTCTCCGCTCACTCCTCTCCAATCCACACATCTTCACTTCACTCAAACCCTCCCCTTTCTTCCCCACTCACTACTTTCCAATCCACACATCTTCACTCCACTTCAACCCTCCCCTTTCTTCTCCGATCACTCCTTTCCAATCCACACATCTTCACTCCACTCCAACCCTCCCCTTTCTTCTCCACTCACTCCTCTCCAATCCACACATCTTCATTCCACTCGAACCTTCCCCTTTCTTCTCCGCTCACTCCTCTCCAATCTACACATCATCACTTCACTCCAACCCTCCCCTTTCTTCTCCAATCACAACTTTCCAATCCACACATCTTCACTCCACTCCAAACCTCCCCTTTCTTCTCCGCTCACTCCTTTCCAATCCACACAACTTCACTCCACTCTAACCTTCCCCTTTCTTCTCCGCTCACTCCTCTCCAATCCACACATCTTCACTCCACTCTAACCTTCCCCTTTCTTCTCCGCTCACTCCTCTCCAATCCACACATCTTCACTCCAATCTAACCTTCCCCTTTCTTCTCCGCTCACTCCTCTCCAATCCACACATCTTCACTTCACTCCAACCCTCCCCTTTCTTCTCCACTCACTCCTTTCCAATCCACACATCTTCACTCAACTCTAACCTTCCCCTTTCTTCTCCACTCACTCCTCTCCAATCCACACATCTTCATTCCACTCTAACCTTCCCCTTTCTTCTCCACTCACTCCTCTCCAATCCACACATCTTCACGCCACTCTAACCTTCCCCTTTCTTCTCCACTCACTCCTCTCAAATCCAGACATCTTCACTCCACTCTAACCTTCCCTTTTCTTCTCCGCTCACCCGTTCCCAATACAACCCATCTTCACTTCACTCCAACCCTCCCCTTTCTTCTCCACTCACTCCTCTCCAATCCACTCATATTCACTCCACTCTAACCTTCCCCTTTCTTCTCCACTCACTCCTCTCCAATCCACACATCTTCACTCCTCTCTAACCCTCCCCTTTCTTCTCCGCTCACTCCTCCCCAATCCACACATCTTCACTTCACTCCAACCCTCCCCTTTCTTCTCCACTCACTCCTCTCAAATCCACACATCTTCACTCCGCTCTAACCTTCCCCTTTCTTCTCCACTCACTCCTCTCCAATTAACATATCTTCACTCCACTCTAACCTTCCTCTTTCTTCTCCGCTCACTCGTTTCCAATCCACACATCTTCACTTTTCTCCAACCCTCCCCCTTTCTTCTCCACTCACTCCTCTCCAATCCACACATCTTCACGCCACTCTAACCTTCCCCTTTTTTCTCCACTCACTCCTCTCCAATCCAAACATCTTCACTATACTCCAACTCTCCTCTTTCTTCTCCACTCACTCCTCTCCAATCCACACATATTCACTTCACTCCAACCCTCCCCTTTCTTCTCCACTCACTCCTCTCCAATCCACTCATATTCACTCCACTCCAACCCTCCCCTTTCTTCTCCGCTCACTCCTCTCCAATCCACACATCTTCACTTCACTCAAACCCTCCCCTTTCTTCCCCACTCACTACTTTCCAATCCACACATCTTCACTCCACTTCAACCCTCCCCTTTCTTCTCCGATCACTCCTTTCCAATCCACACATCTTCACTCCACTCCAACCCTCCCCTTTCTTCTCCACTCACTCCTCTCCAATCCACACATCTTCATTCCACTCGAACCTTCCCCTTTCTTCTCCGCTCACTCCTCTCCAATCTACACATCATCACTTCACTCCAACCCTCCCCTTTCTTCTCCAATCACAACTTTCCAATCCACACATCTTCACTCCACTCCAAACCTCCCCTTTCTTCTCCGCTCACTCCTTTCCAATCCACACAACTTCACTCCACTCTAACCTTCCCCTTTCTTCTCCGCTCACTCCTCTCCAATCCACACATCTTCACTCCACTCTAACCTTCCCCTTTCTTCTCCGCTCACTCCTCTCCAATCCACACATCTTCACTCCAATCTAACCTTCCCCTTTCTTCTCCGCTCACTCCTCTCCAATCCACACATCTTCACTTCACTCCAACCCTCCCTTTTCTTCTCCACTCACTCCTTTCCAATCCACACATCTTCACTCAACTCTAACCTTCCCCTTTCTTCTCCACTCACTCCTCTCCAATCCACACATCTTCATTCCACTCTAACCTTCCCCTTTCTTCTCCACTCACTCCTCTCCAATCCACACATCTTCACGCCACTCTAACCTTCCCCTTTCTTCTCCACTCACTCCTCTCAAATCCAGACATCTTCACTCCACTCTAACCTTCCCTTTTCTTCTCCGCTCACCCGTTCCCAATACAACCCATCTTCACTTCACTCCAACCCTCCCCTTTCTTCTCCACTCACTCCTCTCCAATCCACTCATATTCACTCCACTCTAACCTTCCCCTTTCTTCTCCACTCACTCCTCTCCAATCCACACATCTTCACTCCTCTCTAACCCTCCCCTTTCTTCTCCGCTCACTCCTCCCCAATCCACACATCTTCACTTCACTCCAACCCTCCCCTTTCTTCTCCACTCACTCCTCTCAAATCCACACATCTTCACTCCGCTCTAACCTTCCCCTTTCTTCTCCACTCACTCCTCTCCAATTAACATATCTTCACTCCACTCTAACCTTCCTCTTTCTTCTCCGCTCACTCGTTTCCAATCCACACATCTTCACTTTTCTCCAACCCTCCCCCTTTCTTCTCCACTCACTCCTCTCCAATCCACACATCTTCACGCCACTCTAACCTTCCCCTTTTTTCTCCACTCACTCCTCTCCAATCCAAACATCTTCACTATACTCCAACTCTCCTCTTTCTTCTCCACTCACTCCTCTCCAATCCACACATATTCACTTCACTCCAACCCTCCCCTTTCTTCTCCACTCACTCCTCTCCAATCCACTCATATTCACTCCACTGTAACCTTCCCCTTTCTTCTCCGCTCACTCGTTTCCAATCCACACATCTTCACTTTTCTCCAACCCTCCCCCTTTCTTCTCCACTCACTCCTCTCCAATCCACACATCTTCACGCCACTCTAACCTCCCCCTTTCTTCTCCACTCACTCCTCTCCAATCCATACATCTTCACGCCACTCTAACCTTCCCCTTTCTTCTCCACTCACGCCTCTCCAATCCACACATCTTCACGCCACTCTAATCTTCCCCTTTCTTCTCCACTCAATCCTCTCCAATCCACACATCTTCACTCCACTCTAACCTTCCCCTTTCTTCTCCGCTCACTCGTTTCCAATCCACACAACTTCATTTTCTCCAACCCTCCCCCTTTCTTCTCCACTCACTCCTCTCCAATCCATACATCTTCACGCCACTCTAACCTTCCCCTTTCTTCTCCACTCACTCCTCTCCAATCCACACATCTTCACTCCACTCTAACCTTCCCCTTTCTTCTCCACTAACTCCTCTCCAATCCACACATCTTCATTCCACTCTAACCTTCCCCTTTCTTCTCGACTCACTCCTCTCCAATCCACACATCTTCACTCCACTCTAACCTTCCCCTTTCATCTCCGCTCACTCGTTTCCAATCCACACATCTTCACTTCACTCCAACCCTCCCCTTTCTTCTCCGCTCACTCCTCTCCAATCCACACATATTCACTTCACTCCAACCCTCCCCTTTCTTCTCCACTCACTCCTCTCAAATCCA
This sequence comes from Gibbula magus, assembly GCA_936450465.1. Taxonomy (NCBI): domain Eukaryota; kingdom Metazoa; phylum Mollusca; class Gastropoda; order Trochida; family Trochidae; genus Gibbula; species Gibbula magus. The sequence goes on from OW388295.1 coordinate 48,423,221, forward strand.
CACATCTTCACTTCACTCCAACCCTCCCCTTTCTTCTCCGCTCACTCCTCTCCAATCCACACATCTTCACTCCACTCCATCCCTGCCCTTTCTTCTCCACTCACTCCTCTCCAATCGACATATCTTCATTCCACTCTAACCTTCCCCTTTTTTCTACGCTCACTCCTCTCAAATCTACACATCTTCACTCCACTCTAACCTTCCCATTTCTTCTCCGCTCACTCGTTTCCAATCCACACATCTTCACTCCACTCTAACCTCCCCCTTTCTTCTCCACTCAAGCCTCTCCAATCCATACATCTTCACGCCGCTCTAACCTTCCCCTTTCTTCTCCACTCACTCCTCTCCAATCCACACATCTTCACTCCACTCTAACCTTCCCCTTTCTTCTCCACTAACTCCTCTCCAATCCACACATCTTCATTCCACTCTAACCTTCCCCTTTCTTCTCCACTCACTCCTCTCCAATCCACACATCTTCACTCCACTCTAACCTTCCCCTTTCATCTCCGCTCACTCGTTTCCAATCCACACATCTTCACTTCACTCCAACCCTCCCCTTTCTTCTCCGCTCACTCCTCTCCAATCCACACATATTCACTCCGCTCTAACCTTCCCCTTTCTTCTCCACTCACTTCTCTCCAATCTACACATCTTCACGCCACTCTAACCTTCCCCTTTCTTCTCCACTCACTCCTCTCCAATCCACACATCTTCACTCCACTCTAACCTTCCCCTTTCTTCTCCGCTCACTCGTTTCCAATCCACACAACTTCATTTTCTCCAACCCTCCCCCTTTCTTCTCCACTCACTCCTCTCCAATCCACACATCTTCACTCCACTCTAACCTTCCCCTTTCATCTCCGCTCACTCGTTTCCAATCCACACATCTTCACTTCACTCCAACCCTCCCCTTTCTTCTCCGCTCACTCCTCTCCAATCCACACATATTCACTCCGCTCTAACCTTCCCCTTTCTTCTCCACTCACTTCTCTCCAATCTACACATCTTCACGCCACTCTAACCTTCCCCTTTCTTCTCCACTCACTCCTCTCCAATCCACACATCATCACTCCACTCCAACCCTCCTCTTTCTTCTCCACTCACTCCTCTCCAATCCACACATCTTCATTCACTCCAACCCTCCCCTTTCTTCTCCGTTCACTCCTCCCCAATCCACACATCTTCACTTCACTCCAACCCTCCCCTTTCTTCTCCACTCACTCCTCTCCAATCCACACATCTTCACTTCACACTAACCTTCCCCTTTCTTCTCCGCTCTCTCCTCTCCAATTTACATATCTTCACTCCACTCTAACCTTTCTCTTTGTTCTCCGTTCACTCGTTTCCAATCCGCACATCTTCACTTTTCTCCAACCCTCCCCCTTTCTTCTCCACTCACTCCTCTCCAATCCACACATATTCACGCCACTCTAACCTTCCCCTTTCTTCTCCACTCACTCCTCTCCAATCCACACATCTTCACGCCACTCTAACCTTCCCTTTTTTTCTCCACTCACTCCTCTCCAATCCAAACATCTTCACTATACTCCAACTCTCCTCTTTCTTCTCCACTCACTCCTCTCCAATCCACAAATCTTCACTCCACTCTAACCCTCCCCTTTCTTCTCCACTCACTCCTTTCCAATCCACACATCTTCACTCCACTCTAACCTTCCCCTTTCTTCTCCACTCACTCCTCTCCTATCCACACATCTTCACTCCACTCTAACCTTCCCCTTTCTTCTCCGCTCACTCGTTTCCAATCCACACATCTTCACTTTTCTCAAACTCTCCCCCTTCTTCTCCACTCACTCCTCTCCAATCCACTCATTTTCACTCCACTCTAAACTTCCCCTTTCTTCTCCACTCACTCCTCTCCAATCCACACATCTTCACTCCTTTCTAACCTTCCCCTTTCTTCTCCGCTCACTCCTGTCCAATCCACACATCTTCACTCCACTCCAACCCTCCTCTTTCTTCTCCACTCACTCCTCTCCAATCCACACATCTTCATTCACTCCAACCCTCCCCTTTCTTCTCCGCTCACTCCTCCCCAATCCACACATCTTCACTTCACTCCAACCCTCCCCTTTCTTCTCCACTCACTCCTCTCCAATCCACACATCTTCACTTCACTCTAACCTTCCCCTTTCTTCTCCACTCACTCCTCTCCAATTTACATATCTTCACTCCACTCTAACCTTTCTCTTTGTTCTCCGCTCACTCGTTTCCAATCCACACATCTTCACTTTTCTCCAACCCTCCCCCTTTCTTCTCCACTCACTCCTCTCCAATCCACACATCTTCACTCCACTCTAACCTTCCCCTTTCTTCTCCACTCACTCCTCTCCTATCCACACATCTTCACTCCACTCTAACCTTCCCCTTTCTTCTCCGCTCACTCGTTTCCAATCCACACATCTTCACTTTTCTCAAACACTCCCCCTTCTTCTCCACTCACTCCTCTCCAATCCATACATCTTCACGCCACTCTAACTCTCCTCTTTCTTCTCCACTTAATCCTCTCCAATCCACACATCTTCACTACACTCCAACTCTCCTGTTTCTTCTCCACTCACTCCTCTCCAATCCACACATCTTCACTCCACTCTTACCCTCCCCTTTCTTCTCCACTCACTCCTTTCCAATCCACACATCTTCACTCCACTCTAACTCTCCCCTTTCTTCTCCACTCACTCCTCTCCAATCCACACATCTTCACTCCACTCTAACCTTCCCCTTTCTTCTCCACTCACTCCACTCCTATCCACACATCTTCACTCCACTCTAACCTTCCCCTTTCTTCTCCGCTCACTCGTTTCCAATCCACACATCTTCACTTTTCTCAAACACTCCCCCTTCTTCTCCACTCGCTCCTCTCCAATACATACATCTTCACGCCACTCTAATTCTCCTCTTTCTTCTCCACTTAATCCTCTCCAATCCACACATCTTCACTACACTCCAACCCTCCCCTTTCTTCTCCACTCACTCCTCTCCAATCCACACATTTTCACTCCACTCCAACCTTCCCCTTTCTTCTCCACTAACTCCTCTCCAATCCACACATCTTCATTCCACTCTAACCTTCCCCTTTCTTCTCCACTCACTCCTCTCCAATCCAAACATCTTCACTACACTCCAACTCTCCTCTTTCTTTTCCACTCACTCCTCTCCAATCCACACATCTTCACTCCACTCTAACCTTCCCCTTTCTTCTCCACTCACTCCTCTCCTATCAACACATCTTCACTCCACTCTAACCTTCCCCTTTCTTCTCCGCTCACTCGTTTCCAATCCACACATCTTCACTTCACTCCAACCCTCCCCTTTCTTCTCCACCGACTCCTCTCCAATCCACACATCTTCACTTCACTCTAACCTTCCCCTTTCTTCTCCACTCACTCCTCTCCAATTTACATATCTTCACTCCACTCTAACCTTTCTCTTTGTTCTCCGCTCACTCGTTTCCAATCCACACATCTTCACTTTTCTCCAACCCTCCCCCTTTCTTCTCCACTCACTCCTCTCCAATCCACACATCTTCACTCCACTCTAACCTTCTCCTTTCTTCTCCACTCACTCCTCTCCTATCAACACATCTTCACTCCACTCTAACCTTCCCCTTTCTTCTCCGCTCACTCGTTTCCAATCCACACATCTTCACTTTTCTCAAACACTCCCCCTTCTTCTCCACTCACTCCTCTCCAATCCATACATCTTCACGCCACTCTAACTCTCCTCTTTCTTCTCCACTTAATCCTCTCCAATCCACACATCTTCACTACACTCCAACTCTCCTGTTTCTTCTCCACTCACTCCTCTCCAATCCACACATCTTCACTCCACTCTTACCCTTCCCTTTCTTCTCCACTCACTCCTCTTCAATCCACACATCTTCACTCCACTCTAACCCTCCCCTTTCTTCTCCACTCACTCCTCTCCAATCCACACATCTTCACTCCACTCTAACCTTCCCCTTTCTTCTCCGTTCACTCGTTTCCAATCCACACATCTTCACTTCACTCCAACCCTCCCCTTTCTTCTCCACTCACTCCTCTCCTATCCACACATCTTCACTCCACTCTAACCTTCCCCTTTCTTCTCCGGTCACTCGTTTCCAATCCACACATCTTCACTTTTCCCAAACACTCCCCCTTCTTCTCCACTCACTCCTCTCCAATCCATACATCTTCACGCCACTCTAATTCTCCTCTTTCTTCTCCACTTAATCCTCTCCAATCCACACATCTTCACTACACTCCAACTCTCCTCTTTCTTCTCCACTCACTCCTCTCCAATCCACACATCTTCACTCCACTCTTACCCTCCCCTTTCTTCTCCACTCACTCCTCTTCAATCCACACATCTTCACTCCACTCTAACCCTCCCCTTTCTTCTCCACTCACTCCTCTCCAATCCACACATTTTCACTCCACTCCAACCTTACCCTTTCTTCTCCACTAACTCCTCTCCAATCCACACATCTTCATTCCACTCTAACCTTCCCCTTTCTTCTCCACTCACTCCTCTCCAATCCAAACATCTTCACTACACTCCAACTCTCCTCTTTCTTTTCCGCTCACTCCTCTCCAATCCACACATCTTCACTCCACTCTAACCTTCCCCTTTCTTCTCCACTCACTCCTCTCCAATTTACATATCTTCACTCCACTCTAACCTTTCTCTTTGTTCTCCGCTCACTCGTTTCCAATCCACACATCTTCACTTTTCTCCAACCCTCCCCCTTCTTCTCCACTCACTCCTCTCCAATCCATACATCTTCACGCCACTCTAATTCTCCTCTTTCTTCTCCACTTAATCCTCTCCAATCCACACATCTTCACTACACTCCAACTCTCCTCTTTCTTCTCCACTCACTCCTCTCCAATCCACACATCTTCACTCCACTCTTACCCTCCCCTTTCTTCTCCACTCACTCCTCTTCAATCCACACATCTTCACTCCACTCTAACCCTCCCCTTTCTTCTCCACTCACTCCTCTCCAATCCACACATTTTCACTCCACTCCAACCTTACCCTTTCTTCTCCACTAACTCCTCTCCAATCCACACATCTTCATTCCACTCTAACCTTCCCCTTTCTTCTCCACTCACTCCTCTCCAATCCAAACATCTTCACTACACTCCAACTCTCCTCTTTCTTTTCCACTCACTCCTCTCCAATCCACACATCTTCACTCCACTCTAACCCTCCCCTTTCTTCTCCTCTCACTCCTCTCCAATCCACACATCTTCACTCCACTCTAACCTTCCCCTTTCTTCTCCACTCACTCCTCTCCTATCCACACATCTTCACTCCACTCTAACCTTCCCCTAATTTCTCCGCTCACTCGTTTCCAATCCACACATTTTCACTTTTCTCAAACACTCCCCCTTCTTCTCCACTCACTCCTCTCCAATCCACTCATTTTCACTCCACTCTAAACTTCCCCTTTCTTCTCCACTCACTCCTCTCCAATCCACACATCTTCACTCCTTTCTAACCTTCCCCTTTCTTCTCCGCTCACTCCTGTCCAATCCACACATCTTCACTCCACTCCAACCCTCCTCTTTCTTCTCCACTCACTCCTCTCCAATCCACACATCTTCATTCACTCCAACCCTCCCCTTTCTTCTCCGCTCACTCCTCCCCAATCCACACATCTTCACTTCACTCCAACCCTCCCCTTTCTTCTCCACTCACTCCTCTCCAATCCACACATCTTCACTTCACTCTAACCTTCCCCTTTGTTCTCCACTCACTCCTCTCCAATTTACATATCTTCACTCCACTCTAACCTTTCTCTTTGTTCTCCGCTCACTCGTTTCCAATCCACACATCTTCACTTTTCTTCAACCCTCCCCCTTTCTTCTCCACTCACTCCTCTCCAATCCACACATCTTCACTCCACTCTAACCTTCCCCTTTCATCTCCACTCACTCCTCTCCTATCCACACATCTTCACTCCACTCTAACCTTCCCCTTTCTTCTCCGCTCACTCGTTTCCAATCCACACATCTTCACTTTTCTCAAACACTCCCCCTTCTTCTCCACTCACTCCTCTCCAATCCATACATCTTCACGCCACTCTAACTCTCCTCTTTCTTCTCCACTTAATCCTCTCCAATCCACACATCTTCACTACACTCCAACTCTCCTCTTTCTTCTCCACTCACTCCCCTCCAATCCACACATCTTCACTCCACTCTTACATTTCCCTTTCTTCTCCACTCACTCCTCTTCAATCCACACATCTTCACTCCACTCCAACCTTCCCCTTTCTTCTCCACTAACTCCTCTCCAATCCACACATCTTCATTCCACTCTAACCTTCCCCTTTCTTCTCCACTCACTCCCCTCCAATCCAAACATCTTCACTACACTCCAACTCTCCTCTTTCTTTTCCACTCACTCCTCTCCAATCCACACATCTTCACTCCACTCTAACCTTCCCCTTTCTTCTCCACTCACTCCTCTCCAATCCACACATCTTCACTCCACTCTAACCTTCCCCTTTCTTCTCCGTTCACTCGTTTCCAATCCACACATCTTCACTTCACTCCAACCCTCCCCTTTCTTCTCCGCTCACTCCTCTCCAATCCACACATATTCACTCCGCTCTAACCTTCCCCTTTCTTCTCCACTCACTCCTCTCCAATCCACACATCTTCACGCCACTCTAACCTTCCCCTTTCTTCTCCACTCACCCCTCTCCAATCCACACATCTTCACTCCACTCTAACCTTCCCCTTTCTTCTCCGCTCACCCGTTTCCAATACAACCCATCTTCACTTCACTCCAACCCTCCCCTTTCTTCTCCGCTCACTCCTCTCCAATCCACTCATATTCACTCCACTCTAACCTTCCCCTTTCTTCTCCACTCACTCCTCTCCAATCCACACATCTTCACTCACTCCAACCCTCCCCTTTCTTCTCCGCTCACTCCTCCCCAATCCACACATCTTCACTTCACTCCAACCCTCCCCTTTCTTCTCCACTCACTCCACTCCAATCCACATATCTTCACTCCACTCTAACCTTCTCCTTTCTTCTCCACTCACTCCTCTCCTATCAACACATCTTCACTCCACTCTAACCTTCCCCTTTCTTCTCCGCTCACTCGTTTCCAATCCACACATCTTCACTTTTCTCAAACACTCCCCCTTCTTCTCCACTCACTCCTCTCCAATCCATACATCTTCACGCCACTCTAACTCTCCTCTTTCTTCTCCACTTAATCCTCTCCAATCCACACATCTTCACTACACTCCAACTCTCCTGTTTCTTCTCCACTCACTCCTCTCCAATCCACACATCTTCACTCCACTCTTACCCTTCCCTTTCTTCTCCACTCACTCCTCTTCAATCCACACATCTTCACTCCACTCTAACCCTCCCCTTTCTTCTCCACTCACTCCTCTCCAATCCACACATCTTCACTCCACTCTAACTCTCCCCTTTCTTCTCCACTCACTCCTCTCCAATCCACACATCTTCACTCCACTCTAACCTTCCCCTTTCTTCTCCACTCACTCCTCTCCTATCCACACATCTTCACTCCACTCTAACCTTCCCCTTTCTTCTCCGGTCACTCGTTTCCAATCCACACATCTTCACTTTTCTCAAACACTCCCCCTTCTTCTCCACTCACTCCTCTCCAATCCATACATCTTCACGCCACTCTAATTCTCCTCTTTCTTCTCCACTTAATCCTCTCCAATCCACACATCTTCACTACACTCCAACTCTCCTCTTTCTTCTCCACTCACTCCTCTCCAATCCACACATCTTCATTCCACTCTTACCCTCCCCTTTCTTCTCCACTCACTCCTCTTCAATCCACACATCTTCACTCCACTCTAACCCTCCCCTTTCTTCTCCACTCACTCCTCTCCAATCCACACATTTTCACTCCACTCCAACCTTACCCTTTCTTCTCCACTAACTCCTCTCCAATCCACACATCTTCATTCCACTCTAACCTTCCCCTTTCTTCTCCACTCACTCCTCTCCAATCCAAACATCTTCACTACACTCCAACTCTCCTCTTTATTTTCCACTCACTCCTCTCCAATCCACACATCTTCACTCCACTCTAACCTTCCCCTTTCTTCTCCACTCACTCCTCTCCAATTTACATATCTTCACTCCACTCTAACCTTCTCCTTTCTTCTCCACTCACTCCTCTCCTATCAACACATCTTCACTCCACTCTAACCTTCCCCTTTCTTCTCCGCTCACTCGTTTCCAATCCACACATCTTCACTTTTCTCAAACACTCCCCCTTCTTCTCCACTCACTCCTCTCCAATCCATACATCTTCACGCCACTCTAACTCTCCTCTTTCTTCTCCACTTAATCCTCTCCAATCCACACATCTTCACTACACTCCAACTCTCCTGTTTCTTCTCCACTCACTCCTCTCCAATCCACACATCTTCACTCCACTCTTACCCTTCCCTTTCTTCTCCACTCACTCCTCTTCAATCCACACATCTTCACTCCACTCTAACCCTCCCCTTTCTTCTCCACTCACTCCTCTCCAATCCACACATCTTCACTCCACTCTAACTCTCCCCTTTCTTCTCCACTCACTCCTCTCCAATCCACACATCTTCACTCCACTCTAACCTTCCCCTTTCTTCTCCACTCACTCCTCTCCTATCCACACATCTTCACTCCACTCTAACCTTCCCCTTTCTTCTCCGGTCACTCGTTTCCAATCCACACATCTTCACTTTTCTCAAACACTCCCCCTTCTTCTCCACTCACTCCTCTCCAATCCATACATCTTCACGCCACTCTAATTCTCCTCTTTCTTCTCCACTTAATCCTCTCCAATCCACACATCTTCACTACACTCCAACTCTCCTCTTTCTTCTCCACTCACTCCTCTCCAATCCACACATCTTCATTCCACTCTAACCTTCCCCTTTCTTCTCCACTCACTCCTCTCCAATCCAAACATCTTCACTACACTCCAACTCTCCTCTTTCTTTTCCACTCACTCCTCTCCAATCCACACATCTTCACTCCACTCTAACCTTCCCCTTTCTTCTCCACTCACTCCTCTCCAATTTACATATCTTCACTCCACTCTAACCTTTCTCTTTGTTCTCCGCTCACTCGTTTCCAATCCACACATCTTCACTTTTCTCCAACCCTCCCCTTTTCTTCTCCACTCACTCCTCTCCAATCCACACATCTTCACTCCACTCTAACCCTCCCCTTTCTTCTCCTCTCACTCCTCTCCAATCCACACATCTTCACTCCACTCTAACCTTCCCCTTTCTTCTCCACTCACTCCTCTCCTATCCACACATCTTCACTCCACTCTAACCTTCCCCTAATTTCTCCGCTCACTCGTTTCCAATCCACACATCTTCACTTTTCTCAAACACTCCCCCTTCTCCTCCACTCACTCCTCTCCAATCCACTCATTTTCACTCCACTCTAAACTTCCCCTTTCTTCTCCACTCACTCCTCTCCAATCCACACATCTTCACTCCTTTCTAACCTTCCCCTTTCTTCTCCGCTCACTCCTGTCCAATCCACACATCTTCACTCCACTCCAACCCTCCTCTTTCTTCTCCACTCACTCCTCTCCAATCCACACATCTTCATTCACTCCAACCCTCCCCTTTCTTCTCCGCTCACTCCTCCCCAATCCACACATCTTCACTTCACTCCAACCCTCCCCTTTCTTTTCCACTCACTCCTCTCCAATCCACACATCTTCACTTCACTCTAACCTTCCCCTTTCTTCTCCACTCACTCCTCTCCAATTTACATATCTTCACTCCACTCTAACCTTTCTCTTTGTTCTCCGCTCACTCGTTTCCAATCCACACATCTTCACTTTTCTTCAACCCTCCCCCTTTCTTCTCCACTCACTCCTCTCCAATCCACACATCTTCACTCCACTCTAACCTTCCCCTTTCTTCTCCACTCACTCCTCTCCTATCCACACATCTTCACTCCGCTCTAACCTTCCCCTTTCTTCTCCGCTCACTCGTTTCCAATCCACACATCTTCACTTTTCTCAAACACTCCCCCTTCTTCTCCACTCACTCCTCTCCAATCCATACATCTTCACGCCACTCTAACTCTCCTCTTTCTTCTCCACTTAATCCTCTCCAATCCACACATCTTCACTACACTCCAACTCTCCTCTTTCTTCTCCACTCACTCCCCTCCAATCCACACATCTTCACTCCACTCTTACCCTTCCCTTTCTTCTCCACTCACTCCTCTTCAATCCACACATCTTCACTCCACTCCAACCTTCCCCTTTCTTCTCCACTAACTCCTCTCCAATCCACACATCTTCATTCCACTCTAACCTTCCCCTTTCTTCTCCACTCACTCCCCTCAAATCCAAACATCTTCACTACACTCCAACTCTCCTCTTTCTTTTCCACTCACTCCTCTCCAATCCACACATCTTCACTCCACTCTAACCTTCCCCTTTCTTCTCCACTCACTCCTCTCCAATCCACACATCTTCACTCCACTCTAACCTTCCCCTTTCTTCTCCGCTCACTCGTTTCCAATCCACACATCTTCATTTCACTCCAACCCTCCCCTTTCTTCTCCGCTCACTCCTCTCCAATCCACACATATTCACTCCGCTCTAACCTTCCCCTTTCTTCTCCACTCACTCCTCTCCAATCCACACATCTTCACGCCACTCTAACCTTTCCCTTTCTTCTCCACTCACCCCTCTCCAATCCACACATCTTCACTCCACTCTAACCTTCCCCTTTCTTCTCCGCTCACCCGTTTCCAATACAACCCATCTTCACTTCACTCCAACCCTCCCCTTTCTTCTCCGCTCACTCCTCTCCAATCCACTCATATTCACTCCACTCTAACCTTCCCCTTTCTTCTCCACTCACTCCTCTCCAATCCACACATCTTCACTCACTCCAACCCTCCCCTTTCTTCTCCGCTCACTCCTCCCCAATCCACACATCTTCACTTCACTCCAACCCTCCCCTTTCTTCTCCACTCACTCCACTCCAATCCACATATCTTCACTCCACTCTAACCTTCCCCTTTCTTCTCCACTCACTCCTCTCCAATTAACATATATTCACTCCACTCTAACCTTCCTCTTTCTTCTCCGCTCACTCGTTTCCAATCCACACATCTTCACTTTTCTCCAACCCTCCCCCTTTCTTCTCCACTCACTCCTTTCCAATCCACACATCTTCACTCCACTCTAACCTTCCCCTTTCTTCTCCACTCACTCCTCTCCAATTAACATATATTCACTCCACTCTAACCTTCCTCTTTCTTCTCCGCTCACTCGTTTCCAATCCACACATCTTCACGCCACTCTAACCTTCCCCTTTCTTCTCCACTCACTCCTCTCCAATCCACACATCTTCACGCCACTCTAACCTTCCCCTTTTTTCTCTCCACTCACTCCTCTCCAATCCAAACATCTTCACTATACTCCAACTCTCCTCTTTCTTCTCCACTCACTCCTTTCCAATCCACACATCTTCACTCCACTCTAACCTTCCCCTTTCTTCTCCACACACTCCTCTCCAATTAAGATATATTCACTCCACTCTAACCTTCCTCTTTCTTCTCCGCTCACTCGTTTCCAATCCACACATCTTCACTTTTCTCCAACCCTCCCCCTTTCTTCTCCACTCACTCCTCTCCAATCCACACATCTTCACTCCACTCTAACCTTCCCCTTTCTTCTCCACTCACTCCTCTCCAATTAACATATATTCACTCCACTCTAACCTTCCTCTTTCTTCTCCACTCACTCCTTTCCAATCAATACATCTTCACTCCACTCTAACCTTCCCCTTTCTTCTCCACTCACTCCTCTCCAATCCACACATCTTCACTACACTCCAACTCTCCTCTTTCTTCTCCACTCACTCCTCTCCAATCCACACATCTTCACTCCACTCTAACCCTCCCCTTTCTTCTCCACTCACTCCTCTTCAATCCACACATCTTCACTCCACTCTAACCCTCCCCTTTCTTCTCCACTCACTCCTCTCCAATCCACACATCTTCACTCCACTCTAACCCTCCCCTTTCTTCTCCACTCACTCTTCTCCAATCCACACATCTTCACTTCAGTCCAACCCTCCCCTTTCTTCAACGCTCACTCCTTTCCAATCCACACATCTTCACTCCACTCCAATCCTCCCCTTTCTTCTCCGATCACTCCTCTCCAATCCACACATCTTCACTCCACTCAATCCCTGCCCTTTCTTCTCCGCTCAAGTAAAATTCATATACATATACATATAGAGCATACAGACTGTGAAAACGGCGCTTTACAAATAGACTATTATCTACATACTGCAAACATTTAGAAAGATACGTTAGCGTAAGTTCTCAGACACATTGTAATAATACAATTATAGTTTTACATGTTGAAATTTCGAAATGAAAAGCAGGATTTTCTTGAATATCTTGATAGGCGGACGGGTGTCTTATGCATTGGTGAAAATAAACATTAACAATAGTGAGGAAGCTAATTTAGAGAATATTCACGATATATATTTTAGTATGCGAATCATATGATATTTACATATTCACGTTAAAACAATGAACCTAGAAATTTAGCAGTATACTTCAAAATCTATTATTATATATCTCGTTATCTACTGAGTTTGAACTGTCGGAAATGCTAGAAAAAATGCTTTTGGGTATTTATTTTACATTGGCTGCAAAGCGGACATTACCTTGTAAAAAGGTCTACTCAAAACGTGACTACCGATCTGAAAACAACTAGTTATGGTTACCAGATCTCACTTAGAAGCTTAATAGGAAGTTTCACAACATACATCAGAAACAGTATCTAATTATATACAAGTTCATAGAAGAAAAATACAGAACTACAAAATATGCATGTAAGATGTCTAAACTACATTATGAATCCTATAAAGATAAATGCCGAATCTATAACTGAATTTAACTAGCGGACAAACCAAACACTACCAACAAAAAGGATATTATTGTTTAATCAACAAATTATTAATGCGACTGCAACATGGTTGTGTCCAGAAGCCAGCAAACCTTGAAACGTTTTATAATAATTATTTAAAAAAACCTTGAAACCTTAATAGCTCAAAAACTATTCAAGATAATTTCACAAAACCTTCACCAAAATGTGTGCAAAAACATTCCCCATCGAATAGGCCTATAGTGGTTTTCGGGCGTAATAATAGATTTTTGCTATTTCGAAAAACATGAAAATTTTGCGCACTTTCGCGATTTTGAGGGCACATGTCTTAACAAATCTTTATTTTTAACGGTTAACTAGCTACAGCAATTTGAAAATTGAACTTTTTGAAAAACTTACTTTTCCGGCTCTCTTTCAAAGGGACATAACTCTGTTAGAAATGAAGTTATATCAAAGTTAATTATTGCTATATACTTGTAATAACTAGTTTAACAATTCCATAACATATCATAATCATATAAAAGTTGATAACTTAGGTACAATTAGCACATTTCCGCAGATAATTGAAATTTTGTGATTTTGACAGTTTTCGAGTGGTATAGTTTTTAGAGAATTTTCGATCGTTAACCATAAACGATAGCAAAAATTTTAGAATATTTAGAAGTAGAAACATCATTTATTAAGGATAATAATTTTGAAGCATGTATCTGTCATAGTTTATGTGTGACTTGTCATAGAACATTGTCATTTTTCAAAAATCGCAATTTTCATCCATCTTCAAAGGTTCATTACTGCCTTACTAATTATGCAAATGCAACGTTATTGACATCTACGCATGTATAATTTCACCCCCAATAACTTTTATGTTGGACCCTTTCATCAAAAAGTTGATAGGAAATGTTGTCTAGGGGTCCAAATTTCAGCATTTTAAAGTATTTTTTTGAATATTCAGAACAACAGAACACATTACTTATGTATGCAATCTTAATGATGATTACATCTACTTTAATAGGGGAAATTAAAGCACAATTTTTTCTATGCTGGGATGATAGCTTGTAAATAAACTTAGTTCTGTGCGAGCTGGATTTTGGTTTTTCGACTTCCTTCCTGAGTTATCCCCCCTGGAAGTTGAAACTTCAAACCTCAATAGCTCAACAACTATTCAAGATAATTTCACAAAACCTTCACCAAAATGTGGGCGACAAAAGTACCCATCGATTAGGCCTATAGCAGTTTTTGGCCGTTATAATAGATTTTTTTGCTTTTTCGAAAAAACTTAAACTTTTGTGAGCCTTCGCGGTTTTTAGGGTACGTGTCTTCAAAAATCTTCTGCTAAATCAAGGCATACAGCATCATGCAATAGCTCATTTGAAAGTTGAATGAATGTAGTTTAAAGGAACCCCCAAATCAATTGACTATTTTCAGCAGTTAACGAACTACAGCCATTTGAAAAATGAACTTTTTGAAAATAGCTTTCTTAGAGCTCGCATTCAAAGGGACATAACTCTGTTACGACCGAATTTATGTCAAAATTACCATTTGCTATCTCTTTCTTATACATATTTTAAGAATTACATAACATATCATTGTCATAATAATTGTTTGGGCACACATTTAACAATTTCCAACGAAAGTAAAAAGTTTCGAGGGGTATATTCTTTGGAGAATTTTAGATCGCAAACCATTAAAGATAGCATCAACGTTAATAGCTCATTTTGAAGTAGAAACTTCATTTATTAAGGACAATAACTTTCAGGCACGTATCTGTCATACTTTTTGTGTGTGAATTTATAGAATATTGTCATTTTTCGAAAATCGCCCGTTTCAGCACAGCTGAAAGGTTCACAACTGCTTAATTTCTTATACTATTGAAATTTTATCTAAACCTTCGTATGCACAGTTTCAAGAAAAACAACTTTTCTGTTGTCTGCTTTAATCAAAAAGTTCATAGTTAAGCCTTGAACATCACAAACGTTGTCTAGGAGTCCGAAAATGAGCATTTTTTAAATTATTTTCCGGAATATTCAGAAGAACATAACGCATTAATTATGTGTGCAATCTAAATGATGATTACATCTACTTAAGTGGAAATTAAAGCACAATGTTTTCTATGTTGCAAATTAGTATGAAAATATTAACCATTTTGTCTTTATCATGGGAAAGGTCATGTAGGGGTCCATTAATAAGCGATTGTAAAATTATCAGAGGGTCATTCTCTTTGGAATTTTTTTGTAAACAAAACTTCTGAAGATAGAAACATGTTTGATAGCTCATTTTAAAGCAGAGAAACTGATGACTAACCGAGAGTCCAACATGGAGTTCAAAGTCAAGCATAAGTCTTGAAGACCTAAGTATTGCCTGTGGCAATCCTAGTATTACTTTTTTTTAAATGCCTGTTCAAGTACACTTGGGGTGTTTTTGCTTTTCAAAATGTGTTTCAACAGAATGCTTGGCATTTAACTTAAAAATTCATAAAATGTACACATTTGGTTAAGAAAAAGATGTTTATAATACAAATGATGATAACCTTCTTGGACTAGACTTTGTTGACGCTTCTTTACTGTAAAACGTCATGAATCAAGCCAAAAAGCTCGTTTGACTCTCCTATCTGGTCCAGTTTTGGGAGATTTGAAAACTACGATTCTTTAAATGTATGTTCTCAGAAATATCAGTAATGTTTTAAAACTTCAATTCAGTTATTTGGCTTATTAAGTTATGGTTAATCTCTATTTCAGTCATGTTCATCGCTCGTGAAGCATGTTATATTTTGTATGGTGACGTTTCTTTTGCGATTGAGTGTAAGCACAGCACTCATATAAAATTTACTCTAGCTTGACCAGCTTCCCCACATCATTCATTAATCTAATGATTGTATCACCCCATTCATAACAATTAGTTACTTAGCGACTCATTCATTGAAATAAAAAATCCACCATATGCAAAATTTATGAAAATGATGGAAATGTGATTGGACTGAATTTGTACCTAAAATAAATATTGTCCTAGAAGAGAAACTACACTTCAAACTTTAGAATTGATTTATTGTAAACATCATTTTAGATACCAAGTTGACATTCCCACGCCAAAACATGTTTTATCATGCAATTTGAGAAGATAGACATACATTAAACTTCCAGTCCCTTTTTAATATGATCCGTGAATACATTTGAGATTATTTGAGGTCAAGTAAAAACATCCTGAGATTAGAATTAACTTGGTGTTATACTAATAGCACAATACTAATCTAGTATCATACTGGTCATTCCAAGTAAAAACATAAGCCAATACGGTTTAATTAGGACTGGTCCATTGTCACAATAGGTGAGCGCTTCTACCATTCTGTCTGAGACTGGGTCGTCTGATATTGGGTCGTCTGTCTAATTGGGTATGACCGCAGTTACCAGGCGTCAACATTTTAAAGTCCAAGGTAGTACATTATGCCGACCGCAACATTTAGTAATATAATTTCCCTATTTTGTAAATTTTGATTTTAAATGTATACATGTGTGTCCAAAAAGCCCGATTGAAAAAAAAGCTGCTGTTTGAAAAAGCATACAAATAAAAGTATCATACTATGATGATTGAAATGTTCATTACTTATTTACGAAAAATATAGTTATCAAAGACAATCAAGATTGACATTGTACGGTGGCTGTATTTTGTTTAGGAATTTGTTGAAAATGTGATAGCTGTTATTTTGGCCGCTAGTATAAATAATAACGAAGTCAAAGTTGGAAACAAATATCAAATATTCGCATAATTAATTCGGATGTTCTCAAATTAGTGACGAGGTGTCAAGCTACAAATTTAATCTTGACTCAGTATGTAAACCACTTCATTTATTAGATTTTGAACGTAATATGTTATGATTCACCGTTCAATAATATATAACATTTTCAGATAACCCCTTGGCGTGTGATGCACGTGTGCTTGAAGGGTATGATGAGGCTAGAATTATGCTATCAAATAACGTTCCTGCCCGTTTCAGCTTATGTGCCAAAAGTGTACTTTTACCTGGGGGTATTGCAGTGAAATTGGCAACACACTAGAATAGTTCGATGTTTGGTTAGTTGACATAGGAAATTTGTTTATCTTGATATAAGATAATCTTAGAAATTCTCGAAAAAGTATTTTCCTAACATTTCCGACAGTACTTTTTTTACACCTGTAAAATTGGTCAAAATCAGGACATATTAAGGTCCATGAAGAACGATGGTAGTTTATAAACAGCCAGCTCATTGGTGTATTTGAATCATGATACACTTGAACTGTTTGTGGTAGGTGCAATTTCTACTTTATTATCTTCAATTTATCTATAACAAAGATTGGTTTCTAGCACGTGGACGTAATTATTCAAATATATTTTCAAAGTTCATATTTAGGAGGTTTCACTGTGACACGAAGTAGGTGAAATAATTTAGTATATAGTATTTGACCATGGCCTATTGTGCTATTTTGATATCCGTTACAGTAAGCAAACACAATAGCTGTCATGCTTAAATTAACAGCAAATTTGACCATGACCATGAATACACAAACTGTGAGAATGTGTATTAGCTGTTAAGTAATTACTGCTTATGGTGCCTCAAGGTGTGGAAGCTGCACTGGGTGTATGTGCTTTGTTAATTGATTTCATTGGAAAGTGCGTTCAAGATTAAAGATGATATTGGCCCGACCGTGAAAAAGCATATCTTTTGACACCTCAAACTAAGATAAAGAATATCATTGAAAATAACACTATCATAATGACAATGGACATCAACACTATAAGGTATAAAAGGTTTATTTTAGAGCATGATAATAATATATTGTTTGGAGAATAAATTTAGCCAATTTCCCATAAGACAAATCAAGGGGTTAACCGTTGGGTGTATAAGGACATGTCTATGAATAATGTTCTGTTGTATGATATAATATTACGTGTAGTTAGACCTACAGTCTATAAATATCTGTGTTTCATGCATTTTCTAAGATGCCTAGCGGCTAGAACAATCGAAATAAAAGTACTTTATCAGACGATAAAGGTATAGTTTTTGTGATGACGTAACAATTGAATGACGTTTCCGCTCCCCTCGTAGTCACGTGTGCCCATGGTAACCCAACGAAAGAGGGCAGTTGAAAAGACCGTGTTTTTCTGCAAATGATAATGTCCTAAAACAACGGTAGCGTTGTTATAACAATTATTGAAGGAATGTGTTCTTTTGTATCCGAATAAGTCTTAAATTTTAAGCTACATTTGTACTTGAACCAAAACGACGAAATCCGCATTAGGCAACCCAAGGAACCACTATGACGTCACAACAGAACAATGACGTCATAGTCGCTGTTGTCGCACGGCTCGTCAGTTAGCCCTAATCATGGATTATTAATATTAAGGAAGTAAACTCTATTTTTCTTTCAAAATTACTCAAAGCAGAATGTTGTGTTATGGGTTATCTTAGAAAAGTAATAAAGTTCCCTGTACCCCAATGTGTTTTGTAATAAAGTATAGTTTTACCCTGAACTATTATAACGTCAAAGTACTCGGACTACCGTCCTCGTACTTTAACTATAATAGTTCAGGGCAAAACTGTACTTTATTACAAACACATTGGGGTACAGGGAACTTTATTTCTTAAATAATGCAACAGTTTAATCATCAATCATTTGAATAGAAAGGCCATTGATTTCATCATATCATCTCGATGAAACACGGAATAGATAACGCATTGTGAAATTTAGAAATGCTAATATTGTTATTGGAAGAAGTTGGACGCTTGAAAACACTCCTCGGTATACTATATAGTTAAACCATCATACTATAACAAATGTGGAGTTTTGTTCAATAGCTTTTAAAATCTGTATTGTTGTTGTCTATCGATTTGTGCCTAACTTTATTTATCATTAAGTTTGTCAATCCTAGTGTATATCGTATTAATGAATAGAATAAATTGTTGGATGTTAAATGTGAAAGATAGTTTTTGGGTTGGATAAAGCTTTAAACTTTCTACATGAATAATATCGTTAAAGGTTTATATGCTAATCTTATTATGTAATTAGAGTGATTTCATCAAGCCACTTTAAATGGAGAGCTGAAGTAAATGACACGAACCAGGGACTCTATATAAATTAGAGATAATTATTATCAATCATTGAACAATCATTTTAACAATATTTTATGGTATTTTATTTGTAATATATATAAGGTGTCATTTCGGTCTCGTGATGCCTGGTGTTTGTATATCCATCATTTTATGAATGTTTTTATGAATGTAACAAATGACACTATAATAAACTATATTATTATTATATTATCTAATTAGAGAGTACCTGCAAGAACATACACGCATTTTAACTCTCCCTTGAATATCCGTTAGGATGTTAGTTGCCTCTGTATCCCCCCCCCCCCCCCCCCCCCCCCCCCCCCCCCCCCCCTCACACATTTTAAAATCGTTTATGCACAGATGTAAATATATGTGTATATATATATATATAAACATAGAATTAAGAGATCTCTAAACAAAGTTACACGGGACTTAATATTAAAAGAGTTCATGCTTGAAAAGTAACACTGTAGTTAAAGCAAAGTCGTTATTCTCATTTTTATATGAGGAAAATGCTCCCAAAATAAAGTTGACTAACTAACTAATTCTTAAGGAAATACTTGTATTATTGACACATAGGCGCATTTCAGTAGAGACAGTATACCGAGTTTCAAGTTTCTTCAGAATCTATGCATTTCACAATTCCAACACGGTTCGTTAATCACCGTTATCCATACAGACACTTGTTACATTTAAAACAATATGTACGAATAAGACAATATATTAAACTGTCCAATGCTGTACGATATCGTCCCACAACAAAATACTTTAATAATATATCGTATATAGTATACGTTCTATCGCCAACAACTATCGTACATATGAAATATTTGTATACAATTGTATATTTGTATATTTGTGTATTTGTTTTAGCATACAGCTTCACAATATGATAACAAATGTTTAGTAAGTATCTGTATTTTGTTTGTTATTTATCCACATATTCATGTATTACTCAATGGACTATTATTTTAATCTATTGTCTGACTACAGACGTGTTTCTGTAAATTGTAAATTGTAATTATGTATATGCTTTTGTTCTATCGAACGTAGTCTTTGAGTTATAAAAAGTTGAACAGTACAGCTTTGCATTTTAGAACAAATTGACATTTGAATGACATACTATACCACCATTCACTCATTATACCTAGAAAATAATAATATGAAAAGACAATTTCAATGATTAATAATAATATTCTATATTAATATAATATATCTTCACTCAATTTGAAGGTTTTATACGTACTTTTAAGTCTAGCATGCGTCTGTAATCTTTGGAATTATATAAGAATGCAATGTTATCATTTTGGTAACTGTTTCGAGGTTAAACTGTTTATATATATATATTTATGATATATCTTGACAATGACTACGGTATGTTTTACTGTCTTTTGATAAAGCCTGATTGTTGAATTACGTGTCACATCAATAATAGACTATAAAGTTCACTGAATATAACTACACAGTAAACAAACCAGTTTTTTGTTACAAAAGTTCCCTGGACCGACATTGCAGGCTCTTAAATAATATACATAAGCCATATCACGGGATCGTGGGATATTAAACAACTGTCCCTTTACATTCACAGAATTGTAAATTGTAAATTGTTACATCCTTTCTTCACTCTCCTTTGAACAGATACGACTCTACTCAGCGACTTCAATCTACATGAGCAAACCATACACTAGATACCATAGTTACCCCAATTGACGTATCTTAAAACATAATGACTGTCACACCACACACAATTATTTAAACTATTTATCTTTAGTTACTTTACTCACACGAAAGACTAATGCTCCCATAAATATGCAACATACATGCATCGCTATATCATTGTAGTTACATACAGAGGTGACTTCTTAGTCATTTTTATATCTTAGAAATTGTACCTTATATTTCTCAGCATAGGCACCCGAGCTCTCACACCTGAGTCTACAGCTACGTACATGTATCCCCAGCTCCGGGCATAACTCTTCACTTGCATCCTCCCTACATCAACTTCCCCATACCCATCAATTTACCATGCCACTACCAAACCATGCCTTAGAAATCTTAAACCCATATCTTTACCGTAGGTCATCCCGTTCTATGCCCATAACCCCCAGTCAGTCACTCACTATTAATTACTTACTATTCCCAGTTCCAATCTTCACCTATCATGTTATCACTCACCCTAGATCGACCGACATCTCCTAATATTAAGGCAGATTACAAACTGTGCCTCTACATGTACATCTACAATGAAATTGAAACCACTGTTCAAGTACCTATTCATAAACCTGCTCAGCATCATGCCACCCTATCCCTCCCTTCCTAGACCTAAGCAAATAAACATAGATATCCAACCCCTAACTTACAACCACAAACATACATACACATGCAACCTCCTCTCACCCTGCATTTCCTTACAGGCATTTCACAGTCAACGTCCATAACCCCTAACTAGGCAACCACCCACTTCACAAACATACCCACACATTCACTCCCCTCTCAACCTCCAACTCAACACAGGCAATATCCGCCACCCCAACCTCCAATCCATAGCCACACAGACACATCCTCACTCATGCCTCTCACCAACCAACTTCATAATGAAAAACGGCACCCAACACAAACGACTGCCGCCCGCCACAACGACATTCAGTCTCCCACCCTCACAACTTCACAACGCCCAAACCCCAACATACAAATTTGTAAAAAATGTTAATATAGCTTATACTCAACATAAATTAAGTTAGTATTATTTTCAGACCACATTCATGCACGATATAAATGTTCATGCTAATCCAAAACTTACTTCCTTATTATGTTAGTGTTAAATACACTCTGAAGTAGTTTATTGAACATAAACAATGGTTCATGCAAAAGTATACAACAGTATACAACAGTGTACAACAATTTACAAGAGTATACAAGAGTATACAAAAGTTAACAAAGGTTTACAAGAGTATCCTGAGTTTGGAAACCCGGCATATACTGATCAGGATATTTTTTGAAATTCCGAGTATACTGCCGTATACTGTTTTGGATACCCGGCATATACTAGTCAGTATAGTTCAGGAAATCACTGTTGTTTCACCTGTGTATGCCACAATAGGATAGCTGAGATATCTTTAAAATCATTTATTTTTATATACTGGGAATATTAATTTCCTTGACCATTTAATAAATCTAACGCCACAGAGCAAAATAGAAATGTTACCATGGAAGATAAAATAATGCACATGTGCACACCGTTATAATACGATCACAAAATCATCTGAATTACATATGTGCTCTTAAAGGCGCGGTTTATAAACAAGGACCAAAACAACAAGGGTCTGACAGCTCTAGATCCAGAGACAAAGAAGCTATATACTTTATATTAAAGCTTAAGGTATGCATAAACATGAGTCGCTTATACCACTATCACCACCGTCGGTATCAACAACATTGGCATATGGTAGCGTCAACTATTTCTGCGAATAATTTGTTTGTGAATTCACTTTTCTTTAAATGTTTGGGCTTTGTCAGTAGGGCTTTTTATAATACATGTATACATTTATTCTTTGCATTTGTGTCTGATTTTAATATTGTCCAAATCTCAGTTAACATTTTGCTAGATAAATGTTTTATTTTTGCACTTTCATCTTTGAGGGTAATATCAATATAGACATTTGTTCACATGACAAATGGATGTTACACGAGGTATTCGCTAATGAAATGTTGAGTATCAGGTGTTCGCTGTGATATCACCCGCGAGCGGTAGCGAGAGGGTGTTGACACAGTGGACGCCAAGTGCTGGGTCGCTATTTGCCACACACAACAAGGCCCACTTTGTCAGCAATAGCAACGATTTAATACGTGATATTAATGATATCAATAATTAATTTGAAATAGTCGTACTTAAGTGTAATCATTTGCTGGTGAATGACAGTTTAAGAGACGGATTTGTAACATGCATTTTGTCAACTTCAGATACTACGACACTGTCAACTTCAAATACTACGATACTGATAAACATGCGAGACTCTGCCGAGCATGTTTATCAGTATTGGACCGAGGTAACGATTTAAAAAGATTGTTATTGGACAGGTTGTCAATTTATATCTCACTGCAGATGGTTATCAATATCATACTTATCTGTATGTATGCATGTATGTATGTATGTATGTATGTATGTATGTTTGTATGTATGTATGTATGGGTTGATATATATATACCATTTGTATGTATTTAAGTTCATTCATGTATGTATGTATTATCAAAATCAGGTTTAGAACATTGTTTCTGCTTTCAGGGTATCCGAGAATAACAGTTTCTTTTGACAAATTTAATCTGCATTGTGTTTTTACCTCAATCCGATCAGCTATTTCTGACCAGATACGTTTTGATATTTTGCATTCATACATTAAGTGGAGCAGAGTTTCCGCGCTTTTCCCACCGAAGTCGCATGCATCATTATCTTTGTAGCCCATTTTTGTCAATAGGTTATTTGTGGGTAGGATCCTGTGTATCAAACGATACTGGAACCCTAAATTTATCCATATAAATTTATAACACAGTTTATTTAATTCATGCTGGGGTTTGGTAATGATGAAAAGAGGTGATTAAGTTTGGGAAGCAACAACCTTTTCAACACTGTGTTTCTGCCTATACGTGCAAGCCACATATTCATTTCAATTCTTATATTTTTTAGTTTATCCTTATAGTTTCGTTCAACCATTTCTGCCAAATTGTGAGTAAATGCTATTCCTAAGATTTTGAAGGAAGTTTGTGACCAGTCTAGTTTCCAATTGCTACAGAGAGCACGTTTTTCATATCTTTTTTAACCTATCCATATCACTTATTTTTAGACCTGAACATTCTGAATATGATTTAAGGGTTTGAAAGGCGTTTTGAAGACTTTTTTCGGTTCCGTCATGTATTAAAGTAGTGTCGTCAGCAAACTGCGACGTGAGATATTCTACCTCACCAATTGTTATTCCTTTTATGTCAGTGTTGATTCTTAGCATGGTGCTAAGTATTTCTGCGCATAGAACGAAAATATAAGGAGAAAAAGGATCGCTTGCCGGCACCCTCTTGATAATTTGAAGAAACTAGAGCCGAAGCCATTGACAAGAACACTTGACTTTATATCATTATAAAAGGTTCTTATCCATTTTTGAATTGATGATCCAAAATTAAAGAATTCCAATACCTTTTGCATAAAGGTCCAATCTTCCGAATCGAAAGCCTTTTCAAATTCAATGACAACAAACAAACCTGGCCCTTCCATACATTCTGAATAGTCAATAATGTCGTAAAGTAGTCTTGTACATTCACCAATGTATCTCTTTGGAATGGATTCCTTTTGGTCTTCAATGATTATATCTGGTAAAACTGATTTAATTCTATTAGCTATAGTTGCTGATGTGATTTTGTATGAAACATTTAAAAGTGAAATAGGTCTCCAATTCTTCAAAAGATGTTTTGCTTTGTCTGCCTTTGGTATACAAGTTATCAAGCCTTATTTCTGACTTACAGACAGTTCGCCTGTACCGAAGCCATAGTTTAATGAACGTCTGAGATATCTTCTTAAATCATGCCAGAAAAATTTGTAAAATTCAACAGTGAATCCTGATGGACCAGGACTTTTTTCATTCTTCTTTTTTTTCAATGCGTTAAGGACTTCGTCATACCTTAACTCGCCTTCCAGTTCCAATTTTTGCAATTCTGTTAGTTTTGGGATGTACAATTTCTGAAACATGTTTTGTAAATCAACGTCATTACAGTCCTGTTTAGTATATAGATTCATATAGAAAGATTTGGTCTCAAATAGGATATCTTTAGTTTTCGTTGGGTATGTTCCATCCTTTTTTTCCAGTGGACATATTGCTTTATTATGAACATTTCTGTTTTCCAAAGATAGAAAATACTTTGTTGGTTTTTCACCCTTCTCCTTCCAATTAGATTTCGCACGAAGCATTATTCCTTCAGTTTTAATCGCGTTAATTTTTTTCTACTTTATCATTGGCTACTTTTAGTTTTTCAGATAACTGGATGGATATTTTCTATTGTATCTATATTTGTTTGTAGTTCTTCAATTTCATCACGTAGCAACTTTTCATTTTTTTCTCGGGATCTCTTCTTTTCAGACGAATATTTTATAGTAGTACCTCTTATCATTAAAAGTAAAGTTTAAAAAAAAGAGCTGATCATCAATACTTAATTTTACACTGGCATCTTCAAACTGGCCTATTTGATATTGATCAAGAGTTGATTTTATGATATCTCTAACACTTTTCACATAATGTTCGTCATGTAATAAAGAATTATTAAATTTCCAAAATCTTTTGCCTTTTTCGATATCACTTATTTTTAATGTTAACCAGGTTGCAGAATGATTTGATCGATATGCTGGGTCGATACCTACCTTCAAAATTGAATTCTCTAAGTTCCTTGATAAAAGAAATAAATCAAGTCTAGCCTGTTTAATAGGTTTTGATTTTCTCCAGGTATAACGTTTACTGTTTTGGTTAAATTCTCGCCACGGGTCGACCAGGTTTTCTTCCTGTTTAAATTCGAGTACAACCTCTCTCGCGTTTGGATTATTTACATGTTTATAGTTAAACAAGTCTTTTTCCGGATTTTGTATTAAATTCCAATCCCCGCAGAGTGATTAGTGATCAGAATCGAATTCTTTTATAGTTTATATTATATGTTCATAAAATTTCGGCGAATCACCATTTGGTCCATAGACGGTTGCAATAGACGGTTACAATAATTTTTCCGGAGCTTATTTCAATCTTGAGCGCGAGAAAATTTCCGGTTTCGTTGTCATGTTTCTTCTTTATGACTTTGAGTTCAAAATTATGTTTAAAAAAGATAGCAACGCCGCTAGCATTACTCTTATAAGAACTAAACCAACGGTGCTTTGTTCCCCATTCCATTTTGATTTTATGTTCTAGTTCAGGTATAAAATATGTATCTTGAAGACAGTAAATATTTGCTTTTTTGGTCTTGCGATTTTGAAAAACATCTACTCTTTTCTTATTATTATTCTGACAGTTAGAAGAATAATGTTTTTAGATTGTTATCCATTATCAATTAATTGGCATATTGCAGATGACAATTTTGGTCCAGTGTGATGGCGACATGTTTGAATGGTGTATTTACATGAAATAATAAGATGAAAGTTCTTGTAGTTAACAAGTGTGAACAAAGATAAAGAAAAAGTATGTGCATGGGATTAGCCATAGTCAATAAATTGACTAGTTAACCTCTGCAAGTTGATGCAGTTTATGTTGTAATAATGATATCTCAAGATTCGCAACCGTGTTAGCTTTACCTTTTTCTTTGTGTATATTAAAGTACATAAGATGCGGTTCACAACTAGTCACAGCATAGAAATCGGGATGTTTGATTGTTATGGCTGTTCCGTGTTGATAAGATATTACCTAATGCTAAGGACGATAAAGAGAACAGGTGCAATGCTTTATGACAGTGGGGTTAGAAATAACAATTTCACCAGCAACACTTAATGAATGGTCTCTGGGTATTTAACAATTGCATATTTTGACTGTTTATAACGTTGTGGTTTTATGGGAGATATAGGGGGAAATACATTCGATGTTGCCCCGTTATACTCTTAATAAAGGATTGTCGGTGGAGTATCAAATTACACAGATGAAATTTCAGGAGGTGTTCGTGATTATACATCGGACCAACTGATTTCTGGTTGTGTCCCAAAAAGAGTAGTATTAGCGATTATTGATAAGGATGCATTTGCTGGTGTCCCTGCTAAAAACCCTTTAACTTTCCCCATTATAACCTTACACACTAAGCACTCCAAGTAAACGGCCATGAGATTGTTAAAAAAGCTTACTCCTCTCAATTTTACGAAACATATTTAGATTTGTTTCGAAATACAGGCGGTTTACAACGTAGTACTTGTGATACTGTAACAGCCTCTGATTCAATTGCAGGGAGTTCCATATACATAATCGATCTGACACCAGATTTAGGAGCTGATGAGAGTCACGTTTATAATAAGATGTCGGGGAAAGCGGGGTTAGAATTAAAAATTTCACAAGCAAAACCTAGGGATAATAGCTAATCGAGAGTACGATTCAGTGATTGAATGCTGCAATACGTTAATCATGCTGAATGGGGCTGATATATAAACGTACGTCCAGAATGTTAGTTTACTGAGAAAATTTTACAATACCTTCAGTAGAAATTCATTGCTCAAGACTCATGGTCGAGTAGTGCAGCAACCGTCAGTGGTTTATGGTTTATGTTCGTCTGTTACACTGACAGGTCATCTCAACATGGATACCAATGGGTTGCTATTATCGTATTACAGCGTTGGGTTGTCGAATTTTATGATTGGTATAGTTTGGATCCATGAAAGAAATGGGTAGAGTTCCAGTCATTTGTAGCGAATTTTGGTCAAAGAGCTCATTAGTATAACACTGTAATGATCTTCTCATACATCACTAATACTTCTTGGTTAAATGAAGTTTATTCTTTGAACGTACATTATACAAACATGGCGATGCCATGCCATAAACATCAAGGTTATGATAAAAGTGTAATTGTAAAGGGAACGAACTCTGACGTAATCGTTAAACCTAAAACGAAAAGTGATCATATTACATCCCCTTTCTTTTGAATAAAAGAACTTGTGAAAATTATTTTAACTGAGTAAAATCTTCAAAACATTTCAAGACTTATTTTAAACAACTTATATGAGTATATGATAGCAATGATATTCTCAAATCTACCTTTGGAATAAAAGAATTATTCAATGATATAATAAAACTAACATAAAACATTCTGGAACATAAATGCAGCTTCTTGCATTAACACACACAACATTATTTCAACCTTATCAATAATCCACAAAACTTATCTTTTATGCAAAGATCATTAAGTATAAAATAACCTCTTCAAAATATCAATCCTGAACTTTAGAAACTAACTGGAAACAACATTAACATTTAACATTGTTCAATCAGTCTGTCTGGTTTGCTGACTGTTCTACCACTTCTGGTATTGTACTGTCCAATATCTCTAGTGATCAGTTCAGGCTGATTGCATCCATCATATCGATTGTTCTCATCGATATCAGACACAACTTTCTGGGAATTCTTATCATCACTGAACTTCTCATCAAGATCAAACCTAACTTTTCTTGGAGTTCCAAGCATTTTCTCTCAAATGGTGACGGTTTCTTCTGAGCACATTACCATTTGGAGTTTCTATCATATAGGATCTAGGTTCACTGCACTTAGCAGATACCCTACCAGGTACCCATCTCCCAGAGTCTTGATCTTGAGTCAAAACTTTCTGACCAACATCCAAGGCAGGTAAGTCTTTCACTCCTGTTCTGTCATGGTAGTACTTCTGCGACTGCTGTCTGTCCTGGAGTCTACTCATGATCACATCTTTCTGTGGGTTTTGATTCCCGATAGACACAGGTAAGTTACCTTGTAACTTCCGACCATTTAGGATTTCACCTGGTGATGGAATAGCGCTGTCAATTGATCTGAGACTAAGCAAAGCGAGATCAGGATCAGTCCTGGATTGCTTTGCCTTGGTAAGACACTGTTTTATAGTTTGCACGGCTTTCTCCACGAATCCATTACTTCGTGGATAACGAGGACTAGATGTCACATGATCAAAACACCACTGCTCAGCGAAACGCCTAAATTCCTCACAATCAAATTGTCGACCGTTATCACTGATAACCTTGTTAGGTATCCCTTGTTCACCAAACAGCTGTTTACAGTGATTTATTACAGCTCTGCTTGTACACTGTCCGTGTATCCTACGTACAAAGAATGACTTGGAGTAGTAGTCAGTGATCAACAGATTCTCACATCCGTCAGAGTGAAACAGATCCATTGCTACAGTCTGCCATGGTCTCTGCGGGATATCATGAGGAAGTAATGATTCATGCGACTGTGACTTCTGATTCTCTTGACATACCGTACAGTTCGTCAACATTTCTTCAATCTCCTTGTTGATACCTGGCCAGTATATGCAAGATTTTGCCCTGAGCTGGCACTTGATAACCCCTTGATGGCCAACATGCAGTTGTTGTAGTGCCTCATGTCTCATTGGAGGTGGAATCATTATTCTATCGCCTTTCAACAACAAACCATCCTCTACTGTCATCTCGTGTCGACATGACCAGAACGGACATATAATCTTCCGTACTTGTTTTGCATCTTCTGGCCATCCAGCTATGATGATAGTTTTCAGTGCGCTGAATGTTTCATCCTTTTCAGTTTCCTTGCGGATCATCTCGAGTTTTGCACTTGAGAACTGGACATGATGAATCGTTTTATCAATGCTAATAGTCGAACCTGGAGCTGGATTTTGACGAGAGAGCATGTCTGAAAGAATCATCTCCTTCCCGGGTTTGTATTGAATCTCGTAATCATATTGCTGGAGTTAGAGCATCATCCTTTGGAGTCGAGGAGGAGTACTAGCTAGATTCTTGTGTTGAATGTTCTCCAGTGGTTTATGATCTGATTCAACTACAAAGTGGCTGCCAAACACATAGGTATGAAACCTCTTGCACCCGAACACCACAGCAAGAAGTTCACGCTCGATATTTGCATACCGTTTTTCTGTGTCCGTAAGTGCTTTGCTAGCATATGCGATTGGGTAGCCATCTTGCATTATCACAGCACCCAGTCCTTTCATCGATGCGTCGACTTGCACCACTGTAGGCTTCTTTGGATTGAAGTACTTCAGAGTACCATCGATGCATATCATGGTCTTGAGTTTGTCAAATGAAGCTTCGTGTGATTCTGTCCACTGCCATTCAGTGCCTTTGTGAGTCAACACTCTCAACGGTTCAGTGAAATTAGCCAAGTTTGGTATGAATGACGACATGTATTGAATCATACCAAGGAACCGCTGTAGCTCAACGGTGTTCGCAGGTGATGGTAGGTTGTGGATCTCTTGGATCCTCTCTGGATCAGGATGTACACCATGAGCATCATAGTAGTTACCGAAAAACTTGATTTTCTCTTTTCGGATCTCACATTTCTCGATGTTGAATATGAGCCCATACTTCGCTGCAACTTTCATAAGTCGATGCAGATTTTGGTCATGTTCCTTAACAGTCTTTCCATACACTGCTGTGTCATCACTGATGCCAATTGTACCTGGACACTGTTCAAGGATCATGTCCATTTTCTCCTGGAATATGTCC
This sequence comes from Gibbula magus, assembly GCA_936450465.1. Classification (NCBI taxonomy): domain Eukaryota; kingdom Metazoa; phylum Mollusca; class Gastropoda; order Trochida; family Trochidae; genus Gibbula; species Gibbula magus. The sequence goes on from OW388295.1 coordinate 48,453,447, forward strand.
TGTGATATTCTGAGACCAAAAGGAAGACGAAGAAATCGGTACCTCCCAAAAGGTGAGTTGAAGGTTGTGAGGAGACTGGAACTGTCGTCGAGGGTAACGCTCCAGTAGCCATGCCTGGCGTCTAATTTGCTGAACACAGTTGCTCCACTAAACTCGTGTGTAATTTCCTCCAGAGTTGGTGTCTTGATAAGTTCTTTTAATGGAACGGTTTAAGTCACTCGGATCAAGGCATACTCTGAGTTTTCCATTTTCCTTCCTACTGAATGCAAGTGATGAGACCCAATCTGTAGGTTCAGTTACCTTGGCTATCACATTAAGTGCTTCCATTCTATCAAGTTCCGTCTTTTAGCTGAATTGGATACTTTCTGGCTGGGTGTATCACTGGTTGAGCATCCTCTTTAAGAGCGATATGACACTTTCCAGGGAATTGACCAATGCCGTCAAATCTGTCAGGGTATAACTTCTGTAAAGCTTCCTTGTTAGGAATAGGAAGTGATTTCTCCACACTATGAACCGATGCAATAGGGTAGTTTGGTGTGATAAGATTCAGAGCAAGTGTTGAAGGGAGACCTAGTAGAATAGGACCTGGTGCGTCAGCAACAAAGAACTCTGTTTCCAACCAGTTACCGTCGAATCCACATGGTAATCTTACACTACCATATTGGGGAATTTCGGTTCCGCCATATGCACTCAACTTGACATGTCGTGACTTCGTAGTACCAGGTTTGGGAAATCCTGACTCATCCAGATTTTCAGGAAACATCCTTCTGTACACGCGAAGTGGTAACAGATTACCTTGTGCACCTGTATCGACCTTCACCCTCATAGTGTGATTACCTTGACGGTTATCTACCTTCACATCCAAGTTCACTTTGAGCTCATCAACATTATCATTTGTTATCTCATCAATAAAAGTGACAGTTTCAAAGTGGAAATGTTCAAAATCTTCCCTGACATAGTCAATATCATGTCGTTTCTGTGAATGTTGATGTGATTGCTTCCTATGATGAGACTGAGACTGATTTGAATAATGTTCAAAACTCCTATGAGACTGACGTCCACGACTCTTCGACCTAGACTGTTGTCGACGTCTTGAACTGTTACGTGACTTATCATGTTTCTGTTGCGGTCTTCCTCTATTCTGCTGACACATTTCTTGCCAATGTCCAGTCTTACCACATGTCTTGCATCTACTGTTTAATGCTGGGCATTTATTTCTAGACACAAAAGAATGTTTTGTTCCACAAAACCAACAGGCACGTTGAATTTCGTTTGTATGTAAAACCTTGCCATCTAGATTCTTGAACTGAGACATATGGTTAATGCTTGCCTCGTGTCGCCGCCCGATATCAATAGCTTCTTGGAGTGTTAACTTCTCGTCACGTCCTAATAATGTTTTCTGTACCTCTGGATATGGCACACCAGCAATTAGAACTTCAATTATCCTTTCCTCCAATGTATCATTGTCTTTGAACATACACTTCATGGCTTTAGCTTTACATCTAGTGATAAAGTCATCAATGGTTTCACTTTCCTTCTGTTTGTAACGAAGAAACTCTAGTCTATGGATTCTGAAATTTTCTGAAGGCTCTATTTGAGAGGAGAATTTTGTCCACAAATTCTTAGGATCCTTTAAATTTTCTTCAGAAAGATTCCAAGTGTTAAACATGCGTAGACCTTCCTTTCCAGACCATAAGATAATGTAACTATGTTGATTTTCTGGTTTAATATCCTTAATCTTGAACCACAGTTCACTTGTCTGCTTAAATTCTTTAAAAGCCTGACCCCTATCCGGGTGTGACCAGTCCATGCAAGGTGACGGTATTGACTCTGCCATAGTTATTTTATGTGCGCTTCAATTTCAAAAATGCTCGAGACGGAGTGTGTAGAGACAGTATTTTCGTTACAAATTGTGTTTATAGAATATTCATTTGATAAAATGTCTCCAATTGTCATATATACTGAGTTATTGATACGTTATTGAGACAGTGACGATCATGTAACACACAGTAACCCAGTCCACATGGCGCGTAGTCGAAACAGCACGCCGACTGGTAGAGTGATACAGTCCGAGACACGTTACACGAACATTGTCACGATAGAGACGGTGATGCGTAGGCTTGTTCAAACCGCTGCCACCATGTAATGATCTTCTCATACATCACTAATACTTCTTGGTTAAATGAAGTTTATTCTTTGAACGTACATTGTACAAACATGGCGATGCCATGCCGTAAACATCAAGGTTATGATAAAAGTGTAATTGTAAAGGGAACGAACTCTGACGTAATCGTTAAACCTAAAACGAAAAGTGATCATATTACAAACACGAAATAAAAACAGGGCTTGTTTTCAACGATGTGTGGTCACCATTCTTTATATTTCTTATCTCATAGAGTAAGGGGACTGCAACTGACAGCTGCAGCGATTTGGAACGCAGAGGTGTGGATTTGGCTTGTTCTCGATACCTACCTGTGGTACTAGTACAAATCTAGAGGTTTGACACAACAATAAGCCCAGAAATTCAAAGATGACATTTGCATCTACGAGAAAAGATATGTTTGCAACCTGCCTTCTAGCAGATCGAGCAACAAGAGGTTTATTTTATATCGGACATGACGACTCAAGTGCTGTTCAATTGCGGACTTGAACTGAGTAAATGGAAACACACTGCCTTTATTGATGTTGCACATAAACGATGGAGCCCTGATTGCTTGTTCCTGAAAATGACAACCTTACTAGATAAATACTTCATTTATGTATACAATAACTGAAAACTTCATTGACGTGTTCATAAAACGGTTCCGATTGTAGTTGGCTAAATTTGATTGTTGATTGTATATATATGGTAAGCTTACGAATATTCAATGTCAGATTGACACCAGTGAGCAGGTGCCCGTCAAAAGTGTACACGTTCGTCGTTACAATACATGGTCAACTGGTGGTTGATACCCAGAGGTAATAAACCGTTAGTCCCCGTATAAACAAGCGATACCGTTTAGTTAATGAACCATGTACATGCAGTCCTTGTATAAACGTTCGCTGATTGACATGCAACGGCAAGTTGAGATACCCTCTACTGCGGGCGCACATGGGTGGTATTGACTTACTGATACGTCAGAAACTTCTGACCCTACGACAAAAGTGTGTGATGGAGATCCTTGATCATGAAAAGTTCACATTTTCCGAATCGTAAATCAATGGGCTTTCACATAATGTAATAAGTATCTATGTACAATTTTATTTTATTGAGAAATAATGAATTAGAAATATTGAACGTATCCCAAAACTGCCTGCAGGTGTGTGTTTGACGTCATAATAAAAATATTACCTATCGATTCAAAGGATCGAAATGATTACGTTCTGGATATCCTAGCTTATTTACCAATTTCGACATTGAATATAAATTTGAAATTTGCGAAAATGTCGTCAAATGAAAACATCAATCGATTACTTTTGTAAAATTCGTGAAAATAAACAAAGAATTTAATCTTTTCAAATAAAACAACCTTATCGGACATTTTTTCAAGTCACCCCATGGATAACTTACCACTATTTCTTATGTTGCGTGAATTATTCTGAATGACTATCTCTGTGATCTGTATTTATTTTTAGAAATGGTGGTCGATCTAACCATAGAGTGTTATCAATTGTTAATATTAAACAAACTGACACTAAAAACCATGTTGTTTTATAAAAATCGATAATGAAACAAACAAATAATGTGGTTGTAATAATTATTTCACTTGTAGTCAAAATACAGTTAAACCCCCCAATGATTGCTACAAGAGGTTCTTCATGTACAAGATGCTTTAATCAAGGCGCATTCTTATCAGCAAAGTGGATACAGATGTGTTCGTGGTTCTTCTTGGGGCATTACCTGAGCTGAATCAAATCAACCAAATATAAAACGTTTGGTTGTCCATTGAAAACGACAAGAACTATACATTATATAATGTGAATGCTATTCATCAAGAGTTTGGAGACAATTGTGCATTAGCTCTTGCTTTAATCCATGCAAGTACAGGACGTGACACAACTTCCAGTTTGCTGGTAGAGGTACGAAAACGCCATGGCAGACTTGGCAAGACTATCCAGGTATCCTATCCAGAAGTAACAGAAGCTTTTATTTTCCAAAGCCGATTGACAGAGATGGGAAACAGTTTGCTCTCATAGAAAGATTTGTGTGTGTCATGTATGACCACACCACCTCATTTACCAGGGGGAACGTTGTTAAACAAGACTTATTTTGCCAAGGAGAGCACACTAAACTGAAGCCTTTGTTTTCACCAACACAGGATGCTCTAATTCGGCACAAAAATAGAGCCATCTACATAACACGTTTTTGGACAAAGATTATATATTTGCAGAGAAAAATCCTAGCCCACGGGATTTAGGATGGTACCAAAAGGAAGAACCTTTGTATACACTTAGGTGATTATTCCGGATGTGTCCAGGTCGCGTGGAAAACTGGTGAAACGTGGGTTCAAGGTACACCCAGGGGGGAGTTTTAGACCCATATTTAATAGAAATAGAAATAGACTGAAACGTAGGTCAAATGGTTATGCCATGTTGGACAAAGTTAGATTTACTTGTAATATAAATGCCTTATTTCATTTCTGATTGTCCTTATGTGTTCCTTGCCCCCCCCCCCCCCCCCCCTTAAAAAAAAAACAACAACAAAAAACGTTGAAATAGACATCTAGAACATCAAATTTGAGTGAAAAGAAATGGACTTGCGGATATTTGGAGGTGTCGGCGGCCATTTTGTAACGCCATTTTTTATTTCCGTGCTGTATTATAGACAGACACCATTTTTTCATAATCTTAATGTGTTCGTTGCCCCCAAAAACCAATAGGGTAGACACCAAGATCATCACATTCGAGTTTATGGTTACATAGTTATGAACATTAAGAGGTTTTGGCGGCCATCTTGGACGCCATCTTGAAAAAAACTCACTTTTCCGGGGTCCAACTTTGGTAAACTTTGAGTATGTTTTTAAATACACTAAACCCTAACAGAATCAGTTGAGAAACCTTTTGTAGCATTTTGGGGGGTTTAGGTTATTTTTCTCCATATATTGACCCGACTATTGTTCGTCGCTGTGTAAATTTGAATTTTTATAATAATGTATACATATATGAAAAAATATATGTCATATCATACCATTATCACAAACTATGATCATGTATGAGTTCACATTCAAAGTACGAAATGTGTTTGACATTACATGGACAGACTTTCCGATCTGCGATGTTAGAAGTTGAAGTGCAACTGTGAAACATACATGTAACAGTAACCCAATCTCCCTAAAATGTCAATTAAAAATTGAAACAATTGTATGAATAATGAATAATAATAGAAATATCTTTGTAAAATGAGAAACAAATACAAAGCCTCCTGTAGGAAATTCAAATCTAACCTGCAAAATCAAAGATTGAAAAGATTGAATGATACAATCCATTATCCTGCCAAGTTCTGGAAACAAATTCGTTCATTTAGATAGAAACCGGCCCCCCAATGTGATATCTCTTATGTTCTAATTCGCTTCGCTCAAACGAACATAAAATATTTACTTCCTAAAACATACTCATATCATGGGTAACGTCTACCGCAGGCTCGAGGCGAGCAGGTTTATTTCTGATATTACTGTACAATGTGAACGATTGAAGAGATTGGGGCTTCGTATCAGTTGCTGGGCCCGGAGTTCATCCAAGGTTGGTTATGTACTGAATAGTCCAAACGCTAGAAGGTTCCAGACAAGGAAGAGTCAGAAGACTAGTCATCCCACCACGATGAGAGGAGGTATACATCCATCAGTAAACATAGGGCGTAGGGGGCGTCACTGTGAATCCTCAACATTCGGGGGTACAGTAACCTGGATAGATCTGTCCTCATAAGGCAAACGCCTCATATTTTCCTGCAACATATAAAACAATCATAACTATCTATTTAAGTCAGATACGCCCTTATGCAAAAACTCGAACAATCATTTGTCATGGATTTAATTCTTATTTTGCAATTCCGTGTGAATACAAATGCATCTTGGCACAGCCATGCGTGAGTTATACATACATGTTATACTCATCTTAAACGAGATCAGATCAGATTAGCCCCTAGTCCAATCGGCGAGGCCCGAAGACCACACAGCATTGTCGCAAATACCATAGCCGTTGTCCCAAGTCCAATCGGTGTTGCCCCAATTCCATCGGAATTGCTCCAAGTCTCAACGACGTTGCTCCAAGTACCATCGGCGTTACTCCAAGTCACATCGGCGTTGCTCCAAGTCTCATCGGCGTTGCTCCAAGCCCCATCGGTATCACCTTGGGATCATCTAACCACCACTCGGCTCCACACTTCCACTCAGCTGCCACCACTCGGCACCACCAGCATTGCCATTAGGCACAATCAGCATTGCCATTAGGCACAATCAGCATTGCCACTCGGCACAATCAGCATTGCCACTCGGCACCATCAGCATTGCCACTCGGCACCATCAACATTGCCACACGGCACAATCAGCATTGCCACTCGACACAATCAGCATTGCCATAAGGCACAATCAGCATTGCCATAAGGCACAATCAGCATTGCCACTCGGCACAATCAGCATTGCCACTCGGCACAATCAGTATTGCCACACGGCACAATCAGCATTGCCACAAGGCACAATCAACATTGCCACAAGGCACAATCACTCATTACACTGCCTCACACTACTCAGTACCGATGTCACTCGACATAGACATGCATATGTATCATCAAACCACTGTATACCACATGAACCTTTCCCATGTACTTAACATACAATATGCACAGACGTTATCAAAGCACACAACCTTACAGATCACACAATACACATGCATACACTTAAAGCAATTGTATACAACCTCAACCTTACCGATGTCACACAAGATAAACATGCACACGCATTAAATGCATCAAAATCAGTATATACCACATCATCTTAACTGATGTCACAAGAAGTAAATATGGATACACATTCTAAAAACTGTTCTCACACTGCCTTACAGATCCTGCAATACAATTTTATCGCCAACATTGCCACTCGGCATCAGAAAATCGCCACTCAGCATCATGACACTGCCTCTCAATAATCAGTAGGTATGTCACTCGACATAAACAAGCTACATATCATCAAACCAGTGTATACCACATCAACCTTTCCGATGTCACATGAAATAAATATGCCTACACATTATCACAGCAGTTGCTTTCACACAGCCTTAACGATGCCACTCGACATAAACATACATAAGGCAACTATTTCACATATCAGTCTTACTGATGTCACACTACTTAACCATGTATACGTATCTTCATAGCAACTATTTACCACAGCCTTACCGTTATCACACGCTACACGTGCATTCGCAATTTCAAAGCAACTGCTTTCACAAAGCCTTACCAATGTAACAATACATAAAAATGCGTACGCATAACAAAGCAATTGATTCACACGTCAGCCTTACTGATGTCACAACACACATGCGTACATATTATCAAGGCAATTATTTCATACGTCAGCCTTACTGATGTCACACGACATAAACATACATACGTATTACCAAAGCAACTCTTTCACATAACCTTACGGATGTCCCAACACTTGAACACACATTATCAAGGCAGTGCCATTATTTCACACGTCAGCCTTACTGATGTCACACGACATAAACATACGTATTACCAACGCAACTATTTCACATAACAACCTCACGGATGTCTCAACACACATGCACACACATTATCAAGGCAATGCCATTTATTTCACACGTAGACCTTACTGATGTCACACGACATAAACATGCATTACTATTACAAGAAGAACTGTTTCACATATCAACCTTACCAATGACACAACACACATGCGTACGTATTATCAAGGCAATAATTTTACTTAATGATGTCACAGGACACAAGCATTCGTATTACCAAAGCAACTATTTCACACATGAACCTTGCTGATGTCAAGACGCACATCCGCACCTATTGTCTAATCACCTATTTCACACGTGAGCCTTACTGCATGAGGTCACACGACACATTCGTAGGTATTATCTAAACAACTGTTTCACACATCAGTCTTACTAATGTCACACGACACACGCGTATACGTATTATCAAAACATATGTTTCACAAATCAGCCATACAGAAGTGACATAAACATGCATACATAATATAGAACTACTGCAATCCACATCGGGTCTGCCGACACTCTACGTAAACATGCATACATATTCTCAAAACTATATTCCACATCAGTCTTACCGATGTTACTCGACATAACCATACATACATAGTATGGTCTATCTTACCTTTACCACATATCATAAACATTCACTAGTCTTCGCTTCTTCATTCAAAGTCAGTATTCTCAATGACACACGACCTGTAACAAGCACCTTCATTAATACATTTTATCACTTAAAAAGCCCTGCAATGTAACCTGATATAATCGTATTGTCTTACAGAAGCTCCATAACCTTACCGATGTCAATCTACATCAACGTGCACTGGTGTCGTCAAACAACTTCCCTCAACATTGAGCATCAATTTCAACGTGCATCCGCATCATCAAATAGTTCATCACAACAGTCAACTGATGTCACACGACTTGATTAAACATGCACCCGTGTTATCGAAGCTTTTCCATTCCATCATTTACGTTGACTATGTCACGCGACAACATCTGAAAACAGTACATCACACATCAGCATTACTCAAAAAACATGTAAACACTCACGCGTATGATAAAAATCTTCGTCAGCATTATCAGTTTAACACGACATAAACATACATAGGTATTATAAACAGACTTCAAAACGCACTGCATTAAAAGTAACCTTATAGTGCAAACATTACCACAAAGGTGAATACACTTCAAATCATACTGAACACATTTGATAAAATCAATGAATAGGAACCATGCTCGCCAACGAAAGCGAAGACCTCGAATGAAGAGACAACTTCTTCAACCTTCTTTATAACCTCTGCCACGAGACCACATCCGCACGTCCTTCACGTGCATTGAATGCACCTGCCTGCGGTAGTACTCTCATAATACCGTATTTACCATAAGTAAATACATTTATGTTCTAATTCGCTTCGCTCAAACGAACATAAAATATTTACTTCCTAAAACATACTCATATCATGGGTAACGTCTACCGCAGGCTCGAAAACTAAAAGAACGGGCAAAGAATGATGAAGGAACCATCGTATACTTATCTCCGTATTCAAAACTGAAAACGTGTACAAAGGACATCAACTTAGCATACCTTATATTTACTTTTAACGAATACGTTTATATGTAATCAACAATTCATATCAATTCATCCATGTATGCATCACATACAATGTTTGTATCATACTGGCGACGTCGGACAAATGTACAAAGGTGGTGGTGACCTTCCTCCGCAATCAGCATACCGTCGTATTTACCGTAGTGTCTTGGGTTAAAACGTGGCCACATTCAACCTGCTGATGTCGCGTGAATTGACACACAGCGACTCGTTGTCAACAAATCCTGACTGTAAAGTTGACTTGAAGGGCCGTCCTTCCCAAATTGAATCTTCTTAGGACCTGCACCTCACCGCTTATGTGTTCGCTCACACCATCTAAAACTCATAAAACTCTAGTGTATATAGGTAGAAACAGCCATATATTAACGTATGAATGCGCTCATGACAGATAACCACACACAGAAGGATAAAAGTGTAGCGATAAAAACAATGAATAGGAACCATGCTCGCCAACGAAAGCGAAGACCTCGAATGAAGAGACAACTTCTTCAACCTTCTTTATAACCTCTGCCACGAGACCACATCCGCACGTCCTTCTCGTGCATTGAATGTACCTGCCTGCGGTAGTACGCTCATAATACCGTATTTACCATAAGTAAATACAAAAAAGTGAATGGATGGAGCATTTCAAGAAAGTTTTCTCTAATGATGATATTTTTTAAATTGATAGCTTTTCGTTTGATGATAATTTTATTCCTTCAAATGGTTTTGACGATGTTGATGAAATGATTTTGGAAACTAAAATATCAGTAGATGAGATAGAGCGTGCAGTAAAGCAGCTGGTCCTGACAATATTATAATCGAAATGATAAAATGTTCACAGGCTGAATTAATGCCTTTTCTTTTGAAATGTTTTAATATTGTATTTGAAAGTGGTTCGTTTCCAGATAGCTGGTCTCGCTTAATTATTGTTCCTTTACATAAAAAGGGAGCTCATGACAATCCAGACAATTACAGAGGTATCTCCTTAATGAGTGTCAACTGTTCTGAATAATAGAATTTCAAACTGGGCAAACGTCAAAAACTTAATTCCTGAATGTCAAGCAGGTTTTCGAAAAATTATTCAACTGCTGACCACACTATATGCAATTATACAACTTTTTTTATCTCGTAATAAACATAAACTTTATGTGCCAAGAAATCCCTTATTAGTGTTATGTCAGTTTCTCAGAACTTTGGTATTTTAACCCCAAACATATTTTTCAAATTGTTTGATTCACAAATCCAACCTATTATGCTTTATGGATCTGAAATTTGGGGATTCTAACGTCATGATTGTATAGAGAAATTACATCTTCTAGCATGCAAGCAATTTTTAAATGTAGCGCAAGCAACACCTAATTGGATGGTTTATGGAGAATGTGGCAGATACCCGATATTTATGAATTCCCAAATCAGATGTTTAAATTTTGGTTAAGAATCGTGGGAAAGCACGAACAGAGATTACCAAAACTAGCTTATAACATGCTTTTTCATTTAGATGATATTGGTAAGACAACATGGGTGACTCATATTAAAAATCTTCTTTTTTCACATGGGTTTGGATTTGTGTGGCTAAATCAAATAGTTGGTAATATTAACCTATTTCTCAAGTAATTTCGAGAACAATCTGTTCACATGTATTATCAAGAATGGCATTCGTGTATGGAGAGTAGCACAAGATATCAAGTGTATAGATCATATAAGACCTTAATTCAACCAGAATTAGATCTGTCTGTATTAACATCAAGAAATATCAGACGCCCATTTGTACATTTTCGTTTGGGTTTATTAGATTTACAAGTAAATAAAGGCAGAAGATTTTCTGTAGAAAGACATTTAAGAATATGATTATTATGCAACTCAGCTGTAGAAGACGAAATCCATTTTGTTTTTGTATGTCCTCATTATGCTGATTTAAGAAAAGAATACATTTCAAATTATTATCTTTCAAAGTACACTGCAAATGCCTTTGTTTCCATTCTGTCTTCCAGAAATGAAAATGTAATACGCAATTTAGCACTCTTTGTAAAACATGCTGTTATCCATAGAAGCAACTTATTATCTCAATTGTGAATATTGTTCTGTTCTGTATAACATTTGTACATAAACAACACATGTATGTTATATTTGTATATGGGCTGGAGGCCTAAATGCAATAAACATATTTTGACTTTTGACTTGAATACAATTGCTAAATGATTCATGTTCATTATTCTAAAGTTTTGAATTTGATAGAAATTTTACCGGTTTTCAAACGAAATCGTTAGCTCGAATTCATTGCAAATGGATGCCTCTGTGTCGTCCCATCTACGTCCCTCCCCAGTTTGGTTTGATACAAATTAAATGAATACACATGTTATAACATCCTTGAAATTAATAAGAATGACATACAAATACATTTCAAAGAATAAATGTGAATAACTAGTGCTTGAATCAGCGAAATAACAGTGTAGTGACAAACGAAATTATGTACAGTCGAACTCATCACGTGACATTGTTGACATAACGACAAACGCTACCAGAACCGAAACTTTGATTGTACTTTTAAAGACCATATTTACATACAATCTTCAAAATACAACTGCAAAAATGTGTTCTAACTCTGGTTTTAAACGAAATATTTACAAAATGATTTAGATTATTAGATTTGTTGTTTTGACCAAATCTGTAATCGGTGAAGGAAATGCATAACTTTAGCGAGATGACGAGAGTTAGGGAACTGTCATGTTTCACGATGTCGATGATGTCTAACGTTGAAATTTATCAAAACTGCAATGCCATATGCTCAATTTTGGAACACATAAACGTGAATAGATATTTCAACCTTTGGGTAAATTTTACGATTGATGCATTATTTTACAAATATGTCACACGGAATTAAATGCATTGTTCATTGAAGAATATCCATTTTAGTAGTAATGATTTGAGGGGTTTGAGCTCACTTTGCCCCATGTATTTTCAAAAGGGCTTTCAAAGCCTCTTTTGAGATGGGAGGCTCGCATGGATGTATATTAATAGATTATCCATCATACTTATAGCATGGGAAATCCCCATATATTTATAGTAACTGATGTCATCTCCCCACAACAAGTCTTAACATGTTGAACTATCATTCATGTGATTGGTTGAAATTTAATCTGCGAAGTATTTGATAGGTGAGTTCACACCTGTTAATGTCATTAAGGAGAGATGGGACTATGAAATATGATATTTTAGAATTCGTTTATTTTTTCAAAATAGCAGGTTTATTGTGTCTTTTATCCAAAAATGTAAGGAAAATTTGGGGTCACCGAACGATTTAAAGAGTTATCGGCATTAATAATAATACTCCCGTCGGAAAATTATGCCATTTTTGACTGATTTGATGTATTTAGATGAAGTGCTCGCTTTCAATGATTAAGCTCAGAATCCTTTCAAATACATTTCAGTTACATACGGGGATGCATAGCAAGTCTATATTTTCAAAATTAATGACACTGGAAAGAGAAACAAAATTAAATTAAGCACTTTTTATTAAAACAACATTTTTCTCATCGTTTTTCGCATATTGAAAAGGATTTCTCACTGACACACATATTTTGGTTATTGCTAAAAATGCAATTTAGTGTGCACATTTGAATAAACAGACGAATTCAGAAATAAAAATAGGGGGTCACCGGATGTTTTTCAACACTTTAACGTCATTTTCTAAATTACCTTCATCAAAGTTAAAACCTAACGTCACGGCAATTTTCATGGTTTCAAGTGTAACTTTGACGGCCTACCATATAATCATCACTGAACATGCTATCAATCTAGGAGTGCATGATGGAAGAATAACTATCAGTTGATTATACCAGGCGATTTAAATTCATCAGTAACTAAAGATATGTATATAATTCGAATAACACACACAGTAACATATTTACCGCGAATATAGGTGACGATAACGTTATGCGGCATGTCGTAAAATGACCGTTAAAAAGGCGTTACGGAAAATTTAAGCACTTTCCGTTAGTGTATGGATAAGCGTATACCCCAAACAACGTAATCCATATATTTAAGGACTTATTAACTACAATAATTTGTTGTCGCAAAATGTTACCATAAGTGATTTCTGGGTCCCATCTCTCCTTAAGTGGTAACATGTAAAGAAGCATTATCACCTCTATAAACAAGGACAAAAGTTAGCGTGGCTCACTAATACCGCGGACTGTTAAAGTTTGACATTTTTATTTTACTTAAAGAGAGAGGTGTCTGCACACCTAAGGATTGATAAGCTTTGAAATGTAATTGCTCAGATTAAACTGTTTGTGAAAAGGGTAGGACAATTCTCTTCATGTAAAAAAGGTGGTTTAAGTAAAAGTAGGATTAATAGTAACTTGAAAAGGTAGGGGTAACATAATACACTACTGCAATTACCACTGATTTCAACTTTATTTTGGAAATGAATCCGTCATAATGATTCATTCGAATGAAACAACAGGTACATGGAAGCACACCCCTGTGGGCACAGTGAGGGATATACAGCAGTTTATGGCTGAAAGGAAAGAAAATTTAACTTTTCCAAAAATATAACCAGTGGAAATATAAAATAATAAAATCAACAAGAACACAGAAGTAGCATATGATGAAAGTTACATGAAAAAGAAAATGATAAAGTCAACAAATCACAACACAGAAGTACTTTATTATTCATTTTAACTCCGAATATGACGAAGTAAAAAAATACAAAAAAATCGCCACAAATTCAAAAATTCACCAAATCGTGTAACATTTTGCCATGCACTTCTCCTAGTGCTGAAGAAGACATGTGCCAAATTTGAAAAGGATGAGATGAATAGTTTTTCTGTAATCGATCGGACAAAAAATATCTTCGGACGGACGGACAAAAAGACAGCAGACGGACAGATGGAATCATTGGTATTACTATATACCCCCGACTTTTAGGTCGGGGGTATAATAAACCAAGTTTTCTTAGCTGTACTTTGACCTGCACACATTATTCAGGAGAATCCTTGAGAACTTTCCTAGTCTATTCGGTGAGTTTTCTATAGTTTCTACCTTTATTATGACACAGCTTTCTAGTCCTCACACTTTTAAGTTTAAGCTGTCAGGGCCATATTTTCTTATGTGAATGTTCGGTAGAAAATAGGCTCCTAACTTCACTGATTTCAACTGGTTTATATTCATAGGAAAAGGGTTTTTTCAAATATCATGAGTGGAAAATGGTTAAAGGATAGATGCAATGACATATGGTCCAAATCGGATTCATTAAAATGGGATGTCAATTTGACAATTGCTCGATTTTTAAATTTCTGAAATCAGTCCGTAAATTACTTATAAAAGGCTTTTAAAAAAACCGCCTGATTTAGTCCCGGTGACAAGAATGAAAGTCTGCGGGGTGTGGCCCGTGAAGGAATGACTTCTGTGGCGTATCTGGAGGAATCTGATTTTCGGCGATAGTCATAATTCAACGTAATTTTGCAACATTTTGATTGTAAATTTCACAAAGAAATCTTCAATAAACCAACTTAAATTTCCCATATATCGAATGTTTAGATATCCAACTAGGTAATTTCGCAGATGACAATTACACAATTAGTACATAAACATGTCTTTTTGGCGATGTAATACACCTCATAAATTCATTTAGCGACAGTGATAATCATCATTAATTAATTAACGATACTCGGCGGAGTAGCCCCGTCTGTCGCTTATCACATGGTAAATTATTTCTTTACAAAGTAAATTTTGGATATGAAATTTATTTAGATCAGATTAGAAATTCTAGTGATAGAAAACGTGTTACACAACTTCGAACATCTTCTCATCGCCTTATGATTGAAATCGGTAGATACAATAGCACTCCAAGGGAAGACCGAAATTGTGAATATTGTAAAAGTATAGGTTATAACGTCATTGAAGACGAGTATCATTTCATGCTAATTTGTCCTAACTATTTAGAACTTAGAAAGATATATCTTAAACAAATCTATTGGATTAGACCTAGTGTTTTTAAGTGTGTGTTATTATTTAAAGATTCAAACAAACCTACGTTGTTAAATATAGCTAAATATATTGAATTATCTAACGAGTTAATACACAATACAATTTCCATATTATATGATAGGATATTATCTGTTGTAGGAGTTTTTTAAAGCTAAACATATTTGTTTTTAATTCAGTTGGCAAATATCTACGACGTAAATATTCATACCAGTGATTTATTGAAGAAAGAGTTTGTAGTAACGATATTAACAATAAAATTATATCTCATTGAAAAAGTTATCTCCCTTGGTCGAGAGCTCATGGCCGCCTGTTTACATGCCTATTTTTAGAACACCTATGCTGTTGCCTTCATTCAACCACGTTCAAGTGAACAGATGAACAAGATTCATGTTGATAGTATTTGAAATACATTTTCACTTATCTAATGATATATTATTTAAAACCGATACTATATTACTATTTAATAAATTACATGAACTGAAGTGTTCTATAAAGGGACATAACTCTGCATCTGATCACTCACATCTCGCCCGAACACATGAATGAATGAATGAATGAATGAATGAATGTCTTTATTTCCTCCAATATGGCGAAGATCACAAGGATGTATTTACATGGTCATAAACAAGGCATAGAAACAGGATTCATAAAACAAAATAGATATCAGAAACTGTACAAAAGAGATGATTTCAATGAATGAATGTACAAAGCAAAATGCAATATAACATTGTTTCTGTCTGATGTAGTTATTTCAGGTATGATATTTGCTCCACATAAAAAAGCTATTAAATTATCATCATCATCAATCATTTCAATACGAACATACAAGTCAATATCAAGTGTATCAATTAGAAAACTATAAAATGCGTTACGTTGCTTCATATAAGTTTCACAATGTATAATGACATGACAGTCGTGATCAAAACATTGGGTTTTACAATTTATACATTCCCGTGAGGTTTTCCCTCGTGACATTACCTGTATTAAAAGTTTTATATAGGCTCTATAATCTGGATAGTTGTACATTAAGCTATATAAACTATGCATACGTAGTTGTTTGTGTATTTTAGCATATCTAACCATATCATGTCTGAGAGATAGAGATAATTTCCACTCATTTTCCTCTGAGAATGTGATAGCTTTAATAACAATATTGCGCCATGTTGATTTTTGGGGGAAATAACCACAATGTACATAATCAATAATAAAATTTAGTAAATCATATTTTCTTGCCGTGCTTAAAAGACAGGTGCATATGTTTCGTGAGTTATTTACTAATTTAATATTCAATGAAATGAATGCACAAAATAACATCTTTGTTGCTGAGTGGCATTGATTGTTGCACAGACGACCTAGAAAGGGTAATCTGCATTTATCAATATAACCTATCATTGTCCAAAGACCCAAATTAGCTATGACAGAACATGAAGAACTTCTTCTGTTAAGACCTTGAATACATCTTGCAAAAAATCGTTGAGTGGATTCAATTAAATCAATATCTTTGCCATGCAATTCAGGCAAAATTTCACATCCATAAAAACTGGTTGGTAGTATCATCCGCTTCCATATGTTAAGTGAAGTAAGTGGATGTAGATCGCTGTCATTTAAACCAAGTGATCTTAATGAATTTACAGTTTGTCTAGCCTTTTGACAACTAGTAAAGATTCTATCTTTTCATGACATATCTGAGGAGATAAGGATACCACCATACTTAATAGAGTCAGTACTGGTTATAGTATTTTCGCCAAAGGAAAGTTCTAAATTTGGACATGGTTGTCTCCCTTTGCGAAATATGATTATTGCGCTCTTGGAGGCATTATATGTTAAATGCCATCTTGAAGCATAATTTAGAACGACATTAAAAGAATCTTGAAGGCCGCATGGCGTTGTACTAATAATGGTAGTATCATCCGCTAATAAAACTGAGGGTACATCAATACCATACACACAAATACCATTGTTTGCGAGCCTTAGCTCAGTTAAGAGATCGTTAATAAATATCAAGAAAAAAAATGAGGATAATACTCTGCCTTGACCCACGCCTTGTTTGATAGGAAATAGGTCAGATGAGGTACCGTTATATTGTACAAAAGCTGAGCTGCATGTATAATTGTGATAAAGTAATTTCCACATTTTTCCAGAAATGCCATGACTGTGCAGTTTTACAAATAATTCGTCGTGCCAAATACGGTCAAAGGCCTTTTCATTGTCTAGAAAGGCAGTAAAGACCTGTAATCCTCGTTCTATGTAATATGAAATAGATTCAAGAAGCATGAACACAGCCATTATTGCGCTATGTTCTTTCCGAAAACCAAATTGTAATGAATCGGGAAAGTTTCTATCAGTAGAAGCATAAAGTTCTAAACGTGTGAGAATTAATTTTTCAAAAAGTTTTCCCACACAAGATGTAAGTGTTATGCCTCGGTAAATTTTTGGGTCACTTTTAGAGCCCTTACCCTTGTACATTGGAACAATCATACCCAGCCTGTACACCCGTGGGAAATAGACTGTCTGCATGATGGCATTAAATAATATACACAACTTATCCACTAAAATATTACCGCCATGAATAAGATGCTCATTATTAACGTAATCGGGACCAGGAGCCTTGTTACATTTGAGATTATGAATAATGTGTTTTACCTCTTGCGGTTCTATGTTAGTATATAAAACATTATCTTCAGCTGTACAATCAGATGAATGAGCAATGATATCTTCTAGCTTTGATTCCACAGAACATTTGAAATCGTTGTCAAAACTTTCAGATTCATAAGGTTTAGCAAGATCAGCACAGTAATTGCCCCACACTTTACTGATACTTTCTGGTGTGTTAGCATTGACGTTGTTGTAAACCAGTTCAGTTATATTTGATTTGGGGCGTCGTATTTTGCGAACGGCCTAAAAAAATGTATTTATATCAGTTTCTGAGGATTTTTCCAAGTCATGATACGTTTCTTTACGTTGCTCACGTTTTGAGTTACGATGTTTCCGCCGAAACTCGCGCTTAGCATCTTTATATATATTGTAAGATAAGTCGTTATCACCCCAGGGTTTGTTATCTGCGAGCCAATTTCTACGTGCAACGCGCATATTAAAATGTACATCATTCAAGCCATCACGCTTCCAGTATGGCTTGAGGTGTGGTCTAAACGAACCAGATGGAATACATTTATTGCTAGCATTAAGGAGTGCATTACTAAGCTGCTCATTAAATAATTCAACATCATCAGGTTGTACATCATACTGACATGGTATATGTATCTGAGAGACACTTGTCTCAACCTCTCGTGCGTATGCACTTAATTCTGCTGTTTCAGCTTTATGCCATTTCGGAATATGCAATTTTGATGTTCTTGGGTTATGCTTAAGATGAATATTAAGAGTGGCATAACATGGAAAATGATCTGATAAATGATAATCACATTTGTCAATGATACAGTAGTGAATTAAGTCGCTCGCAACATGAGCAGGTAATAGTATGTAGTCAATGAGAGATTTATGCTGACCATCCTTGCTCCTCCACGTTTGGTTTGGTCCACAAATGTGCGAGTCATGCACTAGAACTAGATGTCTCTGCAGAAGTAATTTTTTTAGAACTTTATCACGTGGAGATAGCAGCGGTTTACAAACATCTGAGTTTAAGTCACCAAGTATATACGTATCTCCCTCTTGACTTAATATATCATATACATCAATCAACTCATCAACAGCGTTAAGATATACTGAATGCAAAACATTAGTTGAGGGTAATCTACAACAGATTACATAAACATCAGCATAGCCAAGAGTGGATAATCTGGCACAAACATAATAATCAGAATAAAGATTTAGGGGATAAGCTCACCATTTAGATTGAGTATTACGGAGTAAAGCTATACCACCCGAACCTCTAACAGAGTCACTTGTATTGCACATATAAGTTACCGGCAGATACCCGCTGATATCAGAAATTCTGTTTAAATATATGTAATATGTATATGAATATGTAAAATGTTTAAAATATATAAATGTTTAATTATATTTGTCATACAAACTTAACTTGCTATTCTCATTACTGTTTACACACGTGATATGTTAACCTTATTAAAGGAACATTTTTATAATAAATATAAATGTTTAAACTAAAATGTGTTCTATTGTCTACGTGTTATTAATTATGGCCGAAAGTATGGTCATATACTAAGTGTAAAATATAATGATACTAAGATATGTTTAATTTATTTGCAGATACATGGCATCTCAAAGACTCAACAAGACCGTCACCTGTAGCGAGTGCGGGGACACGTTCACTCAAAGTCAAAGTCTCAATTGACATAAACGAACAGCTCATTTGCAGAACAAATTCAACTGGTTACAACGCGACCTTAAATTCACCAGAAGGGATAACTGGCAGAGTCATATGAAGAATGTCCATAAAACTTACCAAGTAGGCGGTGGTACTGATCAAGACAATAAAGTTGATGGATGCAATTTACAAGCGTTAGGAGTACAGTATAGGTTCATTAAATACAAGGAGAGGGTGTGGCGAAAATTGACACTGTGATGTTTTTGAAAAGTCATTACGAGGAGGTGAAGAGGCACAGGACCAAAACTAGTGAAATCCAATTTCCGGATTCCTTCCGGATTCTCCCATATCCTTACCCATTTGGTGTCCAGGAAATGAATTCTCTCCCATATCCCAGATCCGCCCAGATTCTTCCGGATATTTTTCCGGGAAGTATGTTTCTAAGAATACTGGAATCTGAAAATGTATACTTTTCAATATCCCAGATCCGCGTGTCTTCTACTGGAAAAATTTCCGGAAAGTATGTTTCTAAGAACACTGGAATCCGGACAGAATATCTTATCCGGATACCCTTCTATTAGTAGGAATAGGCAAGTTATTGGGTAATATATCCGTCTTATGTTGAACAAGTTTTCACATTATATAATAATGATGATAATAATAATAATAATAATAATAATAATAATAATAATAATAATAATAATAATTTAATGATAACATAACGGCGACATGACAGGCGTATAATACATAATAAACAATTACAAATTTAAATCTTAGCATAGACGAGATTCAAAAAGGTAACTCTCAATTAGGAATATAAACGACCTGTTGTAAATGCGTCTCGTTCTCAACAATGGAAACTTACAATGTTATCATATACGCATATGGGAGTTTTCGGTTTATAAAGTCGGCCTATTTTTTAAAAATCCGGAAATATACAATAAAGTAGATTATGCAAGCTGATCAAGGGATGGGATGTGTGTTTGAAGAGGACATTCTTGGTTTATCAATGAATATACATCACTTGATTACATACACATCCGTGCGTAATATATTCACATGACTGGGCCATGTTCAAGAGAGGTTTCAAGACTTTTAAACCTCTTTTGAACGCGATTGCTCAATGTAGCGCTACGTAGCAAGACGAGCAAACTTCGAGGAATTTGCACCGTGTCATTCAAGAGAGAATGAGCGCTACTTGAGCCCTACTTGAGCGCTTCATTGAGCGATCAATGAGCAATTATAAGCGCTCGCTGTTATGGAACGGAGCCCAGTTGTTACACAAACTGTCTTGCTCCAATTTATCAATAATGGAGACACCTGAAGGAAAACATATAACCCGAATTATCAACCTACCAGCCATATAACGTGATACTTGAAACGACCTTTCTAAACCATATCACCCGGTACGAGGGACTTACAACATTGCAATTCCCTCCAGGAGGGTTTACACAGACAGTTGTAAACCCTGTTATAAGGAATTATAATGATTGTAAACCCTGATATATTTGTTAAGATGACTGCTTGAAAGTAAAGATCTGAAGAAATTAACTTAGACTAATTTTGAAAAAATTCTTAAATTTAGGACAGAATATGTACAGCAAATGTTTTGCAGAAAGTGCGTCTCGAACCCGTATCCACTATCACCTGTAGTTACTGAGTCAACGCCTTAGACTACTGCACTAAGGGGGCAGACGAAATTTCACTGTACAAAAGAAACTCATATGGCGCGGCTGTTAACAGGCTGACATCACCCAGGGATCCTCAATATAACGCCAGGGATCCCAATATAACGCGATAACAAGTAAAAAGCCTGTTTTACACTTAAAAACGGTTGATAATATACATAACCCATTCTACCTCGCATATGGTAAGGTCGTAGACCCTGATAGTCAGGAAAAACCCTCGGATATTTAGCATCCTCGGGTTTTTCCTTCCTATCAGGGTTCACAACCTTACCATATCCTCGGTATCATGGGTTATCCTTATAATAAACTTAAAGATCCCAACATAAATTTAGATCCCTGAATATATATTTGACATTGTTTGCTACATTAAAATGTTTTACTTAACAAGGCATGTGCATAGTTCGTCCCCAATATGTGAAATACGCTCATTTTTAACGAAAACATTGTGTATATTTTATGTTCATACATAAATGTTAAAAACATAAAAGTCAGTCAGTAATATCTATATTTATGTTGTATCAATATAAGGTCATATATTTTATGTAAATGTACTTGGTGTTTACAATGTGTGATACTGATACCTGCGTTTATTTTGGAATTCTCGTGGAAATAACGAACTGTTTCTTGTGATATTAATGTTAATCAGTTATTTGTTTTCGACATATGGACAATGATATTAATATATCCGAAAAGGCACATTTATGTCATGGATTATGCAAGCCGATTAAAAGACGGAAATTGTGTATATTTGAAAAAGGGCATCCTGTCAGTCATTTACTTAATGTATTTAAGACAGAAGTTTTATCCGTTCAATAAGCTGATATCTTGCTTATCTCATGTAACGCCGACGGGGAGAATAAACAGTTGAGTTTTAATTAAAACGATAAATTCTAAATGTCCATTAATCATCTATTTAGAACCATTTAAAGAAATGATTCTAGCTAGATACTTTTTATGGGAAAAAATCGAGAGGACACGCCTGTTTACACACATTTGTTATTAATAGTGTACGTGCTTATTGTACAATTCAGGTGTAACATTACTGAGGGGAATATTCGTATGATTTGATATTTGACAAATTGATAAAGACTACTACACAATCATTCAAAATATAAAAGAAAACCAATGGAAATTGAAGATATGCATCGGCGCTACGAGTTATGAACGCTTTGTTACCGAACAGCATACCATTGTTTACTAACTTAATGATAAGTTATTTCTTATCCTGTAAATATTCCAACACAACATATGTGTTATTATTTCTAACTGTTGAAATGTAACCTAGCGTTGCAATGAAAATGAGCTTACATAAGGTGTAGTCATTGATACAAAGGGTTAGACAAGTAAGTGTGGTAAGTGTGAAGTAAATCATATGACTGTATACTGAAAGTTTATCATTGTGTTGGTGAAGTACTGAAAGTTTATCATTGTGTTTGTGAAGTACTTAGAGTTTACATGAGTTTGTTCACTAGGAAGTTCCTATGATCGGCTAAGAATTTGTTTGTTCGGCTTACATACTATACATTGTTGAATTATGTCAAATCTTATCTCATCCACTAATTGATTTCATCATGATAGGGGGCTTCAGTTAAAGTTATTTAATGAGTAGACCTAAAGTCATTTGCATTTATTTGCTTATATCAAATTATTGATAATTAATTAATAACAGTAAGTATTGGATCAGTTAACTCCGTTTAATGAATTAAAATTCAGTTCATATTGGGTATTAAAGAAATGATTTTGATACAAATATCCAAGTCAATAATATGGTGCGGCAGTTCTCAAGAATCATTTGACAAATAAAACATAATACCCATTGAATGTACATTTAGACTAGTCCGTAAAATGTTTATAAACATTTTGAAACACATGTCAATACTAAATTAGTATACTTTTGAAAGTCTTTTCAACTTTAGTGGGGCCATTGGCAATTTTGTCCTGGAACCAATAGATCAATGGAGCCGGAAAATAAGCTTGCGTAACTCACATTTTTTCTCATTGTGGACAATTAATTGTAATGTATAAATGTGTCGGCGCTCTTTTGCGTGAACTCATAAAACACAATTGCGGAGGCCGGCAAAGCTGTATAAGAAACAGGCGTGTGTACATCAATGCTGCAACATATTGTATATAGACGTATGCGAATACACGTAATTAAACCACCAGTTGCAGTTGGTACGCCAAGCTGTCAACACCTCTCCTCAGAGCTCACCTCGACTCACCGCTGCCTTCGGATCGCCTCAAGGAAGTCCAGACTTCACCTCACTACCTTCCTCACTTTGTAAGTGCCACCTTATTTTTCCCTTATCCCCCCCAAACCTTACGTCCAACCTTATGGAGGCAATGGACACCCTTAAACCTACCACTTCTACTTCCATCTACCCCACACCTAACCAATATCTGCATTCACCTAAGGAAACCTTTTGGAATGCCCCCTCTCTCAACACCTCTACTGGCATGGCATCCGCTCTCCATAGCCAAATTCCAAATTCCTACCAAAAAACTAAAACTTTATCAACACCAACATCTAACTACGCGTACAATATTTCCGCGCATTTTCCTACCCATAAATCCACTCACAACCCGGATGTGAGCCCCATTCCAAATTCTCCCGCTAAAAACAACATCCTTAATCCCCCACCTAAAACCTCTCCCACCTCTACTCACACCCCCAAGGGCAAGCGCACCTATTCACCACAGGCTCTTCAGCAATCTGCTGAAACAGCAACACAAACAAGCCCTGCATCTCACCACTCCGCACAACACACTGAGCCCCTTGTTCACCAATCAACTACAAACACACAGCCCACAGCTTACCAATCACCACCATACAAAAACTCACCTCTAGGTACACAACCACACCCCACTGCAACAACACCTAGATTAATTACCTTTGTGATATTTGCTGCTACTCTAGGAGATCATCTTTCAAAGGTGTTAAGCCGTGAAAGGATCGGCTCTATCCTAAATAGCATGTAGCTATACACAACTTAAACAGCTAGGAAAGGGCTATTTAGTAAAATTCACTTCTTTCAAAGCCGGCCAAGCAGCCCAAAAAACACTCACCAAAATTGCAGGGCATAAAGTAATTTATAAAACTCCAATTTGGTTCCAGGAGTCCAGAGGCGTAATTAGTAACGATCTGGAAAGTTACTGCGAGGAAGCAAACCGTTTTGGCACACAACCCAAAATTCTCTCAGCAAGGCGCATACAATAATCGCTTCCCGACGGTAACAAAGTAAACACGCCCAAAGTTATTCTCACTTTTGAAACTCCTAAACTCCCAACATCCATCCTTTTCGGCGCAAGCACACACACTGTGGAAATTCTAGATAAACAAATTACTTACTGCACAAACTGCCTTACATACAACACTCACACGACTACGAACTGCAAGAGGAAGGGGAGATGTGCTACATGAGGTGATCTGTCCTGTGGCGGACCTGATGCAAATCAGGACTGCCGCAGGTACTGCATCCATTGTAAGTCGCATGAACACACATCTCTCCACCACTCATGCCCGACGTACCGTAAATACAAACTGGCAGCAAACCCACATCGAAAAAAACACGCTACACTCGCTCCACACCAACCGCCTGCCCCCGCCACCCAACCCCCAACCACGCCCACCTTCCACCTCACCAACCCACCCTCCAACCCCCATCTCGTCCTCCACACCCACCCACCCGCCAACCTCAAACCCGTCCTCCACACCCACCCACCCGCCAACCCCAAACCCGTCCTCCACACCAACCCTACGGCCAACCCCCGCCACCCTCCCACCCCTCCCAATTGTCACGGTGCTGGTGAGGGGTATGATGTAATGGTACGTAGTACTTAGTACCTTTCACTAATAGTAGTCACTATGACAAGAAGACAAAGTAAAATTAAATAAAATAGAGATTCCAAGTAGCCAAAAGATCACACAACCAAGCCATAAGCTATAGTATTTATTTCAATATATAACCTTCTACTTATTTAGACACAAACCAACACAATATTTAGAAAACGACAACCCAAGTAATAATCAAATAATTAAAGGTTACATGAATTACCTAGTTAAAGGTAACTATGAACCTGACAGTAATATGCTATACATACACAGGACCAAAACCAGTGGAATCCAATTTCCGGATACCTGCCGGATTCTCCCGTTTCCTTACCCATTTGGTATCCAGGAATCCGGAAATGAATACTCTCCCGTATCCCAGATCCGCCCATATTCTTCCGGATATTTTTCCGGAAAGTATGTTTCTTAGAATACTGGAATCCGGAGATTATACTTTTCCATATCCCAGATCCGTGTGTCTTCTACTGGAAATATTTCCGGAAAGTATGTTTCTAAGAATACTAGAATCCGGACAGAATATCTTATCCGGATACCCTTCTATTATTAGGAATAGACAAGTTATTGGGTAATATTACCGTCTTATCTTGAAACAGTGTTCACATTATTTGATAATAATTATAATGATAATAATAATTTATTACTATGTCATGCTGTTGCAATAAACTATATATACACAGCTTTACACTACACATTAGTAAAAACCTTGCCTACTAGAGTCTATAAGAAACAACTTTTACCTTATTGAACAACAGAAATATATAAATTAAAATTGTATATGGATAATACTTCTTGCATATCTTTCACCCAACTCACTCAACCTGATGCAGTGACTCATAGAAACTGTCGCATTGATTCACCCTAAAAGATGTTCACTGATTCACCGACCTTCATACACACTCATAATAAACTCTCCAAAACATTCAAACACACAATCTGACACTCCCTCATACATATCTCCTCTCAGACCGACACACACAGACTCACCCACATATGATATTGTCCATGTGATTGAACCTTCTCAAAATTAGCCTTGACATTTGTCACACAAAGAACATTCTGGCAGTCATGCTTGACCGCACATCACCTCTCGGCTAATTAACACCTTGACTAATTGGATATAAACAATTAGTGTCTCGCTGTAGTAACAGGTGAGAGCATGCTTATGCAGTGTTTGAGGGTGATTTCACATTTGTTGACGTTCAGCTAGTTGTAAAAGCTGGTCGTTTTAGAATCCTACATTTATATATTAAAATAAGGTTTGTTAATTTAATTTTTTGTCCATACAGGGTATGTGCAATATTTTGGTCATGCTTGATTACACATCACCTGTCGGCAAATTAACACCTTGACTAAGTGTCTGTAGCAACAGGTGGGAATGTAAGTGCTTGAGCAGTATTTCTGTACATATCCAACTATTGATAAATGTGTGCATCTAATGATATGTGATTGATCATTCTCACAATTTGCCATATTTGTAAAATATTGAAAATATCAGCTATATGCTGTTTGTTTTTGTCACTATATTGGATTTTGTCTATAATTGTGAATGTCTGTTCTGCAGTAAACATTGGCTCTATGCATATTCACCATAATTTTAATTAAAGGTCCATCCATTGTGTTGTTGGGGGTCACATATTCCAAACGTTTTTTTATAAATGGTGTTACTTTATCGAGAAGTACCGACTGTTACCGAAAACTACCATTTTGATTGTAGTTGACTTAGCAAATCGACGATATAAAGGTAAAAGTAGTGATTTCTGATCGAAAACCGGACAATTCACAGCGTGTGGCGCGCGTCAATGAGTCAAACGTAATTTTGGAATCTTATTTATAACAGACAAGAACATAACTTTGAGATGATAATGTTTCATAGGTCACATAACTACTGTGCATGTAAATTGGACGTGCAGTTTCGGTTTCTGCACATGCATAATGATGTTACTCAATTTTAATTGGAAACTAGTAATTATGATATATTTAGCGATTGGGGATACATATGCAAGTTGAGTGAATTTAGTTGTATTGTAGACAGCGCATGTGGTGTAAATAAAATTTAATTTAATTAATAAAATTTTATGAAAAACAATGGATGCACTTTTAAGACATACTTTGATGCAGAAAGTCAATTAATTTCAAATGAGATTCAAAGCGATGTGTTCACTAGCTGTGTTCAAATTACTAAAATAGAGCCATGGGGTCTGTAATTCACTAGGTATTGCATTATTCCATTACATTCAAGGTTATAAGTATATAAATATAAATGCAATAATATGGTATTGACAAAGTAGTCTTTATAAAATATATTATTGATGACGAGGGACGTCAGCCTATGTCATTAGCCCATCTTACCTTTTATAGTCAGCATAGATTAGCATATTAACTTAAACATCACAGGGGGCGGGATAGCGCAGTGGATATAACTCAACTAGAACAGCAGTTTTTTTTAGTTCCATGGTCTCCTCGTTATAAAACGCCTCGCGGAACTGCTCGGTGGACAGTCTAATTACATAAGTCGCTGTTTAGCCTCTCGCTATAATGCGTCATGACGGGTTTGTTGTAGCTTATGAGTAGATTAATGAAGGATAGTCATCGACTATAACATGAAATATGTTGATTCATTAGAATACATTAGAATTCAGAATTATTTAAAACAATGTATAAGCTTTTAAATAAGATTGCATTAATATCTTATCATCGGTTTACAATTATCATATACAACTTTCAATCAATCAAAGTGTGACAAATTTACGATCATTGTCAATGTTACCAATTCCTCACATTATTTAATAGTTTCATTGCTATATCATCATCCAACACTGTTTTTCATCAAACAACTGATTAACGTATTTTTTTTAAAGTATGTGGAATAACTATGCCACTTTCCCTATTTTATAAATACTATACAGGGTCTTTTATTAAACGGACATCAGCATGCTCAGAATTATGCAATGAAATGTCCTCTTATTAGTTTTGATATTAAGCTGTTTTTCTTATGTGTTTATTTTTTTGTTTATCATTATTGGCTCTCTCCCAATGGCGATTGTTTTAGAATCTTATAGATGTGTACACTGATAAAATGGTATCTTCATTACATCACATCAATGCCTTCATCAGCGGAGAGAGGAAACGACTTTCATATCATGCGTAACGTACTGCAATATCGACAATGAAGGATGGCATAAAACACACATGCAATCAGGACGACTGTACATTAATTCATTCATTGATATGGCGATAAAACATGTTATTGCTTTTTCTTTGTTTATTGAAAAAAACAAGTTCACCGACACCAACTGATATGAAGAGGCATCTAAGATCTCAGGTCCTGCCTCGAGCCCACAACAAACTCATATATCTTTTTAACATTATAGGCGCATACATCAAGAAGTCGACCCTCCTGTCCTGTATATAAAAATCCTACAACATACAAAGCTTAAACATAAATCAATTCCCTCCTCCTATATCTAACTTAACTCATTCCAAATATCATTATTTCCCCCCACTCACAATTCGGCATGGCTTCAAAAACAAATTATATAAAGCTACAAACTAACACACTGTATATCGTCTGCAAGTCGGCGACATGACAGGCGTATAATACATAATGAACAATTACACATTAAAATATAAACATAGACGAGATTCAAAAAGGTGACTCTCAATTAGGAATATAAACGACCTGTTGTAAATGCGTCTCGTTCTCACGATGGAAACTTATAATGATTATGTTATCACATACGCTGTTATAAGAGAATTTTCGGTTTATAAAGTCGGCCAAGTTTTAAAAATCCGGAAATATACAATAAAGTGGATTATGCAAGCTGATCAAGGAATGGGATGTGTTTGAAGAGGACATTCTTGGTTTATCAATGAATATACATCACTTGATTACATAACATACACACCCGTTCGTAATATCTTAACATGACTGGGGCATGTTCAAGAGAGGTTTCAAGACTTTCAAACCTCTCTTGAAAGCGATTGCTCAATGTAGCGCTACGTAACAAGGCGAGCAAACTTCGCGGAATTTGCACCGTGTCGTTCAGGAGCCCAGGTGTTACATCAACTGTCTTGCTACAATTTATCATCCGTATAATAATGGAGACACCTGAATGAAAACATGTAACCCGAAATAAACATAAAGATCCCAACATAATTTTAGATCCCTGAATATATATTTGACATTGTTTGCTACATTAAAATGTTTTACTTAACAAGGCATGTGCATAGTTTTCGTACCCGATACGTGAAAAACGCCCATTATTAAACGAAAACATTGTGTATATTTTATGTTCATACATAAATGCTAAAAACATAAAGTTCAGTCGGTAATATCTATATTGATGTTGTATCAATATAAGGTGAAAAATGAGCGTATTCACAAATTGTATGTAAATGTACTTGTGTTTACAATGTGAGACACTGATTATCTGCGTTTATTTTGAAATTCTCGTGGAAATAACGAAGTGTTTCTTGTGATATTAATGTTAATTAGTATTTTGTTTTCGACATATGGACAGTGATATTAATATATCCGAAAAGGCACAAATATGTCAGGGATTATGCAAGCCGATTGTGTATATTTGGAAAAGGGCATCCTGCCAGTCATTTATTTAATGTATTTAGGACAGAAGTTTTATCCGTTCAATAAGCTAATATCTTGCTTATCTCATGTAACGCCGGCGGAGAGAATGAACATTGAGTTTTAATATAAACGATCAATTCTAAATGTCCATCAATCATCTATTTAGAACCACTTTAAAGAAATGGTTCTAGCTAGATAGTTTTTATGGAACAAAAATCGAGAGGACATGCCTGTTTACACACATTTGTTATTAATAGTGTACATGCTTATTGCACAATTCAGGTGTAACATTAATGAGGGGAATATTCGTATGACTTGTTACTCGACAACTTGATAAAGACTACTACACAATCATTCAAAATAAAAAAAATCAATGGAAAGTTATGCATCGGCGCTACGAGTTATGAACGCTTTGTTACCGAACAACATAACATTGTTTATTAACTTAATGATAAGTTATTTCTTACTCTGTAAGTATTCCAACCATACATATGTGTTATTACTTCTAACCGTTGAAATGTATTTAACCTAGCGTGGCAATGGAAATTAGCTTACATAAGGTGTAGTCGTTGATACAAAGTTATTAACCCTTTCAGGTTAGACAAGTAAAAGTTCTGAAATTACACGGCCGTGGTAAGTTGGAAGTAAATCGTATGACTGTATACTGAAAGTTCATCATTGTGTTGGTGAAGTACTTAGAATTTACATGAGTTTGTTCACAAGGAAGTTCCTATGATCCGCTAAGAATATGTTTGTTCGGCTTACATACTATACATTGTTGAATTATATCAAATCTTATCTCATCCACCACATGTATTTCATCATGATAAGGGGCTTCGGTTAAAGTTTTTCAATGAGTAGACCTTAAGTCATTTGCATTTATTTGCTTATATCGAATTATTGAAAAGTAATTAACTTCAGTTAGTATTGGATCAGTTAACTCCGTTTAATGAATTAAAATTCAGTTGATATTGGGTATTTACGAAATGATTTTGATACAAATATCCAAGTCAATAATATGGTGCGGCAGTTCTCAAGAATCATTCGGCAATTAAAACATAAGACCCATTGAATGCACATTTAGTACCAGTCCGTAAAATGTTTATAAACATTTTGAAATACATGTCCATACTAAATTAGTATATATTTTTAAAGTCTTTTCAACTTTAGTGGGGCCATTGGCAATTTTGTCCTGGAACCAATTGATCAATGGAGCCGGAAAATAAGCTTGCGTAGTTGTAATGTATAAATATGTCGGCGCTCTTTTGCGTGAACTCATAAAACACAATTGCGGAGGCCGCCAAAGAGCTGTATAGGAGAGGCGTGTGTACATCAATGCTGCAACGTACTAGTATTGTATATAGACGTATGCGCATACACGTAATTAAACAATTAGGGCTGTTGTACATGACTGGACAGTTTCCGGTCATTGGGAACCACTTGCCATAGGTATTGATGACACCTGTACAAGAGTGATTAGCAGGGTATTCAAAGCACTGTCGTGGAGCGTCTCTAAATTCATGATACTGCGTAATTAAACAGTGAAGTTTAAATTCTTTCGTTTTTATATGGTCAATCTAATCTTATACATGTAGTTCTAGTGTAATGAGGGTGATGAGCAGGTGATCCAACGTTCTGCCGTACGCATGCAGCGGCTCTAACTTCCTGATACTGCGTAATTAAACACTGAAGTTGGTTTTTATATCGTCACTCTAATCTAATCTTTCTTTAATTATGAGGTGTAAGATGTTATGTTCAATGTGTGACGCTGAAATATAATTGAAGATGTAATCCACGTTTTAATTGATTGTTACGTTTATGCAGATTAAGATATGACTTATTGACAAACGTTAGTTCGTTTGAACCCTCCTTCCCACTGCAACAAGCTATCTAATGAATACCCACAATATAAATGAAGCCCTAGCCCTAAACTCCATTCAACTGTAAGATTCCTTTTATCATGTTTTCGTCTCTTTTGTAAATTTGTGTACGAAAGCTTTGTGTTTGTTTCTGTACATGTGTTGTGTTTACCATTTACTGAATTTTTGTAGGAAACGCAAATCTGCATATCAGTTTGTTAGTATATATGAATCCTGTGCGAAAGTATGACAGTTTGTAGGTTTGCCTGTGTTGCCTTGTTTATGTTATTGTAACTTGCGAGTGTTTCTGGACAGATATATTCGTATATGTATGCATTTTAATGTAAAAGAGTATGTGTGCCTGAGTGAATGTATGTACTTATCTCCTATTCTCTCACACCTTCTCCCCTCCCTCTCCCTCCCTACCCTATATAACAGTATGTATTTGAAGGTAAATGAGTCGGTCTTGGTCTCTCTCGGTCAACTGTAGTTGGTAATATATATATATTCTAAATATATAATATTTTCTACCATAACTTTGCGAAAACTTTGCGTAAAAAATCAGAGACGGTATAATGTGGCTGTATATTGCTCTGTTTACTTCGTCTCTTTCGCAAGATTACACTTGTTGCCAAGCGAGAATAACGAATGCGTTAATTCTCCAAATATTTACATGCATGAAGATGTTGTAAATGAGCTTTTGTTGTGATAAAAATGGCACTTAATAAATAGTTTTGATTATAAATCTGAAAGCGTTTAAAATTAGACCCGAAACGGGGAAAGTTAGCAATGCAGTTGGAAAAATCTATCATTCAAACAACTTGACATTTCAGAAACATTTTTGAATAAATTCAATGCGCGTGACAACATATTGAAAGGCTGGCATTATACCATCTGAAAACTATCGGAATGCAAAATACACTTACCTAAAACTTTATTTCCAAAATCTACGCAATAAACCGATGTTTATTTTGAAAATAATATTGAATGCAACAGAAGTTGCTCCCACCTGTTGTCACAGCGAGACACTAATTGTTTATATCCAATTAGCCAATGTATTAATTAGCCGAGAGGTGATGTTCGGTCAAGCATGACTGCATGACATGCATGACATTCTTTGTGTGGCAAAATAACGCAAATATCGTGGCAAGTTTTGAGAAGGTTCAATCACATGTCATTAAATGCACAAATTTATCAATTGTTGGTTGTGTACAGAAATACGACTCAAGCAGTTACATTCCCACCTATTGCTACAGACACTAACAGTTAAGCAAGAAACAAAGTACCCCCTTAGAAAGTTTCTAGAAAGTTTTTAGAAAAATTTCTAGAAATTTCGAGTTTTTATGTTTTAAGAGATATCTAAACTATTTTGGTATATGCTGAAACTGCTTATTAATTTTAACTCCCATTTTTAACAACAACTTTATAACTTAATTAGAAAAGCTGATATTTGAAGTGGACGTTTTCCTACTCTACCATGCTTCCTCATTATAACGCTCCATGTGTGCCTTCAGTCATGCATGGCTGACTAAATAAATAATAAATAACGAATGAATAATGAAGGAATAAGCCTAATAAGTACTCTGCAATTACTTACACATGTTTGTCGTTATTTCATTTACGCCGTTGTGCATTTATCATACTTTATTTTCCCCTGGTATATGCTCTATTAAAATGTTTACCTGACATATTGTTTCCTCGTTGTGAACATCCATTCATTTGTTCAACAATAAAGCCCGATAAATTACAAGGGCATTCAACTGCGTATAGAAAATATGATTTAAACTTCCATTACATTAGAATTCAATTATTTTGCCGATCTGCTGTACATTTAAGTGAATTCAATAGTGGGGATAAAAACAAATATGTAAGTGGTTACATAATATTGTGTCCGTGAATAGAATAATTGATTGGCTTCGAATATAGAATATATTACCTTTTTGGTCATATGATAATAATATCGAATACAGACTTTGTGTTTTTGCTGTGAAGACATACATGTATACTATTCCAATATTAATTCAAATACTTAATTGTTTCTATTGTATTCTCTTCAATTGCTTGATATAAGATGTATGTCAAAATTGCAGTACGCCAGACAGACGTCTTCGCAAAACATATATATTTTATATGGATAAAGTTTTCTTTTATTACATGTAATAATATACAGGAATTACATTTTCCAAAAGTGTGTATATGAATGTATAATGAATTCCTTTATTGAAGTGTACTGTCAATAACGTATATCTATTTAAATATCGGTTTAATCCTAACATGTGTCCCAACTTATAAGTTCATAATAATCTGTGTCTAATGCAACATGCTTAAATTGCAATGTCCTATTTATCCCACCGGTATGTAATACCGTGGGATATAGTCATCACCCCGGCCGTCTGTGCGGCCGTCTGTGCGGCCGTCTGTCCGTCCGTCCGTAATCATTTCGTTTCCGGAGCAGAACTCGAAAACCGTTCATGATATCTTTCTGAAACTTTCCATGTGTATTACCCACCAACTGAAGTGGTGCCTTTTGATATTTTCAGATTTCTGAAAATTTTATTTTTGGTCGTTTCCATAGCAACATGTTGAAGTTGGACTTTGTTCAAGGACAGGTTCGTTTCCGGAGCACAGCTCCAAAACCGTTCATCATATCTTCCTGAAACTGTGCAAGTGTATTACCCACTTACTGAAGTGGTGCCTTTTGATATTTTCAGATTTCTGAAAAATTTACTTTGTTTCGTTTCCATAGAAACTTGTTGAAATTGGATTTTGTTCAGAGACAGGTTCGTTTCCGGAGCACAGCTACAAAACCGTTCATCATATCTTCCTGAAACTTTGTATGTGTATTACCCACTAACTGAAGTGGTGCCTTTTGATATTTTCAGATTTTTTCTGAAAATTTATTTTTTCTGTTTCCATTGAAACATGAGAGGGATGCTGGTTGTTGTTGATTTTGACTGCTTCTGGAGCAGAAGTCTAAAACCCTTAACATACCTGAAACTCAGCATCTGTAATACCCTCTAACTGAAGTACGGTAGTAGATACACACGTATCTGTCAAAGATGTGTTTTACAAATTTTGTGGAACCGGTGGGATATGTCATATTCTGATGACTCTTGTTTGATTATTTGATAGTGAAATAAAAAGAAACAATTAAGTTGTCTTTATATTTTAATATCCTATCAATTTGTAAATTGTTATTGAGTATATGTTAACACTTGGTTATACTGGATAAGGGAGAAAAGCTATGTGCGCAATTAAGAAACTATTACTATTACAGAAGTTATTTCCGCCCCGTGGATAACATCTTTGTGATGGTTTTGTAAGAAAAAAAATCAATGTCCGGTGGCTTATTTATTATATCTGTAAAATATTAAACGTAACACAAAATGTTCTAAAACATGGACTGTATCCTCAACTTAATCCGTGCATTTAAAAAAAAAAGTTCAAGTGGAATACATTAGATAACAAATCGTATGTTAAGATGCTGTCATCAAAACATATTGTTTTCTTTATTTTGTAAAATTTAAAAATCAATTTCAATATATATATATATATATATATATATATATATATATATATATATATATATATATATATATATATATATATATATAAAGGAGAACGAGTTCTATGGATAAACAACTTCTTTATTGCAGAAGTGCGACGTTTCGATGTAGATTCTAACACCGTTATCAAGCTACATCGAAACGTCACACTCCTGC
The DNA here is from genome assembly GCA_936450465.1 of Gibbula magus. Classification (NCBI taxonomy): domain Eukaryota; kingdom Metazoa; phylum Mollusca; class Gastropoda; order Trochida; family Trochidae; genus Gibbula; species Gibbula magus. The sequence goes on from OW388295.1 coordinate 48,488,737, forward strand.
AATAAAGAAGTTGTATATCCATAGAACTCGTTCACCTTCATCTAACCCACCTCTAAATGCCATTGAAAGAAGTTCAATATATATGTTCAAGATTCACTGGAAAGATAATGAGAGGCGTTACGTTTTAAAAGACTGTTATAACAATTCCTCTATAACAATAACTACTAAAAGCTACTATCGGGGATGCAAGTACAACTATAAAATACATGTTCGATAATTCATATATTAAAGATAAGATTAAATCTTGCATTTAAACATCGAGTCACCAATTTTGCATTATCCGAACACTATTTATTTAATCAATTAGTCTCCAATTTATTTCTTGAGATGACTCACTCACTGTTAGATTGTTTACAGCAGTGAAGAGGCGCATGCCAAATCTACATTAAACATGTTCTTAATCATTTGATTTGTTTACAATTTCGGCTGCTCTCTCAAGACGATGCACTGTTTTATACAAGACGATGGACACTATTTACGAATAGCCTTTTGTCACACAATTGTCATTCGATAAGAAATATCCTGAGTTGAGTCGATTTTGAATAGGCGTTTTCACAATATACTCTCCGGCTTGCATTCAAATGAAATATAAAAAATAAATATATACCACTTTTTTCAAAAATCTCATATTCTTTATCCATGAAGTCAGTGAACCGCATCTCCTGAACATTCCAGTGACCACTTGAATATTTTTTTATTTTTTTTTATTTATTTCTTTTTGTGGTACATGTACATACACATTACATATACAAATTAGTTTGCAACGAAAAGCATACAAAACACTTTGACAGAAGCTGGTAACATAGATGAGTATAACAATTTACTCATCATCATTAGTTCTAAGTTGTCTATTTTTCAGTTTAAGCTTAAGTGAACAAAGGAATATCTTCATGAATTTGTTTTACATTAATCTTTAAATAGCAAATGACACGTTGACCAGAATGTCATGAATTTAGAATAGTTGCAAGTTGAGTATGCATTATATTTGTCAATATTGTAAGCTTTCTTGATGTCATTCTTGATGTAGGATATGTTTGGTTTCAGTCCATTTTGCTTTGTTTTGAATAAAGTGTACTTAACAGTTGTGATGATCATATTCAATACTCTATTTCTATATTCAGGATATCCAAGGCAAATGTTCCTTTTTGAGAGGTTTATGTTTGCTTGTGTGTTTGTCTCCATCCATTCCTTAACTTTATTCCAAATATTTTTGACGGTAGGGCCATCAAAAAAAAGATGACTTATGGTCTCTATTTCGTCCTCACAGAAGCTACATTTATTGTCATCTTTGATGTTCATCTTAACCAAGAGATCATTTGTTGGGAGTATTCTATGTAGAATTGAATATTGAAACCATGTTGTTTTTGAACTTAGATTTGACATAAAAGGCAATTTGTTTATATTTTTCCATTCAGTTTCGTTGATTGGACATTCCAAATCTCGTTCCCATTTCATTCTGTATTTGTACCTAACCCCCGCAATTTCCGATTCTTGTAATATATCATAAAATATTCGACAGCCTTTTTTCTTGGTAGTAATATTTTAAATAAAATAAGGTATAAGTGGCATATCTAGTTTTTTCTCTATCCTAATGTTTGACTTTACTAAATATGATTTTATTGCATTAATGATACCAGCATGTTCAAGAAAATTTGTCTTACATTTGTACCTGTTAACTAATTCTGTGTAGTTATAGAAGTTACCGTCACTATCGATTATATCATTTATCAGATAGATACCTGATTTTAACATTTGCTTATAATGAATCACCTTATTGTTAATTCTGATGTTATCATTATTCCATACAGGCTGAGACAGGACATCAGTTTGCGTCTTGACAATTTTCCCCTTTTTGGTAATGAAATTTCCCCATGCTTTTAAAACGTCTTTCCAAAAGTCGTTTGTTCTTGGATTACAAACATGCTTCATCACTTCTTCTGCGTTGTATTGATAAAAGTTACTGTGTGCTGGGGATACGTTTTGATGAAAGAGTTTCCTCAATTTAGAACAGTTGTCCGAATTGAAGAGTCGTTTCACCCAGCTTATTTTCTGAGAAAAAATTGTATTTCTTATATCGGGTGCTCTAAAACCACCTTCATTATAATTACTAGTTATTATTTTACGTTTAATTTTATCTGGTTTCCCTTTCCAAATAAAGGCAAAACAAAGTCTTTCAATGTCCTTCATTATGTTTTCACTAGGATTTGGAAGTATTGTAAATATCTGGTTTAATTTAGGCAGGATAAGGCTTTTTAGAACGGTCGTCCTACCAAGTGGAGTAAGATCTCTTCCCAGCCATTGGTTCATGACGATCTTTATTTGTTTTAGTTTATCTTTATAATTTCTCTCTACCATTTCTGCCAAGTTATGTGTGAATGTTATGCCAAGGATTGTAAATTCTGTTTTAGACCAGTCTAACTTGTATTCTTTGCACAGTGTCTTTTTCGAATTCTTTAAGGAACCTATCCAGATAACTTGAGTTTTACTTGTATTTATTTTTAGTCCCGAGAAAGAGGCGTATTGAGTTAATGTTTGTAGTGTCGCTTGTAGACACGTTTCGGATCCATCCAGTGTCAAAGAAGTATCGTCTGCGAACTGAGTTACGAGGTACTCACTGTCGCCTATTTTAATTCCTTTTATCTTTTTATTATTACGGATCATGATGCTTAGAATTTCAGCACATAAAATAAATAAATATGGCGAAAGTGGATCTCCTTGTCTACACCCGCGGGTAATTTCGAAGAAATCCGATGAAAAACCATTTACAAGAACACTAGAGATGATATTTTTATAAAATGTACCCATCCAGTTTTTAATAGCAGGGCCAAAATTGAAAAAATCAAGAACCTTTTGTATAAATGTCCAGTCTACTGAATCAAACGCTTTTTCAAAATCTATGAGCAGGAGTAAACCAGGTATTTCCAAACACTCTGCATATTCCATGATGTCATAAATCTGTCTCGTGCATTCTCCGATATATCTATTTGCCATAAAACCTCGTTGGTCTTCGTTTATTATCTTCGGAAGTACTTTCTTTATTCTATTGGCAATTGTAGATGATGCTATTTTATAAGATACATTTAGTAGGGATATCGGTCTCCAATTTTTTTAAAATTGTTTCGGTTTATTCTTTTTGGGTATACATGTTATTTGACCCTGTTTCTGGCTAATGGATAACTCTCCTAATTTATAAGCGAAGTTTAATGATCGAATCAGGTAGGCATGCAAGTCCAACCAAAAAAATTTGAAAAATTCTACAGTAAAGCCTGACGGACCAGGACTTTTTTCGTTTTTCATATTTTTGAGCGATTCTAGAACTTCGTCATACTTTAGTTCCCCTTCTAGTGTATCTCTTTCCAAGTCATTGAGTTTTGGGACCTTACAGTTTTGAAAGAGCTCATCTAAATTTACCGGCGAACATGTTTGCTTTGTATAGATGTTTTTATAATAATATTTGGTTTCGTTGACTATTTCTTTTGTGTTAGTTATAATTTTATTTTCTTCTGTTTGAAGTTTTGTTATAGCTTTATTGACATAATTTCGTTTCTCTAAAGATAAAAAGTACTTCGTAGGTTTTTCCCCTTTTTCTTTCCATTCACATTTGGATCTTATTATCACACCTTCAGCTTTTACACTATTGATCTTTTCTAATTTAAGATTAGCGTCATTTATGTCATTTAATATTGACTGCTTTTCGACAGTGTTGTTGGCCTCGTCTAAGTTTCTGTTTAAATCCTCGAGTGTTTTGCAAAGTTCCTTTTCGTTTTTTTCCCGCTCTCGTTTGCGTTCCGACGAATATTTAATTGTGAAACCTCTTATCATGACTAGTAAGGTTTCGAAAAATAGTTGATCATTAATTTCCAACAACACGTTTCCTTTATCATCTGATCCTATTTGGTATTGTTTTTTTGTGTTATTTATTATGTTTTTAACTTCTTCAACATAGATTTTATCATACAGTAATGAGTTATTTAATTTCCAAAAACCTTTTCCTCTTTCAACATCCTTTAGTTTCAAATTGACCCAGGTTACAGAGTGGTCTGATTTGTAAGCAGGTTCAATATCTGCATTTTCAATTGATGGTTCTAGGTCTCTAGACAATAGGAAAAAATCTAATCTAGATTGTTTTATAGGTTTTGTTTGTCTCCAAGTATATCGCTTTCTGTCCGGATTTAAATAACGCCACGGATCAATAATATTGTATTCTTCGATAAATGATAGTATAACATCTCTTGCTTTTTGGTTATTTATGTTTTTGTAATTAAAATAGTCTATGTCTGGATTTTGAACAAGGTTCCAGTCTCCACAAATAGAAAAGTGGTCAGAGTCGAATTCTGTAACAATTTTGAATAAATTTTCATAAAAAGAAGGGCTATCTGTATTTGGTCCATACAAAGTTATCAAGGTAAGGGTTTTCTCCCAAATTCCAAATTTAAGAGCAAGGTAGTTTCCACTGTTTTCATCTTGTTTTTTATCTATCATTTTAAAATCAATTTCCTCGTTAAAGATAATAGCTACGCCCCGGGCGTTGCTTTTAAAACAGCTAAAGTAACATTTTGACGAACCCCATTCAATTTGGATATCTTTTGCAAGATTTGATGTGAAATGAGTGTCTTGTAAACAATAAATGTCGGCTTTCTTTCGTTTAAGATTTGAAAATACATCTACTCGTTTTTTCTTGTTATTGAGTCCTTGGCAATTTGAAGTGATAATTTTCAAATTACCTTTCATGTTTAGATTCTACATTAAATGTGTATTTATGTGTATCAGACAAGTAAATGAAAAAAAGGAATGTACATGTACCCTTGTAAGTAGAAAAGAAAAACAGTAACAGAATATAAGAAAGATACATGGAAGGAGGGATATATACAAAAGGGAAGGGACAAACATTGGTCATTGCAGAGAGACTGTGGGGACGCGTTTCTTATTGATTTTTGTAGAAATGAGCCGTTTGTAACAGGTGAAGGTTCATGCTTGCAGGCGTGTGTTTTAAGGTGTGCGTGTTATACGTGGAAAGCGTGCAATGTATTCGCGATAGATTTCGTTGTATTAATATGTCATTGCCGAAAGGAGCGGTTTCGGAATACCAAATTTTCGAAAGGTCAGTTTGCTTTATATATTATATTATAAGGTATTATGATGATATTTCCTTTGTTGACAATTTCTCACAAATCAATAGTGGTATCATAATTATTTTGATTTATGTACATACACACAAACACACATACACACATGAACATACATACACACATACATATGATATACATAGCTGTACATTCATGTACACATAGATATACACCCATACACATACATATATACATACATATACACACATACACATGTATATGCACATAAACACATATTCTTACGCATATGCATATACACACCTACAAATGCATACACATACATACACATACACGTGCATACAATACACAATTATAATATTAATTTTGGAAACAGAATTATAAAGCGTATAACAATGCTCATATTCAATTCATGCCTTTTGTATGTGTTCACACATACTATATTTGTATAAACTATATGATCCTCTGCAAAAGAAACATTGAAAAAAGTATTGCCATATTGACATTTACTTGGAAGTTGGAGAGGTAGTGTTCATATATAAAATAATGTTACACATTATAATATATGATATGGCTTTAATGCTTTTATATTCATTGTCCAATGTTGTCACAAAAGGTGAGATGAGTCTGTCAGTTATTTTAACAAAAGTCACATTTGTGATTTAAATAAACATGCACATAACCAATCAAACTTGAAATCACAATGGACATGTAATATATGGGGCACATCTATCTACATATAAATCATATCTTGTAATATGCATTTGAGAGAAACCATACATACAAATATAATTTAAAATTGTACTTACTGGATTAATATGTTTGCAGCTTATAACCCACACACTTACACCTTCGAAGTTATCATGATAGTTACATAACTTATATCTGCTCCTGCATACATACACATATATACATTATCTGGCTCACCAATGTAATCATCTATAGATGTAGACATACAGGCATGTACATACACATGCACATGAACTTACATACATACATACACATATGCATGCATGCATACATACATACATACATAACTGCACTCATGTGTATATATATTACATAAATGCACATACTTAAATGCACTTTTTGGGGGCATAAAGTATTATATTAGTGTCAATATTAAATATAGCTATGTGTCTTATACATACATACATATACACACTTACTCCCACCAATATATCCATACACAAATGCATATCCATAATTATATATACATACATATACCCACACACATACTTAGGTACATATGCACAATACACATGTTTTATTCAATGTTTGTTTCTTAGGTTCATTTGTAGTACACATGTAAAACAAACCATTCTTGCAGGCACTGGAAGACAAGTGATGAACAATTGTGTTGCCTTATTCTGTACCAGCTAAAATCATTTGTAAGAGTTATAGGTATAATTATTTGTTATAGACAGATTAAATATGAGAATTATGGTGGTTGAACTAACTAGCTTATACTGATTTATATATAGTCATCAACACATTGAGTGATACTTTAGTTCAGTACTGGCTAAGGTAATCTGGGATTTCAACATGCTGGCGTCTCCATGCAGTGTTAGGTTCACTTGGCTTTTTAACCTCTAACACCAGGTCAATTCCCTTAACTCTTATTCTTGTGTATATGTCATATTGCTTTCTCAGATTGTATGCAGCCTTATTGAGATGTGACCTGATCTTCTTCATGGATGTGGGGAGGTCAGTTTGGATGTTACATCCTGTCTCGTACAGCTTTGACTTCGCATAGAAGACAGTATTTCTGTCATTCATATTCAGGAAGGAAGCAAAAATGGTAGGGGGTCTGGGGTTGGCACTTTGGGAGTCTGCATATTTTGGTTTGGGGATGCGATGAACTGTTCTAAACTGAATTTTGTTAACAAATGACTCTGCGAGCTTTAATTTTGATACCAAATGTTCACGCAGCACTGATTCAGTATTCTCTTGTTTTGTTTCATTTATTCCATTAAACAGCAAGTTTTGGTTACGATCATGTAGATCTTTCAGGATTGCCTCTCGTCGAAGCATCCCACATTTATAGTCAACATCTGCTCGGAGAACGGACATTTTGTCTGAAAGATTATCAATCTGTGTGTTTTGCATCTCAGTGACTGCTTCGAACGCGTCGACTCGAGTTTTGATCGAAGTGACCTCGGTCTCTATTTTGTTTATGGACAGTTGAAGGGTAGTGTTTACCTCCTCGATTTTCTTAAGGACAGATTCTTTGGATTCAAGGATTAATTGTCTAATGTCCTCGAGGTTGGGTTGACTAGCACTGGACCTTGTCCCACCCGCCGGTCCCTGATCTTTTCCTTTTTGTTGCGACATGGTCCCCAGTTTTCGCACACCACGATTGAAAAAGTTATTTTTGAGCCCTTATATTGTGTTTATATACGAAAGTATATAGATTAAACGTTCATCTAGTATATGAAAGGGCAATATACCTTAAGACTGGCTCATTTGTTGATGATTTGGATGGATAAACGCATCCCTTTAGTCGGAGCTCGGATCAGCTGCCTACACTCGCCATAGCGACCTTGACCTTGGACCACTTGAATATGTCTCTGAGTCAACTACACACGTGTAAAAAAATTCAGATAGAATAAACAGTATTGGCGACAATACACATCCGTACGTATTTTTATATTGGTTTATGGTAATAGTCGCAAAGATTGCCCCCTTGCAATACACACATATCCTAGTATAACCAGGCTTTCATATTCTATTTAACTCGTTAATAGCGCGACTTGGCTCCTCACAGGATGAGTGATGGCAATTAGATAATACAATACTGTACTATATACACTGATACAACTTATGAATAATAAAGAATTGAATTGACTTGATTCATTTCAAATATCCCATCACAAATTACATTTATTATACCATACTGAGAAATCAATATCCATGTCCAGTAACTCTCCATTTTCCAAATTGTGTCTTCATGTTTATAGAATATGATAATTAAGTATTCTGTCGATTCTTAAATATTACAATACATGTACTTTGTTTTGAATATTCATTTATTTGTCATATACATTGCAGATTATAATTATCTAAATGTAGAGAGAGAGAGAGAGAGAGAGAGAGAGAGAGAGAGAGAGAGAGAGAGAGAGAAAGAGAGAGGAGAGAGAGAGAGAGAGAGAGAGAGAGAGAGAGAGAGAGAGAGAGAGACAGAGAGAGAGAGAGAGAGAGAGAGAGAGAGAGATGGCGCAAATGTATTTCTCCTGTACCTAACGAGATGAGATAAACATGGTATTTATATCAATATGTATGTGTTTCATGTTGAAATTGGCGGAGTTCAACGGCAACGGTTTTAAATTATATTATATATTACAACTTAAATGTAGAGGTAATAAATAAGTTTTTTTTCTGACAGCGAATGTATGTGTTTTATGTGTTGATTCATTCATAAACAAAATAATATTATTAGTTTATGATTGCGTTTAAACATCGATACGATTATCGACTGAGTGTTTACAGTTCACAATCTGTTACTGCACATGACAATTGAAGTTTTATTACAGCCTTCCTTATGTCACATGTTATATAATAATTGTGTGTTAGATCTATAAGAACATTTGAAGGTGTCAAAGTATTAACCCATCCCTAATAGTCTGGTAGCAGTAGTATGTTGAAATACGCAAACACTTAAGTGAGGGTCAGTTAATTAGTTTATGGTTATCCCCGTCCTCTGTATAAATACGCGAATTCCCATGGCCACTGAAGGGTGACGCACTTTGCTCCAAGTACGTTATGTAAGACACATCACATAGCATCGAAGACCATTATAAAAATTATTTTATTGTCGCAATAAATTAATTTTGTAACTTCATCTGTCACAATCAATCCATGCTTTTTCTTGGAATATGTTTATATCGAATGAAAAGTGGTGTTTGTTCAATATTTCAGTATGCATATGGTGAACATGAGAAGTCTATCACTACACTGTAAAAACGTTTAGCAATTAAGCACCACCGTTACATGTTTAATGCTATACATGTTTAGGATAGTGCTTAATAGCTAAACACAAGAACGATATTACATGTGTTATTTGAACATGAATAGCTTTTAAACACATTTCTAAACGTGTTTAGACATACATTGCACCAGTGGCTAAACACTTTCCTAAACATGTTTGAGAATTTCCCAAATGGGTTGGATTACATTGGTCAGTTTGGGCGGGAGAGTTAATTGGGAACAGATGTGTATCCCTGTGGCCGCCATATTTCGCCAGCATCCTCTTGTCTATTTACACGTTGTTGATGCTCACGTTTCTGGTCATTCGAAGTGCACATGAAGCCAAAAGTTGATGCTACTGCGAAGATATGTCTCTATGTTCCCTGAACGACACAATTATGGTTCCAACCAAGACTTTGTAAGGTAGGTTCATTTGAGATTTCACAATGTCGTCCGATTGCTTTCTATGTTGTTTTCAAAGGAGTTTGTAACAAGTCGTATATTATATGCTTAGCACCAACAGTAACATACATGTTTAAGTAATATTTGTTATTTATATAAATGATATATATATGAGGGTTGTGATAATGTTTATAGATCTAAAATAAAGTAATATCCATAAACCACATGTTACTATCACATTCCAGTGTTGTGAGGTTTGATTAGTGTGACTGGTTGTGTTGAATTACTTGAATTAATATGTGTAATAAGGGTATAGACGTTTAACAATTGTATTTACTAAATAAGTTCTGAAAAAGACATATGACAATATGTTCATTAAATACTTGGTTGATGCTCATATAGCTAATTTAGGACCAGACCAGTATATTTAGATGTATCTATGTTATGAAGTTGAAAAAGTTTTCCTGATGACATTCTGCCTTGATAAGAAAGATGCTGTGATGGAGACATAGGAGAAACTGTAAGCATTCACTCAGTTGTGGTGAGTAAATATTAAACTAAATTCCTTTATGTAAGGACTGTCACAAATTAACTGTATTTAAGTAATATATAGACTATAACTTTTCATTATAAAGACCAACTATTGTATAAATACGCTTTGGTAAAAGATTTACTTGTATCTGCAATTTTATTCTGACTTAAGTTTCTTATTCATGTTACAGGTGAAGGATGCCAAAGGAAATAAAATGCAGTTTACAAACGACCTCCCTGAATCTCAAATACCTTCCAAATCCTTGGATTTAATACAGATGTTTTAAAGGGAGTAAACTACAAAAAACTTGTTGTGAAAATGTTATGTTGGAAAAAATCCAGAAAGAACCCAAACCTATTTTAAAGGATTTATAATTTATTTAGTTATTAATTCATGTACAGAAAATCATTTGTTAAACAATGTCGCTATATTGCCTTGATTCTAAAACCAATTTTAAAATATTTGTGTCTGAAAATTTAACTGCCAAGTGAACATTGTCCAGGCATATATTTTATCTTTTACCTTTAATCCATGTATATTATGAGAATAATGATTATCTTATAAATACAATATTTGGTAAAATCGAGGAGCGTTCTTGTTGTATATGGCTATTTTATACATAATTTTTAATAAACCTTTTCGAGGAATTCCTATTTTGAGTCATTATTTTCTTAAAAGAGGTTAATGCAGACCAAATTTATTTCTTGTTTGATATACTTTTTAGTGGTAGTACTACATTAGTAGTAGACTGTTTTGGCGATGACTGTGTAACATTGAAACTTGTTACTGTTTCCAACAGCCACTGGTGATTTGATCTAGCATTTTAATTTACAAGATGTAAAATTGATCTTCATTGATTTAAATATTTTGTACAGTTGCAATGCTTTTATTTTTTAGGCGTGCTGGAGAGTGTGGTTTTGTTTTGGTTGAAAAGCTTAACTTAATCCTAAACGTGTGTCTTGTCCTGTTTTTTTACGCGTTTATACCCCTAAACACGTTTAGATAACTAAATGTGTTTAGGAATGTGTTTAGTTACTAAGCACATAAATAAACGTGTTTATGTAGTTGAACGTGATTAGTTGCTCAACACATTCCTCAACACATTCTGTGTTGGTGGAAACAAATGCGTCAGTTAAGTGTGCTCTCCTTGGCAGAAAAAGTTTTGTTTAACAACGTTCACTCTTGTAAATGAGGTGCTGTGGTCATACATGACACACACAAATCTTCCTATGAGAGCAACTGTTTCCACTCTCTGTCAATCAGCTGGTAGGGAATCCTGCTTTGGAAGATAAACGCTTCTGTTACATATGGATAGGATACCTGGATAGGCTTGCCAAGTCTGCAATGCCATTTAATTTCATCTACCAACAAACTGGAAGTTGTGTCACGTCCTGTACATGAATGGATAAAAGGAAGAGCTAATGCACAATTGTCTCCAAACTGTTGATGAATAGCATTCACATTATTTATGTATAATTCTTGTCGTTTCCAATGGACAAGCAAACGTTTTATCTTTGGTTGGTGTGTTTTAGCTCAGGTAATACCCCAGGAAGAACCACGAACACATCTGTATCCACTTTGCCGATAGGAATGTGCCTGGTGTCCTTTTAATATGACACAATTGTTGATTCACGACCATTGGCAAATACCGTATCCCTTATGTTATGTGCACTTCTTTACCTACTTCAAATGTGCTTGTTTTGACACTATATGTTAGTATCTGTTTGTTGTTTGAGTCTTTGAAATTCTGTGGTAGTTTGTTTTGTTTGGACACCTTGCATCCTTTGTCTCTTTTGTTAGTAACCTTCACATGCAAAAAGGTCACACGCTATTGCAGTCGCACGGTTAACATTGTGACGTCAACCAAAAAGGACTATGACGTCACGTGCCGATTATGACATTATGGCAGCACGCAGTGGTATCACACATGTTTGTAACCAACTCATTGTTATCTAATGAGTGATCTCAACACGGTTGAGTAATAAATAGGATTTTCGATTAGGACATGCAATCACCCTTCTAACTGTTTATGGGTAGTCATTATTTTTTTAAAATCTTTAAATTTTCCCCAGTTTTCTTTCTAGCCCCTGAAATCTCGTTGCAAACAGATGCACGGTTAAGTCGAGGGAGTGATTAGAACGACAATAATATTGTTGTTGATTCATTGCCTTTTATGACTTACAAATACGACATTATTACATTTACCATTGCAAAATCATTTACTCATCACCTATCAGCTTCATGTTCACATGATATATTCATTAGGTGATCATGAAATCATTATTATTCATAATTTTGTATTTATTGATAATTTTTTTCTTATTTCAGATCTATGTCCATGTCTGTGATATACCGATCCCGCTGATTGTCTGACCTGTAATGCCTTCCACTAACATGGACAAAACAACAATGCATGTAATAAATATTATGTAGCAACGAACCGTTCTTTCCCGAATATCATTATACAACAGTTGAGCCAGCAAGGGTTTTTTAAAAACAGACACTAAACTAACTTAGCACTGTATTGTCATGGACCCGTTTTTGATCCGTACACAGGACCCCTGCCGATAACAGTTCCGCAGTTTGATCACCTGAAGCTCAAAATGTCTGTCTGACCTAAACCACAATTGTGTAATTGCCACTATTCAAATTATATTATTTATATTCCGCCTATTTATATATATTTCCCCTGGTCGTCAGCGACATTACCAGGCTATATGGGAGATGATAAAGACAACAACAGTAAGTTCTTTGTGAGGCATTTCAGAAGTGGGAAGCAAATATAACGTCAATGTATATATAATGAATAATTGTATGCCCAAAAAAAGCTAATCATTCGTTTGCAACTATGCAGTAACTTTGCACCTAATTGCAAGAAAAGATGTTCAGCCATATAGTCGGGTCAATCTAGAAAAAAAAACCTCAACCCCCAACAAATTGCTACAAAAGGTTTCTCAACTGATTCTGGTAGGGTTTAGTGTAATTTAGAACATACTAAAAGTTTACCAAAGTTGGACCCCCGGAAAAGTGTTTTTTTGAAGATGGCGTCCAAGATGGCCGCCAAAACCTCTTAATGATCATAACTCTGCAACCATAAACTCGAATGTGATTATATTGGTGTCTACCCCTAGGTTTTTTGGGACAACGAACACATTAAGATTATAAAAAATGGTGTTTGTCTATAATACAACACATAAATCCAATATGGCGTCCAAAATGGCTGCCGACACCTCCAAATGTCCGCAAGTCCATTACTCTTCACTCAAATTTGATGTTCTAGATGTCTTTTTCCAAGTTTTGGGGGGCCAGGAACACATAAGGACCATTGCAAATAAAAGTAGACCATTTTATTACAAGTAAATCTAACTTTGTCCAACATGGCACTACCATTGGACCGACGTTTCAGTCTTATTTTATTAAATATGGGTCTAGATCTATCCCCTGGGTGTACCTTGAACCCACGTTTCACCAGTTCTCCGCACGACCTGGACACTTCCGGAATTTTCACCAAAGTGTATACCAATATTCTTCCTTTTGGTACCATCCAAAATCCCGTGGCCTAGGATTTTTCTCTGCAAATATACAATCTTTGTCCAAAAACTTGCTTTGTAGATGGCCCTATTTGTGTGTCGGATAACAGCATCCTGTGTTGGTGGAAACAAATGCGTCAGTTAAGTGTGCTCTCCTTGGCAGAATAAGTCTTGTTTAACAACGGCTACTCTGGTAAATGAGGTGCTGTGGTCATACATGAAACACACAAATCTTCCTATGAGAGCAACTGTTTCCACTCTCTGTCAATCGGCTGGTAGGGTATCCTGCTTTGGAAGATAAACGCTTCTGTTACATATGGATAGGATACCTGGATAGGCTTGCCAAGTCTGCCATGACGTTTTATTTCATCTACCAACAAACTGGAAGTTGTGTCACGTCCTGTACATGAATGGATAAAAGGAAGAGCTAATGCACATTTGTCTCCAAACTGTTGATGAATAGCATTCACATTATATGATGTATAATTCTTGTCGTTTCCAATGGACAAGCAAACGTTTTATCTTTGGTTGGTGTGTTTTAGCTCAGGTAATACCCCAGGAAGAACCACGAACACATCTGTATCCACTTTGCCGATAAGAATGTGCCTGGTGTCCTTTTAATATGACACAATTGTTGATTCACGACCATTGGCAAACACTGTTCTCCCTTATGTTATGTGCACTTCTTTACCTACCTCAAATGTGCTTGTTTTGACACTATATGTTAGTACAGTCAGGCCTGGATAATCCGAACGCTTCCGTTTTTCATCAAACACGGATAGTGAAATATTCGGACTACTGAGTACTGAGGACAATTAAAGAGATTAGTTTGGTTACATCTTCCTACCGTTCGGAAACTGTGAGATTCGGATTATCGGTGGCCGCATTATCGCGGCTTACCTGTATCTGTTTGTTGTTGAGTCTTTGAAATTTTGTGGTAGTTTGTTTTGTTTGGACACCTTGCATCCTTTGTCTCTTTTGGCTGTGGTTACAGATTTGAGACTTCTTTCTTATTGTGGTCCCATACACTGTCTATCCTTGAACAGTGAGTAAGTCGCCTTGTTTCCAAGGTTAGAAATATGCGATCACTGTACTATCCCAAGGATGACACATTACCTATTGGCAGTGATGGACAATTGATGCCCCATCTAACACTTTAGCCACTACTTTAAGCGTATCCTGGAGATTTTCACGCAATCCAAAAGTTCAGATTTGCAAGTTGGAAGTCTGAAGTGTCCATGTTGTTACAAAGCTGTTGGCCATGGGTGATTTTCGAAATTGAAAATTGTGTCCAATCAGCTTGGCGGAATTGGCATGCAATGAATATTTGAGCGAATAGGTTGTCATCATCTTTGCGATTAATGAATTGTTACTTTTCCTTGGTCTTCACCTTAATGTGTTGTCTCTTGAAAAGTAGTACATGCTCTGGAACCTGCTTTGATGTGGTGAGACAATGGTATTATCGTTGAAATGACACTAGACGAGGTACATCATTGTTTAATAAAACAGAAGTAATATGTTTCAAGTGGACTGTATCAGACTTATTAGTATATTCCGACCAGTGAAAAAGGTACATGTATACATTTACATACAGTCATGACATTTTTGTAAGGCTTTATTATGCTGAATGAATGGAAAATGTCATCCTGGGTAAGGCGCCACAGACCTATATAAGCTGAATATTAAATTAAGTGTTTAAGAGGGTGGTCAAGTAAACCGACACTATCTACATAATATAATGACAATAACGTTATTTTTTAAATAGATGATTTCGGTGAGTAATATACACTTCCTTTTCCGAAAAATCAAGTATGTCAAGGAGCAGGAACAGGAGGATGACACTCACAACTGAATGCTTTGAAACTCTATGGACAAATATGGTTGTGCATAAGGTGAAAGTGGACTGCTGAAGGTCAGGGATTCATAATGATAAAACAGCTCAATGATATTCAAAGTTGTCGTGATGTGTTCTTTGCCCCCTAAAACTGGGGATGGACACCTAGATCATCAAATTGAAACGTTGGTCAAATGGTAGTGCAATGTTGGACAAAGTTAGGTTTACATGTAATATAATTGCATAATTTAATTTCTAATGGTCCGACTGTGTTCCTTGCTCTCAAAAACGTTGAAATAGACATCTAGATCATCAAATTTGAGTGAATAGTAATGGACTTGTGGTCATCTGAAGATGTGAGCGGCCATTTTGACGCCATATTGGATTTCTGTGTTGCATTATGGACAAACACCATTTTTTATGATCTTAATGTGTTCGTTGCCCCCCAAAACCTCAGAATAGACACCAAGATCATCATATTCGAGTTGATGGTTACAGAGTTATGATCATTGAAAGGGTTGGCGGCCATCTTGGACGCCATCTTGAAAAAAAAAACTTTTCCGGGGGTCCAACTTTGGTAAACTTTTAGTATGTTATAAAGTACGCTAAACCCTAACAGAATCAGTTGAGAAACCTGTTTGTAGCAATTTTGGGGGGGTTAAACTGTATTTTTACCTGACTAATAGAACATCTTTTCCACATAACAATAAGGACAGTGGTGGGACGCTGAACGGCTATTTTGAATTACTTACACTTTTTTGAACGCATGGCGGCAGAAAGCAAAAATCAACCGTGAGTCGCACAGATGTTTTGCTTTGTTTCCTAGACCTGCATAGCTATTAAGTAATTTAGGTCTCTGTATTTGATGTTATTTTTAAAAATCACATAAAACATAGTGTTTTGGACAAACAATTTGTAACATGTAACGTGAAAACATCATGTCAGTTTCTTATTTTCAGTATATAATCACAATAATTTATATGATTTGGTACGATTTTATTTTTGGAATTATTCTGTAACATGTCATGGATGATTTGCTGAAAGTTATGTGTGTATATGCTTAATATTATTGTAACAAAGATGTTTAAGACAGGTACCCTGGCAAACAATTTGACCGCATTCATTTTGGCCTATTGAATGCAATAAATCGCTTTTCCGAAATTGTTTTAAGGCATTACATGCATATAAAAAGAAAAACAATCTATACAGTCATTGGCTCTGTAGGTAGTCAGCCACTTGCATGCTTTATAACATAAGGTAATTTATAATATAAATCAATGGTCGAAAACATTTACGACTATTAGTTAGACAAACAGGCACTGACTGCTAAATCAGTTATTACCAACAGCGAGAGGGAGATTTATTACATTAAATGCTTTTAAAAGGAAGACTCACACATTGGCACAAACATACATACCTGTGATTTCAAAACATAAACAAGCAGACAGAGTCGACTATATCCCCCGGCAATAGAGAAAAGCTTAAAGGATCGTGAACACTGATTATGGAGCTTTATCCTTTAATAAATCCTAAATCACTCATGCATGCTACACAAGAATTCCCAATATTAATCTCTGCCTAACAGTTTTCAGGATTTGTTTTGGAAGTGAAATTGTTAAAAGCATTTTGAGTTTTGCCCCAGAATCAGGATGAAGATGTGTGTAATGGAAAAGGTTAAAAATATCCGAAAAAGTCCGAAAAAGATGGGAAAAGTCCCCAAAACACATATACACATGATGGTTGTTCCAAACACCAAGTTTGACTGAGCTACATGTAGGTCATACAATCTTTTAGTTCTGGTTCAGAAACAATATGTTAATTAATGTTTCCATGGAAACGGGTAAAAATAAAATTCCCAAAAAAGTTGAAACTCCAAAAGATACATCTACATATGATGACTGTTCCACATACCATGTTTCATTGAGCTAGACCTTACAGTTTTTGAGTTCTGGTCCGAATACGAAATCTTAAAGTATGTTTCCATGGAAACGGGCAAAAATGAAATTCCATCGAATTCGACAACTCCAAAAGGCACATCTACACATGATGACAGTGCTTGCTGAAAAAGGAATGTTTTTAGACCAGACTTGAATGCACTCAGAGAAGGGGAGAGCATTCCAAAATGTATGTGCACTGTAACGCTCTCCTACTGATTTAAGATTGCACTTTGGATTTATTTAAAGTTTCTAACTAGAAGCCTGGTAGGTGGAGCCTAGTACAACTGGTTTCGCATACAAGGCAGGCCATCCCATTCTGTACTCGTTTGAGGCGAGCGAATGCAATATGCTATAGTTCAATCTGTGAGTGATGATACAGCTTACAAGACGGGCTCCTGCATCTTCAGTAAGATACTCTCTGATAGAGGCACGACAGCGCATTTCAATAAAAACAAGGATGAGAGACACTTCTGATATGGTTATGGAGAGCCATTGACTGATCTAAGTACACACCAAGGTAATTCACACAAACAAAAAGGAATACCACATCTGCACATGATAACTGTTCCACAATACAGCTAGGCCTTGGCTAAAGTTTTTGAATTCTGGTCCAGAAACGAAACCCGGACTCACAAACGAACGCACCGACGGAAGACATTTCCGATGTTTTTATAGCGGTGTATGATCCTTGAGTATATTTTGACTCTTTTTACATGATTGTTGTAACACAATTAGCACAAAAAGGTTTTACCTGTGAATTTGAGGTGTCATATTTATGTAATCCTTCTATATTCCATGAAAGAAGGTCAAACGTTGGGTCGTTGTTTTTGTTCTGAGATATCGACACGGGAGTAGCCTCCCCTGAAGTTGGAGTGGGCGTTTCCCAGTTTCCGGGTCCAAACAAATCTGCCCATGTGCGCTTGTTAGCTGTGGATTGAGTGTTGTTTCGTTGATCTCGTGACACTTTCTTAATGGATCGATATCTAGAGATTTTGTCATACATGAACACTTCCCCTTGGACTATTAATTTGCTAAGACGCACTTTAAGTTGTTTTCCCGCATCCTGTGCTTGCATAAACCACGGGCCCCGTCTATCCTCTCGTACTGACTGTGGAAAATCTTCTGTCACTCGTGTCCTCGCTCCTCGTTCAAGTGATTCCCGGGCTTGCTTGAAGATGTTACTCTTATCTTTTGTCAGCAGGAATATTGCTATCATAGGTGAATCGTTTCTCCTCGGATTGAGTCTGTGAGCACGTATGATTACGATATTACCACTATTATCAATATGTAGTTTCTCATTCAAAAACGTCCGTACTTTGTCTTCCGATTCATCCCATGTTTCACCTTTTGATCCCTGAATTCCATGGAATACAAGATTATTTCGGCGTTCTCGGCACTCCATATCTTCTATTTTGTCGTTCAGCTGTATAACTGTGTCCCGAAGGTGTTGATTTTCCTCACTCAAAGCATGCAGTTGGTGATTGACCTCGTTTACTGTGGCCGCCATATTGCCTACCTTAATTGTCGTTCAGGCTTTCAAATTTCTCATTCATGGTTGACATACTTGCTTTTAGGTCTCTTAACATTTTCATTACTTCAGTCTCACTCCTTTGCACCTCGATTGACCCGCTTTCACTCAATGTTGTTTGCTGTCTCGTGGTCGGACCAGGTCCCGGGTTTGACTCGATGTCACCACTCACAGTCAGTAGACAACTCAACATGATTAAAGACGGAGACTCATTTTCAAACTACCTCCTCAACAGGGGGTATTCGACTGTACAGGAAAACCGGATTTTGCACCCTTTCAACAACCAACCCACTGTACAGTTTTCTAGAAGTAACCCTGTCTTCACGTTCACGGTTAGTTTAAGTTATTCTTATTCTTTAACAATTGAAATGTTATAAGTTTGAGTTTTTAAAGCTTTTTCCCACTTATTTGCAACTACATAATAACGCAAATGTGTGTAGTCTTGTCATGAACGTCTGTTTCAAGTGACTGCCCGATTGACGCTATCGAAGCGATCGCGAAAATGATTGTTTAACTCGTGTTATTACACAAGTGATGATCATGCGAGGCTTCTGTTAACTTATACAATAAAGTAACTCTTATTTGAAGTCCAGTGTGACTTTACAATGCTTATCACTTTATATTTAAGGAGAAACACAACCAAATAATGACTGTACGCTCTAATGGTTGTTGCATCAGCGCTGTACAGGGAGTTGCAAAAACTGAATTCTCGACTGTACAGGGAGTTCTTATGATTATAATGCATGATATATAACGCCATTCGTGTTACAATGGATTACTTCATTGTTCAGGCTACATGCATGCTGCATATATCATTTTACTGGCGACAGACCGTCCATTGCTACTAAGGTAAATCTGATTCGGGTTTTGAGACTGCCATTGGCCATTCAAAGATCAAAGTGTGTTACAACAATCATGTATAAAGAGTCAAAATATACTCAAGGATCATACACCGCTATGAAAACATCGGATTAGTTCAAAAGTCCATCTATTCTCGTCATTAATTCATATATTGAATAAATTCATTAATGGCTTATAGACTGTACTATTGTACACAATAGGGGTGAGAAAGTGGATCACTGCATTTAATGTTTTCACGTTGTAGGCGATGCGAGGGCAAGCCATTCTATTGACACTCATCCATCAAATGTTCTAAAGGTCCGACACCGAATTTTGGATTGCAGTACTGGTAAAATACAACTTCGACTAAAAACTTTGAAAAAACTTAAATCAGCCAGTAATGCAGACTGGCAAGAGTTATGCCTTGCGTTTGGAAGTTGCGCTGATGAATGGCTTCACTTCTCATTGTTTTTATTTTGACTAATGTGCTCTTGCCTTTATATCAAATGTTCAAATATATTCGCCTGTATTATGCAATAAGCATGTATTAATAACAAATATATCTGAACAGGAATGTCCTCTCGAATTTTTTTCCACAAAAAGTACCCCAAAAGAACCCTCTTTTTAAGGAAATATTTATAACAAAAGCAAGTCTTGTCTAAGTGTTCAACATCAATTCAAGATTTGCTGAACATTACGTTTTCATTCCATATAAAACCGCAAAACAATGTTTCAGATATATGAATGTTAAGTTAACCATTTGTGTTGAGTGTGACTTCAATTATACATGAACAAATTCACAAATAATGCATATTACTAATGATACTCAAAATAAACATGAACGTATTTTGTGCGATGACAATTGCGGTTGCCTTATCACAGTGCGAAAGTCACTCTGTAAAGACGCAATAACCTGTACAGTCACGGTCCGAGGCAGCAGCAACAACCATTTATCGTACAGTTTAGATTTAGTCAAAATAGGGGCTTGAAAGTGCCCAAATTACGTGTGTCGGGCATCATATACTAAAATCTGTATTCTTCTGCATAGAAAATGTCTAATTGAATGACATAATTCATCTATATTGCCGTGATGGACAAATTTAGGCATATTTTCGAAAGGCGTGCAAACTGACAGACGACAGTAAATTACCCCGATAAAGAGGGTGAACGAATGTCACATCATAATAAGGGCACTTTAGGGTACAAGAAAGCTTCATCTGCCGACACAAACATTTTTAGCCTATTTAAAAGAACTTATTTTCTATAATTACCCTGAACTTGAACACAGGGTAGCTTTTAGGAAACTGTACAGTGGAAAATGGGTTGTTGCAGGGGTGCAAATTCCGGTTTTCATGTACAGTTGAATATCCCCTGTGTCCTCCAACTTTTAGAAATATATGTCTTCTTTTTTAGTTTTTTGGCTGTGTAAAACAGCCGATTTTGGCCCGATATTGAGTTAGTGAGATACCCATTTGATAGAGCGAGGTAAACACGTCTTCTCGTTACACGGACATGCGCAGTTATTATTATTATTACACAACACTACTAATCTTAACTCGCCGATAACTTCCTCAATTGTTGACCTATCTACATAAAAGAGAGTGGATACAGTGAGGTGTGATATGTGTCAATAAAAAAATTATTTCAATCAATCGATACACTTACATCTGTATTCACTGATCACTATAACTGCATCACTCGCTGTACAAAATCACTTTCACTTTCACTCGAACCCTGCAGTCCATGGTTCCATGGGGTGAATAATGCACATGTTAGGTCTGTCTCTCGGCTACATCTCAGCTATATTAAAGTTTTCTTTACGGCCCGAACGTGCATTGTGGGCTAGTTCTTGGTCTCGGGGCATTATTGTTAGGTCAATCTGGATCCGTTGCTGAGAGTGTTTAGTTAGTAACTTATTCGATATTGGCGCTTTATGCACAGAAATCGTCACTGGCACCCGTTTCATAATATATAGGTTTATTTATGAACTGCACATGTTAGCTCTGTCTCTCGGGTACATCTCAGCTATAATAAAGTTTTATTTACGGCCGCGCATGTGCATTGTGGGCTCATCATATGTCATTCTGAATCCGTTGCTGAGAGTGTGAAGTTAGTTACTTATTCGATATTGGCGATTTATGCACAGAGGTCGTCGCTGGCACCTGTTTCAGAATATATAGTTTTATATATGAATCAGCACATGTAAGGTCCGTCTCTTGGGTACACCTCAGCTGTACCAATGTTTAATGTACGGCCGCGTTGTGCATTTACGGGTTCATCATAGGTCAATCTGAATCCGTTGCTGAGAGTGTGAAGTTAGTTACTTTTTCGACATCGGCGATTTATGCATAGAAAAGGTCGCTGGAACCCGTTTAAGAATACAAAGGTATTTATTTGACTCAGGACATGTTAGCTCTGTCTCTAGGGAACATCTCAGTTATAATACAGTTTTAGTTATGACTGCCCATCTACATTGTGGGCTTGCCATTGGTCACTCCGAATCCCTTCATTACACATACGTAACTCCGTATTTACATAAGAGAGTGATTGCGTATATGCACTTGTGCTTCAATGGGTAATGCATCAGCAAGTGTTTTTCTTCTTTCTATCGTACGTGCGTACAGACGCTTACCTTCTTTTGTACATGCTCGGTGTGTATGTACGCAAACATGAATGCATATACATGTATAACATTACCTACGTACAAAGGCATACATGCATGCGGGTATAAGAATTCATACTTGCGTCCACATATGTACATGCATATGCTTATGTGCATGAGTTGGTAACACATATATATTTATTATAGCTGAGATGTTCCTAAGAGACAGAGCTAACATGTGCTGATTCATATATAAACCTATATATTCTAAGTGACGAATTATGTGCATAAATCGCCAATGTCGAAAAAGTAACTAACTTCACACTCTCAGCAACGGATTCAGATTGACCTATGACGAGCACCGATTTAGCTGCTGTACATTATAAGTTCTAACATTCAGTGGAGGGTGACATCGTAATTTATCAGACTCGCGTTAGTGTTTATGAGATAAATTACGATGTCACCCGAATAAACTGAATGTCATAATGTAATTATCTTACCGCTGAGGTGTACCCCAGAGACAGAGCTAACATGTGCTAATTCAAATATAAACCTATGTATTCTAAAACAGGTACCAGAGTATGGTGACTTTGAACATTTGAACAAGTTTTAAAAGTTCTTCTCCTAATTACTTGCATTAGAGAGCGCATATTTCAAAATAATGTACCTGAAATAAGCAAATGATTCTAGAATTTTCAATGAGCAATACCTTTTTTACAGTGAGTACTCAAACTCAGGTGTCAAATTTTCAAAATACCTGTCACCCTGATTTGAATGATTTTATACAGCTTCACTGGATGTGCAAGAGTTGCTACTCTAAGACCGCTGCTAGAAGCGCATGAACTGTTAATAGATAAATTCTCCCTCTTATCACAAAAATTCACAAAGTAGACTTCAATATGGTTCGCATTGAGTGTATGCACACAGACATTGGTATGCAATTTGTTATCTTTACATAATGGAGAGTTATTAAGGAATATAGCACGAGTCAATGAATTTACAACTCATTCATTCATAAACAAAATTCATAGCACGCAACGTTCTCTATTCCTTTTATTCAAACATTATTATCAAATAGTATTCTATCTGACAAATATTTCACACGCTCTCTTCTGAAAGTAGATAAGAAAATTACCACTTCCGGTCTATTCATTTACGTAAGTACACGCTCACACCATTGTCTTTAGTCACACAATTGTTCGATTTTAACATGTAAACTTTGGGTCTCTATACTCCTAGAGATATACTAGAGACTTGAAACTTGTTTTTAAAAAATATGCAGAAACAAAGGACAGATGTCTTAATTAAAACAATTGAAACGCTGAATCCGACTTTTCGTTGCTTGCGACTATATTTAAGGATTCAGCATTTATGCTGAATCCTTATTGTTATTTGCGTGTTTTTATTATTATTATTGTTTGCACCGATTTTTTGAGTGAAACTTTGGCAAGAAGGATTGCAGCTTTTAAACCAAACTTTACATTCTGATAGCCCTTACTATGAAGTTGTTGTTTTTATTTATTTATTTTTTTATTCGTTCCCAAGGGTTACAAAATCAGTTTACATATATAAATGTTATATGTGTTACAAATCAATGGTCTTTGGAGATTGAATCGTGTACAAAACATTCAGAGAGCAGAGGGTTACAAAATCAGTGTAAGATGGCATATAAACATTAGAAAACACTAGTCTTTGGAGATTGAATCGTATACAGAATACTCTGAGAGTAGAGACAATTGAAAAGTCCTCATAAAACATTATTTTGTGAATACTGGGATGAGTGATTTCCACTTATTGGTAAATGTACTCATTTCATTGTTTCTTTGACAGATGTATTTTTCCACATAGTAAATATCTGACAGAGTCTTTTTATAATTGATAAGATTTGGTATAGATTTTTTGATATTGCATAAATTAATATATTTCTTTGCAGAGACAATGATTTGATTTATCAAAACATTGTTATATCATGAAATAAACCAAATCAAATATTTTATCCAGAGTTCAAGCTCAGTCCAAAATTTTTTGGTCACACTACATTCCCAATATACATGACATATGCTCTCAGAAGCGTCATTACAAAAGTTACACAGATCATTATCAACAAGATTCATTCGCAACAATTCCCTTTTTGGTAAAAAAATACTCTTTGTAGGAATCTATATTGAAAATCAATAAGTTTGACGTCTTTCGGTCAATGTCGGTAGGAGTTAAAAATGTCATTCCAATCAAATACAAAGTTCTTGAATATCATTTCCCACTTGTTACAAATACCGAGCTTTTCATTGCAAGAAATCATTTCGTTGTAGAAAATTCGTGAACCTTTAGTGGATTTCAAAATATTTCTTTGGTAAATGCTAGTGTAGAAATTGAAAATAGGAATTATATTTGTCCTGATAAAATATTTCCAATCGTTGGGTAAAATGTAAAGTAGGTAATTATAGTCCAATATTGTACCTCTGATCTTGTATTTTGATTGTGAGTTATCAAAGGGTATGAAACCATGTTCATCACACAAGTCTTTTATTGTCAATATTCCCTTATTAGCCCAATTTTTTTTATAAAGTGATGAGAATCTTTAAAGTTATGATTTAACCATAGAGGCTCAGCAAGAATGTCATCAATACTGTCTCTTTCAGCCTCAAAACTACTGCATGTTTTCATAACATTTTTCCAGAAGGGATTTTCAATATGAAATATCTTGTCTATATTTGATCCATATTTTAAAATGTCATTGAAAGGTATACCACTAGGGTTGATATATGATATTTTTTGACAATATAGTCTCAGAGTATACAATTTTAAGGCTTCAATAAATGTTTTCATGTCAACCATACCCAATCCCCCTTCTGATTTTAATCTCTTCAAAGTAGTTCTTTTTATCTTATCTTGTTTATCATTCCATATGAATTTGAACAAGATATGTTCGAGAGAATTAATAACATCATCTTTGGGAGTGGGGAGTGAGCTCAATATATGCACTAGTTTAGAGAGGGCTAAAGTTTTGATAACAGTAATTTTACCAATCAGTGTTAAATTTCTTTTTCTCTAACTTGATAGAAGTCTGTTTATTTCTTCAAGCTTTTTCTTGGTATTGATTACCCATAGATCAGAAAGATTTTTTGAGTGAAACTGATTCCTAAGACTTCAAACTCTCCATTGTACCATTTTATTTTTAAGTCAGTACATATACTTTGATCACTACCTGCCATTGAGCCAATCCAAATAGCCTTTGTCTTGTCTATATTTATTTTAAGACCTGACATCTTATAGAAAGTATTAAGTGTTTCAATAGCTGCATATAGACTGTCTTCTGTGCCATCTAGAAATAATTCTGCATCATCCGCATATTGACCCAATTTGTATTCATTTCATCAATAACAATACCTTTGATTCTACCATTGTTTCTTATCATACAACCTAAGATTTCAGATTGAAGTTGATGCTAGCAGCATTTGGGCTCAATTGGTAATGCCATTAAAGGTCCAGTTCGAATCCAAATTTCGATTTTTAACATTGGAATTTTTTTTCAAAATGCACTTAGAGACTTGAAACTTTTTCCAAAAGATCCGAAATGACCTTGCTAGCAATAAATTAAATCATTGCGAAGTCGTCAGTCGTGGTTTAACCGCCATCTTGGATTTTTTAACTTTTTCAAATTTACGGACCACATGTACCTTTGAGGAAACACCACTCCGAAGATATTAGCACCTAAGAGCTGAAACTTTAGTTATATATAGCGGACACATTGGGGAATAACAAGTTTGTTCCTGTTTGTGCGAATTCCTAATACTTGTTTCATTGTGACCTTTCAAAGTCAGGCAAATTTTGAAAACCGCGAACTTTCAGGGGCGATAATTTAAAAACCTACCTATCGAATTGAAAGATTATTTCAGGAGAGTTAGACAGGACTATGGTCTTTATGATGCAATAATATAGTCGCTCGTGTACAGTCATTTCCGGTCATATAAAAGAAAAACTTCCACTTAGAGACTTTTTGCAAAAGATGCGCAAGAACAATACAAGCATAAAAGTAAATCATGGCGAAATCGTAAGTCACGTGGTTTAGCCGCCATTTTGATTTTTTTTAAATTCGTCTGATTTTGACATGTTTAATTTGGGTCTTAATAATCCAAGTGACATACTAGAGACTCGCAACTAGTTTTAAAAGATGCTTAATAACTAGACAAGCAAAATATGTTGCCGTTGCGAAGTCGTAGGTCACGTGGTTTTGACGCTATATTTAAATTTTAACGTTTTCAAATGCTTTGACCCAGTGCATTTTTGCTGACACCACGCCGAAGATATTTGCATCTGAGAGCTGAAACTTAGATTTATAAGCAGCTGAAGCATTGGAAAACAACAAGTTTCATATCTTATCAGCGAACTCCTATCATTTTTTTCACAATTACCTTTCAAAGTATGATCACTTTGAATATCAACCTTGGGTTCTTAAAAAATCTAACTTTCTTATTTCTTCAAAGATATACACACAGGCGTCAGACCCTAAATGTAGACCTACGTATATATAAATATATATCGACCTACCTATGTAACATATAAAGAAGGTATGACACTGTCCGCTGTATAAGTAACCCCGCTGAGGTTTAAGGCCTACTTTCAATCTCATTTCTGGCCGATATCCAGAAAAACAAAACTAAATCTATTCCAAATTTCACAACTACCACCTCACAAAAATCCAACTATGACGCGAATTTTCCCGCGAATCAATCAGCACACCAACCGGGTGTCAATCCTACGGCTAATTTCTCGCTTTCTCCAACCAATCAACCGCAATCTAAACGCAAGCGCGCCGCTTCCCCAACAAACAATGAGCCCACAGCTCAGCACACATCTCACTCAACTGAGCCCCCAGCTCACCACTCAGCTGCAACAGCACCTTACTTGTAAGGTACACAAACGCACTCACCTGCAACAACACCTAGCATGGTAACTTTTGTAATCCTGGCTGCTTCTGTAGGACAACATCTTTCCAAGATGTTGAGTCGTGAAAGGATCGGCTCAGTCCTCAACAGCCAAGGCTATTCTTATACTTTACTAAAACAATTAAGCAGCGGCTTTTTGGTTAAATTTAAATCTCTAAAACTTGCCCACACTGCAAAAACAACTCTCACCAACATTGCTGGCTAAAACGTAGTATATAAAACTCCAATTTGGTTTTCGGAGTCTAGATGAGTTATCAGTTTCTCGAAAAACGAGAACGATTTAACAAGTTACATAGAGGAAGCAAACTTTCTGCAAAAACAGCGAAAAATCCTTTCGGCTCGGCGCATCCAAAAAACGCTTCCCTCTGGTAATCAAATAAATACGCCCAAGGTTATACTCACATTCGAAACCCCTACTCTTCCTAAAACAATTATTTTCGGCGCCAGTGCACGCACAGTTGAAACGCTACACAAACCAATCACATATTGCACCAACTGCCACACCTATAAAACACACACCAGTACCAAATGCAGGCGGGCGAAGAGATGTGCTAACTGCGGGGACAGGTCATACTAACCCCCCTCCACCTCCACCTCCACACCCACATCTCCACCCGCCACCCAACCTCTACCAAATAACATTCAAAACCCACCTAAATCAACCACTAAATCTCCCGCTCACCTTGCTAATATCCTCCGCAAACCCAAACCCTCCTCCTCATCCACCCCCCACATTTCGGATTATGCAACCAACCTCATCGCGGTAATTACCATCGCAACTACCATGCGCAATTTTACCATCACGCGTATGCACGGCTTGCTCCGCAAAGCAAAACTCATAAATCTCTCCTTTAATCAATTCAACCAATTCCTAAAACAATTTAAATAAATAATTAATTAAATTTTCCCACCACCCTAAGTAATCTTTCCCTAAACCAATAATGCAGCACAAAGTAAATTTCTACTTTATATTCCATTGTTTTAAATTAAATTAATAAAACCAGAGGACCTTCCCAGCAAACAATTTAACGTTGTCACAACGTTGTGACAACGTTGTCAGAAGGTGTCAGTATTGTTTGCAACGTTGTTTTGACGTAGTTTGTAGATTCCTTTTTATGTAATTATAACATTATTTTGTAACGTTACAAAACCAACGTCCTGGCAACGTTAGTTTTGTAACTTTATTTGAACGTTATTTGTAGATTCCTTTTTACGTAATTATAACATTATCTTGTAACGTTACGCAATCAACGTCCTGGCAACGTTAGTTTCGTAACTTTATTTGGACATTATTTGTAGATTCCTTTTTACATAATTATAACGTTATCGTGTAACATTACACAATCAACGTCCTGGCAACGTTAGTTTTGTAACGTTATTTGGATGTTATTTGTAGATTCCTTTTTATGTAATTATAACGT
Organism: Gibbula magus; assembly: GCA_936450465.1. Classification (NCBI taxonomy): domain Eukaryota; kingdom Metazoa; phylum Mollusca; class Gastropoda; order Trochida; family Trochidae; genus Gibbula; species Gibbula magus. The sequence continues at coordinate 48,517,359 of OW388295.1, forward strand.
TATCTTGTAACGTTACACAATCAACGTCCTGGCAACGTTAGTTTTGTAACGTTATTTGCATGTTATTTGTAGATTTGTTTTACGTAATTATAATGTTATCCTGTAACGTTACACGATCAACGTCCTGGCAACGTTACTTTTGTAACGTTACAAAACCAACGTTCTGCCAATGTTAGTTTTGTAACATTATTTTGACGTTATTTGTAGATTCCTTTTTACGTAATTCTAACGTTAGTTTTGTAACGTTACAAAATCAACGTCCTAGCAACGTTGGGAACCAACGTTTCCTGAACGTTCAAAATCAACGTCCTCTCAACGTTGTACACCAACGTCCCCTGAACGTTGTAAAACAACGTTCTCTCAACGTCGGAAACCAACATCCCAACAACGTCAGAACCAACGTCCTCATAACATCGGAAACAAACGTCCACTCAACGTTGTAAACCAACGTCCCCTGAAGGTTGTAAACCAACGTTTTCTCAATGTCGGAAACCAACATCCCCACAACGTCAGAAACCAACGTCCCCTGAACATCGGAAAACAATGTTTCCTTGGAACCGAACATGCCCTGAAAATAGAAAACCTACATGCCATTAATGTCAGAAACTCCCCTGAACACAGGAAACCTTTAAACTTGTATGAAATGCTTGCTTGCTGAAGTTTCGTTTTTGTAACATGTAACCTCATACATGTTTGTTTATCTACGATATTCAGTACATGTTTTGGTACCTATTCAACCATGTATTTTTCATTGACAATTGCCTCTTAGAATCCTACTTAAGGAATTGTTTAGTTAGCAATATTGAACATTAGATTCTCTGAAGGATCAATTAAATGTCAGCGGTTTCTAATAGACAATTTGTAATTGAAAAACAAACCCAGTTAGGGCTATTTCACAAAAGGTTGATTTTCAAATTTCTTCAAACATTACATCAGTGATTAACGATCACCTAAGTGTGATTTGAGAAAAGAGGACCAAGGGCACTAGGATAATTTAACTTCAACTCATGCAAAAGAGACAAGACAAGTCAGAACCAAAAGTTTATTGCTGAAGTTTCGTTTTTGTAACATGTAACCTCATACATGTTTGTTTATCTACGATATTCAGTACATGTTTTGGTACCTATTCAACCATGTATTTTTCATTGACAATTGCCTCTTAGAATCCTACTTAAGGAATTGTTTAGTTAGCAATATTGAACATTAGATTATCTGAAGGATCAATTAAATGTCAGCGGTTTCTAATAGACAATTTGTAATTGAAAAACAAACCCAGTTAGGGCTATTTCACAAAAGGTTGATTTTCAAATTTCTTCAAACATTACATCAGTGATTAACGATCACCTAAGTGTGATTTGAGAAAAGAGGACCAAGGGCACTAGGATAATTTAACTTCAACTCATGCAAAAGAGACAAGACAAGTCAGAACCAAAAGTTTATTGCTGAAGTTTCGTTTTTGTAACATGTAACCTCATACATGTTTGTTTATCTACGATATTCAGTACATGTTTTGGTACCTATTCAACCATGTATTTTTCATTGACAATTGCCTCTTAGAATCCTACTTAAGGAATTGTTTAGTTAGCAATATTGAACATTAGATTATCTGAAGGATCAATTAAATGTCAGCGGTTTCTAATAGACAATTTGTAAATAAAAACAAACCCAGTTAGGGCTATTTCACAAAAGGTTGATTTTCAAATTTCTTCAAACATTACATCAGTGATTAACGATCACCTAAGTGTGATTTGAGAAAAGAGGACCAAGGGTACTAGGATAATTTAACTTCAACTCATGCAAAAGAGACAAGACAAGTCAGAACCAAAAGTTTATTGCATCGCAGCGTAAATACATATTGTGCACATTAATTTTTCATTTTTAAGCTTGACATGTTAAGTCGCAATTTTGGTAACTGCATGCTTCTTTTCTCCACTAAACAATGCAGCAGTAAGGGACTGGAAGGTTTACAGTTGAATCACCATTTGGATCTTCATTATACCTGAAATTAAAACAGAAATATAAATATTTCATCTATTAGCAATCAACCATTTGTGATGTGAATCTAAATCTAAAACATAATTTTAAGTACTGACACAGGACAAAAGTGTAATAATGCCCGTGGCCTCAGATATTAAAGGTACATCCATTGTGTTGTTGGGGGTCAAACATGCCAAACTGTTATCGAAAACTACCATTTTGATGATACTCTACTTAGTATATTGACAATATGAAGGTAAAAGTATCGAGTTCTGATCGAAAACTGGATAATGCACCGCGTGTGGCGCGCGCCAATGGGTCAAATGTAATTTTGGAATATTTTTAAAACCAGACAAAATTGGGTTGATAATGTTCAATAGGTCATATAACCTCTTTGCATGTAAATAGGACGTGCACTTTCGGTTTCTGCACATGCATAATTATGTTAATCGATTTTAATTGGAAACTAGTAATTATGATATGTTTGCCGATTGGGGATGAATATGCAATTTGATTGTATTGTAAACAGCACATATGGCACATAATTGTGTTTTGGAACGTATTGAAGCCAAATAAAATGATGTTCCCTGCTCCAACTTTCAATCCAACCTAATCATCTTACCCGAATTTACCACTTACGCTAATCCAAAAGAAGAAAATCCAAAAAGGTTAATCTATTACAAATGTAGAAGAAATGAACTTGTTTCCGTATTTGGGGTTCCTTTCATAGCCTCTTAGTTCAAATTATTTTACCTGTCTGACCTCTTCGTTCAAAATATGTCCATGGAAACCAGAACAACAAGTGCCATAAGCAGATTCACTTGACATGGCCTTGTAATATCAAATGGTCACTCAAATTTTTCAGTGTAGGTGCACAATTGCTGCACATTTTCTGCATGGACCTTTCGATCTTTCTAATTAATAATAATAATAGTCCATTTATATAGCGCATATATCCATGCACATTGCATGCTCAAAGCGCTGGTCGACATGTTCAAATGGTGTAGACTAAAATCCCCATATCATGACAGAAAATGGTAAAAAAAATAAGTGATATTTGTTCTCTTCTTCTATAGTTATTTCATAGTTATATATAGCATACTTAAGGGGGTTCTTTACCATTGCTTCTGAGCATCCTCAATTTTCAGATTAAGATAGACCTTGTAGTCACATGCACATGCACATGCACATGCACATGCACATTAGATACTTAAATAACTGTATAGAAATATGATAATAAAATCATCATTGTGAAACATAGTATTTGTTTTATTATAAAGAGATATATTGTGTTATTTTGCTCTGTAATCTAGGTTAAAGGGGTTTGTAACAATTAATTGCCCACGCTCATCTTCAATTGTCAGATTTTCGCTCTCAGAACTTAATAGCTTTGGTCAATGTTTCATCAACAGTGTGTTGTAAGAAACATTAAAAATCAAATTGCCTTTGGAATACTAATATAGAAAGGTATGGCATAATGGTTGTGTGAAATAGTTTATGTTTTATGGTAAAACAAAATTCTGCTCTTCAACCTTATATAACTAAATAATGTAATTAAAAATTAATTTTCCACCGAAGAGTTACCTCCCTTTGCCAATACTTTTCATAAAAATTCATTTCAGCATTAAATAAGTCATAACATAGGTCCGTGACATATATTTTTCATCTTCTATTATTCTTCAGTGGCGAGTTTTCCACAAGTGATATCATGTTTGAATTATTTTTCATTTATTTTTATTCTTGAACAATTTATCTTTTGAAGTTATTTCTGTAGAATCAATTGTTGACATTAAAGTTTATCATATAAAGGTTAATTAAAAAAACCCATACACATTTTAGAAATCATTTTTCTATTCTAATAACATTCGATTCATGAAAGAAAACAACAATATAGCTCTGAATGAGTATCATTATTTAAAAAAAAGTGACTTTAACAAAATAAAACAAGTTTGCCATTTTTTAGACATTACCACAAAAAACCCCATCATTTTGCACCAAAAAAGGTCCGTAACATGCACTTTTTCTTTTTGAATCTCGGATAATACATATTCCGCTTGCATCATGCCAATTTACAGCAATTTTTCATTTATTTTGATTATTGTTGGGAACCTCTTTAAAGGGAAACGGTCGTGCATATATTATAAGAGTTATCTCCCTTGCAAGTTAAAATTGACAATTTCTCAAGGTTTAAAAAAGAATACTATTCAAGTTAGCCTTGATACATATGCTTTTGGTTTAAATTTGTTGTTGAAATATATTTCTATCAAACAGTGATATATTCCCCCAGCAAATCTAAATCTTGTGATTATTTGACATACATATAAAGGGGAACAGGAAGATTTTCTGGATAACAACTTCTTTAATGTGAAAATACACGACGTTTCGGAGTACATACTCACTCATTCATCACAGGTGGAATGTAAGGAAAGCCCATGTGCTTGGGATTCACTCATCTAGAACTTCTATCTCCTGTCGGAGGAAATATCGGAGGAGAACCGAAACAACCAAATCCAAGTATCCCTACCATCCATCCACTCCTGTCGGAGCAAATTATCCGAGGAGTCCCCACCAATCAACACCTATCAGCTCCAATCACCATGCAAAAACTTCAATGCCACCCACATCAACAATTGGCCTCTCTTCCAATGAACTGCAATTATTATTTGTTCAACAATTTCAATAAAGCAAATTGGCCTCCCTCGTCTCATCATGTGTGTTTATTTACATCTTCAATAAAGCCTACAGGCCATTGTTTATCTACTTACTCCCCCTCATGTTTGTATTGCAAATCCTCAGTGTATACCATTCTTATGCTTCACCCCCATCATGTTTGTATAACAAATCCCCATTGTATACCATTCTCATTCATGTTAATCTCCCTGATTGAGTTTCCTCACTATTGTTTTTGTTTGCTATATAAATGTACCATTTATTGTTATTTCCTTACATTCCATCTGATGAAGGAGTGAGTACGTACTCCGAAACGTCGTGTATTTTCACATTAAAGAAGATGTTATCCAGAAAATCTTCCTGTTCTTATGTATACCACTTCTAAATGCCCTTCAAAGACCTAATACATATTAATGTTTAACAGAAAACAATAAAATTTGTAAAATTCCAATTTTAAGTGTTAAAGGCTTGAAAATAACGATAAAATCGATTTGTGTCTTGCAAAAACGTGTAACCATAACCCTTTAATGAAATTAAGGCCCTCTACATTTGTAGCTCATATTTCCATAATTAGTTTTCAAGTATCGACTTCTCTTTCTCAACAACCTTTTCTCAAAGCACATGTTAGAAGAGCTCACATCAAAAATGATTTCAGCTCTCTAGAGCCTAGAGTCTAGAGGACCAAATGAACAAACTTTAGTCTTCATGTAACAATGATGTTATCCTGAAATGTTAGCTTCCTAAATCTTTTTGTTTTGGAGTAGTCGTTAAAAGGTTTCAGGCAAAAATTGAAAATGCTTGCCACGCCCATATGAGGGTTTCAGGACAAAATTAATAAATTTGTCTTCAACATAAATAAATAATAAACCTGTAAATCAGAAAATGTTTGTTTCTTATAGCTAGTCGTTTAAAGGTTTAAGTGAACATGCCTGCCTGCCCATATTTAAGGGGACGTCAAGACCAAATCGACAAACTTTGATCCACAAACTGCTAGTTACCTCCCCACAAAACTTCAGCTTTGGGGATGCAGTGGTTCTGGGGGACAAGTCGAAAATGTGAAAGGTTTGCGGACGATGAACCATGATGTATGTCTATCTTGCCTGATGAGCTAAACATCCTTAGTAGATTGTATCATCTAAATGACTAATATGTAAATTAGAAAATGCAATATGTGGAATTTAATAAATACATATTACTCAATTTATTTTTAAATTGACAATATACTGTTCCAAACATTTTTATGCTCACTAAATGTCACCCATTAAACTGTCGGTGTAAATCTTACAATATCTGTCCCGTGTCCACTTGCTTCAAATATGTTTTCTTGAAACTTGGGCCAAACAAGCGATACCCTCATGATATTTTCTGACGCCATCCATCAACAGTGTGTCCATATTGCATGTGGTTGTATTTGAATCAAGTCTTTAAAGGTCTGCTAGCAACTGAAATATAAATTGAAGTTGTTGCAAATCTGATTGTATGATAGGAAACAAATTACCTTAGTGTTAATGTGTCTTGTAAATCAAAGAAAAAAATTGAACATATTCTAGAAATTGGCACTGTAGGTCATTAGGCTTTTAACATAAACTAAAGAAAACTCATCAGGACTCAGTGTATAATTATCTAATGTTGAAGATCTAAGCAATTTCCACAAAATTAACAAGAAAAATAAAGGTTTTAGGTCATAATCACCGATACTCACATTTGGGGTCACATCGTCAGACTCACGCAATCTACAATTTTGAATCCCAATTGGCCAAGGAATTTCAGCTTTCTAGAGCTTTTTTGTACTGGAGAAGAAGATGAAAATAGGTTTTTAGGTCATGATCCCTATATATATATTATATATATATATATATATATATATATATATATATATATATATATATATATATATATATATTAATATTAATCAATATATTTAATCAATTTAAAACAATGGTAAGAAATTGCAGATGATTTTGATGAATATTGCTCCAAAATGATATAAAGTGTAATCTGTTTGCCAAAACAAATGATTTATTTATTATGAGTTATTTTACATATTATACAATTATGTGTGTACAGGCATGTATCTAGTATATATCATCAGCATGTATCTAGTCAATGTTACATGATAAAATTTGCCTCATGCTGTGACAAACATTAGCCAAGGATCCAACTTAAATTACCCTCATTTGGTGAAGAGACCTGTAGTCACAATGCTAGGCAATCATATGGAAATGTAGTCACGATCCCGCTTGCATCCATCAGATCCCCATAATTCTCTGAAGTATACATATAGACATAAATAGTTAAACAATATCCAACACTTGCCAGTATTTTAATTTATGCAACTTAATTAAAACTTATTGTTGAACATATTTCTAAGATAAGATAATTAACTTACTTGATCACTATCACTGAAATCCTAGAATTAGCATCAAAAGAAGGAATTAATTTGTTACTTAATGAACTTTATAATATACTACATTGGATATGTTCTCTTTTTGCCTACAGTCATGACATTGTAACTGGTCTGTTGATTACCCATTATGCAAAGTCTTAAGATAAACTAGCATCACTCCTATGGTGTCAACGTGGATTATATCTAGAAGAAACAAAACAATAGAGGTTTAGTTTTATTTTGATGAATTAATTAACATTTATTTGTAACTTTTAATTTCTGAAATTCCTGACATTACGGCAAATACTCTTCACATATCCATTGCACATCTGGGCCCGGTTGTTCAATACTCCCAAACCGATAGCGGAATCGTAGCTCCTGATTAGAATAATCTCCAATATCATAATTGAGTCCCCGATATACCCTATCCTTTCTGTGTTGAACTGGCATCATGAAAGCAGCTTTAGCCACGAACACCATCTTGAGAGTTAACCACACTGTTAAAAAGTAAGCGTCGGTCATGAGGTGCGTTAACTTTAACGTCAAGTTAACAGCTTGTTAAAGTTAACCGAGTTTTGAACAACAAGATAACAGCTCTGTTAAAGTTAACAGGGCCCGGTTGTTCAATACACGGTTATTTTAACCGCCGGTTAACTGCTAACGGCCGGTTAAATCTTAACCTGCCGTTAGCTAACCAAACGTTAAATATGCGTTGTTCAAAACATGGTTAGTCATGCCGTTAGCTAACGTCACCGTTAAAGTTAACAGTGTGGTTAACGTCACTGGTTAGCGTCAATATATCCCACAATTCCGATTTTTGTTTACTTCCGGTTTGCCAAAATGGATAACCAAACGATCTCAAGTACCCCGCGAAAAAAGCGAAGCAGAAATGTCTCTGTCGACGAGGAAAATGCGATTCAGTCCATGGTAGAGGCGAACTGGGCCGTGCTAACTGAAAAACATTCCAGTGAGGTGACTAAGAAAAGAAAAATAACGTCTGGGCAGAGATCGTGAGAGAGGTAAATGGGAAGGGGGTGGCTCCGAGATCTCTGATAGAGGTCAAAGAGAAATGGACTTACATGACCAGGAAGGCAAAGAAGTTGTACACTGACTACAGACTACAGACAAGGAAGACCTGGGGAGGACCACCACCGCCTGAACTCAGTCAGGCCACCAGCCGGATCATCGACATCATGCGGGACTCGGCAAGTTTCGACGGTGTCCCAGACGGCCTCGAGACAGAGTGTAGGTTCATAACTTTCTCCGACAATTATAATATATTGGTGTTTTCCTACTACATGAGAAAAGCTAAAAAAATAATAAAAAATATAATCAAATCCAGTCAGAGTGCAATCTACAATAGCCTACCGCTATGCCGATAGATCTATACTAGCTTGCATTGTGAAAATGTTCAAAAATAATTAACATATTGGACAAGGCGATAGATAAATTATATTTACTGCAGTTTCAACTATATGGAGTGATGTAAGAACATTGAAATAAAATTAATTGTATGCTAAAAATATCTCAGATAGGGTTGGAAAGACAAACACGTGGTATTGTTTATAAACAAGAGCTATTTTTATCCTTGACCTTGAACTTTACGCCATATTTAGATTATTCTTGTTTTCGAGACACAAATAAGCCTTTATCTAGGCCGAGGCCCTAAGCATTTATATTTAAAACTACAATTTTGAATCATAATTTTATGAAAAAACTAAAATCGATATTAGATTATTTTTAATAGTTTCTAAAAGTATATACATATTGTAGTAGAGAGTACATTCTATATTCTGTACTGGACGTCATGTCATGACGATTTTGTAAATCCATATGCTATTATGATTTTCTAAAATCAGGAAAATTCGAAAAAACAAAAGGGGTTTCTGGAAAAACGATTTCGCCAATTTGAAAATTTAAATTGTTGACTTGACATTCTATAAGATCTATACTGTATACATTTAGTGAGCTTATCGTTAATAGATTAGCATATTTATAGACGAATACTAGACATACCGTAATGTTTAAGAGCAAATTGTAATTACTTACGAGGTAATTATCAGTCTCCAATGAAATTATGACAGAGGTATCCCACACATAACTTTTTGTGCAACATGACTGTGAATAACGACCCCATGACAAGAACGCTATAAGGGGGATAACTCTGCGTACAGTACAGGTGCTCGCCTGAAATCACTTATAGACGAAAATAATATCTTTATTATTATTATTATTATTATTTGTAATTTGACCAAGTCAAATTGTTGACCAACATAATTAAGTTAAGCGAATTTTAACAAATTGTTTCACAACTCATAATACAAATAAACAAAATATAATTCAATAAAAGAGCATAATGAATGTGGATTTACATCACATATTTTATGGGAGTATCAAATTTGATTTTATATATACCATACAGAGTACTCTCCCTTGTACATTATCGTTAGTAACACGTTTAAATGAAATTATTTTGTTAAGACATTTTCATTATTATATTATATTTTAAAATCAACAATTTCAGGCATCGTCGAATGTGAAGCGTCACTCCCGTCTGACACGGCTGCTGTGACAGTCGCGCCAGAATCCACCTCCCAGGTCCCGGCTGTAGATCCCATCACCCAGGCTCCAGCTGAAACGGTGACATCAGACGTAGCCTCCGCCTCTAGCTCACAGACAACAACCCCTGCAGCGTCTCACTCTCAGAGGCGACATCGACCAAGCCAGGCAGTGACCCCACACAGCTCATCCGAGAGAGTTTTAGAGTTGCAACAACAAGTTCTGTCAGGAGAGTTGCAGTTACAGGAACTTCAGAAAAAGAAACTTCTTCTTCAAATTAAATTGTTGGAATCTCTAAACAATAAACCAGTGTCGGAAGAGATGACCGCAAATCAAATCCTCATGTCTTTGATGCAGTAGTTTACATGTAAATAGTATTAAAGAACAACAGTTGTAGTTAAATAAATATTTATTGCATCATTGATCTTGTTGTGTTCACTGAACATGTAGTGTATTAAATGTATATAACATACAAAATATTTGTTTAATGTATATATATGGAACTATGCATATTATATCTTTAGAGTTATGTCGTGTTAATGTACATTATATGTTCTTATCACTGCTTAGTGTCCAAAGAATGTGGAAGCCACATGATCCCGTATGCCTTTGCCGTCATGTCGTCCAGCATAGGCGTCAATTGGTGGCTGGTTGTCCCCGCAGTCTCTCTCATCCTGAGGTTCACCCATGGTAATTGCAATGTTGTGCAACACAGCACACGCAACAACAACGCGACACACACGATCTGGGGCCATCCTCACCTGTTCAAAAATATGTATACATATTAAAACTGACTATTTTTTACAATCTCAAACTCGCTACATTAAAGTTTTTATGCTGCACAAATCGAAGGAAACTATTAACATTAATGTACAAACAGCAGTAAGACCTTGTACGTTAATTTAGTTGTACTTATTATTACAGTATTTTACACAATTGTTGTGTTTCAAAGTTACAGCTCAATATTATCAATTAGCGTTTCTTCCTATTATCAGTAAATCATAAATTAAATATTATGTTAATAATAATATCTACCTCTGAGTGGAGAACATGAAACCGCCTCTTAAATCGACCAAACGTCCTCTCAATAGTGACCCTTGTAGCACAAAGAGAGTCGTTGTACCGCTGTTGCTGTCGTCCTTGTGGATTGAGGTAGGGGGTCAGCAGGAAAGGTCTGCAGGGATAGCCATTATCTCCTAATATGAACCCGTCAGAGATTGACGTGTGTGTTCTCTCCATGAGTGCGCAGACAGATGATGTTCTGAAGATGTGGCTGTCGTGAGCTGACCCGGGCCAGTTGGCACAGATATTTGTGAATTTTCCTGCAACATTACATATTAAAATTATAGCGCAATATGTTGTCAAGGTAATAACTTTTTTTTTACATTTAATTAGATCTACTATTAATAACATAATAGTAACATATTCATTCCCATTTCAGATTAACCTAATTAAGCGTGATAACATATATTTGACATCCGCATGAAACTATCAAAATGTGGTACGAGAGAAATACACTTGAAAAGGGATATTATTCACAATTATCAAATATTTTATGGACGCTTCGTTTATTTTCAGATTGACAATTTTTGTGATTTAGTTGAGAGTGCAATAATGTATGAAGTAGTTAAATAAATGTTATAAATGACCGACTTTATATTCACATAAAAAAGTCATGTACTAAATGCTGAGTAGTCCTACTGACTTACATATACATATGTGTAAGGACTAGAATATATGAGAAAATAATTAACATCTTATTTGCATATTTTGCTTGCGAATACATCTTTATATGCTGTTTCATTGTCCAAAATCAAGAATGAAAATGGTATTCAATATTGTTTACCAAATTGAGAGTCATCAGTAAAGAAACAACTTAAGTGTCAAGGTTACATACATGTATCTGGCAAATTTTATAAACATTTTATGGGCGCTTCATGTTAATGATTTTCCAATAATGATTCACTTGATTGAGTGGAATGATTTGAACTAGTTAACGAACCAATCTACATTAACATCAAATTTAAGTCATCAACAAGTTAGGACAAACAGGTTTTGAACCGTAATTATAACGACTTTTAGAAAATAGGATTCGTTTCATTTCACATTATAAGTATGATTTTTTAGTCACCAGGGGAAGCCACTCTCAATGATTTTGAGAGAAGACGTGTTTACCTTCGTGATCGCACACGGCTTGCACGTTGATGCTGTGGTATCCTTTCCTGTTGACATATGCAGGTTCATCTCTTGAAGGGGCTTGAATACGAACGTGTGTACCATCAACACATCCTATTACTTTAGGAAATCCGCCCAGCGCAAAGAAGCCATCCTCAATTCGACGAAGTTTCCTATTGTCAGTCGGCCATGAAATGTATTCATTTCGCCTTGCTACTAAAGCATCAGTCACATCACGCACGACCCTAGATACAGTACCCTTATCCAAACCTAAGGTATCACCAACAACTTGCAAGAAACTACCGCTTGCATAAAAGCGAAGGGCCACTAACACTTGTTGTTCCCCAGTCAGTGCGTTGCCCCTGCTCGTCGGACGCTGCAAATCACCTCGTAAAATGTCACAGAGGTGAGCAATCGAAGCTCTCCCAAACCGATAGCGGAATCGTAGCTCCTGATTAGAATAATCTCCAATATCATAATTGAGTCCCCGATATACCCTATCCTTTCTGTGTTGAACTGGCATCATGAAAGCAGCTTTAGCCACGAACACCATCTTGAGAGTTAACCACACTGTTAAAAAGTAAGCGTCGGTCATGAGGTGCGTTAACTTTAACGTCAAGTTAACAGCCTGTTAAAGTTAACCGAGTTTTGAACAACAAGATAACAGCTCTGTTAAAGTTAACAGGGCCCGGTTGTTCAATACTCGGTTATTTTAACCGCCGGTTAACTGCTAACGGCCGGTTAATTCTTAACCTGCCGTTAGCTAACCAAACGTTAAATATGCGTTGTTCAAAACATGGTTAGTCATGCCGTTAGCTAACGTCACCGTTAAAGTTAACAGTGTGGTTAACGTCACTGGTTAGCGTCAATATATCCCACAATTCCGATTTTTGTTTACTTCCGGTTTGCCAAAATGGATAACCAAACGGTCTCAAGTACCCCACGAAAAAAGCGAAGCAGAAATTTCTCTGTCGACGAGGAAAATGCGATTCAGTCCATGGTAGAGGCGAACTGGGCCGTGCTAACTGAAAAACATTCCAGTGAGGTGACTAAGAAAAGAAAAAACAACGTCTGGGCAGAGATCGTGAGAGAGGTAAATGGGAAGGGGGTGGCTCCGAGATCTCTGATAGAGGTCAAAGAGAAATGGACCAACATGACCAGGAAGGCAAAGAAGTCGTACACTGACTACAGACTACAGACAAGGAAGACCTGGGGAGGACCACCACCGCCTGAACTCAGTCAGGCCACCAGTCGGATCATCGACATCATGCGGGACTCGGCAAGTTTCGACGGTGTCCCAGAAGGCCTCAAGACAGAGTGTAGGTTCATAACTTTCTCCGACAATTATAATATATTGGTGTTTTCCTACTACATGAGAAATGCTAAAAAAAAATAATAAATATAATCAAATCCAGTCAGAGTGCAATCTACAATAGCCTACCGTTATGCCGATAGATCTATACTAGCTTGCATTGTGAAAATGTTCAAAAATAATTAACATATTGGACAAGGCGATAGATAAATTATATTTACTGCAGTTTCAACTATATGGAGTGATGTAAGAACATTGAAATAAAATTAATTGTATGCTAAAAATATCTCAGATAGGGTTGGAAAGACAAACACGTGGTATTGTTTATAAACAAGAGCTATTTTTATCCTTGACCTTGAACTTTACGCCATATTTAGATTATTCGAGACACAAATAAGCCTTTATTTAGGCCGAGGCCCTAAGCATTTATATTTGAAACTACAATTTTGAATCATAATTTTATGAAAAAACTAAAATCGATATTAGATTATTTTTAATAGTTTCTAAAAGTATATACATATTGTAGTAGAGAGTACATTCTATTTTCTGTACTGGACGTCATGTCATGACGATTTTGTAAATCCATATGCTATTATGATTTTCTAAAATCAGGAAATTTCGAAAAAACAAAAGGGGTTTCTGGAAAAACGATTTCGCCAATTTGAAAATTTAAATTGTTGACTTGACATTCTATTAGATCTATACTGTATACATATAGTGAGCTTATCGTTAATAGATTAGCATATTTATAGACGAATACTAGACATACCGTAATGTTTAAGAGCAAATTGTAATTACTTACGAGGTAATTATCAGTCTCCAATAAAATTATGACAGAGGTATCCCACACATAACTTTTTGTGCAACATGGCGGTGAATAACGACCCCATGACAAGAACGCTATAAGGGGGATAACTCTGCGTACAGTACAGGTGCTCGCTTGAAATCACTTATAGACGAAAATAATATCTTTATTATTAGATTTTAAAATTTGTAATTTGACCAAGTCAAATTGTTGACCAACATAATTAAGTTAAGCGAATTTTAACAAATTGTTTCACAGCTCATGATACAAATAAACAAAATATAATTCAACAAAAGAGCATAATGAATATGAACTACCTCACATATTTTATGGGAGCATCAAATTTGATTTTATATATACCATACAGAGTACTCTCCCTTGTACATTATCGTTAGTAACACGTTTAAATGAAATTATTTTGTTAAGACATTTTCATTATTATATTATATTTTAATATCAACAATTTCAGGCATAGTCGAATGTGAAGCGTCACTCCCGTCTGACACGGCTGCTGTGACAGTCGCGCCAGAATCCACCTCCAAGGTCCCGGCTGTAGAGCCCATCACCCAGGCTCCAGCTGAAACGGTGACATCAGACGTAACCTCCGCCTCTAGCTCACAGACAACAGCCCCTGCAGCGTCTCACTCTCAGAGGCGTCATCGACCAAGCCAGGCAGTGACCCCACACAGCTCATCCGAGAGAGTTTTAGAGTTGCAACAACAAGTTCTGTCAGGAGAGTTGCAGTTACAGGAACTTCAGAAAAAGAAACTTCTTCTTCAAATTAAATTGTTGGAATCTCTAAACAATAAACCAGTGTCGGAAGAGATGACCGCAAATCAAATCCTCATGTCTTTGATGCAGTAGTTTACATGTAAATAGTATTAAAGAACAACAGTTGTAGTTAAATAAATATTTATTGCACCATTGATCTTGTTGTGTTCACTGAACATGTAGTGTATTAAATGTATATAACATACAAAATATTTGTTTAATGTATATATATGGAACTATGCATATTATATCTTTAGAGTTATGTCATGTTAATGTACATTATATGTTCTTATCACTGCCTAGTGTCCAAAGAATGTGAAAGCCACATGATCCCGTATGCCTTTGCCGTCATGTAGTCCAGCATAGGCGTCAATTGGTGGCTGGTCGTCCCCACAGTCTCTCTCATCCTGACGTTCACCCATGGTAATTGCAATGTTGCGCAACACAGCACACGCAACAACAACGCGGCACACGCAACAACAACGCGACACACACGACCTGTGTTAATGTGTTATGTTAATTATAATATCTACCTCTGAGTGGAGAACATGAAACCGCCTCTTAAATCGACCAAACGTCCTCTCAATAGTGACCCTTGTAGTAAAAGAGAGTCGTTGTACCGCTGTTGCTGTCGTCCTTGTGGATTGAGGTAGGGGGTCAGCAGGAAAGGTCTGCAGGGATAGCCATTATCTCCTAATATGAACCCGTCAGAGATTGACGTGTGTGTTCTCTCCATGAGTGCGCAGACAGATGATGTTCTGAAGATGTGGCTGTCGTGAGCTGACCCGGGCCAGTTGGCACAGATATTTGTGAATTTTCCTGCAACATTACATATTAAAATTATAGCGCAATATGTTGTCAAGGTTATAAATTTTGTTTTACATTTAATTAATATCTACTATTAACTAAATAATAGTAACATATTCATTCCCATTTCAGATTAACCTAATCAAGCGTGATAACATATATTTGACATCCGCATGAAACTATCAAAATGTGGTACGACAGAAGTACACTTGAAAAGGGATATTATTCACAATTATCAAATATTTTATGGACGCTTCATTTATTTTCAGATTGAACATTTTTGTGATTTAGTTGAGAGTGCAATAATATAGTATATAAATATATAGTAGTTAAATAATCGTTATAAATGACAGACTTTATATTCACATACAAAACTCATGTACTAAATGCTGAGTAGTCCTATTGACTTGCATATACATATATGTAAGGACTAGAATATATGAGAAAATAATTAAAATCTTATTTGCATATTTTGCTTGCATATACATCTTTATTTGCTGTTTCATTGTCCAAAATCAAGAATGAAAATGGTATTTAATATTGTTTACCAAATTGAGAGTCATCAGTAAAGAAACGGTTACATACATGTATCTGGCAAATTTGATAAACATTTTATGGGCGCTTCATGTTAATGATTTCCAATAATGATTCACTTGATTGAGTGGAATGACTTGAAATAGTTAACAAACCAATCTACATTAACATCAAATTTAAGCCATCAACAAGTTAGGACAAACAGGTTTTGAACCGTAATTATAACGACTTTTAGAAAATAGGATTCGTTTCATTTCACATTATAAGTATGATTTTTTAGTCACCAGGGGAAGCCACTCTCAATGATTTTGAGAGAAGACGTGTTTACCTTCGTGATCGCACACGGCTTGCACGTTGATGCTGTGGTATCCTTTCCTGTTGACATATGCAGGTTCATCTCTTGAAGGGGCTTGAATACGAACGTGTGTACCATCAACACATCCTATTACTTTAGGAAATCCGCCCAGCACAAAGAAGCCATCCTCAATTTGACGAAGTTTCCTATTGTCAGTCGGCCATGAAATGTATTCATTTCGCCTTGCTACTAAAGCATCAGTCACATCACGCACGACCCTAGATACAGTACCCTTATCCAAACCTAAGGTATCACCAACAACTTGCAAGAAACTACCGCTTGCATAAAAGCGAAGGGCCACTAACACTTGTTGTTCCACAGTCAGTGCGTGGCCCATGCTTGTCTGACGTTGCAAATCACCTCGTAAAATGTCACAGAGGTGAGCAATCGAAGCTCTCCCAAACCGATAGCGGAATCGTAGCTCCTGATTAGTATAATCTCCAATATCATAATTGAGTCCTCGGTATACCCTATCCTTTCTCTGCTGAACTGGCATCATGAAAGCTGCGTTAGCCACGAACGCCATCTTGAGAGTTAACCACACTGTTAAAAAGTTAGCGTCGGTCCTGGGGTACGTTAACTTTAACGCCAAGTTAACAGCCTGTTAAAGTTAACCGAGTTTTGAACAACAAGATAACATCTCTGTTAAAGTTAACAGTCGGTTTAATTAATTTAACGGCTGGTTAAAAGATAACCGAGTATTGAACAACCGGGCCCAGTTGGTTAAATTAATTTAACGCCTGGTTAAAAGATAACAGAGTTTTGAACAACCGGTCCCTGTTAATCGTGTAACATTCATATCATTCAATGTCAGAGGTGTTAATGATGTTGCAAGTTGTTCTCACAGCCAAAATATGAAATATTTACAGTATTACAGTACAGTATGTGTATCCTGAAAATAGTTTTTAATATATTATAATTATTTATTGTATTAAATATATGTTTTCTTTTCTTTTTTTCTTTGATAAATCCATATCTGGTTCATGACCAACCAAACTGACTGAAGAGAGAAAGATCAACAAACATAAACAACTTTTTATTTTGTTGCAAAAAAATGTCTGATTAAACATATAAACGTGGCGACTCCGATAGGTTAAAGCCCGCTTCAGTAAAAGTAAAAGTTTTTTTCACAGACGTCTGTACAATGTGTCCAAAAACTGCCTTAAGTCACGTCACGCATTGCAAGATCCTGGCGTGTCTCTAATTTCATCAACAGGGAGTTCATCCTGATTCTAGGTCACGACTCACGGTGTTCTGAGAAAAAACCAAACATGGTTTCATACCAAAATACAATATATTTGAGCCATTACAGGTTAACACTCTCAGTCTCGGTGTACATCATGAACCATAACATAAACATGTAACTTCATGAACCGTGGGAGCAGCCATCTTGGATTATACGACACCTAGCGGACATGGGAGACAACAAGGTTTTAAAATTACAAATTATTTTGCTTTCAAAATAAGAAATAAATCGATAACATTTTTATTACACTGAGTATTCTTCACTGCCTTCTTCATTTGTATAAAACATATATACGATGACAGTAATTGCTATATTTATAAAATAAAATAAAAATACTGACAAGGTCATGACTGGTCACGTTGTCCGTGAAACCCGTCAAGCTAGCACTCACCCTGTTCACTTTATCTTTTGACTGTAGATCTACATATGACTACAACAGAACGACATTATGTGAATGTGATCTTGAAAATTCAATCTGGTTGTGGAAATGATAATTATGTTGTTTACTATACCTGAAAGGGACAATCTACACTGAAATAGGCCCAGCTGTCTTGTGTCAAACACTCCGAAAACAGCGTGGCTCCCGAAGTGTAATGTGTAACCCCCATTGGAAACTTTACCTTAGAGTTATCCCCCTTAGAGTGATTTTCGATTGTAGGCCTACTAACCGCTAGGCATCTAAGAATGATAGTTACATGTGTATTTTTGTAAATAAAGTGGTCAAATAAAATCCTGATAAATAAAATAAAATTATTTATTACATGACTAACAATGAAGTACAGGGATTTATCAGTGAAATAAACTGTCTATCAAGCTACAGTGAAAATAACTTATATTCTACTGTGACCAATGACTGACATACATGTAATTATTTATTACTCGCCCGTTGAAGATATCGCAGTTTATTGCTCAACCGTGGTGAGATCACTCATTAGATAACAATAAGTTGGTTACACACATGTGTGATACCACCGCGTTTTGCCGTAACGTCATAATCGGCGCTTGACGTCATAGTCGTTTTTGGTTGACGTCAACAATGTTAGCCGCGCGACTGCAATAGCTTGTGACCTATTTGCAAGTAAGCGTCACTAAAAACGATTTCCTTGCAATTCAGCGCTATTAAATCATTGAGTAATAAATAAAATACTAAACTCGGTCCCGTTTAATAACACATTTATGAAACCCGTGAGATGGTATTTGTATTTAACTCGCTTTCACTCGTTAAATACAAACCACTCCCTTTTTGTCATAAATATGTTATTAAACAGGATGTCGTTTATTATTCTCTATATATATTATATACTACGTCATAAAACAATGGTTTGATGTAACGAATTGGCTTATGACGTCAAATTGTTTCTGGTGTGACCGGATGTTCCTAGCGGTCGTTCAACATGAAGGTGTAAATTACAAGGATAACATCATAAAATAAATAGAACCGACTGCTTTCAAGCCTTTCATACATCGCAACCAATTTGTATGTGTACATCCCCACTCCTATTCTTGGTGTGCATCTCTTGCAGTCGGCCAAAATTACCTTGGTACAATGAACATAAACTTTTAAACAGCAAACATTTAATTTAGGCTAATGTAGACGCTTCGCCACCACACTTAGACTTGATCAAGCTTTACACATCATTCTTTTTCGAATGTTAGTCACGTGACTAACAATATCATATGGTTAGGAAGTGATTGCGCAACCAGGACCTGTGCCACTGTAGCGCAGCATTGCGCAGCGTAACTGGCCCAGTTAACCTGGTTGGTGATCGCGAGACATGAATGTTTTTTTTAAACCAGCCGTGTTTTCAAAAATAAGCAAGATTGCAAGTTGCATATGCATGTAAAATTATAAGACCTACGACATTATAGGGTCAACCTTCATACCCCTTTTCGAGCGCATATAGGCCTATAATAAAAATCCCAATTTAATCACAAAGTAGTAAGAATGGATAAAGGAAAACAACTTACCTTTCCTGAAATGTCTGTTTTTATCCTGATTAAGTAGCTCCTTATTCTCAGGACAGAATGGAATTTGGCTCAAGCAAATTGTACTTGCCCTTTATTACCATATTTAATTATAACATCGATAAAAATTGCATTTTGTTTGTATCTAGTGATTTCAGTTTTGAGATTTTCTTCACTTACATCAGTACTGCTTGCGCTTTTTTTTGAACGAAACAAGTGACACAATGCAGAGAAGATCGGTCGCAGTGTAAAGTCAGCCTTTCAATGAAAATCACCTCTCAGATGGTTGCAAGCTGTGTGATGATTGTTACTGTCTCTAGACGAAAAATAACCGAATCGTGACGTCATCACTCCCCGGGGTAGGGGGATACATTCGATCGAACCAATAAGAAATCGTAAAATTATAACAGAATCGTGACGTCATGCCGTCACTACGTGAACGGAGGAGGTCATATATAGATGAGTCACATAGGTGCGTATGTCTTTCGATAGCGTCACCACGTGACCGGATGACACCGTATACGAACACGGTAGAGGGAAGATAACCAATTGGCGTAATCAGGATGAGTAGTGACGCTTGACAGTTTTCTCGGTTGGTTATATAAGCACTGGTTCAACTTTCGCATCATTTGGAAAAAGAGAATTGCACGGGTATAGATGCGCTGGCAATAGTGGACATTACAAGGACAACATGGAACAAGGTTTTCACTCTGACTTAGAAGACAATATTTCTACTGCAGGTGCAATATGGGAAAACGACCTTTCTATTCACGTTGGACAGTATAAAATCATTAATCAAAGACCAATTCCATTCGATAAAGGTGTGAAATTTTGTTTGACTCAATCGTTAGAACTGAAAAGTGGAGTTGGTCAAATCAATAAAGACGTAGATCTACTAAAACAGGGACAAGCCAAGAAACTAGGGATTCATGTAGGAAATAATAATTATGTCATTTTGACCGTGAAACCGAGAGTGTGTGAATGACGTGGCTGATCAAATAGGTACCCATCATGCGCTATATAAGGGATCGCATGAGTCATTTGACTTCATTTATCAAGAGGACATTGACGGCAACGGTACATTTGAAATCGACCTCGTTTTAGTTTCAATCATGTCTCAAAAACTTAAACTGTTCGTCCCCGACACGGAGAAATGGATTCGATATTACAAATTACAGGAGGTAGGAAAATTAGGCCCTAACTACAATGTGATGAAAGGAAATGTAAGAGCGTCCATCCATAGCGTTGACCGTTTACTGGAAATGTACGATCCTCATTGGCGAAAGAAGAATGAAACGTCGTGTAGCGGTGATCGACCAAAAATAAA
Organism: Gibbula magus; assembly: GCA_936450465.1. Lineage (NCBI taxonomy): Eukaryota > Metazoa > Mollusca > Gastropoda > Trochida > Trochidae > Gibbula > Gibbula magus. Next base: position 48,538,248 of record OW388295.1, read on the forward strand.
CTTCGTGACTTCGACTCAACAAGCCGTTGAACAAGCCAAGGCCCTGATCGAAAGAGATCTTCAATCCATAAAAGGAGGTTCTAGGCCTTCAACGATCAGGTCGAGGAAACTCAAAAGAAACACATCTCATACGAGAACGAATAGGAAACGGAGAACTGTATGTAAAAAGAAGAAGACTTATCTCTCTAGGAAGTAACAGTCATAGTTTCATTCGGACAGCAATAACTTGACTTAACTAAGTTTCCAAAAACAATATTAATGAATAAATCATGTGCATTGTTTTCTTTGTATAAACAAACCCAAACAACCCCCCACCACCACACTCACACTCACATCACCACCACCACCACACTCACACCAACACTCACACCACCACCACCACCACCACCACCACCACCACCACCACACTCACACCCACACCACCACCACCACCACACTCACACCCACACTCACACCACCACCACACGCACACGTACACTCACACTCACATACATCACCACCACCACCACCACACTCACACCCACGCCCACAATCACAACAACAACACCACCACCACCACAACCACCACACTCACACCCACACTCACAACACCACCACCACCACCACCACCACCACACTCACACCACCACCACCACAAACACCACCATCACACTCACACCACCACCACAACCACCACACTCACACCCACACTCACACTCACACCACCACCACCACCACACTCACACCCACTCACACTCATACCACCATCACCACCACCACCATCACCACCACCACACCCACCACCACAACACTCACACCCACACTCACACCACCACCACACTCACACCCACACTCACACCACCACCACTACCACACCCACCACCACCACGCTCACACCCACACTCACACCGCCACCACACTCACATCCACACCCACACTCACACCACCACCACCACACCCACACTCACACCCACACATCACCACCACCACACTCACACCACCACCACCACCACACTCACACCCGCACATCACCTCCACCACCATCACCACCACACCCACACTCACACTCACATACATCACCACCACCACCACACCCACACTCACATCCATCACCAACACAACCACCACCACCACCACCACCACCACCACCACCACCACACCCATACTCACACCCACCACCACCACCACCACCACCATCACAATGACACCCTGCCATGTCCATCTTAAGGACATCATCAAAGTATATATAGAACGATATTCGCAGAATATTTCTCATTCGGTCCGGAGTCATCATGGAAGCAACATGTCCAGATTGTCGGAGAACATTTTCGAGAAGAGATGCTATGTTAAGACACAGGAGATATAAACACCATACAAATATAGTGACGGCTTCATCGTCAATGCACCAGTTATCGGTGAAGTTAAACACATCAGCCGAGGATGAACGACAAGATTTTAAATTACAGCATCCCTTAACCTTAAACGTTTCGGGCTCGATGGGATCCGGAAAAAGTTTTTTAATCAAAGATATATTACAAGAGCAAAAAAATATATCCACTTCCACAAAGAATCACATGAGAAACATAAGGGATTTCATGAAGTATCCTGACCAGGATACTCCGAATTTCAGGATCAGTATACAATAGGATACTCGGAGTATCCAAAAAATATCCTGCTCAGGATACTCCGGGTTTCATGATTCAGGATACTTCAGGATACTTCAGGAAACTATATTAAACTATCGGAAATTGTTAGAAATTTTAAAATATTACATATAAGACTACAAATTATAATGCAGACATACGCGGTTTACCCCTGTCATACAGTTTTGGCATTAGTTGTTTCTGTCAGACGACATTAAATTCATGTAGACGCTTTTTTTGGAGAAAATTATACAATGCATGTGCAAAATCACGTTTGAAGCTTGGTAATTGTTGCTTCCCTATGATATGTATCAATATCAAATGCATTAGTTGCCTGCATTAAAGTTCTTTTATAATTGTTGTCTAGATCGTAATAGATTTATGAAAAACCTAAAACTCACCTTTTGAAAAAGCGTATCCGAAAGAACAATATGAATATCCATATCAAATGCAGGTATTACACGACACATGTGTATCCACCATTGATGCAACTCTTAGCTGTTTACACGTGTAGTATCTCGTATTAAATGGTAAATATCTTGCCCAATTGATTATCCCGGATTTCAGCTCAAATCTCATTGGTGTTTCACTTAACTGATCTCATTGGATAACTCAAAACAGTATATCATCCATTAGCTGTGACGCGATTCAATTGACAGGCAATTAGTCACCTGCCCATAAGCCACCCGTATGTGTTATTACAGGTGACAAGTTCACACCTGCTTAGCTAGTATTGTCTGAGTAGCTTAATTGACACTAACAAAGAAGTCTGCATTTCATAGACGGTCTTCACAGGAGATGAACACAATGTTATATAACAAACAAGATTCACCCAGACGAGGGATTAACGAGGGATTAATTAGTGTGGTCAATATGGGTACCAACTTGAGGCAAAGCTCATGTCTCTTGATAGATGTTGAAATAAACTGATTCAAATTTTATATGGTTTTAACAATATTTATTCATGTACTCAGGGGAATCAACAAACAGGGTTTACCCTATTCAAATGTTTCTCCCCAATAAAACAGGATAGTTATGTCATAAATACAATCATACATACATTAATGTAGAAAAACACAACATCATTTTAAAAGACATTTCATGAGAAACTTTGCCATGAGAATAAACTTATGAACAGCCTGGATTACGGATTATTTATGTATTAATATGATTTGACAAGGTCTTGTTACCAAATAGTTCAGTATTCAGGTCGTAACCATTTAAATAAAAGAAGCTTAAATGGCGGATATTTGTATAATTTGGACACATTTATAGATAATGAGGTGCATTAATATCTATACAATGTACCATATCCAGACTATAACTCCAGACTATCTGAGCGATCTTGGCCAAGAAGGGTATTTGAACAAAGTAATTATAATGTAAGAAACCGTTCTTCCATTTAAGCAATTAACTGTACAACTCAGAGGTATTCTCAGTCTTTCTTGCCAAATACCATTATGCTGTGGAATTCTTTACCAGACGAAGTCATCAACGATCCCAACCTTTATCAATTCAAAACTGTTAAATGTTAAACCAAACAGAAACTCAGAATTCTTGTTAATTTAGGGACTAGATTATATCAAATCATCCATTGTCGCCTTAAGGTCGGTTGAAGTTATTGAAACGCCTACTTTTATAATAGACATATATCGGAAACGTCCAGATGTTCATGTGGTCACAACAACGAAGACTTAGTTCGGCATCTATTTACTTGCTGAAGCTACTACCATTTGAGATCAAATATGTATTTTTACAATCAAGGCTATGACATAACAACAGTATTATATGGTAACAGCTCCTTGAAGGACACAATAATATTTTGAACGCATTACATCAGTTTATCAGTTAAAGCAACCGGTTTCTTTGAAAGTATCTTGTAGTTAATGATTAAATTCTGCACTGCGGCCCACTTCATTATAAGGCACACCTAACAACATAACAATATTCATGTGTGATGTTATAGAAATGTTAATTTTCATTTTTCTGTCTCATAAAATACATATATGAGCCGGAGCGGAGCGACTTGTTAGCCAATAATTGTTTCATGTTATGAAATAATATACGTTTAAATACAAAAGTCAACAACAATACTTTTAACACATGTTGTGAGCGACAGCCTTTATATTAACTTGCATTGTTAAGAAACACTCAAACCAGTCTTCGAGGTCAAAGGTTACAAATGTTGTTTGTTGTTATAGTAAATTGGTGTACTCGGTTAAGCTAAAAGTAAAGTTAGCTGATCAGGTGAGGAGCAAGATAATCCTGTTTTAATTATTTTATTACAAATAACGAGTTTACTTTAGTTTTACTTTACTTAATTTATCCTTAAAAGTACTATCAATGTTGTTTTCATGACTTTTTCAGTGACACGATTTTCAAAATAATTCAAGTCAATACCATTTCCTTATTGTTGGTTTATATAAAAACTGTTACTTTTTTCCTGTACTTTGTTTTCATACATTCATTGAAATAACCATTTTGACATGTTCGCCGATCCTATTTTCATGTTTATGAAATGAAATATGTTTAAACCATAATGATATGCATCTTCATCCGCAGATTTGATATTACTTTTAGCCTTACAGAAAATCAACCAAGAGCAAAGAAATAAATATATGTTTTGTTTAAACATATTTTTATTTCCATGAAATGAAATCTGGATTGGCAAACAAGCAAACACTTATGTGAATGCCGCTCCCGTACATATAAGCAGTTACATATAAAACGTGACGTACTAATGGACACAATACAAAAACAAAATACAAAATACAACACAAAACAGAGAATCAATACTCATGTAAATTCCAAACATCTCTTTGGATGATGTCATGAAACTATATATGTACAGATTTTAACAGTTCTAAATTAACATGTTCTGATGAGCTAGAATTGTCAAATATAATTGAAGAGAATTTAACCCTTTGGAAAAGAAATGTGCATTTAACCTTATATCACTGAATATAGGACAGATAAGGAAAAAGTGAAACACATCTTCGTTGTCATTTCTGCAGTTACATGCAGAGTTATTTGAGTGAGTGAGTGAGTTAGGGTTTAACGCCGCTTTCAAGAGTATTTCACTTATATCACAGCTGCTAGTATTATGGCAGGGAGAAAGCCCGCAACGCCATGTGGCTGTGCATTGCGGTGAAACCTGCGAGCAACGGCTGGAACTAGCGTGGTACTGCACTGAAATTCAGTGTAGCATTGCACCCAGACCTGACTGCATGTAGAACAGTTCTCTACTGCAGACAAAGTTGCCGTGCCCCTGGCGGGATTCTTACCTCTTGATCCGAAGCCGAACGCGCTAACCACTGCGCTATCCCGCCCCCAGAGTTATTTGAAATAAATCTTGTGAATCTATCTCCATTTACTACATTCTCCATTCCACTACACCCAAGCCAAAGACGAGAATGAATTATCTGGCAGAATCTGGATCCATGTGAGATATTGAAGTAGTTTTGTAGATTTTTGTTTTAGTTTATTGTTAAATTCTCCTAGTCTGCTATATGTTTAAACCAAAGTGATCAGAAACAGATAGGTTGAGGACAATGCAGAGAATATAATTTTATTTCTAACAATTATTTCACTTCTTAAACAACTAATTAACTAATATCTAGGTTGAATATAAGCTTTCCTGAAATCATTATAACAAGGACCTGGTAATATGAAAAGTAATTTAATTACCGGTTTCAACTTTCAATTTCAAAGTTATGTGAGTTGACTCGAAAGTTTGCTAACTACTTTCTGTCTGAATAAGGAACTAATTTACAATTATAATATTGCCGTGTACAGTTGAATGTAGGGACACATGTTACAAGAAAAAGTCACAAATTATATAATATATTAGTATATATTATGTTCGTGCAGAGTATGATATATTTTAGTTAGTTGTAATGTATTCTTAAATAGTTGGTTCGTTTTAATCTTTAAACACAAACAGATTAACTTGGATCTTGTGTCATGGTGACACCTCACCCTGTCACACATCTGTATGTTTTAGGGATTAAGAGGGGATTAGATGGTTACTTGACTGTGATTGTGGGGCTGTATCCTGTTTTAATTAGTGCCACTTTTGACCAGCTTTCACTATTAGAAGAACTCGGTTCACTGTCATAATTGATTTAAAAAAAATAATAATACTGATATTTAATTAAAGAACTCATAATTTATAAAGACTTTTGTTCATAGTTAAAGTCTTTTTGACAATTTTAATCTCTGTGAAACAAAAATGGTCACTCTACAAAGACGAACAGACAAAATCCCCAAGGACATAATCACCTCAGACAATTGATCACTGCACTAATTTTTAATTAATATGCACTTTCCCAGAACAATCACTTTGAAGTGGTATACCTAAATGCTTCTGATTTTAAACTTCTTTGATAATGTCACCATCAAATTATAAGTTCAGTCCTTTGTTAGAAATAAAATGATATTCTCTGCATATCTATTTATGATCACTATCACTTTTTGGCTCATGCTGCAATTTTGGCCAGATCGTTATTTATAGTCGCGACTGCTGTGAAATGATCATCTATTTATAACATATATTGATGTTTCATCAGCAAACTAATGTTTCTATTACATGTTACCCATTAAAATTTGGCCGCTATATTTGATATCTTCAATGACACAAGGTATTCATCAATTTCTTCTATTGAAATTTCAGTAACGTTTTACTTCATTATTGGTTGGAATGATAATTTTAAAAATATGTATAAAAGATGAGCTAAATTTTGGAAATGGTTGTTTTCTATTTGAAAATTCATCAATTCAAAATTATTTTGTCAATCATGCGATATTTGCATGAAGTTCTTTGGGGCATATCTTGCTTTTTTATGCTAAATTTGTTGTCTGGGTTCTGGCATTTATATAATCCTGTGCAATGTTATTTATTTTGTTTTTATTCCAACCAAAAGTTCTCTTCGTCTTATTAAGTGGTTCGAGTGAGAAACAGAATATAGCTAAATCCCCTCCAAACAAAAGATGTTAGACAAGCGAGGTGTAATTTATTACACAGGTCGATTAGGCCAGGTAAGTGGAAAGACAGTTCACTCATCGCAGTGGATACACACTGTGACACTAATTAGCCCTCCTGCTGTGATCCCCTTTGATCAAAAGGTTCTAAGCCGGGAATGCATCTGCGAGACCAGTAGCCTCGTTATGGATGAATGCACCCTGAGCGTATCACTCAGAATGAGGAGAGATATAGTGTTTATTAATGTGTCATACATACTGAGTAATTTATAAGGTGGAGTCTACTAACGCCTACAGGGACGATCGCCTACAGTCTTAAACAAACAAGTTTATGCACCAGTGGTTCTGATTTTTACATCCTTCAACCTTTCATCAAAGTGGAATGACCCGTTATTTTGTGGACTAATGCCTACAGTTAAAACAAAAATGTGACATTTTGGTTTTGAAAAATATATTTTCCGCTCCTTCCTGTTGAACTTCAAAAATGAAATATGATTAAGTAAAGACTTTTTCTCATCTTTATTTACTTCATGGTATTCTACATCATAAAGAAAATGTGACTTTAGAACTTCTAAAGTGCTTAAACAGCATAAATTGCCCTAAATTTGACTAAAAACGGGCGTTTACATGTACATTTTGTGTCAAAGCTTTAAAAAACCCACACTGCCATATATATTTTTCATCGATTTCGGTAGGGTAACATGAACTTTGTAACATATCAAAAAAAGAAAACAAGTTTAATACTAGACACTCACACCCACACTCACACCACCACCACTACCACACCCACCACCACCACGCTCACACCCACACTCACACCGCCACCACACTCACATCCACACCCACACTCACACCACCACCACCACACCCACACTCACACCCACACATCACCACCACCACACTCACACCACCACCACCACCACACTCACACCCGCACTCACACCACCACCATCACCACCACACCCACACTCACACTCACATACATCACCACCACCACCACCACCACCACCACCACCACCACCACCACCACCACCACACCCATACTCACACCCACCACCACCACCACCACCACCATCACAATGACACCCTGCCATGTCCTTCTTAAGGACATCATCAAAGTATATATAGAACGATATTCGCAGAATATTTCTCATTCGGTCCGGAGTCATCATGGAAGCAACATGTCCAGATTGTCGGAGAACATTTTCGAGAAGAGATGCTATGTTAAGACACAGGAGATATAAACACCATACAAATATAGTGACGGCTTCATCGTCAATGCACCAGTTATCGGTGAAGTTAAACACATCAGCCGAGGATGAACGACAAGATTTTAAATTACAGCATCCCTTAACCTTAAACGTTTCGGGCTCGATGGGATCCGGAAAAAGTTTTTTAATCAAAGATATATTACAAGAGCAAAAAAATATATCCACTTCCACAAAGAATCACATGAGAAACATAAGGGATTTCATGAAGTATCCTGACCAGGATACTCCGAATTTCAGGATCAGTATACAATAGGATACTCGGAGTATCCAAAAAATATCCTGCTCAGGATACTCCGGGTTTCATGATTCAGGATACTTCAGGATACTTCAGGAAACTATATTAAACTATCGGAAATTGTTAGAAATTTTAAAATATTACATATAAGACTACAAATTATAATGCAGACATACGCGGTTTACCCCTGTCATACAGTTTTGGCATTAGTTGTTTCTGTCAGACGACATTAAATTCATGTAGACGCTTTTTTTGGAGAAAATTATACAATGCATGTGCAAAATCACGTTTGAAGCTTGGTAATTGTTGCTTCCCTATGATATGTATCAATATCAAATGCATTAGTTGCCTGCATTAAAGTTCTTTTATAATTGTTGTCTAGATCGTAATAGATTTATGAAAAACCTAAAACTCACCTTTTGAAAAAGCGTATCCGAAAGAACAATATGAATATCCATATCAAATGCAGGTATTACACGACACATGTGTATCCACCATTGATGCAACTCTTAGCTGTTTACACGTGTAGTATCTCGTATTAAGTGGTAAATATCTTGCCCAATTGATTATCCCGGATTTCAGCTCAAATCTCATTGGTGTTTCACTTAACTGATCTCATTGGATAACTCAAAACAGTATATCATCCATTAGCTGTGACGCGATTCAATTGACAGGCAATTAGTCACCTGCCCATAAGCCACCCGTATGTGTTATTACAGGTGACAAGTTCACACCTGCTTAGCTAGTATTGTCTGAGTAGCTTAATTGACACTAACAAAGAAGTCTGCATTTCATAGACGGTCTTCACAGGAGATGAACACAATGTTATATAACAAACAAGATTCACCCAGACGAGGGATTAACGAGGGATTAATTAGTGTGGTCAATATGGGTACCAACTTGAGGCAAAGCTCATGTCTCTTGATAGATGTTGAAATAAACTGATTCAAATTTTATATGGTTTTAACAATATTTATTCATGTACTCAGGGGAATCAACAAACAGGGTTTACCCTATTCAAATGTTTCTCCCCAATAAAACAGGATAGTTATATCATAAATACAATCATACATACATTAATGTAGAAAAACACAACATCATTTTAAAAGACATTTCATGAGAAACTTTGCCATGAGAATAAACTTATGAACAGCCTGGATTACGGATTATTTATGTATTAATATGATTTGACAAGGTCTTGTTACCAAATAGTTCAGTATTCAGGTCGTAACCATTTAAATAAAAGAAGCTTAAATGGCGGATATTTGTATAATTTGGACACATTTATAGATAATGAGGTGCATTAATATCTATACAATGTACCATATCCAGACTATAACTCCAGACTATCTGAGCGATCTTGGCCAAGAAGGGTATTTGAACAAAGTAATTATAATGTAAGAAACCGTTCTTCCATTTAAGCAATTAACTGTACAACTCAGAGGTATTCTCAGTCTTTCTTGCCAAATACCATTATGCTGTGGAATTCTTTACCAGACGAAGTCATCAACGATCCCAACCTTTATCAATTCAAAACTGTTAAATGTTAAACCAAACAGAAACTCAGAATTCTTGTTAATTTAGGGACTAGATTATATCAAATCATCCATTGTCGCCTTAAGGTCGGTTGAAGTTATTGAAACGCCTACTTTTATAATAGACATATATCGGAAACGTCCAGATGTTCATGTGGTCACAACAACGAAGACTTAGTTCGGCATCTATTTACTTGCTGAAGCTACTACCATTTGAGATCAAATATGTATTTTTACAATCAAGGCTATGACATAACAACAGTATTATATGGTAACAGCTCCTTGAAGGACACAATAATATTTTGAACGCATTACATCAGTTTATCAGTTAAAGCAACCGGTTTCTTTGAAAGTATCTTGTAGTTAATGATTAAATTCTGCACTGCGGCCCACTTCATTATAAGGCACACCTAACAACATAACAATATTCATGTGTGATGTTATAGAAATGTTAATTTTCATTTTTCTGTCTCATAAAATACATATATGAGCCGGAGCGGAGCGACTTGTTAGCCAATAATTGTTTCATGTTATGAAATAATATACGTTTAAATACAAAAGTCAACAACAATACTTTTAACACATGTTGTGAGCGACAGCCTTTATATTAACTTGCATTGTTAAGAAACACTCAAACCAGTCTTCGAGGTCAAAGGTTACAAATGTTGTTTGTTGTTATAGTAAATTGGTGTACTCGGTTAAGCTAAAAGTAAAGTTAGCTGATCAGGTGAGGAGCAAGATAATCCTGTTTTAATTATTTTATTACAAATAACGAGTTTACTTTAGTTTTACTTTACTTAATTTATCCTTAAAAGTACTATCAATGTTGTTTTCATGACTTTTTCAGTGACAAGATTTTCAAAATAATTCAAGTCAATACCATTTCCTTATTGTTGGTTTATATAAAAACTGTTACTTTTTTCCTGTACTTTGTTTTCATACATTCATTGAAATAACCATTTTGACATGTTCGCCGATCCTATTTTCATGTTTATGAAATGAAATATGTTTAAACCATAATGATATGCATCTTCATCCGCAGATTTGATATTACTTTTAGCCTTACAGAAAATCAACCAAGAGCAAAGAAATAAATATATGTTTTGTTTAAACATATTTTTATTTCCATGAAATGAAATCTGGATTGGCAAACAAGCAAACACTTATGTGAATGCCGCTCCCGTACATATAAGCAGTTACATATAAAACGTGACGTACTAATGGACACAATACAAAAACAAAATACAAAATACAACACAAAACAGAGAATCAATACTCATGTAAATTCCAAACATCTCTTTGGATGATGTCATGAAACTATATATGTACAGATTTTAACAGTTCTAAATTAACATGTTCTGATGAGCTAGAATTGTCAAATATAATTGAAGAGAATTTAACCCTTTGGAAAAGAAATGTGCATTTAACCTTATATCACTGAATATAGGACAGATAAGGAAAAAGTGAAACACATCTTCGTTGTCATTTCTGCAGTTACATGCAGAGTTATTTGAGTGAGTGAGTGAGTTAGGGTTTAACGCCGCTTTCAAGAGTATTTCACTTATATCACAGCTGCTAGTATTATGGCAGGGAGAAAGCCCGCAACGCCATGTGGCTGTGCATTGCGGTGAAACCTGCGAGCAACGGCTGGAACTAGCGTGGTACTGCACTGAAATTCAGTGTAGCATTGCACCCAGACCTGACTGCATGTAGAACAGTTCTCTACTGCAGACAAAGTTGCCGTGCCCCTGGCGGGATTCTTACCTCTTGATCCGAAGCCGAACGCGCTAACCACTGCGCTATCCCGCCCCCAGAGTTATTTGAAATAAATCTTGTGAATCTATCTCCATTTACTACATTCTCCATTCCACTACACCCAAGCCAAAGACGAGAATGAATTATCTGGCAGAATCTGGATCCATGTGAGATATTGAAGTAGTTTTGTAGATTTTTGTTTTAGTTTATTGTTAAATTCTCCTAGTCTGCTATATGTTTAAACCAAAGTGATCAGAAACAGATAGGTTGAGGACAATGCAGAGAATATAATTTTATTTCTAACAATTATTTCACTTCTTAAACAACTAATTAACTAATATCTAGGTTGAATATAAGCTTTCCTGAAATCATTATAACAAGGACCTGGTAATATGAAAAGTAATTTAATTACCGGTTTCAACTTTCAATTTCAAAGTTATGTGAGTTGACTCGAAAGTTTGCTAACTACTTTCTGTCTGAATAAGGAACTAATTTACAATTATAATATTGCCGTGTACAGTTGAATGTAGGGACACATGTTACAAGAAAAAGTCACAAATTATATAATATATTAGTATATATTATGTTCGTGCAGAGTATGATATATTTTAGTTAGTTGTAATGTATTCTTAAATAGTTGGTTCGTTTTAATCTTTAAACACAAACAGATTAACTTGGATCTTGTGTCATGGTGACACCTCACCCTGTCACACATCTGTATGTTTTAGGGATTAAGAGGGGATTAGATGGTTACTTGACTGTGATTGTGGGGCTGTATCCTGTTTTAATTAGTGCCACTTTTGACCAGCTTTCACTATTAGAAGAACTCGGTTCACTGTCATAATTGATTTAAAAAAAATAATAATACTGATATTTAATTAAAGAACTCATAATTTATAAAGACTTTTGTTCATAGTTAAAGTCTTTTTGACAATTTTAATCTCTGTGAAACAAAAATGGTCACTCTACAAAGACGAACAGACAAAATCCCCAAGGACATAATCACCTCAGACAATTGATCACTGCACTAATTTTTAATTAATATGCACTTTCCCAGAACAATCACTTTGAAGTGGTATACCTAAATGCTTCTGATTTTAAACTTCTTTGATAATGTCACCATCAAATTATAAGTTCAGTCCTTTGTTAGAAATAAAATGATATTCTCTGCATATCTATTTATGATCACTATCACTTTTTGGCTCATGCTGCAATTTTGGCCAGATCGTTATTTATAGTCGCGACTGCTGTGAAATGATCATCTATTTATAACATATATTGATGTTTCATCAGCAAACTAATGTTTCTATTACATGTTACCCATTAAAATTTGGCCGCTATATTTGATATCTTCAATGACACAAGGTATTCATCAATTTCTTCTATTGAAATTTCAGTAACGTTTTACTTCATTATTGGTTGGAATGATAATTTTAAAAATATGTATAAAAGATGAGCTAAATTTTGGAAATGGTTGTTTTCTATTTGAAAATTCATCAATTCAAAATTATTTTGTCAATCATGCGATATTTGCATGAAGTTCTTTGGGGCATATCTTGCTTTTTTATGCTAAATTTGTTGTCTGGGTTCTGGCATTTATATAATCCTGTGCAATGTTATTTATTTTGTTTTTATTCCAACCAAAAGTTCTCTTCGTCTTATTAAGTGGTTCGAGTGAGAAACAGAATATAGCTAAATCCCCTCCAAACAAAAGATGTTAGACAAGCGAGGTGTAATTTATTACACAGGTCGATTAGGCCAGGTAAGTGGAAAGACAGTTCACTCATCGCAGTGGATACACACTGTGACACTAATTAGCCCTCCTGCTGTGATCCCCTTTGATCAAAAGGTTCTAAGCCGGGAATGCATCTGCGAGACCAGTAGCCTCGTTATGGATGAATGCACCCTGAGCGTATCACTCAGAATGAGGAGAGATATAGTGTTTATTAATGTGTCATACATACTGAGTAATTTATAAGGTGGAGTCTACTAACGCCTACAGGGACGATCGCCTACAGTCTTAAACAAACAAGTTTATGCACCAGTGGTTCTGATTTTTACATCCTTCAACCTTTCATCAAAGTGGAATGACCCGTTATTTTGTGGACTAATGCCTACAGTTAAAACAAAAATGTGACATTTTGGTTTTGAAAAATATATTTTCCGCTCCTTCCTGTTGAACTTCAAAAATGAAATATGATTAAGTAAAGACTTTTTCTCATCTTTATTTACTTCATGGTATTCTACATCATAAAGAAAATGTGACTTTAGAACTTCTAAAGTGCTTAAACAGCATAAATTGCCCTAAATTTGACTAAAAACGGGCGTTTACATGTACATTTTGTGTCAAAGCTTTAAAAAACCCACACTGCCATATATATTTTTCATCGATTTCGGTAGGGTAACATGAACTTTGTAACATATCAAAAAAAGAAAACAAGTTTAATACTAGACACTCACACCCACACTCACACCACCACCACTACCACACCCACCACCACCACGCTCACACCCACACTCACACCGCCACCACACTCACATCCACACCCACACTCACACCACCACCACCACACCCACACTCACACCCACACATCACCACCACCACACTCACACCACCACCACCACCACACTCACACCCGCACTCACACCACCACCATCACCACCACACCCACACTCACATACATCACCACCACCACCACCACCACCACCACCACCACCACCACCACCACCACCACCACACCCATACTCACACCCACCACCACCACCACCACCACCATCACAATGACACCCTGCCATGTCCATCTTAAGGACATCATCAAAGTATATATAGAACGATATTCGCAGAATATTTCTCATTCGGTCCGGAGTCATCATGGAAGCAACATGTCCAGATTGTCGGAGAACATTTTCGAGAAGAGATGCTATGTTAAGACACAGGAGATATAAACACCATACAAATATAGTGACGGCTTCATCGTCAATGCACCAGTTATCGGTGAAGTTAAACACATCAGCCGAGGATGAACGACAAGATTTTAAATTACAGCATCCCTTAACCTTAAACGTTTCGGGCTCGATGGGATCCGGAAAAAGTTTTTTAATCAAAGATATATTACAAGAGCAAAAAAATATATCCACTTCCACAAAGAATCACATGAGAAACATAAGGGATTTCATGAAGTATCCTGACCAGGATACTCCGAATTTCAGGATCAGTATACAATAGGATACTCGGAGTATCCAAAAAATATCCTGCTCAGGATACTCCGGGTTTCATGATTCAGGATACTTCAGGATACTTCAGGAAACTATATTAAACTATCGGAAATTGTTAGAAATTTTAAAATATTACATATAAGACTACAAATTATAATGCAGACATACGCGGTTTACCCCTGTCATACAGTTTTGGCATTAGTTGTTTCTGTCAGACGACATTAAATTCATGTAGACGCTTTTTTTGGAGAAAATTATACAATGCATGTGCAAAATCACGTTTGAAGCTTGGTAATTGTTGCTTCCCTATGATATGTATCAATATCAAATGCATTAGTTGCCTGCATTAAAGTTCTTTTATAATTGTTGTCTAGATCGTAATAGATTTATGAAAAACCTAAAACTCACCTTTTGAAAAAGCGTATCCGAAAGAACAATATGAATATCCATATCAAATGCAGGTATTACACGACACATGTGTATCCACCATTGATGCAACTCTTAGCTGTTTACACGTGTAGTATCTCGTATTAAGTGGTAAATATCTTGCCCAATTGATTATCCCGGATTTCAGCTCAAATCTCATTGGTGTTTCACTTAACTGATCTCATTGGATAACTCAAAACAGTATATCATCCATTAGCTGTGACGCGATTCAATTGACAGGCAATTAGTCACCTGCCCATAAGCCACCCGTATGTGTTATTACAGGTGACAAGTTCACACCTGCTTAGCTAGTATTGTCTGAGTAGCTTAATTGACACTAACAAAGAAGTCTGCATTTCATAGACGGTCTTCACAGGAGATGAACACAATGTTATATAACAAACAAGATTCACCCAGACGAGGGATTAACGAGGGATTAATTAGTGTGGTCAATATGGGTACCAACTTGAGGCAAAGCTCATGTCTCTTGATAGATGTTGAAATAAACTGATTCAAATTTTATATGGTTTTAACAATATTTATTCATGTACTCAGGGGAATCAACAAACAGGGTTTACCCTATTCAAATGTTTCTCCCCAATAAAACAGGATAGTTATATCATAAATACAATCATACATACATTAATGTAGAAAAACACAACATCATTTTAAAAGACATTTCATGAGAAACTTTGCCATGAGAATAAACTTATGAACAGCCTGGATTACGGATTATTTATGTATTAATATGATTTGACAAGGTCTTGTTACCAAATAGTTCAGTATTCAGGTCGTAACCATTTAAATAAAAGAAGCTTAAATGGCGGATATTTGTATAATTTGGACACATTTATAGATAATGAGGTGCATTAATATCTATACAATGTACCATATCCAGACTATAACTCCAGACTATCTGAGCGATCTTGGCCAAGAAGGGTATTTGAACAAAGTAATTATAATGTAAGAAACCGTTCTTCCATTTAAGCAATTAACTGTACAACTCAGAGGTATTCTCAGTCTTTCTTGCCAAATACCATTATGCTGTGGAATTCTTTACCAGACGAAGTCATCAACGATCCCAACCTTTATCAATTCAAAACTGTTAAATGTTAAACCAAACAGAAACTCAGAATTCTTGTTAATTTAGGGACTAGATTATATCAAATCATCCATTGTCGCCTTAAGGTCGGTTTAAGTTATTGAAACGCCTACTTTTATAATAGACATATATCGGAAACGTCCAGATGTTCATGTGGTCACAACAACGAAGACTTAGTTCGGCATCTATTTACTTGCTGAAGCTACTACCATTTGAGATCAAATATGTATTTTTACAATCAAGGCTATGACATAACAACAGTATTATATGGTAACAGCTCCTTGAAGGACACAATAATATTTTGAACGCATTACATCAGTTTATCAGTTAAAGCAACCGGTTTCTTTGAAAGTATCTTGTAGTTAATGATTAAATTCTGCACTGCGGCCCACTTCATTATAAGGCACACCTAACAACATAACAATATTCATGTGTGATGTTATAGAAATGTTAATTTTCATTTTTCTGTCTCATAAAATACATATATGAGCCGGAGCGGAGCGACTTGTTAGCCAATAATTGTTTCATGTTATGAAATAATATACGTTTAAATACAAAAGTCAACAACAATACTTTTAACACATGTTGTGAGCGACAGCCTTTATATTAACTTGCATTGTTAAGAAACACTCAAACCAGTCTTCGAGGTCAAAGGTTACAAATGTTGTTTGTTGTTATAGTAAATTGGTGTACTCGGTTAAGCTAAAAGTAAAGTTAGCTGATCAGGTGAGGAGCAAGATAATCCTGTTTTAATTATTTTATTACAAATAACGAGTTTACTTTAGTTTTACTTTACTTAATTTATCCTTAAAAGTACTATCAATGTTGTTTTCATGACTTTTTCAGTGACAAGATTTTCAAAATAATTCAAGTCAATACCATTTCCTTATTGTTGGTTTATATAAAAACTGTTACTTTTTTCCTGTACTTTGTTTTCATACATTCATTGAAATAACCATTTTGACATGTTCGCCGATCCTATTTTCATGTTTATGAAATGAAATATGTTTAAACCATAATGATATGCATCTTCATCCGCAGATTTGATATTACTTTTAGCCTTACAGAAAATCAACCAAGAGCAAAGAAATAAATATATGTTTTGTTTAAACATATTTTTATTTCCATGAAATGAAATCTGGATTGGCAAACAAGCAAACACTTATGTGAATGCCGCTCCCGTACATATAAGCAGTTACATATAAAACGTGACGTACTAATGGACACAATACAAAAACAAAATACAAAATACAACACAAAACAGAGAATCAATACTCATGTAAATTCCAAACATCTCTTTGGATGATGTCATGAAACTATATATGTACAGATTTTAACAGTTCTAAATTAACATGTTCTGATGAGCTAGAATTGTCAAATATAATTGAAGAGAATTTAACCCTTTGGAAAAGAAATGTGCATTTAACCTTATATCACTGAATATAGGACAGATAAGGAAAAAGTGAAACACATCTTCGTTGTCATTTCTGCAGTTACATGCAGAGTTATTTGAGTGAGTGAGTGAGTTAGGGTTTAACGCCGCTTTCAAGAGTATTTCACTTATATCACAGCTGCTAGTATTATGGCAGGGAGAAAGCCCGCAACGCCATGTGGCTGTGCATTGCGGTGAAACCTGCGAGCAACGGCTGGAACTAGCGTGGTACTGCAATGAAATTCAGTGTAGCATTGCACCCAGACCTGACTGCATGTAGAACAGTTCTCTACTGCAGACAAAGTTGCCGTGCCCCTGGCGGGATTCTTACCTCTTGATCCGAAGCCGAACGCGCTAACCACTGCGCTATCCCGCCCCCAGAGTTATTTGAAATAAATCTTGTGAATCTATCTCCATTTACTACATTCTCCATTCCACTACACCCAAGCCAAAGACGAGAATGAATTATCTGGCAGAATCTGGATCCATGTGAGATATTGAAGTAGTTTTGTAGATTTTTGTTTTAGTTTATTGTTAAATTCTCCTAGTCTGCTATATGTTTAAACCAAAGTGATCAGAAACAGATAGGTTGAGGACAATGCAGAGAATATAATTTTATTTCTAACAATTATTTCACTTCTTAAACAACTAATTAACTAATATCTAGGTTGAATATAAGCTTTCCTGAAATCATTATAACAAGGACCTGGTAATATGAAAAGTAATTTAATTACCGGTTTCAACTTTCAATTTCAAAGTTATGTGAGTTGACTCGAAAGTTTGCTAACTACTTTCTGTCTGAATAAGGAACTAATTTACAATTATAATATTGCCGTGTACAGTTGAATGTAGGGACACATGTTACAAGAAAAAGTCACAAATTATATAATATATTAGTATATATTATGTTCGTGCAGAGTATGATATATTTTAGTTAGTTGTAATGTATTCTTAAATAGTTGGTTCGTTTTAATCTTTAAACACAAACAGATTAACTTGGATCTTGTGTCATGGTGACACCTCACCCTGTCACACATCTGTATGTTTTAGGGATTAAGAGGGGATTAGATGGTTACTTGACTGTGATTGTGGGGCTGTATCCTGTTTTAATTAGTGCCACTTTTGACCAGCTTTCACTATTAGAAGAACTCGGTTCACTGTCATAATTGATTTAAAAAAAATAATAATACTGATATTTAATTAAAGAACTCATAATTTATAAAGACTTTTGTTCATAGTTAAAGTCTTTTTGACAATTTTAATCTCTGTGAAACAAAAATGGTCACTCTACAAAGACGAACAGACAAAATCCCCAAGGACATAATCACCTCAGACAATTGATCACTGCACTAATTTTTAATTAATATGCACTTTCCCAGAACAATCACTTTGAAGTGGTATACCTAAATGCTTCTGATTTTAAACTTCTTTGATAATGTCACCATCAAATTATAAGTTCAGTCCTTTGTTAGAAATAAAATGATATTCTCTGCATATCTATTTATGATCACTATCACTTTTTGGCTCATGCTGCAATTTTGGCCAGATCGTTATTTATAGTCGCGACTGCTGTGAAATGATCATCTATTTATAACATATATTGATGTTTCATCAGCAAACTAATGTTTCTATTACATGTTACCCATTAAAATTTGGCCGCTATATTTGATATCTTCAATGACACAAGGTATTCATCAATTTCTTCTATTGAAATTTCAGTAACGTTTTACTTCATTATTGGTTGGAATGATAATTTTAAAAATATGTATAAAAGATGAGCTAAATTTTGGAAATGGTTGTTTTCTATTTGAAAATTCATCAATTCAAAATTATTTTGTCAATCATGCGATATTTGCATGAAGTTCTTTGGGGCATATCTTGCTTTTTTATGCTAAATTTGTTGTCTGGGTTCTGGCATTTATATAATCCTGTGCAATGTTATTTATTTTGTTTTTATTCCAACCAAAAGTTCTCTTCGTCTTATTAAGTGGTTCGAGTGAGAAACAGAATATAGCTAAATCCCCTCCAAACAAAAGATGTTAGACAAGCGAGGTGTAATTTATTACACAGGTCGATTAGGCCAGGTAAGTGGAAAGACAGTTCACTCATCGCAGTGGATACACACTGTGACACTAATTAGCCCTCCTGCTGTGATCCCCTTTGATCAAAAGGTTCTAAGCCGGGAATGCATCTGCGAGACCAGTAGCCTCGTTATGGATGAATGCACCCTGAGCGTATCACTCAGAATGAGGAGAGATATAGTGTTTATTAATGTGTCATACATACTGAGTAATTTATACGGTGGAGTCTACTAACGCCTACAGGGACGATCGCCTACAGTCTTAAACAAACAAGTTTATGCACCAGTGGTTCTGATTTTTACAATCCTTCAACCTTTCATCAAAGTGGAATGACCCGTTATTTTGTGGACTAATGCCTACAGTTAAAACAAAAATGTGACATTTTGGTTTTGAAAAATATATTTTCCGCTCCTTCCTGTTGAACTTCAAAAATGAAATATGATTAAGTAAAGACTTTTTCTCATCTTTATTTACTTCATGGTATTCTACATCATAAAGAAAATGTGACTTTAGAACTTCTAAAGTGCTTAAACAGCATAAATTGCCCTAAATTTGACTAAAAACGGGCGTTTACATGTACATTTTGTGTCAAAGCTTTAAAAAACCCACACTGCCATATATATTTTTCATCGATTTCGGTAGGGTAACATGAACTTTGTAACATATCAAAAAAAGAAAACAAGTTTAATACGAGAAATGTAGTATTTTAAAGTTTTTAGTAGTTTTTTTCCCACACTACCCCCTATTTTTTAATGCTGATTTTCCAATCATATACTTTGATCTTTTAAAAAATATAAATTAGAAAAAAAGTTTAATACTATAAATTTGAGGAGCGAACATCCTTAAGTGAAATATTGACTTTGATCAGGTATTGACTTTGATGAAATGTTGACTTTGATCAAAATTTAATATTGACTTTAGTGAAATGATGACTTTGAATTATTTATTGACATTTTGGTTTTGAAAAAGATATTTTGAATTTAGTGAAATATTGACTTTGGTCACATATTGACTTTGGTGAAATGTTGTCTTTGGAAATATTTCTTGACTTTTTGTGAAAGTTTAACTCAAATAAAATGTTGACTTTGAAAAGTGTCCTTCCCCTAAAACATATATTGAGATTATAGATATGTAGTATTTTTTTAAAAAGACGTTTCAACAATATACTCTCCTATAAAATATTCATCTTTGCGAAATGTTGACTCTTGAAATATTAATTGCGTTGATGAAGTTTCTATCTAATGACTTTTTTTAAAGTTGAACACTAATGTATGGCTAAAGGTGGATGTATTGATAATGGAAATAACTGAGAAAGCTTTACCTACACAGTAAATTAAATTTCTACAGCAGTTTCATGACAGTTGTTCATAAGCTTTTTGCTCTTTGCTCCACTAATCCCTCAGCTTGTGTTATTACTTCTCTACTGTAGGTATTAGTGCACACTGATTGGAACAGTTCACTTGTGTGCAGGTAAGCGTATCGCTGTCACAACTCAAACTGTAGCTATAAATCCCCGTAGGCAATTGTCACTGTAGGCGTTATTACACCTAACCATTTATACATGTTGATACATAAAACGTATGAGCGGGTAGTGATTCGAAGCAGAATGAATGCATACATTACACATGAAGAGAATGTTCATTAACAACAATCATGTCCACATATTCTTTATTGAATAATATTGCGTTTAACCATATGATTATGCTATTGCTGGTTGTTTTTATGTCCAGTTCTCGTGTGTTTGTTAATGTATGTATGTACTTGTGAGGTATTAATATGGGCAACAGTTTGTTTTTTACTTAAACCACATTCTTCATGAATAAAAATATGTTTAAACCACATACATTACACCTTTATAAATACCTCTCCAGTATATAATACATGTAATACAAATTCATTCATCAAAACTGAGAAAGCACAACATTAAATAAAGGTGAATACATAATAGAATAACAGTAATTTACAACATTTGACTTCACAAGGAAATTAGTTAGGTATTTAGGTAAAATAGTAATGCACTGAAAGGATGATACTTTGGCTTATTGGCTTATGTAGTGCCGCTCCACAAAACCACAAAATATAACAAAGTACAATTTGTAATCCAAGATCAATGTACGAAATCAGTGATCAAACGGTTAGACAAAGGCAAAAAGCAAAACACTAATTGGGAAATATCTTTAAAGACACATGCTGTATAGGATGATTTAAATGTTATTGACTCTTGAATAAAATTATAGACAGATTCGAGGATATAATTATTTGTTCTTTTGTTTAAAAAATATTCCCTTTATATATATATAAGTTTGTCGAGGTTACAAACGCGGCATCTCTTAATCATGTTAAAACTATGATTAAACCAGAACAAACGCCTAGTTACTTCGACTTAAACTTCGGAAGTAGATTCTGTCGTCTCAAGCTCGGCTGCAGTGATCTGAACGCCGACAGATACAATCGACACATATCGGAAACTCGGAAGTGCTCATTTGGTCACTATAGCGAAGACGTAGTACACTAGCTTTTCACATGTCGGATTTATCAAAACATTTTGAAAAGTAACCATTTCCTATAATTGTTGTTACTGACAAATAGTATATACATGTATAATATATATTTCATTACTGAATAACAGCTGCAGCAACCGTCATTACCAGGCATACCAAACAACACAAGAGAAACAGTTCTTTTTATACTTGGAAAATAATTGTAAAGGCTTTTTCTTGTTTTAAGTCTGCCTTATTTCAGTGACTTGTTTCTGCTTGCATTGTACTGGAGCGGCGTTGAAATAAGCCTATGGCTTGTTCGCCAATCCAGATTTCTTTTTGGAAATAAAAATATGTTTATATTTAACTGATCTTATCAAGTCATAATAAGGGCAAGTAAGGAAGTGAGATGTATGATAACAGCGAAACCATTCAAGCAAGTTAACCCGTATTTCAAAGGCATATTATTTGTATATTATACCCTTATACATACTTTGTACCATTTTGTACGGAAACAAAGAACTTTCGCATAATCAAAATCAACAATTAGTTGATTCAGTTCACAGTTTCATCACCAAAACACAGTGATTTAAATTTCAACATTCACGTGATTGTTTGATTTCTAGTTCTACATATGGGACGTTGGACACACTGAACCGTAGCTATGTATTTCTACTATAGACAGACAGACAGACAGACAGACATTTTATTCAGTAACAGGCCACCGGCCCAAAATACATGTACATAATTATTTGAATAACATGAGCACATTGTAACATATATTTCATTTAGATTTGTGTTTCTTATGAACAAAGTATAGAAACAGACATATCCTTCATGATATTGGCATTATTACTTTGTAAAATAGATATGAAATTTATCATAGTAGAAGATTTGCTGAAATATTTTGATATGTATTTAGTTCTAATGTCACAGTATGCATCACAAACATAAAATACATGCCACTCATCTTCAACAACATAAATACCATTTGCTTCACAAAATAGACAATGCCTATCATTATATGCAACATTTGTGTATCTACCAGTTTCTACAGCTAGTTTAAAGTTACAACATCGAAATCTGGCAAATATAATTTTTAAATATTGAGGGATGTCATTACTAATTAAGTAGCTCTCTACATTTAATAAAGATTTGAAGTGTTTGTAGTACTGACATTTATTATTGCTATCAAGGGATGATTGCCAGGATTCGGACAAGTTATCATGTAATCTCTGTCTAAATAATTTGTAGTCACCAATTTCCTGGCTTATCCAAACAAATCCAAAGCCGAATCGAAAAAGAAGGTCTTTAATCTTAGTTGCCCATGAATTTCTACCTACATTGTCTAGTGATAATAGCATGTAATAACATTGTTTTGGTAATCTATATTCAGGCATGTGTAAAAGTCTACACCAGTGTTTTACAAGATTGGTTGTATAAGTTAATTGTAAAGGCAACCTTCCACACTCACCCAAGGCCATATTGGTACATGATGATTTCCCTATAGTTTTAAAACATATTTACAAAACTTCACATGGATAGATTCAATAGTATTACAGTAGGATGTGCCCCATATTTCAGATCCATAACAGAGGATAGGTGATATCATACAATCAAAAATTTTAAATAAATCTGTACAATTGATGTTACCAAGTTTTCTTTGAACATTTTTAACAGAGAAAATTGCCTTATTAGCTTGTGAAGCAAGACAAGATGTAGCTTAACTCCACACTAATTTAGGAGTGAACATAATTCCAAGATACTTATAAAATGAAACGCTCTCTATAACATTACCATTATAAAACCACTTTTCATATGAGCGCAAAGGACCACCATTTCTAAACACAATAATCTTGGTCTTCTTAAGATTTCTACTATATAATATCATTAAACCCTTGTATTTCTTCAGATGGGTTGACAAACCATTCCAAACACAATTTTCTATGATTGATTACTAGATAATATTACTGTTAACCTAATTGGAGCATGTATACATTCTGTTATTTATAACAATCGTTATCATTGACGTCACTTTGTATTTCATTCTGTATCATATGTTGTATGGGAGCGGTGTTAATATAAGCTACACAGCTTCTTTACAAATCCCAATTCATTTCATGAATAAAAATATGTTTAAATACCATACTTTGTCAAAGCGTTACTAATGTTACAAAAACGGCATTTACTTCTTTTCAATTGTCTAAAGCGATTTAAACGGTATTTATTTTCGATTTAAACATATTTATTCCATAAATGGATCCGGATTGGCAAACAAGCTGACGCTTATGTCTATGCCGCTCCGGGATACAAAATACATTTCTATTTATTTTTCAGATGGTACATGGGAAGGGGGATTGATAAACAGGGTTACCCCTATATAAATATCTCTCCCGTGACATTGACAGGATTTATACATTATAACATGAAACGTACATTACAACAAGAAATAATTTCATATACCAAAAAATGAATATGTAAATTCAACAATTTCCACAACCTATATACATGGCCATTCAACAATTGAAAATAAGAAATGTATGCTATTGCATGCTAACAAATATGGCATTTGGTTAAACTTCACGTGCTTCTTCTACATTTGGAAACGTTCACTTATTGACTATGTGCAAACAGAATCCACACTTTTTAAGTTAGTCTCATCAGATAAGTCTATGTTGCCATAAAGAACGGTTTTCAAATTAAATCCATTAACATAATAACTGTCTAAAGCGTTTTGCTATGATGTCATAGAGTATGTAAGTTGATATGCAGTACTATCACCTGGCGTAAACCCTGACAGTGTTGTCTCGCAAAAAGTTGAACACTGTTTGAAAACGCATTTTTCAAATATCTTCCCGATACAGGAAGGAAGTACTACATGTCTATAATTTTGATATTCATTTACACTGCCTTTCTTGTGCAAAGGATATACAGAAACTTCATTCCATATGGAAGGAAATATATACCCACACAATGACTTATGTAACCGTCTATTTAACTTCATTTCGGGTCAAAACAAATTCACTTAATGAATTTGGTTTCTATAATCAACATCTGGTAACGGTTTATCTGGGAAGTCAACTTTAGGTTTGTCATATACATATATGTATATAATGTATTCTATGAAAAGTTAGACGTAGTTACACAAGTGGATATCTGTTATGCTATATAATACCGATCTAATAATTCATTACTGTTCTGACATTGTAATCACTGTATGAAATGTGCGTGTGTGTATTCATGTTGCCCTCCGTATTTATATTGTATGTACTTGTATCTTGACGAGGAGAGGAATTTCAGATAAGCCTTTGGCTTGTTTGCATGTCCTCATTCATGTATAATTAACATGAATGAATATGTTTAAAACATATTACCGATTCATGGATAATCAAATCCATGTCAATGATTATGGGATAGAGTTTAACATATCTTATTCAGTAAACAGAAAAGGATTGGCAAACAAGCCCGTTTGACTTATATGTTAATACCGCTATAGTGAGTGAGTGAGTTATTGTTTAACGCCACTTGGGCAATATTGCAGCCATTAGCGGCGAACCGCTATATACAAGCAAATAAATACATTGAACAAGTGATGTAGATATAATACAGTGATATCTTCCTTAATATATTGTACACAAGATATTTCACTCATGTCCATCTAATATGATGATGATGATTACGGGGATTTAACGAGCGGTTTTCATCTAATATAAACCTATACCTTATTCTATCAAAAGGGGTTGAGTATGCTTTATTGATTACATCTGAATATGTTGTATTGCTATAAAAATGTAATTTTCATTCTATGAAATGATTTTACTTGTCTGTGTGTTGCTCTGTCTTTAAGACAATGCAATTAAGCCACTGAAGTGACCGGCCGATTTCGTTAAGTAGTGCAGCATTAGTATAACCAAGAAAGTTAATCCGTTATAACAACACAAGCCGTCATCTCTCAAGCATCAAAGGATATTGAATGTAATACCAAACATCTGCTTCCCGGTAAGACACCTGACCAGATAGTGTCAGTGTCACTTGAATAAACAAGTGCAGGTGGTACTGAGACAATTGTCTGTCTCTCTGTCTCGGTGTCATGAGTTGGTTGTAACAACATGAACACTATTTTTTCTCAATCTAGTTGTCCAATGACAATTAATGGGTAAACCAAGGAACCAATGAAATTAAATTAAGTATGAAATCGTCAGAACAATTTGTTGGCAAACTTTGCCAGTTGCGAAAAGACTTTTGTTGAAGTAGGACAAGTTTCGTAATCTTCCGGTTCAAAGTTCAAAGTTCTAACATTGATGGATTTATAAGTTTACAATTTGTGTTCTTGTGTATCTGGATATTCATATTGTTGGATTCGGTGATAAGGTAAGTTTCTTTCATTAATTCCTAATATTTGATACTTGATTTGATTACCAAATATTATTCAATGAAAACATTAATTATCCTGAAAGGACGACAGTTAAACAACAACCAAACTCTTAGGTTACAGCAAACCATATTGAAATCAATGAAATTGCTGACTGTAATTTGAGCGTAATTTATATTTATTATAAACTTGTTTGTCCATATATTTAGTTTTCTGAACCGATTATTGTTAAACCTTATAATAAATACATCAAAGTAAATAAGTGATATGCTTTTGTTTATCGTGATCTCGCTACCCTCTGAAATGTGATTTGATGTTATCGTTGAGAAAATAAATAAACTGTTAATTGTAACATTATCGTTCAATATTCATAACGATTATAGTTTATCCAGAAAGAATGTCTCTTACAAGCATCTTACTTCTATAAAACAGTGAAAAAAGTTTTCATTTTGTTTCTTAGAAATGCGATTTAAACATTTCGAAAACTGCTATTTTATGTATAAATAATTCCCTTTTCATTTGAATAATCGTTTAAAACAAAGCCACCCCCCCCCCCCCCCCCCCCCCCCTCCCCCCCACCCCCAATCCCCCGTCAAGCATTAAACTTACAGATCAAAATGCACATTTTTAATACACTATCTTAATTTTTAAAAATGAAATGTAACATAACTATGTATATTTGGTGAATAAATACAAAGTCCTCGTTATGTTGTAGCGCTGATAATTTCCGTTCGTATACTGGAGTTTCCTTGAGTTTCCTGAAGTATCCTGTGCTCAGGAAATTCCCTGTAAACTGATCATGATACCTCATTAAACCCTTAGGGTATCCTGAGCAGGATACCTCATTAAACCCTTAGGGTTTCATGAGGTATACTGTATCAGGATACCCCCAATTTTCTAGCAGTGAATCATATGGCTCTACAAGCGTTGGCAACCTTTAAACGACATCATTAGCAAAACTGTTCTACCGCGTGTTGAATTTATACAGGGAATCCCATTAGATTTGGAAAAAGACCAATTCATAGACCCACGAGTTAGAAACGTAATCGTTCTCGACGATCTTATGTCGACAGCGAGTAAGGAACCCCGTATCACCGATCTTTTCACCGAAGGAAGTCATCATAGGAATCTCTCCGTCATCGCGATCAATCAAAACATGTTCTATAATAAGGACCGACCAAACGTAGAAATTCGCATTTTATTATTTTGTTTTATAGCCCAGTCGATAAATTGTCTACGATGACGTTGGCACGACAGATGTACCCCGGAAATACTGAGTATTTTATGAGGAAGTACGACGAGGCCATAGCCGCCCCTTACGGTTACTTACTCATCAATTTGAAACCGCAGACACCAAACGCAAATCGGTTATGCGTAAATTCTCTTTCTAGTGAGACGCAAATGTCAAAGCCCATAATGGTAGAAAATCATGTTCAGCCACATGCTTCTACAACAGTAGACAGATATATACAGCCAGGTCCTGCTACAATGGTAGACAAGGACATAGAGCCACGTCCTTCGATAAAGGAAGAGAATTTGGGTCTGAAAAGGGACTTAGAAGATGAAAACGGTAACGATCAAATCCAGAATAAAACAAAGGATGATAGGTAATGGGAGTGATACCATATCGGAAGATTATTACTTGGACAAAACTTGGGAGGTGGAAGTAGAACAAAGCAGAGATAACATGAAGAAAAAGAGGCGAGAGTACGAAGACCTCGAAGAGACTGAGGAATGGATTGAACAGAAAATGAAACGACTATGGGAGAAATTTTTAGATCGAATCTCGAGAGACGTGGATACCATGGTGTATTTGAATAACAGCCCTTTATGTACTCCCATTATTGAACGGTTAAGAAGAGAAGGACCAAACGATATGGTATACGAGGAGAGTTTAAGAAATATCAAACGCATGTGGAAATCTCGCCTACCGGATATTCTTTCTCACGTCGATCTAGACTTGGTGGAGGAGGATGAGGACGAAGAGAATGAAGAGGACGAGGTCGATAGTAATGAATGACAAAAATTAGTCCCTATAACGATATACTACTTTTTTTTATGTCACTACTGTATAACATTGCTGTATCAGATCTCATGCCATGTTAAAGGGGTTAGCCGTGCATGAGCCTAATCCGGTATGAGTAGTCCGTGCGCTAACGAGCTAAGCTACGGATCACTGCACAGACCGCGAGTAGAAGGGGATTTAGGACTTGCTTCTCGTTAGGGGTTTCCCCTTCGTTAGAAATTGGAATGGTATGTTGTTTACAAATCCAACAGTGATGGCAAGCGTAGACAGACAGACAGATAGTTTATTTTGGTCTCACCTCGTACAATGCAAATAAAAATACACGTAAATATAAACATAAAATACATTGCCGAGCCACCCATTTAGGGTTATGAGAGACACACATTAAAAACTAAAACCAATATTATATATAAAATAAATTACATAAAAGTATTTACATATCATTGTATATAATACCCCTTACCAAGCGTATGTTCATGTCGAAATTCCTGTAGTCGCGTGGAGAAAGGGGGGCCTGTCCTTGTCGGAAAGCCGGGATACTGTGTGGAGAGTTATGCAGTTGTGGGACAAATCGAGTGGCTTGCGTGAACAGATGCGAAATCATGGAAACAAGCCCAGGGAAAGAGGTTTGTTACGTGTTAGTTTTTAATTCTAATTCACGCTTTAAATCATGTTTATAAAATTTATCTCAATACACTGACCAAAATGTATTATTATCCATACACTTACATGTATTTTAGTGTAGCATAAATTCTCTCACGAAATGAGTTCTGTTTGTACTTTTTTCAAATTTGGCTTATGTCTTAGGAATTGTCCTAGCGACGGTTGTAATATTTAAGTAAAGTGATAAGGTATACTTCTTCAATGATATTCTTATCCAAAAAAATATATTTGATACATTATTTACGAAAGGTATATTGAGCCTACATATGATTTGATGTAGTTACTTACTCATCGGAATATTAACATTGCAAAGTATGTACTTCAAGTTAAAACTAATTCATATTAGTTTTCCCTCGTTCTGAAGAATTCCCTCATTGTCCTCACATCGTGGCTTGTGCATTTATACACGAGAACGAGTAAAATGTCTTATATTTGATACATTTTTAAAACCGGATATATATTTATAATAGAGTACACACGTATAATTAATAGGTTAAAATGATACTTGTATAAAGTGTATTACATATCATTGATATAGACAGATAAAATAATGCTTTATTTATTTCAGTTATATATAATAGTCATTCTGGGGGGTAGACAGCAGGTCATCTTCCGTAGCACCGATGTCGACATCCTCACCAATAGTTGCCCTAAGGAGAAGAATAGGAGAATTCCTGAGAAGTTTAGTCGTACATGTACATATATAAATAATTTCATAAAATTATCATCAAAACATAAAATTATCATCAGCAGAACAAATAAATGTTTACTTATTTCGTAAGTATCAACCAATCAATACACACACAGTAAATGGTATTTCAGATATCTTACTCAACCTTCCTTTCATGTATGAATAGACAAGTACCTTTAGTGAACTGTGTTATGTTTTGCAATCTACCAGCCTGCCACAAAGCAATAAATCACACTCAGAACGGAAACGATACTAAACTTATGTAATAGACAGATCATGTACATGACTAATTACACCTCAACAGATATTACACGTTACTTACAAGGTCTGGTCCAAACAACCGCTGTAATCTCCTCCTTCGTCCATCATTGCAGTTGACGAGCTAGAATAAACAAGATAATTAGCAACATGTACTTGTTAATGATCAGATCGCTTGATCGATCTGAAAGCTTGAATTCACTCATCACTCATCACATTTCATTCATACACTGGACACGGACTACTGAATTGCTTTGACTGTATTAATGGTGTAAATTTTATGAGTTTAAATGTCTGCGGTTTGAGAAACCGTCTGAACTATCCTGACTTTACAGATTTTATGAATAAGTTTGATATTATATGCCTGCAAGGGACTAAAACCGACAACTTAGATGATATATGTATAGAAGGGTATAGACTGTTCTTAAAACATAGGCATACTGGCCTCAGGCGCTCTGGTGGTTTGGGATTAGCAGTAAGAAACAAGTACTCCTCTTATGTATCCCCTATTGAAGATTATCAAGACGAATATACCATCTGGTTTAGGATATCTAAGGAGCTCCTTAATGTCGACCAAGATATGATTATTGGTGTAGTATATTTGCCGCCAGAAGGGTCACGATATGCTTCCACAGATATGTTTGTAGAGCTAGAACGATCGCTACTGTTCATGTTTTCTGAGACGGAACTAGTGTTAGTTGTAGGAGATTTTAATGCCAGAACAGGGTCAATGACTGATTACTCAAAACTAGATGAAAACATTTTAGATGCATTAGATATGAACCTTGAAGAGTTGTCGCGTGAGTTCGACCCCGAGACTAATCTAACCGATCTGAATATACCCCGAATACGTGCAACAAAAGACAAGCGAGTGAATAATTACGGTAAAGCGCTAATTGAACTATGTCAACACTTCAATCTATTTATCTGTAATGGACGAATCGGAGAAGAAGCGTTAGTAGGAGACTATACCTGTAAAGATCGCAGTATAATTGACTATCTCCTCGCGTCCCCGAAATGCCTGCAGATATTACAAAATATGAAAGTTGAACCATTCTCCTCGCTTTTCTCTGATGTACATTGTCCATTGTTATTTTCGGTCTCCGGCATTGTGCAACATAATACGAACGAAAAAGAACCAAATGCACCTACCATTGAAAAACCAAAACGATATGACCGAGGTAAAACTGAGCAATACTGTTCGCATATTGACACTGAATTGATTAATAATCTTATGGTTCTTACAACAGACGCACTATGTGGGCGAGGTAATGCTTCTGACGCTATAACAGAAGCAACTTCAAAAATTACTAGTAGCCTTGTTGAAGCAGCGCGCAAAACATTTGGTGTCAGATCGATGAAACGAAAGATTTTAACAAATCGGAAAAAGGTTAATAAACCATGGTTTGGACAGGAATGCAATTCCAAAAGAAAATACTATTCTAAAGCTAGAAAACGTTATAAAAAGCATAAGACCTCTGTGAATCATTCGTACCTACGTTATGCTACCAAAGAATATAAAAAATGTATGAAAAAACATTTAAGAAAACACAAAGAAAAGGTCAGTGAGATGTTTAGATTTCAACAACGTAAGTCACCTAAAGAATTCTGGCGCGCTCTTAATAATAAATCGCGAACAAATACCGACAAAGAAAACTCACCAAGTCTCGAGGACTTCTACTCCTTCTATGAACATCTAAATTCAAATAGGCACTCTGGTAATGTAGACAATGATAATCATGAACCTGAACTTGATAACGATATCCTTAATAAAGATTTTACTCTAGATGAATTGTTAAATGTAGTTAAAAAGCTTAAACGTAACAAAGCTGCTGGGATAGACCAAATTGAAAACGACTACATCATTGATTCAATGCATATTTTAGGCCCTTGCCTGGTAAACCTGTTTAACTTGATAATTGACACGGGCTTTATCCCCGAAGAGTGGTTAACAGGAGTTATAAAACCAATTTACAAAGGTAAAGGTGCTAAAACGGATACAAATTCATATCGCCCTATTACCATTCTTAGCTGTCTTGGCAAATTTTTTACCGGTGTACTGAATGCTAGACTTACTGAATATCTAGAGTCGAACGCACTACTATCCAAATGCCAAGCTGGCTTTAGAGCCGGCTACTCAACGATTGATAATATGTATGTAATGACAATGGTAATAGATATATTAAAACACAGTAAGCAGAAACTGTATTGTGCGTTCATAGATTTTTCCAAAGCATTCGATAATGTTTGGAGAGCCGGCCTGTGGTCAAAACTACTCAAAAATGGAATCACAGGTAGATTTCTTATCCTTGTAAAAAATATGTATCAGAATATCAAATCATGTATACAACTGAAAGATAACATTTCTGATTATTTTCCAAGTCATTCAGGAGTTCGGCAAGGTGAAAACCTGTCGCCTTTATTATTTTGTATGTACCTCAATGATATTGAGCTGTGGATGAAACGTCATAAGTGTGAAGGCGTGAATGTTTTTTGTTCAGATGATGATGCCTTGATGTATATAAAATTGTTGCTATTGCTCTATGCCGATGATACAGTTCTGTTTGCTACAAGTCCGAAATCTTTGCAACATTCACTAGACTGTTTTAAAAACTACTGTGATGAATGGAAACTGGATATAAATAATAAGAAGACTAAAATAGTTATATTTGGGAGTGGCAAAAGAAGGGTTAATAAGTTATCATTCTATATAGAGGAACATGAAATTGAGATCGTGGACAACTACTGTTATCTTGGATTTGTATTTAACAAAAATAGAAAATTTACCCTTGGTTTGAAATCATTAGCTGCCAATGCTACTAAGTGTATGTATATTCTTCTAAGAAATGCTCGTAATCTTGACCTACAGCTTGATTGTATTATCAAAGCCTTTGATGTAATGATTCTCCCCATACTACTATATGGTGCAGAAATCTGGGGCTACTCAAATGTCAATGTCCTAGAAAAGGTTCATCTGAAGTTCTTGAAGTTGGCAGCAGGCCTTAAGATATCTACACCAAACTTTATGGTATATGGCGAACTAGGTAGAAAGCCACTAGAAATTCAGATAGCTAAACGAATAATCAACTTCTGGCATAAACATGTATCAGAAGACAATAAGTTATCATGTGATATGCTAACTTTAATTACTTCAGATGTATCTTGCAACTATCGTTCACCATGGGTTAAGCACATTGAATCAATCTTAAACAAATGTGGCCTGTCATTTGTATTATTGTTACCAAAGCTGTATGACAGACAATGGCTAATCAATGCTGTAGACATGGTCCTTAGTGACCAATTCTACCAGTCATGGCGAAGTGCGATTGATAACAGCTCCAAAGGTTTCTACTATAAATATCTCAAAAACATCCCAACCTTTGAATACTATCTTTATCTCCCAAAATCCATTGCTTACCCCATACTTAAATTCAGGACCACCAATCACAAACTACCAATTGAAAAGGGTCGCTGGACCAATACACCCAAAGAAAATAGAACCTGTAAATTATGTAACTCACCAGCGATAGCAGATGAATTACATTATATATTTCGCTGTCCTGCGTTTGATATCGAAAGGAACAATCTTTTAGCAAGTAAATTTGTTAAAAACCCAAGCCTAATCTCATACAAATTACTTTTCTCTCTCAAGGAAAGACAAATTTTGAAATCACTCTCAACTTTTATAAACATTATAACAACTAAAGTATCATGATCAGTATCACTGTCCTCTCGCACGAGTGTCCATTGATTCAATATTTCTATTTTATAATTGTCATCTTGTCATGCTATGTATGTTACATTATACCTTGTACTGTATTCTTATACCACCTCTGGTGGTCTTATGGAATAAAACGATTGATTGCTAAATGAAATGCTAATCGCATGTGATCTTCAAATCGGTCACGAGTCAGTCAGTTATCGATTTATATTCCAAAATGGCATTATGTACATGTGTATCCTTTTTATGTAACATTGTTATACCATTATTCAGATACAGCAGTAGAAAACCCATTCACCTACCCTCTGTCGTCCTGTTGAACATCGAGTTCAATCAGTTCATCAGCATAAGAAAGGCGACTTGGTTCCAAATCTAAAGGTGCTGACATAAGACCAGCTTCTGAAAACATATATAACTGCAATTGTAAACAACTCTATTTATCCAAATGCGTTCTACACTTATAAAAAAACACATTTTTTGGAACTGAATAACTATTGGACACTGCTTATGATGGAGAAATGCAAAAGTACTATGTACTGCTTATGAAGTTATCTGAACAGAACAGAACTTTATTACGCTCAGGCCGATAACCTCGGCATATGAGGTACAAAATGACAGTATAATACATAATGATAGCGGATAAGTGATTAGCCGGAAGATTTTACAATTTGCATTATAATTTTACAAAATTTACTAAGTCTTTTTAATACAGATATTCTTTTACACATGAACAGTATTTGCAATTTAAGCATGTTTGAATTTTTTGACAACACATGTGGTATGTACAAACTTCTTTGTTCAGCAAAGTATGAACAAATAAAAATATAATGAAATTCATCTGCAACATCATCAGTTAAACACAATTTACATTTTCTTTCAGATAAAGGTATCTTATTCCATCTTCCCTTTTCAATTGGCAAATGGTGGCATGATGTACGAAATAGAAGTAATGGGATTGCTTGACATTGAGGAAGGGACGTTAAATAATGTTCAAGTTCAAATTGAGGTTTCAGAACAGAATAAACTACACCCTTTTTGGAATTTTCTACTTCTGACCTCCAGATTTGTTTAGCATTATCAGTTAGAATAGAATGAGCAGTTGCTTTGAGCCAGGAAGATGACATAGGATATTGGGATAGCCATACAAAACTTAAACCTATGTTGTTAAGGATATTTTTGATACATGAAATCCAAGCAACATTGTAAGTACCAGTATTATAGATATTATATATAATGGAATAAATAATAAAAGATATTTTACTAGCTTTTTCGGTAAGAAGTTTTGACCAAAACGTTAACATGCGAGTTTTCACATCAACAGATAGAGGGACTCTGCCTAACTCACCATAAAGCATATATAGTGGCGTACTCTTCTTTACAGGCAATAATTTTCTCATGAAACAAATATGTACATTTTCAATTTGATTAAGATTAACAAAGCCCCATGTTTCACAACCATACAACAAAATAGGTTTTACCATTGCATCAAAAAGATATAGCCGACACTGTATTGATAAATTAAAGATTTGGCTTTTACGTAAAACAAAATACATTGCTTTGGTAGCCTGTTGACAAAGACTTGCAATGGACACTTTAAAATTACATTTCTTATCAAATATAACACCAAGATATTTATAATCGTTAACATATTCTAAAGGCGTACCATGAAGAAGAATGTCTTTACTCATATCTGTTTTGTTTCCACCAAATACAAGAATTTTAGTTTTTTTGTACGTTTATTGTCAATTTCCAAGTATTACAATATGATTCAAAATGACTAATAGCTTTTTGGAGATTTGTTTTTGAGGAAGCTAAAAGGACAGTGTCATCGGCATATAAAAGAACTAACAACTTAATAGATAAATCTAACATGAAATCTATTGATTCAGAGTTAACACTTGGGCAATCTTTGGATATTAAGAATGTTTCTAAATCATTTAAAAACAATGAAAACAGTACAGGGGATAAATTTTCCCCTTGTCTAACTCCCACAAGGCAGGGGAAAAAGGCAGATTCAGTGTTTAAAACACTTACACATGATTTTATATCACTATACATAGATTGTAAAATTTTCAGACATTTGCCATCTATACCTTGATTAAACAATTTATTAAACCACACTTCTCGTCAAGTGTCAAATCTGTGAGTTTATCCCTTGAGATTATCCACTTCACTAAAACAACACAAATAATTAGAGGCCAGATGGGTTAGAATTGATTGATTATTGGTATATAAAGCCAGTAAAAGAGGATAACACTGACCGTAACGGTCAACCAAAACAACAATTAATTCATAAAATTACTCTATCAAAACTAATAATAACCTCCAATATCACAAGTTGAATTTGCAAGTACATTTAATTAGTTAGTTTAGGTTTGGATATGATATCATATGGTTTTCACAAATATATTGTATATTACCTTACTTTCAAGTCTAAAAAATGTGAATAAATAGGAACAAGATTTGTCAACTTGTAATTACAGTGGATAAGCAGTTTGTCCCCCTGACTGGCGTGGACACGACAACACCTGAGAAGTCATCATCTGACAGGACAGGTGGTGTTGATTGTCTACCAAAAAACACAGTACAATGTTCAGTCATATGCAGTATTTCAAATGTAGATACACACATAAATAACTGAGAAGTCAGTCAGTTAGTCAGTTGACCAAAACTTCCGCATGGGGAATTATGTATGATATAAGGTTACATATTACTTGTGGATTGTATGACAGAATGCCTTCAAAAACCTGCAGTCAATCATGTACAGTTACGGTCATAATTTATGTAATCATTTCTTGTAGGTGGCGTAAACGTTTAGCTACATGTAAGTTTTTAGTAACGTTATTATTCATTTTCACATAATTACAGGAATGTCATAAAAGGAACCGTTCGATTCCCTAAAATGTCGGTGGTCTATTGTATGAGACAGAGTAATAATTTGCGACGTGGACCTACCTGCATTGACAAAATATGTCGTGTATATCAAGCAAATGTTCCGCTAAGGCCCTGGGATTTTCTCCTCGACGATCGGCTAAACTGCTCCATCTTGGAAACAGATCACCTATGTTTATTTTCGTGGCATCTCTTCTTCTGTACCTCTCCCGATCACTTCGCTTTCTTGCAGAGTCTGACAGTGCTTTTCTTCCCATATTGTCTTGAGATTGACAAGTCACAAATGACTTCATGTTATAAATACATTTTCTCACTGAGTGTGACTTTTATTCTGATCTGAGGTATAATTTATGGCAGGATATTTCTCTTGTTAACCCTTTCTTTACACAGTTGTCAAAAACAGCCCAATCTGTAATCATATTACGCAATGAGAGGTACGTGAAGTCTCTTGCCGCTCTAGTATTAAAAATGTATAATCGTCGAAAACATGCCATCAGCACCCTCAACATATAGCTATCATAACACTATCATATCCTGTACATGTTTGTGTTGTAACGTGTAACATTTATTTTTATATATGCATATTTTAGACATTTATGTGTCTCATAGGCCGTATGGCCGGGTGGTACTTTATTTTATTGAATGTATTGATGTGTTTCTTTTAATGGATATATGTACTGTACCACGTGACACAGAAATCAAACAATTTTCTTCTTCTTCTTCTTATATATATACTTTGTTTGTCACCTAGATTGGCTTGAGTTGAAAGTATTTAGAAATAAAAACAACTCACTGTCAGAGTGAGAAAACTCAATAAATCATGATAACTTAATCTGCAGCAAATCCTTTTTATCGTTGCCGCCTTGAAGAATTTGGTTGTAAACACAAATCAATCAGTAAGTTAACTAAACTAAAGTTAACTCAATCGGCCGTGATTACATAAACCGATTTACAGCTTCTAGATCTGGTTCGCTCAGAGTTCAAAGCTCCGCACAGCATTGTTTTGATAACAGTGCAGAGAGCCTTTTGGCTTTCTCGCTCTCGCCTAAAACCGCTCATTAAGATAAACCGGAGACTCACGTTTTTGATCCACGGCTAATCCCTTTAACGTACTGTCCGCGGGTAAATAAAAGTGACTCCATTTTCTTCTCAATACCTTGTTCGTGTTTTTTTTTTATTTAAAAAAATAGATAATTACATCTTATTATTGTTCAGTAATCAGTATTATTATTTATTTTAAATCAGTTAATTTACAAAAAGAAATCTCATGAAAAAAAGTTGTTGAACACCGGTCGCCGGTCATTCAAAGAAAACGGAGCGTACGCCGGGTCAGGTGACGGAGTCCGAATCGAGTAGGGCCATGTCGCTGGTCGTTTCGAAACGGAGCCGTCTAATGCGCAGGGTCCCGAATCGAGTGGAACCCTATTCACAGTGTTGTAACTATACGGGTCAGGTCTCCAGTCTGCTGTCGCTGTGTAATGCATGACCGCGCGCTCTGGGAATTAGCAGTGTAGGTGAAACTCACAGCGTTTGAGTAACAAAGGATTCTCGGAAGCTGTTTTTGAATAACAGTCCTTATGTTATCTCTCATACCAACATGTATCATGTATATAACCTCTGTTTTTATCATCTCTCCCATATGCTAGATAACGGTATAAGGATCTATACCGAAACGTCAATATTGTTAATAAATAAGTTGATCATCCATAAATATTTGTCTTCTCCATCACACCAACTTCTAGAATGCCTCTCAAACAGTTTAGTCCTTATGCATATGTTTCGATGAAAACCATACTCGTACATGGGCCGATACACAAGTCTTTATCTCTCTTATGTATTCGATGTAAGACCTATTAAACTTTATGGAAGCAAACCGGTCTGTCTATCTACTTTAACAAATTATAAAAAATTACGTTTATTCATGAATGTAGCGAGCCAAGGTGAATTGTCCATTTTTCCATCATGACCCTGACTTGTATTATGGTTGCATTTCCGTTATGAATAAGCTATACGCATACTTAAATACGATAGTTATAAACTAGGTTAACAGATGCGTGATCAGTTTCGCATTATATTTTATTTGGTTCTAAAATGTACCAAATTACAGAAGGTGCTGGTTTATGTTATAGCTTACCCGACTTTCATATTTACCCTTTTAATATATCAAATATATCATTTACATGGCTAAACGACTGTATCTCCTGTAGTTCCTGATAAGGCATGTTGAACTGTCGCATATATTTATTGTATCACTCTCCGCATGGCTATTACTTTGAGATCACTGAGAGCATGGGTTCAGGAGCACACAACCAGTGATGACATTGAATCAACACACCATGGAAACAATTATGAGGTCGAAAAAGTACCTAAAACACACAACCGCAAATGAACATTGCTTTTAATATATGAACATGATATTTTATTTTGCGAGAATGTTACAATATCATTTTTCATGTACTTTCATACCTATGCTGGCACAATATTGTGTGCCTACAGGACAAAGAACTGTTTTTAGTGACTGTCAACGTACAGACCTAGCCTAATAAATAGCATATCTTCTTTTCTCTGTCTGTCGTCAGTGTGTCAACTAAATAAGATCTGTACCTTCTCACAGGATATATAGAAAATGTTCATCACGGATGAAGAAGTGCGGGTTTAAAGTTGATCGTTCTGAATTAAATAATACATATTATTACATTGGACATCTTAGCTATGCCTCTTTCACTGCCTGGTTCTTGTTCCGAATGTCCGGTACATGCGCGAAGTGAAAGGAGTGTGTGTTATGTGTATGTGCGTAACATAGTGACCAACACTGATTCTTTGCTATAAATAGAACAGCCCCCTCGCTAATAGGCCTGTGATTGAATCAGCTGTCGGTGTATCGCCGCTCGCACATATAATCAGTTACTAATGCTTATTGAAAATTATATGCTCATCGTGGTTGATTAAGATTCAAAACAATCACAACAGCATGTGGTTATTGTATAAGTTTATTTACACCGCTCACTATATTGGGATTTACCATGTGCTTCGTCGAGTTAGGTAGGACGTTCTACTCATTACTTCCCTCGTGTCGTCTGCATTCATTCTTTATGAGTATGTAATAGAATAGATTCGAAACTAGTCATGTGTAGGGTATATAAAGATATTATGCCTTAACCTACAGTATACAGGTATGTGTGACCGTTCAATTCGACTTGGGCACATTGGGTTGTCCTATAAATTAAATATCCCCGGTCTGGCATTGACAGGACGAGCAGAGACTCGGTATGTGTTTTCATTCACTGTACGCGCTGAGAACTCTGCACGATCCACGCAGAATGTACCAACGTTATCAATAACGGTTGTATCCATATATTCATGATGTTCAACGAAATTTAAATAAAACTATAACCTATGATGGCCGAGAGGGGACATCGCTCTTTCGCCCTCTGCACGATCCACTCAGAATGTACCAACGTTATCAATAACGGTTGTATCCATATATTCATGATGTTCAACGAAATTTAAATAAAACTATAACATATGATGGCCGAGAGGGGACATCGCTCTTTCGCCCTCTGGCACCAACGCAATAAAGCGAAAGAGCGATATTGCCACATGACAAAGCGATATGGCCACACGACAAAGCTATATAGCCATACGACAAAGCGAAATGGTCACACGACAAAGCGATAACACCGCACGACAAATCGAAATGGTCACACGACAAAGCGATAACGCCGCACGACAAAGCGAAAAGGCTACAAGACAAAGCTATAAGGCCGTAGGACAAAGCCATAAGGCAACAAAGCGATATAACAACGCGACAAAGCGATAATAAAACGCGATAAAGCGATAAAGCGAAAGAGCGATAAAGGGATAAAGCGAAAGAGCGAACAAGCAATAAAGCGAAAGAGCGATAAAGCGATATAGTAGCACGATAAAGCGAAAGAGCGAAAAAGCGATATAGTAGCGCGAAAGAGCGAAAGAACGAAAGAGCGATAAAACGAAAGAGCGATAAGGCAAAAGAGAGATAAAGCAAAAGAGCGATAAAGCAAAAGAGCGATAAAGCAAAAGAGCGATAAAGCGAAAGAGCAATAAAGCGAAAGAGCGATAAAGCGAAAGAGCGATAAAGCGAAAGAGCGATAAAGCGAAAGAGCGATAAAGCGAAAGAGCGATAAAGCGAAAGAGCGATAAAGCGAAAGAGCGAAAGAGCGATAAAGCGAAAGAGCGATAAAGCGAAAGAGCGAAAGAGAGATTAAGCGAAAGAGCGATAAAGCGAAAGAGCGATAAAGCGAAAGAGCGATAAAGCGAAAGAGCGATAAAGCGAAAGAGCGATAAAGCGAAAGAGCGATAAAGCGAAAGAGCGATAAAGCGAAAGAGCGATAAAGCGAAAGAGCGATAAAGCGAAAGAGCGATAAAGCGAAAGAGCGATAAAGCGAAAGAGCGATAAAGCGAAAGAGCGATAAAGCGAAAGAGCGATAAAGCGAAAGAGCGATAAAGCGAAAGAGCGATAAAGCGAAAGAGCGATAAAGCGAAAGAGCGATAAAGCGAAAGAGCGAAAGAGCGATATTGACATGTCCACCTAAATCTTTTACATAACAATACAATACTGGTTTCATACAATTTATTTTCATTAAACTTGGTATTTGAATTCACATAACATAAGAATGATTTTGATAAATGATTCCACTTTAAATCCTCAAAAGTATTATATAAATATAATTAATACAAGTTTATTTTTTATTAAGAATTTGAATTAACATATAATGAGATTTCTCTATAAAACAAATTACGGTGAATAATTGAGAAATCCATGCTAATTAAAACAGACATCTGCAACTCTAATAGAATATTTCAAAACGCTGACATGGTGTGTCTAAACCTGTACATAAATACTTTGTTAGACATACTTTATGTGACTGGTTATTATAGATTTAATTGAGCAAAACAAAGTTTATATAAATTTAAATCGGCGCAATCTGATTTCTTCTACTTACTCTATATTTTTACATATAAAAGCTGTCAAATATAGCTTAAAATAATCAAATATGTCTGACACTCGGCATCCCAAAAAATGTTATTATATGATGTTAAAAGGTATAGAAAATAATAAAGTTAATTGGGCTTCGAAGTTTCGAGATTTATTGTACAGTTTGGGCTTTGGTCTTGTTTGGGACCAACAATTTGTTAATCTGCCTACTTCGTTTTTCTCAAAATTTCTGTGTCGACTAAAATGTATTCATGAACAGAACTGGTATAGTTCACTTCAAAACGGCACCAACTCCATATCTTACTCTTATTTTAGAGCTTCGCTGTCTAAGGAATTATATTTGAATGCGGTTGTTGTTAAAATGTTTAGAGTAGCATTCGCCCAATTTACGTGTTTTTCGCATCATTTAAGCATTGAAACGAGTCGGTTTTATAATATAGATAGAAATGATTGATTATGTTTAATTACAATGCGACGACGGCTATAATTGAGGATGAATACCATTTTTTTCTTGGGTGTTCCAAATTTAAAGAGCTCCGCCTGAATCATTTGCCGGAAACTGTTTCTACAAATCCAAATAAAACTAAATTTAAAATCCTCATGTCAACATCGAATTGTAAACTCCTCAATAATTTAGCTTTATTTTTCATGCCATGAAAATGACTGTTGCTGTACACATCATGTCTTGTCATATATAACATATAATGTAGTTACGGGCCGATGGCCTACACTTCAGAAATAAAGAATTGAAATTGATAACTTCTGATATATATTCATCAACAAAATGTAAGATACAAGTTTGGAAATCTATTGTAACAACACTGGTATATTATTTAGACATTCACTAACAAATCAAAGGAAATAATATAATAATCTATCATTATCAACATAAAATCTATAATTTTGTTTACTTGGTTACATTGTGCACATCATAACACTATTAGGCTACATCACAGTAGAATATTTGTGTGACATTGTGTATCAATATGTGCGACAGGAATAATTCTAAAGGGTCTGATTCATGAAAGAGCACGTTTTGGGTAAATTTATTGAAAAGGTGAACTCCGCGCATCGCCATGAATCATTAGTATGATAGTAATAGGTTGTACGCCTTCAGCGACATTCGAATACGTATTTGAGGTTACAAAATCATCTCTTTCACACTTGAATGGCTTCATTCTGCTCACATAAAGAGATACTTTTAATCAGAAAGGAGGCCCATGGCATTATACAATGCATAGTAGTAAAATACATTTTCCTGACTGTTGAGGACATCCTAGTTGTTTACATCTATTTCGCTAAAGAGTTAAACAATTGAATAGATTTTTCATATCCAGGAATTTAAATGTAATATATGGGTAAAGTCGTTCGTAAAACATTGAGAAATGGCTAAATAATACAAAATGGTATTCCGAGTCAGTGCATGGGATAATACAAAATTGGCAAAGTATTTCAGGGTTACTCTGAGGGTGTGGGTTCGAATCCCGCATGGGACTCGGCCCGAAAAGTACGAGAATTTGTACTATTGAAGGTAGTGTTATCCCAAATGTAACCTTGTTATATTTGTTCACTATCTAAATAGCATGTATTTCTAATTATATATATTCTGATGTTTACAATGGACAAGTAATGTTCATAGCGAAGAACAACTTTTGAAGTTTAGAATGTGTTGAAACAGTTTCTGACCACTTTTGAGTATCAATAGATATACACCTCTCCTTAAAGGCTGCTATAAAAGAACTAACACAGGCAAAATCTTCATTTTGCCACATACACCAAAAACCATATTCATAGAGAATATTTCTGACATTTAGAGCCCAACATTGAATACCTTCTTCTGCTAATCTTAATTGTAAACAATAAGCATAAGCAAAATGCTGTTATTCTGCTATAGTATACTAATCTTAATCACTATTGATCAATTACATATTGCTCATTTCTAAATTAACAATGTTCACGTTCAAACCTTGCTATACTATTGGGGATAATGTTACAGGGACATACAAACTGCGAACTCTTCGGGCCGACTTATTAATATGATGATAAGATGCGATTCTTCAGAGTATGGAGCTTAGCTTACATTCGGATAATTATTGGAGGTTACAAAGTCGTCTGTAAAACACTTGAATGGTTGGTTCAAACAGCTTACATATATTTATGAAACTAACTCAGTGTCTTCTTCAAATAAAATGCACATTATAAGTAGATGTAATTAGTAGTTAAACAATAACTTCAGCAGTAGCGGAGGGAGATGGGTAGCGTCCTCATCGCTTATGCAACCCCTCCCCCTTTAAAATTAGAAGATATGAAACGCTTTTTCCTGGCTTTATTAACGGTGATAACGCTTTGATTTTAATTACGAATTTTCAGATATTGAGGGTAGTTCTTTTCATAATAATGATATCATCGGGTAAACTCGTTCTGTACGTAAATTTGAATTAAATAAGTACTTACGAACCAAAATATTCCAAACCATGTACTATTTTGCGATTTAATTTAAAATAGCGTAATGATTGCACGGTATTCGTATATAAAAAAATGACACAAGGATAGATTTTAAATATAAATCCAAATGTGGAGGCATCATTTACTACCACCAGCACCAAATAAGGAAATAAATAGACATGAGGTGTTTTTAAAATAAATTGATGCGTTGTTTACACAATAAATAGGATTGATGTATGGGGCTATATTTTGATTGATGACCTTAATTGGATGTCAGTTAATATGTTATGTAATGTATAAGGAATACGAGATTGAGACTGATTGAAAGGCAACTGGATGTTTATTTAATATATGAGCTTAGTACATAGTATAGATAAAGTACACAAGAAAATGAAATATAACTATTTAATAAAATATAAAACTAATTGTACAATTA
This sequence comes from Gibbula magus, assembly GCA_936450465.1. Classification (NCBI taxonomy): domain Eukaryota; kingdom Metazoa; phylum Mollusca; class Gastropoda; order Trochida; family Trochidae; genus Gibbula; species Gibbula magus. The sequence continues at coordinate 48,582,862 of OW388295.1, forward strand.
CGTCAGTAAATGGTGATAACCACTAGCTATATAGGAATGAAATATCCCATGTTTATATAGTTTCTCCAAGTGTCTTCTTTCTCCTTATTACATTTATTTGCACAGCAAAAGGCCTACTTTATTTTTTTCTAAATTAGATAATTATTTTACCAGATTGTAAGACGTTTTTAGAACTATTATCAAATTCATTATTGTCAGACTCGTTATGAAAAGTGTGATAAGAAAAAGATAACAAAGTAATAATGTTGGATACACAGGCCAGGTGTGTAAGGCGAAGGCGGACGCTGGGCCAAGCGAAGGGGTAAGCCTGCTCTCCGTTGGACACTGAACAGACGAGACAGGTAGCGGCGATTTTTATTGTGCTATTTTGACCACCCGAAGGTTGGAAGTGGCTTCTATCGGAAAATAGACAGCCTAGCAGCAGCAGCGAGGGAGCGAATTGAGCGAGGGATGGCCCTGCGTCAGCCCCAAAATTAACACCTGACGTAATTTATTACAAATTAGTATGAATATGTACAACATGGGATAAAGCTGTGGATAAAAATAGATTATTGAACAGCAGCAATAATTAATATGCTTGGAATGTAAGTTGGATTGAATTTGGAATGATAAAAGGAGAGTTTAATGTTAATAAAAATCATTTGGCAAACAAGGGTAGGTGGGCGGGAAAATGAGTAAATTTGATAAATTGAAAACTAAGGCAGCATGAAAGAACGTTAGATAAGATGGCGGAGGAATGAAAGATGTGACGTAAGAAGATGACGTGTTAGATTTTGTGATGTCGTCATGTAAACAGATGTGATGAATTAGGCCAGTAGGAATTTCCATAAATTTAAATGAACCCGGACATTTTCGATAACAGACAAATAACTGTAAAAAATGAAAGAATGCATGTCCCTTACTCTCAGAAAAAAACCAAACCAAAATCAACCCTTGGCAGAAAAAGTTATGACCACTTGAAAATGTCACAGAAAGGTGTGCTGAGATTTCCTGATGTAAAATCAGTTGTATGACAAATACTGTCTGAGTTATCTCCCTTCGTAGCAACTGCTAAAATGGCTGACATTGTTGTTGACAACAGAAGTTTGAAAGCGCTGAAATATGATATTAAAGGTAAAAACAGTGAGTATTCTATAGTGAAATACATGAAGACATTCATATAAAAGTATTAGACTTCACAAGATTCCTTAAAATTTTCAGATTTTCAGTGTTTGAACAATTCAAATTTTAACATGGTAAATTTATTATTTTGACTCCAAAGTCATTCAGAAACTCGCAAAATATGCCTTTTCAACTATGATTTGTAATATAATAGTAATGTAACTGATGAGTAGAAGGTTTTAGGAGATGAATTAAATTAAATGTTAAGTGAAACATTGTGTAAATAAATTGTAAAAAATGATTTAATCAGCTGGACATGCAATCATACTGATACTACTTTCACGTTGACTTATTTCATATGAAAAACGCGTCTGTTGATCAGTCCATTTTAGGGTGATTTTAGGTTACTAATAAATGATATTTCAAGAAAATTAAAATTTAAAAAGTTAAAAGTTAAAAAATATTAAAAGTTTTTCAATGCAAAAATAAGAGATATTCTTTACCACACAATACATCATTGGTCTGTAAAGATTAAAATATCATCAATTCATGATCTTGATTTATAAGTATATCAATCTATTTAATTTAAAATAGTCATTTGTTTTCTGAAATTTAAAGAACGAATTAAAAATTATCAATTTACGAAGACCCAAATAAAATCTCTCAATTATATAATAGCTAAATATTAATTAAAAACTAAATTATATATGTCCTTAGTTGTAGGAAAATCATATGACAGAATGTTATTTGTCACTTTATTTTATTCAATTACACAAAAGCATTATTTTTTTCCTGTGTCATGCTTGTCATTAATGTCAGAAAATGGTTATCTTATCATAAAATTACATAACTTGAGAAAATTGCACAAAGCTTTTTTTAATGCACAAATTTATTTCAAACTTTAAACATGCTAAAAGACAAACAAAAAAAGTTTACATCATAAAAAAATACATATTATTTACATAGAAAATACACAATACTATTAAAATTTGATTGAGCCAATATTACTCAAATTCCTCTTTCTTAACAGAAACATGAGTCTCAAATAATCCTCCAAAAATGAGTTGCCAACCATACAAGAAAACAAACAGAAAACAAAAGCCAACAATAATATTACGTAGTGGATTGAAAGTATATTTGGAATGTTTACTCAATTCGATACTTAAGCAGAAGGTATCATAAATGAAACAAACTGATAATTTGTATCATTAATCAATTTGTTTTTCAATTCTACAGGCAGCTCTCTGTGTCATTTGTGAATCTAACCACAGGGGCGTGTATCGCTTAGAAACAGCGTTTGAAAGACTTATACCTATAAAGACTGTCGGATCTTAGAGAGCTATTGAACAATTATCATAGTCTTAAACATTGTATAAGGTTTTGAGGTGTGGTGAGGTGAGTATTTCACTTATATCACTGCTGCTAGTATTATGGCAGGGAGAAAGCCCGCAGCGCCATGTGGCTATGCCTTACGGTGAAACATAAGAGCATCGGTTGGAACTAGCGAACCATGGGTGGTACTACGCTGAAATTCAGTGTAGCATTGCACCCAAACCTTACTGCGTGTAGAACAGTTCTATACTGCAGACAAACTTGCCGTGCCCCTGGCGGGATTCGAACTCGGGACCTCTTGATCCGAGGCCTATAAGGTTTTGATGGATTCCGGGAAAGAAGTTACACTATTTCAAACTTAAAAAACATTTCCCCACCATAATGATACTAACCTTGAAATAATAAATAATCTGTACTTGAAGAAACACACTTAGACAAATCCACCGTCAAGGGTTTTTAGCCTGGTGAAGATAATACAAGCAGTTGCAGTCAGATACCATAAATAGTTTCTTCTGGACAATCCCTAGAACACTGAACAGGAAAACTGTGCTAATGGCTTAAAAACAATAATCACATTTGTCAGCAACTCACTCTCCATGCAGTATGTGCATATGAATCTCTTCCGTCCTATCTTTCACCACAAATTGAACCACTTTCTACAGAGGAGAGTGACCGATACAACTGTAGATCAGACAACATTTTCCTACCAATTTCAAGAGATTTTTTATTTGTCCCCTATATCTGGCGTCTTCAGAACAGGTATGATGCTCTGACAGGCGATAGGCCTACAGCATCTTAGTTTATAATGTCAATTAGTCCTAAATTATAAATGTTAAAGAAATAAGTTCATTAAAAACACTTAACTATTGTTTTTATTTATCTTTTTTGTGTACTTTTACTCAAATATAATTTTCTCAAGGTTTTGGCATGGTAATCCACCGTTAATAAGTACCCTTCTGGCATTCACTTATCCATAAAATGGACTTGTTCTAAATGTAATTCTTCAACTAAACATTTAATAATTCTCTCACTTTTAAGTTTATTTTGTAAGGTTTCAATGGTGAATAAGTGCCCCATGTAGGTTCATATATCCCAAAATGTTCTTGATGTGCTAAAAATATTTGAGTTCACAAAATATTTTACGATATTCTCATAATTTTTGAGGATTTTACCCAAAACTGACAAGTTTCCTAAGATTGATTTTCATCAGTGGAAAAGTATCTAATTGAGGTTTATTTAGTGATACAATTGTCTTGTTGTACTACATGGAATTATTTTCACAAAATATTTTGCTATATTGTTCTCTTTTTTTAAAGGATTTTACCCCCAAAATAAAAAAAATCCCGATGATTTTGTTGGAAAAGTAACACATTTGGGGTCTTTTGGTCAAAAATTTGGCTTGTTATCCTAAACATTCCATTCTAATCACCACAACAGTGTATTATGCAACACATATATTTTTAAAGAAAATATTAAATTTTCTGTAATTTGTCAAGGTTTTTGTCCCAAAAAACAGACATGTTGCTCAGCCAAGAGTATCAGTGACAATTAAAAGTATGCAATAGTGCATGGTCTATGATACAAGTGTATTATGCAATAGTTATATTTTTAAATAAATTATTCCCATTTTCTTTAATTTTTCAAGGTTTTTGACCCAAAAAAACAACACGTTGTTCAGCTAAGAGCATTATTTACCATTAGAAATATGTAATGGTGCAATATGTTTCATTTTAATTACCCCAAAAGTGTGTTATGCAACAGATGTACTTTTTAAAAAATTATTCCAATTTTCGTTCATTTTTTAAGGTTTTTGACCTCAAAACAGACATGTTGATCATCTAATACCATCATTGATCAAAAGAAGTATGCAATGGTGTATGATCTATTGTTTTAATCACTAGAAATGTATTTTATGCAGCAGATAAATTTTTAAATAAATTATTCCTATTTTCTTTCATTTTTTAAGGTTTTTGCCCCGAAAATGCATTTTGCCAATGGTTGATTTTGGTTGGGTTTTTCATGGTTCATCAGCACTGTCATAGGGTCCATTTAAAAACAAAATTTGTCTGTTATCGAAAATGTCCGGGTTTTTCATAATTTCTACTGGACTAAATGGACAAGTTAAATGTTTGTAAACATAAACACGTGTTTATTGTGAAATGAAGTTATTGTGTTGTGAGTAATATATGTAAATACATGTGTAATTAGAATAGGTGTAGAAGGTGTATAAATGCATTGAGCGAACAATAACGGCATTTAGCTAAATAATGCTAAATGGAATTATCAAACGAATTTTACTTGTAAAATTGAGGGTGTCAATTAATTAATCCATAAAGGTGTACTAGTTTGGTTATATATTTGTAATGAATTTCGCATGCGGATATATACCTTGATTATTAGTAAGGCATTTAATAACTTTAATGATTGAAAGCTTATAAGGGCTCAAGATATGTTGTGACCGTGTGAATAATGGTATTAAATGAACAAATGTATATGAAAAGTGGGCATTTCGATCTAAACTGAGGTGCAAAAGAAAGTATATCACTCAGTTGTTTTCCATTAAATCAATATTTTAAAGAAATTAGATGCATTTGATTATGGCACGACACAATAAAGCCTTCCGGCAGTAGTTTGAATGACGTAATTAGTGACTGTTTTATTTTTTAACTTAAATATCCTTATTTAAAGTAGACGGGGGTAAGAAATGAAATTTACACCAACATGACCCCTACCATGTTCAAAATGTTGTTAATGTGGGCAGGACAAAGTACATTTATTGATTTTCAAACAGAGTATGTCTTATATGTCAATGAACAGTTGTGTTTTGTCAAAATTAATTTGGGGGAATTTTAAAATTTAAATTTTAAAATTTTAAAAAAAAAGAAAAAAAGCTGCGCGGTATTCTTTGACTGATTTAATGTTTTGGACTAATTTGCCAAACTAGTCAGTTTTTGAATACGACGTCGAAAACTCGTGATATGTGACTTTGAAAATTATACATATGATAAATACAACTGAGTGATATACTTTCTTTTGCACCTCAGTTTACATTCTTTAAAATGGGAAAATAGTGTTTTTTTTGCGGTACAGATGCTGTACAAATGATGTAAAATTACACAGCATAGTTAATACCAAGAAGGAGTTTAAAACTATATGCAGTTTGTAGATGACGAGAATTGTGCATTTTGTAAAACAGAGAATGAAAACATCTCTCTCGTTTTTCGAAAAATATGATCATATATAAAACAATTCTGCTTGACTGGAACTGTTTTTAAATGCTTCTACAAATCTTGGTATTCTATTACAAAACATTGGTATTCTCTTTAAAGCGAAAGAGCGATAGAGCGATAAAGCGAAAGAGCGATAAAGCGATATAACTGCGCGACAAAGCGAAATGTTTTTATCGCTTTGTCGTGCGGCAATATCGCTTTGTCGTGCCGCCTTATCGCTTTGTCGTGCCCCTTATCGCTGTGTCGTGCGGCCCTATCGCTTTGTCGTGCGATAGTGACACTATCGCTTTGTCACGCGACACTATCGCTTTGTCGTTCGACGTTATCGGTTTGTCGTGTTGCTATATGGCTTTGACGTGTGTCCATATCGCTTTATCGCTTTATCGCGTTGTTGCCAGAGGGTGAAACAGCGATGTCCCCTCTCGGCCATCATAATAACCATTGTTTTACCTCGTTTCAATAGTTATAAAATTGAATTTCACGTCGTTTGGAAATTCTGTCTGCATGTGACCCACGCTTAGTGATACGAATGTTTTCGATGCCGTGGGGACGCCATGACGTCCCGATTCGGTTATAATTTTACGATTTCTTATTGGTTCGATCGAATGTATCCCCCTACCCCGGGGAGAGATGACGTCACGATTCGGTTATTTTTCGTCTATAGACAGTAACAATCATCAGCCGTGACTTAGTAAACTTTTAAAAACCCAAAATGCGTGAACAATGTATCTTTCTGTTTAAAACATAGTTGTCGTTTTCTGATTTTGTCTTGCTGCCCATTTCTTCAGTATGACGTTGCAACAATGTTGAACTAATTTGTAAATATCTCTCACTCAGATCAGCCATGTGCATGTTCATATGTTACATAAAACTTGGCTTCAGTTGAAGATAGAATATTATGATGCCTGAACACCTTCCCATTTTATTCTTACATGTTCGTTATTTTTACAAACGATTGTTTAAACGTGTTTGTTTTATTTTCATTATATCATCTCGAGATGAATAGTTATATAGTATATAGACGCCTTCTTTCTGGAAGTCTAAGATGGCTAGAATATAACTAACGACATAGCCTAGACTACAATTAAGTCTCTGAAATGATATATAGGCTCCTACGGAGAGATGGACGATGAAATGAAATATTTTAGAATTCGCTTTTTTTTTCAAAACAGAAATGTTATCATGTCTTTTATCCAAACATGTAATAAACTTTGGGGGTCACCAAATGATTTAAGAGTTATCGGTATTAATAGTAACACCCCTGTCAGCAAATTACGCTATTTTTGACCGCTTTCACCCTTTCAACGATTAAACTCTGAATCCTTTCAGATACTACTTTATCACATATGCGGCTACAAAGCAAGTTTAAATTTTGAAAATTAATTACACTGTTAAATGTAATGAAATAAGACTAAGCAGCTTTGAATAAAAACGGCATTTTATCATCGTTTTTCGCATATTCAACAGGATTTTTCACTGACACACATATTTTAGATATTGCTAAAACGTTAACATGATGTGCGCAGTTGAATAAGCAAACGAATTCAGAAATAATAATAAGGGGTCACAGACCGTTTTTCATCACTTAAACCTCATTTTTTAAATCACCTACATAAACGTAAAAATCTTACGTCACGGCAGTTTTGATAAATTCAAATGTAACTTTGTAACTATTGTGTAATTATTATTGAATATACTATCAATATACGAGTGCTTAATGGAAGAACAACTACCAGTTTATTATACAAGGCGATTTATATTCATCACTTACTGGAGATATGTACGTAATTGAAATAACACACATGGTCACATATATACCGCGAATATAGGTGATGGCAACGACATGCGGCATGTTTATTGACATATCTATGCTTCAACAAATGTAATGCATATTATTAAGATTCATTTACAACAATAGATTGTTTCGCAAAATGTTACCGTAAGTGAATTCAATTTATTCGTCCCATCTCTAGACATAAGCTATCCAAAGTAAAAGCGTATTTTTCGATTTTCTCTGTAAATAAGCGTAAAAGTGAGTGTACTGATTTAAAAAGAATCAAATATAAATTGGTATAGTAACCATGTGCTCGTTTTTGAGTAAAACAATTAAAATTAGAATTGTTGTATGTATAATGTTCCTGATTCGTAGCTGTGTGCTATGTTTTACGTAGAACCGGTATAAAAGCGCTCCAATATGTTGATTTGAATTGATTCCTTTTTACTCCTTTGTTTGTAGCATAGAACATTAAAATTATCAATCACACCTCGATACATGGTCAGTAAATTATAAGACAAATAGGTGCTTTTGTTAAATGTCCGGGATTCATTGTTATTCAACACTCGCAAATATGGTTTATTACTCAACCGCGGTGAGATCACTCATTAGATAACAATGAGTTGGTTAAACACATGTGTGATAATCTTCTCTTCCATGGAATTCCTGAAATGCCAGAAGAGCCACGCGATGTTGTTCAAAAGTTTGTGAAGGACAACCTTAATTGTGATGTAAATGTCCAACTTGTGCGCGCTCATAGAACGGGACCACGTCAATCTAACAGACCCAGGACACTTGTTGCGAAATTTGCAAACTCTGATGAACGTTGGCAAGTGTTAACCAGTACAAGAGCACTAAAAGATACACTCTATGGAGTCAGTGAACAATTCCCCCAAGAGATCGTCAGTAGACGAAAGGAACTTCTCCCACTATTTAGAGAGGCACGGCGCCGAGGCTGCAAAGCGAATCTGTCAGTTGACAGGCTGTACATCGATGGCAGACGATGTTTTCCTGGAGAGGACCCGTTCGAATCCCAGCCATTCGAGGACAACCGTCCACCCAACAGAAGCACCTACGCTAACGCCATGAGACACACACAGCCGAACAAGTTTCGCAAAATAGATGACGACAAACATGACTAGGTTTGTGATGAAAGTATATCAACTTGTGACAATGGTAGTCACTCGAAGAGAAACCCATAATACACAAACTGACGGATATAATGATGAACTCAATCTTTTATATATTAATGTATGTGGACTAAGAAGACGATTAACTGTCCCAGAATTTAATCAATTCATATGTGCGTAAAGTATTCTGTTTTTCGTTGAAACTAAACTTGATGACTGTGATACTATTGAAATACCAGGCTATGACATATTCTACAACAACAGAACTCCTGTTACAAACAGACGCTCTGGTGGTATAATATTTGCTATCAGAACTGATATCAGTAAATACTTCAAAACAGTTGAAGTAAAATCGGACTATGTGCTCATCTTTGAAACTTCAAGTGATTATTTCCATTTTAAATTTCAAAATAGCCCCACTGACTATGTATATATTGGAGTTAACTATATACCCCCTGAAGGATCAAGGTACTATGACGAGGACACTTTTTCAGAGTTGAACTCATCAATACAGTCTATACGTGATAGTCTGTTCTTAATCGGAGATATAAATGCCCGTACAGGAACATTGAAAGACTATGTGTTATGTGAACATGATGTCGTAACTGAAGATCTGCTCCCACTAGACGTGTGTGATTTTATGAATGATGTTGAGAAATTTCAGGCATTAAGTATTCCAATTCAAAGATGTAACGAAGATAAGGGCAGAGTTAACTCTCATGGATATAAATTACTTGATTTTTGTAAAAATAACAATGTGTATATTTTGAATGGACGGATGGGAGAAGACAGAGCTATTGGTAGAGTCACTTGTTAAGGTGTAAGCACTGTTGATTACGCCATAGCAAGCGCTGATATTTGACAGACCGTTGGTGATTTAAAAGTTTTAAACCGACGGCGGTAGCCGGACGTTTTAAACGCTGAAATTTGCGGTTGTTCAATAACAATGGATCCCGGATATTTTAAAAACGCAACTTTATATCGATATTGAAACATGACCGATAGTTATCAGGCGTTTTGAAGCGAACTCTCGTTTTGTGTAGGCCTACCTAACTCTGAGTGGAGAAGACTTTGCGACTGTTCCATTTTGTAAGAGATGTGGTCCGGTCAAAACAAGCAATGGTCACTTACAATATTCACGTATCCTTTTTGATGGCAATAAACATTTATCGGCGACATCAACACAGTAAAATACCTAGGAACAAACATCTAAACCATTGTGACAATGACGCTAGCATTGTGACGTCAAAACGGTTGATCACTATGGCGTCATGCAATGGCAACGGTATTCTATGAAAAAAGCTGCATAAAAGATGGCGTCAAACTTAGACAAATTTAACTAGTTGAAAACATTTTAGTTACTTGAAACTAATTCATATTGAGAGTTATTTGTGACCAATATGGTATTATATACACATGTTAGAACATGACAATGACACATGTCAAACTTGAGTAAGGCCCACACATATCAGAGAAATAGAAAAGTTAAATCTTGAGTCGAACTGAATCCAGAAAACATGATTCGCGGTGATTCGACGCATGTAATTGGAGGGTATTCGTTGTCATTCAAAATAAGGAAATCAATCAATCATTATCAAGGATACACGGAAGTCATGTTACAATAACCTCAGAATGTGAACATAGCTGACAAAGCCATGACGTCTCAGAGTTGATGACGTAATAAGTCTTTCACGACATGATGTCGATGATGTCACAATGCTGTGGTATCACTTAGGTAAATACTGAAGAGACCTAATAGACAATAACTAACGAGTAACGGGGAATGACAAATCGTGGGCTTTGTGCAGACAGTACAAAGTGCATTTTTGGCACATTTTCACTTTTTTTTAGAAATTATTGATTGCTTCAATAATCTTCATGTTGTGTTAAAATGTTGTAATCACTAAAATATTTAATTATGTAAAAAGGTACCGAGTGAATAACTCAGAAATATATTGTACAGAAAGGAACCAAGTGTCACTTGGTACCTTACAGTACTGTGATTCACAATGAAACTATTGGGAAATGTCAGTGCATAAAGACCTTTCTGCCCCAAAGTGATTGAACAAAACGGCGGTACCATCTGCAATAATTAACATGATTAATAAAATATGGCTGTATTTGCCAGAGACAATAAGGCATACTATACTTCAAAGCCGCCTTAATTTAAAATCCTTGAAGTGATTATATCAACATTATCAGTGCCAGAGATATGAACATTGGAAACTAAAAATGCGATTTTCTCAAAAATACCTTTTCTGCACCAAACCCTCGAAATTATCTTGGCGAGAGAATTACACATTTGATATAACGAGCGAAAGATAATCTCTCATTCCCCGTCACGAGTTGGTTATTGTTTATATTACCCATATAAAAAAATAAAATAAAAACGCGAATATTAAAAGCCAACTGTTTCCCTAAAAGGACCCGAGAAAGAGGCGAATCTCCATATCCATACGTTAGTGACGTGGATTCACTACTTGCGTACCTATCCTTGTTTACTACGCGCGATTAAAATTCCCCCTGCGAAAATGTATTTCACAATAAAACATAGATGTGGTTTTATGTGAAAGTGTTGTATTTCGGCCCAATACTATCAATCCATGATTATACAATATAAGTTATTACAAATTTCATATCAAGAGATTTGGGAAGCCCAAAAGCAAGTCGGCGCAAACCGAAAATCTCTATGACGTTACAATCAACACTGTGACATCATAACTACTCACAACTATGACGTCATTGCTTTCGAACGATAGCCGTCGCTCTTGAAGCTTCCGTGGTTATATATAGTAAATTAGTAATCGCTAGTTTTAAAATTTTATAACAATTTAATTGTTTCGTCCGACATTTGATGCGTAGGCACATGTAAGAACGTTCTAATTTCAACTACGAGAAACAAATAAACCATGTTTAAATGCAGTAGATGGATTCTACAGTTTTTTTTGTAACAACCAATCAAAAGGTAGAAAAAGGTGTAACTCCCATGTGACTTACATGAACAATACTAACACTTACTTACATTTTTGGCTCAAGGAATGAGGGTATTGTAGTAGGATATAAAAAAATTAGAAATAATTGTATCTTTTTAGCTAGGTTTGGCGTCCGGATATCGGATATCGTTCATACCGATCCAAGTGTCCCCCCCCCCCCCCCCTCTATCCAAGTGTCCGATGTCAAAAGCTAAAATGATTAAAGACAAAAATTTCAATGCAAGAATTTGAAACAGGATAAATTAAATGACTACATATGCAGTATTTCTCAAATACAAATACATTTTATAAATCATATTTAAGCTGTGAAAATGTTATTATATATAAGTTAGTAACTGTTTAAGGGCATCTCGTGTTTCATGCTCCCTGCTTCGTTTTATTCAACGATAAAGCACGCCAACTCGTCTTCTATTTCTTAAATAAAAAGACCCTTATGTTTATTGACAGGCGCGTATTTCGTCCATTGCTATAAAGTGAAAAGATATCAAATGCAAATATATATTGTAGTATTATGAACATAAATAATAAATATATTATCTAAAATTAGTGCACGTCATTGTCGAAATTCTGATGAAAAGAATTACAAATTCATTCATTCAAGACAATAAACTGATGTCAAACCTTTCCGACTTAGAGACTTCATTATACAATACAGTATGCCCGGGGATGCCGACAGTCTTTTATATAGGTGTATATTATTAACATTAAACAGTTTTGTCACATAAAGTTTTAGGTTGTTAGTGTTAGTGTACTATCATGGCTGGACAGTTTAGTTGAATGAACTTGTTGGATACTTGTGATAATAAAGTGGAACAATTATCCCTTAAAAGTGTGTTTAATGTATCTATAAATTCAATTCAATTTGGTATGCATGTATTCATTTTCAAGATCACCCCCACAAAATGGGCAATTAGCCTCAATGATTGGACTCGAACTAGAGCGTCTGTGTGATAATATTTTAGTTTGGAAGAAGTACATCTGAATTTGGAAAGGAAGCGACGCAGTTTGGCTGACTTTCTTTGATTTATAAATGGCTCCATCCGAAGGGTCGTCTAAAAGGTACAGTAAGATGGTAAAGTAGAAGATGCATGCAATGGGCGGACCATGCAGTCTCGCATCCACACATCTTTCGCACTCGATTTAAATATACTAAACACTTGTTAACATCACCAACATCTTTAGTTTGCCAAACATTTATGAAAATAGTACAAATAGGACAAATATACGTTGCCCTTGGTAATCGAAATATCGTTGCATATGAATAACGATGTTTTACCGACCGATTTTCTAACGTTCTAAAAATGTTTAACCAATATTTTATAACACGTTGGTACGAGTAATCGGCCGTTAATTCACTAACACTAATTACTAGACATTTAAAAATCGTTCCAATCGAAAATTCCGAAAATAAGTCACTGTATTTACTGGTAAATTATGGAAACAACTGAACATATTAAGAACGGGCGCTAAAGGTTTATTTCATTGTTTTGTCAGTATCATGGCATGCTTTGAAAAACAATATTTCTGCAGAAAAATACTATATATACCCAAATATTTAAAATAAGTAACTAATTCAATTCGCTCACCGCTTTTAACAATTTAAAGGAAGAATTAAATCTAAGTACAACCCTCTATGGCAATCCAAATCTACCACAATAAGTCGATGAAAACATGTTTCACCATGTTGATGAATTCATTGGAAAGAGTCAGCGGTTCAATTAAAACATATTCATATATATAATGTACTTGTCATAGCAATGATATTTGTCATTGTATAATGCGTTAATGATTTATATTACATGTTTACCAACTGCAGCTATGCCTTTCCTTCATTTGTAGAGTTTTAAATTCCCTTCTGCATGTGTCATGTACTTTAGCCTTGTCAATTGATTTGTCGATTATGTTGAGAGGGCTTCTATAAGTTTTATAACTTTTGCCTAATCCGTTTCTTAAATGAATAAAATACGTTTCAATCAATCAATCGTCAGCAAACAAAGGGAAATATTATTCTTGATATATCATAATAAATATTCCAAGTGTATCTTTGGGCAATGGTATGAACTAACTCATTAATGTACATGATTATGCCAAAACTAACTTATTTATGTGTAAGTCTTACCCGGTAATGTGAAAATTTTAAATACACATTAGAGAACTACAATTGTTAATATTTCATCATGTCCTTCCATTATTTCAGCTACAATCAGCTATAGACTATTTGTGTTCCTAAACCAGCACAATTATAAACTCAATATGCATGTAAATTTCCTATCCTTTGTAATGATAATAATTTAAGTCGATTCAGAATAACCGATTAGATTATATTAGAATGTACAAAGAGTAGGTAAATAATAATTGGTATAGTTGAAAGTATTTGAATGTATTTCTTTAGCTTGAAACAGGTGCATTTTTAAGACTTTCAATATATTAGACTTTTAGTATATTTCGATAGCATACACGATGAAAGTAATATTTCCTCCAGTGTTTAAACTAAATTCATATACAAACAAAAATGTAAGCTCGACAGCATTCGTATTTTTGTGATATTTGAAAGTCCGTATTAAAAACCATTGATTTAGTTAGGCTTCATAAAAAAATGCAGTAAGTACAATGTATGTATAGTAAGACAGTATTTAGTCAAAAGATAGGAAATGATTTGACTTGAGATGATTTGAGTTTTAATTAACGTTGCTTTCAAAAGTTTGGCACAGACACGTCATGCATACATGTGATGCATACAGCGGGCATTTTAATAGTGTGTTGAGTTCATCCTTAGTTTAATGAATGCAATTAAAACATTATTTATCCATTAATTTAACGTTTGCAAAGCGATCTGTTTAAATCTTCAATGTGGTATACCTCCAAACCGAAATTTAGCGAGGGCACCATCCATTGTGTTGTTGCGGTCACAAATTATTCCAAAAGATATAAATGGTGTTATTGTATCGAGAAGCAATGACTGTTATCGAAAACTACTATTTTTACGATAGTCGACTTTGTACATTGACGATATGAAGGTAAAGTAGTTTTTTGGTGGTTTTTTTTTTATCGGAAACCGCACACTGCACCGCGATTGACGCGCGCCATGTCAATTAGTCAAATCTTATTTTGGAAACTTATTTCCCGCAAACAAAAAGACAAATATGAGTTAATAATGTTTAATAGATCATATAACTATTGCGCCTGTAAATGGCCGGAGGTGTAGTTTCGTTTTCTGTACATGCATAATGATGTTGCTAAATATTAATTGGAAACTATAGTAAATATGTTATATTTGCGATTGGGATGAACATGCGAGGTGAGTGGACATAATTGTACGTAAATAGCACATACATGTATGGTGAGTTGCAAAAAATAAAATGTTATAAAACAAATGATTGCATGTTTAAGGTAATCCTCAGTGAGATAATCACTGTTAAAATGCCTATATTGACGCAACTTGTTTCTCCCATTTTGAGTAGTGTCAAACTGAACATTGTTACCCCACTCAGCTTTCTGAACAGTTCCAGAAAGAAGGCGTATTTCTACGGAAGCATCCTAGTGCTACAGTGAGATTTTTTTAATATATCTCCTAATTAGGACTTAGTTATCACCTACTTAGGAGACACTAAGTCCTAATTAGGACTAAGTTATCGGCTAATTAGGACATAACTATCACCTAATTAGGACATAAGTAACTCTTAATTAGGAGTTAGTATCTCCTAATTAGGAGTTTGTATGTCCTAATTAGGACTTAGTTATCTCCTAATTAGGCGATAACGAAGTCCTAATTAGGAAATAGTATCTCCTAATTAGGTGATAGTATCTCCTAATTAGGAGATAAAACAAATTCTCACTGTGGCACTAGGATGCTTCCGTATATTTCAATATAACTTTCTAGATTATACATGTGATAGACTGTGCTTATTCATAAACGCTGCAATCCTGTTGGTCCGAGTTGCGTTAACGTGTTGTAGGATTCCATGTGAAAACAGTCAAAACACGTCTCTTGATACGATTACAGTGATTATTCTTGAAACGTGTCCTTTCTTTCCCCGCATCTTTATTCATTAAATGATGTAAAATGTAAAAATCTTGTCATTATAACGTCATGTCCATGCTTTACTGTTATTGTTACGGTTTAAATGTAAATTGGGAAAGTTAACGTGGTTTCAATATAGATTGATAAATTTGAAATGATACGGTTGTTTAAAACAAATCTCAATAACGTTGCTGTCTCGCGATACAAAGGCATATTGTTGCTTGGTTATGACATTATAATAAATACATAAACTTAATGTGTAACTAATTACTTTTACAGTAAAATGCTTATGTGCAAACCTACGCTAAACGTCAACGGAATTGTCAAAGGGGCGATAATTTTTATATTTTAACGCGCTTCACTAAGTAGGTTAACAATGAAACATCTCTGAAGATATCTCTGACTGCATATTTTAACGGTCATACAGCATCCAAAAAATTAAATAAACATATTCGGATTTACTATTGTCTGAATATATACATTGAAAATTAGACATTGACATTTTAGTACAACATTAATATTCATTATTTGAATTCATGGTCATGTTTTCTTTTCAGTCAACATTTTATAAACCTGATTTAGTTTGAGCACAATCCGCTATTTATTCTTTTAAAATAATCTTAAAACAGTAGTTAATATTTATTTTATATTTATGTTCAGGGAACTAATTTTCATTTGCCAAAATATCGTTTTGTGTCACATAATGTCACATTATGAATGGACAAATCAAGGGTTGCACATGATCTGTGTCGGAAAGCAAAATAAAAGGATATAAAAGACACTGCGTGATTTTTGTCTAAAAGCTGCAAGTAGTTAGTTATCATGATTTATTATTAATAAAATATTTAAAAAAAATACTTAGTTAACCTACTTTTAGCTTTGTTTAGGTGAAACGTACAGGTCATCGTGTTGCCCGGTCCCTATTTGTAAAATAAGCCTCCAATTAAAGTCTGTTTGATTTTATCGATTATTTAAACAGAATATAATATCTAAACTGAATATGTAAACTTGTAAACACCGTGAGAAAATAAATACAAGCCAGTCATATAGGATATATGCCAGGAAAGAAATGAAACATCAGTTAGCAATGAGCATTCATTAGAATACATACATAACATATGGTAAGGGCTAAATAAGAAAGGTTGACTTATCAACACGTGTACTTTGTTCATCACTCTTAATCTAACAAATTTAAAACTTTGTCGTTTTTAAATATTGTCTTGATATTAAAACTAGATGTAGGAATACCATTTGTTTATGACTTTGTAGGAACGTCGGGTTTAATTTCAACAATTCAGAACGTTGTATTGACGTCGTGTTTCAACGTTCTATTGCATTAGACGTTCGAATAAAACGCTCTTATTACGTTGTGCTAAACTCACCCTAACCTAATATAACCAATGCACAACGTTGGATTGACGTTAGAATTTAACCCTGACCAATTCACAGCGTTGTAAATACGTTGTATTTTAACGTTGTATTTACATTGGAATGAGACGTTATAATACAACGTTCTAATGACGTTGTAGGAACGTTGGATTTTAACTGAACCTATTCACAACGTTGTATTGACGTTGTGTTTCAACGTTGTATTTACGTTAGAATTAGACGTTAATATACAACATACTTATGACGTTGTTAGAACGTTGGTTATTAATCCTAACCAATGTACGACGTTGTATTGACGTTGTGTTTCAACGTTGTAATGACGTTTGAATAAGACGTTCATATGACGTTGTAGGAACGTTGGTTTTTAAACTTACCAATCAACAACGTTGTATTGACGTTGTGTTTCAACGTTGTATTTTAGTTAGAATTAGACATTAGTATACAACGTCCTTATGACGTTGTAAGTACGTTGGTTTTTAACCTAACCAATGTACGACGTTGTAATGACGTTGTGTTTCAACGTTGTGTTGACGTTAGAATGCGACGTAAGAATACAAAGTTCTAATGACGTTGTAGGAATGTTGGTTTTTAACTGAACCTATTCACAACGTTGTATTGACGTTGTGTTTCAACGTTGTATTTTAGTTAGAATTAGACGTAAGTATACAACGTCCTAATTACGTTGTTAATACGTTAGTTTTTTAACATAACCAATGTACAACGTTGTATTGACGTTGTGTTTCAACGTTGTAATGACGTTTGAATAAGACTTTCATATGACGTTGTAGGCACGTTGGTTTTCAACCTAACCAATCAACAACGTTGTAATGACGTTGTGTTTCAACGTTGTGTTGACGTTAGAATGCGACGTAAGAATACAACGTTCTAATGACGTTGTAGGAATGTTGGTTTTTAACTGAAGCTATTCACAACGTTGTATTGACGTTGTGTTTCAACGTTGTATTTACGTTAGAATTGGACGTTAGTATACAACGTCCTAATTACGTTGTAGGAACGTTGGGTTTTTTTCCTTACCAATTTACAACGTTGTAATGACGTTGTGCTTTAACGTTGTATCGACGTTACAATACGACGTTAGAACACAACGTCCATATGACGTTGTAGGAACGTTGGTGTTTTACCTAACCAAGTAACAACGTTCTATTAACGTTATTTTGTTACGTTGTCTGGACGTTACATGAAAACGTTGGCTCTCCAACGTTGTAGCAACGTCATAATAACGTTAGAATAAAACGTAACCAAACCTCAACGTTGCTACAACGTTGTTCAACGTTGTCTGTTTGCTGGGTTCAGGCCCTTCAAAATTATTCTCCTGGTCTTTACATGTACTTGGGCGATTTCAATAGCCACCACCCGAATTGGGGAGTAAAAGATAAGCTCGATTCCAACGGCAAAATAGTTGGTGGTTGGGTCATAAATAACAATCTTGTAATCCATAAAAATAATTCTCCAACTAGGTACGATAGCTACATGGACCTTATGTCTGCTATCGATTTAACTATCACTACCCCGGACATCGCTATAAATACCGAGTGGCAGGTATCTGATGATCTGAGGGGAAGTGACCATTTTCCTATATTCATTACTCTAAATAATTTTCTACCTACAAATCACTCAAACATTCCAAATTCCAAACACCGCATCCACTGCAAAACAACCCAGAGATAACAAACCAATCAACAAAGCATTCACAATGGAGGAGCTTCAATTTGTATTAAATAATAGGAAAAAGGGAACAGCCCCAGGGCTTGACCTGACCTCCTACCAAATAATTAAGAAGCTACCCACCTCCACCCTCACCCTCACTACCATTTGGCAAGTAGGAAAGCTCCCCTCCTACTGGAAGGAAGCTTTAGTAATACCAATAAACCCAATAAACCCCCCGGGGATCCAAACTCCTATAGGCCCATCTCCCTTACCTCAAACTTATGTAAAGTAATTGAGGCAATGGTAAAACATCGCCTCCAAGCTCATCTAAACAAAAACCCATTAAATAACGACCAGTGGTTTCACTCCTGGTCGTTCTACTGTAAACAATCTTGCTCGCTTAGAGCAAGATATTAAAAAATCACAAAACAAAAAGCAATATACACTTGCAATATTCCTGGCTTTTTCCAAAGCTTTTGATATGGTGTGGCATAATGGTCTCATCCAAAAATTAATTAAAAAAGGCCTTTCAGGCAACATAATGAATTATATCCAGGATTTCCTACACAATAGGCAAATAACTGTCAGGGTCGAAAACCAAAAATCTGATAACCATCATTTTGAAAACGGCACCCCACAAGGCAGGATCATTAGCCCCACCTTATTCAACATCATGGTTGATGACCTTTTCGAAGGTATCAACAACAAAATAAACACCTCCAAATTAGCAGACGACGGTGCCCTATGGGCAATTTATAAAAACCCAAGTAACACTACCTCCTTACTACAAACGGCGCTAAATAAAATCGACCGCTGGGCCGATAAATCGGGCTTTAAACTAAATGCGGCAAAAACCATAGGGGTAGTATTCAAACATAAAAATTCGCGCCCTATCTTCCCCTTCATATATCTAAAAAATAACCTAATTAAATTCCAAAAACAAACTAAATTTTTACGGCTAATCTTTGACGAGCATCTCACATGGGAAGCTCATGTCAAAGAACTTAAACTTAGATGCTCGAAAGACCTTAATGTCATGAGAGCAATCTCCGGCACAGGCTGGGGAGCAAATAGGCAAACCCTTCTCAATCTCTATTCTTCCCTTATAAGGTCCAAACTGGACTATGGCGCACCCATTTATAAAACCTAAAATTCAACCCAAAAAAATACTCTAAATTCTATCCAATATTAGGCACTTAAGGTAGCTACCCGCACCCAAATGGGTACCTCACTCGAAGCTCGAAATACGGGGCATCACCCTATCGCCCCACTACCCAACCCAAAATAAATCTCCATCCTAGCAAAATAACTTCTAAACAAAACCCCAAACTCGCGCAAACTGCCGCACTCAACTACATACAAGAATACTGGTCCGACTGGTGTCACATATACATAGACGGGTCCCGGGACCCCGAAGCACGCACAATAGGTGTAGGCATACAAGTGCAACATCCACAACCTTTATCCTACTCCAATAGGCTCCCTAACGACCAATCGGTCTACACTGCTGAGCTTATGGCCATAGCACTCGCTTTATCCCACCTCAAAATTAAAAATCAAGGCAAAATTCTCATCCTTTCGGACTCCCTCAGTGCCCTTCAGGCACTCCAAAACAAATCCACCAAAAACCGCCCTGATTTAATTTCCAAAATTCTAAATTCAACCCAAAACCTAAATAATCAAGGAAAGGCAGTAAAGCTGCTATGGGTACCAGCACATGTCGGCATATTTGGCAACGAAAAAGCTGACAAAGCTGCCTTAAACTTCCAAATTCCTCACCCCCTTTTTCATTCGAAACAAGAGGCCAAAAGCCTATCAAAATCTCATGCAAAGCGAGCATGGCACCTGCAATATGCAAAATCCAGCAAGGCACACCACACCAAACAAATTCTGTCTAAACCCCTAGGCAAACAATAAATTTATTCCAAAAATAAAAATATCGATAGGACAATAATTAAGCTAAAAACGGGGCACACAAAATTTAACTATTACATCCACAAAATCAAAAACATTTCCGCAACATGCCCACACTGCTGCCCACAAGCAGAAACAGAACAACACATTCTTACCGAATGCCCATATTATGCGGCCTTCCGCCAAATACTTGAACTAACCCTAAGGGCCAATAATATCTCAATACATAACATATACAAAATCCTATATCAAAACAATAACCATAGTACCCTCCAAGTGGTCGGCACTTACCTATAAGATTCGGGCCTTCTGGGCCGAATCTAAAAACACATAAATCAATCTAAAACCCACCAAAATTAACAAATAAACCTTCCCCCTCCTCCCCCTCCTCTCCCCTCCTTAACCTAACCTAGGCACTATTCTAAATTTCAAAATTTCAAAATTAGCCTTCAACCCTTTTCGGCCGTGGCATCAAAAATTATCCTTTTTTTGGAAACCTTTCGAAACTTAATTAATGGTCCTTGTGACCCGAGTGAGAGAACAGCTCCGCTGAAAATCGCTCGTAAAATCTCTGTATTCATCATCATCATCATCATACCTTCTTTATATGTTACATAGGTAGGTAGATATACCTAGGTGTATTTTTAGGGTCTGGCGCCTGTGGATATACACTTTACTGAGCAATAAGTCATACCAGTTCGAGTTGAAATCTATTCTACGCATAATGTGAGGTAAAACCTGGTCGAAATTCATATGATGTTTATACAATAGTCGATTTTGAAGATTTTGCAAGTGTAAAGAATCATGCCAAGACACCAATAACCGGACAACAGTATTAACACTGTCTGCTTCATCGAGGCCTTACTGGAAATCTTTAAAATTCTTATTTTTCCAAAGATAAACATGTTATTAAGCTGTAAGTCATGCCAGTTCGAGTGGAAATGTATCCTACTGAGATATTCATACTGGAAGGAATTCATATGATATTTAAACAATAGTTGAATAAGATGATTTTCAAGTGAAAAGACTCATACTCAAATCGATTAACCGGACAACAGTATCGACAATGTCCGGTTCATCGTGGCCTCCCGGAAACCTTTAAGATTCTAATTTCTCCACAGATATACGTGCTGCTATGTACTAAATCATACCAGTTCGAGTGAAAAGATATTCTGTGCGAACTGAGAGATACATCCTGGAAGAAACTCATACGATACTTACACTTTAGTCGATATAGATGCACCAAGTCACAAGTCAAGCTCAGAAAGCGGCTCCAAATCCCGCTTTTTCAGATAAGCTAAACTGTGACATCAGCAATACGGCTCGAAACATCGAAGTTTTCCTTTAGTGAAATTGGTGTTTTTGGATCCACTTTTGGAATTGTTTTTCCATGTTTCAGTTGAAGCCGTGGAGCCTTCTGTTTGGGGTATACCCCCAAGTCCCCAGTCCCCCACCCCGACCCCTCAAGCCATTCGCTTCACTTCTTATCTTTACTATCATTTTTTAATATTCAAAACTTCTTGCCGACTTTTGGACTTAAACATTTAATTTACACACCATCTTTTTAAAAAAAAATTTATGGAGGTGTACTTACACTTTGAAATTATCTGTTTGTCTGTTGTTTGACGAAATCACCAATGGTGGAAGCAGACGTTAAACTCCTATCCAACAACAACAGCTTTTTTGCGTTGTACCCTACACTTTGACGATGGGTGTGGTTCCCGATGGCAGGTGGGGTGAGGATGTAGTGTCTTCATGTACACGTTGGTCTATCGCTTCTAAGTCAAACTTCGTAAGCGAAATGGATTTGTCTGTACTGGTTGAGTGAATGGTACATTCCATACGGGTAGTTGCTGGTGGTTCACACTAAATGGGAGAATCATAATTATTTCGCTAATATACTTAAACAAAGCATTACACCACTTTGAAGATATTTGCATCTAAGCGCTACAACTTAGATGTATATGCAGCTGAAGCATTGAGGAATAACAAGTTATTTCATTAAAGAACTCCTAATGCCTTTTTCACAATTACCTTTCAAAGTATGGTGACTTTGAACATGTGAACAAGTTGGATATGTTGAAGATTTTATAGAAGCGTCATGTGAAAGAGTTGCTTCCCCTTGACCACCCTACGATGCTGATGTGAGTAGACAAACTGACACCAATACCTCATCAGAGAGACACAATATCGCTAGAAAACTAGAAAAAGGGCCATTAGCACAATAATTTATATGACTAATGATTTTTAAACATAAGTTCATCAAATTTGACTTTCATTTTGATGTGTGAACAGGAAATTCACACTTTCGTTTTGGCTTACATTGTGTTGTTGCGGGTCAGGCCTGCCAAATGTTATAGATGGTGCTATTGTATCCAGAAGTACTGAATGTTGCAATTGCTGTAAATGACCAATTTGAAGACAGTCGACTCAGTATAGTGACAATATATATGTAAAAGTAGTCCTGGTCGAAAACCAGACACCTTATCTCGATTAACTCACATCTATCAGCCAAAGAAAAAGACAATTGTAGGTTGATTATGCTTGAAAGATCTGTGCATGTAAATCGGACTTTAGTTTCGTTTCTTCAAATATTTTATATGATTCACATTGGTATGCAATTTGTTATCTTTACATAATAAAGAATTCTTAAGGAAAGTAGCACGAGTCAACGAATTAACACTTCATTCATTCATAAACAAGATTTTACTATTTCATAGACGGCTACTTCCATATAAGGCAAGATGTTTTTTTTCCTGCGCAAAAAGAGTCTCGCTTCCATCATTCATAAATTACGCATATGACAATTCATTAACAAACTCATCAATGAAACTACGCTCGTTTTAAGTCTTTCTCACAGTATACTTACTGTAACCATTGAATGCGTATTCTAAAAGCAGCCAAGGGTACATCTTCATTGTCCTTGCATTTCTAAACTATTTCAATTCTATTCGTTCTCTATTCCTTTTATTCAAACATCATTATCAAATCATATTCTACCTAACCAGTAGGTCAATTGCTCCCTTTTGAAAATAGGTCTGAAACAACCACTTCCGCTCTATTCATTTACGTAAGTACACGCTCACACCATTGTCTAAAGTCACACAATTGTTCCATGTAAACTTTGGGTCTCAATACTCCTAGAGATGTGGTAGAGACTTGAAACTTGTTTGAAAAAATATGTTACCACATAGGACAGATGTCTTAATTAAAACAATTGAACCGCTGAATCCGTTTAAAGTCGCTTGCGACTATATTTACTATTATGATTTTCAAACTTTCTTGTTTGCCGATTCCTGAAGTAGCGGCTGAACCGATTTTGATGTAACTTTCAGAGATTGTAGAATTCAATGGGATCTGAAGTCATTGAGTGAGCAATTAAAGGTCCAATTTGATTCTAAATTTCGATTTTTAACATGGGAACAAAATTTAAAATGCAGCTAGAGACTTGGAACTTTTTCTGAGCAGAAAAGTAAACATGACGAATTCGTAGGTCACGTGGTTTAGCCGCCATTTTGATTTGTTTCACTTTTTAAAACTCTCCGACCCCATGCACAATCTTCTTCTTTGAAGATACTTGCACCACAATGCTGAAACTTAGTTATGTATGAAGCTTGAGCATTGGTGAATACATGGTGTTGTTTTTCATGAACGAACTCTTAATACTGTTTGCACAGTAACCTTTCAAAGTTGGGCGACTTGTTACACAGGACCTACTTCAAGGGGACATTACTCCACCTTCCAAATCTCACATTTGCATGACCTTTTTCAGGGCTACCATAACAATATAGTGTATTTCCGAATCAATAAAATCACCGCTCGCGTACTGGCATTTCTGGTCACAATTAAGGCTGAAAAATGACAAAAAGTTTTTTTTAAATATGGGTAATAACAATGTAAGCAAAAAAGTTTAACATGACGAATTCATAGGTCACGTGGTTTCGGCGCCATTTTTATTTATAATGAAATTTATGATTTTGTTTGTTCTTAGTACAATATGAGATCTTTGGAATGGAAATTATTATAAGATCTGTGATTGGATAGACTTGTACCCTTTAAAATTTTACTTAGGTACGTGGATGTGTTGTAATACTTTTGTACAGGTGTATACATAGCATCACAAACTGATTTTTTGGTAAATTATACTGAACAATAACTTATATTATTGGTTTCTAAAGAGTTGCTGTGGTCGAATCATTGCAAGGTAAGGTAGGTAATTACTAGGTAAGCTTTGTTTGTTTACCTCGCCGCTAATGGCTGCAATACAGCCGAAGCGGTGTTAAACAATAACTCACTCACTCACTCACTCGTTTGTTTACAAGTTGGAGTGCGTATTGAATCTACTGACATCAATGTAATGTCAGTATCTAGCTTCAGAGATGGCAAATAATTCACAGATGTATATCTTGTATCATTTGCTGTTAGCTCTTTAACTGGATATACTCTACTTGCACTTGTCTTCATCACAACCCCCCTGATGTGATGATAAAGAAATGCATATACAACATAGATATAATAATGTATTCTTGTAATAAATTTCTAAAGTAAATATTTTTTGATGTAATGTATTTAGAATAGTTTATTCAATTTACAAACCTGGACGAGTTCATCCTAACTTGAAACAGCTTACATACAACCTTTAAAAGCCGGTGGCATTTCACTTGGTTTCAAAATCCCGGTTCCTCTAGGATCCCAATCTTGAAAGCATCCAAAGAAGTTTTCACAATCAAGTGTTCCAATTGCCCTTACATTGCATGTTCCCTTTAAAACGAATATGTACATCTGCAACCTTCTGTCAATGTGAATTAACATTCCTTCGAACAAGGATATTGGAATATCATTGACATGGGTCCCCGATGGAGGGTACTGATGTGTCAGGTCTACGTGCTGCAGAAACCATCGTCTCATTGCCATGTCTCGTTTATGGCGTTGCAGGGATGACAATCCGCGTTCATCTTGAGCTTCATACCATTCTCGAATTAATCTACAAAAATCAGCTTCCTTTGCAAACCCCTTGATCAACATTTCCCGTTCAACGTCTTCGCTAAATGTTGTTTTAGCATATGCACAGCTTCGTTTATCGAGAAGCTCCTCGACCATTGCATAATTAAGTCCAGTTTTATTGTCCTTTGCAATTGATAACCAGGCGTCACGCCGTATTCCAATCTTTGGCAAGCCACTTGTACAAATTTTAACACTAGCATTAACTAGAATATGTTCAGGATCAAGATAGCTTAAAAGCACACGTTTTGTATTCGGGTCAATACATGACTTTGGATACTAGATTTCTGGACTTTCGGTGTTGTGAACATTCACATGTTTGGAAATGGGAAACGATTCCTCATATGTTGAAACCCTTTGAGGAAAGATCATTTTCTTCATCATTTGGAATATGCTTTGATATCACAACGATTACAATACTTCGGAGAGAATAAGGCGATTGTTTTCGGGATTTAGATATGGTGATCCCATATCTGACATATTTTGAAACAACATTGACTAGTTCTTCCTTAGTTATCTTTTATTCAACAGTGATACCAAAATTTGTTGCACATGCTTTAAGTTCTGACTTCTGAAAGATCTTACTAATTCTTTTGGCATCAACAAGTAAGTCATTGAAATCATCAAATGTAATGTTGTTTTATTTTCGACCTCGATTTTCGTTGGATACCAACTCCTCAAGAACATATCTCAATATGTTATCAGCATATGCAGTCTCAGTAAGATCACATTCAGTTCCTTAATCATAGCCGTTGTTGTTGCTCTGCAACCCAATGTCATCAATGACATCACTCACAATCTGAATCTTTGTTTTGGTCAAGTTGGACAATAAGTCTGTTGTTGAAGGGGTTGCCGAAGGTTCCGCGTCTTCAACGACTCGCACATTTGATCTTGAATTGGATTCAGTTAATATGCATCTAGCAGCAGGCGGCGTGTTCAACATTGGTTATGCTGATGAAAGAACAAGGGATTTTTTGTGGAAGACACTGTCTGAATTACATCCACGTGGGGGTCCTTGACCAAACACCTCTTTGACCTCTTCGTTTTCCATCACAAAACAGCCGAACTCTTCAAATGTGTGCTGAGGGAATAGAACCGGTAGAACCTTTGAGCACAATGTTGCAACTGCGTTTGGGTCATTTGCAATGCCATGTTGAAGTATTGGTTGAACAGACGCATCAATTTCTGGTTTCACCCTTTTATTGAACACAACGTCAAAATGTTCCTTTTGTGCTCTAAGTGTCTGCAGTCAAAGGGCTTTGTGAGCTGTACTTCCTGTAACTCTTGCCTTTTTCCTTATCTCAAACCAGGTTTCTGTTCTTTGTTTTTAAGGGGCGTAGTTTTTTAAAGCCACACCGTTGGTAGTGAACAGTTTTGGTTAATGCTATTCAGACACACAAAATGTTCTTGTTGCATCAAACTGATACTATCATTAGTAGCCAGGAGGTGTCTTGTTAAAAAGAAAACCTACCAATTTCAAGTAATCCATCGATATCTTTGTGACGATTTTGAGCTGGTAAAGAGACGTTTGAATGAAACTCAATATAAATGCATGCTTCCTCTTCATCCAATTGCTTTCAGATTCAGACTTAAATCTTTCTAAACCAAGTTTGCGCTTCACGGTGATTTCCCTAAGTTCAAGGAGCCGATTTGCACCCGTTGATCAGAGGAGTGCATTTTAGCTCATCATGGGCTTATGGCATGGCATGGTGTCCGTCGTCCGTCCATCCGTCCGTCCGTCCATCCGTCCATCCGTAAACTTTTCGCTTTTTCGACTTCTTCTCCAGAACCAATGATTCCACAGAGCTGAAAAGTTGTGTGCAGACTCCTTGGCCAATGTGGATTCTAAATTGTAGATTTCGTGACAACATGACCCCAAACGGGGTCACAGGGGTCACATCCTTAAAAACCTTTTTTCATCTTCTTCTTCAGTTCCAAAAGGTCTAGAGAGCTGAAAAGTTGTGTGCAGACTCCTTGGCCAATGGGGATTCTAAATTGTAGATTTCGTGACCACATGACCCCAAATGGGGTCACAGGGGTCATATCCTTAAAAACCTATTTTCATCTTCTTCTTCAGTTCCAAAAGGTCTAGAGAGCTGAAAAGTTGTGTGCAGACTCCTTGGCCAATGGGGATTCTAAATTGTAGATTTCGTGACCCCATGACCCCAAATGGGGTCACCGGGGTCACATCCTTAAAAACTTATTTTCATCTTCTCCTCCAGTTCCAAAAGGTCTAGAGAGCTGAAAAGTTGTGTGCAGACTCCTTGGCCAATGGGGATTCTAAATTGTAGATTTCGTGACCCCGTGACCCCAAATGGGGGCACAGGGGTTACATCCTTAAGAACCTATTTTCATCTTCTTCTCCAGTTCCAAAAGGTTTAGAGAGCTGAAAAGTTGTGTGCAGACTCCTTGGCCCTTGGGGATTCTAAATTGTAGATTTCGTGACCCCGTGACCCCAAATGGGGTCACAGGGGTCACATCGTTAAAAACCTTCTTCTCCAGTTCAAAAAGGTCTAGAGAGCTGAAAAGTTGTGTGCAGACTCCTTGGCCAATGGGGATTCTAAGTTGTAGATTTCGTGACCCCGTGACCCCAAATGGGGGCACAGGGGTCACATCCTTAAAAACATATTCTCATCTTCTTCTCCAGTTCCAAAAGGTCTAGAGAGCTGAAAAGTTGTGTGCAGACTCCTTGGCTAATGGGGATTCTAAATTGTAGATTCCGTGACCCCGTGACCCCGTGACCCCGTGACCCCGTGACCCCAAATGGGGGCATAGGGGTCACATCCTTAAAAACCTATTTTCATCTTCTTCTCCAGTTCCAAAAGGTCTAGAGAGCTGAAAAGTTGTGTGCAGACTCCTTGGCCAATGGGGATTCTAAATTGTAGATTATGTGACCTCGTAACCTCAAATGGGGTCACAGTGATCATGATCTAAGAACCTATCTTTTGCTTGTAAACAATAACTTAAATAACTTAAATCAATGAAGTCCTGATGAACCCATGGCTCTATTTTTAGTTAGGCTCTCGCTATTATTCTTTGACAGAATATCAGGCAAGTTGTGTATGATATCAAACTCGTTTTTCAAACGAGTTTGCCTTTCTTGTAATGTTGGAGGTTTCTCTAACCCAAATATGTCAATATCGCCCATTTTGCCTCCATAAGTAAGTTTCTTTAAGTCAACGGCCAGTTTAAAAGCACGACAAGAGTTGTCTTGTTCCTTAGATTTGGTGTCTAGTATAGATGTAAGCACACCGGGTCGAGTGAAGTTATGACTGAATTGTGATGATGATAAGAGTTTTCTGTGAACACAAAACACAAAACACAAAAGTTGAGAGAGCTACAATCTGACGTGTTCACTTCACCCTCAAGACTTCGCAAACCACTCATAAAGCGGTGAAACTTGCCCTTGAACAGGCGTAGTCCTGTTCTCCAGAAGCATTTCACGGTGTCTGTGTATCTCATATTTGATGCAAACTTACACATATACCATCGTACAACGTCAACAAAGAGTTGAAAGGCAATCTTTTGTAATGGAAATCTCCCTTCACTTACAAGTTGCAAAAATCCAAATATATCATTCAAGTATCCAGAGTCCTTCAGGTTTGTATTGCATATTTAAATACATCAGACAATTGTTCATCGTGAGCATTAAAATCATCTGATTCATTTATGTCATGATCGGTTTGGGGCGCAGGCTCTTCACATATGTTAGAAGTAATCAGTACACAAATGCGCCCGCCTTTCAGCGTAACTGTTTGATCAGTATTGAGATTACATGGCTTAATGTCTATTCTTTTGAATGTTTTCCCACTCTGTTCACAAATAATTTTTTCAAGAAAATATAAAGACGTTTCAGAATGTTTGTCAGAAAAGTGTTGAAAGAATGATTGTATTTTAATACATCCAAAGTTACAGTAACCATAGATGATGTCATTCATAGTCGTATCTGGAAATGTAAAAATATGTGGATGGACACTGAAAATAATCAAAATTATATATGCCATATTACATTTCAAGTTAAATTTTCACTATTTGAATGGACCATGCGACTGCAAATATTTGTTAAAAACTGTAACAATCACTCTCACTCATGGTTAAAAGCCGCAACCGGGAATCTCAAAGCCGTCGCTTGTGATTTTCACTTCTGACATTAAATGTTCCCTTAAACTTATACACGCGAACCTAATTCTAAATTGTAGATTTGGTGACCCTGTGGCCCAATGACCTAAAAACCTATTTTCATCTTCCTATCCAGAACAAAAGACCTAGAAAGTTGTAATATTGTGTGCAGACTCTTTAGCCAATGGAGATTCTAGATTGTAGATATGGTGACCCTGGGTCTCCAAATAAGGGCCTTACAGGCCAAGACCTCAAATCCTATTTTCATTTTCTTCTCCAGAACAAAAAGACCTAGAATGCTGTAATATTGTGTGCAGACTCTTTAGCCAATGGAGATTCTAGATTGTAGATATGGTGACCCTGGGGTCCAAAATAAGGGCCTAATAGGTCAAGACATAACATCCTATTTTCATCTTCTTCTCCAGAACTAAAAGACCTAGAAGGCTGTAATATTGTGTACACACTCTTTAGTCAATGGGGCTTCTAAATTGTAGATATGGTGACTATGGGGGCCCAAAACAAAGGCCTCACAGGCCATGACCTTAAAACATATTTTCATCTTCTCCAGAACAAATATACCTAGAAGGCTGTAATATTGTGTGCAGACTCTTTAGCCAATGGGGATTCTAAATTGTAGATTTCATGACCCTGGGGACCCAGATAAAGGCCTGTCCTAAAACGCTATTTTCATCTTCCTCTCTAGAACCAAAAGACCTAGAATGGGGATTATAAATTGTAGATTTTGGTAACCAGTGGCCCCAAATAAGGAACACTTTTTTTGTTTTGTTTAGTTTTGTACAGGCATGGACAATGACACTCATGACATTGTCTGTTCTCTCTGAGTCTTAGTTTAATCAGTGCTGCCAGTGTTTAGTACCAGGAAGAGGCTTTTACATAATCAGGTGTAATAGAGGGTGACAGTCTTGGTCGAACTTGTAGAATATCAGGCTTTAAAAATCGTGTAAGCAGAGCCACGGGTCAGCGTATTGCATAGTGGTATGTGTGTTGACCTTGCTACAGTGCACAGTGAGAGAGAAGCATCTCTTTAGTGTGAACTAATTCTATCTTTTTCATGTTCTTGTTATGCACTGACAATTTAAAGACTGAGATTTGTCAGGGCTAGGGATTGTGCATTATATTGATAGCAATCTATTCTAGTCTTCATCATCAAACATAAAAAAACCTATGAGCTACATAGCCCATGGCTCTATTTTTCTACGGTGTGATTGTCGAGGTTATAATCGAAAGTTAGTGGGGTTTTTACTCTACTGATTGAGTAGTGAGGATGTATGCTTCCGATTGTCACCATGACGTGTACAGTTAAGATGCAAACAGAAGTTTGGAGATGGGTATCGGACCTTGATGTATATGGGATGTTTATGGGATGTATATGGAAGTGTATTAAGACATGCAACTAATATTGTTGATTTAACATGAAATTTGCTAAAAAAAATAACATGTTTTATAGATTACGTCGGTTTAAACGATCATAGAAACTGGCATATCGGGGCGACTCTGAATTATCTAAGCCTTCCGCAGTGAATGGAACGTTATTGCTGTTGTCAAAGTTTAAAAAAACGTATTGACAGTGTGCCAATGCGGGTTACCGTCCTTGAAAACGCCAGAAATGGCGCCACAAGATATTAACTGTTCAATATAATTGTTGTACAAAACAAATCTTAAAACCGTCAATGTGTATGTCATCAAGAGTGTCTGTTTTTGTCTCTTGGAAGCATAATATATCTCGGTTTGAAATTTAGTCTAAACATTCTGGATAGTCTAAACTCTTTCTTAAGCCACATCAATTCAGATCAAGTGCATTCAAAATACGAGTCTCGCAAGATCTCCGTGAAGTATTATTACCACTAACTGTTAAATTTTTCTCTTGAGGTATGTTTTGGTCATTGTAATCTATGTTATGGATACTAATATTGTCAGTGAATTTCCGGTTGAGGGCATAGTTCCGCTACGGTGATGAGTTGAGGTGTCTCTTGCCCACACACGTGTCCCTAGTGTCATACTGTTGGACGGTACACGCAGCGTAGCACTCAATATTACCAATATGGGAAGACGGACACAGGGTAGTATTTTTTCTGTAAGTCACAAGGGAGTTACACATTTTTCAGGATTTTGATTTGCTGTTACAGAAAAAAAACGATTTCATTGGTTGCCGGAAATATTTCATTCATCTTTCTAACTTTTCCCGACTGGTGAAACTGTCTTCTGCATTTAAACTTGCTACATTTTTTCCCGTAGTTGAAATTAGCGTTGACTTACATGTACGGGCGCATCGCATGCCAGAGGAATCAGTTAAATTGTCTGAAAACTAGAAACTAGCGATTACTGATTGATTTTATAACAACGGAAAGCTTCAAGAGCAACGGCGATCGTTCGGTTTGAGCCGACTTGCTTTTGAGCTTCGCAGATCTCTTGATATGAATGCTGCAATAACTGATATCGTAAAATCATGGATTGATAGTAATGGACAGAAAGGTAAAAGTTTCTACTAAAACCAAATCCATCTTTTATTGTGAAAGACATTTTCGCAGGGGACATTTTAATCGCGCGTAGTAGACAAGGATAGATACGTAAGAAGTGAATCGACATCACACGCGTATGGATATGGAAATTCGTGTCTTTCTCGGGTCCTTTTAGGAAAACGTTTGCCTTTTAATATTCGCGTATTTTCTTTAATTTGTTATATGGGTAATATAAACAATAACCAACTCGTGGCGGGGAATGACAGATTATCTTTCCCTCGTTATATCAATTGTGTAATTCTCTCGCCAAGGCTCGAGAATTACGCAATTAATCTAACTCGGAAAGATAATCTGTCATTCCCCGCCACTCGTTAGTTATTGTCTAATTATGTATTCTCCAGACGCACATCTCTCCGTTTGCAAAGTCCAGCTTAAAGAAAGATTCATAACCAAACATGGGTAGCGCCAATGTCGCACCCATTAACAGACGTTTGTGTTGAGCTATCATCTCCACACCAACACATGGACGACGTATGTTCAGACCTGTAACTTTCAGTAATTTTTTCAGAGTTTAATTTGAAATCCGTACACCAGTAATCTCACGGCACCTAATGTTAATTTTGGATGATATTTGTAATCTGTCACTTAGAGTAATCCTTCTAATCTGGCGATCTTGTCTATGGATGTTTTTCGGTTTACTCCCGCGACCAGGTTTCATCTTGAGGTAATTACTCTGTCGACAGAGATCCCATAATATTTAAATAACGCTCTTGGATTTGTAGAAGTCTCGGGCTGTTTGGCAGATGAACTTTCCTCCATTGATCTGGCCTGTGGCTTGGCATTTATGAGCATTTGTCAGGTACTGTCTTGGCATAGTTCAAAGGTGTGACAGGTGTATTGGGCGTACTGACATGGTGTTATCCCTCAATGAAATTTAAACACTTTTAAAATTAACCTATCGCCAAACTAAGCCCCCTGAAATAAAGTGACGTTACTCTTTTTATACTGTCAGTACGGCCATTTGCATTTCGGTTATAGTGTCGCTAAATAATTGAATGTAAAACGAAAGTACCAATTGAAAATTGATTCTTCGGTATTCTTAATTTTGTTTCAATACATTTTAAGGCCATTTGACAAACAATAATTTTTATTTCAACGGAAAACGAATGCGGAAGTATTGCAAATGTGGGATAACGGGATCGTGCATATTGATTTGCACTGATCATATAATAAATGTATCCGATCCGTTATCTTGAATGTTAGTTCACTTTCATATAAAACTGCAAATTTACAAACCATATCCAACGACCAAAAAGTTCAATCATACGAGTTCTGTCAACATTCACTTTAATTTCTTAATCTTCAATTTTACGTGTATTCAGTAAAACAATTTTTTAATAAAGTTTGAATTCAGAAATGAATTTCCATTGTTATACTTTAAATTTTGGATAAGAAAACATTGATATTGAAAGTAAACATTAGAGGGGAAAAATAAAGTAATACATGTTGACAACTTAATTATTAATTTTTAAATAGACCACATAGAAATGATCACAATCAGGGAACGACACACACACACACACACACACACACACACACACATATATATATATATATATATATATATATATATAGGAAAATACAATTGTCGAAGAAATCACGATGATTTAATCATAATTCACAAGCATGCTTTCGACCATCACGGGTCTCATCAGGTGAATGACGTTGAGTCAGTTGATGCGTCATAAAGTGTAATTATGACGTCACAATACATTGCATAGATACATTCATAGATACAACGCATAGTTATAGATGTACATTGGATTGATAATGACATTAGATTTTAGAATTGATTCTTGGCTTATATTTATTAATAAACAATAATTCTTTTTCTGCCAAGCAATCAGATTCAGTTGAATCCACTTTGTATATCGGAAAAACAGAATATTTATTTTTTCCACATAGTTCTAGATGCGCACTAAGAGGGATAGTACGATTGTGTTTTTGTTTAATTTGAGAACGATGAAGATTCATTCTCCTTTTTAATTTCAATTCTGTTTTCCCGATGTATATTTCTTGACATCCATGACAAACAATCATATAAACGACATTTTTTTAATCACATGTCATATTTCTTTTTACAAAAAACATTTTATTTGATGGTATACTAACTGATGTGCCTTCAATCAAAATAGTACATGTCGTGCATCGTTTATCACCACATTTTTTAACCTGAGGGGTATCCGTATTGGAGTCAAATTTGGATTTAGTCTGGAGATGGGTATCGGACCTTGATATATATGGGATGTTTATGGGATGTATATGGAAGTGTATTAAGACATGCAACTAATATTGTTAATTTAACATGAAATTTGCTAAAAAAAATAACATGTTTTATAGATTACGTCGGTTTAAACGATCATAGAAACTGGCATATCGGGGCGACTCTGAATTATCTAAGCCTTCCGCAGTGAATGGAACGTTATTGCTGTTGTCAAAGTTTAAAAAAACGTATTGACAGTGTGCCAATGCGGGTTACCGTCCTTGAAAACGCCAGAAATGGCGCCACAAGATATTAACTGTTCAATATAATAAGTTATACTGTTGTACAAAACAAATCTTAAAACCGTCAATGTGTATGTCATCAAGAGTGTCTGTTTTTGTCTCTTGGAAGCATAATATATCTCGGTTTGAAATTTAGTCTAAACATTCTGGATAGTCTAAACTCTTTCTTAAGCCACATCAATTCAGATCAAGTGCATTCAAAATACGAGTCTCGCAAGATCTCCGTGAAGTAGTATTACCACTAACTGTTAAATTGTTCTCTTGAGGTAGTTTTGGTCATTGTAATCTATGTTATGGATACTAATATTGTCAGTGAATTTCCGGTTGAGGGCATAGTTCCGCTACGGTGATGAGTTGAGGTGTCTCTTGCCCACACACGTGTCCCTAGTGTCATACTGTTGGACGGTACACGCAGCGTAGCACTCAATATTACCAATATGGGAAGACGGACACAGGGTAGTATTTTTTCTGTAAGTCATAAGGGAGTTACACATTTTTCAGGATTTTGATTTGCTGTTACAGAAAAAAAACGATTTCATTGGTTGCCGGAAATACTTCATTCATCTTTCTAACTTTTCCCGACTGGTGAAACTGTCTTCTGCATTTAAACTTGAAACATTTTTTCCCGTAGTTGAAATTAGCGTTGACTTACATGTACGGGCGCATCGCATGCCAGAGGAATCAGTTAAATTGTCTGAAAACTAGAAACTAGCGATTACTGATTGATTTTATAACAACGGAAAGCTTCAAGAGCAACGGCGATCGTTCGGTTTGAGCCGACTTGCTTTTGAGCTTCGCAGATCTCTTGATATGAATGCTGCAATAACTGATATCGTAAAATCATGGATTGATAGTAATTGACAGAAAGGTAAAACTTTCTACTAAAACCAAATCCATCTTTTATTGTGAAAGACATTTTCGCAGGGGACATTTTAATCGCGCGTAGTAGACAAGGATAGATACGTAAGAAGTGAATCGACGTCACACGCGTATGGATATGGAAATTCGTGTCTTTCTCGGGTCCTTTTAGGAAAACGTTTGCCTTTTAATATTCGCGTATTTTCTTTAATTTGTTATATGGGTAATATAAACAATAACCAACTCGTGGCGGGGAATGACAGATTATCTTTCCCTCGTTATATCAATTGTGTAATTCTCTCGCCAAGGCTCGAGAATTACGCAATTAATCTAACTCGGAAAGATAATCTGTCATTCCCCGCCACTCGTTAGTTATTGTCTAATTATGTATTCTCCAGACGCACATCTCTCCGTTTGCAAAGTCCAGCTTAAAGAAAGATTCATAACCAAACATGGGTAGCGCCAATGTCGCACCCATTAACATACGTTTGTGTTGAGCTATCATCTCCACACCAACACATGGACGACGTATGTTCAGACCTGTAACTTTCAGTAATTTTTTCAGAGTTTAATTTGAAATCCGTACACCAGTAATCTCACGGCACCTAATGTTAATTTTGGATGATATTTGTAATCTGTCACTTAGAGTAATCCTTCTAATCTGGCGATCTTGTCTATGGATGTTTTTCGGTTTACTCCCGCGACCAGGTTTCATCTTGAGGTAATTACTCTGTCGACAGAGATCCCATAATATTTAAATAACGCTCTTGGATTTGTAGAAGTCTCGGGCTGTTTGGCAGATGAACTTTCCTCCATTGATCTGGCCTGTGGCTTGGCATTTATGAGCATTTGTCAGGTACTGTCTTGGCATAGTTCAAAGGTGTGACAGGTGTATTGGGCGTACTGACATGGTGTTATCCCTCAATGAAATTTAAACACTTTTAAAATTAACCTATCGCCAAACTAAGCCCCCTGAAATAAAGTGACGTTACTCTTTTTATACTGTCAGTACGGCCATTTGCATTTCGGTTATAGTGTCGCTAAATAATTGAATGTAAAACGAAAGTACCAATTGAAAATTGATTTTTCGGTATTCTTAATTTTGTTTCAATACATTTTAAGGCCATTTGACAAACAATAATTTTTATTTCAAAGGAAAACGAATGCGGAAGTATTGCAAATGTGGGATAACGGGATCGTGCATATTGATTTGCACTGATCATATAATAAATGTATCCGATCCGTTATCTTGAATGTTAGTTCACTTTCATATAAAACTGCAAATTTACAAACCATATCCAACGACCGAAAAGTTCAATCATACGAGTTCTGTCAACATTCACTTTAATTTCTTAATCTTCAATTTTACGTGTATTCAGTAAAACAATTTTTTAATAAAGTTTGAATTCAGAAATGAATTTCCATTGTTATACTTCAAATTTTGGATAAGAAAACATTGATATTGAAAGTAAACATTAGTGGGGAAAAATAAAGTAATACATGTTGACAACTTAATTATTAATTTTTAAATGGACCACATAGAAATGATCACAATCAGGGAACGACACACACACACACACACATACACACACACACACACACACACACACACACACACACACACACACACATATATATATATATATATATATATAGGAAAATACAATTGTCGAAGAAATCACGATGATTTAATCATAATTCACAAGCATGCTTTCGACCATCACAGGTCTCATCAGGTGAATGACGTTGAGTCAGTTGATGCGTCATAAAGTGTAATTATGACGTCACAATACATTGTATAGATACATTCATAGATACAATGCATAGTTATAGATGTACATTGGATTGATAATGACATTAGATTTTAGAATTGATTCTTGGCTTATATTTATTAATAAACAATAATTCTTTTTCTGCCAAGCAATCAGATTCAGTTGAATCCACTTTGTATATCGGAAAAACAGAATATTTATTTTTTCCACATAGTTCTAGATGCGCACTAAGAGGGATAGTACGATTGTGTTTTTGTTTAATTTGAGAACGATGAAGATTCATTCTCCTTTTTAATTTCAATTCTGTTTTCCCGATGTATATTTCTTGACATCCATGACAAACAATCATATAAACGACATTTTTTTAATCACATGTCATATTTCTTTTTACAAAAAACATTTTATTTGATGGTATACTAACTGATGTGCCTTCAATCAAAATAGTACATGTCGTGCATCGTTTATCACCACATTTTTTTAACCTGAGGGGTATCCGTATTGGAGTCAAATTTGGATTTAGTCAATATTTTCCTTAAATTTCGGGGTTGCCTTTGACTATTAATAATTCGATAATTTTTCAAAATTCGTGACATCTTTTGGCTTTGGTATAAAACAGGTATATGTTGATTAACCAAGTTCATCGCATTTTTATGACTTGGATTAAACGTAGTAATCAATGGGAGACAACTCTTATCTGAAATTGGAATTTCAGTTTGACTTGTTCCTGGGTTGGGAGCGTTTGCGCTTTTCTTAGCAGGGGAACTATCTCGTTTATTATCAGCCGCTTCTCTTAGTTTAATTTGGTCTAGACTCAGTGCCCTAGTAATACTGTCATCTATTAAGTTAATGGGATATTTTGATTGGTCAAAAACACCTTTAACTCATAAAGACGCTGTTCTTTGATGTTATTTTCTGACACTATAGTACAGATTCTCCTTGCTAAACAATATGGAATATTTCGTTTAGTATGTCGGGGATGGCAAGATCTAAAATCCAAATATTGATGTGTATCAGTACTTTTGTAAAATATAAGCCAAGACTCAATTCTAAAATGTAATGTCATTATCAATTCATTGTTGCATTGTATCTATGAATGTATCTATGCAATGTATTGTGACGTCATAATTGCACTTTATGACGCACCAACTGACTTAACGTCATTCACCTGATGAGACCCGTGATGGTCGAAAGCATGCTTGTGAATTATGAATAAATCATCGTGATTTCTTCAACAATTGTATTTTCCTATATGAGACCTGAGGGTTGGACAAGTTTGAACTGATATATATATATATATACTTCTTCTAAAAAATTACTGCATTAAGTAACTGCATTACACTTTAATTGTAACTGAAAAGTGTTCTTATGAAAAATATTTCATATTCTTAAAGAAAAACTAATCAAGGGAAAGTTTAATTTGTCGAATTTAATTATTTTACAAACTTTTCGCAAAAATTTAAATTATATATTGGTTTTGAATAATGATATTTTATTTACTTTCATTTACTTATCAAACAAACTTTATTCTTATTATTAGAAGCAGTCAAAACTGTATTGTTATGGTACACACATATTTGTCCATGATTAATATGCCCATTAATTCTCTTTATATAATGATACTTGCATTAGATGAAGTCAAAAGGAGTATGATTTGTTCAGAAATATTACTGAATTCAAACATAAAACGTAAATCATAAGCCTAGATCAGTTTTTTTCAAACTTAAAAAAAAAAAAAATCAACTTCTAAATGCCAAAATATGAAAATAAACATGAATAAATAATGAAAAACACAATTGGATGTATCACTGGTCAGTTAACAAAATATATTTGCACTCTTAAATTTCAAAAATTTCAAAAATTTCAAAAATGAATCCACTGTAACAGGTACAGGATATGAAATAAGAACAAGTAGTAACATTTTAGTAAAATGGTCATTCATGAATATATTGGCATGCGCATTTGTTTTCAAGAAATTTAAATATCAAAATATGTGTTCTATTAACTCATATATGACACAATATTTATGTTATAGATCAGACAATTTATGTTTTACAACAATATATCTCCCCTGAAAAAAATCTTTAGTTTTTGAAATCATATGTCTATTTAACATATGTGTTTGTCAGTTAAAATGTTGTTAATGTAACAAACTCACAATAAAGTGGTTGTGATATTTCATAGAAGAAGAAATTAGAAAATTCATTTAATTTTCCAAAATAACAATATTGATAATTCCTAGATGAAGTAAACAGAAAGCTAGGACAACAAAAATATAATTTATGTCTGTTTCGATCTGGGTCTCATGAAACAGATGTCTATATGATGAAATTAATAGTTCCTGTCGTTGATATGCATACAAGTATACACACGAGTATTTGAAAAATCAACAGTTGTATTATTATTATTGGCATGGAATATGCCAGACTAGCAGGTTGCCTGTTTTGAAAAGTGCCGGAGCACTATGAGTCTACGTAGAGCTGTTTATGCCTTCGTCTATCTCTTATGCTATCTCTACGAAATGCGTAAAACAAACCTATCTGGAACAGATATACCCTTCGTAGCGTGGGTATATAGCGGTTATTCCCTCCGTCCGTCCGTCCGTCCTTCCGTCCGGTCAATTTTCTCACAAACCGTCAAAGGTACATCAACCAAACTTTTTACAGTTGTAAACCATGGTTTTACGATCGCGCACAGACAATTTTCAATTTTCTGAGATTTAAATTTGTTGTCGTTTCCATGGAAATGTCACTTTTTGGACTTCGTTTAAGTGTGGACATGTTTTCTCGGAAACTGTTCAACCTAGGTAAATGAAGTTTTGGTTGTGAGTATTCATGACAATACTCTTTATCGACTTCAAAAACCACTTCCGAAATATTATTTTTTACCCTTGAATCCGAAATTGAACTTAGTACCAAAAGTACTGTGATGCTCCAATGGGGACAAGTTTTCTCGGAAACTATTACATCTAGGTGAATGAAATTTAATATGGAGGTAGTCCAGATGATACTCTTCATCGAGTTTAAAATCCATTTCCGAAATATTATTGTTTACGGAGTTATGGCCCTTGAATACACAATTGATCTTTGTACCAAAAGAGCTGTGATGCTCCAATTGGGACAAGTTTTCTCGGCAACTAATACATCTAGGTGAATGAAATTTAACATTTGGGTAGTCCAAATGATACTCTTCCGAAATGTTATTTTTACGGAGTTATGAAGCCCTTGAGTCTGTAATTGAACTGGTACAAATTACCGGTGTGATGCTCTAATGTGAAAAATTTAGTTACCTGAAAAATATAACATCTGGGTCAATGAAATTTTGTAATAACAAAGCCAGTTCCCAAAATTATGTTGGACAATATTATGATGATTGAAACTGTTTTTTAAACATAGTAACCTTCACATCTATAATTCTCAATGGACGGATAGCAGATGGCGGGGGTTTGTGAGCCATGCTCACTTTTTCTTGTTAGATACCTGCGATATGTTTCTGTTCATATTTTATTCAAACGTACATTTGCAATTTTTTTTACCGATCTAGCACTTTAAGAGAACAAAAATGCATTCTCAATTTGAATGCAGTGGAAATCAAACCAGGAAATAAAACATGGTTTCGTTGTTTGTTGGACAACATGGCGTCAGACTAAATGGCTGTCCACAGGGAACGGAATGTTTTTTTCTAATTGGTGGAGAGAAAAATTTAGGGGCGTGTCTGGCGATAGGTTAATTATGTGCCCCTTATTCATTTTCATTAGTTTATTGTGAATAAGCATTTCAAATGAGCAGCTCTGGTACTACAATACAATAGGTACAATCTGTAACGTTTGCTATACCGTCTGCAATTGATATGAGATTGATTTTTTCTTATAGTACGTTTTTGAGATAATGTCATTATTTATACTCACTTATACTCACTGACTTTATAACTCACCGTAGCCAATTGAGTCCTTCTCAATTAAACACTCGACCAGATATAACACTGAAGAATAAAGAGAGTTACCTCCCCTACCCTAGGTCCCTGCTAGGTGGCTTACCCAGTGACGTCATTCCTTCCTCCTGGAGCCTGCACGTAAGCAGCCCTCCGAAGGGTGGGGTTGGCAACTGGAAGGACCGAATAACGACTAGCTGGATACACGTTAGATCAGAACTAGTAAGCTGACACTAACATTAAGGGTATAACGGCTTCCGCCCTTCTGGTGCCGGCGCCAACTAACCAATCAAAAACACAACAACCAAATAAAAAGTGTGATGCAAAGTTTATTGAAAAATACACTTCAGAAAAAGGGGAACAACCTGTGACGAAGGGAAAGACCCGAACCGGTGCCCCGAAAAGATCTGCTGTTGTGAGAAAACTTGAGGCCACGCCTTCCAGACCTTCGGTAGACACATCGCGTAAGTAGAAGTTAACACCATGGCAGATTTCCAAAAACAATCCGCCATGATGTCCGCTGCACGTATGTTACAAT
Organism: Gibbula magus; assembly: GCA_936450465.1. NCBI lineage: Eukaryota > Metazoa > Mollusca > Gastropoda > Trochida > Trochidae > Gibbula > Gibbula magus. The sequence goes on from OW388295.1 coordinate 48,624,674, forward strand.
GAAGGGTCATCGTTGCTGATAACGCTCTGATTTTGTGAGGGGGAGGGAGGTGTGCCAACTTGTAGGTGTCTAGTACTGCCGACCTAAGGTACACCCCCAATATCTCTTTTCTATCTCCTTAGCGCTCGTTTGCGAATGAGGTAAAGAGAGCCTGCGCCTCCCCTGGATTAGGGCCCGAGTTTGCTCCACATAAATGTGCAGAGCACAAAATCGACAGAGGAGGCGATTCTCCTCATCTGAAGGGTCGATTGTGGATGAGATAATCTGCCTGCAAAACGTGTAACTCAGAGATCCTGGCAGCCATGCTTACCAGGAAAGCCGTTTTCACCGAGAGGCGAAGAATGGTTGTCTCGCCGTCAATCGCGGCCAAATAGGTGTTAATGGAGGAGGCCTTAAGACCTCCCCACGTGCGGAGATGGACCAGATACTCGGCGACCTGGGGAACCATAACAGTCAAGATGTCGAACCCTTTCTCCTCGCAAAAGGCTGCGAAGCAGGTCCACTGGAAGTCAAAGAACTGTCTAGTTGATTCCCGCTGAGCAGTGGCAATGGTTTTGGCCACTACCTTGAAATAACCGGCAGTTTTCAGTCACTTTTTGAGACAAGCCAAGCATGTAGATGAAGAACCTGAGAGTTTTTGTGTATGAGTGGAAAGGGAACAGTTTCCTGACTTCATAACCTCCTGAGTGAAACGTAACAGCCTTGCTGGCCACTCTGGGGCTATGAAGAAAAGACATAGAGATCAAGTCATCTGAATTTTGGCAACTTCTTGTTTCAGTACTGCTGGAGGGGGAAAGTGTAAGCGTCCATTCCCTCCCATTCTAACAAAACCACGTCTTTGCTCCAGGCCCAAGTACGGGTTGGGCATTGGAGACACAAATGTCGGCAGTTTGTGACTGATCTGTGTCGCAAAGAGGTGTATGTGAGGTTTTCCAAACTGAAGGCATAGACTCTCGAACACTTCTTGGCACCCCGGATGTGAACCACTCGAATGGAGAGTTGCAGCCTAAGTTGCAGTACTTATGGAGGCATTTGACAACCGGTTGCGACGGAGGGGTGAGTCGAACTCTGTACCATCGTCCACAATAACAAGATCTGATGCCAGAGAGTCATTGACAGAGGAGACGGGAGACACTGACGGATCAGTCTCCTCATGCCTTACATCCCTCACGCTCCGACTTACTAATAGCTGCACGGTATGCTTTGTGCTGCCCCGGAGAGAGAGACAGACACTCCGCACAATAGTCACCTTCTGCATACATCGTACGGTAAAGGCAACAGCAGGAGTGGCGGTCATAGACTTCCGCTTCCCGCACACCTGCAGAACCGAGAGTTGAAAAGACTCAAGTCAAGACTGTAGATAAGAGATACAAAATGTAAGTCAAGAGACGACACAGCAGGCCACAAGATGGCCCGTGTCTACAGCGATGGACAATCAGACGACGCTGTCAACAGACAATGACGGATCAACGAAGATCTAACAACGGACGGCGAAGTTAGATTTAGGGTTATGCATTGTTTACACATGCCCGCAAAATGACTTAACCACATTCGGATATGTCACGCATATTGCAGAAGAAATCGTGCAGTGAAATCAACAAATTGGTCTGTCATTAATTTTTTTCGTGAACGTGCGTACTCTGGCTTACAAAGTATTATGGCCACTTTTAGCGCTCTTCCGCAATTGTCCATACTTTTTAACCACTAAATCACTAAATCGTACGCAATGTTCTGCCTTTATCCACAGCCTGTTGCCATTGTCTGCCAAAGCAAGCTTCGTATTCGCTAATTTGCAACATATTCCGCTGATGGTCCGCCAAGCCTCGACTCGATCCACCTTGGTCACAAGAGAATCCTCAATCTGCCACCAGGTCCGACTTCCTGCCTCTTTCTACCGCTCATAACCACAGTATTCCTCGCGTAAACGCATGTGGAACTAAGCATAATCAAGGGTGCACATATTTTTGGGTACTACGTGAGCACACTATACAGATACCCACTGTTCATCAACGAGGTTGACTCTTAGAACCCAGTAACACACGTCATGAGGCCAAGTGCATAGAGGGACAGTGAACAGTTAGAGAGATTGAGAAGCATTACAGTAAAGAGGCCAAAGGCCAACGTGATTACTTGTCCCACTATTCATCACCTGCCGGATCTGTTCCGTTGCAGGACAAAATGATATTCCCAGAACAGAGACTCTAAATGATTGTATTGCTGAAAGATTTGTGATACTGGGATATTTTCTAAAGTGCTGAAACATGTTGATGTAAATATGTTAACATTTCGGTTATTAAATTATGTTGTTTTTCCATTGGTGTTATCTTTCTTCAGAGTTGCCAAGAAGATGTGTTATATATGGTTAACCTTTTTACCTAACTATATTGGCGCTAATTTTAAGTAATGTACATCCCATTAGAAACGCAGTTAGCGCCGACATGGTTAAGCAAAATGGCATACCATACTTTACTACAAGTTTCAGTCACATGTTGAGATTCTTGGAGTTGACCAGAGAGTTTACAACAAGCAAGGATGGTGAAGACATATGCGAACTCCTCTTTAACTAAACTATATTGGTGCATATAATACTGTAATTCCGTTTTTAAAGAAAGTGGTAACATGTGACAGCAGACATCCAGACATAAGACATTGTGTCACTTGAAGAAGCTGTCACTTGAAGTTGAAATGTGAACACCGACTTGAGTACGACAAGCATGAACCAGCCAGACATGAGACCCATCCTTAACTTACTATTGTTGGCGCATATATATTTCAAATTATAAAACATCTCTTTACTACAAATTGTGGAGCCAATATATCTGAGTTAAAGTAATCCTCACCACGCCGAAACTAAAATTGCAATTAAAGAAACAACAATATATATATAAAACATACATACATACTTCCAAAGGAGGTACTAGTCACAAAGGTTCTAGTCCCCGTTCCCTCTTGGGTGTGGGGTGTGGAGGGTCTCGTTCTCCTTGAGTACTCAGTTTTAATCCATTATAGACTGGTGGTCAAAGGCCTAGCCAGGGTTAAACCTGAGAGGAGGCGCGCGGGTCCTTTTATAAAAAAAAATTTGAGGAATGCGTGTCAACAACTGACGATCTGCGGTTCTGAGTTGAACTGTTTTTTGTCGGGGCTTTACATGGCAGCAAATAGCAGAAGAGAGCGGAGAACGATGGAGGACAGCATGCACATTTTGGCGGATAATGGCTTGGAAATTTGGCGTTACACTTGTCCCGCTGAGTAAAATGGTTTGCGTATACTTCACAGCAAATTGTTTGAATTTTTTCTCCGCCCTTTTCTGCATGGTAAGCCGTGGTAAACTCAATTAAAACCTTATAAACGTTTTCTTGGGTGATTTGACCTTTGTCCACGTTTTTTACTCCAGGACAACATTTTTATCGGGCCCTCGTGGAGGCATTTGCGGGCAAGTGTAAACGAGGCATTAGTGTCAACACTAAAGTCGGATAGCCTACAATGCACCTGTCAGGCCAGGTTACAAGAGCCTGACACCAATCAATCAGCGTCATCTCGTATAGAAACGACGTCGTTTCGAAACGCGGGTGGTGAAGGTCTGAGACTAACCAGATGGTGTTGTTTCGAGATGGCTTCGTCTAGAGAAAACTTTGTTTCGAAATGAGGCATGCAAAGCTTAACACCAACCAGAAGGCGTCGCTTGAAATGGAGGATGGCGAACAACGAGCAGACAATCGAGCGTCTGATTGGCCAGTCAGTCAGTCAGACGACACGCTAGATGAAACGACATTAAGTCCACCGAGACAATAACAGACCGCGCACGAGACTCGCACGTGCATCATCGCTGAAATTAATACGATTCAAGTCAACACAGCCAAGTGAGTTGAAACTCCAACACTGTAGTGAGAACAAAAACTCTCGTAAATACTCAACCCAAGGGTAGAGAGAACCTACACAAAAGAAATACACTCAAGAGAGAATATATTAACTCGGTAGTGGGTAGTATTTAATCATACACAAAGTTAGCAAACTCTGAGAACACGTCCATGCTGAAGCTCGAAAGAGGAAGGAATGACGTCTCTTGGTAAGTCACCTAGCGGGGACCTAGGGCGGGGGAGGTAACTCTCTTCTCTCTGGTCGAGTGATTAATTGAGAGGGACTGCGGTGAGTTATCAACTAGAGTATGTAAATAACAAGAAGACATAGTCATCAACATCCCCCGCCAGACACAAGAAATTAGAACAAGGGCAATAATTCAAGAAGAACTACTTGTGCACTTCTCATTTTCTTTCCATTAAGGTATCGATATCCTCAAGCTACACAACTGATTTGATGTTAAACAATGTCTGAGAAAAGTTATATCCTTTGAAGATACTTGGAACAGAGTGTAAAAAGCGGAACAAGTGGGAAAACTCCGGAAAAAAATAATCACATGCTTATTTTTTTCGAACTCCATCAAGGTATCGATACCCTTAAACCACACAACAAATTTGGTTATCCTATCTTAAATAGTTTCTGAGAAAAACTGTCCCATTTGGAGAAACCATGAACAGAGTCCAAAAATACAGAACAAGAGCAATAACTCCGGAAAAAATAATTACACGGTTCTTATTTTCGAACTCCATTAAGGTATTCATGTCCACAAGCCACACATCAAATTTGGAAACCCTATCTTAAACAGTTTCTGAGAAAAGCTGTCCCCTTTGGAGATACCATGAACACAGTCCAAAAATACGGAACAAGGGCAATAACTCCGGAAAAAAGCTGTCCCCTTTATAGCGAATGGACGGACGGACGCACGGACGGACGGACGGAGCTCAAACCTATATCCCCCTTTCACTTCGTGGCGGGGGATAATAATATGGAAATTCCTCTGCAACATTCGGAATCGTTTAGAAGTCAATTCATTTAATAAATAACCATTGAATAAATAGAGATTATTAACCAAGTGTGTTTCCGTATCATTAATATCATATTTTTGGAATAAAAATTGTATTATGCGAGCCTCCGGCGAGCATAATACATTATTTTTTATTCCAAATATATGATATTAATGATACGGAAACACACGAGGTTAATAATCTCTTTATCATATATGTCATTATTAAAATAAGCATGTTTTTGTAGTAAAAGTGGAAAGAGAATTGACCTAGTTTTAGCGGAGTAATATCACAGACGGTACATCAAAGTGATGGTCACGACATCGGCTGTAAAGTGCCTAAAATAGTTCTTAATTAAAACAATTTAAAAACATCTGTGCGCGATTCTTTAAAAAATCAACATCTGGTCCCTGGTTTCTTGTTCATGGAGATATTTTCAATCAGTTCATAAGCATCTATCTAAAGCACTCATAAATAATTTGGTCACGTTGCTAGAACAAGGGAAGTAACTCTAGTTTCAACGTTTTGGAAGCTGCGTTGCCGGGTTGATTCGGATTGCTGCATAACAGTATCTTTCGTACTTAAACGGTAATTATTTGTGAGGTGGGATTGTTTCCTTTGTTTATGACACTAAGTACCTATTAATGTACCCAATACCGTATGCTCAGCCCTCAAGAACTACCAAAATGCTAGTGCGATCGACGAGGCGCGTCGGTAGGTCACACACTGACACATCAATATTAATTTTGTACACAGGACACTGCAGCTACTTGCTGATGATGTTGGTTAGCGCACTGAAGTTTTGAATGATTTTTAAAACAAATCTACAATTATCTTGACTTTGTTAACACTATAAATGCACATAGTGTACCATATCAGATGATGTCGTGTTTTCGAATAGATATCCGTTCTATCAAGCGGAAATACTCGGGTAAACTCCCGGTTATGCTTTTCAATGATACGTAAACAGTTTTAGGATTCGCATGAAAAGAGTGGAATTCTGCGAAAGTAGTTCGTGTATTTGACCTTTGACCTGTTTTGCATATTTATCAGATTTGGATACCAAGTTTATCAGATTGCTTTATTGCATCGATAACACCCTCCATTATATGATAAATATCTCTATTTAAGACAGTTTACCACAGAACAGATAAAATGCGCGAAGATATTTTATTTATTCTAAAACATTACATTTTCGTTCAAGCATCTGTTGGAAAATGTTTTACAATGAATAATATCAAATTGTGATAATAGATTTAATTATCACATAGTTAAGGCTGCGGGTTGGGTATCTGGATGGTTATGAACATTTGACATCGCTTTGGTATGATCAACTTGATGAAAATTCAATATTATGGGAGTACTGATCCATCGTCCTTTACACATCTGTATATTTTGATCTGAAAAATAAATAACATGTACGCCTGAACCAAATTTTGTATTGAAACAAGACTTACATGTATGTAAAGGTAAGCATGCACTTTTAACATTATACACACAATATAAAAGTATAGACTGGTGATTGGCTGGTCTTTTTATGGACCCGAGAAAAACAATATTGACCAATGATAAAGTCTGCGGTCAATATTGTTTTCTCGGTTAAAAAAAACGTACTGACCGAATCACCAGTCCATAATTGTTTTATTATCTATTTAATACAGAAACGAGATTAAAACAATGAAAACAATGTAATATGATTTGAACAGCTTGGACTACGATCAAATCACTCGGCTTTATGTTGAACTCGGGTTGAGTCAATATACTTTTCTGTCGACGGTCACGTGATAGCCTCTCGACCAATCATATCACTGGAAAAATATGCTAACATAATAATGACTTCAGTTGAGGTGTTCACCTAGGCGAGCCGAGGCGAGCCGAACTTTCCGAGGTCGATAAATAATTTGAATCATTAACTGTTTTATTATAGGATTCATGAAGGTGTCAATTTTATTTTTAAATTTGTTTTTAAAAAATTCAATAATTTAAAAAAAAAAAAAAAATCATGAAAATTTTTTTTTTCTAATTTAAGTTATTAATCTAAATTAATGACAGCATTCTCTTCGTTTGAACAACAAACATTTTATTTTTGAATAAAAGATTGCCAAGGGAAGCCACTCTAAACAGCTTTCATCACTAAGCTCCTCGCATTGGTGCTCTATTTTAGCTCCACGTCATTGGATTGTTATGTCGACCGCGCGTGTCAACATAACGTTTGGTCATTGTCGATGACCATTCGTCTCGGCCAATTAGAAAACAGAACCCTCGTCCATCATTAAATGATATGAAATATGGTCGCAAGTGACGATAAACGGATTCAGCATTCGTGATTCGTTCGCTGTTTCATAGTTTAGCCCAGCAATCATTCCTGAAAGTTTTACATATATGAAAGTATGTAAGGCATTTAGCTACAAAAGCCTTTGAAGTACTTACTTTACTTATTTCTGCTTGAAGCTTTTTTAAGATATTCATAGTACAAAACGGTTAACAATTTCATAATAAGATGTAATATGTAAGATCTTGTGCTTTGATTTCCACATGACTAGTTGAAATAATCTGTTAGATTGAATTCGTAGTTAATAGGTTATGTTCTTCTGCATATTCAAGAAAATACTAAAACAAATCCAACTTCTTGCACCCCCACACGACGCTGTCAATGTTTGAAGCTTAAAATTATGCACACGCATGTGTTAACAAAATTCAATTGCGTATTTAGTGAAGAAATTTTGATCCTATGAACTTCTGTTGTAAGTGACGTTTTAAGAAAAAAACAATGTTCAATGACCTATCACACATAAACTGCGGCAGATGCATGATTGAAAAGTATTGCCCTTGATAAAATGATATATCTGCTTTAACATGACCTATTAAACATGTTGATATCTTCAGTGGTCTACGATCGAAAATTCTCCAAAAAGAAATACACCTCTAAAAGTATCAAAATAATAAAATTTAAATTGTGCCGTAACTATCAACTTTATATAATAATGATCTGAAATGGAATTGTTAGGTAGGTAGTAGGGAATAGATTGCAATATATAACTTTGTCATAAGTTTATTTGTGACAGAGTTATGTCCTTTTGAACATAAAGCAAAAGACGAACATTTAAATAAGGACCGCATTCAAGGGCAGATACTTTTAGTTCTAGGATGAAATTCAAAATTTTGGCTCATTACTTTGTTAACCATTTATTCAGCTTTTAGTGAGGAGAATATTTGTAAAGACGCACACCTTCAAAATCTCAAAATTTCCTTACATTTTTAGATTTTGTTGAATTGTAGCAAGAAATGACTGTTCGCCAGCTGAAACGTTGTGTGCAGCCAATGGGGATTCTTAATTGTATATTTGATAACTCCGTGGCAAAAATAGGATCACAGATGTCACGACCTTAACAACCTATTTTCATCTTCTTCGCCAGTACCAAAAGGTATAGATAGCTGAAATGTTGTGTGCAGGCTCTAAATTGTAGATTTGGAGACACCGTGACCCCCAATAGGGTCATAGGGGTCATGACCTTAAACATTTGTTTTCATCTTTTCCAGTACTAGAAACCTGAAATGTTTTGGCCAATGGGGATTCCTAATTGATTATTTGGTGATCCTGTGACCCCAAATTGGGTCACAGAGTCTCGACCTTTGAAGCTATTTTCGTCGTCTTTAGAACCAAAAGGTATAGAGAGCTGGAACCTTGTGTGCAAACTCCTTGGCCAAAGGGGATTCTAAATTGTAGAGTTGATGACCCATGAGTCGCACTGGGGATCATGACCTAAAAACCTATTTTCATCTATTCCTCCTGTATGAAAAGTCTTAGAAACATGAACGTCTGTGTACAGACTCCTTGGACAATAAAAATTTGGTTTCTTAATTGTAGATTTGGTGATCATGTGATCCTAAACATGGGTCAGAGAGGTCAAGACCTAAAATACCTATTTTCATTGCTTGAAAGTTGTTATACCTGTGACAAATTTCCTAGAAAATTTACATTTTGAATTTTATTTCGTTTATTGTTTAAAACCTAATGAGCTACAGAGCAAATGGAAATTAAAGCACAACATTTATATGTTACACCTTAGTATGACAGTATAAACAGTTGTGTCTTAATCATGAGAAACATAATTTAGGGGTCCGTTAAAATGTAATTTTCCTATTTTCAGAGCGGTATTTTCTTTGGAGAATGTTTTTAAAAACACTACTGAGACAGAGACATGATTGATAGCCAATTTTTAAGCAGAGAAGCTGATTGATTAAAGGAGATTGAAGTAACAAATGCAGTTCAAGGCCAATCAGAAGTCTTAAAGACCAAATTACTGTCGCAGCTGTCCTAGTTTTTGTACGAACAAATCGTTAATCATGATAAATGTGTATCTCATACGGTGTATTTGCTATCGAGATTTTTCGTTAATTCACACTTACGGAAAACTTAAGCAAGACTAGACTTCAGGCTATTAATAGAAAATCACAGTTATTTCACAATTTTTGTTAGCAAGATTCATCCGAAACAAATGCAACCAAGCTTTACATGCTAATAGCTCTTTATGTGGAAAAGACCTGTTCAGGTTTTGGGCCCAATCATTTTAAGTCCAGTTCGAATCTAAATGTAAACTTTTAACATCGTAAACATTTCAAAATGCACTTTGAGACTTGAAACCTTTTTCAAAATATGCGAAATAGCCATGCAAGCTAATAAGTAAATCATGCCGAGTTCGTATATCACATGGTTTAGCCGCTATTTTGATTTTCTTCTAAAAAGTGCGATTAGGACATGTTGGAGACTTGCAACTTTTAAAAAAAAGTATGCACAGTTAAATTGGAAACAAGTGTTAATTATGATATGTAAAAAAATGGAATCACATATGCGCTGTAACCTTTTATCGTCGCTTAAGACTGTATTTATTATTTGTACGTTTTTTTGTAAAGAAATGCTGAAGTAATGATCGTCCTGAATGAAGGGATGATAGCCTGTGACGTAACTTGGTGCAGGTCAAAGCCTGAGTCTGGCTGTCCGACTTCTTTCATGAGTTATCTCCCCTTGAAGTCAAAACTTTAACCTTAATATCTCAAAAGGCTTTTCATAAAACTTTCACTTAATTATGGGCAAGAACATTTCCGAACGTTTAGGCCTATTGCGGTTTTAGGCTATAACAATACGTTTTTGCTATTTCAAAAACACTTATAATTTTAAGAAATTTCGCGGTTTTGAAGGTAGGCGTCTGTATGGCAAAAAATCGTCAAAAAGATCGTAACTGCTTAAATATTTATGCCATTAACAACTTTATTTTCTTCTGATTGAACACAGTTTCAAGGATAACATTTTTTTTGTTGTAAATTATATTTCATCACAAACTTCAAACAACGTCGTTTAGGGATCCAAAAATATGCATTTTTAAGTATTTTCTTGAATATTCAGAACCCGTTAATGATGCAAGCAATCTAGATTATGATTACACCTTCTTATGTAGAAATCAAACAACACCATCTTCTATGCTACATATCATTAGAAACAATGCAGGAGTCGATTAATATGTGATTTTTTTCCATTTTTTAGATAGGAATTTTCTTTGGAGAATTTTTTTTCAAAAGCTACTACCGTTTAATACATGATTGATAGCTCATATTAACGAAGAACTAAGTGAGATTTAAGTCAAACATATGGTTCACATAAGGTGTAGCACGGGTCTTGACGACCTAAGTATTGACTCACCAATCCTAGTTTGATTATATTTATGTAGAATTTAGTTATATGTTTTAAATGTAGATTAAACTGTCTATCGTTTTATTTTCTAAATTGTTTACACGTCATTATGTTGTGATAATATCAAGTTAAAATGTCTGTTTTCATAATGACTCAAACTCAAACTTTGTTCCATATAAAAATGTTTACACTGTATAAATATTCGAGAATTTATAAAACTATCACTGGACTTAAATGCTATTGTTGTGTCCTCTCAAAATATAAGTGTTAGCAACGACTACATTACACCCCTAAGTCAATAAAAATATTTCTAAAACGAATATACATGGTTCAGTTTCGCCATGCGAGTCCATTTCTCTTCGAGTGGCCGTTTTAATGTATTCACATCAAAATGGCTGCTCAACGGCAGTTCAAGTGACCAGACTGATGTAGCGAATTATGGCACATGAAGAGTTCAACACAATTGTCGCTGTGAAAGTCGCACCATTTTTTCCAATACAGAAAACCGTTGTCTATGAATACAGCTTTTCGGGTTGTGTAATGAGATGTTTTCCCCTCGAACATTAAATTAAATTGTATAAACTTTAATAATATATGGCAAATTTGTGAAAACTTAATTTTACCAAAAAAGTGCTACAGCGTCTTTAAAAACAAAAGGCTTACATCTATCTAAAATCTCTCAAAAAAGAAACGCAACCCCTATCTAAATATCTGACAAATATCAGGCACAGTGACATTTTATCCGATTTTGTTTGAGAAAGTGCGAAAAAGTCATGTGCATAATGCTAAATGTCGGTTGCACGTGTAAATCAAGGAAAACAAGTTGATGTATAGGTGTATAAAAGGACGCGTAATTTGACAATTCTTCATTTCATTTACTCCGAAAATGAAGGTCGACAAAACCCTGGTTGGGTACAGCAGGTCGAAATATTGCCATTGGTAGCATTAAGGCAGGGCATCTAAATGTTGATAAACAACAATCTCCGGACTATGGAATCGATATACCCAGTTCAATGCAACTGAATACCGTCCCAGGAGTGATAAACCAAGTTTAACCACACAGGGTCAGGATCGCTACATCCGGGTCACCCGTCTATGTAATCGGAAGGCCACACCAACCCTTACTGTAACACAGGTGCCTGGTCTGAGGAGTGTGTCGGCCCAAACCATCAGGAACCGTTTACGCGAGGCCAATCTACGTGCATGAACACCATTTTGTCGGACTGGTCCTGAGACGCCAACATCGTCGTCAACGTCAAAGGTGGTGCATTAATGTGAGGATATGGACCCTAAGAAACTGGAGATAAGTCTAGTTCAGCGATGAGTCCCGTTTCCTTCTTTACCGGCGTGACAGACGGCAACGTGTCTATAGACGAGGAAATGAACGTTTATCATTTCCGGCAATTTGACGGCCCATTGACACATCAATGATGTTTTATAGCCTCATCTTCTGCCGATAATCGACCAACAGACGAAGTTGTTTCAACAGGACAATGCCCGCCCTCACACATCTCGTGCAACAGTGATCGCCCGATAATCAGCCCTATCGAACATCTAGGGGATCATCTTGATCATCGTATCCATGCATGTACACCTCCACCGCAGACGTTTGATGCACTGGCCACAACACTCAGGAGGAGTGGAGAGCAATACCCTAGGAAAGGATTCTCTGTCTTATCCGTTCTGTTCCGAGGAGGTGCAATGCTGTGATTACAGCTCATAAGGCTCATCCGAGATACTGAAAACAAACTGAACGCTCCCTAATTTGAATCGGATGTTTGCTAGAGGCTTGTAAGAATGTGACGTTATGCTATAGAGACATACGTTTCACCATGTCAAAAGTCATTGTGGTATCTTTTTAAAATACATGTGTAGTAAAAAGTTAAAAAATGATATAAACACTTTCTAAATCCAGGGGTTGCGTTTTTCTTTTTTGAGAGAGTGTATCATCTTAAAATATGTAGCACTGCCCTAGATATTATGAGAAACCAATAGTGCTGGTGAAGTGACAGATCTTCACAAACCAACACTGGACGTATAGACAGAAAAAGCACTGACTTAATTAATACGATCGCATCAGCAGTCAAGGACACGTCGGCTTTCCGTCCTTGATTTTAGACGGCATGCCGTCTAAAAAACTATAAGATAGCTTACCCATTCATTCAAACATATAGAAAACACAGGATCAGACAAAGCCATAATATTTTTGAAACAATAAATGCCCCCTTCAACTCTGATGATCTGAACTACAAAAAGATTGATGCTCTCTTTCAGACCAGAGAAAATTACGAAAAACATTGAAAGGCAGAGTGAGGAGTGGTAGTGATTTTATCGATATATCTCAATATCTGTGCCTAGGATTTAACTCAAAGAGTGCATACTAAAAGATAAGATATTACAGCATAGGGATATGCAAAAACATGTTTATCATTTCTTTTATTAAGAGAATCATTTCTTTTAGTAAATGGGCATATTTTGGGCATTTTGTGATATCAGACGGCATATCCGTCTCTTTAGAAAAAATAAAATATTGTCTTATAAAGATGGCATGCCGTCTAAAACACATTGTCTTATAAAAATGGCATGCCGTCTAAAACTATTGTCTTATCGTGTGTTAGGACTTAAGACTCAACCAATGACCACAGGTAACAAAATCAACATGTGTCGTCTTCTTCGTCGACAGCTTGGCAGATGGGGATTATTAAATTGTAGATCTGGTGTAGCCCCAAAATATGTGTACAGTCGTCTTAGCAAATAGGGGTTATAAATTGTTGATTTCGAAAATGTATGGTTTCAACCTATATATTGTGTTATCTAAGGTCTGATCAGTTATAGAGCCAAGTATGTTTGGACAGTATGTCAGCAAACAGCTATAAGTCTTTATGGTATTTTAGTTTTAGTAATTGTAAATTATCTTAACCTTGTTTTATGGTATGGTGAAACAAGTTCTCCACAATCGAAATAGAGATTCATATCCAAGTGGGGATGTCATAATGTTTTTACAACAGGAAAGGCTGTAAAATGATCTTGTCCCTAGGAAGAGCAAGGGAAACATAATTTTACTGGCACGAGTGTTGTAAAACAACATGACATCCATGAGAGTGTGTTAATGTCTTTAACTATATATGTTAATTATCGATACCACTATTACAAATAATAGAAAGGTATCAGCATCATCAATGGTGAATTTAATCTTGTCAACACATATAGAAACATCTCTTACACTGTTACTATTGAACGGCTGGACTATCAAAACGCTAATGATGCAGGCTATTTTCAAACAACATAATTCAAACTAAAAAATCACTGTCGTTATGTAATAACTCGATTTCCACAGACACAAATATTACATATTTCGATGTAAAATGTTAATGCTGTGACAATCTTCCTCATTTTACATCAGACGTTTGTATAGATTGCAGATGAATTGGCACTTTCACACTGATCACAAATACGTTCGAGGAACTGTGAGATCGAACCTGCAACCTGATAGTTTCTGGTCGAGTGAACTAACACTACAACCAGATGACATAAGAATGACATTTCTATGCAATTGATTGAGCAATTGATTAGAGTTCTTAGATTTTATTTGACCAAAATGGTTATAAGTTTGCATAGTAGTCTTATTTTTGTCACTTTAAGGGAACTATAGCACGCCGTTCTAACTAAAAATCCATTACTCTCGCAAAAAGAAACATAAACAGTGTAACCAATGGCTAAATAAGACCCCTGAAACAATTAAAAAATTATATAAGGAATGTTTTCCGGCCCTGTCATTTTAAGGTGTTCACACTAAATTGCCTGCTCGAAAGTAGTTAAAGCATTCTGACTGATTAAGCTATGCCTATAAAGGCCAGTGTGTATGTTAATAGACATTTCGTATTGAAATATATACTCTTAGTTTTTCGCAAATTTACTTTTTTCGACCAAAATAAGTAAGATACGTTTCCAGTTTACATATAGATCAAGTCTATTAGTTTCAAGGGCGAAACATTGTGGTTTTAATAAACATAAAAATAAACCAAAAAATACAAGAGACAGTTTATGAGTATTTAAAAAAATATAAATATACGTTTTTGGCGTTTATTTAGTTACCATTTATTTCAATTATGTAGTTTTTACAGATACTATATCTGTCATAGTTTGCTGGTATAATCACAATAAAATACATTTAACAGGTAAAATGTCAATAATTTGTATATTAACAGGATCTTTTGAAACATGATAATATAACAATTGTCACATTCAGTTGAACACATTGGGAAAAACGAGCTTCATTGGGTTGACATTGTGGCGACTTGTAAAATTGATAAGCCAACACGCCTCGGAAATGTTGCTAGGTGGTACTGTTTTTATAAAGAAAAGGAACATCTGTTAATATGACGTTAGATTCTATTGACGCGCGTTAATCTAAGGCTTACTTGTCATTAAAACCAAATTTCATCGGATTGTTGTGATATGAAAATTATGTGTCATAGTTTTGTAGATTTCCCTAGCGATTGATACATATAAACATAATGTTGTAGTGGTTCTTTAACACTCAGAGCGGAGTTAAAATATGGCATGATGGAATGGCCAACTATCTTGCTGTCAACCTCTTCAAATTGCATGAAACCAAGCAAACTACTACTCACACTGAAGACTTCCACAAAACTGTCGCTTTTCAGATCGCACCAATTTAAACCAATACGGATAAACATTTTTCTACTGATACCGCTTTTTGGGTCGGGTAATGAGATGTTTTACCCTCTAAACGTAATATATTGTAGAAACTTTAATTTAAATTTAAAAAAAAACAAATTTAAAAAATGACACAATGGAGCAAAAAATGTATGCAAATAAACGCGCTGCAGTAACTTTAATAATTTTTTTTATAAACACAATATGTTGTATTGTGTTTTTTTTTATGTAAGCTGACGATATTGACATTGACAGTACCAACTTGTACATTTCCACGTGCATCACGATTAGTTCATGCTTTCTGTGAGCTGCCGAATATAGACCCATTTTTCTGACAAGGACACGTCTCTTTTACCCTAATATGTCAAACAAACGAGAACTGAAAATAAAACTAAAATGTTGTCAATTCTGTTTGTGGTTTGATGTAGTGTTGAGATTGGGTTCAAGTTAGACGAACCATCGATCACGTGAAACATGAACACCTCGGCCTCGTGATTCACGTACACGAGGGCTCTAACTGGAACACCTCGGTCTCGGTCGTTAACTCCCAAGTAAGCTCAATACAACCATGCTGTTATATTTTTAATATGAGACAACATGCCGTCTTAATTTTTTAACAATTGACACAATAAACTCTCCCCTGAATCATTAAGACGGGATACCGTCTAATACGTTTTATAAACGGCATGCCATCTTTATAAGACAATAATTTTTAGACGGCATACCGTCCCATTGTAACGAGACGGAAAGCCGACATGTCCCTGACTGATCAGTGCCTAATCGTGTTGAGCGGTGAACAAGTATATTGACAGAGGCCCTGTCCCGATAAGGTCAAACTCTAAATAAACCCTTATCTTCACGACTCGTGCCTTACCGAGCAGAGGGCGCTAAATATACACTTGATTGACTGGTCTCACTCCACTGTAGACAATTAGGGGGGTGGACTCGTTAATTGTTTGTTTAAAACTTAATGGAGATGGATAGGCTGTGAGCGTCTATGCATTTAACTCTCTAATGATTCCATAACCTTTCCGACCCATAAGGTCCTGAATACATTAGCATATTAATGAGCGTTGTTGCATAATTAACGTTGATTATGCTGCTCATGTTAAACCAGAGTTAACCCCTGAGGATATACTACTTGTATCTGTAATCTTGACAGCTCAACATTACAAAGTTTAGGATCGTAGCAACAGTAAACAAGCTAGGATGAGCTTCACGAGAAAGTCGAAACCATGACCATCGTCGAATGGTATAATTACTCATAGATATGCCTTACCCCACGCAGTGATCCTGTAAATCCATAACTGTTTGGACAGTCAGTGTTCCCAATTATCATTGGATACGAACGTTTCCTGATCACACCTGTAAATATTTTATATAAAAAAAGACAATTGAGGCAAGATTCAATAGAACATGACATGACATATAACAAATAATATAAATTTCATGTGAATCTAAGAAATTTGAAATTAGACAAAGTATTGACTGCCTGAGAAGCCATCGTGCATCAGTCTTTAATATACCTACGAAAATAAATACAAGTAATGTTTTGTCACAATCCAGTGTATGATCCAATCGTGGACACTATTGAAAACTCTTTGCCTACTTCTCTTAAAAATAAATTTACGCCTAATCTAAATCCGACGGAATTCCACAGAATAGGTTCGTCTATGAGTACTGGTAAATTTATGTATGCTGTGTGCTGAACATCGCATTTATAGTTTAAGAGATAAGCTGGTGACATTTTTTCAGGACAGAATTACGATATTAGAATGCATGAACATATATAGTACATGTATCTTAAACATCACCTCCGTTAAAAATCAAAACAATTTATTCAGTTGTATAACAGAATGACACTTCACATTTTGCAATGTGTGCTGTGAGTTTTGTCGTTTCCTTGACTGATTTTGAACAACTTCAGTCAACAATTAAGTAACAATTTTCCGTTACAGAACAGATAGCTAGCTAGATAGATAGATCGGTAATCTTAATTTCCTGCAATATGAAGATACAAATATGCATATCAATATAAATTACAGTTTACATGTCACAAAACGAATAAAGATCTGATACAGAAAAAAAAATGCTGTGCAATAAATGTACACATTTTTTTCTGCCTCTGACAGTTTTGCTAATCATCCTTATATTATGCACTTCAACTAAAATTTATCTACTTTATCTACGTTCATTCCGCGTTTCCCTGAGTAAAAACACAAGAATCATTTCATTATCATCCCATTTACTTATTTATACTTACATCATCAACACGAAACTCGAACAATTGATCCTTTGTACAACAGACACAATCAAAACAATCAGGGTTAGCTAGTACAGTCAGCCAAAGGTTGTTAACATTTGGTTGTCGTAACAATGAATGCCGACCCTTGCAAGCTCCCATCACATTTATAATCCGAAAAAGAGGATCTGTTTGAAGATGAAGTTAAGACTCTGCATAACTCTACATGAATCTGCATCAGGAGAGATCTTTGATATTTGAACGCTGCAGGGACAACATACCACGGATATTCCTAGCGATTATAGAACATGAGACTCCTCTCAACAATTGTAGCCAATTGATCACGAGTTCCTCTCAATTAACCCCCCCCCCCCCCCCCCCCACCCCCCACCCTAGCTAGGAGGCTTACCCAGTGACGTCATTCCTTCGTCTATCGTCATTCCTTCGTCTATCGTCATTCCTTCGTCTATCGCGAGCTTCATCATCAACGTGTTTCCTGCAGATCTCAGAGTTTCTTAACTTTGTGTATAAATTATTACTACCCTCCACCAGGGTCACATATTCTATTTATCGAGTGTATTACTTTTGTGTGGGGTCTCTCTACCCTCGGTTTGGGTATTTGAGAGAGTTGTTGTTTTCACTGCAGTGTTGAAGTTTCCCTGCAGCGGGGCAAACTAGGTCAACCCACTTGGCTGTGTTGGCTCTCGTCTCCTGGGCGGACAGGTGCGTTGTAGAGTTGCAGACTTAGCGTCGACTCGTCAACTTAGCCTTCCATCAGTTATGCCGTAGTATTACGTCGTTCTGGCTGTCTTAGAGCTTCGACCCCGTCGGGTGCCCGGTTTAGAATAGGCAATCAGTTCCTCCTGCTTGTCGTAAGAGGCGACTAAAAGGGGGCAGTCCGTTTGTCGTGGTCTGGTCAATCGGTTGGTCATGCCAAGCACTTGGTTGCTCACATTTTTTTCTATCCTTCTTCTCACGCTGCTCCCTCTCTCTTTACAATTATTTTCTCTACTTTCTTTGTGCTCTCTTGCATAACTTCACCACCTTTTACAACACTATCCTTCCGGATGTACTTATCTCTACGTTTTGCTTTTTATTCTATTCTTAGTGCTTTCTTACACTTTTTCATCAACTTTACTCAGCTTCCAAGATAGCGGTGGCCAATGGGTCAATCCAGTGACGAATTGGCAACTCTTCGGTGGAGTTTATCATCCTGGTATCCCAAGTGCTGTCAGCAGGACACCCGCTGACATTCAGCATTGCCCTTATTTGTGCTCTTTGGTGGATGGGGATCCAGGTTGATGAACTTTTTTCCGCAGAACATGACTCGTACAGGCAAACAAAAAAGAACTTCATCGATGGATGATAGAGCCTCTTCTGAGATAAAGCATTCAAAACCAAAATCCTTACATTCAAATTCATTAACCTCCAACAATTGCCCGTGATTTTTGGTTATATCATCAACTGATGATAAACCTTTACGACTTAATCACTTCGTCACCGCCAAGCCCATCAAGGGCTGATCTGGCCGGTGATGTGAAGGTTGTGAAGAAGATCAGGAATGGGTACCTTCTTGTGGAAGTCAAAACACAACAACAGGCAACATCTCTTCTAACCTTGAAAACCATTGTTAATAAACCTGTTCAGGTTTCCCAATGTACATCTCTAAACAGCAGCAAAGCTATCATCTGTGACAAGGATCGCTGTCTCGATGATTCCTCAGAACAGGAGCTCCTTGACAACCTCAAGAGCCAGGCCGTGACTTCTATCAAGCAGTTCACTATAAAAAAAAGAGGGCAACATCATCAAGAAGCGCACATATCTTTTAACGTTCTCAACTCCACAAGCTCCAAAAACAGTTTTTGCAGGGTATTACAATCTCCCTACAGAACTCTGTATCGCTAACCCCCTCCGTTGCTACCGGTGCCAGAAGTTTGGTCATGGAAACAACTCTTGCAACACTTGGCTTCCTCCAAGGAGTGCCCACGGTGGCAACAGGAATCTCAAATCCTTCAACTTAAATTCACTCAAAATATGTCCTTTCCCGAAGCCAAACGCCTAGCACCACCATAGTATCTTCATCAAGTGTCACTAAATGCTCTGTATCAACGTAGACAGACATTGAGTTGGTGAGTGATCCACAGACTCAAAAAACATTCCGCTCTTCAACATCTTCCACCATAGGTACCATGACATTCCCTCTTCTTTCACTTTCAAATCAAACCAGGTTCTCAAACAAAAAACCTAAAAGCAAATCAAAACTTAAACCAGAAATCAAACCCAAAAACTTTAACAAAACCAAAAACAAAACAACAAACCGCACTCCCAAAGGCCAAAGGAACGCGGTCAAGATCCACAACAAGTTTGGATCTCTTGACATTGGCTCTGATGATGTCCTTATGGATGCATCAGACACAGCTTCACTCAAAAACTCACTCAAGAACGGGCAGAGGGGTCGGTCCTTTGACGGACGTCTTTCTCCAATAAAACTTCCAACATGAAGCTTTTAATTTTTTATTTTATCCTCTCATTTATGGCGATTCTCCAGTGGAATTGTCGAGGCTTTAAGGTAAACCTTTGCCCAAAAATACAACCCCCAAGCTATTTGCCTTCAAGAAACGCATCTTAAAGAATCGGATAAGGTCGCAATGAGGCCATTCATTATTTACAATTCTTTCTCCCCTTCTGCTGAAGGCAAAAGGGGTTGCATCAATTTTGGTACGAGATGGAATTATCCACAGGCAAATTCCATTACAAACACAATTACAGGCTGTTGCAGTCAGTTTATCATTATTTAAAACGTTATGCTCTTTATACATTCCACCATCTCAATATCTTATTTTAAAAGATCTTGATCAACTTGTTAATCAAATACCTAAACCTTATTATTATCATGGCTGACTTCAACAGTCACAATACCCTCTGGGGTTGTAATACCCTAGATTCTAGGGGTAAAAGACTCGAGAGTTTTCTCATTCAAAATGACTTACGTCTATTTAATGATGGCACAAACACATATCTACATCCTGCTACAAGATCATATACAGCTATTGATTTATCATTAACTGATGCACCCCTTTTACAAGACTTTTCATTGTCAGTCCATGAGGATACATGTGGAAGTGACCACTTCGCAATTGTATAAGAACCCTAATCATCTATGTCTGAGGAGCACAATCCTCGTTGGAAATTTTACTTCTCATGGTCAGTCCATGAGGATACATGTGAAAGCGATAATTTCCCAATTGTATTAGAACCGTCATCATCTATGTCCGAGGAGCACAATCCTCGTTGGAAATTTTCAAAAACTGTTTTGGATACATTGTCTAACCTATGCCGTGAGCATATTATATATGATAAAATAGTTAATGCAACTAATTGATATTGCAATTGAAACTATCCCTAAAACCTAAATCCACGTATTCACATGCCATGGTTTAATGAAACATGCAATCTGCCATTAAGGCACGTAAAAAAGCTGAGCGCAAGCTCAGTAAACGACCTACAAGAATCAATTTAGTTAATTGTCATAAGACTCGAGCTAAAGCTCGACGCACAGTCAACCAACAAAAACGCGAATTTTGGAGAGGCTACGTCTCTAAGATCAATTCCAGAACACCTATAAGCAAAGTCTGGAATATGATTAGTAGAAATAAAGGCAAAGGTTCCAAATCTACAATAAAACATCTTAAGGTCAATGGTGACCTTCTCACATCTAAATCTGACATCGCCAATAAGCTTGCCAAAACAATCTCTAAAAATTCTTCATCTGCAAATTATGTCCCTTCTTTCCAAAAGTACCAAAAGGTATAGGAAAAACAATCACTTAATTTCAAATCTGACACTTCTCCTTGTGTCTACCTTTTTCGATTTAGAAAAAGCTTATGACACTACATGGAAGCATGCCATCCTAAAATAGTTATTTGAATTTGGCTTGCGAGGTCGTATGCCTAATTTTATATCTTATTTTTTACATGACCGTCAATTTAAAGTGTGTGTGGGTTCAACCCTTTCTGATTTCTTTGATCAAGATATGGGTGTCCCACAAGTTAGCATTTTATCTGTCACATTGGCTTGGCTAAAGTTTTAAATGACCATACAGATGGTTCACTTTTTGTGGACGATTTTGGAGTTTCCGACAGAGGCAAAAATATACCATCAATCGAGCGCAAATTGTGGCTCTGCCTCAATAAAATACATAAATGGTCATTGGAAAACGGCTTCAAATTTTCTAAAGCCAAAACATATTGTGTACATTTGTGCAATATGTGCAAAATGCACCAAGATCCAAAACTTTTTCTCGATCAAACTCCAATCAAAGTAGTTCCTGAGGCCAAATTTCTTGGTCTCACTTTTGATAATAAACTTTCATTTATCCCACACATTACAAATCTTAAAGCTAAATGCATAAAGGCAATAGACCTTTTGAAGGTCGTATCAAATAATAAATGGGGTGGAGATGAAACTCTGGATTATGGATCAATAATCTATGGATCTGCCCGCCCCTCATATATCAAAATGCTAGCTACAATCCACCACCACCGTCTCAGGCTTTGTTTTGAGGCCTTCAGAACTTCACCTGTTGAAAGCCTTTACGTTGAGCCACCTCTTGGAAGATCGGCACATCAAGCTAGCACTTCGATATATCACTTAACTAAAATCTAACCCTTCAAACCCTGCCTACAACTACGTATTCAATCCTTAATACCAGCAGTTGTATAACTCAAAACCCTAAAGCAATTTCACCTCTCGGGATCAGATTTCAACGATATGTTGAAGATTCTTATATCGACCTCTCAACAATAGCAGAACACGGTCTACTTGCCACTCCGCCATGGCAGGTGGTCAGGCCACGTGTCAACCTCTCTCAATCTACTCATAAAAAAACAAACACAGACCAATTAATATTTCAACAGGCATTTCTTGAACTACGTGATTTTTTCGCAGACTATAAACCAATTTACACTGACGGTTCTAAGGATATAACTGTCACTCCATCAAAAACATATGCTTCAAGGCTGCATGATGGCAGCAGCATATTTACTTCAGAAGCTAAGGCCATCCTTAAGGCCGTCCATCACATTAAAAACTCAACTAATAATTACATTATTCTTTTCTGATTCACTTTCTTGCTTACAGGCAATTAAAAACTGTAACAGTGATAATCCAATTATCAGGGATATATTATCACTTTATAATACTTGTCTCCAATGCGACATCATCTTCTGCTGGCTTCCTAGCCATAGGGGTATAAGAGGTCATAACAAAGCGGTCTCCGTAGCTAAATCATCATTAAACCTCAAACATATTTCTCCTACTAAAGTTTGATATAAAGATTCTAAACCTGCTATTAAATCTTACATTAAACAACGTTGGAAGTCCCAATGGGACCAACAACAGTATAACAAACTTCACACTATTCAACCTCATTTAGGTAACAAATCACTATTCTCTTTTACCCGGCATGAAGACTCTGTCCTACGCCGATGTCGTATTGGACACACTCATTTAACACACTCATATCTTTTAAAGGGGGAAGATCCCCCGACGTGTATCCCCTGTCAGTGTCCCGTCACTGTTAAGCACATTTTATTTGAGTGTTGGGACACTGCTCATATCAGGGAAACATTTAACCCTAATATTTTAATTTCTCAGGTTTTTACTCACTTCGGTGAACATCACATTTTAGATTTTATAAAATAAATTAATCTCTTTGATAAGCTTTAATTTTTAACCTTTCTAAATCAGCTTTTAACAATCTTATGATTTATGACCTTCGTGTAGTTTTTCTCTTGCTTTTGCAAATATTTTAAATTGGGCAATTAACTTAAATTTCTCGCCCCAAATGGCTGCGATACTGACAAAGCAGCGTTAAACAATAACTCACTCACTCACTCTTAGAGCTTTGTGCTCTGACTTCTTCATCTGGTTTTCTGTCGTCTGGCCTGCTGTGTCGTCTGTTGACTTGTCAATATGGCTCTGCCCTACTCTGGGCTTTGCATGCGTTGCGTGAAGAGGAAGTCATCACTCTAGGACCCTCACTCCTGTTGTTGCCTTTGCCTTACAACGTGTGCAGAAGATTACGTTTGGGTGGACTGTGGGTTGGGCAGCACAAGGCATACAGTGCGGCCATCAGGAAGTCGGGACATGAGGCACGTAGCTCACGAAAGAGTGGGCGGACCGCTCTATAGGCCTCTCCCTTTCCTCCATCATCAGATCTTGTTATTGTGTTGAACACTTAGGACTCCCCCGGCACGCAGTTGCCGCAGGCTCCGCCTTATGTGGAGGAGGAGAGGGAGCGGTCACCGTTGTTAGACCGTGAGCTCACGGCTGTTCGCACCGGCTGTTTCAGAATGCAGAAAAATATTTCTCTTTATCCATCACCTCCGCCCCTAATGTTGATGCCTCCTGTCATATATGAAGACATTCGTCGGGTGGCTGCACCCATGGTCCCTCATGTTGTGTCGGAACATCATCTGAACAAAGAGGCCAGGTCCATCTAGGGCATTGCAGACTCCATTGCTCACGCCTGTCAAGCGTTTGCCAAGCAGACGGGATTTGAGGACGGGGTCAAAGGCCTTTACCGCAGTTTTAGTTCGGTGGCGGGGAGACCATCCTCGGTTACCCATGGTTTTATATGCTCCGTTACTATCCACTATATCACCCATGGGAAACTCTGTCAGCGAAATCTGTACTAAAATTACACGCCCTTGGCCGGCGTGACGAAGTTAGTAACCAAAGAAAATGCTCAATGGGATAAGATGGAAATGGTCAAAGGAGATAATCAGTGACGGATGGCTAACACAATGACCTCGCTTGCTTTGAAACGAAGTGATATGAATTGTCATTGGCTCGCAGGTCCAAACGGAGCATATATAAAACCATGGGTAACAGAGGATGCGGGGAGTCTGGCACGGGTTATGCTCAGTGCTGCGCGCATTTCGGCTTGGCTGACTAACATCAGGCGTGAAGGGTTCCTATCGAGCAGTGATCTACCAGCAGAGATCCGGAGTCGTCTTTGGACGGTACACCCCTCCTCTTCGACATTGTTTTGAAGGACAGAACGGGGATTCCCTCCACCAGCGGCAAGAAGAACTGACTAATCGGCTGGCGTCCGAGCGGTCTCGTACTTCATCTTCCATTCGAAGGAGAGGAGGAGCAGGGCTCCTCCCTCGCCTCACGACACTAAGACTGGTGGTGTGTCCTTTCGCCAAGAGGGTCGGCCTAAACAAGGTCACAATTTTCAAACACGCCCCAGGCTTAAACGCAGCAACAATAGGCAACAACAGCTTGTTCCTCTCAACACCTCGGCAGTTGGCAGTGTTCTAGTAAAACACACATGCACATCCGTGACGTATTCAAATCATCGGCCAATGAGATCGCTCATTACAAAATGGGATCCACCTTCTGACGTCATGCACCGGATGGGGAAAGTGGGGGTATGTAAACATAGAATTTTCGTTTTTCGGACAGAGCTTCGAAGAAATATGCCTGCAACCAACCCGCAACCTAATTATAAGTGTCTGCAACCAAACTTTTTATGCCGAGGCTGTTATATGATAAGGTTAGCGTTGTAATAGTGATGAGTTCGCAACCAAAAACAATTTGGTTGCAGAACCCTAAAGGGACCTGCTACCATATATTTCGTCATATACAATCATCTTGGCTACCGATGTCACTTGCTTTTAACCATATCTGACAATTTAGTTGCATTAACGACTCGATTTAGTCCCCTCGTCACCCGGACCCTTCAATTACTCTTAGGCCAAATTTTCCAACTGGCAATCATTAAATGATCTAAAACATCGTCAATTATTTAGATAATTTAAATGGATTACTTGAAAGGGCCTCTCTTTTCATTTTAAGATGACCAAAGCCATTGTTGTTAGATTCCTAACAGCAGTGAAGGTATGATTTTGTTTTTATTTACGCAAAAATGCATCATATGTAGTTTTGTTTAATGTTGTTATGAACTGACATTGAAAGCAAAGGTTTAAAAATTGTGTCAGATTGATTTTCTGTTATCTTTGACTTGAAATGTCGCTATGTATTACTACACTTCATTCCTCCCATGTTTAGCATTTCACATACCCTACAATATTACTCATAGTGATACACAGGTGATTATGTTGTGATATTCGGATAAAATTAAAAAATCTGAATCTTCATCTAACACATATCATATTCCCAAAGCTTGTGTTTTCTAAAATTGCTTGTTCTTGAGGAGAAGTCATTTTAAGATAAGTTGAAATATTAGGTAAGATGGCTTCTGGACATAACTTGTAACTATGTTATAGTCGTATTTATTGAATTTTTATTGGCAAAATTGTATTTGGCATTCTTTTAGTTTAGTCCAGAATTCGTTCAGGTTCTTTTCTGGTTCACTGAACACAACGTGGTTCTCTGACCTGAAGATCGTTCGATATTGTTTTATCTCGACCAACATCTGAATGTTCTGTCTCACCCTTTCCAGTGTCAGCAGCTTCAGCTTGCTCTTGAACAGATGGTGTCACATGTATATTCAGATCTTGAGGCACCAGTTCCGGGACGGTCTCTTCAGTTCTCTCTGGTTAATCCATGGTGATGACGTCACAATATTGTGTAAACAATGGATTATTCTTAAGAATCCACTACTCATTGCATGTCCCAGCCAGAAAGTGTCTCAGATTTTGCAATTTTTGGCTTACCTTTTTCAAGAATTGTGTTCTGGGTCGTGGTATAAATATCTCAAATATGACAAATGAATTTTGTGTAATGTATGAGCCAGGATACGAACACGCAAAACTTCGTTGGCGTTTTTATCCATTAGGCTACGAGGGATGCTATAAACAGTGTGAGTGTTTGACATTACCAACCCTGCCTTCTCCACAAGACTGGTAAAATGTGTGTGGTGTGTTGTGTTGTCAATCACGTCGCTTTGCGTAGAAGATGTAAGCATAGTACGTGCTTGGAAAATTCCGTTTCGTAAGAGTCGTAGCTTCATGTACGTATATCATATCCGATAAATGAGCACCACAATTCGCCAAATAAGTAGGTTTTGTGTCACATAATTGAAACTTACTGTTTCAAATGCAAGATAACCGCTTATGCATGTTTCGTGACGTCATACATTGATAAACATAGAGAATACATTTGGAACAGTGGATTCGTTGAAAATAATAAACTCGCCCCTAGGCCCTTCGGGACTCTTTGATTATTTTAACGAATCCACTGCTCCTCATGCATTTGCCATAACATTACCTTACATACATGAGACGTGTGTACGGTATTTCACATCGATCCAGTTAACAATCTGGTCTCTCTCTTTCTTATGCAAGATAACGTGTTTCACATTATTGTACATTGGCTCTAACTTTCAAGGCAAAAAGTTCGCTGAGTGCACAATATCACCCTCATCAAAAGTATGATGTTTCATATGACGTTTCCTCTCAGCTGTCTCTGCATAGTCCAATTTCTTTGATAAAGATTGATCAAGTTTTGTAGACTTCAAGCAGATAACAGTCACTGTTAAGAAATAACACAGCTGGAGTTTCTCCTGATGAACAACAAGTAGTAGCTTTGTACGTCTGCAGAATTGTATGAAGTTTCGGAGTACTTTCAATCCTTTCCATCATTGGTTGCAGTTCTAAAAGATTTCTGGCAGTATCACTGAAAACGTTCAATTTTAACACTACTTTTAGGTCAAGAGAGTTAGTGAGCAAATCTCACTCATATACCCCCGATTTTAACATTGGTCAAAGAGAAAAGCTTCAAAATAGCAAAATGACATCGATGTTTAGTCTTTTTTTATGAACAGGACAGCAGTGTTATGAAAGCAAAGTACATGTATGTATATATGTCGTCACAGTAGGTACATCTTTATAGATACACTTGTGCTTTCTAAGAAAAGTCGAAAAACTGAGAAAATTTGCATTAATTTATGCAAATGAGGGTATCAAACATCCAAATGCAGCTGTACACATCATAGCGATCCTCTGTATCATGTTTCAAAACATTTGAACGATTAGTCGAAACATTTGAAAAATTGCGTGTCTGATCACTTTTCATTGTCTATAACAATTATGTAATGATTCAAAGTGTTGACAGTATCGGCTTTACAGGGATTTTTGTGGTAATTTCAGAACCCATGACCTTGACCTTTGACCTTGAATGTGAACATGTCAAAATAATTCCCCAGGTGTATAAAAAATACGCTATGTAAATCAGATCTTAATACCTTCTTGGAAAAACGTTAGCGATTTCAGAACTGGTGACCTTGACAAATCTCGTGACCTTGACCTTTGACATTCAAGATCACACAGCCAATGATCGTTTTCATTATATGTAACGATTTCAAATGTCCATAGTTAAAAAAAGGCACATTCACAAAAGCATGCTTAAAGGTACATCCATTGAGTTGTTTGGGGTCACATATGCTAAACGTTATAAATTGTGTTATGTGATTCTGAAGTACTGACAGTTGCTGAAAAGTGCCATTTTGATCTTAGTAGACTCAGTAAACGGATGATATAAAGGTAAAATTATCGGTTTCTGATCGAAAACCGGGCATTGCACCGCGTGTGGCGAGCACCAATTAGTCAAACGTAATTTTGGAAACGTATTTACAAAAACTAAAAGAAAACTTTAAGTTGATACTGTTTAATAAGTCATGTAAATAGTTTCTGGCGATTGGGGATGAATATGCAAGTTGAGTGAAATCATTTGAACTGATATCACCACCAGAGCCTCATAGCACAAAAAAAGTTAAGTAATCGTGTTTACAAGGATTTTTGCAGTGATATCAGAACTTATGACTTTGACCTTTGACCTTGAATCTGAACATGTTAAAATTAATTCCCCACTTGTATAAGAAAGAAGCAATGTATTTGAGATCTTAATACCGTCTTCAAAAAAAGTTATTTAGTGAATTTAAAACTGCTACCATGACCATATCTCGTGACCTTAACCTTTGACCTTCCAGGTCACAATGATCACTTTTCATTGTGTATAAGAATCATGAGCTTTGAGCATGCACCTTGTGTATCACCCCTACTACACTGAGTTGGGTAACTGCAGTTACCCACTCCAAAAATGGCGGCTGGTCAAAACATGGCTGATCGCAGATTTTCTTCTAATCCATTTCACATCTATACGAGGGTACTTTCCTACATAGTATTTATGCGCATGTATTGGGCATTTACCAAGGAAACTGTAGATTTCATGTTAACCTTTAGGGATTATGTAAATACTTCATAATCTGCGTTTGAAAAATTGAAGTGGGAGAAGGGTAACTGATTTCGTGGGAGAAGGATAATCTGTTGAGAGATGGGAACACGGAGAAGGGTAACTTTTAAAGTTTACTTTGTTAAAAGGCGACAAACAGCTATTTTAATATATGATTTGTACTTGTAGTGAGAATCAGCATAGAACTTCGAAACCATAGGCTACACACATTTAGAACATAAATGTTAAAGGCGCTGTAGCACGTTTTTTTGCAAATTTTATTTTTTCAAATTTCTCATTTAAAATGATAGTTTATGTCATTTATATTTACTTTAGAGGGTAAAACATCTTATTACACAAACCAATTACCCGTAGTGGTAATAAGAGTGT
Organism: Gibbula magus; assembly: GCA_936450465.1. Lineage (NCBI taxonomy): Eukaryota > Metazoa > Mollusca > Gastropoda > Trochida > Trochidae > Gibbula > Gibbula magus. The sequence goes on from OW388295.1 coordinate 48,653,739, forward strand.
TGCGTATTAAGCAAAAATTGCATGGCGGCCATTTTATTGTGAACACATTTTATTATTCTGAACGACAAAAACGATTCTCATGGCTTTCCGGAACATGTACACTCATTTTTAACTTGATTTTCTGAAAGAGACAAGGGTGTTTTACTATTGGTGACATTATTTTCCAAATACATTTCATCAACTTATTTGAGCTAAAAAACGTGCTACAGTGCCTTTAAGATACTTTCTGATTTGCGGACGTTATTCGAAAATATTTCCATGAACATATTGCTGATGGAATGAATGATTGTCTTGACTGTTTAAGTAACAATATAATGGGAGTTACTTAAAGTGTACTTAAGTTTGGAGCAACTTAACGCTTTTTGTTCAGTAAGATATTTGGGAGCCATTTGATTTTTGATTTTGTATATTAAGTTGAATTTCAATTTTTCGCTGACGTTTTCAAACCATTTTCGAGGTATAGACTAGTACACCATAATTACAAATATTCATGTGTTCGGCACATCCACGGCAGCCAGTAGAACACAGATAGTACCAAATTCATTCCAATCTATAGTCGCCTCCTCCATAAAGAAATATATTCCTCATAGGATAAGACCAAATGTAAACTTGCAAACATTGACATATGAATTAATAAGGTTTAAATACTAAAATGCTTAAATGTTGTGGAAAATCAATTCAAAATTAGTTGATTTCATGTGTTATCAAACAAAAATGATATGTGAATTTTATATAAACTCACGTGCAAGAGATTTTTTATTTCAATCCATGGGCGATAAATCCGACTGAAACAGCGTTATGTCGTGTTTTCAGAACTCAACTTTATACCATCTATAAATTTTCAAGACATTATCTGTTCATATTTCGGAGACACACATTTTAAGAAATCGTCGTTTTGGAGTCTCCTTAACCAGACTAGATAAGTCTTGGCTTGTTTTATTGTGTCCTAAAGTTAACAAATATAAGACCGAGAAGGTTATTTATGTCGACACCATCTTTCATTCAACTGGCCAAAAACCATTTTGAATGAATGATATCAACACCCTAAGTGTACTTGAACAGACATAAAATGAAATTATTATAATCTGATTTATGAAATTGCGGGTATCTCTTTACTAATCATGTCCCTAGAAAAGGCATTCGACTTTCGCCGGCAACTGTATTTCGTGCTTTACAGTGTTGAAAATGTGGCGACGTTTCTTATGTGGTTGAGTGTATTGTCTCTCTATATCATGTTTATGTGCTTTTCGGGAGTTTCAGCTTCGTTGCAGTTCTATTTTTGTTTGTTCCCATGGTAACAATTTGGACTTTGAGGGTAATAAGTTAATAAATCTAAAAAATGCATTTGTTTGATGAGGTTTTTATATAAGGTGAATTGGGGGAAGAGGGGGACATCTGTTTTTCACTTGTATAGACAACTTCTAGTTAAATAACCGATCTATATGAACGTTTATTTCTAAATGACGCATTTTCAATATCTGATCATCGGTATAAAACGATAAAGTATTGTCACAAATTTAAATCCAAGAAGTTTATTTAGGTCCACGACATCTTATATTAATTAAATTTCTAATTTCTAATACCAAACAGTGTGGCCAAAAAGCGATTTAGCACCCCATGTATATTTGAACAGACATGAAAATAAAGGTATCATACCCTGATGTATGAAATTGTGAGTACATCACTACAAAGCATGTGTCTATCATCTATCCAACAGAAATTTAAAATTGTATACTGTTTTAAAACTATGGGCACGTTTCTGTTGCTCATGAGTATATGTACAGTTAAATTACATATAAAAAATAGGCCTAGTGTTTACATTTCTAAGATAACATACTAATTTAGGACCATCCATCTTGACAAATGGAGCACAACTATCAGCATAACCTTGGTTTATATCACGCAACATACAAAGAACAAACTTCTTCTTGATATTGAGCTTGAGATGCCACATTGCGTATTTGATGAATTCTATCACGTACTTGATGAAATTCAGTACCTCATAACGGTTTTACTACTTTGATATCGTCTTCATTTGTCTCTTGAACTGTAACAAACTTCTAAGTTACCCTTCTCAAATATTTGAGTTACCCTTCTCATGTCAGAACATTTTTCTCCAGTTACCCTTCTCTCGCTTCAATTTTTCAAACGCAGATTATGATGTATTTACACTCCCTAAAGGTGAATAATGACATCTACAGATTCCTTGATGAATGCCCAAGGTATGCGCATTAATAATATTTAGGAAAGTACCCTAGTATAGATGTGAAATGGATTAAAAGAAAATCTGCGATAAGCCATGTTTTGACCAGCCGCCATTTTTGGAGTGGGTAACTGTAGTTACCCAACTCAGTGTAGTAGGGGTGGGTATGGATATAGCGCTTTATAAATGCCCATTATTATTATTATTATTATTATCATTATTATTATTATGTAATGATTCAATGTGTTAATAGTTGAAATAAGCCATGTTCGCAAATGCGTCGTGACCTCGCTGTGACTTTGACCGTTGACGGATTTGAGCGAAAACCTATCCATATCCAAGGGGTATGAGTATGAAGTCATGTCTATGAGTTCTTAAAACCTTATTTGAAAAAAGTTTCGGCCAATATAAAACGCGGTGGTGGCCTCACGGCGGCAGCGGAAACTGCACAAAAACTGATAGCAGCCCTGTCTTATTCGGGGCTGCTAATTACTGTCTGAGTTATGAGTAAACAAAAGTGTGAATGGCGAAATCGAAAACGGATACAATTTGCTAACAAGAAAAAAGTGAGCATGGCTCACATACCCCCACCATCCGCTATCCGTCCATTGAGAATTATAGATGTGAAGGTTACTATGTTTAAAAAACAGCTTCAAGCATCATAATATTGTCCAAAATAATTTTAGGAACTGGCTTTGTTATTACAAAATTTCATTCACCCAGATGTATATTTTTCAGGTAACTTAATTTTTCCCATTAGAGCATCACGCCGGTAATTTGTACCAAGTTCAATTACAGATTCAAGGGCTTCATATCTCCGTAAAAAATAATATTTCGGAACTGGACTGTGAACTCGATGAAGTGTATCATCTGGACTAACTACATGTACATGTACAATTTCATTCACCTCAATGTAATAGTTGCTGAGAAAACTTGTCCCAATTGGAGCATCACAGCTCTTTTCGTACAAAGTTCAATTTCGGATTCAAGGGCCATAACTCAGTAAAACATAATATTTCGGAACTGGTTTTCAAACTCGATGAAGAGTATCATCTGGACTACCTCCATGTTAAATTTCATTCACCTAGATGTATAATTTTCCGAGAAGACTTGTCCCCATTGGAGCATCAGAGTTCTTTTTGTACTAAGTTAAATTTCGGATTCAAGGGCCATAACAACGTACAAAATAATATTTCGGAACTGGTTTTCAGACTCGATAAAGAGTATGGTAATGAGTACTCACAACCAAAATTTCATTCACCTAGGTTGAACAGTATCCGAGAAAACTTGTCCCCATTGAACACAATAAAACTAAGTCCAAAAAGTGACGTTTCCATGGAAACGACAAAAAAATTCAGAAAATTGAAAATTGTCTGTGCGCGATCAGGAGAACATGGTTAACAACTGTACAAAGTTTGGTTGATGTAGATTTGACGGTTTTTGAGAAAATTGACCGGACGGAAGGACGGACGGACGGACGGACGGAATGACCGCTATATACCCCCGCTTACTTCGTAGCGGGGGTATGATAAGGGAAGGGGACATTCAAACGGCAGATGTACACATCATAGAGATTATATGACATTACGTCTCAATAAGTGTCTTAGTTATGGGAGGGAATGTGGCAAAGTCGAAAAACTGAGAAAATTTGCATGAATTATGCAAATGAGGGTATGAAACATACAAAAGGTAGATGAAGAGCACTGTCTTGTATTGGATGGCGTGCAAAGGCCCGGGGTCGAAACCAAATGGAGACACACACAAACGTTAGACATTGGCGTCATGCTGTGTGCAAGGCACGTTATCCACATTGCACTCAGTCCACCCGGCTGTTATATGTCCATCCGGCACCGAAAGTACAATTCCTTCAGGGTAATAATATTAATATTAATGTACCACCAGTGAACAGTGCTTGCTATCGGTATTGGGTGTTAAACTGTATATTACAACTAGGATTGCCACAGGGCAATACTTAGATCCGCAAGATTCTTGCTTTACCTTAAACCCAATGTTCGACTTAAATCCCAATTAATTAACCAGCTTTTCTTCCTAAAAATGATCTATCAAGCATATCTCTATCTTTATTATTTTTTAACAAAATTCTCCAAATAAAATAACCCTGGGAAAATGTGAAAATTACTTATTAATAGTACCCCACATTATAGTCTTCATTATAATGACAACAAAGGTTAATATTTTCATGATAAGGTGTAACGTAGAAATTGTTGTGCTTTTCCACTGAAGTAGATTTTATCAGTTATTGTTTTCTGTTTACAGATAGCCATGTGATACTCTTTTTGAAAGGGACAATGTTGAGTCAAAACATTCATGAAGATTCATATAAGTTAAGCTTGAACATTGTAAAAGTATATGTCAAGCTTGATATTGATAATAATATTAAACCTTTAATAATTAAATTAATCATGTAATATTTTTGTGTTAACAGTATGGGATCTAAATAATTCCACACAAGTTTATTCTAAACTACTATACTTTTTTACGTGGTAGATATCAAGGCTAATGGCATGTTTTTGTATATAATTATCACATATTTCATGCTAAAATTTATATTAAACTCACTGTTGTTTTCAAGTTGGTGTATTTTATTTTATTCTCAACATATGTTAGTGTATATTTATACTGAATGAAGGATGCTGTTTAAATGTGTGAAGCGAACATTTTCGAAACATTTTCGAAACATTTTAGGGGAGTCTTCCGGCGTTTCCATGGCAACCAAATTACGTATAATTTAAATAATTTCCATAATACTTCTCCAAAATATGAGTGATGATGAAAGATGATAATTTTATGTAAATTAATAAAATTATCTGCTAAAATATAACGATGTCTTATCAACTAGAAATGAATGTCTGTGATATAACGTTTCTGAAAATTAAACAAGGATAAAACACATACCCTAATTTCATACAATCATACACAAATATCGTTGACTATATTTTCCTATATTTTTGTTATATTGATCAGTAGGTGTCATAGATTTAAATACACAAACAATTCCTTTTATTGCAATAGAATTGAAGAAGGAGAAGGTTTTCTTAGACGCGTACCCGGAAAGTCGCGAATGTTCACAAAACAATTCTTTTTTTTTTAAATAGCAAAAAAATCTGTTATTACGGCCGATGACCGCTATTGGCCTTATCGATATGTGAACATATCTTGATAAGTTTTCAAGCTATTGAGATTTGATGTTTTAACTTCAAGGGTAGATAACTCACGAACGAAGTCCAAAATTCCAAAAAGTGGCCAGTCTTTTTCCAGAATTGGTCATATGCTATCATCCCTGAAACTTGCATGCGAATCGGCCCAGCGATTACTTCAGAAAACTCTGGACAAGAAAAGTACAAATAATAAGACCAACACGGATAATAACAATAGGTCTTTATGACTTTCGTCTTGATAAAGTTGTTGAAGAAAAACTTACTGAAGAATTAGCAGAATTGACTATCATTATATACCAATTGGCACTTAAGTTTCAGTTGAGTAAAGATGATGGAAAAACTGTTACACAACCGTATTTTAGAAGTTATCAGATGGTATTAACCAACTCAAACGATATTTGTTCATCTTTATCTAAAGCTCAGAAAATGATACAAGAAAGGTTAGAAAATGGACTCAGGATTTCAGGATGGGTGGTAAACCATATAGGAAAAATGTGTTTAGATGTTGCGAAATATAACCCAATGAAAGGTGGGTCTTATATATAGACTTACGCCAATAATATAAGAACAATATGGCAATTATCAATGTAAAAAATAATGATGCTAATTGTTTAAGATGGGCTTTGAGATCTGCTTTATTTCCTGTAGCAAAGTATCCGAATAGGCCATCTTCATATCCTATTAATGTAAGTTTGATTTTACTGGTATAGACATGCCAGTAAGATCCTGGTCATGATGTGCGATGGAACAACTTATAAACCTATAATTAATAGGGGGCCTAATGCTGTGGATAATTTTTGATATACCTTCAAGATGTTGAAAAAGTCATTTTGGAACAGTTAAAAAATATGAAATAAGAGAATTTAATATGGCTAGAAATTGTTCGATTTGTGGTGGATATTTTAAACTGAGAGACAGAAAAAGAAGAAATTTTGACTTATATGTCTACATGTTTCGATCTTATTGCTTAATTTTTGTTATGGGGATACTATGGGGATCACAACAGAACTGTAGAGGGCACGAATCGGACAATTTATACCAACAAAGGACTGTAGACAGATAGAGATGATCCTACCCTACAGACCCAACATCCGATGGACGACGGGCATGGAGCTGAACAACTGACTTCTACTGTACTTTATTTGTACTTTCATCACAGGACACGCCTTAGCAGAGAACTACAACAATATAGCGGAGGTAGGATGGCAATTCATTTGTTCTGATCCCCAAGTGCACATTGAAATGCCAACAACAATAACTATTTTCAATGTTTTCACGGTAGATGCATGTCGAGCGGCCTTAACCCCATGTTTGTTTACAAACTGTTACATACTGTTACTCCCGAATACTCCGAGCAGGTGATATAGAAAGTATTCCAGACGATCAATCGATCACATAGATTTTGATAACATGTTTGATAAAATGAAAGAACACAGGCAAAAGGACTAACATCGTATGTTGGTGGAAAATTTGACTCTTTCGATCAAGATATGAAAATGTTTAACAGTAACCTGGAAAAGTAAGTTCTGACATAATCTCTCGAGCTCATTAAAGAAGAAAACATATATTCTGGAATTAAAAACAGACGGATTGAAAGATGATATTAATATACATGGCCGAGATCTTAGGGTGATTAATGATAAGGTGAAATAAAATGAACATCGGATACGTGTTAGAGGGAACTGTGGGGGACCTATAGCAGACTGGATAACATTAGGTTTTTCTGCATTCCAGAGGACGAGCGAGAAGACGCGTCAATCATTAATGAAAAAATCTTAAATATTTTAAATGAAGCGATACCTTCCAAGACATGTTATGAAAGAGACATTAACAGCTCCTTGTGTAGGTTGTCAACAATCAGGCAACAGTAGAGTGATTATTGTCAAGTTCCTCCACCCCGATGACAAAACTCTAGTGTTCAAAAGACGGGAGTGTTTAATTGGTCGAGATATTCGAATTGCTTCAGATCTAATTACAAGCCAGCGCGAGGCCGTCAGTGATGCGCGTCATGAGGGTAAGATGGCATTCTTCAGGAGGAGGATTATGATGGTCAGAGAGTCCAGCCGGCCTCCTCTCATCTCTCTCTCGGCCTACCCACAGACCTATTGGGCAAATCATCTTCCCACGCTAATCTAGGCCTTGCAGTATTTCCTTACAAATCTTCTGCTGATTGCGGCACCCTCATCAGCGTGTTTTAACTAACCTCCAGTTACCTCCCCTGCATAAGCCAATCACTGACGCAGATCCATTTGCACAACAAAACATGCCTGCGCCTACTAGCCCAGCGGGTAAGTGCAATTTTCCTGAATTGAATTGTGCACATCGAGATGCAAGCATGAACTTTGGCATGATTGTAGCTGATACCCATTTTTATTTTTGATGGGAAAAATTGAAAAAAAGAATTCCCCCCCCTAATTTAATCATAACTTTAAAAAAAATTCTCTGATTATTACAAATCGTATGTTAACTTTTTCTATATTTTTTTCTATCTGGCTGTCAGATAGAAGTCGGGTCAATATAAGGAAAATACCCCCTCAACCCCCCCAAACAAATGTTGCAAGAGGTTTCTCAACTGATTCTGGGAAGGTTTAGTGTACTTAATAACATACTAAAAGTTTACCAAAATAGGACCCCCGGAAAGGTGGTTTTTTTCAAGATGGCGTCCAAGATGGCCGCCGACACCTCTTAATGATCATTACTCTATACCCATCAACTCAAATGTGATGATCTTGGTGTCTATCCCCAGGTTTGTGGGAGCAACGAACACATTAAGATCATAACAAATGGTGTTTGTCTATTATGGAACACACACATAGTTTTAAAAATGGCCGCCGACCCCTCCAGATGACTATTTGAACTATTCGCTTAAATTTGATGATCTAAATGTCTATTTAAAAAGTTGTTTGGGGCAAGGAAACCATAAAATATGAAATTGGGCCATGAATATTACAAGTATATCTTACCTGGTCCAACATGGCACTACCATTTGACCTACGTTTCAGTCTTAATTTGATTAAATTTTGGTCTAGATCTACTCTCTGGTTTTGGTGGTCAAGAAACACATTCTAACCATTTTAACGGTGAATGCCTGCAAATGCATTTCCCGACCACACAGGTTGTGCTTTGCACCCACGTTTCGCCAGTTCTCTGCAAGACCTGGACTCTTCTGGTGTCAGATTACAAGTTTATATTCTATCATCTTGATCAAGTTTTGTTCCAATATTAATTGTATTATAGACTTAAGCAAGTCTAGGCCCTCTAGCAGGGTAGTCAGTCACGTGACCATCTGTATAAAAGCGAAATGCACGTGCAGGGTACCTTACAGTCAAAATTCACACTATGGGCTATCTAGGTTGTGTACCAGGAATTTTGGCGTAAGTATTGCTTTGTTTGGAATGATTAGTAATTTGTTTGTGTTATTTGAGTATAATGTTTAGTGTGTTAATGTAAAGAATGTCATAATCTGAAGATTATACTTTGAATTGTTTTAATGTGAAGTATTTTGTATAAGAGCATTGTGTTCAGTTTGGAATACATATTATGTTCGCATGGCATTTCATGATTGTTGGTTGATAATGACATACAATTAGTTTGCAACAGTTCAGTAAAAACTATGTGTTTATTTATCGTCCCTAGTAATCGTCCATTGTAAGGAGCAATTGTGTATTGTTATCATGTATATGATAACAAGTGTGTGGAGCATTAAACCCCTATGTTTTGCGAAGAATGGCTCGCTAATGACTAGGTGGTGAGTAGTGTGTGGTGTAGTAGGCATCTGTTGGAATGCAGTTGTTGTAAACGTTTGTAATACATTCGTTGTATGTATATTAAGTGTCACTAATATACTGTAGTAAGGCAATGTGACTTTTTTTTTATAGTGTCCCGGTCAACTGCTGATCCGGTACTTTGTGGAAGTCTAGGTTTGGATGCTCCCCGAATCCTAGCAACGTGTAGACGGTAGTCTACGGAAGGGGCAGTGAAGCGTGGTCCAGGACGCCCAGCAGCCACTTGACCCCGCTCATACGTACCTAACGTAGGTACATGTGTCACCGCGACACGTGGGAACGATAATTCCCCACAGGTGAATTGTTGTTGAGTGATGTGAACTGTCATTCAGCTATGTGAACTGTCATTCAGCTATGTGAACTGTCGTTCAGCTATGTGAACTGTTGTTCAGTCGTGTGAACAGTTGCTCATCGTTGTGTACTGTTGTGAACTGTTCAGTTATGTACTGTTGTGTACTGTTGTTGGCATTTATGTGGAATGAGCTAGTTCGTATGTAATGGACATTATTGAATTATGAGTGTTATAATTTGACAAAGACACTTGTTTCTGCGTGTGTTCGCAGTTGTTTTAAGATCGTGTTGTGTTCATTATTTTATGTGCTCTTGAATGTTGTATGTATCTAGGGTGTTAGATGGGAGGTTAGGTAGTTAAACTATGGGACGGGTTAGTGATTATTGTTAGTTTAGTTTATTTTTATTTTGTAAATAAACTTTTTCATTACCACTTGGGTTTTGTTATTCCTCTGATACCCGACATCTGGAATATTCACCCATAGTTGTTCCTTTTGGTACCATCTTGGACACGTATCAATGATACGTTAAAACAACCATTTGATATTCATTTTGGGAAAGTCAAGATGAACTTGTACTCAGGTGATTTAAGTTTGTAGAAGCAAACCTAGAGTAGGTGAAATGATGAGGACACAGATATATGTTTCACAATTTATTCGGGTGTACATAACCACCAAACATGGAAACTATACGTCAGTAACATGCATACTTAGCAACCTGTGCCTATGTTGTATCAACATAACATAATTTGTGAAGTGAAGTTGATGAATATAAACATAATTGATATTCTATTGTCAAAACATTTGAAGCTTAAGTTAATGAAATGGTTTAATCGACACCATATTACTCTGAAAAGGTTATCCTAACTGTTTAACATTTAAAGTGCTACAAAAGTTTGATTTACCCTCGTAATAGCACATGAAATAAGGTACACCTAACATTTTATGTACAAATTCAAAGTATAGGGGGCCACCCGGTCTTTGAAAAAAAACCTACCCACAGGAAAAGGTGTGGAAAGTATCAGTGGGTGGAGATTCCAGCTCAGGGTTACTAATTTGCCTTGTGTGACAACATCATGCTCTCTGCAGAAGAACATTTCTAGAGCATCATGGAAACTGTATTAAGTAGGCAACACATGAACACTCACTTTGTCAATACCTCTTACATAAACATGATCTGGTAAGGTAAAGTACCCGCTTCCGTGGTGGCACTGGCTGCAATTTGTGTGAAACTGCGAGCTTCCATGAACCTTTGGATAGATGAAGTTCCAAGAGCATTCTCGTTGAAATCACCAAAAATTATTGTCTTGTCACTGTATTCAATCAAGTAAAGCTTTTAACTGGGTTTTAAAAGGGGTAATTTTGTATGTCTGTGGCCTGTACACTACAGCAACTGTGGTTCTCTGTTTCGGAATGAAAACTGTCAAGTATTCAAGATTTGTACAACGCAGCTGTGGAAAATGACACCACCAGCATGAGACCGACTTTTCAGACGTTCAAGCAATGTGTTTGATTCATCATATGACTGTGCTCTTTGCTTGTGATTGAACATGACCTCATCAAGAGCTGTATGTTGAACATTAGAGAGCCAAGTTTCTGTGACAAAAATGCAATCTGCAGAATGAAAGTGTGTATCACTTCCGGCTGCGCATGGATACAATGAAGACGTGTCAGCACGAAGCTCTCGCTAACCCACTAGCACTCCAATCAATCTTAAGCTATGAATTAAAAAAGACCATTTGAATTAGTTACAACTGAAGACAAAACGGTTCGATATTCTTGAGCTACAACAAAAGGACATATAAAAGCAAATATTAAAGAAATTTCTCCAGGAATCTAACTTAAAGAAAATGGCGTCGACACGTGCTACAACAGCGAATAACGACATGATGGATGACATCGTCAGAGCATCAGAGAAGAGGCTCAAGGAAGTTATACTCGGAGCTAAAACAGAGCTGAAAACTTCAATCAGCGAGGTTAAAGAAGAGCTAACGGGGATGAAATTGAAACTTGACAGCGTGGTACACGACGTCACTATTCACGGAGACGAATTAAAAGCAATCAGAAAGGAAATGGCTGACATGAAACGCACCAACTATGTTCTCGAAAGACAGTGCGTACTGAAGGACATCCATGACAGGAAGCCGAACCTCCTAGTTTACGGCTTGCCGGAGACGCCGAAAGAAAACACAGAACAAGTCCTGAAAAAATTTCTCAAAAACCAACTGAAGTTTGACGAACGAAGAGCAGACGACATTCTCCTTAAAACAGTGCACAGACTACCAAAGTCAGAGTACCAACGTCTACAACGTCCTACCACACTGCCGAGTATCATCGCGACGTTTATCAAGATGACTGACAGGGATGACATATTCGAAGCACGGAAGATACTTAAAGGTACGGGAATCAGCATACAAACTGACTTGCCAGCTTTGATGAAGAAGCGTCAAGCTATCCCCAGCCGTCAAGCCAACGAGATACGCGATCAGCAGAAACTCTGGACCCATGTACGTGTTGTAGGGATAGAGGTTGTTCTTGAAGTTAAAGAACCCCATAACCCCACTTCTGCATGGAAACCCTACGAGTAACTCCATACACATTTCACTTGTTTGCTTCAATATCCCCGGTATTGAAGCAGTAATGTTTACGTGACGTTATTTATGTAATACAAAATCATTGACACCGTTTATTATTTAATTAACAAGTACTGTTTTATGTTTGAACAGTAAATAGTATATGTTATATACCTATAAATTCACCTCAGTTCGCAATAGTTTTACGTAGCAAACGTATATTTCATTTCTACTGTACTATTCAAATGTAGTTATCCGACAGTTAGTATCACAAACACTTTGTGCGCCCCGTGCACACACAACCACGTGTCCCTTTTTCTCACCTTGGACGCACGCGGGTTAACGCTAGCTGATACTATGATGTGACTTTGTGATTGTGACAATGAAATTGTGATTCATGTCGGATTACGTGGATATACACAAGACTTAAAATGGACTGTAAGTAAACAATTATTCTTTGTCCAGTTGATCTTATTTGATAATTTTACAAATGACATGCATACAATAGAAATAGGTTATGTTTGTCAGAATCTATACTGTGGGTTGGCTGTAAAGCCCACGTTGCTACCATCCCATCTAGTACCGGAAGCAATGTTACTTTTCTGCTTTTGTTTTTGTTTTACATTTATAGAATCACTTTGTTCATCATGCTCATGCAATTTCTACAAATATAAATTGGATCAAACATCGTACATGAATGATAATTGGACTTCTTCTGGATAAGTAGAACTCTAGAGAAATCGGTATTGTCATCAGATATACTGACAGGTTATATATCCGACCATTCACTGATTACTCCAGTTCACTAAACTTGAAAGGGGACGTGGGTTTTGGAAGTTTAACAATAGTCTGTTGCATGACCCAGAATATGTACGCAAAGTAAAGAACATTATTAATGCGACATTTGATGAATATAGTAGAGCTAATAACGAAGGGAGGATACACTTAATTATTAATGATCAACTGTTCTTTGAAGTCCTTCTGTGTAACATTCGAGGTTCAACTATAAAGTATTCCTCCATCAAAAAACGTGAAAGGTTGAAAGAGAAAAAAGAAATATGTGATTCACTTCAGGAATTGGAAATTTCATTGGATGCTAAACATCATGAAAAAGAGAAAGAAGAGATACTTAAAGAAATAAATGAACTTAAGCTCAGGCAATTGGAAATTAATAAAGTAAAAACAGAGGGAATAATGACTAGAGCTAAGTCAAATTGGCAGGAATTAGGAGAAAAAACCAACTAAATATTTTCTTTCCTTAGAAAAACAGAAATTTGTCAACAAGGCAATAACCAAATTGAAAGATGATAATACTCTAATCACTGATACTAAACCTATTTTTAAACATGTTCAGGGTTACTACAAAAACTTGTACTCTACTCAAGGTGCAAAAAATATCTACTTTAAAGACTTATTCAAAGAAACAAATATTCCTAAATTATCCACTGAAATTCTAAATTACTTGAAGGAGAACTTCAATATGAAGAAGTCCTAAATGCTCTAAAAAATATGAAGAGTGATAAAAGTCCTGGAACATCTGGATATACAACATAATTTTTTTAATTCTTTGGAAGGATATTCATTCTTTTTTGATAAAGTCACTGAAATATGCTTATTTACAGGGGGAATTGTGAATTAGTTAAAAACAAGGCCTTATTACATGTCTACCGAAAAAGGGAAATCCAAAAGAGTACATAAAGAACTACAGATCAATATCCCTATTGAATATATCATAAAAAATAGCATTAGCTACAATTGCAGCTCGCATAAAACATGTTCTATCAACTGTTATCAGCGAGGACCAAAAAGGATTTATGAAAGGCAGATATATTGGCGATTGTTCTAGACTTGTTGCAGACATAATGAAAAACACCGAACAAATGAATATACCAGGCCTACTTATACTAATCGACTTTGAAAAGGCATTTGACTCGGTAGAATGGACATTTATTGAAAACCGTTTGGACTTCTTAAATTTTCGTCAGTCCATTACGAACGTTTTACAACGATATAAAGTCAAGTGTTCTTGTAAATGGTTTCTCCAGTGACTTTTTTAACATTACTAGAGGCTGCAGACAAGGTGACCAACTATCGCCTTACCTCTTTCTTATCTGTACAGAAATTCTGGCACACATGTTGAGAGAAAATAAAAATGTTAAGGGTATTAAGTTTTAGACACTGAATACTTACTTACACAGTTTGCAGATGACACAACAATTATTTTGGATGGAACGGAAAAATGTTTTCAAGCAACCCTAAACATACTAAATAAATACGCTGAAATATCTGGCCTTGTATTGATTTTGAGATTGATTTTTAAAAAACATTTGTGTAATTAGTAAGGTAGATATACACGAAAGTTGTATCTATATGCATGTAATGTCGATGTTGATTAGGATTTACATATTTAGGTTGACATATACGTATAGATGAAGTTGTAGGTGAAGATGTATATGTTAATGTAGATGTAGACGTAGACATGTTAACGTTGAAGGACATGGAGATGTAAAATGTCCTGATTATCAAGCTGAATATGGAGATGTAGATGTCTGTATATCACGATGTACATGTTCATGCAGACGTAGAAATTACGGGGATGAAGGTGTAATTGTTAATGTTTAATGGGTACTTTAGTTTTGATGCAGATGTAACTGCTGATGTAATGTGGATATGATTTATAAATGAGAGTGGTTTAGCAAATAGAAGCATGCATTGGTGTAGATGTGGATCAAACGGACACAACGCGGAATAAGATCTTTTTGACTTTCAACTTATTATTTATAAATTAATTGCCAAGTTGATAACCGAATGATGTTTTTATATCATTCAAATGTAAAACAAGAACTCATATTAGTTGCTGTAGGTATTTTTTTTCTTTGTGAAAAAAAATGATGTAGGTATAAAAAACAAACTATTGATATCAGATGTACCAAATTTTTGGTTTTTACACTCTTTAGTGCAATTTGGAGCTGGTATTACAATTTGGAGCAGTTATAACAATTTGGAGCAAAGGCTTGCCCCAAATTGTAGTAACTGCTCCAAATTGTAATAAGGCTCATCAATCCAATATTATGTAACCAAAAATATCCAAACGGACAAAATTCAGAATAAGATCTATTTTACTTTCATGTCATTATTTGAAAATTAATGATATTAGCAAGTTGATGACTGAATGAATTTTTATATCATTCAAGTGTAAAACAAGAACTCATTTCAGTTGCAGTAGGTCTTTATTTCTTTGTGCAAAACGAAATACTGTAGCAATAAACAAACCTCTATTGATATCAAATGTACCATGGTGACTGTCATCATCAAAACACTACAACAAAGTTTCGGGTATTTACACTCGTTAGTGCAATTTGGAGCTGTTGTTACAATTTTTAAGCAGTTACTACACTTTGTACAGATACATCTACCTCTCAACCAACACCTTGATCTACGCGTACCTCTGCGTTAATCTTTACATTTACATCATCATATACATCTACATTTACACCTATATACACATTTAAATGAAGATCTAAATCTGTATTTAGATATAGATACATGTATGCATCTAAAACGTCGTCTACCGTTACTGCTACATATCTATCTACATCTACACCTACATCTTCATCTACATCATTGTCTCGATCTACATCTGCATGTTCAATTACGTCTAAATCTACAACTTTATGTACATCTTGATCTGCGCCTGAGTTTGTATATGTATCTTCATATACTTCTGCATCATCTCTTATATCTACGTCAACTCTTATATCTACGTCTACATCTCTGTAAACGTATACACCTTCATCTTAATCTAAGTCTAAATCATCGCCTCGATTTTCATCTACATGTCTATCTTCATCTATATACAGGTTTTCACATACTGTTTACCTACATCTACATCGATATCGCAACCCAGATCTACATCTACATCTACATATTAATCTATCTCTACCGGTACGTCTACAAATAGATTTACACATACAACTGCATTTGCATCTGTATAATCGTCTACATCTTCGCATAATCTTTTCCTACAGCTGCATCTAAAGCAACACCTATCTAATATTCATTTGTAACTATATCTACTTCAACATCTAAATCTACGACAACTCATGTCAACTGATATATACATCTACATTATATCTTATATCTATTTCTATGTCAAATCCTATATATACATTTACTCTTTCTATATCTTTACCAGATCTTATATCTACCTCATATCAACACTAACATCTCCATCTACATCAACTCTTACCTCTACACCTACATCAACACTTACATCTACATCTACATCAACTCTTATATCCATATCTCAATCAACTTTTATATATCCACATCTCATTCAACTCTTACATTAACATCTACATCTACATCAACCCTTACATCTACTTCTACATCACCGCTTACATCAACATCATCTCTTATATCAACAGCTACATCAATTCTTACATTTACATCAAATTTATATCAACATCTACATCAACTGTCACATCTACATCAAATCTTACATGTACATCTACACCAACCGTTGCATCTACATCTACATCTACATCGACTCTTATATCAAAATCAACTGTTGCTTCTCAATCTCTATTTATACATACAGTTACACGTACTTCTACTTCTACTTATCTATACCTCTTATTTCTACATCAAATAATATATTTACATCTTTGCCAACATCTGCTTCGCAATCATCACCCACATATTTTTCATTTACATCTGTATATACACCTACATCTGTGTCTACATCTACATCTACATAAATTATTTCTACATATGCATCAACTGTTATATCGATATCTTTATCAGCACTTACAATTTAATTTTTCTCAACATGAGATATAGCTTCAATCATATTATTACAATTTGGGGTTTCTCTTTAACAAATAACCCTGTATGAGAATTGCTTTCGGTCTTACTTCCCACTATACTTTCTTACCTCCGGTTTTAAAATCCCAAGCATAACCTCTGTATCGGGTTTTGTTGTACACATAAGACCTTTGTCTTATCGTACATATACATCTTAAAAATACAACTAAAATTAATATCAACAATTACGTCAAGATCACATCTACATTTACAACTACAATAACTTATAAAATGGCACATACAAGTGTATATGCAACAACAGCTACGCATACATCTAAATCTAAGCAAACATTTACATTTCAAGATACATCTATATCTCTATCACCATACTGATCTTAATCTCCATTTCATCTACAGCTATACATATTCCTGCATTTACATCTTCTTTTAATCTACATCTACAACTTCATCTATCGTCTAAACCTACATCTACATCGACACCTACATCTACAACTACAACTACACCTAAATCATCATTGCGATCAAAATCTATAAATGCATTTACATCATTCATTTACGTCTGTATTTATATCTTCATTTACGTATATATTTACAATTATACATGTACATATGTATCTACATATGTATGGTAACCTATTCCTGTGTGTGCATCTACCTATACATCAACTATATACATCAAGTCATATATCTACATCTTCATCTTCATCTTTACCTACATCTACATATAAATCATCATCTAGATCGTTAACTTCATCTACATGTTCCTTTACATATGTAACTACACCAACATCTATGTCTACAATCAACTCTTGATATATATACACCAACTATTCTATCTACATGTAAATGTACTCTCAACTATTATATTTACATCCACATCAACTGTTATATCTACACGTACATCATCTCCTTTATCATCATCAACTCTTTCTGTACATACATCAACTATTTTATCTAAATGCACATCAACTGTTATATATACATCAACCGTTATATCTACATCTACATCTTCCCATAGCTGAACACCTACATCTACTTCTACATTGAAATCACTTCCCAGATCTACATCTACATCTACATATTCATTTGAATCTCAATTTATATCTTAACCAACGTCTATCGTTGCTTCTACATCTACATTTACACATACATGTACAGCTACACGTAACCTACATCTACTTATCTATACCTTTATGTCAACATCTACCACAATGTGTATATCTACAACATCTTCGCATACTTGTTCATCTACACCCACATTTAAATCTCCACCAAAATCAACACCTACATTATCTACATCAACATATTGTGCATTATATGTACATCTACATATTCGCATATATCTGCACCTACATCTACATCAACTCTTATATCTACATCTTTATCTACATATTTACATACATTACATACACATCTATTTCTACATCGAAATCGAAAGAATATTGTAACATAACATAATCTATATTGTGACTCATGATTGTACTACATGCCTTTGGCTTCTAAATACCGTAATAAAGATTTATTGAAATCGCCACCCAGATCTACATTTACATATATATGTTCATTTCCATCTCAATCTATATATTTACTGATGTCTCCCGTTAGGTCTACATTTACATTTACACACGCAACTACACGTACATCTAGATCTACAACTGCGCCTGTGTCTGCATTTGTATCCATATCTACATCTGCATCCAATTTTATATGAACATCTACATATTCGCATTCATCTATACATACATCTAAATTACCATCTACAGCTACACCTACATCTAAATCATCATCGCAATCAACATCTACATATTCACTAACATTTACATTCATTTGTATCTACATTTAAATGCTATTTGCATTTGTAACTTCATCTGCATCTACGTCTACATCTACATCAACATCTACATCTATTTGTACATGTACATCATCAAGTCTGTTATCTACATCAAGTTAACGTTGTATACAACTACATCAACTCTTATATCTCCATCTACATCAAAGCCTATATCTACATCTACATCAACACCTATATTTACATCAACATCGTGCCATACATCTATACATACATCTAGATCGAAATCATCACCTACATCTACATGTCGATTTACATCTGTATCTATATCTACATAATTCTTTTCTACATCTACATAAACATGTATATCTTCATCTGTATCACATCTTCTTTTCATCAACTCTATATATTTTCATCAACACGAGATGTAGCTTCACCACAGTTATTACAATTTGGAGCAGTTATTACAATTTGGATGAGTTTTTATTACAATTTGGAGGAGGTATTACAATTTGGAACATTTATTACAATTTGGAGTCTCTAGGGTAGGGGAGGGTGGGGATGGTTCGGACAATTTTCAGGCAAATCTTCCTGGTCTTTTAAATACTAAGATATGAAAGCGGTGAGACATGCCTCAATAAAGCTTAATATCATATCTATGTATATGCCTTAATATATATAATATAATATAATAGGTGTATCAGATTTTGAAAGATGTCCACATTGTCCGAAATTACCCCACAGTTAGGGATACTTCGGACAAGGGGTGGAGTACATCCGGACATATACTGTTTTTGCTGAAAAATCAGTTTATTGCAATAAAGTAAACATTAAAATAGTACGTTTTTGATTAAACGTAATTATTTATACTTACCTGTTGACCAGACCTACTATGCCTTACCTCCTATAGATAATGCTATTTCAACCTTAACACAGACAAACTTGAAAATGGAGTAAGGGATGCGTAAAATCCCTATCCAAGGGCAGGTAACTCTGCCTGTCTCGTGACGTCACTACCGGAATAAACCACTCTCCGAAAGTCCCAAAGGGCAAGACAGACCAAGAGGGGAGGATGGGAGGGCCTAGAGCGTAGGTCTGGTCAACAGGTCAGTATAAATAATTACGTTTAATCAAAAACGTACTATTATTTAAATACCTATCTGTTGACCAGACCTACTATGCCTAGAATCCCACCGCAAGGAGGCGGGTCAGTAGATATTTGGTAGAGACGGGACCAGCAGCCAGCCCTGAGTGTAAGCTTACCTACGAGTCCTCCATCCAGCGATGAGGACAAGGTACAGCCCGGGAGATACTATCTCTACCGCTGAACAGATCGAAGAGACAACCCAGCCACTCAACTTCAGATCAACACATTACCCCCCAAACCCCAACAGGGAGGGGGTGTAAACGAAGCTAAGGAAAAAACCAACAACATACAAGGAGCTAGGAACATAAACAAGTTTAATTACAATGAACCTTACAGCTTCTAAGAGGGTTGAACCCTTCTTGGTCTGGTTGGGGGGACCACCATTCGCCCGAGCGAACACTTGTGGCCCAAGCCTAGAGATGCCCTGCAGATCAGCTGTGGAGACATCCCGTAGGTAATTTAGACCTCTGACGAACGCCAAAAACACCCCGGCATGACATCCGAAACCGCGATGTTGCAGTGGTAAGCCATCGTGGCTGACACTGCCCGGATCTCATGAGGGTTGGACCGCGAAGGGGGAGGCAGGTCCGCGACCTTGTACACATCGATGACCGCCGACCTCAGGTACACCCCCAACCCTGGCTTATCTAGCTCCTTAGTACTTCTCGGTTATAAGGTAAAAACAGACGACGCCTGCCATCTCTCAACCTGCGGGTATGTTGAACGTACACCCTCAGGGCCCTCACCGGACACAGAGAGAGATCCACCTCATCTGAGTCAGAACCCAAAGCCGGAATAGAGAA
Source organism: Gibbula magus (assembly GCA_936450465.1). Taxonomy (NCBI): domain Eukaryota; kingdom Metazoa; phylum Mollusca; class Gastropoda; order Trochida; family Trochidae; genus Gibbula; species Gibbula magus. The sequence goes on from OW388295.1 coordinate 48,674,335, forward strand.
AGTACGGCCCGCTTCATCAGCCGCCTGGTTTTTGCAGACAAAGTCGGGAGCTAAACCAAGAAAGGCTGAAACTCCCTCCCTGACCTCAAAGCGCAGAATGTCCACTTGCAAGGCATGGATCTCAGAAATCCGCGCTGCGGAGGCCATGGCCACCAGAAAAATGACCTTGATGGTGAGAGGTAGGAGGGGTACGTCAGAAAGCGGTTCATACCTATCGGAGAGAAGATGGTTGAGCACAATTGCTAAGTCCCACTCAGGAGGACGAAGCTTCGTCCTGCCGTCAACAAAACGGAAAGTTTTGACGAGGTCCTTGAGTACCGACACATCCAACCCTGGTGACCTCTTCCTGAGTACGGAGAGGACAACAGACATGTTGGTGTTAATCGATGACGCCTTAAGATGCCTGGAGTTGCGTAGGTATACCAAGTACTCCGCCACCTGAGGAACTGAGGCCTCTGCCGGGATGAAATCCCTCTGAACACAGAAAGAGGCGAAGGCCTGCCACTGGAAATCATAGAGTTTCCTAGTGGTCTTCCTATGAGAGGTAGCTATGGCATTGGCGACGCACCTTGAGTATCCACTGCTCCTTAGCCCTCTTTTAATACAAGCAAAGCGTGAAGGCAGAACACGTGAGGGTTCTCGTGTAACCTTCCACTTGGCTTGCTGAGGAGCAGATCCCTCTGCGACTGAATCAGAACAGGTTTCTGAAGACAGAGTCGCCGGAGAGGAACGAACCACGGTCTGGCTGCCCACCACGGGGCGATCAGAAGAAGACGAAGAACCCGAGTTGTCCCTATCTTGGCTACAACTTGGGAGAGGATGGCCGGCGGTGGAAAAGCATATGCGTCCATCCCCTCCCACTCTAACGAGAGCGCGTCTAAGCCCATCGCTAGGTGGTCCGGTACTGGACAGACATAGGTCGGTAACTGGTGATTTAGACATGTGGCGAACAGGTCTATTAGAGGAGTGCCGAAATGAAGACACAACCCCTTGAAAACCACCGGATTCAGTTGCCACTCCGTCGGGGGAGAGGCATCTGGTGGCGACAGTGCATCCGCCAAGATGTTTTTGGCACCTGGAATGTGGACTGCTCGAATGTCCAGGTCCACCTCGTCCACCAGTTCAAACAGCTGGAGCGACACTGTAGCAGAGACTCTGCCCTGGTGGACCCCTGCTTGTTTATCGACCAAGCAGCTGCTGAACCGTCCATGTGGACTAGCAGACACTGACCTCGCAAACGTGTCTGCCAGTGCTGAATAGCTCGACGAACTGCGTCCAACTCGAGGAAGTTGATGTGCTGGTTCTGGTCCGACTGAGACCAGACCCCCGCGACCTGCTCGTGACCCATATGCGCCCCCCACCCCTGGGTGGAGGCGTCCACAAACAGGTGAGCTGAGGGGGGACGAGGGCGAATTGGAACTCCGGAGAACACACTCTCGTCCACCCGCCACCAAGCCAGGAAACGATGGAGATCTGCGGTTAAAGCTATGGCATGACGGCAACGCGTCTCCCTGATGTGGGGGTTCAGGAACACCTGTAACGGGCGAAGGAACAGCCTCCCCCTGCGGGTCAGGTCCTTAGCAGATGTTAGTAACCCCAAAACTCTTTGCCACTGACGAAGGGAGAGCGACGCGTCGAGCGCGCGATCCATCAAACGATCGTAACTAGCCATCCGCTCCCTCGTGACGAACCCGCGGAACAGCTGAGTGTCTAGGATGGCCCCTAGGAACTTCAGGCGAGTCGCCGGAACCAAATCCGACTTCTCTAAGTTCACTAACCACCCCAGATGACGGAACAGGTTTATCGTGAACCTGAGCTGCGCCTTGAGCACGACAGGAGAACGGTCGTGAGCGAGCCCATCGTCCAAATAATTGGACGATAGGCTGAGTCACCCGTGTGAATAGCCAGGGGGCGGATGAGATCACGAACGGTAAACGTTCCACTAAAAGTGTCTCCTGTCCAGAATGAAACGGATGTACCTGCGATCCCGATAGTGAATCGGAACGTGCAGGAACGCATCCTGGAGATCGAGAGACACCATGCAGTCTGAGCGCTCCAGAGATCACATCACAGAGGGGAGCGTCAATAGTCGAAAATATGGGGGCCGAACGAGGAAGGAGCGGTTGAATACCTTAAAATCGTGAATGAGCCGCATTTTTTCGAATTCCTTTTGGGTATGAAGAATACTGGGGAGTAAAACCCGGGCATAAGATGCGGGGTCAGGACCTCCTGCACCGCCCCTTTGGAGATTAAAATCTCCACCTGTTCCAACGTCAATTGGAGCCCCCACCGAACCCTCCGACACCGTAACGAGTGGAGGAGGAAGAAGAGGGGGTGACCAATGGTCACTTCCTCCGCTTCCCTTTCTTCAGGGGTACGACTTCCGGTGCCAGCGCGGGGGGACATGTGGGACTGACCCGTGGATCTGTGGCCACGACCTCCCCAACGAAAGTCCGTTTTGGCCTTCTGAGGCGAAGGTTGGCCTCTGCCGCATCCTTGGCTCTGACGGAAGTTAGTAAACGGACGCTTCGCCGTAGTCTGCCTCTGACTGACGAGCCGATTGGTCAGGTCCTGCTGCTGCGCCTCCTGTCGCGCCCTCAAAACCTCGGGGATCCGACCCGCAAACAAGGATTCAGAGTGGGCAGGGGCTTGTCGGAGAAAGGATTTCTGATCCACGCTGATCCCCGAACGGTGTAGGACAGTGTCCCTACATAGCACTGTAATGCCCAAAGAAATCCGTGAAGCAGATAACATGATCTGCGCAAGATCTGCCGCCACGTTGCCGAATGATTTGAACAGCACCGGGTCACCCGACTCCATGCCAGCCTGTTTGGCACAGGCAAGCATCGCCTGACAGGTGAACGCCACGTTGTCGCCTAACCCTAACACTGTGCGAGCCTCTCTGTCCAAATGTGTAATTTGCACATCAGTAATGCGATGAGGCTCATCAGGGGCAATCAACCGAGACGCACCCTGATCAAGAGCAGGAGGAACGAGTTGAAAAAGGCAAAAACCGCCGGCGCTTATCCGACACCACTTAAGCCGGAAGAAGACGGCCTGGAAGTGCGGAGGAGACTACTTGCTTCATATTCTCGGCGGCATCCAACAGGAGCCTATGCGGCGGAAGAGCTAGACGCGCGGCAGCTAAGTCCCCTTCAGGACAAAAGGAAGCCTTAATTCCTGGCTGCCGACGAATGAGATCCCGACACGCTGACCTGACTGAGGTATCTCCGCGAATGAGGCCATCTCGGACAGCATAGCGACTGAGTCGATAACCGGTGGATCCTCCGACCAATCCATACCCTCCGCATCGGGTACGATATTAATGAACGGAGGGTCAGACACATCAACAAAGCGGACGTCACGCTCCGCCGAGTCTGGCGAGGAATCCCGGGCGGGTGACACCACCGTGACCCGACGCGAAGGGGTGTGAGGCGCAATCGCGGAGGTAGCGGACCCGGAGGCCCTTAAGGACATGGGACCCGAACCGTGAGACCCACAGTCCGCATCGGGTTCACGAACCAGCGTAGCAGCGGGGGTGGCGAGACTAGGCAAAGCAAGCCGACCCAACCGAGCATCCAGCAATGAAGAGACCATGTCCTTAACGGACGCGAGAAGGAGGTTGACTTTGTCAAACCTATCCTTCTTGGACTTCTTCTTCTTGCTCTTGGGTTTGGAGGGTCCGCTGACCTTCAGTCTCAAAGGCGACATGCGTCTGTCTGACGAAGGTGGAGACGAAGTACGAGTCTGCGGACGAGAACGCGAACGCGAAAGGGGGGAGAGAGAATCTCTCGACCCCCTAACGGAGTCAGATAAGACCGGCGATTCCCTGGCGAACTCATCCGCCCGTTCCGTGAGGACAATGTCTACCCTCCCCTCTGGAGACGGGTCACGAATGGGAGACACCTCCCGACTCTTACTCGTTGAAGCGGAACGTTTCTGAAACGCAGCCCTATCGGCGACAGACTTGCGAATAGCCGAGACATACGCTTGGAAGTCAGCGGCGGAGAGAGGAGCACACTCGACGCAATGATAATCTTCCTCGCAAAGATCCTTGCACTTCCTACACAAAAGTCGGGATCCTTGATCGCAGATTTCCTACCCCCGCAATTTGTACAAAAAGCGGAGTACATGACGGCATAGGCGAATCACTAACCTGCGTAAAGGTGAGTGACTAAGAAGCATAGCGAAGGAAAGGCAACCCTTCCGATAGCTAATTACCAACAAAAGTAGACTCACAAGAAAACGCAGACGGCGAGCGTTTAAGTGAGTGTACGCAAGGCAACCAGCAGAAAGCAGAGGCTCCGAACTCGAAGAGAACAAAGTCAATGTCAATGAACAAGCGAGTCAAACAGAAACAAGCTTAAGACAAAGACCGAAGCGAAAGCTTAGCAAGGCACGACAGGCGAACCCTCCGCAATAGTCGGGCCTAAGGCAATGGACAAGCTGAAGCGAGTGACCTTTGCAAGCCACTGGCGAGAAGATGCGAGTCAAGTAGAATCAAACCTATGGCGAACGACTAGCGAAGCGAAGCTTGACGAAGCTTAGGGAAGCGAAGACAGGCGAAGCCTACGCTCGAATGCTTAGGGAAGCGAATGACAGGCGAAACCTCCGCAATAGTCAGGCCTAAGGTGATGGACAAGCTGAAGCGAGTGACCTTTGCAAGCCACTGGCGAGATGAGGCAAGTCAAGTAGAATCAAACCTATGGCGAATGACTAGCGAAGCGAAACCTTGACAAAAGCTTAGCAAAGCGAATGACAAGCGAAGCCTACGCGTGAAGCTTAGCGAAGCCAATGACAGGCGAAACCTCCGCAACAGTCAGGCCTAAGGTGATGGACAAGCTGAAGCGAGTGACCTTTGCAAGCCACTGGCGAGATGTTGCAAGTCAAGTAGAATCAAACCTATGGCGAATGACTAGCGAAACGAATGCTTGATGAATGCTTTGCGAAGCGAATGCCAGGCGAAGCCTACGCGAGTGTCGAACCTAAGGCGATGGACAAGCGAAGCAAGTGACCTTTGCAAGCCACAGGCGAGATGATGCGAGTCAAGTAGAATGAGCCAAAGGAACGACAGGTAAACCAGTCACTAACGAAGCAAGTCACAAGCGAGAAGATGCCAGCCAAGCTGATTTCCACCTAAGGCCCCCTTAGGCGAAAAGCTGGCGAAGCAGGTAACTGGCGAAGCTAGTAACTGGCGAAGCTAGTAACTGGCGAACCCTTCGCAAGACAACGCGTAGTCAAGTGGATCAACCCTAAGGCGAATGACCGGCGGAGCGAATGACAAGTCAGATGAGACGAGGCGAGTCAAAAACCCCAGGCGAACAAGGATACAGGCGGAGGGTCCGCTAAGGCCGTGCGAACCAAGCAGTAACCCGACGCAGGTGAGAGAAAAACAAGCGACACGACTTGCACGTGCAAAGCATCAAACACCCCGCCAGGCAGCACACACCCAGCACATGTCAACAAGGCCCCTTGTAACTCAACACCTGGTAGAAAAACAGATTGTCTAACAACCTGCTAACGACGAACGTAGTTAAGGCGTGAAAAGTATCTCTTAATTAAGTAAGCAGATAAAATAGCAATAGCAACAAAGCGCTAACAAAAACCTAGTCACAGAACAAATCACGTCTGTCTTGCCCTGCAACAAATAGGAGAGTGATTTATTCCGGTAGAGACAGGCAGACTTACCTGCCCTTGGATAGGGATTTTACGCATCCCTTACTCAACTTTCAAGTTCGTCTGTGTTAAGGTTGAAATAGCATTACCTATAGGAGGTAAGGCATAGTAGGTCTGGTCAACAGATAGGTATTTAAATAATGAAATTAATATGAACTAACATCAAGTATAACTATAAACTACTACTGCAGTTTTCTACCTTTATTTAACCACAACTTATATGACATAACATCAAGATGATTAATCAAAACAGAAATCCAGTTTACTTTATCCTTACAGCACTAAAGAATCCTATAAAGCTTTTATACAAATCTACATCGAAAAAGGAAGAATCAAAAGTAGTTACGCATTCTGGAAATTCAATAAAATCTTTAAAAATATTTATATTGAGGTTATTGCAAAATGTTTCTTTATTTTATTAGTGATTTTCAAGAGAAGGCATGGTTGTGGAAAACAGTCTTAACCAATCATACGTCGGCGACTCGTTTATTGTAGCAATGTTTATGAAGGTGTCAAAAATGTACTTGTCTGCCATATATGCGTCTTTGACCAAACATTCGCTTCTAACTTACAAGTATGTCAACAAAGTAACGTTTAGGAAACTGCAATATAGACCATTATTCATTGGACTTTTGACCAGTTTTCAATGAATAGGCAGATGGCATAGTTGCCTTACTCTGAGGGTGTGGTTTCGAATCCCGCAAGGGACTCGGCCCGAAAAAGTACAAGAATTTGTACTATTGAAGGAAGAGTTATCCCAATATAATCATGTTATATTTGTTCACTATCTAAATGGCATGTATATCTAACAGTTATAGCTCACAAGAACTCTTTATTTAGATTTAGCATTCATTTATTATATTGAAATCTGACTTGGAAGGTATCTTTGATTTTCTGTGCAAAGCCACAGACTGAAACGAAGCCATTTTAAATCGGCTGCTGTAGTTACGATTTATAGCTCGTGAAGCGCTCGGTTCAGCTACAACGCTGTGGACTTTATGTGATAACCTTTAGACAAGATAGGAACGTTTAATGACGTTTACGGTTTTAAATATTGAATAATGAACAAAGAGCAAGTATCAATTGCTAAAAAAATTACTAAGGAATAAGGAACGGGGAATATTCTTCAGAGACCCGCGTACATAGCAGATCAGTTTTCTACAATACTTTATACATCTAAATTTCAAAACTATAAATACTTCAAAATCAGTTTTGAAACTGAAGTTCACATAAATACAATTCAAATAAAGAAATAAAGAAAGGCACATTTTCTTTGTGGTACACTCCAATTGGAAACAGAAATAGGTAGAAAGAATATCATAGAACGCAAAGACAGATTGTGTTGAATGTATAAATCAGGAAAAATAGTGGATGGATACCATTTTATACTTAAATGTAAAACAATTTCAAACATTAGACAACAATATATCAATGTCACAGCAACCTCTTAACAACATTCTTTTTTATTTAATGCCAAACAAGGACTTGATTAGAAACATGTCCATGTATATTTTTCACGATATAAACTCTGAGTATATCTGAGTATGTTGATACGCATGTGCAACATGCTATGTTAAATCAATTTATTATTTAATCTATGTTGTAATAGGCCGATGACCTAAATAACAATCAAAATAAAGGACTTGAGCTAACGAACCATGGTTGGTACTGCGCTTAAATTCAGTGAAATATTGCAGCCAAACCTTACTGCATATAGAACGGTTCTCTACAACAAACAAAGGTGCCGAGCGTCTTGCGGAATTCGAACCCCCGACCTCTTGGACCGAAGCCGAATGCGCTAATTACTGCGCTTTCCAACCCTCATTTGAATGAGACAATATACGCAAAGTGTGAGTAACTTGAGGAACAGATTCTTCCACTAATAATATGAGTGAAACCCTTGATCATACCCAAACCACCAAACACATGTTCATATTTATCGAACAGATAATCAATGTCTATATGTAAATGAACAATGTTAATGTCAATGCTTATCACACCTAGATCTAAACTTGATTTCCACCCCAGAAACCTCTTTACGACTTTGTTTGAGAAACATAATCTTAAATAGCACAAATGTTTTTGCTGCTTTTATTCTTCATTCATTTATATTGTTCAATGATCAAGCATCCAGATAAATGGTTAACTTACAACCATCCACATAAACAATACATGTAGTTGAAGATTGTTTTTAAAAATTGAAAAAAATGAAAAAGTGTGGCCTAAAGCCATGCTGTTTTTATGTACTCTTTCCACGGGCTATTTAACTTTCCACTTTTGCACACTCTCGCTGAATGACCTTTTTTACTTGCAAGATGAACAAAATTATACTAATGGATTTATATTCAGATGCTCAGAATAGATATGTAAAAAATTCACAATTCATTAATTCATCCAAAATGCTTTTGAACTCTCCATAGCCATCTCATACATTCTAGTAATCTTTAAAGTTGAATCTACAGTCAATTTATCTTGAAGTAAAAGATTTTCTCTCGAAAGTTAAAAACGGCATTTTTCAACTATCTTGTCACAACAGCGTTTCATTACTTTTAGTTATAAATTCACACGGAGAAGCAAGCTCACATAAGTCTGTTACATACACGTCAATATTTTCATCCGGATTTTTTACTCTAGACCTAAATCTACAACGTTAAACAACTACATTTCTCTAAGGAATGACATAATTCTCAAGAGCAAATGCATCTAATTCATAATTTATCTTGTCACAAGGTAACCTGTTAAATAAACCTTAACATAGAAGTATTACACAATTAAGTAACTTGATTTTTTTTCTTATCAACTCCACTGGCAAATTCAAATATATAGAGGATATTTGACATTTCTCGTCGAATACGGAGTGAAGTAGACATGCCTATTTTCACGCGTGGCGCAGCCAGGAGTGTATATATATATTATTTCTACTTCCCGAGATGAGATATACATGACATTCTACAAGATATGTCAAATGTTCTATTTATTAGACTTAACATATCACGTTCATTTTATGAACGGATCCTCCGAGATCGTCTTTCCACGGCCATGACGTCATCCTATTGTGAAGATGACGTCATTGAAAGTGATTGAAAGTGTTATTTCACTGAGTAGAATAACATATCATTTCACTCAGTGAAAATACGGATTTTATTTTCACTCATAAATGCCGTATTTCAGAAAATATAATAAAACCTGATTTTGCCTTGGCGAAATTTCACAACATAAACGTGATAAATATGATGAGCAACATTCACAATGCTATACAATTATGTAAACGTTCAACATAAGTTGCAAACATATCTGAATTGTTCAACTGAAATGGTATCACATGCACACGATAAATCAAGGCGGATATGTATATGTATATAATACATTTATGACAGAAATATCTCACCTGGTTCGTCTATAGTGCCCATCTTGTTATCAACGTACGCAATGAACTGCTTCCCATCGTACATTGCTGTCACCTTTTTAAAAGAGTCACCAGGCTGTAAAAAAAAGTAACAACATATAGAGAGGAACACAAACTTACAGAATCGTTTACCCCTTGTTGTAATTGGCCTTTCACCAATCAACACACCTCTCCATCAAGCAACTTGGGTTAGATACGTAAAGATCTCGGTTTGTATCAATCATCTTAATAATATCCTTTCATAATAACAGTTTATGTGGTTTATCACTAGTTTATCCCTAGAGAAAGGTGTTACGTATAAAACAGGAACTGCCCATTTAAGTCTTAAAACCTTTTCGTGACTGAAAACAAGATTCGTGTTGTCTAATCGAAACACTACCAATCGTTTTAGAACTTTATTTATTGATTGAGGAGAATTGTTTAACAATTGGAAACATGTGTTTTCCATTTTGTTCCATTAGAAAACGTGCTATAATTCCCTTAAAACGAATTAACTCGGGGTCATAATATCAAATGTACTCAGTGGTTTCAAATGAAATTGAAGTATCTGCAATTCACAAGGAAAGTCAATGCTTTATAAGACATCGTTTTAAATGCCCTTTTTGTTATCCCGGCATTCATGGCTGCGTATTAAGTACGAACACTTAATGATAAGGCTGCATCTAATCTACTACAACTTTTTTCATCGTAATAGGTTAGAAAATGAAGATAAGCAAGAAAAACCAGAACATCGGAATCGTCTGATGCTTTACAGAACTAGAATACCTTGAGTTTGTGTATGACGCCAGTCTCCTCTCACATAGACACTTAGATGCAGAAGCAAAGCTCTGTTCTCTCACATAGACACTTATATGCATAAGCAAAGATCTCCCCTTTCACATAAACACTTAGATGTATAAGCAAGGTGCTCTCATTTCGCCCTAGAAGCAGCTAAACAGGCCTCAAAACTAACATCAAGAAAACCATAGTCATAACAAGACGCCATACAACTAAATGTCAGCAGCACCAAAGAGGTTGATAAATTTGATTAGCTTAGCAGTTTAGTCAAAAAGGATAGTGTAACAGACATCAAGAGCAGAATCAACAAAACCAGGCACACTTTCAACATCCTTCACCCAATAAGGAGATCAAAGATACCATAAGATAAAATAAGATAATTTATTTGTACCGTAAAAACTCATTTGGGCACTTTACAAAGGCCAACATTAGAAGTATATATTTTTATATATAAATACATGTAAATACAATTGCACAAAATATCTCATGTGAAAAGGAATGAACAAGGTCAACAGTCAAGCTTACCATTCAGGCCTAATCAAATTTGATGCATGGGTCAATTTCAAAATATGTCTCATTTTTTTTATCTGAACAAAAAGATAATTCCATTGAAGAATAATCTTTAATTCAAACATGAACAATAAACAGCAACAAAATTGAAAACAAAATACAGTCGCAAGTGACGACAAGCGCATAAATGTTTCAATTTGTTTAATTAAGACATCTGTCCTATGCTGTTGCACATTTTTTAAAACAAGTTTGAAGTCTCTAGCATATCTCTACGAGTATTGAGACCCAAAGTTTACATGTTAAAATCGAACAATTGTGTGACTATATGATCGTGTAGTTGAAAAGTTGAAAAGGTATGTAAATGAATAGAGCAGAAGTGATGGTTTCAGATCTACTTTCAGAAGGGAGCATTAGGAGGATTTGTCAGGTAGAATACGATTTAATAAAAACAGTTTGAATAAAAGGAATAGAGAACGAATGCAATTGAAATAGTTTAGTAATACAAGGACAATGAATATGTAGAGAAGGCATTAACATGTTAGAAACGGTAGAATAAATGCTTGTGGATATGAGATAATGATGACTCAAATCCTTGGGTGCTTTTAGAATATCCATTCAATGGTTAAAGTAGGTATACTGTGAGAAAGACTTAAAACGATGGAAGTTTCATTGATGAGTTTGTTAATCAATTGTCACATGCGTAATGTATGAATGATGGAAGCAGGACTCTTTTATCACAGGACAAAAATATTTGCCTTATATGGAAGTAGCATACTATATGAATCACGTTTATGAATGAATGAAGTGTAAATTCATTGACTCCTGCTATGTTCCTTAATAACTCTCTATTTTGTAAAGATAACAAATTGCATACCAATGTATGTGGGCATTACACTCAATTCAAATCATATAAGTTGTCTGAAGTCTACTTTGTGAACTGTTGCAATAAGAGGGAGGTTTCATATATTAACAGTGCATGCGCCTCCAGCTATCACTAATTCCCAATTAAAATCGAACAACATCATTATACATGTGCAGAACCGAAACTACACTCCGAATTACATGCACAGTTCTTTTTCTGCATTGTAAACAGGTTCTAAAATTACGTTTGGCTAATAGATGTGCGTTAACGGTGATGCAGTGTCCGGTTCTCGGCCAGAACTACTTTTACATATACATAGTCACTATACTGAGTCGACTGTCTTCAAATTGGTAATTTTCGGCAACATTCAGTACTTCTCAATACAATAGCACCTATAATCATCTATAACGTTGAGCAGGACTGACCCAAAAAACACAATGTATGCCAAAACGAAAGCAAAATGAAAGTCAATTTGATGAAGTTATGTTTAAAGCTCATTACTCATATACATTATAGTGCTAATGGCCCTTTTTCTTGTTAGGGTGATATTGTGTCTCTCTGATAAGGAATTGGTGTCAGTTTGCCTTATCACATCAGTATTGACATAACTCTGACTTGCGACTGGTCTACGGGAAGCAACTCTTGCACATGACGCTTCCATAAAATTTTCATCAAATCAAACTTGTTCAAATGTTCAAAGTCACCATACTTTGAAAGGTAATTGTGAAAAAGTATATTATCAAAATAATTTGTGTTCAAAGTCACCATGCTTTGAAAGGTAATTGTGAAAAAGTATATTATCAAAATAATTATGATTCTGCAGTAAACCGACATGTAACAATCAAACCTCCACAAGCGGATCCAATACCACCAGTTTCACTTTAGGAAAATTATGATGTTTCGAGCCGTTCAGCTTAACTGAAAAGGTGGGATTTGGAGCCGCTTTCTGACCTCGAGTTGTGACTCGGTCCATCTATATCAACTACAGTGTAAATATCGTATGAGTTTTTTCCAGGATGTATTTCTCAGTTCGCACAGAATAGCTTTTAACTCCAACTGGTATGATCTAGTTCATATGAATATGTATATCTGTGGAAAAATTAGAATGTGAAAGATTTCCCAGAAGGCCACGATGAACCAGACATTGTCGATTCTATTGTCCGGTTATTCGAGTTAAAGCATGAGTCTTTACACTTGAAAATCATCTTATTCAACCTTTGGGTAATATCATATGAATTCCTTCCAGTATGTACATGTATCTCTCAGTTTTCATAGAATACATTTCCACTCGAACTGACATGACTTAACATTTAATAACATGTGTATCTGTGGAGAAATAAGAATTTTAAAGATTTCCAATAAGGCCTCGTTGAAGCAGACAGAGTTGATAATTTTGTCTGGTTAGTCGTGTCTTAGCATGATTCATTACACTTGCAAAATCTTCTCAATCAACTATTGTATAATTATCATATGAGTTTCAAACAGGTTTTACCTCTCATAACGTGTAGAATAGATTTTAACTCGAACTGGTATGACTTATTGCTAAGTTAAGTGTATATCTTTGGAGAAATAAGAAAATTAAAAAATTTAAGAACCTAGGTAAAATATTCAAAGTTATCATACTTTGAGAGGTAATTGTGAAAAACCTAATATTAGTTCGCTAATAAAAAATCAAATTTGTTGTGCCCCAATGCTTCAGCTGCTTGTAAATCTAAGTTTCAGGTCGCAGATGCAAATATCTTCGGTGTGGTGTTTCCGCAAAAGTTCATAGGGTCAAAACATTTGAAAACATTAAAATTGAAATATGTCGTCATAAACCACGTGACCTACGACTTCGCCATGGTAACGTATTTTGCTTGTCTGTTATTACTGACGTTCTTAAAGTGAGTGAGTGAGTGAGTGAGTGAGTGAGTGAGTGAGTTATTGTTTAACGACGCTTCAGCAATACCGCAGCCATTAGCGGCGAGATATTTAATTTATTTGCCTAATTTAAAAAAGGAAATTGCAATTGAAAAAAAGAACATGGCACGAAGGCCGCAAAAACATCAATTGCTTTAGGTTTTAAGTTATACAACTGCTAGTATTCTGGATTGAATACACAGTTGTATGCAGGATTACAAGGGTTGGCTTTAAGTTTGGTGATATATTGTAGTGCTAGCTTGATGCGCCGATCTTCAAGAGATGGCTCATCAGATTCAACGTATAGGCTTTCAACAGGTGAAGTTCTGAAGGCCCCAAGACAAAGCCTGAGACCCAGGGTGCCGTTCCACTAACCGATCTTAGCCCTAATATCAATCTTAGCCAATGTTAAAGGATGGGCTTAAGATTGATCTAAGGGCTAAGATTGGTTAGTGGAACTGCACCCTGGTGGTGGATTGTATCTAGCATTTTGATATATGAGGGGCGGGCAGATCCATATATTATGGATCCATAATCCAGTTTGGAGCGGATGAGTGATCGATAGAGATGAAGAGTTTATTCATATCCACCCCATTTATTGTTTGATACGACCTTTAAAAGGTCTAATGCCTTTAAGCATTTAGCTTTTAGATTTTTAAGATGAGGAATAAAAGAAAGTTTACTGTCAAAAGTGAGACCAAGAAACTTGGCCTCAGGAACGACTTTGATTGGAGTTTTATCCAGAAAAAGTTCTGGATCTTTGTGCATTTTGCCAGATTGCAAAAAAGATTACAAGATGTTTTAGCTTTGGAAAATTTGAAGCCGTTTTCCAATGACCATTTGTGTATTTTATTGAGGCATAGCTGCAATTGGCGCTCGATTGATGGCATATTTTTGCTTCTGCAGGAAACTCCAAAATCGTCCACAAAAAGTGAACCATCTATATGGTCATTTAATACTTTAGCCAAGCTGTTAATTTAATGCTAAATAATGTGACACATAAAATGCTACCTTGTGGGACACCCATTTCTTGATCAAAGAAATCAGAAAGGGTGGAACCCACACGCACTTTAAATTTGCGGTCATGTAAAAAATTGGATATAAAATGAGGCATACGACCTCGCAAGCCAAATTCAAATAAATCTTTTAGGATGCCAAGCTTCCATATAGTGTCGTAAGCTTTTTCTAAATCGAAAAAGATAGACACAGCATGTTGTTTGTTAATAAATGCATCACGAATAAATGATTCTAGACAAACAAGATGATCAGTGGTACTGCGTTGTTTGCGGAAACCACATTGAATATCAGTTAGTAATTTATTAGTTTCCAAGTACCAAACTAGACGATCATTGATCATCCGTTCCATAGTTTTACATACGCAACTAGTTAAGGCTATAGGACGGTAGTTGGAAGGGTCTGTATGATCCTTCCCAGGTTTTGGGATTGGCACAATAGTAGCGTTGTGCCAACAAGATGGAAATTCACCTCTTTCCCATATATGATTAAATACCTGGAGAAGAACCTCAAGGCAAGGTTCTGGTAGAAGCTGATAATGGATTTCATCAGGGCCGGTTGCTGTATCATGAGCTTTAGAAAGTGCAGTTTTGAGCTCTGACAAGGAGAAGTGTTCATTATAATCTTCTCCATTGTCAGATTTGAAATTAAGTGGTCGTTTTTCTTGTACCTTTTGGTACTTTTGGAAAGCAGGGACATAATTTGCAGATGAAGAATTTTTAGAGATTGTTTCAGCCAACTTATTGGCAATGTCAGATTTTGATGTGAGAAGGTCACCATTGACCTTAAGATGCTTTATTGTAGATTTGGAACCTTTGCCTTTAATTCTACTAATCATATTCCAGACTTTGCTTATAGGTGTTCTGGAATTGATCTTAGAGACATAGCCTCTCCAAGATTCGCGTTTTTGTTGGTTGACTGTGCGTCGAGCTTTAGCTCGAGCCTTGCGACAATTATCCAAATTAATTCTTGTAGGTCGTTTACTGAGCTTGCGTTCAGCTTTTTTACGTGCCTTAATGGCAGTATCGCAGGTTTCATTAAACCATGGCTTGTGAATGCGTGGATTTGCCGAGGTTTTAGGGATAGTTTCAGTTGCTATATCAATGAGACCTTTAGAAAAGGCCTCAACAGGATCAGTTGCATTGATTATTTCATCATATATAATATGTTCACGGCATAGGGTAGAAAATGTACCCCAACCAGCCTTGGAAAATTTCCAACGAGGATTGTGCTCCTCGGGAATAGGTCATGAGGGCTCTAATACAATGGGGAAGTGGTCACTTCCACATGTATCCTCATGGACTGACCATGAAAAGTCATGTAAAAGGGATGCATCAGTAACTGATAAATCTATAGCTGCATAAGATCCTGTAGCAGGATGTAGATATGTGTTTGTGCCATCATTAAATAGACACAAGTCATTTTGAGTGAGGAAACTTTCTAGTCTTTTAGCCCTAGTATCTAGAGTATTACTACCCCAGAGGGGATTGTGACCGTTGAAGTCACCCATGATAATAAAAAGTTTAGGTAATTGGGTAACAAGTTGATCAAGACATTTTATATTTAGATCTTGAGATGGTGGAATATATATAGAACAGAGAGTTAAAGTTTTAAATAATGATAAACTGACAGCAACAGCTTGTAATTGTGTTTTTAATGGAATTACTCTGTGGCCGTCATTAAATAGACACAAGTCATTTTGAATGAGGAAACTTTCTAGTCTTTTAGCCCTAGTATCTAGAGTATTACTACCCCAGAGGGGATTGGGACCGTTGAAGTCACCCATGATAATAAAAGGTTTAGGTAATTGGGTAACAAGTTGATCAAGACATTTTATATTTAGATCTTGAGATGTCATGGTACCTATTGTGGAAGAAGTTGAATTGCGGAGTTTGTATTGAGTTGGGGGATCACTCACCCACTGAATGTCTGTCTGAGTTGATACAGAGCATTTAGTGGCAGTTGCTGATGATACTACGGTTGAGTATGAGGGTTTAGGACCCTCAAGAACAAAGCGTTTTGCTTCGGGGAAAGATATATTCTGCGTGAATTTAAGTTTTAGTATTTTCGACTCCTGTTGCCACCGGAAGGCAGGTGTTCACCAGCACAGTTGGTGCATTTCGGCAACTCCTTGCACTTGTCTGGATGGCTTTCATCGTCGAGTTTGCCACACTCTGGACAAACACGCTCATCCGGTTTGCAAGAGTTGCTTCCATGGCCAAACTTCTGGCACCGGTAGCAACGGAGGGGGTTAGGGATATACAGTTCCGTAGGGAGTTTGTAATACCCTGCATACACAGTTTTTGGAGCTTGTGGAGTTGAAAATGTTAGGAGATAAGTGCGCGTCTTGATGATGTTGTCCTCCTTCTTGATAGTGAACCGCTTGACAGCAGTCACTGCCTGGCTCTTCAGGTTATCAAGGAGCTCATGTTCAGAGGAATCATCAAGACAGCGATCCTTATCCCGGATGATGGCTTTGCTGCTGTTTAGTGATGTATGAGGAGAGACTTTAACAGGTTTGTCAACGATTTTCTGCAAGGTGAGAAGTGATGTTGCCTGTTGTTTTGTTTTTACTTCCACAAGAAGGTACCCATTCCTAATTTTCTTTACATCCTTTACATCACCGGCTGGACCTTGAATGGTCTTGGCGGTGGCAAAAGGATTCAGACGGAGAGGTTTATCATCAGTGGATGATATGACCAGAAATCGAGGAAAGGTGCTTGAGTTTGAATAAGAAGTTGAAGTAGAAGATGAAGGTTTTAAGTTGGATGATTTTGATATTTTGGTTGATTTTGATGGCCACCATGGGCCACCACTATCTTGGAAGCCGAGTAAAGTTGATGAATGTGTGCAAGAGAGCACTAAGAAAGAGTGCAGAGAGTAGCGATAATACATCATCAGGAAGGAAAGCATTGTGGAAAGGTTGTGAGGGTATGCAAGAGAGCATGATAATGAAAGTAAAGAAAATAATTGTAAAGAGAGGTAGCAGCGTAAGAAGAAGGATAGCAAAGATGTGCGCAACCAAGTGCTTGGCATGACCAGCAGATTGACCAGACCGGACCAATCTGGCCACCTGTCTAGATGAAGTCGGGGCCGAAGCAGTGTATTGGTCAGTGGTAGCATTCTGCTACACACATGCCTCAACCACCAGGTATCCTTCCTCTACCCGTACAGGTCGCAGTTAACTGCAAACAGACTGCCCCCTTTTAGTCGCCTCTTACGACAAGCAGGAGGAACGGAGGGCCTATTCTAACCCGGGCACCCCACGGGGGACGAACGTTCTTAAACAAGTTGCGAGTGTCTAGTATGTCTCTGGGATTATTTAGATACAATTTAACATGACAAAATCAGCCAAATTTGAAAAAATTCAAAATGGCGGCTAAACCACGAGAGCTACACATTTGTCATGATATACTTCTTTGCTTGTATTGTCCTTGCACATCTTTTGCAAACGGTTTCAGGTCTGATTTTGAATATTTTCCCCATGTTAAAGTTTTTCTTTATTATGACCGGAAACGACTGAACGTGAGCGATTTATTATTGATTCATAAAGGCCATAGTCCTGTCTTACTCTCCTGTAAAAATCGGTCAATTTGGTGGGTCACTGTGAAAAATGTGTAAGTTCGCTCAAAACAGAACAAACTTGTTATTTCCCAATGTCTCAGCTATATATAAAAAATGTTTCAGCTGTCAGGTGCAAATATCTTCAGATTGGTGTTTCCGCAAAGGTACATGGGACTAAACCACGTGACTAACGATTTCACCTTTACGATTTACTTTTTGCTCGCATTGTCATTGCGCATCTTTTTTTTAAAAAGTTGCAAGTCTCTAGGTGCAATGTTAAAAATCGAAATTGCATTCGAACTGGACCTTAAATGGTTGGGCCGATTTGGCCCAAAAGCTTCGCGGCACAATGACATAGTAAGGGCTATCAGCCTGTAAAGTTTGGTTCTAATACTTGCATTCTTTCTTGCCAAAGGGTTTGAGACAAAATCGGTGCAAATAATAATGAAAAGAACAAATCTAAAATCAGCGATTGGATATTGCTTCAAAAACTCCTGAATTACTCCCTTCAGACGCACAAATACCCATTCTATCAAGTACCCATTCTATCGGAAACTTGCAATGTCAAAAGTTGTTATGTTTTAAACGAATTATCGACGAAAATCGAGTATGACGTCACATCGCTAACAAAGACTAAGCTATACTCCACCAGCTCGGCGAAAGTGTTTCAAGAGTGAGATAATTTCTAGGCGAATTTTACTGACTTTGAATGGTGATATCTTGGTTACGGTTGATGCTGCGAAACAATGTTTTGTGTTTTGTTTACCTGAAACTATTGTTTATATGAATGAATTAATCCAGAGAGATAATATTTTCACAATTCAAAAAGAAAAAAGGGTTAACATTTTCAGTTAAATTTTAAAAATTGTCATACCACCATTCTAAAAAGGAACAAATTCTAAAAGGGAATCTTTTTTCTTATTCCTGTAATAAAGTTGAACGAAACTAGTCGTTGCTTTAAGTATTTTCCATAAAAGTTCGTAATTAATGGAGTCAGTGGTTTAGTATTGACATGGCTAGTAATGACAATGGCATGGATGGTAATCGATAGGTAATACAATATGAAATGAACAACTACTAAAGTAAATATAACTGTAATGCTTTCAGCTTTTGATCACCCTTCCATTTGTCAATTGTACACATAATTCTTCTACACATATTTAAAAAATTATAATTGTATATGCCTACACTTCACTCTCTAGTGTCGGTATTGACATATCTAGCAATGTAGCTAGATAGTAGCACTAAGAAAATACATATGAAAAATACATTTTTAATAAAAAGAAAGTAACTGATTAGAAAGTAACCTTATTTGTGCACAACTATTAACTATTTATTTAAGTGACACAATCTCAAATCTAAAACTTCTGCGGTCTGGTATCGGTATGGACATGCTAAATAGTTGCATGATGAAGAATTTGATGTCTTGAGCATATTACATGACCGGTGTTAATGCTTAACATGAATGATCCTTCTGAATGTCAACATGGCTCAAACTGGAAAGTTTATTGATCATTTCTTACTCACAATTCATTTGAAACATGATATCACACTCAGTTATTGATTTTTTGTTATGTGTAGATCTTTTTCATTATTTTTGAACAAGTAACATCTAAATGACGATTAACAATGAACTACATACACGACCAACAGTAACTAAGACGTTAACATATCACATTCGTGTGTATATTCAAGCAAACAATATTCAATTTTGGGGCCAGATATGCTATAAATATCCTATCTTGTAAACATGAATCCCAGTAAATATGAACTTAATAAATCTTCTGCACCTGGAAGATATATAGAGCAAGAAAACATTGCCTAAGGCTTCAATAATAAACGTCCTCTCTGCTTTTCATTAACGTGAGTAACAACAACAAACTTGATTAAGCAACGCGAGTAAAACAAGTTTTCCCCTGAATGTACATGTAGTTTTGCAAACTGTTATGTATCTACCATTTCATGTCTAAGATTTTCACATGGCATATTAGTCTCTTGAATGACTGTAAGTAATTAAAGTGTCGTGTTGATACCAACAACGATCTTGAAGCAATTTGGCTGGTATGTGATTTGTGCCATACACTCCACATAGAGATCACTTTCTTCTTCGATATCAAGAACCTTTCCAAGAAATCCAAGCCCATCATATGATGCACAAGCTCATATTTACAATGAGGTTAACATGATCTGACAACCTTGAAGATCTTCGATGATGTTTTCACGTGAGTTCCTTAAATGGAAACAGATTCACTTGTTGGCACAGGCGAGGTTTTTGAAAAGGGTCAAGCATTATTTGGCACATCAGCAACATCTGTTGTCAAGTGTTTCATCAGCAGGTAGCGGGGAGCTTATTGGTGTGAGCGATGACAAGGGACCAGTGGGCAGTTGGAAGGAAAAGATGCTTCGCCAGATGCAGTTGTAAACACTGGTACACATGTTTCATGAGTGGAACCGGTTGATGTTTGGACAACCGTTTCATCAATGGATGCCTGTGGCCTTTCTAGTTCCATAATTCGTATAAACTAATTTGGTACCCAGGGGGCCAAATAGTATAAGAGGTTCTGATGCTCATCCACATTATGTGGATTATTACGTTCAACTTCTCTTAACCCCAAGGCAAGATTAGTCTGTGTAGATCTCAAGTACACTGCTGTTTCAAAATTAGGGATAAACTGTGAAGATTTTGGAACCGAGCACACTAGCTAGTGCAACAAATTGCCATATCCCCATATAGCTTCTTATATATAAGCGTTAAAAAACCTTCTTTTCACATATGTCACATATTTTTCAATCAGTCAGTACATTGTTTGTGATATGTTTGGTTAAAGTATTGTGGAATTTAGGTCGATTTGACATTCTTACTCCCCATCATGTCCGCGGGACAAAAGTAGTAATGAGAAAACTACAAATCCCGGTACCACACTACCGGTGTGGGGGAGACGGACATTCAGATCTATTTTATATCTATCATCCATCATGTATTTCTTCTCACCATGAACGTCATGTTTCCTCATGTCGTGAAAGGTTTTAGACGATGATAAGTCCTCAATGTGTGAAACATGACCTTTCCCCATGTCGTCACTTGAAGAAGGACCCAAAGGAGGGGAAGATGGCCCCTGAGCTTCCAAGAAATCCAGAACTGACTGAAGACTATCCTCGAAGATATCAGAGCTTCGGATGACGACAGTGATTGGACATGTAAACTGTTTCCTTTCGATTTTCGTCTGGAAGGAAATGTAAACGTAGTACAGTGACGACCCTTTACTCCTTGTCATTCCTGGGCCTGCATAAATCAATGACAATCTTCCATTGTTTCTATTTTTAAATATTCTGTATGTCAATAACATATAAATCAACCCCTGAATCAGCAGCTGTGAGATGAGAGACAAGCTGTTCAGCACTCAATATTGAGCTTCCAAGCTTAACTGTTCCATCCACAGGGGCGTGTATCGCTTAGAAACAGCGTTTGAAAAACATATTCCTATATAGACCCTACCCTATTACTATATAAAAGGAAAGAGATGTTACGACGAAACCACCCCATGATCATTCAAATTCATATTTCGCACCTGTGAACTTCACTGGACATTGTGCCATTAAAGTTTTCTACAAAGTCAATGTGTTTAGCACATTCATTCATTCCTTTGCAAACGTTTCTCAGTTAAGAAAGTTGGTTCACCATGTTGAAATGATTCTGTTTGTATGTTAGGAGTAGTTCCTAAAACAATGTCTTATAAATCAGCAATAGTTCCACTCTCTTCCCATTTTCTTGTCATGCTCACTTTCTTTACAACAACAGCTTTGATGTCTCTGAGTTCCTTGACATACTTCCATTGATGCCGATTCCTATCAACATTGAATAAGTTTATACTGAAATAACAACAGATCTATGTCTCATCCCAACTTGGGATATCGTCCCATCAACTGTATTAAATACTCGATGACACTTTCAAAAGGTGTCATTATATCCCCCTCAAAGCTTTGCAGGAGACATAATGTTTTCGCCTCCGTCCGTAATTCTGTAATTCTGAAATGCTTTCGTTTACGGCCAAATCTACAAAAACAATCAATATTTTTTAATACGAAATTTGGTATGTGGTTAAACGGGCGAAACCGCATTAGTGGTGGTTGCCCGTAATGCATGGGAAGTAACTATTACAATCCTTATTGGAGCTATGTTTTTCAGTTTCGTATTCCTACAGTACAGATTAAAATAATTATGAACATATAACAAATAAATTACGAAATGTACTTTGAAAATGAGTATTTCATTAATAAGGTTATTTGCTATTTATTAAATTTCACCTAGTAAGTCGAAGCAAACGTCAAGGTATAGGTCAAGGGTATTTTTGCGTCTAAGCCTTTTCATTGGTGGATTCCAATTGACCTTTGCTATGGAGTGATAGCTTAAGCTTGTTGCGAGGATTATTGTCATTTCTTACACGGATTATATGTGACTGATATATGTGAAACTAAGAATATAGGACTATTGAGGAAAAATGTGAGTGTTGTATCAATGAGTACTGTGAGAGAAACTTTTTGACATGTGTAGAATCATTTTGGCTTAGAAGAAGTGCCCCAATGGTGAAACGTAAAAAGAAGATTTGTGATATCTGTGGATTGCCGAGTATTTCTGAAATTTTCTACATTAAGATTATCCAGAAGATGAAGTTAACTACATATATTATGCCACCGGGTTTCGAGCGTTCTTTCCTGAACATTGTGAGAAACTGTTGTGTTATTTTCGATATGAACTCCGTAAGAAGAAGACAATTGATGGAAAAAGATACATAAACAATTTTTTAAATGCTGTTTTTCACTTAACCAACTCAACCTCAGATTTGCTATACATCAGACACTCCGTTATCCACAACGACAAACCATGGAGTTCACATGTTGTTACACTGTTATGTTGTTGTGCGTATTCTGCTTAATTCATCATGTTTCTTAGACATATTCTTCAAAGATCAAACGCTGTTTGGTCTGGCCTCCCTGCTAAAGAAGGACGTATCACCCAGTTACCGTACATGTGGTCGATGAAGAAACAGAGTTATGTTACCTTTACCCACTATTGCAAAAAAACTTGGCAGCCAACTGGGTCAAACTGTGTGAAATTGACTTTAGTGAGTTTGAATTTGGTTTCCATGATAATGAATCTGAAGCCTTGTTTGGCAATATGTATTCAATGTACCAATTCATAGTTATCATAGTATCTCATAATAAGTAATAATAAGTAAACTAATTCAGGAAAAAGTATTATGTGAAAAGAAAGAAGTCATAAATATTGTAAATCCAGAAGATTTAACATTTAGGCCGACAGTTGGGGGACCCGAAAGTTGTACACAACGTCTTAGCAATTATTTAGATATAAGTCTTAAACCTTTGTGTAAACATGTCAAAAGTTACCCCAGAGATAATATAGATTTCCTATGTAATATACCAACACAAGTGGCCAAAGATTCTACTATGGTCAGTTTTGATGTAGTTAGTTTATACAGCAACATTGATACTTCACTTGGCATCGAATCCATTAAATATTGGATAAAAGAATTTAGACAGGACGTAATGGATAGATTTTCAGAAAACTTTATAACAGATGCTTTAAAGTTAATTCTGAACAATAATGTTTTCTACTTTGATGGTTGCTATTTTTCACAAGAAAAGGGAGTTGGTATGGGTACCAAAGTTGCGCCTACTTATGCAACCTTAGTTCTGGGATATCTAGAAAGGTTATTTTATGAAAAAGTGGGTAATAAACTTGGACAGGAAACAAAAGAACACGTACAAAATATGTGGAAAAGATTTTTTGATGATTGTTTTGTAATATTAATGTCTCGGCAGAAACTCTACATGACATTCACAATATCCTTAACTTTCTTAATCCTTCCCTTACATTTACTATGGAAAAAAGTAAGTGTGAAATTAATATTCTTGATGTTAAAGTCAAATTAGATTCTGAAGGCATTGTAAATACTGATATATTTTACAAAAGTACTGATACACATCAATATTTGGATTTTAGATCTTGCCATCCCCGACATACTAAACGAAATATTCCATATTGTTTAGCAAGGAGAATCTGTACTATAGTGTCAGAAAATAACATCAAAGAACAGCGTCTGAATGAGTTAAAGGTGTTTTTGACCAATCAAAACTATCCCGTTAACTTAATAGATGACAGTATTACTAGGGCACTGAGTCTAGACCAACTTAAACTAAGAGAAGCAGCTGATAATAAACGAGACAGTTCTCCTGCTAAGAATAGCGCAAACACTCCCAACCCAGGAACCAGTCAAACTGAAATTCCAATTTCAGATAAAAAAGTTATCGAATTATTAATAGTCAAAGGCAACCCCGAAATTTAAGGAAAATATTGCCTAATTCCAAATTTGACTCCAATACGGTTAAAACATGTGGTGATAAACGATGCACGACATGTAATATTTTGATTGAGGGCACATCAGTTAGTATCCCAACAAATAAAATATTGGACGTTGGTCAGGTATGGCTCTGGTTTCTGTCAAAATCAAGTATTGGGGTATAAATATTAGAACATTTGATCTTATATATTGTAGTTTAGATTTGTCATTGCTTAAACTATAGGTATCAGCCGTTGACCATATCTGAACCAATTTAGAACTGTTGCTTGTTGGGGGAGGAGGCCGGAGGGGGGAAAGAATCAGGCCCAGGTAACGCAGTTAAACTTAGTTAGGAAAATATTTATTCCTATTTGTTAAACAGATTGCAGTTTGTATGTAATCAAAGACATAAACACAATTACCGGTATACAGACACATGTTTAGCCTTTTAGGGCGAGATATTCAGAAAAAATAGAATTTATAAATACCTATGCAGTCAAAATCATTGCAAAATACACATACCTTAATAAGTGTAGGCACCTTTAAAAATAGAATTGATTGATTGTTTGTCATATCAAAATTGAATAAATATAACAATTCAATTGTGATATTTCAATTATTTTCAACAGATTAAAAAGAGTATTTATAGAGTATATGACATCTGGATATCACACTTTGGCAAATGATTTAAAAACAGGTAATGTTAATTTTTGGTGTTTGACAATGCCATTTTTTTAGCACACATACATATTTATGAGGAGGTATCAGAAAAGCAAAGCTTTGCTTGTTTACCAAGCCATATTCATTTTGAATAAGAATTATTTTTTAAATTTGAATAAATACAGCAAATTTACTTGATATTTAAATTAGTTTGAACAGTTTATAAAATAAAAAGTATGTTTAAGAGTTATGTGTAGAATTGCAATGATTTTTTTCTTCCACTTAAGACACACATCAATATTGCGAATAAACTTGTTTTAAAATTAATAAATACACTAAACTATTTATGCATATGAACTTTATCAAAAATAAATTAGAGTCAATTTGTAGGGGGAAATGTTTTGATGACTTACTATATTGTCCCATTTGGTGAACGCTTCTGGAATTTTTACAGTGAGTGACAGTCAGTCAATCCATCAAACCTTTATTCCGTATGATGGCCATCGGGCCCATATACATTTATAAAGTTCATACATTCAATATATATTCAATATATATACATATACATCTGCTAACATATATATTTACACATTTTCATAGATATACAATGCAAATCGGTATCGATGAAATGAACAAAGAAATATGATGAAATGTATTTTGATATGATAGACAAAATGTTGTAGTAGTCAGTGCTGTTATTATTCTTGTAATATATTAGATCTGCGTTCGTATGAGTGCATAATATAGAGACTAAACATTTTTAAGGTGTGGATATTATCTGTTGTAAGGAGTTTTTTTAAAGCTAAACATATTAGTTTTTAATTCAGTTGGCAAATATCTACGACGTAAATCAGCATATCTTGGACAAATAAAGGTAAAATGGTATTCGTCCTCAATTCCCAGATCACAAATAGGACATAGTCTCAGAGTTTTGTTGGTGTTACACCATCGTCCCTCATTAACTTTCAACCTTAACTATCCGGCTCTAAATTTAACAAGATACTTACGTAATTTATAATCAATAATCTCGAAAAGATATTTTTCAGGATTTAATAGACTTTTGAATTCCCTGTACAGAACATAACGTGTGCTATTATCAAGATCAGAACTCCAATTTTGTTTAAACATATCTATTAAAGGAGTCTTAAAGAGTTTGATAAAACCTTCTCGATTCCCGACAGTTTGTGACAACCAGACAAATCAAAAGCCATGCGAAAAAAGCAAGAAGCGAATTTTTGAAGCCCATGTATCATAACCAAGATTATCAAGATTAAGTAACATTTTATAAGCTTTCTTTGGTCATCATGCATTGTTGTTATTTTAATCCAGTAGTTAAGACAACGAGCTGCTGTATTTACAAAGATTGGGAATCGACCACATTCACCATACACTATTGCATTAGGTGTCTGAGGCCCCACATTTAGATATAATTTACAAGCCGAAAGGTGGATTTTTTCTATACATTCATATTTTTTATATCCCCACAATTCTGAAGCATATGATAATATCGATTGTATCTGACTGTCGAAAATTTTGAAAAATATATCCGGTGATAATGAACCAACTTTTATTAAATTGCCATTTAATTCCATTAATGCCTTTTTGCTGCGTAAGGAAAGGTCGGATACTGATTTACCCAGGCTTGCCGTAAATGTGAATATAAAACCGAGGTACTTATAACTATTCACAATCTCCAAGTTATTACCATTAAAAGACCATTCATCTGTAATTTTAAGTCTACCTCCCCTCCTGAAAACTACAATATTAGATTTGCCAAGATTAACGTCTAATCCCCACTTGTCTGAATATAATGCTAAAGTATTTAACTGGTTTTGGAGACCGCATTTAGTATCTGAAGCTAAAATAACATCATCAGCGAAGAGTAACATCATAATTTCTATCATATCCGGAAATAACTGGATTCCATGTTTTCCATTTAGTGCAATTTCTAAAGAAAGTTCATTTATACATAATGAAAACAGCATCGGACTAAGCATACATCCTTGTTTGAGACCAAAAGGACAGTTAAAGTAACTTGTTAAATGTGAATTACGTCGTACACATGATTTAACGGAAGAATAAATACCTTTAAGCGCCTGCATCATTTTCCCACTCAAACCATAACTTGATAACAAGCCCCACAATTTGAACCTGTCTATTGAATCAAAAGCCTTTTAAAAAATCAATAAAAGCAACAAACAATTTGTTTCGCTTTTTACATAAACATTTTTCAATAAGTGCGTACAGGGTAAATATGTGATCAATAGTAGAATATCCCTCTCTAAAACCTGCTTGTGTTTCTGATATTTTATCCATAAGAATTGCCCATTGAGTTAAACGTTTGTTTAAAATGCTGGTATATATTTTTTGCTAAAGATGCTTAACAATAAAATACCCCTATAATTATCTGGGTTGTGAATGTCTCCCTTCTTATGTAATGGAATAATAATTGCTTTACTCCAAGCATCCGGAAAGTTGCCACACTCAAATAGTTTATTGAATAATGCATGAAGAAATGACATTATGACATTTTCAGATGATTTTATCATTTCTGCTAAAATATTATCAACCCCAGCCGATTTCCCAAGTTTTAACCGCTTTATAGCATCAGATATTTCTTCCACAGTAATTGGCGATTCCAATATTTGTTTCTCAATTGTATTTGATTCACAATTTCTATTAGGTGCACATGTAACGTAACGAAAAGTATCTTGTTCTTGATCAGAAAAGTCAGTTTTGTCATAAAGAGATTTGAAATGATTAAACCACGATTCGTCCGGAATATCGGGCGATATTTTCCTCGGTTTAGATATATTTCTAAGTGTCGACGTCGTCGCCGTGTCAACAACAAAGCTGACGTTGTTCAGTCGTCTCACTGCCTTGGCGAATGTTCTATCCATACCGCCGATGTCTTGACTTGGCACTGGCAGCGTAGATTTCACTTCTGTAGACGAGTTGTCTTTGGGCCGAGTAATTAGGCGTCCGTTCTTGTAATTGGCGATCAAACCTTTTTCTCTCTGCTCACTGATCTTATCGCGTTGCCGTTTTGTACGGTCATTTGATATTCCGATTGCTGACTTTTGGAGCTTTGGACGGAGTTTGAGCGCACTGATTTTGTCTATAGATGCTGCGAAGTTCACAATGAGTGGGCGTGACCGTTGGTTGTGACGTCTATCTCCTACACGATGCGCTCGTACAATCTCCGAGCGAATGTTGGGTTAAAACGTTTATCACCGTGTCTTTACAGTTGCTAGTTGTCTCATGCAGGGTCTCGGTAACGTTATACAGTACAACATTGTCCCTACGACTATAGGCCTCAAGTTTACCAAGAGCTTCAGCTTGTTTCTCAAAATCATCGTTCATCTTGTCCAGTTTCGACGTTAACATGTCAAAAATTACTCGCCATAATAACATTGTTCGAATTGATAACATATACGGGGAACACATTCACACCATTCACTCACCTTGAATACCTGAGACAAACAATAAAAGAAAGGAATTAAACACATCCGGCAGGCATTGTTCTCGCAATAATGCCTTCAAAAATAATAATTGTAGCGGCTTTATGTCCGATCACAACAAAACAATTTCTCCATATCGGATACCGGAAGACGGAAGTGTTTCTAAGTGTAGAACTCCTAACACAGACGTCCGGAGCTTGAAGCATTGTCACTTTAGATAACAGAAAGACGAGTCCTCCTCGCGAAAGGTACAGGTCCCATGAAGCAAGTATCACACCAATAACAAGTAATAAACTAATCACTTTCATTGAGTCAACATATTTGGATGAATAAGTTTCCACGATCGGAGGAAACTAGCGAAGTGGACAGTCAGAGACGTCGACTCTTCACACAGTTTTGGGAACTCCACACACTGTGGAAAATAAGAAGCGAGTCCTACTCAAAAGAAAACAAAGTTCACCTTGTGCGACAGTGATATGATAATAACAATACCTTGTATTATACTAAAATTAAATATATAAATAAAAACAGTCGCATCATTTCAAGCTGTTTGCATTCATGTATGTAGATCCGTTCGATTATTCACTTTCAATACAACGAATTAACACACTACGGCTTCCTCGTGCACAAATTAGTTGTACAACTTGAAGAAAAGAACCGGGGAAGAGGTTAGTAATCCGGAAAGTTTTCTTCCAATCCAATCCCTTTCCATGGTGTGTCCTTGGAGAATCTGTATTGTAACAGTACTTCGATCCCTCTCTCCAGGATTCTGGTTTGGACTTGGTGATTTTCACGAAGTGTTTTCCCTTTTGCGACATGTTTAGATCTACTCTTCTTCAGAATCACCGGCAGGTCTGTACGAATAGACATCTTTTTCATGTTTCCCTGCTTGTAGCTGATAGTGAGAACCTCATTTCTATCACTCATTTTTACGAACTTTAAATGATGGGGCCCGGACCCAATGACGGCCATGTGGGGTCTGTTCCGAGACGTGGCAGCCGGTGAGAATTCACAAACAAAGAGTCCTGTGCTCCCTTAATTCCTATGGCAGCAAATAGGTTCCTCGCGGCTGTTTCTGGGTTTTCAGAGGTAGGTATTCCATACAGCAGGAGATTCATCTTGCGACTCGTAGAGCTCTTGTGTCAAGAAGCGGCGGTCCATCTCTTCACGCAGTTGAGCACGTTCGTCTCCCATTTTCGTTATGTTAGCCTTGTTTGCTTCTATTTGTGTAGAATTGAATTCCACTGTTTTAATAATGTTATCGGTTTTCGCCTTCAACTCTGCAATTTCCTCTCTAAGTGAGTCTAAATGTTGAGTTATATCATCAGTTTGTTTGGCGAGGGCTTCACTGATGAACTGCTTCATGTCTGTCGCCATGTTGTCCGGCATGGTGTTGTCACTGTTGGAAGCTTCGATGTAAGTTTCGTCGTTTTTTTCATTATGCATAAGTTTATTCACGAAACTTTCAATCTTGCCTTGACCAGGGGTTTTGGGACTCGTGGCATTTTGACCCCTACCCCCTCCTCGTCTTGTATTTACGGACATTTTTGCTAAAATTAGGCAGTAAGCGAGAGCAGTGAGAATCAACGACCTGTCGACATGAGGGCCTAGACCGGAAGTGACTGGTGAAGTCACTAATGCACAGGTGTAAACAAAAACTTTCCCTGGGTATGAAACGGTCAAGATTTTGACATGACTGAGCTATCACATTTCCTAACATCATCGGTGCCAGTAAGAGAGACAAGTACACCGTAAAAAACACTGTGCAAACACTCAATCTACACATGTAGTGAAAATTGCTACTGTGATGTGTGTCGGGTGCATACCTGCCAACATGGCCTACCTAGCGAGTCCCGGATGGGTGTGAGAAAGTCCCGATTCTAGCCCTATACAGGGCCAAGTCGATCATTTTGTGGCTTTGAAGTGATCTCCGATATCCCAGAAGTGAGATAAGCGTACTTACTGCTTGTGATTGTTCTTGTAACTTATATTATTGACATTTTTTTTTCAAGAGCTGAATTTCTATGCGATGTACAGCAGGGGCGTGTAACTCCCTCAGTGAGCCAATGTCAGAATGGGATATCCCAAGCTATTGATGGAAGTTCCGTGGACCCCGAATATATCCATAACACCAAGGCAATGTAGAAATTTTGTTGGCAGCCGGTAAGACTTGTTCATGTTATTAAAGGTACATCCATTGTGTTGTTTGTGGTCACATTGGCCAAATGTTATAAATTGTGTTTAAAGGAATACTGAGTTCCTGAATAAAACACTGGAAACCGTAAATTCAATGTGTTAACAGCGAGTAGGAAAACGGAACTAGCGTTACCCCTACGCAGCTATGTTTCCGTTGCGCAGTGGCTTAATCGCCACTACTTGCCGTACAAGCGCGAATATGAATGCATTTTAATCGAAACAAATACTTCTAACTGTCTGTTATGTTTTACATGGTAATTGTTTCTTATCATGATGAAAAAGAAGGGAATCGGCAAACCAGCGAAAGGACTTACATGTTAGTATCGCTCTTCAAGAAAAATATCTATATATCATTTTGTAAATAACAAAAGTACAATTGTGATGATTTTGCAAATATTTCGCATGTGAATAGCAATATACAAATGCGTCCAAAGATTAGAATAACGAACCTGTTTTCATCTTGAGCTTAATAATCCATGAACTATAATAATCGTCCTATGTCAGCGATACGTTTTTCTTCAAATGCCAAATCTGCTTGGTGGAGGTTTTTTGCAAAGAACACAGAATACAAAGCTCATCCTATCCCTAAATTCCATTGGTGGAATATATGTTCCTACCTTTCAATGAACGTTTCATTGGCTGACAAATATCTAGACTGACAGTCGCATTAATGTTATGTCATGATAGTTTGTGTGTCACCAAGACCGGACTTTTGACAATTAACATGACAATTGAAATGCCGGTCACCGACATGCCATTTGTTATATAATTGAACCGGTCCAATTAACTTGTTATCTGTAAAAACTTAATTACACTACTCAGCGTATTTGACTTTGTTCAGCTTAATTGCGTAAACTAATTTGCTGTCACAACACTTCTCTCCTTTGAAGAAACATCTATATGGTATGTTAAACTGAGAATTTGTATTGGAGCTATCATCGTATTTACCCATCCATTTCGTTTCGAGAGTGTGTATTAGGTTGCATCTGGTAACATAATTCATTCATTCGATCGTGTTCTATAAATGTGTATAATCATAATGTATATGTGTGCGTGTACAATGGTGCAATCTTCATGTAAATTTCACTGAGCTTGTTGAAAAATCTTATACATAAAATATGTTTTAAATGGTTTGCATTACATTTAAATATTTTGATGGACACACTTGGAATTATAGTAACCTTTTATATTTGAAACACAATGTTACTTAATTACACTTATTGATATACTTTGTCACCGATATCAAACGTATATACAAAAATATAAGAACAAACGAATGTTTCTTTACAAAAGGTTTCATTATAACATCCATATTGCAGGGAAATGCTTGAGCAAAGAACCACGAAAATCGTCTACTGCTACAATCCATCCACAATTTTATCGTTAAATCTAAAAGATTTTCGGATTTTTTATAAATCAATCTTTGTTTCTTAATTATTTCTTATCATCTATTGCCTTGCTGTTATGTAAGATTCAACATCTTTAAAGTTTAACGCCTTCAATTGTGTCTTGTAATCTGGTACCATACATGCCTGTTGGTTTAATATTTTATGATTTTGCAATGTATGCAACTTATTTATGTTTTTTGTTTGTTTGTTGTATTTGCAATTTGTAGGGAAAGGCATTTATACAAGCATTGTTTTGCTTGTTTGCCGATTCCGTCACTTTTACAGCGTTTTAATACTTTTAAACTATATCAAACGTTACAGCAACAAATAAGAAACAGTAAATGAAATGTAAGATTTAACCTTGATTTTTCGCCAAACACGGAGACATATTTTCAGGAAATCGATGTCACACTATTACCTCTTTTATGCATTCCATGAAACAATCCAGTAGCATTTTAATTTTATTAGTAGTATTATTAAGCACCTTGATAAACTACTGCTTTCTCTGTGAAATATCGTAATATATTTGTTAAAACACAATCATGGACGAACATCACATGAAGTATGGTAATAATAAATTACATATACGCGTGTATTTGTACTTGTAACCCTGTTTGTCAACCCATCTTTCCATGTAAGATCTTAACATAAATGCTGTTTAAATAATATACGAGTACTAACATTTACATTTAATCCTGTATGTAAAGCTGTATTGTGTAAGATTGTATCAACATCTTGTCAATTAATTGCGAGTTGAAATTAATTTATATTAATTTATATTAATTTTGTCTCATGATGATATTATATTATCAGTAATAATAATGTTAATAAATGTATAAAAACTTACTCTTCAAATACGTCATCTGAAGCGTGAACAACTCAGGATAAGATGTACATATTGGTGTGTTGTGAGATGTTTTGGGTGTAAATTAATGTGTCGGCGACTTATCTTTTTCTCTTCACTGGCATTTTCTATTCGTCACATCTTTGCTGATTTGTCAGACACATGATTTTACCTATTTCATATTTTTTAATGCTAATACAACCTGTACCCGAACCGTTTTCTTATTGTACCAATTGTCTGCAAAGGTAAGGATAATAAATTAATCTAAATCTGAAATGTCTCGTTTGTTTGAACAACCAATCGTTCAGTTACCTACCAGGCAATTTATTAATACATGCAAAGCAAAATATAACCTATATCTACTATCTAGGCATTTTTAGTACGAGTTCCGTTTTGATTACGAATTCCAATTAAGACGAGTTTACTTTGGATACGAAAATGCCGGCGATCGCTCGCCTGCACCTAGTTGGCGTCACGTGACCTCGTTACTCGCCTGTACACATTGTGTAACGGTCTCTACCGCAGTCTCAAGATCGCTTGGACCAGAGTTCCTTTAAAGCATCTGACCAGCCTTCAACAATAAATGATAACGGTAAATACATCAAGCTAAATTATTATTCATGCATATAGAGATTGTGCACACATAGGTATAATTAACATACTGATGTTACTTTGCGTATAGTTTCCGCCATTCAAGAAAGCACATATTTTTCAGACTCTTGACATGTTGGGTTCACAACTGAATCTGCAGTGATGATCTCATCTCACAGGTCTATAAAGGGCTTCGGAGAAAGTAGAAGCATCCTACTTGTTGAGGATTCCAGGCAGGAGGGAATCATTTCACTCGCCAAACATAGGTAAACATAGGTAAGTGAATAAAACCATCATGTTGCAATCCCTACATTTTGAGGTACCACACACACATATATTATTTACAAACTTAAGAGATTGAAGCATCTGACAGACCTACAGATAAATGTTTTCAACCAGTGTACATAGTGAGTTAGTTATTAGAAGTATTAAAAGTTCTGGTGTATACATTGTGAGGTAGTACACATGTGGCTATTTTATACTATGGTAGTTATCTTAAAGTAAGGTGGAAACATTTTGTAGCGGTGTGTACATTGTGAGGTAGTACACACATGTATATTATTAACATACTGAGGCGAATATGTGTACAGATTTTTCAACTATGTAAGTGTACATGTTTTTCAGAATGAGATGGTGGTTAAGTTGATTCCACAAAAGATGCTGCAGTGAATTGAACAATTCCTCAGAACTACTGACCCAGCCTCGGCAACAAAAGGTAAATTGGAAAGTTTAAATTGTGATGCCTACATTTTGAGTTATTATACACACGTATATGATTAACATACCAAGGTTACACATGACAAAGCCTCAGAGATCGATGAATAGTATGTGCTTTTGGCACGCGTTCACAGATAAGCGTGTTAAATAGAAGACATTTACAGGTACAAGGACAGGACAAGAAAATAATTAGCATTTTATATTGGCTATAACTTTTTTCCTAGAAGGTTTTGAGAACTCATATACAATGTACATAACTTCTTACTTATACCCCTGGGGATTTTTTGACATGTTCACATTCAAGGTCAAAGGTCAAGGTCATGATTTCTGAAATTTTCTAAAAAACAATCCTTGTAAACATGATAACTAGACAAATATTTGTGCTATCAGACTCTTATTTGGTTTATATCAACTATGGAGAAAGGCCAAGATTTGAAAAGGTTTTCGCTAACATCCGTCAAAAGTCAAGGTCACAGCGAAATAACAACTTAAGCATGCATTTTCAAACATGCATTATTTAAACTATTAACACTTTGAATCATTATATGATTGTTACAGACAATGAAAACTTCTCATTGACTGTGTGACCTTGAAGATCAAAGGTCAAGGTCACGAGATATGGTCATGCTAACGAGTTCTGAAATCACCAAGTAACTTTTTTCCGTGAAGATATAACATCTCATATAGATAGCTTCTTTCTTATAAACCTGGTGAATGATTTTGACATGTTCACATTCAAGGTCAAAGGTCAAGGTCATGAGTTCTGAAATCACTACAACAATCCTTGTAAACATGATAACTTCAAACTTTATTTTGCTATCAGGCTCTTATATGGTATATATGAACTATGGAGAAAGAACAAGATTTGGAAAGGTTTTCGCTAAAATCTGTCAAAGGTCAAGGTCAGAGCTAGGTCACAACTTAACCATGCTTTTGTGAATATGCGGTATTTTAACACTTTGAGTCATTGCATGATTGTTATACACAATCAAAAGTGATCATTGATGGTGTGACCTTGAAGGTCACGGTCATGAGATATTGGTTAAGGCCACGTTAATCCTTTGATCAAATTTTGAAATAAGAAATAGGTTTTAAGAACAAACTTGTGAAAAATAACCCCAGTGATGATTGGTAATAACTCGAATAATGAACAAGTTTTTTCCCAAGAAAGAATTCCCATATTATTGATGCTGACGAGAAGGCGGAACAGAGGAAGGCGAGACCCTAAGTTTCGGAGCTGCTCTGCTTTTGCGGTGTCCCGCAAACGCTCATCTAGTTTATTTTAGTTTTATTCAAGTGTATTGTTTCTTTTATCCATAAATGTGAGAAAATGGTTGGGGGGGGGGGGGGGGGGGGGGGGGGGGGGGAAAATATAAGACATATCTCAACGAAACTTAGCGTGTGGAACAGTCATCATGTGTGATGCGCCTTTTGGGGTTTTCAACTTCTTCGAGTTATTTTTTTGGACCGTTTCCATGGAAACGTAACTTAGAATTTTGTTTCCGGAGCAGAACTCAAACGCTATAAGACATATCTCAACGAAACTTTGAGTGTGGAACAATCATCATGTGTAGATGTGCCTTTGAGGTTATCAACTTCTTCGATTTATTTTTTGGACCGTTTCCTTGGAAACGTAACTTAGAATTTCGTTTACGGAACAGAACTCGAAAGCTATAAGACATAGCTCATCGAAACTTGGTGTGTGGAACAATCATCATGTGTAGATGTATCTTTTGGGGTTATCAATTTCTTCACAATTTTTAATTTGTTTAATTTTTACCATTTCCATGGATACATAACTTAATAATTCATTTCCAGAGCAGAACTCAAAAACTCCTTGGCTTTGCTCACAACCCCAAAAACACTATTTTCATCTTGATCATCAGCAAACGATAGCCATCAGTTGCAATAAACCTTATATTGGGTAGGCTAAGGTTGTTTTGATATGTTACAAACCTTACAGGGAGTAAGGTGGCGGCTTAACCACGTGATCTACGATTTCACCTCGATTTACTTTTTTGCTCAGATTGTCAACGCGCATCTTTTAAAAAAAGTTCCAAGTCTCTAAGTGCACTTTGAAAAAAAAATTCAGGTTAAAAATGGAAATTTGGATTCGAACTGGAGCTTTAATGGGTTAAACGATTGGGCCCAAAAGCTGCGATTGACAAGTTCATAGTAAGGGCTACCAGACTGGAAAGTATGGTGGAATTAGCTGCAGCCATTTTTGCTGTAGATTGGCCACAAAAATCGTGGAATAATAAATAATTAAAAAAAACACGCCAATAACAATAAGGATTCTGCCCCATTCT
This sequence comes from Gibbula magus, assembly GCA_936450465.1. NCBI lineage: Eukaryota > Metazoa > Mollusca > Gastropoda > Trochida > Trochidae > Gibbula > Gibbula magus. The sequence continues at coordinate 48,710,568 of OW388295.1, forward strand.
GCTGAATCCTTAATTAGGTTGCGAAATGTTGGGTTTTTGGTGTTGGATTCGTCACAACTAAGTGAAATAATACCTAAGAAATAGATTTGGACTACTTTGGTTCCTTTCTGGACGTTTTTCAAAAATGATGTGCTTGCCAATAGGTATCAAAGGCGCTGTAGCACGTTTTTTGAAAATTTTATTTTTTCAAATTTCTCATTTATAATGATAGTTTATGTCATTTATATTTACTTTAGAGGGTAAAACATCTTATTACACAAACAAATTATCCGTAGTGGTAATAACAGTGTTGTGTATAAAGCCAAAATTGCATGGCGGCCATTTTATTGTGAACACATTTTATTATTTCGAATGACGAAAACGATTCCCATGGCTTTACGGAACTATGTACACCCATTTGAAACTTGATTTTCCGAAGAGAGAAGGGTGTTTTACTATTGTTGACATTATTTTTCAAATACATTTCATTGACTTATTTCAGCGAAAAAACGTGCTACAGCGCCTTTAACGACAAGTTTGTAATAAAGCCGCAAGCGACGATAAAATGATTCAGCCCGCCATGAGTCATCTGTTGTCATTGGAAGCAGTAACCTTAACATTGTGTAATGAAAAAGACAGGAGAAAGAACGTCAGTGAGCGTGTGAGGCCTTAAAATGTAACACTTGCATCAACCGATCTCACACCCACTCGAGTCAAATTGACTTGAGGTACAATAGCAAAAAAGCCCCCTTTACATAATCAATATAAAATAGCTTAGCTTAGCTTAACCTTTAGCCTGCTGGATTGTTTTAGGCTAACACCCACTGTCGTCTGGATTAATTTCAGCTGAAGCGCCGTAAAATGAACACCGTTACGAAAATTGAAATTTATCAAAAAGTAAACAAGTATTCTAAGCAAAATTTCACACACTGATGGGAAAATCACTAGGCTATGTGATCATATATCTTTTATTGTCATACTACATACAATAATGAAGAAATAATCCTTGAAACAGCAAAGTAGTACTTTTTTCATGAAATCTATTGTTTTGTTATCTGGACGATTTATCCAGGATCGATCATTTGAAATATAAAACTTTTACGAATTCAGGGTTGTAACTGAATATTCACAAGGATTTTTACTGTTATCCGATTACTGTAGTTAGAAGTCAACATAAAACGAAGACGTTATTATTATTTGATAAATTCATCAACTTTGCTCGCACCGCTTTAACTACAGAACACAAAGAATCAATACTTAAGAATAAATATCAACAATAACTAAAAGTGATATCAATAAAGTTTCAGCACTGTAGAAATTACACTTTTCGAATAGCAAGCTATTACCCATGCTGATGTCTCGGAAATCGTCTGTTTCAAATCAAAATGGCGGACTTCGGTAATTAGAACGAAAACAAACAATATATTAAGAATAATTGTTTCAATAGCTACCAAAATTATCACGTGGATACAAAGAGATTCATATTTTTATACCATGTGATTTTTAGTGATATAAACGTAAGCATTTCACTAACAGCACTGTGTAAACAACGGATAAAAATTCGATGCAAACAATAACCTGAGGCCGGTCAACAGAGAAAACGATGACCAAATGACATTTTCTACACTGTAACACAAGCTCAGAAACGTCTAATTCGTCATCAAAAAAAATTGTGTATTAATAAATAAAGTATCTGTAACACATTTGTAAGGTCTTTTGGCAATAATATATGACAAAAATCCTACCTTTACTGTAAAAATTATATCAAAATTTATTGCAGACGAAAAACTTTCATTCCGGAAATGACGTAGCAACGGAAGTCAGTTTATTATTACTTCCCTTTAGAAGCTTCAAGAAAATATAAAATCACCAGACAAGTCCAGAAGTGCCAGAAGCAGAAGACATTACTTCCTACCTCCAATTATTAAATTGTATTCGCTATTGATTCACATGTAATAACGGGACGAATACCTCAATTCAAAATTCAAAACACAAGCGGCAGACGACACAAGTGGGCAGATGTGCAGATCTCAGCAGGTGCTCGAAAACGTCATGGCAGTATATATACATCATGAGCGATTGACAAGATGTGGGATCACACGATTTCAAGACGTATATATAAATTGAGAGTCGAAAACATTGTTTTCATTTTTGATTAGGATTATTAATATTGATACTAAAGGATGTTTATAATTTTAAGATTGTAAACTCAGATATCATAAAAGAAACAATACTTAGGCTATACATAGTACATTGTGCGCATAGTTTAATTTATCTGACATTATTATAAACGTAATGCATGTTACTATATATAATTAATAAACAAAGAATAGAAGAAGAACTATAAATCAAAAGCATCTAATTATATTAATTTCCAAATGGAGTATTATAATTGTCGACAAACGATAACCAAGTGGAAACCACATTGGGGAATTCCATTCTCAGCCAATCAGAAAATAGAACGTTTCTCCTGATCAGAGTTTCCCCATAAGGTATTGGTTGGTAATCTATACATTTAATATAGACATATTTGTGTACTAACGGAACATAATCACAATCAGACATAAGTTTGTTAAGCTATGGTTTGTTTACGAGTGTAAGCGATCCCTTTGAAAAAAAATTAAAAAATGAATGTCGTGTACCGTCTGTCACACATGTAATGGGTCATGCGGGTTTGGATATTAGGAGCACAACTAAATTATTGTTTAAAACGTAAACAATACTAAATTTACTACAAGCACTGCAAATTAAATATGACAATGAACACTTGTCAATTTAGATATGAACACGTGTTAATATTTAAACAAATGTAAAAAATAAAACTATATCATATATATGACGCAAATAGTAAGCCTAACGAATATTTGAGCAATTCTATCAAAGTGTTGAGGTTATAAAGACAATACCTTATAGGGGGGGGGGGGGGGGGGGGGGGGATCTGATTTAGCTGACAAGTGGTGAAGAATGATGTCTCATTAATTTCCAATTTCCTTGATTCTACACTGTCAAGTGAGTACCTGCACACAAAGTAGAACTCTTGAAGGTCGGGTGTCATTTCATCTCTTTCACTGGAGTACGGAATCTCTCGAAGGCCGCCGGACTGGACTGGACTACCGCAGATTAGTTATATTTTGGACAAAAACTCAAGATTTGGTAACAGTTAATCCTTTATTTCAATTTGTAGCAAATAAAAATGCCAGTCGAAATTAAGTATGAGAATGTTGATGGATTCAAGTTGGTAGGCCTATGTCACAAATTATTTACAAAAACTCTCACCTACAAGAGGCGGTTGATATCGGTACCTGCAATAGACAAGTGCAAGAGTGAAATAAACTGATGTTTACTATTTTTCAAGTAATTTGCCTCCAACATTTATAAATACAAATTCACATTTCTCATGTAATTAGGCCTACAGTAGGCCAACGTGGCAGTTATATTCGTGCAGTGTCGTATTTCCATAGACTTGCATGTCAATTTACGACGGGATAAATGATTTTCATGAAATAAGTTCTGTTTAAATCAATGTTAAACTTTTCATCTTGATTTGAAATCATCTCAGCTTGAAGAAAATAATTTAAATTAAATTTTCGGACGATAATTAACTAATGTCATCCAATTTCCCTACATGTGTACGTTAGATAAAAAACGTTTCCCATAGACCGTCATGTTAAATGTTTTCACAACTACGTATATATGTTGATCAAAGTTCTGCCATTCCCAAGATAGTAAACGGAAAATTAGACTTAAATTATGAGGTTGTAGCCAAGTCGATTCCCCACAAACCTGATAAATGTGAATAGAATCGGACACAAATCGTATCCAGGAAAATTATTTATCCCAGATTAAATTAACATGCACGTCTATGAAAATAACGTGACCGGCACGGCACTGTACTTTACGATTTTATGTCTACACTCTATCGACACATCAAACACTACTGCTTGTCAAGTAAGTTTTAAAAACGTATATAATATTTGTAATTTTTAATTTCAATTAAATTTGAGGACATTTTTTGGTAAATCGATCAATGACGACATCGATATCTCAAGCTGCGCAAAGCTACGATAACCACGCCCATCTTGTCACTCAAGTGTCCACGCCCACTTCTGTCAATCAAAACCACGTGTGTCCTGGCAAGGTCAATGAATTGTTATTTCAAAATATTTTATTTTCAAAACAGTTACGAGTTATTTCAAAGTATTTTATTTTCAAAACGAATGAATTATTTTGCATGAGTTCATGATGTGCGAACGCATTCTTTCTTACTGAATAAATGTTCACATGTTAGAGTGACGTTTCGCGAGAGTTCACTTGGAGATGTTGGACCGACAACTTAGCTAGTTGATTTTTTTTTATTTACAGACGAAAATTCCTTATCATGTCGTAAATGTTTTGCCTTTCACAAAAACAAACTCGATCCAAATATATTATATTCCATGAATTTTCATCAAACACGTTACGCCCGTATATTCCAAAATTTCATTTGAAATCGTACTGGAGATTCCAATCGCCTAGCCTAATCGATATGCTACTTGCCTTCAGTATTTAAAAACAAAAAAAACAAACAGTACAAATAGTTTTCCTGAATGATAGTTTTTAAAATAGAAAATAAATATGTTTATATAAAACAATAGATCAAGAATGACCGACAGAGTGTTGCTATCATAAACATTAGTTTTCCCGGAATAGCATTGACCGTAACTTGTTTACAATCGCGCGGGACCTGCTAACGGTTTTCTTTGGGTCCAAGTGTCATTACTCAAGATCTAACATATTTTTAAATAAGCAATTTTTTTCCCCACCACTACGAAAATGTTAATGCAGCATGTGTGTAATAGGATATTCCGATCAAGTGCCATGAATCGGATACTGAACTTGAACATCGAAATTGTGTGTGATCGAAATCCGCCATCAGTGCAAAAGTACGTAATGGCGTCATGCTGTTTATCGGCAATTTGTAAGTAGATTTTTTAAGATGATCTGTAGGCCTAATTGTAATGCAAGTTTTAGCCATAACAAGATATATAAATGTCAATTGTTTTTTTATCTTTGGAATCCGTGATCACGATCAAATTTAAAGAATTTTTTAGATGATGTTGTTGTGAAGACATTGTTTGTTCAGTCTAGGCCTAACGGTTTCTAACTGCAGCAAGATGAAAGAAACTCACGATTTGACAGCTCCATTTTGCCTTGATAAAACATTGCAACGATATTATTATGAATCAGACTGACAAAGATTGTTTATCGTGTACATTGAATAAACTCAGTTATGAATTGTCACTGCGTCAGATTTACTTTATTTATCATTGTTTGGAAACCGTCGTCTCTTCAACTTCTTCACATGTGACAGTTTCCACCGGAAGTTTTCTCTCGCATCGACTGAATTTTTTCGTGGATCCGTGTAACGTAAATAACGACTTTTATTACAAGTATTACATATCATTGTTGTGGATTTTTATTGTAGAATCTTTCTGTTGCGTTTACATCGACAGTTCAGTCGTTGGACAAGTGTAATTGTCTTTATTTATAAGAGGTCAGGGGTCACGCTCTCAGCACGCGATTTGGGCTTGAAATCAAGCCCGCAGATGACAGGGGGATGCACTGTTGGGCTTGAAGTCAAGCCTGCAGCATGCTGGATCTTAAGCAAGCAAGCTTTATTGCCCGTTACTATGCCCTTATGATGAGGGTTTGGTACACATGTGCGTACGTATGTGCATACATATGTCCGTAGGGTCTTGTCATAACGCGACCAAATCTTCATTTTTGAAGATTTATGCTGCAGTTAGCAAGCTCATCATATAGATACAGTCAATAACAGGTTTTCCTTGTGTTTCCGTCCTTTATTTGATTGAGAAAGGGGGGGGGGGGGGTGCATTTTAGTCTCTAGAATGTCTGTAACATTAATTGAAATAGTCCCCATTTTAAAATCGGAATAAAACGGTTAAAATTCAATATGGCGTCAAAACCACGTGATCCACGACTTCGCCATGGTAACATATTTTGGTTGTCTAGTTATTAGGCATCTTTTGAAACAAGTTGCGACTCTCTAGTATGTCTCTGGGATTATTTAGACCCCAATTTAACATGTCAAAATCACAAAAATTTAAAGAAAATCAAAATGGCGGCTTAACCACGTGACTTACGAATTCGTCATGTTTACTATTTTGTGTGTATTGTTATTGTGTATCTTTAAAAAAAAAAGTTTCAAGTCTCTAAGTGCATTTTGAATTTTTTAAAAAAAGGTTACAAATTGAGAGCCTATTTTATATCATTTTCTTCCATTTTTCACTACCGGAAATGACTGTGCGCGATCGATTTTATTATTGATTCATGTACACTAATCTTTTGTCTAGTAGTCCTGAAAATATCATGCATCAAAACCTCCAGGTTAATGAAATATTCGCCTTTAAAGTTAGTACATTGTTCAAAGTCACCAAACTTTGAAAGGTCACTGTGTAAAAAGTATTAGGAGTTTGCTCAAAACAGAACAAACTTGTTAATTCTCAATGTTTCAGCTATATATAAAAAATAGTTTCAGATCTTAGGTGCAAATATCTTCGGAGTGGTGTTTCCGCAAAGCTACATAGGGTCAGAAAATTGAAAAAGTTAAAAACTTCAAGATGGCGGCTTAACCACGTGATCTACGATTTCACCTCAATTTACTTTTTTGCTCGGATTGTCAATGCGCATCTTTTTTAAAAAAGTTCCAAGTCTCTAAGTGCTTTTTAAAAATTTTCCCCAGGTTTAAAATGGAAATTTGGATTCGAACTGGAGCTTTAATGGGTTAAACGATTGGGCCCAAAAGCTTCGATTGACAAGTTCATAGTAAGGGCTACCAGACTGGAAAGTTTGGTGGAATTAGCTGCAGCCGTTTTTGCTGTAGATTGGCCACAAATTTCGTGGAATAATACAAAAAAACCATGCCAATAACAATAAGGATTCTGCCCCAAAGGGCTGAATCCTTAATTAGGTTGCGAAATGTTGGGTTTTTGGTGTTGGATTCGTCACAACTAAGTGAAATAAGACCTAAGAAATAGATTTGGACTACTTTGGTACATTCCTGGACGTTTTTCAAAAATGATGTGCTTGCCAATAGGTATTAACGGCAAGTTTGTAATATAGCCGCAAGCGACGATAAAATGATTCAGTCCGCCATGAGTCATCTGTTGTCATTGGAAGCAGTAACCTTAACATTGTGTAATGAAAAAGACAGGAGAAAGAACGTCAGTGAGCGTGTGAGGCCTTAAAATGTAACACTTGCATCACCCGATCTCACACCCACTCGAGTCAAATTGACTTGAGGTACAATAGCAACAAAGCCCCTTTTACATAATCAATATAAAATAGCTTAGCTTAGCTTAAGCAATCAAGCAAGCTTTATTGCCCGTTACTATGCCCTTGTGATGAGGGTTTGGTACACTTGTGCGTACGTATGTGCATACAAATGTCCGTAGGGTCTTGTCATAACGCGACCAAATCTTAATTTTTGAAGATTTATGCTGCAGTTAGCAAGCTCATCATATAGATACTGTAAAGAACAGGTTTTCCTTGTGTTTCCGTCCTTTATTTGATTGAGAAGGGCGGGGGGGGGGGGGGGGCATTTTAGCCTCTAGAATGTCTGTAACATTAATTGAAATAGTCCCCATTTTAAAATCGGAATAAAACGGTTAAAATTCAATATGGCGTCAAAACCACGTGATCCACGACTTCGCCATGGTAACATATTTTGGTTGTCTAGTTATTAGGCATCTTTTGAAACAAGTTGCGACTCTCTAGCATGTCTCTGGGATTATTTAGACCCAAATTTAACATGTCAAAATCACAAAAATTTAAAGAAAATCAAAATGGCGGCTTAACCACGTGACTTACGAATTCGTCATGTTTACTTTTTTGTGTGTATTGTTATTGTGTATCTTTAAAAAAAAAAAAGTTTCAAGTCTCTAAGTGCATTTTGAATTTTTTTAAAAAGGTTACAAAATGAGACCCTATTTTATATCATTTTCTACCATTTTTCACGACCGTAAATGACTTTGCGCGATCGATTTTATTATTGATTCATGTCCACTAATCTTTTGTCTAGTAGTCCTGAAAATATCATGCATCAAAACCTCCAGGTTAATGAAATATTCGCCTTTAAAGTTAGTACATTGTTCAAAGTGACCAAACTTTGAATGGTCACTGTGTAAAAAGTATTAGGAGTTTGCTCAAAACAGAACAAACTTGTTATTTCCCAATGTTTCAACTATATATAAAAAATAGTTTCAGATCTAAGGTGCAAATATCTTCGGAGTGGTGTTTCCGCAAAGCTACATAGGGTCAGAAAATTTGAAAAAGTTTAAAAATCCAAGATGGCGGCTTAACCACGTGATCTACGATTTCACCTCGATTTACTTTTTTGGTCGGATTGTGAACGCGCATCTTTTTAAAAAAGTTCCAAGTCTCTAAGTGCATTTTAAAAAATTGTCCCAGGTTAAAAATGGTAATTTGGATTCGAACTGGACCTTTAATGGGTTAAACGATTGGGCCCAAAAGCTTCGATTGACAAGTTCATAGTAAGGGCTACCCGACTGGAAAGTTTGGTGGAATTAGCTGCAGCCGTTTTTGCTGTAGATTGGCAACAAAATTCGTAGAATAATAAAAAAAAACCCCACACGCCAATAACAATAAGGATTCTGCCACAAAGGGCTGAATCCTTAAATATATTGTAATGTGCTCTTATTTATATACTTATTTTATCATACAAAGAATTATGTACATGTATTTTGAGCTGGAGGCCTGTTACTGTATAAAGTGTCTGTCGTTCATATAATATTAACAAACCGAGGTTACAAATGTAGAGAGCCTCGAAATTGATGCATAACATCAAAATGCAGAGATACACTTGTTAAACCAGCTGCATGCAGAGTGAGGAAGTTAGCATATGTAAATGTGTTAACACATTAAGTAGTGACGTTTGCACTGTGAATGAGTACGCAGGCTATGTGTATGACTCGGCCAATATATGTAAACATACATTTAATATTTTCAGAGTCCGTTACTGATGCTGCAGTGAACTGGCTCACTTGTATTGAAGAGTCTGGGAGAGCACCACATTAACATTAAATGCAGCTAAGGTACTTTATAGCCTTACCTCTATACAGTGATATCATTTGCCAATGGGTTCATCGAAATATGTATATATTTTTTATCCCGTCAACAACGTTGTTGCTTGGGTTTAAATTTGGCTGTCCATCCATAACATGTATACGTCTGGCTTTTAACTTTGTGACTTTCAAATATGGAAATACCCATATTTGAACAGTAGGATCCCTCTAAACTAGCAGCCCTTCAATACACAGTAACTAGTTTCTAAACATAAAGGGGGTGGAATAGCGCAGTGTTTAGCGCTTTCGGCTTCAGATCAAGAGGTCATGGGTTCAAAGTCCGCCCGGATCCTCGGCAACTTTGTTTGCCGTGGAGAATTGTTCAACATACACTAAGGTTTGGGTGCAATGCTTCGCTGAATTTCAGCGCAGTACCACCCTTGGTTAGTTCCAGCCGATGGTCACTATATCACAGTTATTTATCTTGTCGCTTTTTGTAATTCAGGATAGGTTACTAGCATAACTTAGCTGGGACAAAGTGAAATAGTCAATGTTCAACTAAATTGTATCAGAATAAGAAAGACAAGAATTTGAGAGTTTATGTAAGTTAGTAATAGCAAAATAGAAATAAAAAGTATAGGTCATTGTCAGTTGAGATATGGTCAAAGGGGAGACAATAGGCACAGATTATCTCCCCCTTGACTATCATTTGCAATGATATTTTACCAAAGTCCACAGCCATCAGTTTTGGAGACATTATTTTTCCGTCATCTTTTTTTGCAAATTTGTGTTTGTGTCAGACCATTGAAATTGTACCTGTCAGCAAACTATCACTAAGTCGGGGCTGCTGTCATTTTTCGCACAGTTTCCACTGCGACCGTGTTTTGTTTTGGCTATAACTTTTTTCCAATAGGGTTTCAAGAACTCATATACATAACTTCCTTATTATACCCTTGGGAATTTTTTTGACATGTTCACATTCAATGTCAAAGGTAATGAGTTCTGAAAGCGCTAATACATCCTCGTAAACACAGTAACTTGAAAAATATTTGTGTTATCAGGCTATTATGTGGTGTATATCGACGGTGGAAAATGGCCGAGATATTGAAAAGCTTTTCAATAAAGTCCATCAAAGGTCAAGGTCACAACAAGGTCACGACTTTGTAAAAATGCCTTATTTCAACTATTAACACTTTGAATCATTACATAATTGTAATACACAATGAAAAGTGATCATCGATTGTGTGACCTTGGTGGTCAAACGTCAAGGTCACGAGATATCATCAAGGTCGCCAGTTTTGAAATCACCAAATAACGTTTTTTCCATGAAGATATTAACACCTCATCTACATAGTTTCTTTATACCCGGCGAATAATTATAACACCTGCTACGACGTAGTCGGTGGTATATAGCGCTCCACATGTCCATACGTGCGTCCGTCCATCCGAAATCGTTTCCGGGGCATATCTCAAATACTATTTCACTTGGAAACTTCAAATTTAGTCTGGAAGTAACCTATATAGTGCTGTTTTGCCTTTTAGGGGTCTTGACTCCAAGGTTCAAATAATTTTGAAATTTTGACCAAAAACGGTCCGATTTTTTAACTTTGTCTCGTTGCCAGAGCATATCTCACAATCAATTTGACGTGAATTTTTTTTACATGTTCACATTCTAGGTCAAAGGTCAAGTTCTTGAGTTCTGAAATTTGCTCCAAAAAATCCTTGTAAAGGTGATAATTTAAAATGTTGTGCTATCAGGCTCTTATTTGGTATGTATCAACTAAGGAGAAAGACCAAGATTTGAAATGTTTTCCGGTAAAATCTGTCAAAGGTCAAGGTCACAGCAAGGTCACAACTATGTAACCATGTTCTCCCTTTGATCAAATTGATCTAATCAGTAATAGGTTTTAAGAACAAGACCTCGGTGATGATTCAACTTGTAAGTATTGACTATAAACCATGCGAAAGTGTTATCTACAGAGATAATGGCTCTATTTGTTTAGATCTTCAATATAGACACTCAATCATGCCACTCCTGGTGAGCTACAGAGCCAAGGGCTCTATTTTCAGCTCATCAAGCCTGAAATGCTAGATGGGCTTATGGCATAGGCCGTTGTCCGGCGTCCGCCGGGCGCCGTCCGTTTACTTTACACATTTTCGACTTCTCCTCCAGAACTGCTACATCCCCAAAGCTGTAATTTGGTGGGTGTGTACCTGGCACCTAGGGGGTCAAAGTTTGTTCATCACGAATTCCAACGCCCACAAATATGGCCACCAGAGAAGTTTAAAGTGACTTTTTCTCCAGAACCAATGACTCTAGAGAGCTGAAATTGTATGTGCATACTCCTTGGCTAATGGGGATTCTAAATTGCAGATTTCGTGACCCCAACATGGGTCACAGGGGTCAGAACCTTAAAAACCTATTTCCATCTTCTTCCAAGTTCCAATAGGTCTAGAGAGCTGACAAGTTGTGTGTAGACTCCTTGGCTAATGGGGATTCTAAATAGATTCTGTGACCCCATAACCCCAAATGAGGTCACAGGGGTCATGATCTAAGAACCCATCTTTTGCTTGTAAACAATGTATTACTTAAATAAAATTATTTAACCTTAGGTGGTAAATCAATGAAATCCTGATGAGCTATAGAGCCCATGACTCTTTTTTTTTTTGTCTTGTGATGAACAAAGTAGGCAATTTAAATGTCTTACTTAGCTTTCAGTTAATTAATCCTTGAAAGATAGTCACTATTAGATACATGTGTTTTATCATTATGTGTCTTTTGGATACGCGTACAGTTTTTTATGTGACTAATTTTCATAATTTACATTTCAGGCAGGAACGTGCGCTGGTAGCTGCTGAAGATCAAGTTCTGTTCAGATATTTATGTCAAGAATAAAAATAAATTTTGAATAAAAAAGAATTGTTTTTTTATAACTGATCATGACCTCTTATCTGTGCTGAAATTCAGTTTGGTTTTGAAACAAAAGCAAACAGGAATATCTTATTCAAATATAAATGGAACGTAATTTATATTGCTCTCGTTTCAAACACGCATAATAATTATATATAAACTGAGGTGCAAAAGAAAGTATATCACTCAGTTGTATTTATCATATGTATAATTTTCAAAGTCACATATCTCGAGTTTTCGACGTCGTATTCAAAAACTGACTAGTTTGGCAAATTAGTCCAAAACATTAAATCAGTCAAAGAATACCGCTACGCAGTTTTTGTTAATGTTTTTTTAAATTTAATTTAAAATTTTGAAATTCCAACAAATTAATTTTGACAAAACACAACTGTTCATTGACATATAAGACATACTCTGTTTGAAAATCAATAAATGTACTTCGTCCTGCACACATTTACAACATTTTGAACATGGTAGGGGTCATGTTGGTGAAAATTTCATTTCTTACCCCCGTCTACTTTAAATAAGGATATTTAAGTTAAAAAATAAAACAGTCACTAATTAAGTCATTCAAACTACTGCCGAAAGGTGTTATTGTGTCGTGCCATAATCAACTGCATCTAATTTCTTTAAAATATTGAATTAATGGAAAACAACTGAGTGATATACTTTCTTTTGCACCTCAGTTTATATAGAGAGAGGAATGTTAAATAGACCTAGCAAAGACGTATGTTTTCTTAAAAGGGGAGACATATTGTTGTGGAACATTAATTACAGGAACTATATTTAATCTCTTAAAAAAATTGCTAATTAACACCTTGACTAATTGGCAGGCTAATTAACACCTTGATTAAGTGTATGTAGCAACAGGTGGGAATGTAAGTGCTTCAGCAGTATTTCGGTACACATCCAACAATTGATAAATTTGTGCATCTCATGACATGTGATTGAACCTTCTCAAATTTGCCTTGACATTTGCCACACAAAGAACATTCTGGCAGTCATGCTTGACCGCACATCACCTCTCGGCTAATTAAAACCTTGACTAATTGGATATAAACAATTAGTGTATCGCTGCAGTAACAGGTGAGAGCATGCTTATGCAGTGTTTGAGGGTGAATTCACATTTGTTGACGTTTAGCTAGTTGTAAAAGCTGGTCGTTTTAGAATCCTACATTTATATATTTAAATAAAGTTTGTTAATTTAATTTTTTTCCATACAAGGTAATGTGCAATTTTCTGGTCATGCTTGATTACACATCACCTGACGGCTAATTAACACCTTGACTAAGTGTATGTAGCAGCAGGTGGTAATGTAAGTGCTTGAGCAGTATTTCTGTACATATCCAACTATTGATAAATCTGTGCATCTAATGATATGTGATTGATCATTCTCAAAATTTGCCATATTTGTAAAATATTGAAAATATCAGCTATATGCTGTTTGTTTTTGTCACTATATTGGATTTTGTCTGTAATTGTGAATGTCTGTTCTGCAGTAAACAGTGGCTCTATGTATGCTCACCATAATTTTAATTAAGACATACTTGGATGCAGAAAGTCAATTAATTTCAAATGAGATTCCAAGAGATTTGTTCACTAGCTGTGTTCAAATTACTAAAATAGAGCCATGTGGTCTGTAATTCACTAGGTATCGCATTATCCCATTACATCCAAGGTTATAAGTATATAAATATAAATGCAATAATATGGTATTGACAAAGAAGTCTTTATAAAATCTATTATTGATGACAAGGGACGTCAGCCTATGTCATTAGCCCATCTTACCTTTTATAGTCAGCATAGATTAGCAAATTAACTTCAAAATCACAAATATGGCTCTGGTTAATTTAATGACATGAGGATGTGCTTGTATCAGGATATATATAACTAATGTACAGTAAGTGGATAATAAGATAAGTTGTGTGACATGTAGCTTCCATCTCTTATTTTCACTATTTGAGAGGGGTATATTGAAAACAAAACCCACTTTTCTATGTTAACAGATGCTGGCATCTTTGAATGACAAATACTGATGTGCTAAGCTATCATATAGATCCAGTAAATACAAGTGTTGTTTTGCACTCTTGTTAACCAATCTCTCATGTCTCCATGAATAATAACACAAAGACACCAAGTAAAGTCAGTCAATTCATATATTTTTTTACAATTACATACTATATTTTAGTTGAATGAATATATACAGAGCACCACATACTGCAGTCCAATAAATAAACATACTCCGTATCTAGAAAGTTTCTAGTACGTATCTAGAAAGTTTCTAGTGCGTATTCAGAAACTTTCTAGAACGTATCTTGAAACTTTCTAGAAATTTCTAGTTTTTACTTTTTGCGAAATATTCACACAATGTTTAGATATTCTGAAACTGCATATAAACTTTGTCATATTTTGAAAATTTCAACAATATATCTCAACTAGAACAGCAGAAAATTGATGTTTAGTTTCGTGTTCTCCTCGTTGTAAAACGCCTCGCGGAACTGCTCAGTGGACAGTCTAATTACATCTAATTTAGCCTCTCGCTGTACTGCGTCGTGACGGGTTTGTTGTAGCTTGTGAGTAGATTAATGAACGATAGTCATCGACTATAACATGAAATATGTTGATTCATTAGAATACATTAGAATTCAGAATTATTTGAAACAATGTATAAGCTTTTAAATAAGATCGCATTAATATCGTATCATCGGTTTAAAATTATCATATACAACTTTCAATCAATCAAATTGTGACAAATTTACGATCATTGTCAATGTTACCAATTTCACCAAACATTTAATAGTTTCATTGCTATATCATCATCAAACACTGTTTTTTATCAAACAACTGATTAACGTATTTTTGTAAAGTATGTGGAGTAACTATGACACTTTCCCTATCTTAATAAATGATATACAGGGTCTTTTATTAAACGGACATCAGTATGATCCGAAGTATACAATGAAATGTCCTCTTATTATTTTTATATAAAGCTGTTATTCTTATGTGTTTATTTTTTTTTATCATTATTGGCTTTCTCCCAATGGCGATTGTTTTAGAATGTTATAGATGTGTACACTGATAAAATGGTATCTTCATTACATCATATCAATGCCTTCATCATCGGAGAAAGGAAACGACTTTATCATATCATGCGTAACGTACTGCAATATCGACAATGAAGGATGGCATAAAACACACATGCAATCAGGACGACTGTACTTTAATTCATTCATTGATATGGCGATAAAACATGTTATTGCTTTTTCTTTGTTTATTAAGAAAAACAAGTTCACCGACACCAACTGATATGAAGAGGAATCTAAGATCTCAGGTGCTGCCTCGAGCCCACAACAAACTCAGCTATCTTTTTAACATTATAGGCGCATACATCAAGAAGTCGACCCTCCTGTCCTGTATATAACAATCCAACAACATACAAAGCTTAAACTTAAATCTATTCCCTCCTCCTATATAATAAACAATTACAAATTTAAATATAAGCATGGACGAGATTCAAAAAGGTGACTCTCAATTAGGAATATAAACGACCTGTTGTAAATGCGTCTCGTTCTCAACAATGGAAACTTAAAAGGTTATCATATACGCTGTTATAAGAGAGTTTTCGGTTGATAAAGTCGGCCAAGTTTTAAAAATCCGGAAATATACAATAAAGTAGATTATGCAAGCTGATCAAGGGATGGGATGTGTATTTGAAGAGGACATTCTTGGTTTATCAATGAATATACATCACTTGATTACATAACATACACAGCCGTACGTAATATCTTCACTTGACTGGACCATGTTCAAGAGAGGTTTCAAGACATTTAAACCTCTCTTGAACGCGGTTGCTCGATGTAGCGCTACGTAACAAGGCGAGGAAACTTCGCGGAATTTGCACCGTGTTGTTCAGGAGCCCAGGTGTTACATCAACTGTCATGCTACAATTTATCATCCGTATAATAATGGAGACACCTGAATGAAAACATGTAACCCGAAATAAACATAGAGATCCCAACATACATTTAGATCCCTGAATATATATTTGACATTGTTTGCTACATTAAAATGTTTTACTGAACAAGACATGTGCATAGTTCGTCCCCAATATACGCCCATTATTTAACGAAAACATTGTGTATATTGTATGTTCATACATAAATGTTAAAAACATAAAAGTCAGTTGGTATTATCTATATTTATGTTGTATCAATATAAGGTGAAAATTGAGCGTATTAAATTTTTTTATGTAAATGTACTTGTGTTTACAATGTGAGACACTGATTACCTGCGTTTATTTTGGAATTCCCGTGGAAATAACGAAGTGTTTCTTGTGATAATAATGTTAATCAGTTATTTGTTTTCGACATATGGACAGTGATATTAATATATCCGAAAAGGCACAAATATGTCATGGATTATGCAAGCCGATTAAAAGACTATTAAAAGACGGAAATTGTGTATATTTGAAAAAGGGCATCCTGTCAGTCATTTACTTGATGTATTTAGGACAGACGTTTTATCCGTTCAATAAGCTAATATCTTGCTTATCTCATGTAACGCCGACGGAGAGAATAAACAGTTGAGTTTTAATTAAAACGATACATTCTAAATGTCCATCAATCATCTATTTAGAACCACTTAAAGAAATGGTTCTAGCTAGATACTTTTTTATGGAACAAAAATCGAGAGGACATGCCTGTTTACACACATTTGTTATTAATAGTGTACGTGCCTATTGCACAATTCCGGTGTAACATTACTGGGGGGAATATTCGTATGATTTGATACTTGACAACTTGATAAAGACTACTTCACAATCATTCAAAATAAAAAACATTGGAAAGCTATGCATCGGCGCTACGAGTTATGAACGCTTTGTTACCGAACAACAAAACATTGTTTATTAACTTAATGATAAGTTATTTCTTACTCTGTAAATATTCCAACACTACATATGTGTTATTATTTCTAACCGTTGAAATGTATGAAAATACACGAATTTAACCTAGCATGGCAATGAAAATTAGCTTAAATAAGGTGTAGTCGTTGATAAAAAGTTATTAACCCTGTCAGGTGAGACAAGTAAAAGTTCTGAAATTACACGGCCGTGATAAGTGGGAAGTAATTCATATGACTGTATACTGAAAGTTTATCATTGTGTTGGTGAAGTACTTAGAATTTACATGAGTTTGTTCACTAGGAAGTTCCTATGATCGGCTTATAATTTGTTTGGTTGGCTTACATACTATACATTGTTGAATTACGAGTATATCAAATCTTATCTCAAATGCATTTCATCATGAAAGGCGGCTTCGGTTAAAGTTATTTAATGAGTTGACCTAAAGCCATTTGCATTTATTTACTTATATCAAATTATTGATAAGTAATTAACTACAGTAAGAATTGGATCAGTTAACTCCGTTTAATGAATTAAAATTCAGTTGATATTGGGTATTTAAGAAATGATTTTGATACAAGTATCCAAGTCAATAATATGGTGCGGCAGTTCTCAAGAATCCTTCGACAAATAAAACATAAGACCCATTGAATGTACAGTTAGTACTAGTCCGTAAAATGTTTATAAACATTTTGAAATACATGTCCATACTAAATTAGTATACTTTTGAAAGTCTTTTCAACTTTAGTGGAGCCATTGGCAATTATGTCCTGGAACCAATAGATCAATGGAGCCAGAAAATAAGCTTGCGTAACTCACATTTGTTCACATTGTGGACAATTATTGTAATGTATAAATATGTCGGCGCTCTTTTGTGTGAACTCATAAAACACAATTGCGGAGGCCGCCAAAGAGCTGTATAAGAGAGGCGTGTGTACATCAATGCTGCAACGCATTGTATAGGTTACCTCCCAAAACTTCTACATGCGAAAACTCCTACAAAAAGTCAGGGCAGAATTTTGCAATTACCTATTTAATAATGGAACAGCCCAAGATATGATTTAATGAAATTTGCAAAAACATCTACAGCTGATTGAAGAAGGGGGTAGAGGATTACTGGAGTAGAGGATTAAAACAGGTCCAGCTTATTACTAACCAAGGAAGATGACAGAGTATTTTGTGTATATTAATATTTATATATATATATATCATATATTAATATGAATATTTCGTTACATACGAACAGTAACAATGTTCAAGTTTGTTTGATTCCTTGAGTTCCTTGAGTGCTGTCGGGTGTGTTTGACAATTAATATTGAAATCAATGCTTAAATTATGTTTATATGAGCTTGTGATTTGTGAATTTATATCCATATAGTACATGGAAAGGGTAATTGATAAACAGGGCTACACCTATAAAAAATATCTCTCCCTGTGACATTGACAGGATTTATACATTAAAACATGTAACATACATTATAACAAGAAACAATTCATATACCAATAAGTGAATACGTAAATTAACATGGACTTTTTAAAAATGTAAAATACGAATTTTATGCTGCTGTATGCTAACAGATAAGACATTTTTTTCAAATGTTACGTGTTTTCTAAATTACTGGAAACGTTTGCTAAAGTCAATGAATGTGCAAACAGAATCCACACTTTTTTAAGTTAGTCTCATCAGATAAATCATTGTTACCACAGTTATTGGCATTAATATTTCTCGATAAAGTAACACCACTTATAACGTTTGGAATATGTGACCCCAACAACACAATAAACTAGAAAGTGTTTTTACCCGTAAAAACAGATGTCTCCCCCTTCCTCAAATGCTCCAAACCTCTAAACAATACTATCATAAAGCACCATTATTGTTCTCTGTATAATTCAACTTGAATAAATAACCTATCAACTCCACAATTATAGCAAACAAAATATTCAAAATTCTAAATGGTTTGATGCTGAAATAAAAGCCAGTTTTTTTAAAAAGACTTAGTCCAAATCGATGAGGTGGAAATAAAAAAAAAAATTTTTTTTAAATATCTTACCCCCAAAAGGCACATCTACATGATGTGGAGAGACAGAATACCAAGTTTGGTGATGATTGGTCATATAGTGTTAGAGATCTGCTTCGGAAACGAAATGGGAACGCCGACGCCAACGCCAACGCCAACGCCCACGCCAACGCCAACGCCGACGGGAACTCAGCTAAAACCAATATGTCTCCCGACCCTTCGTGCTCAAAAGTGTAATAAATGCTCCAAATTGTAATACCTGCTCCAAATTGTAATAAACACTGCTCCAAATTGTAATACCTGCTCCAAATTGTAATAAAAACTGCTCCAAATTGTAATAACTCGATTTTCGTGAAACATACTGTCAAGCTGCTCCAAATTGTAATAAAAAGTGCTCCAAATTGTAATAACTGCTCCAAATTGTAATAACTGTGGTGAAGCTACATCTTATGTTGATGAAAATATATAGAGTTGATGAAAAGAAGAGCTGATACAGATGAAGATACAAGATTTTACGTAGATGTAGATTAGATGTAAATCGACATGTATTTGAAGGTGATGAATTCGTATATATATGTATATGTCTATATGTATGTATTGATGTATTGATGTATGGCACGATGTTGATGTAAATATAGGCGTTGATGTAGATATATATATATATATATATATATATATATATAGGTATATATCTATATATATAGGTATTGATGTGGATGAAGATATAAGAGTTGATGTAGCGGTAGACAACTTAATGTAGATGTTCAAACTTGATTTGAATGTACATGTAGATGTTGATGTAGATTTAGACGTAGATGTAGATGTTGACGAAGATACGCACGCAAATAACATTTAAATGTGGATACAAATGAATGTAAATGCTTAGATATAGATGTATGTGGGGCTGTAGTTGCAGGTACAATTTTATATGCCATTTTATATGTTATTGTAGGTGTAAATGTAGATGTAATCTTGACGTAATTGTTGATATTAATTTTAGTTGTATTTTATAGATGTGTGTGTACAATAAGACAAAGGTACTATGTGTACAACAAAACCCGATTCAGAGGTTATGCCTTGTAATAACATGAGTGAAGCTACATCTCATGTTGAGAGTAATAAATTGTAAGTGCTGATATAGATATCGATATAAAAGTTGATGCATATGTATAAATAAATAATGTAGATGTACACAGATGGAGGTGTGAGCTCACAATCTGAAGATTGATATATATCCTAGATGGTTTGTAACATATATACAGACGTAAATGAACAAGATGTTGGTGATGATTGCGAAGTAAATATAGGTATAGATGTTGGCATAGATGTAAATATATTATTTAATGGAAACATAAGAGGTATATATAAGTAGATGTAGAAGTACGTGTAACGAGTCATGCCTCGATAATCCGAATGCTTCCGTTTTTCATCAAAAACGTTCGGATAGTGAAATGTTCGGACTATTGAAATAAACCTGTTGAGTTGTCAGCTTATTTCTTACTAAATAGCCCTAACCTTCAACTACAAGGATAACAGACACAATCATGCTTGCCATGCTGTATTCACCATGTGACTGGGTGTACAGAGCCGGGTCAGTGTAAAAACTGACTTGTGGGCAAAAATAGGATTCAGATGCGGATTGACATTTAGGATGCGGAATCGGATTCTTACAATTTACAACAATTCCCTTTGATTCTACAGACAGACGAGAACGTATTTAGTGTATCACATGAGTTTGACACGCTAGATATTTAAAACTATCACACAAAATGAGAAATTTCAATTTATTACAATCACAAACTACTGACATACAATGCAAGACATTACAATTAATTAAAATAACAATCTATTGACGCGCTCAACTCCCGTGTCAATCAACTGTCATTGAAGTTAACCGATCCAATCAGTGTGATGATCGCTTGTCAAGGGGATTACCTGAACGCTTTTGATGAACCACCGGATTAATGAAGCAGTGATAGTTGTAATTAATTAATCCGTTACGACTATTTGGCTTTCGGATTCGAAAACGGAATCAACGGATTAATGAATCAACATTTAATGAGTTAATATAGAGATGAGTTTGGTTACAGGTTGCTACCGTTCGGACACTGCGAGATTCGGATTATCGGTGACCGGACTATCGCGGCTTGACTGTATAAATAGAGATTAAGAAGCAACGGTTGACGTTGGTTAAGATATTTAGTTGTAAATGAACAGATGTAGATGTACGGTCAGACCTCGACAATCCGAACGCTTCCGTTTTTCATCAAAAACGTTCGGATAGTGAAAGGTTCGGACTACTGAGTACTAAGTACTACTATAGAGATTAGTTTGGTTACATCTTCCTACCGTTCGGAAACTGCGAGATTCGGATTATCGGTGGCCGGATTATCACGGCTTGACTGTAGATCTTCATGGTGTTGTGAATGAATGTGAAGTCGTAGTAGTAGCAGTGGTATATACATGCAAAGATGTAAATTTTGATATAAGAGTCGATGTAGATGCAGATGCAAGGGTTGGTGTAGCTGTACATGTAAGATTTGATGTAGATGTAAGAGGTGATGTTGATGTAAGCGGTGATGTAGATGTAGATGTAAGAGTTGATGTAGATGTAGATGTTGATGTAAGAGTTTAATGAGATGTGGATATATAAAAGTTGATTGAGATATGGATATAAAAGTTGATGTCGATATAGTAAGTGTAAGTGTTGATGTAGGTGTAGAGGTAAGAGTTGATGTAGATGGAGATGTAAGTGTTGATGTGAGGTAGATATAAGAGCTGGTAAAGATATAGAAAGAGTAAATGTATATAAATGTACATGTAGATGTAAGAGTTGATGTAGGTGTAGATGTAAGAGTTGATGTAGATGAAGATGTAAGAGTTGATGTAGGTGTAGATGTAATTATACCCCACTTCCGGTCTCGTTGCTATGGTTTCTTTTGTTACAAGTGTAGGTGTACTAGCCGATACACCTACACTTTTTCTGATTTACCTATAATTTTTCTGATATACCTACACTTTTTCTGATATACCTGCACTTTTCTAATATATCTACACTTTTTAACAACTGAGAAACAATGTTGTCAATTTTCTAAATTTCCAAATTCTAAGTGATGATACTTTATAAAATGTCAGATTATAAATGAACATATAAGGAACCTGGGATCGAACCCGTGTCCTCGTGTATCAAATGATACCCGACACTTTTCCCCGTTGGAGCCTTACTCGGCTCCGCCTCGTAAGGTCCCAACGGGAAAAAGTGTAGGGTATCATTCGATACACTCGGAAAAGTATGGGTATATCTCTCACGAGTTGATGTAGATGAAGATGTAAGTGTTTTTTTGTTTTTTGATTTTTTAAAAACAAATTTTTGTTTATTCCTGTATTGAGAACTTTTACATTTCCATGAGTGTAGTACAGGGGGCGTGACAGGAATTTAACACAAGGTGAAAGAGAGAAAAAAAATAAAGAAATAGAAAAAAAAACAAATGGAAAAATCAATCATTCATAAAAAAAAAATAAAAAATAAAAAAAAATAAAAATAAAAAATGGAAAAATCAATCATTGATACACTCACACATACCCTTGCATACCTACATAATTTTTTCATTTATTAAATTACTGTACATTGCCCATTTCCTTTCAAAATCCTTAAACTTATCCTTTTTACAATATCTAACTTTTTCTAATACAAAATAGTATCTTAAATCTCTCTTGAAGTGTAGTAGAGTTGGTAATTTGTTTTGTAACTTGCATTTATCGATGTGGTATTTAGCAAGAAGTAGAAATAAATCAAAAGTATCATCAGTTTGAAATAAAGATGAACAGCCAAAAAGGATCAAGTCAACTTCAAGGTTTATATCACCTGTGTGAGAGCAGTTAAGTTCAATCCACTTAAAGGCGGAGTACTAAGAAGCCAGAAAAAATCCATCTGCACCGACCTACCTGTCAAGCTGAAGAAACTAAGAAGTAAACTAGTCGCCAAAGGCAAGGATCTACGCTACGAGTACCAGGTACAGACCCGTGTTATAGAGAGAGGGATCAACGCCATCCTACAGTGATCAAGATATATGTAAGGTTGAAAATCCGAACAGTATTGAAGGACCTATTGCTAAAGATGAACGTCTGTCCGCATTAAAAAATCCAAAAATAGTAAGAGTCCAGGCTCTGATGGTTTCACCTATGAATTTTTAATTCTTCTGGCTTGACCTTGGAGATTTTCTATTGAGATCCCTGAACTATTATTTGAAAAATATTTACTGATACATTCTCCTTCATCAATCCATTTGGCTCTATACCTAACTAGCATACCATCGAGTTTTTTGGCCTTAGTTGTTGTAATTCTTGCTTTTTAGTTTCTAATTCTTCTAGAGTTGTTTCTCCAAAGTTATTTTCTAGTTGTTCTATATCTGTTTTCAGTTTTTCTTCATTCTTATTAGCCTATTTTTTTCTCGAATGATGCATACGAGATTGAGCTCCCCCTAATTGTCATTAGAAGTGTTTCTAAAAATAAATGGTCATTGATTGTAAATTCAAGATCCCGATTTGGAATGTTATGAATGTTTTCAAAACTATAAATTGGTACAGTCTCTTTTGATTGAAAGTAAAGTAGCTTTAATTTTCTCAACATATTCCTTATCTTGCAACAGGGAGTTATTGAACTTCAAGTATGTCTTTCTCTTTATAGAGTTTTCAATATTCATATAGAAACTTGCAAGTGAGTGGTCTGTTCTGTACCCTGGGTATATTTTGACTTTAGATACATCTCGGCAGAGATTTTCCGACATAAGAAAGAAATCTAATCGAGCTTGTTTCACAGGTTTTGTACGACGCCATGTATATTGTCTTAAACCAGGGTTATTATCACGCCATATATCTATAAGGTTTAATTCTCCAATAAATTCCAGTAGTTGTACTCTAGCCTTTGGATTATTAATATTTTTATATCTATCTTTGTCTTTATCTTGGTCAAGAACAAGATTGAAATCTCCACCAAGGATACAAGATTCATTTCCAAATTCTCTAAATTTTGTCAAAATCATTCTGAAGAAATCGGGGGAGTCAGAATTTGGGCCATATATATTTCCATCTGACATTCTACAACCATTGGGTGTGATGTCTATCAACATAAAGTTACCAGATTGGTGTTTATACACTTGATGGATCTTATATTCACTATTTTTATTCAAAAGAAAAGCCACACCCCTAGACTGAATTGAGTGACAATTGAGAATGATATCATGACCCCACATAGATCTAATAAACTTTTCTTCTTGAAAGGTAAAATGTGTATCCTGTAGAATATATAATGTAAAGTTGTTGGAGCGAAGATAATTGAAAACATCCCTTCTCTTTTCTAAATTACCAAGACCTCGACAATTTAAGGATCCACAAGAAAAACTGCTATCCATAATTTACACGATTTGCAATATATCTAGCTCTAAGTTTGACAACGAAAACACATTCATACAATTCAAACACCATACATACCTTGTAAATAAAACAATGAGAAAAAACAGAAAACATCCGGAAGGGCGATGCTCCTGCAAGGCTGTGTCTTAGATATAATCATAAGTCAGGATAATTAACTCATCTCAAATAATATTTTGATAAAGAAAAAGTCGTTGTCAGTTAAACTGGAAGTCAAAGACTTCTCGGGAAACTCTTTACAGCGAGGCTCGGTGCAGCCTAGAGATAAGTGAATCCTCCTGTGCCTACCAGCTGTTAACAGTCAACGTGCTGTGGGCCGCTAGAGTCGCTCACACAGAGTGATTAAATTGTAGAGCTCAACATCACACAATCATATTATAAATAACAAAGAAACATTTAGTTTAGATCGTTCGAGCCACAGTGTCTCAGCGGCTAGTTACAATCGTACCTTTGACTTGAAGTCTATGACGAGACTGCATTTGGCGTATTGAACTCTCTGATCCCGAATATCGTAGAGATTTTCTTACGGATTAATGTTGGGACTTTTGTATGCACAGGGCTGAATCCTCACACCATTATGCTCCAGATACTGTATTGAAACTGTTGAAACTAATTATATTATAGAAGTAATATTTTATCACTATATTATTTACTAATTATTGTATCATGGCAGATTGATAGTGTAATAGTCCTGATTGTCGTGTTAGTACAGTTAAAATAGCAGTTTCATCTAGACAAAATTGCAACAGAAATAATATATTCACCAAATGATTTTATACATACCCATAAATGATATACTAAAAGTCCTAAAAAGGTCCTGTTGGGGGAAGTTATTTTAATTAGCTATTAAAATCTAATGACTTCGCGGTAAGAAATCACAGTTAGTTATTGACCTTGCTGGCCTTCATACGCAGATTATGTTGACATCCGGTTCGCGGACATTTCTCATATGGCAGACAAAATCAAGCAAATGAAGGAATTATGGATGCATCCGATGATGGTAAGTTTCTTAAATTATTCATAAGGATGAATTTACTTATATACCCAGCACATTCAGTCTAAATTACGATAATTACAGTAATCTAGTTCAAAATGCATTTCGTCGTCTGCTACGTTCGGCCGTCACGTCAATTACATCACTTCCGTAGATGTAAAACTTGTGTAAATCAGGCTGATAATTATAAATATGATTTGATGTATGTATTTGAGATCGGGTTTGATAATTATTATGTTGTAAAAGTCTGATGCAGAAAAACAAACCCTTTAAACTTCAAATTCTAAATACTGTTAAGGTTCCTTAAATCTATGGAAGATGAAAAGGACCAAATTCGGCAATGTATCCAAAAACGATGAGGTGTGCAAACAACGCAAAATATTGATGTTCTATTCATATCAATGCTGAATTTAATGCGTTTTAAGTGATATACATTAAAAATATTCATTATTAATAAGAAGCAATTCGAATGTTTACAGAGGACCAAAAAACTGGTAAAATATTAAAAAATTTCAAATTCTGTTGATAATTCCTGACATCTGTAATTTAACCAATAATTTATAAAATATATATATTTGCAAGTATTTTAAGGAATATTATTATTTTTTTCATTTATTGTTTGTGTATTTTGTTTATTAAATTCAGGCAGCGATATTAGTTCATTATATTTGGTGACTGCTGAAATTAGAGACACTCCGTCACGCCAACACTTTGAAGGGGAATGACCATCATCTTTTTAAATTGTCTTTTCTTTTTTTGATCTTTATTTAAGCGACACGTCTGCATTTAAAAGATTTGAAAGATCATATAATTTCAAGACTTTATAAGTTTGCATAGTAAAAAAATTGAAAGGCTCAGTAGCAAACCGTTTTTACTGAAATAAATTGCTCTCGCGAAAAGAAACATAACAAAAAAAAGTGAGCATGGCTCACATACCCCCGCCATCCGCTATCTGTCCATTGAGAATTATAGATGTGAAGGTTACTATGTTTAAAAAACAGTTTCAAGCATCATAATATTGTCCAAAATAATTTAAGGAACTGACTGTTATTACAAAATTTTCAGGTAACTTAATTTTTCCCATAAGGGCATCACATCGGTAATTTGTACCAAGTTCAATTACAGATTCAAGGCTTCAAACCTCCGTAAAAAATAATGTTTTGGAACTGGACTGTGAACTTGATGAAGAGTATCATCTGGACTACCTACATGTAAAATTTCATTCACCTAGATGTAACAGTTGCCGAGAAAACTTGTCCCAATTGAACCATCACAGCTCTTTTGGTACAAGGTTCAATTTCGGATTCAAGGGCCATAACTCCGTAAAAAATAATATTTCGGAACTGGTTTTCGAACTCGATGAAGAGTATCGTCATGAATACTCACAACCAAAACTTCATTTACCTAGGTTGAACATCCTGACTACCTCTATATTAAATTTCATTTACCAAGATGTAATAGTTCCTGAGAAAACTTGTCCCCATTAGAGGATCATAGTTCTTTTGGTACTAAGTTAAATTTCGGATCCAAGGGGTCATAACTACGTAAAAAAATTTTATTTCGGAACTGGTTTTCGAACTGGATAAAGAGTAAATTTCATTCACCTAGGTTGAACAGTATCCGAGAAAACTTGTCCCCATTGAACACAATAAAACTAAGTCCAAAAAGTGACGTTTCCATGGAAACGACAACAAATTGAAATCTCAGAAAATTTAAAATTGTCTGTGCGCGATCGGAAGAACATGGTGAACAACTGTACAAAGTTTGGTTGATGTACCTTTGACGGTTTTTGAGAAAATTGACCGGACGGAAGGACGGACGGACGGACGGAATGACCGCTATATACCCCCGCTTACTTCGTAGCGGGGGTATAATTACGTATTACCAATCGCTTAATACCCCTGAAACAAAGAGTTCTATAACGAATATTTTCCTTCGAGTGGTATTGTTTTAATGTGTCCACACTTAAATGGTTGCTCAAAAGTATTGCAATCGTTCTGACGTCAAAGAGCCATTGAGTATGTTAATACACATACCGGAACAATTCTAAAAAAATATCATATTGAAATATATTCTCTTAATGTTTGGCTGATTTAATTTTTCGACCCAAAATAAGCGGAGAATTCGCACTAATTAGTAACTGTGTTGTCAAGTCTACATATAGATCAAGTCTATTATTTCTAAGCGCAAGGAATTGTTCACTCCCACAAAGTAAACAAACAAATAAAAGAGACCGTTTGTGAGTACTCCAACATATATAAATATACAGTTTTTGGCGTTTATTTTTTTACCACTTCTTTCAACTATGTAGTTTCCACAGATAGTGAAACAACTAGGTATGTTGCTTGATTGTATAATCAATGAAAATATATGCATAATATATTTGTCAAAGTTTGCTGGTATAATTACAATAAAATACCATTTAACAGGTAAATTGTAATAATTTGCATTATTCACAGGACATTTAGAAACATGTCAATATAACAATCGTCACATTAAGTAATGTGTGAGAAGGGACGAAAACAGTTAAGAAAAACGAGCGACTCTTGAAATTAAAGAGCCATCAAGTTGCCAAAAATCTATTTCCGTGAAATATATACATGAAATATTTCCCAAATTTGTTCGACCCAAAATAAGCCGAGAAATTGCACTAATTAGTAAAGGTGTTTTCCAGTCTAAATATAGATCCAGTTTTTATTTTCAAGCGCAAAGCATGCAAACTAATGCGCTGCATACAAAGACAAGAACGAATAACAAAGTTTATGAGCAATGAAAGAAATTGAAATATATATATTTTTGACGGTTATTTATTTAACATTTCATTTAATTATGTATTTGCTACAGAAATTGGAATAATTGTTTTACCCAACTAGGTTTTTTGCTTGAATTTTATAATTAATGAGAGTAAAATTTTGTCATAATTTGCTGGTCTTACATGTATCTCAATAAAAAGAACATTTAACAGGCAATAATTTGTATATTCTCAGGACATTTAGAAACATTGTTTATAAAGCAATCGTCACATTCAGTAATGTAACTTGCAAGAGAAGCATGTGCAGCACGTGCATCAAATGGGTTGTTATGGCGACTTGCGCTTGAGGCGAGCCTTCACGCTTCGGGAGTGTTTCCTGTTCTGTAGTACGTTTTGCGCAATAAAGGGTATTCTGTTTATATGACGTCAGATACTCTTAGCGCGCATTACTTGAAGGGGTACTTCTCTTTGAAACCAAATTTCATTACATTGTCTTGATATGAAACATGTCATGTTGTAGATAAAAAATTCTCTGGCGATTGACGTTATAAGGATATTTTCCCCCAAAATTGTTTTATTTGAAACACTAATATCCTTGATGGCTCTTTAACAAGCCTACGCGCCTCGTAAATGCTTGTACCTGTGTGTTATGTTTTATGCAGAAAAGAAAAACAAATTATATGGCGTCAGAATCTATTGACGCGCGTCAATCTAAGGCCTATTTGTCACAAAACCAAATTTCATCGGATTGTCATGAAAATATAATTATTTATTATATGTGATATAGATTTATCTAGCGATTGAAGTCATAAGTATGTTTTCCAAAAAATAATGTAGTATTTGAAACACTAACATACTTGATGGCTCTTTAACCCTCAGAGTGGAGTTCTGAATATGGCACCATGATGGAATGGGTAACCATCTTGCTGTCTAAACTCCCAAAATTCCATGAAACCAACAAATCTACCTCACACACTGAAGAGTTCCAAAAAAGTGTCGCTTTATAGGTCGCACCATTTCAAACCAATACGGATAATCATTTCCTATTGATACGGCTTATTTTGGTCGCATACCTTCTTACATGATATATTGTATAAACATTAATAAATAAAAAAAGACACAATTGAGAGAAAAACTAATATGGACAAAAACGCACTGCAGTGACTTTAACGGAAGTGCAAATTGTTTTACAAATATTATATGTTGTTTCTTTGTTTTTTTATTTTGGTAAGCTGACAATATTGACACTGACAATGCCAATTTGTATATTTCCGCGTGCTCAACGTGCATCACGATATGTTCATGCTTTATGTAAGCTGCCTAATATAGACCCTTTTTCTAACAAGGACAGGTCTCTTTTAGTCTATTATGTTAAACAAACGAAGCCTGAAATTAAAACTAAAAGTTCATCAATTATGTTTGTGGTTTGATGTAGTGTTGAGCTCTGGTTCAAGCTAGATGAACAATCGACATGATCGAGCACGTGAAATATGACATCTCGGCCTCGTGATTCACGTGCGTGAGGGTTCTAACTGGAACTCCTCGGTCTCAGTCGGTAACTCACAAAAGCTCAAAATAGTCATACTGTTATATATTTCAATATCAGACAGCATGCCGTCTTGTGAAATACGAAGATGGCATGCCGTCTTAATTTTAGCATGCATTTTGACACAATGACCTCTCCCTGAATAATTAAGACGGGATACCGTCGAATACTTTTTATAGACGACATGCTATCTTATGATGGCCGAGAGGGGATATCGCTCTTTCGCCCTCTGGTTACAACACAATAAAGCGATAAAGCGATATAGTCGCACGTCAAAGCGATAAGGCTGCACGACAAAGCTATAGAGCAACACGACAAATCGATAACGCCGCACGACAAAGCGATAACGCTGCACGACAAAGCGATAACGCCGCACGACAAAGCGATAGTGTCGCACGACAAAGCGATAATGTCGCACGACAAAGCGATAACGCCGCACGACAAAGCGATAAGGCTGTACGACAAAGTGATATAACAACGCGATAAAGCGATAATAACAGCACGATAAAGCGAAAGAGCGATAAAGCGAAAGAGCGATAAAGCGAAAGAGCGAAAGAGCGAAAGAGCGATAAAGCGAAAGAGCGATAAAGCGAAAGAGCGATAAAGCGAAAGAGCGATAAAGCGAAAGAGCGATAAAGCGAAAGAGTGATAGAGCGATAAAGCGAAAGAGCGAAAGAGCGAAAGAGCGATATCGACATGTCGACCTAAATCGTTTACATAACAATAAAATACTGGTTTCATTCAATTTCTTTTCATTTGACTTGATATTTGGATTCACATAAAATAAGAATGATTTTGATAAATGATTCCACTTTAAATCCCCAAAAATAAATACAAGTTTATTTTGTATTAAGAATTTGAATAAACATATTATGAGATTTCTCTATAAAACAACTCACGGTGAATAATTGAGAAATCCATGCTAATTAAAACAGACATCTGCAACTCTAATAGATTAATTCAACACGCTGACATGGTGTGTTTAAACCTGTACATAAATACTTTCTTAGACATATTTTATGTGACTGGTTATTATAGATTTAATTGAGCAAAACAAAGTTTATATAAATTTTAATCGGCGCACTCTGATTTCTTCTACTTACTCTATATTTTAACATATAAAAGCTGTCAATTATAGCTTAAAATCATTAAATATGTCTGACAGTCGGCATCCCAAAAAATGTTATTATATGATGTCAAAAGGTATAGAAAATAATAAAGTTAATTGGGCTTCGAAGTTTCGAGCTTTATTGTACAGTTTGGGCTTTGGTTTTGTTTGGGACCAACAATTTGTTTATCCGCCAAATTCGTTTTTCTCAAAATTTCTGTATTCATGAACAGAATTGGTATAGTTCACTTCAAAACGGCACCAACTCCATATCTTACTCTTATTTTAAAGCTTCACTGTCTAAGGAATTATATTTGAATGCGGTTGTTGTTAAAATGTTCAGAGCAGCATTCGCCCAATTTACGTGTTTTTCGCAACATTTAAGAATTGAAACGGGTCGGTTTTATAATATAGATAGAAATGATAAATTATGTTAACAATGCGACGACGGCTATAATTGAGGATGAATACCATTTCCTTACTTGTGTGTTCCAAATTTAAAGAGCTCCGCCTGAATCATTTGCCGGAAACTGTTTGTACAAATCCAAATAAAACAAAATTTAAAATCCTCATGTCAACAACGAATTGGAAACTCCTCAATAATTTCGCAAGCTTTATATTTCATGCCATATACCAAATATGTTAATTGAATGACTGTTGCTGTACACATCATGTCTTGTCATATATAACATATGTAGTTACGGGCCGATGGCCTACACTTCAGAAATAAAGAATTGAAATTGTTAACTTCTGATATATATTCATCAACATAATGTCAGATACAAGTTTGGAAATTTATTGTAACAACACTGGTATATTATTTAGACATTCTCTAACAAATCAAAGGAAAGAATAAAATAATCTATCATTATCGAAATAAAATATATAATTTTGTTTACTGGGTTACATTGTGCACATCATAACGTATAAGACACTAGTAGGCTACATGTATGTCACAGTAGAATATTTGTGTGCCATTGTGTATTAATATGTGCGACAGGAATACTTCTATAGGGTCTGATTAATGAAAAAACACGTTTTGGGCAAATTTATTGAAAATTTGAACTCCGCGCATCGCCATGAATCTTTAGTATGATGGTAATAGGTTGTACGCCTTCAGTGCATGGAGCCCAGCGACATTCCAATACGTATTTGAGGTTACAAAGTCGTCTCTTTCACACTTGACTGGCTTCATTCTGCTCACATAAAGAGATAGTTTTAATCAGAAAGGAGGCCAATGGCATTATACAGTGCATAGTAGTAAAATACATTGTCCTGACTGTTGAGGACATCTTAGTTGTTTACATCTATTTCGCTAAAGAGTTAAACAATTGAATAGATTTTTCATATCCGGGAATTTCAATGTAATATCTGGGTAAAGTCGTTCGTAAAACATTGAGAAATGGCTAAATAATACAAAATGGTATTCTGACTCAGTGCATGGGATAATATAAAATTGGCAAAGTATTTCAGAGTTACTCTGAGGGTGTGGGTTCGAATCCCGCATGGGACTCGGCCCGAAAAGTACGAGAATTTGTACTATTGAAGGTAGTGTTATCCCAAATGTGACCTTGTTATATTTGTTCACTATCTAAATAGCATGTATTTCTAATTATATATATTCGGATGTTTACAATGGACAAGTAATGTTCATAGCGAAGAACAACTTTTGAAGTTTAGAATGTGTTGAAACAGTTTCTGACCACTTTTGAGTATCAATAGATATACACCTCTCCTTAAAGGCTGCTATAAAAGAACTAATACAGGCAAAATCTTCATTTTGCCACATACACCAAAAACCATATTCATAGAGAATATTTCTGACATTTAGAGCCCAACATTGAATACCCTATTCTGCTAATCTCTATTGTAAAGAATAAGCATTAGCAAAATGCTGTTATTCTGCTATAGTATAATCATCTTAACCACTATTGAATTAGAATTACATATTGCTCATTTCTAAACTTACAATGTCCACGTTCAACCCTTGCTACAATATTGGGGATAATGTTACAGGGACATAAAAACTGCTAACTCTGTGCAAGGTCATTTATTAATATGATGATAGGATGCGCGTCTTCAGAGTATGGAGCTTAGCTTACATTCGGATAATTATTGGAGGTTACAAAGTCGTCTCTAAAACACTTGAATGGTTTGTTCAATCAGCCTACATATATTTATGAACCTAACTCAGTGTCTTCTTCAAATAAAATATACATTAGAAGTAGATGTAATTAGTAGATAAACAACAACTTCAGCAGTAGTGGAGGGAGTGGGGGTGCGTCCTCAATTTTCAGATATTGAGAGTAGTTCTGTTCAAAATAATTATATCATCGGATAAACTCGTTCTGTTCGTAAATTTGAATTGAATAAGAACTTACGATCCAAAATATTCCAAACCATGTACTATTTTGCGATTTAACTTAAAATAGCGTGATGATTGCACGGTATTCGTATATAAACAATTACACAAGTATAGACTTTGAATATAAATCCAAATGTGGAGGCATATCATTAACTACCACCTGCACCAACTAAGGAAATGAATAGACATGAGGTGTTTTTAAAATAAATTGATGCGTTGTTTACACAATAAATAGGATTGATGTATGGGGCTATATATTGATTGATGACATTGATTGGATGTCAGTTAATATGTTATGTAATGTATAAGGAATACGAGGTTGAGACTGATTGAAAGGCAACTGGATGTTTATTTAATAAATGAGCTTAGTACATAGTATAGATAAAGTACACAAGAAAATGAAATATAACTATTTAATAAAATATGAAACTAATTGTACAATTACGTCAGTAAATAGTGATAAGCACTAGCTATATAGGAATGAAATATCCCATGTTTATATATTTCCTCCAAGTGTCTTCTTTCTCCTTATTACATTTATTTGCACAGCAAAAGGCCTACTTTATTTTTTTCTAAATTAGACAATTATTTTATCAGATTGTAAGTCGTTTTTAGAACTATTATCAAATTTATTATCAAACGAATTTGACTTGTAAAATTGAGGGTGTCAATTAATTAATCCATAAAGGTGTACTAGTTTGGTTATGTATTTGTAATGAATTTCGCATGCGGATATATACCTTGATTATTAGTAAGGCATTTAATAACTTACATGATTTAAAGCTTATAAGGGCTCAAGATATGTTGTGACCGTGTGAATAATGGTATTAAGTAAACAAATGTATATGAAAAGTGGGCATTTCGATCTACATTCTTTAAAATGGGAAAAACTTTTTTTTGCGGTACAGATGCTGTACAAATGATGTAAAATTACACAGCATAGTTTATACCAAGAAGGAGTTTGAAAACTATATGCAGTTTGTAAATGACGAGAATGAAAACATCTCTCTCATTTTTCGAAAAATATGATCATATATAAAACAATTCTGCTTGACTGGAAGTGTTTTTAAATACCTCTACAAATCTTGGTTTTCTATTACAAAACATTGGTATTCTCTTTGGTTTTCCTGCTCAATTCAAGTTTTTGAATCAATTAAATCTTAATGAGCATAACGCACATCTTTTGAAGTAGCCTTAAAGGTCAAGTATCATCATTTAGTTAGAACATTAATAATTTCAGACAAGTACATGCAATTAAAAAGTTAAACTGCAAGAACAATACATAAAATCATTTCGTTTGAAAAAATAGTCTCCAATCTCAAATATTCCAAAAAGGTACAGTGGCGCGACAAAGCGATAAAGCGAAAGAGCGAAAGAGCGAAAGAGCGATAAAGCGATATAACTGCGCGACAAAGCGAAATGTTTTTATCGCTTTGTCGTGCGGCCTTATCGCTTTGTCGTCCGACACTATCGCTTTGTCGCGCGACACTATCGCTTTGTCGCGCGACACTATCGCTTTGTCGTTCGACGTTATCGCTTTGTCGTATTGCTATATCGCTTTGTCGTGCGGCGTTATCGCTTTGTCGTGCGGCGTTATCGCTTTGTCGTGCGGCGTTATCGCTTTGACGTGTTGCTCTATAGCTTTGTCGTGCAGCCTTATCGCTTTGTCGTGCGACTATATCGCTCTTCCGCTTTATCGCGTTGTTGCCAGAGGGCGAAAGAGCGATGTCCCCTCTCGGCCATCATACTATCTTCATAAGACAATGATTTCATGATAATATTAAGACGGCACGCTGTCTCTTTGTAACGAGACGGAAAGGCGTCATGTCCCTGACTGATAAACGCTACATGAAAGTTATAGGTCAGGACAAAGACGTAGGCCTATATCCATCTAATTCCTTGGTCAGGACGAAAATTCTGATTATTCCAACATTTTCGCCTGGAATTTAAAGTACATTTCATCTAAAAGAAAAGTAGATTCATGATAGATTTCTTCAAAGAAAAATTACTCGTGTTGACATTTTATATAAGAAATTGGTACTGATATTTTTACCAAATAATAAATATCGTTCTATCTTTCTTGTGCCTAAACTATACGTGATAAACCTTATATGTCATTGTAGAAAACAGCATGGTGTAACCAAGTTGACTGTTTCACATCAAAACATCTTTTATCTTGCAAAATAAGGAAGTAACGAGTTGGTGAAATGACATCCTTTTTCAACAATTATTAGTAACTAATAATACTTTTGTAATGCATTTAAAACTTTTTTGACGTTGTCTTTTCTGAAAAGAATTATTTTGAAAGTTCAAAGTGCTGTAACCATAGTGACTTTTGACGTTTGAGCAGCTGGCTTGAAAGAATAGAAATACACACGATACAGCAGCCAATATTCATTTCTATTCTCAGTAAAACGTAGCTTAGTTTTGCCAACATTGCAAAAATTTTAATATCTAAAAGAACGTTATCAGAATGAAATTTTCTTTCTTAAGCTGCTACATTATTATTCTCAGAAATGGTTACTTTTAATCACACGTTGTTTTCTCTCTCATCATACAGCTGCGTAAAAGGATTTTTATTTCATTTAAAAAAGAATGGTAATTTTCACGTAAAACATCCATGTCTTCTGAACATCTCTCATTTGCTTGTGTAGATATTGGTTCGAAATCGTCTATTAACTTGTGACGTCATCCTATTGTTCTCTCGCTCCATTATTTTTCAGTAATGGACAAGTTTTTAGCTAGATATGTCATTTCTAAAACCTAAGTGTTAATTAAGTAGGTTAATGTCCCCGTAACTCTCCAAGTCTTAAGTCCCAAAGGAGAGTTATTGGACATTATAGGTGCGTCCATTAATTTTGTTTCATAACATTTTATTTGGCTTTAATACGTTCCAACTAACCAGATGTGCTGTCTACAATACAAATTAATTCATTCAGCTTGCCTATTTATCCCCAATCGCCAAATATATCATAATTACTAGTTTCCAATTAAAATGGAGTAACATCATTATGGAGTAACTATCTTTTGAAAGTCATATCATTTGACTTCAAAGTGACAACCACACACTGATGGTGTGTGCACTATATAGGCCTCCCGGTAGACAGTGTCATGATGGAAAAGATTTTCTCACTGAGTTCACTGTTACCTGGATTTCCTTAACAGTGTCCCTGGTAAACTTCTTATATGTGGTGACTTCAACATTCATGTTGATAACGTGGATCACCCTGATACAAAAAAGTTTCTGGAAATTCTTTCCTCTCATGGACTCGTTCAACATGTCTCTGTCCCAACACATGTTCGAGGACATACACTTGTTTTCATTATCACCAGAGAAGAGGAACTTGACCTGGAAATCACAGGCGTTTAACACTCAGTTCAGTCTGACCATTTTGCTATCCTTGCAAGAGCAAGCTTTTCTATACCCACAAGACCAAGACAGGAACTGTCATTCCGGAAATGGGACAGTATCAATCTTCCTATCCTGAAGTCTGCTCTTTCCACAGGTCTACATGGATATTCAGAACTTAGTGTTGAAGCATGTGTCCGTCATTATGACAGTGCCGCCCGTAAAATCGTTGACGACCTTGCTCCTGTATCCAAACGTATCTTCACAGTTCATTCAAAAGAACCTTGGTACAATGACTCAATCCGGGCTGCAAAACAATGTCGACGACAGTTTGAAAGGCGGATGAGATCGTCTGATTTGACAGTTTGCAAAGAGATGCATTCTGCCCAGCGCAACACCGTCAACAAACTCGTATATGATGCAAAGAAGTCCTTCTTTAATGACGCAATTGAAAACTCTAATGGCCAAAAGGATCTTCATAGACTGTGCGACAAACTTCTGTTCAAAACACCTTCAAAGCCCCTTCCAAACTTTGACTCTAAACCCGAAATGGTTAATGCAATCTCAAAGTATTTCACTGACAAGATTGAAACTCTCCGTTCAAGCCTTGAAAATGAAACAGTCAGATCTGCTTCCACCACACCAACCAGTTCCGTTCCTGGAAGAGAGACATCATGGTCCTCATTTTCTCAAGTTCATGAGGATGAAATCAGGAAAGTTATTTCCCAGTGTCCAAACAAATCATGCTCCTTTGATCCGTTACCAGCATGGCTTCTCAAAGACTGTTTGGACGAGATTGCTCCTGTGATGACTCATATTGTAAATCAATCCTTTACCGAATCTTCTGTTCCTGCAGACTTTACGAAAGCATTTGTATCACCTTTGCTGAAAAAGCCACAACTGGATGCTGAGATTTTAAAAAAACTATAGACCTGTTTCAAATCTGTCGTTTGCATCCAAATTGCTTGAACGTAGCGTTGCTTAACAGCTTAACCAGCATCTTAGGAGTACAGGTCAATTGGAAATGCTACAATCTGCGTATAGGAAAGGACACAGCACTGAGACTGCTCTTATTCGAGTTCAGAACAATCTTCTACAGGCTGTTGAAAAAGATAGTGCAGCAGTACTCATACTCCTTGATCTTTCCTCAGCATTTGATACCATCGATCAGAGAGTCCTTCTTCATACCCTGGAGGAGCGATTCGGAGTTACTGGTGATGCACTAATCTGGCTCACATCTAACCTATCAAACAGATACCAAGCGGTACGTGTGGATGGTTGCAGCTCAGAAATGACAGAACTCAAGTATGGTGTGCCTCAAAGCTCTGTACTTGGACCCATACTCTTCACACTGTACACTTCTCCACTTGGTGATATAGCCAGAGCCCATAATTTCCACTTTCATCTGTATGCTGATGATACGCAGCTGTATCTCTCTTTCAAGCCCAAGGACAGAACCTCCACTTACACTGCTTTCTCTAGAATTGCTGAGTGCACAGAAGCCATCAAGACTTGGATGACTAGTAACTTCCTAAAGTTGAACGAGGAAAAGACTGAGATGCCTGTTATCACATCAAAAGCAATGAGATCAAAATTGACACTCCCCACTCTGAAGTTGTCATCTTGTGTGATCAATCCCAGCAAAGAGATTCGGAATCTTGGTGTCATGTTTGATTCCATGCTCAGTGCTGATTGCCATGTAAGTCGGGTATGCAAAAAGGCTTACAAGAACATCCGTAACCTCGGTCAGATTCGACAGTTCATAAACAACAAAGCCACAGCAATGCTTGTCCAAGCCTGTGTAATCTCACATCTAGATTATTGCAACTCCCTCCTTCTTGGCCTGCCCAAACGACTCATCTTCAAACTTCAGAAAGTTCAAAATTCTGCCGCAAGACTAATCAAACGAACCAGAAAATCAGAACACATAACTCCAATCCTGAAAGATCTCCACTGGCTGAAAGTTGACGACAGAATCAAGTTTAAAGTTTTGTGTCTGACATTCCGGGCTCTCCACAGCGATGCTCCAACAAACATCTCTGATCTTATTCAGGAATACAAGCCAGAGAGAACTCTACGTTCTAGTGATCAGTGCCTCTTGAAGCTTCCTTCAGCTCGCACATCTTTTGGCGAGATAGGTTTCGAGATCTCTGCCCCACAGTTATGGAACTCTCTCCCAATTGAAATCAGAAGTGTCCAGGATCTTGAAACATTCAAATCCCTACTTAAGACCCACTTGTTCAAGATCGCCTACTGTTAGCCCTAGAGCGCTTTTGAGCAGTTGTTCTACTGGAAACAAGCGCTATATAAATTCATATATATTATATTATTAGGTCTTCAAGACATAGTCTGGAAGACCTATTGTTTTTATGCGAATCCATATTATTATTATTAAGGATTCAGCATTTATGCTGAATCCTTATTATTATTGGCGTGTTGTTTTTTAGGTCTTCAAGACGAATGTCTGAAGACCTATTGTTCCTATCGTGTTTCTTATTAGGTCTTCAAGACGTATGTCTCGAAGACGTATTGTTATTATCCTGATTTTTATTATTATTCTTTATTATTATTTGTACTTTTCTTGTCCAGAAGATTCTGAATTAACGACTGGACTGATTCGTATGAAATTTTCAGGGATGATAGCATGTGACCAGCTCTGGAAATAGACGAGACAGATTTTGAATTTTCGACTTCTTTCTTCAGTTATCTCCCCTTGAAGTCAAAACTTTGAACCTTCATAGCTCGAATACTAATCAATATATTTTCTCAAAACTTGCACCAAAATGTGCGCAACAACATTCCCTACAAAAAAAGTTTGTGACAT
This sequence comes from Gibbula magus, assembly GCA_936450465.1. NCBI lineage: Eukaryota > Metazoa > Mollusca > Gastropoda > Trochida > Trochidae > Gibbula > Gibbula magus. Next base: position 48,749,827 of record OW388295.1, read on the forward strand.
TTTTTCGGCCGTATATATAGATTTTTTGCTATTTCGAAAAAACTGAATTTTTGGTGAACTTTCGCGGTTTTTAGGGTATGCGTCTAAGAAAACCTTCTCGTCCTTCAATTTTATGAGTACAGATACGTATGATAGCTTATTTTAAAGATAAATGAATTCTTCAGAGTGTTGTAGAAGTCGATTTTTTAATTTCATCCTTGAATTTTACAAATCCTTCATTGAAGATGGTCATTTTTTAAAAGACCGAATTTAGGCCTCATGCTGAAAGGGCCATAACTCTGTTAGAAATGAAGATATGTCAAAGATACTTATTGCCATCTGATCACAGTACGCTACTTAACATTTGTAAAACAGATCTTTATGATGTAAAAGTTGATAGTTAGGTCACAATTATCGCATTTGTCAAAATGTATGAAATTTCGTGATTTTGAGAACTTTGAAGGGGCATATTTTTAGAAGAATTTTCGACCGCAAACCGCTGACGATACAAACATGTTTAATAGCTCAATTTGAAGGAGAGACATCATTTTATTAAGGACAATAACTTTCAAGCATGTGTCTGTCATAGTTTACGTGTGACAAGTCATAGAAGATTGTCATTTTTCGAAAATCGCCATTTTCAACAAAGTTGATAGGTTCATAACTGCCTAACTGCTCATACTATTGACATTTCATAGACACCTACGTATGCACAATTTCAAGAAGAACAACTTTTATGTTTACCGCTTTCATCAAAAAGTTGATAGTTAAGCCTCGAACATCGCGAACGATGTCTAGGGGTACGAAAATGAGCATTTTTGAGTATTTTCCTGAATATTCAGAAGAACATAGCGTATTAATTATGTATGCAATCTTAATGATGATATCATCTTCTTACGTGGAAATCAAAGTATAACATATCCTATGTTACACCTTATTATGAAAATGTTTACCGTTGTGTCTTAATAGTGAGAAAGATCATGTAGGGGTCCATTTTTTCGTGATTTTTCCATTTTCAGAGGGTCATTGTCTTTTGGGAATTTTTATAAAATAACTACTGAAGATAGAGACATGTTTGATAGCTTATTTTAAAGCAGAATAACTGGCGAATCACTGAGAGTCCAACATGGAGTTCAAGGTCAAGCAGAAGTCTTGAAGACCTAAGTATTGACGCGTCAATCCTAGTTATTATTATTCTTTCCAGGTTTTTTGTGTCATCGCTCCAGCAGTAACGGCTTGACCGATTTTTCAGGGATGATATCTTGTGACAATATCTTGAAATGCACGAGCCAGATTTTCGAATTTCGACCTAGTTCTTGAGTTATCTCCCCTTGAAGTTGAAACTTCAAACCTCAATATCTCGAAAACTTATCAAGATATTTTCATAAAACTTTCACCGAAATGTGGGCAACAACATTCCTCATCGATTAAGCCTATAGCGGTTTTCGGCCGTAATAATAGATTTTTTGCTATTTCGATAAAACTGATTTTTTTTTTAACTTTCGCGGTTTTGAGGATACGTGTCTTTGAAAATCTTCTCCTAATTCACAGCAATACATACAGCTATCCTTATTGTTATTGGCGTGTTTTTTTTTTTTTTTATTATTATTTGCACCGATTTTGTCTCCACCACTTTGCCAAGAAGGAATGCAGCTAGTACAACCAAACTTCACAGGCTGATAGCCCTTACTATGTAGTTGTGCCGCGAAGCTTTTGGGCCCAATCAGTTCACCCATTAAAGGTCCAGTTCGAATCCAAATTCCGATTTTTAACATGGGAAAAATTTTTAAAATGCACCTAGAAACTTGAAACTTTTTTCAAAAGATCCGCAATGACCATGCGAGCAATAAAGTAAATCATGGCGAAGTCGTCAGTCACGTGGTTCAGCCGCCATCTTGGATTTTTTAACTTTTTCCAAATTTCGGACCCCATGTACCTTTGCGGAATCACCATTCTGAAGATATACCCATCTAAGGGCTGAAACTTGGTTTGCTATACAGCTGAAGCATTGGGGAATAACAAGTTTGTTCTTTTTTGTGCGAATTCCTAATACTTTTTTCACAGTGACCTTTCAAAGTCAGGCAAATTTTGAAAACCGCGAACTTTCAGGGGCGATAATTAAAAAACCTACCTATCGAATTGAACGATTTTTTCAGGAGAGTGAGACAGGACTATGGTCTTTATGATTCAATAATAAAATCGCTCGCGTACAGTCATTTCCGGTCATAATAAAGTAAAACTTTTTACATAGGAATTTTTTTAAAAATGTACTTAGAGACTTGAAACTGTTTGCAAAAGATACGCAAGAACAATACAAGGAAAAAAGTAAATCATGACAAATTCGTAGGTCACGTGGTTTAGCCGCCATTTTGATTTTCTTTAAATTTGTCTGATTTTGACATTTTTAATTTCTCTCTAAATAATCCCAGTGACATACTAGAGACTCGCAACTTGTTTTAATATATGCTTAATAACTAGACAAGAAAAATATGTTACCATTGCGGAGTCGTAGGTTACGTGATTTCGACGCCATATTTAAATTTTAACGTTTTCAAATATTTTAACCCTGTGCATTTTTGTGGAAACACCACGCCGAAGATATTTGCATCTGAGAGCTGAAACTTAGATGAATAGCAGCTGAAGCATTGGGGAACAACAAGTTTCATATCTTATTAGCGAAATCCTATTATTTTTTTCACAATTACCTTTCAAAGTATGATAACTTTGAATATTTACCTAGGTTCTTAACAAAACTAATTTTCTTATTTCTCCAAAGTTATACACTTTACTGAGCAATAAGTTATACCAGTTCGAGTTAAAATCTATTCTACGCGTAATGTGAGGTAAAACCTGTTCGAAATTCATATGATATTTATACAATAGTCGATTTAGAATATTTTGCAAGTGTAAAGAATCATGCTAAGACACGAATAACCGGACAACAGTCTAAACACTGTCTGGTTCATCGTGGCCTTACTGGAATTCTTTAAAATTCTTATTTCTCCAAAAGATACACATGCTATTAAGCTTTAATTCAGGCCAGTTCGAGTGGAAATGTATTCTACGCGAACTGAGATATACATACTGGAAGGAATTCATATGATATTTACACACTAGTTGAATTAGATGATTTTCAAGTGAAAAGACTCTTACTTAAACTCGAATAACCGGACAACAGTATCGACCATGTCCGGTTCACCGTGGCCTCCCGGAAACCTTTAAAATTCTAATTTCCCCACAGATATACATGCTACTATGTACTCAATCATACCAGTTCGAGTGAAAAACTATTCTGCGCGAACTGAGAGATACATCCTGGAAAAAACTCATACGATATTTACACTGTAGTCGATTTAGATGCACCAAGTCACAAGTCAAGCTCAGAAACCGGCTCCAGATCCGATCTTTTCAGTTAAGCTAAACTGTGACGTCAGTTATACGGCTCGAAACATCAAAGTTTTCCTTAAGTGAAATTGGTGGTTTTGGATCCGCTTTTTGAGTTTTTTTTCCATGTTTCAGTTGAAGCCGTGGGGCCTTCTGTTTGGGGTATACCCCCACCCACCAGTCCCCACCCCGACCCCCCAAGCCATGTCGCTTCACTTCTTATCTTTACTATCATTTAATATTTTAAAAATCTTGCTGTCTTTTGGACTTAATCATTTAATTTACTCACCACCTTTTTTATAGTTTATTATGGAGGTGTACTTACACTTTGAAATTATCTGTTTTTATGTTTTATAGCTTTCAGCTGAAATAAGTACAACTTCCCAATGCAAGGCATAAATCTTGCCAGGCTCCATTACTGGCTGATTTAGGCCTTGCAGTATTTCCTTAAGAAATTTGTGCTTGGATATTCAGGCCCGCTATGCATTTCTGGTGCAGCTTTTCACTGTCTTGACACAACAAAGCGAGGGAAATACCGCAAGGATTAAATCAGCCAGTAATGCAGACTGGCAAGAGTTATGCCTTGCGTTTGGAAGTTGAAGTAAGTATAACTTCCCGTCGGAGAAATCCCCAATGGTGGAAGCAGGCGTTAACCTTCTATCCAACAGCTTTTTTGCGTTGTACCCTACACATTGTCAATGGGGGTGGTTCCCGATGGCAGATAGCACGATAATTTATATGACTAATGAGTTTTAAATATAAAATTGACTTTCATTTTGATGTGTGAACAGGAAATTCACACTTTCGTTTTGGCTTACATTGTGTTGTTGGGGGTCAGGACTGTTATATATGGTGCTATTGTATCGAGAAGTACTGAATGTTGCCGAAAATGACCAATTTGAAGACAGTCGACTCAGTATAGTCACGATATATATGTAAAAGTAGTTCTGCTCGAAAACCGAACACTGCATCACGATTAACGCACATCCATCAGCCAAAGAAAAACATAAATCTAGGTTGATTATGCTTGAAAGATCTGTGCATGTTAATCGGACTGTAGTTTCGGGTCTTCAAATATTTTATATGATTCACATTGGGTGTAATGCACACAGACATTGGTATGCAATTTGTTATCTTTACATAATAGAGAATTATTAAGGAACGTAGCACGAGTCAACGAATTAACACTTCATTCATTCATAAACAAGATTTTACTATTGTCATAGTACGCTAATTCCATATAAGGCAAGGTGGGTTTTTTTATCCGCCAAAAGAGTTCCTTGTCCATCATTCATACATTACGCATGTGGCAATTGATTAACAAACTTGTCAATGACACTACGCTCGTTTTAAGCAAGTCTTTCACACAGTTAACCTATTGTAACCATTCAATGCGTATTCTAAAACCAGCTAAGGGTAACGGATTTGAGACATCATTATCTCGTTTCCACATACATTTATTCTGCCGTTTCTCACACTTTAAAGCCCTGTTCTACATCTTCATTGTCCTTGCATTTCTAAACTATTTCAATTCTTTTCCTTCTCTTTTCGTTTTAGTCAAACATTATTATTGAATCATATTCTCCCTAACCAGTACACCAATTGCTCCCTTTTGAAACAACCACTTCCGGTCTATTTATTTACGCTCACACCATTGTATATAGTCACACAATTGTTAAGATTTTAACATGTAAACTTTGGGTCTCAATACTCCTAGAGATATGCTAGAGATTTGAAACTTGTTTTAAAAAAATACGCAGCAACATAGGACAGTTGTCTTTATTAAAACGATTGAAACGCTGAATCCGCATTTTCGTCGCTTGCGACTATATTTATTATTATTTGCACCGATTTTGTCTCCATCACTTTGGCAAGAAGGAATGCAGCTAGTACAACCAAACTTCACAGGCTGATAGCCCTTACTATGTAGTTGTGCCGCGAAGCTTTTGGGCCCAATCAGTTCACCCATTAAAGGTCCAGTTCGAATCCAAATTCCGATTTTTAACATGGGAAAAATTTTCAAAATGCACCTAGAGATTTGAAACTTTTTTCAAAAGATTCGCAATGACCATGCGAGCAATAAAGTAAATCATGGCGAAGTCGTCAGTCACGTGGTTCAGCCGCCATCTTGGATTTTTTAACTTTTTCCAAATTTCGGACCCCATGTACCTTTGCGGAATCACCATTCTGAAGATATACCCATCTAAGGGCTGAAACTTGGTTTGCTATACAGCTGAAGCATTGGGGAATAACAAGTTTGTTCTTTTTTGTGCGAATTCCTAATACTTTTTTCACAGTGACCTTTCAAAGTCAGGCAATTTTTTAAAATCGCGAACTTTCAGGGGCGATAATTCAAAAACCTGACAATCGAATTGAACGATTTTTTCAGGAAAGTGAGACAGGACTATGGTCTTTATAAATCAATAATAAAAACGCTCGCGTACAGTCATTTCCGGTCATAATAAAGAAAAACTTTTTACATAGGATTTATTTTTAAAATGTACTTAGAGACTTGAAACTTTTTCCTAAAGATGCGCAAGAACAATACAAGCAAAAAAGTAAATCATGACCAATTCGTAGGTCACGTGGTTTAGCCGCTATTTTGATTTTCTTTAAATTCGTCTGATTTTGACATGTTAAATTTGGGTCTAAATAGTCCCAGTGACACACTAGAGACTCGCAACTTGTTTTAAAAGATGCTTAATAACTAGACAAGCAAAATATGTTACCATTGCGGAGTCGTAGGTCAAGTGGTTTCGACGCCATATTTAAATTTTTAATGTTTTCAAATGTTTTGACCCTGTGCATTTTTGCGGAAACACCACGCCGAAGATATTTGCATCTGAGAGCTGAAACTTAGATATATAAGCAGCTGAAGCATTGGGGAACAACAATGTTCATATCTTATTAGCGAAATCCTATTAACTTTTTCACAATTATATTTCAAAGTATGATAACTTTGAATGTTTACCTAGGTTCTTAAACAAATCAAATTTTCTTATTTCTCCAAAGATATACAATTTACAGAGCAATAAGTCATACCAGTTCGAGTTAAAATCTATTCTACGCGTAATGTGAGTTAAAACCTGTTCGAAATTCATATGATATTTATACAATAGTCGATTTAGAAGATTTTGCAAGTGTAAAGAATCATGCTAAGACACGAATAACCGGACAACAGTCTCAACACTGTCTGGTTCATCGTGGCATTACTGGAATTCTTTAAAATTCTTATTTCTCCAAAGATACACATGCTATTAAGCTTTAAGTCATGCCAGTTCGAGTTGAAATGTATTCTACGCGAACTGAGATATACATACTTGAAGGAATTCATATGATATTTACACACTAGTTGAATTAGATGATTTTCAAGTGAAAAGACTCTTACTTAAACTCGAATAACCGGACAACAGTATTGACAATGTCCGGTTCATCGTGGCCTCCCGGAAATCTTTAAAATTCTAATGTCTCCACAGATATACATGCTACTATGTACTAAATCATACCAGTTCGAGTGAAAAGCTATTCCGCGCGAATTGAGAGATACATCTTGGAAAAAACTCATACGATATTTACACTGTAGTCGATTTAGATGCACCAAGTCACAAGTCAAGCTCAGAAACCGGCTCCAGATCCGACCTTTTCAGTTAAGCTAAACTGTGACGTCAGTAATACGGCTCGAAACATCAAAGTTTTCCTTAAGTGAAATTGGTGGTTTTGGATCCGCTTTTTGAGTGTTTTTCCATGTTTCAGTTGAAGCCGTGGGGCCTTCTGTTTGGGGTATACCCCCACCCCCCAGTCCCCACCCCGAACCCCCAAGCCATGTCTCTTCACTTCTTATCTTTACTATAATTTATTATTAAAAAATTCTTGCTGTCTTTTGGACTCAAACATTTAATTTACTCACCACCTTTTTATATTTTATTATGGAGGTGTACTTACACTTTGAAATTATCTGTTTTTAAGTTTTATAGCTTTCAGCTTAAGTAAGTACAACTTCCCAATGCAAGGCATAACTCTTGCCAGTCTCCATTACTGGCTGATTAAGGCCTTGCAGTATTTCTGGTGCAGCTATTCACTGTCTTGACACAGCAAAGCGAGGGAAATACCGCAAGGGTTAAATCAGCCAGTAATGCAGACTGGCAAGAGTTATGCCTTGCGTTTGGAAGTTGAAGTAAGTATAACTTCCCGTCGGCGAAATCACCAATGGTGGAAGCAGACGTTAAACTCCTATCCAACAGCTTTTTTTGCGTTGTACCCTACACATTGTCAATGGGGGTGGTTCCCAATGGCAGGTGGGATGAGGATGTAGTGTCTTCATGTACACGTTGGTCTATGTCTTCCAAGTCAGACTTCGTAAGCCAAATGGATTTGTCTGTACTGGTTGAGTGCATGGTACATTCGATACGGGTAGTTGTTGTTCACTCTAAATGGGAGAATCATAATTATTACGCTAATAGGCCTATACTTAAACAAATCGTTACACCACTTTGAAGATATTTGCATCTAAGCGCTACAACTTAGATTTATCTGCAGCTGAAACATTGGGGAATAACAAGTAACATTAAATAACTACTAATGTTGAAGTTGAACATTTGAACAAGTTGGATTTTATTGAAGCGTCATGTGGATGAGTTGCTTCCCCTTGACCATCCTACGATGCTGTGACAACACTATCTCATCAGAGAGACGCAATATCAATTGGAAAAAGTGCCATTAGCACGATAATTTATATGACTAATGAGTTTTAAATATAAGTTCATCAAATTGACTTTCATTTTGATGTGTGAACAGGAAATTCACACTTTCGTTTTGGCTTACATTGTGTTGTTGGGGGTCAGGCCTGTAATATATGGTGCTATTGTATCGAGAAGTACTGAATGTTGCCGAAAATGACCAATTTGAAGACAGTCGACTCAGTATAGTCACGATATATATGTAAAAGTAGTTCTGCTCGAAAACCGGACACTGCATCACGATTCACGCACATCTATCAGCCAAGGAAAAAGACAAATCTAGGTTGATTATGCTTGAAAGATCTGTGAATGTAAATCGGACTGTAGTTTCGGGTCTTCAAATATTTTATATGATTCACATTGAGTGTAATGCACACAGACATTGGTATGCAATTTGTTATCTTTACATAATAGAGAATTATTAAGGAACGTAGCACGAGTCAACGAATTAACACTTCATTCGTTCATAAACAAGATTTTACTATTGTCATAGTACGCTAATTCCATATAAGGCAAGGTGTTTTTTTCATCCGCCAAAAGAGTTCCTTGTCCATCATTCATACATTACGCATGTGGCAATTGATTAACAAACTTGTCAATCACACTACGCTCGTTTTAAGCAAGTCTTTCACACAGTATACCTATTGTAACCATTCAATGCGTATTCTAAAACCAGCTAAGGGTAACGGATTTGAGACATCATTATCTCGTATCCACATACATTTATTCTGCCGTTTCTCACACTTTAAAGTCATGTTCTACATCTTCATTGTCCTTGCATTTCTAAACTATTTCAATTCTATTCCTTCTCTTTTCGTTTTAGTCAAACATTATTATTGAATCATATTCTACCTAACCAGTACACCAATTGCTCCCTTTTGAAAATAGGTCTGAAACAACCACTTCCGGTCTATTTATTTACGTAAGTACACGCTCAAACCATTGTATATAGACACACAATTGTTCGATTTTAACATGTAAACTTTGGGTCTCAATACTCCTAGAGATATGCTAGAGACTTGAAACTTGTTTTGTTTTTAAATACGCAGCAACATAGGACAGATGTCTTTACTAAAACAATTGAAACGCTGAATCCGCCTTTTCGTCGCCTGCGACTATATTTAAGGATTCAGCCCTTTGGGGCAGAATCCTTATTGTTATTGGCGTGTTTTTTTTTATTATTATTATTTGCACCGATTTTGTCTCAACCACTTTGGCAAGAAGGAATGCAGCTATTGCAACCAAACTTTACAGGCTGGTGGCCCTTACCATGTAGTTGTGCCGCGAAGCTTTTGGGCCCAATCAGTTCACCCATTAAAGGTCCAGTTCGAATCCAAATTCCGATTTTTAACATGGGAAAATTTTGCAAAATGCACTTAGAGACTTGGAACTTTTTCTAAAAGATGCGCATTGACAATGCAAGCAAAAAACAAAATCGCGGTGAAATCGTGAATCACGTTGTTGAGCCGCCATCTTGGATTTTTCAACTTTTTCAAATGTTCTGACCCCATGAACCTTTGCGGAAACACCACTCCGTAGATATTTGCACCTAAGAGCTGAAACTATTTTTTATATATAGCTGAGACATTGAGAAATAACAAGTTTGTTCTGTTTTGAGCGAACTCCTAATACTTTTTACACAGTGACCTTTCAAAGTTTGGTGACTTTGAAGAATGTACCAACTTTAAAGGCGAATATTTCATTTACCTGGAGGTTTTGATGCATGATATTTTCAGGACTATTAGACAAAAGATTAGTGTACATGAATCAATAATAAAATAGATCGCGAACAGTCATTTCCGGTCGTGAAAAATGGTAAAAAATGATATAAAATAGGGTCTCGAATGGTTAACCTTTTTTAAAAAAATTCAAAATGCACTTAGAGACTTGAAACTTTTTTTAAAAGATACACAATACCAATACACACAAAATAGTAAAGATGACGAATTCGAAAGTCACGTATTTTAGCCGCCATTTTGATTTTCTTTAAATTTGAGTGATTTTGACATGTTAAATTTGGGTCTAAATAATCCCAGAGACATACTAGAGAGTCGCAACTCGTTTCAAAAGATGCCTAATAACTAGACAACCAAAATATGTTACCATGGCGAAGTCGTAGATCACGTGGTTTTGACGCCATATTGAATTGTAACCTGTTTCTACCGATTTTAAAATGGGGACTATTTCAATTAATGTTAAAGACATTCTGGAGACTAAAATGCACCCCCCCCCCCCTTCTCTCAATCAAATAAAGGAAGGAAACACGAGGAGAACCTGTTCTTTACAGTATCTGTATGATAGGCTTGCTCTTTGCAGCATAAATCTTCAAAAATGAAGATTTGGTCGCGATATGACAAGACCCTACGGACGTATGTATGCCCTTACGTACGCACAAGTGTACCAAACCCTCATGACAAGGGCATAGTAACGGGCAAAAAGCTTGCTTGCTTGCTTCGCTAAGCTAAGCTAAGCTATTTTATATTAATTATGAAAAAGGGGCTTTTTTGCTATTGTACCTCAAGTCAATTTGACTCGAGTGGGTGTGAGATCGGTTGATGCAAGTGTTACATTTTAAGGCCTCACACGCTCACTGACCTTCTCTCTCCTGTCTTTTTCATTACACAATGTTAAGGTTACTGCTTACAATGACAACAGATGACTCATGGCGGGCTGAATCATTTTATCGTCGCTTGCGACTATATTTATTATTATTATTTCCACGATTTTTGTTGGTCGTGCCCAGGACTAACGGCTGAACCGATTTTCATGAAACTTTCAGGGATTGTAGAATTCAATGAGATCTGGATCTGCATCGAACGGATTTTTGATTGCTGTTCTCATTAAAGGTCCAGTTCGATTCTAATTTTCGATTTTTAACATTGGAAAAAAATTCAAAATGAAGCTAGAGACTTCTTTTAAAAGATGCACAATGACAATGTAAACAAAAAAGTAAATCATGGCGAATTCGTCAGTCACGTGGTTCAGCCGCCATTTTGATTTTAGTCACTTTTTTAAAGTGTCCGACCCCATGTACCTTTGACAATCTTCTCCTCTGAAGATACTTGCACCAAAAATCTTAAATTAATTTTTGTATGTAGCTGAAGCATTGGTGAATACATGGTGTTGTTTTTCAGGATCGAACTCTTAATACTTTTCGCACAGTGACCTTTCAAAGTTGGGCGACTTGATAAACTCGACCTTCTTCAAGGGGGAATTACTCCAATTTCCCGACCTTAAAACTGAATGAAATTTTCAGGGCTACTAGATCAATATAGTGTCTTTAGGAATCAATAATAAAATCGCTCGCGAACAGTCATTTCCGGTCACAAATAAGGCTGAAAAATGACAGGAAATCACGATTTTGAATTTTAACATGGGGAAAATTTAAAAAATTGAGATAGAGACTTGAAACTTTTCTTAAAAGATGGGCAATGACATTGCAAGGAAAAAAGTCAATCATGGCGAATTCGTAGGTCACGTGGTTTTGGCGCCTTCTTAATTTTAAAATTAAATTTTTGATTTGTTTAGGTGTTCTCAGTACATTATAAGATGTTACGAATGGAAGTTTTGACAGAACAATGTTTGTGACATTCCTCGATCAAACATGGAGCTGAGGGTCAAGCAGAAGTCTTGAAGACCTAAGTATTGACGCGTCAATCCTAGTTATTATTAGGTCTTCAAGACATAGTCTGGAAGACGTATTGTTATTATGCGAATCCTTCTATTATTAGGTCTTCAAGACATAGTCTGGAAGACGTATTGTTATTATGCGAATCCTTCTATTATTATTATTATTTCCACACTTTTTTGTTCGCCGGTTTCTGAAGTAACGGCGCAACTGATTTTGATGAAACTTTCAGGGATGGTAGAATTCCATGGGATCTGAAAAGTGGTCGAACGGATTTTTGATTGCTGTCCTCATTAAAGGTGCAGTTCGATTCTAAATTTCGATTTTTAACATGGGAAAAAAATGAAAAATACAGCTAGAGACTTGAAACCTTTTTTAAAAGATGCGCAATGACATTGCGAGCAAAAAAGTAAATCATGCCGATTCCGTTAGTCACGTGCTTTAGACGCCATTTGGATTGTTTCACTTTTTAAAATTGGCCGACCCCATGTACCTTTGACAATCTTCTCCTCTGAAGATACTTGCACCACAAAGCTGAAACTTATATGGGTATGCAGCTGAGGCATTGGTGAATACATGGTGTTGTTTTTCAAGAGCGTAGTCCTAATACTTTGTGCACAGCGACCTTTCAAAGTTGGTCGAATTTGCCCGACTTGTCCCGCGGGACCTATTTCAAGGGGACATAACTCAAAAAGTTGGATTCTCTATTGCATGGTATTATCAGGGATACTAGATAAATATAATGTATATAGGAATCTATAAATAGAATGCTCATGTACAGTCATTTCCGGTCACAATTAAAGCTGAAAAAAATACAGAAAAATCTAAATTTTGGTTTCTTGTTTCACGGGACCTACTTTAAGGGACCATTACTCAAAATGTTGCAATCTCAATTGCATGAATTTTTCAGGGATACTAGAAAAACATACTTTCTATAGATATGAATAAAAACATCGCTCGAGTACAGTCATTTCCGGTCACAATTAAGGCTGAAAAATGACAGAAAATCAAGATTTTGGTTTTTAACATGGGGAAAATTTCATATAAAAAAATTCTGCCACCCAATGCACACTTAAGACATATTACAGTGTTGCTAACGGTGCTGCCAATGCTTTAGACTGAATTATTTAATCGTCGCTTGTGACTATTTTTAGGTCTTCAAGACATAGTCTGGAAGACGTATTGTTATTATGCGAATCCTTCTATTATTATTATTATTTCCACACTTTTTTGTTCGCCGGTTTCTGAAGTAACGGCGCAACTGATTTTAATGAAACTTTCAGGGATGGTAGAATTCCATGGGATCTGAAAAGTGGTCGAACGGATTTTTGATTGCTGTCCTCATTAAAGGTGCAGTTCGATTCTAAATTTCGATTTTTAACATGGGAAAAAAATGAAAAATACAGCTAGAGACTTGAAACCTTTTTTAAAAGATGCGCAATGACATTGCGAGCAAAAAAGTAAATCATGCCGATTCCGTTAGTCACGTGCTTTAGACGCCATTTGGATTGTTTCACTTTTTAAAATTGGCCGACCCCATGTACCTTTGACAATCTTCTCCTCTGAAGATACTTGCACCACAAAGCTGAAACTTATATGGGTATGCAGCTGAGGCATTGGTGAATACATGGTGTTGTTTTTCAAGAGCGTAGTCCTAATACTTTGTGCACAGCGACCTTTCAAAGTTGGTCGAATTTGCCCGACTTGTCCCGCGGGACCTATTTCAAGGGGACATAACTCAAAAAGTTGGATTCTCTATTGCATGGTATTATCAGGGATACTAGATAAATATAATGTATATAGGAATCTATAAATAGAATGCTCATGTACAGTCATTTCCGGTCACAATTAAAGCTGAAAAAAATACAGAAAAATCTAAATTTTGGTTTCTTGTTTCACGGGACCTACTTTAAGGGACCATTACTCAAAATGTTGCAATCTCAATTGCATGAATTTTTCAGGGATACTAGAAAAACATACTTTCTATAGATATGAATAAAAACATCGCTCGAGTACAGTCATTTCCGGTCACAATTAAGGCTGAAAAATGACAGAAAATCAAGATTTTGGTTTTTAACATGGGGAAAATTTCATATAAAAAAATTCTGCCACCCAATGCACACTTAAGACATATTACAGTGTTGCTAACGGTGCTGCCAATGCTTTAGACTGAATTATTTAATCGTCGCTTGTGACTATTTTTAGGTCTTCAAGACATAGTCTGGAAGACGTATTGTTATTATGCGAATCCTTCTATTATTATTATTATTTCCACACTTTTTTGTTCGCCGGTTTCTGAAGTAACGGCGCAACTGATTTTGATGAAACTTTCAGGGATGGTAGAATTCCATGGGATCTGAAAAGTGGTCGAACGGATTTTTGATTGCTGTCCTCATTAAAGGTGCAGTTCGATTCTAAATTTCGATTTTTAACATGGGAAAAAAATGAAAAATACAGCTAGAGACTTGAAACCTTTTTTAAAAGATGCGCAATGACATTGCGAGCAAAAAAGTAAATCATGCCGATTCCGTTAGTCACGTGCTTTAGACGCCATTTGGATTGTTTCACTTTTTAAAATTGGCCGACCCCATGTACCTTTGACAATCTTCTCCTCTGAACAGGGACAGCTGGAACTTTTCATTACAGTCATGCGAACGACGTCTCTCTAGATTAAGTATTAAGCATTCTATCGCCGATCAGAAAAAAAGGACTCTTTGGCCCCCGTTGATAACCTTGTTTCTGTTGGCCTCTTAACCTTACTAAAATTATGACTCCGCCCTAGCTTTTTTTCCTACGCTGAATAGCTCATGCTGAAATAACCTGCACATTTGCTATACAGTGTATGTTGACGTACTTGCATCAATGCATAATGATTATTCCAAGAGAAAAGTTAGGTTTGGGACAAAATAGTAACAAGTGTTACATTAATTCCCTTAATTTCCATAAATATTATCGAAGCAAAGCAGTGCTTGCATGTCTGAAAGATGTATAAAATATTATCACTAAATTGACTGTTAGAGACCAGATGATTCGGTGGTCTAGGGGTTCACCCCTTGGACTACCACTCCAGCAGCGTGAGTTCAAATCCTTATAAAACTTTTTTATTTTCAATGTTCAAAATATATTGTTTTCTATGTTAAACTTGATTTCACTTGTTTTTCCGCTTTTGTTTGTCTATTCTATTAAAGGTGCAGTTCGATTCTAAATTTTTAACGTGGGAAAAAAATGAAAAATGCAGCCAGAGACTTGCAACTTTTTTTAAAAGATGGGCAATGACAATGCAAGCAAAAAAGTCAATCATGACGAATTCGTAGGTCACGTGGTTTTGGCGCTATTTCTTTTTAAAATGAAATTTATGATTTTTTGAGGTTTTCTCAGTACATTATAACATGTTACGAATGGAAGTTTTGACAGAACAATGTTTGTGACATTCCTCGATCAAACATGGAGCTGAGGGTCAAGCAGAAGTCTTGAAGACCTAAGTATTGACGCGTCAATCCTAGTTATTATTATTATTATTTCCACACTTTTTTGTTCGCCGACTTCTGAAGTAACGGCTGAACCGATTTTGATGAAACTTTCAGGGATGGTAGAGTTCAATGGGATCTGAAAAGTGGTCGAACGGATTTTCGATTGCTCTACTCATTAAAGGTCCAGTTCGATTCAAAATTTCGATTTTTAACATGGGAATTTTTTTCAAAATGCACCTAGAGATTTGGAACTTTTTTTAAAACATGCGCATTGACAATCCGAGCAAAAAAGTAAATCGCGGTGAAATCGTAAGTCACGTGGTTCAGCCGCCATCTTGGATTTTCTATCTTTTTCAAAATGTCTGACCCCATGTACCTTTGCGGAAACACCACTCCGAAGATATTAACACCTAAGAGCTGAAACTTAACTTATATATAGCTGACACATTGGGGAATAACAAGTTTGTTCTTGTTTGTGCGAATTCCTAATACTTTTCGCACAGTGACCTTTCAAAGTTGGGCGACTTGATAAACTGGACCTACTTTAAGGGGAAATTACTCCAACTTCCCGACCTTAAAATTGAATGAAATTTTCAGGGCTACTAGATCAATATAGTGTCTTTAGGAATCAATAATAAAATCGCTCGCGAACAGTCATTTCCGGTCACAGTTAAGGCTGAAAAATGACAGAAAATCACGATTTCGAATTTTAACATGGGGAAATTTTTCAAAATTGACATAGAGACTTGAAACTTTTTTTTGAAGATGGACAATAACAATGCAAGCAAAAAAGTCAATCATGACGAATTCGTAGGTCAAGCGGTTTTCCCGCCATTTTGATTTAAAATTAAATGTATGATCTTTTGAGGTTTTCTCAGTACATTATGAGATGTTACACATAGAAGTTTTGTTAGAAACATTATTGGTGACATTCTTCGATCAAACAAGGAGGTGAAGGTCAAGCAGAAGTCTTGAAGACCTAAGTATTGACGCGTCAATCCTAGTTATTATTATTAAGGATTCAGAACTAAAGTTCTGAATCCTTATTGTTATTGGCGTGTTTTATTATTATTATTAGGTCTTCAAGACATAGTCTGGAAGACGTATTGTTATTATGCGAATCCTTATTATTATTATTATTATTATTATTTCCACGATTTTTGTTGGTCGTGCCCAGACCTAACGGCTTAACCGATTTTGATGAAACTTTCAGGGATTGTAGAATTCAATGACATCTGGATCTGTGTCGAACGGATTTTTGATTTATGTCCTCATTAAAGGTCCAGCTCGATTCAAAATTTCGATTTTTAACATTGGAAAAAAATTCAAAATGGAGCTAGAGACTTGAAACTTTTTGTAAAAGATGCACAATGACAATGTTAACAAAAAAGTAAATCATGGCGAATTCGTCAGTCACGTGGTTCAGTCGCCATTTTGATTTTTGTCACTTTTTTAAAGTGTCCGACCCCATGTACCTTTGACAATCTTCTTCTCTGAAGATACTTGCACCACGAATCTGACATTTATTTTTGTATGTAGCTGAAGCATTGGTGAATAGAATTTGAATTTTGTAGAAGGGTAATCGTAATACTTTTTGCACAGTGACCTTTCAAAGTTGGGCGACTTGTTACATTGGACCTACTTCAAGTGGACATTACTCCAACTTCCCGATCTTACAATTGCATGAAATTTTCAGGGCTATTAGATCAATATATTGTCTTTAGGAATCAATAATAAAATCGCTCGCGAACAGTCATTTCCGGTCACAAATAAGGCTGAAAAATGACAGGAAATCACGATTTTGAATTTTAACATGGGGAAAATTTTAAAAATTGAGATAGAGACTTGAAACTTGTTGTAAAAGATGGGCAATGACAATGCATCAAAAAAGTCAATCATGGCGAATTCGTAGGTCACGTTGTTTTGGATCCATCTTAATTTTAAAATTAAATTTATGATTTTTTTAGGTTTTCTCAGTACATTATAAGATGTTACGAATGGAAGTTTTGACAGAACAATGTTTGTGACATTCCTCGATCAAACATGGAGCTGAGGGTCAAGCAGAAGTCTTGAAGACCTAAGTATTGACGCGTCAATCCTAGTTATTATTATTATTATTCCACCGATCTTGTTAACACGACTTTTGCCAGAAGGAATGCAGCTATTGCAACCAAACTTTGTAGGCTGATAGCCCTTACCATGTAGTTTTGCAGCGAAGCTTTTGGGCCCAATCGATCAAGCCATTAAAGGTCCAGTTCGATTCTAAAGTTCGATTTTTAACATGAGAATTTTTTTCAAAATGCACCTAGAGACTTGCAACTTTTTCCAAAAGATGCGCAATGACATTGCGAGCAGAAAAGTAAATCATGACGATTGCGTTGGTCACGTGGTTTCGCCGCCATTTTGATTTTAGACACTTTTCAAAATTTCCCGACCCCATGCACCTTTGACAATCTTCTCCTCTGAAGATACTTGCATCTCGAAGCTGTAACTTACACATTCATAAAGCTAATGCATTGGAGAATACATGGTGTTGTTTTTCATTGCCGAACTCCTTATACTCTTTGCACAATGACCTCTCGAAGTTAGACAATGTTTGAAAATTACAAACTTCAAAGGGAGATAACTCATAAGGTTTAAACAAATATTTCAAGATTTTTCCAAGAAATGTAAGACAGTACTATTGTCTATACGAATCAACAATAAAATCAACGCTGAACAGTCATTTCCGGTTTTTGAGAACGGGTACATAATTATAGATAAATAACACTGATAATTTTAACATGGGGGGAATTTTCAAAATGCACTTAGAGAGTTAATTTTTTTTTAATATGATAGACAGTAACACTACAGACAAAAAAGTCAATCATAACAATTTTGTAAGATGTACGGTTTCGTCGCTATTTATGCGAAACTATTCACACAATTTGAACAAAACAGACAAAGGATGCAGGTCACGCCCATAGACTGTGTAAAAGTCGCAATTCCTTTGTTCTTCTACCACGGATCTTGTAAACACGACTTTTGCCCGAAGGAATGCGACTATTGCAACCAAACTTTGTAGGCTGATAGCCCTTACCATGTAGTTTTGCGGCGCAGCTTTTGGGCCCAATCAATCAAGCCATTAAAGGTCCAGTTCGATTCTAAAGATCGATTTTTAACATGGGCAATTTTTTTCAAAATGCACCTAGAGACTTGCAATCTTGTTTAAAAGATGCGCAATGACAATGTACGCAGAAAAGTTAATCACAACGAATTCGAAAGTCACGTGGTTTAGGCGCCATTTCAATTGTTGTTGATAAATCCTATTTTCGTTTTACATGATGGACAGGTAGAGGCTGCTGTAGCTTAATGCTTATAGAGATCTTCGTGTAACTTTCAGGAATGACTGCTGATATGATATACTTATTAGGTAATTAATCAAATATGCGCTGAATCCTTTTATCGTCACTTGTGACTATATTTATTATTATTATTTCCACGATTTTTGTTGGTCGTGCCCAGAACTAACGGCTGAACCGATTTTCATGAAACTTTCAGGGATTGTAGAATTCAATGAGATCTGGATCTGCATCGAACGGATTTTTGATTGCTGTTCTCATTAAAGGTCCAGTTCGATTCTAATTTTCGATTTTTAACATTAGAAAAAAAATCAAAATGCAGCTAGAGACTTGAAACTTCTTTTAAAAGATGCACAATGACAATGTTAACAAAAAAGTAAATCATGGCGAATACGTCAGTCACGTGGTTCAGCCGCCATTTTGATTTTTGTCACTTTTTTAAAGTGTCCGACCCCATGTACCTTTGACAATCTTCTCCTCTGAAGATACTTGCACCAAAAATCTTAAATTAATTTTTGTATGTAGCTGAAGCATTGGTGAATACATGGTGTTGTTTTTCAGGATCGAACTCTTAATACTTTTCGCACAGTGACCTTTCAAAGTTGGGCGACTTGATAAACTCGACCTTCTTCAAGGGGGAATAACTCCAATTTCCCGACCTTAAAACTGAATGAAATTTTCAGGGCTACTAGATCAATATAGTGTCTTTAGGAATCAATAATAAAATCGCTCGCGAACAGTCATTTCCGGTCACAAATAAGGCTGAAAAATTACAGGAAATCACGATTTTGAATTTTAACATGGGGAAAATTTTAAAAATTGAGATAGAGACTTAAAACTTTTTATAAAAGATGGGCAATGACAATGTTAGCAAAAAAGTCAATCATGGCGAATTCGTAGGTCACGTGGTTTTGGCGCCATCTTAATTTTAAAATTAAATTTTTGATTTTTTTAGGTTTTCTCAGTACCTTATGAGATGTTACACATAGAAGTTTTGTTAGAAACATTATTGGTGACATTCTTCGATCAAACAAGGAGCTGAAGGTCAAGCAGAAGTCTTGAAGACCTAAGTATTGACGCGTCAATCCTAGTTAAGGATTCAGCATTTATGCTGAATCCTTATTAAGGATTCAGCATTTATGCTGAATCCTTATTGTTATTGGCGTGTTTTTTTTTTTTATTATTATTCCACGAATTTTGTGACCGATCTACAGCAAAAACGGCTGCAGCTAATTCCACCAAACTTACCAGTCTGGTAGCCCTTACTATGAACTTGTCAATCGAAGCTTTTGGGCACAATCGTTTAGCCCATTTAAGGTCCAGTTCGAATCCAAATTTCAAATTTTAACATGGGAAAATTTTTTAAAATGCACCTAGAGACTTGGAACTTTTTTTAAAAGGTGCGCATTGACAATCCGAGCAAAAAAGTAAATCGCGGTGAAATCGTAAGTCACGTGGTTCAGCCGCCATCTTGGATTTTTTAACTTTTTCAAAATTTCGGACCCCATGTACCTTTGCGGAAACACCACTCCGAAGATATCAGCACCAAAGAGCTGAAACGTTATTTATATATAGCTGACACATGTGGGAATAACAAGTTTGTTCTTGTTTGTGAAAAATCCTAATACTTTTTTCACAGTGACCTTTCAAAGTCAGGCAACTTTTGAAAACCGCGAACTTTCAGGGGCGATAATTCAAAAACCTGACAATCGAATTGAACGATTTTTTCAGGAGAGTGAGACAGTACTATGGTCTTTATGAATCAATAATAAAATCGCTCGCGTACAGTCATTTCCGGTCATAATAAAGATTTTTTTTTTACATAGGAATTTTTTTTAAAATGCACTTAGAGACTTGAAACTTTTTGCAAAAGATGCGCAAGAACAATACAAGCAAAAAAGTAAATCATGACCAATTCGTAGGTCACGTGGTTTAGCCGCCATCTTGATTTTCTTTAAATTCGTCTGATTTTGACATGTTAAATTTGGGTCTAAATAATCCCAGTGACACACTAGAGACTCGCAACTTGTTTTAAAAGATGATTAATAACTAGACAAGCAAAATATGTTACCATTGCGGAGTCGTAGGTCAAGTGGTTTTGACGCCATATTTAAATTTTAACGTTTTCAAATGTTTTGACCCTGTGCATTTTTGCGGAAACACCACGCCGAAGATATTTGCATCTGAGAGCTGAAACTTAGATGTATAAGCAGCTGAAGCATTGGGGAACAACAAGTTTCATATCTTATTAGCGAAATCCTATTAACTTGTTCACAATTATCTTTCAAAGTATGATAACGTTGAATGTTTACCTAGGTTCTTAAACAAATCGAATTTTCTTATTTCTCCAAAGATATACAATTTACAGAGCAATAAGTCATACCAGTTCGAGTTAAAATCTATTCTACGCGTAATGTGAGGTAAAACCTGTTCGAAATTAATATGATAGTTATACAATAGTCGATTTAGAAGATTTTGCAAGTGAAAAGAATCATGCTAAGACACGAATAACCGGACACCAGTCTCAACACTGTCTGGTTCATCGTGGCCTTACTGGAATTCTTTAAAATTATTATTTCTCCAAAGATACACATGCTATTAAGCTTTAAGTCATGCCAGTTCGAGTGGAAATGTATTCTACGCGAACTGAGATATACATACTGGAAGGAATTCATATGATATTTACACACTAGTTGAATTAGATGATATTCAAGTGAAAAGACTCATACTTAAACTCGAATAACCGGACAACAGTATTGACAATGTCCGGTTCATCGTGGCCTCCCGGAAACCTTTAAAATTCTAATTTCTCCACAGATATACATGCTACTATGTACTAAATCATACCAGTTCGAGTGAAAAGCTATTCTGCGCGAACTGAGAGATACATCCTGGAAAAAACCCATACGATGTTTACACTGTAGTCGATTTAGATGCACCAAGTCACAAGTCAAGCTCAGAAACCGGCTCCAGATCCGACCTTTTCAGTTAAGCTAAACTGTGACGTCAGTAATACGGCTCGAAACATCAAAGTTTTCCTTAATTGAAATTGGTGGTTTTGGATCCGCTTTTTGAGTGTTTTTCCATGTTTCAATTGAAGCCGTGGGGCCTTCTGTTTGGGGTATATCCCAACCCCCCAGTCCCCACCCCGAACCCCCAAGCCATGTCTCTTCACTTCTTATCTTTACTATAATTTATTATTAAAAAATTCATTTAATTTACTCACCACCTTTTTATATTTTATTATGGAGGTGTACTTACACTTTGAAATTATCTGTTTTTATGTTTTATAGCTTTCAGCTTAAGTAAGTACAACTTCCCAATGCAAGGTATAACTCTTGCCAGTCTCCATTACTGGCTGATTTAGGCCTTGCAGTATTTCCTTAAGAAATCTGTGTTTAGAAATTCAGGCCCGCTATGCATTTCTGGTGCAGCTATTCACTGTCCTGACACAACAAAGCGAGGGAAATACCGCAAGGGTTAAATCAGCCAGTAATGCAGACTGGTAAGAGTTATGCCTTGCGTTTGGAAGTTGAAGTAAGTATAACTTCCCGTCGGCGAAATCACCAATGGTGGAAGCAGACGTTAAACTCCTATCCAACAGCTTTTTTTGCGTTGTACCCAACACATTGTCAATGGGGGTGGTTCCCGATGGCAGGTGGGATGAGGATGTAGTGTCTTCATGTACACGTTGGTCTATGTCTTCCAAGTCAGACTTCGTAAGCCAAATGGATTTGTCTGTACTGGTTGAGTGAATGGTACATTCCATACCGGTAGTTGTTGTTCACTCAAAATGGGAGAATCATAATTATTACGCTAATAGGCCTATACTTGGACAAATCGTTACACCACTTTGAAGATATTTGCACCTAAGCGCTACAACTTAGATTTATCTGCAACTGAAGCATTGGGGAATAACAAGTAACATTAAATAACTCCCAATGTTGAAGTTGAACATTTGAACAAGTTGGATATGATAACGATTTTATTGAAGCGTCATGTGGATGAGTTGCTTCCCCTTGACCATCCTACGATGCTGTGACAACACTTTCTCATCAGAGAGACGAAATATCAACTGGAAAAAAAAGGGCCATTAGCACGATAATTTATATGACTAATGAGTTTTAAACATAAGTTCATCAAATTTGACTTTCATTTTGATGTGTGAACAGGATATTCACACTTTCGTTTTGGCGTACATTGTGTTGTTGGGGGTCAGGCCTGTCATATTTGGTGCTATTGTATCGAGAAGTACTGAATGTTGCCGAACATTACCAATTTGAAGACAGTCGACTCAGTATAGTGACGATATATATGTAAAAGTAGTTCTGGTCGAAAACCGGACACTGCATCACGATTAACGCACATGTATCAGCCAAAGAAACAGACAAATCTAGGTTGATTATGCTTGAAAGATCTGTGCATGTAAATCGGACTATAGTTTCGGGTCTTCAAATATTGAGTGTAATGCACACAGACATTGGTATGCAATTTGTTATCTTTACATAATAGAGAATTATTAAGGAACGTTGCACGAGTCAACGAATTAACACTTCATTCATTCATAAACAAGATTTTACTATTGTCATAGTACGCTAATTCCATATAAGGCAAGGTGGTTTTTTCATCCGCCAAAAGAGTTCCTTGTCCATCATTCATACATTACGCATGTGGCAATTGATTAACAAACTTATCAATGAAACTGCGCTCGTTTAAAGCAAGTCTTTCACACAGTATACCTATTGTAACCATTCAATGCGTATTGTAAAACCAACCAAGGGTAACGGATTTGAGACATCATTGTCTCGTATCCACAGACATTTATTCTGCCGTTTCTCACACTTTAAAGCCCTGTTCTACATCTTCATTGTCCGTGCATTTCTAAACTATTTCAAATCTATTCATTCTCTTTTCCTTTTATTCAAACATTATTATTAAATGGTATTCTACCTAACCAGTACGCCAATTTCTCCCTTTTGAAAATAGGTCTGAAACAACCACTTCCGGTCTATTTATTTACGTAAGTACAGCTCACACCATTGTATATAGTCACACAATTGTTAGATTTTAACAAGAAACTTTGGATCTCAATATTCCTAGAGATATGCTAGACACTTAATTAAAACAATTAATACGGCTGAATCCGTTTGTCGTCGCTTGCGACTATATTTAAGGATTCAGCATTTATGCTGAATCCTTATTGTTATTGGCGTGTTTTTAAGGATTCAGCATTTATGCTGAATCCTTATTGTTATTGGCGTGTTTTTTATTATTATTATTATTTGCACCGATTTTGTGAGTGGCACTTTGGCAAGAAGGATTGCAGCTATTACAACCAAATTTTACATTCTGATAGCCCTTACTAAGAAGTTGATCCTAGCAGCATCTGGGCCCAATCAGTTCACCCACTAAAGGTCCAGTTCGAATCCAAATTCCGATTTTTAACATAGGAAAAATTTTCAAAATGCACCTAGAGACTTGACACTTTTTCCAAAAGATCCGCAATGACCTTGCGAGCAATAAAGTAAATCATGGCGAAGTCGTCAGTCACGTGCTTTAGCCGCCATCTTGGATTTTTAAAGTTTTTCAAATTTTCGGACCCCATGTACCTTTGCGGAAACACCACTCCGAAGATATTAGCACCTAAGAGCTGAAACTTTATTTACATATAGCTGAAGCATTGGGGAATAACAAGTTTGTTCTCTTTTGAGCGAAATCCTAATACTTTTTTCACAGTGACCTTTCAAAGTCAGGCAACTTTTGAAAACCGCGAACTTTCAGGGGCGATAATTAAAAAACCTGACAATCGAATTGAGCGATTTTTTCAGGAGAGTGAGACAGAACTATGGTCTTTATGAATCAATAATAAAATCGCTCGCGTACAGTCATTTCCGGTCATAATAAAGAAAAACTTTTTACATGGGAATTTTAAAAAAAATGTACTTAGAGACTTTAAACTTTTTGCAAAAGATGCGCAAGAACAATACAAGCAAAAAAGTTTATCATGATAAATTCGAAGGTCACGTGGTTTAGCCGCCATTTTGATTTTCTTAAAATTCGTCTGATTTTGACATGTTAAATTTCGCTCTAAATAACCCCAGAGAGATACTAGAGACTCGCAACTTGTTTTAAAATATGCTTAATAACTAGACCAGCAAAATATGTTACCATTCCGGAGTCGTAGGTCAAGTGGATTCGACGCCATATTTAAATGTTTACGTTTTCAAATGTTTTAACCCTGTGCATTTTTGCGGAAACACTACGCCGAAGATATTTGCATCTGAGAGCTGAAAAATAGATGTATAAGCAGCTGAAGCATTGGGGAACAACAAGTTTCATATCTTATTAGCGAAATCCTATTAACTTTTTCAAAATTATATTTCAAAGTATGATAACTTTGAATGTTTACCTAGGTTCTTAAAAAAATTCGAATTTTCTTATTTCTCCAAAGATATATAATTTACAGAGCAAACAGTCATACCAGTTCGAGTTAAAATCTATTCTACGCATAATGTGAGGTAAAACCTGTTCGAAATTCATATGATATTTATACAATAGTCGATTTAGAAGATTTTGCAAGTGTAAAGAATCATGCTAAGACACGAATAACCGGACAACAGTCTCAACACTGTCTGGTTCATCGTGGCCTTACTGGAATTCTTTAAAATTTTCATTTCTCCAAAGATACACATGCTATTAAGCTTTTAGTCATGCCAGTTCGAGTGGAAATGTATTCTACGCGAACTGAGACATACATACAGGAATGAATTCATATGACATTTACACACTAGTCGAATTAGATGATTCTCAAGTGAAAAGACTCGAATAACCGGACAACAGTATCGACAATGTCCGGTTCATCGTGGCCTCCCGGAAACCTTTAAAATTCTAATTTCTCCTCAGATATACATGCTACTATGTACTCAATCATACCAGTTCGAGTGAAAAGCTATTCCGCGCGAACTGAGAGGTACATCCTGGAAAAAGCTCATACGATATTTACACTGTAGTCGATTTAGATGTACCAATTCACAAGTCAAGCTCAGAAACCGGCTCCGAATCGCACCTTTTCAGTTAAGCTAAACTGTGACGTCAGTAATACGGCTCGAAACATCAAAGTTTCCCTTAAGTGAAATTGGTGGTTTTGGATCCGCTTTTGGAGTTTTTTTTCCCATGTTTCAGTTGAAGCCATGGGGCCTTCTGTTTAGGGTATACCCCCACCCCTCAGTCCCAACCCCGACCCCCCAACCATGTCGCTTCACTTCTTATCTTTACTATCATTTAATATTAAACAAATTATTGCTGTATTTTGGACTTAAACATGTAATTTTCTCACCAGCTTTTTCATATTTTTTTATGGAGGTGTACTTACACTTTGAAATTATCTGTCTTTATGTTTTATAGCTTTCAGCTTAAGTAAGTACACCTTCCCATTACTGGCTGATTTAGGCCTTGCAGTATTTCCTTTCTGGTGCAGCTATTCACTGTCACAACAAAGCGAGGGAAATACCGCAAGGGTTAAATCAGTCAGTAATGCAGACTTGCAAGAGTTATGCCTTGCGTTTGGAAGTTGAAGTAAGTATAACTCCCCGTCGGCGAAATCATCAATGGCGGGAGCAGAGTTAAACTCCTATCCAACAACAACAGCTTTTTTTGCGTTGTAGCCTACACATTGTCAATGGGGGTGGTTCCCGATGGCAGGTGGGATGAGGATGTAGTGTCTTCGTGTACACGTTGGTCTGTCGTTTCCAAGTCAGACTTCGTAAGCGAAATGGATTTGTCTGTACTGCTTAAGTGAATGGTACATTCCATACGGGTAGTTGCTGGTGGTTCATTATAAATGGGAGAATCATAATTATTTCGCTAATATACTTAAACAAAGTGTTACACCACTTTGAAGATATTTGCATCTACAACTTAGATTTATATGCAGCTGAAGCATTGGGGAATAGATGAAGATTTTATTGAAGCGTCATGTGCAAGAGTTTCTTCCCCTTGACCATCCTACGATGCTGATGTGGGCAGGCAAACCCGACACCTTTCATTTTGATGTGTGCACAGGAAATTCACACTTTCGTTTTGGCATGCATTGTGTTGTTGGGGGTCAGGCCTGTTATAGATGGTGCTATTGTATCGAGAAGTACTGAATGTTGCCGAAAATAACCAATTTGAAGACAATCGTCTCAGTATAGTGACAATATGTGTCAAAGTACTTCTGGTCGAAAACAGGACACTTCATCCCGGTTAACATACACCTGTTAGCTGAAAGTAATTTTAGATGCTATTTTACAACACAGAAAAAGACAAATTTAGGTTGATTATGCTTGAAAGGTCTGTGCATGTAAATCGGAATGTAGTTTCGGTTCTGCACAAGTATAACGATGTTGTTGATTTTATTTGGGAATTAGTAACAGCTGGAGGCGCATGGACTGTTAATGTATCAAATCTCCCTCTCATCCTAACACTTCACAAAGTAGATTTTAATTATTTTATAAGGTTCGCATTGAGTGTTATGCACACAGACATTGGTATGCAATTTGTCATCTTACATAATAGAGAATTATTAAGGAACGTAGCACGAGTCAACGAATTAACACTCCATTCATTCATAAACAAGATTTTACTATTGTCATAGTAAGCTACATCCATATAAGGCAAGATGGTATTTTACTGCGCCAAAAGAGTGCCGCTTCAATCATTCATACATTACGCATGTGACAATTGACTAACAAACTCATCAATGAAACTACCCTCGTTTTAAGCCAGTCTTTCTCACATTTTACTAACTGTAACGATGAATGCGTTTTTTAAAACCAGCCAAGGGTATCGGATTTGAGACATCATTGTCTCGTATCCACAAACATTTATTCTGCCGTTTCTAACACTTTATAAAGCCCTGTTCTACATCTTCATTGTCCTTGCATTCCTAAACTATTTCAATTCTATTCCTTCTCTTTTCTTTTTATTCAAACATTATTATCAAATCATATTCTACCGAACCAGTAAGCCAATTAATCCCTTTTGAAAATAGGTCTGAAACAACCACTTCCGGTCTATTCATTTAACGTAAGTACATGCTCATACTATTGTATATAGTCACAAAATTGTTCGATTTTAACATGTAAACTTTGGGTCTCAATACTCCTAGAGATATGCTAGAGACTTGAAACTTGCTTTTAATAAATACGCAGCAACATAGGAAAGATGTCTTAATTAAAACAATTGAAACTGCTGAATCCGTTTGTCGTCGCTTGCGACTATATTTGTTATTGGCGTGTTTTTTTTTATTATTCCACGATTTTTGTGGCCAATATACAGCAAAAACGGCTACAGCTAATTCCACGAAACTTACCAGTCTGGTAGCCCTTACTATGAACTTGTCAATCGAAGCTTTTGGGCCCAATCGTTTAACCCATTAAAGGTCCAGTTCGATTCAAAATTTTGATTTTTAACATGGGAATTTTTTTCAAAATGCACCTAGAGATTTGGAACTTTTTTTAAAACATGCGCATTGACAATCCGAGCAAAAAAGTAAATCGCGGTGAAATCGTAAGTCACGTGGTTCAGCCGCCATCTTGGATTTTCTATCTTTTTCAAAATGTCTGACCCCATGTACCTTTGCGGAAACACCACTCCGAAGATATTAACACCTAAGAGCTGAAACTTAACTTATATATAGCTGACACATTGGGGAATAACAAGTTTGTTCTTGTTTGTGCGAATTCCTAATACTTTTCGCACAGTGACCTTTCAAAGTTGGGCGACTTGATAAACTGGACCTACTTTAAGGGGAAATTACTCCAACTTCCCGACCTTAAAATTGAATGAAATTTTCAGGGCTACTAGATCAATATAGTGTCTTTAGGAATCAATAATAAAATCGCTCGCGAACAGTCATTTCCGGTCACAGTTAAGGCTGAAAAATGACAGAAAATCACGATTTCGAATTTTAACATGGGGAAATTTTTCAAAATTGACATAGAGACTTGAAACTTTTTTTTGAAGATGGACAATAACAATGCAAGCAAAAAAGTCAATCATGACGAATTCGTAGGTCAAGCGGTTTTCCCGCCATTTTGATTTAAAATTAAATGTATGATCTTTTGAGGTTTTCTCAGTACATTATGAGATGTTACACATAGAAGTTTTGTTAGAAACATTATTGGTGACATTCTTCGATCAAACAAGGAGGTGAAGGTCAAGCAGAAGTCTTGAAGACCTAAGTATTGACGCGTCAATCCTAGTTATTATTATTAAGGATTCAGAACTAAAGTTCTGAATCCTTATTGTTATTGGCGTGTTTTATTATTATTATTATTATTCCACGGATCTTGTAAACACGACTTTTGCCAGAAGGAATGCAGCTATTGCAACCAAATTGTGTAGGCTGATAGCCCTTACCATGTAGTTTTGCAGCGAAGCTTTTGGGCCCAATCAATCAAGCCATTAAAGGTCCAGTTCGATTCTAAAGTTCGATTTTTAACATGGGAAATTTCTTCAAAATGCACCTAGAGACTTGCAACTTTTTCCAAAAGATCCGCAATGACATTGCGAGCAATAAAGTAAATCATGACGAAATCGTCAGTCACTTGGTTTAGCCGCCATCTTGGATGTTTTAACTTTTTCAAATTCTCCGACCCCATGTACTTTTGCGGAAACACCACTCCGAAGATACTAGCAGCTAAGAGCTGAAACTCTATTTATATATAGCTGACACATTGGGGAATAACAAGTTTGTTCTTGTTTGTGCGAATTCCTAATACTTTTTTCACAATGACCTTTCAA
Organism: Gibbula magus; assembly: GCA_936450465.1. Taxonomy (NCBI): domain Eukaryota; kingdom Metazoa; phylum Mollusca; class Gastropoda; order Trochida; family Trochidae; genus Gibbula; species Gibbula magus. The sequence goes on from OW388295.1 coordinate 48,779,150, forward strand.
AGTCGGACAATTTTTTAAAATCGCTAACTTCAAAGGGAGATAACTCATAAGGTTTAACCAATAATTTCAAGATTTTTCCAGGAAATGTAAGACAGTACTATGGTCTATACGAATCAACAATAAAATCGACGCTGTACAGTCATTTCCGGTTTTTGAGGACGGGTACTTAATTATAGATAAATAACACTGAAAATTTTAACATGGGGGGAATTTTCAAAATGCACTTAGAGAGTTAATTTTTTTTTCATATGATAGACAGGAACACTACAGACAAAAAAGTCAATCATAACAATTTTGTAAGATGTACGGTTTCGTCGCTATTCATGCGAAATTATTTACACAATTTGAACAACATAAACTAAGGATGCAGGTCACGCCCATAGACTGTGTAAAAGTCGCAATTCCTTTGTTCTTCTACCAGGGATCTTGTAAACACGACTTTTGCCGGAAGGAATTCGACTATTGCAGCCAAACTTTGTAGGCTGATATCCCTTACCATGTAGTTTTGCAGCGGAGCTTTTGGGCCCAATCAATCAAACCATTAAAGGTCCAGTACGATTCTAAAGTTCGATTTTTAACATGGGAAATTTTTTCAAAGTTCACCTAGAGACTTGCAACTTTTTTTAAAAGATGCGCAATGACAATGCACGCAGAAAAGTTAATCACAACGAATTCGAAAGTCACGTGGTTTAGCCGCCATTTTGATTGTTGTTGATAAATCCGACTTTCGTTTTACATGATGGAGAGGTAGAGGCTGCTGTAGCTTAATGCTTATAGAGATCTTCCTGTAACTTTCAGGAATGACTGCTGATATGATATACTTATTAGGAAATTAATCAAATATGCGCTGAATCCTTTTATCGTCACTTGTGACTATATTTAAGGATTCAGCACTAAAGTGCTGAATCCTTATTGTTATTGGCGTGTTTTATTATTATTATTATTCCACGGATCTTGTTAACACGACTTTTGCCAGAAGAAATGCAGCTATTGCAACCAAACTTTGTAGGCTGATAGCCCTTACCATGTAGTTTTGCAGCGAAGCTTTTGGGCCTAATCGATCAAGCCATTAAAGGTCCAGTTCGATTCTAAAGTTCGATTTTTAACATGGGAAATTTCTTCAAAATGCACCTAGAGACTTGCAACTTTTTCCAAAAGATCCGCAATGACATTGCGAGCAATAAAGTAAATCATGACGAAATCGTCAGTCACTTGGTTTAGCCGCCATCTTGGATGTTTTAACTTTTTCAAATTTTCCGACCCCATGTACTTTTGTGGAAACACCACTCCGAAGATACTAGCACCTAAGAGCTGAAACTCAATTTATATATAGCTGACACATTGGGGAATAACAAGTTTGTTCTCGTTTGTGCGAATTACTAATACTTTTTTCACAGTGACATTTCAAAGTTCGACAATTTTTGAAAATCGCAAACTTGAAAGGGAGATAACTCATAAGATTTAATCCAAAATTTCAAGATTTGTTCAAGAAATGTAAGACAGTACTATTGTCTATACGAATCAATAATGAAATCGACGCTGAACTGTCATTTCCGGTTTTTGAGAACGGGTACATAATTATAGATAAATAACACTGACAATTTTAACATGGGGGGAATTTTCAAAATACACTTAGAGAGTTAATTTGTTTTTAATATGATAGACAGGAACACTACAGACAAAAAAGTCAATCATAACAATTTTGTAAGATGTACGGTTTCGTCGCTATTTATGCGAAACTATTCACACAATTTGAACAACACAGACAAAGGATGCAGGTCACGCCCATAGACTGTGTAAAAGTCGCATTTCCTTTGTTCTTCTACCACGGATCTTGTTAACACGACTTTTGCCAGAAGGAATGCAGCTATTGCAACCAAACTTTGTAGGCTGATAGCCCTTACCATGTAGTTTTGCAGCGCAGCTTTTGGGCCCAATCAATCTGGCCATTAAAGGTCCAGTTCGATTCTAAAGTTCGATTTTTAACATGGGCAATTTTCTTCAAAATGCACCTAGAGACTTGCAATTTTGTTTAAAAGATGCGCAATAAGAATGTACGCAGAAAAGTTAATCACAACGAATTCGAAAGTCACGTGGTTTAGCCGCCATTTTGATTGTTGTTGATAAATCCTACTTTCGTTTTACACGATGGACAGGTAGAGGCTGCTGTAGCTTAATGCTTATAGAGATCTTCGTGTAACTTTCAGGATTGACTGCTGATATGATATACTTATTAGGAAATTAATCAAATATGCGCTGAATCCTTTTATCGTCACTTGTGACTATATTTATTATTATTATTATTTCAAGATTTTTGTGTAGACGACTTCTACAAGAAGGATTGCAGCTATTGCAACCAAACTTTACAGGCTGATAGCCCTTACTATGTAGTTATGCAGCGAAGCTTTTGGGCCCAATTGGTTCAGCCATTTAGGGTCAGGTTCGAATCTAAAAGTCAATTTTTAACATGGGAAGAAAATTTAAAATGTAGCTAGAGACTTGCAACTTTTTCTAAAAGATGCGCAATAGCCATGCGAGAAAAAAAGTTAATCATGACGAATCTGTATGTCACGTGGTTGCGCCGCCATCTTGATTTTAAAAACTTTTTAAAATCTTCGGACCCCATGTACCTTTGCGGATACACCACTCCGAAGATATTTGCACCTAAGAGTTGGAACTTTAGTTATATAAAGCGGAAACATTGGGGAATAACAAGTTTGTTCCTTTTTAACGGAATTCTTAATACTTTCTTCACAGTGACCTTTTAAAGTCAGGCAATTTTTGAAAAATGCAAACTTCAAGGGGACATAACTCAAATACCTACCCATCGAATTTAATGATTTTTTCAGGAGAGTAAGATTGGACTATGGTCTTTATGAAACAATAATAAAATCGCTCGCGAACAGTCATTTCCGGTCATAATAAAGAAAAATTTTAACATGGGGGAAATTCTCAAAATCAATTTAGAGACTTGAAACCTTTTGCAAAAGATGCGCAATAACTGTGCGAGCAAAATAATAAATCATGACAAAATTGTAGCTCTCGTGGTTTAGCCGCCATATTGGTTTTCTTTGACACCTACATATTGGGTATACATAGTTCTAGGGACATGTTAGAAACGTGTAACTTGTTTTAAAAGATGCGCAATAACATTGTTAACATGCCTCAATTCATTATATTTCAAATAATTGAAGCATATATGCGCTGAATCCTTTTATCGTCGCTTGCGACTATATTTATTATTATTATTTCCACGATTTTTGTTGGTCGTGCCCAGAACTAACGGCTGAACCGATTTTCATGAAACTTTCAGGGATTGTAGAATTCAATGAGATCTGGATCTGCATCGAACGGATTTTTGATTGCTGTTCTCATTAAAGGTCCAGTTCGATTCTAATTTTCGATTTTTAACACTAGAAAAAAAATCAAAATGCAGCTAGAGACTTGAAACTTCTTTTAAAAGATGCACAATGACAATGTTAACAAAAAAGTAAATCATGGCGAATACGTCAGTCACGTGGTTCAGCCGCCATTTTGATTTTTGTCACTTTTTTAAAGTGTCCGACCCCATGTACCTTTGACAATCTTCTCCTCTGAAGATACTTGCACCAAAAATCTTAAATTAATTTTTGTATGTAGCTGAAGCATTGGTGAATACATGGTGTTGTTTTTCAGGATCGAACTCTTAATACTTTTCGCACAGTGACCTTTCAAAGTTGGGCGACTTGATAAACTCGACCTTCTTCAAGGGGGAATAACTCCAATTTCCCGACCTTAAAACTGAATGAAATTTTCAGGGCTACTAGATCAATATAGTGTCTTTAGGAATCAATAATAAAATCGCTCGCGAACAGTCATTTCCGGTCACAAATAAGGCTGAAAAATTACAGGAAATCACGATTTTGAATTTTAACATGGGGAAAATTTTAAAAATTGAGATAGAGACTTAAAACTTTTTATAAAAGATGGGCAATGACAATGTTAGCAAAAAAGTCAATCATGGCGAATTCGTAGGTCACGTGGTTTTGGCGCCATCTTAATTTTAAAATTAAATTTTTGATTTTTTTAGGTTTTCTCAGTACATTATGAGATGTTACACATAGAAGTTTTGTTAGAAACAGTATTGGTGACATTCTTCGATCAAACAAGGAGCTGAAGGTCAAGCAGAAGTCTTGAAGACCTAAGTATTGACGCGTCAATCCTAGTTAAGGATTCAGCATTTATGCTGAATCCTTATTGTTATTGGCGTGTTTTTTTTTATTATTCCACGATTTTTGTGGCCAATATACAGCAAAAACGGCTACAGCTAATTCCACGAAACTTACCAGTCTGGTAGCCCTTACTATGAACTTGTCAATCGAAGCTTTTGGGCCCAATCGTTTAACCCTTTAAAGGTCCAGTTCGAATCCAAATTTCGATATTTAACATGGGAAAAATTTTCAAAATGAACTTAGAGACTTGGAACTTTTTTTTAAAAGATGCGCATTGACAATCCGAGCAAAAAAGTAAATCGCGGTGAAATCGTTAGTCACGTGGTTTAGCCGCCATCTTGGATTTTTTTAACTTTTTCAAAATTTCGGACCCCATGTACCTTTGCGGAAACACCACTCCGAAGATATTAGCACCTAAGAGCTGAAACTTTATTTACATATAGCTGTAGCATTGGGGAATAACAAGTTTGTTCTCTTTTGAGCGAAATCCTAATACTTTTTTTCACAGTGACCTTTCAAAGTCAGGCAACTTTTGAAAACCGCGAACTTTATGGGGCGATAATTCAAAAACCTGACAATCGAATTGAACGATTTTTTCAGGAGAGTAAGACAGTACTATGGTCTTTATGAATCAATAATAAAATCGCTCACGTACAGTCATTTCCGGTCATAATAAAGAAAAACTTTTAACATGGGAATTTTTTTTTACATGTACTTAGAGACTTGAAACTTTTTGCAAAAGATGCGCAAGAACAATACAAGCAAAAAAGTAAATCACGACCAATCCGTAGGTCACGTGGTTTAGCCGCCATCCTGATTTTCTTTAAATTCGTCTGATTTTGACATGTTTAATTTGGGTCTAAATAGTCCCAGTGACACACTAGAGACTCGCAACTTGTTTTAAAAGATGCTTAATAACTAGACAAGCAAAATATGTTACCATTGCGGAGTCGTAGGTCAAGTGGTTTCCACGCCATATTTAAATTTTAATGTTTTCAAATGTTTTGACCCTGTGCATTTTTGCGGAAACACCACGCCGAAGATATTTGCATCTGAGAGCTGAAACTTAGATGTATAAGCAGCTGAAGCATTGGGGAACAACAAGTTTCATATCTTATTAGCGAAATCCTATTAACTTTTTCACAATTATCTTTCAAAGCATGATAACTTTGAATGTTTACCTAGGTTCTTAAACAAATCGAATTTTCTTATTTCTCCAAAGATATACAATTTACAGAGCAATAAGTCATACCAGTTCGAGTTAAAATCTATTCTACGCGTAATGTGAGGTAAAACCTGTTCGAAATTCATATGATATTTATACAATAGTCGATTTAGAAGATTTTGCAAGTGTAAAGAAGCATGCTAAGACACGAATAACCGGACACCAGTCTCAACACTTTCTGGTTCATCGTGGCTCTACTGGAATTCTTTAAAATTCTTATTTCTCCAAAGATACACATGCTATTAAGCTTTAAGTCATGCCAGTTCGAGTGGAAATGTATTCTACGCGAACTGAAATATACAAACTGGAAGGAATTCATATGATATTTACACACTAGTTGAATTAGATGATTTTCAAGTGAAAAGATTCTTACTTAAACTCGAATAACCGGACAACAGTATTGACACTGTCCGGTTCATCGTGGCCTCCCGGAAACCTTTAAAATTCTAATTTCTCCACAGATATACATGCTACTATGTACTAAATCACACCAGTTCGAGTCAAAAGCTATTCTGCGCGAACTGAGAGATACATCCTGGAAAAAAACTCATATGATATTTACACTGTAGTCGATTTAGATGCACCAAGTCACAAGTCAAGCTCAGAAACCGGCTCCAGATCCGACCTTTTCAGTTAAGCTAAACTGTGACGTCAGTAATACGGCTCGAAACATCAAAGTTTTCCTTAAGTGAAATTGGTGGTTTTGGATCCGCTTTTTGAGTGTTTTTCCATGTTTCAGTTGAAGCCGTGGGGCCTCCTGTTTTGGGTATACCCCCACCCCCCCAGTCCCCACCCCGAACCCCCAAGCCATGTCTCCTCACTTCTTATCTTTACTATAATTTATTATTAAAAAATTCTTGCTGTCTTTTGGACTCAAACATTTAATTTACTCACCACCTTTTTATATTTTATTATGGAGGTGTACTTACACTTTGAAATTATCTGGTTTTATGTTTTATAGCTTTCAGCTTAAGTAAGTACAACTTCCCAATGCAAGGCATAACTCTTGCCAGTCTCCATTATTGGCTGATTAAGGCCTTGCAGTATTTCCTTAAGAAATCTGTGTTTAGAAATTCAGGCCCGCTATGCATTTCTGGTGCAGCTATTCACTGTCTTGACACATCAAAGCGAGGGAAATACCGCAAGGGTTAAATCAGCCAGTAATGCAGACTGGCAAGAGTTATGCCTTTCGTTTGGAAGTTGAAGTAAGTATAACTTCCCGTCGGCGAAAGCACCAAAGGTGGAAGCAGACGTTAAACTCCTATCAAACATATTTTTTGCGTTGTACCCTACACATTGTCAATGTGGGTGGTTCGCGATGGCAGGTGGAATGAGGATGTAGTGTCTTCATGTACACGTTGGTCTATGTCTTCCAAGTCAAACTTCGTAAGCCAAATGGATTTGTCTGTACTGGTTGAGTGAATGGTACATTCCATACGGGTAGTTGTTGTTCACTCTAAATGGGAGAATCATAATTATTACGCTAATAGGCCTATACTTAAACAAATCGTTACACCACTTTGAAGATATTTGCATCTAAGCGCTACAACTTAGATTTATCTGCAGCTGAAGCATTGGGGAATAACAAGTAACATTAAATAACTCCTAATGTTGACGTTGAACAAGTTGGATATGATAACGATTTTATTGAAGCGTCATGTGGATGAGTTGCTTCCCCTTGACCATCCTACGATGCTGTGACAACACTATCTCATCAGAGAGACGCAATATCAACTGGAAAAAAGGGCCATTAGCACGATAATTTATATGACTAATGAGTTTTAAACATAAGTTCATCAAATTTGACTTTCATTTTGATGTGTGAACAGGATATTCACACTTTCGTTTTGGCGTACATTGTGTTGTTGGGGGTCAGGCCTGTTATATATGGTGCTATTGTATCGAGAAGTACTGAATGTTGCCGAACATTACCAATTTGAAGACAGTCGACTCAGTATAGTGACGATATATATGTAAAAGTAGTTCTGGTCGGAAACCGGACACTGCATCACGATTAACGCACATGTATCAGCCAAAGAAACAGACAAATCTAGGTTGATTATGCTTGAAAGATCTGTGCATGTAAATCGGACTAAAGTTTCGGGTCTTCAAATATTGTATATGATTCACATTGAGTGTAATGCACACAGACATTGGTATGCAATTTGTTATCTTTACATAATAGAGAATTATTAAGGAACGTAGCACGAGTCAACGAATTAACACTTCATTCGTTCATAAACAAGATTTTACTATTGTCATAGTACGCTAATTCCATATAAGGCAAGGTGGTTTTTTTCATCCGCCAAAAGAGTTCCTTGTCCATCATTCATACATTACGCATGTGGCAATTGATTAACAAACTCATCAATGAAACTACGCTCGTTTTAACCAAGTCTTTCACACAGTATACCTATTGTAACCATTCAATGCGTATTCTAAAACCAGCCAAGGGTAACGGATTTGAGCCATCATTGTCTCGTATACACAAACATTTATTCTATCGTTTCTAACACTTTAATGCCGTGCTGTACATACTCATTGTCGTTGCAATTCTAAACTATTTCAATTCTATTCCTTCTCTATTCCTTTTATTCAAACATTATTATCAATTCATATTCTACCTAACCAGTACGTCAATTGCTCCCTTTTGAAATATATCTGAAACAACCACTTCCGGTATATTTATTTACGTAAGTACAGCTCACACCATTGTATATAGTCACACAATTGTTAGATTTTAACATGTAAACTTTGGATCTCAATACTCCTAGAGATATGCTAGAGACTTGAAACTTGTTTTAAAAAAATACGCAGCAACATAGGACAGCTGTCTTTATTAAAACAATTGAAACGCTGAATCCGCCTTTTCGTCGCTTGCGACTATATTTAAGGATTCAGCCCTTTGGGGCAGAATCCTTATTGTTATTGGCGTGTTTATTATTAAGGATTCAGCCATAAGGCTGAATCCTTATTGTTATTGGCGTGTTTCTTTTTATTATTATTATTTCAAGATTTTTGTGTAGGCGACTTCTACAAGAAGGATTGCAGCTATTACGACCAGACTTTACAGGCTGATAGCCCTTACTATGTAGTTATGCAGCGAAGCTTTTGGGCCCAATTGGTGCAGCCATGTAGAGTCCAGTTCGAATCTAAAAGTCAATTTTTAACATGGGAAAAAAATGAAAAATGCAGCTTTTTCGAAAAGATGCGCAATAACCATGCGAGCAAAAAAACCAATCATGACGAATCTGTATGTCAAGTGGTTTAGCCGCCATCTTGGATTTTTTAACTTTTTCAAATTTTCTGACCCCATGTACCTTTGCGGATACACCACTCCGAAGATATTTGCACCTAAGAGCTGGAACTTTGGTTATATATAGCAGAAACATTGGGGAATAACAAGTTTGTTCCTTTTTAACGGAAATTTTAATACTTTCTTCACAGTGACCTTTTAAAGTCAGGCATTTTTTGAAAAATGCAAACTTCAAGGGGACATAACTCAAATACCTACCCATCGAATTTAATGATTTTTTCAGGAGAGTAAGATTGGACTATGGTCTTTATGAATCAATAATAAAATCGCTCGCGAACAGTCATTTCCGGTCATAATAAAGAAAAATTTTAACATGAGGGAAATTCTCAAAATCAACTTAGAGACTTGAAACCTTTTGCAAAAGATGCGCAATAACTGTGCGAGCAAAATAAAAAATCATGACAAAGTTGTAGCTCTGGTGGTTTAGCCGCCATATTGATTTTCTTTGACACGTACATATTGGGTATACATAGTTCTAGGGACATGTTAGAAACGTGTAACTTGTTTTAAAAGATGCGCAATAACATTGTTAACATGCTTCAATTCATTATATTTCAAATAATTGAAGCATATATGCGCTGAATCCTTTTATCGTCGCTTGCGACTATATTTATTATTATTATTCTTCCACGAACTTGTGTAAGTGATTCAGCCAAAACGGCTCAAAATCATCGTACCAAACTTTACAGCAAGACAGCCCTAGCTGTGAACTCGTCACAGCAAGCTTTTGAACCGAATCGGTTAAGCCAATAAAGGTCCAGTTCGAATCCAAATTTCGATTTTTAACATGGGATTTTTTTTTAAAATGCACCTAGAGACTTGAAACTTTTTTCAAAAGATCCGCAATGACCTTGCGAGCAATAAAGAAAATCATGGCAAAGTTGTCAGTCACGTGCTTTAGCCGCCATCTTGGATTTTTCAACTTTTTCAAATGTTCTGACCCCATGAACCTTTGCGGAAACACCACTCCGTAGATATTTGCACCTAAGAGCTGAAACTATTTTTTATATATAGCTGAGACATTGAGAAATAACAAGTTTGTTCTGTTTTGAGCGAACTGCTAATACTTTTTACACAGTGACCTTTCAGTTTGTTCACTTTGAAGAATGTACCAACTTTAAAGGCGAATATTTCATTTACCTGGAGGTTTTGATGCATGATATTTTCAGGACTATTAGACAAAAGATTAGTGTACATGAATCAATAATAAAATAGATCGCGAACAGTCATTTCCGGTCGTGAAAAATGGTAAAAAATGATATAAAATAGGGTCTCGAATGGTTAACCTTTTTTAAAAAAATTCAAAATGCACTTAGAGACTTGAAACTTTTTGTCAAAGATAAACAATACCAATACACACAAAATAGTAAACATGACGAATTCGAAAGTCACGTTTTTTAGCCGCAATTTTGATTTTCTTTAAATTTGAGTGATTTTGACATGTTAAATTTGGGTCTAAATAATCCCAGAGACATACTAGAGAGTCGCAACTCGTTTCAAAAGATGCCTAATAACTAGACAGCCAAAATATGTTACCATGGCGAAGTCGTAGATCACGTGGTTTTGACGCCATATTGAATTGTAACCTTTTTCTACCGATTTTAAAATGGGGACTATTTCAATTAATGTTAAAGACATTCTGGAGACTAAAATGCACCCCCCCCCCTTTCTCTCAATCAAATAAAGGAAGGAAACACGAGGAAAACCTGTTCTTTACAGTATCTGTATGATAGGCTTGCTCTTTGCAGCATAAATCTTCAAAAATGAAGATTTGGTCGCGATATGACAAGACCCTACGGACGTATGTATGCCCTTACGTACGCACAAGTGTACCAAACCCTCATGACAAGGGCATAGTAACGGGCAAAAAAGCTAAGCTAAGCTATTTTATATTAATTATGAAAAAGGGGCTTTTTTGCTATTGTACCTCAAGTCAATTTGACTCGAGTGGGTGTGAGATCGGTTGATGCAAGTGTTACATTTTAAGGCCTCACACGCTCAATGACGTTCTTTCTCCTGTCTTTTTCATTACACAATGTTATGGTTACTGCTTCCAATGACAACAGATGACTCATGGCGGGCTGAATCATTTTATCGTCGCTTGCGACTATATTACAAACTTGCCGTTAATACCTATTGGCAAGCACATCATTTTTGAAAAACGTCAAGAAAGGTACCAAAGTAGTCTAAATCGATTTCTTAGGTCTTATTTCACTTAGTTCTGACGAATCCACCACCAAAAACCCAACATTTCGCAACCTAATTAAGGATTCAGCCCTTTGGGGCAGAATCCTTATTGTTATTGGCGTGTTTTTAGGTCTTCAGACAAGGTCTGAAAGACCTATTGTTATTGTCCTGATTCTTTTTATTATTATTTGTACGATTTTGTGTAACAGATTCTGAAGTAACGGCTGATCCGATTTACATGAAACTTTCAAGGATGGTAGCATTCATCAAAATCTTGCCTCGTATCGTGGCGGAATTTCGATTTTTTGCCTCATTAAAGGTCCAGTTCGATTCTAATCTTCAAAATTTAACATTGGAAATTTTTGAAAAATGCACTTAGAGACATGCAATTTTTTTTAAAAGATGCGCAATGACAATGCGAGCAAAAAAGTAAATCAGCCCGACTTCGTACGTCACATTGTTTAGACGCCATTTTCATTTTTAACACTTTTTTCAATGTTCCGACCCCATGTACCTTTGACAATCTTCTCCTCTGAAGATACTTGCACCACGAAGCTGAAACTTATACATATGTGTAGCTGAGGCATTGGTGAATACATGGTGTTGTTTTTCAAGAGTGTACTGATAATACTTTTTGCACAATGAACTTTCAAAGTCTGCCGAAATAGGCCGATTTGTCACACGGGACCTATTTCAAAGGGACATAACTCAAAAAGTTGCAATCTCAATTGCGTGAAATTTTAAGGGAAACTACATAAGTAGTGTGTCTATAGGAATCTATAACAACATCGCTCGAGTACAGTCATTTACGGTTTCAATTAAAGCTGAAAAATGACAGAAAATCAAAATCAACGATAATGGGACCTACTTCAAGGGGACATAACTCATTCAGTTAAACTCACAACTACATTAAATGTTCAGGTATACTAGATAAATATAGTGTCTTTAGGAATGAATAATAATATCACTCGAGTACAGTCACTTCCGGTCACAATTAAGGCTGAAAAAATGACAGAAAAATCAAGATTTTGATTTCGTGTTGCGCGGGACCTACTTTAAGGGGCCATTACTCAAAAAGTTGTATTTTAAATTGCATGAATTTTTCAGATATGCTAGATATATATACTGTCTAGAGGAATCAATAATAACATCGCTCAGATTCAGTCATTTCCGGTCACAATAAAGGCTCAAAAATGGCAAAAAATCAAGATTTTGATTTTTAAAATGGGAAAACATTTTTTAAAAATAATTCTGCCACCCAATGCAGATTTAAGACATATTACAATGTTCCTGGCATTGCTGCCAATGATTTAAGGTGAATATTTACTGTTTTCATTAGGTCTTCAGACAAGGTCTGAAAGACCTATTGTTATTGTCCTGATTCTTTTTATTATTAAGGATTCAGAACTAAAGTTCTGAATCCTTATTGTTATTGGCGTGTTTTATTAAGGATTCAGCATTTATGCTGAATCCTTATTGTTATTGGCGTGTTTTTTTTTATTATTATTCCACGAATTTTGTAACATATACTACAGCAAAAACGACTGCAGCTAATTCCACCAAACTTACCAGTCTGGTAGCCTTTACTATGAACCTGTCAATTTAAGCTTTTGGGCCAAATCGTTTAACCCATAAAAGGTCCAGTTCGAATCCAAATTTCAATTTTTAACATTGGAAAAAAATTCAAAATAAACTTAGAGACTTGGAACTTTTTTTAAAAGATGGGCATTGACAATCCAAGCAAAAAAGTAAATCGCAGTTAAATCGTAAGTCACGTGGTTTAGCCGCCATCTTGGATTTTTTAACTTTTTCAAAATTTCGGACCCCATGTTCCTTTGCGGAAACACCACTCCGAAGATATTAGCACCTAAGAGCTGAAACTTTATTTACATATAGCTGACACATTGGGAAATAACAAGTTTGTTCCTGTTTGTGCGAATTCCTAATACTTTTTTCACAGTGACCTTTCAAAGTCAGGCAACTTTTGAAAACCGCGAACTTTCAGGGGCGATAATTCAAAAACCTGACAATCGAATTGAACGATTTTTTCAGGAGAGTGAGACAGTACTATGGTCTTTATGAATCAATAATAAAATCGCTCGCGTACAGTCATTTCCGGTCACAATAAAGAAAACCTTTTTACATAGGAATTTTTTTTTTAATGTACTTAGAGACTTGAATTTTTTTACAAAAGATGCGCAAGAACAATACAAGCAAAAAAGTCAATCATGACAAATTCGTAGGTCACGTGGTTTAGCCGCCATTTTGATTTTCTTTAAATTCATCTGATTTTGACATGTTAAATTTCGCTCTAAATAATCCCAGTGACATACTAGAGACTCGCAACTTGTTTTAAAAGATGCTTAATAACTAGACAAACAAAATATGTTACCATTGCGGAGTCGTAGGTCAAGTGGTTTCGACGCCATATTTAAATTTAACGATATCAAATGTTTTGACCCTGTGCTTTTTTGCGGAAACACCACGCCGAAGATATTTGCATCTGAGAGCTGAAACTTAGATGTATAAGCAGCTGAAGCATTGGGGAACAACAAGTTTCATATCTTATTAGCGAAATCCTATTAACTTTTTCACAGTTATCTTTCAAAGTATGATAACTTTGAATGTTTATCTAGGTTCTTAAACAAATCGAATTTTCTTATTTATCCAAAGATATACAATTTACAGAGCAATAAGTCATACCAGTTCGAGTTAAAATCTATTCTACACGTAATGTGAGGTAAAACCTGTTCGAAATACATATGATATTTATACAATAGTCGATTTAGAAGATTTTGCAAGTGTAAAGAATCATGCTAAGACACGAATAACCGGACAACAGTCTGAACACTGTCCGGTTCATCATGGTCTTACTGGAATTCTTTAAAATTCTTATTTCTACAAAGATACAAATGCTATTAAGCTATTAGGTCATGCCAGTTCGAGTGGAAATGTATTCTACGCGAACTGAGATATACATACTGGAAGGAATTCATATGATATTTACACACTAGTTGAATTAGATGATTTTGAAGTGAAAAGACTCATACTTAAACTCGAATTACCAGACAACAGAATCGACAATGTCTGGTTCATCGTGGCCTCCCGAAACCTTTAAAATTCTAATTTCTCCACATATATACATGCTACTATGTACTCAATCATACCAGTTCGAGTGAAAAGCTATTACAGAGATACATCCTGGAAAAAACTCATACGATATTTACACTGTAGTCGACTTAGATGCACCGAGTCACAAGTCAAGCTCAGAAACCGGCTCCGAATCCCACCTTTTCAGTTAAGCTAAACTGTGACGTCAGCAATACGGCTCGAAATATCGAAGTTTTCCTTAAGTGAAATTGGTGGTTTTAGATCCGCTTTTTGAATTTTTTTTCATGTTTCAGTTGAAGCCGTGGGGGCTTCTGTTTGGGGTATACCCTAACCCCCAGTCACCACCCCGACCCCCCAAGCCACGTCGCTTCACTTCTTATCTTTACTATCATTTAATATTTAAAACATTCGTGCTGTCTTTTGGACTTAAACATTTAATTTACTCACCACCCTTTTTATATTTTTTATGGAGTTGTACTTACACTTTGAAATTATCTGTTTTATAGCTTTAGGCGTAATTAAGTATTATTCCCCATCGGCGAAATCACCAATGGTGGAAGCAGACGTCAAACTCCTATCCAACAACAACAGCCTATTTTTGCGTTGTAGCCTACACATTGTCAATGGGGGTGGTTCCCGATGGCAGGTGGGATGAGGATGTAGTGTCTTCATGTACACGTTGGACTATGTCTTCCAAGTCAGACTTAGTAAGCCAAATGGATGTGTCTGTACTGGTTGAGTGAGTGGTACATTCCATACGGGTAGTTGTTGTACTCCCGGCATAGGTTCACTCTAAATGGGAGAATCATTAATATTTCGTTAATAGGCCTACAGTTAAACAAATCGTTACACCACTTTGAAGATATTTGCATCTAAGCGCTACAACTTAGATTTACATGCAGCTGAAGCATTGGGGAATAACAAGTAACATTAAATAACTCCTAATGTCCTGTTCACAAGTGGCTTTCATGGTATGTTGACGGTGAACAAGTTGGATATGATTTTATTGAAGCGTCATATGGAAGAGTTGCTTCCCCTTGACCACCCTACGATGCTGTGAGCAAGCATCAATACCTCATAAGATAGACACAACATCACCCCAACTGGAAAAAGGGCCATTAGCACGATCATTTATATGGCTAATGAGTTTTAAATATAAGTTCATCAAATTTGACTTTCATTTTGATGTGTGAACAGGAAATTCACACTTTCGTTTCGGCTGGCATTGTGTTGCTGGGAGTCAGGCCTGTTATATATGGTGCTATTGTATCGAGAAGTACTGAATGTTGCCGAAAATTACCAATTTGAAGACAGTCGACTCAGTATAGTGACGATATATATGTAAAAGTAGTTCTGGTCGAAAACCGGACACTGCATCACGATTAACGCACATCTCTCAGCCAAAGAAAAAGACAAATCTAGGTTGATTATGCTTGAAAGTTCGGACTGTAGTTTCGGTTCTTCAAATATTTTATATGGTTCGCATAGAGTGTAATGCATATAAACATTGGTATGCAATTTGTTATCTTTACATAATAGAGGGTTATTAAGGAACGTAGCACGAGTCGATGAATTTCCAATTCATTCATTCATAAACAAGATTTTACTATTGTCATAGTACGCTAATTCCATATAAGGCAAGATGGTATTTTCCTGCGCCAAAAGAGTTCTGTGTCAATCATTCATACATTACGCATGTGGCAATTGATTAACAAACTCATCAATGAAACTACGCTCATTTTAAGCAAGTCTTTCACACAGTATACCTATTGTAACAATTGAATGCGTATTCTAAAACCAGCTAAGGGTAACGGAATTGAGACATCATTGTCTCGTATCCACAAACATTTATTCTGCCCTTTCTAACACTTTAAAGCTCTGTTCTACATCTTCATTGTCCTTGCATTTCTAAACTATTTCAATTCTGTTCCTTCTCTTTTCCTTTTATTCAAACATTATTATTAAATGGTATTCTACCTAACCAGTACGCCAATTGCTCCCTTTTGAAAATAGGTCTGAAACAACCACTTCCGGTCTATTCATTTAAAGTAAGTACATGCTCACACTTTTGTATATAGTCACACAATTGTTCGATTTTAACATGTTAACTTTGGGTTTCAATACTCCTAGAGATATGCTAGAGACTTGAAACTTGCTTTTAAAAAATACGCAGCAACATAGGAAAGATGTCTTAATTAAAACAATTGAAACTGCTGAATCCGTTTGTCGTCGCTTGCGACTATATTTAAGGATTCAGAACTAAAGTTCTGAATCCTTATTGAGATTGGCGTGTTTTATTATTATTATTCTTCCACGGATTTTGTCCCCAGCACTTCTACCAGAAGGAATGCAGCTAATGCAACCAAACTTTGCAGAATAATGGCCTTTACTGTGTAGTTTCATGCCGTTTCTTTTGGGCCCAATCAATCAAGCCATTAAAGGTCCAGTTCGATTCTAAAACTCGATTTTTAACATGGGATTTTTTTTCAAAATGCACCTAGAGACTTGCAACTTTTTCTAAATGATCTGCAATGACATTGCGAGCAATAAAGTAAATCATGGCGAAATCGTCAGTCACGTGGTTTAGCCGCCATCTTGGATGTTTTAACTTTTTCAAATTTTCGGACCCCATGTACTTTTGCGGAAACACCACTCCGAAGATATTGGCACCTAAGAGCTGAAACTACTTTTTATATATAGCTGAAACATTGGGGAATAACAAGTTTGTTCTTGTTTGGGCGAATTTCTAATACTTTTCCCACAGTGACCTTTCAAAGTCCGACAATTTTTGAAAATCGCAAACTTCAAAGGGGGATAACTCATAAAGTTTAACTGCAAATTTCAAGATTTTTCCAGGAAAGCTAAGGCACTACTTTGGTCTATGCAAATCAACAATAAAATCAATGCTGAGCAATCATTTCCGGTTTTTGAGAACGGGTTCATAATTACAGATAAATAGTACTGACAATTTTAACATGGGGGGAATTTTCAAAATGCACTTAGAGAGTTAATTTTTTTTTCATTTGATAGACAGGAACATTACAGACAAAAAAGTCAATCATAACGTTTTTGTAAGATGTACGGTTTGGTCGCTATTTATGCGAAACTATTCACACAATTTGAACAACAGAGAGAAAGCATGTCAGGTCACGCCCATAGACTGTTTACAAGTCGCAATTCCTTTTGTTCTTCTATTATATGTTTTCACTCTGATTCAGCCGAAACTACGAGAGTTAACATTCTAAAAATAAAGAAACAGATAGTCCTGAGTATGAAGTCAATGTGTGTAACATTTGGGCCTCATTGGTGCCATCATTCAAGGTCCAGTTCGAATCTAAATCTCCATTTTTAACATGGGAAAAAAATTCAAAATGCAGATAGAGATTTGAATTTTTTTTAAAAGATGCACAATAACCTTGCGAGAAAGAAAGTACATCACGGCGAGTTTGTAGGTCACGTGGTTTAGGCACCATATTGCTTTTTTTACAATTTAGGTATCAATAATGCTACAGACATGCTAGAGACTTGCAACTTGTGTTGAAAGATGTATTTATTGATTATATTTAACTAATTGTATCAATTATGCGCTGAATCCTTTTATCGTCGCTTGCGACTATATTTAAGGATTCAGCAAATTTTGCTGAATCCTTATTGTTATTGGCGTGTTTATTAAGGATTCAGCAAATTTTGCTGAATCCTTATTGTTATTGGCGTGTTTATTAAGGATTCAGCCATTAGGCTGAATCCTTATTGTTATTGGCGTGTTTATTATTTTTATTATTTCAAGATTTTTGTGTAGGGGACTTCTACAAGAAGGATTGCAGCTATTATAGGCTGATAGCCCTTACCATGTAGTTTTGCAGCGAAGCTTTTCGGCCAAATCAATCAAGCCATTAAAGGTCCAGTTCGATTCTAAAGTTCGATTTTTAACATGGGAAAATTTTTCAAAATGCACTTAGAGACATGCAACTTGTTTTGAAAGATGCGCAATGACAATGCACGCAGAAAAGTTAATCACGACGAATTCGAAAGTCACGTGGTTTAGCCGCCATTGTGAATTTTCGCACTTTTGAAAATGTCCCGACCCCATGCACCTTTGACAATCTTCTTCTCTGAAGATACTTTCACCACGAAGCTGTAACTTACACATTCATACAGCTAATGCATTGGAGAATACATGGTGATCTTTTTCATTGCTGAAATCTTAATACTTTTTGCACAGTGACCTCTCGAAGTTAGATGTTTTTCTAAAAAATCAAACTTCAAGGGGACATAACTCAAATACCTAACCATCGAATTTGATGATTTTTTCAGGAGAGTAAGTTTGGACTAAGTTCTTTATGAATCAATAATAAAATCGCTCGCGTACAGTCATTTCCGGTTTTTGATAACAGGTACATGATTATAGATAAATAACACTGACAATTTTAACATGGGGGGAATTTTCAAAATGCACTTAGAGAGTTAATTTTTGTTTAATATGATAGACAGAAACACTACAGAGAAAAAAGTCAATCATAACGTGTTTGTAAGATGTACGGTTTCGTCGCTATTCATGCGAAACTATTCACACAATTTGAAAAACAGAGACAAAGCATGTTAAGTCACGCCCATAGACTGTGTACAAGTCGCAATTCCTTTGTTCTTCTACCACGGATCTTGTAAACACGACTTTTGCCAGAAAGAATGCGACTATTGCAACCAAACTTTGTAGGCTGATAGCCCTTACCATGTAGTTTTGCAGCGAAGCTTTTGGGCCCAATCAATCTGGCCATTAAAGGTCCAGTTCGATTCTAAAGTTCGATTTTTAACATGGGAATTTTTTTCAAAATTCACCTAGAGACTAGCAACTTGTTTTAAAAGATGCGCAATGACAATGCACGCAGAAAAGTTCATCACAACGAAATCGAAAGTCATGTGGTTTAGCTGCCATTTTGATTTTTCGCACTTTAAAGTTTCCCGACCTCCTACTTTCGTTTTACATGATGGACAGGTAGAGGTTGCTGTAGCTTAATGCTTTTAGAGATCTTTGTGTAACTTTCAGGAATGACTGCTGATATGATATACTTATTAGGAACTTAGTCATATACGCGCTGAATCCTTTTATCGTCACTTGTGACTATATTTATTATTATTATTTTTATTTCAAGAATTTTGTTAACAAGATTCAGCCAAAACGGCTAAAGCAAATGCAGCCAAATTTCACATACAGAGAGCCCTTAATGTGGAATAGAACTGCGAAGCTTTTGGGCCAATTCGCTCCAACCATTATAGGTCCAGTTCGAATCCAAATGTCCTTTTTTAACATGGGAAACAATTTCAAAATGCATTTAGAGACTTGAAACTTTTTCTGAAAGATGCGCAATGTCAATGCGAGAAAAAAGGTAAATCATAGCGAATTCGTAAGTCACGTGGTTTAGCCGCCATCTTGGATTTTTTAACTTTTTCAAATTTTCTGACCCCATGTACCTTTGTGGATACACCACTCCGAAGATATTTGCACCTAAGAGCTGGAACTTTACTTATATATAGCTGAAACATTGGGGCATAACAAGTTTGTTCTTTTTTTAGGGAAGTCCTAATACTTTCTTCACAGTGACCTTTCAAAGTCAGGTAATTTTTGAAAAATGCAAACTTCAAGGGGACATAACTCAAATACCTACCCATGGAATTTTATGATTTTTGCAGGAGAGTAAGATTGGACTATGGTCTTTATGAATCAATAATAAAATCGCTCGCGAACAGTCATTTACGGTCATAATAGAGCAAAACTTTAACATGGGGGAAATTCTCAAAATCAACTTAGAGACTTGAAACCTTTTGCAAAAGATGCGCAATAACTGTGCGAGCAAAAACATAAATCATGACAAAGTTGTAGCTCTCGTGGTTTAGACGCCATATTGGTTTTCTTTGACATGTACATATTGGGTATACATAGTTCTAGGGACATGTTAGAAATGTGTAACTTGTTTTAAAAGATGCGCAATAACATTGTAAACATGTCTCAATTCATTATATTTCAAATAATTGAAGCATATATGCGCTGAATCCTTTTATCGTCGCTTGCGACTATATTTAAGGATTCAGCAAATTTTGCTGAATCCTTATTGTTATTGGCGTGTTTATTATTATTATTATTATTAAGGATTCAGCAATTTGCTGAATCCTTATTGTTATTGGCGTGTTTATTATTAAGGATTCAGCAATTTTGCTGAATCCTTATTGTTATTGGCGTGTTTATTATTATTATTATTATTTCAAGAATTTTGTTAGCAACATTCAGCCAAAACGGCTGAAGCAAATGCAGCCAAATTTCACATACAGATAGCCCTTTATGTGGAATAGAACTGCGAAGCTTTTGGGCCAATTCGCTCCAGCCATTAGAGGTCCAGTTCGAATCCAAGTGACCATTTTTAACATGGGTAATATTTTCAAAATGCACCTAGAGACTTGAAACTTCTTCTAAAATATGCACAATAACAATACGAGTAAAAAAGTAAATCATGGCGAATTCGTAGGTCACGTGGTTTAGCCGCCATTTTGAATTTAGACAGTTTTTACAATTTCCCGACCCCATGCACCTTTGACAATCTTCTCCTCTGAAGATAGCAGTATTTTGATGCTGAAACTTGCATATATCTACAGCTGAAACATTGGTGAATACATGGTGCTTTTTTTCAAAAGCGACATCTCATTACTTTTTTCACAATGACCTTTCAAAGTCATGCAATTTTTGAAAAATGCAAACTTCAAGGGGACATAACTCAAATACCTACCCATCGAATTTTATGATTTTTTCAGGAGAGTAAGATTGGACTATGGTCTTTGTGAAACAATAATAAAATCGCTCGCGAACAGTCATTTCCGGTCACAAAAGAGAACAACTTTAACATGGAGAAAATTTTCAAAAGCAACATAGAGACTTGAAACCTTTTGCAAAAGATGCGCAATAAATGTACGAGCAAAACAATAAATCATGACAAATGTGTAGCTCTCGTGGTTTAGCCGCCATATTGATTTTCTTTGACATGTTCATATAGGGTATAGATAGTTCTAGGGACATGCTAGAAACTTGTAACTTGTTTTAAAAGATGCGTAATAAAATTGTAAATTTGTCTCAATTCATTATATTTCAAATAATTAAATCACTCACTGGCTGAATCCTTTTGTCGTCGCTTGCGACTATATTTATTATTATTATTATTATTTTTATTATTTCACGAATTTTGTTAGCAAGATTCAGCCAAAACGACTGAAGCAAATCCAACCAAATTTCACATGCTGATAGCCCTTAATGTGGAATAGAACTGCGAAGCTTTTGGGTCAATTCGCTCGAGCCATTAGAGGTCCAGGTCGAATCCAAGTGTCCATTTTTAACATGGGGAAAATTTTCAAAATGCACTTAGAGACTTGAAACTTTTTTTGAAAGATGCGTAATGTCAATGCGAGCAAAACAGTAAATCGTGGCGAATTCGTAAGTCACGTGGTTTAGCCGCCATCTTGGATTTTTTAACTTTTTCAAATTTCCTGACCCTATGTACCTTTGCAGATGCACCACTCCGAAGATATTGGCACCTAAGAGCTGGAACTTTATTTCTATATAGCTGAAATATTGGGGAATAACAAGTTTGTTCGTTTTTTAGGGAATTCTTTATACTTTCTTCACAGTGACCTTTTAAAGTCAGGTAATTTTTGAAAAATGCAAACTTCAAGGGGACATAACTCAAATACCTACCCATGGAATTTTATGATTTTTTCAGGAGAGTAAGATTGGACTATGGTCTTTATGAATCAATAATAAAATCGCTCGCGAACAGTCATTTCCGGTCATAATAGAGAAAAACTTTAACATGGGGAAAATTTTCAAAATCAACATAGAGACTTGAAACTTGTTTCTAAAAATGCGCAATAATACTACGATCAATAAAGTAAACCATGACGAAGTTGTAGCTTACGTGGTTTAATCTGCGTTTCGATTTTCTTTACAATTCTTTGATTTTGTCATGTTCATATTGGGTATAGATAGTTCTAGGAACATGCTAGAAACTTGTAACTTGTTTTAAAAGATGCGCAGTAACATTGTAAATATGTCACAATTCATTATATTTAAAATAATTGAATCATTCACTTGCTGAATCCTTTTGTCGTCGCTTGCGACTATATTTATTATTTTTATTATTTCACGAATTTTGTTAGCAAGATTCAGCCAAAACGGCTGAAGCAAATGCAACCAAATTTTACATGCTGATAGCCCTTAATGTGGAATAGAACTGCGAAGCTTTTGGGCCAATTCGCTCCAGCCAGTAGAGGTCCAGTTCGAATCCAAGTGTCCATTTTTAACATGGTGAAAAATTTTAAAATGCACTTAGAGACTTGCAACTTTTTGTAAAAGATGCGTAATGTCAATGCGAGAAAAAAAGTAAATCATTGCGAATTGGTAAGTCACGTGGTTTAGCCGCCATCTTGGATTGTTAAACTTTTTCAAATTTTCTGACCCCATGTACCTTTGCGGATGCACCACTCCGAACATATTTGCACCAACGAGCTGAAACTTTTATTAATATATAGCTGAAACATTGGGGAATAACAAGTTTGTTCATTTATGGGCGAACTCCTAATACTTGCTTCACAGTGACCTTTCAAAGTCAGGCAATTTGTGAAAAATGCAAACTTCAAGGGGACATAACTCAAATACCTACCCATCGAATTTTATGATTTTTTCAGGAGAGTAAGATTGGACTATGGTCTTTAGGAATCAATCATAAAATCGCTCGCGAACAGTCATTTCCGGTCATAATAGAGAAAAACTTTAACATGGGGAAAATTTTCAAAATCAACATAGAGACTTGAAACTTGTTTCTTAAAATGCGCAATAACACTACGAGCAATAAAGTAAATCATGACGAAGTTGTAGCTTACGTGGTTTAGTCTGTGTTTCGATTTTCTTTACAATTCTTTGATTTTGTCATGTTCATATTGGGTATAGATAGTTCTAGGATCATGCTAGAAACTTGTAACTTGTTTTAAAAGATGCGCAGTAACATTGTAAATATGTCACAATTCATTATATTTAAAATAATTAAATCATTAACTTGCTGAATCCTTTTGTCGTCGCTTGCGACTATATTTATTAAGGATTCAGCCATTAGGCTGAATCCTTATTGTTATTGGCGTGTTTATTATTATTTTTATTATTTCAAGATTCTTGTGGAATCGACTTCTACAAGAAGGATTGCAGCTACAGCAACCAAACTTTACAGGTCGATAGCCCTTACTATGTAGTTGTGCAGCGTATCTTTTGGGCCCAATTGGTTCAGCCATTTAGGGTCCAGTTCGAATCTAAATGTCAATTTTTAACATGGGAAAAAAATGAAAAATGCAGCTAGAGACTTGCAACTTTTTTTAAAAGATGCGCAATAGCCATGCGAGAAAAAAAGTTAATCATGACGAATCTGTATGTCACGTGGTTGCGCCGCCATCTTGATTTTAAAAACTTTTTAAAATCTTCGGACCCCATGTACCTTTGCGGATACACCACTCCGAAGATATTTGCACCTAAGAGCTGCAACTTTAGTTATATAAAGCGGAAACATTGGGGAATAACAAGTTTGTTCCTTTTTAACGGAATTCTTAATACTTTCTTCACAGTGACCTTTTAAAGTCAGGCAATTTTTGAAAAATGCAAACTTCAAGGGGACATAACTCAAATACCTACCCATCGAATTTAATGATTTTTTCAGGAGAGTAAGATTGGACTATGGTCTTTATGAATCAATAATAAAATCGCTCGCGAACATTCATTTCCGGTCATAATAAAGAAAAATTTTAACATGGGGGATATTCTCAAAATCAACTTAGAGACTTGAAACCTTTTGCAAAAGATGCGCAATAACTGTGCGAGCAAAATAATAAATCATGACAAAGTTGTAGCTCTCGTGGTTTAGCCGCCATATTGGTTTTCTTTGACACCTACATATTGGGTATACATAGTTCTAGGGACATGTTAGAAACGTGTAACTTGTTTTAAAAGATGCGCAATAACATTGTTAACATGCCTCAATTCATTATATTTCAAATAATTGAAGCATATATGCGCTGAATCCTTTTATCGTCGCTTGCGACTATATTTATTATTATTTTTATTTCAAGAATTTTGTTAACAAGATTCAGCCAAAACGGCTAAAGCAAATGCAGCCAAATTTCACATACAGAGAGCCCTTAATGTGGAATAGAACTGCGAAGCTTTTGGGCCAATTCGCTCCAACCATTATAGGTCCAGTTCGAATCCAAATGTCCTTTTTTAACATGGGAAACAATTTCAAAATGCATTTAGAGACTTGAAACTTTTTCTGAAAGATGCGCAATGTCAATGCGAGAAAAAAGGTAAATCATAGCGAATTCGTAAGTCACGTGGTTTAGCCGCCATCTTGGATTTTTTAACTTTTTCAAATTTTCTGACCCCATGTACCTTTGTGGATACACCACTCCGAAGATATTTGCACCTAAGAGCTGGAACTTTACTTATATATAGCTGAAACATTGGGGCATAACAAGTTTGTTCTTTTTTTAGGGAAGTCCTAATACTTTCTTCACAGTGACCTTTCAAAGTCAGGTAATTTTTGAAAAATGCAAACTTCAAGGGGACATAACTCAAATACCTACCCATGGAATTTTATGATTTTTGCAGGAGAGTAAGATTGGACTATGGTCTTTATGAATCAATAATAAAATCGCTCGCGAACAGTCATTTACGGTCATAATAGAGCAAAACTTTAACATGGGGGAAATTCTCAAAATCAACTTAGAGACTTGAAACCTTTTGCAAAAGATGCGCAATAACTGTGCGAGCAAAAACATAAATCATGACAAAGTTGTAGCTCTCGTGGTTTAGACGCCATATTGGTTTTCTTTGACATGTACATATTGGGTATACATAGTTCTAGGGACATGTTAGAAATGTGTAACTTGTTTTAAAAGATGCGCAATAACATTGTAAACATGTCTCAATTCATTATATTTCAAATAATTGAAGCATATATGCGCTGAATCCTTTTATCGTCGCTTGCGACTATATTTAAGGATTCAGCACTAAAGTGCTGAATCCTTATTGTTATTGGCGTGTTTTATTATTATTATTATTATTATTATTATTAAGGATTCAGCACTAAAGTGCTGAATCCTTATTGTTATTGGCGTGTTTTATTATTATTATTATTATTATTCTTCCAGCGACCGCGTGGTCACGATTTCGGCCAAACGAAAAGAGCTAATGCAACCAAACTTTGCAAAATGACAGCTCTTACTACGAACTAGTCAAAATAAGCTTTTGGGCCCAATCGACACAAACGTTAAAGATCCAGTTCGATTCAAAGTTTCGATTTTTAACATGGGAAAATTATTCAAAATGCAGTTAGAGACTTGCAACCTTTTTTAAAAGATGCGCATTGACAGTGCGAGCAGAAAAGTAAATCATGACGATTTCGTTGGTCACGTGGTTTTGCCGCCATTTTGATTTTAGACACTTTTCAAAATTTCCCGACCCCATGCACCTTTGACAATCTTCTCCTCTGAAGATACAAGTATTAGAAAGCTCATATTTTCACATAACGTAGCTGATATATTGCTAACAAAAGTCATCAGACGGATTTTTGCAAATTCGCTATACTTTTTGCACAGTGATCTTTCAAAGTCCGACAATTTTTGAAAATCGCAAACTTCAAAGGGAGATAACTCATAAGATTTAATCGAAAATTTCAAGATTTTTCCAAGAAATGTAAGACAGTACTATTGTCTATACGAATCAACAATAAAATCGACGCTAAACAGTCATTTCCGGTTTTTGAGAACGGGTACATAATTATAGATAAATAACACTGACAATTTTAACATGGGGGGAATTTTCAAAATGCACTTAGAGAGTTAATTTTTTTTAAATATGATAGACAGTAACACTACAGACAAAAAAGTCAATCATAACAATTTTGTAAGATGTACGGTTTCGTCGCTATTCATGCGAAACTATTCACACAATTTGATCAACAGAAACAAAGGATGCAGGTCACGCCCATAGACTGTGTAAAAGTCGCAATTCCTTTGTTCTTCTACCACGGATCTTGTAAACACGACTTTTGCCAGAAGGAATCCGACTATTGCAACCAAACTTTGTAGGCTGATAGCCCTTACCATGTAGTTTTGCAGCGGAGCTTTTGGGCCCAATCAATCAAACCATTAAAGGTCCAGTACGATTCTAAAGTTCGATTTTTAACATGGGAATTTTTTTCATAGTTCACCTAGAGACTTGCAACTTTTTTTAAAAGATGCACAATGACAATGCACGCAGAAAAGTTAATCACAACGAATTCGAAAGTCACGTGGTTTAGCCGCCATTTTGATTGTTGTTGTTAAATCCGACTTTCGTTTTACATGATGGACAGGTAGAGGCTGCTGGAGCTTAATGCTTATAGAGATCTTCGTGTAACTTTCAGGAATGACTGCTGATATGATATACTTACTAGGAAATTAATCAAATATGCGCTGAATCCTTTTGTCGTCGCTTGCGACTATATTTATTATTATTATTCTTCCAGCGAGGGCGTGGTCACGATTTCGGCCAAACGAAAAGAGCTAATGCAACCAAACTTTGCAAACTGATAGCCCTTACTACGAACTACTAAAAATAAGCTTTTGGGCACAATCGACACAGCCATTAAAGGTCCAGTTCGATTCTAAATTTCGATTTTTAACATGGGAAAATTATTCAAAATTCCGCTAGAGACTTGCAACCTTTTTTAAAAGATGCGCATTGACAGTCCGAGCAGAAAAGTAAATCATGACGATGTCGTTGGTCACGTGGTTTCGCCGCCATTTTGATTTTAGACACTTTTCAAAATTTCCCGACCCCAGGTACCTTTGACAATCTTCTCCTCTGAAGATACAAGCATTAGAAAGCTCATATTTTCACATAATGTAGCTGATATATTGCTAACAAAAGTTATCAGACGAATTTTTGCAAATTCCCAATACTCTTTGCACAGTGACCTTTCAAAGTTCGACAATTTTTGAAAATTGCAAACTTCAAAGGAAGATAACTCATAAGATTTTACCAATAATTTCAAGATTTTTCCAGGAAATGTAAGACAGTACTATGGTCTATACGAATCAACAATAAAATCGACGCTGAACAGTCATTTCCGGTTTTTGAGGACGGGTACTTAATTATAGATAAATAACACTGAAAATTTTAACATGGGGGGAATTTTCAAAATGCACTTAGAGAGTTAATTTTTTTTTCATATGATAGACAGGAACACTACAGACAAAAAAGTCAATCATAACAATTTTGTAAGATGTACGGTTTCGTCGCTATTCATGCGAAACTATTTATACAATTTGAACAACAGAAACTAAGGATGCAGGTCACGCCCATAGACTGTGTAAAAGTCGCAATTCCTTTGTTCTTCTACCAGGGATCTTGTAAACACGACTTTTGCCAGAAGGAATGCGACTATTGCAGCCAAACTTTGTAGGCTGATAGCCCTTACCATGTAGTTTTGCAGCGGAGCTTTTGGGCCCAATCAATCAAACCATTAAAGGTCCAGTACGATTCTAAAGTTCGATTTTTAACATGGGAAATTTTTTCAAAGTTCACCTAGAGACTTGCAACTTTTTTTAAAAGATGCGCAATGACAATGCACGCAGAAAAGTTAATCACAACGAATTCGAAAGTCACGTGGTTTAGCCGCCATTTTGATTGTTGTTGATAAATCCGACTTTCGTTTTAAATGATGGACAGGTAGAAGCTGCTGTAGCTTAATGCTTTAGAGATCTTCCTGTAACTTTCAGGAATGACTGCTGATATGATATACTTACTAGGAAATTAATCAAATATGCGCTGAATCCTTTTATCGTCACTTGTGACTATATTTAAGGATTCAGCACTAAAGTGCTGAATCCTTATTGTTATTGGCGTGTTTTATTATTATTAAGGATTCAGCACTAAAGTGCTGAATCCTTATTGTTATTGGCGTGTTTTATTATTATTAAGGATTCAGAACTAAAGTTCTGAATCCTTATTGTTATTGGCGTGTTTTATTATTATTATTATTATTATTATTATTATTATTCTTCCACGGATTTTGTGGACAGCACTTCTACCAGAAGGAATGCAGCTAATGCAACCAAACTTTGCAGAATGATAGCCCTTACTGTCTAGTTTGATGCCGCTTCTTTTGAGCCCAATCGGCACAAACGTTAAAGGTCCAGTTCGATTCAAAGTTGCGATTTTTAACATAGGAAAATTATTCAAAATGCAGCTAGAGACTTGCAATCTTTTTCAAAAGATGCGCATTGATACTGCGAGCAGAAATGTAAATCATGACGATTTCGTTGGTCACGTGGTTTCGCCGCCATTTTAATTTTAGACACTTTTCAGAATTTCCCGACCCCATGCACATTTGACAATCTTCTCCTCTGAAGATACAAGCATTAGAAGGCTCAAATTTTCACATAATGTACCAGATATATTGCTAACAAAAATGACCTCATGGATTTTGCAAATTCGCAATACTCTTTGCACGGTGACCTTTCAAAGTTCGACAATTTTTGAAAATTGCAAACTTCAAAGGGAGATAACTCATAAGATTTAACCAATAATTTCAAGATTTTTCCAGGAAATGTAAGACAGTACTATGGTGTATACGAATCAACAATAAAATCGACGCTGAACAGTCATTTCCGGTTTTTGAGGACGGGTACTTAATTATAGATAAATAACACTGAAAATTTTAACATGGGGGGAATTTTCAAAATGCACTTAGAGAGTTAAATTTTTTTTCATATGATAGACAGGAACACTACAGACAAAAAAGTCAATCATAACAATTTTGTAAGATGTACGGTTTCGTCGCTATTCATGCGAAACTATTTACACAATTTGAACAACAGAAACTAAGGATGCAGGTCACGCCCATAGACTGTGTAAAAGTCGCAATTCCTTTGTTCTTCTACCAGGGATCTTGTAAACACGACTTTTGCCGGAAGGAATGCGACTATTGCAGCCAAACTTTGTAAGCTGATGGCCCTTATCATGTAGTTTTGCAGCGGAGCTTTTGGGCCCAATCAATCAAACCATTAAAGGTCCAGTACGATTCTAAAGTTCGATTTTTAACATGGGAAATTTTTTCAAAGTTCACCTAAAGACTTGCAACTTTTTTTAAAAGATGCGCAATGACAATGCACGCAGAAAAGTTAATCACAACGAATTCGAAAGTCACGTGGTTTAGCCGCCATTTTGATTGTTGTTGATAAATCCGACTTTCATTGTACATGATGGACAGGTAGAGGCTGCTGTAGCTTAATGCTTATAGAGATCTTCCTGTAACTTTCAGGAATGACTGCTGATATGATATACTTACTAGGAATTTAACCAAATATGCGCTGAATCCTTTTATCGTCACTTGTGACTATATTTAAGGATTCAGCACTAAAGTGCTGAATCCTTATTGTTATTGGCGTGTTTTATTATTCTTCCAGCGATTTTTGTCCGCAGCACTTCTACCAGAAGGAATGCAGCTAATGCAACCAAACTTTGCAGGATCATAGCCCTTACTGTCTTGTTTTATGCCGCTTCTTTTGGGCCCAATCGGCACAAACGTTAAAGGTCCAGTTCGATTCAAAGTTCCGATTTTTAACATGGGCAAAATTTTCAAAATGCAGCTAGAGACTTGCAACTTTTATTAAAAGACGCGCATTGACAAAGCAAGCAGAAAAGTAAATCATGACGATATCGTTGGTCACGTGGTTTCGCCGCCATTTTGATTTTAGACACTTTTCAAAATTTCCCGACCCCATGTACCTTTGACAATCTTCTCCTCTGAAGATACAAGCATTAGAAAGCTCATATTTTCACATAATGTAGCTGATATATTGCTAACAAAAATGACCTCACGGATTTTGGAAATTCGCAATACATTTTGCACAGTATGTATTTGAAATCTGGTGATTTTTCAAAAAGCGCAAATTTCAAGGGGACATAACTCAAAAACCTACCCGTCGATTTTGATAATTTTTTCAGGAGAGTCAGATTGGACTAAAGTCTTTATGAATCAATAATAAAATCGCTCGCGTACAGTCATTCCCGGCCACAATTAATGTTAAAGTTTCTAAAAATATGAAAAGTTGCGTTTTTGGTGAGTTTTTGTAAATTCATAACTTAATAACCATAACTTGTAGAATGTTGTGTAATACCTCATCAGATAGACAAAACATTAACCTAACTTCGGAAATTAACACTAGTACAATAGTGTTCATAACCAATGAGTCACAGGTCTTTTACGTCGGACAGTTTGTACCTTCTTTCTAAATTGACAATGGTCACATTTGTAGTGTGTCTTTGTTTCCTCATAACTCAACAATGCAAAATCATAGTACGCTGTTTAATACATAACCAGAATGGGAAAGGATTACTCTAAATACAGAAAGCTTAATCAGTTTGATAATTAACATAACCAATGAGCTATAAGCATTTTCTTTTGATCAATTGCGACTTTCATTTTGTACTGTAAACAAAGGGGGTAAATCCTACTTTCGTTTTACATGATGGACAGGTAGAGGCTGCTGTAGCTTAATGCTTTTACAGATCTTCGTGAAACTTTCAAGAATGACTGCTGATATGATGTACTTATTAGGAAATTAATCAAATATGCGCTGAATCCTTTTATCGTCACTTGTGACTATATTTATTAAGGATTCAGCACTAAAGTGCTGAATCCTTATTGAGATTGGCGTGTTTTATTATTATTATTTTTATTTCAAAAAGTTTGGCTCAAGTTGTAGCAAAAACGGCTACAGCAAATGCAACCAAATTTTACAGGCTGATAGCCCTTGCCCTGGAATCGAACAAATAAGCTTTTGGGCCCAATCGCCCCAGCCATTAAAGGTGCAGTTCGAATCTAAGCTTCGAAATTTAACATGGGAAAAAACTGAAAAATGCAGCTAGAGACTTGCAACTTTTTTTAAAAGATGCGCATTGACAGTGCTAGCAGAAAAGTAAATCATGACGATTGCGTTGGTCACGTGGTTTCGCCGCCATTTTGATTTTAGACACTTTTCAAAATGTCCCGACCCCATGCACCTTTGACAATCTTCTCCTCTGAAGATACTAGCATTACAAAGCTCATATTTTCACATAATGTAGCTGATGTATTTCTTACTAAAATGACCTCACGGATTTTGCAAATTCACAATACTTTTTGCACAGTGACCTTTCAAAGTCCGACAATTTTTGAAAATCGCAAACTTCAAAGGGAGATAACTCATAAGGTTTAATCAAAAATTTCAAGATTTTTACAAGAAATGTAAGACAGTACTATTGTCTATACGAATCAACAATAAAATCGACGCTGAACAGTCATTTCCGGTTTTTGAGAACGGGTACATTATTATAGATAAATAACACTGACAATTTTAACATGGGGGGAATTTTCAAAATGCACTTAGAGAGTAAATTTTTTTTTTCATATGATAGACAGTAACACTACAGACAAAAAAGTCAATCATAACAATTTTGTAAGATGTACGGTTTCGTCGCTATTTATGCGAAACTATTCATACAATTTGAACAAAACAGACAAAGGATGCAGGTCACGCCCATAGACTGTGTAAAAGTCGCAATTCCTTTGTTCTTCTACCACGGATCTTGTAAACACGACTTTTGCCAGAAGGAATGCGACTATTGCAACCAAACTTTGCAGGCTGATAGCCCTTACCATGTAGTTTTGCGGCGCAGCTTTTGGGCCCAATCAATCAAGCCATTAAAGGTCCAGTTCGATTCTAAAGTTCGATTTTTAACATGGGCAATTTTTTTCAAAATGCACCTAAAGACTTGAAATTTTGTTTAAAAGATCCGCAATGACAATGTACGCAGAAAAGTTAATCACAACGAATTCGAAAGTCACGTGGTTTAGCCGCCATTTTGATTGTTGTTGATAAAACCTACTTTCATTTTACATGATGGACAGGTAGAGGCTCCTGTGGCTTAACGCTTTTACAGATCTTCGTGTATCTTTCAGGAATGACTGCTGATATGATGTACCTGCTAGGAAATTAATCAAATATGCGCTGAATCCTTTTATCGTCACTTGTGACTATATTTATTATTAAGGATTCAGAACTAAAGTTCTGAATCCTTATTGTTATTGGCGTGTTTTATTATTATTATTATTATTATTATTATTATTATTATTATTCTTCCACGGATTTTGTGGACAGCACTTCTACCAGAAGGAATGCAGCTAATGCAACCAAACTTTGCAGAATGATAGCCCTTACTGTCTAGTTTGATGCCGCTTCTTATGGGCCCAATCGGCACAAACGTTAAAGGTCCAGTTCGATTCAAAGTTTCGATTTTTAACATGTGAAAAAACTGAAAAATGCAGCTAGAGACTTGCAACTTGTTTTAAAAGATGCGCAATGGCATTGCGAGCAGAAAAGTAAATCATGACGATTGCGTTGGTCACGTGGTTTCGCCGCCATTTTAATTTTAGACACTTTTCAAAATTTCCCGACCCCATGCACCTTTGACAATCTTCTCCTCTGAAGATACAAGCATTAATAAGCTCAAATTTTCACATAATGTAGCAGATATATTGCTAACAAAAATGACCTCATGGATTTTGCAAATTCGCAATACTCTTTGCACAGTGACCTTTCAAAGTTCGACAATTTTTGAAAATCGCAAACTTCAAAGGGAGATAACTCATAAGGTTTAACCAATAATTTCAAGATTTTTCCAGGAAATGTAAGACAGTATTATGGTCTATACGAATCAACAATAAAATCGACGCTGAACAGTCATTTCCGGTTTTTGAGGACGGGTACTTAATTATAGATAAATAACACTGAAAATTTTAACATGGGGGGAATTTTCAAAATGCACTTAGAGAGTTAATTTTTTGTTCATATGATAGACAGGAACACTACAGACAAAAAA
Source organism: Gibbula magus (assembly GCA_936450465.1). NCBI lineage: Eukaryota > Metazoa > Mollusca > Gastropoda > Trochida > Trochidae > Gibbula > Gibbula magus. The sequence goes on from OW388295.1 coordinate 48,812,188, forward strand.
GTCAATCATAACAATTTTGTAAGATGTACGGTTTCGTCGCTATTCATGCGAAACTATTTACACGATTTGAACAACAGAAACTAAGGATGCAGGTCACGCCCATAGACTGTGTAAAAGTCGCAATTCCTTTGTTCTTCTACCAGGGATCTTGTAAACACGACTTTTGCCGGAAGGAATCCGACTATTGCAGCCAAACTTTGTAGGCTGATAGCCCTTACCATGTTGTTTTGCAGCGGAGCTTTTGGGCCTAATCAATCAAACCATTAAAGGTCCAGTACGATTCTAAAGTTCGATTTTTAACATGGGAAATTTTTTCAAAGTTCACCTAGAGACTTGCAATTTTGTTTAAAAGATGCGCAATGACAATGCACGCAGAAAAGTTAATCACAACGAATTCGAAAGTTACGTGGTTTAGCCGCCATTTTGATTGTTGTTGATAAATCCGACTTTCGTTTTACATGATGGACAGGTAGAGGCTGCTGGAGCTTAATGCTTATAGAGATCTTCGTGTAACTTTCAGGAATGACTGCTGATATGATATACTTACTAGGAAATTAATCAAATATGCGCTGAATCCTTTTATCGTCACTTGTGACTATATTTATTATTTTTATTATTATTATTTTGTTAGCAGGATTCAGCCAAAACGGCTGAAGCAAATTCAACCAAACTTCACAGTCTGACAGTCATTATTCAGGACTCGCCAGGCGAAGCTTTTGGGCCTATTCGATCCAGCCATTAGAGGTCCAGTTCGAATCCAAATGTCCATTTTTAACATGGGGAAATTTTTTTAAATGCCCGTAGAGAAATGATTCTTTTTTTAAAAGATGTGCAATGTCAATACGAATGAAAAAGTAAATCATGGCGAATTCGTCAGTCACGTGGTTTAGCCGCCATATTATTTTATTGCACTTTTGAACATTTCCTGACGCCATGCACATTTGACAATCTTCTCCTCTGAAGATATAAACACTAGAGAGCTGCTATTTGCACATGATGTAGCTGAGTCGTTACATATATTGGCGATACCATAACGGACTCTAATTCGCAATACTTGTTTCACAGTGAGTACTTGAAGTGTGTTAATTTTGCAAAAAGTGCAAATTTCAAACTTCAATAGCTCAAAAACTATATAAGATAATTTCATAAAACCTTCACCAAAATGTGGGCAAGAATATTCCCTATCGATTAGGGCTATATAGAATTTCGGCCGTAATAATAGATTTTTGGCTATTTAAAAAAAACTGAAAATGTACTGAAAATTCGCGATTTTGAGGGTGTGCGTCTTTAAAAATCTTCTTCTAAATCCCGGCAACACATGAAGCTATGTATAATAGCTCATCTGAAAGGTGAATAAATGGTTTACAAAATGACCTGACAAAGTTTTGAATTTCATGTTAGAACTAAAGTAATCTGCCCTTGAATATGGTATTTTTTTTAGATGTTCGCTTTTCGCCTTCATGTTCAAAGGGACATAACTCTGTAACAAACTGACTTATTTCAAAGTTACTGACTGCAATCTCTTTCTTATAACAAGCTTCACAATTCCTCATCATATCACTATCATATAAAAGTTGATAATTTCGGCACAATTTGAACAAAGAAACAAATAATTTGAATTTTGTGATTTTGAGAATTTTCGAGCGGTACTTTCTTTGAAGAATTTTCGATCATAAACCACTAAAGATATCGATATGTTTAATAGCTCATTTTTAAGATGAGATGTCATTTATTTTTAATAATAAATATCAAACAATTATCTGTCATAGTTTACGTATGACAAGTCATAGAACATTGTCAATTTTCAAAAATCGTCATTTTCATAGAAATTAAAACGATTATAACTTTTTAACTAATTACGATATTGACACATTAATTGCATCTACCTAAGCGTATTTTCAAGAAAAACTTGTTTATGTTAACCCCTTCCATCAAATAGTTAATAGTTAAGTTTCAAACATCGCAAACGTGGTCTAGAGGTCTGAAAATAAGCATTTTTGAGTATTTTCCTGAATATTCAAAAGAAGATACTGCATTAATTATGTATGCAATATAAATAATGATTACATTTACTTAAGTGGAAATTAAGGCACAACATGTTTATGTTACACCTTTATATGAAAATGTTAACCGTCTTAACTTAATCATGAGAAACATAATGTAGGGGTCCATTAATATATCATTTTTCCAATTTCACTTCGAGACTTGCAGTGCATGTAAAATGTGGGTCTTAATAATCCTACAGACATGCTAGAGACATGCAACTTTCTTTAAAAGATGCACAATAACAATAGAAGGATAACTTCATTCATTACATTTAATTTATTAAACGCTGAATCCTTTTATCGTCACTTGTGACTATATTTATTATTATTATTATTCCACGGATTTTGTTAACACGACTTCTACCAGAAGGAATGCAGCTAATACTACAAAACTTTGCAAGATGATCGCCCTTACTGCCTAGTTTCATGCCGAAGCTCTTGGGCCCAATCGTCCAAACCATTAAAGGTCCAGTTCGAATCTAAAGTTCGATTTTTAACATGGGAAAATTCTTTAAAATGCAGCTAGAGACTTGCAACTTGTTTTAAAAGATGCGCATTGGCAGTGCGAGAAGAAAAGTAAATCATGACGATTTCGTTGGTCACGTGGTTTCGCCGCCATTCTGATTTTAGACACTTTTCAATATTTCCGAAACCCATGCACCTTTGACAATCTTCTTCTCTGAAGATACAAGCATTAGAAAGCTCATATTTTTACATAATGTAGCTGATATATGGCTAACCAAAATGACCTCACGGATTTTGCAAATTCGCAATACTTTTTGCACAGTAGGTATTTGAAATCTGTTGATTTTTCAAAAAGCGCAAACTTCAAGGGGACATAACTCAAAAACCTACCCGTCGATTTTGATGATTTTTTCAGGAGAGTAAGATTGGACTGAAGTCTTTATGAATCAATAATAAAATCGCTCGCGTACAGTCATTCCCGGCCACAATTAAGCTTCCAATTTCTAAAAATATCAAAAATCATGCTTTTGGTGAGTTTTTTTAAATTCATAACATAATAACCAAATCTTCTAGAATAGAGTTTGATACCTCACCAGAGAGACAAAACATTTTCCTAAATACGAAAATTGAAATTAATAGAATAGTGTTCATAATGGACGAGTTACGGGTATTTTAAGTTTGACAGTTCCTGCTTTCTTTCTAAATTGATGATTGTCACGTTTGTAGTGTGTCTTTGTTTTGTCATAATTCAACAATGCAATATCGTAGAACCTTGTTTAATATCTCGTCAGAATGGGAAAGGATTGCTCTAAATGGGGAAAGAATAATTAGTTTGATAATAAACATAACAAATGTGCTATAAGCCTTTTCTTTTGATCAATTGCGACTTTCCGTTTGTACTGTAAACAAAGGGGGTAAATCCTACTTTCGTTTTACATGATGGACAGGTAGAGGCTGCTGTAGCTTAATGCTTTTACAGATCTTCGTGTAACTTTCAAGAATGACTGCTGATATGACGTAGTTAATAGGAAATTAATCAAATATGCGCTGAATCCTTTTATCGTCACTTGTGACTATATTTATTATTATTCTTCTTCCACGGATTTTGTGGACAGCACTTCTACCAGAAGGAATGCAGCTAATGCAACCAAACTTTGCAGAATGATAGCCCTTACTGTCTAGTTTGATGCCGCTTCTTTTGAGCCCAATCGGCACAAACGTTAAAGGTCCAGTTCGATTCAAAGTTGCGATTTTTAACATGGGAAAATTATTCAAAATGCAGCTAGAGACTTGCAACCTTTTTCAAAAGATGCGCATTGATACTGCGAGCAGAAAAGTAAATCATGACGATTTCGTTGGTCACGTGGTTTCGCCGCCATTTTAATTTTAGACACTTTTCAGAATTTCCCGACCCCATGCACCTTTGACAATCTTCTCCTCTGAAGATACAAGCATTAGAAGGCTCAAATTTTCACATAATGTAGCAGATATATTGCTAACAAAAATGACCTCATGGATTTTGCAAATTCGCAATACTCTTTGCACGGTGACCTTTCAAAGTTCGACAATTTTTGAAAATCGCAAACTTCAAAGGGAGATAACTCATAAGATTTAACCAATAATTTCAAAATTTTTCCGGGAAATGTAAGACAGTACTATGGTCTATACGAATCAACAATAAAATCGACGCTGAACAGTCATTTCCGGCTTTTGAGGACGGGTACTTAATTATAGATAAATAACACTGAAAATTTTAACATGGGGGGAATTTTCAAAATGCACTTAGAGAGTTAATTTTTTTTTCATATGATAGACAGGAACACTACAGACAAAAAAGTCAATCATAACAATTTTGTAAGATGTACGGTTTCGTCGCTATTCATGCGAAACTATTTACACAATTTGAACAACAGAAACTAAGGATGCAGGTCACGCCCATAGACTGTGTAAAAGTCGCAATTCCTTTGTTCTTCTACCAGGGATCTTGTAAACACGACTTTTGCCGGAAGGAATGCGACTATTGCAGCCAAACTCTGTAGGCTGATAGCCCTTACCATGTAGTTTTGCAGCGGAGCTTTTGGGCCCAATCAATCAAACCATTAAAGGTCCAGTACGATATTCTAAAGTTCGATTTTTAACATGGGAGATTTTTTCAAAGTTCACCTAGAGACTTGCAACTTTTTTTAAAAGATGCGCAATGACAATGCACGCAGAAAAGTTAATCACAACGAATTCGAAAGTCACATGGTTTAGCCACCATTTTGATTGTTGTTGATAAGTCCGACTTTCGTTTTACATGATGGACAGGTAGAGGCTGCTGTAGCTTAATGCTTATAGAGATCTTCCTGTAACTTTCAGGAATGACTGCTGATATGATATACTTACTAGGAAATTAATCAAATATGCGCTGAATCCTTTTATCGTCACTTGTGACTATATTTATTATTATTTTTATTTCAAGAAAGTTTGGCTCAAGTTTTAGCAAAAACGGCTAAAGCAAATGCAACCAAATTTTACAGGCTGATACCCCTTGCCCTGGAATCGAACAAATAAGCTTTTGGGCCCAATCGCCCCAACCATTAAAGGTGCAGTTCGAATCTAAGCTTCGAAATTTAACATGGGAAAAAACTTTAAAATGCAGCTAGAGACTTGCAACCTTTTTTAAAAGATGCGCATTGACAATGCGAGCAGAAAAGTTAATCATGACGATTTCGTTGGTCACGTGGTTTCGCCGCCATTTTGATTTTAGACACTTTTCAAAATTTCCGAAACCCATGCACCTTTGACAATCTTCTCCTCTGAAGATACAAGCATTAGAAAGCTCATATTTACACATAATGTAGCTTATATATTGCTAACAAAAATGACCTCACGGATTGTGCAAATTCACAATACTTTTTGCACAGTGACCTTTCAAAGTCCGACAATTTTTGAAAATCGCAAACTTCGAAGGGAGATAACTCATAAGATTTAATCGAAAATTTCAAGATTTTTCCAAGAAATGTAAGACAGTACTAATGTCTATAAGAATCAACAATGAAATCGACGCTATACAGTCATTTCCGGTTTTTGAGGACGGGTACTTAATTATAGATAAATAACACTGAAAATTTTAACATGGGGGGAATTTTCAAAATGCACTTAGAGAGTTAATTTTTTTTTCATATGATAGACAGGAACACTACAGACAAAAAAGTCAATCATAACAATTTTGTAAGATGTACGGTTTCGTCGCTATTCATGCGAAACTATTTACACAATTTGAACAATAGAAACTAAGGATGCAGGTCACGCCCATAGACTGTGTAAAAGTCGCAATTCCTTTGTTCTTCTACCAGGGATCTTGTAAACACGACTTTTGCCGGAAGGAATGCGACTATTGTAGCCAAACTTTGTAGGCTGATAGCCCTTACCATGTAGTTTTGCAGCGGAGCTTTTGGGCCCAATCAATCAAACCATTAAAGGTCCAGTACGATTCTAAAGTTCGATTTTTAACATGGGACATTTTTTCAAAGTTAACCTAGAGACTTGCAACTTTTTTTAAAAGATGTGCAATGACAATGCACGCAGAAAAGTTAATCACAACGAATTCGAAAGTCACGTGGTTTAGCCGCCATTTTGATTGTTGTTGATAAATCCGACTTTCGTTTTACATGATGGACAGGTAGAGGCTGCTGTAGCTTAATGCTTATAGAGATCTTCCTGTAACTTTCAGGAATGACTGCTGATATGATATACTTACTAGGAAATTAATCAAATATGCGCTGAATCCTTTTATCGTCACTTGTGACTATATTTATTATTATTATTATTCCACGGATCTTGTAAACACGACTTTTGCCAGAAGGAATGCAGCTATTGCAACCAAATTGTGTAGGCTGATAGCCCTTACCATGTAGTTTTGCAGCGAAGCTTTTGGGCCCAATCAATCAAGCCATTAAAGGTCCAGTTCGATTCTAAAGTTCGATTTTTAACATGGGAAATTTCTTCAAAATGCACCTAGAGACTTGCAACTTTTTCCAAAAGATCCGCAATGACATTGCGAGCAATAAAGAAAATCATGACGAAATCGTCAGTCACTTGGTTTAGCCGCCATCTTGGATGTTTTAACTTTTTCAAATTCTCCGACCCCATGTACTTTTGCGGAAACACCACTCCGAAGATACTAGCAGCTAAGAGCTGAAACTCTATTTATATATAGCTGACACATTGGGGAATAACAAGTTTGTTCTTGTTTGTGCGAATTCCTAATACTTTTTTCACAATGACCTTTCAAAGTCGGACAATTTTTTAAAATCGCTAACTTCAAAGGGAGATAACTCATAAGGTTTAACCAATAATTTCAAGATTTTTCCAGGAAATGTAAGACAGTACTATGGTCTATACGAATCAACAATAAAATCGACGCTGTACAGTCATTTCCGGTTTTTGAGGACGGGTACTTAATTATAGATAAATAACACTGAAAATTTTAACATGGGGGGAATTTTCAAAATGCACTTAGAGAGTTAATTTTTTTTTCATATGATAGACAGGAACACTACAGACAAAAAAGTCAATCATAACAATTTTGTAAGATGTACGGTTTCGTCGCTATTCATGCGAAATTATTTACACAACTTGAACAACATAAACTAAGGATGCAGGTCACGCCCATAGACTGTGTAAAAGTCGCAATTCCTTTGTTCTTCTACCAGGGATCTTGTAAACACGACTTTTGCCGGAAGGAATTCGACTATTGCAGCCAAACTTTGTAGGCTGATATCCCTTACCATGTAGTTTTGCAGCGGAGCTTTTGGGCCCAATCAATCAAACCATTAAAGGTCCAGTACGATTCTAAAGTTCGATTTTTAACATGGGAAATTTTTTCAAAGTTCACCTAGAGACTTGCAACTTTTTTTAAAAGATGCGCAATGACAATGCACGCAGAAAAGTTAATCACAACGAATTCGAAAGTCACGTGGTTTAGCCGCCATTTTGATTGTTGTTGATAAATCCGACTTTCGTTTTACATGATGGACAGGTAGAGGCTGCTGTAGCTTAATGCTTATAGAGATCTTCCTGTAACTTTCAGGAATGACTGCTGATATGATATACTTATTAGGAAATTAATCAAATATGCGCTGAATCCTTTTATCGTCACTTGTGACTATATTTATTTGTACGATTTTGTGTAACAGATTCTGAAGTAACGGCTGATCCGATTTACATGAAACTTTCAAGGATGGTAGCATTCATCAAAATCTTGCCTCGTATCGTGGCGGAATTTCGATTTTTTGCCTCATTAAAGGTCCAGTTCGATTCTAATCTTCAAAATTTAACATTGGAAATTTTTGAAAAATGCACTTAGAGACATGCAATTTTTTTTAAAAGATGCGCAATGACAATGCGAGCAAAAAAGTAAATCAGCCCGACTTCGTACGTCACATTGTTTAGACGCCATTTTCATTTTTAAAACTTTTTTCAATGTTCCGACCCCATGTACCTTTGACAATCTTCTCCTCTGAAGATACTTGCACCACGAAGCTGAAACTTATACATATGTGTAGCTGAGGCATTGGTGAATACATGGTGTTGTTTTTCAAGAGTGTACTGTTAATACTTTTTGCACAATGAACTTTCAAAGTCTGCCGAAATTGGCCGATTTGTCACACGGGACCTATTTCAAAGGGACATAACTCAAAAAGTTGCAATCTCAATTGCGTGAAATTTTAAGGGAGACTACATAAGTAGTGTGTCCATAGGAATCTATAACAACATCGCTCGAGTACAGTCATTTACGGTTTCAATTAAAGCTGAAAAATGACAGAAAATCAAAATCAACGATAATGGGACCTACTTCAAGGGGACATAACTCATTCAGTTAAACTCACAACTACATTAAATGTTCAGGTATACTAGATAAATATAGTGTCTTTAGGAATGAATAATAATATCACTCGAGTACAGTCACTTCCGGTCACAATTAAGGCTGAAAAAATGACAGAAAAATCAAGATTTTGATTTCGTGTTGCGCGGGACCTACTTTAAGGGGCCATTACTCAAAAAGTTGTATTTTAAATTGCATGAATTTTTCAGATATGCTAGATATATATACTGTCTAGAGGAATCAATAATAACATCGCTCAGATTCAGTCATTTCCGGTCACAATAAAGGCTCAAAAATGGCAAAAAATCAAGATTTTGATTTTTAAAATGGGAAAACATTTTTTAAAAATAATTCTGCCACCCAATGCAGATTTAAGACATATTACAATGTTCCTGGCATTGCTGCCAATGATTTAAGGTGAATATTTACTGTTTTCATTAGGTCTTCAGACAAGGTCTGAAAGACCTATTGTTATTAGGTCTTCAGACAAGGTCTGAAAGACCTATTGTTATTGTCCTGATTCTTTTTATTATTATTTGTACGATTTTGTGTAACAGATTCTGAAGTAACGGCTGATCCGATTTACATGAAACGTTCAAGGATGGTAGCATTCATCAAAATCTTGCCTCGTATCGTGGCGGAATTTCGATTTTTTGCCTCAGTAAAGGTCCAGTTCGATTCTAATCTTCAAAATTTAACATTGGAAATTTTTGAAAAATGCACTTAGAGACATGCAATTTTTTTTAAAAGATGCGCAATGACAATGCGAGCAAAAAAGTAAATCAGCCCGACTTCGTACGTCACATTGTTTAGACGCCATTTTCATTTTTAACACTTTTTTCAATGTTCCGACCCCATGTACCTTTGACAATCTTCTCCTCTGAAGATACTTGCACCACGAAGCTGAAACTTATACATATGTGTAGCTGAGGCATTGGTGAATACATGGTGTTGTTTTTCAAGAGTGTACTGTTAATACTTTTTGCACAATGAACTTTCAAAGTCTGCCGAAATTGGCCGATTTGTCACACGGGACCTATTTCAAAGGGACATAACTCAAAAAGTTGCAATCTCAATTGCGTGAAATTTTAAGGGAGACTACATAAGTAGTGTGTCTATAGGAATCTATAACAACATCGCTCGAGTACAGTCATTTACGGTTTCAATTAAAGCTGAAAAATGACAGAAAATCAAAATCAACGATAATGGGACCTACTTCAAGGGGACATAACTCATTCAGTTAAACTCACAACTACATTAAATGTTCAGGTATACTAGATAAATATAGTGTCTTTAGGAATGAATAATAATATCACTCGAGTACAGTCACTTCCGGTCACAATTAAGGCTGAAAAAATGACAGAAAAATCAAGATTTTGATTTCGTGTTGCGCGGGACCTACTTTAAGGGGCCATTACTCAAAAAGTTGTATTTTAAATTGCATGAATTTTTCAGATATGCTAGATATATACACTGTCTAGAGGAATCAATAATAACATCGCTCAGATTCAGTCATTTCCGGTCACAATAAAGGCTCAAAAATGGCAAAAAATCAAGATTTTGATTTTTAAAATGGGAAAACATTTTTTAAAAATAATTCTGCCACCCAATGCAGATTTAAGACATATTACAATGTTCCTGGCATTGCTGCCAATGATTTAAGGTGAATATTTACTGTTTTCATTAGGTCTTCAGACAAGGTCTGAAAGACCTATTGTTATTGTCCTGATTCTTTTTATTATTATTTGTACGATTTTGTGTGACAGATTCTGAAGTAACGGCTGATCCGATTTACATGAAACTTTCAAGGATGGTAGCATTCATCAAAATCTTGCCTCGTATCGTGGCGGAATTTCGATTTTTTGCCTCATTAAAGGTCCAGTTCGATTCTAATCTTCAAAATTTAACATTGGAAATTTTTGAAAAATGCACTTAGAGACATGCAATTTTTTTTAAAAGATGCGCAATGACAATGCGAGCAAAAAAGTAAATCAGCCCGACTTCGTACGTCACATTGTTTAGACGCCATTTTCATTTTTAACACTTTTTTCAATGTTCCGACCCCATGTACCTTTGACAATCTTCTCCTCTGAAGATACTTGCACCACGAAGCTGAAACTTATACATATGTGTAGCTGAGGCATTTGTGAATACATGGTGTTGTTTTTCAAGAGTGTACTGTTAATACTTTTTGCACAATGAACTTTCAAAGTCTGCCGAAATTGGCCGATTTGTCACACGGGACCTATTTCAAAGGGACATAACTCAAAAAGTTGCAATCTCATTTGCGTGAAATTTTAAGGGAGACTACATAAGTAGTGTGTCTATAGGAATCTATAACAACATCGCTCGAGTACAGTCATTTACGGTTTCAATTAAAGCTGAAAAATGACAGAAAATCAAAATCAACGATAATGGGACCTACTTCAAGGGGACATAACTCATTCAGTTAAACTCACAACTACATTAAATGTTCAGGTATACTAGATAAATATAGTGTCTTTAGGAATGAATAATAATATCACTCGAGTACAGTCACTTCCGGTCACAATTAAGGCTGAAAAAATGACAGAAAAATCAAGATTTTGATTTCGTGTTGCGCGGGACCTACTTTAAGGGGCCATTACTCAAAAAGTTGTATTTTAAATTGCATGAATTTTTCAGATATGCTAGATATATACACTGTCTAGAGGAATCAATAATAACATCGCTCAGATTCAGTCATTTCCGGTCACAATAAAGGCTCAAAAATGGCAAAAAATCAAGATTTTGATTTTTAAAATGGGAAAACATTTTTTTTAAAATAATTCTGCCACCCAATGCAGATTTAAGACATATTACAATGTTCCTGGCATTGCTGCCAATGATTTAAGGTGAATATTTACTGTTTTCATTAGGTCTTCAGACAAGGTCTGAAAGACCTATTGTTATTGTCCTGATTCTTTTTATTATTATTTGTACGATTTTGTGTAACAGATTCTGAAGTAACGGCTGATCCGATTTACATGAAACTTTCAAGGATGGTAGCATTCATCAAAATCTTGCCTCGTATCGTGGCGGAATTTCGATTTTTTGCCTCATTAAAGGTCCAGTTCGATTCTAATCTTCAAAATTTAACATTGGAAATTTTTGAAAAATGCACTTAGAGACATGCAATTTTTTTTAAAAGATGCGCAATGACAATGCGAGCAAAAAAGTAAATCAGCCCGACTTCGTACGTCACATTTTTTAGACGCCATTTTCATTTTTAACACTTTTTTCAATGTTCCGACCCCATGTACCTTTGACAATCTTCTCCTCTGAAGATACTTGCACCACGAAGCTGAAACTTATACATATGTGTAGCTGAGGCATTGGTGAATACATGGTGTTGTTTTTCAAGAGTGTACTGTTAATACTTTTTGCACAATGAACTTTCAAAGTCTGCCGAAATTGGCCGATTTGTCACACGGGACCTATTTCAAAGGGACATAACTCAAAAAGTTGCAATCTCATTTGCGTGAAATTTTAAGGGAGACTACATAAGTAGTGTGTCTATAGGAATCTATAACAACATCGCTCGAGTACAGTCATTTACGGTTTCAATTAAAGCTGAAAAATGACAGAAAATCAAAATCAACGATAATGGGACCTACTTCAAGGGGACATAACTCATTCAGTTAAACTCACAACTACATTAAATGTTCAGGTATACTAGATAAATATAGTGTCTTTAGGAATGAATAATAATATCACTCGAGTACAGTCACTTCCGGTCACAATTAAGGCTGAAAAAATGACAGAAAAATCAAGATTTTGATTTCGTGTTGCGCGGGACCTACTTTAAGGGGCCATTACTCAAAAAGTTGTATTTTAAATTGCATGAATTTTTCAGATATGCTAGATATATACACTGTCTAGAGGAATCAATAATAACATCGCTCAGATTCAGTCATTTCCGGTCACAATAAAGGCTCAAAAATGGCAAAAAATCAAGATTTTGATTTTTAAAATGGGAAAACATTTTTTAAAAATAATTCTGCCACCCAATGCAGATTTAAGACATATTACAATGTTCCTGGCATTGCTGCCAATGATTTAAGGTGAATATTTACTGTTTTCATTAGGTCTTCAGACAAGGTCTGAAAGACCTATTGTTATTGTCCTGATTCTTTTTATTATTATTTGTACGATTTTGTGTAACAGATTCTGAAGTAACGGCTGATCCGATTTACATGAAACGTTCAAGGATGGTAGCATTCATCAAAATCTTGCCTCGTATCGTGGCGGAATTTCGATTTTTTGCCTCATTAAAGGTCCAGTTCGATTCTAATCTTCAAAATTTAACATTGGAAAATTTTGAAAAATGCACTTAGAGACATGCAATTTTTTTTAAAAGATGCGCAATGACAATGCGAGCAAAAAAGTAAATCAGCCCGACTTCGTACGTCACATTGTTTAGACGCCATTTTCATTTTTAACACTTTTTTCAATGTTCCGACCCCATGTACCTTTGACAATCTTCTCCTCTGAAGATACTTGCACCACGAAGCTGAAACTTATACATATGTGTAGCTGAGGCATTGGTGAATACATGGTGTTGTTTTTCAAGAGTGTACTGTTAATACTTTTTGCACAATGAACTTTCAAAGTCTGCCGAAATTGGCCGATTTGTCACACGGGACCTATTTCAAAGGGACATAACTCAAAAAGTTGCAATCTCAATTGCGTGAAATTTTAAGGGAGACTACATAAGTAGTGTGTCTATAGGAATCTATAACAACATCGCTCGAGTACAGTCATTTACGGTTTCAATTAAAGCTGAAAAATGACAGAAAATCAAAATCAACGATAATGGGACCTACTTCAAGGGGACATAACTCATTCAGTTAAACTCACAACTACATTAAATGTTCAGGTATACTAGATAAATATAGTGTCTTTAGGAATGAATAATAATATCACTCGAGTACAGTCACTTCCGGTCACAATTAAGGCTGAAAAAATGACAGAAAAATCAAGATTTTGATTTCGTGTTGCGCGGGACCTACTTTAAGGGGCCATTACTCAAAAAGTTGTATTTTAAATTGCATGAATTTTTCAGATATGCTAGATATATACACTGTCTAGAGGAATCAATAATAACATCGCTCAGATTCAGTCATTTCCGGTCACAATAAAGGCTCAAAAATGGCAAAAAATCAAGATTTTGATTTTTAAAATGGGAAAACATTTTTTTAAAATAATTCTGCCACCCAATGCAGATTTAAGACATATTACAATGTTCCTGGCATTGCTGCCAATGATTTAAGGTGAATATTTACTGTTTTCATTAGGTCTTCAGACAAGGTCTGAAAGACCTATTGTTATTGTCCTGATTCTTTTTATTATTATTTGTACGATTTTGTGTAACAGATTCTGAAGTAACGGCTGATCCGATTTACATGAAACTTTCAAGGATGGTAGCATTCATCAAAATCTTGCCTCGTATCGTGGCGGAATTTCGATTTTTTGCCTCATTAAAGGTCCAGTTCGATTCTAATCTTCAAAATTTAACATTGGAAATTTTTGAAAAATGCACTTAGAGACATGCAATTTTTTTTAAAAGATGCGCAATGACAATGCGAGCAAAAAAGTAAATCAGCCCGACTTCGTACGTCACATTGTTTAGACGCCATTTTCATTTTTAACACTTTTTTCAATGTTCCGACCCCATGTACCTTTGACAATCTTCTCCTCTGAAGATACTTGCACCACGAAGCTGAAACTTATACATATGTGTAGCTGAGGCATTGGTGAATACATGGTGTTGTTTTTCAAGAGTGTACTGTTAATACTTTTTGCACAATGAACTTTCAAAGTCTGCCGAAATTGGCCGATTTGTCACACGGGACCTATTTCAAAGGGACATAACTCAAAAAGTTGCAATCTCAATTGCGTGAAATTTTAAGGGAGACTACATAAGTAGTGTGTCTATAGGAATCTATAACAACATCGCTCGAGTACAGTCATTTACGGTTTCAATTAAAGCTGAAAAATGACAGAAAATCAAAATCAACGATAATGGGACCTACTTCAAGGGGACATAACTCATTCAGTTAAACTCACAACTACATTAAATGTTCAGGTATACTAGATAAATATAGTGTCTTTAGGAATGAATAATAATATCACTCGAGTACAGTCACTTCCGGTCACAATTAAGGCTGAAAAAATGACAGAAAAATCAAGATTTTGATTTCGTGTTGCGCGGGACCTACTTTAAGGGGCCATTACTCAAAAAGTTGTATTTTAAATTGCATGAATTTTTCAGATATGCTAGATATATACACTGTCTAGAGGAATCAATAATAACATCGCTCAGATTCAGTCATTTCCGGTCACAATAAAGGCTCAAAAATGGCAAAAAATCAAGATTTTGATTTTTAAAATGGGAAAACATTTTTTTAAAATAATTCTGCCACCCAATGCAGATTTAAGACATATTACAATGTTCCTGGCATTGCTGCCAATGATTTAAGGTGAATATTTACTGTTTTCATTAGGTCTTCAGACAAGGTCTGAAAGACCTATTGTTATTGTCCTGATTCTTTTTATTATTATTTGTACGATTTTGTGTAACAGATTCTGAAGTAACGGCTGATCCGATTTACATGAAACTTTCAAGGATGGTAGCATTCATCAAAATCTTGCCTCGTATCGTGGCGGAATTTCGATTTTTTGCCTCATTAAAGGTCCAGTTCGATTCTAATCAAAGTAAATCAGCCCGACTTCGTACGTCACATTGTTTAGACGCCATTTTCATTTTTAACACTTTTTTCAATGTTCCGAGCAAAAAAGCTTGCTTGTTTGCTTGTTAGCCAAGGCAAGCCAAGCCAAGCCAAGCCAAGCCAAGCCAAGCCAAGCCAAGCCAAGCCAAGCCAAGCCAAGCCAAGCCAAGCCAAGCCAAGCCAAGCCAAGCCAAGCCAAGCCAAGCCAAGCCAAGCCAAGCCAAGCCAAGCCAAGCCAAGCCAAGCCAAGCCATTTTATATTAATTATGAAAAAGGGGCTTTTTTGCTATTGTACCTCAAGTCAATTTGACTCGAGTGGGTGTGAGATCGGTTGATGCAAGTGTTACATTTTAAGGCCTCACACGCTCACTGACGTTCTTTCTCCTGTCTTTTTCATTACACAATGTTATGGTTACTGCTTCCAATGACAACAGATGACTCATGGCGGGCTGAATCATTTTATCGTCGCTTGCGACTATATTTAAGGATTCAGCCATAAGGCTGAATCCTTATTGTTATTGGCGTGTTTCTTTTTATTATTATTATTATTTCAAGATTTTTGTGTAGGCGACTTCTACAAGAAGGATTGCAGCTATTACGACCAAACTTTACAGGATGATAGCCCTTACTATGTAGTTATGCAGCGAAGCTTTTGGGCCCAATTGGTGCAGCCATGTAGAGTCCAGTTCGAATCTAAAAGTCAATTTTTAACATGGGAAAAAAATGAAAAATGCAGCTAGAGACTTGCAACTTTTTCGAAAAGATGCGCAATAACCATGCGAGCAAAAAAACCAATCATGACGAATCTGTATGTCAAGTGGTTTAGCCGCCATCTTGGATTTTTTAACTTTTTCAAATTTTCTGACCCCATGTACCTTTGCGGATACACCACTCCGAAGATATTTGCACCTAAGAGCTGGAACTTTAGTTATATATAGCAGAAACATTGGGGAATAACAAGTTTGTTCCTTTTTAACGGAATTCTTAATACTTTCTTCACAGTGACCTTTTAAAGTCAGGCAATTTTTGAAAAATGCAAACTTCAAGGGGACATAACTCAAATACCTACCCATCGAATTTAATGATTTTTTCAGGAGAGTAAGATTGGACTATGGTCTTTATGAATCAATAATAAAATCGCTCGCGAACAGTCATTTCCGGTCATAATAAAGAAAAATTTTAACATGGGGGAAATTCTCAAAATCAACTTAGAGACTTGAAACCTTTTGCAAAAGATGCGCAATAACTGTGCGAGCAAAATAATAAATCATGACAAAGTTGTAGCTCTCGTGGTTTAGCCGCCATATTGGTTTTCTTTGACACCTACATATTGGGTATACATAGTTCTAGGGACATGTTAGAAACGTGTAACTTGTTTTAAAAGATGCGCAATAACATTGTTAACATGCCTCAATTCATTATATTTCAAATAATTGAAGCATATATGCGCTGAATCCTTTTATCGTCGCTTGCGACTATATTTATTATTATGATTTCCACAAATTTTGTCTGTCGATTCCTGAACTAACGACAGAAGCGATTTTGATGAAACTTCCAGGGATGGTAGAATTCAATGGGACTTAGACATGTGTCGAAGCGATTTTTGATTGGTTGATCCATTAAAGGTCCAGTTCGATTCTAAGTTTCAATTTTTAACATTGGAATTTTTTTTAAATGCACCTAGAGACTTGGAACTTTTTTTAAAAGATGCGCAATGACAATGCAAGCAGAAAAGTAAATCATGGCGAATTCGTAGGTCACGTGGTTTAGCCGCCATTTTGATTTTAGTCACTTTTTTTAAGTGTCCGACCCCATGTACCTTTGACAATCTTCTTCTCTGAAGATACTTGCACCACGAATCTGACATTTATTTTTATATGTAGCTGAAGCATTGGTGAATACATGGTGTTGTTTTTCAGGAGCGAACTCCTCATACTTTTCGCACAGTGACCTTTCAAAGTTGGGCGACTTGTTACATTGGACCTACTTCAAGGGGACATTACTCCATCTTCCCGATCTTACAATTGCATGAAATTTTCAGGGCTACTAGATCAATGTAGTGTCTCTAGGAATCAATAATAAAATCGCTCGCGAACAGTCATTTCCGGTCACAATTAAGGCTGAAAAATGACAGAAAATCACAATTTCGAATTTTAACATGGGGAAAATTTTCAAAAGATGGGCAATAACAATGCAAGCAAAAAAGTCAATCATGACGAATTCGTAGGTCACGTGGTTTTCCCGCCATTTTGATTTTAAATGAAATGTATGATCTTTTGAGGTTTTCTCAGTACATTATGACATGATATGAATGGAATTTTTGACAGAACAATGTTTGTGACATTCCTCTATCAAACATGGAGTTGAGGGTCAAACAGAAGTCTTGAAGACCTAAGTATTGACGCGTCAATCCTAGTTATTATTATTATTATTATGTGCAGAAACCGAAACTGTAAGTCCCATTTTAGTCCTGCTCCATGACAGTGTATTATTAAGAGCCTTTAATACAGTCTAGAATTTTATTCAGCAAGTCTAGATAAACTGAATACACATGGGACTGGAAATATAAAAAATATGTAATCAAAATGATGAAGGTACAGTAATCATAAAAATTCCATAGACTAAATTTTAGTCTAGTCCCATTAACATGCACAGTAGTTATGTGACCCATTAAACATTATCAACTCAATTTTATTTTGTCTTTGTTATAAATAAGATTCCAAAATAACGTTTGACTCATTGACGCGCGCCAGAAATCACTACTTTTATCTTCATATCGTCAATATGCTAAGTCTACTATCATCCAAATTGGTAGTTTGGGGTAACAGTCGGTACTTCTCGAAAAAGTAACACCATGTATGACGTTTGCAATATATGACCCCGACAACACAATGGATGTACCTTTAACCGATACGTAATGAACAGTCACGATAGATTCCGTTATTATTAAAACTTTCTTCTTTGGATTCTGTTCAACAGGAAAACATCATCTTCCTCTCTCAGGATTAACTGTTATGTTATCGAAAGAAGAGAGAAATTTTTATTCAGTGAATCCATTGTGAAAGATTTTGTTTGATGATGTTTGATAGTGTTTAAGATATCGAACTTGCTGATCACCATACTCAGCAATACAGTGGCGTATTGCTTGCGTTGTATTGTCATGCCGTTTGCCAAAATAGTAACATTTACAGCGGTCCTGTATAGCAAGATGAATATATGTCATCCTGTTAAGTTCGTAACAGTGAATATATGCCTCCGTTTTTATTCGTAACACTGCTCAGTAAAGTTTGTAACATCTGGAATTTTTTCGAAGATGAATTTTTCATATATATTTCTTTTGGATACGTTTTTTACTACTAGATCATACGACAACATGTTTTTATCGAAATGTGCGAAACTGTAAAGGAAAAGAACGATAAATGGATTACAAAAATGGACTCTTTTCAATAACAAATACACAAAATCACCTTATATTTAAGAAATGCTGACTTATTTTGTTCAGAATACCAATGTATATTCATTATTATAAATGTAATAATGTCAGTTAATTACAATGATAGATTGCACCCACATCCTTGTTTACTTCCCAAATATATTACACGTGTCTCCTTCTCAGCTCCGGCAGAGATGTAACTGTTACTAAATATAGTATCAGGGCTCCGTGTTCCTTCAGTTTTTTAAATACAGCGTTTTGTTGTTTGAGTTCATTTATTTCGCATTGTTGATGGGATAGCCCACTGTCTATGTCATCGACCCACATTGTTAACTTTGATATATCCTGTTTCATTTTTTTCTTAGATTTTCCTATTCATTTTTAACATCTGAAAATTGTGATTAAAGTTTTTTGGCCCAAAATCTACTTACGTGGTTGTCATAAAGTCAGATGACAGAGTCTGCAACTTATGGCAAATCCAGTATTTTTTTTAAAAGAGTCTAATAAAGGAGGGTTTGTGATAAAGTTTGTGATACGATAAGTAAATAAACACTGCTCCAAATGTATCAAAATACAGTCATTTATTTAATCAACAAAATATGTTTACACTTCTACGAATCGACCGGTTCCTCACAAAACAGCTCGTTCCCGGGATGATATAGATATACTTCCTATAAGTATAGCGTTTTGAATGAACTAATTTCGAACCTATTCTTCTTTCAAATTCTCATCTTGCTAATACTTCTCCTGTACTTGCTTTGTTTCCCTGTATACTAACTGTTTTGTGCTGAACATTTCATTTACTGGATTAATATCGAAATCATTACCAACGTTTAGTGTCGTATATCAAAGGTATCTTTATCAGAACTACCATAAAATACAACCCCTTTGCTTTTAAGAGGCCAGAAATCTTCAGATTAATTTTGTAAATAGCAATGCAATACCTCGACATAGACATTATGCGCCTTGGCAAAGTTAACAATTATATGGTAGGCCTGTTTAACAGACAACGTTCTCACTCTCAATTACCGTGCTGTCGTCATCCTTAGTTTCCTCTTATTGAAGGTTCTGAAGACAAGTTTAACTTCGTTCGGACTATGCTTCACTTGATTAGTTTATCAGCTTTTGAACATGTTACAGCACCGAAACAACATTGTTGCGTCTTTCAAATACTTGACGACATCATGTGATAACGGAACAGTTGGGTTCGATTTGTTTGCAGCTTTTTCACACGTTGGAAATACTGACAAGACGGACGCCATATTAGTCGGGACTCTCAAGGACAGAGAGGCAGCACATGTGTCAACATTATGTTTTTGGAGTATGATTATCTCATCCTGATATCATATTCTGTCAGGAACCTTGGAGTCCTTCTCGACAGTAATCTCTCAATGAAACATCATGTTTATATCATCAGCAAAGCATACCATTTCATTTAAGAAACATTTCAGTATCAGACACCTTCAATCAACTTAAGCTCACTTGCTGGTCAGAAACCTTTATCAAAACTGGACTATTGTGAAAGTCCTAGCTGCAGTTTGTTTCCAAAATATGAATTAATTTGAAATGTTTCGAACAAATATTGAAAGTATAAACATATTTAAACTAACATTACCTTAAATTCCACATCTTTTGCGAAATACATATCCTGTCCGACATCAATCATGAATTTCACATAGCCAGGTATCAGAGCAAACTCTATGGAGAACTGTTTGGTGCTGTTATCACAATTCGTGAAAAGCACCTGCCGCTCCGTGATTATGGACGACTCCCTGAATTCAAACGTTATCGTGAAGCCTGAAAGGTAATCCAGATTGTTGAAAAGGTCTATCCGAATGTCGCTGGAACCATCAAAGCCAAACTCCGTGTCACTAACATTGACATTATTGGCTTCTAGTGTCACGTCATATCTTGACAGGGAACCGAACCCTTTTACTTTTTTTTCATGGGATCCAATTTCCACTTCTGGATAGCAGGCTGAAACAAATGGGATTTGTATTTAGTATCTACATGTTACTTGAATTTACAAACAAATTTCATCACTTTGAACTTCGTTTTGATATGAAATTGTATCGCTGGAAATCATGATATGTGTAAAATAATTCCTTCTGGATAGATATAATGACATCATACATGTATTAACAAATCACTGGAAGAATCTACCAATCCTCACTCTTATTCAAGTTGATTATGTAGGCTTGTTTGAAGTTTATAATACCAAGTCGGAGACAGTTGCGTAAAAAAAATGTGTTTCGGATCTTGATGCATATGTGAATGCTTAACGCCTCTTTAAAACTTGTGTCAAATTTAAACAAAATAAATATCTAGCTGAGGCTGCAAACGATATAAAGATCGATGCAGCAAATCCTGACTGTAAGATATTCTGGAGCAGTGACTCCGAAACGTCACCTGAAGAAATCAGTTGTTAATGAGAGTATCTCACCATATCAGTGGTTTCATTATTTCAATGATTTCCTCTCCTGTAAAGAGAATATATTGCTCTCTGATTTCGATAAATCTGTCTACGATTTTGTCTAAAGTCATAAATGTCTTGACTGTGAGGATTGTTCATTCTCTGATGATAAATTATCAACCCCGATTACTCATGAAGAGGTAGTAAAATCTGTAAACGAGTTGAAATGGAGTAAGGCAGCGAGGCGTGACGGTATTCCTTATAATAACAACCTTTGTACATTATGTAGTAGGGGAAACGAGCATTTGCTCTTTCTTTGTGAGGAAAACCAATATCTTTGTCAATTAATAACTAAAGAATATTTAATTAAAATAACAAGTATGTCTGCCTATATTTCAATCACCTCCTCGCTTCTTTGTAATACTATTATCATTTATTATTACTTAATGGTGACGATACTGTTTTATTTGGCTAATGCTCTTTTAAACTCTCTTGATTATTTCTATGAACATTGCACTACTTGGCAGCTTAACGTAAATGTAAATGTAAAACAAAGATTGTAGTCTTTGTTTCAGGCCCCGAAGCTAAATTCAAAATTAAATTTAAATTTGGTGGAAAGAATATCAATTTAATTGACAGTTACATTCATTTAGTTATCCAGCTATCAAGTTGCATAGAAATAAAAGGATGGTATCTGCCATAAAAGCTATAGCTGAAAACGCCACAAAGGCTATGTATAACTAGCTGAAAAAAGCAAGAAATTCAAATTTGCCTTTAAATTGCCTTAACTGCATTATATGTAATGGTAACGGCTATTCTAACTTGTGGATCGGAAGTGTCAGGATTTGAGAAACTTGCATCTGGACTAGGAAAATCTACCCAATATGTCATGGATTATGGCAAATTTGGGAGAATGCCAATTTATGTAAAAATATACAATCGTATGTTGTCATTTTGGCACAAACTAGCATGTACTGATACGTTTGAGTTATCCAATGTGTTATATCCTTGTAGTTTTATAGATAACGAAAACTTTCATTCGGATCCATAGATTCACTTTAACAAAAGTTTATTAGATGGAATTTGATTATCACATCTAAATGTTAACCCCTCGGGTCCATGTCTTTTTTTTTAAGAACACAAGTACCGTTTTCGGGACGGATGAACAGAGAAGCTGCGCCACGACAATAACCCCCTTCAGTTTCACCCGGGGTTTAAACACCTGGGTACCTTGCTTTGCACTTTATTACTCTTAAATAGCATTATCTATCTCCTATCACCACCAGAGAATGAGAGATTATTTATTTCCCACTAGAATTATCCGAAGATTACGTGAACAAAATTAATCAAAAACGCACTCCGGTTTATCTTTGGAAATCCGGTCGAGTCAGAAGTTTGTCGCGACAATAAAAGTGTTGCGACTAACATTTTTTTTACAAACAAATTTCATTATTTAAATGCCGGCTGCCCTGCATGAGTTCTCTGGAAATTTTCAGGTTAAAATGATTTTTTTAATTTTTTTAAATGGAATTTTTTTTTCAATGGAAATATGTGGAAAAGGGTGGTAGGATTAGTCATTGAAGGCAGTTTTGATAATAATGAATTTATGAAATATTATAATTCTATTGTATTGACTTGGTGAAGTTTTCAATGAAACGTTGATTTTAATTATATATATTGAGTTAGATGAAATATTGATTTTTGGAGAAAAATATAATGTTTGTGAAATGTTGACTTTGGAAATATTGATTGACTTTGGTGGAAGTTTTACTTTGATAAAATATTTAATTTGATGACATGTTGATTTTTAAAATATATTTTGAGTTATGTGAAATGTTGACTTTGAAAATATTTATTGACTTTTGTGAAAGTTTAACTTAAAGGCACTGTGTCACAGCAAATGTTATTAAATATCACTAATTCAACGATCTTGCCCATTGCTCGTATATGAAATTGATCAGCCCTAATGTATTCTACCATATAGTCAATTTGAAATATTTTTAAGTAATAGGGTTTTAAAGTTAATTTAAAAAGTTTGCTTGATTTAATGCAACGTTGCATTAAATCACGTGACGCCTTGAGCGAAACCTAGATAGAGTTAGCTCCCTTTCGAGATGCTAGATGGTACCCAGTTTATGGGGGGACTTGATTTGCCAGCCGGGCTATCGCCCGGGTCGCCCGCAACCCGGTTGTCGAGATATCGTTGTCATTGTCGCAAACACTTTAGAAAATTTCAATTATTAGTTGCAGGGCAACTAAGTAACAATAACCCGAATCAACCTGATTTGGTTCGTCTGCTCGGATCACCCGGATAGCTATAGCGGGCTATGCTCGGGATAGTGCAAATCAAGTGCCCCCTATTGTTTACACCCGTGAAGACCCTTACTTTCGCCAAATACCAGACAAATACTTAGAAATGCAGCGGACGGTGGCAACAGATGGTTTACATCAAGCAACCATTAGGCTAAATGAAGTTCGAGGAGTTCGAAGCGGGATATCAGGTGTGCCGATGTGAAGTGAACAAGCCAGTAGACGATGTAAACCGACCGAGGCGAGCACGATCGTCGAACAAGCCAGGTACAGTGCTGTCGGGTAAACCTACGCACCTAAGAATTAAGCGCAACATTTATATCAGCAGAATGTATCTCATGATGATAATTAAGTCTTTCAGTAATAACACTAATGTAGAAATTGTAAGTAGAGTTGCTAAATGCATTGACGCTTAAAATAATCAACAGTGATCAAATGACTATTCCCATAGGTCAACTAGTGTAGGCTAAAGATACGCAGTCAGAGTTTCACTAATCATACATTTCAAATTTTATGATTTATGAAAAGTATTTCCAGAAGCTGATGAAAGTACTAGTAGACAAGGTAGAGGAAGTATTTTGTTTCCTTTGAAATTCGGTATCATGTGACAAAGCAAAATGTTTTATTATGTTTTCTTCATTATGATTGTTATAAATTTTTAGCAATTTGTCGCTATTTGGTCAAGAAACATCATTGTAAAAGTTTTCACCTGCTAGAAACAATTTAATATCTTCTAAACTTTCCAAAAGAAACAATAAATGAAGTCAATACACTCTCTACATATACTTATGTTGTATTGGTCGCAGTGCATATTTTTACCTCACACAGCTGTACTATTTATACCAGAATTTTGTTGTGTACAGTACACTTTCTGCATGGTCAGTGACCAATTTGTCAATTTGTAGTTGAGGTATCATTTCACACATGTAACAACATTTTTAAAAAAGAGGATCCATATTTAAAAAAAGATCTGGTTGAATAATAACCAATCGACAAGCAAGCCTACACACAGTGTAATGATTATAGTGTGTTTATGTATGTAATTAGTGGCTGCCTTTCAAACAATAAAATCTGCTAATTTCATTGTTAATAAGAGTTTTCAGGCAACAACATTGGATTAACTTTATTTTTTATTTTTTCAAGCTTCTCTAATCTTTAAACTAATCTTGTCAAGGAATGTCTGTTCGACACTGCATTAAACATTGTTAATTGTATCCCTTTTCTCCACAGAAATGATGCCTTCCTCAGAGGGAGATCCGCACCAAAAAATAAAAAAATTGGGGACATGGACATCAAAATGTCTGATGTTTCCAGTATTTCGATGGATCACTATGGGTATGAAGAGATGCAAATGTATAATTTTGGTAAACTACTTTAAGTAAGTTATTTTTAAAAGGCAAGATGAAGCAACACTCACAATATGTCAATCTGTAGTTTTGATGTGTAACTTGTTTGAGAGGTGGTAGTGAAGGGGTTGAACCTGATTAAAATATATATATTTTACTTTTCTGATCTTTTTAGGTTAATATGTCACTTTTTCAAAAGTAAGGTAGACAGAAGCTTATGTATGATTATTCTCCATGCCAGGCAACTAATTATATAAGCCATGAATAACTTTTTTTATAAAAATTGTTGACATTTGCCCTGTGGTGATCAAACATGTGAAAGGAAATTTACTCCTTTGTTAATATGTGGATTAATATAATATGAAATGTTGAGAAATGACTGAGCTGTGCATATATGTAAACTGATTGACACATTAATTTTTCTCTATCCGCAGAACTGACTTAGCAGCTGATGGCGAGTTTCTTCCAATGAAATGCCCTCTCCTCGAAAACGTGAGTAAGTTGAACAATGACAATAATAGCAATCATACTATTATGTTAAAATCAAATTCATCAGAGTCAGCATGAATGGGGTGTGAGTGATAATTGGTAATCATGCTGTTTTTTTCCCCGTTTCTTATAATGTGATAACATTCTCTTATCATTATGCATTGTATTCGATAATTCATTCTTAGATTTTAGATATTTAACAGAAGGTTGTGAGTTAAGAGTAGTTTGTGCGAGTTTGTCTTTGATTTACAATTGCCTTGAACATATATTTATTTTATCATATATCTTTTGCAGGTTAACACTGAATGCATTTTTTTTTCTGAAGAATATGGTGGACAACATGACAGTGCAGATGAAGCATTTCATGTTGAAGATCCTGGTGAATTCAAAACATCATTGATGCAAGTATTCATAATGATTAATTACCTTTGTTTGTACAAAATATATGGAATCAGGTCCCTCCACCACCTCCCCAGCTAAGCTGGAGGGAGGGAGTTCTGATCCACTTTTTAGCTCATCAGGCCTGAAAGGCCCGATGGGCTTATGGCATGGCGTCCGGTGTCCGTCCATCCGTCTGTAAACTTTTTGCTTTTTCGACTTCTTCTCCAGAACCAATGACTCAAGAGAGTTGAAATTTATGAAAAAACCGCTTGGCTAATGGGGATTCTGAATTGTAGATTTCGTGAGCCCTTGACCCCAAATGACAACCCAACAACCCAAAAAGTCACAACCTTAAAAACTTATTTATATCTTCTTGTCCAGTTCCAAAAGGTCAAGAGAGCGGAACAATTGTGTGCAGACTCCGTGGCCAACGAGCATTCTAAAATTTTGTATATTTGGTGACCCCATGACCCCAAATAAAGTCGCAGGGGTCACAACCTTGAAAACCTATTTTAATCTTCACCAGTTTCAAAAGGTCTAGAGAGCTGAAAAGTTGTGTACAGACTTCTTGGCCAATTGGGATTCTAAATTGTAGATTTGGTGACCTTGTGACCCCAAGTGTTAATCACAGGGGTCACAATATAAAATCTATTATTTGTTTGTTAACAATGTATTACTTGAGATAACTTAGATATTCAACCTTAAATAATAAATCAATGAATTCCTGATGAGCTACAGAGCCTATGTCTCTATTTTTACATTATATGAATTGAGAAAATTTATAGATCTTCAACTTTAGATAATAAATCATGCAAATCCTGATTAGATATAGTTTCAATGGCTCTTTTTGTATACAACTGTCTACATGTCTTGATTTGACATTATGTCATTATATCATTACGTTTTTTTCTCTGCCTCTTATGTCTTTTATCTCTACATTAATATGTTGCCATTTCCTTTTATTTTCAGACAAGTGAGAACGGTCATCAGAACTGCCAGTGGTCATTTAGAAGTTGGATCGTGGAATAATGCTAGGAAACATGCAATTCTGCATGGTTACCCTCCTTTCCGGGAATAACTATGCGAAGATTGCCCTCTTCATGAAGTGTATGAAAATGAATGCTCCAAGTTCATCAACATTTCATCGCATCAAGGCAAAGTTCATCATTCCAGCCATAAAAATGACTGGCGATCAATCCAGACAACTTTAGAAGGACTACAAGGGATAGAGATTGTTATTGCAGGTACAAATGTGAGCTTTGATTGACTTTCAGTTTCACAATTACATTAATGTGTTACAATTTCTTGACCTTTTCAGAATTCAAAAATGTGAACCAAATGAACCAAAAATTAGAACTGCAATATTTTATGTATGTTCTTTGACTGCTATTTCTATGTTGTAAGTTTGGAATTGTTTATCGTTTAAGGTGATGGGAGAATGAACAGCCCTGGCCATGATTGTGCAAATTAATGCACTTACACTACTATGGACTGCAACCCCAAGAAGATTCTGGACATGAGGGTGATGGACAAGAGGGAGACTCAGCTCAACTTCTCGGTTATGGAGAACCGCGCCTTCTCACAGTCCATGTGTTGAAGAAATTGTAGATTTGGTGACCGTGTCACGGTGTGGTTCCAAATAAGGGCCTCATAGTCCATGACGTAAACAAAATATTCTTCTTCTTCTCCAGAAAGAAAAGACATAGAAGGCTGTGATTTCGTGTGTAGACTCTTTTTTTAAATTGTAGATTTGGTGATCTCTGGTGCCGAAAATAAGGGCCTCAAGGGCCATTACCTAAAAATCTTTTTCAGTCTTCATCTTTAAACAATATAAACCCTGATAAGCTACCGAGCCCATGGCTCTATTTTTCAAAGTTTATTTCTAAAGTGTATCTATGAAGACATACTTACTATGAAGACATATATACTCTGCTTTCATAACACTTCTGTGGACTGTTCATACAAAAGACTAAACATTGATGTCCTTTTAATATTTGGAAAATAATTTTCTTTGACCAATGTTAAAATCGGGGAAATATGAAATACTGTGCTCACTAATTTGTTTATGAAACCTTTAAGGCCCGATGGGTTTATGGCATGGCATGGCATGGCGTCCGTCCATCCGTCCGCCCTTCTGTCCGTAAACTTTTTGCTTTTTCAACTTCTTCTCCAGAACCAATGACTCTAGAGAGCTGAAATTTTATGTACAGACTCCTTGGATGAAGAGGATTCTAAATTGTAGATTTGGTGATCATGTGAACTGTTTTGAATTCACACACTTCAGCGAGAATGGTTTAGTCTTACACTCAGATGCTCAATAGAATTTATTTATAAAATATCAACATTTTATTAAATATTGAAAAGGAGCCTTTGAGAAACAGGCTTTTCAGAAACAGATTAGGACCTTTTCATAATGTAATAAATGTTGATATTTCCAGAACAACTAAAACAATAAAATGCAAAAGTCTACAATATTTATAGTGAATGTGGATTAATGTGTAATATATTTTAAATTTGATGACTGGGATATGTTAATCTTTTCCTTAGAGATAATGAATAGCATAATTGAGCTTCAGAACCAATGGCTCTATTTTTATCCAACCGGTATGTAATACCGTGGGATATATAGTCGTCTGTCTGTCCGTCCGTCCGTAATCATTTTGTTTCCGGAGCAGAACTCGAAAACCGTTCATGATATCTTTCTGAAACTTTGCATTTCTATTAGCCACTAACTGAAGTAGTGCCTTTTGATATTTTGAGATTTCTGAAAATTATTTTTTTTTCTTTTCGTTTTCATAGAAAGGTGTTGAATTTGGACTTTGTTCAGAGACCGGTTCGTTTCTGGAGCACAGCTCCAAAACTCTTCATCATATCTTCCTGAAAATTTGCATGTGTTTACCTACTAACTGAAATGTAGCCTTTTGATATTTTCAGATTTACAAAAAAAATTATCTTTTGTTTCCATAGAAACGTGTTTGATTTGGACTTTGTTCAGCGGTAGTCTACTTCCAGAGCAGAAACACTTCATCATATCTGAAACTCAGTATGTGTATTATCCACTAACTGAAGTAGTAGATATACAATTATCTGTTAAAGATGTGTTTTACAAATTATGTTGGACCTGTGGGATATGTCATCTTCTGTTGACTCTTGTTCTCTTGTTGATCTTGCAACTGTAAACTGATCCAATCCATGAACTTGATAGTAGTTGAAAATAGAGCCATGTGCTCTGTAGCTTTTCAGAACTTCAGCGATTTATATTCTAAGATTGAAGATCAAAGTAATAAATAATGAATAAATAATAAATTGTGAACATGAAAAAGCCATGACCCCTGTGACCCACATTTGGGGTCACAGGGTCACCAAATCTGCAATTTAGAATCCTCATTGGCCAAGGAGTCTGTACACAACATTTCAGCTTTCTAGAGATGTTCATACTGGAGTATCTGCAATTTGTATCCTTCTGGTATGTCATACAAATATGATATAGCTGTCGCCCTGTCCGTCTGTCCATCTAATAATTTCATTACTGGAACAGAACTAAAATACCGTTCATAACATATTTGTGAAACTTTCTAGGAGTATTACCCACTGAAGTAATAGTTGAAATTTTCATTTGTCCATAGACACTTGTTGGATTTGGACTTTGTTCAGGCATAGGTTCGATTCCAGAGCAGAACTTCAAAATCCTTCATTTTATATTCCTGAAACTCTAATTGATGTGTATTACCAATCTACTTAGCCTAGGTCAAAGATAATAATATGATTTGTATAGATATACAAATATGGATTATGATTTGTAAATTTACTGATTGACTTAACTGTAGCGATCACATAGGCAATGCTTTATAATTTGATTTGTTAATGTTGACAATGCAATAAATATCTAATTAACTACAGAGCCAATGGCTGTCATTTTTTTTAGTTTAGTAACACTTTACTGTGTTAAAGGTGAAACATTATTAATTTTCAATGTACCTGTAAAAGAAGACTGTATATTACAAAATTTGATAATTGACATGACCTTGCTGGTACAAAGATTGGTCTTAATTAAATGTTATTATTTTACCAAACTATGTTGTTAATAAATATTGTCATGTATTAAAAAAACGTTTTGTTTTGTTTTCCCAACATCCATCTCGACACAAGTGCAAAGTGGTGTGTATTCTTACCTTGAGGGTATTTCTATAATTACAATTTACATTTACATTTTGTGCAACTTTAATGATTTTCATTTAATTACAGCAATGTGCCAAACGTGTTACAGGAATCGCTGTTTCCCCATTCGATCCCATGTTATTTCAATGTTTTTTCATGGATAATTTTAATTATGTCAATTTTCAAAATATTTTACTGAAAATTGACATGGAAACAGCAGATCTACCCCGCAAAAGTACCAATTATCTGATTTTGGATACAATGGTATTTAATAAAACAGTTAAATGGTTACTGAGGTATGTCCATTTCTTCAGCCCTTTAGGCTTACATATATGGTGGGACGTTACTGTAAAAATACCAAGTCATTATTTTGCTGTTTTCCAAAACCATGCTTAAAATTAATGAAATTGAAATGTGTCTAAAAATAATAAGATGTTAGATTACAATCTTGTTGAATTTCATAAGTTTTCGTTCACTTCCGATCATGAAAATTTATTTGTGATATTTTACTAACACTTTCAACTTCTTACATGGTTATATTTTGGATAACACTACCTTCAATAGTAAGCCTACACATTCTTCGAGGCGAAATGGTCGTGTCGTAAGCTGTTGGTACAGTCAATGCTGGCGATAGTTGCTTTACTCTGAGGTTGTGGGTTCGAATCCTGCCCGAGTGAAGGTATTGAAGGTAGTGTTATCACAAATATAACCATGCATGTTATATTTCTTCACTATCTAAATGGCAAGAATTTCTAACTTTCAACTTCACTTTTTACCACATATAATGTTTTTTACCAACATAACATGACAAAGAATTCATCTTGTTTTTCACATCTCTTATATAATGTTCATGTTTTTGTAAAGCTGGGCAAGTATCCTATAATATATAGGCCTAAAATTCAACTCATATCTACGGAAAATATGACAATTAAATGACATATATGACATGGTTGAGAAAAATCATTGTTTATGCAATGTATTTCAACAAAAGCGTCCCTATTATCGGGGTAGGCCTATTTGAAAATCATGATCATGGATGCAAATAATTTTATGAAGTAAACTATTCAGAAACAGGTCAAAATCATTTTTCATTGACGTTTCATTTAAAATAATATTTGCAAAATCCAAAACAAATTTTATTGCATCAAAGTGTAATGCCCAAGTGGTACTGGGAAGACATATTTTACAGGTAAGCTTGGACAACGTATCAGAAAACGGCTGCTTTTTCACTATTGCAGGTTTGATACTGTATTTATTTATTTTTTCATTCTGAATAATCTGAACATTGTTTTCAATTATCTTATAACGATATGATGAAAATTTGTATCCACTATCTATAATCCTTTAACATTCTACTGAAATATGGAGGATGAGTCAGTTTTCTGGGTAAGAAAGATCAAAGAAAGATCTTGTGACGATTGAATCTAGATTATAAATAGCTGCTGAGGGAAGCAGACGATAGTCGGGCGCAAAACAAGACGCGCAACGTGTAGATGAAACCAGAAAAACAAGCATCACAACAACGCGTGCGACAGATTTCAATGTACAGAGCAACTGTTTACGGGCGGTCGTTTAAATTATAATAACAATTCAACTGGAAACAATATTAAATATTTTATGGCATCAATAGGAAGCTAAAATATGTGCGTATGTATCAATATGTCTTAATATAGCTTAATTTAGGTCGAAAAACCGTGCTACAGTGCCTTTAAATAAAATGTTGACTTTGAAAAAGATTTTTTGAATTTAGTGAAATGTTGACTTTGGAAATATTTATTGACTTTTGTGAAAGTTTAACTAAAATAAAATGTTGACTATGAAAAAGATATTTTGAATTTAGTGACATGTTGACTTTGATCAAGTATTAATAATAATAATAATAATAATGGATATTTGTATCGCGCAAGTTTTCCACACACGAATGCATGCTCAATGCGCTTAACACTTAAAAACATGGAGAGATGAGGAGTGATTGATTAGATTAACAGTCATAGGATAATTTGAAGAGGTGGGTTTTGAGGTGAACTTTGAAACAGTCAAGAGTTGGCAAGAGTTTTAGCTCAAGGGGTAGAGGATTCCACAGTTTGCTTGCTGCATAGTCAAATGCTCTTGTGCCAGTCTGGAGTTTGCGTGATGGGATGGTGACTTTGACAAAGTATTGACTTTGATGAAATGTTGACTTTGGAAATATCTATTGACTTTTGTGAAAGTTTAACTTCAATAAAATGTTGACTTTGAAAAAGATATTTTGCATTAAGTGAAATATTGACTTTGATCAGGTATTGACTTTGATGAAATGTTGAATTTGGAAATATTTATTGACTTTTGTGACAGTTTATTTTAAATAAAATGTAACTTTGAAAAAGATATTTTGAATTTAGTGAAATGTTAAACTATGATCAAGTATTTATTTGGTGAATTGTCGACTTTGAAAATATTTATTGACTTTTGTGAAAGTTTAACTGAAATAAAATGTTGACTTTGAAAAAGATTTTTTGAATTTAGTGAAATGTTAACTTTGATCACATATTGACTTTAGTGAAATGATGACTTTGAAAATATTTATTGACTTTTGAGAAACTTTAACTTCTATAAAATGTTGACTTTGGTGACAAGTTGGTTTTGAAAAATATATTTTGAATTTAGTGAATATTAACTTTGATCAAGTATAGACTTTGATGAAATGTTGAATATAGAAATATTTAGTGACTTTTGTGAAAGTTTAACTTACAGGTGTCCAATAAATAAACATACCCCGTATCTAGAAACTTTCTAGTGCGTATCTAGAAACTTTCTAGTGCGTATCTATAAACTTTCTAGAACGTTTCTAGAAACTTTCAAGTGCGTATCTAGAAATTTCTGGAAATTTCTAGAAATTTCGAGTTTTTATTTTTTACGAGATATTCAACTATTTCTTTCATATTCCGAAACTACATGTTGACTTTGCCATAATTTATAAATTTCAACAAAATTTCAACCTTGCGTAACCTATAGTTACTAATGAACTTGTTGTCGATGATCAGCTCGTTAAAAGAGATAAAACACAGAGGCCACCAAAGAGTTTTACGAGACACGCGCATGAGCAGTATTGTTGCAATGTATTTGATGTATACGTGTATATCTCTAATCAAACAGTCATTACTGATGTATATGACCAGACAGTTTCCTGTCATCCCAGGTATTGAGGACACCTGTTCAGTAACTCAAACGTGGCTAGCTGGGAACCCGCCATTGTGTCTTTCATTGAAGTATACACGCCTATTGAAAGAAGGAAATGGTGTATACATGTATTTGAAAGAGGGTGTTCTGTCAGCCATTTATTTATGTATTTAGGAAAGAAGTGTTATCTCTTCAATAAGCTGATATCTTGATTATCTCATGTAACGCCGATGAAGGGAATTAACATTTGAATTTGAACTTAAAGTTAAAATGTCAAAATGTCCATCAATCATCTAACATTCCTGTTTACACTTAAGTCTTATTGATACTGCTTTTTGCGCAATCCAGATGAAAAATATCACTGAGGGTAATATTTGTATGACTTTATATTTGAAAACTTGATAAAGACAGGTACACATTATTCAAAAACAAAAACAATGAGAAGTGAAGTTATGCATCGGCGCTACTAGTGCTAAAAGCTTTGTAATGACATAATAAAACATTGTATATTAGCTTAATGATGTATTATCTGTTACTCTGTAAATATTCTACAACTGCATGTGTTTTATAATGTAATGAATATATATCAATTTAACCTAGCGTGGCAATGTTAATACAAATAATGAGCCTACATAAGGTGCAGTCGTTGAACCAAAGTTATTAATCCTGTCAGGTTAAAACAGTTCTTATCACCGAGTTGGAAATTGTTTGTTCGACTAAACTACTATACATTGATTAGTTATATCAAGCGTTATAAGTATTTGGCATCTCTCATTATCCCAACCACAACTAACTATCGATGAATGGACGTAAATCCCCCACAAAAATGCATCTACTAACTGTATTTGACGTGACAGTGGGTTAACGTTATTTCAATGAGTAGACCTAGCGTCATTTGCATTCATTTGCTCATATTAAATTGTTCTTTTATGATAAAACCCAGTAAGTATTGGATCCGTTAAAGAGTAGAATTCAGTTGTTTTGGGATATTTAAGAAATGATTGTTGCGGTTCTCAAGAATCATTCGACACATAAAACGTAAGAAATGTACATTTAGTAATATTCCGTAACAGGTTTGAAGGTTTATTACATGGTTATATTTGGGATAACACTACATTGTACCTTCAATATTACAAATTATTGTACTTGTTCGGGCCGAGTCCCATGCGGGATTCGAACCCACGCCCTTAGAGTAAACTATCGCCAGCATTGTCTTTCGAGGCGAAATGGTCGTGTGGTAAGCTGTTGGTACAGTCAATGCTGGCGATAGCTGCCTTACTCTGAGGGCGTGGGTTCGAATCCCGCATGGGACTCGGCCCGAAAAAGTACAAGCATTTGTACTATTGAAGGTAGTGTTATCCCAAGTATAACCATGTTATATTTATTCACTATCGAAATGGCAAGTATTTCTAATGTTTGAAGAGGTATTGAAAACTATACTAAACACCCGAAAGACTAAAACACTAAAATACCAAAGTTTTTGAAACATTTTGAAATACATGTCCATACTCAATTATTATACCCTTATTATAGTGTTTTCAACTTTGGAACATCGGAAACTTTGTCCTGAATCCACTAGATCAGTAGAGCGGAACAATAAGCTTGAGTAACTCACGTTCGGTCACACTGTTGTCAATACGTATATGAACTGGTTATGGTATATGGGTTTTTGCATGAGCTGATAAAACACAATCGCAGATGCCGCAGCAGAGCTACATCAGAGACACGAGTGTGTACATCAGTGTCGCAATCTATTGCAATATACGTAGACATATACAAGTAATTAAATCACCGGAGCTGTTGTACATGACTAGACAGTTTCCGGTCATTGGGAACCACTTGTTATACTCAGGTATTGATGATACCTGCACAGGCGTGATTAGCAGGGTATTGAAAGCACTGTCGTGGAGCGTCTCTAACTTCATGATACTGCATAATTAAACACTGATGTTTAAATTCTTTTGTTTTTATATCGTCAATCTAATATTATAGTTGTTTAATTATAACAAACATGAAAGGTCACAAGATTCGTGTTCACTTCAGTATAGTATGAACATCAGCGTGTAAATAGACCATACTTTTGAACAATTGTGAGCGCACGAATATGAACTATAAGCAAATTTGAAAACTTTATGCACACTATTTATTCATTACATATGTTCCTATTGATAAGTATCCACACTTACACGTGAGCGTGTAGATGTCTGCGACAATGTCATTAAAACCCAATTTCAACAGAGATGAAGATTATTTACATAGTATACATAAGAATGAACACACATTTCAAAAGAAATACCATAGGATAATGTCAATAACCAAGTGAGACAGTATGAAATGTACATGTACACCTAGGCTCATTCATGTAAAATTACTGTAGTTGGTAATAAATTATTATATATTATCACTAATAAAATATTTAACATATCATGAACCGTTGTAGCTACGGGTTTTATATGGAGGTTATTTGACAGTATACAACGTAGCCTTATAGAATGAAGGTAACATTTTCTAAATCCCTATGTGTGACGTCTTAGCTTTTCTAAAAGGTTGAAAACTTTCAATTTGACATCAAAGGGTTATATTTTCAAATATTTTCAAACTCATGGAAATAATTAGGCTGATGGTGGTACATTCCATGTGAGGACCGAAAATATTACACAATATTCCGAAAGCTATTAACTAGTGGTAGACTTCTCATGTGCATCATATGCATACTGGAATATTGAACAAACATCACATTTCATTCGATATAAACACATTCCAAGAAAAAGCATGCATATATTGTGACAAATGAAGTTGCACAATTAATTTATTGCGACAATTCAATGAATTATAACGGTCTTCGATGATATGTGCTGTGTATTACATAACGTGCTTGAAGCAGAGTGCGTCACTCTTCAGTGGCAGTGAATTCGCGTATGTATACAGGGGACGGGGATAACCATAAACTAATTAACCGACCCTCACTTAAGTGTTTGTGTATTGCAACAATACCACTTCTACCAGACTATTAGGGATGGGTTAATACTTAGACACATTCAAATGTTCTTATAGATCTAACGCACATTTATAATATATCATGTTACATTAGGAAGGCAGTAATGAAACTTCAATTGCCATGTACAGTAACAGATTGTGAATTGTAAACACTCAGTCGATAATCGTATTGATGGTTAAACGCAATCATAAACTAATAATATTATTTTGTTTCTGTATGAAATTCACTGTCAGAAAACATTTAAGTTGTAATGTATAATATCATTAAAACCGTTGCCGTTTAAATCCGTCAATTTCAACATGAAACACACATGTAATAAATAGAATATATGTCAATTCTTGAAAAAAAATGTTAATCTCATCTCGTGAGGTAGAATAGTAGTATATTCTCACTAGCGGCTTCGCTGCAAGCGAAAATATAAACTTTGAACCTCACTCGATGAGATAATCATGGTATAAGTCAAGAAATCCAGATCGACAAGAAGGACAGTTATCCTCTATATATGTGTATATATACATTTAATTGTATTGTGCTGTATGTCATGAGGTCATGGAGAGCCGGGTATGATATTCATCCTCAGTGATCGACCACATTTGCTATTCGTTGGATTTATGTAAAACAATAAGAATTTAACAGTAAAAACATTGATTAAACATCGTATTTATCATAAAATATATCTTGCCGTCAGACATCGAACATACATTTAAGCCATTTTAGTTTATACAAATATGAAGACACAATCTGCATTTCTATGATAATTCGAATTTTAAGTTGTCTTGATAAACTGTTTCAGTGCTGTAGTAACATTTATATTTAGCAACATTATCAACTTTAAATTAAAAAAAGACATACATTATCCATTAAGCTCTCTCACAAAATGCTAAAGGAATAAGTGCGTAAACAGTACATTATAATAGTATCTAGTTGCCATCACTAGTCATCCTGTGAGGAGCCAAATCACGCTCTTAACGAGTTAAATAGAATATGCAAGCCTGGATATACTGGGATAGGTGTGTATTGCAAGGGGGAAGTCTGTGCGGCTATTACCATAAACCAATTTAAAAATACGTACGCATGTGTATTGTCGCCAATACTGTTATTTCAATCTGAATACATTTACACGTATGTAGTTGACTCAGAGATATACTCAAGTGGTCACTGGAATGTTCAGTAGATACGGTTCACGAACTTCATGGATAAACGCTAGAGCATCTGATATTTTAGAAAAAGTGGTATATTTAATTTTTACTTCATTTGAATGCAAATCCATCAACATCGTAAGATGTTATTGATAAAACAGTGTATCGTATTGAGTGAGTAGCCGAAATCAATTGATTAAGAACATGTTTAATGTAGACTTTGTATGCATCCTTTTACTGCTATCAACAATATCTAAATTCGAGACTAATCTCAAGAGTTCGAATTGATTAAATAAATCGTGTTTGGATAATTCAAAATTGATTTAATCTTATGTTTAATATATAAATTATCGAAAATATATTTTACTTGCATCTCCAACAGTAGTTTTTAGTAGTTATTGTTATAGAGGAATTGATATAACAGTCTTTTAAAACGTAAAACGTTTCTCATTTCCATCCAGTGATTCTTGAACAATTATATTGAACGTGTTTCAATGGCATTTAGAAGTTGGTTAGATAAAGGAGAACGAGTTCTATGGATATACTGTACAACTTCTTTATTGTAGGAATGCTACGTTTCGATGTAATTGATAACGGTGTTAGAATCTACATCGAAACGTCGCACTTGTGCAATAAATAAGTTGTATATCCATATAACTTGTTCTCCTTCATATATATTGAAATTGATTTTAAAACTTTAAACAATTAAGAAAACAATATGTTTTGTTAACAGCATCTTAACATACGAATTTTATTATCTAACGTATTTCACCTGAAGTCTTTTCAAATGCACGGATTAAGTTGAGGATAAAGCCCATGTTTTACTACATTATGTTTTACGTTTAATATTTTACAGATATAATGAATTAGCCACCGGACATTGATTTTGTTCTTACATAACTTTCACAAAGATGTTATCCGCGGGGCAGAAATAAGTTCTGTAGTCGTAATAGTTTCTTACCTGTGCACACAGCTTATCCAGAATCCAGAATAACCAATTGTTAACATATACTCAATAACAGTTTACAAAATGATACGAGATTAAAATATGAAGACAACTTTAATTGTTTCTCTTTATTTCACAATCGAATTATCTAAAAGGACTTGCAATTTAAGCATGCTGCAGTAGACACATATTATTATGAACTTATAAGTTGGGACAAATGTAAGGATTAAACAGATATTTAAATAGATATACGTTATTGACAGTTCACTTCAATAAAGGAATTCTTTATATATTCATATACAAACTTTTGGAAAATGTAAGTCCTGTTTATTATGTCATGTAATAAAAGACAACTATATCCATGTAAGATATTTTTGTGTGAAGACATCTCTCTGGCGTACTGCAATTTTGATATACATCTTACACCCAGCAATTGAAAAGAATACAATAGAAACAATTTAGTATTTGAATTAATATTGGAATAGTATACAGCAAAATCACAACATCTGTATTCGATATTATCCGATAATATGACCAAAAGGGTAATATATTCTATATACCAAGCCAATAACTTATTTTATTATATATATATTATGTAACCACTTACATATTTGTCTTTATCCCCACTATTGCATTCACTTAAATGTACAACAGATCGGGAAAATTAATCGAATTCTAATGCAATGGGAGTTTAAATCATATCTTCTATACGCAGTTGAATGCCCTTGTAATTCATCGGCCTTAATTGTTGAACAAATGAATGGATGTTCACATCGAGGAAACAGTATGTCAGGTAAAAAAATTAATAGAGCATATACCAGGGGAAAAGAAAGTATGATAAATGCACAATTGTGTATATGAAATAACGACATACATGTACAAGTAATGCATAGTTCCTAATCAGCTTATTCCTTCAGGGCTCATTCGTTAATTAGCGTGTCATCCATGCATGACTGGAGGCAGACAAGGAGCGTTATAATGAGGAAGCATGGTAGAGTAGGAAAACTTCAACATCAAATATCCGCTTTTCTAATAAAGTTATAAAGTTGATTTTAAAAATGTGTGTTAAAGTTAATAAGCAGTTTCAGAATATACCAAAATAGTTTAGATATCTCGTAAAAAATAAAAATTCGAAATTTCTAGAAATTTCTAGAAATTTCTAGAAATTTTCTAGAAACTTTCTAGAAACTTTCTAGATACGCACTAGAAACTTTCTAGAAATTTCTAGAAAGGGGGTACTTTGTTTCTTGCCTAACTGCAGGTGTCCAATAAATAAACATAGCCCGTATCTAGAAACTTTCTAGTGCGCATCTAGAAACTTTCTAGAACGTTTCTAGAAACTTTCTAGTGCGTATCTAGAAATTTCTAGAAATTTCTAGAAATTTCGAGTTTTTATTTTTTACGAGATATTCAAATATTTCTTTCATATTCCGAAACTACACGTTGACTTTGCCATAATTTGTAAATTTCAACAATGTCACTCAACTAGAATAGCAGGAAATTGATGTTTAGTTTTGTGGTCTCCTCGTTATAACGCGCTCCCTGAACTGCTCAAGGCAGTCTAATTACAAGCACAACAGTCGCTGTGGTGTCGCTGTTTAAAGCCTCAAACTGTACTGCCCGTGAAGTGATCTTTTGTAGCTGGCGAGTTTATCAATGAAGGATATTCAGTGACGATAAAATGAAGTATATGTTTGTCTAGTAGAATTATAATTGTACACAATGTAAGTGGGTTTAAGTGAGACATCAGTGATGTCGACTACCGACTCAAACTGATCCTGGTCAACTTTGTGATATAAATTGTGACACATTTACGAACATTGACATTGTACATTCTATATCATGAGCCATTTTACAAAACATTTACTAGTTTCATTGCTAAATCATCGTACAAACGTGTTAGTCAACAAACAATCGATTATAGAATGTTTTAAAATATATAATACCTTAGCTCATGTCTGCTTTTGATATCTTAATAAAACGAAAACCGAAATACATGTTCTTTGATAGAACGGCCGTCAGTATTTTCCAAAATACCATGCGTCGATGCAGCAATTATTAGGCTATTAGAATAGGATTAAAACGTCATATGCATACATGTACCTTCTCTCTATTGGCGTTTACAACGTAAAACACTGATTCACTCCGTTGTTTGTGGTTATGCTATCTTTTTAATACTTCGTATATAACTAAAGAAGTGTCTCAGGGATTAATGTTATCTGCTCAGCTGCATTCGAGAAATATATTAAGTTTTCCATATTTAGAATTTGTATTTGTAAGTATATTTTTCAAATGAACAATAAATGTGTCATTTGAATGATAATAACAGTATACATGTAAGAATAGGTAGCAGAGTATTTAAAGTAAGGAGTCTCAACGAATATGAATTTTGTTCCTAAACTGATTAGAATATCAATTCAACTGACTGATTTTGATTCATTTGTTACTTACTACATATGGACAGAAACAATATTAATAAATCCGAGGAGACTCACATATGCAAGACGATTTTAAGAAGGAATGTATAACTGAAAGAGGGCATTTTGCCATAAGTCACTTAATGGATTTTGAAAATGAAGTATTACGTTTTCAGTAAGATGTCATCTTGCTTATTAGTTCAAATGTGCATGTGTTTAGTTGTGTTTAGTGATTAAGTAATGAAGGAGTTGAGTAATGAATGTCAAGACATAGCGGCAAAAATGAGCAAAGAAACTTCGTATTGTAAGTGATAAAGAAACTATGATCCATATCACACGTTGTATAACCTATCGAATTATAAATGCCCACAACTCGTTTAATAGGAACAATTTTACGATTATCCGTTACCAGAGATTATAAGAGCGTAAAACTTACTTTGTGTAACCGACAGTTATTAATGAACTGATTGTCGGTGGTCAGCTCGTTAAAAGAGAAAAAAACACAGATGCCGCCAAAGAGTTTTACGAGACACGCGCATGAGCAGCAATGTTGCAATGTATTTCATGTATACAGTACGTGTATATCTCAAATTAAACAGTCATGGCTGGTGTTTATGACCAGACAGTTTCCTGTCATCCCAGGTATTGAACACACCTGTTCAGCAACTCAAACGAGGTTAGCTGGGGACCCGCCGTTGTGTCATTCATTCCATGGAACGATTACATCATGAAGTATACAAGCCGATTTAAAGAAGGAAATGATGTAAATTTGAAATAGGGTGTTCTGTCAGCCATTTATTTATGTATTTAGGAACGAACTCTTCAATAAGCTGATATCTTGATTTTCTCATGTAACGCCAATGGAGAGAATTAACATTTGAATTTGAACTTAAAATCACATATTCTAATGTCCATCATCCATCATCTAACTGTCCAGTTTACACTTCTGTCTTATTAATACTGCATTTGCTTTTTGCGCAATTCAGATGAAAGATATTACCCTCGCGTAAGTGTTTGTGTATTTCAACATACCTCTTCTACCAGACCATTAAGCATGGGTTAATACTTTGAACCTTCAAATGTTCTTGTAGATCTAACGCACAATTAGTATATAACATGTGACATTAGGAAGGCAGTAATAAAACTTCAATTGTAATGTACAGTAACAGATTGTGAATTGTAAACAGTCAGTTGATAAGCGTATCGATGTTTAAACGCAATCATAAACGAAAACACATACATTCGCTGTCAGAAAAAAACAACAACTTATTTATTAGCTCTACATTTAATTAATGTATAATATCATTAAAACTGTTGCCGTTTAAATCCGTCGATTTCAACAAGTGACACAGATATATTGATATAATAAATAGAATATATGTCTGTTCTTGACAAATGTCATGTTTATCTCATCTCGTGAGGTAGAAGAGTAGCATATTCTCGTTGATTAGAATATATTGCGTTGTTGTACCTATACTTTCTTTTGCCAGTTTATAGTTTGTGAGTTTATAAACGTTGTACCACCCGATTAAATAACCATTGGAGAATCTCTCTCTCTCTCTCTCTCTCTCTCTCTCTCTCTCTCTCTCTCTCTCTCTCTCTCTCTCTCTCTCTCTCTCTCTCTCTCTCTCTCTCTCTCTCTCTCTCTCTCTCTCTCTCTCTCTCTCTCTCTCTCTCTCTCTCTCTCTCTCTCTCTCTCTCTCTCTCTCATATCGTATTTATCAGTAAAATATATATAGAACATAAGCCCTTTTAGTAATTTGTGATGGAATATTTGAAATGAGTCAATTCAATATTAACCTGAAATCGTAGCAATGTATACAGTACAGTATTGTAGTATTTAATTGCCATCATTAGTCATCCTGTGATGAGCCAAGTCGCGCTCTTAACGAGTCAAATAGAATATGCAAGCCTGGATATACTGGGATATGTGTGTATTGCAAAGGGGCAGTCTGTGCGGCTATTACCATAAACTAATTCAAAAATACGTACGGATGTGTATTGTCGCAAATACCGTTAAGTCTATCTGAATAAATTTACAGGTGTGTAGTTGACTCAGAGATATTCTCAAGTGGTCACTGGAATGTTCAGGAGATACGGTTCACTGACTTCATGGATACACGCTAAAGAATCTGCGATTTTGGAAAAAGTGGTATATTTATTTTTTTTATTTAATTTGAATGTAAACCGGAGCGTATATTGTGAAAACGCGTATTTAAAATTGACTCAACTCAGGATATGTCTAAGGGGAAGGACAACTGTGTGAAAAAGGCTATTCGTAAATATTATCCATCAAAACACTAAGATTTCTCGTAAACAAAGAGTGTATCGTATTGAGAGAGCAGCCAAAATTGTAAACAAATCTAATGATTAAGAACATATTAAATGTAGATTTTGCATGCACCCTTTCACTGCTGTCAACAGTCTAAGAGTGAGTGCGTCATCTTAAGATCTAAATTCGAGACTAATTTCAAGAGTTCGAATTGATTTAATAATTAGTGTTTGGATAATGCAAAATTGGTGACTGGATGTTAAAATACAAGATTAATCTTATCTTTAATATATAATTTATCGGAAATGTATTTTACTTGCATCCCCGACAGTATTGTATGTAGCTTGATAATGGTGTTAGAATCTACATCGAATCGTCGCACTTTTGCAATAAAGAAGTTGTATATCCATAGAACTCGTTCTCATATTTTTTATAAATTTTAAAAATGAATTTCAATATATATAAAGTCCATGTTTTACCTAATTTGTTTTACGTTTAATATTTTACAGATATAATGAATTAGCCATCGGACATATATTTATTCATCACAAAACTTTCACAAAGATGTCATTCGAGGCAAAAATAAGTTTTGTAATAGTAATAGTTTCTTACCTGCGCACACAGCTTGCCCTTATCCAGTATAACCAATTGTAAACATATACTCAATGACAATTTAAAAATTGATACGCTATTAAAATATAACGATAACTTTAATTGTTTCTCTTTATTTCACAATCAAATTATCTAAAAGGACATTGTAATTTAAGCATGTTGCAGTAGACACATATTATTAGGAACTTATAAGTTGGGACACATGTTAGGATAAAACCGATATTTAAATAGATCCACGGTAATGATAGTACACTTCAATAAAGGAATGCATTAATATTATACATTCATATACAAACTTTTGGAAAATATAAGTCCTGTATATTGTGTCTGGCGTACTGCAATTTTGTCATGCATCTTATATCCAGCAATTGAAGAGACAACAATAGAAACAATTTAGTATTTGAATTTATGTTGGAATAATATGTGTCTTAACAGCAAACTAACAAAGTAAATATTATTATCATATGACCAAAAAGGTAATATAATCTATATACCAAGCCAATAAATTATTCTATTCACGGACACGATCTTATGTAACCACTTACATATTTGTCTTTATTCCAACTATTGAATTCACTTGAATGTACAACAGATCGGGAAAAGTAAACGTATTCTAATGTAATGGAAGTTTAAA
Source organism: Gibbula magus (assembly GCA_936450465.1). NCBI lineage: Eukaryota > Metazoa > Mollusca > Gastropoda > Trochida > Trochidae > Gibbula > Gibbula magus. The sequence continues at coordinate 48,856,023 of OW388295.1, forward strand.
TGATATCTTCTATACGCAGTTGAATGCCCTTATGTATGAATGTAACTTATTGTTGAACAAATGAATGGATGTACAAATGTACACATCAAAGAAACAATATGTCCGGTAAAATTTTAAATAGAGCATATGCCAGGGGAAGAGAAAGTATGATAAATGCACAATGGCATAAATGAAATAACGACAAACATGTATAAGTAAATGGAAAGTCCCTAATCAGCTTATTCCTTCAGTGCTCAATCGTTAATTAGCGCGTCAGCCATGCATGATTGAAGGCAGACAAGGAGCGTTATAATGAGGAAGCATGGTAGAGTAGGAAAACTTCAACATCAAATATCTGCTTTTCTAATTAAGTTATGAAGTTGATTTTAAAAATGTGTGTAAAAGTTAATAAGCAGTTTCAGAATATACCAAAATAGTTTAGATATCTCGTAAAAAATAAAAACTCGAAATTTCTAGAAATTTCTAGAAATTTCTAGAAACTTTCTAGAAACTTTCTAGAAACTTTCTAGATACGCACTAGAAACTTTCTAGAAATTTCTAGAAAGGGGGTACTTTGTTTCTTGCCTAACTGTAACTCAAATAAAATGTTGACTTTGAAAAAGATATTTTGAATAAAGTGAAATGTTGACTATGATCACATATTGACTTTAGTGAAATGTTGACTTTAAAAATATTTATTGACTTTTGTGAAAGTTTAACTCAAATAAAATGTTGATTTTGAAAAAGAAAATTATCAAGTGTCCTTCCCCTAAAACATATATTGAGATTATAGATATGTAGTATTTTAAAAAATATACGATTCCACAATATACTCTCCTATAAAATTTTCACCTTTGCGAACTGTTGACTCTTGGAATTTTAATTGCGTTGATGAAGTTTCTATCTAATGACTTTTTTAAAGTTGAACACTAATGTCTGGCTAAAGATGGATGTTTCAGACAGTATGTGTTAGGTCATTTGACTACGCTATTGCCCACATTACATCAGTCACCATGACTGATTATTTATACACACCTGATTGCAGGGTACAGATATATAACGATATAACCATTGCAATTTAATCATGCAACTGAGGTTTTAGGGTTATATCAGACTTGTGTATTGACTCTCAGAATACACTACTGCGTCCCTCTCGGTATTACGTAACATGTGAATTCGGTCAACTCATTAAGGCCAACAGGTAGTTAATTGCCGGTTCAACACCACTGACCCAGGAGCTAGGTGTAACGAGAACGCCAATGAAGTCAGAATTCGATAGAGTGACCACATGAGCACTTATTTGTTTCCGATCTGTGTGCATTACACTGCAAATTTATTTGTGATCGGATGACATTTTCGACCATGAACTAATAGCACTTGGTAAAGTTATTGAGAATGTTTTGGTGGGACTTAACAAACGTAAATTATGTAACTTTAACATATCAGATAATGAATTCGTTTTGTTTTTGTTACAGCGAACAGTTATAATATGCATAATATTATCCATGTAGGATTCGCTGACTTTTAAGAGATTGACTTTGGTGACTGGAAACTATTTATTGGCTTAAAGCCTAATAGGTAAACATGATTCTAAATCCCCATGTGTGATGTCTTGGCTTTTCTAAAAGCACATTCATTTATACATCAAAGGCTGATTGTTTCAAATATGTCCAAACCCATGGATATCACAACTAAGCTGATGGAGGTGCATTCTATGTGAACCCAAAAATAGTTTCATAGCTTTGACAGTAATTAACTAATGACCTCTCATGTGTATCATATGCATACTGAAATATTGAATAAACATCGCATTTCATTCGATATAGACATATTCCAAGAAAAAACATGGAGTGATTGTGACAAAGAAAGTAACGAATTTAATTAAAAGCGATAATATAATGATTTTAACAGTATTTAAGTGTGCTGTGTATTAGAAAGTCCCAGGTCTTACATAATTTGCACGAAGAAGAGAACGTCTCCCCGTCAGTGGCCATGGGAATTCGCCTGTTGATGTAATAACAGGTGGCGGGAATGACCATTAACTAATTATCATGTACCTACCCTCACTTAAAGGAACTCTGGTCCAAGCGATCTTGAGACTGCGGTAGAGACCGTTACGCAATGTGTACAGACGAGTAACGAGGTCACGTGACGCAAACTAAGTGAAGGTCTTAATCGGGATTCGTAATCAAAACGGAACTCGTACTAAAAATGCCTGGATATAGGTTAAATTTTGCTTTGCATGTATTAATAAATAATCTGGTAGGTAACTGAACGATTGGTTGTTCAAACAAACGAGTCATTTCAGATTTAGATTAATTTATTATCCTTACCTTTGCAGACAATTGGTACAATAAGAAAACGTGTTTGGGTACAGGTTATATTAGCATCATAAAATGTGAAATAGATAAAATCATGTGTCTGACAAAACAGCGAAGATGTGACGAATAGAAAATGCCGGTGAAGAGAAAAAGATAAGTCGCCGACAAAGTAATTTACACCCAAAACATCTCACCAAGACCAATATGTACACCTCTTCTTGAGTTGTTCACGCTTCAGATGACGTATTTGGAGAGTAAGTTTTTATACATTTATTAACATTATTATTACTGATAATATAATATCATCATGAGACAAAATTAATATAACCATTTTCAACTCGCAATTAATTGACAGGTTGTTGATACAATATTACGGAGTCTTCTTCCACAATACAACTTCACATACGGGATTAAATGTAAATGTAAGTACTCGTATATTAAACGGCATTTATTTCAGGATCTTACATGGAAAGATGGGTTGACAAACAGGGTTACAAGTACATATACACGCGTATATGTAATTTATTATTACCATACTTCATGTGATGTTCGTCCATGATTGTGTTTCAACAAATTATTACGATATTTCACAGAGAAAGCCGTAGTTTATCAAGGTGCTTAATAATACTAATAATACAATTAAAATGCTACCTGATGGTTTCATGGAATGCATAAGAGAGGTAATAGTGTGACATCGATTTCCTGAAAATATGTCTCCGTGTTTGGCGAAAAATCAAGGTTTAATCTTACATTTCATTTAAAGATTTTTTTATTTGTTGCTGTAACGTTTGATATAGTTTAAACGTATTAAACACTGTAAAAGTGACGGAATCGGCAAACAAGCAAAACAATGCTTGCATAAATGCCTCTCCCCACAAACTGCAAACACACCAAACAAACAAACAAATAAGTTGCATACATTGAACAATCATAAAATATTAAACCAACAGGCATGTATATGGTACCAGATTACAAGACACAATTGAAGGCGTTAAACTTTAAAGATGTTGAACGTTACATAACAGCAAGGCAATAGATGATAAGAAATAATTAAGAAACAAAGATTGATTTATGAAAAATCCGAAAATCTTTTAGATATAACGATAAAATTGTGGATGGATTTTAGCAGTACTCGATTTTCGTGGTTCTTTGCTCAAGCATTTCCTTGCAATATGGATGTTATATTGAAACCGTTTGTAAAGAAACATTCGTTTACTCTTATATTATTGTATATACGTTTGATATCAGTGACAAAGTATATCAATAAGTGTAATAAAGTAACATTGTGTATCAGATACTATAGGTTACTATAATTCCAAGTGTGTCCAACAATATATTTTAATGTAATGCAAACCATTAACAAATATTTCATGTATAAGATTTTCAACAAGCTCAGTGAATTTAACATTAAGATTGCACCATTGTACACGCATACAAATACATTATGATTATACACATTTATAGAACACGATCGAATGAATGAATTATGTTACCAGATGCAACCTAATACGATCATACCCCGGTATGCCAGTTCCTTTGTTAGGGGATTAATTAACAATTCACAAGGCAACAAGGGGGATTAATTAGGATTAATTAAGGGACTGCCATAGGATTAAAATAGTTTAAGACAGTTTGATTCAATATTTTATTCCGTTTCACATCCACTCATATTATTACACAAAAACAGTTCTTCATAATATACGTGCAGAATCAGTAGTCAGTCATTACTGTAAGCACCATGAAACATTTTCCTATACAATATACACCATTTTCAGTCATTTTATCATAGCATGTACAAGTTAATATCGAAAGATTGGTCTATGGTCAGTCTTCACAATATCCTTCAAATTCGCTAGGAACTTGTCCACTGCAATCTTATCGTTGTTGGCCTGATGGTTGTGACATTTCCAGTAAATACTTTCTCCTTTCCTGGACCTGATTCTAAAAATAATGTCATCTACACACAAATTCTGGCCATCACTTTTATTTGGAAAGGAGCTTACGTCTACCTGAACGTTTGCCATCTCGTGATATCTGACATATGACAGTAGCTCCATATATATAGCGTCCTCTCAAGTATTCTCAAAAAGCGTAGTGCAAATTTGTATATATCTTCTTAAATTGAATATACCTGTTTTACAGTATTTTAATATATTCTTACTTTTTATGTATATATTTTGAAAAAAATCCTCTCATAATTCCATATGAATGGCTCAACCTGTTACTGTTATGTATTTGTTACATTTTGTATCAAGTTGAGGCGAAACTTGAATCAAAATTTATCTGTCTTCCTGTCTGTCAACTAAGCCATGAAACTGGCCCACTTGATTAAGCCAATGAGGGTCATTAATTACAATTCCGATATTCGTTAACTGTTCAGGGATTAGAAACTGACATATCGGGGCGACTCCCCTAATACACACTCTCGTAAATGGAAACGAAATGGATGGGTAAATACGATGATAGCTCCAATACAAATTCTCAATTTAACATACCATATAGAAGTTTCTTCAAAGGAGAGAAGTGTTGTGACAGCAAATTAGTTTACGCAATTAAGCTGAACAAAGTCAAATACGCTGAGTAGTTTAATTAAGTTTTTACAGATAATAGGTTTATTGGACCGGTTCAATTATATAACAAATGGCATGTCGGTGACCAGCGGCATTTCAATTGTCATGTTAATTGTCGAAAGTCTGGTCTTGGTGACAAACCAACTATCATGAAATAACATTAATGCGACTGTCAGTCAAGATATTTGTCAGCCAATGAAACGTTCACTGAAAGGTAGGAACATATATTCCACCAATGGAATTTAGGGATAGGATGAGCTTTGTATTCTCTGTCCTTTGGCGAAAAACCTCCAACAAGCAGATTTGGCATTTGAAGAATAACGTATTGCTGACATAGGACGATATTATTATAGTACATGGATTATTAAGCTCATGGTGAAAACAGGTTTGTTATTCTTAACTTTGTCATCATTGTATCTTGCTATTCGCATGCGAAATACTTGCAAAATCATCACAATTGTACTTTTGTTATTTACAAAATGATATATAGATACATGTTTCTTGAAGAGCGATACGTAAGTCCTTTAGCTGGTTTGCCGATTCCCTTCTTTTTGTTATCATGATAAGAGAAAATTACCATGTAAAACAAAACAGACAGTTAGAAGTATTTGTTTCGATTAAAATGCATTCATATTCGCGCTTGTACGGCAAGTACTGGCGAGTAAGCCACTGCGCAACGGAAAAATAGCTGCGTAGGGGTAACGCTAGTTCCGTTTTCTTACTCGCTGTTAACACATTCAATTTACGGTTTCCAGTGTTTTATTCAGGAGCACAGTATTCCTTTAATTGTTTGTGTATCTCCTACCACACTATTAGGGGTGGCCAACATTCCGACACGTGCAAATGTTCTTATAGATCTAATGCACAAGTATTATGTAACATGTGATCTTAGAAAGGCAGTAATGAAACTTCAATTATCATGTACTGTAACAGATTGTTTAGTGACATCTTGACGTTGAAAATATATCTCGAGTTTGATGACCTGTTGACTTTGGAAATATTGATTACCTTTAGTAAAAGTTTATCTTTAATGATATGTTAACTTTGGTGACATATTGACCTTGAGAAGATATTTTGAGTTTACTGAGTTGACTTTCAAAAGATTGACTTTGGTGACATGTTGACTTTGAAATATTTGTTGGCGTTGTTGAAGTTGGAATTTAATGACATTTTGAAAACACTAATGTCTGGCTAAAGGAGCGCGTTTCAGACAGTAAGTGTTAGATCATTTGACTATGCTATTGCCCCCAATACACCAGTCACCAATACTGATGATTTATACACAACTGATTGCAGGTTACATATATATGATATACCAGACTTGGGTACTTCCTAGCTATCAGAACACCCTGTCTGTAAACGAGCTTGTCTTGGTATTACGTAACAGGTGTATTCGGTCAACTAACCCATCACAGAAGTCTCAACTCGTTTAGGCCGACAGGTAATTAGTTACCGGTTCAACGCCTCTGACCTAGCTCCTGGGTGAGCAGAGAACGCCAATTGAGTCAGAAGCCCCAATATTTAGACATTAAAAAGCTTTTATTAAATGGATGAGTGAACAAAAAACAATGTATGATCAAATACAACATATGATCATAGAAATACTAACATATTTTACAGTTTTGTGTCACGACGAAGTTGATATATAGTAATTTTTTAAATAGACGTTTCCACAAAATACTCTCTGTTTTGGATTCAAATGAAATCCAAAATGAATATACCACTTTTTCTTAAATCCCAGAAAATTCTTAAGCGTTTATCCATTAAGTCAGTTAACCGTATCTCCTGAACATCCCAGTGACAACTTGTGTGTATCTCTGAGTCAACTAAACATGTGTCACAGTGCTCAGATTGAAATAACAGTATTGGCAACAATACACATTCGTACGTATTTTTAGATTGGTCTATGGTAATACCCACACAGACTGCCCCCTTACAATACACATATATCCCAGTATATCCAGGCTTGCATATTCTATTTAACTCGTTAAGAGCGCGACTTGGCTCCTCACAGGATGACTAGTGATGATAATTAGATACTACAATACTGTACTGTATACCTACTGGTTCTTTTCAATTTTTGTTTGAGAGCTTAATGAATAATTTACATGTATTCTCTTTTTATTTTAAAGTTGACAATGTTGCCAAGTATAAGTGTTACATCTAAATCCATGTCCCATAACTCTCCCATTTCCATTTTGTGTCTTCATGTTTATAGAATATGATAGTTAAGTATTCCGTCGATTCTTACATTATACAATAGGTGTACTTTATTTTGAATATTCATTTATGCATATATATGCGATATATTTAAATGTACAACAAACTAAAATGGCTTATGTTTATGCTTTTGTTTTGTGACGGTAAGAAATATTTTATGATAAATACGATGTTTAATCAATGTTTTTACGGTTAAATTGTTAATGTTTTACATAAATCAAACGAATAGCAAATGTGGACATGTATGACACTACAGTGTCATGAAAAATTAACTTTTCTCTGATGGAAAATGACTCTTTAAAAACTCTAACGTCAAAATAGTTTCACCGAAGATAGGCTGACACTCTTATGCTCAACCGTCCTCTGACGTCATGGCAACCAATTGTGACGTCACAGAGACGCCATTGTCGTTGACACATAACAGTAAAATGGCCAAAACCATCAAATCAAACTATTCTCTAGGCAAACAGCATTTACTTTTCAAAAAGAAAGAAGCTGCTTCCAGACCTCAGATTATTTGTGAAATCAAAAAAGGAAATAACTTGTTGCTTACTTTTTCAATGGGAAGTTTTGAAATAATCAGACATTCAATTCGTTCGTGTTATGTGGATGCGGGAAACAGGAAAATACTCTCTTCTCATGTAAAACAAGATGCAAATGGCCTTATTGAATCTGATATGATCAGGATTAGCGCAAGTAGCTCATCACGTCCTGCTTTCACTATTAACCTGTTCAGGACGACGAGTAAAGCGCTCGTAAATGGCCCGCAACTGATGACTTTCGTTAATGAGGATCTTCCTCTTTTGAAAGTACTTCTTGATGAGCAAGTTGATTTCATAGATAATGTCAATGAAGTTATACAAAACATGAAATCGGATAGTAAAGTTGAAGAGAAATGTTCCCACTGTAATCGACAATGTAAGTCTCGAGCATTGATATGCAGCAGGGGGAAACACTGGGTACACTATAAGTGAGAGAAGCTCTCTTCCTCGGAGATAGTTTCGTTGGAGGACAATTCAACCTTACCTAATGCGTGTATTCAGTGTTCTGAATCAGATGATTATTCGTCATTTAGTAAAGCTGTTTCTGTCAAAGTAATACCTAATTCAACTGAAGAAAATCTCATGGATATGAAAACTGTGTTATACCAAAAAGAAAATATCATTAATGATTTGATGATTAAAAATGCTAAATTGGTATCAGAATTAAATGAATGCAAAATGAGATTGAAAAAGCAAATGGAAAAGAATAACTCAAAATGTGTTTCGGTTAGCATGCAAAATGATACATGTATGAATCTACATGAACCAATTGTCTCTAAGGGGTCACCCTCCTCGACTCAAACAGACACCATCAGCCAAAAGGTGACACAAACTGGATCATCTCCTAAACTGTTGACTCCGCGAAACAGTAAGCCTCTGACTTCCCAAATAAGTTATTCACTACCAGAACGTAGGAAGTCATATGCGGATGCTGTCCGTTATGACAAGAAGTGTATGAAGCCCTTCAAAAGGATTTGGACACAGCCGACACACTGGTTATTGGGACTTCTGTGTTAAAGAACATGAGCAGTGTCATTCTCTCTTCCCGTCTTGGGAATAAATATGTTGTTCACACAAATCGAGAGGCTACAGTTGGTGAAATTTGTGAACGATTGCTGCTGTTATCAGGAAGGAAATCTACTCTGAATGATATCGTGTGTGTAATGGGAGATTACAATGTCACGGAGGCACTCATAGAAGAAACCGTTGAAGAATTCGAAGCATTGCTAAATGCAATGAATTGTTTCCCCAACGTGCACATACATGTGTGATCCCTTCTGCCTCGTCAGACTCCGTCATGGTACAATGATAAGTCTTGAAAAATCAACAAAGTTCTCAAAGATATGTGTCTTGTTAAGCATTTCTCATTCGTTGACGTGTCTAAGCAAATGATGTCACTGAAGCCTCGTGACGTTCTTGATCAGGATGGAGTCCATCTTTCACGTGGCGGAGTAAAACTCCTAAGTAGGTGTATAGTTCAGTCAGTGTCCTGCGTTGATAAGGTCATCCGCCAATCTACATCCACAACTCTTCCGCAGACTCCAGTCATGCCTATATCCCCAAGGTACCAACTCAGTGATACTGTACAAAGAGTCCACATGGGACCTCAGGAACAGATGGTTCCATTACCCCCAAGACCTTATTTCATAGACAATCCTCACAATGATTATATGGGACACTCAAGGCAGTCTCAGTTCCCATTGCCGTTTTTACCTTACCATTTCGAAGGTTTTCCCATGCACAGACCACTCTGGGGTTACGCTAAGCCTTATTAAATCTAAACGCACAATGGCTGATACGTCTTTACATAAGAGCGCGCTAAGTGCTGCATCTCAACAGTGTATCTCAACCAAAACATTGCTCAATGCTCAATCTACGTGGAACAAAGCAATGGATATTATGGATTTCATCCTTGAAGAGGATTTAGACATTCTTTTCATAACTGAGTCCTGGCTTCATAGTCATGGTGATGAAGCAAAAATCGCGGAAATGACACCACCTTCATTTTCTTGTGTCAACTCCCCCCGTTTAAATTCATCCCGTTGAGGCATAGCCATTATATACAAGTCTTCTTTCATCATCACTCGTCACCAGGCAAAAACAACTGAAATTCCTAAATCGTTTGAAATGTTGGATGTTTGTGTTACAGCTGATAAACATGTTTTCAGGGTTGATTTGTATTTATCGGCCTCCACCATCTCGGAAAAATCGACTCACAAACACTCAGTTTTATCATGAAATGTCTAATCTCTTCGCATCTCATCCTGGTAGGAAAACTATATGTCTTGGAGACTTCAATGTTCATTTTAATGATAAAGAAAATCCTTTTGCCAATCTTTCTTCGTTTGGACTCAAGCAACATCTGTCCCAACGCACAAATCTGGAAATACTCTTGACTGTGTAATACCTCATGAAGATAATAGAACCATTTTAGATGTTTCTGTTCAAGACAAACAATTGTCTGACCACTTCTTAATTTTCGTTACATTGAATGCATGTAGACCTTTTAAGAAGATGGAGACAGTGACATACCGTAATCTAAAAAACATTGACCTTATTGAATTTCAACTTGACCTGGTAGAATCTGCATTGCTGTGTGGCCCACCAACTGATGTGAATGAACATGCTAAACTGTATCATGACACTCTCCCCACATAACTTGATAAGCATGCTCCACATGTAGTGAAGAAGGTCCAAGTGCGCACAGACACACCCTGGTACTCACAACAAGTGTTGATATCCAAGGATGCACGTCGACAAGCTGAAAGGAAATGGCGAAAAAGTCATATTGAAATAGATCGTCAACTTTATAAGCAAGCCCAGAATGCTGCTACAACTGTCATTCGTAACTGCAAAAAGGATTACTGTCTTCAGCAGCTTTCCAATATGAATGATAATCCCAAAAGATCATATGCTTTTATGAACAAATTGCAAGGCAAGAGGACTGAATCCAAACTTCCACCTTCTGCAAACTGGACCCTTGCTGACTCATTTAACAACTTTTTTCTTGACAAAGTTGACATGATACGACAAAATCTCTTTGATGATATCACAGTGTCTCAAGATGTTGATAATATCAGTACTCAGTACAGTGTGCAACCCCTGACTGATCTCGCTATATTCACAGACTCAGAGATACGCAGTGTTATTTGATCATCAAAGCCCACTACCTGTGTTTTGGACCCAATCCCAACCAATATTGTACTCAAACATTTGGATGTGATTCTTCCATGTATTACGAGTATTGTGAATAAGAGTATCGAAAGTGGAATGTTTCCAGAGTGTTTCAGAACAGCTGTAGTGAAGCCTCTCCTCAAGAAGGACAATCTGGATCCATCACACTTGAAAATTCTTTAGACCGGTCTCAAATTTGACATTCCTATCCAAAGTCATTGAAAAAGCTTTTCATATCCGACTTAAATGACATCTTGCGGAGAATGCACTCATAGAAAAGTTCCAGTCAGCTTATCGCAAATTCCATAGTACTGAAACAGCCTTACTAAGAGTCATAAATGATATTCGTGGAGCAGTGGATCAGGGCAATATGGCAGCTCTGATATTGCTGGATTTGTCTTCAGCATTCGATACAATTGATCACAATCTACTTCTGGAGAGACTCCGACATCAATATGGAATAGGTGGGACAGCACTACAGTGGATATCATCTTATATTAAAGGAAGATCACAATTTGTGATGATTGGAAATGACAGGTCATCAACTGTCAACTTGAAATATGGTGTCCCACAGGGATCTGTACTTGGTCCAGTGTTATTTGTTCTCTATTGTGGCAGTACTTCAAACATCATCTCACAGCACTTCCTCCTCCACCACTCATATGCCGATGACTGCCAGTTGTACAATCACTTTCATCATCATAACTCAGAAGAAGCTCTTTTAAATATAGCTAATTGTACCAGGTCCTTGAATTCTTGACAGAAAACAAACTCAAACTGAACAGTGATAAAACGGAAGCAATCATTTTTGGAACTAAGCAGCAGCTTAAAAAAGTGGATATAAGCACCGTTAATGTGTCAGACACGGACGTTCAGCTAACCAAGACTGTCAAGGATCTCGGTGTCTTGCTAGATCCAATACACTCAATGGAAGCTCAGATTAACAATGTCTGCAACATATGCTACTTGAACTTACGAGTGATTGGAAATATTCGTCCTTTGATCACCATCACCTCAGCTGCACAATGTCTAACCAGATGTCTGGAACTGAGTAGACTCGACTACTGTAACAATCTTTTTGTCGGACTCCCGGATATTCTCCTTGACAAACTTCAAAAGGTACAAAATACAGCAGCGCGAATCGTGACTCTAACATCTAAAGGATCGCACAAGTCATTACTCCTGTCCTTAAACATCTTCACTGGCTTCCAATAAAAGCAAGGATTCAACTCAAAATTGTATGTCTAATGCATAAATCTCTGCATGATCAATCGCCTGCCTACATATCAGAGTTGATACCAGCCTATGTCCCAGCACGGGAGCTTAGATCACAACATCAGAATCTATTGACAGTGCCGAAGTGAAACCTCAAGTGCTTTGGTCAGAGATGTTTTGAGCATTTTGCTCCTTACATGTGGAACTCTCTTCCCAAAAATCTGAAACTATCTCCAACATTTGAATCATTCAAATCAAGTCTAAAAGCTTATCTTTTTGTTCAGTTGTATGTACATAAGGACTTTCACAGTCACAACAATTGTACACATGGATTTGTTATTGCTGTTTGTGTGAACTGAGCACATTCAAATGTGCATCACTATTATCATTATTTATTAGCATTATATGTTTAGCGCTTTGAGCATGCTTTCGAGCGTGGATATGTGCGCTTTATAAATATGCACTATTATTATTATTAGTTGTGATATCCATGGGTTTGGACATATTTGAAACAATCAGCCTTTGATTTCCAATTGAAAGTTTAAACCTTTCAGAAAAGCCAAGACGTCACACATAGGGATTTAGAATCATTTTTACCTTATTAGGCTATAAGCCAATAAATAGTTTCCAGTCAACGAAAGTCAATCTCTTAAAAGTCAGGAAATCCTACATGGATAATATTAAGCATATTATAACTGCTCGCCTGTAACAAAAACAAAACGAATTCATTATCTGATATGTTAAAGTTACATAATTTACGTTTGTTAAGTCCCACCTAAACATACTCAATAACTTTACCAAGTGCTATTAGTTCATGGTCGAGAATGTCATCTGATCGCAGATAAATTTGCAGTGTAATGCACACAGATCGGAAACAAACAAGTGCTCATGTGGTCACTCTATCGAAGTCTGACTTCATTGGCGTTCTCGTAACACCTAGCTGCTAGGTCAGTGGCGTTGAACCGGTAATGAACTACCTGTTGGCCTTAATGAATTGACCGAATATACATGCTACGTAATACCGAGAGGGACGCAGTAGTGTATTCTGAGAGTCAATACATAAGTCTGATATATCCCTAAAACCTCAGTTGCATGATTAAATTGAAATTGTTCTATCGTTATATATCTGTAACCTACAATCAGGTGTGTATAAATAATCAGTCATGGTTACTGATGTAATGTGGGCAATAGCGTAGTCAAATGACCTAACAATACTGTCTGAAACATCCACCTTTAGCCAGACATTAGTATTCAACTTTAAAAAAGTCATTAGATAGAAACTTCATCAACGCAATTAATATTTCAAGAGTCAACATTTATACATATATACCATTTGCTTCACAGAATAGACAATGCCTCTCATTATATGCAACATTTTTGTATCTACCATTTTCTACAGCTAATTTAATCGAAATATGTCAGATATAATTTTTAAATATTGAGGAATATCATTACTTATTAGGTAGCTCTCTACATTTAATACAAAAAATTGAAGTGTTTCAAGTACTGACATTTATTATTGCTATCAAGGGATGATTGCCAGGATTGGGACAAATTATCATGTAATTTATGTCTAAATAATTTGATAAATAATCTGTAGACACCAATTTCCTGGCTTATCCAAACAAATCCAAAGCCAAATTGAAAAAGAATGTTATTAATCTTAGTTGCCCATAAATTTCTACCTACATTGTCTAGTGATAATAGCATGTAGTAACATTGTTTTAATAGTCTATATTTAGGCATGTTTACAGCATTGGTTGTATACGTTAACTGTAAAGGCAAACTTCCACACTCACCCAAAGGCCATATTGTTACATGATGATTTCCCTAGTTTTAAAACCTAGTTACAAAACTTCACATGGATAGATTCAATAGTATAACAGTAGGATGTAACCCATAGTTCAGATCCATAACAGAGGATAGGTGATATCATAAAATTAAAAATGTTCAATAAATCTGTACAATTTATGTTACCAAGTTCTCTTTGAACGTTTTTAACAGAGAATATTGCTTTATTAGCTTGTGAAGCTAGACAAGAAATAGCTTTACTCCACACTAATTTAGGAGTGAACATAATTCCAAGATACTTATAGAATGAAACGCTCTCTATAACATTACCATTATAAAACTACTTTTCTTATGAGCGCAATGGACCATCATTTCTAAACACAATAATCTTGGTCTTCTTAAGATTTATCCTCATACCAGTTTGCTCACAAAATTTGCTAATTACATTAATCTTTTTCTGCAATTGTACACAGGTATCAGATATGGCTGAAACATCATCAAGAGAACAGAGATTATTAACAGATGAAGAAACTCCTTACAACTCCATATGATTACACAGCTCATTTATAGAAATAATAAATATCTGAGGACTCAAAACACAGCCGTGCCGAGTACCGATCTTACAAGAAAAACTACTAGAAATACCTTCAGATGTCCTGACTGAGGCTGATAGAGCCCTTTACATAGATGTGAACAAAATAAAAAATTTACCCTTTATACCAACTTCATATAGTGAGTTTAAAAGGACATCATGCCTCAGAGTATCAAAAGCCTTGACAAAGTCTACAAAAACACAATAGAATCTACCCTTTTTTTTTACTAATATATTTTTGAATTAAGGATTGCGATGAAAATATTTGGTCAATTGATGAATAATTAGCTCTGAAACCTGCCTGTGATTCACTAATAATATCATGATCTTCACATCAACCTTGTAAGCGACAATTTAAAATAGACATGAATACTTTACAAGTAGAATCAATGAGATAAATACATCTGTAGTTATTAGTAAACTCACGGGCAAAAGAAACAGTACCACTTTAGATTTGAAATTACGAACAAAAATCAAACCCAACCACATGAAAACACATCGCCCAAACACAACAATGATTGTTTCATATTGAACTGTGGTATCAAACGCATGATTTTCCCAAATTTTCCCAAATTGTGGTTTTCGCCTTTTTTATAAGAAGCAAACAAGACCCATGCCAACCCACAAGAAGGACCGATGCCTGCGCACGTTACACCTCGGGAACCCCTTCTTGACTGTGACGTCATCCTCGTCAAATGCCCTGGACCACCGGGTGAGCAGACGCACAGTGTCCATACGTCTAAGGTCCCATGGTATCAGGGCAACCAGACCGTTCCTGGGTCAGCGGTCTAACGAAAGTCAGTTCTGTCTCTTCCAAGCAGATGGAAGAGTACGTGTTTATTGCCGTCGGGGAGAGAGAACAGCTGCATGTTGTGTTCAGGAAGTGGTGCCCTACGGGGGAGGGAGTGTCCTGGTTTTGGGAGGCATACTTGGTGAGGAGAAGACGCCGCTGGATATCGTGAATGGAAATCTAACGGCTCAGCGTTACGTCAATGACATTCTCTCTCAATGACCGTCTTCTGTCCCTTTATTCGACAACAGGAACAAGGTGTGATCTTTCAACAAGACAATGCCAGACCGCACACAGCTCGAGTTACTCAACACTTTCTTGCTAACAACATCGACGTTTTGCCGTGGCCAGCATGCTCGCCTGACATGTCACCGATCGAACATCTTTGGGATGCTATGGATCGTCGTATTCGCCAACGACGACCACCTCCACATAACCGCTGCAACTTGTCCAAGCTCTCCAAGAAGAATGGCAGTGCATTCCACGTAATGACGTTAGGCGTTTGATTTTCTCCATGCGTCGGAGGATCACTGCATGTATCATTGCAAAGGGAGGCCATACGCGTTACAAGTGTGAACTGTTTTCGTTACATTGAGCCTGGATTTCCCTGCACCGGGATCAGTCATAACCATGAACTTGGACTTTTTGACCCCCGGACGAATATCGGAGACTGTGATGTTGATATTCTCCACATGGCCCCATTGTGAGTAACATATGTGAACTCACCAGTCTTATCTTCATGGAGTCGACCGTTCATATAATGTATCCAATGCGGTGATTACAATGCTTATTACACAATTACATAAGTATAGGTGCTACAGCTGTATGTATAGCTGTAGCTAAGATGTGTTATGAGGTTGGAGAAGTGGTTGGTAAATTGCAGATCAATAGTGTTTCTATCATTCATATCTATGGAGCTTGCGAAGTTGTAGTTCCCCCCAAAGAGGAAGGATAGCTGTTCATCCTCGTCTCAAACATTATAAATGCTTCAATTTCAAGCAGGTCTAATAGGAAAGTATAAACACAATTCTTTGATGAATCAGTTCTTCACAGTGAATGATTATGTGCTTGTCGATGTCAAAAGCATGTTTTCCACATGTTAGGCATTCGGTAGAAATTTTGTATCTTGACTTGAAATTTGGTTCTCAGGTTTGGGAACATTAATGCCATGCCATAGTGTAAATAATTCAGTGTGCACAGTCGGAATCAGATAGTTTTACAGTCGTAGATCAATGGAAAGTTTGTTTCTCCATAGCAACAGTTCATAATGGAATACAAAATTCTTAACAATCTTTTTCAATTCATATTTCTTTGGAAATAGTCAGCATTCCACGTATTTATATAAATAATTTGGCAGTCCATATTTGTGCATTGTTGATATGAAGTCACTGCTGATGCTGAATTGAAAGTAGGTTATTCCGAGTGGTCTTAGATATTTAAATGTGTTTCTCGCATATATATACCATATACATATATACCATTTGCTTCACAGAATAGACAATGCCTCTCATTATATGCAACATTTTTGTATCTACCATTTCTACAGCTAATTTAAACGAAATATGTCAGATATAGAGATTTAAATATCTTTCTCGCCTGTGCACAGTCTTTCTCAATTTTCGATTTCAAGGACAGGGCCATATCACATGAGAAACATAAGGAATTTCATGAAGTATCTTGACCAGGATACTCCGAATTTCAGTACCAGTATACAATAGGTTACTCGGGGTATCCAAAAATATCCTGTTCTGGATACTCCGGGTTTCAGGATACTTCAGGAAACTATATTTAAACTATCGGAAATTGTTAGAAATTTAAAAATACTACATATAACACTGCAAATTATACCACAGACATACGCGGTTTACCCCTGTCATACAGTTTTGGCATTAGTTGTTTCTGTCAGACGACATTTGATTCATGTAGACGCTCTTTTGGAGAAAATTATACATTGAAGCAAGTGTAAAATCACGTTTGAAGCTTGTTGCTCGTTGTCATTGTTGCTTCCCTATGATATGTATCAGTATCAAATGCATTAGTTACCTACATTAAAGTTCTTTATACAAGTTCTTTTATACTTGTTGTCAAGATCGTGATAGATTTATGAAAAACCTAAAACTCACCTTTAAAAAGACGTATCCGAAAAACAATATGAATATCCCAATCAAATGCAGGTATTAACACGACACGACATGTGTATCCACCATTGATGCAACTCTTAGGTGCTTACACGTGTAGTAACTCGAGATAAGTGTTATACATCTTGTCCAATTGATTATCCCGGATTTCAGCTCAAATCTCATTGGTGTTTCACTTAACTGATTTTATTGGATAACTCAAAACAGTATATCATCCATTAGCTGTGACGCGATTCTATTGACAGGCAATTAGTCACCTGCCCATAAGCCATCCGTGTGTGTTTTGACATGTGACGAGTTCACACCTGCTTAGCAGGTCACAAGTGAATTACTAGTATTGTCTGAGTAGCTTAATTGACACTAACAAAGAAGTCTGCATTTCACAGATGGTCTTCTCAGGAGATGAACACAATGTTATATAACAAACAAAGAGCCCGTTTAGTTTGTACACATCAGAGTGTCAACAAGATTCACCCAGACGAGGGATTAACGAGGGATTAATTAGTGTGGTCAATATGGGTACCAACTTGAGGCAAAGTTCATGTTTCTTGATAGATGACTACAGCTCACCTGTAAATGTTGAAATAAACTGATTCAGATTTTATATGGTTTTAACAATATTTATTCATGTACTCAGGTACAGGGGAATCAACAAACAGGGTTTACCCTATATAAATGTTTCTCCCCAAAAGAACAATAAAACAGGATAATAACATAATAAATACAATCATACATACATTAATGTAGAAAAACACAACATCATTTTAAAGGATATTTCATGAGAAGCGTTTTCTATGAGAAATAAACTTATGAACAGCCTGGATTATGGATCATTTGTGTATTAATATGATTTGACTGGGTCTTGATACCTAATTGTACAGCATTCAGGTCGTAACCATTTACATAAAAGAAGCTTAAATGGCGGATATTTGTATAATTTGGACACATTAATAGATAATGATGTGCATTTATATCTATAAAATGTACCATATCCAGACTATAACTCCAAACTGTCTGAGTGATCTTGACCAAGAAGGGTATTTGAACAAAGTAATTATAATCTATGAAACCGTTCTTCCATTTAAGCAATTAACTGTAGGTATTCTCAGTCTTTCTTGCCAAATACCTTTATTCTGTGGAATTCTTTACCAGACGAAGTCATCAACGCTCCTACCCTTAATCAATTCAAAACTATATGAAACCAAAAAGAAACTCGGAATTCTTTTAATATTAATATAGGGACTAGATTATGTCAAATCATCCATTGTCGCCTTAAGGTCGGTTGTAGTTATTGAAACGCCCACCATTATAATAGACATATATCGGAAACGTCCAGATGTTCATGTTGTCACAATAACGAAGATTTAGTTCGTTATCTGTTTACTTGCTGAAGCTACTACCATTTAATATCAAATATGTATTCAAGGCTATGACATAACAACAGTATTATATGGTAACAGCGCCTTGAATGACACCACTAACAATACTATTTTGAGCTCATTACATCAGTTTTTCATTAAAAGCAACCGGTTTCTTTGAAAGTATCTTGTAGTAAATGATTAAATTCTGAGCTGGAGCCCACTTCATTATTAGGCACACCTAACAACATAACAATATTCATGTCTGATGTTATACAAATGTTAATTTTCATTTTTCTGTCTCATTGATCTTGTAACCAGCTTTTAAATATGTCGGAGCGGCATTTGGCTTGTTCGCCAATAATTTGTTCATGTTTATAAAATAATATACGTATAAATATGGTTTAAACATATTTATTTCATTCATGAAACGGATTGGTAAATAAGCTTTAATAGTTTATCTGAATACCGCTCCAGAATTCAGAAAATTATGTGTCATGGTGAATTTACAATATATCATAAATTTACAAAAGTGAATAACAATAGTTTTAAGACATGTTGTGAGGCTTTGCAACAGTACAATAATAGTTTATTATATACGATACACGCTTCATATTTTTATTATTTGGCACCGTATTTCTTCAAATACATTACTGACAGCCTTTGTATTAACTTACATTGTTAAGAAACACTCAAGCCAGTCTTCGAGATCAAAGGTGACAAATGTTGTCTGTTGTTACAGTAAATTGGTGTATTCGGTTAAGCTAAAAGTAAAGTTAACTGATCAGGTGAGGAGCAAGAAGATAATCCTGTCGTAATTATGTTATTACAAATAACGAGTTTACTTAACTTTTACTTTACTTAATTTATCCTTAAAAGTACTATCACTTGACCCGGGTTTCACACTGTTGTATACCGACCAACAAGCCTTATTTATGTTGAAAGACACAGCGATGGTTAAATCTCTTGCCGCACTAGTTTTTCGAATGTATAGGAGGAGAGTGTTATATAATCCATAGGAGGGTAATCAAGTTGGGGGTGGGATGTACAGTTAAACAATAGGTGAGTGTGTGAGTAACAATTTGGGTAGGGAGGGGTGGGATTGGAAGGGATACGGGGTTTGTAATGTAAGGTTTTGTACATTGTGTGTACTTTTACATTTTTACATCTATTTTAGAGCAAAAAGTGTTATGTGTCTCATAGGCCTAATGGCCGGGTGCTATATAATACTGTTTTAATATGTTTTTATGTATGGAATTTTAGCATGTGACGCAAAAATAAACTATTTATCTTCCTCTTCTTTTTCTATCAATGTTGTTTTCATAACTTTTTCAATGACAAGATTTTCAAAATTAATTCAAGTCAATGCCATACTCATATTGTTTCTTTATATAAAAACTGTTACTTTTTTCCCGTACTTTGTTTTCATACATTCGTTGATATAACCATTTTGACTTGTTCGCCGGTCCTATTTTCATGTTTATGAAATAAAATACGTTTAAACCATAATGATATGCATCTTCATACGCAGATTTGATATTACTTTTAGCTTTACAGAAAATCAGCCAAGAGCAAAGAAATAAATATGTGTTTTGTCAAAACATATTTTATTTCCATGAAATGAAATCTTGATTGGCAAACAGGCAAATACTTATGTGAATGCCGCTCCCGTACATATAAGCAGTTACATATAAGACGTGACGTACACATGGACAACATACAAAAACACACCAATATATACATTTATGGTGGATTTGCCAAGAAAACGTTGAAGGCAAGTAATATTATAAGAAACAAAAAACCCAAACAAAACTAGGTGTTATGGTGTCAGCATTGGTGTTATGGTGTCGGGATTGGGATGTAGAGGTTGGATGTGAGAGTTTGTCGATTTTTTTTCGATGTTTCTTCACAATTATTTGTGTGTGACGAAATAATTCATTGTCAAATCCATAATTAATGTGGTTCAGGTGGTTAGGCACTGTGGTTTAAACATATTTTATTTCATGAAGAAAAATGGATTGGCGAACAAGCCACTCGGGCTTATATAAACGCCGCTCCAGTACACAATTACAAAGACTGGTACAAATGCAATGAAACTAGTAATGAAAACAAAATAATATCTGCATAAGATATCCAAACAATGATTATAACATAAATAAAGTCGTCATATTGTTGTATTGTTGGGTATGCCTAATAATAATGGATTTAGCTGCAGTTTAAAATATTAAAGATTTTTTAGAAACCGCTTGCTGTTGCTGATAAATTGATGTAATGAGTTCAAGATTTGACTATTAGTGGACTCATTTAAGGAACTGTTACCATATAAAACTGTCGTTATGTCATAGCCTTGACTATAAAAATACATATTTGGTCTTAAATGATGATAGTTTTGACAAATAAACAGGAAATGAATTACATCTTCGTTTAAGTGGCCACAAGAACACATGGGTGTTTCGGATATGTGTCTGTTATACCTATCCGCGTTCAAATCACTACAACCGAGCCGGAGGCGACAATGAATAATTTGACAGAATCTATTACCAATATTCATATCAAAGTAATTTTGTGTGTCTGTAGGATTTATCATCGTTTTGAATTGATTTAAAGACGTTGCTTCGGTAATTTCCAGGGGCAAAGAATTCCATGAAATAATAGCACTTGGTAAAAAGGACTGTGCATATCTCTGCGTTTTACAATTAATTGTTTGGATAGAAATACTATTCCTTAGGTTATAGTTACTTTGTTCAGATATTCTCCCCGGTACAAGTTCAATGAAATAGTCAGGAGCCATACAATGATACATTTTATAGAAGGCGACAAGCTTAAAGCGATTTCTGTGATTGTTTAATGTGCTGTAATTGGTTTCCTTGTAAATTTTGTTGTGGCTGGTCCCTCGAACTGCTCCGCATATAGTTCTTTAGGCATCTAAATGCAGATTTTCCAGTAAATTTGCCTGTTCAAGAGTGCAATTATCCCATACCTGACAACAGTAGTCAAAGAGATTTAAAATGAAAGACTTGTATAACGTATTTAATGTTTTACGAGTTAAGTGATATTTTAAACTTCTTAGACAATTAATTATTGGGCTAATTTTCTTTATCATGTCATTAATATGTACTTTCCAAGAACAATCGCATTGAAGCGTTAGGCCCAAGTGTTTATGATGTTCAACTTCTTGGATGGTTTCGCCATTCATCATCAAGTTAGGTCTAATGTAATGTTGTGTTTTGCGACTGAATGTCATGCTCTCAGTTTTACTGGGGTTAAAACTTACTTGCCATTTTCTGGCCCAGTCTGCAATTTTAGTCAAATCATTTTGATAGTTGCGGCTGCTGTAATATGATCATCTATAATAACGTATATTGATGTATCATCGGCAAAAAGACGGATGTTACTGTCTACACCTTCTACAATGTCATTTATATAGACAATGAACAAAAGCGGTCCTAAGACTGATCCCTGGGGTACGCCAGCTTCTATGGAACTAAATCCCGAGCTAAAACCATTTATTAACACTTTCTGCTTTCTACTATCTAAGTAACTCTGAAACCATTCTAACAGGTCTTCTCGTATACCATATGCGTGAAGCTTGTGTATGATGCCCCTATGCCAAACTCTATCAAAAGCTTTGCTTATATCGCAAAAAACTGCTCTGATTTCCTTTCCTTGATCGACTGCACTGGAAATGAAATTATAAAGATACGTTAATTGATTTACTGTGGAATCCCCAGGCATGAAACCTGATTGTAAGTTTGATAGAATATTGTTATCCCTGAAGAAATTGAAAACATATTTAAATACGCACTTTTCGAACACTTTTGCCATACAGCTAGTTAAAGCAGCAGGTCTATAATTAAAACAGTCGTGTTCATCACCTTTCTTATGGAGCGGAATTACTGATGCTAATTTCAAATTTGAAGGAAATGTCTTATTTCGAAGAGAAATGTTAAATAGCTTAACTAACAGTGGGGTTAAACGAGGTGCAAGCATTTTCAGTACCTTATTTCCAATGCCATCAGGCCCCGTAGCTTTCGATGTATCTAGACTCAATAAAATATCGCGAACGTCATCATTACTAATCGTCAATGTGGACAAAACATTATTGATTCCACGAGGTTCAAATTTGGGAAGATCGGCGTTTGAGTCCGTGACTTTGGATTGTTCTACACAATAATTATTCATTATATTTGCAATATCTTCCGCATTATCATAAACTATGTCATTTGAGACAATCGATGGAAATATCGATTTAGCAGACTCATTTGATTTCATATAATGTTTTACTAATCGCAATCACATTTTAGTGCCATGAGCGGTATTAATAGTTTCATAAACTTTTGCATCAAATGATCGTTTTGCATTCCTAACTGATGAAATTACTCTATTGCGGAACGCCCTGAACTTAACCCAATCATTAGGACGGTTTCGCTTTTTAGCAATCTTGTGTATTCGATTACGGTTTCTTATCAGAGATCGGATTTCGTTGTTCATCCATGCAGGATCTTTGGTTCTGATTGTTACATTTTTATTTGGGATAAATTTATCCATAGTATCAAGTATACATAATGTCAGTTTTTCAGTAATATTGTCTACGTTATCTGATGAGAAAAATATGTCTGGGTTTATCTCCTTGATATTCTCATTCATGCCGTTAACATCTGCGAACGGATACTGATATATTTTCCTTGTGAATGAATGAGTATTGTGCATAGTTTCTGTTATATTAATATACACCGGACAGTGATCGCTGCATATAGGATCTAATACACCGGAAAGTTTAACATCATCATTGTGAGACACAAATATCAAATCGATCAAAGTTTTGCTATTTTCAGTTATCCTAGTGGCATTTGTGATTATTTGTCGAAGGCCGTAGATACTTTGTATGTAGTCTATTTTTGCGTCGTGTTTGTTAAGAATGTCAATATTAAAATCACCTGTTATTGTGGTGTGCAAGTTGAGATCGATCGCATTGCCTATTGATTCATCAATCATATTCCAGTATTCAGAAGTTTTGTCGGCGCGATAGAAAGTTCCAATAATATAGTTTCTAGTTTTACATTTGAGCTGTATCCATATCGCCTCAAGTCCGACAATATCTAAATCTGATAACATCAACGCACATATAGTGTCTTTCACATAGACTACTACACCGCCGCCGCGGGTTGGCCTGTCTTTACGAAAAGGTAGATTGAAACCCGGGATTCTGATATCGACGTTGTTTGTATCGGAAGTTAACCAAGTCTCCGTTAAACATATAACATCATAACATTCGAATTCAATCGTTAGAATGTCCAATTTTTCTTTTAAACTGCGGACATTTAAATGAACAATTTTCAAATCTTTACGGCAATAAGGCCCTGGATTAGGGTGGATATCACCACAACATAATAGTATCAATAACGAGAGCATTATTGAAACGGAAGTGCTGTATAAACATCGGAATTTGAAAGAATGAAGGTAAAGAGCAAATCTACACGAGTGTTTAGAATGAAGTGCTGCAGCGAACATGCCCACTGTCTGTCTATATTGTGACAACTCAACCGACATCAAACTTCATAAATAGATAATCAAATAGACAGACAGTGGCCATTAACGGTACATATAGGCATACACCAACAACATACAACTTTACGTAAGTAGTTTCAGTCATTGTTGAAAAACTAACAAAAACATGTTTTTCATTGTCACAGAAAACCAAAAATAAAAACATCAAAACACAAACAAAAGTCATATGTTCTCAATCAGAGAAAAGAAAGACCAAGATAAAATTCGAGAAAATAATTACATAATTTCGTGAATTGCCAATAAGAGGATTAAAATAAATGTTCAAGGTAGTTTAATCATTGCAAATTAACAGTTAAGATTTACTTTATGAACTGAAAGTGCATGTGAGTCTGATCATAGTAAATTAATAGTTATAAATGAAATGTATATAAGCGGCTGAAAGTGCATGTGAGTCTGATCATAGTTAATAAATAGTTATAAATGAAATGTATATAAGCGGCTGAAAGTGCATGTGAGTCTGATCATAGTAAATTAATAGTTATAAATGAAATGTATATAAGCGGCTGAAAGTGCATGTGAGTCTGATCATAGTAAATTAATAGTTATAAATGAAATGTTTATAAGCGGCTGAAAGTGCTTGTGAGTCTGATCATAGTAAATTAACAGTTATAATATATTTATATATATATATATATATATATATATATATATATATATGTCGGGATTGGGATGGAGATGGTTGGATGTGTGAGTTTGTTGATTTTTTTTCGATGTTTCTTAACAATTATTTGTGTGTGACGAAATAATTCATTGTCAAATCCATAATTAATGTGGTTCAGGTGATGAGGCAGTGTGAGGTGTGTGGATGGACGGGCAGATTGTGGTTGAATGTAAGAGTGGTTAGGTTAGGTGAAATTTCGGGTATAGGAGAGTGAGTGTATATAAATATCTCTATATAAACTATCTAAAACTGCGCTGTTGGAAACGTAATTCTTTGTTATATTTCACCCTTTTTACATTTCTTCTTAAGCGTTGATTAACTCAATTAGAACTCATTAACAAGATACCAAACAGTGGTAAGACATTAACTGCCGAAACTGCTCCGGCTCGTTACAGACAGACAGACAGACAGACAGACAGACAGACAGAACAGTTTATTTCTCAACCAACCAACGGTGGTACATGAGAATGAGAATATATACATACATAAATAGTAATAATATACATGGCAAGTGACTGGACATGGGGTTACTTAAACAATTTAAACAATGCATTTAGAAATGACTTCAGATTCTTTAAATGCTTAGTAGATTTATTGCATAATAATGTCTTAACCATACCTTGATTTCTATATATTTGGGGCAAAAGATATATGTTACGCTGTTGGAGCAGGGCTTCGCATTTAAAAAGGTAATGAAACTCGTCTCCAACAGCATTAGCATTACACAATTTACACAATCTGTTTTCTTTTGGGATTAATTGCCATCGGCCGGTTTCAATTGGTAAATTAGTATTACTTGTTCTCAGTTTTAATATGGGAAAATATATATTCTTTGGTCAATAAAGGTAATTCTCAAAGCAAATTTTAAATTTGAAGCATTTATAAAATATGCCTTTTGAACTGCTCTCTATAGAGCTTCGCCAATGTTGTAAGAACTGATCTCTTAGTATAGTTTCTACCTTTGAAACCAGCCATGATGTGGGAAAATTCTGTGGGTTTAAAAACACTTCTGATAGCCCACAGCTATCAAGTATTTCAGTAATAAATGACATCCATCGAAGCTGACATCCAAACTTATAAGTAGAAATAAATTTATACGGCAGTGAAGAAAGTTTACAGTGTAGATTATTTGTTGCTGCTTTATGCCAAAAAGAAATGGTTCGTTTGTAAAGTTTGATGTTCAGTGGCTCTCGGCCAAACTCATCGTACACCATGAAGTTTGGGGTAGAGTTTCGGAGGCCAACGGCAAGTTTAATGAATCTGAGATGAACTTTTTCAACCATATTCAAGTTTTCGAATCCCCAGACTTCACAGCCGTGTAGGAGAATCGGACATATCATGGTATCGAATGCTTTTAGGGTACAATCAATAGGTAGATTTAAATAACGGGCTTTTTTCAGGAGTGCAAACATAACTTTAGTTGCATTTTCTACTAAAGCTTTCATACCTGTCAAAAACCTACCATTCCTATGCAACCGTAATCCAAGATAAGTATAAGTATCAACTATTTCGATTTTATTTCCCCCCAGTGAGAATTTTGAGTTAGCCGTTTTGGATGGCCCCCCTCCAAAAATTATTATCTTAGTTTTAGATAAGTTAACATTAAGTTTCCACTTCGTACAATATTCATAAAATTTATCTAATGAATTTTGTAAATCATTTGGTGATTCACTGAAGATAACAGCATCATCGGCGTATAACAAAATAATAAGTTGTAGCCAAATGTAAATGTCATCATCACTAGAATGTTCAAAGTTCACACCTGTGCACCCTGTTTCTAATAAGGAAGATTCAAGATCATTTATAAAAATGGAAAATAATAGCGGAGATAAATTTTCCCCTTGTCGCACACCATTTTTACATTGAAAGAATGGTGACATTACATTTCCAGCCTTAACACAGGATTTTATATTTTGGTACATATTTTTAACAAGTGTTAAGAATTTTCCATTCATACCATGTTGTTGCATTTTATACCATAACCCTGTGCGCCATACGGTATCAAAGGCCTTGGTAAAATCGACAAACACACAATAAAGTTTACGTTTAGATAATTTAAGTATTTCTAAGACTATATTCAAAATAAACATGTTATCGACTGTCGAGAACCCTTTTCTAAAACCTGCTTGTGCAGGTTTGAGTATATTATTGATTTCCGTATATAATGTAAGTCTTTCATTGAGAATGCTTGTAAACAATTTTCCAAAGCAACTAAGTATTGTTATTGGTCTATACGAGTTAGGATTATTTCTATCACCGTTTTTCTTATATACTGGCCCAAAAAAGAAACGCATAGCGAAAATGTGTTTTTCAAAGTATGATATTTTTAAAATTAAGGCTTGAAATTTTGTAAAAGTTACTGCTAAAGGTAGACTATAGTTTTTACAACAATTTCTTGCACTTGGACACAAAAAATTGTGAATTGCCGCCAAAACGCAGCAGCTTGAATCCAACCTGAAAAAATGTGCATGGAGAAAAATCCTAAAGCATGTTGCACGTGCAAATACGGGTACTTAGGCTTGATACCGATGGGTATAAAACCTGGGTAGTCCCATTGCGAATCACTCTCAGATGCTCCGTATACACGACTCTAAAGATGCTAAGACTTAATGAAGAGTGCAGAAACCAGGCCATTGGACGTCTAGAAACTGGCGAAAGTCAGTCAGCAGTAGCCAGGCACTTCAACGTTACTCAGAGTACCATATCTCGTCTCTGGCACCGCTACACAGTCCACAACTCCACGAGAGATCGACCGAGATCCGGCAGGCCAAGGGTGAAAACTCCGGCGCAGGACCGATACATCCGGGTGATGCATCTTCGCAACAGGACAGTCAGTGCCACCTACACAGCCAACAACATTCCTGGACTTCGTAGAGTATCAGCGCAGACCATCATCAATCGCCTTCGTCAACATGGGATACGTCCTATGCGACCATATACAGCGCCATCTTTACAACGCCATCATCGTCGTGCACGTCTGCGATGGAGCAGAAACGTTCGCCCATGGACTCTAGTGCTTTGGAGAAGAATCTGGTTCAGCGATGAGTCGCGGTTCATGCTCTATCGCCACGATGGTAGGATGAGGGTCTATAGACGGAGAATTGAACGTTACGCTCAACACTGTATCCGTGCAATCGATGCATACGGTGGAGGGAGTGTAATGATGTGGGCAAGCATATCCTTTAATGGTAGGACAAATTTGGTTCACGTGCAAGGAAATTTAACTGCTGTACGCTATCGAGACGAAATCCTGCAACGTCACCTTCTTCCCGCAATTGACGTCAGACGTGAAATTTTTGAACAGGACAATGCCAGACCGCATACTGCGCGTGTTACCATGGATTATCTTGCCAACAGCAATGTGAATGTACTGCCATGGCCCTCCAAATCTCCAGACTTGAACCCAATCGAGCATTTGTGGGATTTGTTGGATAGACGGGTACGACGTCGACAACATCCACCGCAGACGCTTCAAGAACTGACCCACGCACTGCTGGATGAGTGGGGAAGAATTCCACAACGCCAGATTCGACGACTCATTCAATCCATGCCCAGGCGATGCAGAGCAGTGATCCATGCTCGTGGTGGTAGCATCCGGTACTGACTTCGTCACAGTGATGTCACAATCACAGACGTCCACAGGAGGATTAAATGACTGCATTTAGTGGAGGAGACATGCATTTAATGCTGTGAAAAATTTGGTTGTTGTACATTCCATATTTAGTGTGCAATTATGCTGTAAACACATGACAATAAACTCTGATTTTTCTGTTATGCGTTTCTTTTTTGGGCCAGTGTATATAGGCCGATTGATACCAGAAAGCCATGATTCCGGAATATGCCCGGTATTCAGGACCAGGTTAAGAAGCGAAGTTAGAAGAGGTGTAAGAATATTTGCAGCATCTTTAAAAAATCGTTTTCAATTAGATTGATTCCCGAAGCCTTATTCCTTTTTAAATGTTTAATGGCAGATTTGACTTCTTTCTCAGTTATATCCTTATTCAGAACTTCATTATCGAATATAGTTTCATCGAATGGGACATCATCACAGTTCTCAGTATTATCATTGTCAGTGTCGTTTAATTTTTTGAAAAAGTCAAAAAAAGTTTCTATGTCGGGGGTAGATTCTTCTTTATCACGTTTATTATCGTTAAGTAGCTTCCAGTATTCTTTTGGGGAATATTGTCTATCATTCCTGATTTTATCAGTGGTCTTCTGTTTGTATTGTCTTATATTTTTATCAAGACATTTTTTGTATGCTTTCGACATCTGCTGATAAAGAAATTTATTTATAGGATTTGCGGTTTTATTAAATCTAGTTTTAGCTTTATTAAACTTTTTTCTCATATTTCTACATTCTGTATTGAACCAGGGTTTATCCTCCTTTTTCCATTTGAAACATTCGTACGAATACGCTTTACACCAAACGCACTGCGTGCAGCATTCACTAGCACGCGCGAGATGCTGTTTGCAATATCATCGACAGAAACTGGGTCAGCCATACTGGCATGTTCGTATTGTTTTCGTTCAAGTAATTTTTGGATTTCTTCAGTATCAATACTTCCACAGAACAGTTCTGATTTCGAAGGATCATATCGTTTTGGTAAGCTGTGCGAACTTTCATTCGGGGATGGATTTACTGTGTTACATTCATTTTCTTAAGGACATGTGAAAGAACTTAGTGAGAAATGGATAGGACAATGTACATCGGAATAGAAAGGTGAGAAATCAATGACATCAAATTCATTGAATAATGGTAAACACATAGGTGAAGAAATAACATAAGCAATCAATCGATTCGGCATTAATTTCTAGGTATTCACGTATGAAGTTCTTTAAAACCCTCTCACAGTGTTCAAGTGTGGACTCAGGCTCTGTTTCAGGGATGTTATTGAAAATTAGATTGTCCCTCATCGAACGACACCTTTGATCAATTAGGGCTTCTTTCAGGACAAGATTCTCATGTTTAAGATCTGATATCTGTGGTACACATACACTGACCTGTTCCTTCAAATCCCGCACATCACAGAAAATAGCCGCTTTATCCGCTGTCCACTGATCAAAACTATCACTCATGAATTGGCTCCCGCTTTCAAGCTCGTGTATTTTGGTTTTCAGAGTGTCAATTTATTGTACTTTAATTTCAAGTTTTGACATGTTAGTCTTGATCGATAACACTTCCGATTCTATTGCATCTAGTTTTGATAGCTTTCTATCCATCTGATCAAGCTTCGCCATGATGGCTGAATTGTCGGGGCTTGTGGGTAGGGGTATATTTGACAGAGTGAACGGGCTTGCAAACTGGTGAAACTGACCTGGGATTTGGTACATGTACTGTGATGCTTGAGGGGTAGATACCGCTTCTTGGGGTTGTCTCGCTGTGCTCTCCGCCTCCATGTCTGGTACCCGCTTGCTTGATGGCGAGTCACTCGTGTTGACGCTAGTGTCCGACGAATTTAACTTCTTCTTTCTTTTACGATCAGTTTTTTATTTTGAAGCTTGTTTATGCATAACTGGAGTAACCAGTCGTCTGCAAGTACATTTAGGGTAGTTTATGGCCAAGATAACTCATAAATAAGAAGTTTCAGATAGAAGGATTGGTGAGCAGATTCAATGCACACCTGTGTCGGCCATCTTGCCACGTCCTACAAGGGTGAGAATGACCGACGGTTAAGAAGGCATAAGCCGAATACACAAAGAATTCGATAACACACACTTGTGTATTCAGAGCCTCTTTAGGTCATAAATGTTGCAGTTTGACGCTTGCCTAAACTAAGGGAGTATTTTTTATGCGTTACGTGAAATAAGGAGCAGATGGTATATTTTTACTGATTTAACAACTTTGCAATAATGAAATGTACCCATTGATTTGATTTACCCGCGAGTAATAAACAGCATATACAAGTTTGTTAGCGAGGTATTGTATTTGCAGTTGGTTTCATATTCCAATTTGGATGACAATTACTAAATTGCTTGTTTTCATAGGATACATGTTGGCTATCAGCCCGTGTAACATACATCTTAGTTTCACAGAATTGCAATATTTACTGACATATAGCACAGGTATCATTTACAGTATTGGTTTACAAGCGGCTACAGCAATGAATTGTGGGGTTTGCGGTATACTTATGAGATAAATTATGTTTTCAAAAATGACTATAGGCATTACAAACAATGAGAAAAGGATATTCATATTCAATATTAACAGTGTTACAATTTCTTCAATCCCTTTGACTCCTAGGAATCTTATAGTACGTTCCTGTGACCTGTACACACTCACGTCAGGCATTTAATAGTTTATCCACGGACGTGACCGTTACATGTATACAGAAAGTAAATGGTAAAGGATTAAAGTTTGTTGTAATTTGCTTTTCTTATAATTCGGTCTTGAATGGTTCTGTACATGTGTTATTCATGTCTACTGAGAAAGCTTTAAGTATTATTGAGGGGGTATGAAAACCTAGACATTATTGAAAAAGTTCATTTAATTTTTTTTAAGTTAACAGCAGATTTACGACCATCAACACCCAATTTCATGGTTTATGGCGAGCTCGGAAGATTCCCCCTGAAAATTTATGTAGCCCTAAAAATGATAAAACTTTGGTATAAACAAGAAACAACTGATATACCAACGAAATACTCATCAAACCTATATAGACTTTTGAAATATAATGATTATAATGTTTGTAATCCCTGGTTCCATTTTATCAAAACGCTTTTTAATCATTGTGGATTGGCAAATTTATTTTATAACCCCATGCGTTACTCAATTAACTTTATTGTAACATTAGTAGAGCGTGTATTAAAAGATCAATTCATACAGAGATGGCAATGCGATGTCTCCAGCAGCTCTAAAGGATACTATTATAAGTTTGTTATACACTCAATATCTTTTGAACCATACCTTTTTCTATCTAAATCTATAGCCTACCCTATAATGCTATTCAGAACAAGTAACCATTATTTACTAGTTGAAACTGGCCGCTGGAAAGGCATCACACTCGAAAATAGAAATTGCCCTCTCTGTTACTCCCCATCAATAGCAGACGAGTTCCACTATTTATTTAAATGTTTAGCTTTTACCAATGTAAGAACCATGTATATACCAGAATATGTATGTACCTTCCCAAATATCCATAAAATGAAATCATTGCTACGTACCAAAAAACACTCAGTACTAAAAGGATTATCCCAATTTATCGCTATTGTAAATGCTGAAATTAAAAGAATTATGTAAATTGACCTTCACATATTGTATCTAATTCATTGTTATATATTATATATGTGCTCTTGTAACACCGTCGGTGGATATACATGTACAGAGAATAAAGAAATGAAGGATTGAGAAAGCTTTCTTGTTAACGCATTATTTTGACAATAACAACAGTACACGCACCCACAGGAGTTGTTCAACTATATAAGTGTAACATTAATTTTAATCAATTGGTTTTCTTGCTGAATCAGATTTTATACAAAGTCTTCATCTTTGGTAGTCTGTTCAGTAGATATATATATCATTGATGATAACATTTGACATATGGGAACAACAAACTCAATGTAGGGAATCTAGGAAGATCTAGGAAGGAACATAATAACACATTAATACAACATCATTTATTCCAGATTTATTGATATATCAACATAAAAATATACCTGGGAGCAATCATGGGTACTGTCATCATCACTCTTTTATTACTCAAAAAGATCCACCATCGGTGGTACATGAGTAAATAATGTTATATACATAAAAGTACAGCAATATAACTGCATATATGAGTTAATTCAATCAAATTGGTTACAAACAAACCTAATAAATTTAGATAGTTGTTTCAGAGTAGAAATCTTACTTGAAAATAGTTGACGAAATTTTAACAAACTTGGCCAGGAACAATAATATTCCTTTAACAATAACTTACGTAAATCCATAAACAAAGTTCTTTTACGATATTTTGCCATCGGCCAGTTTCAATTGTAGGTTTGCAATTGCTTGTTCTAAATTTAAGGATTGGTTTGGATATATGGTCATGGAGGAGTATATATTGCTCAAATTCAGGAGATCGCTTAAGAATTGTACAAATCACAGAGGAACAGTAGATGGCGTTTACCACTGCGCTACCCCGCCCCTTATTTTTTTTAAAATACGTCATTTGTTCAAATCATAAACATTTATAACAAGAAATGTTTTACCTTTAGTTTTACTTTGTTATAATATCTGTTTTACTGCCGGAAACGATTTTATAGTTTACATTTTATTAAGATAGATCTCTTATGTATGTACATTTATACTCAAATAGATAGCATTAACTTTCCATGTTTATATTTCATCCAGTCTCTCATAACCTTAAAAGGTTGTTGTATATCTTTATATATACTTTATGTGAGGTGAAACCTAAACCGTCTGTCTGTATTTCTGAACAGAACAGGGTAATTAAAGAGTTGTGATCACTGCCCGTGCACAGTATGTATTGTGTTGTGTAATGCCAGACTGAATCTCTGAAACCGCTAATTAGGGGTAATAAATTAATTTAGGTTTAGCTTTGCATTGTCAGACAAAGGCGTTATTTGTTTATTTGTATATTCCATTACATTCAAGAAGTGAATTTTGGGACGACATTTTACGTAGGAGAAACAATTGTGTTTTGTCACCATTGAACCATGTTTTAATTTAATTTTATTTTATTATACATATTGTATATATAACGACACCAGACTGGGTGACGTCAATTTGATTAGCTAGGGATCTCAAGATTTAATCTACAATTATGACGAACAATACCTGAACATTTGCTTTTATCGCGTTTTGTTCTCTTTAGTTGAGTTAGAATTCAAATCACTTTTATTCAATGGTAAATGCATTGTAAATATATAATGCCAATACAATTACTTCAAACACAATTGATATATTATAATATTCAGAGCATCCTGGAAAATATTATATGTAAATCTAATTCATTTAAAACCTTATATGTTGTTAAATAATGGTCTCTCATAATCAGCTGTGCATACGATTCTAGACGTTTAAAATGCATTATTCTAGTCCAAACTGTCCATTGATGGGATTTAAACACACTATATTGCATTACATTATTTCAGGTTTGTAACATTAAGAACCACCCTTAGTTGGCTTGAACATTAGGTTTATTTAATGGATAATGACACTGGTTATGATGATACTGAATATTTCTATAAACTCAAGGCTACAACAGAGCATCATAAGGTTAACAATAGTTACATATATTGACAATATGTGTATAACTTAACACATGGTGACAGCATATCGATAGTTTGATCTAGGTAGCGACATTTTCCGTTTGAAGTAAAGTATTAATATTAAATATTGAAGGCTGTATACGATGATACGAAGTGTGATGAAGATATGAAACAAAATATGAGATAGATATTTGTCAAGATCATATATTCCCCTTGGTCATTATTTTAAGCTGAATCAATATTACCCATCATTTTTAACAAGGAATAGTGAAACTACACCGATATGCAGGTAAGTTAGTTCATAACACATTAATTAAGGTAATATTAATGTCACTGCATATTAGATGCTATACAAATGCATTAGAATGTTTAGCTTCCAAAGACAAGAAAACGGTAAGCAGCAGTAAACCTGTTTTATACAATCTTGAAAGCAAACAGATTTTGCCTATATCATCTTTGAGTATTTTTGTATTCCAAGATCGTATAATAAATCAGTTCCCTTCAACGCTTAATAGTGTAGGTATCGCATTCGTGGTGATAATTAAAGTTAAAGTCTAGTGGTGAAGGTGCTGTGATGGGAGGTTACCCGCTGTCGTGTCTAACGTTTTAGGATTTCATTGAAGTGTGATAAGTTTTATAACTACCTGTCGCAAATGGAATATTATACTCAAATAGTACTTTTATATCAACATCTTATTACATTCAATGCAACAGGTACTGAATATGTATGTTAAAATCACAACTTTGTATATGAACTATATGGAATGTGAATAAACTTCTCTCAAATAAATTGCAACACAATCATGGAATATCTATTGAATATCTATCTCAAGTCATGTAATACTCAAAAAGGACATTAAATCAGCTTGTCACATATCCTTACATCCTATGCATCATATATTGAATGTATGTTAAGATCACATCTTTGTGAGTAAACCTAGTATATTGTGTATATGTGTCGCACATTATGTAATGCTCTTATAACACTATTAAAACAAATCTTTATATTAATACTTTCACTTATATATAAATATACCAAGACTACACGCCAAGCGTAGATTTTGTCAAAATGTGGAAACTGAAGTTCATTTATTTCAGAATGCGACTTTTACAACGATCTCAGAAGTAATTTAATCAAGATGTTTATAATGTAACGGGGCCTTTAGATCTTTTTATCAAACTGTTAACGGAAAATAGCCCAAAACAGATAAAATGCTTCTGTACAACCATAAGAAATATGTTTTATAAATGGAAATTATTTTTATAATTTTTATATCTATTTACTTACTTAATTATTTATACTTATTTAGTTACTATTATAAATCCGTACCATTGCTACTATACATACCTATATTTACGAATATATTGTACACTGTTTTATCTTGTAAAGTGTCTCATTAACCAAAAAATTACTGGTTGTTTAATATATATTATGTCTTTTAAACATTCTTTTTACAATGTATATTTAACTTGTGACACTATAATAAAATATATCTGTCTATCTGCCTGTCTATTTCTATCATAACTGTGTATCTGAACTGCTATATCTTCAAACTATGAACTCTAAAACTGTTAATTAAGCAAGGTCTTTTCTTCCAGATACTATTAAATTATGGAATTCATTGCCCATCGAACAGAGAGAAATACAGCCCCTGTCAAGATTCAAAAATGCCATTTCAAACAATAAAACTACATACTGTCATTTTGATGTAAACAGTGGTAGCAGAGTTTGTCAAATCATTCATTCTCGACTCAGACTTGAATGTAGTGACTTCAATGCACACAAATATGAACGATTTATATCTGCAACCTCGTCCTGTAGTTGTGGCCATACCTATGAAAACTCTATTCATTACTTTGTATGTCCCCTTTACAGTGGTATATGACAAACTAAACTGAGGTGCAAAAGAAAGTATATCACTCAGTTGTATTTATCATATGTATAATTTTCAAAGTCACATATCTCGAGTTTTCGACGTCGTATTCAAAAACTGACTAGTTAGACCAGAACATTAAATCAGTCAAAGAATACCGCTACGCAGCTTTTTTCTTTCTTTCTTTAAATTTAAAAATTTAAATTTTGAAATTCCCCCAAATTAATTTTGACAAAACACAACTGTTCATTGACATATAAGACATACTCTGTTTGAAAATCAATAAATGTACTTCGTCCTGCGCACATTTTATGTATTTTTATACCAATGGATTTGACCTAAAACCAGTTCTGTTTGGAAATCAAAACTCTCCCCAAAGTGTCAACAAAGAACTCTTAATTTCAGTTCACTCGTTTATAAATTTAAGTGGCAGATTCGCTTCAAAATAATATTTCAGTGACATATGATGATTTATAAAGATTGGTGTGTGTTTGTTTTTAAGTTTCTTTTCAGACAAAAATGTAATATAATATATTGTACATTCATTATGACATGTTATGTAATGTTGTATCCCGGAGCCTAATTAGCTTAAGTTGTAAGCTTGTTTACCAATCCGGTTCCTTTTATGGAAATAAATATGTTTAAATCATATCTTCCTTAATATATTGTACACTAGATATTTCACTCATGTCCATCAAATATTCAGATTCAGATTCTTTATTACTTTTATATTTACAGATAATCAGTACATAATAAAGACGGGAATTGGTACAGGTGGATAGTGTCTAAACAATGATCATAATAATTATTTTGGGGAGAATGTACAGCAATTCATTATTCATTAACAATCAATTCATTCCTTAAACAACTAGCTTTATACAAATATTTCTCAAGGTTACAGAGTTCTTTTACGTTGCTAACACGTAATAGTTGGATAAACTTAAATACAGATGGACGTCGATAATAATAAGGTTTAATATAAGCATGCCTATAATCAATATAACATGGGCATACTAATATGAAATGAAATTCATCTTCGACATTATCTTTACAGAATATACACTTTCGTTCATTAGTGCTAACATTATTGTATCTGCCAGTTTCAATAGCAAGGTTATGTGAGCTAAGTCGAAATTTAGCTAGATATTTTCTATATAAATAGGGAACCGATTTACAAAGATAATATTGCAATGTACAGGTATCAATAATATTTCTATAAATGACACATTTTGAAGAAGAAGCTAAATTACTAAAAATATGTTGTGATGCCTGATCTGATATCCGTTGTTTTACAAGAAGTAATTCTGTAGGAGAGAGTTCTTGCCTCAGCCAAACTTCATTAAAACCAAAGCTAGTCAATATTGCCTTCACCTGATACGCCCAATTATTCAAGCCACGAGTCTCCACTTCCTCATATAAACATTCATAACAACCTCGAAGGACAGAATTGTTTGTATTTAATAACTTGCGCCAATATTTTATCATACTAAACTGTCTTAGATACAAAAGGGGGAATTGACCTAATTCTGCATAAACCATAGCGTTACAAGTACATTTCTTAACTCCCAATAGTCTCTTACAGAAATCTAAATGTAACCTCTCAATATTTACTCCTTTATGGGAACCCCAGACCTCTGACGCATAACCTAATATACTGCAGACATAACAATCAAAACCTGACAACAAGGATTCCGGATTTAGAGAGAGTGCACGTATATTATTATAGAGTGAAAACAATGCCTTCCTGCCTTGATCTGCAAGCTGTATTTGAGCCTTTGTAAACTTATTATTATAGTTAAAGACCACTCCCAAGTATGTGAAAACCTATACTTAATTTTATCAAAAGGGGTTGAGTATGCGTTATTGATTACATCTGAACATGTTGTATTGCTATAAACATGTAATTTTCTTTCTATGACATGCTTTTACTTGTCTGTGTGTTGCTCTGTCTTTAAGACAATGCAATTAAGCCACTATTTCTTAAGCATAGACATAGTGGACTGAGACGCTCAGGTGGCTTGGGTCTAGCAGTTAGGAACAAGTACTCTTCCTTTGTTTCACCTTTTGATGAGTATCAAGGTGAATATGACATCTGGTTTAGAATATCGAAAGAACTTCTAAATGTTAGTCAGGATATGATTCTTGGTATTGTATATCTTCCGCCAGAAGGGTCACGGTATGCATCAACGGATATGTTCGTAGATCTGGATCGTTCGCTTCTGTATATGTTTTCGGAGACAGAACTGGTGTCAGTTGTAGGAGACTTTAATGCCAGAACGGGGTCGCTGATTGACTATTCCAAACTTGATGATAACATGTTAGATGCTCTAGATATGAATGTTCGATCCCGAAACAAGTCTGACGGACTTAAACATACCTTTAATCCGGAAAACCAAAGATAAACTTGTGAATAGCTACGGTAAATCAATCATAGAACTTTGTCAACACTTTAATCTTTTTATTTGTAATGGCCGAATTGGAGATTAAGCGCTAGAAGGAGGCTATACTTGTAAAGATCAAAGTACAATTGATTACCTACTCGCGTCACCAAAATGCTTAGAAATTCTAGAAAACATGAAAGTCGAAACATTCTCTCCATTTTTTCGGACGTGCATTCGCCCCTGCTATTTGCTTTCTCTGGTAATATCATCAAAAACCAGGCTAATACCGAAAAGGCATCAAACACAAACGAAAATGAAAAACCGAAGCGGTACGATCAATGTAGGTCGGATTTATTCTGTTCACAAATTGACACGGAACTGGTACACAAACCCACATTACTTACGTCAGAAGAATTGCACGACCGAGCTAAGGCATCTGAAGTTATAATCGATACAACGACAAAACTTACAAATGTTCTCGTGAACGCCGCCCGAAAACTTTTGGTGTCAGATCTATGAAACGAAGAAGTTTATCAAAAGCCAAAAAGACTAACAAACCTTGCTATGGAAAAGAATGCCATTCCAAGAGAAAAAAATATTCTAAGGCTAGAAAGCGTTTCCGAAAAAACAAAAGTTCAGTAAACCACGCGTACCTACGACATACTACAAAAGAATACAAAAAGTGCATGCATAAATACTTAAGTAAATACAAAGATACAATTTGCGACTTGTTCAGAAATCAACAACGTAAATCGCCTAGAGAATTCTGGCATGCTCTATATAATAAAAAACATGTAAATGACACCGAAAAAGATACGCCAAGCCTAGATGAATTTTATACATTATATGAACACTTGAACTCTAATCGACATCCAGGAGATGCCGGCTACCTAAACGAAGAAACTGAATTTGATAATGATATATTGAATAAAGATTTCACACAAGACGAACTATTAAAAGTTTCAAAAAACCTAAAAAGAAATAAAGCTGCGGGGTTAGATCAAATCGAAAATGACTACATCATTGACTCAATACATATGCTAGGCGCTTGTTTAGTAAACCTCTTTAACTTGATTATTGCTACGGGTATTATTCCTGAAGAATGGCTTAGAGGTGTTATACGACCGATTTATAAAGGTAAAGGTGCCAAAACTGACACTAACTCATATCGACCAATGACAATCCTGAGTTGTCTTGGTAAATTTTTCACAGGTGTCTTGAATTCTAGACTTACGGAATATTTAGAGTCAAATTCGATCTTTTCCAACTGTCAAGCAGGTTTAAGAGCTGGATACTCGACAATTGATAATATGTATATAATGACACTAGTGACCGATATACTGAAATTTAGTAAACAGAAACTCTACTGTGCATTCATAAACTTATCAAAAGCATTCGACAATATCTGGAGACTTGGACTTTGGACTAAATTATATTATAGTGGTATTACTGGAAGATTTCTATGCCTTGTTAAAAATATGTATCAGAATATCAAATCATGTATACAACTAAATGATGATATATCAGACTTTATTCCCAGTCATTCCGGGTTTCGACAAGGAGAAAATCTGTCGCCCCTATTATTCTGTATGTATCTCAATGATATTGAAGCTTGGATGAAACGAGATAAATGTAAAGGGGTGAACGTTACTGGTCTGTATGAAAATGTTTATCTGTATATGAAACTGTTGTTGCTATTGTATGCGCACAACACAGTCCTGTTTGCAACAGACCCCAAATCTCTACAACACTCACTTAACTCATTCAAAGCATATTGCGATAAATGGAAACTCGATATCAATGATAATAAGACCAAGATAGTTATATTTGGAAGTGGCAAGAGAAGAGTTAATAAATTATCGTTTTTTATCAATGATAAGGAAATTGACATTGTTGATAATTATTGTTATCTGGGATTTGTATTTCACAAAAATAGGAAGATCAATCTTCGTTTGAAATCTTTAGCTGTGAATGCTACGAAGTGTATGTATATTCTTTTAAGAAATGCCCGTAATTTGGATTTACCGCTAGACTGCACTATCACGGCCTTTGATGTAATGGTCCTCCCAATATTGTTATATTGAGCCGAATTCTGGCGTTACTCAAATATAAATATTTTAGAAAAAGTACATTTGAAATTCCTGAAATTGGCAGCAGGACTCAAAATGTCAACGCCAAGTTTTATGGTATATGGTGAGCTCGGTCGAAAACCGATAGACATTTTGATAAACAAAAGAATGATACACTTCTGGCATAAACAGGTATCTGAAACCAAAAAACTATCTTCTGATATTCTAAACTTAATCACTTCAGATGAATTTGATAACTTTCAATTACCTTGGGTAAAACACATTGAATCAATATTACATAACTGTGGCCTCTCATATGTTTTGTTGTTTCCGAATCTTTATGACAGGCAATGGCTAGTTTCTACAATAGAGACGATCCTTAGTGATCAATTCTACCAGTCATGGCACAGTTCTATTGATAGCACTTCTAAAGGCTTTTATTATAAGTATTACAAAACATCACTCTCTTTTGAGCACTACCTTTATCTTCCAAAATATATCGCATATCCCTTAATAAAATTCAGGACAACGAATCATAAATTACCAGTTGAAAAAGGTCGCTGGAAAAATATACCAAAAGAAAATAGAACTTGTCAATTGTGTAATTCAACATCACTTGCAGATGAATTACATTATATTTTCCATTGTAGCATCCTTGAGTCCCTAAGAAAGAACACTTTGCCATATAAATATCTTATAAACCGCACTAAACAGTCATTCGGGTTACTTTTCTCAACGAAGAAAATAACAGAACTTAAATCCTTGGCTAAATTTATAAATATCATCTTAAGATATGTTTCATGAGCACTTTCCCCTCAAATCATGCATGTATATTGTTGCATTGTTTAACTAACCATCCTGTCCACGACTGTATTGTATCTATTTCATTGAAAGGTTATCTTATACCACCATTGGTGGTCTTATGGATAATAAAGAATCTTGAATCCTGAATCTTGTAATGACCGGCCGGTTTCGTTAAGTAGTTCAGCATTAGTATAGCCAAGAAAGTTAATCCGTTAAAACAACATAAGCCATCACCCCTCAAGCATCAAAGGACTTTTACTGTAATACCAAATGTCTGCTTCCCGGTAAGACACCTGACCAGATAGGTCCGTGTCAAAACACTTGTATAAACAAGTGCAGGTGGTACTGAGACAATTGTCTGTCTCTCTGTCTCGGTGTCATGAATTGGTTGTAACAACATGAACACTAATTATTTTCTCCATCTAGTTGTCCAATGACAATTAATGGGTAATCCAGACAGACAGACAGACAGATAGTTTATTCAGTCTCACCCCATATATACACATACATAAAATAATATCAATAAAATATAAATACATCTGGGCCACCCTAAAACTAGGGTTATGAGAGACTATCTATACATATAAAAAATGCAATGACTACAAATAAAAGGTATGAATGTAAGAGTAAACGTGGTTCCAAGGAACCAATGAAATTAGATTTAGTATGAAATCGTCAGAACAATTTGTTTGCGAAGTCTGCCAGTTGCTTAAAGACTTTTGTTGAAGTAGGCAAGTTTGGCAATCTTGTGGTTCAAAGTTCTAACATTGATGGATTTATCAGTTTACAATTTGTGTTTTTGTGTATTTGGATATTCATATTTTAGCTTGGATACGGTGATATGGTACGTTTCTTTCATTAATTCTTAATATTTTGATACTTGATTTAATTAACAAATATTATTCATTGAAAACATTATCCTGAAAGGACGACAGTTAAACAACAACCAAGCTCTTAGGTAACAACAAACCATATTGAAATCGATTGAAATTGAGCGTCATTTATATTTATTATAAACTTGTTTTTCCAAATATTGTGTTTTCTTAACCGAATATTGTTAAACCTTATAATAAATACTGACAAAGTAAATTACTGATATGCTTTTGTTTATCGTGATCCCGCTACCCTCTGAAATGTGATTTAATGTTCAGAAAATAAATAAATTGTTAATTGTAACATTGTCGTTCAATATTCATAATGATTATAGTTTGTACTTTCATTGATATTTGATGCTTTGATTTACACGTTTCAATAAACTCTCATAATTGTCTCTTCACTGAAGGAATGCAGAAATAATTGAATTAAATAAAGAAGGTAAAACCAGTATAGGTAATCAGTATTTGTTAAGTTGCCAAGACATGTTGTAAAATCCCACAAAATCCCCTCTTCATTTATATATCAAATCGTTTAAGATGTCTCTTACAAGCATCTTCCTTCCATAAAACAGTGCCAAACTAAGGTTTAAAACAACGTTTTCATTTTGTTTCTTAGAAATAGGATTTAATGTTTTGAAAACTGCTATTTTATGTATAAATAATTCCCTTTTCATTTGAATAATCGTTTAAAACACCCCCCCCCCCCCCCCCAATACCCAATCATTTTGCATCATCAAGTGATGACATCACAATGTTATGACATCACAGCACTGGAAGCCGAAATGGCAGTTTTGTGCTCAGACATGTTCATTTTTCATTCAAAACTAATGATGAATGATTTTTGATGATAAATAGAATCTCACCCTCGTGTTTTCTGATATCAAATATATCAACACTCGTTGATAAAAGTAAAAATACCCTCGGCAAGCCTGGAATATTTGTAACTTTTATCAACTCGTGTTGATATATTTAATATCAGAAGACACTTGGGTGA
Source organism: Gibbula magus (assembly GCA_936450465.1). Taxonomy (NCBI): domain Eukaryota; kingdom Metazoa; phylum Mollusca; class Gastropoda; order Trochida; family Trochidae; genus Gibbula; species Gibbula magus. Next base: position 48,899,149 of record OW388295.1, read on the forward strand.
GATTCTCTATTTACGACATGTTTTATGTCTATATATAAATTTTTACTCACATGAACACTTCAAAACATTTATACGCCATTATTATCATCAGACTATATTTGGTAAATAAATACAAAATCCTCATTATGTTATAGCGCTGATAATTTCCGTCCGTATACTAGAGTTTCCTTGAGTTTCCTGAAGTATCCTGTGCTCAGGAAATTCCATGTAAACTGATCAGGATACCTCATGAAACCCTTAGGGTATCCTGATCAGGATACCTCACGAAACTCTTAGGTGTATGCATTTGTTGACATCACCAGGTAACAATGGGACCCCACAGGGTAATCATATGCTTGTACACAATGTTGACATCATGCCAAGACTGTCTAATATAGAAGTGATGTGTAGCAAAATCAACAAGTTAGATGCAATAGAAGCAACAGTCACCTCAACAGATGCAACAGTAACTAGTTTGCACCATAAACTTCAAGAAACAGAAGCAAAGATGTCAGACATTGAAAAAAGTGTTCAATTTATGAGTGAAAAGTATGACACAATCAGTTCGAAACTCGAAACATTTCAGAGGAAAATTCAACAAATACAGGAAACGTGCACGAAACATGAACAAGCAAACATACCAGAAATGCAAACGTTCATTGTTGAAAATGCTGATCACATTGGGGAAAATGCACAAAACGTTGACCACATACATGAACAGCTACTTGATTTAAAAACTAGAAGTATGGAGATGAATCTCCTCTTTGGTGGCTTAGTTGAAAATGAACAAGAGAACTGTGAAGAAACCATAACAGATTTCATGAAAACAGAATTGAAAATTGAGGAAGATATTCCGATTGATAGGGCACATCGTATCGGTAGATTGAGAAACAAACAGGGTGACAAACCAAGCCCGAAAGTAGCCAAGTTTGCATTTTTCAAAAACCATGAAACTGTACGGAAAGCTGCTCCTTTGAACCTTAAAGGTCTACATTACGGTGTGAACCCCCAATATCCACAAGAAATAGTACAGAGACGTAGCGTAGATCTCTTTATTCTCTATTATTCAAGACCGTGGACGGCAAAATCCGAAAAAATGTAGCATTTCTCATTTTTAACACTTAATGTATGTGGCCTTAGAACGAGGCTTCTCTGTCCGGACTTTATTAACAAAATATCACAACATGACTTAATTGGGTTACAGGAAACCAAACTGGACGACTTTGACCAAGTAGATATTCCTGGATATAATGTCTTTATGAAAAACAGGAAAGTTCAAACAAAAAAGTTCAAATCCGGAGGTCTTGCACTTTATATTAAAGAAACACTTTCCCCTAACGTCTCCTAAGTATTGGACACAGACTCGGAATACCCACTGCGGTTTAAGATGAGAAGTACCCTTACACATACACAAGAGGCATATTTTGCAGTAGTATACATACCCCCAGACAATTCTAAATACTCCTCGATTGAGAAAATGGATGCGTTTGAAAAGGAGATAACTGATATTAGCAATGTGTCTGATTCGATATGCATCTTTGGAGATTTTAATGCTCGTACTAAGACAATACCAGACTATATAACATTAATATTATGATACCCCCGAGGAAACCGATATGGACGAAGACCTTGATCTAAACATGAATCAAGCACTCAAGCACTGGAATAAACCGGTATCCCGCTCACCAGGGTTAACAGTGACAATACTTCAAATAACTATGGTCATAAACTTATGAAACTGTGTATCGATAATAACTGATTCATTGTTAATGGGCGACTGGACACTGACTTGCAATTGATTATTTTATATGCAGTGTTGGACTATTAAAGGTTGCAAATGGCTTTCAAGTAGAAGACTTCATCCCTCACTGTACCCTGTCGATGTGGTTCACCTTCAATTGCCCATCGCCAGTCGAGTTGCCGATACAGCCAGACCGACCCGGACGATGACAGCTTGACCGTGAGTTCTAATTCCTCGCCAACCTCGACAGGCAGGTTATTGCAGCCCTCGACCAGGAAGCAGCCTGTCTCTCTCCTGAGGCATGTACCACTTCTGATATTAATACTCTAACAGACAAATTACCCACGTTATTATGTGACTCTGCTGTCAGATCATTTGGATTTAAAAGAAAAGTGAAAAAAAAATATTAATTCAAAAACTGATTGTTTGGATATCGATGAAAACTAGCTAGAAAAAAATACCATTTAGCTAGCAAAATGCATAACCAACATAGACATTTTACCAATAGAACAAGAATGTTAAACGCAGCAAAAGAATACAGCAAAACGTTGAAATTTTACAAAAGAAAATCAAATGAACATTTTCGAAAGCAATTTTGTCAACTGAAATCACAACGACCAAAAGATTTTTGGAAAAGTTATCAATTCATTATAAAAAAAAACATAAACATATTACTCTCGAGAAGCTTTTTGCTCTCTTCAAGGACATTAACGACGGCCCTGAAGACGATATCACTGAAGAAATCAACACCCCCATCACACAAGATAATATATTAAAAGCAATAAACAATCTTAAAAATTACAAAGCCTGTGGCTCTGATGATATATATAATGAATATATCAAGTCTTCAATATGTATACTTGTTCCTATATTTGAACAACTTTTTAATCTTGTTCTACAGTCGGTTATATTTCCTGATTAGAGGCCGGTCAGCATCATAAAACCAATATTCAAAAATAAAGGTGACAAAGACGATCCATCGAATTAGCGTCCGATAACGCTTTTAAGCTGTATCAGTAAGCTATTTACATCTATTATTAATACTAGACTTACCACTTTTGTAGAAAACACGCATGTATTGCTAGACAACCAAGCTGGCTTCAGGAAGGGGGTTTCCACCATTAATCATATATATACACTTCATACTCTATCAGATTTACTACAGAAACGCAAGCGCAAGCTATTTTGTTCCTATGTTGTTTTCGGTAAGGCATTTGATAATGTAAGCAGATCAATTCTTTGGAATAAAATCCTAAATTACAACATTAACGGTAATATATTTAATGTAATCAAATCTATTTATCAAGGCATCAAATCTTGTGTGGAACAAAATGGTCACCGCTCCCAGTTTTTTGTGTGTAAAAATGGTGAGCGACAAAGAGAAAATTTGTCTTCTTTACTTTTTGCATTGTATTTAAATGATTTAGTAAACTCGCTTCGTAGAAATAATATTGAAGGAGTAACCGTAACACTTGATAATAAGGAGATGTACATATTTGTGTGTCTCCTTGTATTAGTATATGCTGACGATAACTAACATCATTTTATCAGACGACCCCAAAGAGTTTCAGAATTCCATAAATTATTTTTATGACTATTGTTTAAACTTAACAATAAATACTCAAAAGACAAAACTAGTAAACTTCGGAAAGAAGGATATCACGACAGATTACAACTTTATGATTGTTCAAGATAACATTGATAACATAATTCAGTTTTATATGGTCTCTCTGTTGATGAGATCACTGGCGTCAAGTGAGTACAGCAATAGGCCACGTCTGAAACATCTACACTGAGTGCCTATCACTTAGCTATGCAATCACAAGATAGCAAACACTGAGTACCGCATTTTTTATTGGTTACTACCATCATACCCATCCCATGAACTCTCCACCTGCCAGTCTCCTCGCACTCTTATCTTTTTGAGTGAGAAACTCTTACACATCTCAAAATGCAACCAATTCAGCAGGTGGGCTCTCTTTCAAATACAGCGCATCCGTAGTTTGGAATGCTCTCCAAAAATAATTAAGTAATATCCCTTATCTCGGAGCATTCATGGCTGTTCTACACTGTATTGTGTGAGAAATGCGCAAAGAGTCCAACAGGATATTAAAGACATGTACACGAACAGCAACAAGTAAAAACACTACCACAAGAACACACTCCAACATGTACACACAAAGTTCCACATACACATTTACAACCATAAACTCATCAATTTCATATGACCAAATATTAACAGAATCGCCAATGCTAACAAAGACAGCAACATTTGAGTGTACGATTAGTATCAACATCTCTATTAACATTGAAACCATTAACAAATTCTTCTGAGCGAACATTCGAAAATGTACTAGTGACAGCAGTTACCGCCCAATAACTTGTCTATTGGACAACGCGCTTAGTCAACATAACTCCGCTTGTATTGCAATTCGGAGCAGGTCTTACAATTTGAAGAAATTATTACTAGATTGCACCATACGTTATTGACATGTTGTTGTTCCTAAGACAATGACAAAGTCAATTCAATGTGGTTTTCTCTGATGGCACAATCCCAGAACGTGTATTACCATACAAATTGAAAAATGGATATGTGATATTTCAAATTGCACTCACGTTTTCGTGTATGTAGTAATGCACATGTGCCCATCTTGAATAAACATCGCTTATGCAACAAACACTATTTAATGGTCTTTCTTTTACAAGATCTTCTGTGGATGTTCTGCATTTTTTCCTCAGTAAGGCGTCTGTAAAATCAAGACTTATGCCAAATGTTACAGGGTGCTTTCAATGATGTTTGTCGAAATTCATATTATTATGATATGTAAGCTATGAAGGAAAAGACTTACTTGGTGACGCTAGCTCTGGGGAATGTATGCAGGCACAGTTAGGGTGCAGCTTGAACTTGGTTCCTTTTCCACATGGTCGGGACTTCCATCCCTGGTTGGTGTTCTCCATGTAGGAAAACTCATCTTTAAGGTCTTCTCTCAGATTACAAACTGGAACATTGATATGCACATGAAACAGTGAATTATAACCTTATTTAAATTAATGATATAGTTAAAAAAAATGAATTTTCCAGTGAAGAGTTAGCTCCCTCTGCCAATTACTTTTCATAAATAATCAACTTCAGCCTCAGCTTCAACTCAGAAACTAGGTCTGTGACATATATGTATGGATTCAGCAATATGACTGAATCCTTATTGTTATTGGCGTGTTTTCGGTCTTCAGGCGTCTGAAAGACTTATTATGCCCTAGAATCGGAGATTCCGGGGGTATATTGTTTTTCACCTGTCCGTCTGTCTGTCTGCCTGTATGTTTGTCCACAAAAACTTTAACCTTGGCCATAACTTTGGATTGCTAAGAGCTAGGGCTTTCATACTTTGGCATGTGCATACCTTGTGATAAGACCTTTCAGATGAGATCATCATATTTGACCTTGTGACCTTGACCTTGCCGCAGTGGATAATATTCAGAAAACTTTAACCTTGGCCATAACTTTTGATTGCTCAGAGCTACGGCTTTCATACTTGGCATGTGCATACCTTGTGATGAGACCTTCAGATGAGGTCATCGTATTTGACCTTGTGACCTTGACCTTGACCTTGCCACAGTGGACATCTTCAGAAAACTATAACCTTGGCCATAACTTTGGTATATCCGGGGGCATCCGTGTTTAACAAACACATCTTGATTCTTTTTTAAGTTTATTGTTATTGGCATGTTTATTTAGGTCAGACAAACATCTTGAAGACCTACTGTTATTAGGTCTTCAGACGAAAGTCTGGAAGACATACTGTTATTATCCTGAATATTATTAGGTCTTCAAGACGTATGTCTCGAAGACGTATTGTTATTATCCTGATTATATTATTAGGTCTTTAAGATGAATGTTTTGAAGGCGTGTTGTTATTATCCTGATTCTTTTATTAGGTCTTCAAGAGGAATGTCTCGAAGACTTATTGTTATTATCCTGATTATTTTTAGGTCTCCATGACGAATGTCTCGAAGACGTATTGTTATTATCCTGAATATTAGGTTTTCAAGACGAATTTGCTGAATCCTTATTGTTATTGGCGTGTTTATTATTTATATTATTCTTTCAAAGACAAAACGGCTAAAGCAAACTTTACATGCTGATAGCCCTTAGTGTGGAATAGAACTGAGAAACTATTGGGCTCAGTCGGTCAAGCCATTAGAGGTTCATTTCGAATCTAAATGTCCATTTTTAACATGGGAACATTTTTCAAAATGCACTTAGAGACTTGAAACTATTTTTAAAAGATGCGCAATGTCAATACGAGTAAAAACTATATCATGGCGAATGTCACGTGGTTTAGCCGCCATATTTTTTTTTTTGCTCTTTTGAAAATTTCCCGACCCCGTGCACCTTTGACAATCTTCTTCTCTGAAGATATAAACACTAGAGAGCTGATATTTGCACATAATGTAGCTTAGGCGTTATATGTATTGGTTATTCCATCACGGGCTCTTATTCGCAATTCTTTTTATACAGTGAGTACTTGAAATCTGAAATTTTGCAAAAAGTGCAAAACTTCAAACCTCAATAGCTCAATAACTAAATAAGGTAATTTCACACAACTTTCCCCAAAATATGGGCAACAACATTCCCCATCGATTAGACCTATAGCGTAATAATGGCCGTAATATTAGATTTTTTGTACTGAAATTTCGCGATTTTGAGGGTGTGCGTCTTTAAAAAAATTCTTCTAAATCCCGGTAAAACATACAGCTATGTTTGATAGCGTATCTGAAAGCAGAATATATGGTTAGGCCAGTGACGAGCCAAAATTTTGAATTTTGATCTAGAACTTGAATTATCTGCCCTTGAATATGGTCCTTTTTAAATGTTAGTTTGTTGGCTCTATGTTCAAAGGGACATAACTCTGTCATAAATACACTTAGGTCCAAATTATTTATTGCAATATGTTCCCAACTACCTTCCCAGTAATTCCACTTCAGATCATTATCATATTAACGTTGATAGTTACGGCACAACTGTCAGTTATGGTCACAAATCGACAACTATAGAAAATGTATTGAAATTTCGCGATTTTAAGGGTGTGCTTCTTTGAAAATCTTCCTCTCACTAACGACAATATGTACAGAAAAGTATGATAGCTCGATTTAAAGCTAAATGAATAGTTAACAAAGTGACGAGCCAAAATCTGCAATTTCGTCCTAGAACATAATTTATCTGCCTTTGAATATGGTCCTTTAATAATTTTCGTTTTTCGGCTTCATGTTAAAAGGGACATACCTCTGTTGCGAATAAACGTATGTCAAAGTTATTTATTGCATTCTGTTCCTCATTATGTGCTCAACAATTCCACTTCAGATCATTATCATATAAAAGTATACAGTTCGGCCGCAATTTGGGCTTTTATCCAGGGGTCTAAATATATGCAGTTTTGATCATTGAAATTTGGGTCTCAATAATACAAGAGACAGGCTAGAGACTTGTACCTTTCTTTAAAAAATGCGCAATACTAATAGTACAATGGCATAGTTGATTTTATTTCAAATAATGAGCTGAATCCTTTTATCGTCGCTTGCGACTATATATAAGGATTCAGAAAATGTTGCTGAATCCTTATTGTTATTTGCGTGTTTATTTTTATTATTCCACAGGTATTGTGTAATAAATTCAGCAACTACTGCCGTTTCAAATTCAAGGCGGTAGCCCTTACCACGAAGATGCGACCACAAGCTTTTGGGCCAATTCGACCAAGATGTAAGAGGTCCATGGGATTTTTTTTTAAATGCAACTAAAGACTTGAAACTTTTGCTAAACGATGCGCAATAACAATGCAAGAAAAAAGTAAATCATGACGAATTCGTTGTTCCGACCCCATGTACAATTTGACAATCTTTTCCTCTGAGGTTACCTGCACCTAATTCCTGAAACTTGCATAAATGTGCAGCTGAAGCATTGGTGAATAACGTGATTTTCGATTTTGTATGGATGCCATATACTTTCTTCACAGTGACCTTTCAAAATCAGGCAATTTTCAAAAATTACAAACTTCCCAGGGAGACAACTCAAAAACCTACACACCGAATTTAAAGATTTTTTTAGGACAGTAAGACTAGTATGTGTTCTTTCTGAACCAATAATAAAATCACCTGCTTACAGTCATTTCCGGTCATAATAAAGAAACACTTTAACATGGGGAAAATGTTCAAAACCAACATAGAGATTTGATTTTTATGCCGAAAGATGCGTAAGAACAATACAAGCAAAAAAGTAAATCATGACAAAGTTATAGCTCTCGTAGTTAAGCCGCCATTTTGATTTTCTTTATAATTGTTTGATTTTAAAATATACAATTTGGATTTCAATAATCGTAAAGACATGCTAGAAACCTGAAGATACTAACACCGTTATCAAGCACAAAAAAATTTTGCTTGATAACAGTGTTAGTATCTACACCGAAACGTCGCATATCTTTGCAATAAGAAGTTTTAAATCCATATAATTGTTTATTCTTCACAAAACAAGTTGTAGATTAAAATTTTGTAGGATAAAAGTATTCATTTACACGGTTATTCCAGTTCCCTCTCGTTTGCTGAGTAATAGTAAACATAAAAAAAACTTTAGGCACAAACTGCCAGAATCAATGAACGTTACCGCTTTATAATTTGACAACAATGTAATTCCTGATATCGGATATATGAGAAGCGTTTAGTCCAATGCCTCTATAACAATAACTACTTAAAACTACTGTCGGAGATGCTGGTCAACGGCTTTTCCGATAACTTAGATATCAAAGTCAAGATTAATCTTTCTTTTTGACATCCCGTCACTTATTTTGAATTATTCAAACACAATTTAATCAATTAATTAAACGGGTAGCCTTTTCACATAATTGCCATTCCCCTTGGAAATCCATCCTCGGTTACCCAAGGTTTTATATATGCTCCGTTACTCTTCACTATATCACCCATGGGAAATTTCATCAGAGAAATCTGTACTCAAATTACCCGCCCTTGGCCAGCGTGAGCCAATCAAACCGCTACGCAGCTTGGACCTGCGAGCCAATGACAATTCATATCACTTCGTTGCAAAGCATGCGAGGTCATTTTGTTAGCAATCCGTCACCGGTTATCGCCCTTGACCATATCCGTCTTATCGTATTGAGTATTTTCTTTGGTTACTGACTTCGTCACGCCGGCCAAGGGCGGGTAATTTGAGTACAGATTTCTCTGATGAAATTTCCCATGGGTGATATAGTGGAGAGTAACGGAGCATATATAAAACCATGGGTAACCGAGGATGTTGGAAATCTTGAGCTTATAAATATGTAGTCATTTTTTTAAATATCTAAGTCAATTTCACAGTGGTGTAGTGGTTAGCATGCGTGCCAGTGGTGTAGTGGTAAGCATGCTTGCCTCTCATGCCAACGGCCCGGGTTCGAATCACGGTTGAGACACAAACAAATTCAGATCAAATTCTCTTGTCCATAACTCTCTCATTTCAATGATGTGTCTTCATGTTTATAGAATATGATTATTAAGTATTGCGTTAATTCACAAAATATATTATACAATACCTGTACTTTATTTTGAATATTCAGTCATGCATATCACAGTAAAGATTATATTTATATTGCAGAAAACTAATATGGCTAATTCGATTTGTGAAGGCAAGATATATTTTATGATAAATACTATGTTTAATCAATGTTTTTATGGTTACATTGCTATTGTTTAAATCAATCGTACTAATTGATCAATACTAATAGCTGAGAACAAATATCCGAAGTGTCTTTATACAGTGTACATACATATGTAAATAAATTATACAGCGGATATCTGTATTTCGTAACTTATATCATGATTATCTCATCAAATGAGGTTGAAAGGTTATATTTTCGCAGCCAAGAGTAAGAATATATTACTCTTCTATCTCATGAGTCATGAGATGACATAAAGATGGTATTTGTCAATGATTGAGAGATACATGTTGTCTATTTATTATATACCATTTCCTGATTTGGTATGAGGAAATGGACGGATTTCAACAGCAACGGTGTTAAGGACATTAGACAGTAGAACGAACCTTAAATGTAGATATAAATGTTTTCTGACAGCAAATGCATATTAGTATTGTTTATTTAATATATATTTTATGAATAAGGTCTCTCATAATCCTTTTGGGTGGCTGATATGATAAAAAAAAGTTATATATTTTATATGATTGAGTGTTTACATTGATACGATATTTGATTGAGTCGTTACTATACACAGTCTGTTACTGTACGTGATCAGTGAAGCTTGTTGATATACACAAACAATTCAGTGAGGGTCGGTACTGCCTTCCTCATCACATGTTATATAATACTTGTGCGTTAGATCAATAAGAACATATGAAGGTGTCACTGTTTATCTCTACCTACAAGTCTGGTAGCTAGTAGTATGTTGAAATACACTAACAGTTAAGTGACGGTCGGTAAAAGATAATTAGTTTTTGATCATCGCTGCCTCCTGTTTTTACATCAAGGCGCGAATTACCATGACCACTGAAGGTTGACGCACAAGCGGTGACACACAAGCACGTTATGTAAGACACAACACAAATCATTAAAGACCGATACAAATCATTGTTCTCAGATTAAACTAATATTTTAAAAATAAACTTCGGTATTATAGCGTGGAGTTTGGAAATAAAGTTTTAGGTAAGTCTATTCTGCACTCCGACAGTTTTCGGATGATATACTGCCCGGTTTAAACCATTTTGTCACGCGCATTGATTTATTCAAGAATGTTTCTGAAATGTCAAGTTGTTTGAATGATAGATTTGTTTCCAACTGTATTGTTAACTTTCCTCGTTTTGGGTCTCATTTTAATCGGCTTCAGATTTATTATCCGAAATGTTTATTAAGTGCCACTTTAATCTTCATGCATGGAAGTATTTGAAGAATTAACGCATTCACTATCGACGCTTGCCAACAAGTGTGTTCTTGTGCAAGAGACGGAGTAAGCAGAGTAATGTAAAACCAAATTATACCGTCTCTGTCAATCAGATACGACTATTTATATTTCAACGTTATGGTAGAATATGTAATATATATATATTACCAACTACAGTACTTTTACAGCAGTGAGTCCCTTTGATAAACATATATAGTTCATACTGTCTCACCGGGTCATTTACACCATCCTATGTAAAAAAAAGTTTACAAAATGTGTATTATTCTTTTGTATACTATGTTTAGTAGCACCTTGTCACAGACCTGTTTTGTCTATTTACACGCAGAGAGAGAGAGAGAGAGAGAGAGAGAGAGAGAGAGAGAGAGAGAGAGAGAGAGAGAGAGAGAGAGAGAGAGAGAGAGAGAGAGAGAGAGAGAGAGAGAGATACTCATTTACTTTATAATACATACATATACGAATATATCTGTTAGTGTACGGATAAGCCTCTACTCTTAAAACATAATGCACATAATGAGACTTATTTACAACTGTACATTGTTATTGCAAAATGTTACCGTAAGGGAGTTCGATTTCTGGGTCCGATCTCTCCTTAATATCACCAATTTATGTGTTTCAGAGTTTCCGATGATTAATCCATTTACAATTTCCATTTCCTTTACCATAAGATAAACACATTGAATATGGTCAACACACAAACGCACTTACTACTCACTTATCCACATATTATATACATGTATACCGAACGAACACAGGCAAACCTACAGACTGAAATACCTTTGCACAAGATTCATATATATCGACAAATATGAAACTAACAGTTGACTGGAGTTTACGGCTCAGGATTTATTTATACTTTAGGTATTCATTAGATAGCAGGTGTGTTGCAGTGGGGTAGTTCGGGGAGGAGGGCTCAATAGAATTAACATTTGTCCATAAGTTATATCTTAAATCTGCATAAAAAAAAGAATCAGTTTAAACGTGGATTCCATCTTCAATTAGCTTTGCGTCACACATTGTACATAATGTCTTACACGTTTTAATTAAAGAAAGATAAGATTAGAGTGATGATTAAAAAAATGTGGAAATCAAAGCACATTTGCTAAAGTATACGTTAGTATGAAAATATTAACCATATTCTCTTAACCATGAGAAACATCATTTAGGGGTTCATTGCATTTATATGGGAGTTTTCCATTTTCGGAGGGGTTCTTCCTTTGAAGAATTTTTTTTTCGAAAAACTACTAAAGATAGAGACACGTTTGATAGCTCGTTTAAAAGCAGGGAGATTGATGAATAACTTGGAATCCAGCATGAAGGTCAAGGTCAATCAGAAGTCTTGAAGACCTAAGTACTGCCGCGGAAGTCCTAGTTAGGTCTTCAAGACGTATGTCTTGAAGACGTATTGCTTTTATCCTGATTATTTATCAGGTCTTCAAGACATGTCTCGAAGAAGTATTGTTATTATCCTGACTATTTTCAGGTCTTCAAGACGAAAGTCAGAAGACCTATTGATATTATCCTGTTTTTTTAAATATATTTTTCATTATTAAGGATTCAGCACTAAAGTGCTGGGCCTAGATTTTCGAAGCTCTCTTAGCGCTAAGACAGTTGTAAGTCCCATACATTAACATTGGCTTACGACTATCGTATTGCTAAGAGCGCTTCGAAAATATAGACCCTGAATCCTTATTGTTATTGGCGTGTTTTATTATTATTAGGTCTTCAAGACGTATGTCTCGAAGACGTATTGTTATTATCATGATTTTTAGGTCTTCAAGACGTATGTCTGGAAGACCTATTGTTATTATCCTGGTTTTTAGGTCTTCAAGACTACGTCTGGAAGACCTATTGTTATTATCCTGGTTCTTCATTAGGTCTTCAAGACTACGTCTGGAAGACCTATTGTTCTTATCGTGTTTTTTGTTTGTTAGGTCTTCAAGACGTATGTCTGGAAGACCTATTGTTATTATCCGGTTTTTAAGGATTCAGCAATTTGCTGAATCCTTATTGTTATTGGCGTGTTTATTATTTCACGAATTTTGTGAACAGGATTCAGCCAAAACGGCTGAAGCAAATCCAACCAAAATTCACATGCTGATAGCCCTTAATGTTGAATAGAACTGCGAAGCTTTTGGGCCCATTCCCTTAAGTCGTTAGAGGTCCAGTTCGAATCTAAATGTCATTTTTTAACATGGGAAAAAACCTCAAAATGCACTTAGAGACTTGAAACCTTTTTTTAAAAGATGTGCAATGTCAACACAAAGAAAGTAAATCATGGCGAGTTCGTCAGTCACGTGGTTTAGCCGCCATATTGATTTTTTGCACTTTTGAAAATTTCCCGACCCTATGCACCTTTCACAATCTTCTCCTCGGAATCTTTAAACACTAGAGAGCTGATATTTGCACATAATGTAGCTGAATCATTATATATATTGGCGATCCCATCACGGGCTCAAATGCGCAATACTGTTTTCACAGAGAGTACTTGAAGTCTGGCAATTTTGCAAAAGATGCACATTTCAAACCTCAATAGCTCAAAAACTAATTCAGATAATTTCACAAAACCTTCACCAACATGTGGGCAACAATATTCCCTATCGATAAGGGTTATATATAATTTCGGCCGTAATAAAAGATTTTTGCTATTACCAAAAAAACTTTTAAAATACTGAAATTTCGCGATTTTGAAGGTGTGCGTCTTTAAAAATCTTCTCCCAAATCCCGGCAACACATACAGCTATGTGTGATAGCTCATCAAAGCTGAATAAATTGTTAACAAAATGACCTGACAAAGTTTTGAATTTCATGTTAGAACTAAAGTTATCTGCCCTTGAGTATGGTCTTTTTTCAAATGTTCGCTTTTCGCCTTCATGTTCAAAAGGACATAACTCTGTAACAAACTGACTTATTTCAAAGTTACTGACTGCAATCTCTTTCTCATAACAAGCTTCACAATTCCTTATCATATCGTGATTATATAAAAGAAACAAATAATTGGAATTTTGGTGATTTTGAGAATTTTCGAGTGGTACTTTCTTTGAAGAATTTTCGATCATAAACCACTAAAAATATCGATATTTTTAATAGCTCATTTTGTAGATGAGATGTCATTCATTATGAATAATAAATTTCAAACATTTATCTGTCACAGTTTACGTATGACTAGTCATAGAACATTGTCAATTTTCAAAAAATGTCATTTTCATAGAATTTAAAACGATTTTAACTTATTACGATATTGAAACTCTAATTGCATCTGCAAAAGCGTACTTTCAAGAACAAAAACTTTTATTTCAACCCCTTCCATCAAAAAGTAATAGTTAAGCTTCAAACATCGCAAACGTGGTCTAGATGTCTGAAAATAAGCATTTTTGAGTATTTTCCTGAATATTCAAAAGAACATAAGGCATTAATTATGTATGCAATATAAATAATGATTACATTTACTTAAGTGGAAATTAAGGCACAACATGTTCTATGTTACACCTTTATATGAAAATGTTAACCGTTTTAACTTAATCATGAGAAATATAATGTTGGGGTCCATTAATATGTCATTTTTCAAATATCACTTCGAGACTTGCACGTGCATGTCAAATGTGGCTCTTAATAATCCTCCAGACATGCTAGAGACATGCAACTTTCTTTTGAAGATGCGCAATAACAAAAGAAGGATGGCTTCATTTATTACATTTTATTTAATAAGCGCTGAATCCTTTTATCGTCACTTGTGACTATATTTAGGTCTTCAAGACGTATGTCTCGAAGACATATTGTTAGGTCTTCAAGACTACGTCTGGAAGACCTATTGTTATTATTGTGTTCTTTAGGTCTTCAAGACTACGTCTAGAAGACCTAATGTTATTATCCGTGTTCTTCTCTATTATTAGGTCTTCAAGACTAAGTCTGGAAGACCTATTGTTATTATCGTGTTTTTTTGGGTGGTTTTTTTTAGGTCTTCAAGACTACGTCTGGAAGACCTATTGTTATTATCGTGGTTTATTTTTTATCTTAATATCATTATTTGACCTTTTTTGTTCGAAGGATTCCTGATTAACCGCTTGACCGATTTTCATGATTTTTTAGCTTTTTTTTAGTTTGCAGCTTGTGACATAAACTTGATTTGTGTCGAGCCACTTTTTGGATTTTCGACTTCTTTCGCGAGTTATCTCCCCTTGAAGTCAAAACTTTAAACCTTAATAACTCGAGAACTAATTAAGATATTTGCACAAAACTTTCACCAATATGTGGGCAACAACATTCCCCAAAGAAGAGGCCTATAGCGGTTTTGAGGGTACGCGTCTTCAAAAATTTTCTTCTAAATCACGGCAATAAATACAGCTATGTGTGATAGCTCATTTTGAAGATATATGAATTCCCGAGAGGACTGTCTAGGCCGAATTTTAAATTTCTTCCTAGAACTTTTAAAATATGTTCTTGAACATGGTCATTTTTAAAAAGTGTGTTTTGCTACTATATGTTCAAAGGGATATAACTCTGTTTCTAATGAATTTATTTCGAAGTTACTGATTGCCATCTCTTTTTTATAACTAGTTTAACAATTTCATAACATAATATTCATATAAAAGTTGATAGTTTCGGCACAATTTGGACATATTCCAAAAAAAGAAAATTTTGTGATTTTGAGACTATTCGAGGGCTTCTATCTTTGTTGAATTGTTGATCTTAAACCACTGACGATACCATTATGTTTGATAGCTCATTTTGAATTAGAGATGTCATGTATTAAAGACAATAAATTTAAATCATATGTCGGTCATAGGTCACGTGTGACTGGTCATAGAATATTGTCATTTTTCGAAAATCGCCATTTTCAGCGAAGTTCAAAGGCTCACAATTGCTTAACTAATTTGGATATCTAAATTTTATTTACAGCTTCGGATGAACAAATTCAAGAACAACAACCTTTCTGTTGAACCCTTTCATCAAAAAGTTGATAGTGAAGCTCCTAACATCGCAAACGTTCTCAAGGGGTCAAAATTTAAGCAATTTAGAGTATTTTCTTGAATATTCAGAAAAAGATAACACATTAATTATGTTTGCAATATAAATGATGATTACATCTACTTAAGTGGAATTTAAAGCACATTATTGTGTATGTTGCAACTTAGTATGAAAATATTAACCATTTTGCCGTAATCGTGAGAAAGGTCATGTAGGGGTCCATCAATAAGCGATTGATCCATTTTCAGAGGGTCATTGTTTTTGCAGAATTTTTGTAAAAAACCTATTGAAGATAGAGACATGTTTTATAACTCGTTTTAAAGCGGAGAATCTGACGAATAACCGAGAGTGCAACATGGAGTTCAAGGTCAAGCAAAAGTCTTGAAGACCTAAGTATTGCTTTGGCAATCCTAGTTTTTCTTATTATTATTTGTACTTTTTTTGTCCAGAGCTTTCTGAAGTAACCACTGGGCCGATTCGCATGACATTTTCAGGGATGATAGCATGTGACCCAACTTAGATGATTGTCCTTCTGTCCGCCGTCCGGTGGTCCGTCATAAGACATTTTTTTGTCTGATCGATTATAGAAAAACTCTCCATCTCATCCTTTTCAAATTTGGCACATGTCTTCTCCACCACTAGGCAAGGTGCACTTCGATATTCAAACCGAATTAATGAATTTTTGCCGAATTTCTGTTGTATTTATCTTAGTCATATTCTGAGCATTTTTTGTCTGATCGATTACAGCAAAACTATTCATCTCATCTTTTTCAAATGTGACACATGTCTTCTTCACCACTAGGAGAGGTGCAGTGCGAAATATAACATGATTAAGTGAATTTTAAAAAAAGAATTTGGCGACTTTTTAAATTTTGTTACTTAGTCATATTCGGAGCTAGAATGAATGAATCTGCTTCTTCGTTTGGCAATTGCTGACTTTATCAATTTCTTTTAATGTAACTTTCATCAACAGCTTCTTCTATGTTCATGTTGATTTTATTATTTATTTCGGGTATATTTTGGAAAAAGTTAAATTTTCTTTCCTTTCAGCCATAAACTGTACTGTGCTTACAGGGGGCGTGCTTCCATGTACCTGTTGTTTCAAGTCACTTGAATGAATCATTATGATGAATTTATTTCCAAAAAGTTGAAATCAGTGGTTATGGCAGTAGTGCATTGTGTTATCCCTACCTTTTCAAGTTATTCTTAGTCCTACTTTTCCAAAACCACCTATTTTACATGATGAAATTTGACCTACCCATTTCACGAACACTTTAAATTTAGCAATTACATTTCATAGCTTATGCCGACACCTCTCTCTGTAAGTAAAATAAAAATGTCAAACTCTAACAGTCGGGGTTATTAGTGAGCCACACTCACATTTTGCTTGTTATTACTATATTGTTCATTATACATTACATCTAACTAAATAATCTAATATATACCTTTAAAAGTTCCTCCGAAGTCGAAAATGTGCATAACACTATAGTTCAAAGAAACAGAAGCTATATTAATGCTAAGATTTCTGTACCATCCTCCTATCAAAAGTTGAATAACACTTTCACTTCAATAACCAAAAGTGGTTATTAATAACAGAACATGATGAAATGATCACGTATGAAAACTTGATCTAATCCGGGATTAAAACTACAGTTCACTGAACAACAGTTCAATTTAATATTTTATCACATTTCACATATTTCACTAAAATAAACAATACTATACAAGAGTATAGAATACGAGTATAAGAATAAAAATATATAATACAAGCGTACAGGCACAAGATGTTACAGATATAACATCAGAAGTGAATAATATACATGTATCATATACAAACCTTCATAATTTCGGCATAGAATGTAGAAGTCTCAAGTATACAACATTTTCCATCCATTTATATATCATGTCCTCTGAGGTGAATTCAGATTCTTTATTACTTTTATCTTTACAGATAATCAGTACATAATAAAGACGGGAATTGGTACAGGTGGATAGTGACTAAACAATGATCATAATAATTATTTTGGGGAGAATGTACAGCAATTCATTATTCATTAACAATCAATTCATTCCTTAAACAACTAGCTTTATACAAATATTTCCCAAGGTTACAGAGTTCTTTTACGTTGCTAACACGTAATAGTTGGGCAAGCTTAAATACAGATGGACGTCGATAATAATAAGGTTTAATATAAGCTTGCCTATAATCAATATAACATGGGCATACTAATATGAAATGAAATTCATCTTCGACATTATCTTTACAGAATATACACTTTCGTTCATTAGTGCTAACATTATTGTATCTGCCAGTTTCAATAGCAAGGTTATGTGAGCTAAGTCGAAATTTAGCTAGATATTTTCTATATAAATAGGGAACCGATTTACAAAGATAATATTGCAATGTACAGGTATCAATAATATTTCTATAAATGACACATTTTGAAGAAGAAGCTTAATTACTAAAAATATGTTGTGATGCCTGATCTAATATCCGTTGTTTTACAAGAAGTAATTCTGTAGGAGAGAGTTCTTGCCTCAGCCAAACTTCATTAAAACCAATGCTAGTCAATATTGCCTTCACCTGATACGCCCAATTATTCAAGCCACGAGTCTCCACTTCCTCATATAAACATTCATAACAACCTCGAAGGACAGAATTGTTTGTATTTAATAACTTGCGCCAATATTTTATCATACTAAACTGTCTTAGATACAAAAGGGGGAATCGACCTAATTCTGCATAAATCATAGCGTTACAAGTACATTTCTTAACTCCCAATAATCTCTTACAGAAATCTAAATGTAACCTCTCAATATTTACTCCTTTATGGGAACCCCAGACCTCTGACGCATAACCTAATATACTGCAGACATAACAATCAAAAACTGACAACAAGGATTCCGGATTTAGAGAGAGTGTACGTATATTATTATAGAGTGAAAACAATGCCTTCCTGCCTTGATCTGCAAGCTGTAATTGAGCCTTTGTAAACTTATTATTATAGTTAAAGACCACTCCCAAGTATGTGAAACTATCAACAACCTCAATTACACAATTATTATAACACCAACTTTCAGAAAACCTACGCTTACCACCTTTCCGGAAACAAACTATTTTAGTCTTAGCAATATTAACCTCTAGTCCCCAGCGATTAGAGTAACTCAACATCGAATCTAATTGCGACTGTAATCCTTGAATTGATTCTGAAATTAAAACTAAGTCATCTGCATACATTAACAAAAAGATACTGAGAGTTTTACAATTAAAGGGAATGCATTTATCTTCTAAAAACGAGACCTCAAAATCGCTGAGATAAAACGAGAATAAAATTGGAGAAAAAACTTCACCTTGCATTAAGCCAATACTATTCTTGAAATATTCACTATCGAAACCACCAACACTTACACATGATCTAACATTCAAATACAACGAATAAATAACTGACATCAGCTGACCCTTTATACCCATTTTCGACAACTTAAACCATAGCTTAGACCGATCTATAGAATCAAATGCGCGCTTAAAGTCCACAAAGGCACAATACATACGTTTATTATTATTAAGACTGAGGCTTATCACGGAGTGAAGAGAAAATATAGCATCAACAGTACTAAGCTGTGGGCGAAAGCCAAACTGAAAATCCGAGATACTATCATTAACCGAGGACCAGTCCAAAAGTCTTTGATTAAAGATTCTAGTTAAGAGCTTCCCGAAACAGCTAATGAGACTTATACCACGATAATTTTCTTGAATACAGCTATCCCCTTTCTTGAAAACTGGAATTATGACAGCAGATGACCAACTTTTGGGGAAAAAGCCTGTTGATAAAATACAGTTAAATATTCTGTGTATAAGAGGCGTTAAATATGCATCAAATTCAATGAAATATTCATTTATTATACAGTCAGGGCCATGTGATTTATCACGCTTTAAACAACTCACTGGTAGTTTAATCTAAATAATTGTTAATTTCGATGACTAAATAAATTGTTTACATAAAATTCAAATGACAATGCACACTTGATTAAGCCAATTAGGATCGTTAATTATAATCCGATATCAATTCGTTAACAGGGGGACACCATTTATAGGTACCGATTTGTAAATATGATATCAGAGCCCAGTGACATCCTAAAGTACATTTACCAATTAAAACAGTAAATTGATAAACGAAGTTTTTCATTTTTCATTGTCACAAACAAAGCTTGGTAATCAAAACCAGAGCAATGTCATTGTCCATGTTCGCGAAATGTGCGCGAAATGTGCGCGAAATGTTCACGAAATGTTCGCGAACACGGTGTACTTAATTCTGTACAGTAGTGGACATACACATATACATGTATACATGTACATATGCAAAGTAAGGCATGATAGAAGCATAATATAATGGCTAAATATCACAATTGTACTTTAATCAATATATTAAAAGTCAAATGTCTATCATGTGTACAATACTTGTCTGTGGTCATTGAGTAAAGACTGTATAGTTAATTTTCAAGAGGTGCATATTTCTTCTGACATACATCTTGAGGTATGATTGTTTATATTTTCATGATTCACTTACCAGTATCTTATTTTGAAATATATGAAAAATTTAGTATAAGTGTTGACTGTCATATTGTGAGTTTAGTCTGTTTACAAGTTCATCTCAAAGTTTAGACATACACATCAGTATTGTTTGAGGTCTTCCGGAATCGGTACACTTACTCGTCTCCATGCGGTGTTAGGCTCGTCAGGACCCTTCACTGCCAGTACCATATCAATACTATTCGGTCTTACCCGTGTATATAGATTGTCCTATTGGCGAATCTCATACGCTCTCTTGTTCAGTACTGATATGACCTTCTTCATCGATGGGGGGGAGATCGGTTTGAATGTTCATGCTTGTGTGATACAACTCCTTCCTCTTGTGTCTGTCTTTCATCTTAGAAAAACAAGCTATGATCGTATTTGGTCTCCTATCAGGTTCTTCCCTCACGCTGTATCTTGGTCTGTGAATGCGGTGCACGTCTCTGAACTGGATGTTCTTGACAATGTCCTGGGCGACTCCTAGTGAAGTGGTCATAAACTCCCTCAGGGTGTGCTCTATGTCCTCTCTCGTTGATGTTGAATGTTCCGGTATTCCATTAAAAAGGAGATTAGATCTCCTATCAAGTAATTCCATCTGAATTAGGGTTCTCTGGAGCATAACGTGTTTCAAATCTGCATCGGCCTATACAGTGTTTAACCCTCGCTTTAGGTGGAGCAGCTCGTCCGAGTTCATATCCGCCATTGCTTCAACCTCGTTCACTTTTGATTTTAGCTCCTTCACATCCTCTACAACATTATCGATAGATCGTTGCAAATCGTGAGCAGTGCTCTCTATCTTAGCACCAATTCGTTGTTCAGAAGCTAAAATCAGTTCTCTTATATCTTCTAGACTAAGAGTTGATCTTGTAGAGTGACCACTATCACGTACTTTACTCTGAGACATGGCTGACGTGTGTACTGATCACTTCACTCAAACAAATGACAAAATTGACGTTAGTTGGTCTGCAGTAGGGTCAACAAATACACCATGGGAGACAGTCAGTAGTTACCATGTTTGCTGTTACTCAATTTTTTATCATTGTAATGTATTAAATCATATAAACTGCATCAACATTGGGAACGACGTTTCACCTGGGTCCACACTTCATGGCGATCTTGACCTCGTCTCATGACGACCTTGACCTCGTCATATAAAAGGTAATTGTTTGGGCACAATTTGGACAATTTCCCACGAAAGTAAAAAAAAATTATTTTGAGACTTTTCGAGGGGTATATTCTTTGGAGAATTTTAGATCGCAAACCAAGATAGCAACAAGGTTAATAGCTAATTTGAAGTAGAAAAGTCATTTATTAAGGACAGGTACGTATCTGTCATACTTTTTGTATGAGAAGTTATAGAATATTGTCATTTTTCGAAAATTGCTATTTTCAGCACAGTTTAATGGTTCACAACTGCTTAACTTCTTATACTATTGAAATTTTACCTCAACCTTCGTATGCACAATTTCAAGAAGAACAACTTTTCTGTTGTCTGCTTTCATCAAAAAGTTTATAGTTAAGCCTCGAACATCACAAACGTTGTGTAGGTTTCCAAAAATGAGCATTTTTGAGTATTTTCCTGAATATTCAGAAGAACATAACGCATTAATTATGTATGCAATCTAAATGATGATTACATCCAATTAAGTGTAATATAAAGCATAACTTTTTCTATGTTACACCTTAGTATTAAAATATTAACCATTTTGTCTTAATCGTGAGAAACGTAATGTATGGGTTCATTAATAAGCGATTGTTAAATTTTCAGAGGGTCATTGTCTTTGGAGAATTTTTGTAAAAAAAAATACTGAAGATAGAGACACCTTTGATAGCTCATCCTAAAGCAGAGAAACTGATGAATAACCGAGAGTCCACAATGAAGTTCAAGGTCAAGCAAAAGTTGTGAAGACCTAAGTACTGCCGCGGCAGTCCTAGATATTATTATGTCTTCAAGACGAATGTCTGAAGACCTATTGTTATTATCCTGTTTTTCATCCTTTTTAATCCTTATTGTTATTGGCGTGTTTATTATTTCAAAACGGCTGAAGCAAATGGAAACAAATTTTACATGGTGATAGCCCTTAATGTAGAATAGAACGGCACGTAAGAACAGACACGATTTTCAGACAAACATCTATCAACCAGATGGGAATTTAGATCACTACAACCAAGGCGCAAACGGCAGAGAAGAATTTGACTACGCCTGGGACCATATGATATATATTTTTTAAATGTTGGAGCTAAAGACTTGTCAAACGCAACAAAGTTTTATAAATATTGATAATAAAGAAGCAATAGTTTTGATTGTTTTTATTTAACACGTTTAAAAAAGTATGGTGGAATATACAAGCACTATATGTTTTCTCTTTAACGTGTTCTACGTGTATATTTCTCACTATTGTTTTTTTTAAAAACGTTTATGTTAATGTGTTATATTCTCTCGTAACCCTGAAGGGGTAGATGACGCCTTTTACATATTGTATGCCTTTGTACAATGTATGTATTTAATTTGTGAGGGGAGACTTAAAGTTATCATCTCTCTTTTTGATCATTTATAAGGAGAGAAATGCTCTTACAGCTACAGCGTTTACTCAATTAAGCTGAACATAAGTCAAATAAACTGCAAAGGCGAGAGGGTATAATTAAATCCCAGTGCATTTAACAAGTGCAGTTTACTTTACAAAATGTAATGTTATTTTAGTTTGAATAGTAGTCTTTATGATATATTTTCGGGATTTAAGGGAACCAGCGGGTCGGACGGACAAAATCCCCACTGGACATAATCCCCAAGACATAATCCCCTATGACAAAATCCCCACTGGACATAATCCCCCACCCAATTTGTCTTTGATCATTATGTTATTTCTAATGAGTAGGCTTACAATGAACTTTTGTTATAGAGTGTTGTAGAGTAGTTTATATAAAGTGAATTTTGAGAAATTGTTTTCATCAATAATTCAGTAACAGTAAAACAGCTTGAAAAAATGTTGTTTTCATAAGTAATTCCCTTTTTTTCTTTGATCAGTAACAGAACAAGAGTTTGAGAAATTGTTGTTTTCATAAATAAATCCGATTTGTCTTTGATCAGTTGCAGTATTTTAAAAACATCTGCCTGTCATTTCGTGATGCAAGAATGACATTGTCATACTTTTTTAAAGGTACCACCAGCGGTCTGCCTTTTATATCAGGGAGGGATTAAAGTGTTTATTATTGTGATAAGCTGAATCGTAGAGAATACTCAAACGGAAAATGAACGACGAACTTATTGTTCTCTATCTTAAACAACGAAAATATATCGTTGGATTTTAACTTTCTAATGGAGAAATCTAATTGGTGCTCCAAAAAAAGTAACCGAAAAAAGTAAAATGTTTTGCTTGGAAAAAAGTAACAGTTTTCAAGTCTTTTTATTTGACATATATACAAACACATTGTCACATTAGCATAATGTTATATTTGGAGGTGTAGATCATTTATTAGTGCCCATAAGCGATTTTATTAAATAGTCTATGCAACAATACATTGAGAGTTTATCATATAATATACAAGCACAATGTCACATTTAATAGCACGATGTCACCTCTAAAGACCTTTAAGATAAACTGCTATTTTTGAAAGCACCACAATTGTCTTTTGTTGTTAAAGTTAACTCAAAGTTAGCTGATCAGGTTAAGAAAAATGTAGGAAAAAACTAACTGAAAAAAAGTAACAGGAAAAAAGTACCAGAAAAAAGTAACAGTTAAGAAACAATAAGAGCATGGTATTGACTTGAATTGTAATCTTGTAATTTAAGAAGATTATGAAAACTGCATTGATAGTAATTTTAAGATTACATTTTCCTGTTTAAATCATGTTATTACAGATAACAAGTATACTTAACTTTGTTAATGTATCCTTAATAGTAGTAGTAGTAATTTACATATCATTTTATCTAAAGTTAAAGTATATATGAATATATCAACTAATGCTGAATGTTCGTCTTCATATGACAATCAGGATGCAATCACACTTATTTTTACATGTAAAGTAAAAAGTACAGATATCCGAAACAACGAACACAGCCTCTAAATTGTGTTATATTGAATACGGCCAACTATTCCTTGACCATTGGTGATTTTGTGATAGAAGATGTTGGAATTGGGGATTGTTTCGACTGAGGATTTTGACGTACATACACGATGCGTCCCATTACCAATTTATTTGCAAAACTAAGCGATTTCATCAGGTCAGGCGGTCTAAAGATCTAGAGAAGAGAAACGCCAAAAAGCTATTAAAAGTAACTGCTAGCCTTATGTAATTTAGTTTTGTTATGCACATACTTTGTTGTTTTTTCATTATCTATATCCTGTCTGCTATTTGTATATTATGTTTGTACTTGTACTTGTCTTAACAAAAGCAAACTTTACAAAATCATATTGTTTTGCATAGATATTGTCTGTTTATATTTATATTATTTTGCGTAATTTAAAACAAATTATTTCACATAAAACGGCAACAGGAGTTCCAATATTATTTATTTATTTATTATTTCTCATTTATACTATTTGGATTATTTAACAGCACTGCTGTTGCTTCACCATGAATATCCTGTTTTTATGTACATTTATTTAATTTGTTCTCACAATTTAAACATTCCCAACGTAACTGTGATGCAGTAATTACATGAAGCTATGCCCTGGTCTATGTGATATGTTCCAATTTATTTTAGTTCATGTTCTTCTTCATATGTACATTTATGGTTAAATGAGATGAATAAGTTGTTGGTTATTGATATAAAGTTTTTTTTGTATGCCCAAAGATGCGCAACTAAACACTCGTCTGTCTGTTTGAGGGACAATGCATGCGTAATTGACATTCATTTAGACAAAACGTAAAGCCACTCAGGATAGTAATTAGCTGAGAGACCAGTTGTGCGTTGAAGAGCTTGACAGGTGTGAATTTACTTGTATAAACATGCAAACGACCTGGCGACAGGCTAATAAACAGTATGTCTGGCTGTGCTTCGCGCGTCTGGTTTGGCATTTAAAGTTAGCCAATAAAAATTGAGGCAAAAAATTACAACCAATAAAATACATAAGCATGACGTCTGTATAAATATTTGGACATGCCTTTAGCAGTTACCCCATCAGTTTAAAGGCCACGCCATCATCATTAGCAGTTACTGTCAAACAAATAACGTTATGCTGATGTTAACTCTGTGTTTTTCCACATCAGTTGTGACTGTATTCACGCCAACGTTTTCAAACCAAAACGCATGCATTTCGATTAGGGATTTACTGTTTGAAGTTGTGTTCTTTTGGTCATCTGGATATTTACAATTTTCCTCCGGATACGTTCGTTGAAAAGATTCAAGATTCATTTATTAAACTCAATTGCCACCAACGGTGGTACAAGAGCAATACAATTATACAAACATATATACATAAATTAATCAAGACAGCAGAGAGAGACAAATTTACACAAACAGATCCATGTAAATACAATTTCTCTATTATGTATATAAAATATTTAAATAAATTATACATTCATAAAAACAAAAATATACATTTCTTTTAGCAGTTCTTAAAGATAATGTTTATAAATTTTCTTTAGTACTCTAATATCGTTATTTGCCATTAGTTTTTTAAATTTAATCAGGTTCGGCCAAGTGTAAAAACAGCTATCAATTAGTAATGATCTTTCATTATTCAAAGGTATATATATATATACATATATATATATATATATATATATATATATATATATATATATATATATATATATATATATATATATATATATATATATATATATATATATATATATATATATATATATATATATATATATAAATATCACAAGAAATGTTGGTCACATATATCAAAATAGAATAAAAAAGAAGTTGAAATAAGTTTGGCTAACGTCTTCAATAGGTACATCATGTACATGTACCTACTTCTTCAGGCCGTTTAATGCAGCAACTGACACACAGTACATAGCACTATGACGTCACACAGGAACTTATGACGTCATAATGTACTTTGACAACAATAGATGATATATATATATATAGATAACACACTTTCCCACATTTTGCTGATTAAATATACAATGATAAGACATTTTATACTACAGTCAATTTATTGATGCTGTATGAGTAACGACAAACCACGATCATAATTGACATAAACTCAACACAGAATTTTAATCCGATATAAGTATCCAATGCATACCACTGAGGATACAAAATATCGTTTTTGCTATTAAATACATAATTCTAATAATGCTTTTCTGCTGATCATGTTTACATTTGTTCTGCTTAAATAATCAAGTAAATATAGTTTTATTTATTTGAAGGCATATATAGCTATTATCAACTATCACACGGACATTTTCATCTGATAAAAACCAAGACATACAGTTTGTTCAATCTGATATAATTAAGCTAACAGAATACACCTATAACCAAACCAACAAATTTATTTTTATTTCATTTGTAATTTATTATGGCACATACTATTGTATAGTGAAGTATACTGGGGTTTACTAGAGTATACTGAGGTTTACTGGGGTATCCTAGAGTTTCCCCAACTTTGGAAATTTTAGTATACTGGTCAGTATACTAGCAGTTTACTTGTGGCGCAAGCGATTTCTGACTGTTTGTGGGGTTATCGCCAAACATCTCACTACTTGTGGAAGTTGCAGTTACAAATCGGTTGCGAAGATGACGTAAACATATTGATGCATCTTCCTGTACACAAGTGACGCCCCTGGCCACGGGCGGTCTGCAACTGTTCCCATTTGATTCACTCTCATCCTGAGATTTAAAATTGTTTGTCATGAACAGTTGACGGCTCCTGCCACAGTGACCACAGGCTGATCAGCATGGAGCCTCCCCATACACAGGGGGTAAGCCCTGTCCATGCTAAACCTGAAGTTGGCAGTCGTCAACAACCATTTTCTCGACAGACATTTGTTTTTCAACTGGGGTGGGTCCCGAAATTGGTTAGTTTTGAACATTTTCCATTGAATGATGTTAACAATATCAACATGTTTTAACTCTTGAATAGTTAAAGTTTACAATCGCTACATCTTTAGAAAATGACATGTAATAAATAATTAAGAATTTTAACAGTTCGGAACGAATCAATCGACGTCAGAGAGAATATCCGCGAAAAGGCGACTTCCTACATGAATACAGCAAATCTACATGGATGTAGTCGATATTTTATGTAGTTTTAAGTTGAATATGATAATCTAGGACTTGTATCAATGTTATAGCATTCACAGATTAATCGAAGCCGTGATATTAGCAAAATTAAAAACTGTACACATTGATGGTAGTTGCTCCTGTTGACAAACACACTGTCCAGGTTGTTGAAAATGAACTGTTTATGTAGTTGGTCTGATAGTTGTTATTAGGTAACAGAAAAATGTTTAGCAGAATAAAAATTGTGGTCATCTGTAACTTTATTTATCTATCCTAATGAAGTAGACCTTATGTAGGAAGTTATGACTTGAGTAATGTTTCTTGAGAATGGCACAACATCTGACTTTTTATGATTCTTTTAAGCGAGTTAGAAGTTAACAGAAGTTACTAAGCTTGACCTTTTCCATAACTAATATTTCCTCAGAAAATGAATACAATCGTAGTTAAACATTTTGCCTGTGCATTTTTGTTGATTATACCTTTGCCTTGACTCTTACCATTATGAAAAACGCCCGTGCTTTCACATGATTTTTTGGTCAATATTTGTGTCTGTTGTTTCGAGTCAATGCGATCTCAGAACATTCTTCTTTAACAACATGTTTCTGCAGTCGTTCCTCTCTGAATAATATATTCTCCATGTACAGTAAATATTAAGGCTTATACCACATTACCATTACAGTCAAAGATTATGACAAAGATTCCATGCATCATTAATTACTTTAAAAGGTATCTGTCTTCATTGATGATTTCTTAAATATACATATGTGTAAATACAATGTACTTTCTCAAAGACATAATGATAGGATGATGGTGAATAATTAATACAATTCAAGTATTTACAATCACCAATCAACTTTACAGGACCTTTTAGAGAGAAGTTCGGTGAACTGGTTGATGGACTGCATGCATTGTCCTCTGAATCCATTTGAAATGTAAAGCTACATGACCAGAATTAAAAAGTAGCTTTATGCATCATAAAATATTTGGTTAATTTGTTATTTGTGGGTGATTTCACAACTACGGTCACGTCCCAGTAATTTACAAATCATATTTTTTTAGTAAACTGTGATTGCAAAAAGCTAATTTAATGTTCATATCATTCAGTAACATCTACTAATGCTATGCGCAAATATTTACAAACATATCTAGTCTTAACATATTGATGACATGCATGGTGCTCGCAAGGATATGCTCATTTCTTCGTGGCCTTTGAATTTTAAACTACCGGGCAAAAGAAAGGACTCACCTCAGTTGATTTTATCATATGTATGATTTTCAATTGCAAATATCTCAAGTTTTCGATATCCAAAACTGATAAGTACAGGTGTTTAGTTAGCAGTCAAAGAATACTTCTACATGTTTTTTAAAAATAAAATTTAAAATGAAATTTTAAATCTAATTTTGTTTTTAAATTATTTTTGATGATACACAATTGTTCACCGACATATAAGACATATCCTATGTGAAAATAAATAAATGTGCCTGATTCTGCACACATCTACAACATTTTAAACAGGGTAGGAGTCATGTTGGTGTAAATTTAATTCTTAACCCTGTCTTCATTACAAAAAGATATTTGAACTAAAAATTAACCACAGTCACCGACAAAGTCATCCAAACTACTGCAGATAAGTATTATTGTATCGTGCCATAGTCAAATACATCTGATTTCTTTTAAATATTGAATTAATAGAAACAAACTTAGGATAGTCCTTTCTTTTGCCCGGTAGTTTAATAACAATCAACTTTAAAAAAGGTGAAATTATAAAATTATATGGATATGCTCATTTCCTGTCCACAGATTCATTGTTCAATGTCATTACCATCACACTGTCTTATATCGTTGATAAAAGGTAAAAGGGGATATAATTCCTAGACGAATGGATGACATGACTGAAGTTGAAGATGGCATCAATTATATCGTGCTTTGGATAAATCATTGATGGGGATAGTAACACATTATTATTACATAATTATTCTAGATAACAATATTCCAAGGGGTAACAATTACACAAATGGCACTATTATAACATATAAATTGTAGTTAAAACATATAGTCGATGGATTTATATGTTAAAATTGTATTTTTTTGTTTTTTTCCGACATCTACGCAAAACTTCATTTTAGTGTGTACAATAGTTTACCAATTAAATTGTCAATAAAATTTATGAAAAGCAGCAGCTAAAATCAATCTACGTTGCACCTTTACATGTACTATTAACACCCATAATATAAAAAAAAAGGTTCCCTGCATGGCAACTACCATGGACAGTTATTTTTTGAATTTTTCAACAACCTGGACAGTGATGGAGCAGCTACCATCAATGTGTACAGTTTTTATTTTTGCTAATATCTCGATTTCGATCAATCTGTGGAAACTGTAACGTTGATGCAAGTCCTAGATTATCACACTCGACTTTAAGTTACACAAAATATGGGCTTGATCCATGTAGATTTGTTGTGTTCATGTAGAAAGTCGCCTTTTCGCGAATTTTTACCCCGACGACGATTGACTGGCTCCACAAATTGTTAAAATTCTTAACTATATATTACATGTCATGTTCCACAGATGTAGCGATTGTAAACTATAGCTATTCAAGAGTTGAAACATGTTGATATTGTTAACATCATTCAATGGAAAATGTTCAAAACTAACCAATTTCGGGACCCACCCCAGTTGAAAAACTAATGTCTGTCGAGACAATGATTGTTGACGACTGTCAACTTCAGGTTTACCATGGACAGGGCTTACCCCCTGTACCATAGCGGGTTGAAGTTCTTCATTTGTAAGACGTGGCTTTGCCAAAAGGTCATCAAAATTAAACTTTCAATTGATTTTCTAAATGAGCGGCAATGTGCTTACTCAGTTCATGCTAACAATCATCGATTGACTACATGATTTTGTGTTTGCACGTGACTTGACAAATTCCTCACATTAAAGGAGTCAAAAACATTACTTTCACTACAAATAGTGTTTAAAATGTTTCCATGAACAGACAGAAACGATTTCATAAATTTACCTGTGCCAAGTTTTCAATTTTGCTAAGTAAATGATGAGTTTAATGTTATGCATGACGTTTTTCAGCCTGATATTTTCATTTCACAGTTAATTAAATTTTAAGATCATTCATTCTATAAATACCAAACTTAATTAAGATTTAATACCTTCATATAATTCATTACCATAGACGTCATCTAACCTAAATAAATCTATATATGAATTGTCCAATTATATTACCGGAAGCAAGCCAAGACAAATGGACGTGTGTTTCAGAGGCGAATATAGTCATACATCTAACTATCTCCTTCGATACATATATTAACGTGAGATGATTAAAGTGGACATGGACATTATACGGTGCATAGGTCATATCACTTGTTCTGGATAAGATAAAACTCAAGCCATATCAACAGGCATTTAAATATAGAATCTAAAATGTCTTCATCAAGTATTGTTTAGGTTTAAAAGGTATTTACTTACCATCATTGGTTGGGAAAGACGTCGTGGAAATAGAACCTATATCTGGTTGTGCTGTTGTTTGAACTTCAGTACCAGAAACTGATCCATCATCTTCTATAAATAAACAATAGCATATAAATGATGTCAGAAACAAGTTTTTTCCCACAGGAGAGAACAAAGAGGTTTAGAAATGATACTCAACATTGCTCACATTGCATTTTATTTGAAATTTCATGTTCTCAAAAAATTCATAAGTGATTGAAATATCATTTGGCTAATATGAAATGAAATTCATTAAAAAAATGCTAACTTTTTCAAATGATCTCTATATGGTTATCTAAGAAACTGCTATACAGAAGAATAAGTTGATGTGTAGCCGAAGTTAGTCTTTGTATCACTTTGTATTATTTTTTTATACCGATGTGGAGAACCGAGGCTGAACCATGGTCAAAGCCAGGTCACGACCCACCGGAAGCTGCCGGAATCAGCCGAGGTTCGCCGACAGTTCAATGCAGCCATCTAAGCAAATAAGTCAAGTCTACGTCTCCTACCTGTTTCGGTGGCACTTAATGCAACCAATAAGCTCTATTGTTAGACATTGTAAATGGTATCCGGGGTCGCCATTGTCCACCCAAGTAGTATATAGCTAGTCGTCAGACGGTGGGCCAACCGGAGGGGACCGGAGGGAGAATAATTTATGCAGCGTAGCTCATTAATAAGCTAATATATGCATGACGTCACGGGTCAGAAAGGTCGAGGAATCATTAGGCTATTCAATGCAAGGATGCTTTTGAACCTATCAATGATCATTAGTGAAGAACAATGGTTTTTCTAACACTACCCATCAAGTAATGAAGACCAGTCGAACGAGTTTGTAGTTTGGCGCCAAAAGCTATGTATAGTCATGACGTGTCACCCGTCCCCTCCTTGATTAAAATACACATATGAATACCTTATGTATACCTAGCGAAGCGTGAGGATTTGACCTGGCTATACAATACCGTATGGTTTTCTGAATATACACCTTGGCTTTTGAGCTAGCCATAATAAGTCCTGACCTACTGCTTGAACAAAAGGTCTTTATTTATATCGCTACAGCGTCGGCCAAGAAACGTCTCTTAAATATTTATATATTATATAGGTCAAATGTTATTTTCTAGTTTTCTAGTTTTCTAGTATTATTATATCTCTAAGTGAACCAGTGAAATAATACACGAAATTGACAGATAAAATATTCTTGAAAATATGGACTGTTTATTCTGTCAACAGAGGCGAGCTAAAAACCGAGACATTTTAAGCATGTCGACATGGCAGTTGCCTATAGATCTGAACTATTTTAACAGATATTCACAGAAAAACGTATCTATGTTTTAATATATAAGAAGTCTAGAAGGAGATTCGCCAACGTTTTAAATATAAACTTACACTATTTAATGTTATAAGAAGGGTAGTTTATAGTTATTCAGAAACAAAATGTATCTATGTAAACCAATTTTAGATGAGTTTTATATGAGTTTTTTTGCCTTGCTAGGTTGTCAACTTTTTAAAATATGGTAGTTATTATTGATATTAGGTGAAATGAAGGCTGTCTCGTAAAACATTCTAACACATTTTTATCGTACAGAACTCAAAAACGTATTCATATTCGTAAGCACTTCTATGTTGTTTTATAAAACAAGTTGATCAGTGTATCAGTGAAAATCTATATACCTCATTGAGACATCATGAATAGTACTGGGCTTTCAGATATATCGTGTTTAACGTTATGAGTTTATGAAACGTTTGATTGGATAGAGCATAGATCATACAAGTGTAGATAGTCTAGTAGTCTACTAACAGTCACGTAGCAATAAGAAATGTGGTGCGTTTTAATAATAATAATAATATAGGAAGTTATTACTGATATATGTACTCGGTTGATACAACTCACTACAGCGTACGACAGTCATGAGAGCGAAGAAGGTGAACAAGATTGAGGTGTATCGAGAAAGAAAGGTGTATGGTTTTGACGGCTTAATAAGGCGCCGTTTTCATAGTAAAACATCCATATATGGGCATTGTACTATAGGGGTCAGCTCGAGTTCGTGTTGATTGTCATTGCTGTAAAACATCTGAATTAACATGAGTTGCGTATTCCAGCATCAAACACATACATTTATAAAAGACATTAGGTGTTTTTACATCGTGTGAACAACGACACTATATACTCTTGAGATGAACATCAAGTTCAGTCATCAAATAGAATTTTATGAAAATGACATACCTTGACACGCTAGCTCGTAAATCAACGTCTGTTATTATATACGTTGATATGATATGTTTTCCAAAATGACATTCAGCTATATACGATACACGTTATACTATGTCCACCCATATAACCAACGTGGCAGAACATAAGCAACTTTTACGGGTTTGTTAACTGGCGAGGTCTAACGAGGCAAGACCTATAGCTAAGATAAGCAGACAATGACCAGCGAAGCTTGACACTTTGGTTTGAATCTACATGACTCAACAAATTGATCTTCTTCTTCTATGAAAATAGGCAGAAAACTCTCTCTTCCTTCATTTTCGACAGAGACTCTCAACGTATCAGTCGTGTTTGAGTTTATGCTTAAAAACGTACGATGGGAAGGAAAGTGTACGTTCCGGATACCCAGAAGTTTATAGACTTTCTACATCGCAGAAGTAAAGGTGAAAAAATGGTGAAAGCTCGCCCGGGTTCGGGTCTCATCCTCATCACATCACAACCACAACCACCAGCACCAACACCACCAACACCACCCAATCCAGAAAGCAGAGACGAAAGGACAAAAGCGTACTACAAAACGCAAACGAGAAGACGACCTATCTCCTCCACTCGAGGGACATGGCTCTGCCAAACGAAGGGAGATAACTCTCAATCCGAGAGATATATTTGTATAGTAACTATGGTGTGTCCCTACAGCGCATGCGCCTCATTTTAACATATAAGCATAAGTTAGAGACTGGTCGTTACTCAGGAGAGACTAAGATGTCCTATCAGTGTGCCACGTGTCGAGGCCTGTTGCCCGTAGATGCTCACGGGGAAGATGGGAGCGGACTCTTTACCTGTGTGTACTGCAAGACTAAATTGAAATACACGTATCACCGTTTCATAGTACATAGCGACAAGTGTACCGTGAGAAGAAAATTAGCTATCCACTTTCATTCGTGCTCTTGTGACGACAAGATACTATAAAACGTCAGCGCCGAAGGAACAGAGTGACATTTTACCTCTAACCGGCACACGGATAAGACGTTTTTAAAATGAAGACGAGAACTTCAGAAGATAATGTTGTTCCGAGAGATATATTCTCAACGTTTGGCAAGACGACCCAAGCTAGGAAATCCAAGATTTCTAAAGCAAAGTCTTCGGTGAAGAGGCGACAGGTTACCTCTCAGAAGAAACCTGTTACCCACCAGAAGAAGAACAAGAACTCGAAACGGACTGCATCTAAAGGGAGCGAGCATAGGAAACCGACTGTAGTGAACATACAACACATCTCAACGACACAAGGCGTTGTGAACAGGGCTCTAGCTGCGCTAAAGAGACAGAGGCTAGAAAAGTATAAAAAGACTTCTTCTCAACCTCTCCTCACATATCTGTATTAGATCGGAATGGAGCGGGTCGACTGTCCGGATTGTGGGAAGAGTTTTACACGAAATGACAACCTATTGAGACATCAGAAACACAGGCATGGATGGACTCCTCCACCTCCTCCTCCTCTGAGTGGCCAGTCGCTAACTCCTCCTCCTCCTCCTCCTCCTCCTCCTCAGAGTGGCCAGTCGCTAACTCCTCCGCCTCCTCCTCCTCCTCCTCCTCCTCCTCAGAGTGGCCAGTGGAGCGGTCAGTCTCCGCCTCCTCCTCCTCCTACTCCTCCTCCGCCTCCTCATGAGCAGCGATTCCAGCTCGAGATTCCCTCCAACGCTCTCGTGGTCGGGCCAAGTGGTTCGGGGAAGAGTGTATTCGTCTTCAACCTATTACGACACAGCTTGATTCAACCATTACCAGATTCGATCGTTTGGTGTTATTCTGTGTGGCAACCTCTATACGAGAGCATTCGTCAAGCCTTACCCCAGGTCCAGTTTGTGAAAGGACTACCCTATAACCTGGAGGAGGACAATTACTTTGATGCCCATAAGCAGAACGTTTTGGTTCTAAACGATTTTCTGGCGGAAGCCAAGAATGACAAGCGGATATCCCGTCTGTTTACTCAAACTTCCAATCACAAAAATGTATTGATCTTTCTCCTATTGCAAAACCTGTTCCCGAGAGGCAAGGAATCTCGTGACATTGCTCTCAATTCGCATTACGTGACCCTATTCAACTCGCCTGTAGACAGACAACAGGTGAAGGTATTTGCGAGAAGAATATTCCCCGATGATATAGGTAGATTCATGAGTGTTTACGAGAGAGCTGTTGAAACACCTTATGGAAACCTAACGGTGGATCTCAAACCTTCAACGAGTGAAACGAATAGACTACATCTCAACGTCCTGTCACAACGAAATATAACCAACCGTCAGCATGGTCGTGGTGGTGGTTCGCTACACCACCGAGAGATAAAAGAAATCTCACCTGACTCAGATCTTCAGACAGGTCTTGACGTTTGAGCTGAACACACGTCTCATTCCCTTCTGGACGACACTGCATCCATTTCGAGCGAAGAGTCTGGACCTTTTTACCATGGCGACGGCTTGTACATCGTGTGGCACGTTGCTGAGCGATGTCGATTCGTTGCAACACCATATACGATCTTTGTGCCCGGCAGATCATCAAGGCGCTTTGAAATCCAACAAGAGGAAACGTGTCATCTATGACAGTGACACCGAGGATGAGGGACTACAGCGCCGTCAGAAAGGTGGTGGTAGTAGTGATCACGCTGTCCAATCTGCTCCTCCGCCTCCACGCCACTGGCCAGTCACCAACACGGAAGCAGAGGAATGGCAAAACGTAGGCTTGCAACGTATCTGGAAACGGGTCTATACCCTTTATCAAGACATGATGAGAGTCAAACGACAAAAATACCAACGACTAGGTCGAACGGCAGAATGGATAGACAGAAAAATGAAACAGCTTTGGGAACTGAAACTGGCCGAAAGTCTCAACAGTATCCTAGAGTTTACCCAATACTTTAAAGAGGCTCCCCTGTTTCTACCCCTTCTCGTCAGTCTGGGTGACATGGATCCGTCAACGGACCAGTCCACCCTCAAAAGTAAGGTCCGTCGTTTCACGAAACCTAAACTGAGAGACATTCTGACTCGCCTGGATATGCCTGAAATTGAGAGCGACTCTGACTCGGATATGGCTACCGAAAACGACGGGGCTAATGCAGATGACGAGCAGAGTGAATAGGAATAACAAAACGCTTCCAGAGATATCACTATCAGTCGACTCTCAGCGTTCGAAGAGACAGGATGCGTTCTAAATTAGCCAATTCCAAAACGGTTCACATCATTAAAACATTACATGATCCTATCAACAGGAAGGAGAAGAAGAAAGGTGATAAGAAGCGTCCAATTTCCCTCTATGTCAACGGGCTTATTAAGCTGGGACCTCCCGGGCATCGAAATCAAAGCAAGAGTTGAGGTCTCAGGATAATTATCCCAAGGGATAGACTATATAAGAGGACGGATACTTTAAAATGCATAGGAAAATATGTGTTTTTTTCAAATCGGTTACACTTTCCATACTGAACGGGAACTGTGTATGTGTATCTCAAATTAGTTGTACATTATATTTTCAATACTGTATGTAGAACACCTTACTGCATGTAGAACGCCTTGCTGTTTATCACAAATGTATCTCATCTTGTAATAAATAAGTCAGTCTAAACCAGGTTATTTTGTTATGTTTTCTGTGTGTAAGTCTTCATAAGATATAGAGGAGGGTTTGAAATAACGTTTGAATAGCTTTGAAATGTGACAATAGACAACCATTTTGAAAACGAGACGAGTATTACAATGCATACATCCAAGCAATGCTACGATATGGTAACGCATCAGTCGTGTTCCAGTTTAACGTCCAAAACCCATTATATACAATGTACAGATGATCATGTTGATACTGCAACGCATGTTAGAAAGTACCACCGTCAGTGCAGGACATGTACATGTTAAGATACTCGTTTCAAGACATTTTACAATAAATGACAAGACATCACAAACCATTATAAAATAGTACTTTTCATTGCATTATATATTACTATGTATTATAGGGGTGTGAAGGCAATATAAAGTTTGATGGTCACTATTGATTGAATACTTAAAATTTAAGACAGTTGAAAACCTCCCACCAGTTAGCTCTCACATAGCAAACTGGAACATGTCAATGTTCACATGAAACCAATTGTAAAACTTAAAGGGATTAAGATATTTATATTGATATTGATAAAAGGTTTCCTGATATACTGTGTGTCCTTTGATACGAACCTAAATACTAACTGTCATGATATAAATTCAAAAACCTCGATAAATATATACAGAGATGCCTAAAACATGCTTGCCTCGTTATAGTGCATAGAGGAGAGATGGATCTCGAAACCACGTGCGTTTGAGCGGGCCAGTGTTAAAACAGTGTTACAACGGGGGAGGTACGGCGACGTCAACCAAATAATGGGTGGATTCACTGCTCAAGTGTCAAGCTTCGCTGGTCATTATCTGCTTATCTTAGCTATAGGTCTTGCCTCGTTAGACCTCGCCAGTTAACAAACCCGTAAAAGTTGCTTATGTTCTGCCACGTTGGTTATATGGGTGGACATAGTATAACGTGTATCGTATATAGCTGAATGTCATTTTGGAAAACATATCATATCAACGTATATAATAACAGACGTTGATTTACGAGCTAGCGTGTCAAGGTATGTCATTTTCATAAAATTCTATTTGATGACTGAACTTGATGTTCATCTCAAGAGTATATAGTGTCGTTGTTCACACGATGTAAAAACATATAATGTCTTTTATAAATGTATGTGTTTGATGCTGGAATACGCAACTCATGTTAATTCAGATGTTTTACAGCAATGACAATCAACACGAACTCGAGCTGACCCCTATAGTACAATGCCCATATATGGATGTTTTACTATGAAAACGGCGCCTTATTAAGCCGTCAAAACCATACACCTTTCTTTCTCGATACAGCTCAATCTTGTTCACCTTCTTCTCTCTCATGACTGTCGTACGCTGTAGTGAGTCGTATCAACCGAGTACATATATCAGTAATAACTTCCTATATTATTATTATTATTAAAACGCACCACATTTCTTATTGCTACGTGACTGTTAGTAGACTACTAGACTATCTACACTTGTATGATCTATGCTCTATCCAATCAAACGTTTCATAAACTCATAACGTTAAACACGATATATCTGAAAGCACAGTACTATTCATGATGTCTCAATGAGGTATATAGATTTTCACTGATACACTGATCAACTTGTTTTATAAAACAACATAGAAGTGCTTACGAATATGAATACGTTTTTGAGTTCTGTACGATAAAAATGTGTTAGAATGTTTTACGAGACAGCCTTCATTTCACCTAATATCAGTAATAACTACCATATCTTTAAAAGTTGACAACCTATATCAAGGCAAAAACTCATATAAAATTGGTTTACATAGATACATTTTGTTTTGTGAATAACTATAAACTACAGTTCTTATAATATTAAACAGTCTAAGTTTATATTTAAAACGTTGAGGAATCTCCATCTAGACTTTTTATACATTAAAACATAGATA
The DNA here is from genome assembly GCA_936450465.1 of Gibbula magus. Lineage (NCBI taxonomy): Eukaryota > Metazoa > Mollusca > Gastropoda > Trochida > Trochidae > Gibbula > Gibbula magus. Next base: position 48,937,779 of record OW388295.1, read on the forward strand.
CGTTTTTCCGTGAATATCTGTTAAAATAGTTCAGATCTATAGGCAACTGCCATGTCGACACGCTTAAAATGTCTCGGTTTTTAGCTCGCCTCTGTTGACAGAATAAACAGTCCATATTTTCAAGAATATTTTATCTGTCAATTTCGTGTATTATTTCACTGGTTCACTTAGAGATATAATAATACTAGAAAACTAGAAAACTAGAAAATAACATTTGACCTATATAATATATGGATATTTAAGAGACGTTTCTTGGCCGACGCTGTAGCGATATAAATAAAGACCTTTTGTTCAAGCAGTAGGTCAGGACTTATTATGGCTAGCTCAAAAGCCAAGGTGTATATTCAGAAAACCATACGGTATTGTATAGCCAGGTCAAATCCTCACGCTTCGCTAGGTATACATAAGGTATTCATATGTGTATTTTAATCAAGGAGGGGACGGGTGACACGTCATGACTATACATAGCTTTTGGCGCCAAACTACAAACTCGTTCGACTGGTCTTCATTACTTGATGGGTAGTGTTAGAAAAACCATTGTTCTTCACTAATGATCATTGATAGGTTCAAAAGCATCCTTGCATTGAATAGCCTAATGATTCCTCGACCTTTCTGACCCGTGACGTCATGCATATATTAGCTTATTAATGAGCTACGCTGCATAAATTATTCTCCCTCCGGTCCCCTCCGGTTGGCCCACCGTCTGACGACTAGCTATATACTACTCACCCAAAGAAGGGGACGCGGCCACGCCTAGGTAACGAACATTTTCTCTAACTGTATCCTTTGGAAAGTAATTTTTTAAAGGAACATAATCATGTTGGTGAGTTCACATATATGCCCAACGTTATAAGTTGTGTTATTTAATTGAGAATTATCAACCTCAACCGAAAATAACCATTTTAAGGTCAATCACTTCAATATAACGAAAATACAACCATTCAAAGTCGTTGTCTATATAGAAAACCGGACAAGGGACTTTTCTTGCTGCAGCCATTAACTCAAACGTAATTTTGGAAACTTTAATAAAGTTGATAGGAAGACAGATTTGCTTCTATAACATTTAATTGGTCTTATAACGAGTACATAAGTGAGATAGAGCCACAATTGTGGGCTTCTACACATGCATGTATGAGACCGTTCCTTGGTTTTCATTGAAACATATACATTTTTGATATATTAAGCATTTGGGGATTGCTATCAGAGTCGAGTAAGAAAATATAACCTAAACCCGCACCCGTTGTAATTTAGTACATTTTAGGACCAAATAAAATATCAAGCAAAACAGATCATGTATCTTTAATGTTAAATCATATGAAAATTGTAATCTAAGACGTTTGTGATAGCAGACGGTTTTCGATTTTGACATGTTATTGTGGATTTCGCTCGCTGTGTGTGAACTCTGATATTGGCATTTGGTATTTGACCATGCCCAACTTCGGGGAGTACATGTAAAGATCCGGTTGGTCTGTTGTGTTTGACGGACCGCGATGACTTCTTTAGTCAATTCATTGGACTTCTATGTGTTAATTTGAGGATATATTATCCTCCGCCCATATACTGTGTGTTATTCATTGGACATTTCCTGGATTTTCATGGATTGTGCAGGAATTTGGACTTAGACTCCCGAGTGTGTTGACATTTTGTGATTGTGCATTCACGGATACTCTTGGGGCATTCCGCAAATTGTGAGTGCCATGTAAGTACCTATAGGGGACTGTGCTTTGTCTACCGGGGTACGTGATTGATTTAAGTCAATAATTTTAATGTAATATGACAGGAAGTGCACCTGAAGTGGACTTTGTTTACATATGACATTTGGGTTTTCCGTGGAACTTCCCGAGAGTTACCCGTCACAGTGACTACTTTTGTACACATATTAGGGGATAGTACGGTAACCTCATCCGCCCTATTAGCTGTAATTTAATTTTGCTTTAATTTCATGTAATTGTAATGTTGGCCATAGGCACAGTTCCATGCTTTTCATGTAGGTTTATTCAGTTTTTATTTGGCACTGTGAACGTTCCAGTATTTCATTGCTAGGTATAATATTTCTATCTAGTGTTAACGCATCTTTTCCATGTAATATTCATGTCTAGAATGTTATGTGTTAATCACTTCATGCTGTAGGGGAGAGCGGGAATGGTTCGGACAGCGGGATGGTTCGGACAGCCCCGCTACCTCCCAAACCGAAAATGAAACAGATGTTTTCATTGGTTGAGGAAAATCGCGCAACGTCACACAACCATGCCATATTCGCGAAAAGTTGGGCAAGTGGGAAGTTTGATCAGCTAAGACGATTTTCGTTTTTTTTACCAAATTCCATGTAACTTTTGCCATAAAAGGCATCGTTTTTTAGGAATATAATTTTGCCTTGAAATGATAAGCACAACTCATGTGTTGACAGTTTCATTCTCGTATAATATTTTACAGACATGGAAATTAATCAAAAGCCTTAAATTTGCTTTTGACATTTTTTTCAATGCATATTTACTATCTCCTTCGGTATTACACCGTTAATGCCTATTCATTAAAAACTGGTTGCTCATTTTCAAAAGTCCAATGAGTAATGGTGTATATTGCAAGTTCCTAAATTTTACTGTGTTGACATACTTGTAGTTAGAAGCGAATAGACTTTAAACACATGTTTTGTCAAACACACGGCAAAGACGCATATATTACAGACACGTAAACACATTTTACACCTTCATAAACATTGATACGATAAACGAGTCGACATAAACGAGTCGTCGACGTATGATTGGTTAAGATTGTTTTCCACAACCATGCCTTCTCTTGATTTTCACTTATAAAATATAGAATTTTAACCTCAATATTATTAGTTTTAACGATTTTATTGAATTTCGAGAACTTGTTTCTACTTTTGATTCTTCTATTATGCGTTGATTGATTTCTATAAGAGCTGTAAAGGATTATTTAGTGCTGTAAGGATATTATCCTGGATTTTTTTTTTGATTACTTATCTTGATGTTTTGTCATGTAAGTTGTGGTTAAAAATAGCAGAAAACTGCAGTGGTAGTTTAAAGACTTGACAGAGAATTATATTATTTTATCTGACATATTTGTACAAATTTGTAAATATTGCATGTACCAATTGTACTACAGGCCTGTGGCCTTTAAGTATTGAATAAAGATTGATTGATTGAAGTCATACTTGATGTTGGTTCATATTCATTTCATTTTCTTGTTTACTTCATTGCAATAAACTGATTTTTGAGCGAAAGCAGTATGTGTCCGGATGTACCCAACCCCTTGTCCGAAGTATCCCTACATGTGAGGACAAACAATGTGGACATCTTTCAAAATCTGATACACTTATTTTACTATGAGAGGTAGCACCCCTATTCTATTCAAATTTTGTTTGCACTTAAAAAGGCCACAAGCCTAATAACATATATATACAGACATATTATTAGGCAGTAGAGAGTGCACTTTTTCTAATTCTAAAGGCAAGGTATAGAAACATTGACAGATTTTCAACATGTAGTTTGCTAGAACATCTTAGTAAAGGTATGAATTTATGGATATTATGATTAGTAAAGTAATATTGTTTAATGTACATTTGTCTCAAATCGAGGTAGGCTGGACAAACACAAAGAAAATGGTACTCATCTTCAATGACATTCATATTACACATTTTACATAATCTATCTTCTTTTTCTAAGCCAATATATCTGCCTGTTTCAATTAACAAATCATGAGAAGAGCAACGAAATCTTGTAAGCGAGATTCTACATTTCCTAACATTCAAAGATGATAAATAACTTTCATTGCATATGGATTGTTTAAACATTTTGAAATATAAGCATTTACTTGATACAGATAAGTGGTAAAGCCAATCTTGGAGATACATATCTTGCAACCTTTGTTTAAAGGAGAAAATTTCTGTGCGAGTCTGTACATTACTGAAACCATGCATTACCAAACCCAGTAGAATTTAATAGATCTTTAACATCTGTAACCCAATTATGTTTTCCATTTAATGATAATAATAATGAGGGTACTTATAATGCGCACAACTCAAAATTTCACAGAACATGCTCAATGCGCTACAACATAAATTCATAAAAGTGTGAGTAGGAATGTCTATGTACAACAGTAAAGAAAAGATCAATATCTTTTAAACAAGAAGGTTTTCAGGAGTCCTTTGAACACGTCTAGGGAAGATGCAGTTTTATCAACCTACCAGCCATATAACGTGATACTTGAAACGACATTTCTAAACCGTATCACCCGGTACGAGGTACTTACAACATTTTAGAAACATATCAGGGATTTTGTCTATTGTTTCGTAGCTATCTTGTTTTCTCGTAATAACCCCTCATTATTATTTCAGTCGGTATTTCTTCTGATAATAACCACGTATGAGGTTTTTATTGTGAAAGTAAGTTTTTACTTTTGATAGTTATACCTTAAATGAGACTTAAGATTTTTTTCACAACTCAATTCATAACAATTATTATCGAAAAGTATACAAAGATAACTTCTTCAGAGTGTAAATGTAGAATCGAACTCGATACCCATTGCTCTTTAAACCTCCACGCTACCGAGGAAGCCGAAAGAACTGTGTGGATTTCCTCTATTTACAGTCACACTGTCTCTGCCTCTATATAACGCAATTCCGGGAGAATACTCTTTATAACGAAGAATTATAAAATGTAAATTTTGACATTTGACAGTTATAAAATTTAAAAAAAACCACTACACCTCATTCTTCTGCTGTAAGAAAACCTCAATATACGATAAGCGAAAACATTTATGTTTTACGGTATCTAAGTTAGATAAAAAAACTCTACCTCGGTTATGCTTGGGAGTGAAAACCCTCGTTAAGAAAGCTTCGGGGAAGTCAGACCTCAAGCTTCGCTTTTTGTCTTACTTCCCGCTCAGCTTTCTTACCTCGGGTTTTACAATCCCAAGCATAACCTCTGTATCGTGTTTTATTCTACACGTAATTCCCTCCAGGAGGGTTTACACAGACAGTTGTAAACACTGTTTGAAGGAATTATAATGATTGTAAACTCTGATATAATTGCTAAGATGACGGCTTGAAAGTAAAGATCTGAAGAAACTATTTTAACTATTTTGATTTTTTTTTTAAATATACACAGGACAAACATAAGGGATTTCATGAAGTTTCCTGACCAGGATACTCCGAATTTCAGTATCAGTATACCATAGGATACTCGGGGTATCCAAAAATATCCTGTTCTGAATACTCCGGGTTTCATGATTCAGGATACTTCAGGATTCTTCAGGATACTTCAGGAAACTATATTAAACTATCGGAATTTGTTAGAAATCTAAAAATACTACACAAAACACTGCAAATTATACCACAGACGAACGAGGTTTAACCCTGTCTTACAGATTTGGCATTAGTTGTTTCTGTCAGACGACATTAGATTCATGTAGACGCTTTTTATTGAGAAAATTATACATTGAAGCATGTCACATTTGAAATTTGTTGCTCGTTGTCATTGTTGCTTCCCTATCATATGTATCAGTATCAAATGCATAAGTTACCTGCATTAAAGTTCTTTATACAAGTTCTTTTATAATTGTTGTCTGGATCGTGATAGATTTATGAAAAACCTAAAACTCACCTTTTAAAAAAGCGTATCCGAAAGAACACTATGAATATCCAAATCAAATGCAGGTATTAACACGACACGACATGTGTATCCACCATTGATGAAACTCTTAGGTGTTTACACGAGTAGTAACTCGAGATAAATGGTAAACATCTTGCCCAATTGATTATCCCGGATTTCAGCTCAAATCTCATTGGTGTTTCACTTAACAGTTACTGATTTCATTGGATAACTCAAAACAGTATATCATCCATTAGCTGTGACGTGATTCTATTGACAGGCAACATAAGGCCCATAAGCCACCCGTGTGTGTTTTTACAGGTGACTAGTTCACAGCTGCTTAGCTGGTCACAAGTGAATTACTAGTATTGTCTGAGTAGCTTAATTGACACTAACAAAGACGTCTGCATTTCACGAATGGTATTCACAGGAGATGAACACAATGTTAAATAATAAAAAAAAGAGCCCGTTTAGTTTGTACACCTCAGAGTGTCAACAAGATTCACCCAGACGAGGGATTAACGAGGGATTAATTAGTCATGTCTTTTGATAGATGACTACAGCTCACCTGTAAATGTTGAAATAAACTGATTCAGATTTTAAATGGTTTAAACAATATTTATTCATGTACTCAGGGGAATCAACAAACAGGTTTACCCTATATAAATGTTTTTCCCGCAAAGAACATAAAACAGGACAATTACATCATAAATATAATCATACATACATTAATGTAGTACAGTATTCAGGTCGTAACCATTTACATGAAAGAAGCTTAAATGGCGGATATTTGTTTAATTTGGACACATTAATAGATAATGATGTGCATTAATATCCATAAAATGTACCATATCCAGACTATGCCTCCAGACTATCTGAGCGATCTTGACCAAGAAGGGTAATTGAGCAAAGTAATTATAATCCAAGAAACCGTTCTTCCATTTAAGGAATTAACTATAGAACTCGGAGGTATTCTCAGTCTTTCTTGCCAAATACCATTATGCTGTGGAATTCTAAACCAGACGAAGTCATCAACGCTCCTACCCTTAATCAATTCAAAACTGTTAAATGTTAAACCAAACAGAAACTCGGAATTCTTTTAATGTTAATTTAGGGACTAAATTATGTCAAATCATCCATTGTCGCCTTAAGGTCGGTTGTAGTTATTGAAACGCCCACCGTTATAATAGACATATATCATATGACATAGACATAGACATGTAATACAATTTATTTTACATTCATCATGACATTTATTTTATGTATTTTGTATCCCAGAGCGGTATTGACATACGCGTCAACTTGTTTGCCAATCCGGATCCATTTATGGAATAAATATGTTTAAATCACATATATCGGAAACGTCCAGATGTTCATGTTGTCACAATAACGAAGACTTACTTCGCTATCTGTTTACTTGCTGAAGCTACTACCATTTAAGATCAAATATGTATTTTTACAATCAAGGCTAAGATATAACAACAGTATTATATGATCACGGGGAGAGATATTTATATAGGGGTAACCTTGTTTATTGATCCCCCTTTCCATGACATCAGTTTATCAGTAAAAGCAAACGGTTTCTTTCAAAGTATCTTGTAGTTAATGATTAAATTCTGAGCTGCAGCCCACTTCATTATTAGGCACACCTAACAACATAACAATATTCATGTCTGATGTTATACTAATGTTAATTTTCATTTTTCTGTCTCATTTATCTTGTAAGCAGCTTTTTAAAAATATATATGTGCCGGAGCGGCATGTGGCTTGTTCGCCAATAATTTTTCATGTTTATGAAATAAAATACGTTTAAATATGATTTAAACTTATCTATTTAATTCATGAAATGGACCGGTAAACGAGCTTTAAAAGTTTATCTGAATACCACTCCAGAATACAGGAAATTATGTGTCATGGTGAATTTACAAAATATCATAAATTTACAAAAGTCAACAACAATACTTTTAAGACATGTTGTGAGTCTTTGCAACAGTTCAATAAGAGTTTATTATATACGATACACGCTTCATAGTTTTATTATTTGGCACCTTATTTCTTCAAATATATTAATGACAGCCTTATATTAACTTGTATTGGAGCGGTATTCAGATAAGCCTTTGCAGCTTGTTTACAAATCCACTTCTTTTTAAAATAAATATGTTTAAACCAACTTGCATTGTTAAGAAACACTCAAGTCAGTCTTCGAGATCAAAGGTGACAAATGTTGTTTGTCGTTATAGTTAATTGGTGTACTCGGTTCAGCTAACAGTAAAGATAGCTGATCAGGTGAGGAGCAAGAAGATAACCCTGTTTTACTTATGTTATTACAAATAACGAGTGTACTTTACTTTTACTTTACTTAATTTATCCTTAAAAGTACTATCAATGTTGTTTTCAAAACTTTTTCAATGACAAGACTTTCAATATTAATTCAAGTCAATACCATACTCTTATTGTTTCTTTTTATAAAAACTGTTACTTTTTTCCTGTACTTTGGTTTCATACATTCGTTGAAATAACCATTTTGACTTGTTCGCCGATCCTATTTTCATGTTTATAAATTAAAATACGTTTAAACCATAATGATATGCATCTTCATACGCAGATTTGATATTACCTTTTAGCTTTACAGAAAATCAGCCAAGAGCAAAGAAATAATATAGGTTTTGTTTAAACATAATTTTATTTCCATGAAATGAAATCTGGATTTGCAAACAAGCAAACACTTATGTGAATGCCGCTCCCGTCCATATAAAGCGTGACGTACACATGGACAAAATACAAAAACACAACAATATATTCATTCATGAAAACGTTGAAGGCAAGTAATATTATAAGAAACAAAACACCAAAGAAAACTAGGTGTTATGGTGTCAGCAGAATAGATATCAGGATATAGGTAACGCCAACAACGCACGGCACAAACATAAAACAGATAATCAATACCCATGTAAATTCCAAACATCTCTTTGATTATGTTATGAAACTATGTACAGATTTTAACAGTTCTAAATTAACTTGTTCTGATGAGCTAGAATTGCCATATAAAATTGAAGAGAATTAAACACTTTGGAAAAGAAATGTGCATTTAAACTTATATCACTGAAGAAAGGACAGATGAGGAAAAAGTGAAGCGCATATTCGTTGTCATTTCCGCAGTTACATGTAGAGTTGTTTGAAATAAATCTTGTGAATCTATCTCCATTTACTACATTCTCCATTCCACTACACCCAAGCCGAAGAGGAGAATGAATTATCTTGCAGAATCTGGATCCATGTGAGATATTGACGTAGTTTTGTTTTGTGGCTTTTTGTTTAAGTTTATTGTTAAATTCTCCTAGTCTGCTATATGTTTAAACCAAAGTGATCATAAACAGATAGGTTGAGGACAATGCAGAGAATATACTTTTATTTCTAACAATTATTTCACTTCTTAAACAACTAGCTTTATTCAAATATCTAGGTTGAATATAAGCTTTCCTGAAATCATTATAACAAGGACCTGATAATATGAAAAGAAATTAAATTACCGGTTTCAAAGTTTGCTAACTACTTTCTGCCTGAATAAGGAACTAATTTACAATTATAATATTACTGTGTACAGTTGAATGTAGGGACACATGTTACAAGAAAAAAGTCACAAATTATATAATATATTAGTATATATTATGTTGGTGCAGAGTATGATATATTTTTGTTAGTTGTTTTTGTAATGTATTCTTAAATATTTGGTTCGTTTTAATCTTTAAACACATACAGATTAACTTTGATCTTGTGTCATGGTGACACCTCACCCTAGGCCTGTCACACATCTGTATGTTTTGACAGGGATTAAGAGGAGATTAGATGGTTACTTGACTGTGATTGTGGGGCTGTAACCTGTTTTAGAGCAGATAGACACTTCACTCATCGCAGTGGATACACACTGTGACACTAATTAGCCCTCCTGCTGTGATCAAAAGGTTCTTAGCCGGGAATGCTAAATGCGTGCGAGTATCCTTGTTATGGATGAATGAACCCTGAGCGTCTCACTCAAAATGGAGAGAGATATATTGTTTATTAATGCGTCATACATACAGAGTAATTTATACAGAAGAAGATGAAGAAGAAGAGTTGATGCAATAAAATGTATGAGCGGGTAGTGATTCGAAGCAGAATGAATGTATACATTACACATGAAGAGAATGTTCATAAACAACAATCATGTGCACAGATTCTTTATTGAATAATAATGCGTTTAAACCATATGATTATTTTATAGCTGGTTGTTTTTATGTCCAGTTCTTGTGTGTAATATAACCAACAGTTTGCTTTTTACCAAACCACATTCTTCATGAATAAATATGTTTACACCACATACATTACACCTTTATAAATACCTCTCCAGTACATAATACATATTCATTCATCAAAACTGGGAAAGCACAACATTAAATAAAGATGAATACATGTAATAGAATAACAGTAATTTACAACATTTGATTTTCACAAGGAAATTAGTTAAAGAACCATTTAGGTAAAACAGTAATGCACTGAAAGGATGATACTTTGACTTATTGGCTTATGTAGTGCCGCTCTACAAAATATAACAAAGTACAATTTATAATTCAAGATCAGTGTACAAAATCAGTGATCAAATGATTACACAAAGGCAAAAAGCAAAACACAAATTGGGAAATATCTACACAGACACATGCTGAATAGGATGATTTAAATGTTAGTGACTCTTGAATAAAATTATAGACAGATTCGAGGATAAACTGATTTGTTCTTTTGCTTAAAAATTATTCCATATATATTGTTGCTGCGTCCAGCTTTTGCCTTCATTGTACTGGAGCGGCGTTGAAATAAGCCTATGGCTTGTTCGCCAATCCAGATTTATTTTTGGAAATAAAATATGTTTAAACCATAAATATATGTATATATTTTTTAGGAAAAGGCACCAATCCAAATATTCACAGGAATCAGGTGATGGGACGGTCCCGCATAACGTAACTCATCCTAAAATCATAAATCTTAGCAGTCACCCTCTGTCTGCAGATGAAATCAAGCTTTTAAAAAGAGGATTGAAATTCACTCCGACTCCTTCTGGAAATGAAGGTGTTTTAAAATCGGAATTAAAAGATTTTACTAGAAAAGTCCGACTAGCAGAATTTTTTGCAGATAAAGAGGTTGATAATGACAGTGACGATTCCGAGGAGCTACAGAATTCCATGAATTCCAGTTTAGTGAGAAACAAGTCTAAATTCACTCCAAAACCGGGAACAAACAAATATGTGGATGACTTTATTCAAGCTGTGGAATCAACGCCTGTACAATCAAAACAAATCAGACATAATTTATATGCCGGAGAAAAGAACGCTTTACAACAATTGTAGAGAAATTCTGACATTATCATAAAAGAAGCGGACAAAGGTGGAGCAGTGGTGTTAATGAATAGAGAGTTTTACCAGAAGAAGATTACAGATATGTTAGAAAATCGAAGTTATTACAATACTTCAAGTCAAACAGAAGAGAATCGCATCAAACGGAAAGTAACTTCTTTACTTAAACAACACTGTTCGGAGCTTACAGACCAGGAACGGGACTACCTCTGTAATTATGAAGTGAAAACAGCTTATTTTTATGGACTGCCTAAAATCCATAAGAGTAAAATTATCCAAAAAGAAATTAAAGAACAGAATGACATTGTGATTACAGCTGAAGATCCGGAAGACTTATCTTTTCGTCCTATTGTCGGAGGCCCGGAAAGTCAGACACAGCGATTAAGTAATTTCATTGATATCATTCTGAAGTCTTTGTGTAGTAATGTTAAAAGTTATCTGAGAGATGATTTAGATTTCTTATGCAAACTTCCAAAACAAGTGAATCCAGGTACCAGTTGTTAACATGTATAATAACATTGATAAACAATTGGGTCTAGAAGCTATACAATACTGGTTAAAAGAATACAGGTGTGATATTGATGATAGGTTTTCAGATAGATTTATTCTAGATGCTCTTGATCTTGTCATATCAAACAATGTGTTTTATTTTTATGGTGAATTTTACACGCAAACTAAAGGCGTTGCTATGGGTACAAAAGTTGCACCCACCTATACTACCCTGGTTTTGGGATACCTTGAAACTTTCCTATATGAGAAAGTGGGACAGTCACTCGGGCAGAATATGCAGGAGCATATAGAACTGTATTGGAAGAGGTTTTTAGATGACTGCTTTATGCCATTTACAGGAACAAAGGAGGAACTGTGTAAACTGCATGATATTCTGAACTCCCTAAATCCATCATTGAAATTCACTATGGAAACCAGTGCCTCTGATTTAAGTTTTCTGGATGTGACGGTAATTGTGAAACAGGACGGCCGTGTAGAGACCGATTTGTATTACAAACCTACAGATACACACCAGTATCTGGATTTTCAATCTTGCCATCCAAGTCATACAAAGCGAAACATCCCATACTGCCTTGCGAGAAGAATATGTGCTATTGTGACAGATGACACTCAAAAGAAGGAACGTTTAAATGAACTCAAAGAGTTTTTATTGATACAAAATTAGCCTGAAAATTTAGTTTTAGATGGTGTGACGAAAGCCGCTTCATTTGATCAATGTCGCCTAAGAGATCCAAAACCTAACAAAGATATTGTCCCGTTGGTCTCTACTTTCAATCCTAACCACCAGAGTGCTGTTTCTATCATTGAGAAAAACTTACCCATTTTACACCAATGTAAAGGTACGGAAAAGGTTTTAAGTAAATCCCGAATTGTAAACAGTCTTTAGCAACCTAAGAATCTTCGCAGGTTTTTAACTTCTTCTAAGTTTGATTCAAGTTGTGTAGAACCAGTTGTATCTAGGTGCGGCGACTCACGCTGTCTTACATGTAAAAATATTCTTGTCGGGTCTACTGTACAGATTACTGAAACTCAAGTGTTTTCTGTTCGTCAAAATCTCAACTGTAACAGCAAGAATGTTGTATATGTCATCATATGTACTGGTTGTAATGAAAAATACATTGGGAAGACAGAACTAAAGTTGAAATGACGAATGAACTTACAAAGATCCCACATAAATCAGCCCAAAAACCGTACTATTCCATTAAGTAAACATTTAGCTGAATGTGGAAACGGGCATTCTTCTGCCTTTTCAATGTATAAATTAAATGTTGATAATAACAAGCTTTTAGAAACAAAAGAAAGCAGATTTATCCAAATGTTTTCACCAAAGTTAAACGCTAAAACTTGATGTGTCCATGTCTTTACCTTAGATTGTGACGTAACAATGTAATGACGTCATAATGTACACGACGACGTTGCCTGACAACGTATTATCCGTTATGTATGGCCTGAAGAGGCTGTGTAGCTGAAAGCGCTCGCCATTAAAATGGATGATTTCTACTTCTAAATCCATTATTTTTTCCATATATATATATATATATATATATATCCATATATATATATATATATATATATATATATATATATATATATATATATATATATATATACCAAAAACTGAATACGTAAATTCAACAATAAGTTTTCAAATTAAATCCATTAACATAATAATTGTCTAAAGCGTTTGCTATGATGTCATAGAGGTATGTAAGTTGATATGCATTACTATCACCTGGCATAAACCCTTACATTTTTGTATCGAAAAAAGTTGAACACTGTTTGAAAACTCATCTTTCAAATACAGGAAGGAAGTACTACAGGTCTATTCATATTACAATGCCTTTCTTGTGCAAATGATATATACAGAAACTTCTTTCCATATGGAAGGAAATATATACCCACACAATGACTTATGTAAATGTAAATATATAAGGTTCAAGGAAATTGATTATGCAGCTAGCTTGGTGAACTTATTACTAAGTGTATCTGGGCCACTTGCCGTATTTATGTCAACTGATAAGAGAACGTCTATTTAACTTCATTACGTGTCAAAACAAATTCACTTAATGAATTTGGTTTCTATAATCAACATCTGGTAACGGTTTATCTGGGAAGTCAACTTTAGCTTTGTCATATACATATACATATACATATATGTATATAATGTATTCTGTGATAAGTTAGACGTAGTTACACAAGTGGATATCTGTTATGCTATATAATACCGATCTAATAATTCATTACTGTTCTGACATTGCAATCACTGTGTGAAATGTGCGTGTGTGTTGTCATGATGCCCTCCGTATTTATATTGTATGTATTGTATCTTAACGAGGACAGGCATTTAGATAAACCTTTGGCTGGTTTGCATGTCCTCATTCATGTATAATTAACATGAATAAATATGTTTAAAACATAATACCGATTCACGGATAATCAAATCCATGTCAATATTATGGGATAGAGTTTAACATATCTTATTCAGTAAACAGAAAAGGATTTGCAAACAAGATGTTAAGATGCTGTCATCAATACATATTCTTTTCTTAATTTTGTAAAATTTTAAAATCAATTTCAATATATATATGAAGGAGAACGAGTTCCATGGATATACAACTTCTTTATTGCAGAAGTGCGACGTTTCGATGCAGATTCTAAAACTGTTATCAAGCTACATCGAAACGTCGCACTCCTGCAATAAAGAAGTAGTATATCCATAGAACTCATTCTCCTTCATCTATTAGTAACCAATATTTATGTTCAAGAACCACTGGATTGAAAAGCGTTACGTTTTACGCGACTGTTATAACAATTCCCCTATAACAATAAATACTAAAAATACTGTCGGGGATGCAAGTAAAAATATAAAATACATTTTCGATCATTTATATATTTAAGATAAGATTAAATCTTGTATTTTAACATCGAGTCACCAATTTTGCATTATCCGAACACTATATATTAGGTCTTCAAGACGAAAGTCTGAAGACCTATTGTTCTTATCCTGATTTTCCTTATAAGGTCTTCAAGACGAATGTCTGAAGACCTATTGTTATCGTCGAGATTATTATTATTATTATTAGGTCTTCAAGACGAATGTCTGAAGACCTATTGTTATCGTCGAGATTATTATTATTATTAGGTCTTCAAGACGTATGTCTCGAAGACGTATTGTTATTATCCTGATTATTTTTAGGTCTTCAAGACGAAAGTCTGAACACCTATTGTTTTTATCCAGATTATTAGGTCTTCAAGACTACGTCTGGAAGACCTATTGTTCTTATTGTGTTTTTTTCATTTTTTTAGGTCTTCAAGACTACGTCTGGAAGACCTATTGTTATTATCGTGTTTTTTTTGTGTTTTTTTTTATTATTATTTGACCTTTTTTTGTCCAGAAGATTCCCGCTTAACCCTTTGACCAATTTTCTTGCAATTTTCAGTGAAGATAGTCTGTAACCTGAACTGGTGCACTACGAAGCCCGATTTTGGATTTTCGACTTCTTTCGCGAGTTATCTGCCCTTGAAGTCAAAACTTTATACCTTAATAACTCGAGAACTAATCAATATATTTGCACAAAACTTTCACCACTATGTGGGCAACAACATTCTCCATCGATTAGGCCTATAGCTGTTTTCGGCCGTTATAATAGATTTTTTGCTATTTCGATAAAACTGAAAATTTTGTGAACTTTCGCGTTTTTGAGGGTACGCGTCTTTAAAAGTCTTCTCCTAATTCACGGCAATACATACAGCTATGTGTGATAGCTCATTTTGAAGATAAATGAACTCCTGAGAGGACTGTTTTGGCCGAATTTTGAATTTCTTCCTAAAATTTAAAAAATATGTCCTTGAACATGGTCATTTTTAAAAAGTGTGTTCTTCTACTGTATGTTCAAAGGGAGAGTTGGTTACATCTAATTAAGTGGAACTTAAAGCACAAGTTTTTCTATGTGAGACCTTAGTATGAAAATATTTACCATTTTGTCTTAATCGTGAGAAAGATCATGTAGGGGTCCATTAATAATCAATTGTTACATTTTAAGATGGTCATTGTCTTTGGAGAATTTTGGTAAAATAACTACTGAAGATAGAGACATGTTTGATAGCTCATTTTAAAGCATACTAACTGGCGAATAACCGGGAGTCCAGCATGGAGTTCAAGGTCAAGCAGAAGTCTAGAAGACCTAAGTATTGCCTTGGCAATCCTAGTTTTTTTTATTTTATTATTTGACCTTTTTTTGTCCTGAGGATTCCCGCTTAACCGCTCGACCGATTTTCATGAAATTTTCAGTGATGATAGTCTGTAACCTGAATTGGTGCACTACAAAGCCCGATTTTAGATTTTCGACTTCTTTCGCGAGTTATCTCCCCTTGAAATCAAAACTTTATACCTTAATATCTCGAGAACTAATCAATATATTTACATAAAACTTTCACCACTATGTGGGCAACAATATTCCCCATCGATTAGGCCCATAGTGGTTTTCGGGCGTAATAATGGATTTTTTGCTATTTCGATAAAACTGAAAATTTTGTGAACTTTCGCGGTTTTGAGGGTACGCGTCTTTGAAAATCTTCTTATAATTCACAGCAATACATACAGCTATGTGTGATAGCTCATTTTGAAGATAAATGAATTCCTCAGAGGACTGTTTTGGCCGAATTTTGAATTTCTTCTTAGAATTTTAAAAATATGTCCTTGAACATGATCATTTTCAAAAAGTATGTTTTTCTACCATATGTTCAAAGGGACATAACTCTGTTAATAATGAACTTATTCCAAAGTTACTGATTTCCATCTCTTTGTTATGAGTAGTTTAACAAGTCCATAACATATCATTATCATATAAAAAGTGATAGTTTCGGCACAATTTGGACATATTTCCGAAAAAGTAAAATTGTGTGATTTTGAGACTTTTCGAGGGCTACTTTCTTTGTAGAATTGTTGATCGTAAACTACTGACGATACCATTATGCTGGATACCTCATTTTGAATTAGAGATGTCATGTATTGAAGAGAATATAGTTCAATCATGTGTCTGTCATAGGTCACGTGTGACTCGTCATAGAATATTGTCATGTTTCGAAAATCGCCATTTTCAGTAAAGTTCAAAGGCTCACAACTGCTTAACTAATTAGGATATCTAAATTCTATTTACAGCTCATGATGCACACATTAAAAAACAACAACTTTTCAGTTGAACCCTTTCATCAAAAAGTTGATAGTGAAGCTCCGAACATCGTACTCTTTGTCAAGGGGTCAAAATTTAAGCAATTTAGACGATTTTCTTGAATATTCAGAAAAAGATTAATTATGTATGCAATCTAAATGATGATTACATCTACTTACGTGGAAATTAAATTACAATATTTTGTATGTTGTAGCTTAGTATGAAAATATTAACCATTTTGTCTTAATCGTGAGAAAGGTCATGAAGGGGTCCATTAATAAGCGACTGTTCCATTTTCAAAGGGTCATTGTCTTTGGGGAATTTTTGTAAAATAACTACTGAAGATAGAAACATGTTTGATAGCTAATTTTAAGGCGGAATAACTGGCGAATAACCGAGAGTCCAACATGGAGTTCAAGGTCAAGCAGAAGTCTTGAAGACCTAAGTATTGCCTTGGCAATCCTAGTTATTATTATTATTTGTACCGATTTTGTCCCACGGGTTCTGAACTATTGGCTGAAGCGATTTTTCTGAAAATTTAAGGGATGCTGAGCGTATCAAGATCTCGCTCTGTACGGAGCCCGAATTTTGAATTTTGACCTGGTTCCGGAGTTACCCCCCTTTGAAGGAAAAACTTCAAACCCCAATAGCTCGAAAACTTATCAAGATATTTTCATAAAACTTTCACCAAAATGTGGGCAACAACATTCCCCATGGATTAGGCCTATAGCGGTTTTCGGCCGTAACAATAGAATTTTTGCTATTTCGCAAAAACTGATTTTTGTATGCACTTTCGCGGTTTTGAGGGTACGCGTCTTTGGAAATCTTCTCCTAAATAATGGCAATACATACAGCTATGTGTTATAGCTCATTTGAAAGCTGGATAAACGTGCAAAAAAGTTATCGTGACAGAATTTTGAATTTTGTCTTAGAATTCGAGTAGTGTGCCCTTGTATCTGGACCTTTTCAAAAAGTGCGTTTTTTGGCTGCACGTTCAAAGTGGCATAACTCTGTAACAAATTAATTTATGTCAAAATTACTTATTTCAATCTCTTCATGATAACTTTTATAACAATTCCATAACATATCATTATCATGTAAAAATTGACCGTTAAAGCAACAGGCTCACATGAACACAATTGACGATTTTAGGGGTATTTTCTTTGGAGATTTTCTGTTCAAAAACTACTGAAGATAGAGTCACGTTTGATAGCTCATATAAAAGCTGACGAACTGATTCAATCAATTGACACAAGGAAACAACCAAGTAAAGCCTGCCTGTGTGCATCAATGCCATATATATATGGAGGTCTTTTTACTTTTTTTTCCAAAGCGCAACCTGGATTTCTCAACTTTCTAATCCCGCCAGCTTTAGAAAAATCAAGGTTTGAGTCCAATCGGAGCAAAACGCGTTTTTTTTCCCCTGGTGTTAAAAAAAAATTCAAATCGGTGTCCTTAGTTCTTATTGAGAGGTACAAACTCCAAAAGTGTCTTTTCCTGTCTCGCCATGTTTCTGCCACCATGTAACACCGAAAAATCAAGCTTTGAGGCCAAACAAATTTTGAGCCCAAAAAAAATAAAAAATTTTTACTGCTTTTACAAATTGCTTCGAAACAGTTCCCGTAGTCATTATTGAGAAATACAAAGCCCAAAAACGTTGTTGGCAAAGGTTACATGCTCAAAGGTCAAAGCGGGAATCTTGAAGACCTGCAGTATTGACGCGTCAATCCTAGTAAGGTCTTCAAGACGAAAGTCTGAAGACCTATTGTTTTTATCCAGATTATTATTAGGTCTTCAAGACGTATGTCTCGAAGACGTATTGTTATTATCCTGATTATTAGGTCTTCAAGACGAATGTCTGGAAGACCTATTGTTTTTATCCAGATTTTTTTCTTATTATTATTTGCACGATTTGGTGATGCGGATTCTGAAGTAACGGCCTAACCGATTTGCATGAAATTTTCAGGGATTATAGCCTGTGAGAGAAACTAGCCCTGTACGTTCGCCGATTTTGGATTTTCGACTTCTTTCTTGAGTTATCTCCCCTTGAAGTTGAAACTTCAAACTTCAATAGCTCGAAAACTTACAAAGATATTTTCAAAAAACTTTCAACAAAATGTGGGCATCAACATTCCCCATCGATTAGGCCTAGTGCAAATTTCGGCCGTAACGATAGATTTTTTGCTATTTTTAAAAAACTGAAAACTTGGTGCACTTTCGCGGTTTTGAGGGTACGCGTCTTCAAAAATCTTCTTCTAAATCACGGCAATACATACAGATATGTGTGATAGCTCATTCGAAAGCCAAGACAACGTAGAAAATAATTTGCTAACAGAATTTTTAATTTCTGCCTAGAATTCAAGTAATGTGCCCTTGAATATGGTCCTTTTTAAAAAGGGCGTTTTTCGGTTGCAATTTCAAAGGGGCATACCTTTGTAACTAATTGACTTATGGCAAAGTTATTGATATCCATGCTCACTTTCGCGATTTTTAGGGTACGCGTCTTCAAAAATCTTCTTATAAATCACGGCAATACATATAGCTATGTGTGATAGCTCATCTTAAAGCTAACTGAATGTAGAAAAAAGTGATCATGCCCGAATTTTGAATTTCATCCTCAAGTTACAGTAATATGCCCTTGAATATGAACCGTTTTGAAAATAGCGTTTTTCGGATGTATGTTCAAAGGGGCATTACTCTCTTACGAATGAACTCAAGTCAAAGTTACCTATTGCAATCTCTTCCTAATAACTAGATTAACAATTCCATAACACATCATTATCATATAAAAGTTATTAGTTTGGGCATAATTTGAGCATATTCCCAAAACAGTGAAATATTTGGATTTTGAGACTTTTTGAGGTGTTTATTCTTTTAGGAATTATTGATAATGAACCACTGAAGATAGGAAGACTTTAAATAGATCATGGTGATGTAGAAACGTCATTTATTAAGGACAATATTTTTCATTCTCGTATCCATCATAGTTTTTTTGTGACAAGTCATAGAAGATTGCCACTTTTCAGAAATCGCCATTTTCAACAAAGTTGAAAGGTTCATAACTGCTTAACTTCTTATGCTATTGAAATTTTACATATGCCTCCGTATGCACAATTTCAAGAAGAACATCTTTTATGTTGACCGCTTTCATCAAAAAGTTAATAGTTAAGCCTCGAACATCGCAAGCGATGTCTAGGGGTCCAAATTTTTGCATTTTTGATTATTTTCTTGAATATTCAGAACAGCATAACGCATTTATTATGTATGCATTCTAAATGATGATTACATCTTCTTAAGTGGAAATTAAAGCAGAACATTTTCTCTGTTACACCTTAGTATGGAAATATTAACCATTTTGTCTTAATCGTGAGAAATGTAATGTAGGGGTCCATAAATATGTGATTTTTCCGTTTTCAGAGGGGTACCTTCTTTGGAGAATTTTTGTAAAAAAATGTTTGAGAGCTCATTTTAAAACGAGGAAACAGACGAATAACCCTGAGTCCAACATGGAGTTCAAGGTCAAGCAGAAGCCTTGAAGACCTAAGTATTGACGTGTCAATCCTAGTTTTATTATTAGGTCTTCAAGACGTATGTCTCGAAGACGTATTGTTATTATCCTGATTATTTTTATGATTCTTTGTACCAATTTTGTGTAGCAGATGTCTCAGTAACGGCTGGGCCGATTTCCATGAAATTTTCAGGAAAGGTAGCCTGTAACTAAACTTAGAAGTAATTTTGTTACTTTTTGGAATTTCGACTTCTTTTGTGAGTTATCTCCCCTTGAAGTTGAAACTTCAAACCTCAATAGCTCGAAAACTTACTAAGATATTTCATAAAACTTTCACCAAAATGTGGGCAACAACATTCCCCATCGATTAGGACTAGTGCAGATTTCGGCCGTAATAATAGATTTTTTGCTATTTCGAAAAAACTGAAAATTCGGTGCACTTTCGCGGGTTTGAGGGTACGCGTCTTAAAAAATCTTCTTCTAAATCACGGCAATACATACAGATATGTGTGATAGCTCATTCGAAAGCCAAGACAACGTAGAATATAATTTGCTAACAGAATTTTGAATTTCGGCCTACAATTCGAGTAATCTGCCCTTGAATATGGTCCTTTTTAAAAAGGGCGTTTTTCGGCTGCAAGTTCAAAGGGCCATAACTCTGTTACTAATTGACTTATGTCAGAGTTATTGATAGCCATCTCTTGCTAATAGAGAGCTAAACAAGTCCATAATACATCAATATCATATAAAAGTTGATAGTTTCGGCACAATTTGGACATATTCCTCAAAAAGTAAAATTTTGTGATTTTGAGCATTTTCCAGGGGTATATCCTTTGGATAATTATTGATGATGAACCACTGACGATAGGAAGAATTTGCGTATGCCATGTTGATGTAAATACGTCATTTATAAAGGACAATATTTTTCGAGCACGTATCTGTCAAAGTTTATATGTGACAAGTCATAGAACATTGTAATTTTTCGAAAATCGCAATTTTTAGCATAGTTGAAAGGATCATAACTGCTTAACTAATAAAGATATCAAAATTGTATTTACACCGTCGGATGCACAATTTCAAGAACAACAACGTTTCTGTTGAAATCTTTGATCAAAAAGTTGATAGTTAAGCTGCGAACATCGCAAAGGTTGTCTAGGGGTCCAAATTGTAGCATTTTTGAGTATTTTCTTTAACATTCAGAATAACATAACGCATTACTTATGTATACAATCCAAATGATGATAACATCTCCTTAAGTGGGAATTGAAGCACAACATTTTCTATGTAACACCTTAGTATGAAAATATTAACCATTTTGTCTTAATCGTGAGAAAGATCATGTGGGATCCATTACTATGTGATTTTCCATTTTCAGAGGGGTACTTTCTTTGGAGAATTTTTGTAAAATAACTATTGAAGATAGAGACATGTTTGATAGCTCGTTTTAAAGCAGAAAAACTGGTGAATAACCGAGACTCCAGCATGAAGTTCAAGGTCAAGCAGAAGTCTTGAAGACCTAAGTATTGACGCGTCAATCCTAGTTATTAGGTCTTCAAGACTACGTCTGGAAGACCTATTGTTCTTATCGTGTTTTTTTGTTGTTTTTTTTTTATTATTATTTGACCTTTTTTGTCCGGAGGATTACCACTTAACCGCTCGATCGATTTTCATGAAATTTTCAGTGAGGATAGCCTGTAACCTGAATTGGTGCACTACGAAGCCCGATTTTGGATTTTCGACTTCTTTCGCGAGTTATCTGCCCTTGAAGTCAAAACTTTATACCTTAATATCTCGAGAATTTTGAATTAGAGATGTCATGTATTAAAGACAATACATTTCAATCATGTGTCTGTCATAGTTCATGTGTGACTGGTCATAGAATATTGTCATTTTTCGAAAATCGCCATTTTCAGCAAAGTTCAAATGCTCAAACCTGCTTAACTAATTTGGATATCTAAATTTTATTTAAAGCTCCGGATGCACAAATTCAAGAACAACAACTTTTCTGTTGACCGCTTTCATCAAAAAGTTAATAGTTAAGCCTCGAACATCGCAAGCGATGTCTAGGGGTCCAAATTTTTGCATTTTTGATTATTTGCTTGAATATTCAGAACAGCATAACGCATTTATTATGTATGCATTCTAAATGATGATTACATCTTCTTAAGTGGAAATTAAAGCAGAACATTTTCTCTGTTACACCTTAGTATGGAAATATTAACCATTTTGTCTTAATCGTGAGAAATGTAATGTAGGGGTCCATAAATATGTGATTTTTCCGTTTTCAGAGGGGTACCTTCTTTGGAGAATTTTTGTAAAAAAATGTTTGAGAGCTCATTTTAAAACGAGGAAACAGACGAATAACCCTGAGTCCAACATGGAGTTCAAGGTCAAGCAGAAGCCTTGAAGACCTAAGTATTGACGTGTCAATCCTAGTTTTATTATTAGGTCTTCAAGACGTATGTCTCGAAGACGTATTGTTATTATCCTGATTATTTTTATGATTCTTTGTACCAATTTTGTGCAGCAGATGTCTCAGTAACGGCTGGGCCGATTTCCATGAAATTTTCAGGAAAGGTAGCCTGTAACTAAACTTAGAAGGAATTTTGTTACTTTTTGGAATTTCGACTTCTTTTGTGAGTTATCTCCCCTTGAAGTTGAAACTTCAAACCTCAATAGCTCGAAAACTTACTAAGATATTTCATAAAACTTTCACCAAAATGTGGGCAACAACATTCCCCATCGATTAGGACTAGTGCAGATTTCGGCCGTAATAATAGATTTTTTGCTATTTCGAAAAAACTGAAAATTCGGTGCACTTTCGCGGGTTTGAGGGTACGCGTCTTAAAAAATCTTCTTCTAAATCACGGCAATACATACAGATATGTGTGATAGCTCATTCGAAAGCCAAGACAACGTAGAATATAATTTGCTAACAGAATTTTGAATTTCGGCCTACAATTCGAGTAATCTGCCCTTGAATATGGTCCTTTTTAAAAAGGGCGTTTTTCGGCTGCAAGTTCAAAGGGCCATAACTCTGTTACTAATTGACTTATGTCAGAGTTATTGATAGCCATCTCTTGCTAATAGAGAGCTAAACAAGTCCATAATACATCAATATCATATAAAAGTTGATAGTTTCGGCACAATTTGGACATATTCCTCAAAAAGTAAAATTTTGTGATTTTGAGCATTTTCCAGGGGTATATCCTTTGGATAATTATTGATGATGAACCACTGACGATAGGAAGAATTTGCGTATGCCATGTTGATGTAAATACGTCATTTATAAAGGACAATATTTTTCGAGCACGTATCTGTCATAGTTTATATGTGACAAGTCATAGAACATTGTAATTTTTCGAAAATCGCAATTTTTAGCATAGTTGAAAGGATCATAACTGCTTAACTAATAAAGATATCAAAATTGTATTTACACCGTCGGATGCACAATTTCAAGAACAACAACGTTTCTGTTGAAATCTTTGATCAAAAAGTTGATAGTTAAGCTGCGAACATCGCAAAGGTTGTCTAGGGGTCCAAATTGTAGCATTTTTGAGTATTTTCTTTAACATTCAGAATAACATAACGCATTACTAATGTATACAATCCAAATGATGATAACATCTCCTTAAGTGGGAATTGAAGCACAACATTTTCTATGTAACACCTTAGTATGAAAATATTAACCATTTTGTCTTAATCGTGAGAAAGATCATGTGGGATCCATTACTATGTGATTTTCCATTTTCAGAGGGGTACTTTCTTTGGAGAATTTTTGTAAAATAACTATTGAAGATAGAGACATGTTTGATAGCTCGTTTTAAAGCAGAAAAACTGGTGAATAACCGAGACTCCAGCATGAAGTTCAAGGTCAAGCAGAAGTCTTGAAGACCTAAGTATTGACGCGTCAATCCTAGTTATTAGGTCTTCAAGACTACGTCTGGAAGACCTATTGTTCTTATCGTGTTTTTTTGTTGTTTTTTTTTTTATTATTATTTGACCTTTTTTGTCCGGAGGATTCCCACTTAACCGCTCGATCGATTTTCATGAAATTTTCAGTGAGGATAGCCTGTAACCTGAATTGGTGCACTACGAAGCCCGATTTTGGATTTTCGACTTCTTTCGCGAGTTATCTGCCCTTGAAGTCAAAACTTTATACCTTAATATCTCGAGAATTTTGAATTAGAGATGTCATGTATTAAAGACAATACATTTCAATCATGTGTCTGTCATAGTTCATGTGTGACTGGTCATAGAATATTGTCATTTTTCGAAAATCGCCATTTTCAGCAAAGTTCAAATGCTCAAACCTGCTTAACTAATTTGGATATCTAAATTTTATTTAAAGCTCCGGATGCACAAATTCAAGAACAACAACTTTTCTGTTGACCGCTTTCATCAAAAAGTTAATAGTTAAGCCTCGAACATCGCAAGCGATGTCTAGGGGTCCAAATTTTTGCATTTTTGATTATTTGCTTGAATATTCAGAACAGCATAACGCATTTATTATGTATGCATTCTAAATGATGATTACATCTTCTTAAATGGAAATTAAAGCAGAACATTTTCTCTGTTACACCTTAGTATGGAAATATTAACCATTTTGTCTTAATCGTGAGAAATGTAATGTAGGGGTCCATAAATATGTGATTTTTCCGTTTTCAGAGGGGTACCTTCTTTGGAGAATTTTTGTAAAAAAATGTTTGAGAGCTCATTTTAAAACGAGGAAACAGACGAATAACCCTGAGTCCAACATGGAGTTCAAGGTCAAGCAGAAGCCTTGAAGACCTAAGTATTGACGTGTCAATCCTAGTTTTATTATTAGGTCTTCAAGACGTATGTCTCGAAGACGTATTGTTATTATCCTGATTATTTTTATGATTCTTTGTACCAATTTTGTGCAGCAGATGTCTCAGTAACGGCTGGGCCGATTTCCATGAAATTTTCAGGAAAGGTAGCCTGTAACTAAACTTAGAAGTAATTTTGTTACTTTTTGGAATTTCGACTTCTTTTGTGAGTTATCTCCCCTTGAAGTTGAAACTTCAAACCTAAATAGCTCGAAAACTTACTAAGATATTTCATAAAACTTTCACCAAAATGTGGGCAACAACATTCCCCATCGATTAGGACTAGTGCAGATTTCGGCCGTAATAATAGATTTTTTGCTATTTCGAAAAAACTGAAAATTCGGTGCACTTTCGCGGGTTTGAGGGTACGCGTCTTAAAAAATCTTCTTCTAAATCACGGCAATACATACAGATATGTGTGATAGCTCATTCGAAAGCCAAGACAACGTAGAATATAATTTGCTAACAGAATTTTGAATTTCGGCCTACAATTCGAGTAATCTGCCCTTGAATATGGTCCTTTTTAAAAAGGGCGTTTTTCGGCTGCAAGTTCAAAGGGCCATAACTCTGTTACTAATTGACTTATGTCAGAGTTATTGATAGCCATCTCTTGCTAATAGAGAGCTAAACAAGTCCATAATACATCAATATCATATAAAAGTTGATAGTTTCGGCACAATTTGGACATATTCCTCAAAAAGTAAAATTTTGTGATTTTGAGCATTTTCCAGGGGTATATCATTTGGATAATTATTGATGATGAACCACTGACGATAGGAAGAATTTGCGTATGCCATGTTGATGTAAATACGTCATTTATAAAGGACAATATTTTTCGAGCACGTATCTGTCATAGTTTATATGTGACAAGTCATAGAACATTGTAATTTTTCGAAAATCGCAATTTTTAGCATAGTTGAAAGGATCATAACTGCTTAACTAATAAAGATATCAAAATTGTATTTACACCGTCGGATGCACAATTTCAAGAACAACAACGTTTCTGTTGAAATCTTTGATCAAAAAGTTGATAGTTAAGCTGCGAACATCGCAAAGGTTGTCTAGGGGTCCAAATTGTAGCATTTTTGAGTATTTTCTTTAACATTCAGAATAACATAACGCATTACTTATGTATACAATCCAAATGATGATAACATCTCCTTAAGTGGGAATTGAAGCACAACATTTTCTATATAACACCTAAGTATGAAAATATTAACCATTTTGTCTTAATCGTGAGAAAGATCATGTGGGATCCATTACTATGTGATTTTCCATTTTCAGAGGGGTACTTTCTTTGGAGAATTTTTGTAAAATAACTATTGAAGATAGAGACATGTTTGATAGCTCGTTTTAAAGCAGAAAAACTGGTGAATAACCGAGACTCCAGCATGAAGTTCAAGGTCAAGCAGAAGTCTTGAAGACCTAAGTATTGACGCGTCAATCCTAGTTATTAGGTCTTCAAGACTACGTCTGGAAGACCTATTGTTCTTATCGTGTTTTTTTGTTGTTTTTTTTTTATTATTATTTGACCTTTTTTGTCCGGAGGATTCCCACTTAACCGCTCGATCGATTTTCATGAAATTTTCAGTGAGGATAGCCTGTAACCTGAATTGGTGCACTACGAAGCCCGATTTTGGATTTTCGACTTCTTTCGCGAGTTATCTGCCCTTGAAGTCAAAACTTTATACCTTAATATCTCGAGAATTTTGAATTAGAGATGTCATGTATTAAAGACAATACATTTCAATCATGTGTCTGTCATAGTTCATGTGTGACTGGTCATAGAATATTGTCATTTTTCGAAAATCGCCATTTTCAGCAAAGTTCAAATGCTCAAACCTGCTTAACTAATTTGGATATCTAAATTTTATTTAAAGCTCCGGATGCACAAATTCAAGAACAACAACTTTTCTGTTGAACCCTTTCATCACAAAGTTCGTAGTTAAGCTCCGAACATCGTAATAGTTTTGTAGGGGTCAAAATTTAAGCATTTTTTAATATTTTCTTGAATATTCAGAAGAATATAACGCATTCCCTATTGATGCAATGTTAATGATGCTAACATCTACCTAAGTGGAAATTAAAGCACAACATTTTCTATGTTACACCTTAGTATGAAAATATTAACCATTTTGTCTGAATCGTGAGAAAGATCATGTAGGGGTCCATTAATAAGCGATTGTTTCATTTTCAAAGGGTCATTGTCTTTGGAGAATTTTTGTAAAAAAACTACTTAAGATAGAGACATGTTTGATGGCTCGTTTTAAAGCAGAGAAACTGATGAATAACCGAGAGTCCAACATGAAGTTCAAGGTCAAGCAGAAGTCTTAAAGACCTAAGTATTGCCTTGGCAATCCTAGTTATTATTATTATTTGTACCGATTTGTGAGACGAATTCTGAAGTAATGGCTGAACACATGGTCCTGAAATTGTCAGGGATGATAGCCTGTGATCCAACTTAGATCATTACGTAGCCCGATTTTTTAATTGCGACTTCTTTTTTTAGTTATCTCCCCTTGAAGTTGAAACTTCAAACCTTAATAGCTCGAAAACTATTGAAGATAATTTCACAAAACTTTCACCAAAATGTGGGCAACAACATTCCTCATCGCTAAGGCCTACAGCGATTTTCGGCCGTAATTATAGATTTTTGGCGAGTTTTAGGATACGCGTCTTTGAACATCATCTACTCCTTCAATTCTATGAGTACAGCAATGTATTGTAGCTTATTTTGAAAGCAAATGAATTGTTAAGGCCGCCTCTATCTCCGAATTTTGAATTTCATCCCAGAATTTTAATAATCTGTCCTTGAACATGGACGTTTTTTAAAAGGCCGAATTTCGGCCTCATGTTCAAAGCGATTCAAAGCGAATAACTCTGTTCGAAATGTACATATGGCGCAGATATTTATGGCAATGTGATCCAGATACATTACTGAACATTTCTATAACATATCTATATCATGTAAAAGTTGATAGTTAGGCCACAACTGTCGCATTTGTCAAAAAGTATGAAGTTTGATGATTTTTTACACTTTTCAAATGATGTTTTCTTTGCAGAATTTTCTATTGTAAACTGCTAAAGATACCGACATGTTTAATAGTTCATTGTGAAGCAGATATATCATTTTATTAAGGACAACAATTTTCAAGCATTTATTTGTCATACTTTACGTATGATAAGTCATAGAACATTGTATTTTTTTTTATATCGCCATTTGTATCAAAGTTCAAAGGATCCTAACTGCTTAACTAATCAAGATATGGAAATTGTTTTTACACCTTCGGATGCACAATTTCAAGAACAACAACTTTTCTGTTGAATCCTTTCATAAAAAAAGTTGTTAGTTAAGCTAGGGGTCAAAATTTAAGCATTTAGTATTTTCTTGAATGTTCAGAAGAACATAACGAATTCATTATGTCTACCATCTAAATGATAATTACATCTGCTTAAGTGGAAATTAAAGCACCACATTTTCTATGTTGCACCTTAGTATGAAAATATTAACCATTTTGTCTTAATCGTGAGAAAGGTCATGTAGGGGTCCATTAATAAGCGATTTTCCATTTTTAGAGGGGTACCTTCTTTGAAGAATTTTTGTTAAAAAAACTATTGAAGATAGAGACAAGTCTTATAGCACATTTTAAAGCAGAGAAACTGATAAATAACCGAGAGTCCAACATGGAGTTCAAGGTCAAGCAGAAGTCTTGAAGACCTAAGTACTGCCGCGGCAGTCCTAGTTATTATTAAGGATTCAGCAAATTTTGCTGAATCCTTATTGTTATTGGCGTGTTTATTAAGAATTCCGCAATTTGCTGAATCCTTATTGTTATTGGCGTGTTTATTATTATTTTTATTTCAAGAATTTTGTGTACAAGATTCAGCCAAAACGTCTGGAGCAAATGCAACCAAATTTTACATGCTGATAGCCCTTCATGTGGAATAGAACTGCGAAGCTTTTGGGCCAATTCGCTCCAACCATTAGAGGTCCAGTTCGAATCCAAGTGTCCATTTTTAAAATAGGGAAAATTTTTAAAATGCACTTAGAGACTTGAAACTTTTTCTGAAAGATGCGTAATGTCAATGCGAGAAAAAAAGTAAATCATAGCGAATTCGTAAGTCACGTGGTTTAGCCGCCATCTTGGATTGTTTAACTCAAATTGTCTGACCCCATGTACCTTTGCGGATACACCACTCCGAAGATATTTGCACCTAAGAGCTGGACCTTTATTCATATATAGCTGAAACATTGGAGAATAACAAGTTTGTTCTTTTTTTAGGGAATTCCTAATACTTTCTTCACAGTGACCTTTCAAAGTCATGCAATTTTTGAAAAATGCAAACTTCAAGGGGACATAACTCAAATACCTACCCATCGAATTTTATGATTTTTTCAGGAGAGTAAGATTGGACTATGGTCTTTATGAATCAATAATAAAATCGATCGCGAACAGTCATTTCCGGTCATAATTAAGGATGAAAAATTGTCATATACTGGAAATTTTCAAAATCCACATAGAGACTTGAAACTTTTTTCTAAAGATGCGCAATAATACTAGGAGCAATAAAGAAAATCATGACGAAGTTGTAGCTTACGTGGTTTGGTCGGCGTTTTGCTTTTCTTAACAATTCTTTGATTTTGTCATGTTCATTTAGGGTATAGATGGTTCCAGGGCCATGCTAGAAACTTGTAACTTGTTTTAAAAGATGCGCATTAAAATTGTAAATTTGTCTCAAATCATTACATTTCAAATAATTAAATAATTCACTTGCTGAATCCTTTTGTCGTCGCTTGCGACTATATTTATTATTTGTACTTTTCTTGTGCGCGGTGTACAGCCAAAACGGCTGAACCGATCTTCTTGAAATTTTCAGGGATTATAGCCTATGACCTAAACTCGGGCTGTACGAGACCGATTTTTTATTTTCGACTTCTATCGCGAGTTATCTCCCCTTGAAGTGAAAACTTCAAACCCCAATAGTTCGAAAACTAATTAAGATATTTTCATAAAACTTTCACCAAAATGTGGGCAACAATATTTCCCATCGATTAGGCGCATAGCATTTTTCGGCCGTAATAATAGATTTTTTGCTATTTCGAAAAAACTTAAATTTTTGCTCACTTTCGCGATTTTGAGGGTACTCGTCTTCAAAAATCTTCCTCTAAATCACGGCAATACATACAGATATGTGTGATAGCTCATTCGAAAGCCAAGACAACGTAGAATATAATTGCAAACAGAATTTTGAATTTCGGCCTAGAATTCGAGTAATCTGCCCTTGAATATGGTCCTTTTTAAAAAGGGCGTTTTTCGGTTGCAATTTCAAAGGGCCATAACTCTGTTACTAATTGACTTATGTCAAAGTTATTGATAGCCATCTCTTTTTAATAAGGAGCTAAACAAGTCCATAATACATCGATATCATATAAAAGTTGATAGTTTCGGCACAATTTGGACATATTCCCAAAAAAGTAAAATTTTGTGATTTTGAGCATTTTCCAGGGGTATATCCTTTGGATAATTATTGATTATGAACCAATGAAGACAGGAAGACTTTAAATAGATCACGTTGAAGCAGAAACGTCATTTATTATGGACAATATTTTTCAAGCTTGTATCTCTCTTAGTTTTTTGGTGATAAGTCATAGAAGTTTGTCATTTTTACAAAATCGCCATTTTAAGCAAAGTTCAAAGGATCATAACTGCTTAACTTATTAAATTATTGAAATTGTATTTATACCTACGGATGGACAATTTCAAGAACAACAAAGTTTCTGTTGAACCCTCTCATCAAAAAGTTGATAGTTAAGCTCCGAACATCGCAAATGTTGTCTAGGGGTCCAAATTAACGCATTTTTGAGTAATTTCTTGAATATTCAAACAACATAACGCATTACTTATACATGCAAACTTAATGATGATTACATCTACTTAGGCGGAAATTAAAGCACAATATTTTCTATGTCGCACCTTAGTATGAAAATATTAACCATTTTGTCTTTATCGTGAGAAAGGTCATGTAGGGGTCCATTAATAAGCGATTTTTCCATTTTCAGAGGGTCATTGTCTTTGGAGAATTTTTGTAAAAAAACTATTGAAGATAGAGACATGTTTGATAGCTCATTTTAAAGCAGAGAAACTGGCGAATAACCGAGAGTCCAACATGGAGTTTAAGGTCAAGCAGAAGTCTTGAAGACCTAAGTATTGCCTGTGGCAATCCTAGTTTAATCTTGAAATTAGTCTCCAATTTAGATCTTGAGATGACCAACCCACTTTTAGATTGTTGACAGCAGTGAAGAGGCGTATGCAAAAGCTACATTAAACATGGTCTTAATCATTTTATTTGTTTACAATTTCGGCTGCTCTCTCAAGACTATACATTGTTTTATACAAGACGTCTTACGATTTTGATGGACAATATTTACCAATAGCCTTTTGTCACACAATTGTCCTTCCCTCAGAATTCCCATCAATTTTGAATAGGCGTTCAACCAATATGCTCTCCGGTTTGCATTCAAATGAAATCAAAATAAATATATACCACTTTTTCAAAAATCTCAGAAACTTTAGGGTTTATCCATGAAGTCAGTGAACTGTATCTCCTGAACATTCCAGTGACCACTTGAATATATCTCTGAGTCAACTACACGCGTGTATATTTAATCAGATTGAATTAGCATTATTGGCGACAATACACATCCGTCAATTGGTTTATGGTAATAGCCGTACAGATTGCCCACTTGCAATACACAAATCCTAGTATATCCAGGCTTGCATATTCTATTTAACTCGTTAATAGCGCGACTTGGCTCCTCACAGGATGAGTGATGGCAATTAGATACTAAAATACTGTACTGTATACACTGATACAACTTATAAATAATAAAGAATTGAATTGACTTGATTTATTTCAAATATCCCATCACAAATTACATTTATTATACCACACTGAGAAATCAAAAACCATGTCCAGTAACTATCCAATTTCCAAATTGTGTCTGCATGTTATAGAATATGATAATTAAGTATTCCGTCGATTCTTAAATTTTACAATACATGTACATTGTACTTTGTTTTGAATATTCATTTATTTCTCATATACATTGTAGATTATAATTATCTAAATGTGCACAAACTAAAATGGCTTTTGTTGGATGTGTGACGGCAATATATATTTTATGATAAATACGATGTTAAATCAATGTTTTTACGGTTAGATTCTTATTGTTTGACGGCAACGGTTTTAAATGATATTATACATTACAACTTAAACATCGATACGATTATCGACTGAGTGTTTATAATTCACAATCTGTTACTGCACATGACAATTGAAGTTTCATTACTGCCTTTCTAATGTCAAATGTTATATAATAATTGTGCGTTAGATCTATAAGAACATTTGAAGGTGTCAAAGTATTTACCCATCCCTAATAGTCTGGAAGAAGTGGTATGTTGAAAGGCTAATACACAAACACTTAAATGAGGGTCAGTTAATTAGTTTATGGTTATCCCCGTCCTCTGTATAGATACGCGAATTCCCATGGCCACTGAAGGGTCACGCACCATCACATATCATCGAAGACCGTTATAAATCATTGTATTATCGCAATAAATTAATTTTGTAACTTAATTTGTCACAATCAATCCATTTTCTTGTAATATGTTTATATCGAATGAAAAGTGGTGTTTGTTCAATATTTCAGTATGCATGTGATGAACATGAGAAGTCTTTCACTAGCTAATAAGTGTCAAGGCTATAGAAAACATTTTGTTATATTTTCGGTCTCACATGGAATGCACCATCATCAGCCTAATTATTTCCATGAGTTTAGAAATATTTGAAACAATAACCCTTTGATGTCCAATTGAAAGTTTTCAACCTACGTTTCACATAGGGATTTAGAAATATTTACCTTCATTCTATAAGGCTGTATTCTATACTGTCCAATAAACCACCATACAAAATCCGTAGCCACAACGGTTCATAATATCTAATATAATATAGTATTATTAATCATATATAAGGATGTATACCAACTCCAGTAATGTTACATGAATGAGCCTATAGGTGTACATCTATATTTCATACTGTCTCACTTGGTTATTGACATTATCCTATGGTATTTCTTTTTAAATATGTGTTTATTCTTTTGTATACTATGTTGTATAGGGCCCCATAAGTCAGTTTGTGTGTGACACTTACATACAATAATCTTCACCTTTGTGGAAATAGGGTTTTAATGGCATTGTCACAGACGTATTTACACTCATGTATAATTGTGGATACTTATCAATACGAAACAAATGTAATGAAATAAATAGTATGCACGTTTTCAAATTTGCTTATAGACAGACAGACAGACAGATGTTTTATTACAGTCTCACCTCACATAAACACATTAAAAGGTATATACATATAAGAACAACATTCAAGTGAGCCACCCTATAAGGGTTATGAGAGACTACATTATAAAATGTTTAATAAACTAAACTAAATATTTATGTAAACAGTATAAATGAACAATAAAATATAAAATCTATCCATATAAAATATATTTCCTTCTCTGTAAGATATAAAAGCAGGTTTTGGCGGTAAAATATACATGGTGTTTAAAAAGTAAAACTAATTTATTATTATATTTCATATTCGTGCGCTCACAATTGGTCAATAGTGTTATCTATATACACGCTGATTTTCATACTATACCGCAATGAATACAAAACTTTTGATTTGTAATGTTTGTAACAATTAAAGAACTATAAGATTAGGTTGACGTTATCAAAACCAGTGTTTAATTACGCAGTATCATGAAGTTAGAGAAGCTCCACGACAGTGCTTTGAATACCCTGCTAATCACGCATGTTCCGGTATCATTGATACCTGAGTATAACAAGTGATTCCCAATGAACGAAAACTGTCTAGTCATGTACAACAGCCCCGGTGATTTAAGTTTTTGTATATACGTCTACGTATATATACAATATATTGCGACACTGATGTACACACGTCTGTCTCTTATGTAGCTCTTATGCGGCCTATGTGATTGTATTTTATCAGTCCATGCAAAGGACCATCAACAACCAGTTCATATACTTTAGAATAATTGACAACAGTGTGATTGAAAACGTGAGTTACTCAAGCTTATTGTTCCGCGGTACTGATCTAGTGGTTTCAAGACAAAGTTTCCGATGGCGTTACGAAACTGAGTTGAAAACAGTTTAAAGGGATAATAATTGAGTATGGAAATGTATTTCAAAATGTTTATTTTTACTTTGGTATTTTAGTTTTTTTGGGTGTTTCAATACCCCTTCAAACATGTTACGGTAAAGTACTAAATGTACATTTCTTACGTTTTATTTGTGAATGATTCTTGACAAACGCCACAAATACAATATTATTGCCTTGGTTAAGTGTATGGGTTCATGGTTGGATATTTATATCAAACTACTTTCTTAAATACCCATAAACAACTGAATTCTACTCATTAAACGGATCCAATACTTACTGTGTTTTATCATCAAAGAACAATGTAATATGAGCAAATGAATGCAAATGACCAAAGGTCTACTCATTCAAATAACTTTAATCAAATACAAATTTGTGGATGTTTTGTTTTGTGGGGGATTTACGTTCGTTGATAGTTAATTGTGGTTGAGAGAGATGCCAAATACTAATAACGTGTGAAATACCGCATAAATGTTATGTATTTTAGTCGAACAAACGAATTCTTACTCAGTGATAAGAAGTTTTACTTTTCTAACCTCACATGATTAATAACTTTGGTTCAATGACTACAACTTATGTAGGCTCTCAAGTAAGTTCTCAAATATAAAGTCATACATATATTACCCTCAGTAATATTTTTCATCTTGATTGCGCAATAAGCACATGCAGTGTTAATAAGACATAAGTGTAATCAAGCATGGTAGATGATTGATGGATATTTAGAATATGTGATTTTCAGTTCAAATTCAAATGTTAATTCTCTCCATCGGCGTTACATGAGATAATCAAGATATCAGCTTATTGAAGACATAAAACTTCTTTCCTAAATACATAAATAAATGGCTGACAAAACACCATCTTTCAAATATACACCATTTCCTTCTTTCAATCATCTTGTATACTTCATGATGTAATCTTGCCATTGAATGAATGACACAACGGCAGGTCCACAGCTAGCCCCGTTTGAGTTGCTGAACAGGTGTCCTCAAAACCTGGGATGACAGGAAACTATCCAGCCATGACTGTTTAATTAGAGATAAACACGTATAATGGAAATACATTGCACCATTGCTGTTCATGAGCGTGTCTCGTAAAACTCTTTGGCGGCCTCTGTGTTTTATCTCACTTAACGAGCTGACCGCCGACAACCAGTTCATTAGTAACTGTCGGTTACGCAAGGTTCATTTTACGCTCTAATAATCTCTGGTTTACAGGACAAAAATCAAAATGGTACCATCAAAATGTCCCCATTAAAGTTGAACACAAGTTTAAAGGTGATAAAATAATTAAGTATGAAAATGTATGTGTGACTCAGTGTAATTATCAGAACTTATGTTTAATAACCTGAAAAGGCAATTAACCTTTGATCTAAATACACATCTTATGTAGGCTCATTACTTGTATCAATATTGTTAGGCTAGGAAAAACCGGGAAACGGGTAAAATGGTTCTTATTAAATGCGTGAAGGCCATTTAGAATTCGGTTTTACAACGTGTGATATGGATTATAGTTTCTTTACAACTTACAATACGAAGTTTCTTAGCTCATTCTTGCCCCTATGTCTGACATGCATTACACAACTCCTTCATTACTTAATCTCTAGAAATAAACACATACACAATTTAATAAATATGCAAGATGACATCTTACTGAAAATTTAATACTTCATTTTCAAAATGCATTAAGTGGCTTATGGCAAAATGCTCTCTTTCAGCTACCATTCCTTCTTTAAATCGTCTTGCATTAGTGAGTCTCTCCGGATTTATTAATGTTGTTTCTGTTCATATGTAGTAAGTAACAACAAATGAATTAAAATCAGTCACTTGATTTGGTATTCCAATCAGTTTAGGAACAAATACATTCATATTCGTTGAGACGCCTTACTATAAATATTCTGCTACCTGTACTTACATGTATACTGTTATCATCATTCAAATGACAAATTTATTGTTCATTTGAAAAATAAACTTACAAATAAGGATTCAAAATATGGCAAACTTAATATATTTCTCGAATTCAGCTAAGCAGACAACCTTAATCCCAGAGACACTTCTTTAGTTCAATACAAATTATTAAAAAGATAGCATAACCACAAACAACGCAGTGAATCAGTGTTTTACATTTTAAAGGCCAAGAACATTGATACGCAGGATTTAGTAAGTACGCCCTTTTTATACCTGATATTGATATCAGTTTTATATAGTGACGTGTTGTGCATAAATGTACTACAAACACAGCCTATTATAATGTTTTGTTATAAATAATGATTGTATTTCACGTTTTGGTGACGAACTTTCCGAAGTTATAAATGACACAATTTTTTTTATTTCATTCAGGTGTCACCATGATTTTACAGATGATTAAATGAAGTAAAACAGTTGATGCAACATCGGGTTCCTAATGTTGTCTCTGGGGTTTATGAAAAATATTTGTGTCATGTTTCCAAGGATGAAGTGTGATTAGTGATTTGAAAAAATATGTCCAGATGGCACATGGTACATGGTACATAGAATGTGATTGATAGAAAGTTTCTAGATACGCACTAGAAAGTTCCTAGATACGCACTAGAAAGTTTCTAGATACGCACTAGAAAGTTTCTAGATACGGGGTATGTTTATCTATTGGACACCTGTGCAAGCAAATAGATACATTGAACAAGTGATGTAGATATTATACAGTGATATCTTCCTTAATATATTGTACACAAGATATTTCACTCATGTCCATCTAATATAAACCTAGTCCTAATATTTTATCAAAAGGGGTTGAGTATGCTTTATTGATTACATCGGAATATGTTGTATTGCTATAAAAAATGTAATTTTCATTCTATGACATGTTTTTACTTGTCTGTGTGTCTAGTTGTCCAATGACAATTAATGGGTAAATCAAGGAACCAATGAAATTAAATTAAGTATGAATTCGTCAGAATAATTTGTTTGCAAACTTTGCCAGTTGCGAAGGACAAGTTTCGCAATCTTGTGGTTCAAAGTTCGAACATTGATGGATTTATAAGTTTCCAAATTGTGTTCTTGTGTATTTGGATATTCATATTGTTGGCTTGGATACGGTGAGTTACGGTAAGTTTCTTTCATTAATTCTTAATATTTGATTTCATTACCAAATATTATTCAATGAAAACATTATTCTGAAAGGACGACAGTTAAACAACAACCAAGCTCTAAGGTAACAGCAAACCATATTGAAATCAATGAAATTGACGACTGTAATTTGAGCGTCATTTATATTTATGATAAACTTGTTTGTCCATATATTGTGTTTTCTGAACCGAATATTCTTAAACCTTATCATAAATACTGACAAAGTAAATAAGTGATATGCTTTTGTTTATCGTGATCTCGCTACCATCTGAAATGTGATTTAATGTTATCGTTGAGAACATAAATAAATTGTTAATTGTAACATTATCGTTCAATATTCATAACGATTATAGTTTATGCAGAAATAGTTGAATTAAATAAAAATTTAAGACTAAAGAAGGTAAAACCAGTGAAGGTAATCATTATTTGTTAAGTTGCCAAGACATGTGGGAAAATCCCCCTCTTCATTTGTGTATCAAATCTTTTAAGAATAATGTTAAAAACAACGTTTTCATTTTGTTTCTTAGAAATATGATTTAAATATTTTGAAAACTGCTATTTTATGTATAAATAATTCCCTTTTCATTTGAATAATCGTTTAAAACATCCCCCCCCCCATCCACCTCCTCAAGCATTTTACTTACAGATCACAATGAACATATTTAACACACTTATTTTAATTTTTAACAATGAAATGTAACATCACTATTTATATTTGGTAAATAAATACAAAATCCTCATTATGTTATAGCGCTGATAATTTCCGTCCGTATACTGGAATTTCCTTGAGTTTCCTGAAGTATCCTGTGCTCAGGAAATTCCACGTACACTGACCAGGATACCTCATGAAACCCTTAGGGTATCCTGATCAGGATACCTCATGAAACTCTTAGGGTTTCCTGAGGTATCCTGAATCAGGATACCCAACATTTTCTTGAAATGATAGCACATTATGAAACGCAAATGTTTTGACGAAAGTCTCGAACCAATACCCAGTAAGACCAGTCTTTCATAATCCAACGCCTTAGACTGCTGCGCCACAAAGGCAAATGGAAGACAACGGTCAAGAAGAACCTTACATAGAAATCTTTGCCGTACTGGGATTGAGACAGTGAACAAGGATTTTACGAACGACTCTATATAGAATCCGGGGTTTTCGATAACGGGATAAGAAAGCGTCTTTAGGTCTTCAAGACTATGTCTGGAAGACCTATTTTTATTATCGTGTTTTTTTTTTTGTTTTTTTGTTTTTTTTTATTATTATTTGACCTTTTTTTGTCCGGAGGATTCCCGCTTAACCGCTCGACCGATTTTCATGAAATTTTCAGTGGTGATAGTCTGTAACCTGAATTGGTGCACTACGAAGCCCGATTTTGGATTTTCGACTTCTTTCACGAGTTATCTCCCCTTGAAGTCAAAACTTTATACCTTAATATCTCGAGAACTAATCAATATATTTGCACAAAACTTTCACCACTATGTGGGCAACAACATTCCCAATCGATTAGCCATATAGCGGTTTTCGGCCGTAATAGTAGATTTTTTGCGATTTTGAGGGTACGCGTATTTGAAAATCTTCTCCTAATTCGAGGCAATACATACAGCTATGTGTGATAGCTCATTTTAAAGATAAATGAATTCCTGAGAGGACTGTTTTGGCCGATTTTGGATTTTCGACTTCTTTCGCGAGTTATCTCCCTTTGGAATCAAAACTTTGTACCTTAATATCTCGAGAACTAATCAATATATTTGCACAAAACTTTCACCACTATGTGGGCAACAACATTCCTCGTCGATTTAGCCTATGGCGGTTTTCGGCCGTAATAATAGTTTTTTGGCTATTTCGATAAAACTGAAAATTTTGTTAACTTTCGCAGTTTTGAGGGTACGCGTCTTTGAAAATCTTCTCCTTATTCACGGCAATACATACAGCTATGTGTGATAGCTCATTTTGAAGATAAATGAACTCCTGGGAGGACTGTCTCGGCCGAATTTCGAATTTCATCCTAGAATTTCAAAAATATGTCCTTATAACGAATTACCTATGTATGCAATCTTAATGATGATTACATCTACTCAAGAGGAAATTTAAGCACAAGTTTTTCTATGTTGAAAATACTAACCATTTTGTCTTAATCCTGAGAAAGATCATGTAGGGGTCCATTAATAAGCAATTGTTACATTTTAAGAGGGTCATTGTCTTTGGATATTTTTTGTAAAAAAACTACTAAAGACAGAGACATGTTTGATAGCTCATTTTAAAGCAGAGAAACTGGTTAATAACCGAGAGGCCAACATGGAGTTCAAGGTCAAGCAGAAGTCTTGAAGACCTAAGTATTGCCTTGGCAATCCTAGTTTATACTTCAAAACGGTTGATAATATAGAAAAGCCATTCTACCTCGGATATGGTAAGGTTGTAGACTATCAGGGTCCACAACCTTACCATATCCTCGGTATTATGGCTTATCCTTATATTAATGTCTAACGGAAGCGAGTTCCACAGATGTGCGGCAGAGTAGCTGAGAGATCTGACACCAAAGGATTTGAGGTTGCAGGTAGGGACTTGAAGCAGGTGTTGAGAGTTTGAGCGAAGGCTACGAGACTGGGTGTAGGGTGAGACAAGATCCTGTAGGTATGGTTGGGCTGTTCTGTTGATTGCTTTGTAGGTTAGACAAAGACATTTGTATCATACAACATCATCATATTATAACATTTCTTCGGTAATCTATAACCCGGCATATCTAATATTTTCAATCAGTACTTTACTACTTTCACTTTTGATTCCAAATGTAAAGGAAATCTGCCAGATTCACCGTAGACCATTGGGTTGATTTGCTGCTTCTTTCGTCTTCCCAGTTCATTCCAAATGTGTTCTATGGGATTGAGGTCTTGTAAACGAGATGGCCACTCCATGACGTCGATACCGGCGAAACGCAAGAAATTGCGTGTAAAAATTGCTGTGTGCAGTGTGGCATTATCATGTTTAAATCTCAGCCCTGGACCATGGTGTTGCACGAACGGTATCAGGACTGGTGCCAAAACTTGGTCCCTGTATTGTGCGGCAGTAAGGTTGCCCTGCACGACAACCAATCGAGAACGACCATTGGAACAAAAAGATCCCCAAACCATGACGCTGCCGCCGCCAAATCTGTCCACCTCCCAAACACAACACTGTGCATATCGTTCTCGTGTTCTACGCCACACTCGTACCCTGCCATCAGCAAACCTAAGTGTGTAACGTGACTCGTCACTAAAGACAACGCTATTCCAGCGATTCTGATTCCATCTTGTGTGTTGTCTGGTCCATATCAGACGTTGGTGACGGTGAAATGGCCTCCAATGGGTCCTGTGTAGGGCCTCTTGGCTCGCAGACCAGCAGCCCGCAGTCGATTCCTGATAGTAGATGGTGACACCCGACGCAGCCGTCTCGAATCGATTACGGAGATGACGTAACCTGATTTGTCCATTCTCTCGGCGTGACGTCACACGCGGACGTCCTGGCCTCGGACGATCCGCAATCACCCCTGTCTGCTGCACACGGGTTCTGAGCTCATGACTTGTCTGTCGGCTGCATCTAAATGCGCGCGCAACTTCCGCAACAGATTGTCCGGCGTGCAGCCTACCCATAGCATACTCACGTTCTGTATTTGTGAGGCGTGGCATTCAGTCAATAATGTTTCCCGGTTATTTTTAATTTGTTTTCCTGTTACACAGTACACGTTCGATTTGATTTGAGGGCATACGCGTTACCTATGTTGATCAAGTGACCCTGTGCAAGTGAATATCATGTTTTATGTCCTTGACGAGCAATACGTTAATTTACGCGTTGCCACCCGCCCCGTCCGTGCAGCATGGACGAATATAAAGAGAAAGTAGAAGCTCAATTCAGAGCGAATAACACCCGTCAAGCATGGCAAGACGTGAAGAACATGATCGGTTGTCCCAAAAAACATTCTTCCATCACCACATCGGACGACCAGACATATGCTGAGGATTTGAACAAGTTCTACACCAGGTTAGATACACTTGATTTCGGCAATGAACGGAAAGTTGTGATTGATAAGATTAACAATAGAGATGCGGTTAACATTGTTATTACTCCAGAAACAGTTCAACTGCAATTCTTAAAACTGAACACAAGGAAAGCGCCGGGACTAGGTGGTTTAGGCGGCATCGTCCTGAAACGGTATAGTGAACAATTGTGTAATGTATTTTCACGACTGTATCAACTCTCCTTTGATTGTCATTTGATCCCGGAAATGTGGAAAATGTCAAAGATAATACCAGTACCAAAAAAGAATAATTTCCACAGAAATGAATGATTTCAGGCCCGTTGCTCATACTTCCATCGCTATGAAATGTTTCGAACGCATCATTCTTAACTCATTATTGTGTAATGTTAGACACTTATATAGAGCAAGAAGGGGTGCTGAAGATGCAAAACTCTGTATTTTAAACAGCGTATATAAGCATTTCGAACTTCCAAAATCCTATGTGAGAATTTTATTTGTCGAATTCTTTTCCGCATTTAACACGATACAGCCGCACATCTTGTTAGAGAAACATTTGAACATGAACGTAAATTGTAATTTACTATTGTTGATTGAAAATTTTCTAACTTTTAGACCACAGTTTGTGAAGGTTAATTCCGCCCATTCTTCTATTGTGTATACAAACACTGGAGCCCCTCAAGGATGTGTCCTTTCGCCTGTATTGTTTACTCTGTACACAAATGATTGCATAAGTAATAATCCCTGTAATCTAACATTGAAGTTTGATGATGATACTGCGTTGGTAGGACTTATTCAAGAAGATGAACTTTCTTACAGAGATAACATTAAACATGTTGTTACCTGGTGTGAAAACAATTTCTTAATGTTGAATGTCAGAAAAACGAAAGAAGTTATTATCAATTTCAGGAACAAACAAAGTACTACAAGCCCTGTTTGTATAAATGGTGACAATGTGGAGATTGTAAATGAAGTATATAAGTATATAAGTATTTTGGCACAATTATAGATAGTAACTTGAACTGGAATGCTAATGCTGATGCTGTTTTCAAAAAATGTCAATAAAGATTACACTTCCTGCTCAAGTTGCGATCTTTTAATGTAAATGAACGAGTATTATCACTATTTTATCACTGTTTTGTTGAAAGCATTTTAACCTTTTCCTTCCAATGTTGGTATGGTTCTTTGTCTCTTGTTAACAAATCTCGCTTAGAAAAGTTGTCCACATCGCTGGTAAAATAGCTGGAGTTCATTTTACAAATCTGTCCTATCTTTATGAAAAACGAGTTTTGAAATTATCTCTGAACATTTTGTCGGATCAAGATCATGTGTTGCACAGTGAATATGTTCAACTTCCTTCTGGAAGGAGATACTTATTACCTCGATACAAAACCAATAGAGGTCTGAATACATTTATTCCCTTCAGTATTCGTTTGTTAAATGATCCTTAAGTTAACCAATTGTGATTGTGTTTTGTATTACATGTAATCTGTGACTGTTAATTGCCATTCATGTACACGAGCTCTGTCATGATACAAAATAGGTAATAAAGTTTTATTATTATTGTTATTATTATTATTATTATTATTATCATCGGGTACACCTCTATCATAAATTATATAACACAAGATTCGACTTATTTCTTCCTCGAAAAAAATTACGATAAAAAATATGAGTGTCAGGTTTCTAGTTACGTTGAGTATATTAGATTTTACACCGAGGTATTTTTTAATTGCATATAAATGTACTTTTTCTAATATAACAAATTTCATAAGTCCCCAAATTTCTGAACTGTAAAGCAGTATAGGACTAATCTTAGCGTCGAAAATTCTAAAAAAATTATTTATAAGGCAAGGCGCCCAAAATATGAATATATCTCAATATACCTAATAGTATTTTCTTTGCTTTCATCGATGCATTTCTGGCATGCAAAGACCATGACAGGTGGTTTGTGAAATAAACTCCCAGATATTTGTAGGATGTGGTTGTTTAAATTTGTTCCCCTTCTTAGTACCGCATTTCATTTGCAGCAAGTTTACCTCCATTTTTAAAAACAATTATCTTAGTCTTATCTCTATTTACAGTTAGTTTCCATTCCTTACACTATTTTTCTAATTCATTGATTTCTGTTTGTAATCCCCGTACCGTACTGGAGAAGAGTATTATATCATCGGCAAATAATAGGAGAAACAGCTGCACTACAAAATGTATATCTGGATGCAATTGAATGCCATTTGAACATTTTCCATGAATCTGTGTTGCTAATTCATTGATAAAGACAGAAAACAAGAATAGACTTAATATACCACCTTGTCTAACTCCTATTTAGCTTTCAAAAGTTTCAGATATTTCATTGTCGTTTCTCACGCACATCTTTACGTTATCATAAATACTTCTTAGAAGTTTACTCTCTCATTCAAGGCATGTACATAGATAAGATATTAAGCTTTATTGGTGCATGTTTCATGGCTTTCATATCTTTTTTTTTTTTTTTTTTTTTTTTTTTTTACATTATTTTTCTTCTTTACTTCCTCATTATAAAGGAATATTTTACATGTTACATGAAAACTGGCATGATTTCCAGAATTATGAAACTTGATATAATGTACCAC
This sequence comes from Gibbula magus, assembly GCA_936450465.1. Classification (NCBI taxonomy): domain Eukaryota; kingdom Metazoa; phylum Mollusca; class Gastropoda; order Trochida; family Trochidae; genus Gibbula; species Gibbula magus. The sequence continues at coordinate 48,981,771 of OW388295.1, forward strand.
GCAAAGAATGATCACGTACATTGCCATAGCAACTTTGTACGTGACAATCTTTTGAGATTATATTCAGCTTTCAAACCATAGTTACTGTGCATCAGGAAATATATGTGATATTTGAATAAACAAACAAAAAATCATGTATTTCCTGCTGTAAGTTGTTCATATTTTGATTTTATGCAAGTTCATATTTTAAGAGTGATTTCACTCAGTTTTCGGTTTCAATCAAATATAAATAATGCTAAATAAAAAAGAAAAATGTTTCTCGGGCAACGGCGCATCACTTTTATTCGTAGGCTTTTTTATTGTCTGTTTAAACATGAATTAGGAATTTTAATCATCATTTGTGGTAAACCCAACCTGTTTATCCACCAAACATCTGGGGTTTTGAGGACGCGCGTGCCTCCGTTTTGTATATTTCTAGCACTTTCATACTATATTCTGGTGAAAGAAAACAAAATGTATTCCCACCTTCTCATTATTTGTTCCAAAGGAAAGGAAAGTCGTTCCGCCCTAGTAACTTTCAAACAAGGCGCCCGAGAAACATTTAACTTATTACATGCAGTCATGTATCTCTGATCATCCAATAAACTGGGTCTCTATGCATCATAAAATAACCATGGCATTGCTGGTATTTTCATTCTTATCGGTTCATTCAACAAAACAATGTCTTACCACATACACAAGTTGAGGTATCTAGACTATCTAGACGAGAGAGTGAGATAATAGATTATGTTGAGAAACACCCAGACCATTTTCTAATAAAAGTTTCATCGTTTTTACCAAATATATATCTTTCTATGTAGTAATGATATTATATTACCTGAAGTGTGTGATCAAAATTTAAGTCTACAAGTGCATGTTTACATTTGTATATGTACTTCTTAAGGATGTTCGCTCCTCAAATTTATAGAATTAAACTTTTTTTCTAACTTATATTTTTTAAAAGATCAAAGTATATGATTGAAAAATCAGCATTAAAAAATAGGGGGTGGTGTGTTTCTTTTCGAGATATGACGCCTGAAAGATAGTGGGGTGAAGTACAATTTTAACATGGGAGTCTATGGGAAAATGAGAAAAAAACTGCTAAAAACTTTAAAATAATACATTTCCAGTATTAAACTTGTTTTCCTTTTTTGATATGTTACAAAGTTAATTTTACCCTACCAAAATCGATGAAAAAATATATATGGTAGTGTGGGTTTTTTTAAGCTTTGACACAAAATGTACCTGAAAACCCCCTTTTTTAGTCAAATTTAGGCCAGTTATGCTTTTTAAGCACTTTTAGAGGTTCTAAAGTCACATTGTCTTTATTTCATATGTTTTTTATAAGTATGTAGATAATGTAGAATATCATGAGGTAAATAAAGATGAGAAAAGATCTTTAGTTAATCATATTTCATTTTTTAAGTTTTACCGGAAGGAGCGGACATCCTTAAGAATAGTAAACAGGTGGTTTATTAAAATGCTTCCATCGGGGTCTCCAAGTAGAAAGGATGAGAAGTTAGCATCAATTTTGTGAGTAGTCTCATTTTCAAACCATTGAAGGAAATTATTGATTAGATTTGTCACTTTGGAGCATTCGAAAAATAAGTGTTCGAGAGTTTCAATTTCCGTTTCACAAAAAGAACAATAATGATCATCGCTAAGTCCGATTTTATAGAGGAAGGATTTTGTTGATGTTATCCGGTGAAGTAATCTGTATTGAAAATTTCGAGTTGGATTATCAATAGTTGATTTCTGATTGATTGCAAAGCATTTAGATAAATGATCTTGCGTAATATTACAATTTATCTTATTTTCCCATTTATTGCACAACCTTTCCAGCGAAATCTAATTTTGTTTACACAGTAATTTGTAAATAAATTTACAATCATCTGAATTAGGTATACGCAGCAATAGATCGCAGTGTTTCGAGTTTGTAATAAGGGGATACTTTTGGTTAAGATTTTTGATAATCAAAAGCCATTCTTGTGGAAGATGCTTAGGCAACTTGAAATAAAGAAGGTATGTATCACAGATTTTGAATTCACATTTTAAAACTTTATAATCTTTTATTTTACCTCTTTTTTTAAAGATTTGGTAGACGTGTGTTAATCCTTTTTCATCCCATCGAAAAATTAACCGTAAGTCTTTTTCAGGAATAAAATTCATTAATGGCATTTGAAGGAATTCACTGGGGTAAGTTATATCATCATTTTGTAAGTCTACATAGCTTGAAATTACATCTCTCCAAAATAAGTTGTTTGTGTTTTTGCCTGTTTTAGCTAAAGCTCTCTTTTTAAAGTTAAATACAGAAAGATTGTTACACGGATATAAAGATAATTGTGATAGCGTTTGACAGATGCCTTCTGTTGATAGTCGTTTAATCCACTTAAGTTTGTTATATTTGTTAAAATTACGGAAGTCGGTCATTTTGAGCCCGCCATTCGGGTAGTCATTAATGAGCATTTTTCGCTTTATTTTGACTCATTTACCCGACCAGATAAATTTGTAAATCAAAGTATCTAATCTATGAAAAACGCGTCATCGAGGTTTGGAAGGGAGGTGAATAAATGTGTAAAAAGCGGGAGTATTTGAGATTTGATAATCGTCACCTTTCCTCTAAGAGTGAGTATTCTTGTAGACCATGAAAATAACAATTTTCTAGCTTTTTCAAATTGTTTTTCAAAATTTGTGTCAGTCATTTTACGCAGATCGAGGTTGAAGATGATGCCAAGTATTTTAAATGGCTCTTTTGACAAGCATAATGGAATGTGTGGACAAAGTTTTTCAATACTATTCTTTTTAGATCCTATCCATATCATCATGCTTTTATCATAATTTATATTTAGACCTGAGCATGCAGCAAATTTTCTGAGAATATCAATCAGTTCCGATAGACTTGTTTCCGAGCCATCAAGCGTGAAATTCTTGTCGTCTGCATATTGGATAATGCAATATTCTACTCCTTTGATGTCTATTCCTCTTATATTTTTTTTATTTTTCTTGATACAAGTGGAAAGTAATTCGGCACAAATGATAAAAATATATCTACAGCCTCTTCCCAACTTAAAGTAGTCAGAAACACTGTCTGCATTTATTACTGCACTTGTACTATTATGTTGAAAAAGTTTGATCCATTTTCTGAAAGATTCGCCAAATGTTTCTTATGCTTTAATAAAATTCCATTCAATGGTATCGGACACTTTTTCAAAATCTACAGTAACCAATAAACCTGGTATTTTATTTACTTCACAGTGATTGATTAAATCATACAATAGTCTAGTATTTTCTGAAATAGATCTTTTTTTTAAAAATCCTGTTTGGGTTTCACTAATGATATCTGGTAGAACATGTTTCATTCTATTAGCTATAACTCCTGACACTATCTTATAGTCGACATTAAGAAGCATTATAGGACGCCAATTTTTTAAATATCTACGATCATGGCCGTCTTGAGGTACACAAGTTATTATACCTTGCCTTTGAAATTCCGAAAAGGTTTCATGTCTATATGCATAATGAATTGAACGCAACAAAGGCGATTTTATATCTTTCCAGAAGAATTTATAGAACTCAGCCGTGAATCCATCTGATCCAGGGCTCTTTTTATTTTCCATTTTTTTCAATACCGCTAGACATTCATCTGAGGTTACATTTCCTACACATAATTCTCTCTGGTCAGCTTCGTGTCTATATCTGTAAAATTGTGGAGATCGTCAGCTCAATTTGGGTTTTGATTTGTGGAATAGAGTCGTTGATAGAATCTCGCCGATTCCTTTAAAATGTCTTCTTTAGAGGTTAAAATTGCATTGCTTTCAACTTTAAGCTCTGACATATTTTTATTCATATAATTTCTTTTCTCAAGATATTTGTGTATTTTTTTCTCCATCTTCTGACCATTTCGCCTTACTTCTGAATATTATTCCTTTTATTTTTTCAGTTCTGAGGTTTTCAAGGATGTCTTTACTAGATTCTAATTTAGTTTTTTCCTCATTATTTAAGATATGAGATTTAGATTCTAATTCGTGGATACATTTTTCTAGAGCTTTTTCTTTTTAAATATTCTCCTTATTTCTTTTAATAGAATATGCTATGGTTTCTCCCCGAATTTTCATCTTCAATAATTCAAAAAACGATTGGTCTTTTCTAAATCTGATGGGTCTCCAGAGTCATAACATTCATCAACAGTTTCAACGATTGTATCGTTAACTATTTGTACATATTGGGTATCATGTAAAAGTGAAGAATTAAATTTCCAGTAGCCTGACCCTCGTTCCATAGGTTTGAAAGATAATTCAAGCGATATATACGAGTGGTCAGATTTATAACTTATTCCTATACTACTTTTTTTAACTATTGGTAAAAGGTCTTCTGATATAAGGAAATAGTCTAGTCTACTTTGTTTAATAGGGGATTTTTGTCTCCATGTGAACTGAACATTATCCGGGTTATGGAATCTCCATAAGTTCATAATTTTGGCTTTCATATCTTAGTATTTAATAGTCAAGGAGGATTTGTCTGAAAATCGCCCGAACCATCCCCGCTCTCCCCTACTGGGTATTGGCATTCACCGGAAGTGGTACTCTATAGGCTAACCTCGATCTTAACATGTCAGTTAGCAAAAATATTGTATAATAAAACTGTATCACTTTGTAATTTTTATTGTTTCAATTGTAATCTATGATGTATGCTATGCCCATTGTTTACTTTTTTCTTTGTTAAACCTAGTTATATTGTTATATATTGTAGCATTGTTCTGCTGCTGTGTTATTTTTGATAGATACTGTTGTGCTGTGATTATAGTGTTGTATTATGCAAGCAAATTTTCAGCGATCTGATTGGTCAAGAGGCGACGTCAAACGATTGTTGCATGACGTAATGCTATAATTACCATGACTTTACTTGATCGCTGTCCCAGCTGTTCAAACTAAATTACATTCTTGACTGTATTTCATGTATTTCCTTTGGTTTCTGTATTAAATACATAATAAAACAACCATTGACTTGTGAATTCGATCAATGCCTCCAACAGGTATTGACCTCATTACCAGGCTATAATTCTATACTTTTTTATTTCACACTTACACACATCCGGGTGCAACTGCATGCTTAACCGTACTATCACATCAAGGTGTAAAAGTGCAAACGAAATCTGTGACAGCCAATCAGAATAGAACACAAGCTATTACACAGCGTCGTGTTGTCTTTGATACACACTGAAAAAGAGCTTTCGTGGGTCAGTTAAAATGAAGACTAAGAGACATGTATTGTCATATGTCAGTGTGGATGAATAATTTGAAACAGTGCAAGATGCCATCTGTAACTATGCTCAACAAAGAGGTGTCAACGTCACTCACACTCAGCTGCTCAGAGCTACAGAAAAGGTTTTGGTTGATTGAGTAATGTACGCGCTGGCGTCCATCTTAATTGAGTTTCCAACATATCTTTTGAGTAACCCAATAAATTGTACGCAGCTCAATCAAATCAATTGGGTATTTTACAACTTTTGCATTAAATGTCCAAAGTGAGATAACTCCAAAGCTTGACCGAGTACTGGTGAAATACCATTTTCATTTTAAATATATATTGTAGACAAATATGTTTCATAAAACAAAGTCTTTTTCGATTATTTACAATAAAATAATAATGACCATATTCCTATAGATACTTTTAATGTCCCAATGCACATGTGTGACACTGTTACTGAAAATGGCCACAGAAGCTACATGGCAATGCACTTCTGACAACTGGGAGTGTTCAGAGACAAGGCTAGTTGAACATCTTTAAATGTTGATTCATCTTCATAGTAGATAATCGATCTAAAATGTTACATTATAATATGAGAATTGATTCTAAAGACTTCCAAGTTGAATAATGTAACATGTGAAATATTTAACCTCTCATTAACTGCTTAAGATTTCGCATATTTGTTTAAAGTAGCCATATCGGACATGTGCCAAGGCCATGCTAGAAGAATAGATGTTACCTTAGGAATAAAATGACGTCATCATTTCTTGTGTATACACCATTTTTTTGATGATGTCAAGCGGGGCTCAGGTGACCTTTAGGTGACCTTGGAATGTGTGGTCATATGAAAGATTATTTTTTTTAAATTGAAAAAAATCGGTCAAAACAGACCTCATTTATGCCCTCTCAAGGTATGATAAAAGGCCATTTTGTTCCATGAAAACATTCATTCTCAGTCGAAGCTTGAGAAGTGTTCTTATGTTCTAGACGCTATTGGTGCTCTGTGCTGTTTACCTTGAAGATAGGAAATGGCGAAATTACCCCAGGACCCTATGGAGAGATATGGACTAGCCACTATGACAGTTAAGCAGTTGACAGAGATGCAGGATCCTCGTTGTCACTTGGACTTGGGTGGAGATGTGTATGTGACTGCTCAGACTTGGAATGGATTGTTAAGTATACATATCCGCAAGTATGATGCTTTCCCTAATGTCAAGAGCTATCCTACCAAACAAGGGATTATGTTGACTCTGAAACACTGGTTGGAACTGCCAGGAGTGTTCAAGTTCTTAGAGCACTATGGCAATAGATATTTGTATACACATGTGGGAACCAGTGTCTATGCCACCATAGAAGATCATGGTGTGGATCTCAGACACTGGGAGTTTAATGATGATAAACTAGTACCTTCCTCAAAAGGTATTCTACTATCCCAAGATCAATGGACAACATTGAGAGACTGTTGTGATGTGATGCCAGACTTTGTGCCTGAACTGAGGGACATGATGACATGCCCAACTGACTTTAAGAGTACAGATTCAAATAAACTTATAGAGAAGAAGAACGAGACCCATGAGTCTAAGAACTCGAATGACTCCTTAAAGAGAAAACTACCGGATGATGATGAGTCTCAGTCTGACAAAGAAGTTCCAAACACTGAAGGAGAGGATCATGTAGATCAACAAATACGTCAGATCCGTGAGGAGATGGATAAAGACTACAGAAGATTTGATCAGCAGATGGACTTACTGATTCCAGGGTATAGCAGTTTGGTTAAGGGGAAAAAACCTGATCATTATCCTATTGGTTATATTAAAACCACAGCATCTGATGGAAGACCACAATATGAGGTTGCAACACCTTTCAATACATCAGATGAATCGCCGCTCGATTTAAGGTCACCACCATTTTCTGATGATGGTAATAATGATGGTAGTGTTGACGATGATGATCTTGGTGTAGATGATGAACATTTTCATCAGGGTCAAATGGAGCATTTGCAATGTTCGAAGTGTAATCCTAGTGACTATATCAAATGGTAGAACTCATTCTGCACTGAGACTTGACTCATTCAAGGACTGGCCTCTACAGATGACCCTTGGCTTGAACATAAGAGGCGGTCACCAGACTGTGACTATACTCACGGGCAAAAGAAACGTCACCACATTTTGAAAACAGTATAAAAAGAAATATTGATGTCGGAGAAAATAGATTTTGTATGTATTTGGTAGCCACATGTTTTCTTAAGAAATATTCACAATTTCATACATCAGAGTATGCAATCTTTATTTTTACATCTGTTCAAATTGACATGGGGTGCTAAAATCGTTTTTTAAAGATGTTTTTGGCCCACAATATTTAGTATTTAAGTTTAAAACATTGAAGTAGAAATTTAATTAACTTAAGATATCCTCGACATAAATAACCTTCTTTGAATTAAATTTGTTGACGCGTCTTTACTGTAGGACGTCTCAAAACAAGCCAAAACTGGCTTTTTGAGGCTTCTATCTCGTCTAGTTAAGGAGATTCCAAAACGACCATTTCTTAAAACTTGTATTTCTCAGAGTTATGAATAGATAATTTATTAAAAAATTTAATATTTAGTATTGTTGGGTTCTGAAGACATGGTGTAACGCTGTTTCAGTCGCATTTATCGCCCGATGATTGAAATATCTTGTATTTTGTATGGGGACGTTTCTTTTGCCCGTGAGTTTATTTGTATATGGTAGGACAACCTAACCAAAAGAGTGATACTGCTGGCAAAACATGTTACCTTGGTTCAACAGTGTGATTGGTATATCATGATATTGTAATAAACATATTGTATGTATTTTTCTTGTGTTGGTCTTCTTTTTTGTAGATATATAAATAGAGTGAAAATCAATAGGATAGGCCCATTTACCCATCATGGCACCTTACATTACATGATATTTATTATGATCCAAAACATCAGTTTTGCCGGGGCAAAGAAGTTATTCGAAGCTGTGAAAGCTGAAGGTCAATTTAAGATTCGATTTATTTTCACGTTATCTTTGGGTCTATCCACTCAAGTCTACCAAAGGTGGTGTAAGCCTTGACAGAAAAACACAATATCGTATACTTGGTAATTTTCAATCTGATATGGGATCTGAATTCAATATAGGTTGACAGAACTTATATATTAGGTCGAGATAATGACTAACCTCATTTGCTTAAGAACATTCAGGAAGAACGCTTCACCATGCGTCAATATAAACTATTTGTCCCGGACACTGAGAAATGTACTTGCTATTATATGTTACATGTGCAGGGTAAATGTGAACGGCACAGCAGTATGTCTGTTGACAGAACACTGGAGCTTTACGATCCAGAATGGCCTAAAATTTTGGAAGCAAGGAAACGAAAAGAACACGTTTTTAACCATTTACAATTGATATAAAATGCCCCAATGAAGGAATTTCTATTTAGTTGGATATCAAACACTGAGCTGTCAACATGTACTCCTGTCCAGTGTGTTTCAAGACATATTCTAGGCCAGATAGTCTAAAGCATCATATGACTATCAAACGTGAACAACTATAACAACAACAACAACAACAACAACAACAACAACAACAACCACCGCAAGAGGTTTCATTACGTCACCCCTTCACCATGATTGTTTCCGGGCCAACATCATCTGGAAAATCGTATCTTGTTCGACACGTTTTGGAAAGCCTCAAGATTAAACCTTACCCTCAACGGATCTTATGGCTCTACGATGACATTCTACAATCGGTGTATCCTCCTGTAGAGTTTGTTCAAGGTATTCCAATAGGTTTGGACCAAGACTACTTTTTTGACACAGGGTTAAGAAATGTCATTGTTCTTGATGATTTGATGTCAACGACTAGAAAAAATCCTAAAATAACTGACTTGTTTACAGAAGGTTCCCATCATCGCAACCTCTCTGTTATCGCCATCAATCAAAACCTTTTCTATAATAGGAACCCAACGCAACGTAGAAACTGTCATTATATAATCATGTTTAACAATCCGATAGACCAACAATCCATCATGACCTTGGGTCGTCAAATGCATCCAACCCGATCTCAACATTTCATGCAAACATTTGAAGAGGCTACAAGCGAACCCTATGGCCATCTTTTGATCGATTTAAAACCTGATACACCAGCAGACGAAAGACTTCGTCCTAATGGCTGTAAAGTGAGTAGTTTGGAAAACCATCCTCATATAGAGTCTACCCTGCGAAGCGTGCAGACGTGTGCCGAAAATCTCTGCGATATGCCTTCTTGCTATAGTTGTGGAATAGTCTTCCAATCTACTACGGACCTCATGAAACACAGAAAAACCTGGTGTCCTGGGAATGAAAGTTCTATCCATGGTCCACCTCCCGGAATTGCCAATGAGCCAATGAAATAAAAGTTTGATGACGCCTTTCCCCCAAAGAAATCTCTAGAAAGCTGTTGTTATTGTGGACAAGTGTTTCTAAATAGTATTTGTTTACAGAAACATCTCCATGACAAACAATGCCCAGAAGTGGAAAAGGATGATGTTGATGATGATGACATGAAGACATTTCATAATAAATTACAAAAGACTAGCAAAGATAGTGAAGAAGAGGTTATAAGAAGTTTGATAAAGAGAGTTGGTCGGGAGAATGAAGATCTATTGAATAAAAAGAGACAGCGGTATGAACAGTTAATCATGTCAGGAGATATAATTGAAAATAAAATGAATAATATAGTTTGGAGAAAATTAAAAAAAATGTATGGGCAAGTTGTTGCCTATGCCTTTGGCTTGAGGTATGGTCCCAATACCTTGGAAATTCTTAACTCTATGGAAGACACAGCTGAAAATATGGTTCAACAAGTTATTTCCAAACTCTACAAGTACAAGCCATGGATCATGGAAATCATAAAAGATGATGATGATAGTGATGACGAATCTGAAGACGGTAGTGAGGATGATGAAGAAGAAGAAGAAGTAGCTCAATAGACATTCGTGGTTGTAAAGAAGACTTAGGGAGTGTTCCTAGCCTTAAGTCTTCTCATTGAAACGGGGCAAATAAAATGTGTGAAGATTAATATTCTTTTTGTATATTACTGTATAACAATTGTCACATATACTCTCTGAGCGTGAAAACAGATGAATCAATCACATTTTCTGCAGGGCAAACTCACTATACTGGACGTCTTCCAATTTTATGTAGTTACGTGTAGTTAAATGACCTTTATTATACACCAGGGTCACTTCTTTCCATGGTAACAAGAGCGTGTTTGACCTTTATGACTAGTTAACAATGTCTCTCTCTCTTATGTAAAAAAACAATTGTTGCATAACATAAACTGATTGTCGTGTAGGATATCCTAACTACAATATTTTAGATACTTTTTCAACCATAACGACATCTTATAAATTTCATTAAACACATTTCATTAAATACATCTAATATCGGATATGTACCTCAAACAGTGTATGTATGTAAATTGAAGGATTAGAATAAATTCATGTCTAGTATTACTGTCTTAAATTATGTAAAACCATAATCAAATGACATTTCAGAAAATGTTATTCATCATTCTAGCAAATACAGTGTAGGGCATTTCAAGCAGTTACATTCAACTGCCCATTGTCTTACATTTCTGAAGAACGCATTATGTAATAAAGGAAATGACCACTGAGTTTTCATTGTTGCTCTCTCAGTTCTTATAACCATGTTTGGGTGAAGACTTATGTATATAGTTATTCCACAATCTCTTTCCTCTAACAAAAGACATGATGATTTAGCTTTTACAAATAATACAACAGGAGTATGGATAAGACTTCAAAACATTCATATTCCTGACTTAACTCATATATTCCACAAATTACTGACTTAACTCATATATTCCACAAATTACTCTACCTTATTGGTTATAATTCTCTGTGAATGGCATGTGAAAATGAACAAAGGCTTAAATACAAGTACTATACCTGTGTAAAGTTTATGACACATCAAAATTAATAGTTTAGCTTCAGTTTATTTTTCCGAAATCATAGTTGAATTGATGTGCAATGTATCCAGTGATTAGAAAAAGTTTAAATTATGATTAGCTTTGAAGTAGTAATCTCTCAAATCTCTAGCACAAAAAAAAACTATTTCCTCAATTCACTTACAAGAGGGCTCTTGACTAAAAAAAACCTCAACTTTGTGCGTAAATTCTTTCAATGTTGTCACAATCCCTAGTTGACAGTACACAGTCCTGTTTATTTAAAAGAATCCACGGATACGTTTGTAAATGACCAGATGGGGAGCCACACGAATAGCTGCAGACATCTAGTTGTGTGTGTGTGCAGCAATATGCAGTATACTTGGACAAAATACTGCATTGGTGCTATACAATTGATAATATGAAATGAATGAATTTGGGGATCCATTGGAATTATGTTAGTAAGAGGAAATAAAGGTTTGTTTCTTTCTCTATACATTTCTGAAAATATCAGTTAATCAAGAATTACCTTTGTTAATAATAAATTTGTGTCGGCAGCAAGTATTACATTATTTCATCAATGTATAGTGGAAAAGTTAAATGTTAGATCGACCATGGACACTTGCTAATTGGGTAGCGAGGTATGTCCTGTATACATGTATATAGTATGTATGTATGTATGTAGGACAGCGCAACTTCAAATAATCAGCATAGATATCTGTTACAAGCTGAAGGCTTCAGGCAATAACTAGTAAGCTTGATGGATGAGACACATCAATCACACGCTACCTTGAACACTTCAAGGGCACACAGCCACACATGCAGTCGAGCAGAACTAATTGACTCTAATAAAGTGTCAGAATTTATTTCAAGTCAACTGTAGATTGTCTCTATTTAATTTTATTCAAAGTGTTGACATTCCAGTTTTCATTTGATTTTCTTTTACAACATTGAAATAACTGAACAAATTAACTGTATGATAATTGAGAGGTGTATGGAATAAGAAAAACATATTTGTCTTCAAAGCCTTGTTTTCTTGAAGATTTAAAAAAAAAGACAGAAATAAACTGGACATATTATTGTAGTCAAATACACTCTTTTTTCAAAATATGAAGTAGCCCCCATCACACTATTATCATTGAAAATCACTAGACAAGTAATTGGGTATATGCTAATGTTAATATTGTACATTGAAGAGGGTTTCATTAAGTTGGATATCTTGTACCCAATACTTTCTTTTGAATAAATGTGTTTAAATCAAATAATAATCAATCAATGATGTTATTCAACAGTGAAAAATCAGCCGATTTCGCTATGCAGTTAACATTTTGGTATAACCCAACGTTTTTTAATTCCTTAAAAACACATAAGTTGCCTTTTTTGGTGAAACTCAAGTCTTCTTGGCTACCTTATTCATTTGACCGTGAAATTGCTTTCTGCTCAGTCCCTCGCCTTAGGACACCCAAAGGTCATCCCAAGGAAGGTTATTTATCCAAGGGCACTTTAAGGACACAAAGGATCTGGTGTTTTTACTGTATCATATCTTGGCTACCTTGTTCAGTTGACCGTGAAATTGCCTCAGCCTCAAGGCTATAATCTCTTAAAAGCCATGCGTTCACTCAAGCATTAAGTGTGCATTGCAGGGTTTTTAACTTGGCTCTTGGCTGAAACGAATAATCATAAAATTCATATGTGTATTTATATATATATATGTGTTGGGTTATATTTATGCTACATATAAATCTAAAAATATAAAATACTGAATAAAATAAATAAATGAATGAATGATTTTTAACATTGTTATATTTGGGATTACCATTATGGCATGTATTTTCTGATGAATGAATAATTGAATGAATGTATTGAATGTTTTATTTTCCTCCAAAAAAAAAATATGAATAATACACACATCATATATACATTAAAAATAATTTTGTTTTATCAAGTGGAAAACTATAATAGATACTTTTAGTAAATTGTAGAATTTTCACATATTTGATTTTTTCAAATTGCAGATAAGTTTTTTTTTCACATGCCTGAGTAGTTTTTTCATGGCAGGAGAAATTTATCTATTCCCAGAACAAACTCTACATGGTTGAGTTGTTTTGTTCAAGTCCCCCTGGGTTGTCATGAAACCCAATTAGGCTCACATTACCGGTCAACCAGTCAACCTCATAAAATCAGTTGACTGAATACATTAGTTGCTTGAGCCTGCAGTACTGAAATCTGATATAGGATATCTGAAATGAAGCTTTTCCCTAAACCAGTCAACTTCGGGTCACCTGAGGACATGCACCTGTACACCGGCTGGACACCTGTGCTACAGGTCTGGACATAAATGAGGTCAGTTTTGACCGAATTTTGTCAATTTTAAAAAAATAATCTTTCATATGACCACACATTCCAAGGTCACCTAAAGGTCACCTGAGCCCCCTTGACGTCATCAAAAAAAATTGTGGATACACAAGAAATGATGACGTCATTTTATTCCTAAGGTAACATCTATTCTTCTCATGCTTAACCATAGATAATGTTATAAACAACTCAAACAGGATTTATCTTTCGCTGAAACAGTAACAATACAGCCAGACTGGTCAGTTTTATCGAATGGTATGACACCGATACTTCCATACCAGTTGATACAAGCAAGTTTGAGCCGTTGCAGAGAACTGCTTGGATACTATAATAGCCCTGTAATACCAGTTGTGATCGGTTTTCAGATTTCAGTTACTGAAACTGATTACGATGGTACGCATGTCAATCTTTGACATTACTTTGTGTACTCATTAGACATCGGCTTAATTGAGTATTTACGAAAATGTAAGCGTATTTGTACGCAATAGAACTTAGAGGAATTGAGTTTTTACTAAAATTAATGTGTAATTTACGCAAATACGCATCTTATCTGTAGCTCTGACTGGTCCTGCTCAAACACTGCAAGGGATATCATTCCAATTTAATAATCCATATCAACGCCTCTGAAGATGATACCAGAAAGATAACACAAGACGACACCTTCTGGCCAGATGAAGTCCGGTGCAGAAAATGGTTTCCAAGCAAAGAATGGTATGGAAATGATTACAAGTCAACATGATTAATATGAATATTGCATCAATCATACCTATGATATTCCTCCTAATGACTTTCAAACTAATTACCTGGAATGTTAGGGGAATTATGTACGGAACAAACTATCTTACAGAGCAACTAAGAAGATGGGATATTGTATTTGTTTGTTTCCGGCAGATTGATACACCAAATGACAGGATAATAGCAGTTGAAATCAAACTCTGTTCACAAACCTTATTCCTACTAGGTACTAGGTGTTTATACAGAAGCCCTTAACGATGTTTTGACACTCTATGACATCTATTCTCAGATTGGAAACACTTTCATTATGGGAGACTTTAATGCGGTCCTACGACAAGGTAGTCCATTGATACTGCGTGCTAGACATTTGTTTCGAGCTGTGACTGTGAGAAATCTATCTTCTGTGATACCTATACATGATAACACGATCTATTGCTATAGCAATAAGAGTGGAACTGTCAAATCATTGATCGAATATATTTTCTTAAGAGAGGACAACTCAAGCAGTGTGTTAACCCATTGTATAGATACCAACGCCCCATTCAGTGTGTCGGACCACCTACCCGTGATGATGATGACATTCCATCTTGGACAAGAACCAGTTCAGTCTAGTGTATATAGAATGAACTGGCGTAAAGCAAACTGTGACGAACATACACTCTATCGATATGAAACTTAAAACTGTTCATATGCTAGTGACCGATTGAAGAACATAATGCGTACATAACATACTCTCTTCTAACAACAGCTGCTATGTACATCCCTGTAACGTCATTTCGACCACATCTTAACCCCGGCTGGAAGACAATATTAAACCGCTTCATGTTAATATGGGAAGCAAACGTAAGATGTGGGTTGATAAAGGTATTTTGGTCACACCTGTCAAATCTGGTTCTCAAAGTGGTCACTTTTTCAATGCATACATTTTGTAGGTCACTTTTTCAACGTTGAAAAGTGTACTTTTTCTGAAAGTGTCACATTCATGCTTGTTGATAGCATATAAGAGACACATTATAAATATTGATTTTTTTTTTAAATTGATTTTTTTATTATTTTTTTTTCATTTTATTTTTTTTTTCAAATATTTGTATTCATATGAATAGGTACATTCACGTAAGATTGTCATAATATTGTACATTCATTATGGCAGATTGCAAAAGATTCACATATTGGAGTTTGACATGTCAATTAAATAAATTCTACAATGGAAACCATTTTCTTGTAAATTCATTTGGTTGGTTTTTCATTCTGGAAATATACCTCTCAACGTGAAAAATATCTTTCAATGTGACAATGAATGTTTTAAAAGACAATGATTCATTTCATATACAACTTATATAAATGTGTCTCTTTCCAGCTATATATACTAGAAGAATATTATTCAGCAGCTTGAAATTAACAGTCTCCTGAATGCCAAATAAAATGGTTTTGAGGCTCAATTGAGTCACAAAAACCATATTATGTTGTCCCAGAAAGGAACAACCAGCGGACATTCAAATATACATGTCCTATAGATTCTTCTTCAAGATTGCATCTATTGCAAATACTGTTGTCGATTACTTTCTTTTTAGCCAATTCATGTTTCATGCAAAAAATTATAATGAAAATCTTATAACTTAATATCTCTACAGCATTGTCTAGGAAGACATATTTCTTTCCAGTTTAAAACTGCTAAGAACATGTGCTGCCATTTGCTGCAGACTTTTGGAAGGTGGGCCTTTTTCATAAGTTTGTCATAAATCTTTCGAGAGCCCTTCACGGGTTTGATCCAATCCATTAAGAAAGTATTGATGTTAAAATCATAAAGATACTTGGACTCAAATTTCCATTGTTTCGGGAGTTTGCTAAGATTACGGTAATAGTCTAAAAATGTTCCCTTCAGAGTGAATTTTCTTTTCAGATCAGCAAGACATGAATCCATTATCATCACACACATCTCTTACGTTTTAAACTCCCTTAAGCAACAAGTCTTGTATGAGAAGCGTTGAGTCTGCACAAAACCATATCGGTTCAGCCAAAACGGCACTAATGTCTCTTGGGTCAGTTAAATGTGAGTGATAGTAATTACTCCAAGTGAGCATCAGATCATGCCGATGTTGGTTATCAATTTTACAAGGACTGTAAAAATGCACTTGGGAGCCCAATTTAAAAAGAAGATTTAGTGAGAAATAACTGTTATATAGGTCAGGTGAGGTGAGTTGTGGTTAAACGCCGCTTTCCAGAGTATTTCACTTATATCGCGGCTGCTATTACAGCAGGTAGAAAGCCCGCAACCCCATGTGGCTATGCATTGCGGTGAAACCTGCGATGAACAACTGGAGCTAGCGAACCATGGGTGGTACTACTCTGAAATTCAGTGTAGAATTGCACTCAAACCTTACTGCGTATAGAACAGTTCTCTACTGCAGACAAAGTTGTCGTGTCGTGATTCGAACTCCGGACCTCTTGATCCGAAGTCAAACGCACTAAACTCTGCGCTATTCCGCCCCAAACTGTTATAAAACTTCTTGTTCATGCTTTGTTTTAATAATGCTTAGCTTAAGGAAATACATAAATACATTTATATCTACTATCCTATAACCACCATTCTCTTAGCTTCTTGTCAAATTTCTCCATTTAACTTTATATGGTTTGAGTTCCAAATAAACTTAAAGAATATTGAGTTTAACTCATTTATAAAGTTGTTTGGTAGGTTGGGCAAGGCAGAGAAAATGTATACTAGAGAAGATAGTGCCAGAGTTTTTATAACAGGTATTTTCCCGATTAATGTCAAGTTACGTTTTCGCCAATTTGCCGGTATTCTTTTTATATTTTCTAATCTTTTTATGGTATTGATCACCCATAGTCTCTCTAAACTTGCGTTTAATTGAATGCCCAACACATCAAAGTCACCTTGAACTCATTCCAAATTAACATCATTACATATTTCAATATTCGTTCAAATCATTGATCCTTGCAATACTGCCTTAGTTTTATCCCCATATCAAAACGCGTTTAAAGGTATACTAGAACGCCCCAGTAATAAGAAGTGATACATCACCAAGAGTGTCCCGGTTATTAGCTGTTGTATCATATGTTTATATAACTTTGACATCGGTATTGCGATACTTTTTTCCTTGTGTGTATATAGATTTATTAATTAATTGTGTGAATAGTTGAGAACACATCATTTTATACTTGGAATAACATATTAATGCGAACACACATGCATATAGTATACAGTTTGACAGCCTGACATTCGTAGATTCATAGGCACCGGTCACATAATAAATGTATCCGATCCATTAGTATGAAGCTTCATTCACTTTCATGTAAAATTACATCTTTACAAACCATATAGACACCCAACTACGGAAAATTTAATAAATAAATAACTTTATGAGCGTTTATTTTCACGTTATCTCACTATCAGTTCAATCATTATAACAACATTCAATTCTGTTATACTCCAAATTTACGTCAATTCAGGAAATTAATTCCTCAAATACATGTACTAAATTTGATGGATATATTTATGTTCACTGACTAACTTATAAATATAAATGATACGTTTAATTATTTCATCTAAAGACACCATTATCATGGAAAGCAATTTTGAAGTATGTTACATTTTAATCCAAAAGTTTTTTAGAAAGGAAAAACATTAACTGCTACTTAACTACTATGCTGCAATCTATAACAATTTTCGCATTGAAGACAGACAAAACTCCTGTCTAAGAATTACCATTTTGATATTCTAGACTGTGCATCTCTGTTATATACTATATTTGAGGTGTCATGTTAATACCGTTTAATTCCTAAGTGTCAACTCATTAATACGGCGGCAATTAATAAGACAACAGATCAATTGAGTTCAAGAAATAAATTCTTTACATGAGTCTAAGATATCGGTATAGCATTAATATGAGGACAGTTGATATGGCCTATCGTAAGGTTTTCGCTTTACAATTGTTCGTGACACTGTGACTCGTGTACATTTGTATAGTAGCTATTATATCTAAACATCTAATTCTTGTACATTATATTGAAAATTACTAGTTAACTACGCAAAAAGAACAGAGATTGATTTTGATACAAACATTCATTTTTCATCCATGTTTCTTAACATTTTATAGCTTGTGTGTTTGAACCGGGGCGTTTTGGTATGGGGCGTTTGGTTTTTGCGTGTTTTATTGTCCTCACTATTACTAAGTGAACAAACAGGAAAGAGCAATCAAACTGTGAATCAAATCCTCACCAACACATATCAAGCCTTTCCTCACAAATAATAGCATTAAAAAGTTATATTTGAGGTATGTTTTATTCTTTTCCATAGTTCTTTTTGATCTTCATGATCACCTTGTTCGTGGTACATAGCTAAAATAATAACTAAACAACATAATTATCATTTAAACTCACGGGCAAAAGAAACGCTACCACTTTAGATTTGAAATGACGTGACGTCATCGGCGTCAAATGCCCTGGGCCACTGGGTAAGCAGACGCACAGTGTCCAGACGTCTAAGGTCCCATGGCATCAGGACATCGGACCATTCCGAGGACAGTGGTTGACAGCCGAACATTGCCAACGAAGACTGAGATGGACAAGGACGGTGTTACGTTGGCAGCGACGACGTCGAGAGTGGCAGAGGGTGCTTTTCTCTGACGAAAGTCGGTTCTGTCAAAGCAGATGGAAGAGTACGTGTTTATCACCGGGGAGAGAGAACAGCTGCATGTTGCGTTCAGGAAGTGGTGCCCTACGGGGGAGGAAGTATCATGGTTTGGGGTCGCATACTTGGTGAGGAGAAGACGCCGCTGGTTATCGTGAATGGAAATCTAACGGCTCAGCGTTACGTCCATGACCTTCTCCGTCCCGTCGTCTGTCCCTTTATTCGACAACAGGAACAAGGTGTGATCTTTCAACAAGACAATGCCAGACCGCACACAGCTCGAGTTACTCAACACTTTCTTGTTAACAACAACATCGACGTTTTGACGTGGCCAGCATGCTCGCCTGACATGTCACCGATCGAACATCTTTGGGACGCTATGGATCGTAGTATTCGCCAAAGACGACCACCTCCACATAACCGCCTGCAACTTGTCCAAGCTTTTCAAGAAGAATGGCAGTGCATTCCACGTAATGACGTCAGGTGTTTGATTTTCTCCATGCGTCGGAGGGTCACTGCGTGTATCATGGCAAGGGGAGACCATACACGTTATTAGTGTGAACTGTTTTGGCTACATTGAGTCTGGATTTTCCTGCACCGGGATCACTCATAACCGTGAATTTGGACTCTTTTTTTATGGTGATACCGGAAGCTGATTGGTTGCATTTTTTATGAATATGATATCAGCACATGTTCTTTTTTAATAAACATTTTGTTTTTTTAATCTGACTTCTTTATTTATTCTTCAATCTAGATTTCTAGCGTTTCTTTTGCCCGTGAGTTTATGTTAAATTATAATGTTTTTCGCGGTTAATTACAGTTTCTTGTTTTCTGAAAACAACAGTTTTTCTAAGGCATGAGAATACCATTAACTTAGTCGCAAATCTGTACAATATTGACCCGTGCCTCTGTGACAATAGAGGCAAGCAATCAGGTGACCTCCTTGCTGTTAAAAGCAATTTGAATTATGCCAAGCCAAGTTTTAGTAGAAAAGCACTCAAATATCGCAAATATAAGGACATATCTGTGGCCGACCTCAAGTCTGACATGGAATCATCTCCTTCTTTACAGCGATATGATGGTACCCTTGAAGACCTGGTACAAGCTTACAACAGTGGTTTAATGGAGTTGGTAGACAAGCATGCTCCTGAGCGGTCCAAAGTTATCACTCTCAGACCCCGTGCCCCATGGTACACAGAGGAACTCCGGGAGGCCAAGCAGGCACGTCGCAAAGCTGAGAGACTCTGGAGGAGAACCAAACTACATGTACACAAACAGCTGTATAAAGACCAGTGTAAGCTTGTCGGTAAAATGCTAGTGCAGACCAAAAAGGATAATTATCGTGCAAAAATCATCAACAACAAAGGTAATCAGAAACAGTTATTTAATATTACCAAAAAACTTTTGAGTGACACAGGGGAAATTGTACTTCCTTCTGACTCATCTGATACATCCATAGCAAACACATTCAGTGACTACTTCACATCGAAGGTTGCAACTATTCCAAAAAACATCACTCCCTACAGGACTAACCTCTCAAACAGTGTTGTCATGAGTGCAGATGTGCCATTTGAAGGTTGCCAACTAACAAACTTTGCATCAGTCACCAAGGATGAAATGAGGAAGATAATCCTTAAGGCACCATGCAAATCCTGTGAACTGGACCCCATCCCAACTCACTTACTAAAGGAGTGTCTGGATCAAATACTTTCACTCATTACAGCCATAGTCAACAAGTCACTGGGAGAATCCTTAGTTCAAGAATGCCTCAAGAGCGCAATCATCAGACCTCTGCTGAAGAAACCTGGCCTAGATAAGGAGGTGTTGAAAAACTACCGACCCGTCTCCAATTTAACGTTCCTGTTGAAAGTACTGGAAAGAGCAGTCTCATCCCGTCTCAAGCTCCACCTTGAGGAACATCACCTACACGATACTTTTCAGTCTGCTTACCGTGTTGGACATTCAACTGATGAAACAGCACTCCTCAGAGTACATCACGACATCTCCAAGGCTCTGGACAACAGGTGCTCTGTTGCACTAGTTCTCCTTGATCAATCATCAGCCTTTGATCTCATTGACCACGACATTCTATTCCAACACCTCCAGTACAGTTATGGTGTCACAGGCAACGCTTTGTTGTGGCTCAAGTCGTACATGCATCAGAGAACACAAAGTGTTTCAGCTAGATCTGCACTGTCTGGACGTCAAGACCTGAACTTTGGTGTGCCGCAAGGGTCTGTTTTAGGACCTGTCCTCTACTGTCTCTACTCAAGGCCCATGGGGAAAATTTGCCGCCAATACGACCTCCCTTACCATGTGTATGCGGATGACAAGCAGATACACAAGGTCATCCATCAAAAAGATAACGCCAGGTGTGCCATGGTTAAGATGGAAACTTGTCTGGATGACATCTATGATTGGACAAATGCAAACATGTTGAAGCTAAACGAGAACAAAACTGAGCTGCTTGTCTTCAGACCAAAAACCTCTAAATCTGAGTGTCCTGTTAATGAGCTCAAAGTTGGTTCCAGTACCATTCAGGCAGCTGATAGTGTAAGGAACCTTGGCGTCCAGTTTGACAAGTGTTTAACGATGGAGAATCAAGTGACGGCAATCTCAAGATCATGTTACCAGATCAGAACCATTGGTGCCATTAGACAGTATATTACAGAGGAATGCTGTAAGACTTTAGTGCATTCGCTGGTTACATCCATGCTAGACTATGCCAACTCGTTACTCTACGGAATCCCTCAATATGTGCTGAGACGACTACAAAGAATCCAAAACAGCACTGCCCGATTGATCACTCGCACCAGAAAACGGGATCACATCACACCAACCTTGAAATCGTTGTACTTGTTGCCGGTGCATCTAAGATGCCAATACAAGATCCTGATGCATACATTCAAAGCACTGCATCAAACAGCACCATCTTATCTGCAGGAGCTCGTACTCCCATACAGACCTGCACGATCTCTTCGATCTGAATCAGCCTCACTGCTCACCGTACCCAAATCAAGGAATAAAATGTATGGGAACAGGTGCCTTGATAAGGCAGCTGCAACGCTATGGAACAATCTTCCACCAAGTCTGAGAGAAGCAGCAACAATCAGCAGCTTCAGAGAAGGGCTGAAAACACATCTTTTTCACATTGCCTTCAACCAGTGATGTGACTGTTTTGTGAAGCACCTTAACGTGAACTAGAATATCTCAAATTTACAAACTCAATTACAACAATGATAATGATTTACTTTTGAAAGAATCACATTTCATTCATAAATATTAAAAATTTAATGGCAAAACATGATCTTGTTAACATCATAACCATCTATTGTTGTCAAAGTACATTATGACGTCATAGGTTCCTGTGTGACGTCATAGTGCTATGTACTGTGTGTCAGTTACTGCATTAAATGGCCTGAAGAAGTAGGTGCATGATGTACCTATTGAAAACGTTAGCCAAACTTATTTCAACTTCATCTTTTTTATTTTGATATATATATATAAACAATGAGTCGTTTCTCACGTGAAGTAAGGTTATATATAGAAAAGAGTAAACAAGAAGAACAATTGCCACCTTTAGAATCATTTGATGACTTTTGATGTCACTTTTTGATGTTTGAAATGCTGTTTCAGCAAGTGTTTTTGCAAGTTCTTTGTGTGAATATTGGAGTGTTTACAAGTCCTGGACCAATCAGCACCCAAGCTCTCTCTCCCACCATGTCCACATACTTGGAGAGAACAAAGGAGTCCAATCAAGCTGCTGTTGTTTACACCAGGGAACAGCTCCTCTCTATTCAACCAGTGCTAAGTTCATCAATCAAGGAAAAGCTTACACTTTTGAATGAAAGTATTGCAAGCCTTCCTGATAAAAGAAGATTTAGGAAAAGAGGTCGCCGGGCCGGCTGAAAGATTCAAAGATATATCTGTGTAATTCAGTCAAACTGTAAACCTATACAGAAGCAGAGACAAGTCAGTGTGAATTCCTTCAATCTGAAAGCAATTCGTCTTCAAGAGTGTGTTCCAGAAAAATCATATGAGGCTCCCATCACATTCGTCGCTGTGAACTGTCGATCTGTTAGAAACAAGGCACTTTCCATTGGTGATTATATTACCACCAACGACATCGACATTCTGGCTATAACCGAAACATGGTTGAGTACAACAATCGACAAGCATGTGATAGCAGAACTTGTTCCACCTGGATACGAGATACAGCATATTCCTCGGATCGGCAGACGCGGAGGAGGCGTAGCTATACTGCACAAGAGTGGTTTGAAAGTGAACCCTTGTACAGAAGAAACTTTCACTCATTTCGATCATATTGAATGCTCGATCAAGGCAGGTGAAACACTCTTCATACTGAGTGTGGTATACCGCCCTCCCCCATCAAAGCAAAATGGCTTCAACAAAGATGTTTTCTTCAAGGAGTGGTCTACTTATCTGGACTGTCTGGTTGTTCTACCACAGGATATAGTTGTCTGCGGAGATCTGAATTTCCATCTCGAAGATTTGTTAAATGCGGATGCAAACCGTTTCCTTGGAATACTGGAATCTCATGGACTGGTTCAGCATGTTGAAGGAGCTACTCACAACCATGGTCATACCTTAGATGTCTTGATAACCAGAGAGGACAGCCAACTCCTGGATGAACCACCAACGATAGTGGATCCCTGCTTCACTGACACTAAGGGAAACCCATCTGGCGATCATCTGGCAATACACTCATCCCTGAACTGCTCCAAACCAAAACCGACACGACAACGACGTACTTTCCGCAGATACAGAGCTATCTCCATCCCAGCTTTCCGTGAGGACATGGCGAAGTCAACCGACCTTCAGCGCACTGACGGTTCCTTGGAAGAGCTTGTTCAACCGGTTACCCAGGAGGAAGTACAGAAAGTGATCCTGAAAGCACCACTGAAATCCTGTGAGCTTGATCCAGTCCCAACATGGCTACTGAAGCAATGCCTGGAGCATGTTCTTCCTCTCATCACAGCAATATTAAACAAGTCACTGTCTGAATCTCAACTCCCAACCAGTTTCAAGAAAGCTATCGTCAGACCCCTTCTCAAGAAATCAGGATTAGACAAGGAGACAATGAAGAACTACCGTCCGGTATCTAACCTACCATTCCTGTCTAAAGTCTTGGAAAAGGTTGTTTCGTCTCGTCTTCAACATCATCTAACATCTAATAACCTACGGGACAACTTTCAATCTGCCTATCGAATAGGACATTCAACAGAGACGGCGCTTCTTCGTGTTCATCATGACATTACCAAGGCTCTTGACGACAAGTGTTCCATCATATTGGTGATGATAGACCAATCTGCTGCATTCGACCTCATCGATCATGACATACTATTTCAACGGCTTCACTACACCTATGGAATTTCAGACAAGGCTCTTTCCTGGTTTAAATCCTACATGCGGTGTCGAACCCAGCAAGTGGCAATAGGAACATCCCTGTCAATGGACAAGCTCCTTGAATACGGTGTGCCACAAGGCTCATTACTTGGACCAGTTCTCTACTGTCTGTACTCCAAACCCATGAGTGAAATATGTCAGCAACACAACCTTCCATACCACGTCTACGCAGATGACAAACAGATGCACAAAGTGATTCACCCATCTGCTGATTGGATTTCAGCCACCAAGAACCTGGAAACATGTTTGAGTGAGGTTGCAAGTTGGACAAGCTCAAACATGTTGAAGATCAACAAAGACAAGACTGAGGTGATTGTTTTCAAGCCCAAGAGCCAGATCACGAAGGACATTGAGTTGAATGTTGGAACCAGCACTATCCAAGCTACCGACTCTGTTAAGAATCTTGGAGTCCACTTCGACAGCACACTCTCAATGGAGAAACACGTGAATGCCATCAGCAAATCATGTTTCCACCAAATAAGGAACATTGGAGCCATCAGGCCTTACATCACAGAGAAATGCTGCAAAATATTGGTACAATCCCTCGTCATTTCACGCCTGGACTACGGAAATGCCCTCCTGTGTGGACTGCCCTAGTCGCTCCAATCTCGCCTTCAGAGAGTGCAGAATTGCGCTGCGCGTCTGATAACAAGATCAAGGAAAAGAAGCCATATCACACCAATTTTGATGGACTTACATTGGTTGCCAGTACACATGAGATGTCAGCACAAGATCCTGACACATACATACAAGGCACTACACGGCACAGGTCCAAGTTACCTCCAGGAGCTCATCACCCCATACCAACCATCACGATCCCTCCGTTCCGAAACAGCTTCACTCATCTCCGTACCAAAAACCAGAACTGTCAAATATGGCGACAGGCGCTTTGACAAAACAGCTTCATCTGTTTGGAACAATCTACCAGCCACAATCAGAGACTCGGAATCATTTGCCACATTCAAAAAGGGCGTCAAGACTCATCTGTACAAGAAGGCTTATACAAATCATCAATAGTCTCTCATCCCTTGTCTCTGTGAAGCGCCTTAGAGAGGTTTTTTGTTAAGCCATATAGGGCGCTATACAAATTTTGTATATTATTATTATTATTATTAATCATCAGATGAGTTTCACTGGATCAATCTTCTTTAATACGATGAGCTTATTCGACCAGTATATCGGTTTTTTCAAGTATGTTAAGACAAATGGAAGATCGCATATATATATACATGAACAAGAACAATAAATAATTACAACATCAATATCCTTACATGGCGATAATCATGCACGTCATAATTGCCTCGAGCACACTAATTGGGTGTGACTCTACAACAATGCAGCCTTGTGAGGCTTAATGAGTCTGTCTCATTAATCACTAGGTAGGCACAGGCATGTATTTACAGGTAATCACTTCCTTCTGTGACCTAACTGTTAATTGAGGGGCAGTATTTTTTTTAAAAAAATGCTTCTTTGGTTTCTAAAGTTAAGTTTGAATTGTCTGATTTGGAAAATACTTTATAGAACGGGAAGATGATAAATTGTCCATTGTTGCAATCTGCTTTATGTTTGCTTACCTTTAGGTGACGGGGATTAGGGTCATTTATTTGTTGTTTGTGGACCCTTACCCTAACTTGAAGATTGCTTGTTTGGCCAATATAAGTGAGATTACATTTGGGACAGAGGATTGCATAAGTTACATTTTTAGATTTGCAACTCATTTGGTGTTTAACTTTAAAAGTTTGTCCATTTTCAAATTGGAATTCTTGGCCTTCCATAATGATTGGGCAGGTACCACATCTCTTATCTTGACATTTTGAAACTTCGGGCTGAGTTTCATTATTGCTGTATTTTGCTCTTGTGAGTATTTTTTTCAAGTTGTTTGGCTGTCCTTACCTTTGATTATAGTGGTTTTATCAAGCATAGCTTTAAACCTTTTGTCTTGTGTTAGAATGTTTAAGTTGTCCCGTATTAGGGGGTAGATGTTAGGATTGTTAGGGTTGTGGGTAGTAACAAATGTTATGGTACTTGTTGGTACTATTTTTTCTATGGGCGTTCGCAATTCTGAAATGGTGTGATTAGTTGCCTTTTCAATGCCTTTGTCAATCATATTGTGAGGAAAGGCACGTTTTAGCAGAGCAATTTTTAATTCTTCTAACCGTTTTTTTCTTAAGTTTTCATCCTTAATTATGGTACATATGCGTCTTGCTAGACCATAAGGTAGATTCGTTTTTACATGTTTTTCATGGGAACTTCTGAAGTGAAAATAAAGCTGTGTATCTGTAGGTTTGTGGTAAATGTCAGTAACAAGGTTAGTTCTTTCTGTTATGATAAGAATTCCAAAAAGGGGAGCTTACTATGATTTGTTTCTATTGTAAATTTGATATTTGGATGCATATTCTGTAGAATATTGAGAATATCTTGAATATCTCCCTAGGGGGATGTTTTTTTAATTTATTTCTACATATAGATTCTGGTTTTTGGTTATCATTAGTTGTATCATCATTATCATTATCATCATCATCATAATCATTATCCTCTTTATAAAAGTAGGTGGCAAATCTCATTTTTCTGCAGAAACCCTTTATATCATTTTCTAATTCCTGTTGATTAGGTTTTGGTGTTGGTGTAAATTTCAAACCTCATTTTAGAACTTTGATCTGAGTTTCAGTTAGTTCACATGAAGAAAGATTGATTACCTTGGGGGCTGATTGTGAATCGTTGCAGTCGACTGTGATGATTTGGTGTGTCGAACTTGTCGTGCGAAATAACGTAGGTTGTGTTTCTATTGAAACAATTGAATTAATTGTAGCTCTGAATTCAAGCGTTCTGAGACTAGTGGGGTTATACAGCCCGACGCCATCAAAATCGAATGGTTTCACTGACTCTTCATTCTACAATAGTCTAGCATATCTGCTTGAAAAGCTAAATTAAAAAAAAGGGCCAATCGTTTTGATCGGAGATTTTAATGTACACTATGATAATCCTCAGCACACATCTGTTAAACGGATACTGAAGTTGTTAGATACCCATGGCCTGAAACAACATGTCACACCCTGGATTGGGTCATTACTAGAGTAGATGATGACATTATCAGAGGATTGAACGTTGAAGACAGACAGAAGTCTGATCACTTTCATGTGACATTTAGCTTGGACGTCACGAAGGATTTTAAATCGAAGTCCAGTGTGATGTGCAGGAACATGAAAGCAATACCTCCTGATCAATTCAAATCAGATTTACATGCTGCGCTATCAAAGCCGCATGAGAATCTGGACAGGACTAGTGAACACCTTTGTGAAACACTATCTTCACTCCTAGACAAGTATGCCCCTTCAAAGCCGAAGAAGATGCGCCAGAAACCTAAAACACCTTGGTACTGTGAAGAAGTACGCCTAGCAAAACAGCGCAAACGCACTGCAGAACGTAAATGGAGGAAATCAAGACTAGAGGTGGACAGACAAATCTACAATCACACTCGAAACACTGCACACAACATGGTGAGACAGTTTCGGACTAACTATTATAACAGGGTTATTGAAGATAATGCTGACAAACCAAAGGCCTTATTCTCTACTCTATTCACCTTGATGGGTAAGACGGATGAGAATGTTCTTCTACCTGGTATTGATGATGTCACTCTGGCAAATAATTTCTGTGATTTCTTCACAGATAAGATAGCGAAGATCAGAGCCAACCTTGACCAAGCTACACACCCTACAAATCATACAAGCCACAAAGGAGAGAAACTACAGACTTTTCGACCATTTTCGGAAGCTGAGATCTTAAAGGTTATTAAAGATTCTAAACCAACCAGCTGTGAAATTGATCCAATCCCGACACCATTGCTGCTGGACTGTCTTGATGTTCTCCTGCCAAGTATTACCGAGCTCGTTAATACTAGCTTACGTAGCGGACAGGTACCCAGTTCATTCAAAACAGCAATCATCAAGCCGCAGTTGAAGAAGTCAAATCTTAACCCCTGTTTACTGAATAACTACAGACCTGTGTCCAATGTGTTATTCCTCTCGAAAATTCTAGAGAAGGCAGTGAAGATACGTTTGCTTGAACACATAGACAGACACCATCTCTTGGAGAAATTTCAATCTGCTTATAAGGCATTCCACGGAACAGAAACAGCACTGAATAAGGTCCTAAATGACTTGTGTAAGAGTGTTGATGATGGTGGATTAGCTGTACTGGTCCTGTTAGACCTTTCAGCCGCGTTCGACACAATTGACCACCAGATATTGTTAGGGCGGCTAGAATCTGAGTTTGGCATCTGCGGTGCATGCCTCTCATGGTTCTCCTCATACCTAGAAAACAGGAAGCAGTGTGTGATCATCAATAACGTGAAATCAGAGTACAAAGATCTCACGTGTGGTGTTCCACGGGGTTCTGTTTTAGGACCAGTGCTTTTTGTAATGTATACATGTCAGCTTGGGCGTCTGGTTGATGAGTTCAGCATTCCACATCATTTTTATGCGGATGATTCCCAGCTGTATGAAAACTCTCGCTTGACCCCTCTAAACAGTTGAAATCAGTTTCGAATCTTGAAGACTGCATCGATGACGTCAAGTCGTGGATGTTAAGCAACAAATTAAAACTTAACGATGACAAGACTGAGGTTTGTGTAATTGGACCACAAACTAGACTCAAGCAGCTTCTTTTCAGTCAAGTCTCTGTAGGCGAATGTGAGGTTCCATTTTTACCTGTTGTTACTAATCTTGGCATCAAGATTGACTCTTCTCTCACAATGACTGATCATGTCAACCATATCTGCAAGGTGTGTCACTATCATCTCAGAAATATCAGTATCCGGCATCTCCTGACACAAGATGCTGCCGCCACCCTTGTAAGATCCCTAGTACTCTCCAGGTTGGATTATGGAAATAGTCTTCTTGTGGGCACCACAAAGGAAAATATATCACGACTACAAAGAGTGCAGAACAATGCAGCCAGGATTGTAACCAAGAAGCGTTTGAGACATCACATATCCCCTGTACTTCGGTCTCTTCATTGGCTTCCATTTGACAAGAGAATCAATTTTAAACTACTGACACTAGTATACAAATGTGTTCAAGGTAATGCGCCTTCCTATCTCAAGGACTTAGTCACGCTATACACCCCAGGAAGATCTCTAAGATCCAGTGACAAGTTACAGCTTGTTGTCCCACGCTGGAACATGAAGTCCTTTGGCGGGAAATCATTCCAATGGAATGCAGCAGTTTATTGGAATTCTCTCCCGCTCAGCTTCAGAACATCCCCAACAATTGACACCTTCAAGTCGAGACTAAAGACTCATCTTTTTTAAAATAACTAAAGAATGTTACATCTCCCCAGAAACTGTATTGTATGTTAGCGCTTTGAGCATGCTTTATTGCGTGGAGATCAGCGCAATACAAGTTGTCTTATTATTTCTTTTGGCTGTTCCCTAAAAAAGGGAGGGCACATCTCTTTATGAAACCATCCTTTGTACCGCTGCCTACATATGTAGTTTTGTCTCTAAAGAATGTCTTTGATCTTGTTTGGCGGTCTGTATGCTGCTGGGATATTGTTGGGGTCACAGGAGAAGGTGAGATTGGCTGTCCATCATTATAGCAGTGGGATGTTCGTTGGTCCTCAAGTACTTCCAATGATGGATCCGTCGCTCTGATTCTGTTGTTGTGGTTCATTGGTGTCGCGCCTTTGTTCTTTTTCATTTCCTTTTTTAGGGAACAGCCAAAAGAAATCATCACAGTCGACTGCAACGAACCACAATCAGCCCCCAAGGTAATCAATCTTTCTTCATGTGAACTAACTGAAACTCAGATCAAAGTTCTAAAATAAGGTTTGAAATCTCACTTATATTGGCCAAACAAGCAATCTTCAAGTTAGGGTAAGGGTCCACAAACAACAAATAAATGACCCTTATCTCCGTCACCTAAAGGTAAGCAAACATATAGCAGATTGCAACAATGGACCATTTATCATCTTCCCGTTCTATAAAGTATTTTCCAAATCAGACAATTCAAACTTAACTTTAGAAACCAAAGAAGCATTTTTTATCAAAAAATACTGCCCCTCACTTAACAGTTAGGTCACAGAAGGAAGTGATTACCTGTAAATACATGCCTGTGTCTAGACAGACTCATTAAGCCTCACAAGGTTGCATTGTTCTAGAGTCACACCCAATTAGTGTGCTCGAGGCAATTATGACGTGCATGATTATCGAACAATGACCATGTCTTACTGCCATGTAAGGATATTGATGTTGTAATTATTTATTGTTCTTGTTCATGTATATATATATATGCGATCTTCCATTTGTCTTAACATACTGGAAAAGACCGATATACTGGTCAAATAAACTTCTTCATAGTTCAAGTAATATAAACATAAAAAACAAAGGCTGGAAATGTTTCTAAATCCCGACCGGTTTCACACTATTCAGTGATCATCATGGGGTCTTTATGACGTTGTCATCCTATGACGTCACAGAACAAAGGTCGCATAACTCAAACAATGCGTACCCACATATTGGTGACGTCATCTGCATACATTCATGACATATATATACAAAGCAGTTTGGAAACAGTTAAATGTGCAGTATTAGGTGAAATTAATGTTGTTTAATCGTGGTTTAAAGACTCTGATGAAATAGTTTTCTTTGATTTTTCTCTTTTCATCGCTGTCTGACATGACTTTGTAGAATGGGAATATTTTAAAATTTGGAGTTTTATTCCCGCCGCATCTATCTATATGTCGACTCAGTGGAATGTAGCGGCAGGAGGGGTCCCTTATTTGTTGTTTGTGGACCCTCACTCTTGATCTGAGTGTATCTCTCGCTTGTCCAATATAGTCCTCGCCACATCCACTGCATTTGATAACATATATCAAGTTTTGCGACGCGCATGTCATGTTTTCCCGTACTTGGAATAAATGGCCACTTTTGAAAGTATATTCTTTTCCTTGTAATAAATACGGGCAAGTACCACAGTTTGGTCTTTCATACCTACTAATTGATTTGTAATCCTGGCTTGACTGATCAAATTTAGCCCTGGTCAATATTTGTTTTATACTTCGGCTCTGCCTTTTACTTTTAATAAGGGATGCCTGTGAGAGTTTGTCTTTTAAGGTATCACATTTCTGCAAGGGTTGGAGCGTTTCTTTTAGTTTGGTGAATATTTCAGGGTTTCTAGGGTTAAATGTTGTTACAATGGTAGTACCTTTTCGTATACTTCTTCTCTTATTTTAAGGAGATCATTCCGATTTTGCCGCCTAGCTTTGCAAAGGGCGTCATCAATGATTTGCCTTGGATAGTGTCTCTGTATTAATAGATCTTTTAGTTCATTTAGTCTAAATTCTAAGCGATCTGAGTTTGAAACTATCATGCGTATTCTTCTAGCTAATGAATATGGTATATTGTTTTTTGTATGTCGTGGATGACAGGAGTTAAAATCCAAATATTGCTTAGAATCAGTTGGTTTATAGTACACATCCGTTTCTACAACATTGTTCGAGATGGATACTTTCACATCTAAAAAGATGACGTCACCAATATGCGGGTACGCATTGTTGAGTTATGCTACCTTTGTTCTGTGACGTTTACCTTTTAGACAAAAAACAGGCTAGATGAATTATACGTCCAACGGTAAAAGTCAACAATGCTCCTGTAAAAAAAAATTTCTACACAAACATGTTTAATAATGGAAGAAAGAAAGCATCAATCGAATTTCATATATTTAAGATACCTGTATATTGAATGCATCCACATCTGTCCTTGTCAAACACATGGTTATCTGGGCAATTTTTCTCAAAGCTACGTCCGGCTATGCGATAGATGTACTTGAAGTTTTTATTCGGAACAACAGCATAGTTACACCCTGAAAGGAAATTAAACTGGTAAGTTTTGAATTAGTACAGTTTATGTTCTAAACTTATGTCTACTTTGTCAAATATGTTCACAAAAGTGTTTCAGTTTGGAGAATTGGACATATCCTGACTCGATTCAGGAGAAAACATAAAACATACAGTTAAAAAACAACTATTATATCCATGTTGTAAACAATTAATATGAATTCATAATGTGAATTAATAGGAATGCTCCTGAAAATTTCATCGCTAAGTCACCAATTTATCTAGATATATCGACTTAGTAATGATATTAACAATATGGTATAACAGTTTATTGAGGTTAAGGGCTGCAATCATCGTTGATGTCATTTAAGTTTTAACAGATGTTATTCTAAACCTTTTCAAGATCACATGTTTCATGATAATCATGATAGGAACTTTTGGAAAAAGTATGCGCATGTTGGTAATAACTAATAATTAAGTATCCTCCCAATGTATTCATGAACTTACCGTCTACTGCATCGATTGTTGCAGAGTTGGTGAAAGACTGACCACTGAATAGTATAAGAAGTAAGAGTCTAGTATGCATCTTTCTTCACGTCCTATAACAGATAGAAAAAATACATATACTTATAACATGGTTATATTTGGGATAACACTACCTTCAATAGTACAAATTCTTGTAAACTCACGGGCGAAAGAAACGGTACCACTTTAGATTTGAAATAACAAACAAAATCAAACTCAGATTCAAACCCGACCACATGAAAACACATCGCCCAAACATAACAATGATTGTTTCATATTGAACGGTGGTATCAAATGCATGATTTTCTCAAATTGTGGTTTTCGCCTTTTTCATGCAAAGCAAACATGACCCATGCCCGACGGGTATAAAACCACTGCGAATTGGTTGTTAGACACCCACTTTGTGAAAAAAACATTTGAATAATGGCAAGATTAACTTTACAAGAACGTGAGCGAGCTATCGGGATGATTGAAATGGGAGCTACCCACACCATTGTTGCAAGAACGTTTGGCTGTCACCGCACAATTGTCACAAGACTAATGCAGTGTTATCATCATTCCGGACAGACCTCAGACAAGCCAAGATCAGGCCGACCAAGAGTCACAACCCACCAGGAGGACCGATACCTGCGAACGTTACACCTCAGGAACCGCTGCTTGACTGTGACGTCATCGGCTTCAAATGCCCTGGGCCACTGGCTAAGCAGACGCACAGTGTCCAGACGTCTTAGGTCCCATGGCATCAGGGCATACAGACCGTTCCGGGGACAGCGGTTGACAGGTGAACAGCGCCAAGGAAGAATGAGATGGGCAAGGACGGTGTTATGTTGGCAACGACGTCAGTGGCAGAGGGTGCTTTTCTCTGACGAAAGTCGGTTTTGTCTCCTCATAGCAGATGGAAGAGTACTGTTTATCGCCGTCGGGGAGAGAGAGCAG
The DNA here is from genome assembly GCA_936450465.1 of Gibbula magus. Taxonomy (NCBI): domain Eukaryota; kingdom Metazoa; phylum Mollusca; class Gastropoda; order Trochida; family Trochidae; genus Gibbula; species Gibbula magus. Next base: position 49,015,410 of record OW388295.1, read on the forward strand.
CTGTATGTTGCGTTCAGGAAGTGGTGCCCTACGGGGGAGGAAATGTCATGGTTTGGGGAGGCATACCTGGTGAGGAGAAGACGCCGCTGGTTATTATGAATGGAAATCTAACGGCTCAGCGTTACGTACGTCCCGTCGTCTGTCCCTTTATTCGACAACAGGCACAAGGTGTGATCTTTCAACAATGCCAGATCGCACACCGCTCGAGTTACTCAACATTTTCTTGCTTACAACAAAAACGATGTTTTGCATTGGCCAGCATGCTCGCCTGACATGTCACCGATCGAACATCTTTGGGACGCTATGGATGTAGATATAGATGTAAGAGTTGATGTAGATGTATATGAAGGAGTTGAGTAAATGTTTATGAACGAGTTGATGGAGATGTAGATATTAGAGTTTATGTAGATATAGATGAACGAGTTGATTTACATGTAGATGTAAGAGTTTATGTAGATGTAGATGAAAGAGTTGATGTAGATGTAGATGAAAGAGGTGATGGAGATGTAGATATATGAGTTGATGTAGATGTAGATGTAGATGTAACAGTTTATGTAGATGTAGATAAAAGAGTTGATGCAGATGTAGATGAAACGCCGCAAGAAAACTGCTACTATACTGACCAGTATACGTCTTGTCAACCACCCTAATTTCCTAGCGTATACTGATCGGTATATGACAAGTTTCCAAAGCTTAGGTAACTTCAGTATACCCAAGTATATGCTAGTATACCCCAATATACCTCAGTATACTCTAGTATAACCCAGTATACTCCAGTATACTAGAGTATGTGTCATAATTAATTACAAATGAAATAAACAAAATGGTTTGTTTATATAGGTGTTTTCTCTTAGCTTAATTATATCAGGTTGAACTACGCTAGACAAATTTTGTTTATGTCTAGGTTTTTGTCAGATGACAGAGTTGATAATAGCTATATATTCATCCAAATAAATAAAACTATTTTTACTTGATTATTTAAGCAGAACAAATGTAAACATGATCAGCAGAAAGGCATTATTAGAATTATGTATTTAATAGCAAACACGATATTTTGTATCCCTAGTGATAGGCATTGGATTTTAGCCACTGTATACTTATATCGGATTTAAATTCTGTGTTGAGTTAGTGTCAATTATGATCCTGGTTTGTCGTTACAGCATAAATAAATGGACTGTAGTATAAAATGTCTCATCATTGTATATATTATAAGCAAAATGTGTGAAAATGTGTGTGAACTTTATGATATATGGTAAATTGGGTAGAGCTCCACTTTATATAAAACTATTTCAACGTATGTTGTCGTTTTGGCATTAACTTAATGTGAACTGTAAGGAAAACTTAAAACTCTCACAAATCATGTATAAATGTGTTTTTATCAAATACCAACAGCACCCAAATGAAGTTCCATGGTTATGCTGTATTCAAACATTGTTTAACAATATTGGATTAAGTGAAATATTTGTTAACCCCTCCCTGTATTCTACACCCTAGCTGGTCTCTAGAGCAGGACAAATTTTTACTGATCAGTTTTATCAAAAATGGAGAGAAAACATTGAATACAGCTCTAAGGTCATCCTTTATAAACATTTTTAAAGATCACTTCAATTTGAACGATATCTATTACTACCAAAAGGGATCTCTATCCTATTTTTAAGATTCCGCACTTTAAACCATAATCTACCCATAGAGACTGACCGGTGGCAGGAAATTATCAGGGAGACACGTTTTTGTAAATTATGCAATCAAAATGTAATGGGAGATGAGTTCCATTATATCTTTAGATGTGAATCTCTTCTCCCAGCCAGATTTTTATATATCCCAAGCTCATTTCACCTGTATCCTAATGTATATAACCTATGTAAAATTTTCACACTTAAATGTAATAAGAATTGAAAAGAATGTCCAAATGTATAAATATCTTACAAAGTTTGTTAAGAAATAGTTAAGGCGCATGCCAATATGTATATTATGTTATTTTGTTTTTCTGCTCTTGTACCACCGTTGGTGTTTTTTGAGTGAAATAAAGATTGATTGATTGATTGTGGATTGATTGCTAAAGGCATGTCAAAATATTTATGAAGACGTCATTCTTATATATTTTATAGGTTGTTAGTTTTTGTCTCAATTCTTATTGGCTAACTTTAAATGCCCAACCAGACGCGCGAAACACATAGCCAGACAGACATATTGTTTATTTGCCTGTCGCCCGGTCGTTTGCATGTTTATACAACTAAATTCACACCTGTCAAGCTCCTCAACGCACAACTGGTCTCTCAGCTGAATACTAGCCTGAGTGGATTAAAGTTGTGTCCAAATGAATGCTAATTAAGCATTCATTGTCCCTCAAATGGGCAGACAATGTTTTAGTTGCGCCTATCTTTGGGCATTCGAAAAAGCGTTATATCAATAGCCAACATCAATAATTATTCATCTCATTTAACCATACATTTATATATGAAGAAGAACATGAGCTAAAATAAGATGGAACATATCACACAGACCAGGACATAGCTTCATGATATTACTGCATCACAGTTACGTTGGGAATTTTTAAATGGTGAGAACAAATGAAATAAATGTACATAAAAACAGGATATTCATGGTGAAGCAACAACGGTGCTGTTAAATAATCCAAAGAGTATAAATGAGATTAATCTTAATTAATTTATAAAATTCATAATAATGGAACACCTGTTGGCGTTTTATGTGAAATAATTTGTTTTAAATTACGCGAAATAATATAAATATAAACAGACAATATCTATACAAAACAATATGATTTGGTAAATTTTGCTTTTGTTAAGACTTCACTTCACAAGTACAAACATAATGTACAAATAGCAGACATGACAAAGATAATGAATAAACAACAAAGTATGTGCATAACAAAACTAAATTACATAAGGCTAGCAGTTACTTTTCGTTGCTTTTTTGCTTTTCTATTTTCTTTAGACTGCCTTACCTGATGAAATCGCTAGGTTTATAAGTATTTATACAATTATTTTATAGATAACGATCTCCTAACTAACCTGCAATCAGGATTTAAACCAGGGGACTCGACAGTTAATCAATTAACATATCTCTATAATGTCATATGTAAAGCATTGGATGAAGGAAAAGAAGTCAGAGCTGTCTTTTGTGATATAAGTAAGGGGTTTGATAAAGTTTGGCATAAGGGACTCATCCAAAAGTTAAACATGTACGGTGTAGATGGTAAATTCCTAAGTTGGATTCAAAATTACATTGGACAATAGAATTCAATCAGTAGTTATAAATGGATGCGAATCGGAACCCAAGGAAAATAAAGCAGGTGTACCCCAATGATCTGTTCTTGGACCACTATTATTCTTGATATATATAAACGACATCATTGAACATATTTGCAGACGATACTTCACTTTATATAAATGTTGAAGACAGAACAATCGCGGCGTCAATTTTGAATAAGGATTTAGGTGAAATCTCAACATGGGCAACAAAATGGCAGGTTAATTTTAATCCTGATAAAACAGAAAGTTTAACTTTTTCGCGTAAACTAAAAGCTAATGCAATCCAAGATTTAATGATGAATAATTCCTCAATTAGTGAAGTTAAGAGTCATAAACATGTAGGACTTACTTTACAAGAAGATTGTCGCTGGCATGAACAAATAACCGAAATGCTTCAAAAGATATCACCACTTGTAAATTGTCTAAGAAGTTTTAAATATCGATTGAATAAGAAAGTCTAAGAAACTATGTTTAAACAGTTTATATTGCCCAAATTTGACTATTGTGCTACAATATGGGATAACTGTTCTAAGGAACAAGCAAATTTACTAGAAAGTTTACACCTTGACGAACCATTTGTGGCGCTGTTAGAGGAACGAATCATAAAAAGATTTATGAAGAAACTTCAACTATTTCTTTGTTGGAGAGAAGGCATCGCCAAAAACTTTCATTATTTTATAAAATGTGTAACGGACTAACACCGAATTATCTTTCAGAGTTAGTACCTCCAACGCAAGTGGACATATCCGAACGAAATACGAGACACTCATTACTTCGACAGACAATTCAATGTAGAACCGAAACTTCTAATAAATCATTTTTACCCGATGTTGTAAGGAAATGGAATGAACTTCCTACAAATATTAGAAACGCTGAAACCTTAAATATTTTAAAAAGTCAACTTGACCATACGAATCATACTTTATTTTTGTATATATACCACGGAACTCGATTATGCCAGATTACCCATAGTCGTTTAAGATTACAATGCTCAGACCTGAATGCACACCGTTTCCATCGTTCTGTCCATCCTGATTCAGTTTGTTCTTGTGGTCATTCTATGAAGATCCATGGCATTTCTTTTTTGTATGTAAAAACTACAGGGACATAAGACATAATATGTATTTTTATACAAAAGGTTATGACATAAGGTGCATTCTTTTTAGTGCTGCACACATGTCGAAGGAAGAAAATTTAAAGATTGTTAAATCAGTCCACTCCTTCATAATTGACACGGGTAGATTTGGCAAAATCATGAAAGGTAAATAAATATGTAAATTTGATTATTAAATCATTGAACTGTTACGTCATCGGTCACATGTCACAAAGCTGTTTTTTTATGTTTTGTTATGGGGAAAGGCCTTAATATAAGCTGCGCTTGTTGGCCAATCCCCTTCGTCTTGTTATTTATGGCGAAATAAATATGTTTTAACCAAATCGCTAGGTTTTACAAATAAATTTGTAATAGGACGCATCGTGTATGAAGGTCAAAATCCTCAGTCGAAATAATCCCCAATGCCAATATCTACCATCACAAAATCACCAATGGTGAAGGAGTAGTTGGCCGTATTCAATATAACACAATTTAGAGGTTGTAATCATTGTTTCTAATATCTGTACTTTTTACTTTACATGTAACAATAAGTGTGATTTCATTCTCATTGTCATATGAAGACGTACATTCAGCATTAGTTGATATATCCATATATATTTTTACTTTAGATAAAATGATATGTAAATTACTACTACTACTATTAAGGATAAATTAACAAAGTTAAGTATACTTGTTATCTGTATTAACATGATTTAAACAGGAAAATGTATCCTTAAAATCCAAGTCAATACCATGCTCTTATTGTTTCTTTATATAGAAACTGTTACTTTTTTCCGTTCCTTTTTTCCTGTTACAAACAACAATTGTGGTGCTTTCAAACATATTTATTTTAAAGGCAAGGATTGGTAAACGGACTAGCAGTTTATCTTAATGGTCTTTAAAGGTGACATCGTGCTATTAAATGTGACATTCTGCTTGTATATTATATGATAAGCTCTCACTGTACTGTTGCATAGACTCCCACAAAATTAATGAAATTGCTTATGGGCACTAATAAATGATCTTCACCTCCAAATATGACATTAAGCTAATGTGGCAATGTGCTTGTATAGTTGTTAAATAAAAAGACTTGAAAACTGTTGCTTTTTTCCCTGTTACTTTTTTCCGAGCACCCAGTTTTACAGTCGAAAGTATGTCTCCATTAGAAAGTTAAAATCCAACGATATATTTTCGTTGTTTGAGATAGAGTACAATAAGTTAAATAAATTCGTCGTTCATTTTCCGTTTGAGTATTCCCTACGATTCAGCTTTTCACACTTATAAAAATGTTAATCCCTCCATGAAAAAACACCTGATATAAAAGGCAGACTGCTGTATGGCAATGTCATTCTTGCATCACGAAATGACAGGCAGAGGTTTTTAAAATACTGCAACTGATCAAAGACAAATCGGATTTATTTATGAAAACAACAATTTCTCAAACTCTTGTTCTGTTACTGATCAAAGACAAAAAGGGAATTATTTATGAAAATAACAATTTCTCAAAATTCACCTGATCTAAACTACTCTACAACACTCTATAACAAATATCATTGTAAGCCTACTCATTAGAAATAACATAATGATCAAAGACAAATTCTATTATGTTGGGGATTGTGTTCGTGTTGTTGTTTTTGGGTGGGGGGATTATGTCCACTGGGACTTTTGTCATAGGGGATTATGTCCTTGGGGAGTATGTCCAGTGGGGATTTTGTCCGTCCACCCCGCTGGTCCCCTTAAATCCCGAAAATATCATAAAGACTAAAATAACATTACATTTTGTTAAGTAAACTTGTTATCTGTAAATACTTAAATGCACTGGGATTTAATTCTGCCCTCTCGCCTACGCAGCTCATTTGACTTATGCTCAGCTTAAAGGTGCATCCATTGTGTTTCATAAAATTTTATTTGGCTTAAATATGTTCCAACTGACCACATGTGCTGTCTACAATACAAATAAATTCACTCAGCTTGCATATGTATCCCCAATCGCTAAATATATCATAATTACTAGTTTCCAATTAAAATTGAGTAACATCATTATGTATGTGCAGAAACCGAAACTGCACGTCCAATTTACATGCACAGTAGTTATGTGACCTATTAAACATTATCAACTCAAATTTATCTTCTTGTCTGTTATAAATAAGATTCCATAATTACGTTTTACTCATTGACGCGCGCCACACGCTGTGCATTGTCCGGTTTTCGATCAGAAATCACTACTTTTACCTTAATATCGTCAATTTGCTAAGTCAACTATAATCAAAATGGTAGTTTTCGGTAACAGTCGGTACTTCTCGATAAAGTAACACCATTTATAACGTTTGGAATATGTGACCCCGAACAACACAATGGATGTACCTTTAATTGAGCAAACGCTGTAGCTGTAAGAGCATTTCTCTCCTTAGAAATGATCAAAAAGAGAGATGATAAATTTCAGTCTCATCACACAAATTAAATACATACAATGGTACAAAGGTATACGATATGTAAAATGTGTCATCTTACCATTCAGGGTTACGAGAGAATATAACACATTAACATTTACGTTTTAAAAGATGTAATAATGCAAAGGTATAAAACAAAATAGTGAGAAATATACACGTAGAACAAGTTAAAGACAAAATATATAGTGCTTGTATATTCCACCATACTTTGTTAAACGTGTAAAATAAAAACAATCAGAAGTATTACTTCTTCATTATCAATATTTAAAATTTGTGTTGCTTGTGACAAGTCTTTAGCTTCAACATTTAAAAGGTATATATGTTATGGTCCCAGGCGTTGTCGAATTCTTCTCTGCCGTTTGCGCCTTAGTTGTAGTGATCTAAATTCCCCTCTGGTTGATATCTTGTCTGAAAATCGTGCCTGTTCTTGGGGAAACACTCTAGAAGATCCTTTTCATTATTTCCTTGTGTGTCCTCTATATACACCGTAATACATTCATGTCTAAACCAAAAGCCACCCGGACAAAAGCCACCCGGACATAACCCACCCGGACAAAAGCCACCCGGACAAAACCCACCTAGGACAAAACCCACCCAAATTTTATTTTATTATTAAAACAAACAAAAAAAACAGTAGTTTCATTTAGTGATATTTTTGCTCACTTGTTATTCTCTTGGTACACAAGTCAGGTAACACTCATTCAAAACACTTATCAAAACAATATTGTATTCGCTCACTTGTTGTTTTGTGTTGTGAGCTTCACTTCTCAAAAATATATAAAAAAAACTTATCATTATCATTTAAATCATAGAAGAGACTGTTACACTTTAAAGCAGCTTCAAACAAAGTAAAACGTAGATCATCATAAAAGTTACATTCCATTAAAAAGTGAAACTCATTTTTTACTACTACTACTACTACAACTACTTCTACCCTGCCTTGTCTCTGATGTTGGCTCTGACCTTTTGAACCTGTAGAAAGCAACAGGTTCATGAGAAAACTTGTAAAACACTTGTTTTTGATTGATTGATTCAATATGTTAAAGAAATGTGATGCATTTGATAATTGAAATATAATTGTTTAAAGTTAACAGTGGTAATAAATTAAATTTACATTACATTACATTACATTACAAGGGAGTGAAAATGGCTTTTGTGTGACTACCATATACTTCATCCGGTGTGGAGGATTTATTAATATATATTATTAAGGAATGAAAGACAAAGCTATGTTAATTCAATAATAGAAATACATATAACCTCTGACTGTTCATGGTCTGGAGCATGTGTGTCTTCGTGAAGTATGCCAACACACCGATCGTCCAACACCAATATCAAATTATATCATTTTATCAAAGTCATATTTTTCAAGTCATGATTTTCATCAAAGTCATGTTTTTCAAACTATTTTGTTTTATCAGTGTCAGTTGTTTTTATCAAAGTCAACTACTCAACTAATTTCTCACCAAAGTCTTTTTTTTTCATCAAAATATTATATAATAGCTGGGTGGTTTATGTCCTAGGTGGCATTTGTCCTAGGTGGTATTTGTCCTAGGTGGCTTTTGTCCTGGTGGCATTTGTCCGGTTGGGTTATGTCCGGGTGGCTTTTGTCCGGATGGCTTTTGTCCGGCTCCCAATACATTCAGCAGGTACTTTTGCCATAATAATATAACTGTACGTGCTATTCTAAGCGGTCACGAAGCTTTGTCACATAGTGAAAACGAATTGTTGATCAAATCTGTGTATCATACCAATCGTTTTTCATAAAGTTCGGTACCATATACTTTTATGTTTAACTACTGCGAGTTTACTAAACATGTGTATGAACTTCAATGTAATTCCAAATGTATTTACAAACTGATTTGTTTTAAGTTTGTTTTAGGAGAAGCATTCAAATAGGCTAGTGTATAGCCTGTTTGCTAATCCTTTTTTCCAATTTAACTTCTCATAATTTCTTGTACGTTATATGTTATTTGGAAATAAAATACTGTTTAAATCAACTATTACTTCTTTCCAAGCAAAAACAGTTACTTTTTTCTGCTATTTTTTTCCGGTTACCTAACAGTAATGTCAAAGCTTAGTTATGTTACCAATTTTATCAACACTGAAACGAATGTAAAATCAATTTCCTCAACATGCCATTAGTATCATACGTTTAAGCTATCTACATCGAATTTTATTTATTACACATTTCATTGAATTTACAATAAGTTCCTGTAACCATAGGCTCCTGAAAGAAAGAGGTAGACGATGTAAAAAAGGATGAAAGATTATGTTCATTTTGTACAAAGGCTATGTATGTTGCAAATGAGACTCATCACATACGCAGGTCATCTGCCTAGCTTCTAATACTTTCTTAAAATGTAGATGGACAATATTGTATTGTTATGTCTGTCAAAAGTTAAAATGTGACCATGTCTGGTATACAATGTACACTATATTGTATGACGTATATACTCGTTAAGTATATTCCTCAGAAATATGTGTTCGCCATAAAGTAAATATTATTAATTATGATGAACTGCACATCCCTTCTTCTTCTTTTTCTTCTCTTGTAGATTTTACGAGCGGTTTCCAGCGGAGCTTATTTCCCACTCGGGCCTTTAATAAAGTTTCGAAAGGTTTCCGAAGTCGTATAATTTGGATGCCACAGTCGAGAAGGGTTTTTTTTTTAGGAAATTTTTGAAATGTTGAAATTCGGAATAGCATAGTTTTGATTAAACCGGGGGTGGGGAGGGGGGAAGGAGGGGGAGGAGGTATGAGTTGTTAGGTTTGGAATAGAGTTTGTTTATGTTTTTAGATTCGGGCCAGGAGGTCCAAATCTTTGAGATAAGTGCCTAATGCTTGGAAGGTATGTTGGTTATTTTTTTATTTAATATTAGATCAATGTTTTGTGGTGGGATGTTGTTGGCCCTTAGAGTTAGGTTGAGTATTTGGCGGAAGGCCGCATACTGTGGGCATTCTGTGAGAATGTGGTGGATTGTTTCTGCTTGTGGGCAGTGTGGGCATGTGGGTGAAGCTTTTAGTTTGATTTTATGGAGATGGGAATTTAGTTTAGTATGCCCCGTTTGGAGCTTAAATATTGCCCTATCAATCATTTTGTTTTTGGAGTAAATTTTGTGTTTGCCTAGTGGTTAAGGGAGAATTTGTTTGGTATGGTAAGCATTGGTGGAGTTTGAATATTGCTTATGCCATGTCTGCTTTACATAAGATTTTGAAAGGTTTTTTGCCTCTTGTTTCGAATAGTAAAAAGGAAGTGAATTTGGAAGTTTAAGGCCCTCCTTTCCTGTTTTGTCGACTTTTTCGTTGCCAAATATGCCGACATGGGCTGGTACCCATAGGAGTTTTACTGCCTTGCCCTGATTGTTAAGAGATTTGATTTAATGAAGAATTTTGGAAATTAAACCAGGACGGTTTTTGGTAGATTCGTTTTTGAGTGCTTCTAAAGCACTGAGTGAGTCCGAAAGGATCAGAATTTTGTCCTGTTTTAAAAAAATTGTATGGCTTAAGGCAATTGCGATGGCCATAAGCTCAGCCTTGTAGACCGATTGGTCGTTGGGAAGCCTATTGGAGTATGAGGAAGGTTGTGGATGTTGGAAATGTATGCCTACATCTGTTGTGCGTGTTTCCGGGTCCTTGGACCCGTCTGTGTAAATGTGGCACCAGTCGGACCAGTGTTCCTGTATGTAGTGAAGTGCGGTTGATTGCACGAGTTGATTTTTTTGTTAAGAAGTTATTTTGCTGAGATGGAGATTTATTTTGGGAGCCGGAAGTGGGGGGATAGGGTGAAGCACCGAATATTTTGTGGGGAGTTTAATATGGCCCATCTCAGCTTGAGATATAAGAGAATTTACGCGATGAGAGCTGGGTGTGCGGAGTGGGTATTTATTGAATAAAGCTTTAAAGAATTTAGAAGGTATACTGCTAAGCATATCCCTTATAAGAGGGTCCTCTGAAGTTCCAGCCCAGAAGTTTAAGATGAGTTGGTCCCGTCTCGTTTCGAGGGGAATTTCACCAGTTAGGGCTTGGAGTGCTTCGAGTGAGGTGCCCTTTTGAGTGCGAGTGGCTTATTTTAATGCCTGGTATTGGATAGAATTAAGGGAGTTGATGAGAGTAGGTTTTAGGGAGTTATATATAGGAGCGCCGTAGTCCAATTTGGACCTTATTAGAGAGGTATAGAGTTAGAGTAAGGTTTGCCTATTTGCTCCCCAGCCTGTGCCGGAGATTGCTCTCATGACATTAAGGTCTTTCAAGCATCTAAGTTTAAGGTCTTTGACATGAGCTTCCCAGGTGAGATGCTCGTCAAAGATTAGCCCTAGTTTGTTTTGGTAGTTTATCTTGTTATTTTTTAGGTAAAGATTGGGGGCGATAGGGCGCATATTTTTATGTTTAAATACTACCCCTATGGATTTTAAGCATTTAGTTTAAAGCCCCATTTGTCGGCCCATTGGTCGACTTTATTTAGTTGGATTGGAGTAAGGTGGTAGAAGTATGGAGGTTGTTACAACGTGCCCATAGGGTTTATTTGGTTTAGGAATTGGGATTACTAAAGCTTCCTTCCAGTTGGTTGGAAGCTTGCCCTGTTGCCAAATGGTGTTATTAAGATTTAGGAGAATATTAAGGGTGGAGGGGGGTTGCTTCTTAATTATTTGGTAGGAAGTTAGGTCTAACCCTGGGGCCGTTCCCTTTTTCCTTGCACATCCCGGTGCAGTAATGATCTTGTTCATTCAGCCATAAAAATTAACGATAATAACGATTAAGTGCCGCTATTCTCATTCAGGTGTGAGTTGTCTCGACCATAAACAGTATGACATTACACACACCGACTACTGATCATCCAAAAACAGTGGTCACACTAAATAGACCTGTACCCCTTTGAGAAGGTGACCATAAAGCACCAAGAAAACATATTGCCCACACTTAATTATCGTTACATAATGTGTGGCTATTTAAACTGTGACTCTCTGTAAGTCCCTATCACTTCATAGATATATTCAGTTGCGACTTGAACACGTTAATCCTCCCTAGTTCCTGCAATTTATTCTACACAAGTGTTTACCAAGTCCTGAGGAATGGATTCCTATCAAAGGTACGTTGTAATGTCATTTCTCATGTCATTTTTTTTTTAAAACTCGATTTGTGATGTATTATGTATGAACTGGTTTTTAGATCGAGATACATATAACTTGAGATCGTAAGTTATAAGATACATTAGGCTGTCGAAATGTTCCAAATCAAAGTTTTGGTAAAAAGAGAGGGTCCGAAGGTTATTTTTTAGAAAGGAGATTCGAGAAGAGATTGCTATTGCAGGTTCCAAGTGAAGCTAATAAGGGTGATATTTATATTCATTGATTTGTAAAATCTAGCGTACATTCCTTAGAAAATAAAAAAAACAATGACAGTTGGAGAATGTAGAAAGACATTGTTGATTAAATAATTCATATCTAAAAATGTTGTGAATATTCAATCACTTCATCAATATTTGATTGAAAATACATCATTATTTATTGTAAATACGTGTCAAGATATATTTTGTGATAAGAAAGTGGATGTGTCTTATGAATAAAATAAATGAGAATTGATATATACTAAATATAACTAAATTATGGTTTAGGAAATAATGAAATTTGTTATCACAGAACACATGGAGTGTAAATGTAAACTTGATAAGGCATATTGATAATATAAACACTATTAATCTATGTCTTTTAATTATTATTCCTACAAATTAGAGAGATCATTTAGATAAAGGTTTCGTTTTGAAAAGCCGAATGCATTTAAACTCGATGATTTAATGTTGGATATATGTCGCTAGTCCGGTTACATTAGACATTTGACTAATCTGTGTTTATTATCAAGTATTCTGTGACGTAAGTGCATGGGAACACTAGACTAGAAGGTTTACTACCTCGTATTCTGCAAACGGCAGCACATGGGTTAATTGAAACAAACATAATACTTACAGCAGGATCGCAAAAATGGTTTTGATCGTGATTCTTGAGCACTTAGGTATTGCTATTACACATACGATGATAAATGTATTTAAGATAATAAAACCTCTCTGTTTTGTTCGATGTTATTTCGTTTATTCATATAGACAATACTTTCAAGTAAACAAAACACTAAATATTATTTCGAAGCGTCATCTACTTAGCAAGATATCGCGGTTCAAAGTGAGTATAATTGGCTTGCTAATATTCTCATTCTTCAAACAGTTTTCCGCAGCCACTCAGTGTAGCATAACCTTCGTTAGCGATATGATGTCATACACTGGAGTTACTACAATGGAATACTTAGGCGATTTGTCGTTTTCGTCGATGATTCGTTTAAAACATAGTAACAACTTTTGACATTTTCCGAAAGAATGGGTATTTGTGCGTCTGTAGGGGGTAATTTCGGGGATTTTGAAGCATTTTTCGATATTTAATCGCTGGTTTTAGTTTTGTTTGTTTCCCAATCGAGTGGAGTGTTAGGTTATTTTATAGGCGACAATTTTTTTGAAGTGAATAACTGACTGATCAAAAATAAAAAGGATCATGCAAATTTTTTTAAATTATAAACGTCAGCAGTAGTCTAAGAGAGAATTTGGACACAATTTGAATGGTGCTCCCCATGCAAACCGCGAAAAGCACCATCTCGATAACCAAGACCACCATCTCCTCCATTGAGTCCATAACCGTTCCTACACCTCCGGACTAATTGCACCACGCCTAACGTTTACCTTACACCTTATGCTAGCAAACCCTCCTTATGCTAACAACCCTCACCGCGAATTATTTACTCAATCCGACAGTGGTTATCTATTCATAGACTTATATCAACATTGTTATTAATATATACTCATAGTTAAACATAAGTCTTATGAAAGAGATTGCATGAAACCGAGAAACCCGGGAAACGAAAAAACAAACCAAATCAGATATATATTATATCAAATATGTCTAACAAAGAGGAATGCTGTTCATCAACCTCGGGTTGAGTAGAAACAAGGAATACAAGTAATTGTCACAAACATGGACACACAGCTTGTACCGAGTAGTGACATTTACATGTTTGATTCTGGTGTCTGGTGTCTGGTGTCTGCGTATTCCCCAAATGAAGACAGGTAACAGATTTGAAGACTCTAGGTACAGCAGTTCATGAGATATCATGCTAACAACATTTGACAATCAGTCTTGTAGTGACCTTGAAAACAATTTCAAGGTCAACCAAATCGACTGGTATCTGGATATTCCCCAAATGAAGACTGATACTAAATTTAAAACCAATAGTTCATGAGGAATCGCACTAACAACATTTTCAAAACTGGTCAAAGTCTCGCCCTGACCTTGAAAATGAGGTCAAGGTCACCGAAAACTTTTCAGGTCTACGTATTCCACAGATGAAGACTGGTACCAAGTTTGAAGACTCTAGGTCGAAGGGTTCATGAGATATCGCGCTAACAACATTTTCAAAACTGGTCAAAGTCTCGCCGTTACCTTGTAAATGAGGTCAAGGTCACCGAAAACTGTTCAGGTCTGCGTATTTCCCAGATGAAGACTGGTACCAAGTTTGAAGAATCTAGGTTGAGCGGTTCATTAGATATCGCGCTAACAAGAAGCGTGACGGACGGACGGACGTACGGACGTACGGACGTACGGACGTACGGACGGACGTACGGAGCTGAATACTATGTCCCCCGCTCCGCGCTTCGCGGCGGCGAGGGACAATAAATAGGTAGCCTTAGCATTTCCTTCTAAAATGCAAGAGATCATTTCGGAGGAGAAGTAATCATTTCAACATCTAACAAATGGACTACTTCGAAGTCAACGTGTTTGACATCTGCAGACTCGTAGAAGAATTATTGATAGTTACGGTATTCCAGACTCATGGGGAAGCATTAAATTTGTTATGTATTCCAGAACACGGATTAGAAAGACACTGTATTTCAACAAGTTGAGAGAGTGATTGTTAAATGTTATCCATGGATGATATAATAATAATCGTGGAACACAAGTGTAATGTTTCCTATTTGGAAGAACATTTATTCCAAGCCTATATGAAGATATGTTTACACTTTTTAGAAACACAATCTATCTTCAGAGAAGAAGCAGAAGACGTATACATAAGGAGAATTGTGCTAACATCGCTAGACGACACGAAGTTATGAGACATTGGAAAGAAACCATACAACTCTCACCAAGTTTGAGATTGATATCACTATTGTACCTGTTGAAATACGAATGTCGTGATTATCGAGACACTCAATCGAAAAACGATGAGTGGATGAGGAGAATTGTGAATTGTGAATTGTGTTAATCATAATCAGAAAAAATGGTAAGCAAGGAAATATTAAGAAGGAGCCCATTACAACCCTTGTAATGAGGGAGGATTTGGAGGGGCTCAGAAGTTTATTAAATCACTGCAAGCTACGCACCCTAACTTAAAACCGTATAGACTTTTAAAATGGCTGCAAAAACAGGATGCCTACTCTCTACATAAGAACCCGAAAACTTTCAAGAGAAATAGAGTCGTAATAGGCGGAAACAGGATTCAGCTAGACGCCGATCTATGTGACACGAGCAACATCGCGGAATACAACGACAGTGCAAGATATATTCTCATTCTGATTGATTGTTTTTCGAGATACGTTTGGTGTGAAATTATCAAAGACAAATCAAACAGCTCAAACAGTAACAGGTGCTATGAATAAGATATTAAGGGGTATGGATAAACCTTCATTTCTACTGAGGACGGACAAAGGAAGCGAATTCAGAAAGATCCAAAAGGTTTATAAGAAATTTCACGTCAAACACTTCTCAACTCAGAACTCTGATATCAAAGCTGGATACGCGGAACGCTTCATTCATACTTTGAGGACAATGATGCACAGATCTGATCTGAGCAAGATCTGATTTATAACTATAATTATTGTCAGTATAGTGGATTGAACGGAAGGCTCCTTCATATATCAACCCCAAAAACGAGGCTCAGGTATGGTTGGAATCTCATCCTCTCAAGCTAACTACTACGAACGATGTCACCTCAGATAAGGATAGATTACCCTCCAACAAACAGCGATATAAAAAAAAGAAATTAAAATTTAAAATAGGAAATTACATGCACGTTTCATTGATCAAGAGAACATTCGAGAAAAAATACGAACAGAAGTGATCTGAGGAAATATTTAGAATAACCAAACGCAAAGTTAGAGACAATGTACCTATATATTGGATTGAAGACTTACAAACAGATCCCATAGAAGGAACGTTCTACCAAAAAGAATTACAGAAATATCACCAAAACTGAAGAAGTTGAATGGCGTATAGAAAAAGTGATTAAAAAGAGAACGCTGAAGAAGCGATGTAGCGAGAGGAAAATCAAGCAAGTGTACGTCAAGTGGTTGAATTATCCTAAGAAATTTGACTTGTGGATAGACGCAGAACAGGTAAAAGATATATAAAATAAGGGAAAACAACTATGGAATGGATCATGGCCACAAGCATGGATATAATCTGGTTTTTGCTGAAACAACCTGATGGTGCTGATGATGCTGATGCTGATGCTGCTTATGATGATGATGTGGATGATGTGGATGCGGATGATGTGGATGCTGATGATGCGGATGATGCTGATGCTGCTTATGATGATGATGTGGATGCTGATGATGCAGATGGTGATGACGCGAATCCAAATGATGCGGATGGAGCTGATACTGCTTATGATGATGATGATGATACGGATGATGTTGATGTAGATGTGCGGATGCGGATGCAGATGCTGATGATGCTAATGTGGATACTGATGATGCGGATAATGAGGATGATGCTGATGATGGGGATGCGGATGATACATGAATGTTTCAGCTGCTGATCATGATGGTGGTGGCAAGGCTTTATAAATATATATTTCTCCCTACCTTCTTTCACTTCTTTTAACAGATAGCGCCAGAGAGAGAAGGGAGGGCGAGTGTGTGTGTGTGTGTGTGTGTGTGTGTGTGTGTGTGTGTGTGTCTCCATCATCATGTATAAATGTACTGCCTGTACTAAAGTCTATGCCTGGCCACATAACTTGACGAGACATACACGAGTTAAGCATGGGCAAGATAACAATCCATCAATACTGAACCAAAAGCTACAACAAGAAAAGAATGACTTTGAACAACTTAAAAGAAAGGATCATCAAGGATCATCAATTAAGATTTTCTATCACCCATTTACGTGTTTGTGTAGTGGACCCACATCGTCAGGTAAGACATAGTTAATTAAACAGATGTTAAAACATGACAACATACAACCCAAGCCACAACGTATTCTATGGTTGTATAAACATTGGCAACCTCTTTATGAGGAAATTCAAAGGTCAATGACTAATCCTCAGGTGGAATTTTTTCAAGGGATACCCGTTGGTTCAGACCAAAAACATTTCTGAACGTCAAAATGAGAAACCTTATCATTCTAGACGATCTGATGTCAAGTGCCAGTAAAGATCAACGAATCAACGACTTATTTACAGAAGGTAGTCATCATAGGAATCTCTCCGTCATTGCTATCAATCAAAGCTTATGATCACACACAGCGTAAAAACTCATCACATTATTATGATACTTTTAAAAAATCCAATTGACAAACAAATAGTCCAAAACCTTGCCAGACAAATGTACCCAGGAAACGCAGACATATTCATGAAAAAGTATACAGAAGCCACATAGGTTCCTTATGGCCATTTATTTTTGGATTTGAAACCGTTCACGGCAGAAGAGGATCGCCTTTGCCCAAATGCACTAAACAACACTTGTGAAAAAGACGAGAGCGCAGAAACAGCATCTCATTTCCAACTTCAGTGGTCGTCGGAAGGAGAAAAAGAAGAAGATATGCAGTCCTGTGATGACTGCAGTCTTGTGTTTGGCGATGTACACGATCTACAGAGACATGTGAAACGATGGTGTCCAGAAGGTAAATCTTTGAACAAACGGAAATTGGAAATTGATGACCAGGAACCTGTCGCTAAGAAACTGAGTAAAATTAACAATATTGCCCAGACTGACACCGATGAAGTAAGGTATTTCACAATGTTGACAGGAAAAACCTGAAAAGAGAACGAATCCAAATGGCGGGTAAAATATGACAAGTATGTACAGGAAGGCTTGTCAGAAAAAGCTGCTGAGGCCAAAGCAGAAAGGAGGACGAGGATCTTAGAGTTTTTATGAATAACTATGCCAGATTTTTAAAGCATTTGTTTTGGTTGGAACATGAAGCTACGCACAATAGCATGTTTGAATACATTCAGCAGTTGATTGACAGTGGGACAGGTTTAGAAAAGGCAATTAAACAGCTTTAGAAAAGAAGAAAAGTGAATTGGTGGTCTGGTTTGAGACTGACCTTGGTGGTCTGGTTTGAGACTGACCTTACCGGGTACCCAAACAGCTGTAGAAAGAACCTATTTACAAGATTGCAGACCAATATCATCCGTATCTGGAGGCAATCCCATAGAGTTCACATAGGAGGGGTTGGAATATATATAGATCTACGCAGATCCGTGATATACATGAAATGTAGGATTGCGAAAGAACACTGAACGCATTTAACGGGAACGGCCGAGTGTGCTCCCGAAAATTTATTGATGCACTCGATGTTTAGTCAGGTAGACGTTAGACTGGGAAACTGATAACCTCCAATAATAGTCACTACCCGTACAAGGCTATCATACAGACCATACTCAACACTAACGAGGTGAATGCCAAATCCAAGATGACCTCCCAGCTCTTCTATCAGGACACAGAATCAAAGATGGACGTCACCGACCAAAATGGAGACACCCTCGGGTTTTTCGAAAGATGGAAGATAGCTGGTAACAGTAAAAGCTTTGACATGGCAGGCGTGCTGTTGCACAACATGTTTAACATCGATAGATACATTCTGAATCCAGTGGACGTGCAAGTCAAGCTCTACAGAACCAGCCCAAAAATTCGCTTTAATGGCTACCAAGACAGACGAAAGTTACAGCATAAATATCGAGGACATCGTTCTGAAGGTGATGAAGGTCAAAGTGAATCATGGAGTCATATGGGGTCACAACAACGCTCTATCCACCACGAAGGCAAAATATCCCTTCAAACGAACCGAGGTGAAAATGACGTCTATACCAGCCGGTCAAGTGTCTCTGACCTACGACAACATCTATCAAGGGGCTCGACCTAACAAAGTGGTGGTGGGTTTCGTATCTTCAGGGGACTCGACCAAAAACCTATATAACTTCGCCAACTACGACTTTACTCAAATAGGATTGTACTGCGATGGTGAAAGTGTAGGCAAAACGAGTCCGATTAAAATTAATTTCAATAAATCGCAAGGGCAGACCATTATCCCACCATACGCCAACCTATTTCGATACAATGACACTTGGTTTGTTAATGATGGTGACCCACAAGGTATGAGCAGTGTGTATTTAAATCGTAAAGAATTTGGCTCTGGCTATGCTCTATACGTGTTCCAGATAGAACCCACTTTTGGACATGCAAACGACAGAACCTACTTAACATTAAAGAAGAAAGGATCTATAAGACTAGAAGCAGAGTTTGGAAAAGCTTTGACGGAAATGGTTACGTGTGTAGTGTATGCAGAATTGGGGGGCAGATTTCAAATCGGGAAATCTAGGAACATTATTGTGTAAAGAGAAGATAGATGGGACGCAGATGGGATGCATCATAGATTGCGATCAGGTCTTAAGAGATGGCATTATAGGAATCTATGCTAGAGATGAACTATCCTGGCAACTTTGCGATGTTATGCTCTAAAAAAGTATGTCATCACCTTGTGCAATCATAGTAAACACTGATGACAGATCATCTACTGGGCAACATTGGTTCGGTCGCTATAGCTCCAACAACGCTGTAGAACTTTTTGACTGGATGAACGGAGCCTCCATTAGCCATAGCCGGAGAGAGGTGCAATGCTTTATAAGAGATGTATCAGGAAGAAAACAGAAAAACATAATATCAAATAAATTTAAGCTTCAATCTCCTAACAACATAACGTTTGGATAGTACGTAATTTATTACCTGTTGTTTCGATGGAGAGGATTTTCGATGGACCACATAATAGACACTTTTTCCAAAACAAATCTCGAACTGAACGGTCGTTATGTTTGGCGTTATGTACACAAAAGATATCCGCTTTGTTTGAAATAATGGACTGGTATGAGGAAGTTACATGCATTACTCTATCTAAAATATATACATTATATATCTATTATTTAGCCCAAACGTATTCATTAAAAATGTATCTTTATCATGTTATGTGAAATAGTTATCTCAATTGAGAACATGATAATAGCAGGTGACTGGTTTATAATTAGGTCTTCAAGACGTATGTCTGGAAGACCTATTGTTATTATCCGGTTTTTAGGTCTTCAAGACGTAAGTCATGAACACGTATTGTTATTATCCTGGTTAGGTCTTCAAGACTACGTCTGGAAGACCTATTGTTATCATCGTGTTATTTTGTATTAGGTCTTCAAGACTAAGTCTGGAAGACCTATTGTTATTATCGTGTTTTTTAGGTCTTCAAGACGCATGTCTGGAAGACCTATTGTTATTATCCGTTTTTTTAGGTCTTCAAGACTACGTCTGGAAGACCTATTGTTATTATCGTTTTTTTTTTCGTTTTTTTATATTATTTTTTTACCCTTTTTTGTCCAGAAGATTCCTGCTTAACCCTTTGACCGATTTTCATGAACCTTTCAGCGAAGATAGTCTGTAACCTGAACTGGTGCACTACGCAGCCCGATTTTGGATTTTCGACTTCTTCAGCGAGTTATCTCCCCTTGAAGTAAAAACTTTATACCTTAATATCTCGAGAACTAATCAATATATTTGCATAAAACTTTCACCACTATGTGGGTAACAACAGTTTTCGGCCGTAATAATAGATTTTTTGCTATTTCGATAAAACTGAAAATTTTGTTAACTTTCGCGGTTTTGAGGGTACGCGTCTTTGAAAATCTTCTCCTAATTCACGGCAATATATACAGCTATGTGTGATAGCTCAATTTAAAGATAAATGAATTCCCCAGAGGACTGTTTTGGCCGAATTTTGAATTTCTTCCTAGAATTTTTAAAATATGTCCTTGAAAATGGTCATTTTTAAAAAGTGTGTTTTTCTGCTATATGTTCAAAGGGGCACAACTCTGTTACTAATGAACGTATTTCAGAGTTACTGAGTGTCATCTCTTTCTCATAACTAGTTTAACAATTTCATAACATATCATTATCATATAAAAGTTGATAGTTTCGGCACAATTTGGACATATTCCCAAAAAAGTAAAATTTTGTGATTTTAAGACTTTACGAGGGCTACTTTCCTAGTAGAATTGTTGATCGTAAACCACTGACGATACCATTATGTTTGATAGCTCATTTTGAATTAGAGATATCATGTATTAAAGACAATACATTTCAATCATGTGTCTGTCATAGTTCATGTGTGACTGGTCATAGAATATTGTCATTTTTCGAAAATCGGCCATTTTCATCAAAGTTCAAATGCTCACAACTGCTTAACTAATTTGGATATCTAAATTTTATTTAAAGCTCCGGATGCACAAATTCAAGAACAACAACGTTTCTGTTGAACCCTTTCATCAAAAAGTTCATAGTTAAGCTCCGAATATCGTAATCGTTGTGTAGGGGTCAAAATTTAAGCATTTTTGAATATTTTCTTGAATATTCAGAAGAATATAACGCATTACCTATTAATGCAATCTTAATGATGATTACATCTGCCTTAGTGGAAATTAAAGCACAAGTTTTTCTATGTAACACCTTAGTATGAAAATATTAACCATTTTGTCCGAATCGTGAGAAAGATCATGTAGGGGTCCATTAATAAGCGATTGTTTCATTTTCAAAGGGTCATTGTCTTTGGAGATTTTTTGTAAAAAAAACTACTAAAGATAGAGACATGTTTGATAGCTCGTTTTAAAGCAGAGAAACTGATGAATAACCGAGAGTCCAACATGAAGTTCAAGGTCAAGCATAAGTCTTGAAGACCTAAGTATTGCCTTGGCAATCCTAGTTCTTTATTATTATTTGTACGTTTATTGTGCGCGCTATTCTGAAGTAACGGCTGAGTCGATTTTCACGAAATTTTCAGGGATAATAGCCTATGACAAAAACTAGCCTTGTACGTCGGCCGAATTTTTATTTTCGACTTCTTTCTCGAGTTATCTCCCCTTGAAGTCAAAACTTTAAACCTCAATAGCTCGAAAACTAATCAAGATATTTTAATAAAACTTTCACCAAAATGTGGGCACAAACATTCCTCATCGATTAGGCCTATAGTTTTTGGCCGTAATAATAGATTTTTTGCTATTTCGACAAAAATGAAAATTTTGTCAACTTTCGCGGTTTTAAGGGTACGCGTCTTCAAATCTCTTCTCCTAAATCACGGCAATACATACAACTATGTGTGATAGCTCATCTTAAAGCTAAATGAATTTAGAAAAAAGTGATCATGCCCGAATTGTGAATTTCGTCCTAGAATTTTTAAAATATGTCCTTGAAAATTGTCATTTTTAAAAAGTGTGTTTTTCTACTATATGTTCAAAGGGGCACAACTCTGTTACTAATGAACGTATTTCAGAGTTACTGAGTGTCATCTCTTTCTCATAACTAGTTTAACAATTTCATAACATATCATTATCATATAAAAGTTGATAGTTTCGGCACAATTTGGACATATTCCCAAAAAAGTAAAATTTTGTGATTTTAAGACTTTACGAGGGCTACTTTCCTAGTAGAATTGTTGATCGTAAACCACTGACGATACCATTATGTTTGATAGCTCATTTTGAATTAGAGATATCATGTATTAAAGACAATACATTTCAATCATGTGTCTGTCATAGCTCATGTGTGACTGGTCATAGAATATTGTCATTTTTCGAAAATCGCCCATTTTCATCAAAGTTCAAATGCTCACAACTGCTTAACTAATTTGGATATCTAAATTTTATTTAAAGCTCCGGATGCACAAATTCAAGAACAACAACGTTTCTGTTGAACCCTTTCATCAAAAAGTTCATAGTTAAGCTCCGAACATCGTAATCGTTGTGTAGGGGTCAAAATTTAAGCATTTTTGAATATTTTCTTGAATATTCAGAAGAATATAACGCATTACCTATTAATGCAATCTTAATGATGATTACATCTGCCTTAGTGGAAATTAAAGCACAAGTTTTTCTATGTAACACCTTAGTATGAAAATATTAACCATTTTGTCTGAATCGTGAGAAAGATCATGTAGGGGTCCATTAATAAGCGATTGTTTTCATTTTCAAAGGGTCATTGTCTTTGGAGAATTTTTGTAAAAAAAACTACTAAAGATAGAGACATGTTTGATAGCTCGTTTTAAAGCAGAGAAACTGATGAATAACCGAGAGTCCAACATGAAGTTCAAGGTCAAGCAGAAGTCTTAAAGACCTAAGTATTGCCTGGGCAATCCTAGTTAAGGATTCAGCACTAAAGTGCTGAATCCTTATTGAGATTGGCGTGTTTTATTATTATTATTATTATTCCAGCGAGGGCGTGGTCACGATTTCGGCCAAACGAAAAGAGCTAATGCAACCAAACTTTGCAAAATCATAGCCCTTACTACGAACTACTAAAAATAAGTTTTTGGGCACAATCGACACTGCCATTAAAGGTCCAGTTCGATTCTAAATTTCGATTTTTAACATGGGTAACTTCTTCAAAATGCAGCTAGAGACTTGCAACTTTTTCTAAAAGATGCGCATTGTCAATACGAGCAAAAAATAAATCACAGTGAAATCGTAGATCACGTGGTTTCGGCGCCATATTGTTTTTAGCGTTTCTGTAAAATGTCCCGACCCCTCGCATCTTTGACAATCTTCTTCTCAGAAAATACTTGCACCACGACGCTGAAACGTATATATGTATGTAGCTGAGGCATTGGTGAATGCATGGTGTGTTTTTTCAAGAGTGTACTCCCAATACTTTTTGAACAGTGAGCACTCAAAGTTGGTCGATTTTGAAAAATGCGCAAATTTCAAAGGGACATAACTCAAATACCTACCCATCGAATTTCATGATTTTTTCAGGAGAGTGAGAGTATACTACGGTCGTTATGAATCGAAAATAAAATCGCTCGCGAACAATCATTCCTTTTCACAATTTGACAAAAACTGAAAATGTACTGAAATTTCGCGATTTTGACGGTGTGCGTCTTTAAAAATCTTCTCCTCACTAACAGCAACACGTACAGATACGTGTGATAGCTCATTTTAAAGCTGAATAAATGGTTAACAAAGTGACGAGCCAAATTTTTAAATTTCGTTCAGGAACTAAAATTATCTCCCCTTGAATATGGTCATTTTTGAAAAGTTTGTTTTTTGGCTTTATGTTCAAAGGGACATAACTCTGCCAAATATAAACTAATTTCAGAGTTAATTTTTGCTGTTTGTTCCCCTGTATTTGCTCAACAATTCGATTGCAAATCATTATGATATAAAAGTTGATAGTTACGGAACAATTTGGACATTTTCGAAACCAACTGAAAATGTACTGAAATTTTGCGATTTTGAAGGATTGCGTCTTTAAAAATCTTCTTCTCACTAATGGCAACAGGTACAGACAAGTGTGATAGCTCATTTTAAAGCTGAATAAGTGCTTAACAAAGTAACGAGCCAAATTTTGGAATATCGTCCTAGAACTTAAATTATCTCCCCTTGAAAATGGTCCTTTTTTAAATGTTCGTGTTTTGGCTTTATATTCAAAGGGACATAACTCTGTCACATATAGACTTATGTCTCAGTTCTTTATTGCAATTTGTTCCCAATATTTGCTCAACAATTCCATTTCAAGTCATTATCATATACAAATGAATAGTTCGGCCACATTTTGGGTTTTTATTCAGGGGTAAACAAATATGAAGTTTTGAACATTGAAATGCGAGTCTCAATAATCCTAGACACATGCTAGAGACATGCAACTTTCTTTACAAGTTGTTAAATATTAATGTTACAGTGGTCTTCAAGTACTTTTCTTGTGCGCCGTGTACAGCAAAATTGAATGCACCGATATCAATGAAACTAGCACAATTGATGGGCCTAGGTGTAAGCTCGTGGCATACGGAGCCCGATTTTTGATTTTTGGCCTCTAAAAGGGGAGGTAACTCAAAACGTGAAAAAAATTCAAACTGCAATATCTCGAAAACTTATTAACTTATTAGCAAAAAATTTGCACCAACATATAGGCGACAACTTGTTGCATCGAATGATGTCATAGCGGATTTCGGCCGTAATAATAGATTTTTCGCTATATTGAAAAAACTGAAAATTTGGTGCACTTTCGCGGATATGAGGGTACGCGTCTTTAAAAATCTTCTTCTAAATCACGGCAATACATACAGATATGTGTGATAGCTCATTCGAAAGCCAAGACAACGTAGAATAAAATTTGCAAAAAGAATTTTGAATTTCGACTTCTATCGCGAGTTATCTCCCCTTGAAGTCAAAACTTCAAACCTCAATAGCTCAAAAACTAATTAAGATATTTTCATAAAACTTTCACCAAAATGTGGGCAACAATATTCCCCATCGATTAGGCCCATAGCGGTTTTCGGCCGTAACAATAGATTTTTCGCTATATTGAAAAAACTGAAAATTTGGTGCACTTTCGCGGATATGAGGGTACAGGTCTTTAAAAATCTTCTTCTAAATCACGGCAATACATACAGATATGTACGATAGCTCATTCGAAAGCCAAGACAACGTAGAATATAATTTGCAAAAAGAATTTTGAATTTCGGCCTAGAATTCGAGTAATCTGCCCTTGAATATGGTCCTTTTTAAAAAGGGCGTTTTTCGGTTGCAATTTCAAAGGGCCATAACTCTGTAACTAATTGACTTATGTCAAAGTTATTGATAGCCATCTCTTTCGAATAAAGAGCTTAACATGTCCATAATACATCAATATCATATAAAAATTGATAGTTTCGGCACAATTTGGACATATTCCCAAAAAAGTAAAATTTTGTGATTTTGAGCATTTTCGAAAAGTATATCCTTTGGATAATTATTGATTATGAACCAATGAAGACAGGAAGACTTTAAATAGATCATGTTGAAGCAGAAACGTCATTTATTAAGGACAATATTTTTCAAGCTTGTATCTGTCATAGTTTTTTTGTGACAAGTCATAGAAGTTTGCCACTTTTCAGAAATCGCCATTTTAAACAAAGTTGAAAGGTTCATAACTGCTTAACTTCTTATGCTATTGACATTTTACATACACCTACGTATGCACAATTTCAAGAAGAACATCTTTTATATTGACAGCTTTCATCAAAAAGTTGATAGTTAAGCCTCGAACATCGCAAGCGATGTCTAGGGGTCCAAATTTAAGCATTTTTGAGTGTTTTCTTGAATATTCAGAACAGCTTAACGCATTAATTATGTATGCAATGTACATGATGATTACATCTTCTTAAGTGAAAATTAAAGCACAACATTTTCTATGTTACACCTTAGTATGAAAATATTAACCGTTTTGTCTTAATCATGAGAAATGTAATGTAGGGGTCCATTAATATGTGAGTTTTCCGTTTTCAGAGGGGTACCTTCTTTGGAGAATTTTTGTAAAATAACTACCAAAGATAGAGACATGTTTGATAGCTCATTTTAAAGCAGAGAAACTGATGAATAACCGAGAGTCCAACATGGAATTCTAGGTCAAGCAGAAGTCTTGAAGACCTAAGTATTGCCTGTGGCAATCCTAGTTATTATTTGTACTTTTCTTGTGCGCAGTGTACAGCCAAGACGGCTGAACCGATCTTCTTGAAATTTTCAGGGATTATAGCCTGTTACCTAAACTCGGGATGTACGAGACCGATTTTTTATTTTTGACTTCTATCGCGAGTTATCTCCCCTTGAAGTCAAAACTTCAAACCTCAATAGCTCGAAAACTAATTAAGATATTTTCATAAAACTTTCACCAAAATGTGGGCAACAATATTCCCCATCGATTAGGCCCATGTCTGTTTTCGGCCGTACTAATAGATTTTTCGCCATATTGAAAAAACTGAAAATTTGGTGCACTTTCGCGGGTTTGAGGGTACGCGTCTTCAAAAATCTTCTTCTAAATCACGGCAATACATACAGATATGTGTGATAGCTCATTCGAAAGCCAAGACAACGTAGAATATAATTTGCTAACAGAATTTTGAATTTCGAACTGGTTCTTGAGTTATCTCCCCTTGAAGTTGAAACTTCAAACCTCAATAGCACGAAAACTAAGCAAGATAATTTCACAAAACTTTCACCAAAATGTGGGCAACAACATTCCCCATCGATTAGGCCTATAGCGGTTTTCGGCCGTAACAATAGATTTTTTGCTATTTCGAAAATAGTGAAAATTTCGTGCATTTTCGCGGTTTTGAGGGTACGCGTCTTCAAACTTCTTCTCCTCACTAACGGCAACACATACAGGTATGTTTGATAGCTCATCTGAAAGCCAAGACAACGTAGAATATAATTTGCTAACAGAATTTCGAATTTCGGCCTAGAATTCGAGTAATCTGCCCTTGAATATGGTTCCTTTTAGAAAGGGCGTTTTTTGGCTGCAATTTCAAAGGGGCATAACTCTGTAACTAATTGATTTATGTCAAAGTAATTGATAGCCATCTCTTTCTAATAAGGGACATTAGGTCTATAGCGGTTTTCGGCCGTAATAATAGATTTTTTGCTATTTCGAAAAAACTGAAAATTTGGTGCACTTTCGCAGTTTTGAGGGTACGTGTCTTTGAAAATCTTCTTCTAAATAACGGTAAAACATACAGCTATGTATGATAGCTCATTTGAAAGCTAAATGAATTTGGAAAAAACCTATGAACGCCGATTTTTCAATTTTGTCCCTGAATTTGAGGAATAGGCCCATGAATATAGACATTTAATTTTTTTTATTTTTACCGCTATATGTTCAAAGGGGCATAACTCTGTCAAAAATGAATGTTGGGAAAAGTTACTAAGTGAAATCTCTTCCTTCTAATCAGCGTAACAATTCCATTACGTATTATTATCATATAAAAGTTGATAGTTAAGACACAATTTTGACATTTACACAAAATATCGAAAGTTCCAGATTTTCAGACTTTTCAAATGGTATTTTCTTTGGAGAATGATTTCCCTTAAACCACGGAAGGTACCATTATGTTTAATGGCTCAATTTATTTACATGCAATTTGCAGGGTTTATTGTCTGTAACCTGAACTGGTGCACTGCGAGCCAGATTTTGGATTTACGACTTCTTTCGCGAGTTATGTCCCCTTAAAGTCAAAACTTTAAACCTTAATATCTCAAGAACTAATCAAGATATTTGCACAAAACTTTTACCACTATGTGGGCAACAACATTCCCCATCGATTAGGTCTATAGCGGTTTTCGGCCGTAATAATAGATTTTTTGCTATTTCGAAAAAACTGAAAATTTGGTGCACTTTCGCAGTTTTGAGGGTACGTGTCTTTGAAAATCTTCTTCTAAATAACGGTAAAACATACAGCTATGTATGATAGCTCATTTCAAAGCTAAATGAATTTGGAAAAAACCTATGAACGCCGATTTTTTATATTTGTCCCTGAATTTGAGGAATAGGACCATGAATATAGACATTTAATTTTTTTTATTTTTACCGCTATATGTTCAAAGGGGCATAACTCTGTCAAAAATGAATGTTGGGAAAAGTTACTAAGTGAAATCTCTTCCTTCTAATCAGCGTAACAATTCCATTACGTATTATTATCATATAAAAGTTGATAGTTAAGACACAATTTTGACATTTACACAAAATATCGAAAGTTCCAGATTTTCAGACTTTTCAAATGGTATTTTCTTTGGAGAATGATTTCCCTTAAACCACGGAAGGTACCATTATGTTTAATGGCTCAATTTATTTACATGCAATTTGCAGGGTTTATTGTCTGTAACCTGAACTGGTGCACTGCGAGCCAGATTTTGGATTTACGACTTCTTTCGCGAGTTATGTCCCCTTAAAGTCAAAACTTTAAACCTTAATATCTCAAGAACTAATCAAGATATTTGCACAAAACTTTTACCACTATGTGGGCAACAACATTCCCCATCGATTAGGTCTATAGCGGTTTTCGGCCGTAATAATAGATTTTTTGCTATTTCGAAAAAACTGAAAATTTGGTGCACTTTCGCAGTTTTGAGGGTACGTGTCTTTGAAAATCTTCTTCTAAATAACGGTAAAACATACAGCTATGTATGATAGCTCATTTGAAAGCTAAATGAATTTGGAAAAAACCTATGAACGCCGATTTTTCAATTTTGTCCCTGAATTTGAGGAATAGGCCCATGAATATAGACATTTAATTTTTTTTATTTTTACCGCTATATGTTCAAAGGGGCATAACTCTGTCAAAAATGAATGTTGGGAAAAGTTACTAAGTGAAATCTCTTCCTTCTAATCAGCGTAACAATTCCATTACGTATTATTATCATATAAAAGTTGATAGTTAAGACACAATTTTGACATTTACACAAAATATCGAAAGTTCCAGATTTTCAGACTTTTCAAATGGTATTTTCTTTGGAGAATGATTTCCCTTAAACCACGGAAGGTACCATTATGTTTAATGGCTCAATTTATTTACATGCAATTTGCAGGGTTTATTGTCTGTAACCTGAACTGGTGCACTGCGAGCCAGATTTTGGATTTACGACTTCAACATGGAGTTCTAGGTCAAGCAGAAGTCTTGAAGACCTAAGTATTGACGCGTCAATCCTAGTTTTATTATTAAGGATTCAGCACTAAAGTGCTGAATCCTTATTGTTATTGGCGTGTTTTATTATTATTATTATTCCACGGATTTTGTTAACACGACTTCTACCAGAAGGAATGCAGCTAATATTACAAAACTTTGCAATATGATCGCCCTTACTGCCTAGTTTCATGCCGAAGCTTTTGGGACAAATCGGCCAAACCATTAAAGGTCCAGTTCGAATCTAAAGTTCGATTTTTAACATGGGAAAAATCTTCAAAATGCAGCTAGAGACTTGCAACTTTTTTTAAAAGATGCGCATTGATACTGCGAGCAGAAAAGTAAATCATGTCGAAATCGTTGATCACGTGGTTTCGCCGCCATTTTGATTTTAGACACTTTTTAAAATTTCCCGAACCCATGCACCTTTGACAATCTTCTTCTCTGAAGATACAGGCATTAGAAAGCTCAAATTTTAACATAATGTAGCTGATATATTGCTAACAAAAATGACCTCACGGATTTTGCAAATTCGCAATACTTTTTGCACAGTATGCATTTGAAATCTGGTGATTTTTCAAAAAGCGCAAACTTCAAGGGGACATAACTCAAAAACCTATCCGTCGATTTTGATGATTTTTTCAGGAGAGTAAGATTGGACTAAAATCTATATGAATCAATGATAAAATCGCTCGCGTCCAGTAATTCCCGGCCACAATTAAGCTTAAAATTTCTTAATATAGCAAAAGTTGCGTTTTTGGTGGGTTTTTGTAAATTTATAACTTAATAACCATAAAATGTAGAATGTTGTTTAATACCTCATCAGATAGACAAAACATTTTCCTAACTACGAAAATTAACACTAGTACAACAGTGTTCATAACCAATGAACCACATGTCTTTTAAGTCGGGCAGTTTCTACCTTCTTTCTAAATTGACAATGGTCACATCAAATTTTGTAGTGTGTCTTTGTTTACTCATAACTCAACAATGCAAACTCATAGAACGCTGTTTAATACATTACCAGAATGGGAAATGATTACTCTAAATGATGAAAGCTTTATCAGTTTGATAATTAACATGACCAATGAGCTATAAGCATTTTCTTTAGATCAATTGCGACTTTCATTTTGTACTGTAAACAAAGGGGGTAAATCCTACTTTCGTTTTACATGATGGACAGGTAGAGGCTGCTGTAGCTTAATGCTTTTAAAGATCTTCGTGTAACTTTGAGGAATGACTGCTGATATGATGTACTTGACAGGAAATTAACCAAATACGTGCTGAATCCTTTTATCGTCACTTGTGACTATATTTATTATTAGGTCTTCAAGACGTATGTCTCGAAGACGTATTGTTATTATCCTGATTATTTTTGTTATTATTCTTTGTACCGAATTTTGTTCAGCATATTTCTCAGTAACGGCTGGGCCGATTTGCATGAAATTTTCAGGAAAGGTAGCCTGTAACCAAACTTAGAGGACACTTTTTTACTTTTTTGATTTTCAACTTCTTTCGTGAGTTATCTCCCCTTGAAGTTGAAACTTCAAACCTCAATAGCTCGAAAACTAAGCAAGATATTTTCATAAAACTTTCACCAAAATGTGGGCAACAACATTCTTCATCGATTAGGCCTATAGCGACTTTCGGCCGTAATAATAGATTTTTTGCTATTTCGAAAAAACTGAAAATTTCGTGCATTTTCGCGGTTTTGAGGGTACGCGTCTTCAAACTTCTTCTCCTCACTAACGGCAACACATACAGATATGTTTGATAGCTCATCTGAAAGCCAAGACAACGTAGAATATAATTTGCTAACAGAATTGTGAATTTCGGCCTAGAATTCGAGTAATCTGCCCTTGAATATGGTCCTTTTTAGAAAGGGCGTTTTTTGGCTGCAAATTCAAAGGGGCATAACTCTGTAACTAATTGATTTATGTCAAAGTAATTGGTAGCCATATCTTTCTAATAAAGAGCTGCACACTTCCATAATACATCAATATCATATAAAAGTTAATAGTTTCGGCATAAATTTGAGATATTCCCAAAAAAGTAAAATGTTGTGATTTTGAGCATTTTCGAGGGGTATATCCTTGGGAGAATTATTGGTTATGAACCAATGGAGATAGGAAGACTTTAAATAGATCATGGTGATGTAGAAACGTCATTTATTAAGGACAATATTTTTCAAGCTCAAATCTGGCTTAGTTTTTCTTTGACAAGTGATATAAGTTTGTCATTTTTAAAAAATCGCCATTTTCAACAAAGTTGAAAGGTTCATAACTGCTTTACTTCTTATGCTATTGAAATTTTACATACACCTCCGTATGCACAATTTCAAGAAGAACAACTTTTATGTTGACCGCTTTCATCAAAAAGTTGATAGTTAAGCCTCGAACATCGCAAGCGATGTCTAGGGGTCCAAATTTAAGCATTTTTGAGTATTTTCTTGAATATTCAGAACAGCATAACGCATTTATTATGTATGCAATCTAACTGATGATTACATCTTCTTAAGTGGAAATTA
Organism: Gibbula magus; assembly: GCA_936450465.1. Lineage (NCBI taxonomy): Eukaryota > Metazoa > Mollusca > Gastropoda > Trochida > Trochidae > Gibbula > Gibbula magus. Next base: position 49,047,527 of record OW388295.1, read on the forward strand.
AAGCACAACATTTTCTATGTTGCACCTTAGTATGGAAATATTAACCATTTTGTCTTAATCGTGAGAAATGTAATGTAGGGGTCCATTAATATGTGATTTTTCCGTTTTCAGAGGGGTACCTTCTTTGGAGAATTTTTGTAAAAAAACTACTGAAGATAGAGACATGTTTGATAGCTCATTTTAAAGCGGAGAAACAGACGAATAACCCTGAGTCCAACATGGAGTTCTAGGTCAAGCAGAAGTCTTGAAGACCTAAGTATTGACGTGTCAATCCTAGTTATTATTCTTTGTACCAGATTTTGTTCAGCAGTTTTCTCAGTAACGGCTGGGCCGATTTGCATGAAATTTTCAGGAAAGGTAGCTTGTAACCAAACTTAGGGGCCATTTTTTTACTTTTTTGATTTTCGACTTCGTTTGTGAGTTATCTCCCCTTGAAGTTGAAACTTCAAACCTCAATAGCTCGAAAACTTACCAATATATATTCAAAAAACTTTCACCAAAATGTGGGCAACAACATTCCCCATCGATTAGGCCTAGTGCGGATTTTAGCCGTAATGATAGATTTTTTGCTATTTCCAAAAAACTGAAAATTTCGTTCATTTTCGCAGTTTTTTGGGTACGCGCCTTCAAACTTCTTCTTCTCACTAACGGCAACACATACAGATATGTGTGATAGCTCATTCGAAAGCCAAGACAACGTAGAATATAATTTGCTAACAGAATTTTGAATTTCGACCTAGAATTCGAGTAATCTGCCCTTGAATATGCTCCTTTTTAAAAAAGGCGTTTTTCGGCTGCAATTTCAAAGGGGCATAACTCTGTAACAAATTGACTTATGTCAAAGTTATTGATAGCCATCTCTTGCTAATAAAGAGCTTAACAAGTCCATAATACATCAATATGATATAAAAGTTGATAGTTTCGGCACAATTTTGACATATTCCCCAAAAAGTAAAATGTTGTGATTTTGAGCATTTTCGAGGGGTATATCCTTTGGATAATTATTGATGATGAACCACTGAAGATAGGAAGGATTTGTATATGCCATGTTGATGTAAAAACGTCATTTATGAAGGACAATATATTTCGAGCACGTATCTGTCATTGTTTATATGTGACAAGTCATAGAACATTGTCATTTTTCGAAAATCGCAATTTTTAGCATAGTTGAAAGGATCACAACTGCTTAACTACTAAAGATATCAAAATTGTATTTACACCGTCGGATGCACAATTTCAAGAACAACAACGTTTCTGTTGAACTCTTTCATCAAAAAGTTTATAGTTAAGCTCCGAACATCGCAAAGGTTGTCTAGGGGTCCAAATTGTAGCATTTTTGAGTATTTTCTTTAACATTCAGAATAACATAACGCATTACTTATGTATACAATCCAAATGATGATAACATCTCCTGAAGTGGAAATCGAAACACAACATTTTATATGAAACACCTTAGTATGAAAATATCAACCATTTTGTCTTAATCGTGAGAAAGATCATGTAGGGGTCCATTACTATGTGATTTTCCATTTTCAGAGGGGTACTTTCTTTGGAGAATTTTTGTAAAATAACTGTTGAAGATAGAGACATGTTTGATAGCTCGTTTTAAAGCAGAAAAACTGGTGTATAACCGAGAGTCCAGCATGGAGTTCAAGGTCAAGCAGAAGTCTTGAAGACCTAAGTATTGACGCGTCAATCCTAGTTATTATTATTCTTTGTACCAAATTTTGTTCAGCAGATTTCTCAGTAACGGCTGGACCGATTTGCATGAAATTTTCAGGGAAGCTAGCCTGTAACCAAACTTAGATCTACTTTTTTTGCTTTTTGGATTTACGACTTCTTTCGTGAGTTATCTCCCCTGGAAGTTGAAACTTCAAACCTCAATAGCTCGAAAACTTACCAAGATATTTACAAAAAACTTTCACCAAAATGTGGGCAACCACATTCCCCATCGATTAAGCCTATAGCGGTTTTCGGCCGTAACAATAGATTTTTTGCTATTTTGAAAAAACTGAAAATTTGGCGCACTTTCGCGATTTTGAGGGTACGCGTCTTCAAAAATCTTCTTCTACATCACGGCAATACATACAGATATGTGTGATAGCTCATTCGAAAGCCAAGACAACGTAGAATATAATTTGCTAACAGAATTTTGAATTTCGGCCTAGAATTCGAGTAATCTGCCCTTGAATATGCTCCTTTTTAAAAAAGGCGTTTTTTGGCTGCAATTTCCAAGGGCAATAACTCTGTAACTAATTGACTTATGTCAAAGTCATTGATAGCCATCTCTTGCTAATAAAGAGCTAAACAAGTCCATAATACATCAACATCATATAAAAGTTGATAGTTTCGGCACAATTTGGACATATTCCCCAAAAAGTAAAATTTTGTCATTTTGAGCATTTTCGAGGGGTATATCCTTTGGATAATTATTGATGATGAACCACTGAAGATAGGAAGAATTTGCGTATGCCATGTTGATGTTAAAACGTCATTTATAAAGGACAATATTTTTCGAGCACGTATCTGTCATAGTTTATATGTGACAAGTCATAGAACATTGTCATTCTTCGAAAAATCGCAATTGTTAGCATAGTTCAAATGATCATAACTGCTTAACTAATAAAGATATCAAAATAGTATTTACACAGTCGGATGCACAATTTCAAGATCAACAACGTTTCTGTTGAACTCTTTCATCAAAAAGTTGATAGTTAAGCTCCAAACATCGCAAAGGTTCTCTAGGGGTCCCAATTGTAGCATTTTTGAGTATTTTCTTTAACATTCAGAATAATATAACGCATTACTTATGTATACAATCCAAATGATAATAACATCTCCTGAAGCGGAAATTGAAGCACAACATTTTCTATGTAACACCTTAGTATGAAAATATTAACCATTTTGTCGTAATCGTGAGAAAGATCATGTAGGGGTCCATTACTATGTGATTTTCCATTTTCAGAGGGGTACTTTCTTTGGAGATTTTTTGTAAAATAACTATTGAAGATAGAGACATGTTTGATAGCTCGTTTTAAAGCAGAAAAACTGGTGAATAACCGAGAGTCCAGCATGGAGTTCAAGGTCAAGCAGAAGTCTTGAAGACCTAAGTATTGACGCGTCAATCCTAGTTAGGTCTTCAAGACGAATGTCTGGAAGACCTATTGTTATTATCCGGTTTTTTCTTCTTTATTATTTGTACGTTTTTTGTGATCGCGATTCTGATTTAACGGCTCAACCGATTTGCACGAAATTTTCAGGGATAATAGCCTGTAACAAAAACTCGCCTTGTACGTCGGCCGAATTTTGATTTTCGTCTCCTATCTTGAGTTATCTCCCCTTGAAGTCAAAACTTTAAACCTTAATAGCTCAAAAACAAATAAAGATATTTTCATAAAACTTTCACCAAAATGTGGGCAACAACATTTTCCATCGATCAGGCCTATAGCGGTTTTCGGCCGTAACAATAGATTTTTTGCTATTTTGAAAAAACTGAAAATTTGGCGCACTTTCGCGATTTTGAGGGTACGCGTCTTCAAAAATCTTCTTCTACATCACGGCAATACATACAGATATGTGTGATAGCTCATTCGAAAGCCAAGACAACGTAGAATATAATTTGCTAACAGAATTTTGAATTTCGGCCTAGAATTCGAGTAATCTGCCCTTGAATATGCTCCTTTTTAAAAAAGGCGTTTTTTGGCTGCAATTTCCAAGGGCAATAACTCTGTAACTAATTGACTTATGTCAAAGTCATTGATAGCCATCTCTTGCTAATAAAGAGCTAAACAAGTCCATAATACATCAACATCATATAAAAGTTGATAGTTTCGGCACAATTTGGACATATTCCCCAAAAAGTAAAATTTTGTCATTTTGAGCATTTTCGAGGGGTATATCCTTTGGATAATTATTGATGATGAACCACTGAAGATAGGAAGAATTTGCGTATGCCATGTTGATGTTAAAACGTCATTTATAAAGGACAATATTTTTCGAGCACGTATCTGTCATAGTTTATATGTGACAAGTCATAGAACATTGTCATTCTTCGAAAAATCGCAATTGTTAGCATAGTTCAAATGATCATAACTGCTTAACTAATAAAGATATCAAAATAGTATTTACACAGTCGGATGCACAATTTCAAGATCAACAACGTTTCTGTTGAACTCTTTCATCAAAAAGTTGATAGTTAAGCTCCAAACATCGCAAAGGTTCTCTAGGGGTCCCAATTGTAGCATTTTTGAGTATTTTCTTTAACATTCAGAATAATATAACGCATTACTTATGTATACAATCCAAATGATAATAACATCTCCTGAAGCGGAAATTGAAGCACAACATTTTCTATGTAACACCTTAGTATGAAAATATTAACCATTTTGTCGTAATCGTGAGAAAGATCATGTAGGGGTCCATTACTATGTGATTTTCCATTTTCAGAGGGGTACTTTCTTTGGAGATTTTTTGTAAAATAACTATTGAAGATAGAGACATGTTTGATAGCTCGTTTTAAAGCAGAAAAACTGGTGAATAACCGAGAGTCCAGCATGGAGTTCAAGGTCAAGCAGAAGTCTTGAAGACCTAAGTATTGACGCGTCAATCCTAGTTAGGTCTTCAAGACGAATGTCTGGAAGACCTATTGTTATTATCCGTTTTTTTCTTCTTTATTATTTGTACGTTTTTTGTGATCGCGATTCTGATTTAACGGCTCAACCGATTTGCACGAAATTTTCAGGGATAATAGCCTGTAACAAAAACTCGCCTTGTACGTCGGCCGAATTTTGATTTTCGTCTCCTATCTTGAGTTATCTCCCCTTGAAGTCAAAACTTTAAACCTTAATAGCTCAAAAACAAATAAAGATATTTTCATAAAACTTTCACCAAAATGTGGGCAACAACATTTTCCATCGATCAGGCCTATAGCGGTTTTCGGCCGTAACAATAGATTTTTTGCTATTTTGGAAAAACTGAAAATTTTGTCAACTTTCGCGGTTTTCAGGGTACGCGTCTTCAAAAATCTTCTCTTAAATCACGGCAATACATACAACTATGTGTGATAGATCATCCGAAAGCTAAATGAATGTACAACAACTTGATCTTTTCCGAATTTTGAATTTCGTCCTTGAATTTCAGGAATATGCCCTTGAATATGGACCTTTTTTTAAAAGAGCGTTTTTAGGCTATATGTTCAAAGGAGCATAACTCTGTTACAAATAAACTTATGTCAAAGTTAGTTATTGCTATCTCTTCCATATAACTAGTTAAACAATTCCACAATATATCATTATCATGTAAAAGTTGATAGTATCGACACAATTTGGACGTATTTCCAAAAATGTAAAATTTTGGGATTTTGAGACTTTTCGAGGGGTACTTTCTTTGTAGAATTTTCCATTGTAAACGACTGAAGATACAATTATGTTTAATATATCATCGTGAAGTAGAGATGTCCTTTATTAAGGTAAATAAATTTCAAACATTTTTCTGTCATAGTTTATGTGTGACAAGTCATAGAAGATTGCCATTTTTCAGAACTCGCCATTTTCAGCCATGTTTAAAGGATCATTGCTGCTTAACTTCTTACGCTATTAAAATTTTGCATACACCTACGTATGCACAATTTCAAGAAGAACAACTTTTATGTTGACCGCTTTCATCAAAAAGTTGATAGTTAAGCCTCGAACATCGCAAACGATGTCTAGTGGTCCAAATTTAAGCATTTTTGAGTATTTTCTTGAATATTCAGAACAGCATAACGCATTAATTATGTATGCAATCTAAATGATGATTGCATCTTCTTAAGTGGAAATGAAAGCACAACATTTTCTATGTTACACCTTAGTATGGAAATATTAACCATTTTGTCTTAATCGTGAGAAATGTAATGTAGGGGTCCATTAATATGTGATTTTTCCTTTTTCAGAGGGGTACCCTCTTTGGGGAATTTTTGTAAAAAAAACTACTGAAGATAAATACATGTTTGATAGCTCATTTTAAAGCGGAGACACAGACGAATAACCCTGAGTCCAACATGGAGTTCAAGGTCAAGCAGAAGTCTTGAAGACCTAAGTATTGACGCGTCAATCCTAGTTATTATTATTATTATTTGTACCGATTTTGTCCCACGGGTTCTGAACAATTGGCTGAAGCGATTTTTCTGAAAATTTAAGGGATGCTAGAGCGTATCAAGATCTCGCTCTGTATGGAGCCCGAATTTTGAATTTTGACCTGGTTCCGGAGTTACCCCCCTTTGAAGGAAAAACTTCAAACCCCAATAGCTCGAAAACTTATCAAGATATTTTCATAAAACTTTCACCAAAATGTGGGCAACAACATTCCCCATCGACAAGGCATATAGCGGTTTTCGGCCGTAACGATAGAATTTTTGCTATTTCGCAAAAACTGATTTTTGTGTGCACTTTCGCGGTTTTGAGGGTACGCTTTGGAAATCTTCTCCTAAATAATGGCAATACATGAAGCTATGTGTTATAGCTCATTTGAAAGCTGGATAAACGTGTAAAAAAGTTATCGTGACAGAATTTTGAATTTTGTCTTAGAATTCGAGTAATGTGCCCTTGTATTTGGACCTTTTCAAAAAGTGCGTTTTTTGGCTGCATGTTCAAAGTGGCATAACTCTGTAACAAATTAATTTATGTCAAAATTACTTATTTCAATCTCTTTATGATAACTTTTATAACAATTCCATAACATATCATTATCATGTAAAAATTGACCGTTAAAGCAACAGGCTCACATGAACACAATTGACGATTTTAGGGGGATTTTCGTTGGAGATTTTTTGTTCGAAAACTACTGAAGATAGATTCCCGTTTGATAGCTCATATAAAAGCTGACGAACTGATTCAATCAACAGACACAAGGAAACAACCAAGTAAAGCCTGCCTGTGTGCATCAATGCCATACATATGTGGAGGTCTTTTTACTTTTTTTTAGAGTCCAGAGCGCAACCTGGATTTCTCAACTTTCTAATCCCGCCAGCATCAGAAAAATCAAGGTTTGAGTCCAATCGGAGCAAAACGCGTTTTTTTTTTCCTGGTGTTAAAAAAAAATTCAAATCAGTGTCCTTAGTTCTTATTGAGAGGTACAGACTCCAAAAGTGTCTTTTCCTGTCTTGCCATGTTTCTGCCACCATGTAACACCGAAAAATCATGCTTTGAGGCCAAACAAATTTTGAGCCCCAATTTTTTTTTTTTTTTACTGCTTTTACAATTGCTTCGAAACCGATCCCGTAGTTATTATTGAGAAGTACAAAGCCCAAAAACGTTGTTTACAAAGGTTCCATGCCCAAAGGTCAAAGCGGGAATCTTGAAGACCTGCAGTATTGACGCGTCAATCCTTGTCAGGTCTTCATGACTGATTTATCAGAATTTTCTTTTTCATAAGGTCTTCAAGACGAAAGTCTGAAGACCTATTGTTTTTATCCAGATTATTAGGTCTTCATGACGAAAGTCAGAAGACCTATTGTTATTATCCTGGTTTTTCTTATTAGGTCTTCAAGACGAATGTCTGAAGACCTTCTGTTATCATCGTGTTTTTCTTTCTTATTATTATTATTATTTCATAGATTTTGTTCCATGTTTTCCGGGAAAACGGTTGGTCCGATCTGCATGAAATTTTCAGGGATGATAGCCCGTGTCCTAACTTAGATTTTATCGTCGGCCGAATTTTAAATTTCGACCTCGTTCTTGAGTTATCTTCCCTTGAAGTTGAAACTTCAAACCTCAATAGCTCGAAAACTTATCAAGATATTTTCATACTTTCGCGATTTTTAGGGTACGCGTCTTCAAAAATCTTCTTCTAAATCAAGGCAATACATACAGCATCATTCAGTAGCTCATTTGAAAGCTAAAAGAATGCTGCAAAAAGTAATTCCCCAAACCCTTGCTCTATTTTTAATGGTTACCGAGCTACAGCAATTTGAAAATTGAACTTTTTGAAAAACTTATTTTTGGGGCTCGAACTCAAAGGGACATTTCTCTGTTATAAATGAAGTTATATCAAAGTTATTGACTGCAATCTCTTTCTAATAACTAAATTAACAATTCCATAACATATCATTATCATATAAAAGTTATTAGTTTGGGCATAATTTGAGCATATTCCCAAAACAGTTAAATATTTTGATTTTGAGACTTTTTGAGGTGTTTATCCTTTGGGGAATTATTGATCATGAACCACTGAAGATAGGAAGACTTTAAATAGATCATGGTGATGTAGAAACGTCATTTATTAAGGACAATATTTTCTAGCTCGTATCTGTCATAGTTTTTTTGTGACAAGTCATAGAAGTTTGCCACTTTTCAGAAATCGCCAATTTTACGGTTTTCGGCCGTATCAATAGATTTTTTGCTATTTCACAAAAACTGAAAATTTGGTGAATTTTCGCGAGTTTAAGGGTACGCGTTTTCAAAAATCTTCTCCTAAGTAACGGCAATACATACAGCATCATGCAATAGCTCATTTGAAAGCTGAATGAATGTAGTTTAAAGGAACCCCCGAAACCAATTGACTATTTTCAACGGTTAACGAACTACAGCCATTTGAAAAATGAACTTTTTGAAAATACATTTTTTAGGGCTCGCATTCAAAGGGACATCACTCTGTTGGGAATAAACTTATGTCAAAGTTACTTAGTGTAATCTCTTTCTTATAAATAGTTTTGAAATTCCGTAACATATCTTTATCATATAAAAGTTATTGGTTTGGGCATAATTTGAGCATATTCCCAAAACAGTGAAATATTTAGATTTTGAGACTTTTTGAGGTGTTTATCCTTTGGGGAATTATTGATCATGAACCATTGAAGATAGGAAGACTTTAAATAGATCATGGTGATGTAGAAACGTCATTTATTAAGGACAATATTTTTCAAGGTCGTATCTATCTTAGTTTTTTGGTGACAAGTCATATAAGTTTGTCATTTTTAAAAAATCGCCATTTTCAACAAAGTTGAAAGGTTCATAACTGCTTCACTTCTTATGCTATTGAAATTTCACATACACCTCCGTATGCACAATTTCAAGAAGAACAACTTTTATGTTGACCGCTTTCATCAAAAAGTTGATAGTTAAGGCTCGAACATCGCAAGCGATGTCTAGGGGTCCATATTTAAGCATTTTTGAGTATTTTCTTGAATATTCAGAACGGCATAACGTATTAATTATGTATACAATCTAAATGATGATTACATCTTTTTAAATGGAAATTAAAGCACAACATTCTCTATGTTACACCTAGGTATGGAAATAGTAACCATTTTGTCTTAATCGTGAGAAATGTAATGTAGGGGTCCATTAATATGTGATTTTTCCATTTTCAGAGGGGTACCTTCTTTGGAGAATTTTTGTAAAAAAACCACTGAAGATAGAGACATGTTTGATAGCTCATTTTAAAGCAGAGAAACTGATGAATAACCGAGAGTCCATCATGGAGTTCTAGGTCAAGCAGAAGTCTTGAAGACCTAAGTATTGACGCGTCAATCCTAGTTATTATTATTATTATTCGGACCTTTTTTTGTACGGAAAATGCTGACTAAACGGTTGGACCGATCTTTTTGAAAATTTCAGGGATGATAGCCTGTGACATATATTGGTGCAGACTACACTCCAATTTTGGATTTTCAACTTCTTTCAAGAGTTATCTCCACTTGAAGTCAAAACTTCAATCCTTAATAACTCGAAATCTAATCAAGATATTTTCATAAAACTTTCACCATAATGTGGGCAACAACATTCCCCATCGAATAGGCCTAAAGTTTTTCGGCCGTAATAATAGATTTTTTGCTATTTCGAAAAAATTGAAAATTTTGTGAATTTCCGCGCTTTTGAGGGTATGCGTCTTTGAAAATGTACTCCTCCCTCAGTTTTATGTTGACAGCTATGTATGATAGCTTATTATGAAGATAAATGAATTGTCAAGATGGCTCTTGTAGCCGAATTTTGAATTTCATCTTGGAATTTCAGTTATCTCCCCTTGAACATGGTCCTATTTTAAAAGTTCGAATTTCGGCATCATGTTCAAAGGGACGTAACTCTGTTACAAATAAAGATACGTCAAAGTTACTTATTGCAATCGGATGCATATACATTAGCTAACATTTCTATTTTAGATCTTTATCATGTAAAAATTGATAGTTTAGTCACAAATTTATCATTTGCCCAAAGATATGAAATTTCGTGATTTTGAGAACTTTTGAGGGGCATATGTTTAGAAGAATTTTCGATCGCAAACCACTGAAGATACAAACATGTTTAATAGCTCATGTTGAAGGAGAGATATCATTTTAATAAGGACAATAATTTTCAAGCATGTGTCTGTCATACTTTACGTGTGACAAGTCATAGAAGATTGTCATTTTTCGAAAATCGTCATTTTCAACAAAGTTGAAAGGCTCATAACTGCTTAACTTCTTATGCTCCTGACATTTTACGTACACCTACGTATGCACAATTTCAAGAAGAAAAACTTTTATGTTGACCGCTTTCATCAAAAAGTTGATAGTTAAGCCTTGAACATCGCAAGCGATGTCTAGGGGTACGAAAATGATCATTTTTGAGTATTTTCCTGAATATTCAGAAGAATACAGCGTATTAATTATGTATGCAATTAAATGATGATATCATCTTCTTACGTGTAAATCAAAGTATAACATATCCTATGTAACACCTTAATATGAAAATGTTGACCGTTTTGTCTTAATCGTGAGAAAGATCATGTAGGGGTCCATTTTACGTGAGTTTTCCATTTTCAGAGGGTCAGTGTCTTTGGATATTTTTTGTAAAATAACTACTGAAGATAGAGACATGTTTGATAGCTCATTTTAAAGCAGAGAAACTGATGAATAACCCAGTGTCCAACATGGAGTTCTAGGTCAAGCAGAAGTATGGAAGACCTAAGTATTGCCTGTGGCAATCCTAGTTAGGTCTTCAAGACATTGTCCGGAAGACATATTGTTTTTATCCGAATCGTTATTATTATTATTATTATTATTATAATTATTTCCGGAACTTTTTGTCCGGACATTCCTGAATTAACCGCTTAACAAATTTTCATGAAACTTTCATGGATGGTACAATTCAATGAGATCTGGAAAAGTGTGGAAGCGGAATTTTGATTTTTTGCCTCATTAAAGGTCCAGTTCGATTCTAAATTTCGATTTTTAACATGGGAAAAAAAATAAAAATGCAGCTAGAAACTTTTTTTAAAAAATGCGCGATGACAAAGCAAGCAAAAAAGTAAATCACAGCGAATCTCTAGGTCACGTGGTTTAGCCGCCATTTTGTTTTTTGTCACTTTTTAAAAGTGTCCGACCCCATGTACCTTTGACAATCTTCTTCTCTGAAGATACTTGCACCACGAATTTGACATTTATTGTGTATGTAGCTGAAGCATTGGTGAATATAATTTGAATTTTGTAGAAGGGTAATCATAATACTTTTTGAACAATGACCTTTCAAAGTTGACCGTTTTGTCACGCTGGACCTACTTCAAGTGGACATTACTCCAACTTCCCGATCTCACAATTGCATGAAATTTTCAGGGCTACTAGATCAATATAGTGTCTTTAGTTATCAATAATAAAATCGCTCGCGAGCAGTCATTTCCGGTCACAATTAAGGCTGAAATATGACAGAAAATCACGATTTCGAATTTTAACATGGGGAAAATTTTCAAAATTGACATAGAGACTTGAAACTTTTTTTAAAAGATGGACAATAACAATGCCAGCAAAAAAGTCAATCATGACAAATTCGTAGGTCACGTGGTTTTCCCGCCATTTCGATTTAAAGTGAAATTTATGATTTTTGAGGTTTTCTGAGTACATTATGAGATGTTACACATAGAATGTTTGTTAGATACTTTATTGGTGACATTTTTCAATCAAACAAGGAGCTGAAGGTCAAGCAGAAGTCTTGAAGACCTAAGAATTGACGCGTCAATCCTAGTTAGGTCTTCAAGACGTATGTCTCGAAGACGTACTGTTATTATCCTGATTCTTTTATTATTATTATTCTGTGTACCAAATTTTGTTCAGCAGATTTCTCAGTAACGGCTGGGTCGATTTGCATGAAATTTTCAGGAAAGATAGCCTGTAACCAAACTTAGATCTACTTTTTTACTCTTTTGATTTTCGACTTGGTTCTTGAGTTATCTCCCCTTGAAGTTGAAACTTCAAACCTCAATAGCTCGAAAACTAAGCAAGATAATTTCACAAAACTTTCACCAAAATGTGGGCAACAAGATTCCTCATCGATTAGGCCTATAGCGGTTTTCGGCCGTAATAATAGATTTTTTGCTTTTTCGAAAAAAGTGAAAATTTCGTGCATTTTCGCGGTTTTGAGGGTACGCGTCTTCAAACTTCTTCTCCTCACTAACGGCAACACATACAGGTATGTTTGATAGCTCATCTGAAAGCCAAGACAACGTAGAATATAATTTGCTAACAGAATTTCGAATTTCGGCCTAGAATTCGAGTAATCTGCCCTTGAATATGGTTCTTTTTAGAAAGGGCGTTTTTTGGCTGCAATTTCAAAGGGGCATAACTCTGTAACTAATTGATTTATGTCAAAGTAATTGATAGCCATCTCTTTCTAATAAAGAGCTGCATACTTCCATAATACATCGATATCATATAAAAGTTAATAGTTTCGGCATAAATTTGAGATATTCCCATAAAAGTAAAATGTTGTGATTTTCAGCATTTTCGAGGGGTATATCCTTTGGAGAATTATTGGTTATGAACCAATGGAGATAGGAAGACTTTAAATAGATTGTGGTGATGTAGAAACGTTATTTATTAAGGACAATATTTTTCAAGCTCATATATGTCTTAGTTTTTTTGTGAAAAGTCATAGAAGTTTGTCATTTTTAAAAAATCGCCATTTTCAACGAAGTTGAAAGGTTCATAACTGTTTCAATTCTTATGCTATTGAAATTTTACATACACCTACGTATGCACAAATTCAAGAAGAAAAACTTTTATGTTAACCGCTTTCATCAAAAGGTTGATAGTTAAGCCTCGAACATCGCAAGTGATGTCTAGGGGTCCAGATTTAAGCATTTTTGAGTATTTTCTTTAATGTTCAGAACAGCATTAATTATGTATGCAATCCAAATGATGATTACATCTTCTTCAGTTGAAATTAAAGCACAACATGTTCTATGTTACACCTTAGTATGAAAATATTAACCATTTTGTCTTAATCGTGAGAAACCTCATGTAGGGGTCCATGACTATGTGATTTTTCCATTTTCAGAGGGGTACCTTCTTTGGAGAATTTTTGTAAAATAACTATTGAAGATAGAGACTTCTTTAATAGCTCATTTTAAAGCAGAGAAACTGATGAATAATCGAGAGTCAAACATGTAGATCTAGGTCAAGCAGAAGTCTTGAAGACCTAAGTATTGCCTGTGGCAATCCTAGTTAGGTCTTCAAGACGTATGTCTCGAAGACGTATTGTTATTATCCTGATTATTAGGTCTTCAAGACGTATGTCTCGAAGACGTATTGTTATTATCCGGATTATTTTATTATTATTAGGTCTTCAAGACGTATGTCTCGAAGACGTATTGTTATTATCCGGATTATTTTATTAGGTCTTCAAGACGAATGTCTGGAAGACCTATTGTTATTTGTATGGCCTTTTTAGGTCTTCAAGACGAATGTCTGAAGACCTATTGTTTTTATCCAGATTATTATTATTATTATTAGGTCTTCAAGACGAATGTCTGAAGACCTATTGTTCCTATCGTGTTTCTTATTAGGTCTTCAAGACGAATGTCTGGAAGACCTATTGTTATTATCCGTTTTTTTTAGGTCTTCAAGACTACGTCTAGAAGACCTATTGTTATTATCGTGTTTTTTTTTTATTCATTATTTGAACCGAATTTTGTCCGCAGGATTCCCGCGTAACGGCTCAAGCGATTTACATGCAATTTGCAGGGTTTATAGTCTGTAACCTGAACTGGTGCACTGCGAGCCCGATTTCGGATTTACGACTTCTTTCGCGAGTTATGTCCCCTTAAAGTCAAAACTTTAAACCTTAATATCTCAAGAACTAATCAAGATATTTGCACAAAACTTTTACCACTATGTGGGCAACAACATTCCCCCTCGATTAGGTCTATAGCGGTTTTCGGCCGTAATAATAGATTTTTTGCTATTTCGAAAAAACTGAAAATTTGGTGCACTTTCGCAGTTTTGAGGGTCCGTGTCTTTGAAAATCTTCTTCTAAATAACGGTAAAACATACAGCTATGTATGATAGCTCATTTCAAAGCTAAATGAATTTGGAAAAAACCTATGAACGCCGATTTTTCAATTTTGTCCCTGAATTTGAGGAATAGGCCCATGAATATAGACATTTAATTTTTTTTATTTTTACCGCTATATGTTCAAAGGGGCATAACTCTGTCAAAAATGAAGGTTGGGAAAAGTTACTAAGTGAAATCTCTTCCTTCTAATCAGCGTAACAATTCCATTACGTATTATTATCATATAAAAGTTGATAGTTTAGACACAATTTTGACATTTACACAAAATATCGAAAGTTCCAGATTTTCAGACTTTTCAAATGGTATTTTCTTTGGAGAATGATTTCCCTTAAACCACGGAAGGTACCATTATGTTTAATGGCTCAATTTGAAGCAGAGATGTTATTTATTTAGGACAATAATGTTAAAAGATGTATCTCTAATACTTTATGCGTGACAAGTCATAGAAGATTGTCAATTTTTCAAAAATCGCCAATTTCAGCAAAGTTCAAAGAATCATAACTGCTCAACAAATTACGCTATTGAAATTGTATTTACACCATCGGATGCACAAATTCAAGAACAACAACATTTCCGTAGAACCCTTTTATCAAAAAGTTGATAGTTAAGCTCCGAACATCGCCAACATTGTCTAGGGGTCCAAATTTAAGCATTTTTTAGTATGTTCTTGAATATTATGAAGAATATAGCGCATTACCTATGTATGCAATCTTAATTATGATTACATCTACTTAAGTGGAAATTAATGCACATGTTTTTCTATGTTACACCTTAGTATGAAAATATTAACAATTGTGTCTTAATCGTTAGAAAGATCATGAAGGGGTCCATTAATAAGCGATTGTTACATTTTCAGAGTGTCATTGTTTGATAGCTCATTTTAAAGCAGAGAAACTGATGAATAACCGAGAGTCCAACATTGAGTTCAAGGTCAAGCAGAAGAAAAAAAAAGACCTATTGTTATTATCGTGTTTTTTTTTTATTCATTATTTGAACCGAATTTTGTCCGCTGGATTCCCGCGTAACGGCTCAAGCGATTTACATGCAATTTGCAGGATTTATAGTCTGTAACCTGAACTGGTGCACTGCGAGCCAGATTTTGGATTTACGACTTCTTTCGCGAGTTATGTCCCCTTAAAGTCAAAACTTTAAACCTTAATATCTAAAGAACTAATCAAGATATTTGCACAAAACTTTTACCACTATGTGGGCAACAACATTCCCCATCGATTAGGTCTATAGCGGTTTTCGGCCGTAATAATAGATTTTTTGCTATTTCGAAAAAACTGAAAATTTGGTGCACTTTCGCAGTTTTGAGGGTACGTGTCTTTGAAAATCTTCTTCTAAATAACGGTAAAACATACAGCTATGTATGATAGCTCATTTGAAAGCTAAATGAATTTGGAAAAAACCTATGAACGCCGATTTTTCAATTTTGTCCCTGAATTTGAGGAATAGGCCCATGAATATAGACATTTAATTTTTTTTATTTTTACCGCTATATGTTCAAAGGGGCATAACTCTGTCAAAAATGAATGTTGGGAAAAGTTACTAAGTGAAATCTCTTCCTTCTAATCAGCGTAACAATTCCATTACGTATTATTATCATATAAAAGTTGATAGTTAAGACACAATTTTGACATTTACACAAAATATCGAAAGTTCCAGATTTTCAGACTTTTCAAATGGTATTTTCTTTGGAGAATGATTTCCCTTAAACCACGGAAGGTACCATTATGTTTAATGGCTCAATTTATTTACATGCAATTTGCAGGGTTTATTGTCTGTAACCTGAACTGGTGCACTGCGAGCCAGATTTTGGATTTACGACTTCTTTCGCGAGTTATGTCCCCTTAAAGTCAAAACTTTAAACCTTAATATCTCAAGAACTAATCAAGATATTTGCACATAACTTTTACCACTATGTGGGCAACAACATTCCCTATCGATCAGGACTATAGCGGTTTTCGGACGTGTGAATAAATTTTTTGCTATTTCGAAAAAACTGAAAATGTTGTCAACTTTCGCGGTTTTAAGGGTACGCGTCTTCAAAAATCTTCTCCTAAATCACGGCAATACATACAGCTATCTGTGATAGCTCATCTGAAAGCTAAATGAATGGATAACAACATGATCTTTCCCGAATTTTGAATTTCGTCCTCCAATTTCAGGAATATGCCCTTGAATAAGGGCCTTTTTGAAAAAAGCGTTTTTCGGATGGATGTTCAAAGGGGCATAACTCTGTTACAAATGAACTTATGTCAAAGTTACTTATTGCTATCTCTTTCATATAACTAGTTAAACAATTCCACAACATATCATTGTCATGTAAAAGTTGATAGTATCGACACAATTTGGACGTATTTCCAAAAATATAAAATTTTGGGATTTTGAGACTTTTCGAGGGGTACTTTCTTTGTAGAATTTTCCATTGTAAACCACTGAAGATATACAATTATGTTTAATATATCATCGTGAAGTAGAGATGTCCTTTATTAAGGTAAATAAATTTCAAACATTTTTCTGTCATAGTTTATGTGTGACAAGTCATAGAAGATTGCCATTTTTCAGAACTCGCCATTTTCAGCCATGTTTAAAGGATCATTTCTGCTTAACTTCTTACGCTATTGAAATTTTGCATACACCTACTTATGCACAATTTCAAGAAGAACAACTTTTATGTTGACCGGTTTCATCAAAAAGTTGATAGTTATGCCTCGAACATCGCAAATGATGTCTAGGGGTTCAAATTTAAGCATTTTTGACTATTTTCTTGAATATTCAGAACAGCATAACGCATTTATTATGTATGCAATCTAACTGATGATTACATCTTCTTAAGTGGAAATTAAAGCACAACATTTTCTATGTTGCACCTTAGTATGGAAATATTAACCATTTTGTCTTAATCGTGAGAAATGTAATGTAAGGGTCCATTAATATGTGATTTTTCCGTTTTCAGAGGGGTACCTTCTTTGGAGAATTTTTGTAAAAAAACTACTGAAGATAGAGACATGTTTGATAGCTCATTTTAAAGCGGAGAAACAGACGAATAACCCTAAGTCCAACATGGAGTTCTAGATCAAGCAGAATTCTTGAAGACCTAAGTATTGACGCGTCAATCCTAGTTTCTTATTATTATTATTTGTACGATTTGGTGCGCCTCACTGTGACGTAACGACTGAACCGATTTGCACGAAATTTTCAGGGATTATAGCTTGCTACAAAAACTAGCCCTGTACGTTCGCCGATTTTGGATTTTCGACTTCTTTCTTGAGTTATCTCCCCTTGAAGTTGAAATTACAAACCTCAATAGCTCGAATACTAAGTAAGATATTTTCATAAAACTTTCACCAAAATGTGGGCATCAACATTCCCCATCGATTTGGCCTATAGTGGTTTTCGGCCGTAACAATAGATTTTTTGCTATTTCGAAAAAAATGAAAATTTTGTGAACTTTCGCGGTTTTCAGGGTACGCGTCTTTAAAAATCTTCTCCTAAATCACGGCAATACATACAGCTATGTGTGATAGCTCATCTTAAAGCTAATTGAAAGTAGAAAAAAGTGATCATGAAAGAATTTTAAATTTCGTCCACGAATTTCAGGAATATGCCCTTGAATATGGACCTTTTTTTAAAAGAGCGTTTCTAGGCTATATGTTCAAAGGGGCATAACTCTGTTACAAATGACCTTATGTCAAAGTTAATTATTGCTATCTCTTCCATGTAACTAGTTAAACAATTCCACAACATATCATTGTCATGTAAAAGTTGATAGTATCGACACAATTTGTACGTATTTCCAAAAATATAAATTTTGGGGATTTTGAGACTTTTCGAGGGGTACTTTCTTTGTAGAATTTTCCATTGTAAACCACTGAAGATACAATTATGTTTAATATATCATCGTGAAGTAGAGATGTCCTTTATTTAGGTAAATAAATTTCAAACAGTTTTCTGTCATAGTTTATGTGTGACAAGTCATAGAAGATTGCCATTTTTCAGAACTCGCCATTTTCAGCCATGTTTAAAGGATCATTACTGCTTAACTTCTTACGCTATTGAAATTTTGCATACACCTACTTATGCACAATTTCAAGAAGAGCAACTTTTATGTTGACCGCTTTCATCAAAAAGTTGATAGTTAAGCCTCGAACATCGCAAACGATGTCTAGGGGTCCAAATTTAAGCATTTTTGAGTATTTTCTTGAATATTCAGAACAGCATAACGCATTAATTATGTATGCAATCTAAATGATGATTGCATCTTCTTAAGTGGAAATTAAAGCACAACATTTTCTATGTTACACCTTAGTATGGAAATATTAACCATTTTGTCTTAATCGTGAGAAATGTAATGTAGGGGTCCATTAATATGTGATTTTTCCGTTTTCAGAGGGGTACCTTCTTTGGAGAATTTTTGTAAAAAAACTACTGAAGATAGAGACATGTTTGATAGCTCATTTTAAAGCGGAGAAACAGACGAATAACCCTAAGTCCAACATGGAGTTCTAGGTCAAGCAGAAGTCTTGAAGACCTAAGTATTGACGCGTCAATCCTAGTTATTATTAGGTCTTCAAGACGAATGTCTGAAGACCTATTGTTCCTATCGTGTTTCTTATTAAGGATTCAGCCATAAGGCTGAATCCTTATTGTTATTGGCGTGTTTTTTTTTATTATTATTATTCCAGCGTTTTTTGTGACCGCTGTCCTGAACTAACGGCCCGACCGATTTCTCTGAAACTTTCAGGAATCGTAGCCTGTGACCAAACTTAGATCTGTTTTTTTTTACTTTTTGGATTTTCGACTTCTTTCGTGAGTTATCCCCCTTGGAAGTTAAAACTTCAAACCTTAATAGCTCGAAAACTTATCAAGATATTTGCACAAAACTTTCACCAAAATGTGCGCAACAACATTCCTCATCGATTAGGCCTATAGGGGTTTTCGGCCGTAAGAATAGAATTTTTGCTATTTCGAAAAAACTGAATTTTTTGTGTACTTTCGCGGTTTTGAGGGTACGCGTCTTCAAAAATCTTCTTCTAAATCCCGGCAACACATACAGCTATGTGTGATAGCTCATTTGAAAGCTGAATAAACCTGTAAAAAAGTTATCGAGACAGAATTTTGAATTTTGACTTAGAATTCGAGTTATCTGCCCTTGTATTTGGACCTTTTCGAAAAGTTCGTTTTTCGGTTGCATGTTCAAAGGGGCATAACTCTGTAACCAATAGATATATGTCAAGGTAACTTATTTCAATCTCTTTATAATAACTTGTTTAACAATTCCATAACATATCATGATCATGTAAAAGTTCATCGATTAGTCACAATTTGGACATAATCCCCAAAAAGTTAAATTTTGTGATTTTGAGACCTTTTGAGGGGTACCTACTTTGGAGAATTTTCCTTCGTAAACCACTGAAGATACAATAATGTTTTATGGCTCACTGTGAAGTAGAAATGTCTCTCATGAAGAATAATAAATTTCAATTGCGTATCTGTCATACTTAATGTGTGACAAGTCACAGAACATTGTCATATTTAAAAAATCGCCATTTTCACCAAAGTTCAAAGGATCATGACTGCTTAACCAATTATGCTATTGAAATTTTATTCACACCTGCGAATAGACAATTTCAAGCATAAAAGCTTTAATGTTGAACCCTTTCATCAAAATGTTAATAGTTTAGCCTCAAACATCGGAAAAGTGGTACAGGGGTCCGAAAATAAGCATTTTTTAGTATTTTCCTGAATATTCAAAAGAACATTACGCATTAACCATGTATGCAATCTAATTTATGACTACATCAACCTTAGTGGAATATACGAAAAATGAAATAAGTACACTAGTGGTGTTCATAACCAATGACTTACGGGTATTTTAAGTTGGACAGTTTATGCCTTCTTTCTAAATTGATAATCGCCACATTTGTAGTGTATCTTTGTTTGTGCATAGTTCAACAATGCTAAATCATAGCACGTTGTTTGATACCTCGTTAGAATGGGAAAGGATTACTCTACATGGGGAAAGCATTTTTAGTCTGAGGATAAACATAACCAATGAGTTATAAGTATTTTATCTGGATCAAATTGCAACTTTTTTTAGTACTGTAAACAAAGGGGGTAAATCCTACTTTCGTTTTACATGATGGACAGGAATAGTTTGCTGTAGCTTTACACATTTACACATAATCGTGTAACTGTCAGGAATAACTGCTGATATAATGTACCTAATAGGAAATGAATCATTTATGTGCTGAATCCGTTTAAAGTCGCTTGCGACTATATTTATTAATCTTTCCAGGTTTTTTGTGTCATCGCTCCAGCAGTAACGGTTTGACCGATTTTCTTCAAACTTTCAGGGATGATAGCTTGTGACAATATCTTGAAATGCACGAGCCAGATTTTCGAATTTCGACTTCTTTTTTGAGTTATCGCCCCTTGAAGTCAAAATTTAAACCTCAATAGCTCGAAATCTAATCAAGATATTTTTATAAAACTTTCACCAAAATGTGGGCACAGACATTCCCCATCGATTAGGTCTATAGCCGTTTTCGGCCGTAATAATAGATTTTTTGCTATTTCGAAAAAATTGAAAATTTTGTCAACTTTCGCGGTTTTAAGGGTACGCGTCTTTGAAAATCTTCTCCTCCTTCAATTTTAACAGTACAGCTATGTATTATAGCTTATTTTGAAGATAAATGAATTGTTAAGAGCGCTGTTGAGGCCGAATTTTGAATTTCGTCCTAGAATTTTGGTTATTTGCCCTTCAACATGGTCCTTTTTTATAAGTTCGAATTTCGGCATCACGTTCAAAGGGACGTTACACTGTTACAAATAAAGATACGTCAAAGTTACTTATTGCAATCGGATGCAGATACATTACCTAACATTTCTGTTTTACATCTTTATCATGTAAAAGTTGATAGTTTAATCAGAAATTCATAATTTGCGTAAAGATATGAAATTTCGTGATTTTCAGAACTTTTGAGGGGCACATTTTAGAAGAAATTTCGATCGCAAACCATTTAAGATACAAACATGTTTAATATCTCATTTTGAAGGAGAGATATCATTTTATTAAGGACAATATCTTTCAAGCATGTGTCTGCCATAGTGTACGTGTGACAAGCCATAGAAGATTGTCCTTTTTCGAAAATCGCTATTTTCAACAAAGTTGAAAGGTTCATGACTGCTTAACGTTTCATGCTTTTGAAATTTTATAGACACATATGTATGCACAATTTCAAGAAGAAAAACTTTTATGTTGACCGATTTCATCAAAAAGTTGATAGTTAAGCCTCGAACATCGCGAGCGATGGTTAGGGGTCCGAAAATGAGCATTTTAAAATATTTCTCTGAATATTCAGAACAGCATAACGCATTAAAAATGTATGCAATCTTAATGATGATATCATCTACTTATGTGGAAATCAAAGTATAACATCTCCTATGTCACACCTTATCATGAAAATGTTGACCGTTTTGTCTATATCGTGAGAAAGATCATGTAGGGGTCCATTAATATGTGATTTTTCCATTTTCAGAGGGTCATTGTCTTTGGAGAATTTTTGTAAAATAACTACTGAAGATAGAGACATGTTTGATAGCTCATTTTAAAGCGGAGAAACTGGTGCATAACCGAGAGTCAAACATGGAGTTCAAGGTCAAGCAGAAGTCTTGAAGACCTAAGTATTGACGCGTCAATCCTAGTTATTATTATTATTTGTACGTTTTTTGTGCGCGCGATTCTGAAGTAACGGCTGAATCGATTTGCACGAAATTTTCAGGGATAATAGCCAGCAACAAAAACTAGCCTTGTACGACGGCCGAATTTTCATTTTCGACTTCTTTTTTTAGTTATCTCCCCTTTAAGTCAAAACTTTAAACCTCAATAGCTCGAAATCTAATCAAGATATTTTAATACAACTTTCACCAAAATGTGGGCACAAACGTTCCTAATCGATTAAGCCTATATCGGTTTCGGCCGTAACAATAGTTTTTTTGCTATTTCGAAAAAAATGAAAATTTTGTTAACTTTCGCGGTTTTCAGGGTACGCGTCTTTAAAAATCTTCTCCTAAATCACGGCAATACATACAGCTATGTGTGATAGCTCATCTTAAAGCTAATTGAAAGTAGAAAAAAGTGATCATGAAAGAATTTTAAATTTCGTCCACAAATTTCAGTAATATGCCCTTGAATATGGACCTTTTTGAAAAAGGCTTTTTTTGGCTGCATTTTCAAAGGGGCATAACTCTGTTACAAATGAAGTTATGTCAAAGTTACTTATTACTATCTCTTTCATATAACTAGATAAACAATTCCACAATATATCATTATTTTGTAAAAGTTGATAGTATCGACACAATTTGGACGTATTCCCCAAAAAGTAAAATTATGAGATTTTGAGACTTTTCGAGGGGTATATTCTTTGAAGAATTTTCGATTGTAAACCAGTGAAGGTACAATTATTGTTAATACCTCAGGTTGAAGCCAATATGTCCTTTATTAAGAACAATAAAATTCAAAGTTGTATCTGTCATACTTTACGTGTGACAAATCATAGAACTTTGTCATTTTTCGAAAATCGCCATTTTCAGCAAAGTTCAAAGGAGCATAACTGCTTAACTAATCAATATAATTGAATTATAGTTACATCCTCGTATGCACAAATTCAAGAAAAACAACGTTTCTGTTGAACCCTTTCAACAAAAAGTTTATATTTAAGCTCCAAACATCGCAAATGTTGTCTTGGGGTCCAAATTTAAGCATTTTTGAGTATTTTCTTGAATATTCAGAAGAATATAACGCATTACCTATGTATGCAATCTTAATGATGATTACATCTCCTGAAGTGGAAATTAAAGCATAACATTTCCTATGTTACACCTTCGTATGATAATATTGACCAGTTTGTCTTAATCGTGAGAAAGATCATGTAGGGGTCCATTACTATGTGATTTTTCCATTTTCAGAGGGGTACCTTCTTTGGAGAATTTTTGTAAATAACTATTAAAGATAGAGACTTGTTTGATAGCTCGTTTTAAAGCAGAAAAACTGGTGAATAACCGAGAGTCCAGCATGGAGTTCAAGGTCAAGCAGAAGTCTTGAAGACCTAAGTATTGACGCGTCAATCCTAGTTTTTTCTTATTATTATTTGACCTTTTTTGTCCGAAGGATACCCGCTTAACCACTTGACCGATTGTCATGATTTTTTCAGAGTTTGTACCTTGTGACATAAACTGGATTTGTGTCGAGCCACTTTTTTATTTTCGACTTCTTTCGCGAGTTATCTCCCCTTGAAGTCAAAACTTTAAACCTCAATATCTCGAAAACTAATCAAGATATTTGCAAAAAACTTTCACCACTATGTGGGCAAACACATTCCTCATCGATTACGACTAAAGTGGTTTTCGGCCGTAACAATAGATTTTTTGCTATTTCGCAAAAACTGAAAAAATGTTGAACTTTGTTTTGAGGGTACGCGTCTTCAAAAATCTTCTTCTAAATCACGGCAATACATACAGCTATGTGTGATAGCTCATTTTGAAGATAAATGAATTCCTGAGAGGACTGTCTAGGCCGAATTTTAAATTTCATCCTCGAATTTTCGTAATCTGCTCTAGAAAATTGTCATTTTTTATGAAGGCGAAATTTGGCAGAATGATCAAAGGGGCATAACTCTGTTACAAATGAAGTTATGTCAAAGTTACTTATTGCTGTCTCTTTCATGTAACGAGTTAAAGAATTCCACAATATATCATTATCATGTAAAAGTTGATAGTATCGACACAATTTGGACGTATTCCCAAAAAAGTAAAATTTTGTGATTTTGAGACTTTCCGAGAGGTATTGTCTTTGATGAATTTTAGATTGTAAACCACTGAAGGTACAGTTATGTTTAATACCTCATGTTGAAGCAAATATGTCCTTCATTAACAACAATAAATTTCAAACTTGTATCTGTCATACTTTACGTGTGACAAATCATAGAACTTTGTCATTTTTCGAAAATCGCCATTTTCACCGAAGTTCAAAGGATCATAACTGCTTAACTAATCAACATAATTACATAATAGTTACACCTTCGCATGCATAAATTCAAGAACAACAACTTTTCTGTTGCACACTTTCATCAAAAAGTTAATAGTTAAGCTTCAAACATCGCAAATGTTGTCTTGGGGTCCAAATTTAAGCATTTTTGAGTATTTTCTTGAATATTCAGAAGACTATAACGCAGTACCTATGTATGCAATCTTAATGGTGATTATATATATTTTAGTGTAAATCAAAGTACAACATCTTTATGTCTGACCTTTTTTTGAATATTTAATCGTTTTGTCATGATAAAGAATGAAATAACGTTGGGATCAAAACATGTTTCGTTTAATCAGATACGGTGCATTTCTGAATATTTTACGAACGCTTCTTGAGGTATATCGTAGTATGTGTCCTTCGGATGTTTGAAGTAGAAATGCTAAATGCAGTGTAGAAATCAGATGACTAATAAAACATCGCAAACGGCATATAGGGGTCCAAAATACGTATTTTCAGTATTTTCATGACGCACTAACTATGTAAACTAATTAATGTATGGTTTTAAGTAAAACATTGGTTCAATCATTGACACGTGCGTCTAGGGATCCAAAACGATAACATTTCACTGTGTAAGCAATCCAAAGAGTGTTTCCATCTACACAGGCCTTTGTGGTATTCAAGCACATCATCTTTTAGCTAATAGCATATATCATGTAGGAGTGAAAACAATATGCATTTTAAACTTTGATCATGAAACATTCCTTTATAGAAGACACATATATTTATGGAGGATCAACTTCTTTGGAGATGTTTTGATCGTAAACCTTTAAAGGTACATCCATTGTGTTGTTGGGGGTCAAATATGCCAAACGTTATACATGGTGTTAGTTTATCGAGAAGTATCGACTGTTACCGAAAACTACCATTTTAATGATATTTGACTCAGTATATTGACGATATGAAGGTAAGGTGTCGATTTCTGATCGAAAACCGGACAATGCACCGCGTGTGGCGTGCCCCAATGAGTCAAACGTAATTTTGGAATCTTATTTAAACCTAACAACATAACGAAATTTGAGTTGATAATGTTCAATAGGTCATATAAGCACTGTGCATGTAAAAACGGCGTGCACTTTCGGTTTCTGCACATGCAAAATGATGTAACACGATTTAAATTGGAAACTAGTAATTATGATATGTTTAGCGATTGGGGATGAATATGCAAGCTGAATGAATTTGTTTGTATTGTAAACAGCACATATGATGTGTTGGAACGTATAAAAGTCAAATCAAATGTTATGAAACACAATGGATGCACCTTTAAAGATACCAATATGTTTCGCAGTTCATTTCGAGGCAGATATTTCATCTTTATTTAGGACAATAACTTTCAACCATCCTTCTGTCATAGTTAATGTGTGACAGCTGATAGAATATTGTCATTTGTTTTAATTACTCTATTGATATTTTATTGAAACCTATAGATGCACTTTTTCAAGAACTACTTTTATGTCAAGCCTTTTCATCAAAACGTTGATATTTAAGCTTCAAATATGGCATACGTCGTTTGGGGGTCCGAAAAGAAGCATTTTCAAAATTTCCCTGAACTGCCCAGAACATATTTTACGAAGCTTCACTTCTGTTCAAGTGCCTCCCAATACCGGTAGTTGCTTCCCTTACACCACTAACAGTTTACTATAATGTGAAAATGCGATGATGGACAAAGTCTCAACAAGGAAGTAATTCGGAAACAAGGTGGACCTTAGTAGAGGGGCGTTTTCTTTGATATTGTAGTGTGTGCTTGTTGGGGCGTTTTCTTTGATATTGTAGTGTGTGCGTGAATTTTTCTTGGTCTTGGATTTTCTGTTATGGTGCTGGTGTGAGCAGGCACTCAAAATTGAAGTTCGAGGGTAGTTTACCGACCTTAACGAGAAGGTGGTACTTGTTTACCCTGATATAATATGTTATTTTTCCATTTTCATAAAGGTATTTTCTTTGGAGAATGTTGATAGCTGAGAGTCCAACATAAAATTCAATGTCAAACAGAATTTATGGACATATTCCCAAAGAAGTAAAAAAGAATTGATTTTGAGACTTGTCGAGGGGTATTTTCTTCAGAGAATTTTCGATCTTAAACCACTGAAGATACAATAATGTTTAATACCTCATGTTGAAGTAGAGATGTCATTTATTAAGAGCAATAACAATCATATATCTTTCATGAAAAGTCACAGAAGATTGTCATTTTTAAAAAATCGCCATTTTCAGCAAAGTTCAAAGAATCATAACTGCTTAATTTATTACGATATTTACACCTTCAGATGCACACTGTTAAGAACAACAACGTTTCTGTTAAACCCTTTCCTCAAAAAGTTTATAGTTAAGTTCCGAACATCGCAAACATTGGTTTCAAATTTAAGTAATTTTGAGTATTTTCTTGAATATTCAGAACAACATAACGCATTACTTATGGATGCAATCTAAATGATGATTACTTGAGTGTAAATGAAAGCACAACATTTTATATGTGATACCTTAGTATGAAAATATTAACCGTTATGTCTTAATCATGAGAAACTTCATTTAGGAGTCCAATAATATGTGATTCTTCAATTTTCAGAGGGTCATTGTCTTTGGAGAATATTTTTAAAAAATATAACGTTTGATAACTCATTTTAAAGCAGAGAAACTGCTGAATAATCGAGAGTCAAACATGGAGTTCAAGGTCAAGCAGAAGTCTTAGAGACCTAAGTATTGCCTGTGGCAATCCTAGTTATGATTATTATTATTATTAGGTCTTCAAGACTACGTCTGGAAGACCTATTGTTATTATCGTGTTTTTTGTTTTTGTTTATTATTATTTGACCCTTTTTTTGAAGAAGAAGATTTCCAAAGACGCGTACCCTAAAAACCGCGAAATTGCACAAAATTTTCAGTTTTTTGAAAGTAGCAAAAAGTCTGTTATTACGGCCGAAAACCGCTATAGGTCTAATCGATGGGGAATGTTGTTGCCCACATTTTGGTGAAAGTTTTATCAAAATATCTTGATTAGATTACGAGCTATTAAGGTTTAAACTTTTGACTTCAAGGGAAGATAACTCAAGAAAGAAGTCGATAATCAAAATTCGGCCGACGTACAAGGCTATTTTTTGTTACAGGCTACCATCCCTCAAAATTTCGTGCAAATCGGTTCCGTCGTTACTTCAGAATCTCGCAGACAAAAAACGTCCAAATAATAATAATAACTAGGATTGACGCGTCTTCTTTCGCGAGTTATCTCCCCTTGAAGTCAAAACTTTAAACCTTAATAACTCGAGTACGAATCAATATATTTGAACAAAACTTTTACCACTATGTGGGCAACAACATCCCTCATCCATTAAGCCTAAAGCGGTTTTCGGCCGTAATAATAGATTTTTGCTATTTCGATAAATCTGAAAATTTTGTGAACTTTCGCGGTTTTGAGGGTATGCGTCTTTGAAAATCTTCTCCTAATTCACGGCAATACATAAAGCTATGTGTGATAGCTCATTTTGAAGATAAATGAACTCCTGAGAGGACTGTTTTGGCCGAATTTTGAATTTCTTCCTAGAATTTTAAAAATATGTCCTTGAACATGATCATTTTCAGAAAGTGCGTTTTTCTACTATATGTTCAAAGGGACATAACTCTGTTAATAATGAACTTATTTCGGAGTTACTGATTTCAATCTCTTTGTTATATCTTGTTTAACAATTCCATAACATATCATTGTCATATAAAAGTTGATAGTTTCGGCACAATTTGGACATATTCCCGAGAAAGTAAAATTTTGTGATTTTGAGACTTTCCGAGAGCAACTTTCTTTGTAGACACTTGTTGACGATACCATTATGTTTGATAGCTTAATTTGAATTAGAGATGTCATGTATTAAAGACAATAAATTTCAATCATGTGTCTGTCATGGGTCACGTGTGACTGGTCATAGAAGATGCTTTTGATATCTAAATTTTATTTACAGCTCCGGATGCACAAATTCAAGAACAACAACTTTTCTGTTGAACCCTTTCATCAAAATGTTGATAGTGAACCTCAGAACATCGCAAACGATCTCATGGGGTCCAAATTTAAGCAATTTAGTGTATTTTCTTGTATATTCAGAAAAAGATAACGCATTAATTATGTATGCAATCTAAATGATGATTATATCTACTTAAGTGGAAATTAAAGTACAATATTTTGTATGTTGCAACTTAGTATGAAAATATTAACCATTTTGTCTTAATCGTGAGAAAGGTCAAGTAGGGGTCCATTGATGAGCGATTCTTGCATACAGAGGGTAATTGTCTTTGCAGAATTTTTGTAAAAAAACTATTGAAGATAGAGACATGTTTGATAGCTTTTCTTAAAGCAGAGAAACTGGTGAAAAACCGAGAGTGCAACATGGAGTTCAAGGTCAAGCAGAGGTCTTGAAGACCTAAGTATTGCCTTGGCAATCCTAGTTGCATTTTAAAGTTTGTTCAGGTAAAATGAATCATATGTGTATGTATTGTTGTGTCAACGTCTTTATTTGAGGAACACTTTCTTATTTGATGCTATTGTTGATATGAACGAAAATATCAATTTCTAAAGATAGTGAACATTCATTGTGGCCTCATATCATAAGATACTATACGTACATTTGGTTAATATATTTCATTCATTCGGTATGGTTTGTTGGTTGAGTAAACAAGAACGCGTGGTTACAGTCGTGTCGTACAGTAGGACCAATGTTGACATTGTTTTGGGTTGTGGTCAGTGAAACTATATTACTGGGTCAGTAATGTTCGGGTTATATTTGCAAGGTGCGCTATCCCTGTTCATTCAACTGACAACATAGTATCAGCTCGGTGTTGTCCTTATGTAAACATCTTCCGTCGGAGCTTGAATTCGGCGACAGCACTTTGAGAGAATATTACCACGACTTTATTAGGCGAGGACCAAGTTCTTGTGCTGTTTTCCATAAAGTGTGAGATGTGGTGATATGTGTATATGTATAGGGATCAAGGCTATTTCATCCCATCAGATTACAACCGCTTAATCCACAAATGATTAATCCAATCTACTACCTCCACCACTACTGTATACCCTCACCCTGCCTTTGTCCTCTCATCCGCCCCCTGGCTAATAAACTTACTACTCTCGGTTTTCCTTGTTATCACTTGTTTCACTTGTTCAACCATTTATGTCATTGTTATCTCATTGTGTTGTATTTGTTATCTCTTTATCATACCAACATGTATCCTGTATATAACCTGCTGTTTCACCATCTCTTCCATATGCTTGATAACGGTATAAGGATCTATACCGAAACGTCGCAATTGTTAATAATGAAGTTGATCATTCATAAAATATGTGTCTTCTTTATATGTATATGTGTCTATACATTCGGACGTGTTGTCACCTAAGAGACCAATGGGGATATTTTGGAGAGTGTTTAGATAAAGTTACGAAGTGTTGGTAGCTAATTTGTGATGTACTATATATTACTTAATACTGTTTAAACTTCATCTTTTATTATACTAATTATACATTATCAATACATTTAAAACAAAATACAATATGTATAATACAATACTAAACATACAATAGAATACAGCTCACTACCAAAAACATGTTAATACACGTTTATTAATTATCTTAATTGTTGCAATTTCACAACTATGTGACGTCAATAAAAATTAACAATAACAATTTGGATTGGCGATAGATTTGTGCTTTCCATTTTATAAAGGTATAGCATGTTTAACAAAATAACTAGCATAAACTTTTGGTTGAAATGGGAGAGTGAAGATTTCTTGTTATTTTTAATGAGTAATCTTTTAAAGACTCGTGCAATCTTTAATACTAAATGCTGTGTGGAAGTTTGAAGGAAGCTTATTTGAATATCACTTCGGGCGTGAGACTTTGTGATAAGTAAATACCTAGCGTGTAAAGTAAATATCCGTGTCGCAGGGTTTGTTGCCTTAGGGTGGTAGGTAAACGATAGCCGTTCAATTAGTCCGGAGGTGTAGGAACGGTTATGGACTCAATGGAGGAGATGGTGGTCTTGGTTATCGAGATGGTGCTTCGCAAATTGCATGGGGAGCACTATTCAAATTTTAACATTGGAGGAGATGGTGGTCTTGGTTATAGAGATGGTGCTTTTCGCGGTTTGCATGGGGAGCACCATTCAAATTGTGTACAAATTTTCTCTTAGACTACTACTAACGTCATTTTTATTTCAATTGTTGTGCTTGATTTTGTGTTTGAAGTGGCCTATAGTTTGAGGTCTACTGCGTTAATATTTCTCATGGAGATTTTTTATTAATGACAATAGAATAATTGCATTATAACTAACTGTTACTGGTTTACAGTTTTTAGAAAAAAATTATTCGGGCTATGGTTAAATATATAATCGTGTACATTTACAATCACTTAGATTCAGTGTAATACCACTGACCTAAAATATACATTTGTAGATACAGCATCGCATGAGCTTTACTGAAAAATCAGGCTTTATCATTTTCCTAACATGATATAAAAAGGCATAACTTATTTAAACATTTACATTGGTTGAGGACATCAGATTTAGAAAACTATTGTGATATGGAATATTTCAAATATTTACCAAGAATAGTCTGGTATGCTTTACAGTAAGAGGAAAACATGTATTAATCTTCAATCAGATTAAGATTAGGTAATTTACAAAAAGGAACAATCTTAAAACATTATCTAACAGTCTCTAAACTAAGTTTAAATTTACCACGAAACTTAGATTCTAAGGAAAATAAATCGTCACATCATCATCATATGTAACAATGTTTTTAGGAGAATCTGCTGGTCCATTTTCCTTACATTTATATTGCAAGTAGGTTTACTTAACTGTTTAAAACGCATCAATAAATATATGAAATATGTATCTTTCCCATTTTTAAATGAATGAATTGGAACTAAAGAAAGTTGATCAACTAACCATGGCCGTGTGTTCGTTTTAACATCGGTACAATTCCGAATGTGCAAGAGGGGGTGTGACATGATGACAGGATGGGATGTGATACAGGATGTTACATCACAGCCAGATGGGGCCTAAGGTTTAACGAGATGACAATCCTTTGATGTCATGAGCATGGTGACCCGATTTATGGTGTGTTAAGGAACTTATAGTAAATTGTTAGTGTATTGTATATTGTATTGTATAATGTGTCAAACATACTAAGCTCGTATTGGTCAACGCAAACAGCCAATGCAATTTCCAGCAGAAAATCAATAGAAGTAACAAACAGATATGTCCATGATGATTAATGACAACGGATTACCATGGAATGTGAAAGTAACCTAACATGGTAGGTTTTGTTGTATTTCTCTTTCTTAAAAATTGTTAAGTAATTTTCATTATGTCCTGTACTTGATGAGAGTTAAATAATTCCCATAGTTATACATCGTAAGTTTTACTTTCTAGAATCAAAATACTTTGAGATAGTATCATGCCTATGTGCTTTCATTTCATTTCAAATGTTAAATAATGGAATAGATAAACGTGAGACATAGAAAGGAGATGTGTTGGTGCTAGCAAAATCCCGAATGTACATCCGCTAGTTCTTCATACAAATCTTCGTTTTCACTAGACTAACTTGTTCAAAGCGATATCTTATTGCTAGAATCATAGTCTGACAGAGTGGGAAATGGTCAGTGATAGACAAACACACCAAGTTACGCTATAGAATTAACACATCAAAATGATACAAAGAAAAGACAATGGCGGTAGATTTACGTTGGGATCCACTCGGCATTATCAGAGATTAAACAAACTAAACACATATGTACAACAACCAAAGTTAATTAACGACTGAGCAGAATATGCCGACATTGTTTCTAATAACTTTGATCACTTTGAGGCTGTTTAGACAAGTGAAATCAGCGAAAATACGTCACATAGTACTATGCTACATTAAAAGTTAGGGATTGATTGTAAGGGAGTCCTTTCACAAACTGCACATAGATTAAGGCTTGAAGAATACGATCATAGAGAGGTTGCCATACATTATAACACCAGGTGATATGATCTGGCTGGGGCTTGATCAGTCCCTGTCGTAGCACGTTTAACATGAAGGTTGTCTTGCCCGAGCCATTCGGACCGACCAACAGGCCATTGGAGGGGGTCCCAAATCGGAAGGGTCGTGATGTGATGTCTCAATGACGTATATAGATTTTCACTGATATAAATATACTTGTTTTATAAAACAACATAGAAGCGCTAGCTAAATGAAAATGGTTAAATGATTCGTCTCATATCGGCGTTAAATGTCATTTGATATTTTAAAGAAAGTATCAAGGCAAAAGCTTATATACCCGATATATATTTTTTTCTTGACTATTTTTCAGTGAAGTTAAGTATATTCCTATTTCGTTTTAGCTCGTTATCGAATGAAATGGAAGGATACTTTCAGTGACCTATATATTAAGACTACCCAACTTAAAGCTATGCTTTATTGACATAGGCCACATGCTATTGTCCAGCCAGGTCAAATCCTCACGCTCCGCTAACCACGGCATGGTAAACATAACGTGCTCATATATGTATTTTAGTCTGGGATGGGAGGGTGCTGATGACACGTCATGGCTATACATAGTTTTTGGCTGGCAACTTCAAGCTCGTTTGACTGGTCTTCTATGTTGATGGGTAGTGTTAGAAAAGGCCATTGTTCTCGCTAATGATCATTGATAGGATAATGAGCATTGGCGCATGGGTTAGTCTAATGATAGATTGACCTCGTGACCGTGACGTCATGCATACTATTTGCATATTTATTGAGCTACGCTGCATACATTAACGGTTCCAGGGTTCCATGAGGCTTCTGCTACCCCTTACTATACTACTCCCGTTCATTTTAATTTTTTAAAGCAGGTTTAAAGATGTCAACACCAAACTTTACGGTGAACTTGGTAGAGAACCTCTACGTGCAAATTGCAAAACGTATAATTGTGTACTGGTGTAAACTATCTTGTTATAAGCACAACAATCAT
Source organism: Gibbula magus (assembly GCA_936450465.1). Classification (NCBI taxonomy): domain Eukaryota; kingdom Metazoa; phylum Mollusca; class Gastropoda; order Trochida; family Trochidae; genus Gibbula; species Gibbula magus. The sequence goes on from OW388295.1 coordinate 49,080,891, forward strand.
ATCCTTGGTTAAGTTATGTTGAAACTATATTTAAAGCATGTGGTCAAATACTTATTTTCCATTATCTGAGAGACAGAGAGAGAGAGAGAGAGAGAGAGAGAGAGAGAGAGAGAGAGAGAGAGAGAGAGAGAGAGAGAGAGAGAGAGAGAGAGAGAGAGAGAGAGAGAGAGAGAGAGAGAGAGAGAGAGAGAGAGAGAGAGTTTATTCAGTAAAGGGGCCACAGACATCAGATTATCCCTAGTATTTCTGTATTGAATAGATAGTTACAACGATATTCAGTGTAAGATAAGTTCTGCAGGCATGGCATAGTGACATTATCAAATCTACTATACTGTCATTAAGGATTATCCATGTTTTGAACAATATCTTATACTGAACGAAAATGCGTACAAACCAATATTGTGTTAGTATTGTTAGTAATACTTAATTTTCCAGTTGAAAAGTTCAATATCACACAATCCCGCGCCAAGAACGAATATGTAGACGTAAATGTAGATGAAGATGTAAGAGTTGATGTAGAGGTAGATATTAAAGTTGATTTTGATGAAGATGTAAGAGTTGATGTAGATGTAGATGTAAGAGTTGATGAAGATGTAGATGTAAAAGTTGATGTAGAGGTAGATACTAAAGTTGATGTAGATGTAGATGTAAGACTTGATGAAGAGGTAGATATTAAAGTTGATGTAGATGTAGATGTAAGAGTTGATGTAGATGAAGATGTAAGAGTTGATGTAGATTAAGATATAAGAGTTGATGTAGATGTAGATGTAAGAGTTGATGTAGATGTAAATGTAAGAGTTGATGTAGATGAAGATGTAAGAGTTGATGTAGATGTAGATGTAAAAGTTGACGTAAATGTAGATGAAGATGTAAGAGTTGATGTAGAGGTAGATATTTAAGTTGATGTTGATTAAGATGTAAGAGTTGATGTAGATGTATATGTAAAAGTTGACGTAAATGTAGATGAAGGTGTAAGAGTTGATGTAGAGATAGATATAAAAGTTGATGTTGATGAAAATGTAAGAGTTGATGTAGATGTAGATGTAAGAGTAGATGTAGATGTAGATGTAAGAGTTGATGTAGAGGTAGATGTAAGAGTTGATGTAGATGTATATGTAAAAGTTGACGTAAATGTAGATGAAGATGTAAGAGTTGATGTAGAGATAGATATTAAAGTTGATGTTGATGAACATGTAAGAGTTGATGTAGATGTAGATGTAAGAGTAGATGTAGATGTGGAAGTAAGACTTGATGTAGAGGTAGATACTTAAGTTCTTGTAGGTGAAGAGCTAGATATTAAAGTTGTTGTAGATGTAAGAGTTATTGTAGATGTAGGTGTAAGAGTTAATGTAGATGTAGGTGTAAGAGTTTATGTATAGGTAGATATTAAAGTTGATGTATGTTAAAGTGTTAATGTAGATGTAGATGAAGAGTTGATGTAGATGTAGATGTAGATGAAAGAGTTGATGTAGATGAAGATGTAAGAATTGATGTAGATGTAGATGTAAAAGTTGATGTAGAGGTAGATATTAAAGTTGATGTAGATGAAGATGTAAGAGTTGATGTAGATGTAGATGTAAGACTTGATGTAGATGTAGATGTAAGAGTTGATGTATATGTAGATGTAAGAGTTGATGTAGAGGTAGATATTAAAGTTAATGTAGATGAAGATGTATGAGTTCATGTAGATGTAGATGTAGATTTAAGAGTTGATGTAGATGAAGATGTAAGAGTTGATGTAGATGTAGATGTAAGAGTTGATGTAGAGGTGGACATTAAAGTTGATGTTGATGAAGATGTAAGAGTTGATGTAGATGTAGATGTAAGAGTTGATGTTGATGTAAGAGACGATGTAGATGAAGATATAAGAGTTGATGTAGATGTAGATGTAAGAGTTGATGTAGATGTAGATGTAAGAGTTGACGTAGATGTAGATGTAAGACTTGATGTAGAGGTAGATACTTAAGTTCATGTAGATGAAGATGCAAGAGTTGATGTCGAGGTAGATAATAAAGTTGATGTAGATGTAAGAGTTAATGTAGATGTAGGTGTAAGTGTTGATGTAGAGGTAGATATTAAAGTTGATGTTGATGAAGATGTAAGAGTTGATGTAGATGTAGATGTAAGAGTTGATGTAGATGTAATTGTAAGAGTTGATGTAGAGGTAGATAGTAAATTTGATGTAGGTGAAGATGAAAGAGTTGATGTAGATGTAAGAGTTAATGTAGATGTAGATGTAGGAGTTGATGAAGAGGTAGATATTAAAGTTGATGTAGATGTAGATGTAAGAGTTGATGTAGATGTAGATGTAATAGTTGATGTAGAGGTAGATAGTAAAGTTGATGTAGATGAAGATGAAAGAGTTGATGTAGAGGTAGATAGTAAAGTTGATGTAGATGTAAGAGTTAATGTAGATGTAGATGTAAGAGTTGATGTATATGTAGATGTAAGAGTTGATGTAGATGTAATTGTAAGAGTTGATGTAGATGTAGATGTAAGAGTTGATGTAGAGGTAGATAGTAAAGTTGATGTAGATGTAGAAGTCAGAGTTGATGTAGAGTTAGATATTAAAGTTGATGTAGATGTAAGAGTTAATATAGATGTAGATTTAAGAGTTGATGTAGATGTAGATGTAAGAGTTGATGTTGATGTAGATGAAGATGTAAGAATTTATGTAGATGTAGCTGTAAGAGTTGGTGTAGAGGTAGATGTAAGAGTTGATATAGAGGTAGATACTAAAGTTGATGTAGATGTAGATGTAAGACTTGATTAAGAGGTAGATATTAAAGTTGATGAAGATGAAGATGTAAGAGTTGATGTAGATGAAGGTGTAAGAGTTGATGTAGATGTAGATGTACGAGTTGACGTAGATGTAGATGTAAGACTTGATGTAGAGGTAGATACTTAAGTTCATGTAGATGAAGATGCAAGAGTTGATGTCGAGGTAGATAATACAGTTGATGTAGATGTAAGAGTTAATGTAGATGTAGGTGTAAGTGTTGATGTAGAGGTAGATACTAAAGTTGATGTAGATGTAGATGTAAGACTTGATGAAGAAGTATATATTAAAGTTGATGAAGATGAAGATGTAAGAGTTGATGTAGATGAAGGTGTAAGAGTTGATGTAGATGTAGATGTAAGAGTTGATGTAGATGTAGATGTAAGAGTTGATGTAGAGGTAGATATTTAAGTTGATGTTGATTAAGATGTAAGAGTTGATGTAGATGTATATGTAAAAGTTGACGTAAATGTAGATGAAGATGTAAGAGTTGATGTAGAGATAGATATTAAAGTTGATGTTGATGAACATGTAAGAGTTGATGTAGATGTAGATGTAAGAGTAGATGTAGATGTGGAAGTAAGACTTGATGTAGAGGTAGATACTTAAGTTCTTGTAGATGAAGAGCTAGATATTAAAGTTGTTGTAGATGTAAGAGTTATTGTAGATGTAGGTGTAAGTGTTGATGTAGAGGTAGATATTAAAGTTGATGTTGATGAAGATGTAAGAGTTGATGTAGATGTAGATGTAAGAGTTGATGTAGAGGTAGATAGTAAATGTGATGTAGGTGAAGATGAAAGAGTTGATGTAGATGTATGAGTTAATGTAGATGTTGATGTAAGAGTTGATGTAGATGTAGATGTAAGAGTTGATATAGAGGTAGATACTAAAGTTGATGTAGATGTAGATGTAAGACTTGATGAAGAAGTATATATTAAAGTTGATGAAGATGAAGATGTAAGAGTTGATGTAGATGAAGGTGTAAGAGTTGATGTAGATGTAGATGTAAGAGTTGATGTAGATGTAGATGTAAGACTTGATGTAAGGGTAGATACTTAAGTTCATGTAGATGAAGATGCAAGAGTTGATGTCGAGGTAGATAATAAAGTTGATGTAGATGTAAGAGTTAATGTAGATGTAGGTGTAAGTGTTGATGTAGAGGTAGATATTAAAGTTGATGTTGATGAAGATGTAAGAGTTGATGTAGATGTAGATGTAAGAGTTGATGTAGATGTAATTGTAAGAGTTGATGTAGAGGTAGATAGTAAATGTGATGTAGGTGAAGATGAAAGAGTTGATGTAGATGTATGAGTTAATGTAGATGTTGATGTAAGAGTTGATGTAGATGTAGATGTAAGAGTTGATATAGAGGTAGATACTAAAGTTGATGTAGATGTAGATGTAAGACTTGATGAAGAAGTATATATTAAAGTTGATGAAGATGAAGATGTAAGAGTTGATGTAGATGAAGGTGTAAGAGTTGATGTAGATGTAGATGTAAGAGTTGATGTAGATGTAGATGTAAGACTTGATGTAAGGGTAGATACTTAAGTTCATGTAGATGAATATGTAAGAGTTGATGTAGATGAAGATGTAAGAGTTGATGTAGATGAAGATGTAAGAGTTGATGTAGATGTATATGTAAGAGTTGATGTAGAGGTAGATACTAAAGTTGATGTAGATTAAGATGTAAGAGTTGATGTAGATGAAGATGTAAGAGTTGATGTAGATTAAGATGTAAGAGTTGATATAGATGTAGATGTAAGAGTGATGTAGATGTAGATGTAAGAGTTGATGTAGTTGAAGATGTAAGAGTTGATGCAGATGTAGATGTAAGACTTGATGTAGTTGTAGATGTAAGACTTGATGTAGAGGTAGATACTAAAGTTGATGTAGATGAAGATGTAAGAGGTGATGTAGATGTAGATATAAGAGTTGACGTAAATGTAGATGAAGATGTAAGAGTTGATGTAGAGGTAGATATTAAAGTAGATGTAAAAGAAGATGTAAGAGTTGATGTAGATGTAGATGGAAAAGTTGATGTAGATGTAGATGTGAGAGTTGATGTAGAGGTAGATACTAAAGTTGATGAAGATGTAGATATTAAAGTTGATGTAGATGTTAATGTAAGAGTTGATGTAGAGGTAGATATTAAAGTTGATGTAGATAAAGATGTAAGTGTTGATTTAGAGGTAGATATAAAATTTGATGTAGATGAAGATATAAGAGTTGATGTAGTGGTAGATACTAAAGTTTATGTAGAGGTAGATATTAAAGTTGATGTAAATGTAGATGTAAGAGTTGATGTAGAGGTAGATATTAAAGTTGATGTTGATGAAGATGTAAGAGTTGATGTAGATGTAGTTGTAAGAGTTGATGTAGATGTAGATGTAAGAGTTAATGTAGAGGTAGATAGTAAAGTTGATGTAGATGAAGATGAAAGTGTTGATGTAGATGTAGTTAGTAAAGTTGATGTAGATGTAGATGTAGATGTAAGAGTTTATGTAGATGTAGATGTAAGAGTTGATGTATATGAAGATGTAAGAGTTGATGTAGATGTAGATGTAGATGTAAGAGTTGATGTAGATATAGATGTAAGAGTTGATGTAGATGTAGATGTAAGACTTGATGTAGAGGTAGATGTAAGAGTTTATGTAGATGTAGATGTCAGAGTTGATGTAGAGTTAGATATTAAAGTTGATGTCGATGTAAGAGTTAATGTAGATGTAGATGTAAGAGTTGATGTAGATGTAGATGTAAGAGTTGATGTAGATGTAGCTGTAAGAGTTGGTGTAGAGGCAGATATTAAAACTGATGTAGATGAAGATGTAAGAGTTGATGTAGATGAAGATGTAAGAGTTGATGTAAATGAAGATGTAAGAATTGATGTATATGTAGATCAAAGACTTGATGTAGAGGTAGATATTAAAGTTGAAGCAGATGTAGATGTAGATGTAAGAGTTGATGTAGATGTAGATGTAAGAGTTAATGTAGAGGTAGATAGTAAAGTTGATGTAAATGAAGATGAAAGAGTTGATGTAGAGGTACTTAGTAAAGTTGATGTAGATGTAGATGTAGATGTAAGAGTTGATGTAGATGTAGATGTAAGAGTTGATGTATATGAAGATGTAAGAGTTGATGTAGATGTAGATGTAGATGTAAGAGTTGATGTAGATATGGATGTAAGAGTTGGTGTAGATGTAGATGTAAGACTTGATGTAGAGGTAGATGTAAGAGTTTATGTAGATGTAGATGTCAGAGTTGATGTAGAGTTAGATATTAAAGTTGATGTAGATGTAAGAGTTAATGTAGATGTAGATGTAAGAGTTGATGTAGATATAGATGTAAGAGTTGATGTAGATGTAGCTGTAAGAGTTGATGTAGAGGTAGATATTAAAACTGATGTAGATGAAGATGTAAGAATTGATGTAGATGAAGATGTAAGAGTTGATGTAGATGAAGATGTAAGAATTGATGTATATGTAGATCAAGACTTGATGTAGAGGTAGATATTAAAGTTGAAGCAGATGTAGATGTAGATGTAAGAGTTGATGTAGATGTAGATGTAAGAGTTGATGTATATGAAGATGTAAGAGTTGATGTAGATGTAGATGTAGATGTAAGAGTTGATGTAGATATAGATGTAAGAGTTGATGTAGATGTAGATGTAAGACTTGATGTAGAGGTAGATGTAAGAATTTATGTAGATGTAGATGTCAGAGTTGATGTAGAGTTAGATATTAAAGTTGATGTAGATGTAAGAGTTTCTGTAGATGTAGATGTAAGAGTTGATGAAGATGAAGATGTAAGAATTGATGTATATATAGACCAAAGAGTTGATGTAGAGGTAGATATTAAAGTTTATGTAGATTAAGATGTAATAGTTGATGTAGATGTAGATGTAAAAGTTGATGTAGATGAAGATGTAAGAGTTGACGTAGATTAAGATGTTAGAGTTGATGTAGATGTAGATGTAAGAGTTGATGTAGATGTAGATGAAAGAGTTGATGTAGAGTTAGATATTAAAGTTGATGTAAATGAAAATGTAAGAGTTAATGTAGAGGTAGATACGAAAGTTGATGTAGATGCAGATGTAAGACTTGATGTAGATGAAGATGTAAAAGTGGACGTAAATGCAGATGAAGAAATAAGAGTTGATGTAGATATCGATGTAAGAGTTGATGTAGATATAGATGTAAGAGTTGATGTAGATTTAGATGTAAGAGTTGATGATAGAGGTAGATATTAAAGTTGATGTAGATGAAGATGTAAGAGTTGATGTAGAGGTAGATATAAAAGTTGATGTAGATGAAGATATAAGAGTTGATGTAGATGTAGATGTAAGAGTTGATGTAGAGGAAGCTGTAAGAGTTGATGTAGAGGTAGATATAAAAGATGATGTAGATGAAGATATAAGAGTTGATGTAGATGTAGATGTTAGAGTTGATGTAGATGTAGATGTAAGAGTTGATGAAGAGGAAGATGTAAGAGTTGATGTAGAGGTAGATGTAAGAGTTGATGTAGTTGAAGATGTAAGAGTTGATGTAGATGTAGATGTAAGACTTGATGTAGATGTAGATGTAAGACTTGATGTAGAGGTAGATACTAAAGTTGATGTAGATGAAGATGTAAGAGTTGATGTAGATGTAGACATAAGAGTTGACGTAAATGTAGATGAAGATGTAAGAGTTGATGTAGAGGTAGATATTAAAGTAGATGTAAAAGAAGATGTAGATGTAGATGTAAGAGTTGATGTAGATGTAGATGTGAGAGTTGATGTAGAGGTAGATACTAAAGTTGATGAAGATGTAGATATTAAAGTTGATGTAGATGTTAATGTAAGAGTTGATGTAGAGGTAGATATTAAAGTTGATGTAGATAAAGATGTAAGTGTTGATTTAGAGGTAGATATAAAATTTGATGTAGATGAAGATATAAGAGTTGATGTAGTGGTAGATGTAAGAGTTAATGTAGAGGTAGATATTAAAGTTGATGTAAATGTAGATGTAAGAGTTGATGTAGAGGTAGATATTAAAGTTGATGTAGATGAAGATGTAAGAGTTGATGTAGAGGTAGATATTAAAGTTGATGTTGAGGTAGATATTAAAGTTGATGTAAATGTAGATGTAGGAGTTGATGTAGAGGTAGATATTAAAGTTGTTGTAGATGAAGATGTGAGAGTTGATGTAGATGTAAATGTAAGAGTTGATGTAGATGTAGACGTAAGAATTGATGCAGATGAATATGTAAGAGTTGATGTAGATGAAGATGTAATAGTTGATGTAGTTGAAGATGTAAGAGTTGATGTAGATGTATATGTAAGAGTTGATGTAGAGGTAGATACTAAAGTTGATGTAGATTAAGATGTAAGAGTTGATATAGATGTAGATGTACGAGTTGATGTAGATGTAGATGTAAGAGTTGATGTAGTTGAAGATGTAAGAGTTGATGCAGATGTAGATGTAAGACTTGATGTAGATGTAGATGTAAGACTTGATGTAGAGGTAGATACTAAAGTTGATGTAGATGAAGATGTAAGAGGTGATGTAGATGTAGATATAAGAGTTGACGTAAATGTAGATGAAGATGTAAGAGTTGATGTAGAGGTAGATATTAAAGTAGATGTAAAAGAAGATGTAGATGTAGATGTAAGAGTTGATGTAGATGTAGATGTAGATGTGAGAGTTGATGTAGAGGTAGATACTAAAGTTGATGAAGATGTAGATATTAAAGTTGATGTAGATGTTAATGTAAGAGTTGATGTAGAGGTAGATATTAAAGTTAGTGTAGATAAAGATGTAAGAGTTGATTTAGAGGTAGATATAAAATTTGATGTAGATGAAGATATAAGAGTTGATGTAGTGGTAGATACTAAAGTTTATGTAGAGGTAGATATTAAAGTTGATGTAAATGTAGATGTAAGAGTTGATGTAGAGGGAGATATTAAAGTTGATGTTGATGAAGATGTAAGAGTTGATGTAGATGTAGTTGTAAGAGTTGATGTAGATGTAGATGTAAGAGTTAATGTAGAGGTAGATAGTAAAGTTGATGTAGATGAAGATGAAAGAGTTGATGTAGAGGTAGTTAGTAAAGTTGATGTAGATGTAGATGTAGATGTAAGAGTTTATGTAGATGTAGATGTAAGAGTTGATGTATATGAAGATGTAAGAGTTGATGTAGACGTAGATGTAGATGTAAGAGTTGATGTAGATATAGATGTAAGAGTTGATGTAGATGTAGATGTAAGACTTGATGTAGAGGTAGATGTAAGAGTTTATGTAGATGTAGATGTAAGAGTTGATGTAGAGGAAGCTGTAAGAGTTGATGTAGAGGTAGATATAAAAGATGATGTAGATGAAGATATAAGAGTTGATGTAGATGTAGATGTAAGAGTTGATGAAGAGGAAGATGTAAGAGTTGATGAAGAGGAAGATGTAAGAGTTGATGTAGAGGTAGATATTTAAGTTGATGTACAGGTAGATATTAAAGTTCATGTAGGTGAAGCTGTTAGAGTTGATGTAGATGTAAGAGATGATGTAGACGAAGATGTAAGAGTTGATATAGATGTAGATGTAAGAGTAGCTGTAGATGTAGATGTAAATGTTGATGTAGATTAAGATGTAAGAGTTGATGTAGATGAAGATGTAAGAGTTGATGTAGATTAAGATGTAAGAGTTGATATAGATGTAGATGTACGAGTTGATGTAGATGTAGATGTAAGAGTTGATGTAGTTGAAGATGTAAGAGTTGATGCAGATGTAGATGTAAGACTTGATGTAGATGTAGATGTAAGACTTGATGTAGAGGTAGATACTAAAGTTGATGTAGATGAAGATGTAAGAGGTGATGTAGATGTAGATATAAGAGTTGACGTAAATGTAGATGAAGATGTAAGAGTTGATGTAGAGGTAGATATTAAAGTAGATGTAAAAGAAGATGTAGATGTAGATGTAAGAGTTGATGTAGATGTAGATGTAGATGTGAGAGTTGATGTAGAGGTAGATACTAAAGTTGATGAAGATGTAGATATTAAAGTTGATGTAGATGTTAATGTAAGAGTTGATGTAGAGGTAGATATTAAAGTTAATGTAGATAAAGATGTAAGTGTTGATTTAGAGGTAGATATAAAATTTGATGTAGATGAAGATATAAGAGTTGATGTAGTGGTAGATACTAAAGTTTATGTAGAGGTAGATATTAAAGTTGATGTAAATGTAGATGTAAGAGTTGATGTAGAGGTAGATATTAAAGTTGATGTTGATGAAGATGTAAGAGTTGATGTAGATGTAGTTGTAAGAGTTGATGTAGATGTAGATGTAAGAGTTAATGTAGAGGTAGATAGTAAAGTTGATGTAGATGAAGATGAAAGAGTTGATGTAGAGGTAGTTAGTAAAGTTGATGTAGATGTAGATGTAGATGTAAGAGTTTATGTAGATGTAGATGTAAGAGTTGATGTATAAGAAGATGTAAGAGTTGATGTAGATGTAGATGTAGATGTAAGAGTTGATGTAGATATAGATGTAAGAGTTGATGTAGATGTAGATGTAAGACTTGATGTAGAGGTAGATGTAAGAGTTTATGTAGATGTAGATGTCAGAGTTGATGTAGAGTTAGATATTAAAGTTGATGTAGATGTAAGAGTTAATGTAGATGTAGATGTAAGAGTTGATGTAGATATAGATGTAAGAGTTGATGTAGATGTAGCTGTAAGAGTTGATGTAGAGGTAGATATTAAAACTGATGTAGATGAAGATGTAAGAATTGATGTAGATGTCGATGTAAGAGTTGATGTAGATATAGATGTAAGAGTTGATGTAGATGTAGATGTAAGAGTTGATGTAGATATAGATGTAAGAGTTGATGTAGATGTAGATGTAAGAGTTGATGATAGAGGTAGATATTAAAGTTGATGTAGATGAAGATGTAACAGTTGATGTAGAGGTAGATATAAAAGTTGATGTAGATGAAGATATAAGAGTTGATGTAGATGTAGATGTAAGAGTTGATGTAGAGGAAGCTGTAAGAGTTGATGTAGAGGTAGATATAAAAGATGATGTAGATGAAGATATAAGAGTTGATGTAGATGTAGATGTTAGAGTTGATGTAGATGTAGATGTAAGAGTTGATGAAGAGGAAGATGTAAGAGTTGATGTAGAGGTAGATATTTAAGTTGATGTACAGGTAGATATTAAAGTTCATGTAGGTGAAGCTGTTAGAGTTGATGTAGATGTAAGAGATGATGTAGACGAAGATGTAAGAGTTGATATAGATGTAGATGTAAGAGTAGCTGTAGATGTAGATGTAAGAGTTAATGTAGATGTAGATGTAAATGTTGATATAGATGTAGATGTAAGATTAGATGTAGATGTAGATGTAAGAGTTAATGTAGATGTGGTTGTAAGAATTGATGTAGATGTAGATGTAAGAGTTGAAATAGAGGTAGATTGTAAATTTGATGTAGATGAAGATGAAAGAGTTGATGTAGAGGTAGACAGTAAAGTTGATGTAGATGTAGATGTCAGAGTTGATGTAGAGGTAGATATTAAAGTTGATGTAGATGTAAGAGTTAATGTAGTTATAGATTTAAGAGTTGATGTAGATGAAGATGTAAGAGTTGATGTAGATGTAGATGGTGATGAAAATGTAAGAATTGATGTAGATGTTGTTGTAAGAGTTGATGTAGATGTAGATGTAAGAGTTGATGTAGAGTTAGAGAGTAAAGTTGATGTAGATGAAGATGAAAGAGTTGAGATAGAGGTAGATAGTAAAGTTGATGTAGATGTAGATGTCAGAGTTGATGTAGAGTTAGATATTAAAGTTGATGTAGATGTAAGAGTTTCTGTAGATGTAGATGTAAGAGTTGATGAAGATGAAGATGTAAGAATTGATGTATATATAGATCAAAGAGTTGATGTAGAGGTAGATATTAAAGTTGATGTAGATTAAGATGTAAAAGTTGATGTAGATGTAGATGTAAGACTTGATGTAGAGGTAGATACTTAAGTTCATGTAGATGAAGATACAAGAGTTGATGTCGAGCTAGATATTAAAGTTGATGTAGATGTAATAGTTAATGTAGATGTAGGTGTAAGAGTTGATGTAGATGAAGATGTAAGAGTTGAAGTAGATGTAGATGTAAGAGTTGATGTAGATGTAGATGTAAGAGTTGATTTACATGAAGATGTAAATATTGATGTATATGTAGATGTAAGAGTTGATGTAGAGGTAGATATTAAAGTTGATGTAGATGAAGATGTAAGAGTTGATGTTGATGTAGATGTAGATGTAAGAGTTGATGTAGATGAAGATGTAAGAGTTGATGTAGATGTAGATGTAAGAGTTGATATAGAGGTAGATACTAAAGTTGATGTAGATGTAGATGTAAGACTTGATGAAGAGGTAGATATTAAAGTTGATGAAGATGAAGATGTAAGAGTTGATGTAGATGAAGGTGTAAGAGTTGATGTAGATGTAGATGTAAGAGTTGATGTAGATGTAGATGTAAGAGTTGATGTAGATGTAGATATAAGAGTTAATGTAGATGTAGATGTAAGAATTGATGTAGATGTAGCTGTAAGAGTTGATATAGAGGTAGATATTAAAGTTGATGTAGATGAACATGTAAGAGTTGATGTAGAGGAAGATATAAAAGTTGATGTAGATGAAGATATAAGAGTTGATGTAGATGTAGATGTAAGAGTTGATGTAGATGTAGATGTAAGAGTTGATGTAGAGGAAGATGTAAGAGTTGACGTAGAGGTAGATATTAAAGTTGATGTAGAGGTAGATATTAAAGTTGATATAGGTGAAGCTGTTAGAGTTGATGTAGATGTAAGAGATGATGTAGATGAAGATGTAAGAGTTGATGTAGATGTAGATGTAAGAGTTGATGTAGATGTTGTTGTAAGAGTTGATGTAGATGTAGATGTAGATGTAAGAGTTGATGTAGAGTTAGAGAGTAAAGTTGATGTAGATGAAGATGAAAGAGTTGAGATAGAGGTAGATAGTAAAGTTGATGTAGATGTAGATGTCAGAGTTGATGTAGAGTTAGATATTAAAGTTGATGTAGATGTAAGATTTTCTGTAGATGTAGATGTAAGAGTTGATGAAGATGAAGATGTAAGAATTGATGTATATATAGATCAAAGAGTTGATGTAGAGGTAGATATTAAAGTTGATGTAGATTAAGATGTAAAAGTTGATGTAGATGTAGATGTAAGACTTGATGTAGAGGTAGATACTTAAGTTCATGTAGATGAAGATACAAGAGTTGATGTCGAGCTAGATATTAAAGTTGATGTAGATGTAAGAGTTAATGTAGATGTAGGTGTAAGAGTTGATGTAGATGAAGATGTAAGAGTTGAAGTAGATGTAGATGTAAGAGTTGATGTAGATGTAGATGTAAGAGTTGATTTACATGAAGATGTAAATATTGATGTATATGTAGATGTAAGAGTTGATGTAGAGGTAGATATTAAAGTTGATGTAGATGAAGATGTAAGAGTTGATGTTGATGTAGATGTAGATGTAAGAGTTGATGTAGATGAAGATGTAAGAGTTGATGTAGATGTAGATGTAAGAGTTGATATAGAGGTAGATACTAAAGTTGATGTAGATGTAGATGTAAGACTTGATGAAGAGGTAGATATTAAAGTTGATGAAGATGAAGATGTAAGAGTTGATGTAGATGAAGGTGTAAGAGTTGATGTAGATGTAGATGTAAGAGTTGACGTAGATGTAGATGTAAGAGTTGATGTAGATGTAGATATAAGAGTTAATGTAGATGTAGATGTAAGAATTGATGTAGATGTAGCTGTAAGAGTTGATATAGAGGTAGATATTAAAGTTGATGTAGATGAACATGTAAGAGTTGATGTAGAGGAAGATATAAAAGTTGATGTAGATGAAGATATAAGAGTTGATGTAGATGTAGATGTAAGAGTTGATGTAGATGTAGATGTAAGAGTTGATGTAGAGGAAGATGTAAGAGTTGACGTAGAGGTAGATATTAAAGTTGATGTAGAGGTAGATATTAAAGTTGATATAGGTGAAGCTGTTAGAGTTGATGTAGATGTAAGAGATGATGTAGATGAAGATGTAAGAGTTGATGTAGATGTAGATGTAAGAGTTGATGTAGATGTAGATGTAAGAGTTGATGTAGAATTAGATATTAAAGTTGATGTTGATGAAGATGTAAGAGTTGATGTAGATGTAGATGTAAGACTTGATGTAGATGTAACTGTAAGAGTTGATGTAGAGGTAGATAGTAAATTTGATGTAGGTGAAGATGAAAGAGTTGATGTAGATGTAAGAGTTAATGTAGATGTAGATGTAGGAGTTGATGTAGAGGTAGATATTAAAGTTGATGTAGATGTAGATGTAAGAGTTGATGTAGATGTAGATGTAATAGTTGATGTAGAGGTAGATAGTAAAGTTGATGTAGATGAAGATGAAAGAGTTGATGTAGAGGTAGATAGTAAAGTTGATGTAGATGTACGAGTTAATGTAGATGTAGATGTAAGAGTTGATGTATATGTAGATGTAAGAGTTGATGTAGATGTAATTGTAAGAGTTGATGTAGATGTAGATATTAAAGTTGATGTAGATGAAGATGTAAGAGTTGAAGTAGATGTAGATGTAAGAGTTGATGTAGATGTAGATGTAAGAGTTGATTTACATGAAGATGTAAGAATTGATGTATATGTAGATGTAAGAGTTGATGTAGAGGTAGATATTAAAGTTGATGTAGATGAAGATGTAAGAGTTGATGTTGATGTAGATGTAGATGTAAGAGTTGATGTAGATGAAGATGTAAGAGTTGATGTAGATGTAGATGTAAGAGTTGATATAGAGGTAGATACTAAAGTTGATGTAGATGTAGATGTAAGACTTGATGAAGAGGTAGATATTAAAGTTGATGAAGATGAAGATGTAAGAGTTGATGTAGATGAAGGTGTAAGAGTTGATGTAGATGTAGATGTAAGAGTTGACGTAGATGTAGATGTAAGACTTGATGTAGAGGTAGATACTTAAGTTCATGTAGATGAAGATGCAAGAGTTGATGTCGAGGTAGATAATAAAGTTGATGTAGATGTAAGAGTTAATGTAGATGTAGGTGTAAGTGTTGATGTAGAGGTAGATATTAAAGTTGATGTTGATGAAGATGTAAGAGTTGATGTAGATGTAGATGTAAGAGTTGATGTAGATGTAACTGTAAGAGTTGATGTAGAGGTAGATAGTAAATTTGATGTAGGTGAAGATAAAAGAGTTGATGTAGATGTAAGAGTTAATGTAGATGTAGATGTAGGAGTTGATGTAGAGGTAGATATTAAAGTTGATGTAGATGTAGATGTAAGAGTTGATGTAGATGTAGATGTAATAGTTGATGTAGAGGTAGATAGTAAAGTTGATGTAGATGAAGATGAAAGAGTTGATGTAGAGGTAGATAGTAAAGTTGATGTAGATGTAAGAGTTAATGTAGATGTAGATGTAAGAGTTGATGTATATGTAGATGTAAGAGTTGATGTAGATGTAATTGTAAGAGTTGATGTAGATGTAGATATTAAAGTTGATGTAGATGAAGATGTAAGAGTTGAAGTAGATGTAGATGTAAGAGTTGATGTAGATGTAGATGTAAGAGTTGATTTACATGAAGATGTAAGAATTGATGTATATGTAGATGTAAGAGTTGATGTAGAGGTAGATACTAAAGTTGATGTAGATGAAGATGTAAGAGTTGATGTTGATGTAGATGTAGATGTAAGAGTTGATGTTGATGAAGATGTAAGAGTTGATGTAGATGTAGATGTAAGAGTTGATATAGAGGTAGATACTAAAGTTGATGTAGATGTAGATGTAAGACTTGATGAAGAGGTAGATATTAAAGTTGATGAAGATGAAGATGTAAGAGTTGATGTAGATGAAGGTGTAAGAGTTGATGTAGATGTAGATGTAAGAGTTGACGTAGATGTAGATGTAAGACTTGATGTAGAGGTAGATACTTAAGTTCATGTAGATGAAGATGCAAGAGTTGATGTCGAGGTAGATAATAAAGTTGATGTAGATGTAAGAGTTAATGTAGATGTAGGTGTAAGTGTTGATGTAGAGGTAGATATTAAAGTTGATGTAGATGTAGATGTAAGAGTTGATGTAGATGTAACTGTAAGAGTTGATGTAGAGGTAGATAGTAAATTTGATGTAGGTGAAGATGAAAGAGTTGATGTAGATGTAAGAGTTAATGTAGATGTAGATGTAAGAGTTGATGTAGATGTAGATGTAATAGTTGATGTAGAGGTAGATAGTAAAGTTGATGTAGATGAAGATGAA
This sequence comes from Gibbula magus, assembly GCA_936450465.1. Lineage (NCBI taxonomy): Eukaryota > Metazoa > Mollusca > Gastropoda > Trochida > Trochidae > Gibbula > Gibbula magus. The sequence continues at coordinate 49,096,996 of OW388295.1, forward strand.
AGAGTTGATGTAGAGGTAGATAGTAAAGTTGATGTAGATGTAAGAGTTAATGTAGATGTAGATGTAAGAGTTGATGTATATGTAGATGTAAGAGTTGATGTAGATGTAGATGTACGAGTTGACGTAGATGTAGATGTAAGACTTGATGTAGAGGTAGATACTTAAGTTCATGTAGATGAAGATGCAAGAGTTGATGTCGAGGTAGACAATACAGTTGATGTAGATGTAAGAGTTAATGTAGATGTAGGTGTAAGTGTTGATGTAGAGGTAGATATTAAAGTTGATGTTGATGAAGATGTAAGAGTGGATGTAGAGGTAGATAGTAAAGTTGATGTAGATGTAGAAGTCAGAGTTGATGTAGAGTAAGATATTAAAGTTGATGTAGATGTAAGAGTTAATATAGATGTAGATTTAAGAGTTGATGTAGATGTAGATGTAAGAGTTGATGTTGATGTAGATGAAGATGTAAAAATTTATGTAGATGTAGATGTAAGAGTTGATGTAGATGTAGATGTAAGAGTTGATTTACATGAAGATGTAAGAATTGATGTATATGTAGATGTAAGAGTTGATGTAGATGTAGATGTAAGAGTTGATGTAGAGGTAGATAGTAAAGTTGATGTAGATGAAGATGTGAGAGTTGAAGTATATGTAGATGTAAGAGTTGATGTAGATGTAGATGTAAGAGTTGATTTACATGAAGATGTAAGAATTGATGTATATGTAGATGTAAGAGTTGATGTAGATGTAGATGTAAGAGTTGATGTAGAGGTAGATAGTAAAGTTGATGTAGATGTAGAAGTCAGAGTTGATGTAGAGTAAGATATTAAAGTTGACGTAGATGTAAGAGTTAATATAGATGTAGATTTAAGAGTTGATGTAGATGTAGATGAAGATGTAAGAATTTATGTAGATGTAGCTGTAAGAGTTGGTGTAGAGGTAGATATTAAAGTTGATGTAGATGAAGATGTGAGAGTTGAAGTATATGTAGATGTAAGAGTTGATGTAGATGTAGATGTAAGAGTTGATTTACATGAAGATGTAAGAATTGATGTATATGTAGATGTAAGAGTTGATGTAGAGGTAGATATTAAAGTTGATGTAGATGAAGATGTAAGAGTTGATGTTGATGTAGGTGTAGATGTAAGAGTTGATGTGGATGAAGATGTAAGAGTTGATGTAGATGTAGATGTAAGAGTTGATATAGAGGTAGATACTAAAATTGATGTAGATGTAGATGTAAGACTTGATTAAGAGGTAGATATTAAAGTTGATGAAGATGAAGATGTATGAGTTGATGTAGATGAAGGTGTAAGAGTTGATGTAGATGTAGATGTACGAGTTGACGTAGATGTAGATGTAAGACTTGATGTAGAGGTAGATACTTAAGTTCATGTAGATGAAGATGCAAGAGTTGATGTCGAGGTAGATAATACAGTTGATGTAGATGTAAGAGTTAATGTAGATGTAGGTGTAAGTGTTGATGTAGAGGTAGATATTAAAGTTGATGTTGATGAAGATGTAAGAGTTGATGCAGATGTAGATGTAAGAGTTGATGTAGATGTAATTGTAAGAGTTGATGTAGAGGTAGGTAGTAAATTTGATGTAGGTGAAGATGAAAGAGTTGATGTAGATGTATGAGTTAATGTAGATGTTGATGTAAGAGTTGATGTAGATGTAGATGTAAGAGTTGATATAGAGGTAGATACTAAAGTTGATGTAGATGTAGATGTAAGACTTGATGAAGAGGTATATATTAAAGTTGATGAAGATGAAGATGTAAGAGTTGATGTAGATGTAGATGTAAGAGTTGATGTAGATGTAATTGTAAGAGTTGATGTAGAGGTAGATAGTAAATTTGATGTAGGTGAAGATGAAAGAGTTGATGTAGATGTAAGAGTTAATGTAGATGTAGATGTAGGAGTTGATGTAGAGGTAGATATTAAAGTTGATGTAGTTGTAGATGTAAGAGTTGATGTAGATGTAGATGTAATAGTTGATATAGAGGTAGATAGTAAAGTTGATGTAGATGAAGATGAAAGAGTTGATGTAGAGGTAGATAGTAAAGTTGATGTAGATGTAAGAGTTAATGTAGATGTAGATGTAAGAGTTGATGTAGATGTAGATGTAAGAGTTGATGTAGATGTAGTTGTAAGAGTTGATGTAGATGTAGATGTAAGAGTTGATGTAGAGGTAGATAGTAAAGTTGATGTAGATGTAGAAGTCAGAGTTGATGTAGAGTTAGATATAAAAGTTGATGTAGATGTAAGAGTTAATATAGATGTAGATTTAAGAGTTGATGTAGATGTAGATGTAAGAGTTGATGTTGATGTAGATGAAGATGTAAGAATTTATGTAGATGTAGCTGTAAGAGTTGGTGTAGAGGTAGATATTAAAGTTGATGTATATGAAGATGTGAGAGTTGATGTAGATGTAAATGTAAGAGTTGATATAGATGTAGACGTTAGAATTGATGCAGATGAATATGCAAGAGTTGATGTAGATGAAGATGTAAGAGTTGATGTAGATGAAGATGTAAGAGTTGATGTAGATGTATATGTAAGAGTTGATGTAGAGGTAGATACTAAAGTTGATGTAGATGTCGATGTAAGAATTGATGTAGATTAAGATGTAAGAGTTGATGTCGATGTAGATGTAAGAGTTGATGTAGATGTAGATGTAAGAGTTGATGTAGTTGAAGATGTAAGAGTTGATGCAGATGTAGATGTAAGACTTGATGTAGATGTAGATGTAAGACTTGATGTAGAGGTAGATATTATAGTTGATGTAGATGAAGATGTAAGAATTGATGTAGATGTAGATATAAGAGTTGACGTAAATGTAGATGAAGATGTAAGAGTTGATGTAGAGGTAGACATTAAAGAAGATGTAAAAGAAGATGTAAGAGTTGATGTAGATGTAGATGTAAGAGTTGATGTAGATGTAGATGTGAGAGTTGATGTAGAGGTAGATACTAAAGTTGATGAAGATGTAGATATTAAAGTTGATGTAGATGTTAATGTAAGAGCTGATGTAGAGGTAGATATTAAAGTTGATGTAGATAAAGATGTAAGTGTTGATTTAGAGGTAGATATAAAATTTGATGTAGATCAAGATATAAGAGTAGATGTAGTGGTAGATACTACAGTTTATGTAGAGGTAGATATTAAAGTTGATGTAAATGTAGATGTAAGAGTTGATGTAGAGGTAGATATTAAAGTTGATGTAGATGAAGATGTAAGAGTTGATGTAGAGGTAGATATTAAAGTTGATGTTGAGGTAGATATTAAAGTTGATGTAAATGTCGATGTAAGAGTTGATGTAGAGGTAGATATTAAAGTTGATGTGGATGAAGATGTAAGAGTTGATGTAGATGTATTTGTAAGAGTTGATGTAGATGTAGATGAATATGTAATAATTTATGTAGATGTAGCTGTAAGAGTTGGTGTAGAGGTAGATATTAAAGTTGTTGTAGATGAAGATGTGAGAGTTGATGTAGATGTAAATGTAAGAGTTGATGTAGATGTAGACGTAAAAATTGATGCAGATGAATATGTAAGAGTTGATGTAGATGAAGATGTAAGAGTTGATGTAGTTGAAGATGTAAGAGTTGATGTAGATGTATATGTAAGAGTTGATGTAGAGGTAGATACTAAAGTTGATGTAGATTAAGATGTAAGAGTTGATGTAGATTAAGATGTAAGAGTTGATGTAGATGTAGATGTAAGAGTTGATGTAGATGTAGATGTAAGAGTTGATGTAGTTGAAGATGTAAGAGTTGATGCAGATGTAGATGTAAGACTTGATGTAGATGTAGATGTAAGAATTGATGTAGATGTAGCTGTAAGAGTTGATATAGAGGTAGATATTAAAGTTGATGTAGATGAAGATGTAAGATTTGATGTAGAGTTAGATAGTAAAGTAGATGTAGATGAAGATAAAGAGTTGATGTAGATGAAGATATAAGAGTTGATGTAGATGAAGATGTAAGAGTTGATGTAGATGTATATGTAAGAGTTGATGTAGAGGTAGATACTAAAGTTGAAGTAGATGTCGATGTAAGAATTGATATAGATGAAGATGTAAGAGTTGATGTCGATGTAGATGTAAGAGTTGATGTAGATGTAGATGTAAGAGTTGATGTAGTTGAAGATGTAAGAGTTGATGCAGATGTAGATGTAAGACTTGATGTAGATGTAGATGTAAGACTTGATGTAGAGGTAGATATTATAGTTGATGTAGATGAAGATGTAAGAATTGATGTAGATGTAGATATAAGAGTTGACGTAAATGTAGATGAAGATGTAAGAGTTGATGTAGAGGTAGACATTAAAGAAGATGTAAAAGAAGATGTAAGAGTTGATGTAGATGTAGATGTAAGAGTTGATGTAGATGTAGATGTGAGAGTTGATGTAGAGGTAGATACTAAAGTTGATGAAGATGTAGATATTAAAGTTGATGTAGATGTTAATGTAAGAGTTGATGTAGAGGTAGATATTAAAGTTGATGTAGATAAAGATGTAAGTGTTGATTTAGAGGTAGATATAAAATTTGATGTAGATCAAGATATAAGAGTAGATGTAGTGGTAGATACTACAGTTTATGTAGAGGTAGATATTAAAGTTGATGTAAATGTAGATGTAAGAGTTGATGTAGAGGTAGATATTAAAGTTGATGTAGATGAAGATGTAAGAGTTGATGTAGAGGTAGATATTAAAGTTGATGTTGAGGTAGATATTAAAGTTGATGTAAATGTCGATGTAAGAGTTGATGTAGAGGTAGATATTAAAGTTGATGTGGATGAAGATGTAAGAGTTGATGTAGATGTATTTGTAAGAGTTGATGTAGATGTAGATGAATATGTAATAATTGATGTAGATGTAGCTGTAAGAGTTGGTGTAGAGGTAGATATTAAAGTTGTTGTAGATGAAGATGTGAGAGTTGATGTAGATGTAAATGTAAGAGTTGATGTAGATGTAGACGTAAAAATTGATGCAGATGAATATGTAAGAGGTGATGTAGATGAAGATGTAAGAGTTGATGTAGTTGAAGATGTAAGAGTTGATGTAGATGTATATGTAAGAGTTGATGTAGAGGTAGATACTAAAGTTGATGTAGATTAAGATGTAAGAGTTGATGTAGATTAAGATGTAAGAGTTGATGTAGATGTAGATGTAAGAGTTGATGTAGATGTAGATGTAAGAGTTGATGTAGTTGAAGATGTGAGAGTTGATGCAGATGTAGATGTAAGACTTGATGTAGATGTAGATGTAAGACTTGATGTAGAGGTAGATACTAAAGTTGATGTAGATGAAGATGTAAGAGGTGATGTAGATGTAGATATAAGAGTTGACGTAAATGTAGATGAAGATGTAAGAGTTGATGTAGAGGTAGATATTAAAGTAGATGTAAAAGAAGATGTAAGAGTTGATGTAGATATAGATGTAAGAGTTGATGTAGATGTAGATGTAAGACTTGATGTAGAGGTAGATGTAAGAGTTTATGTAGATGTAGATGTCAGAGTTGATGTAGAGTTAGATATTAAAGTTGATGTAGATGTAAGAGTTTCTGTAGATGTAGATGTAAGAGTTTATGAAAATGAAGATGTAAGAATTGATGTATATATAGATCAAAGAGTTGATGTAGAGATTAAAGTTGATGTAGATTAAGATGTAAGAGTTGATGTAGATGTAGATTTAAAAGTTGATATAGATGAATATGTAAGAGTTGATGTAGATGAAGATGTAAGAGTTCATGTAGATGTAGATGTAGATGTAAGAGTTGATGTAGAGGTAGATATTAAAGTTGATGTAAATGAAAATGTAAGAGTTAATGTAGAGGTAGATACTAAAGTTGATGTAGATGAAGATGTAAGACTTGATGTAGATGTAGATGTAAAAGTTGACGTAAATGCAGATGAAGATATAAGAGTTGATGTAGATGTCGATGTAAGAGTTGATGTAGATATAGATGTATAAAATGATGTAGAGGTAGATGTAAGAGTTGATGTAGAGGTAGATATTAAAGTTTATGTAGATGAAGATGTAAGAGTTGATGTAGAGGTAGATATAAAATTTGGTGTAGATGAAGATATAAGAGTTGATGTACATGTAGATGTAAGAGTTGATGTAGAGGTAGATACTAAAGTTGATGTAGATGTAGATGTAGATGTATGAGTTGATATAGAGGTAGCTGTAAGAGTTGATGTAGAGGTAGATATTAAAGTCGATGTACATGAAGATGTAAGAGTTGATGTAGAGGTAGATATAAAAGTTGATGTAGATGAAGATATAAGAGTTGATGTAGATGTAGATGTAAGAGTTGATGTAGATGTAGATGTAAGAGTTGATGCAGAGGAAGATGTAAGAGTTGATGTAGAGGTAGATTCTAAAGTTCATGTTGATGTAGATGTAAGAGTTGATGTAGAGGTAGATATTAAAGTTGATGTAGAGGTAGATATTAAAGTTGATGTAGAGGTAGATATTAAAGTTGATATAGTTGAAACTGTTACAGTTGATGTAGATGTAAGAGATGATGTAGATGAAGATGTAAGAGTTGATATAGATGTAGATGTAAGAGTTGATGTAGATGTAGATGTAAGAGTTGATGTAGAGGTAGATATTAAAGTTGATGTAGATGAAGATGTAAGACTTGATGTAGATGTAGATGTAAAAGTTGACGTAAATGCAGATGAAGATATAAGAGTTTATGTAGATGTAGATGTAAGAGTTGATGTAGATATAGATGTAAGAGTTGATGTAGAGGTAGATGTAAGAGTTGATGATAGAGGTAGATTTTAAAGTTGATGTAGATGAAAATGTAAGAGTTGATGTAGAGGTAGATATAAAAATTGATGTAGATGAAGATATAAGAGTTGATGTAGATGTAAATGTAAGAGTTGATGTATATGTAGATGTAAGAGTTGATGTAGAGGAAGATGTAAGAGTTGATGTAGAGGTAGATACTAAAGTTGATGTAGATGTAGATGTAGATGTAGATGTAAGAGTTGATGTATAGGAAGCTGTAAGAGTTGATGTAGATTTAGATAATAAAGTTGATGTAGATGAAGATGTAAGAGTTGATGTAGAGGTAGATATTAAAGTTGATGTAGATGAAGATATAAGAGTTGATGTAGATGTAGATGTAATAGTTGATGTAGATGTAGATGTAAGAGTTGATGCAGAGGAAGATGTAAGAGTTGATGTAGAGGTAGATACTAAAGTTGATGTAGATGTAGATGGAAGAGTTGATGTAGAGGTAGATATTAAAGTTGATGTACAGGTAGATATTAAAGTTCATGTAGGTGAAGCTGTTAGAGTTGATGTAGATGTAAGAGATGATGTAGATGAAGATGTAAGAGTTGATATAGATGTAGATGTAAGAGTAGATGTAGATGTAGATGTAAGAGTTAATGTAGATGTAGATGTAATAGTTGACGAAGAGGTAGATATTAAAGTTGATGTTTATGAAGATGTAAGAGTTGATGTAGATGTAGTTGTAACAATTGATGTAGATGTAGATGTAAGAGTTGAAATAGAGGTAGATTGTAAATTTGATGTAGATGAAGAAGAAAGAGTTGATGTAGAGGTAGACAGTAAAGTTGATGTAGATGTAGATGTCAGAGTTGATGTAGAGGTAGATATTAAAGTTGATGTTGATGTAAGAGTTAATGTATTTATAGATTTAAGAGTTGATGTAGATGAAGATATAAGAGTTGATGTAGATGTAGATGTAAAAGTTGATGTAGATGTAGATGTAAGAGTTGATGTAGAGGAAGATGTAAGAGTTGATGTACAGGTAGATACTAAAGTTGATGTAGATGTAGATGTAGATGTAAGAGTGGATGTACAGGTAGATATTAAAGTTGATGTAGGTGAAGCTGTTAGAGTTGATGTAGATGTAAGAGATGATGTATATGAAGATGAAAGAGTTGATGTAGATGTAGATGTAGATGTAAGAGTTGATGTAGATGTAGATGTAAGAGTTGATGTTGATGTAGATGTAAGACTCGATGTATAGGTAGATAGTAAAGTTGATGTTGATGTTGATGAAGATGTAAGAGTTGATGTAAATGTTGATGTAAGAGTTGATGTAGATGTAGATGTAAGAGTTAATGTAGATGTAGATGTAAGAATTGATGTAGATGTAGCTGTAAGAGTTGATATAGAGGTAGATATTAAAGTTGATGTAGATGAAGATGTTAGATTTGATGTAGATGTTGTTTTAAGAGTTGATGTAGATGAAGATATAAGAGTTGATGTAGATGTAGATGTAAGAGTTGATGTAGATGTAGATGTAAGAGTTGATGTAGAGGAAGATGTAAGAGTTGATGTAGAATTAGATATTAAAGTTGATGTTTATGAAGATGTAAGAGTTGATGTAGATGTTGTTTTAAGAGTTGATGTAGATGTAGATGTATGAGTTGATGTAGCGGTAGATAGTAAAGTTAATGTAGATGAAAATGAAAGAGTTGATGTAGAGGTAGATAGTAAAGTTCATGTAGATGTAGATGTCAGAGTTGATGTAGAGGTAGATGTAAGAGTTGATGTTGATGTATATGAAGATGTAAGAATTGATGTAGATGTAGCTGTAAGAGTTGATGTAGAGGTAGATATTAAAGTTGATGTAGATGAAGATGTAAGAGTTGATGTATATGTAGATGTAAGAGTTGATGTTGATGTAGATGAAGATGTAGGAATTGATGAAGATGTAGCTGTAAGATTTGATGTAGAGGTAGATATTAAAGTTGATGTAGATGAAGATGTAAGAGTTGATATAGATGAAGATGTAAGAGTTGATGTAGATGAAGATTAAAATTTTGATTTATATGTAGATCAAAGAGTTGATGTAGAGGTAGAAATTAAAGTTGATATAGATGAAGATGTAAGAGTTGAAGTAGATGTAGATGTAAGAGTGGATGTAGATGAAGATGTAAGAATTGATGTTTATGTAGATCAAAGAGTTGATGTAGAGGTAGATATTAAAGTTGATGTAGATGAAGATGAAAGAGTTGATGTAGATGTAGATATTAAAGATGATGTAGATGTCAGAGTTGATGTAGAGTTAGATATTAAACTTGATGTAGATGTAAGAGTTAATGTAGATGTAGATGTAAGAGTTGATGTAGATGTAGATATAAGAGTTGATGAAGAGATAGATATTAAAGTTGATGTAGATGAAGATGTAATAGTTGATGTAGAGGTAGATATAAAAGTTGATGTAGATGAAGATGAAAGAGTTCATGTAGAGGTAGATATTAAAGTTGATGTAGATGTAAATGTCAGAGTTGATGTAGAATTAGATATTAAAGTTGATGTTGATGTAGATGAAGATGTAAGAATTGATGTAGATGTAGCTGTAAGAGTTGATGTAGAGGTAGATATTAAAGTTGATGTAGATGAAGATGTAAGAGTTGATGTATATGTAGATGTAAGAGTTGATGTTGATGTAGATGAAGATGTAAGAATTGATGAAGATGTAGCTGTAAGATTTGATGTAGAGGTAGATATTAAAGTTGATGTAGATGAAGATGTAAGAGTTGATATAGATGAAGATGTAAGAATTGATGTAGATGAATATGTAAATTTTGATTTATATGTAGATCAAAGAGTTGATGTAGAGGTAGATATTAAAGTTGATATAGATGAAGATGTAAGAGTTGAAGTAGATGTAGATGTAAGAGTTGATGTAGATGTAGATGTAAGAGTTGATGTAGATGAAGATGTAAGAGTTGATGTAGATGAAGATGTAAGAATTGATGTATATTTAGATCAAAGAGTTGATGTAGAGGTAGATAATAAAGTTGATGTAGATGAAGATGAAAGAGTTGATGTAGAGGTTGATATTAAAGTTGAAGTAGATGTAGATGTCAGAGTTGATGTCGAGTTAGATATTAAAGTTGATGTAGATGTAAGAGTTAATGTAGATGTAGATGTAAGAGTTGATGTAGATGTAGATATAAGAGTTAATGTAGATGTAGATGTAAGAATTGATGTAGATGTAGCTGTAAGAGTTGATATAGAGGTAGATATTAAAGTTGATGTAGATGAACATGTAAGAGTTGATGTAGAGGAAGATATAAAAGTTGATGTAGATGAAGATATAAGAGTTGATGTAGATGTAGATGTAAGAGTTGATGTAGATGTAGATGTAAGAGTTGATGTAGAGGAAGATGTAAGAGTTGACGTAGATGTAGATATTAAAGTTGATGTAGAGGTAGATATTAAAGTTGATATAGGTGAAGCTGTTAGAGTTGATGTAGATGTAAGAGATGGTGTAGATGAAGATGTAAGAGTTGATGTAGATGTAGATGTAAGAGTTGATGTAGATGTAGATGTAAGAGTTGATGTAGAATTAGATATTAAAGTTGATGTTTATGAAGATGTAAGAGTTGATGTAGATGTTGTTTTAAGAGTTGATGTAGATGTAGATGTAAGAGTTGATGTAGCGGTAGATAGTAAAGTTAATGTAGATGAAAATGGAAGAGTTGATGTAGAAGTAGATAGTAAAGTTCATGTAGATGTAGATGTCAGAGTTGATGTAGAGGTAGATGTAAGAGTTGATGTTGATGTATATGAAGATGTAAGAATTGATGTAGATGTAGCTGTAAGAGTTGATGTAGAGGTAGATATTAAAGTTGATGTAGATGAAGATGTAAGAGTTGATGTATATGTAGATGTAAGAGTTGATGTTGATGTAGATGAAGATGTAGGAATTGATGAAGATTTAGCTGTAAGATGTGATGTAGAGGTAGATATTAAAGTTGATGTAGATGAAGATGTAAGAGTTGATATGGATGAAGATGTAAGAGATGATGTAGATGAAGATTAAAATTTTGATTTATATGTAGATCAAAGAGTTGATGTAGAGGTAGATATTAAAGTTGTTATAGATGAAGATGTAAGAGTTGAAGTAGATGTAGATGTAAGAGTTGATGTAGATGTAGATGTAAGAGTTGATGTAGATGAAGATGTAAGAGTTGATGTAGATGAAGATGTAAGAATTGATGTATATTTAGATCAAAGAGTTGATGTAGAGGTAGATAATAAAGTTGATGTAGATGAAGATGAAAGAGTTGATGTAGAGGTAGATATTAAAGTTGATGTAGATGTAGATGTCAGAGTTGATGTCGAGTTAGATATTAAAGTTGATGTAGATGTAAGAGTTAATGTAGATGTAGATGTAAGAGTTGATGTAGATGTAGATATAAGAGTTGATGTTGATGTAGATGAAGATGTAAGAATTGATGTAGATATAGCTGTAAGAGTTGATGTAGAGGTAGATATAAACGTTGATGTAGATGAAGATATAAGAGTTGATGTAGATGTAGATGTAAGAGTTGATGTAGATTTAGATGTAAGAGTTGATGTAGAGGAAGATGTAAGAGTTGATGTAGAGGTAGATACTAAAGATGATGTAGATGTAGATGTAAGAGTTGATGTAGAGGTAGATATTAAAGTTGATGTAGAGGTAGATATTAAAGTTGATGTAGGTGAAGCTGTTAGAGTTGATGTAGATGTAAGAGATGATGTAGACGAATATGTAAGAGTTGATGTAGATGTAGATGTAAGAGTTGATGTAGATGAAGATGTAAGAGTTGATGTAGATGAAGATGTAAGAATTGATGTATATTTAGATCAAAGAGTTGATGTAGAGGTAGATAATAAAGTTGATGTAGATGAAGATGAAAGAGTTGATGTAGAGGTAGATATTAAAGTTGATGTAGATGTAGATGTCAGAGTTGATGTCGAGTTAGATATTAAAGTTGATGTAGATGTAAGAGTTAATGTAGATGTAGATGTAAGAGTTGATGTAGATGTAGATATAAGAGTTGATGTTGATGTAGATGAAGATGTAAGAATTGATGTAGATATAGCTGTAATAGTTGATGTAGAGGTAGATATAAACGTTGATGTAGATGAAGATATAAGAGTTGATGTAGATGTAGATGTAAGAGTTGATGTAGATGTAGATGTAAGAGTTGATGTAGAGGAAGATGTAAGAGTTGATGTAGAGGTAGATACTAAAGATGATGTAGATGTAGATGTAAGAGTTGATGTAGAGGTAGATATTAAAGTTGATGTAGAGGTAGATATTAAAGTTGATGTAGGTGAAGCTGTTAGAGTTGATGTAGATGTAAGAGATGATGTAGATGAATATGTAAGAGTTGATGTAGATGTAGATGTAAGAGTTAATGTAGATGTATATGTAAGAGTTGATGTAGAGGTAGATATCAAAGTTGATGTAGGTGAAGCTGTTAGAGTTGATGTAGATGTAAGAGATGATGTAGATGAAGATGTAAGAGTTGATATAGAGGTAGATAGTAAAGTTGATGTAGATGAAGATGAAAGAGTTGATGTAGAGGTAGACAGTAAAGTTGATGTAGATGTAGATGTCAGAGTTGATGTAGAGGTAGATATTAAAGTTGATGTAGATGTAAGAGTTAATGTAGTTATAGATTTAAGAGTTGATGTAGATGTAGATGTTAGAGTTGATATTGATGGTGATGAAGATGTAAGAATTGATGTAGATGTAGCTGTAAGAGTTGATGTAGAGGTAGATATTAAATTTGATGTAGATGAAGATGTAAGAGTTGATGTAGATGAAGATGTAAGAATTGATGTATATGTAGATCAAAGAGTTGATGTAGAGGTAGATATTAAAGTTGATGTAGATGAAGATGTAAGAGTTGAAGAAGATGTAGATGTAAGAGTTGATGTAGATGTAGATGTAAGAGTTGAAGTATATGTAGATGTAAGACTTGATGTAGAGATAGATAGTAAAGTTGATGTAGATGAAAATGAAAGAGTTGATGTAGAGATAGATATTAAAGTTGATGTAGATGAAAAAGTTAATGTAGATGTAGATGTAAGTGTATATGTAGAGGTAGATATTAAAGTTGATGTTGATGAAGATGTAAGAGCTGATGTAGATGTTGTTGTAAGAGTTGATGTAGATGTAGATGTAAGAGTTGATGTAGAGGTAGATAGTAAATTTGATGTAAATGAAGATGATGTTAGAGGTAGATACCAAAGTTGATGTAGATGAAGATGTAAGAGTTGATGTAGATGTACATGTAAGAGTTGACCTAAATGTAGATGAAGATGTAAGAGTTGATGTAGAGGTAGATACTAGAGTTAATGTAGATGAAGATGTAAGAGTTGATGTAGAGGTACATATAAACGTTGATGTAGATGAAGATATAAGAGTTGATGTAGATGTAGATGTAAGAGTTGATGTAGAGGAAGATGTAAGAGTTGATGTAGAGGTAGATACTAAATTTGATGTAGATGTAGATATTAAAGTTGATGTAGGTGAAGATTTAAGAGATGATGTAGATGTAGATGTAAAAGTTGATGTAGATGAAGATGTAAGACTTGATGTAGATGAAGATGTAAGAGTTGATGTAGATGTAGATATAAGAGTTGATGTAGATGAAAATGAAAGAGTTGATGTAGAGATAGATATTAAAGTTGATGTAGATGAAAAAGTTAATGTAGATGTAGATGTAAGTGTATATTTAGAGGTAGATATTAAAGTTGATGTTGATGAAGATGTAAGAGCTGATGTAGATGTTGTTGTAAGAGTTGATGTAGATGTAGATGTAAGAGTTGATGTAGAGGTAGATAGTAAATTTGATGTAAATGAAGATGATGTTAGAGGTAGATACCAAAGTTGATGTAGATGAAGATGTAAGAGTTGATGTAGATGTACATGTAAGAGTTGACCTAAATGTAGATGAAGATGTAAGAGTTGATGTAGAGGTAGATACTAGAGTTAATGTAGATGAAGATGTAAGAGTTGATGTAGAGGTACATATAAAAGTTGATGTAGATGAAGATATAAGAGTTGATGTAGATGTAGATGTAAGAGTTGATGTAGAGGAAGATGTAAGAGTTGATGTAGAGGTAGATACTAAAGTTGATGTAGATGTAGATATTAAAGTTGATGTAGGTGAAGATTTAAGAGATGATGTAGATGTAGATGTAAAAGTTGATGTAGATGAAGATGTAAGACTTGATGTAGATGAAGATGTAAGAGTTGATGTAGATGTAGATATAAGAGTTGATGTAGATGAAGATGTAAGAGTTGATGTAGATTAAGATGTAAGAGTTGATGTAGATATAGATGTAATAGTTGATGTAGATGTAGATGTAAGAGTTGATTTAGATATAGATGTAAGAGTTGATGTATAGGTAGATACTAACGTTGATGTAGATGTAGATGTAAGATTTGATGTAGAGGTAGATACCAAAGTTGATGTAGATGAAGATGTAAGAGTTGATGTAGATGTACATGTAAGAGTTGACCTAAATGTAGATGAAGATGTAAGAGTTGATGTAGAGGTAGATACTAGAGTTAATGTAGATGAAGATGTAAGAGTTGATGTAGAGGTACATATAAAAGTTGATGTAGATGAAGATATAAGAGTTGATGTAGATGTAGATGTAAGAGTTGATGTAGAGGAAGATGTAAGAGTTGATGTAGAGGTAGATACTAAAGTTGATGTAGATGTAGATATTAAAGTTGATGTAGGTGAAGCTGTTAGAGTTGATGTAGATGTAAGAGATGATGTATATGAAGATGTAAGAGTTGATGTAGATGAAGATGTAAGAGTTGATGTAGATGTAGATGAAAGAGTTGATGTAGATGTAGATGTAAGAGTTGATGTAGAGGAAGATGTAAGAGTTGATGTAGAGGTAGATACTTAAGTTAATGTAGATGAAGATGTAAGAGTTGATGTAGAGGTACATATAAAAGTTGATGTAGATGAAGATATAAGAGTTGATGTAGATGTAGATGTAAGAGTTGATGTAGAGGAAGATGTAAGAGTTGATGTAGAGGTAGATACTAAAGTTGATGTAGATGTAGATGTAGATGTAAGAGTTGATGTAGAGGTAGATATTAAAGTTGATGTAGAGGGAGATATTAAAGTAAATGTAGGTGAAGCTGTTAGAGTTGATGTAGATGTAAGAGATGATGTATATGAAGATGTAAGAGTTGATGTAGATGTAGATGTAGATGTAAGAGTTGATGTAGATGTAGATGAAGATGAAAGAGTTGAGGTAGGGATAGATATTAAAGTTGATGTATCTGAAAGAGTTAATGTAGATGTAGATGTAAGAGTTGATGTAGAGGTAGATATTTAAGTTGATGTTGATGAAGATGTCAGAGTTGATGTAGAGTTAGATATTAAAGTTGATGTAGATGTAAGAGTTGATGTAGATGTAGATGTAAGAGTTGATTGTGATGTAGATGAAGATGTAAGAATTGATGTAGATGTAGCTGTAAGAGTTGATGTAGAGGTAGATAGTAAAGTTGATGTAGAGGAAGATGTAAGAGTTGACGTAGAGGTAGATAGTAAAGTTGACGTAGATGTAAATGTAAGAGTTGATGTAGAGGTAGATATTAAAGTTGATGTAGAGGTAGATATTAAAGTTAATGAAGGTGAAGCTGTTAGAGTTGATGTAGATGTAAGAGATGATGTAGATGAAGATGTAAGAGTTGATATAGATGTAGATGTAAGAGTAGATGTAGATGTAGATGTAAGAGTTAATGTAGATGTAGATGTAAGAGTTGATGTAAAGGTAGATATTAAAGTTGATGTAGATGTAGATGTAAGAGTTGATGTAGATTAAGATGTAAGAGTTGATGTAGATATAGATGTAATAGTTGATGTAGATGTAGATGTAAGAGTTGATTTAGATATAAATGTAAGAGTTGATGTATAGGTAGATACTAAAGTTGATGTAGATGTAGATGTAAGATTTGATGTAGAGGTAGATACCAAAGTTGATGTAGATGAAGATGTAAGAGTTGATGTAGATGTACATGTAAGAGTTGACCTAAATGTAGATGAAGATGTAAGAGTTGATGTAGTGGTAGATACTAGAGTTAATGTAGATGAAGATGTAAGAGTTGATGTAGAGGTACATATAAAAGTTGATGTAGATGAAGATATAAGAGTTGATGTAGATGTAGATGTAAGAGTTGATGTAGAGGAAGATGTAAGAGTTGATGTAGAGGTAGATAATAAAGTTGATGTAGATGTAGATATTAAAGTTGATGTAGGTGAAGCTGTTAGAGTTGATGTAGATGTAAGAGATGATGTATATGAAGATGTAAGAGTTGATGTAGATGAAGATGTAAGAGTTGATGTAGATGTAGATGAAAGAGTTGATGTAGATGTAGATGTAAGAGTTGATGTAGAGGAAGATGTAAGAGTTGATGTAGAGGTAGATACTTAAGTTAATGTACATGAAGATGTAAGAGTTGATGTAGAGGTACATATAAAAGTTGATGTAGAGGTACATATAAAAGTTGATGTAGATGAAGATATAAGAGTTGATGTAGATGTAGATGTAAGAGTTGATGTAGAGGAAGATGTAAGAGTTGATGTAGAGGTAGATACTAAAGTTGATGTAGATGTAGATATTAAAGTTGATGTAGGTGAAGCTGTTAGAGTTGATGTAGATGTAAGAGATGATGTATATGAAGATGTAAGAGTTGATGTAGATGAAGATGTAAGAGTTGATGTAGATGTAGATGAAAGAGTTGATGTAGATGTAGATGTAAGAGTTGATGTAGAGGAAGATGTAAGATTTGATGTAGAGGTAGATACCAAAGTTGATGTAGATGAAGATGTAAGAGTTGATGTAGATGTACATGTAAGAGTTGACCTAAATGTAGATGAAGATGTAAGAGTTGATGTAGTGGTAGATACTAGAGTTAATGTAGATGAAGATGTAAGAGTTGATGTAGAGGTACATATAAAAGTTGATGTAGATGAAGATATAAGAGTTGATGTAGATGTAGATGTAAGAGTTGATGTAGAGGAAGATGTAAGAGTTGATGTAGAGGTAGATACTAAAGTTGATGTAGATGTAGATATTAAAGTTGATGTAGGTGAAGCTGTTAGAGTTGATGTAGATGTAAGAGATGATGTATATGAAGATGTAAGAGTTGATGTAGATGAAGATGTAAGAGTTGATGTAGATGTAGATGAAAGAGTTGATGTAGATGTAGATGTAAGAGTTGATGTAGAGGAAGATGTAAGAGTTGATGTAGAGGTAGATACTAAAGTTGATGTAGATGTAGATGTAGATGTAAGAGTTGATGTAGAGGTAGATATTAAAGTTGATGTAGAGGGAGATATTAAAGTATATGTAGGTGAAGCTGTTAGAGTTGATGTAGATGTAAGAGATGATGTATATGAAGATGTAAGAGTTGATGTAGATGTAGATGTAGATGTAAGAGTTGATGTAGATGTAGATGAAGATGAAAGAGTTGAGGTAGGGATAGATATTAAAGTTGATGTATATGAAAGAGTTAATGTAGATGTAGATGTAAGAGTTGATGTAGAGGTAGATATTAAAGTTGATGTTGATGAAGATGTCAGAGTTGATGTAGAGTTAGATATTAAAGTTGATGTAGATGTAAGAGTTGATGTAGATGTAGATGTAAGAGTGATGGTGATGTAGATGAAGATGTAAGAATTGATGTAGATGTAGCTGTAAGAGTTGATGTAGAGGTAGATAGTAAAGTTGATGTAGAGGAAGATGTAAGAGTTGACGTAGAGGTAGATAGTAAAGTTGACGTAGATGTAAATGTAAGAGTTGATGTAGAGGTAGATATTAAAGTTGATGTAGAGGTAGATATTAAAGTTAATGAAGGTGAAGCTGTTAGAGTTGATGTAGATGTAAGAGATGATGTAGATGAAGATGTAAGAGTTGATATAGATGTAGATGTAAGAGTAGATGTAGATGTAGATGTAAGAGTTAATGTAGATGTAGATGTAAGAGTTGATGTAAAGGTAGATATTAAAGTTGATGTAGATGTAGATGTAAGAGTTGATGTAGATGTAGATATAATAGTTGATGTTGATGTAGATGAAGATGTAAGAATTGATGTAGATGTAGCTGTAAGAGTTGATGTAGAGGTAGATATTAAAAAAATAATTTTAATAAAGCCCGACTTATATATTGTAACCACTCCTTAAATTTATTTGGTTTCTTACTTGGTGTTGGTGGTCCAGTGGCACCTCCAGTTAAGGATCCAGTTAGTGAGACAACCAATGTTGAAATAATAAATCCTATCGCTGTTATAATACTAGCGATTGTTATTCCCTGTTCTCTAAATAATGTTCGAAGACGTTCACCGAGTGATTTATCTTCGTTTAACATCTGCCTAATAGTTTGTTTTATACGTTGAATTTGTGAACGTAGGACTCGCTTATTCGTTGTGGCAGAGTCTTCCATATTCCTTATTCTTCCTTCAACTAGGTCAATTTGTCTTTGATCTTCTGCTTGGTTTAATTTCTTTTTTCGTGTTCGATTTCTCTATCTAGTTGTGTTAGTTTGGATAAGTTATTAAATAGTTCCCCTCTTTGAGTTTGCATAGCCTGATCAAGCCCCCTCAACTCTCTTATATTATCTTCTAATCCCTCAGTACTTAAAGGTGGGTCATTTATAGTTTGCAAGATAGTGTCTATTGCATTAATAGCTTTATTAGTGTTTTGTACCGCTTTTTCGCTGAAGGAAGTTTCTGCTTCGTCTAATTGTTTCCCTGAGTTCATAAGTATTTTCTGAGCCCTTTCTGGAAGTTTTGTTTTTTTGTACACTTTTATAATCTGTAAACCCTAAGTCATCACGAATGCCACCTACACGTAATTTTGCTTGTAAACTTTTTAGAGGGATAGGTTTGCCTTCATTCTCACCATTTTTGTAAAATAAATCCACTTCGGGATGATTTTTTAGTCTTAGCTTCCCTCTTTCATTTATAGAAAACTTAGAATGATCAATAATTGGTGTAGTAGGTTCATTGCTATTTTCATAATAAGTATTCACCGCATCCTTAAGCACTCTTGTTCTTTGACTTTGATCTTCTACTCCTAGTAGTTCATCTCGTATACTAGGCAAATCAGTTGTTAATCCGTGTCCCGGTATTGAACTGTCAGAAAGAAGGCTTGTATCACCAAGATTGTCCATTTCATGACTTTCGAAATATTAATCCATGTCATTATTCCCGGCAACAGCTTCTACTTCACCAAATTTGCCGGAGTGCGATATTTTATGAAATAATCTTATATATTTAAAGAAAAAATATATATATATAAAATGTCGCAGTATGGTCAGATACTCAATCCACTATGTAAATTTAGAGAGAACCGTGCAGTAAAAGGTCATCGTTTTTCTGAAAATGTTGATAATATTCCTAGTACTATTAATCAGAATCAAACATTAATAGTTCACTTTCCTGATCTTGGAATTCACGATGTTATAGTCCCAGGTACAGTCAGATTGACTTTTGATTTATTTTTGACAGCGAATGGTGATAAAGATGTAAATAGTACCATTGTACAGAATATCGGTCGTTATATTGTGAAGAAAACAACCGTTAAGATAAGTGGTAATGAGGTATTGTCTATCAATGATAGCGATATATATTACACATACACAGATCTTTGGAGAACTACTCAAGAAAGAGATAGTTTATATTACCAAGGTATTGACACAACCGAAAACCAAAATGTTACCAGGTTGAGAATGGGATCTGCCCTTGGTGATGCTTCCGTTGTAGATGACAAAGAAATGGCGGATGACTTAGGAAATCGTTTTTATATTCCTCTAGATTTTGAATTGTTAGAGACTCACATGCCTTTCTATCAGGCTGGCTTAAAAGATAGATTGGTATATGAGTTAACGTTTAATGATTATAAGAATATAATTATAGGAGCGTCCAATATGAAATATGAAATTCAGAATATTTCGCTGAGATTTGATAAAGTCAATAATTGGCCAGTGAAATTCGATCGATGTATAATAGTCCCTTGCCAATATACTACGATCGTATACTTCGATATGATGTGATACATAAGGATAAAAGTGATAAGGCGTGGACTATTAGTATCGATGTACTTGCTAAGTCGATGAAAGGAGTTTTGATATTCTTTAAAGAACCCACCTCTGGGTTTGATAGAATAACTGAATCATTTTACAATCCTAAAATTGTAAGTGTAGAAATGACAATTGGAGAAGTGCCGAATCAGTTGTACAGTAAAAAAAATGAGTATACATGATTTATTGGATGAAATTAAAAAAACTCCCCAGTATAAAACGTCATCCGGTAACTATAATAGTGTTAGAGATGTATGCCTTACTGATATGAATATTAGGAAATACAGAAAAGGCAAGTATGCTCTATGGCTTGATCTTAGGAAAACTGATGACAATGAATTACATGGTTCTGGTAGGCGAATTGGTGATATTGCGGGAATGACAATCAAAATCACCAAAGAAGCAGAAACAGCTGGACCCTTAGAGGCTTACGTGTACGTCATCATGGATGCACGGTTGATTCTAGATAAGGGAAGATTTGATTCTATTATTTATTAGATAACTGGATTTAAGAGAATAAATAATTAATAATAAAGATGGTAGACTCGAGCGGACCGCGCAAAACAATTGACAGGTGTTTGAACACGTCGATATCAGATATCAGAGTTTGAGTTGCCTGGAGAAGTAGGTAAAACATATGCCATGCAGTTAACTAATTTTGGAGTTTACAAACGAAAAGAAGTTGGTACAGGAGAGGGTTCTGTAGATATTTTTAATGGTGATGGTGTTGAGGATAAAACTTATGCCTTTTTATTTAAAAGTGGTAATTATAAAAAGAAGGAACTAAGGGATATCCCTGAGACTTTGGGGGAATTAAACGATGTTGATGTTAAAGCTCTCAAGAACCGAAATTGGAATTAGATATTCATTTAAACCCGGGGAATACAAGAATTGGAAGACAACACATCCTCAATAAAATCGTAAACAGTGGAAGTGAATTAGTATTTTATTCACCGAACAAAAAGAGAGCCATACAAGTTGTTAATTATGATGGTTATGGTTTAGCTAGAAATAGGGAAATTGGTGATAATATTCCAGTTTTTCTATCAATTTTTGAAGAATTTTCTCAAAAGAATTACGGCGAATATATTTACATGGATATTCTTTTAGGGCTGTACCCGATGATTATGTGACAATATTACCCGGATTGAACATTAAATGGAATGCTCCAAATAGACCTTTTTATATGTTTATAACACCAGATGATATAACTCATAATTTAGATGGTGAGGTTACAGTTCAACGGCCTCCTGGGAGTAGAATAAAAGTCAATAAGATACCTATGCATTTAAAAGATTAATGTGTACTTCTCAACCAATTTCGAAAGACTATTTACGTACATTTAAGGATTAGTTACTAATATAATAAAATGCTCTCCGTATTAGAAAACGATGTAGATAAATTTCGATTAACTAGAATAAGCGAGATGAAAGATGAGATTATTAAAGAAAAAGATTTTCATATGGCTAAAAGTAAATCTATTTAAAAAGCTTTAACTGTAATGGAAGCATTGGATACAACATTAATTACTTGTAGTATTGCATTGGGAGCTAGTGGTGTTGGTGTTCTAAGTACAGTCATCTTAGCCTCAGTAAGTATTGGAATAGGAGTAACTGTTTCTGGTTTAATTGGTACGATGATGAAGGTTGCATCTAAGAGGTTACGTTCTAAACGTAAAAAACATGAAGATATATGTGTTGTTGCAAATTCTAAATTAAACATCATATCTAGTCTTATTTCAAGTGCTTTAGATGATAAATGTATTTCTAAAGAAGAATTTGATCTTATTTCGGCGGAACTTTCAAAATTTCATGAAATGGTAGAAGAAATTAGATTAAAAAAAAGATTAAAATTAATAAAAATAAAATTATTGAATTATTAAAAAAAAAACTAAACTTGTTTTAAATTATTCATATTCAAATTTGAATATGAATTATTAATATATTGATATTTAACAATATAGAAATAAATATATATTAAATAACAAAATGTTATTATCTGATTCTTATTTTCATTCCTATGATATTACAGAAATGTCTAAAAATGTTATTGGATATCACAAAAACCAACTGAGACAGATTTTGAAAATAATAAATCAAATTCGGAAAAGAAATCTTTCTTTTATAAGAGTTCATCTTTAAACTTGGGTTTAGGATCACGGAAATAGGATTCATAAACATTAATTTTTAAATTGATAGTTTCTGGTCCCATAACAATGGAATCTACCTTTAATGCGGCGTTCACAATAAACCTTCTGTCAACATAGTCTATTAAATCATTATCAATAAATTTCACACCTTCATCCACAAAAAATAAGTTAGTATAATTATTATTTATCTTCACAAACAGTGTATTTGTATCAGGTTTAAAACCTCTACATATATTTTCTAGGGCATCCTTTCTCAAAATATTAATTATCGCACTACCTACACTGCCTTATTGTTTATTCAATTCATAGTTTTCCTTTTTATATATTTCATTACTTTCTTTTATTCTAGCATTTATTTGACATATTTCTTCCATATAATTGTCTTTCAAATGGCTTTTAACCTTTTCTATAATGTCTGAGAAAGTATTAGAAAATTTTTCTGGTAAAGTCAGCATCATTTTGTAACCCACATACTTATCGTCCTTAATTTGAGAGGTAATATTCTTAACCGGAAATATTAAACTAGAATCATCACCATTATAGATATTAATAGTTTTATAGGAAGTTTCATCATATTTGATATCCTTTGGCTTTGAAAAATTCATATTGTAGCTACTTGTGTTTGATAAATTATTCATATTTTATTAATGATATTTACTTTATAACATAGTTAATCTAAGCTAATTTTAGCTAAACTTAAGCAAATTTAAGCAATTATAAAGGTAAAAACAGCTAAACAAATAATTTGATGTTTTTTGCTTGTAATTAATTACTACGAATCTAGAACATATCCAAGCTTTAGAGTGCTAAATGTGACAGCTTGCGACAGCTTGGCAATATTAATCAATAACTTCCCCACAGTGTAGAGCTTGCTTTTTTTACCGAATATAACCGCTCTCTCTCAATATAATAGCGAGTTTTGAAAATAAATAACTGGTTATACACCCTCCCAACTGTTAATTAATCATTTTATGAAGATTTTAATTTGAAAATTAAGTACAAAACTTTTGTTACCAGGGATTCGAACCCACATCGCATCGGTTGCTATGATTCATGTCAAATCGGGACAAACTCATTATTGATCTTGTTGCAACAGATGTTGACTGAAAATCGTCTATTTTTCCCTAACGGAAGCTGAATATTGACTGTATTGCACAACAATCTGTTACCTTTTTCCTCATATAAGCGTTTTTAAATCATTTTACATCAAACTTAAGATTGTATTGTATTTGTATAGTGTTATATTATCATTTAAAGCCAAAAATTTCCATTTCTCCAATATGAGATATAAATATTCGAAATTTACATGTAAATCTTGTCTGTCCCAGTTGCTCAAAGGCTACATGAGCAAAGTATCTAGACGATTAGCTACCGGCTCAGGTTCAAACCTCACATCACCTCTATGGCGCTCACAACTTTCGAATCCAATATCGAGTGAGAGTCAAACAAGGGGTGATAAGACACATCACAAAGGCTAATAGTGATGTACTGGGCAGACCACCTGTACCTTTCCCGATAATCAAAAACGGTACAGGTGAAAAGCCTCCCTGGAGCAAACAAAACTGAAAGAGAAAAAAGTCTCCAGGGAGGCCTGACCGCAACACAAAAAAAAGGTCAGGAAAGGCTGGGGTTTTGCAAAAAAATTCTATAATTTTTTCAATTTTATTAAACTTGATCTATCTAAAATAGTACTTAATTTTTAGTTAATTACTTTGTAAAAAGTGGGATGATCTGTGCAAAATATGAGTTTGGCATATTTAGTTTCCGATAACTGTTTTCTTACGATTTCTCTCTGCTCTTTAGTTTCAATGACATGATTCTCACGTAAACAATCATCAAATGTGTCTCTATCCTTGCACTTAAATAAACACAACCATCTTATTTGTTCTCGAAAATCGGTCAAAGTACTTTTACTTTTGGGATAAAATCCAGATAGAGTGACCCGTATGTCTCCCAGAGAAAGCGAGTCTAGAAAGTTCAGCCTTCTTTCTGGTGAGTTCCTTTTCTGCGCTGCAGTCATCAATAATAAAAAGTGTGGCTTCATTTTTAAATAAATCGTGAAAAAACTTATTGTATAAAACTTAAGTATTGTTTAATTTATCCTTAGGAAGAACCTTGTAAACATTAGGATCGTTAGATACCCAAAGCCTAGATCTGTATGTGGAATTATCATTAATGGTAGGGCACAATATTACTATGTACTGAAAATGTTGATAATAGTAAGATTCAATTAAATCCAGTACAAAGGCTGTTTTTCCACTCGCCGTTTTACCACATCTAATGGTGCAATGAGGATCTTTCGGTAAATTCATTTTTATTTTAAAATGATAAGGTTTAAACTAAAAATGTGGGCACTTATAATACTTTTATTTCTGATATTGGAGCTTAAATTTCTGGGCATTGTATGCTCATTTATTTTGTTTATGTTACTAAGCATTTTAACAGCTATTACAATGCCTTTACTGTGTATTCTATTTACTTTAAGCATTATTAATATAATATATAAAATGGATATAAATGAAATCTTAGGACCAGCTCAAATCTTAGGAGAATCCAGTAACACAAAAGTTATAAATCATGGTAATCTAGCATTTCCTATCTTAACAATTATAATAGTTATTGGAGTTGGGGCTTTTATATTAACTAGAACTAATACACACAATAAATTGGTAGGTGCCGATAAAAATAATAATAAAAATATTCCTTTAAGGAAACATGCATATGATATGAAATAAAGGAAAGATGTCCGAGACTAAAAGTTTTGCTAATACGCTTTATCATTCTGCAGTAATAACTGGAATTGCTGTTGGGTCAACAAGACTATTTAAAATGGCGTTTAAAACTAATACACCAAAACTGGATTTTAATGCATATGATATTGGAATGGTTATACTTCATATTGGTGGAGCAATGTTTATTAAAGATTATCTAGTAAAAGAAAAAATTATTCCTTATGATATAATGAAATAAAAACCTAAAGGATTCCTGCACATAAATCATTTAAGAATACATAACAGTATTTATAAAATGGCTACAGTCGCTATGTTGATTGGCTCTGCATTAGTGAATGCATTACATTCTCAGGGACAAATTATATGTTTTCAAAAATGGAAAAGGGTGAAAGAAAAAGACATGACGAATCTCTAGAAGAGCTATCATCTGCTAAGGTTGAGTGGGAAAAGGATCGAACCGAAAGGTTAGATTTCTTAAACGAGCAGCTTAAACGCCAAAACCATGCCATTCAAACTTTTGAAGATGTTGATGAAGCATTGCATTTAAGACTTTAGAGCCATTAGGACCCGAGCCAAACCTAACCGAATTTTAAAACCCCTTCAGAAAATCAAAAAAAACGTGAGATAATATTTGTGATTTTAGGTATGACTGCATTAATAGTAATTGTTTATAAATACAAAAAAATCTTTTAAATATGTTCTAATATAATATAAAATAGGATGTTTTGCCTTCATAGAGAAACTATTATATTTAGAAAGAAGTTATTCTGTGAACATTGTCTTCAAGTGGTTAAAATGTGTGACAATTGTCAAGGGGTTGAAAGTATTCCAGAAGATAAATGTAGTCATAGCGACATCATTAAAGGCTATGAAGGCCCTAGATGTTTGGAATGTGGCTTAGAATTTAAATTAATGGATTTCTTTCAGGAATATGCAATCAACAATTTGCGGTTGAGTGAAAAAAAAAAAAGTTGATAATTCATGAATCATTTAGAAAAAAAAATATTAATGTTTCTAAACCTATTCAGGAATTGACTGCAAAGAAATATACTCATGTAATTGACAAATTAAATATAATTTTAAGGGGGAAAAATAGGCTTGGTTTGATAGCTGCTTGTCTTTTAACATTTTATGAAGAATTAAATATTGATATGCCGTTTAAAAAATGTATGTAAAATGTTTAGTATTGGAAAGAAATATATTAATAAAGGCTTTAAACATTATAATATTGCACAGAAATACAATAGTTAGAAGTGTCTTCTATGAAGCCAGAAATGTCCAATAATAAAGTTATATTTAATGGGTTTCCATTAATTAAATTTTTTTTTTAAATAGTTTTTAAAAAATCTAGAATATATATAAAATGAAAAATGGGTTGAATAAAGATGTGACACACTTAGAAACCTTATTAGAAACCTTTTTGAAAAACCCATCTCAATCTACCCTTAATAAAATGAAAACTATAAAAAACAAAATAAAAATAAAATTAAGAGAAATAAAAGTAAACCAAAAATAATAAGAAATAAAAGTAAAGCAAAGAAAATAAGAAACACTAAAGCAGTTAAACCCAAATCGGAAAACAATTTAAAAGAGCTCGATAAAGAAATTAAACGTGATTTAAATATTCCAATAAAAGATGAACCTGAACTTGATATCAAACCTGAAATCAAATATGAACTTGAAACGTTTCATTTATAGAGAAATTTTAATGGTTATTTAAGAACTTGGGAAATGAATTCTGATTATAAAGATATATTAACACTATTCAAAAACACGAATAACCTAATTGAAGAAAAACCTACCGAAGAATTAGAAAAATTGACAAACATTAAATACCAATTAGCACTTAAAATTCATTTCAGTAAGGATGATGGGAGAAATGTTATAGATGCTTATTTTAGAAGCCCACAGGATGTATTAACTAACTCGAATGATATTCTTTCATCTTTATCTAAATCTCAGCAAATTATACAAGAAAGGTTAGAAAAATTTACTAATAATGGTTCAGGTTGAGTGGTAAAACATATAGAAAGAATGTGGTTAGATGTAGTGAAATATAATCCGTTGAAAGGTGGGTCCTACCTAGATTTACCCAAATATTATAAAGATAAGAAGGCCATCATTAATGTAAAGAATAAGGATGATAACTGTTTAAGATGGGCTTTGAGATCTGCCTTATTTCCAGCAAATTCACACTCCGACAGGACATCATCATATCTTAATAAAGATGGCCTTAATTTTAGTGGTATAGACACTCCTACTCCAATTTCGCAAATTAAGAAGGTAGAAAACATGAACAATTTGGCTATTAATGTATTTGGGCATAATCCGAGTAATAATGGTTTCATTATTCATAGGAATAGTTCAGCTGATGAAAACATTACTAGAATTAATCTGTTTCTATTAGAGAAAGATGATAAATATAATTATACATGGATAAAGAATTTGAATAAACTTTTGCACGATCAATCTAAACACAATGGGGAAAAATACTTTTGCGAAAGATGTCTTCATGGTTATTCCAGAGAGGACCTTCTTATACAGCATAAAGATGATTGTGAGGGTGTAAGTAAAACTGCTATTAGAATTGATATGCCTAATGAGGGGAAGAATAAATTCTATTTTAAAAATCATCAAAACCAGATGTCCGCACCTTGGGTTATTTACGCCAATTTTGAGAGTATTAATAAAAAAGTTAATAACGTACAGCCTGATGATAATAAAAGTTTCACTTATAAAACTCAGGAACATGAGGCATGTGTTTTGGTTTTGTAGCGGTTAGGTGTGATGGAAAAACGATGGAACCTGTCATATATAGGGGGCAAAATGCAGCTGAGATGTTTTTACTATGCCTTCAAGAATATGAAGACACCATTAGGGAAGAATTAAGACATATAGAACCTATGATACCTATGACTGTGGAAGAATGTTTGCTACATAACTCATGCGGTACATGCTGGATTTGCGATGCATGGTTTAATAATAATGACAATAAGTGGAAAAAAGTACGAGATCACTGCCATATTTTGGGAAACTACTGCGGCGCAGCTCATAATAAATGTAATTTAGAACTTAAAATAAAACCTGAAACTATCAAAATCACAATCACAATTCACAATCTTAAATTTTATGATGCAAACCTTATTATGCAGGCTATTTCTAAGGTTGATGGCGATATAAAATGTATACCTAATAATATGGAGAAATATATATCATTTTCTTTAGGTAAACTTCGTTTTATAGATAGTTGTCACTTTTTACTAATGTTGTTAGATGCTTTGGTGAAGGCTAATGATAATTTCCCGATAACTGAAAAATATACTCAGGAACTCACACGACATTTATTGTTGAGAAAGGGAGTATATCCATACTCATATATGGATGATTGGGATAGGTTTGAAGAAACTGATTTACCACCTATTGAATATTTTTATAATGATTTATCCGAAAGTCATATAAGTGGTGATGATTATAAACATGCTAAAAATGTGTGGAATTCATTCGGATGTAAAACTTTAGGCGATTATCACAATCTGTATCTAAAAACCGATATATTATTCCTAGCCGACGTGTTCCAAACTTTCCGAAAGACTTGTTTGGAACAATATGAGTTAGATCCTGCACATTATTTCACTAGTCCAGGTCTATCCTGGGATGCTTTACTTAAGAAAACTGGAGTAAAACTAGAACTACTAACCGACTATGACATGCATATATTTATTGAAAAAGGTCTTCGAGGTGGTATATCAATGGTGTCCAAGAGACATGCTAAAGCTAAAAATAAATATGTAGAGGGATATGATTCGAGTAAGCCATCGAATTATATTCTTTATTTAGATGCTAATAACCTTTACGGGTGGGCAATGAGTCAATGTTTACCTACGGGAGGATTTAAATGGATACAATGTTCAGACCCTTCTATGGAAAAGGTTTCTTCCTACATTAAGAATATACCTAAGGATTCAAAGAAGGGATTAATTCTCGAAGTAGATTTAGAATATTCTAGAGAAACTCATATTAATCATAATACATACCCGTTAGCCCCTGAAAGACTTAGTGTAAAACAGGAATGGTTGTCCGATTACCAAAATAAATTATTAGATGGTAATAAATTATCCGATGTAGAAAAATTGGTGCCAAACTTGATGAATAAATCTAGATACGTAGTCCATTACAGAAATCTTCAATTATATATTTCTTTGGGTATGAAGTTAACTAAAATACATAGAATTCTTGAATTCTTTATTATTAGAAATACAAACCTATGATGTTTATGAAGACATGAAAGAAAACATTGGCTTATATGATACCAGTGATTTTGATAAAGATCACCCATTGTATAGTGTCAAAAACAAGAAGATTTTAGGTAAAATGAAGGATGAGTGCAATGGTGTACCAATTAATGAATATGTGGGATTAAGACCTAAGATGTATTCCATTAAAAAATCAGAAACTGAAATTAAGAGAGCTAAAGGTATTAAAAGGTATGTAGTAAAGAACCATACCAACTTCGAAAATTATAAAGAGGCATTATTCAGTAAGAAGACTTTTAAACATCAAATGAATACTTTGAGAAGTGAAGGACATAAAATGTATGCAATGAGATTAAATAAGACATCACTATCTCCTTTAGATACCAAAAGATGGATTGCTAATAATGGTGTACATACAAATGTACATATGCAAATGGGTATTTAGAAAAATAATCCTTCTTATATAATAGATGTCTTCTTCGAAAACCAGAGATGGAAAAAAATTATTATAGTCCCAAGGGATATTGGAAAAGCCTAGCAGCTGTAGACAAACTCGCTAAGGCTGCTAAGGTTACTAAGGTTGAAGCAAAGAATTGGTTAATGAAGCAAGCCATTTGGCAAATATATTAACCTCCGCCTAAATACATACCTAGACAAAAATTTGATATATCCATGCCAAATGAAGTTCACCAAGCAGATCTACTATTTCTACCACATGACAGAGTAAAAGAAAGACTTATAAGTATGCGTTAACTGTGGTGGATGTCGCCAGTAGATATAAGGAAGCTGAACCATTAACTACTAAGAACTCTTCTGAGGTAGCTAAAGCTTTAGAAAAAATATATAAAAGAAGTCCCTTAAAATCGCCGAGTATATTTCAAGTAGATCCTGGACGTGAGTTTATGGGAGATGAAACACAACTTTTATCAAAACATAACGTTAGAATTAGGAGAGGTGAAAAAGAAGCACACAGAAGTCAAGCCCTTGTAGAGAGATTTAATAAAACACTATCCGAACGCTTATTCGGTTATCAGTATACTGAAGAATTAAAAAATCCAAAGACAAGGTCGACTGAATGGGTAACTAGATTGCCTGAGGTTATATCGGCAATAAATAATGAAGAGACTCGACTTATAAATAAGAAACCTATTAATGCTATTAAATTGAAATCAGTGGTTTCTGAATCTTCTGCACCTTTGTTATAACCTGAAAAAATAATACCAGATAGAGTTAACGTTAGATATTTTTATGAACCTGGTTAGTTAGAAGGAGGTAAAAAATTTCGGGCGACTGACCCGATTTGGTATCTTAAAAATATTAGCCGATATGTTTCTAAGAGAGGTGAACCCACCCTATATTACTTGCAAAATGGACCAGGCAAAGGGTTTGTCAAAGAAGAATTATTAATTGTGCCGTCAGATACAGTTTTGTCACTGTAATAAGGTAATATGTTATAGATATATAAATAATTATTATTATTAATTAATAATCAAACTGAATTTTAGTTGTTTTTTCTTAGTAGTGTATAATGGGAGTCCTGGATCAACGGATAATTACTGTCTAATTAGTATTAAAATTAACCATAACAAATTTGGAGCATTAGCGGAAAATTTGTTATGTTTAATTACATACTTATTACACAGTAATTATCCGTTGGTCCAGGACTCCCATTCTATACTACTGATGAAGATGTAAGAGTTTATGTAGATGTAGATGTAAGAGTTGATGTAAATGAAGATGTAACAGTTGATGTAGATGAAGATGTTAGAGTTGATGTAGATACAAGAGATGATGTGGATGAATATGTAAGAGTTGATGTAGAGGTAGCTGTAAGAGTTGATGTAGATGTAGATGTAAGTGTTGATGTAGATTTAGATGAAGATGTAAGAGTTGATGTTGAGGTAGATATTATAGTTGATGTAGAATAAAGATGTAAGAGTTGATGTAGATGTAGATGTAACAGTTAATGTAGATTTAGATGTAAGAGTTGATGTAGATGTAAATGTAAGAGTCGATGTAGCTGAAGATGTAAGAGTTGATGTAGATGTAGATGTATGAGTTGATGTAGATGTAGATGTAAGAGTTGATGTAGATGAAGATGTACGAGTTGATGTAGATGTAGATGTAAGAGTTGATGTAGATGAAGATGTAAGAGTTCATGGAGATTTAGATGAAGATGTAAGAGTTGATGTTGAGGTAGATATTATAGTTGATGTAGAATAAAGATGTAAGAGTTGATGTAGATGTAGATGTAACAGTTGATGTAGATGTAGATGTAAGAGTTGATGTAGATGTAAATGTAAGAGTCGATGTAGATGAAGATGTAAGAGTTGATGTAGATTTAGATGCATGAGTTGATGTAGATGTAGATGTAAGAGTCGATGTAGATGTAGATGTAAGAGTTGATGTAGATGTAGATGGAAGAGTTGATGTATATCTAGATGTAAGAGTTGTTATAGATAAAAATGTAAGAGTTAATGTAGATGTAGATGTAAGACTTGATGTAGATGTAGATGAAAGAGTTGATGTATATGTAGATGTAAGAGTTGATGTAGATATAGATGTAAGAGTTGATGTATATGTAGATGTAAGAGTTGATGTATATCTAGATGTAAGAGTTGTTGAAAGAGTTGTTATAGATAAAAATGTAAGAGTTAATGTAGATGTAGATGTAAGACTTGATGTAGATGTAGATGAAAGAGTTTATGTATATGTAGATGTAAGAGTTGATGTAGATGTAGACGTAAGAGTCGATGTAGATGAAGATGTAACAGGTGATGTAGATGTAAGAGTTGATGTAGATTTAGATATAAGAGTTAATGTAGATGTAGATGTAAAAGTTATGTAGATGTAGATGTAAAAGTTAAGGTAGATGTAGATGTAAGAGTTGATGTAGATGTAGACGTAAGAGTTGATATATATGTAGATGGAAGAGTTGATGTAGATGAAGATGTAAGAGTTGATGTAGATGAAGATGTCAGACTTGATGTAGATGAAGATGTAAGAGTTGATGTAGATGTAGATGAAAGAGTTGTTGTAGATGTAGATGTAAGAGTTGATGTAGATGAAGGTGTAAGAGTTGATGTAGATGTAGATGTAAGACTTTATGTAGATGTAGATGTAAGAATTGATGTGTATGTAGATGTAAGAGTTGTTGAAAGAGTTGCTGTAGATAAAGATGTAAGAGTCGATGTGGATGTAGATGTAAGAGTTGATGTAGATGTAGATGTAACAGTCGATGTAGATGAAGATGAAAGAGTTGATGTAGATGTAGATGTAAGAGTTGATAAAGATATAGATATAAGAGTTGATGTAGATCTAGATGTAAGAGTTGATGTAGATGAAGATGTAAGAGTTGATGTAGAGGAAGATGTAAGAGTTGATGTAGATGTAGATGTAAGAGTCGATGTAGATGAAAATGTTAGTGTTGATGTAGATGTAGATGTAAGAGTTGATGTAGAGGTAGATGTAAGAGTTGATGTAGAGGGTGATATTGAAGTTAATGTAGATGAAGATGTAAGAGTTGATGTAGATGAAGATGTAAGAGTCGATGTAGATGAAGATGTAAGAGTCGATGTAGATGAAGATGTTAGAGTTGATGTAAATTCAGAGGAAGATGTAAGAGTTGATGTTGAGGTAGATATTAAAGTTGATGTAGATATAGGTGTAAGAGCTGATGTATATCTAGATGTAAGAGTTGATGTATATGTAGACGTAAGAGTCGATGTAGATGAAGATGTAAGAGGTGATATAGATGTAAGAGTTGATGTAGATTTAGATGTAAGAGTTGATGTAGATGTAGATGTAAAAGTTATGTAGATGTAGATGTAAAAGTTAAGGTAGATGTAGATGTAAGAGTTGATGTAGATGTAGACGTAAGAGTTGATATATATGTAGATGTAAGAGTTGATGTAGATGTAGATGTAAAAGTTATGTAGATGTAGATGTAAAAGTTAAGGTAGATGTAGATGTAAGAGTTGATGTAGATGTAGATGTAAGAGTTGATATATATGTAGATGGAAGAGTTGATGTAGATGAAGATGTAAGACTTGATGAAGATGAAGATGTAAGAGTTGATGTAGATGTAGATGAAAGAGTTGATGTAGATGTAGATGTAAGAGTTGATGTAGATGAAGGTGTAAGAGTTGATGTAGATGTAGATGTAGATGTAAGACTTGTTGTAGATGTAGATGTAAGAGTTGATGTAGATGTAGATGTAAGAATCGATGTAGAAGAAGATGTAAGAGTTGATGTAGATGTAGATGTAAGAGTTGATGTAGATGTAGATATTAAAGTTGACGTAGATGTAGATGTAAGAGTTTATATAGATGTAGATGTAAGAGTTGATGTAGATGAAGATGTAAGAGTCGATGTAGATGTAGATGTAAGAGTTGATGTAGATGTAGATATTAGAGTTGATGTAGATGTAAGAGTTGATGTAGATGTAGATGTAAGAGTTGATGTAGATGTAGATGTAAGAATCGATGTAGAAGAAGATGTAAGAGTTGATGTAGATGTAGATGTAAGAGTTGATGTAGATGTAGATATTAAAGTTGACGTAGATGTAGATGTAAGAGTTTATATAGATGTAGATGTAAGAGTTGATGTAGATGAAGATGTAAGAGTTGATGTAGATGTAGATGTAAGACTTGATGTAGATGTAGATGTAAGAATTGATGTATATGTAGATGGAAGAGTTGAAGTAGATGTAGACGTAAGAGTTGATGTAGATGTAGATGTAAGAGTCGATGTAGATGAAGACGTAAGAGTTGATGTAGATGTAGATATTAAAGTTGATGTAGATGTAGATGTAAGAGTTGATATATGTGTAGATATTAAAGTTGATGTAGATATAGATGTAAGAGTTGATGTAAATGAAGATGTAAGAGCTGATGTATATCTAGATGTAAGAGTTGATGTAGATATAGATGTAAGAGTTGATGTAGATGTAGATGTAAGAGTCGATGTAGATGAAGATGTAAGAGTTGATGTAGATGTAGATGTAAGAGTTGATGTAGACGAGACGTAAGAGTTGATGTAGATGTAGATATTAAAGTTGATGTAGATGTTGATGTAAGAGTTGATAAAGATGTAGATATAAGAGTTGATGTAGATCTAGATGTAAGAGTTTATGTAGATGAAGATATAATAAGTGTTGATGTAGATGAAAATGTAAGAGTTGATGTAGATGAAGATGTAAGACTTGTTGTAGATGTAGATGTAAGAGTTGATGTAGATGTAGATGTAAGAATCGATGTAGAAGAAGATGTAAGAGTTGATGTAGATGTAGATGTAAGAGTTGATGTAGATGTAGATATTAAACTTGATGTAGATGTAGATGTTAGAGTTTATATAGATGTAGATGGAAGAGTTGATGTAGATGAAGATGTAAGAGTTGATGTAGATGAAGATGTAAGACTGAAAGTAGATGAAGATGTAAGAGTTGATGTATATATAGATGTAATAGTTGATGTAGATGAAGATGTTAGAGTTGTTGTAGATGTAGATGTAAGACTTTGTGTAGATGTAGATGTAAGAGTTGATGTAGATGAAGGTGTAAGAGTTGATGTAGATGTAGATGTAGATGTAAGACTTGTTGTAGATGTAGATGTAAGAGTTGATGTAGATGTAGATGTAAGAATCGATGTAGAAGAAGATGTAAGAGTTGATGTAGATGTAGATGTAAGAGTTGATGTAGATGTAGATATTAAAGTTGACGTAGATGTAGATGTAAGAGTTTATATAGATGTAGATGTAAGAGTTGATGTAGATGAAGATGTAAGAGTCGATGTAGATGTAGATGTAAGAGTTGATGTAGATGTAGATATTAGAGTTGATGTAGATGTAAGAGTTGATGTAGATGTAGATGTAAGAGTTGATGTAGATGTAGATGTAAGAATCGATGTAGAAGAAGATGTAAGAGTTGATGTAGATGTAGATGTAAGAGTTGATGTAGATGTAGATATTAAAGTTGACGTAGATGTAGATGTAAGAGTTTATATAGATGTAGATGTAAGAGTTGATGTAGATGAAGATGTAAGAGTTGATGTAGATGTAGATGTAAGACTTGATGTAGATGTAGATGTAAGAATTGATGTATATGTAGATGGAAGAGTTGAAGTAGATGTAGACGTAAGAGTTGATGTAGATGTAGATGTAAGAGTCGATGTAGATGAAGACGTAAGAGTTGATGTAGATGTAGATATTAAAGTTGATGTAGATGTAGATGTAAGAGTTGATATATGTGTAGATATTAAAGTTGATGTAGATATAGATGTAAGAGTTGATGTAAATGAAGATGTAAGAGCTGATGTATATCTAGATGTAAGAGTTGATGTAGATATAGATGTAAGAGTTGATGTAGATGTAGATGTAAGAGTCGATGTAGATGAAGATGTAAGAGTTGATGTAGATGTAGATGTAAGAGTTGATGTAGACGAGACGTAAGAGTTGATGTAGATGTAGATATTAAAGTTGATGTAGATGTTGATGTAAGAGTTGATAAAGATGTAGATATAAGAGTTGATGTAGATCTAGATGTAAGAGTTTATGTAGATGAAGATATAATAAGTTTTGATGTAGATGAATATGTAAGAGTTGATGTAGATGAAGATGTAAGACTTGTTGTAGATGTAGATGTAAGAGTTGATGTAGATGTAGATGTAAGAATCGATGTAGAAGAAGATGTAAGAGTTGATGTAGATGTAGATGTAAGAGTTGATGTAGATGTAGATATTAAACTTGATGTAGATGTAGATGTTAGAGTTTATATAGATGTAGATGGAAGAGTTGATGTAGATGAAGATGTAAGAGTTGATGTAGATGGAGATGTAAGACTGAAAGTAGATGAAGATGTAAGAGTTGATGTAGATGTAGATGTAATAGTTGATGTAGATGAAGATGTTAGAGTTGTTGTAGATGTAGATGTAAGACTTTGTGTAGATGTAGATGTAAGAATTGATGTGTATGTAGATGTAAGAGTTGTTGAAACAGTTACTGTAGATAAAGATGTAAGAGTCGATGTGGATGTGGATGTAAGAGTTGATGTAGATGAAGATGTAAGAGTTGATGTAGATGTAGATGTAAGACTTGATGTATATCTAGATTTAAGAGTTGATATTAGATATAGATGGAAGAGTTGAAGTAGATGTAGACGTAAGAGTTGATGTAGATGTAGATATTAAAGTTGATGTAGATGTAGATGTAAGAGTTGATGTAGATTTAGATATAAGAGTTGATGTAGATCTAGATGTAAGAGTTGATGTAGATGAGGATGTAAGAGCTGATGTATATCTAGATGTAAGAGTTGATGTAGATATGGATGTAAGAGTTGATGTAGATGTAGATGTAGATGTAAGAGTCGATGTAGATGAAGATGTAAGAGTTGATGTAGATGTAGATGTAAGAGTTGATGTAGATGTAGACGTAAGAGTTGATGTAGATGTAGATGTAAGAGTTGATAAAGATGTAGATATAAGAGTTGATGTAGATGTAGATGTAAAAGTTGATGTAGTTGTAAATGTAAGAGTCGATGCATTTGAAGATGTAAGAGTTGCTGTAGATGTAGATGTAAGAGTTGATATAGATGAAGATGTAAGAGTTGATGTAGTGGTAGATATTAAAGTTTATGTAGATGGAGATGTAAGAGTTGATGTAGATGAAGATGTAAGATTTGATGTAGACGTAGATGTAAGAGTTGATGTAGATGAAGATGTAAGGGTTGATGTAGATGTAGATGTAAAACTTGATGTAGATGAAGATGTAAGAGTTGGTGTAGAGGTAGATATTAAAGTTGATGTAGATATAGACGTAAGAGTTGATATAGATGTAGATATTAAAGTTGATGTAGATGTAGATGTAAGAGTTGATGTAGATTTACATGTAAGAATTGATGTAGATGAAGATGTAAGAGTTGATGTAGAGGTAGATATTAAAGTTGATGTAGCTGTCGATGTAAGAGTTGATTTAGATGAAGATGTAAGAGTTGATGTATATCTAGATGTAAGAGTTGATGTAGATGAAGATGTAAGAGTCGATGTAGATGAAGATGTAAGAGTTGATGTAGATGAAGATGTAAGGCTTGTTGTAGATGAAGATGGAAGAGTTGGTGTATATGTAGATGTAAGAGTTAATATAGATATAGATGAAAGAGTTTATGTAGATGTAGATGTAAGAGTCGATGTAGATGTAGATGTAAGAGTTGATGTAGATGAAGATGTAAGAGCTGATGTATATCTAGATTTAAGAGTTGATATTAGATATAGATGCAAGAGTTGATGTAGATGTAGATGTAAGAGTCGATGAAGATGAAGATGTAAGAGTTGATGTAGATGTAGATATTAAAGTTGATGTAGATGTAGTTGATGTTAATGTAGATGTAGATGTACGAGATGATGTAGATGAAGATGTAAGAGTTGATGTAGATGTAGATATTATAGTTGATGTAGATGTAGTTGATGTAGATGTAGATGTAAGAGTTGATGTAGATGAAGATGTAAGAGTTGATGTAGATGTAGATGTAAGAGTTGATGTAGAGGTAGACACTAAAGTTGATGTAGATGAAGATGTAAGACTTAATGTAACTGTAGATATTTAAGTTGATGTAGATGAAGATGTAAGAGTTGATGTAGATGTAGATGTAGATGTAGATGTAAGAGTTGATGTAGATGTAGATGTTGAGGTAACAGTTGATGTAGAGGTAGCTATTAAAGTTGATGTAGATGAAGATGTAAGAGTTGATGTAGATGTAGATGTATATGTAAGATTTGATGTAGATGTAAGAGTTTATGTAGATGTAGATGTAAGAGTTGATGCAGATATATGTTAGAGTTATTGTAGGTGTAGATGTTTAGTAGTCTTTGTTTTTCATTCTTGTAAATACACACCACTTCGTTCTCTCTTCTGTATATATCATTGTACATCTATTACGTTTCAATATAATATGTCAGCACTGTACATAGGAGAGGGTTTCCCTAATGTGGATAAAGTGTACCCAATCCTTTCAATTGAATAAATATGTTTAAATCAAATCAATCATTCACGCTCATTTCCAGGAGAGCCATATTCATACGATCACTCAAACATAATAGTTACCGAGAGTCACATTCTTATAAGCAATCAACCATGTCCATTACAGGGACAGAAATATTCATATGACTATTTCAGCATGTCACTTACCGAGATACAATACAGTACAATTCCACGATCATACCCCGGTATGCCAGTTCCTATTTAGAGTCATTAATTATAATCCGATATTCGTTAACTATCCAGGGATTAGAAACTGGCATATCGGGGCGACTCCAAATTCCACAACCATGCCGTCACCAGCCCAAACATTGAAGGATCACAAATCAGTCAGACTACCAAATTTATAAGTCAAACAATCAAACTATTGTCAACGGATAAAGTCTTCTTTGAGTGACTTTAAATTTTGTAAAGTAGAATACACAATTTCATTCATCAGGGCATCAAACTTTATCTTTTCTTGGGTGCTTTTTTCGCTGTCTGAAAAATCATTCAAGTGATGCAGTATAAAATCGAAATGAAAATAATAAAATGTTATCGAAATAATGGACTTTATTGGATAACTTCTGCTAAACTAGATAAGGAGATTAACAAACAATGATTTGTCAGAAATGTTGAAGTGAAGGGACGACGGTCGACGGGTCATGACAATAATACTATCTGGCTATGTACTCCTGATAAGCTAAAAATTTAAGTTAATCTGGCTTCTTAAGATGTAACTACCTTTCAGTTATGTTTATCGCGCATGGATCAACATTCAGTGCATTATTATTGGTAGCGTTTCTTTTGGATGCCAGTTTATTACACAGCAATATATTTCTTCTATACAGACTCAGTTATTCATTTTTCAGAGAATAGTACCTTTCAAATATAGCAAAATAAGAATAATATTTTACCTTATTTATACTTGTCCCTATTTTGATATTATACCACTGTGCATTTACGTTACATGATGATGAAATCTATTACATCAAACACGTATTTCGTAATTGATGTTATAACCAAGCACAAGCACATGTGCATATATCACGTTTGCCTAGCAACCAATATTTTCGCGAGACGTTCCGTATTTCATCCTCTGTGACGTCATAACACAATTATTCTTGACGTCACTGGAGCCTACCGTCGCCGAGAGGTTTTACGCATTTCAAATGGAAAAGAGTGGGTTGTAACGATTTGTTATACTCGTCCAAATTTGTGTATAACCTTCGCACCCGCCCGGGCAAATACAAAACTTCAAACTGGTTTCGTAAAATTCGTATGGCACACTTCCTTGGGTAATAATCTCTATTTATCCATCGTGTGCAATGGTAAATTTAACCTATTTTTAAAGAAACATTACACATTTGAAACAATTACATGTAGCGATAAGCATACAAATAAAATCCAAAACCCTTAATGTGCACTGATTTCTACAGAATATAATTTCATTCGTGTGTTCAAATGATGACGATATATTGCGAAGACCTACCTGAGTTTGCGCGTCTATATGCTGGGCAGCAGTTAGGCTTCGCTCCGCCGAACAATGCACGTCACGATCTCGGTGTTTATGTCGCATGTACGTCACATCAGCCATCTAACTACTGACAGCATTAAGCAGGGCGGTATGACAGAGCGAGTTACTTTGTCATATTAATAAACTTGTATGTCAACCATCGCATAACATAGCTTGTCTTTATCACTTTGTGTAAACAAATGAAGCTATTCTAGCACACTTTCGTTGCATTTACTAGAAACAAAATTTGGCAATTAATATAGTGGCAGCACACTACTATGATGACAGCCGGAAACAATTCTTTTAATCACCAACCGAAATTCAAATACAATAGCAATGTCAGTTTCATACCCATGAAGTATTTATCAGATTTGTCTTGAAATGCCTTTTCTTTGGCAGTGTGAAGTTGGTTACTTATTCGTTTTTGGACATTGGACATTCGATTTTTCCATTTACTTATTCTAAACAATGATCTGAAAAAGCACTATGGAACAATCTATCACCACCTAAGTATACTCATTTTAAAGAAAATTCAATTAGAGCTAATATGTATACTACCTAGTGATGTTATTTGGCATTTACGGTAGCACAGCCCCTATCAAACATCACGTAAGATACCTCAATGGATAGGAAATTGAATTATCTTTCATTTGGATACCCTTAGATGGTGGTGCAAATATTCCTTGGTACCCTCAGACTGGTTTGATTGTGAAAAACTCATTACAGAGCTAATATGTATACTACCTAGTGACGTTATATGGCAGTTTACGGTATCACAGCCCCTATCAAACATCACGTAAGATACCTCTCATTGGATAGGAAATTGAATTATCTTTCACTTGGGTACCCTTATATGGTGGTGCAAATATTCATTGGTACCCTCAGACTAGTTTGATTGTGAAAAACTCATTACAGAGCTAATATGTATACTACCTAGTGACGTTATATGGCATTTTACGGTATCACGGCCCCTATCAAACATCACGTAAGATACCTCATTGGATAGGAAATTGAAGTATCTTTCATTTGGGTACCCTTATATGGTAGTGCAATTATTCATTGGTACCTTTACACTAGTTTGATTGTGAAAAACTCATTACAGAGCTAATATGTATACTACCTAGTGACGTTATTTCGCATTTAACGGTATCACAACCCCTATCAAACATCATGTAAGATACCACATTGGCTAGGAAATTGAATTTTTTTTCATTTGGGTACCCCTAGATGGTGGTGCAAATATTCCTTGGTACCCTCAGACTGGTTTGATTGTGAAAAACTCATTACAGAGCTAATATGTATACTACCTAGTGACGTAATATGGCAGTTTACGGTAGCACAGCCCCTATCAAACATCACGTAAGAT
Organism: Gibbula magus; assembly: GCA_936450465.1. Classification (NCBI taxonomy): domain Eukaryota; kingdom Metazoa; phylum Mollusca; class Gastropoda; order Trochida; family Trochidae; genus Gibbula; species Gibbula magus. The sequence continues at coordinate 49,137,913 of OW388295.1, forward strand.
ACCTCTCATTGGATAGGAAATTGAATTATCTTTCACTTGGGTACCCTTATATGGTGGTGCAAATATTCATTGGTACCCTCAGACTAGTTTGATTGTGAAAAACTCATTACAGAGCTAATATGTATACTACCTAGTGACGTTATATGGCTTTTTACGGTATCACGGCCCCTATCAAACATCACGTAAGATACCTCATTGCATAGGAAATTGAATTATCTTTCATTTGGGTACCCTTATATGGTAGTGCAAATATTCATTGGTACCCTTACACTAGTTTGATTGTGAAAAACTCATTACAGAGCTAATATGTATACTACCTAGTGACGTTATTTCGCATTTAACGGTATCACAACCCCTATCAAACATCATGTAAGATACCACATTGGCTAGGAAATTGAATTTTTTTTCATTTGGGTACCCCTAGATGGTTGTGCAAATATTCCTTGGCAACCATTCAAATAATGACTTTCCCTTTTGGCTTGATTTTACTAACCTCATCACCCTTCTTTCGTAATTTACGGTACACTCTGATTTTGGCGAATCAAACAAAATACCTCGTTGGATAGGAAATTGAATTTTCTTTAAAATGAGTATACTTAGGTTGTGATAGATTTTCTTCTTAGTGCTTTTTCAGATCATTGTTTTGAATAAGTAACTGGAAATATCGAATGTCCAATGTCCAATAACGAATAAGTAACCAACTTCACACTGCCCTTTTCTTTTTAAACAAACAACATAAAATTACCAAGTGAGCGGATAGTGACCAGAACAAAGAAATCTGCACACATAACACCGGTGCTAACATTCCGTCTCTGGCTGCTAGTTCAAGCTAGAGTCCAATTTAAAATCTTGACCCTAGCTTACAAATACATCAACCTCTCTACTCCCGCTATCTGACAGAACTGATTGAGAGATATCAACCTTCTCGGACTCTTAGATCTGCAGATCACTTCTTCTTGGACAAAGGTCTTTCTCGTACATGGCCCCTACTCTGTGGAACGAGTAGTCAAGAATTCAAAATCATTGACAGTTTATTTAAGTTGCTTGAAAACGTATGTCTTTCAGAAATTCTACTGACATTCATTCTACCAGTGTAGATTTACCATCTCAACTGCAGTGTGTTTTGTTTATGTAGCGCTTTGAGGAGCATTGAGTGCCTGGAATTTCGCACTTTACAGATGTACTTTATTATTATTATTAAATGCGCAAACTTTAGATCTAGAGTATATTACAGTGCCAAAGAAAGCAATTGTGACTAAAAGACAGGATCACCCGGCGCAAATAATCTCGTTAAAATCTAAAATAATGTCAATAGGATTAAAATAAGTGCGCCCTGCATCTTCTCAAGACGAACAGTGTAAGATATGAAGAGTCTAGCCAATGGTTCTTGAGATATCCAGTCGACAAGAAAATTCATCGTTACGCCTTTTACGGCCATTTAATGACATGACGCATGACAACAGTCACCTACAGCGACATGTACATGTATATTCGCTGTAAAACGTTACTGTGGGTGTTATTCCAATAATAAACATTAAGTTAGTGATGAATTTAAATCGCCGTGTATACTCAACCAATAGTTTTTCTTTCACTATTCATGACTCTTTTAGTAATAATGTAGTTCATAATAATTACACATCAGATGTCAAATTGAACACTTGAACAGATAAAAATGTAATATCTGGTTTTTATGTTTCAAGAGTGTAATTTGTTTTAAAATGACGGCTATCCCCTATTATAATTTTATACAAATATTACACAAATAATTTTATCAATATCTAAAATAAAATGAAAATTCCTGTTAAATATGCTAAAAACATTGATAAAATGCCGTTTTTATTTCAAAAGTCACCCTGCTTTTTTCCTATACTGTCATTAATTTTCCAAATATAGACTTGCTATACATATACGTGTGTGATTAAACTATACATGTATCTAAACGTATTCTGCGTTTATGTTTTGAAAGCCCGCGCTTCACTTAAGTCGACCAAATCAGTAAAAAAAATACTGTGACCCTGAAATTGTCTTCCATGTGTGGATAAGAGACATAATAAACATGTTAATTTGGAATAACGAATTCTAAAATAACTAATTTCTTCGTGCTATCTCCCAAAGGTAAATATATCTTGAGAATAAAGTCGAGGTTATCAATTGTACAAGTCAATGCGAGGGTTTGAGTCTCGAGCTAGATAAATGTATATGTGTATATGCAACTGATAGTTCTATTGCTTGCCGACGATACGGTACTTTTAGCTGAGAGCAGCAGTGACTACAAAAGACACTTGATTGGTTTTCAAGCTATTGCGATGTAAACTCGAAAGTTTACCCCGAAAAGACTAAAATACTAATTTTTGGAACACATTTTCCGTTACAGAGATCATCAGATATTGTAGATACGTTTAAATACCTTGGAATTACATTTCACAGAAATATTAGGAGGATAACAGCTACCGATATGGGTAATAAAGCTTCAAGTTTATGGTTGTGAAATTTGGGGGTTTGAAAACATATTAATAAACATAAATGAGCGTGTTCATTTATATAGTTTTTTTTTATGTTGGCAGCAGGTTTAAAGGTGTATGTGGAGAACAGTGATGTAGTGGTTAGCGTGCTTGCCTCTCACCCCAAAGGCCCGAGTTCGAATCCCGGTGGAGACACCAAAAAATTGTGATCTTGGTCTCATACTGTGCTGTGTCTTTGGGCAAGACATTTCATCCACATTGCACTCAGTCTACTCAGCTGTCTATACGGTGGCGCGGAGCGCTTAGTAGCGGCACCGAAAGTACAATTCCTTCAGGGTAATAATGCACCGCCACTGAACAGCATTGCGTTGGATATTAGGCGTTAAAATTATCATTAGGTCTTCAAGACGTATGTCTGGAAGACCTATTGTTATTATCCGGTTTTTTGACTACAGACACTCCTCACAGGATCTATGGAAGCACGAGTGTTAACTGGAGGAAAGCCAGTGATCTAGACTTTATGTTATATAGATACGAGACTGAGAACTATTTCAGAGATGTCTCATTCAATGTACAGGATTTCAATTCCCCTAAAGACTACATTGATTGTTACCTGGATTATATAGTTAAATCACTTCACGCTTCAGCTACAATCTCTATTCCAAAAGCCAAATTCCAACCCCATTTGAAACCCTATTGGAAAACTGATAATCTGAAGGCGTTTCATAACTCAATGAGAGCTGCTCGTAAAGATTGGGTTCTACATGGAAAGCCACGTAACAGTGACGATGTTTATTATGTAAAATACAAACAAGCCAAACGTACCTTTAGAAAAAAGCATCGTCAATCCAAAAGTAAATTCCAAAATGATAAATTTCAAGATATATATGAAGCTGCTGAAGTTGATTTACATGAATATTTAAGAGTTACAAAGCGTAACAGACGCATGAAAGATCATGTTCGAGTTCTACATTACGATGGCAAATCCTGCGACACACAGGAAGATATTTGCAATCTCTTTGGTAGATATTTTAGTGACTTGTCACAACCTTATCACGATGACTCTTTTGATGTACCTTTTACTGAACATGTAAATAGTTTTGTTGGTAGCATTTTGTCTGCCCCACCAGATCATGATGATAATGATGACAATGTAACTGCTCTGTTGTTACGCCCTTTCAATAATGATGAACTCCGTGTTTCTGTTAAACGTTTAAAATGTGGTAAATCCCCTGGACCAGATGGCATCTTTAATGAGCATGTTAAACGTGCGGGAATATCTCTGTTTTCTCACATCCTTACGCTGTATAATGCTATTGTTTCATCTGAATATGTCCCTCAAATGTTTAATATTGGCAGTATCTTACCAGTGCACAAAGGCCATAACAAAAGTAAAGATAATCCCTCCAACTATCGAGGAATTACGCTTACTTCTGTAATGGGTAAACTGTTTGAAAGACTGTTGCTCACAAGAATCGAACAGTGGGCAACAGAATGCAAAGATTTTCCACACCCCTTTCAATTTGGATTTAAAAAAGGAGCTGGTGCAGAGGTTGCTGCACTTGTTTTGCGGGAGAGTATTTCATACTACACGGAAAGAGACTCTACAGTCTACTGTACATTCATGGATAACGAAAAGGCCTTCGATAGAGTTTGGCTTTCCGGGCTGTTTTATAAATTACACCATTTTGGAATAACCGGGAAGCTATGGCGCCTACTCTTCATTATGTGTTCATCAATGCAATCTTATGTTAAATGTAATGGCCACTCATCCAAAATTTTTCATGTAAAACAGGGGGTTGGTCAAGGTCGTGTTTTATCAGCTTGGTTGTTTACGCTTTACATCAATGACTTGTTATATGATTTCAATAACTCACAGTATGGACTATGTCTCCCTTGGGGTAATACACCAGGTATTCTACTAGCTGATGACACTACCTTACTTAGCTGTAGCACTACCGGGATGCAGTGTCTCATGGATATCCTCTATGATTATGCAAACAAGTGGCACTTAAAATTTAATGCAGGCAAAAGTGCAATTATTGTATTTAACAATATTTCCAATGGCACTTTTCCAGACGTCCACATTGGCCGAAACAGTATTCCTGTCAAAACAAGTGTTGTTTACGCCGGTGTGAACGTCTCATCCAAACCCACCACTGCACACACGCTCCAAAAATGTGAAAAATTACGTTTACTAGTAAACGTTAATCATAACCATGGCTTATATTTTGGTGGTCTCAACCCCTTACATGCTTTACGTATTTGGCAAAATGTAATTCTACCATGTGCCTTGTATGGTTGTAATGTTTGGTGTGAATTATCTCCTAAGGAGTATGATATGCTGGAAATGGTACAAAAATATTTCTGCAAAAAGGTCCAAGGTCTATCAAAACGATCCAGTTCAGTTATCGCAAAAAGCTGCTTGGGCCTCATTTCAATACAGATGTACATAGAGCAGCAAACCCTCATACTCCTCGGGCGATTAATGCGTGCTGATATAAGTTCTATTTTTAAGAGATTGTTTTGCCATAGATTTTCACAATTTATGTTTGATGATGTTGCTTCAATATGTTTAAAATGTAAAACATCACCTGTGTTTCATATGTTAGCTTTGGCAAGAAAATATAGAATAGATGGTTTGGATAAATACTTAGAAACATCTGTATTTCCAAATAAACAACTCTGGGCATGTCATGTTAAATCAGCTATTAATGAAGCTGATAGAAAACATATTATTTCAGAGCTATCCACAAGAGCAACTTTAGCACGTTACTATCTCGCTTACGACGACTGTCCAAGCAGACTATGGTATCTATCATTAGATCAACGCCTATGTTTTAATGATATAGCAACGCTGCTGCACATCAGCACTTATGTAATTCAATCTAATGAATGTATCTGTGGTATGTTTGCTTATGATATTGTCAAACATGTATTCCTTTATTGTAACGAAACGCAGTATGAGAGAGATATACTTTTAGAAAATCTAATTGATATACTTGATGTTACAACTTTTGATAGTCTGTGGAAGGATGATGATGTGTTACTATGCTTTATACTCGGAGGCCTCCCGACTCCGTGCACGAGGGCTCTCGATTATGAAACATGGCTGGTATGTATCCGTCGGATTTGTAAAACTGTTAAACTGTGGAAACGATATTTCGTTAAATGTTTCTGATGTCTTGCAATGTTTTAATACCTACATTATGTATATAACCTTATATTGATTCATTTGTTGTAATGAAATTCTGAACTTTGTATTGATCTTCATTGATATGGAGGAAATAAAGCATATCTATCTATCTATCTCAGTCTACTCAGCTGTCTATACGGTGGCGCGGAGCGCTTAGTAGCGGCACCGAAAGTACAATTCCTTCAGGGTAATAATGCACCGCCACTGAACAGCATTGCGTTGGATATTAGGCGTTAAAATTATCATTAGGTCTTCAAGACGTATGTCTGGAAGACCTATTGTTATTATCCGGTTTTTTAGGTCTTCAGACGAATAGTCTGAAAGACCTATTGTTATTGTCGAATAATGCACCGCCACTGAACAGCATTGCGTTGGATATTAGGCGTTAAAATTATCATTAGGTCTTCAAGACGTATGTCTGGAAGACCTATTGTTATTATCCGGTTTTTTAGGTCTTCAGACGAATAGTCTGAAAGATCTATTGTTATTGTCGAGATTATTAGGTCTTCAGACGACTAGTCTGAAAGACCTATTGTTATTGTCGAGATTATTTTTCTTTTTATTATTTGTACGATTTTGTGTAACAGTTTCTGAACTTATTTCTGGAGCGATTTTAATGAAACTTTCAGAGATGGTGGAATACATCAAGATCTTGATTTGTGTCGTAGCATAATTTTGATATTTTTCCTCATTAAAGGTCCAGTTCGATTCTAAGATTTGATTTTTAACATGGGAAAATTTTTCAAAATGCACCTAGAGACTTGCAATCTGTTGCAAAATATGCGCAAATGCAATCTGAACAAGAAGGTAAAAGAGGGCGAAGTCGTGGGTCACGTGACTTAGACGTCATTTCGTTTTTAGTGAATTTTCAGCGTTTTCGACCCTACCCATCTTTAAAAATCTTCTCCTCTGAACATTCTGGCACTACAGATCTGAAACTTTCACAGAATGTAGCTGATGCATTGTACTGAAAACGATAAGAATCAGAAATTGCGAAATCGTTATACTTTTTTTACAGTGAGCATTCAAATTTGTCTGAAACTGGAAAAAAGTGAAAAATTGCCAACTTCAAGGGCATATAACTGAAATCCCTAGGACGGGAACGTTATGATTTTTTCAGGAAAGGAAGACACATATGTCGTGTACATGAATCATTAATAAAATGACGTGCGAACAGTCATTTCCGGTCAGTTTTACATTGGCATGATTCTTCCCAAGAACTGATCTGGGACAAAACATCAAAAAGGAACTTCAAATCCAGCAACGTGAGTTCAAATCATATGAAAGCTTTTTTTAATATTACTTTCAATGTTTAATATATAGATTCCCGACCGGTTTCACACTATTCAGTGATCATCATGGGATCTTTATGACGTTGTCTTTCTATGTTGTCACAGAACAAAGGGCCCATAACTCAAACAATGTGTATACATTCATCACATACATATAATAAGCAGTTTGGGAACATTTAAATGAGCAGTATTCCGCTGTTATGCTGTTTAATCGTGCTTTAAAGACTGTGATGAAAAAGTTTTCTTTGACTTTTTTCATGGCTGTCTGACATGACTTTGAAAAAAGGAAATTTTTTAAATTTTGAGTTTTATTCCGGACGCATCTATGTATATGTCTGCTTAGTGGAATTTATATATATTTTACGTTATACTTGATTTAAATGGGGTCACAGGGGTCACGTGTTTAAAAACCTATTTTCATCTTCTTTTCCAGTTCCAAAAGGTCTAAATAGCTGAAAAGTTGTGTGCAGACTCCTTGGCCAATGGGGATTCTAAATTGTAGATTTCGTGACCCCATGACCCCAAATGGGGTCACAGGGGTCACGTGTTTAAAAACCTATTTTCATCTTCTTTTCCAGTTCCAACAGGTCGAGAGAGCTGAAAAGTTGTGTGCAGACTCCTTGGCCAATTTGGATTCTAAATTGTAGATTTCGTGAACCCATGACCCCAAATGGGGTCGCAGGGGTCACGTGTTTAAAAACCTATTTTCATCTTCTTTTCCAGTTCCAACAGGTCTAGAGAGCTGACAAGTTATGTGCAGACTCCTTGGCTAATGAGTATTCTAAATTGTAGATTTCGTGACCCCCATGACCCCAAATGGGGTCACAGGGGTCACGTGTTTAAAAACCTATTTTCATCTTCTTTTCCAGTTCCAAAAGGTCTAGAGAGCTGAAAAGTTGTGTGCAGACTCCTTGGCCAATGGGGATTCTAAATTGTAGATTTCGTGACCCCATGACCCCAAATGGGGTCACAGGGGTCACGTGTTTAAAAACCTATTTACATCTTCTTTTCCAGTTCCAACAGGTCGAGAGAGCTGAAAAGTTGTGTGCAGACTCCTTGGCCAATGGGGATTCTAAATTGTAGATTTCGTGACCCCATGACCCCAAATGGGGTCACAGGGGTCACGTGTTTAAAAAACTATTTATATCTTCTTTTCCAGTTCCAACAGGTCTAGAGAGCTGACAAGTTATGTGCAGACTCCTTGGCTAATGGGGATTCTAAAATGTAGATTTCGTGACCCCATGACCCCAAATGGGGTCACAGGGGTCACGTGTTTAAAAACCTATTTACATCTTCTTTTCCAGTTCCAACAGGTCGAGAGAGCTGAAAAGTTGTGTGCAGACTCCTTGGCCAATTTGGATTCTAAATTGTAGATTTCGTGACCCCATGACCCCAAATGGGGTCACAGGGGTCACGTGTTTAAAAAACTATTTACATCTTCTTTTCCAGTTCCAACAGGTCGAGAGAGCTGAAAAGTTGTGTGCAGACTCCTTGGCCAATTTGGATTCTAAATTGTAGATTTCGTGAACCCATGGCCCGAAATGGGGTTGCAGGTGTCACGTGTTTAAAAACCTATTTTCATCTTCTTTTCCAGTTCCAACAGGTCTAGAGAGCTGACAAGTTATGTGCAGACTCCTTGGCTAATGGGGATTCTAAAATGTAGATTTCGTGACCCCATGACCCCAAATGGGGTCACAGGGGTCACGTGTTTAAAAACCTATTTTCATCTTCTTTTCCAGTTCCAAAAGGTCTAAAGAGCTGAAAAGTTGTGTGCAGACTCCTTGGCCAATGGGGATTCTAAATTGTAGATTTCGTGACCCCATGACCCCAAATGGGGTCACAGGGGTCACGTGTTTAAAAACCTATTTATATCTTTAGTGTAATTGTCATCGTATTGTTTCTAAATATATACTTACAGACTAGCAACTTGTTTTAAAAGAATCACAAAAGTATTTTTGCAAATAAATAAAGCTGATATATTCGTAGTAGTTTAGAAATAATTAAAATTTAACATTTCCTTCCTTTTGAAGCCTGGTCTGCTTATGGCGGCATGTACGTTGGCAGATGCTTGTGGAAAACTGTGATCTCTTCTTAGGACACTGCAAGCATCGGTGAAATATTTTAAGTCAAAATTTGTATTTTACACAGGGGCAAAATTTCCAAATGGAACTAGAGACTGTCTTATTGTATAGTATTTTTTTCAATCCACTTACTGGTTACCAACTTGTTGTAAAAAGAATGACAGTATATCGGTTCTGTAAAAACATAAAGCTGATAAATTCGTACGAAAGGGGAACTTTTAAATTTCAACCTAGAGACTTCATTTTTTTCACAGTGCAAATAAGAACAAAAAGGTAAATCATGGCGGATATGAAGGTCACGTGGTTTTCTTGAAATTATGATTCATAATATAATTTCGGAATTTTCACAGTTTTGTTGTTAGAGAGATACATGTTACATTGGTAGTTTTGGCAGAACAGTATCAGTGACATTCTTCGATCAAACATGGAGGTGAAGGTCAAGCGGAAGTCTGAAGACCTAAGTACTGCCGCGGCAGTCCTAGTTTTTCTTTTTATTATTTGTACGATTTTGTGTAACAGTTTCTGAACTTATTTCTGGAGCGATTTTAATGAAACTTTCAGAGATGGTGAAATACATCAAGATCTTGATTTGTGTCATGGCAGAATTTTGATATTTTTCCTCATTAAAGGTCCAGTTCGATTCTAAGATTTGATTTTTAACATGGGAAAATTTTTCAAAATGCACCTAGAGACTTGCAATCTGTTGCAAAATATGCGCAAATGCAATCTGAACAAGAAGGTAAATGAGGGCGAAGTCGTGGGTCACGTGACTTAGACGTCATTTCGTTTTTAGTGAATTTTCAGCGTTTTCGACCCTACCCATCTTTAAAAATCTTCTCCTCTGAACATTCTGGCACTACAGATCTGAAACTTTCACAGAATGTAGCTGATGCATTGTACTGAAAACGATAAGAATCAGAAATTGCGAAATCGTTATACTTTTTTTACAGTGAGCATTCAAATTTGTCTGAAACTGGAAAAAAGTGAAAAATTGCCAACTTCAAGGGCATATAACTGAAATCCCTAGGACGGGAACGTTATGATTTTTTCAGGAAAGGAAGACACATATGTCGTGTACATGAATCATTAATAAAATGACGTGCGAACAGTCATTTCCGGTCAGTAGGAAATTTTTAAAAAAATACATTTTTCAAAATTTAAATTTTAACATGGGCATGATTCTTCCCAAGAACTGATCTGGGACAAAACATCAAAAAGGAACTTCAAATCCAGCAACGTGAGTTCAAATCATATGAAAGCTTTTTTTAATATTACTTTCAATGTTTAATATATAGATTCCCGACCGGTTTCACACTATTCAGTGATCATCATGGGATCTTTATGACGTTGTCTTTCTATGATGTCACAGAACAAAGGGCCCATAACTCAAACAATGTGTATACATTCATCACATATATATAATAAGCAGTTTGGGAACATTTAAATGAGCAGTATTCCGCTGTTATGCTGTTTAATCGTGCTTTAAAGACTGTGATGGAAAAGTTTTCTTTGACTTTTTTCATGGCTGTCTGACATGACTTTGAAAAAAGGAAATTTTTAAAATTTTGAGTTTTATTCCCGACGCATCTATGTATATGTCTGCTTAGTGGAATTTATATATATTTTACGTTATACTTGATTTAACTTTTTTTTCGTTTGTTCTAAACAAATCATGTTCACAACACTGTCCAGATTAGTGCGCTGGTTACTTTTTTCAGTTAAATTACTTTGAATAGTTCTTCACATGTTACCTGATGTCATGAAACTTTCAGGTACATTAACCTGCATCAAAACTTAGTCTATGACCTCGGCCGATTTTGAATTTTCAACTTCTTTCATGAGTTTGCTGACGACGAAGTTTAGAAAATTAAATTCGTAGGTAACATGGTTTTCTTGCTATTATTTTACTTTGTTATTATTTTATTATGACAACTTTTTACGAATTTACGAATGTTTCTTTTTTATATTTGCCGAATTGTGTTCTTGCTATATGCATATATATGTTTATTTATATACGCTTTTGTCAATTTAGCATTATAAGTTTTACTCTCAGATTCGTAAACAAATTAACAAAATAAATATTAAGATTCCTTCTTTTGTAAATTATTTAATGTAGGATAGTTGCATTCCTGAAAAGAAAACGCTTGCATTTTAAAAATATTTGTTTTACGTTAGTGTACTTCTACAATGTTATACTAACATTATTTGTAACATAAATAATTGATCAAGCTGTTGTAAAAGCTGCTTTTGTATATTTACCCAATTGTTTTCTTGCTATTTAGATTTGAAAACATGAAACGCTTTACTTAAAGGAATACTTGGTTTTTGATTAAAACACTGGAAAGCATAAATTCAGTAGGGTAACAGCGAGTAGGAAATGCCAACTAGCGTTACCTCTACACAGCGAGGTTTCCGTTGCGCATTGTCTCACTCATCACTGATTGCGGTACAAGCATGAATATGAATGCATTTTAATCGAAACAAATACTTTTAACTGTCTGTTTTGTTTTACATGATAATTGTTTGTTATCCTGATAAAAATTACATAATACATATTTTACGATTACTTATTTTATAGGATAGTTGTATTACTGAGAAGAAAACTATAACTTTTTAAAAATACTATTTTTACGTTAGTGTAACTATAACGTGAACTTTTTCAAGCTTTTGCAAATCCTTATTTTGATAATTTGCAGTTTTCTTTCTATATTGTCTTACGTTTACGTCATTTAAGCATGAGGATATATCTTAAAGATATTTCATTCATGAGAGTAGGGTACTTAATGTGTTATATCTGTCCAAGCACAATTGGAATTTAAAGATAAAAATAATATGATATATGGACATTGTTTTCATAAGATGACGTCAGCATAACGTACCTTTTTAGACTTTAATAAGTTGAGCAACGTACTCGTAGGGAAGTTATAAAATAAGGTAGAATGCTCGCTATGAAGATTCGAAAACGATGATTTCTGAAAACGTGCTTTGAACAGTTCACTTTTTAGCTCATCAGGTCTGAAAGGCCCGATGGGCTTATGGCATGGCATGGCGTCCGGCGTCCGGCCATAAAATTTTCGCTTTTTCGACTTCTTCTCCAGAACCAATGACTCCACAGAGCTGAAATTTTATGTGCAGACTCCTTGGCCAATGGGTATTGTAAATTGTAGATTTCGTGACCCCCATGACCCCAAATGGGGTCACAGGGGTCACGTGTTTAAAAACCTATTTTCATCTTCTTTTCCAGTTCCAAAAAGTCTAAAGAGCTGAAAAGTTGTGTGCAGACTCCTTGGCCAATGGGGATTCTAAATTGTAGATTTCGTGACCCCATGACCCCAAATGGGGTCACAGGGGTCACGTGTTTAAAAACCTATTTTCATCTTCTTTTCCAGTTCCAACAGGTCTAGAGAGCTGACAAGTTATGTGCAGACTCCTTGGCTAATGGGGATTCTAAAATGTAGATTTCGTGACCCCATGACCCCAAATGGGGTCACAGGGGTCACGTGTTTAAAAACCTATTTACATCTTCTTTACCAGTTCCAACAGGTCGAGAGAGCTGAAAAGTTGTGTGCAGACTCCTTGGCCAATTTGGATTCTAAATTGTAGATTTCGTGACCCCATGACCCCAAATGGGGTCGCAGGGGTCACGTGTTTAAAAACCTATTTTCATCTTCTTTTCCAGTTCCAACAGGTCTAGAGAGCTGACAAGTTATGTGCAGACTCCTTGGCTAATGGGTATTCTAAATTGTAGATTTCGTGACCCCCATGACCCCAAATGGGGTCACAGGGGTCACGTGTTTAAAAACCTATTTTCATCTTCTTTTCCAGTTCCAAAAGGTCTAAAGAGCCGAAAAGGTCTGTGCAGTCTCCTTGGCCAATGGGGATTCTAAATTGTAGATTTCGTGACCCCATGACCCCAAATGGGGTCACAGGGGTCACGTGTTTAAAAACATATTTACATCTTCTTTTCCAGTTTCAACAGGTCGAGAGAGCTGAAAAGTTGTGTGCAGACTCCTTGGCCAATTTGGATTCTAAATTGTAGATTTCGTGAACCCATGACCCCAAATGGGGTCGCAGGGGTCACGTGTTTAAAAACCTATTTTCATCTTTTTTTCCAGTTCCAACATGTCTAGAGAGCTGACAAGTTATGTGCAGACTCCTTGGCTAATAGGGATTCTAAAATGTAGATTTCGTGACCCCATGACCCCAAATGGGGTCACAGGGGTCACGTGTTTAAAAACATATTTACATCTTCTTTTCCAGTTCCAACAGGTCGAGAGAGCTGAAAAGTTGTGTGCAGACTCCTTGGCCAATTTGGATTCTAAATTGTAGATTTCGTGAACCCATGACCCCAAATGGGGTCGCAGGGGTCACGTGTTTAAAAACCTATTTTCATCTTCTTTTCCAGTTCCAACAGGTCTAGAGAGCTGACAAGTTATGTGCAGACTCCTTGGCTAATAGGGATTCTAAAATGTAGATTTCGTGACCCCATGACCCCAAATGGGGTCACAGGGGTCACGTGTTTAAAAACCTATTTTCATCTTCTTCTCCAGTTCCAACAGGTCTAGAGAGCTGACAAGTTATGTGCAGACTCCTTGGCTAATGGGTATTCTAAATTGTAGATTTCGTGACCCCCATGACCCCAAATGGGGTCACAGGGGTCACGTGTTTAAAAACCTATTTTCATCTTCTTTTCCAGTTCCAAAAGGTCTAAAGAGCTGAAAAGGTCTGTGCAGTCTCCTTGGCCAATGGGGATTCTAAATTGTAGATTTCGTGACCCCATGACCCCAAATGGGGTCACAGGGGTCACGTGTTTAAAAACATATTTACATCTTCTTTTCCAGTTTCAACAGGTCGAGAGAGCTGAAAAGTTGTGTGCAGACTCCTTGGCCAATTTGGATTCTAAATTGTAGATTTCGTGAACCCATGACCCCAAATGGGGTCGCAGGGGTCACGTGTTTAAAAACCTATTTTCATCTTCTTTTCCAGTTCCAACATGTCTAGAGAGCTGACAAGTTATGTGCAGACTCCTTGGCTAATAGGGATTCTAAAATGTAGATTTCGTGACCCCATGACCCCAAATGGGGTCACAGGGGTCACGTGTTTAAAAACATATTTACATCTTCTTTTCCAGTTCCAACAGGTCGAGAGAGCTGAAAAGTTGTGTGCAGACTCCTTGGCCAATTTGGATTCTAAATTGTAGATTTCGTGAACCCATGACCCCAAATGGGGTCGCAGGGGTCACGTGTTTAAAAACCTATTTTCATCTTCTTTTCCAGTTCCAACATGTCTAGAGAGCTGACAAGTTATGTGCAGACTCCTTGGCTAATAGGGATTCTAAAATGTAGATTTCGTGACCCCATGACCCCAAATGGGGTCACAGGGGTCACGTGTTTAAAAACATATTTACATCTTCTTTTCCAGTTCCAACAGGTCGAGAGAGCTGAAAAGTTGTGTGCAGACTCCTTGGCCAATTTGGATTCTAAATTGTAGATTTCGTGAACCCATGACCCCAAATGGGGTCGCAGGGGTCACGTGTTTAAAAACCTATTTTCATCTTCTTTTCCAGTTCCAACAGGTCTAGAGAGCTGACAAGTTATGTGCAGACTCCTTGGCTAATAGGGATTCTAAAATGTAGATTTCGTGACCCCATGACCCCAAATGGGGTCACAGGGGTCACGTGTTTAAAAACCTATTTTCATCTTCTTCTCCAGTTCCAAAAGGTCGAGAGAGCTGAAAAGTTGTGTGCAGACTCCTTGGCCAATTTGGATTCTAAATTGTAGATTTCGTGAACCCATGACCCCAAATGGGGTCGCAGGGGTCACGTGTTTAAAAACCTATTTTCATCTTCTTTTCCAGTTCCAACAGGTCTAGAGAGCTGACAAGTTATGTGCAGACTCCTTGGCTAATGGGTATTCTAAATTGTAGATTTCGTGACCCCCATGAGCCCAAATGGGGTCACAGGGGTCACGTGTTTAAAAACCTATTTTCATCTTCTTTTCCAGTTCCAAAAGGTCTAAAGAGCTGAAAAGTTGTGTGCAGACTCCTTGGCCAATTTGGATTCTAAATTGTAGATTTCGTGAACCCATGACCCCAAATGGGGTCGCAGGGGTCACGTGTTTAAAAACCTATTTTCATCTTCTTTTCCAGTTCCAACAGGTCTAGAGAGCTGACAAGTTATGTGCAGACTCCTTGGCTAATAGGGATTCTAAAATGTAGATTTCGTGACCCCATGACCCCAAATGGGGTCACAGGGGTCACGTGTTTAAAAACCTATTTTCATCTTCTTCTCCAGTTCCAAAAGGTCGAGAGAGCTGAAAAGTTGTGTGCAGACTCCTTGGCCAATTTGGATTCTAAATTGTAGATTTCGTGAACCCATGACCCCAAATGGGGTCGCAGGGGTCACGTGTTTAAAAACCTATTTTCATCTTCTTTTCCAGTTCCAACAGGTCTAGAGAGCTGACAAGTTATGTGCAGACTCCTTGGCTAATGGGTATTCTAAATTGTAGATTTCGTGACCCCCATGACCCCAAATGGGGTCACAGGGGTCACGTGTTTAAAAACCTATTTTCATCTTCTTTTCCAGTTCCAAAAGGTCTAAAGAGCTGAAAAGTTGTGTGCAGACTCCTTGGCCAATTTGGATTCTAAATTGTAGATTTCGTGAACCCATGACCCCAAATGGGGTCGCAGGGGTCACGTGTTTAAAAACCTATTTTCATCTTCTTTTCCAGTTCCAACAGGTCTAGAGAGCTGACAAGTTATGTGCAGACTCCTTGGCTAATGGGGATTCTAAAATGTAGATTTCGTGACCCCATGACCCCAAATGGGGTCACAGGGGTCACGTGTTTAAAAACCTATTTTCATCTTCTTCTCCAGTTCCAAAAGGTCGAGAGAGCTGAAAAGTTGTGTGCATACTCCTTGGCCAATGGGGATTCTAAATTGTAGATTTCGTGACCCCATGACCCCAAATGGGGTCACAGGGGTCACGTGTTTAAAAACCTATTTACATCTTTTTTTCCAGTTCCAACAGGTCGAGAGAGCTGAAAAGTTGTGTGCAGACTCCTTGGCCAATTTGGATTCTAAATTGTAGATTTCGTGAACCCATGACCCCAAATGGGGTCCCAGGGGTCACGTGTTTAAAAACCTATTTTCATCTTCTTTTCCAGTTCCAACAGGTCTAGAGAGCTGACAAGTTATGTGCAGACTCCTTGGCTAATGGGGATTCTAAAATGTAGATTTCGTGACCCCATGACCCCAAATGGGGTCACAGGGGTCACGTGTTTAAAAACCTATTTTCATCTTCTTCTCCAGTTCCAACAGGTCTAGAGAGCTGACAAGTTATGTGCAGACTCCTTGGCTAATGGGTATTCTAAATTGTAGATTTCGTGACCCCCATGACCCCAAATGGGGTCACAGGGGTCACGTGTTTAAAAACCTATTTTCATCTTCTTTTCCAGTTCCAAAAGGTCTAAAGAGCTGAAAAGGTCTGTGCAGTCTCCTTGGCCAATGGGGATTCTAAATTGTAGATTTCGTGACCCCATGACCCCAAATGGGGTCACAGGGGTCACGTGTTTAAAAACATATTTACATCTTCTTTTCCAGTTTCAACAGGTCGAGAGAGCTGAAAAGTTGTGTGCAGACTCCTTGGCCAATTTGGATTCTAAATTGTAGATTTCGTGAACCCATGACCCCAAATGGGGTCGCAGGGGTCACTTGTTTAAAAACCTATTTTCATCTTCTTTTCCAGTTCCAACATGTCTAGAGAGCTGACAAGTTATGTGCAGACTCCTTGGCTAATAGGGATTCTAAAATGTAGATTTCGTGACCCCATGACCCCAAATGGGGTCACAGGGGTCACGTGTTTAAAAACATATTTACATCTTCTTTTCCAGTTCCAACAGGTCGAGAGAGCTGAAAAGTTGTGTGCAGACTCCTTGGCCAATTTGGATTCTAAATTGTAGATTTCGTGAACCCATGACCCCAAATGGGGTCGCAGGGGTCACATGTTTAAAAACCTATTTTCATCTTCTTTTCCAGTTCCAACAGGTCTAGAGAGCTGACAAGTTATGTGCAGACTCCTTGGCTAATAGGGATTCTAAAATGTAGATTTCGTGACCCCATGACCCCAAATGGGGTCACAGGGGTCACGTGTTTAAAAACCTATTTTCATCTTCTTCTCCAGTTCCAAAAGGTCGAGAGAGCTGAAAAGTTGTGTGCAGACTCCTTGGCCAATTTGGATTCTAAATTGTAGATTTCGTGAACCCATGACCCCAAATGGGGTCGCAGGGGTCACGTGTTTAAAAACCTATTTTCATCTTCTTTTCCAGTTCCAACAGGTCTAGAGAGCTGACAAGTTATGTGCAGACTCCTTGGCTAATGGGTATTCTAAATTGTAGATTTCGTGACCCCCATGACCCCAAATGGGGTCACAGGGGTCACGTGTTTAAAAAACTATTTACATCTTCTTTTCCAGTTCCAACAGGTCTAAAGAGCTGAAAAGTTGTGTGCAGACTCCTTGGCCAATTTGGATTCTAAATTGTAGATTTCGTGAACCCATGACCCCAAATGGGGTCGCAGGGGTCACGTGTTTAAAAACCTATTTTCATCTTCTTTTCCAGTTCCAACAGGTCTAGAGAGCTGACAAGTTATGTGCAGACTCCTTGGCTAATGGGTATTCTAAATTGTAGATTTCGTGACCCCCATGACCCCAAATGGGGTCACAGGGGTCACGTGTTTAAAAACCTATTTTCATCTTCTTTTCCAGTTCCAAAAGGTCTAAAGAGCTGAAAAGGTCTGTGCAGTCTCCTTGGCCAATGGGGATTCTAAATTGTAGATTTCGTGACCCCATGACCCCAAATGGGGTCACAGGGGTCACGTGTTTAAAAACATATTTACATCTTCTTTTCCAGTTTCAACAGGTCGAGAGAGCTGAAAAGTTGTGTGCAGACTCCTTGGCCAATTTGGATTCTAAATTGTAGATTTCGTGAACCCATGACCCCAAATGGGGTCGCAGGGGTCACTTGTTTAAAAACCTATTTTCATCTTCTTTTCCAGTTCCAACATGTCTAGAGAGCTGACAAGTTATGTGCAGACTCCTTGGCTAATAGGGATTCTAAAATGTAGATTTCGTGACCCCATGACCCCAAATGGGGTCACAGGGGTCACGTGTTTAAAAACATATTTACATCTTCTTTTCCAGTTCCAACAGGTCGAGAGAGCTGAAAAGTTGTGTGCAGACTCCTTGGCCAATTTGGATTCTAAATTGTAGATTTCGTGAACCCATGACCCCAAATGGGGTCGCAGGGGTCACGTGTTTAAAAACCTATTTTCATCTTCTTTTCCAGTTCCAACAGGTCTAGAGAGCTGACAAGTTATGTGCAGACTCCTTGGCTAATAGGGATTCTAAAATGTAGATTTCGTGACCCCATGACCCCAAATGGGGTCACAGGGGTCACGTGTTTAAAAACCTATTTTCATCTTCTTCTCCAGTTCCAAAAGGTCGAGAGAGCTGAAAAGTTGTGTGCAGACTCCTTGGCCAATTTGGATTCTAAATTGTAGATTTCGTGAACCCATGACCCCAAATGGGGTCGCAGGGGTCACGTGTTTAAAAACCTATTTTCATCTTCTTTTCCAGTTCCAACAGGTCTAGAGAGCTGACAAGTTATGTGCAGACTCCTTGGCTAATGGGTATTCTAAATTGTAGATTTCGTGACCCCCATGACCCCAAATGGGGTCACAGGGGTCACGTGTTTAAAAACCTATTTTCATCTTCTTTTCCAGTTCCAAAAGGTCTAAAGAGCTGAAAAGTTGTGTGCAGACTCCTTGGCCAATTTGGATTCTAAATTGTAGATTTCGTGAACCCATGACCCCAAATGGGGTCGCAGGGGTCACGTGTTTAAAAACCTATTTTCATCTTCTTTTCCAGTTCCAACAGGTCTAGAGAGCTGACAAGTTATGTGCAGACTCCTTGGCTAATAGGGATTCTAAAATGTAGATTTCGTGACCCCATGACCCCAAATGGGGTCACAGGGGTCACGTGTTTAAAAACCTATTTTCATCTTCTTCTCCAGTTCCAAAAGGTCGAGAGAGCTGAAAAGTTGTGTGCAGACTCCTTGGCCAATTTGGATTCTAAATTGTAGATTTCGTGAACCCATGACCCCAAATGGGGTCGCAGGGGTCACGTGTTTAAAAACCTATTTTCATCTTCTTTTCCAGTTCCAACAGGTCTAGAGAGCTGACAAGTTATGTGCAGACTCCTTGGCTAATGGGTATTCTAAATTGTAGATTTCGTGACCCCCATGACCCCAAATGGGGTCACAGGGGTCACGTGTTTAAAAACCTATTTTCATCTTCTTTTCCAGTTCCAAAAGGTCTAAAGAGCTGAAAAGTTGTGTGCAGACTCCTTGGCCAATTTGGATTCTAAATTGTAGATTTCGTGAACCCATGACCCCAAATGGGGTCGCAGGGGTCACGTGTTTAAAAACCTATTTTCATCTTCTTTTCCAGTTCCAACAGGTCTAGAGAGCTGACAAGTTATGTGCAGACTCCTTGGCTAATGGGGATTCTAAAATGTAGATTTCGTGACCCCATGACCCCAAATGGGGTCACAGGGGTCACGTGTTTAAAAACCTATTTTCATCTTCTTCTCCAGTTCCAAAAGGTCGAGAGAGCTGAAAAGTTGTGTGCAGACTCCTTGGCCAATGGGGATTCTAAATTGTAGATTTCGTGAACCCATGACCCCAAATGGGGTCGCAGGGGTCACGTGTTTAAAAACCTATTTTCATCTTCTTTTCCAGTTCCAACAGGTCTAGAGAGCTGACAAGTTATGTGCAGACTCCTTGGCTAATGGGTATTCTAAATTGTAGATTTCGTGACCCCCATGACCCCAAATGGGGTCACAGGGGTCACGTGTTTAAAAACCTATTTTCATCTTCTTTTCCAGTTCCAAAAGGTCTAAAGAGCTGAAAAGTTGTGTGCAGACTCCTTGGCCAATTTGGATTCTAAATTGTAGATTTCGTGAACCCATGACCCCAAATGGGGTCGCAGGGGTCACGTGTTTAAAAACCTATTTTCATCTTCTTTTCCAGTTCCAACAGGTCTAGAGAGCTGACAAGTTATGTGCAGACTCCTTGGCTAATGGGGATTCTAAAATGTAGATTTCGTGACCCCATGACCCCAAATGGGGTCACAGGGGTCACGTGTTTAAAAACCTATTTTCATCTTCTTCTCCAGTTCCAAAAGGTCGAGAGAGCTGAAAAGTTGTGTGCATACTCCTTGGCCAATGGGGATTCTAAATTGTAGATTTCGTGACCCCATGACCCCAAATGGGGTCACAGGGGTCACGTGTTTAAAAACCTATTTACATCTTTTTTTCCAGTTCCAACAGGTCGAGAGAGCTGAAAAGTTGTGTGCAGACTCCTTGGCCAATTTGGATTCTAAATTGTAGATTTCGTGAACCCATGACCCCAAATGGGGTCCCAGGGGTCACGTGTTTAAAAACCTATTTTCATCTTCTTTTCCAGTTCCAACAGGTCTAGAGAGCTGACAAGTTATGTGCAGACTCCTTGGCTAATGGGGATTCTAAAATGTAGATTTCGTGACCCCATGACCCCAAATGGGGTCACAGGGGTCACGTGTTTAAAAACCTATTTTCATCTTCTTCTCCAGTTCCAACAGGTCTAGAGAGCTGACAAGTTATGTGCAGACTCCTTGGCTAATGGGTATTCTAAATTGTAGATTTCGTAACCCCCATGACCCCAAATGGGGTCACAGGGGTCACGTGTTTAAAAACCTATTTTCATCTTCTTTTCCAGTTCCAAAAGGTCTAAAGAGCTGAAAAGTTGTGTGCAGTCTCCTTGGCCAATGGGGATTCTAAATTGTAGATTTCGTGACCCCATGACCCCAAATGGGGTCACAGGGGTCACGTGTTTAAAAACATATTTACATCTTCTTTTCCAGTTTCAACAGGTCGAGAGAGCTGAAAAGTTGTGTGCAGACTCCTTGGCCAATTTGGATTCTAAATTGTAGATTTCGTGAACCCATGACCCCAAATGGGGTCGCAGGGGTCACGTGTTTAAAAACCTATTTTCATCTTCTTTTCCAGTTCCAACATGTCTAGAGAGCTGACAAGTTATGTGCAGACTCCTTGGCTAATAGGGATTCTAAAATGTAGATTTCGTGACCCCATGACCCCAAATGGGGTCACAGGGGTCACGTGTTTAAAAACATATTTACATCTTCTTTTCCAGTTCCAACAGGTCGAGAGAGCTGAAAAGTTGTGTGCAGACTCCTTGGCCAATTTGGATTCTAAATTGTAGATTTCGTGAACCCATGACCCCAAATGGGGTCTCAGGGGTCACGTGTTTAAAAACCTATTTTCATCTTCTTTTCCAGTTCCAACAGGTCTAGAGAGCTGACAAGTTATGTGCAGACTCCTTGGCTAATAGGGATTCTAAAATGTAGATTTCGTGACCCCATGACCCCAAATGGGGTCACAGGGGTCACGTGTTTAAAAACCTATTTTCATCTTCTTCTCCAGTTCCAAAAGGTCGAGAGAGCTGAAAAGTTGTGTGCAGACTCCTTGGCCAATTTGGATTCTAAATTGTAGATTTCGTGAACCCATGACCCCAAATGGGGTCGCAGGGGTCACGTGTTTAAAAACCTATTTTCATCTTCTTTTCAAGTTCCAACAGGTCTAGAGAGCTGACAAGTTATGTGCAGACTCCTTGGCTAATGGGTATTCTAAATTGTAGATTTCGTGACCCCCATGACCCCAAATGGGGTCACAGGGGTCACGTGTTTAAAAACCTATTTTCATCTTCTTTTCCAGTTCCAAAAGGTCTAAAGAGCTGAAAAGTTGTGTGCAGACTCCTTGGCCAATTTGGATTCTAAATTGTAGATTTCGTGAACCCATGACCCCAAATGGGGTCGCAGGGGTCACGTGTTTAAAAACCTATTTTCATCTTCTTTTCCAGTTCCAACAGGACTAGAGAGCTGACAAGTTATGTGCAGACTCCTTGGCTAATAGGGATTCTAAAATGTAGATTTCGTGACCCCATGACCCCAAATGGGGTCACAGGGGTCACGTGTTTAAAAACCTATTTTCATCTTCTTCTCCAGTTCCAAAAGGTCGAGAGAGCTGAAAAGTTGTGTGCAGACTCCTTGGCCAATTTGGATTCTAAATTGTAGATTTCGTGAACCCATGACCCCAAATGGGGTCGCAGGGGTCACGTGTTTAAAAACCTATTTTCATCTTCTTTTCCAGTTCCAACAGGTCTAGAGAGCTGACAAGTTATGTGCAGACTCCTTGGCTAATGGGTATTCTAAATTGTAGATTTCGTGACCCCCATGACCCCAAATGGGGTCACAGGGGTCACGTGTTTAAAAACCTATTTTCATCTTCTTTTCCAGTTCCAAAAGGTCTAAAGAGCTGAAAAGTTGTGTGCAGACTCCTTGGCCAATTTGGATTCTAAATTGTAGATTTCGTGAACCCATGACCCCAAATGGGGTCGCAGGGGTCACGTGTTTAAAAACCTATTTTCATCTTCTTTTCCAGTTCCAACAGGTCTAGAGAGCTGACAAGTTATGTGCAGACTCCTTGGCTAATGGGGATTCTAAAATGTAGAATACGTGACCCCATGACCCCAAATGGGGTCACAGGGGTCACGTGTTTAAAAACCTATTTTCATCTTCTTCTCCAGTTCCAAAAGGTCGAGAGAGCTGAAAAGTTGTGTGCAGACTCCTTGGCCAATGGGGATTCTAAATTGTAGATTTCGTGACCCCATGACCCCAAATGGGGTCACAGGGGTCACGTGTTTAAAAACCTATTTACATCTTTTTTTCCAGTTCCATCAGGTCGAGAGAGCTGAAAAGTTGTGTGCAGACTCCTTGGCCAATTTGGATTCTAAATTGTAGATTTCGTGAACCCATGACCCCAAATGGGGTCCCAGGGGTCACGTGTTTAAAAACCTATTTTCATCTTCTTTTCCAGTTCCAACAGGTCTAGAGAGCTGACAAGTTATGTGCAGACTCCTTGGCTAATGGGGATTCTAAAATGTAGATTTCGTGACCCCATGACCCCAAATGGGGTCACAGGGGTCACGTGTTTAAAAACCTATTTTCATCTTCTTTTCCAGTTCCAAAAGGTCTAAAGAGCTGAAAAGGTCTGTGCAGTCTCCTTGGCCAATGGGGATTCTAAATTGTAGATTTCGTGACCCCATGACCCCAAATGGGGTCACAGGGGTCACGTGTTTAAAAACATATTTACATCTTCTTTTCCAGTTCCAACAGGTTGAGAGAGCTGAAAAGTTGTGTGCAGACTCCTTGGTCAATTTGGATTCTAAATTGTAGATTTCGTGAACCCATGACCCCAAATGGGGTCGCAGGGGTCACGTGTTTAAAAACCTATTTTCATCTTCTTTTCCAGTTCCAACAGGTCTAGAGAGCTGACAAGTTATGTGCAGACTCCTTGGCTAATAGGGATTCTAAAATGTAGATTTCGTGACCCCATGACCCCAAATGGGGTCACAGGGGTCACGTGTTTAAAAACATATTTTCATCTTCTTTTCCAGTTCCAACAGGTCGAGAGAGCTGAAAAGTTGTGTGCAGACTCCTTGGCCAATTTGGATTCTAAATTGTAGATTTCGTGAACCCATGACCCCAAATGGGGTCGCAGGGGTCACGTGTTTAAAAACCTATTTTCATCTTCTTTTCCAGTTCCAACAGGTCTAGAGAGCTGACAAGTTATGTGCAGACTCCTTGGCTAATAGGGATTCTAAAATGTAGATTTCGTGACCCCATGACCCCAAATGGGGTCACAGGGGTCACGTGTTTAAAAACATATTTACATCTTCTTTTCCAGTTCCAACAGGTCGAGAGAGCTGAAAAGTTTTGTGCAGACTCCTTGGCCAATTTGGATTCTAAATTGTAGATTTCGTGAACCCATGACCCCAAATGGGGTCGCAGGGGTCACGTGTTTAAAAACCTATTTTCATCTTCTTTTCCAGTTCCAACAGGTCTAGAGAGCTGACAAGTTATGTGCAGACTCCTTGGCTAATAGGGATTCTAAAATGTAGATTTCGTGACCCCATGACCCCAAATGGGGTCACAGGGGTCACGTGTTTAAAAACCTATTTTCACCTCCTTTCCAGTTCCAAAAGGTCGAGAGAGCTGAAAAGTTGTGTGCAGACTCCTTGGCCAATTTGGATTCTAAATTGTAGATTTCGTGAACCCATGACCTCAAATGGGGTCGCAGGGGTCACGTGTTTAAAAACCTATTTTCATCTTCTTTTCCAGTTCCAACAGGTCTAGAGAGCTGACAAGTTATGTGCAGACTCCTTGGCTAATGGGTATTCTAAATTGTAGATTTCGTGACCCCCATGACCCCAAATGGGGTCACAGGGGTCACGTGTTTAAAAACCTATTTTCATCTTCTTTTCCAGTTCCAAAAGGTCTAAAGAGCTGAAAAGTTGTGTGCAGACTCCTTGGCCAATTTGGATTCTAAATTGTAGATTTCGTGAACCCATGACCCCAAATGGGGTCGCAGGGGTCACGTGTTTAAAAACCTATTTTCATCTTCTTTTCCAGTTCCAACAGGTCTAGAGAGCTGACAAGTTATGTGCAGACTCCTTGGCTAATGGGGATTCTAAAATGTAGATTTCGTGACCCCATGACCCCAAATGGGGTCACAGGGGTCACGTGTTTAAAAACCTATTTTCATCTTCTTCTCCAGTTCCAAAAGGTCGAGAGAGCTGAAAAGTTGTGTGCAGACTCCTTGGCCAATGGGGATTCTAAATTGTAGATTTCGTGACCCCATGACCCCAAATGGGGTCACAGGGGTCACGTGTTTAAAAACCTATTTACATCTTTTTTTCCAGTTCCAACAGGTCGAGAGAGCTGAAAAGTTATGTGCAGACTCCTTGGCCAATTTGGATTCTAAATTGTAGATTTCGTGAACCCATGACCCCAAATGGGGTCGCAGGGGTCACGTGTTTAAAAACCTATTTTCATCTTCTTTTCCAGTTCCAACAGGTCTAGAGAGCTGACAAGTTATGTGCAGACTCCTTGGCTAATGGGGATTCTAAAATGTAGATTTCGTGACCCCATGACCCCAAATGGGGTCAAAGGGGTCACGTGTTTAAAAACCTATTTTCATCTTCTTTTCCAGTTCCAAAAGGTCTAAAGAGCTGAAAAGGTCTGTGCAGTCTCCTTGGCCAATGGGGATTCTAAATTGTAGATTTCGTGACCCCATGACCCCAAATGGGGTCACAGGGGTCACGTGTTTAAAAACATATTTACATCTTCTTTTCCAGTTCCAACAGGTCGAGAGAGCTGAATAGTTGTGTGCAGACTCCTTGGCCAATTTGGATTCTAAATTGTAGATTTCGTGAACCCATGACCCCAAATGGGGTCGCAGGGGTCACGTGTTTAAAAACCTATTTTCATCTTCTTTTCCAGTTCCAACAGGTCTAGAGAGCTGACAAGTTATGTGCAGACTCCTTGGCTAATAGGGATTCTAAAATGTAGATTTCGTGACCCCATGACCCCAAATGGGGTCACAGGGGTCACGTGTTTAAAAACCTATTTTCATCTTCTTCTCCAGTTCCAAAAGGTCGAGAGAGCTGAAAAGTTGTGTGCAGACTCCTTGGCCAATTTGGATTCTAAATTGTAGATTTCGTGAACCCATGACCCCAAATGGGGTCGCAGGGGTCACGTGTTTAAAAACCTATTTTCATCTTCTTTTCCAGTTCCAACAGGTCTAGAGAGCTGACAAGTTATGTGCAGACTCCTTGGCTAATAGGGATTCTAAAATGTAGATTTCGTGACCCCATGACCCCAAATGGGGTCACAGGGGTCACGTGTTTAAAAACCTATTTTCATCTTCTTCTCCAGTTCCAAAAGGTCGAGAGAGCTGAACAGTTGTGAGCAGACTCCTTGGCCAATTTGGATTCTAAATTGTAGATTTCGTGAACCCATGACCCCAAATGGGGTCGCAGGGGTCACGTGTTTAAAAACCTATTTTCATCTTCTTTTCCAGTTCCAACAGGTCTAGAGAGCTGACAAGTAATGTGCAGACTCTTTGGCTAATGGGTATTCTAAATTGTAGATTTCGTGACCCCCATGACCACAAATGGGGTCACAGGGGTCACGTGTTTAAAAACCTATTTTCATCTTCTTTTCCAGTTCCAAAAGGTCTAAAGAGCTGAAAAGTTGTGTGCAGACTCCTTGGCCAATTTGGATTCTAAATTGTAGATTTCGTGAACCCATGACCCCAAATGGGGTCGCAGGGGTCACGTGTTTAAAAACCTATTTTCATCTTCTTTTCCAGTTCCAACAGGTCTAGAGAGCTGACAAGTTATGTGCAGACTCCTTGGCTAATGGGGATTCTAAAATGTAGATTTCGTGACCCCATGTCCCCAAATGGGGTCACAGGGGTCACGTGTTTAAAAACCTATTTTCATCTTCTTCTCCAGTTCCAAAAGGTCGAGAGAGCTGAAAAGTTGTGTGCAGACTCCTTGGCCAATGGGGATTCTAAATTGTAGATTTCGTGACCCCATGACCCCAAATGGGGTCACAGGGGTCACGTGTTTAAAAACCTATTTACATCTTTTTTTCCAGTTCCAACAGGTCGAGAGAGCTGAAAAGTTGTGTGCAGACTCCTTGGCCAATTTGGATTCTAAATTGTAGATTTCGTGAACCCATGACCCCAAATTGGGTCGCAGGGGTCACGTGTTTAAAAACCTATTTTCAACTTCTTTTCCAGTTCCAACAGGTCTAGAGAGCTGACAAGTTATGTGCAGACTCCTTGGCTAATGGGGATTCTAAAATGTAGATTTCGTGACCCCATGACCCCAAATGGGGTCACAGGGGTCACGTGTTTAAAAACCTATTTTCATCTTCTTTTCCAGTTCCAAAAGGTCTAAAGAGCTGAAAAGTTGTGTGCAGACTCCTTGGCCAATGGGGATTCTAAATTGTAGATTTCGTGACCCCATGACCCTAAATGGGGTCACAGGGGTGACGTGTTTAAAAACCTATTTACATCTTCTTTTCTAGTTCCAACAGGTCGAGAGAGCTGAAAAGTTGTGTGCAGACTCCTTGGCCAATTTGGATTCTAAATTGTAGATTTCGTGAACCCATGACCCCAAATGGGGTCGCAGGGGTCACGTGTTTAAAAACCTATTTTCATCTTCTTTTCCAGTTCCAACAGGTCTAGAGAGCTGACAAGTAATGTGCAGACTCCTTGGCTAATGGGTATTCTAAATTGTAGATTTCGTGACCCCCATGACCCCAAATGGGGTCACAGGGGTCACGTGTTTAAAAACCTATTTACATCTTTTTTTCAAGTTCCAACAGGTCTAAAGAGCTGAAAAGTTGTGTGCAGACTCCTTGGCCAATTTGGATTCTAAATTGTAGATTTCGTGAACCCATGACCCCAAATGGGGTCGCAGGGGTCACGTGTTTAAAAACCTATTTTCATCTTCTTTTCCAGTTCCAACAGGTCTAGAGAACTGACAAGTTATGTGCAGACTCCTTGGCTAATGGGGATTCTAAAATGTAGATTTCGTGACCCCATGACCCCAAATGGGGTCACAGGGGTCACGTGTTTAAAAACCTATTTTCATCTCCTTTTCCAGTTCCAAAAGGTCTAAAGAGCTGAAAAGTTGTGTGCAGACTCCTTGGCCAATGGGGATTCTAAATTGTAGATTTCGTGACCCCATGACCCCAAATGGGGTCACAGGGGTCACGTGTTTAAAAACCTATTTACATCTTCTTTTCTTGTTCCAACAGGTCGAGAGAGCTGAAAAGTTGTGTGCAGACTCCTTGGCCAATTTGGATTCTAAATTGTAGATTTCGTGAACCCATGACCCCAAATGGGGTCGCAGGGGTCACGTGTTTAAAAACCTATTTTCATCTTCTTTTCCAGTTCCAACAGGTCTAGAGAGCTGACAAGTTATGTGCAGACTCCTTGGCTAATGGGTATTCTAAATTGTAGATTTCGTGACCCCCATGACCCCAAATGGGGTCACAGGGGTCACGTGTTTAAAAACCTATTTTCATCTTCTTTTCCAGTTCCAAAAGGTCTAAAGAGCTGAAAAGGTCTGTGCAGACTCCTTGGCCAATGGGGATTCTAAATTGTAGATTTCGTGACCCCATGACCCCAAATGGGGTCACAGGGGTCACGTGTTTAAAAACATATTTACATCTTCTTTTCCAGTTCCAACAGGTCGAGAGAGCTGAAAAGTTGTGTGCAGACTCCTTGGCCAATTTGGATTCTAAATTGTAGATTTCGTGAACCCATGACCCCAAATGGGGTCGCAGGGGTCACGTGTTTAAAAACCTATTTTCATCTTCTTTTCCAGTTCCAACAGGTCTAGAGAGCTGACAAGTTATGTGCAGACTCCTTGGCTAATAGGGATTCTAAAATGTAGATTTCGTGACCCCATGACCCCAAATGGGGTCACAGGGGTCACGTGTTTAAAAACCTATTTTCATCTTCTTCTCCAGTTCCAAAAGGTCGAGAGAGCTGAAAAGTTGTGTGCAGACTCCTTGGCCAATTTGGATTCTAAATTGTAGATTTCGTGAACCCATGACCCCAAATGGGGTCGCAGGGGTCACGTGTTTAAAAACCTATTTTCATCTTCTTTTCCAGTTCCAACAGGTCTAAAGAGCTGAACAGTTGTGTGCAGACTCCTTGGCCAATGGGGATTCTAAATTGTAGATTTCGTGACCCCATGACCCCAAATGGGGTCACAGGGGTCACGTGTTTAAAAACCTATTTACATCTTCTTTTCCAGTTCCAACAGGTCGAGAGAGCTGAAAAGTCGTGTGCAGACTCCTTGGCCAATTTGGATTCTAAATTGTAGATTTCGTGAACCCATGACCCCAAATGGGGTCGCAGGGGTCACGTGTTTAAAAACCTATTTTCATCTTCTTTTCCAGTTCCAACAGGTCAAGAGAGCTGACAAGTTATGTGCAGACTCCTTGGCTAATGGGTATTCTAAATTGTAGATTTCGTGACCCCCATGACCCCAAATGGGGTCACAGGGGTCACGTGTTTAAAAACCTATTTTCATCTTCTTTTCCAGTTCCAAAAGGTCTAAAGAGCTGAAAAGTTGTGTGCAGACTCCTTGGCTAATGAGGATTCTAAAATGTAGATTTCGTGACCCCATGACCCCAAATGGGGTCACAGGGGTCACGTGTTTAAAAACCTTTTTTCATCTTCTTTTCCAGTTCCAAAAGGTCTAAAGAGCTGAAAAGTTGTGTGCAGACTCCTTGGCCAATGGGGATTCTAAATTGTAGATTTCGTGACCCCCATGACCCCAAATGGGGTCACAGGGGTCACGTGTTTAAAAACCTATTTTCATCTTCTTTTCCAGTTCCAAAAGGTCTAAAGAGCTGACAAGGTCTGTGCAGACTCCTTGGCCAATGGGGATTCTAAATTGTAGATTTCGTGACCCCATGACCCCAAATGGGGTCACAGGGGTCACGTGTTTAAAAACATATTTACATCTTCTTTTCCAGTTCCAACAGGTCGAGAGAGCTGAAAAGTTGTGTGCAGACTCCTTGGCCAATTTGGATTCTAAATTGTAGATTTCGTGAACCCATGACCCCAAATGGGGTCGCAGGGGTCACGTGTTTAAAAACCTATTTTCATCTTCTTTTCCAGTTCCAACAGGTCTAGAGAGCTGACAAGTTATGTGCAGACTCCTTGGCTAATAGGGATTCTAAAATGTAGATTTCGTGACCCCATGACCCCAAATGGGGTCACAGGGGTCACGTGTTTAAAAACCTATTTTCATCTTCTTCTCCAGTTCCAAAAGGTCGAGAGAGCTGAAAAGTTGTGTGCAGACTCCTTGGCCAATTTGGATTCTAAATTGTAGATTTCATGAACCCATGACCCCAAATGGGGTCGCAGGGGTCACGTGTTTAAAAACCTATTTTCATCTTCTTTTCCAGTTCCAACAGGTCTAGAGAGCTGACAAGTTATGTGCAGACTCCTTGGCTAATGGGTATTCTAAATTGTAGATTTCGTGACCCCCATGACCCCAAATGGGGTCACAGGGGTCACGTGTTTAAAAACCTATTTTCATCTTCTTTTCCAGTTCCAAAAGGTCTAAAGAGCTGAAAAGTTGTGTGCAGACTCCTTGGCCAATGGGGATTCTAAATTGTAGATTTCGTGACCCCATGACCCCAAATGGGGTCACAGGGGTCACGTGTTTAAAAACCTATTTACATCTTCTTTTCTAGTTCCAACAGGTCGAGAGAGCTGAAAAGTTGTGTGCAGACTCCTTGGCCAATTTGGATTCTAAATTGGAGATTTCGTGAACCCATGACCCCAAATGGGGTCGCAGGGGTCACGTGTTTAAAAACCTATTTTCATCTTCTTTTCCAGTTCCAACAGGTCTAGAGAGCTGACAAGTTATGTGCAGACTCCTTGGCTAATGGGTATTCTAAATTGTAGATTTCGTGACCCCCATGACCCCAAATGGGGTCACAGGGGTCACGTGTTTAAAAACCTATTTTCATCTTCTTTTCCAGTTCCAAAAGGTCTAAAGAGCTGAAAAGTTCTGTGCAGACTCCTTGGCCAATGGGGATTCTAAATTGTAGATTTCGTGACCCCATGACCCCAAATGGGGTCACAGGGGTCACGTGTTTAAAAACATATTTACATCTTCTTTTCCAGTTTCAACAGGTCGAGAGAGCTGAAAAGTTCTGTGCAGACTCCTTGGCCAATTTGGATTCTAAATTGTAGATTTCGTGAACCCATGACCCCAAATGGGGTCGCAGGGGTCACGTGTTTAAAAACCTATTTTCATCTTCTTTTCCAGTTCCAACAGGTCTAGAGAGCTGACAAGTTATGTGCAGACTCCTTGGCTAATAGGGATTCTAAAATGTAGATTTCGTGACCCCATGACCCCAAATGGGGTCACAGGGGTCACGTGTTTAAAAACCTATTTTCATCTTCTTCTCCAGTTCCAAAAGGTCGAGAGAGCTGAAAAGTTGTGTGCAGACTCCTTGGCCAATTTGGATTCTAAATTGTAGATTTCATGAACCCATGACCCCAAATGGGGTCGCAGGGGTCACGTGTTTAAAAACCTATTTTCATCTTCTTTTCCAGTTCCAACAGGTCTAGAGAGCTGACAAGTTATGTGCAGACTCCTTGGCTAATGGGTATTCTAAATTGTAGATTTCGTGACCCCCATGACCCCAAATGGGGTCACAGGGGTCACGTGTTTAAAAACCTATTTTCATCTTCTTTTCCAGTTCCAAAAGGTCTAAAGAGCTGAAAAGTTGTGTGCAGACTCCTTGGCCTATTTGGATTCTAAATTGTAGATTTCGTGAACCCATGACCCCAAATGGGGTCGCAGGGGTCACGTGTTTAAAAACCTATTTTCATCTTCTTTTCCAGTTCCAACAGGTCTAGAGAGCTGCCAAGTTATGTGCAGACTCCTTGGCTAATGGGGATTCTAAAGTGTAGATTTCGTGACCCCATGACCCCAAATGGGGTCACGTGTTTAAAAACCTATTTTCATCTTCTTCTCCAGTTCCAAAAGGTCTAAAGAGCTGAAAAGTTTTGTGCAGACTCCTTGGCCAATGGGGATTCTAAATTGTAGATTTCGTGACCCCATGACCCCAAATGGGGTCACAGGGGTCACGTGTTTAAAAACCTATTTACATCTTCTTTTCCAGTTCCAACAGGTCGAGAGAGCTGAAAAGTTGTGTGCAGACTCCTTGGCCAATTTGGATTCTAAATTGTAGATTTCGTGAACCCATGACCCCAAATGGGGTCGCAGGGGTCACGTGTTTAAAAACCTATTTTCATCTTCTTTTCCAGTTCCAACAGGTCTAGAGAGCTGACAAGTTATGTGCAGACTCCTTGGCTAATGGGGATTCTAAAATGTAGATTTCGTGACCCCATGACCCCAAATGGGGTCACAGGGGTCACGTGTTTAAAAACCTATTTACATCTTCTTTACCAGTTCCAACAGGTCGAGAGAGCTGAAAAGTTGTGTGCAGACTCCTTGGCCAATTTGGATTCTAAATTGTAGATTTCGTGAACCCATGACCCCAAATGGGGTCGCAGGGGTCACGTGTTTAAAAACCTATTTTCATCTTCTTTTCCAGTTCCAACAGGTCTAGAGAGCTGACAAGTTATGTGCAGTCTCCTTGGCTAATGGGGATTCTAAAATGTAGATTTCGTGACCCCATGACCCCAAATGGGGTCACAGGGGTCACGTGTTTAAAAACCTATTTACATCTTCTTTTCCAGTTCCAACAGGTCGAGAGAGCTGAAAAGTTGTGTGCAGACTCCTTGGCCAATTTGGATTCTAAATTGTAGATTTCGTGAACCCATGACCCCAAATGGGGTCGCAGGGGTCACGTGTTTAAAAACCTATTTTCATCTTCTTTTCCAGTACCAACAGGTCTAGAGAGCTGACAAGTTATGTGCAGACTCCTTGGCTAATGGGGATTCTAAAATGTAGATTTCGTGACCCCATGACCCCAAATGATCTAAAAACCCATATTATTTTGCTTGTTAACAATGTATTACTTAAGATAACTTAGATATTCAAACAAAGATAATAAATCAATGAAATACTGATGGCTCTATTTTGGAAATTTCCAATTTAATTTAGTTGGCTTCTGAATACCTTCTATTTTTAATTTTCCATATTTTGAGATACAGGCAAGCATTTTTACATGACAAAGCTGCATACGTACAGATACATAAATCCAAAATTATTATTATTTTCTAATTAATAAGTGAAGTGTACACCAGTATTGGAAAACCTTTTCCTCTGTTACTGTTGACAGATATCTGGAGCAACTCTCCTTCAGCTGATTGAAATATTTTGTGATTGTATGCTATCGTTCCTTTTACCCTGAAGAGAAACTTTTAATTATCCCTACTCTAGCAATGAGGAATCGCAGTGGCGACAGGGGCAGATAATTCCAATAGGTGGCGCCACACGAGAAAGATCCGGAAGTAGATTTGACAGACGATGCTTCGCTAGCAACGTGGGCTTGACAGGGCGAATATTCTACGTATTTTCACTATTTTATCCCTTTAACTATGCATCATGAGTGACAAGCCATCTAAATACACCTCCTGGAATGTGGGTCAACTTCGCACGGAACTAAGATCGAAAGGAGCGAAATTATCAGGCCGTAAAACGGAACTTATCGAAAGGTGTGTTTATTTTCGCTGATTATTAGCCTAGCTGTTTTAATGTCCTATTTTCGTTTCGAAAATTATGCGAGAGCTACTATAACATACTTTCTGATTGATAATTGTAGTGACACTGTGAAGAATATCATTATGGTTGTTGTTTTGATGAAAATAATAATGCATTCCAATGATTCCATAGAGCATCGACTTTCTCAGACCGTAGATTTCCTCACATGGTTAGGCTAGCCGTGAAATGTTTGTTATAGATCTACTTTTATTTAAACAGATGTGCAGAATCTATTTATTTCATTGTAAATCTTCAGACGAATTCATAGAACAATGATAGTTTTGTGCTACCTGTGTTTTATTTATTCAATTTATTTATTTAATTTCTTCATTTATTTATTTATGATATGTTTGTGATTTAACATATCTTCAATTCATGTTATATATTTCTTCACTTTAAATAGTGATTTATACCCTACTATAATTAAATATTTTAAATATCTAGATTAAAGTTTTGTGGTAGTCGGTACATGTGCATTATTAAGTTATGTATTTATTTATTTATTTATTTATTTATTTAAAAACTACAGATATATAATTTCATTAATCAAGTGCAAGACTTTCAATTTGAAAACAATCCTTCTTCTTATTTATATAGGTTGGAATCTTACGACAGAAACTACAATTTTGGAAATAACATCTACCAAGAAATCATTGAAGAATATGACATCAGTTTGCCGGACGAAACAGATTACAAAGACCTTCACTCTGAAACAGACTTCCCTAAGGTCACTAAAGAAAATATTGATGCTTATTTGAATGGATTAAATAAGAGTCTAGGTAAAGAAAGTATTGACCTGGTAAATGACAGATTTCTGTTATACATCAAAGTAGCAGCAAAAGATGGCACATACTTTGTTAAAAGTCAGTGTAGGGCATCAATGAGAAAGCATGTAACCTATAATATTGACATAGTTATCTCTTCTGATGGAGTAGTTGATGAGTGCCAGTGTGATTGTGGTGCTGGAATGGGGCCTGATGCTCACTGTAAACATGTGAATGCACTACTGTATGCACTTTCCAAGTTTGGACAAAGTGGTAATATTTTAACTGAAATAACCTGCACACAGAGATTACAAACATTCCATCGCAGCAAGTCATACAAAGGATCACCACTTAAAACAAGTGCATTCCAAAAGAATTGTGACGGAAGAAAAAGTGTGCTTTTTGACCCTCGACCAGAGGCCTTTAGAGGAACACCAAGCTATCCAGCTTATTTCAGAAACACATGTTTGAATTTCCATGACATCGGTCATTTACCTGTCGTACAGCTTTATCCACCAGCAAATACATATGCCATCGCTCATGACCATGACTACACTGGTGATCAAGAAGCAATGTTCCTACAGTCAATCAAAGTTAAAAACATTGACAAATCAGATGTAGAGGAAATCGAAGAATCAACTCGAAAACAAGCCAAATGCAACTTCTGGAAAGAGATAAGATGCACAAGACTGAATTCATCCAACTTTGGAAGGATTTGTAAAGCTACTGCCAAAACTGATCATGACTCTCTTGCCAGAACATTAACAGTTCATAACTCTGTCAGTTCAAAAGCAATAAGACATGGCAAGAAATATGAGAGTGTGGCTATTAAAGCATATTGTCAGCAGACTGGTCAAACTGTTAGTAAATGTGGGTCCTTCGTTTCGATCACCCACCCTTTTCTTGCTGCTAGTCCTGATGGAATCTTAGATGGAGATGGCATCATAGAGGTTAAGTGTCCTTTCACAGCAAAAGGGAAAGTCATCACTCACAAAACTGTTCCATACTTACATGAAGATCTCAAAGGTAACATTACTTTGAAATTGTCTGACCAGGAGGCTTCAAGAGCACACAACTATTATTATCAAGTTCAAGGACAATTGTTCTGTTCAGAGAAACAGTATTGTGACTTTGTTTTCTACACCATAAAGGACCTTAAGATCATTAGAATTGAGAGAGACAATGCCTTTATTGATCAAATGGTGAGCAAGCTTCAAACTTTCTTTGACTGTCATTTCAAATCTGCTGTCCTTGCCAAATACTTCTACAAAAATTACTACAAATTTACATTTGATTATTAGACCTGTGTATGTCTGAATGCTGAGATTTTGTACAAAAACTTGTGTACATTATTCACAAACATGGTTTGCAATTTATGAATAAGATATAAATCACGTTTAAGATGAATATTAATTTCTTTCTGTCGTGAGACTGGAAACTGTAAATTTCTTTATAGGTACTTCGCTTGTTTTCAGAGAATTGTTTTTAAATGATTTGTTATCAGGTTATCAGTTTTTGTAAATCAATGATAAATCTATGAGCAGTGTCTGTGACATAATCATCTGTAGACCAAGTCAACCAACTGAAAGCCAATTGATCACATACATGTATTTCTCAACTTACTTGGCTATGAATGTCATTCAATTAAAATTAAATGTGCTTCCTGTTATTCCTTTAATAAAATACTATTAATGAAGAAAGAATGTTTATTTTCATTTTCACAAATAAGTAATTTCAATAACTACTAACTCAGCAGAAAACTTCATTGATCTGTAATACTTGAGAACCCTTCAATGCGAGCTGGGGGCCGGAGAGCGCAGTGGTTAGCATGTTCAACTTCGGATCAAGAGGTCCAGGTTCGAATCCTGCCAGGGGCTCAGCAACTTTGTCTGCTATAGAGAACTGCTCTACATGTATTAAGGTTTGGGTATAATGCTACACTCAATTTCAGTACCAAGCATGGTTGGCTAGTTCCAACAGTTGTTTGCAGGTTTCACCGCATTCATAGCCACAATGGTGATATAGAAAATCTCACCCTTTTGTGTTTTCATATAAAATATTTGTACTTAAATCAATGAATGTTGATATATTTGATATCAGAACACAAGAGGATGAGATTTTCTTTATCATTCAAAATCATTCTTCAATAGTTATTACCAAAAGAATGAACATTATCTGAAACACAAAACTGCCATTTAGCTTCTTCATGGCAGTGATCTCTGTGAGATCATAGCGTTGTGACGTCATCAGCATTATGGCATCATAGCATTGTTATGTCATAAATTTTGTGATGTCATAGTATTGTAATCAGTGTTCTAACTTCTAAGTGATGTCAAAGCCTGTACTGAGATCTGATTAACAATAACACATAACAAGAAGGGAATAGAATTTCTATGAAACATTTTATTCTGAGATAGTATAACTTTCAACATATTCAGGGAACATGTATTGTCCCTAACATCACTGAATGAGTTTCAGTGTGCACTCTGACAAGAACAAGCAATTTAATGGGAATGACAAGACTTTTTATGCACTTTTTGGAACAATGCAGTCCTTGAAGTTACACAATACACAACAGACATATATGATCTCTGATGACAGAACAGCTTCATTTGCAGCAAGGCTGTGTTTCAGAATTTTGAATGTCTTTGCCAGTCCAATGAGTCTTTCAATATGAACTCTTTTGTTTGCAATCTTACGATCAGTTTGCACAGTTTCACCATCTAAACGATTCGTTTTCTTGAAGAATGCAGGTGTGGTTATTTTGACATCATACGGTGCAAAAATATCCTGAACATTAAATCCTTTGTCTGCAAGAATCTCATCCCCCTTGTCACACATCTGAAGTAGAGCACTTCTCTCAACAATCTGCCTGTCACTTGCTGAACCTGCATATGCTGTAGACACAAATGAAATAAGACCCCCAGGGCTTCCCCCAACGAGGACTTTGGATGTGTTTTTATTCTTGTATGTAGAGAAACTTGATTGCTGGAACAAAGGCTTGCTTGGTTTCTGTATTGGACATTCTGTACCATCTACAATCACACGTGCTTGAGGAAATAATGACTGAAATCCAGATGGGCTGTAAAACTTCACTAAATCTCTATCAGGCCAGAACCCTACTTCTTTCCACTGGTGGTACATGAAATTAATCCATGTCACAAATATGTTGGAAACAGTACCTTCAGACACTTCAAAGAAATCCGCAAGAACAGCATTGCTCCAGTGTTGTCTAAGTTTAACTAAGGTCATGAACAGTTGATTCTCGACATTCACATTCTTCACATCATGAGTGTAATAATTCAGGTGATAAGCAGCAGGTCCTAGAGAATGCAAAATAAGCTGAAATTTGTCATAGGAGTCACACCCTGAATACAACTGTATACCATTAGGGTCCTCAACATATCTCTCAATTCCAAATAAAGGTTTTCTTGGCGTCTGTGTGCTAGTATTGATGACATGTATAGCTTCTTCCAGTGATTCCTGTGGACATTCCTTTCCTTCATCATCAGTTATGTCAACTTCCATACCAATTTCTATGTCTGATGAGAAAAAAACTTCATCTCCTTCACTCTGACTTGTACTTGATGATCTTCTTTGGGCTCTTAAAATTCTCTCTCTTACAGACTTTGTTGTTTCTCGAGTCCAGGCAAACTGACTGGGGACTGCATCTCTCTTCAACCTTTTAATAAGGGGATTGGTTCCTGAAATTATTGACATAATTAGGCGGTGTATGATGACTTGTCAAATCTCATAATAAAATGTAATACATAATGTAAAAAATGAATGTTTAATATTTGGCTTGATTTTTGAAAAGGAACGTCTTATTGTCCCCTTTAATTTATTCATATATTTAAATACTTCCAAAATTTTAAAATAGTGTTGTATGTTAAAGACAAATAATACATAAAGTACATAGTAGCAAAATTCAATGAAACATTTACATCATCATACTAGCCTACATGTTTCGGTAGTTTGTGTCAGCACTAAATCTTTTAAATTGATAATTTCTCATTCTTGACATTTATACAGCTTCATATATAAAGTGTTCATTAAATATATCACAAAATTTAATTTCTAATACGGAAATGCAAACTTAAAAAAATCTCAGAAGTTCAGCATTAGGGTACTTTCAAGGTACCTACCGTGTTCAAACGACCCATCGATTTTACAAGAAAGGCACATTATGATCGAAAACCGGACAATGTCAATAGTCTTATTATTGAAACTTTTAAAAGGAAGTGTAGACACTAAAGATAAATATAAAGAGTGCAATTCTAAGAGTAGATACGAAAAATACAGGAAAGTTTATTGTTTCAAGGCTTTACTAGCCTAGATCTAAAGAGTTTACAATTTTGTATTGTCGTATTCTTACCGTGGACAGTAGATTTCACGTAGTCGGTCTGAAGGAAGTGAGCACTGCAGACAACGCTAAATGGACTTGGAATCCATTTATCACGACGAATAGCAACTATCCATGATTTCTTCAGGTTTTCATTCTTTGGAAACTTATGCCCCATTCGATGTGAGCACTTTGGAACACAACATAGTGCTGGCGGCATTTTGCATTACTGCGGGAAAACGTCTCGGTTGCAAAGGAAGATAACTCTATGGATCTTAGTTTTCCTGTGCTGCCACCTGACGACGTGATTTCAGTGATATTCCTCATTTTCATCAAAGAAAGGGACACCAGTATGTTGTGTAACAAATCATGGCGTTGCCCAAGTTGTTATATTAAAATGCAGATCTGTTCTCTAGCAATTTTCATCAAAGAAAGGGACATTGGCATGTTGTACAACAAATCATGGTGTTTTGTGGTCATTTGTTATATTAAAATGCATATGCAGGTACATTTTCAGACGCCATTGTCAAACAACCTGGAAGTATTCAGACTGTCTCATTTGAAAACACTGACTTCTATTCCTTAATGGTAACTGTAATATGTAGGAATGACCGTCACAAAGACTTTACTTATGTTTAAAGTGTAAATATGATCAATAATGGTATCATCTTCAGTGGTGGCTTCCGATACGTGCTGAATATAACCATACGATCCAAAAAGATCTTGGACAGACGATGATGTGCGAATGTTATCATTGAAGTCGCCCATTACCATTATTCCACACTTGAAAGTAGCAGTGAGATGTTCAATCAATGATGACAGTATTTCTTTGAATACGGTCATCTTGTATGACTGTGGTCTATATATCACCACAACAAGTATGTCAAATTCTGGTAAAAAGGCACAGATATGTTCCAAGTTGCAAATACTTTTAATCACGTTAACCCTTACTTCTTTCACAAACATGCCAACACCGCCATGTGACTGAGTTTTCAATGTAGAAAACACACTGCTTGAATTATCATAGGACCGTCGCCTACTCTGGTGAT
This sequence comes from Gibbula magus, assembly GCA_936450465.1. Taxonomy (NCBI): domain Eukaryota; kingdom Metazoa; phylum Mollusca; class Gastropoda; order Trochida; family Trochidae; genus Gibbula; species Gibbula magus. Next base: position 49,177,332 of record OW388295.1, read on the forward strand.
AAAATGTGTATGGTGGCAAGGAAATTCTAGCAGTATTTTCATCACATATCCAGGTTTCTGTCAGGCAAATAATATCTGCTTCTCTTAAACGATCATCATTTTTCAGACAGTGGGAATTGACATCAAAACCTTCAATGTTGTGCAATACAAGTTTTAAGTCTGGCTTTTGTTGACCTATGAGGGGTTTAGAAATAAACTTTCTCATTTTAGACAAGCCGTTTGTTACTTCGTCGTTGCAATATATCTTTTTTGGGTGCAAATCTTTGATTACAAGACCTTCTAAAGCAGTTACACGACTCAAAGCAACATAGGCTTGTCCTGGTGTCCGAATTCCATCAAATGATACCACTGTGTTATTGAATGTCAAACCCTGGGTCTTATGAACAGTACAAGCCCATGCCAATTTTATGGGAAACTGGCGTCTTGTTCCAGAACCATTCCTGGAAGACTCCTCCTGCATGACTATGGGAGTACTTAAAACGGACACAGTATTGGGAAAAATAGTTTTTTTCCGCAATTCAGCACCAACTTTACACTCATCAAACAAAATGAAAATTTTTTGAGGTTTCTGAACCGAATATTCCATTAACCAGACCATCGGCAGTGTCTATATTTCTCGTCAACATGACTCTGGCACCTACAGCAATATTGATCGTCTTCGGCAAAGCAAATGTCCCACAGATGGATTTTCTCATCAAAACACCAGTCTGTTTTTGCTTTAAGCAACCTACAGCATCGATGACGACTGGATCTCTACACTTTGAATTTAACATTCGTACATTGAACTCGTCAACTTGACAATTCTTTGCAAATATATGTATACAATCCAAATCAACACCAGTTTCACGAGTCTTGAGCAGTGCGACATCTCCAGGATCTAAAGGTTCTCTTCGTTTTCTAACTCGCAAACGATTAAGCATTTCAGCAAACAGTCGATTGTTTTGTCTCATTATCTGAGTCAATTCCACCTTTAAGAAGTTGTCATTCCAATAATCTATTCCTAATTTTTCACTGAACAATGGTTTTCCTTTCACAGGAGGAAGTTGATAAAAATCTCCAACTGCTAAAACTGACACATTGCCAAACGGTTTCTCTTCAGATGTTTGCTTGATCTGTCTCAACCTTCCATGAATGTAAGTTAAGAGTTTGTGATCCACCATCGATATTTCATCTATGATAACTAATTGTAAACTCTGATATTTGCATCTGAGTGTATTGATTTTTTCCTCACCCAAAGGGACATATGGCAACTGCGCATCTATGCCTATTGAGAAGGCACTATGAATCGTTTGGGCATTGATGTTGAATGCAGCAACGCCAGTTGGAGCCGCAAGCAATACCGAAATATCATCAGGATGTTCTCTATTTTTGGCAAGAAGACGATCACATTCGTAATTGATTGCCTTGATCAGCATAGATTGTCCAGTGCCCCCTGGACCATGAAGGCAGAGATGAAAAGTGGGTGTTTGAAGCCCATTCCTTTTCCCAAGAGCCCAACGTCGGATTTTGTAAAACACCTGCTTCTGCTCACTGTTTAAAGACTGTAAGAGTTTCTGAGCATTTGCTTTAGAAATTGAAGTTCTGACAGTATCGGTTGTATGACTTATATTGCAGTTTGTTATTAAATCAGGAATATTGTCGACACTTTCTTCTAAATGATCTGCAGTTTCAACCAAGTCTTCACACTCATGTCTCTCAAGTTCAGTTTCTGGACAAATCTGTGCCCAAGCATCCTCCAAAAATCCAGCACTTTCTAAACTTTCCTCCGCCATGTCAATGTCCTCAGAATCCTTCTCAAAACTACTTCTATTTGAATCTACGATAGTATTCACAGCCACAATAGTGTGACGCATTTTCACGGATCCTTCGAAATAGAACTTTTCAAACGTCTCAAAAGTGGTAGGTTTCAGATGTTCCTGGACTCTGTACGGAAAAACAGTTGTAAAATGCTGTGGTAGAATCGTTCAGAATCTTTTGTTTTCGAGAAACGAGGGTAACGTATTACAGCAGATTTGCTATTAGTTCTCTTTTGCATAAAACCAAGATTCTTTTTTAGAGTCAATAATGGGGTTCGACGTTTAGCATTATCTACACGAGATACCTCTGATGAAGGAACTACGCGGTACTCTGAACAAAATGTTGCCAAACACAGATTTTCCAGTTCAATGTCATTCGGTCTATTTACGTATCGGTCAATCATACTGGTTGCCCACATGTCATCTTCATTGGCTTCACCAGAGGATGGCAAATTCAACCTAATAGTTTCCATACCAACAGGTATGAATTGAACCTTACGGGAGCCTTGTTTTAGATGCAAATTACAAACACGAAACACAGATTCTTGAGCACTCACTTCTCTGTGAGTAAGATATTTATGACCAATTTTTTTCAGAGCTTCTTTTGCATCAAGATTGTCATCATTACGTGCTTCCTTTTCGGTTTCATTCAATAGGATGCCCATTTCCCGTTCTGCTTTACTTATATAAGATATTATGTAAACTACGCATGAATAGGCATCAAGAACATATTGAATGTCCATATTCGCATCCCAACATTTGAGCAAATCATGGTTGTACTGATTGACCCAGATGTCACAGGGACGTCTTTGAAGAGTAACACTAGTTCTCTTTCCAAGTGAAACACTTGCCTTTTTGAAAATTGATTGAGTAATCCCTATCGTATCAAAGAGATCATTTGTAGACTCGTACATGTTCTCATCATCATTAATTTCATCCCAAATTCTTTTCAGTATCATCTCTGCGGTTTTTGAATTCATTTTGTCAGATTTCGCGAGGTCATTCAGATACCTTAAATTAGGATTACCATCTGCATCTTTGGGTAAATCATCAACTGTTTTGTCATCCTTTTTTGTTTCAGGCTGAATAATAAACGTTTCACAAGACGGAGGTCTTGGAAAATTGAAACGGCAGATTTTGCCAGTTTTCCTACATGATTTTGAATGGTTTTTGCTATGTTTTTGAACGCTGTTAACAACGCTATGAAGATCATCGTTTTCATCTGGCATTCCACAAGACACATACTTGTCAATAAAATCTACAACAACATCATCGGGATCTTTGGCAATTTTAGGAGCATTTTCAATCCAAAATAAGCAGTGAGTGTGTGGAGATCCTCGCTGCTGAAATTCTACCCGGTAAAAATAATCGACAACTTTACCTATCGGGGCAGCAGGTGACATTATGACATCATTCAAAAACATGTGAAATCGTCTATCAAACATCCTGGCAGAGGTCACTGGGTTTTTTCTAAGAATAGAACACTTTGTACTCCAATCAAGATCTTCAGCTTTGCGACTGTGGTCACCGAGTTCACGTAGAATACAGTTAATCATTTCTGGCCACCGGAGTTCCGCTGAAGAAAAGGAACAGAACCATGTCGGGATTGCCAGCTGCCGGATCATGGCGAAAAGGTCTTTTTGAGCGGCCTGCCAAAATGGTGGAGTACCTCTGATTGGTTTGTGGAATTTGTAACCAACTTCGCTTCAGAATATTAGACAATGATTCCTTATCTGTTAAAGACTGCGATGTTATTTTTTTAGACCCTCCAAAAGTCCTTTCCTTCCATAATGACACAGATACATTTGATTTGACCATTTCTAACTCTGATAAATACTGTGCATAGAAAATGTAATCAGTATTTTGAGCAAATCTACTGTCTGCGTTCAACAGTCTAGTGTTGAAATACCTTCCCAGTGTAAGGCTTTCATCTCGCGCATCATGAAAGGTAGGAGTACCTTTAGGAAACAATGAAGGAAAGCATTTAGCTTCATTTGATTCATCTGAAGAGATAGAAGTGGGAATGTTATTCTCGCAAGGGGAAACGTTAACAATGTTGTCTAAATTATTGTCAAGAATATCTTGCCCAATATCCAAAGGTTGGAGGCATGTGTCTAACAGTAATCCGTTTTCACCTGTGTCAGGATTGTTTTGATCGTCTGATTTAGAAACACAGACTTCAATGTCCTCAGGATTGTTTTGATCATCCGACTGATCGTCTGATTTAGAAACACAGACTTCAATGTCCTCAGGATTGTTTTGATCATCCGACTGATCGTCTGATTTAGAAACACAGACTTCAATGTCCTCAGGATTGTTTTGATCATCCGACTGATCGTCTGATTTAGAAACACAGACTTCAATGTCCTCAGGATTGTTTTGATCATCCGACTGAGAAGTAGACATTTGAATGCCATTTTCATCTTTATTTGTTTTACATTCCTCAGACAGAACATCATCAGGATTAAAGTCATTTAAATTTATCCAGTCCTTGTTAATATCAACATCTTTATAGTATTTGTTATTTGCCTTCAAATAGGATAATGCTTCCTGAATGTTAATGGCATTAACAAACTGATACTCATAATGACCCTTGTAGGACAATTTTCTCTTTAATTTAACGCGAATCATTTGATCATCTGATTCACACCTTGGTAAAACTGAAGTTAATTTCTGAATAGTTGATGGTACACATATAGTTGGACCCTGGACACCATTTTGACCACCTTTCGATAAGGCAACCATTTTTCTGAAAGGAATGTTCATTGAAACTAGGTGCTGTTCTAAATCATTTAACCGTTTCAGTTCTAATGGAACTTCTTCTAACTTCAGGTTATTCAGAACCGCTTCTGCAGGTTTTTTACCATCTTTTAATTTCCGGTGGCATGTATGACAGATCCAACATTTGCCAGAAGGACACGAGCCTTTACAAATTTGAGAACACTCATGAACATGCTTGTCTGTGATACATTGATTTGCTAGGTTTGATGCTTTATAGCAACTCTTATTTAACTGGACAACTTGATTTTTAAAATGTCTACGGTTACAGACAGAACAGACATATTCCGGCCCCTCAACAATAAGTTTTTTGAAATTTTTAATCACATTAGCCATTGCACTATTGTGAACAGTCCTTTTCTGCTTTCTAGTTTTGTTACTTTGCTTCACTTTATTCCTGACATTTTCATTGTTTCTATAACAGGTATTGGTTCTTGATTTAACTGATTGGCGAAATTCACTATTTTCCCTATAACGAGAATTGCGTTTACATTTTAAATTTGTTCTCAAGTCTTCATTTTGATATTGGGACAGGCTTGCAGCCTTAACTGCTTCTCTAAACTCTTCATTATGCTGATATTTAGACTGCTTTGACAACTTGAGCCTTTCTTGAAATTCAGCATCTGTTCTATACTTTTTTAAACTTGCTGCTTTAACTCGATCTCTGTATGCATCATCTTCTGCATACAATTGCTGACTTGATCGTTTTACACTTTTGTGGCATATTTCTGTGCAGCTTTTTGATTTCTCGTTTCTAGACTAGCAATTGTTTCAGCTCGCTTTTCGCGCATTTTTTGACAATTTCTTTTTCTAATTGTAGCTTTGGAAACTTTTCTCCGCTTGATGCAAATCAAACGTTTCATTCCATTAGAAGTGTTTTGTGAAACTTCAGTAGAGCTATTGATCTCTATTCCTACCTCATCTGCAGAGGAAACAGTCTCGCAAGGCAATGAATCGATCACATCTGGAGTTGTCTTTGCAGCATTACTGTTTTGAACTGAGTTTACCTTCTTTGCAGATAATGAACACTCTGAAACGGATGTTCGTGGGGGTTTTCTTTTCACAAAAGGCATTTTCCCGGAATGCAGCCTTCTTCCAGAGCTTGGTAGTTCATTTTCACTGCTGACACTCACTGCAGTCACTTCAAATAATGTGTTTTGAGTTGCATTCATGGAGTTAGCAAGTCGAATGCAATGTTGAAACACAGCATGAATACTGTTATATTGAATTACAATACAACTGCCGTCAGCACTCAATGTACCCTCCCTACTCCGTGAATGGGAATCAAATACAAAATATAAGCCTTGATGGAGAAATATGGCAGACACTGACTGGCAGAAGTTAACAAAACATGCTGCTCTATTTGTCAGTGCCTCATCAAGAGCAGTTTCCAGTGTGATCAGATCACCAAACTGAATCTGATCTTCAGCAGGCCATATATATCCAGCTCTAGCTTCATCCCGAACGAGTGTGAAGGTTCGATTGAACGCCTCCAGATACTCTGGCAGTTCAGTGATCAAGAGATATCCACTTGACATGGTGGATGATCTCTGGATGTGACCATACAATTGATCACCGTTGATCAGAACTGTGTTCAGATCTTCTCTTGACCACTCGTTCGGAGATTTGACCTTGCTGAACATCAAAGCCATAAAACAGTTGGTGACACACTGTTTCCCAGCGTTTGAATCGAACATTGGGTTGGCCTGTGTGAAATCTCCTTGCAAAATGATTTGATTGCAAGGTGTTACATAATCATCATAATCAACATTCAATAAACATGCATCAAGACTATCACTGGAAAGTTCGTTGTCAATCTCCGAGCTTTTTGTCAATAACTGAGGAGACTTCTCATTATCAACAGTAAGTTCAAAGGCTTGTGCCTTCTTCCAAGCTGCACTTCTCTTCCAATTCTTTTTGCGTGGCATCTTTAAATGTAAAATGAACTTTCCCAACAATAGAATATAATTAATGAAAAGGAAATTCTAATCAAATTTTGTAATAAAAAACAAACGAATTACGAGGACGACTACTTGTCTGTATGTTACACGATAAATAAATGAATTGAACTTCAGTGATGAAATAATTAACAGGTCTTAAAAGAACGATAATAATGAAAACACAGTTTAATGCAAGTATCACTGATTTTTCACTAATATTACACGGAATGGTCAGTCAACATGCATTGGTAATGACTCTGCAATTTAAAAAAAAAATTGGACATGGGGGGTGGGTTAGCATAGTGCGATCTATCGAATATACACATAAATTCAGAAGCTTTCCCTAATGCATACAAATCATTGATGCATTAGGATTTATGCGTAGCTTCAATGGATCACACGAGGACGATTGCAGGCAGTACCTGAACCGTAACCCTAATGCGCAATACGTACCTTGAAAGAGTTTTTAAACAAGTAAGAGTAAATAAACCTTGAAACAATTCAAATTAATCTAAATTACGTAAATGGAAAACAAAGACAAATAAATTGATGCTTAAAAACGAGTGAGTGACTAATACAACTATTTAAATACTGGCAAAACTGTTGGCAATGTTGGCAATACGAATGACAAACTTGAAATTGACAACTACCTGCTTTCGCGATCTAAGCTTAAGTAACGCACTGGTCAGGGTAAGCTGCTTATATACCCTCGACGCAAATAGCCTAGCATGTAACATTTCAGCCAATGGCAAGCTCAGCCCTGATTTTACCTTCGAAGGCTAAAGAACAATTCGTGTGTTCATACTAAATTCTTTCTTTAATTTTTTTTGTTATCGTCTGTTTAAAAATCCTCAACAGGAAAACCAGTATGAAATACGAATGGAAATTCTGTGATCATATTTATCAAAACAGAGCAGTTCAGAAGGAGAAAGTTAACAAAAAGAGAATTTTAAACCATTGAACTTGCTACATTTATTACAAGTATATTCCATCTTGAATTAAGTGAATATTTCGCGTGCTATTTCCCCATAATAATGTTTGGCAGGGACAAAGTGTTTCTCTGCAGAGGAAAACTAGTTTTCTGATTGGCTAAAATTCTCAGGTCTGATCTAGAACGTCAATAGGCCAGCTCTACCCCCAACCAACCCACCCAAGAAATCAGACAGGATGTCACCTTCTTTTAATATTGTATTCAGTACAACTTCGTACTTAAACTTACTCATCTTCAAAAGGTAAACGTTGCAATACTTGTTCACGCAGAATGCGTTACTAACGCAAACATCCACTTGCACTATTAGAATTTTCCAAAAATAAACATCCTATCTTCACTTCTTACAAAGTATATACAGCAAGTTGTGTTTATTTTCATTGTCAATTTAGATACGTCAGACACGATACTTGTGACTTGCAAACGTTACGTACAAACAAACAAAAATGTCTCCCTAAAAAGTGTGTTTGTGTGTGTGTGTGGGGGGGGGGGGGGGGGGGGGGGGCGGGGGGAGCATAGCCCCCTGTTGCTACGGGCCTGCACTGTCATTAGCTCTAAGTCGGGGCTGCTTAAGTTTGTGTGCAGTTTCCACCGCCGCCGCGTTTTGTTTTCGCATAACTTTTTCCAAATAAGGTTTGAAGAACTAGTATACATAACTTCATACTTATACCCATGGGCAAGGTCAAAGGTCCCGAGTTCAGAAATCGCTACAAAAAATCCTTTTTAACATAACCAGAAAAATATGCGTGGTTACAGGCTCTTATTTGATTAATGTCAACTATAAAGAAAGGACAAGATTTGAAAAGGTTTTCGCAAAAATCTGTCACAGGTTAAGGTCACAGCGAGGTGTAAGCATGCATTACAAAAATGCCTTATTTTAACTATCAACACTTTGATTCAATACATTATATGAAAAGTGATCATTTATGGTGTGACCTTGAAGGTCAAAGGTCATAGGATATGGTCATGGTCACCAGTTCTTTAATAACTATTTTTAAAACTATTTCCAAGAAGGTAATACGACCTTATATATAAAGCTTCTTTCTTATACATCTTGGGATTTTTTGACGTGATCACGTTCAATGTCAAAGGTCAAGGTCACACATTCTTGAATCGCTAAAATAATCCTTGTAAACACGATCACATGAAAAAAATGTTCTATCAGGCTCTCATTTTGTTTATGTCAACTATGGAGAAAGGCTAAGATTTGGAATGTTTTCGCTAAAAACTTTCAAAGGTCAAGGTCACAGCTTTGTCACGAATTAAGCATGCATTGTACATGATTGTAATACACAATGAAAAGTGATCATTGATTGTGTGACCTTGAAGGTCAAGGTCATAACATGGACATGGTTACCAGTTCTGAAATCACTAAATAACTTTTTCCATAGAAGGTATCAAGGCCTTATATACATAGTTACTTTCTTATATGTCTGGGGAGTTGCTTTGTTTCGACATGTCACAAATAGACACAAATAGACTTGCAACTTAATTCAAACGATAGCTATCGCCGCTAATGGCTGCAATACTGCCGAAGCGGCGTTAAACAATAACTCACTCACTCACTCAAACGATAGCTTATATCGTTGTGACCAAAATTGTAAATCATGAAGACTTCGGAGCTCTCATGGTTTAGCAACCATTTACATTTTCTGTATTATAATGCTTTTCCATCGGTTCACTATGGAGCCCTGCCTTTGGCGGCATGCACCTTCGCAAGACCTTGCGGGAACCTGGCATCTCATATCTTTAGTGTGATTGTCATCGTATTATTTCAAAATATCTACTATCAGACTTGCAATGTGTTTCAAATGATCAAAATAAGCTTCATTGCAAATAAATAAAGCTGATATATTCGTTGTAGTTTACAAATAATTTAAATTCAATATTTCCTGCCATTTTGACGCCAGCACTGCTTATTGCAACATGAACTTTTGCAGGAGCTTTTGGAAATCTGTGGTCTGTTCAACGGAATTTCAATTTTCAAAATAAAACAAGAGACTTGTACATTCATTAAAAGATAGCTAATATCGCTGTGACCAAAATTGTAAATCAGTACGAATTCGTTGCCCACTTGGTTTAGACACTATTTATATTTTCAAAAAAATGACCTTTTTCAAAATTTTAATTTTAACATGGGCAAAAATTTCAAAATATACCTAGAGACTTGCAACGTAATTTAAACGATAGCTTATATCGTTGTGAACAAAATTGTAAATCATGACGACTTCGTAGCTCTCATGGTTTAGCCGCCATTTCCATTTTCTCTATTATAATGCTTTTTCATCGGTTAACTTGGAAGCCCTGCCTTTGGCATGCTTCTTGGCAAGAGGTTGCGGGAACCTGGCATCTCATCTCTTTAGTGTAATTTTCATTGTATTATTTCTAAATATCTACTTTCAGACTTAAAACTTGTTTTGAAAGAATCAAAATAACATTTATAACAAATAAATACAGCTGTTATTTTCGTTGTAGTTTACAAATAATTAAAATTCAATATTTCCTTGATGTTGACGCCTGGTCTGCTTATGGCAGCATGCACCTTGGCAGGAGCTTGTGGAAAACTGTGATCTTGTCAACAGAATTTCAATTTTCAAAATAGAACAACCAACTTGTAACTTAATTTAAAGATAGCTAATATCACTGTGACCAAAAATGTAAATCAGGGCGATTTCGATGCTCACACGGTTTAAACTCTATATATTTTTTTCTTTATTTTAATGTATTATCATCATTTAACTTCGAAGCCCTGCCTTTGGCGGCATGGCCATTGGCAAGAGGTTGCTGGAACCTGGCATCTCATCTCTTTAGTGTAATTGTCATCGTATTGTTTCTAAATATATACTTACAGACTAGCAACTTGTTTTAAAAGAATCACAAAAGTATTTTTGCAAATAAATAAAGCTGATATATTCGTAGTAGTTTAGAATTAATTAAAATTTAACATTTCCTTCCTTATGGCGGCATGTACGTTGGCAGATGCTTGTGGAAAACTGTGATCTCTTCTTAGGACACTGCAAGCATCGGTGAAATATTTTAAGTCAAAATTTGTATTTTACACAAGGGCAAAATTTCTAAATGGAACTAGAGACTGTCTTATTGTATAGTATTTTTTTCAATCCACTTACTGGTTACCAACTTGTTGTAAAAAGAATGACAGTATATCGGTTCTGTAAAAACATAAAGCTGATAAATTCGTAGGAAAGGGGAACTTTTAAATTTCAACCTAGAGACTTCATTTTTTTCACAGTGCAAATAAGAACAAAAAGGTAAATCATGGCGGATATGAAGGTCACGTGGTTTTCTTGATATTATGATTCATAATATAATTTCGGAATTTTCACAGTTTTGTTGTTAGAGAGATACATGTTACATTGGTAGTTTTGGCAGAACAGTATCAGTGACATTCTTCGATCAAACATGGAGGTGAAGGTCAAGCGGAAGTCTGAAGTAACGACTGACCCGATTTGTATGAAATTTTCAGGGATTATAGCCTATGTTAAAAACTAGCCCTGTACGTCGGCCGAATTTTGATTTCCGACTTCTTTCTTGAGTTATCTCCCCTTGAAGTCAAAACTTTAAACCTTCATAGCTCGTAATCTAATCAAGATATTTTAATAAAACTTTCACCAAAATGTGGGCAACAACATTCCCCATCGATAAGGCCTATAGCGGTTTTCGGCCGTAATGATAGATTTTTTGTTATTTTCAAAATACTGAAAATTGTGTGCAATTTCGCGTTTTTTAGGGTACGCGTCTTTGAAAATCTTCTCCTCCTTCAATTTTAACAGTACAGCTATGTATTATAGCTTATATTGAAGATAAATGAATTGTTAAGAGCGCTCTTGAGGCCGAATTTTGAATTTCGTCCTTGAATTTCGGTCATCTGCCCTTCAACATGGTCCTTTTTTATAAGTTCGAATTTCGGCATCATGTTTAAAGGGACGTAACTCTGTGACAAATAAAGAAACGTCAAAGTTACTTTTTGTAATCGGATGCAGATACATTACCTAATATTTCTCATTTAGATCTTTATCATGTAAAAGTTGATAGTTTAATCACAAATTTATCATTTTCCCAAAGATATGAAATTTCATGATTTTGAGAACTCTTGAGGGGCATATTTTTAGAAGAATTTTCGATCGCAAACCACTGAAGATACAATGATGTTTAATAGCTCATTTTGAAAGAGAGATATCATTATATTAAGGACAATAACTTTCAAGCATGTGTCTGTCATACTTTACGTGTGACAAGTCATAGAAGATTGTCATTTTTCGAAAATCGTCATTTTCAACAAACTTGAAAGGTTCATAACTGCTTAACTTCTTATGCTATTGAAATTTTACATACACCTACGTATGCACAATTCCACGACGAACAACTTTTATGTTGATCGCTTTCATCAAAAAGTTGATAGTTAAGCCTCGAACATCGCGAACGATGTCTAGGGGTACGAAAATGAGCATTTTTGAGTATTTTCCTGAATATTCAGAAGAACATAACGTATTAATTATGTATGCAATCTTAATGATGATTTCATCTACTAACGTGGAAATCAAAGTATAACATCTCTTTTGTTACACCTTATTATGAAAATTTTGACAGTTTTGTCTTAATCGTGAGAAAGATCATGTAGGGGTCCATTAATATGTGATTTTTCCATTTTCAGAGGGTCATTGTCTTTGGAGAATTTTTGTAAAATAACTACTGAAGATAGAGACATGTTTGATAACTCATTTTAAAGCGGAGAAACTGGTGCATAACTGAGAGTCAAACATGGAGTTCAAGGTCAAGCAGAAGTCTTGAAGACCTAAGTATTGACGCGTCAATCCTAGTTATTATTATTATTAACACCAAACTTAATGGTTTACGGTGAACTTGGCAGATAAACCCTACGTATACAAATTGCAAAACGTATAATCGTATACTGGTGTAAACTATCATGTTCACAGTCAAGAAATAAAATATCTTCTTTAATGTTCAACTATATGCACAAAAAGAGTTTCCTTGTCTAGTCATATCCTTGGTTAAATTATGTTAAAACTATATTTCCATAACCCCCAGTATTTCTGTACAGAATGGATAGTTACAACGATATTTAATATTTCAAAAGATCATGGAGTAGTGACGTTCACAAATCGTCTAACGATATTCCCTATGATGTAATAAGATATTTCCAATGTTTTGAACAATACCTTCTACTGAATGAAAATAAGAACAAACCAATATTGCGTTTTAGTACTAGTGACCATAATTTGCCATTTGAAAAAGGTCAATATCACAATATCCCGCGTCAAGAACAAAAATGTACATTATGTAACTCCAACCAGATCGGCAATGAATTTCATTATATATTTAATTGTAACGCTGTATTAAATCAACGCTTAAATTTGATAAATGAATGTTATTTTCCAATTTCCATAGACTAGAGAAACATCGCTTTGCCAGTTTTGAATTAATTGATCTGAGAGAGTGTGTTAAACTTGCTAGACGAGCCATTTGGTATAATAAACAGGAGGATACATACAGCAATCCAATACGAGCAGGGATTTTTCAAATTCTTTTGTGTGGTAAATAATTATAAATTAGATCTGTTAGCTTAAAGGGGGCCTGTTGTTATGTTAACTTGTGCCAGATCCTAATTAATACTTGATACGAGTTTCCTATTTCTATGAAGCGTTATACCGAGGTATGGATAGCTATTAACGTATCAAGTACCTTACCAACCAAGTTGTTTTTGTGCGTTTTGTTGGTCCTCCCCAAATATTACTATTTTAGTTTTGTTAATGTTTACATTTAGCTTCCAAGTATCACAATAATCCTTTAATGAGTCAAGCGCATCTTGCAATCCTTTCGGTGAAACTGCAAATAATACGGCATCGTCTGCATATAAGAAAACTAACAACTTCATATATAACAACTGACCTTCGCCTTCCATTTATTCGAGTGTTACATCACTTCAATCGGCGTTAAGTAAATGAGATTCGATATCGTAGGCCGTTGAAAAAGTAACGGCGAACGCTTCTCCACTGCCTAAATCCCTTATTGCATGGCAAGTATTTTAATACTTCATTAATATATTGTACGTGAGATCTGATATTGCTATACATTTATTTCACAAGATTCAGAAATTTACCATAAATGCCATTCGTTTGCATGTTTTTCCAAAATCCCACCCGTCAGACAGCATTGAACTCCTATAGGTAAACTCTAAAAATGCGCACTAGAGTTTCTACTTCCTACCTTTCAGTTTACGTATTTACATTATATTATGAATTATAAATATGTTGTCAACAGTATGATTTCCTTTATCCGGCTTGGGTAGGTGTTAGGATATTATTATCATCTAAGAAATCTGAAATACGGTTATTCGATATCTTCGTGAACAGTTTCCCAAAACAGCTATTGGTCTGTATGAGCAGGGGTCAGATTTATCGCCCTTCTTCTTTAGATTGGTTTAATAATTCCCGGTAACCACGATTCCGGTAAACACCTTTCTCAAATATAAGATTAACAGCGGTACCATGATATTAACGCTATTTATAAAATATTCATTTTCGTTAAAGTCGACCCCTGATGCTTTGAATCTGTTTAGTTGTTTGAATGCAGACATGACTTCTTCTTTCGAAATGACTTTATTCAAATCGTCAGAGAAAAGCTGTGTAATGTTTTCGCCATCATCATGATCATTCTGTTACGTAGTTCTGATTCATTCAGTGACTTGAAATAATCATAGAATACCTCCATGTTTTAATCATTGTCATTCTCATTTTCTTGTTCTCCATTAATAATTTTCAAATAATTTCGGGACATGTTTCGTTTTTTTCTCTCAGCTTTTTCTCTCTTTCAATTTTGTATAATCTTATATGTTTATCGAAACATTTTGTTTTTAAATTTCTTAGATTCTAGTCTGTAAACGTGTCTATTATTTACTGAAATTTAACCAGCTCTTCGTATTGCCCGGGGTATGCTTTGTATAAGGAAAAAATAGTAGGTATTCTTGAGATATCCCGATGGCAAAACACATCGACATACAACAGGTGTGTCAAAGGACAGGCCCAGGTTTACATGTGTATGTCTCAATGAATAGTTAGCTCTGTCTGTGAATCAAAATTCATTTGTGATTACTCGGAAGTTTAGTGAATATTTCAGGTTAAACTAGCGATCTGATTGAATAAAAAAAGTCATAGATAAACATTCTTTATTTCCTCCAGCATTTGAAGATTACATTACAAAAACACAGGAATGTTATATATTGTATACAGGACAGTTTACATGTTACAATCAGCATATCCTTTAAATAAGTTTCTCCATTTGCTCACTGTAGAGCTAACAATCAACAGCCGCGTGTTTTTTGGTACTGCATTCTGGGCACGCTCTTCAACATCCAAGTCGGTTGAAAGGAAATTGCAACAACTATGTTCAAAACGGCTTCGTCATCACTAATGTTAGAATAAACACAAGGAATAGCCATGCTTTTAGCAGTATCGGGTCCCAACACCTGACTCAGGTGTTCAAATGTCTGGCTAGCTTCTATGAGCTCGTCATCTGATTCCGCTGACATCTTGCTCACGAATGATCGAGATTGACCTGGACATCACGTGCTCAAAAAGGAGTTTATTGTCTTGAATGATCTTTGTTTCTGTTTTCGATTTTTTTTATCAAAATGTGCTAAGTAAGTTTTAGCCACAGAAGATTAAACAACTAAAATAATTAATGCATATACATGTATCTAAAAATTAAAGAATGTCATTAAGGAAAACAGACATCTAATCTAGTCTAATATAGTTATATGCCATACATGTAGTAGTCACATTACAAAAGAAATAAAGCTATGCTTGAATCTTTGTCGGAGCGCCGGAATACACCCGCGGTGTTGACTGACACACCTGAGGTTCTAAACACTTTGTAAGATATGCACGTGCAATTTGATGGTTGTTGTCGCTGTCGAGTACACAATCCGTGACAGTCGGCTTCCTGCATATTACCATGTTAGATTTATTACCAACAAAAATAAATAGAATAAATTTAGATTGAATTTTAAAAATATTTTCTTTTCTTAAACGCTGTGTGTAGCTCCAATAGCAACCTCCTCACTCGGTTGATATAGAAATGTACATTTTTATATTATGTCTATATCACCCTCAGAGGAGGTTGCTATTTACTACATAGTTCATACCCAGTATAGATCCTCCCCTCTACATGTACATGTATATAAGTATGTAGTTTATATACAGTATAGATCCTCACCTCTACATGTATATAAGTATGTAGTTCATACCCAGTATAGATCCTCCCCTCTACATGTATACGAGTATGTAGTTCATACCTAGTATAGATCCTCCCCTCTACATGTATATACGTATATAGTTCATACGTAGTATAGATCCTCCCCTCTACATGTATATAAGTATGTAGTTTATACCCGGTATAGATCCACCCCTCTACATGAATATAAGTATGTAGTTCATACCCAGTATAGATCCTCCCCTCTACATGAATATAAGTATGTAGTTCATACGTAGTATAGATCCTCCCCTCTACATGTATAAAAGTATATAGTTCATACGTAGTATAGATCCTCCCCTATACATGTATATAAGTATGTAGTTTATACCCAGTATAGATTCTCCCCTCTACATGTATATAAGTATGTAGTTCATACCCGGTATAAATCCTCCCCTCTACATGAATATAAGTATGTAGTTCATACATAGTATAGATCCTCCCCTCTACATGAATATAAGTATGTAGTCCATACCCAGTATAGATCCTCCCCTCTACATGAATATAAGTATGTAGTTCATACTTAGTATAGATCCTCATCTCTATATGTATATAAGTATGTAGTTCATACCCAGTATAGATCCTCCCCTCTACATGAATATAAGTATGTAGTTCATACCCGGTATAGATCCTCCCCTCTACATGAATATAAGTATGTAGTTCATACTTAGTATAGATCCTCATCTCTATATGTATATAAGTATGTAGTTCATACCCAGTATAGATCCTCCCCTCTACATGAATATAAGTATGTAGTTCATACCCGGTATAGATCCTCCCCTCTACATGAATATAAGTATGTAGTTCATACGTAGTATAGTTCCTCACCCTCTACATGTATATAAGTATTAGATAATACCCAGTATAGATCCTCCCCTCTACATGTATATAAGTATGTAGTTCATACCCGGTATAGATCCTCCCCTCTACATGAATATAAGTATGTAGTTCATACCCAGTATAGATCCTCCCCTCTACATGAATATAAGTATGTAGTCCATACCCAGTATAGATCCTCCCCTCTACATGAATATAAGTATGTAGTTCATACCCGGTATAGATCCTCCCCTCTACATGAATATAAGTATGTAGTTCATACCCAGTATAGATCCTCCCCTCTACATGAATATAAGTATGTAGTTCATACCCAGTATAGATCCTCCCCTCTACATGAATATAAGTATGTAGTTCATACTTAGTATAGACCCTCATCTCTATATGTATATAAGTATGTAGTTCATACCCAGTATAGATCCTCCCCTCTACATGAATATAAGTATGTAGTTCATACGTAGTCTTGATCCTCATCTCTATATGTATATAAGTATATAGTTCATACGTAGTATAGTTCCTCCCCTCTACATGAATATAAGTATGTAGTTCATACTTAGTATAGATCCTCATCTCTATATGTATATAAGTATGTAGTTCATACTTAGTATAGATCCCCCCCCCCCCCCTCTACATGTATAGGAGTATGTTGTTCATATCCAGTATAGATCCTCCCCTCTACATGTATATAAGTATGTAGTTCATACCCCAATATAGATCCTCACCCTCTACATGTATATGAGTATGTAGTTCATCATACGTAGTATAGATCCTCACCTCTACATGTATATAAGTATATAGTTCATACGTAGTAAAGATCCTCATCTCTATATGTATATAAGTATATAGTTCATACGTAGTATAGATCCTCCCATCTACATGTATAGGAGTATGTAGTTCATACCCAGTATACATCCTCCCCTCTACATGTATATAAGTATGTAGTTCATACCTAGTATTGATCCTCCCCTCTACATGTATATAAATATGTAGTTCATACGTAGTATAGATCCTCCCGTCTACATGTACATAAGTATGTAGTTCATACCCAGTATAGATCCTCACCCTCTACATGTATATGAGTATGTAGTTCATACCTAGTATAGATCCTCCCCTCTACATGTATATAAGTATGTAGTTCATACCTAGTATAGATCCTCCCCTCTACATGTATATAAGTATGTAGTTCATACCTAGTATAGATCCTCCCCTCTACATGTATAGGAGTATGTACTTCATACATAGTATAGTTCCTCCCCTCTACATGTATATGAGTATGTAGTTCATACCTAGTATAGATCCTCCCTTCTACATGTATATAAGTATGTAGTTCATACCTAGTATAGATCCTCCCCTCTACATGTATCTAAGTATGTAGTTCATACCCAGTATAGTTCCTCCCCTCTACATGTATATGAGTATGTAGTTCATACCCAGTATAGATTCTCACCCCCTAAATGTATATAAGTATGTAGTTCATACGTAGTATAGATACTCCCCCCTACATGTATATAAGTATGTAGTTCATACGTAGTATAGATCCTCCCCCCTACATGTATATAAGTATGTAGTTCATACCCAGTATACATCCTCCCCTCTACATGAATATAAGTATGTAGTTCATACGTAGTATAGATACTCCCCTCTACCTGTATATAAGTATGTAGTTCATACCCAGTATAGATCCTCCCCTCTACATGTATATAAGTATGTAGTTCATACCCAGTATACATCCTCCCCTCTACATGAATATAAGTATGTAGTTCATACGTAGTATAGTTCCTCCCCTCTACATGTATATGAGTATGTAGTTCATACATAGTATAGTTCCTCCCCTCTACATGTATATGAGTATGTAGTTCATACCTAGTATAGATCCTCCCTTCTACATGTATATAAGTATGTAGTTCATACCTAGTATAGATCCTCCCCTCTACATGTATCTAAGTATGTAGTTCATACCCAGTATAGTTCCTCCCCTCTACATGTATATGAGTATGTAGTTCATACCCAGTATAGATTCTCACCCCCTAAATGTATATAAGTATGTAGTTCATACGTAGTATAGATACTCCCCCCTACATGTATATAAGTATGTAGTTCATACGTAGTATAGATCCTCCCCCCTACATGTATATAAGTATGTAGTTCATACCCAGTATACATCCTCCCCTCTACATGAATATAAGTATGTAGTTCATACGTAGTATAGATACTCCCCTCTACCTGTATATAAGTATGTAGTTCATACCCAGTATAGATCCTCCCCTCTACATGTATATAAGTATGTAGTTCATACCCAGTATACATCCTCCCCTCTACATGAATATAAGTATGTAGTTCATACGTAGTATAGTTCCTCCCCTCTACATGTATATGAGTATGTAGTTCATACCTAGTATAGATCCTCCCCTCTACATGTATATGAGTATGTAGTTCATACCTAGTATAGATCCTCCCCTCTACATGTATCTAAGTATGTAGTTCAAAGACAGTATAGTTCCTCCCCTCTACATGTATATAAGTATGTAGTTCATACCCAGTATACATCCTCCCCTCTACATGAATATAAGTATGTAGTTCATACGTAGTATAGATACTCCCCTTTACCTGTATATAAGTATGTAGTTCATACCCAGTATAGATCCTCCCCTCTACATGTATATACGTATGTAGTTCATACCCAGTATACATCCTCCCCTCTACATGAATAAAAGTATGTAGTTCATACGTAGTATAGTTCCTCCCCTCTACATGTATATGAGTATGTAGTTCATACCTAGTATAGATCCTCCCCTCTACATGTATATGAGTATGTAGTTCATACATAGTATAGTTCCTCCCCTCTACATGTATATGAGTATGTAGTTCATACCCAGTATAGATCCTCCCCTCTACAAGAATATAAGTGTGTAGTTCATACTTAGTATAGATCCTCCCCTCTACATGTATATAAGTATGTAGTTCATACCCAGTATACATCCTCCCCTCTACATGAGTATAAGTATGTAGTTCATACGTAGTATAGTTCCTCCCCTCTACATGTATAGGAGTATGTACTTCATAAGTAGTATAGTTCCTCCCCTCTACATGTATCTAAGTATGTAGTTCATACCCAGTATACATCCTCCCCTCTACATGAATATAAGTATGTAGTTCATACGTAGTATAGATACTCCCCTCTACCTGTATATAAGTATGTAGTTCATACCCAGTATAGATCCTCCCCTCTACATGTATATAAGTATGTAGTTCATACCCAGTATACATCCTCCCCTCTACATGAATATAAGTATGTAGTTCATACGTAGTATAGTTCCTCCCCTCTACATGTATATGAGTATGTAGTTCACACCTAGTATAGATCCTCCCCTCTACATGTATATGAGTATGTAGTTCATACGTAGTATAGTTCCTCCCCTCTACATGTATATGAGTATGTAGTTCATACCCAGTATAGATCCTCCCCTCTACAAGAATATAAGTATGTAGTTCATACTTAGT
This sequence comes from Gibbula magus, assembly GCA_936450465.1. Taxonomy (NCBI): domain Eukaryota; kingdom Metazoa; phylum Mollusca; class Gastropoda; order Trochida; family Trochidae; genus Gibbula; species Gibbula magus. The sequence goes on from OW388295.1 coordinate 49,197,458, forward strand.
ATAGATCCTCCCCTCTACATGTATATAAGTATGTAGTTCATACCCAGTATAGATCCTCCCCTCTACATGTATATGAGTATGTAGTTCATACGTAGTATAGTTCCTCCCCTCTACATGTATATGAGTATGTAGTTCATACCCAGTATAGATCCTCCCCTCTACAAGAATATAAGTATGTAGTTCATACTTAGTATAGTTCCTCCCCTCTACATGTATATGAGTATGTAGTTCACACCTAGTATAGATCCTCCCCTCTACATGTATATGAGTATGTAGTTCATACGTAGTATAGTTCCTCCCCTCTACATGTATATGAGTATGTAGTTCATACCCAGTATAGATCCTCCCCTCTACAAGAATATAAGTATGTAGTTCATACTTAGTATAGTTCCTCCCCTCTACATGTATATGAGTATGTAGTTCACACCTAGTATAGATCCTCCCCTCTACATGTATATGAGTATGTAGTTCATACGTAGTATAGTTCCTCCCCTCTACATGTATATGAGTATGTAGTTCATACCCAGTATAGATCCTCCCCTCTACAAGAATATAAGTATATAGTTCATACGTAGTATATATCCTCCCCTCTACATGTATATAAGTATGTAGTTCATACCCAGTATACATCCTCCCCTCTAAATGAATATAAGTATGTAGTTCATACGTAGTATAAATCCTCCTCTCTACATGTATATAAGTATGTAGTTCATACCCAGTATAGATCTTCCCCTCTACATGTATATAAGTATGTAGTTCATACCCAGTATACATCCTCCCCTCTACATGTATATAAGTATGTAGTTCATACCCAGTATAGATCCTCCCCTCTACATGTATATGAGTATGTAGTTCATACGTAGTATACTTCCTCACCCTCTACATGTATATAAGTATGTAGTTAATACCCACTATAGATCCTCCCCTCTACATGTATATAAGTATGTAGTTCATAGCCAGTATAGATCCTCACAATCTACATGTATATGAGTATGTAGTTCATACCTAGTATAGATCCTCCCCTCTACATGTATATAAGTATGTAGTTCATACCTAGTATAGATCCTCCCCTCTACATGTATCTAAGTATGTAGTTCATACCCAGTATAGTTCCTCCCCTCTACATGTATATGAATATGTAGTTCATACCCAGTATAGATTCTCACCCTCTAAATGTATATAAGTATGTAGTTCATACGTAGTATAGATACTCCCCCCTACATGTATATAAGTATGTAGTTCATACGTAGTATAGATGCTCCCCCCTACATGTATATAAGTATGTAGTTCATACCCGGTATACATCCTCCCCTCTACATGTATATAAGTATATAGTTCATACTTAATATAGATCCTCCCCTCTACCTGTATATAAGTATGTAGTTCATACCCAGTAAAGATCCTCCCCTCTACATTGATATGAGTATGTAGTTATTACACAGTATAGATCCTCCCCTCTACATGTATATAAGTATGTAGTTAATACCCAGTATAGATCCTCCCCTCTACATGTATATAAGTATGTAGTTCATACTTAGTATAGATCCTCCCCTCTACATGTATATAAGTATGTAGTTCATACCAAGTATAGATCCTCCCCTCTACATTGATATAAGTATGTAGTTCATACTTAGTATAGATCCTCCCCTCTACATGTATATAAGTATGTAGTTCATACTTAGTATAGATCCTCCCCTCTACATGTATATAAGTATGTAGTTCATACCGAGTATAGATCCTTCCCTCTACATGTATATAAGTATGTAGTTCATACGTAGTATAGATCCTCCCCTCTACATGTATATAAGTATGTAGTTAATACCTAGTATAGATCCTCCCTTCTACATGTATCTAAGTATATAGTTCATACCTAGTATAGATCCTCCCCTCTACATGTATATAAGTATGTAGTTCATACTTAGTATAGATTCTCCCCTCTACATGAATATAAGTATGTAGTTCATACTCAGTATAGATTCTCCCCTCTACATGTATATAAGTATGTAGTTCATACTTAGTATAGATTCTCCCCTCTACATGAATATAAGTATGTAGTTCATACTCAGTATAGATCCTCCCCTCTACATGTATATAAGTATGTAGTTCATAGCTAGTATAGATCCTCCTCTCTACGAGTATATAAGTATATAGTTCATACGTAGTATAGATCCTCCCCTCTACATGTATATAAGTATGTAGTTCATACTTAGTATAGATTCTCCCCTCTACATGAATATACGTATGTAGTTCATACTCAGTATAGATCCTCCCCTCTACATGTATATAAGTATGTAGTTCATAGCTAGTATAGATCCTCCTCTCTACATGTATATAAGTATATAGTTCATACGTAGTATAGATCCTCCCCTCTACATGTATATAAGAAAGTAGTTCATACGTAGTATAGATCCTCATCTTTATATGTATATAAGTATATAGTTCATACGTAGTATATATCCTCCCCTCTACATGTATATAAGTATGTAGTTCATACGTAGTATAGTTCCTCATTCTCTACATGTATATAAGTATGTAGTTCATACCCAGTATACATCCGCCCCTCTACATGTATATAAGTATGTAGTTCATACGTAGTATAGATCCTCATCTCTACATGTATAGGAGTATGTAGTTCATACCCAGTATACATCCGCCCCTCTACATGTATATAAGTATATAGTTCATACGTAGTATAGTTCCTCATTCTCTACATGTAAATAAGTATGTAGTTAATACCCAGTATAGATCCTCCCCTCTACATGAATAGATAGATTGTCTTTATTACCTCCAAGATTGAAGATTACATGGATACAGTTGTATATATGATAGACAGGTCTAATGTACAGTTACAAAATGATTGATATTACACAAACAATGCTTTACATTTGCAAATAAAGTCAGCAACAAGAAACATGATTTTACACCAGGTATCAAATTCAATATCTACAGTACATTCTGGAAAGCCACCGAGCAAGAACGAAATCATGATATCATCATCATTTGCCCACAATTTGACAAAGCAGTCAACATCAAGGATATCAAAAACATGTTCATACAGTTCATTTCTTTCTTGCATATTCATACGACAAGACATAAAAACATGCTTAACAATATCGTTGGCAACAATACCACAACAACATTCTTTTGATAGAAGTCTTCTCGATGCAGTCAATACAACACGAGATAGATGTTTAAATCTAAATGGATAGAGTTGACAAAGCAGCCATAACCTATTATGACCTGCACATCTGAGACATATCGTGAAAGATCCAGTCGTTTGTTCATTTGGGTGATAAGGAAAGAAGTATCCACATATTGCACTTTTTCCGTCACAGTGTCTGTCCACTTAGACTTGCATAGTACATTGCTGTTATTAACATATTCAGCAAAGTCATTGGTGAGATTATATTTTTCAACCAACCTAAACATATTAAAACATGGGGAATAAATACATTTTTTGCAGTTCTTAGACTCACATTTGAATTGAGCAAGTCTGCCAATAAAAACACGTTTGAAGTAGTAGCAGCAGCTTACTCTACAGAGTCTACCAATAAAGAGGAGGGCTTGGTAATCAATATATGATTGTATTGTAATAAGCTTCAAGCTGTCCCTAACAACTTCTGATGGCGTTTGCTTAGGTAGCCCTTGAACATTTTTGCTGAAATATCGTTGAGGTAGTTCAAGCATTTCATATTCTTTTGATGATAATTGCCCCCATGTGGCACAGCCGTATAATGCACATGGCAATATAACACGTCGAAAAATCCGTACAGCAGATAGCGGATTTAAGCCTCCAAAGTAGAGTCCGTGGCTATGGTTAATATTAACTAATTTCTTAATCTTTTCACAAGCACTAGAGTTCGTTCCATAGATTTACCGCTGCATGAGAAAAGTACACCTGCATAAATAACAGTTGATTTGTGTGGTAGTTCAATCTTTCCACAGGACACTTCGGGACACAGGACATCACATTGAGAGCGAGCGAAAACTAGCACAGATCTTTCGCTTACATTATACACCAATCTCAATTTACAGGAATAATCATGAGCGATGTCCAGCAGCTTTTGAAGTGAAGACGGGGAGCCACTTGCTATTGTTGTGTCGTCTGCTAACAGTTGGCCTGGATAGTGGCCCCATGGAAGATGTAGACCATAGCCCGAATTGTCCAGTTGACAAATGAGGCCATTTATGTACACAGTGAATAACCAGGCTGATAAAACACGCCCCTGTCCTACACCTTGGTTGATTGAGAATACATCTGATTCGCAGCCTGAAAATGACACATAGGACTTCATTGATGAGTAGGCATTACGTAGTAGTCGCCATGTCTTTCCAGTTATACCCATATCATAGAGTTTACAAAACAGTCCATCAAGCCAAACTCTATCAAATGCCTTAGCATTATCTAAAAAGGCACAATACACAGGCGATTGCCGCTCATTATAGTATGCGATGTTCTCACTGAGACTGAAACATGCTGTTTCTGCTCCAGCATTTCTTCGAACTCCAAACTGTAATGGGTGTGGAAATTCACATTTACCATTCAACATATTCTCGATCCGAGACAGTAGTAGCCGTTCAAACAGTTTACTTAATACACTTGTTAAAGTTATTCCTCTATAATGGTTACAATCCGATTTACTTTTGCCATGACCCTTATGGATAGGGAGGATTTTACCAACATGATAAGAAGTTGGTATACATTCATATTGTACAATTGCATTAAACATAATTGTTAGATGATTGAGAACAGATCGTCCTGAACGTTTGATATGCTCGTTTGTAAGACAATCAGGTCCTGGAGATTTCCCTGGTTTTAATGTTCTCACAATTGACAATACCTCGTCTGATGTAAATGGTTTTTCAATAGGTGACTTGTCCGTATCTGTGGTTATTCCAGAATAGGAATGTTCAATAGTGCCTACTTTGTCACGAACAGATGAAGCAAAGTTTTCATCAAAATGTTCATCCTTCTCCGGTGTTGCAAGTTTTCCAAAGTGAGAGCTGAAAACAGAACACATATCACCTGGAGTTTCATATTTGCAATCATCAATGATAAGACATTTAGTAAGAGCCGTGGTTCTGGAGAGTTTCTTGGTCGTCTTATGATATTCGTTAATGTCCAGTTCTGCAGAATTTGATACTTCACTGAATTTTTCTTCAATCAAACGTTGCTTAGAGCGTCGATGTTGCTTGCGGAATTCTCGTTTTGCTTCTTTGTATTTAATGTATGATGCATCTTCTCTACTGTGGCACTTGCCATTCTGGCTCCATTGTCGCCGACATGTCTCGTTTCATTATGGTACGACTTGAGATTGTCTTTTGTCCAGTATGGCTTGAGATGAGGACGAAAAAGTGAACAGGGGATACTGAGCTTTGCTGATTCGTGGAGACTGTGCACAATCATGTCGTTATAGGCGTTGCAGTATTCTGCCGGTGTTGAATAACAGGACATGTCTACTGTCGCTTCGCGGAGATGTTCCTCGGTTTCATACAGTATAGATCCTCCCTTCTACATGAATATAAGTATGTAGTTCATACCCAGTATAGATCCTGCCCTCTACATCAATATACGTATGTAGTTCATACCTAGTATAGATCCTCCCCTCTACATGAATATAAGTATGTAGTTCATACTTAGTATAGATCCTCCCTTCTACATGAATATAAGTATGTAGTTCATACCCAGTATAGATCCTCCCCTCTACATGAATGTAAGTATGTAGTTCATACTTATTATAGATCCTCCCTTCTACATGATTATAAGTATGTAGTTCATACTTAGTATAGATCCTCCCTTCAACATGAATATAAGTATGTAGTTCATACCCAGTATAGATCCTCCCCTCTACATGAATATAAGTATGTAGTTCATACCCACAATAGATCCTCCCCTCTAGATGTATATAAGTATGTAGTTCATACGTAGTATAGATCCTCATCTTTATATGTATATAAGTATATAGTTCATCCGAAGTATATATCCTCCCCTCTACATGTAAAGGAGTATGTAGTTCATACCCAGTATACATCCTCCCCTCTACATGTATATAAGTATATAGTTCATACGTAGTATAGTTCCTCACCCTCTACATGTATATAAGTATGTAGTTAATACCCAGTATAGATCCTCCCCTCTACATGAATATAAGTATGTAGTTCATACGTAGTATAGATCCTCCCTTCTACATGAATATAAGTATGTAGTTCATACCAAGTATAGATCCCCCCCTCTACATGTATATAAGTATGTAGTTCATACTTAGTATAGATCCTCCCTTCTACATGAATATAAGTATGTAGTTCATACGTAGTATAGATCCTCATCTTTATATGTATATAAGTATGTAGTTCATACGTAGTATAGATCCTCATCTTTATATGTATATAAGTATGTAGTTCATACGTAGTATAGATCCTCCCCTCTACATGTATAGGAGTGTGTAGTTCATACCTAGTATACATCCTAACCTCTACATGTTTATAAGTATATAGTTCATACGTAGTATAGATCCTCCCCTCTACATGTATATAAGTATGTAGTTCATACCAAGTATAGATCCTCACCCTCTACATGAATATGAGTATGTAGTTCATACGTAGTATAGATCCTCACCCTCTACATTGATATAAGTATGTATTTCATACTTAGTAGTGATCCTCATCTCTACATGTATATAAGTATGTAGTTCATAGCTAGTATAGATCCTCCCCTCTACATGTATATAAGTATGTAGTTCATACCAAGTATATATCCTCATCTCTATAAGTATATAAGTATATAGTTCATACGTAGTATAGATCCTCACCCTCTACATGTATATAAGTATGTAGTTCATAGCTAGTATACATCCTCCTCTCTACATGTATATAAGTATGTAGTTCATACGTAGTATAGATCCTCATCTCTATAAGTATATAAGTATATAGTTCATACGTAGTATAGATCATCCCCCCTACATGTATATAAGTATATAGTTCATACTTAGTATAGATCCTCCCCTCTACATGAATATAAGTATGTAGTTCATACTTAGTATAGATTCTCCCCTCTACATGAATATAAGTATGTAGTTCATAACCAGTATAGATCCTCCCCTCTACATGTATATAAGTATGTAGTTCATACTTAGTATAGATTCTCCCCTCTACATGAATATAAGTATGTAGTTCATACCCAGTATAGATCCTCCCCTCTCCAAGAATATAAGTATGTAGTTCATACTTAGTATAGATCCTCCCTTCTACATGATTTTATGTAGTTCATACCTAGTATAGATCCTCCCCTCTACATGTATATAAGTATGTAGTTCATACTTAGTATAGATCCTCCCCTCTACATTTATATAGGTATATAGTTCATACCAAGTATAGATCCTCCCCTCTACATGTATATAAGTATGTAGTTCAAACCCAGTATAGATCCTCCCCTCTACATGTATATAAGTATGTAGTTCAAACCCAGTATAGATCCTCCCCTATACATGTATATAAGTATGTAGTTCAAACCCAGTATAGATCCTCCCCTCTACATGTATATAAGCATGTAGTTCAAACCCAGTATAGATCCTCCCCTCTACATGTATATAAGCATGTAGTTCATACCCAGTATAGATCCTCATCTCTACAAGTATAGGAGTATGTAGTTCAAACCCAGTATAGATCCTCCCCTCTACATGTATATAAGCATGTAGTTCATACCCAGTATAGATCCTCCCCTCTACATGTATAGGAGTATGTAGTTCATACCCAGTATAGATCCTCATCTCTTCATGTATATAAATATGTAGTTCATACCCAGTACAGATTTTCCCCTCTACATGTATAGGAGTATGTAGTTCATACACAGTATAGATAATCCCCTCTACATGTTTACGAGTATGTAGTTCATACCCATTATAGATCCTCCCCTCTACATGTATAGGAGTATGTAGTTCATACCCAGTATAGATCCTCCCCTCTACATGTTTACGAGTATGTAGTTCATACCCAGAATAGATCCTCCCCTCTACATGTATAGGAGTATGTAGTTCATACCCAGTATAGATCCTCCCCTCTACATGTTTACGAGTATGTAGTTCATACCTAGTATAGACCCTCCCCTCTACATGTGTAGGAGTATGTAGTTCATACCCAGTATAGATCCTCATCTCTACATGTATAGGAGTATGTAGTTTATACCCAGTATAGATCCTCCCCTCTACATGTATAGGAGTATGTAGTTCATACTCAGTATAGATCCTCATCTCTACAGGTATAGGAGTATGTAGTTCATACCCAGTATAGATCCTCCCCTCTACATGTTTACGAGTATGTAGTTCATACCCAGTATAGATCCTCCCCTCTACATGTATAGGAGTATGTAGTTCATACCCAGTATAGATCCTCCCTCTACATGTATAGGAGTATGTAGTTCATACCCAGTATAGATCCTCCCCTCTACATGTTTACGAGTATGTAGTTCATACCCAGTATAGATCCTCCCCTCTACATGTATAGGAGTATGTAGTTCATACCCAGTATAGATCCTCCCCTCTACATGTTTACGAGTATGTAGTTCATACCCAGTATAGATCCTCCCCTCTACATGAATATAAGTATGTAGTTCATACCCACAATAGATCCTCCCCTCTACATGTATATAAGTATGTAGTTCATACGTAGTATAGATCCTCATCTTTATATGTATATAAGTATATAGTTCATACGAAGTATATATCCTCCCCTCTACATGTATAGGAGTATGTAGTTCATACCCAGTATACATCCTCCCCTCTACATGTATATAAGTATATAGTTCATACGTAGTATAGTTCCTCACCCTCTACATGTATATAAGTATGTAGTTCATACCCAGTATAGTTCCTCACCCTCTACATGTATATAAGTAGGTAGTTAATACCCAGTATAGATCCTCCCCTCTACATGAATATAAGTATGTAGTTCATACGTAGTATAGATCCTCCCTTCTACATGAATATAAGTATGTAGTTCATACCCAGTATAGATCCCCCCCTCTACATGTATATAAGTATGTAGTTCATACTTAGTATAGATCCTCCCTTCTACATGAATATAAGTATGTAGTTCATACGTAGTATAGATCCTCATCTTTATATGTATATAAGTATGTAGTTCATACGTAGTATAGATCCTCCCCTCTACATGTATAGGAGTGTGTAGTTCATACCTAGTATACATCCTAACCTCTACATGTTTATAAGTATATAGTTCATACGTAGTATAGATCCTCCCCTCTACATGAATATAAGTATATAGTTCATACGTAGTATAGATCCTCCCCTCTACATGTATATCAGTATTAGTTAATACCCAGTATAGATCCTCCCCTCTACATGTATATAAGTATGTAGTTCATACCAAGTATAGATCCTCATCTCTACATGTATATGAGTATGTAGTTCATACGTAGTATAGATCCTCCCCTCTACATTGATATAAGTATGTATTTCATAATTAGTAGTGATCCTCATCTCTACATGTATATAAGTATGTAGTTCATAGCTAGTATAGATCCTCCCCTCTACATGTATATAAGTATGTAGTTCATACCAAGTATAGATCCTCATCTCGATAAGTATATAAGTATATAGTTCATACGTAGTATAGATCCTCAACCTCTACATGTATATAAGTATGTAGTTCATACAAAGTATAGATCCTCATCTCTATAAGTATATAAGTATATAGTTCATACGTAGTATAGATCCTCACCCTCTACATGTATATAAGTATGTAGTTCATAGCTAGTATACATCCTCCTCTCTACATGTATATAAGTATGTAGTTCATACGTAGTATAGATCCTCATCTCTATAAGTATATAAGTATGTAGTTCATACGTAGTATAGATCCTCATCTCTACATGTATATGAGTATGTAGTTCATACGTAGTATAGATCCTCACCCTCTACATGTATATGAGTATGTAGTTCATACGTAGTATAGATCCTCCCCTCTACATTGATATAAGTATGTATTTCATACTTAGTAGTGATCTTCATCTCTACATGTATATAAGTATGTAGTTCATAGCTAGTATAGATCCTCCCCTCTACATGTATATAAGTATGTAGTTCATACCAAGTATAGATCCTCATCTCTATAAGTATATAAGTATATAGTTCATACGTAGTATAGATCCTCACCCTCTACATGTATATAAGTATGTAGTTCATAGCTAGTATACATCCTCCTCTCTACATGTATATAAGTATGTAGTTCATACGTAGTATAGATCCTTATCTCTATAAGTATATAAGTATATAGTTCATACGTAGTATAGATCCTCCCCTCTACATGTATATAAGTATATAGTTCATACTTAGTATAGATCCTCCCCTCTACATGAATATAAGTATGTAGTTCATACTTAGTATAGATTCTCCCCTCTACATGAATATAAGTATGTAGTTCATAACCAGTATAGATCCTCCCCTCTACATGTATATAAGCATGTAGTTCAAACCCAGTATAGATCCTCCCCGCTACATGTATATAAGCATGTAGTTCATACCCAGTATAGATCCTCCCCTCTACATGTATAGGAGTGTGTAGTTCATACCTAGTATACATCCTAACCTCTACATGTTTATAAGTATATAGTTCATACGTAGTATAGATCCTCCCCTCTACATGTATATCAGTATTAGTTAATACCCAGTATAGATCCTCCCCTCTACATGAATATAAGTATATAGTTCATACGTAGTATAGATCCTCCCCTCTACATGTATATCAGTATTAGTTAATACCCAGTATAGATCCTCCCCTCTACATGTATATAAGTATGTAGTTCATACCAAGTATAGATCCTCATCTCTACATGTATATGAGTATGTAGTTCATACGTAGTATAGATCCTCCCCTCTACATTGATATAAGTATGTATTTCATAATTAGTAGTGATACTCATCTCTACATGTATATAAGTATGTAGTTCATAGCTAGTATAGATCCTCCCCTCTACATGTATATAAGTATGTAGTTCATACCAAGTATAGATCCTCATCTCGATAAGTATATAAGTATATAGTTCATACGTAGTATAGATCCTCAACCTCTACATGTATATAAGTATGTAGTTCATACAAAGTATAGATCCTCATCTCTATAAGTATATAAGTATATAGTTCATACGTAGTATAGATCCTCACCCTCTACATGTATATAAGTATGTAGTTCATAGCTAGTATACATCCTCCTCTCTACATGTATATAAGTATGTAGTTCATACGTAGTATAGATCCTCATCTCTATAAGTATATAAGTATGTAGTTCATACCTAGTATAGATCCTCATCTCTACATGTATATGAGTATGTAGTTCATACGTAGTATAGATCCTCACCCTCTACATGTATATGAGTATGTAGTTCATACGTAGTATAGATCCTCCCCTCTACATTGATATAAGTATGTATTTCATACTTAGTAGTGATCTTCATCTCTACATGTATATAAGTATGTAGTTCATAGCTAGTATAGATCCTCCCCTCTACATGTATATAAGTATGTAGTTCAAACCCAGTATAGATCCTCATCTCTATAAGTATATAAGTATATAGTTCATACGTAGTATAGATCCTCACCCTCTACATGTATATAAGTATGTAGTTCATAGCTAGTATACATCCTCCTCTCTACATGTATATAAGTATGTAGTTCATACGTAGTATAGATCCTTATCTCTATAAGTATATAAGTATATAGTTCATACGTAGTATAGATCCTCCCCTCTACATGTATATAAGTATATAGTTCATACTTAGTATAGATCCTCCCCTCTACATGAATATAAGTATGTAGTTCATACTTAGTATAGATTCTCCCCTCTACATGAATATAAGTATGTAGTTCATAACCAGTATAGATCCTCCCCTCTACATGTATATAAGTATGTAGTTCAAACCCAGTATAGATCCTCCCCTCTACATGTATATAAGCATGTAGTTCATACCCAGTATAGATCCTCCCCTCTACATGTATAGGAGTGTGTAGTTCATACCTAGTATACATCCTAACCTCTACATGTTTATAAGTATATAGTTCATACGTAGTATAGATCCTCCCCTCTACATGTATATCAGTATTAGTTAATACCCAGTATAGATCCTCCCCTCTACATGTATATAAGTATGTAGTTCATACCAAGTATAGATCCTCATCTCTACATGTATATGAGTATGTAGTTCATACGTAGTATAGATCCTCCCCTCTACATTGATATAAGTATGTATTTCATAATTAGTAGTGATCCTCATCTCTACATGTATATAAGTATGTAGTTCATAGCTAGTATAGATCCTCCCCTCTACATGTATATAAGTATGTAGTTCATACCAAGTATAGATCCTCATCTCGATAAGTATATAAGTATATAGTTCATACGTAGTATAGATCCTCAACCTCTACATGTATATAAGTATGTAGTTCATACAAAGTATAGATCCTCATCTCTATAAGTATATAAGTATATAGTTCATACGTAGTATAGATCCTCACCCTCTACATGTATATAAGTATGTAGTTCATAGCTAGTATACATCCTCCTCTCTACATGTATATAAGTATGTAGTTCATACGTAGTATAGATCCTCATCTCTATAAGTATATAAGTATGTAGTTCATACGTAGTATAGATCCTCATCTCTACATGTATATGAGTATGTAGTTCATACGTAGTATAGATCCTCACCCTCTACATGTATATGAGTATGTAGTTCATACGTAGTATAGATCCTCCCCTCTACATTGATATAAGTATGTATTTCATACTTAGTAGTGATCTTCATCTCTACATGTATATAAGTATGTAGTTCATAGCTAGTATAGATCCTCCCCTCTACATGTATATAAGTATGTAGTTCATACCAAGTATAGATCCTCATCTCTATAAGTATATAAGTATATAGTTCATACGTAGTATAGATCCTCACCCTCTACATGTATATAAGTATGTAGTTCATAGCTAGTATACATCCTCCTCTCTACATGTATATAAGTATGTAGTTCATACGTAGTATAGATCCTTATCTCTATAAGTATATAAGTATATAGTTCATACGTAGTATAGATCCTCCCCTCTACATGTATATAAGTATATAGTTCATACTTAGTATAGATCCTCCCCTCTACATGAATATAAGTATGTAGTTCATACTTAGTATAGATTCTCCCCTCTACATGAATATAAGTATGTAGTTCATAACCAGTATAGATCCTCCCCTCTACATGTATATAAGTATGTAGTTCATACTTAGTATAGATTCTCCCCTCTACATGAATATAAGTCTGTAGTTCATACCCAGTATAGATCCTCCCCTCTCCAAGAATATAAGTATGTAGTTCATACTTAGTATAGATCCTCCCTTCTACATGATTTTATGTAGTTCATACCTAGTATAGATCCTCCCCTCTACATGTATATAAGTATGTAGTTCATACTTAGTATAGATCCTCCCCTCTACATTTATATAAGTATATAGTTCATACCAAGTATAGATCCTCCCCTCTACATGTATATAAGTATGTAGTTCAAACCCAGTATAGATCCTCCCCTCTACATGTATATAAGTATGTAGTTCATACCCAGTATAGATCCTCCCCTATACATGTATATAAGTATGTAGTTCAAACCCAGTATAGATCCTCCCCTCTACATGTATATAAGCATGTAGTTCATACCCAGTATAGATCCTCCCCTCTACATGTATACGAGTATGTAGTTCATACCCAGTATAGATCCTCCCCTCTACATGTATATAAGCATGTAGTTCAAACCCAGTATAGATCCTCCCCTCTACATGTATATAAGCATGTAGTTCATAAACAGTATAGATCCTCATCTCTACAAGTATAGGAGTATGTAGTTCAAACCCAGTATAGATCCTCCCCTCTACATGTATATAAGCATGTAGTTCATACCCAGTATAGATCCTCCCCTCTACATGTATAGGAGTATGTAGTTCATACCCAGTATAGATCCTCATCTCTTCATGTATATAAATATGTAGTTCATACCCAGTATAGATCCTACCCTCTACATGTATAGGAGTATGTAGTTCATACACAGTATAGATAATCCCCTCTACATGTTTACGAGTATGTAGTTCATACCCATTATAGATCCTCCCCTCTACAAGTTTACGAGTATGTAGTTCATACCCAGTATAGATCCTCCCCTCTACATGTTTACGAGTATGTAGTTCATACCCAGTATAGATCCTCCCCTCTACATGTATAGGAGTATGTAGTTCATACCCATTATAGATCCTCCCCTCTACAAGTTTACGAGTATGTAGTTCATACCCAGTATAGATCCTCCCCTCTACATGTTTACGAGTATGTAGTTCATACCCAGTATAGATCCTCCCCTCTACATGTATAGGAGTATGTAGTTCATACCCAGTAAAGATCCTCCCCTCTACATGTTTACGAGTATGTAGTTCATACCCAGTATAGACCCTCCCCTCTACATGTGTAGGAGTATGTAGTTCATACCCAGTATAGATCCTCATCTCTACATGTATAGGAGTATGTAGTTTATACCCAGTATAGATCCTCCCCTCTACATGTATAGGAGTATGTAGTTCATACCCAGTATAGATCCTCCCCTCTACATGTTTACGAGTATGTAGTTCATACCCAGTATAGATCCTCCCCTCTACATGTATATAAGTATGTAGTTCAAACCCAGTATAGATCCTCCCCTCTACATGTATAGGAGTATGTAGTTCATACCCAGTATAGATCCTCATCTCTACAAGTATAGAAGTATGTAGTTCAAACACAGTATAGATCCTCCCCTCTACATGTATATAAGCATGTAGTTCATACCCAGTATATATCCTCCCCTCTACATGTATAGGAGTATGTAGTTCAAAACCAGTATAGATCCTCCCCTCTCCAAGTATATAAGCATGTATTTCAAACCCAGTATAGATCCTCCCCTCTACATGTATATAAGCATGTAGTTCATACCCAGTATAGATCCTCCCCTCTACATGTATACGAGTATGTAGTTCATACCCAATATAGATCCTCCCCTCTACATGTATATAAGCATGTAGTTCAAACCCAGTATAGATCCTCCCCTCTACATGTATATAAGCATGTAGTTCATACCCAGTATAGATCCTCATCTCTACAAGTATAGGAGTATGTAGTTCAAACCCAGTATAGATCCTCCCCTCTACATGTATATAAGCGTGTAGTTCATACCCAGTATAGATCCTCCCCTCTACATGTATAGGAGTATGTAGTTCATACCCAGTATAGATCCTCATCTCTTCATGTATATAAATATGTAGTTCATACCCAGTATAGATCCTCCCCTCTACATGTATACGAGTATGTAGTTCATACCAAGTATAGATCCTCCCCTCAACATGTTAACGAGTATGTAGTTCATACCCAGTATAGATCCTCATCTCTTCATGTATATAAATATGTAGTTCATACCCAGTATAGATCCTACCCTCTACATGTATAGGAGTATGTAGTTCATACACAGTATAGATAATCCCCTCTACATGTTTACGAGTATGTAGTTCATACCCATTATAGATCCTCCCCTCTACATGTATAGGAGTATGTAGTTCATACCCAGTATAGATCCTCCCCTCTACATGTTTACGAGTATGTAGTTCATACCCAGTATAGATCCTCCCCTCTACATGTATAGGAGTATGTAGTTCATACCTAGTATAGATCCTCCCCTCTACATGTATAGGACTATGTAGTTCATACCCAGTATAGACCCTCCCCTCTACATGTGTAGGAGTATGTAGTTCATACCCAGTATAGATCCTCATCTCTACATGTATAGGAGTATGTAGTTTATACCCAGTATAGATCCTCCCCTCTACATGTTTACGAGTATGTAGTTCATACCCAGTATAGATCCTCCCCTCTACATGTATAGGAGTATGTAGTTCATACCCAGTATAGATCCTCCCCTCTACATGTATAGGAGTATGTAGTTCATACCCAGTAAAGATCATCCCCTCTACATGTTTACGAGTATGTAGTTCATACCCAGTATAGATCCTCCCCTCTACATGTAAAGGAGTATGTAGTTTATACCCAGTATAGATCCTCCCCTCTACATGTTTACGAGTATGTAGTTCATACCCAGTATAGATCCTCCCCTCTACATGTATATAAGTATGTAGTTCAAACCCAGTATAGATCCTCCCCTCTACATGTATAGGAGTATGTAGTTCATACCCAGTATAGATCCTCATCTCTACAAGTATAGAAGTATGTAGTTCAAACACAGTATAGATCCTCCCCTCTACATGTATATAAGCATGTAGTTCATACCCAGTATATATCCTCCCCTCTACATGTATAGGAGTATGTAGTTCAAAACCAGTATAGATCCTCCCCTCTCCAAGTATATAAGCATGTAGTTCAAACCCAGTATAGATCCTCCCCTCTACATGAATATAAGCATGTAGTTCATACCCAGTATAGATCCTCCCCTCTACATGTATACGAGTATGTAGTTCATACCCAGTATAGATCCTCCCCTCTACATGTATATAAGCATGTAGTTCAAACCCAGTATAGATCCTCCCCTCTACATGTATATAAGCATGTAGTTCATACCCAGTATAGATCCTCATCTCTACAAGTATAGGAGTATGTAGTTCAAACCAAGTATAGATCCTCCCCTCTACATGTATATAAGCATGTAGTTCATACCCAGTATAGATCCTCCCCTCTACATGTATAGGAGTATGTAGTTCATACCCAGTATAGATCCTCATCTCTACATGTATATAAGTATGTAGTTCATACCCAGTATAGATCCTCCCCTCTACATGTTCATAAGTGTGTAGTTCAGACCCAGTTTAGATCCTCCCCTCAACATGTATAGAAGTATGTAGTTCATACCCAGTATAGATCCTCCAATCTACATGTATATAAGAAAGTAGTTCATACCCAGTATAGATCCTCCCCTCTATATGTATATAAGAATGTAGTTCATACCTAGAATAGATCCTCCCCTCTACATGTATATAAGTATGTAGTTCATACCCAGTATAGATCCTCCCCTCTACATGTTTACGAGTATGTAGTTCATACACAGTATAGATCCTCCCCTCTACATGTATAGGAGTATGTAGTTCATACCCAGTATAGATCCTCCCATCTACATGTTTACGAGTATGTAGTTCATACCCAGTATAGATCCTCCCCTCTACATGTATAGGAGTATGTAGTTCATACCCAGTATAGATCCTCACCTCTACATGTTTACGAGTATGTACTTCATACCCAGTATAGATCCTCCCCTCAACATGTTTACGAGTATGTAGTTCATACCCAGTATAGATCCTCCCCTCTACATGTATAGGAGTATGTAGTTCATACCCAGTATAGATCCTCATCTCTACATGTATATAAGTATGTAGTTCATACCCAGTATAGATCCTCCCCTCTACATGTATACGAGTATGTAGTTCATACCAAGTATAGATCCTCCCCTCAACATGTTTACGAGTATGTAGTTCATACCCAGTATAGATCCTCCCCTCTACATGTATAGGAGTATGTAGTTCATACCCAGTATAGATCCTCCCCTCTACATGTATAGGAGTATGTAGTTCATACCCAGTATAGATCCTCCCCTCTACATGTATATAAGTATGTAGTTCATACCCAGTATAGATCCTCCCCTCTACATGTTTACGAGTATGTAGTTCATACCCAGTATAGATCCTCCCCTCTACATGTATATAAGTATGTAGTTCATACCCAGTATAGATCCTCCCCTCTATATGTTTACGAGTATGTAGTTCATACCCAGTATAGATCCTCCCCTCTACATGTATATAAGTATGTAGTTCAAACCCAGTATAGATCCTCCCCTCTACATGTTTAGGAGTATGTAGTTTATACCCAGTATAGATCCTCCCCTCTACATGTTTACGAGTATGTAGTTCATACCCAGTATAGATCCTCCCCTCTACATGTATATAAGTATGTAGTTCAAACCCAGTATAGATCCTCCCCTCTACATGTATAGGAGTATGTAGTTCATACCCAGTATAGATCCTCATCTCTACAAGTATAGAAGTATGTAGTTCAAACACAGTATAGATCCTCCCCTCTACATGTATATAAGCATGTAGTTCATACCCAGTATATATCCTCCCCTCTACATGTATAGGAGTATGTAGTTCAAAACCAGTATAGATCCTCCCCTCTCCAAGTATATAAGCATGTAGTTCAAACCCAGTATAGATCCTCCCCTCTACATGTATATAAGCATGTAGTTCATACCCAGTATAGATCCTCCCCTCTACATGTATACGAGTATGTAGTTCATACCCAGTATAGATCCTCCCCTCTACATGTATATAAGCATGTAGTTCAAACCCAGTATAGATCCTCCCCTCTACATGTATATAAGCATGTAGTTCATACCCAGTATAGATCCTCATCTCTACATGTATATAAGCATGTAGTTCATACCCAGTATAGATCCTCCCCTCTACATGTATTGGAGTATGTAGTTCATACCCAGTATAGATCCTCATCTCTTCATGTATATTAATATGTAGTTCATACACAGTATAGATCCTCATCTCTACATGTATATAAGTATGTAGTTCATACCCAGTATAGATCCTCCCCTCTACATGTTCATAAGTGTGTAGTTCAGACCCAGTTTAGATCCTCCCCTCAACATGTATAGAAGTATGTAGTTCATACCCAGTATAGATCCTCCCCTCTACATGTATAGGAGTATGTAGTTCATACCCAGTATAGATCCTCCCCTCTACATGTATAGGAGTATGTAGTTCATACCCAGTATAGATCCTCCCCTCTACATGTATATAAGTATGTAGTTCATACCCAGTATAGATCCTCCCCTCTATATGTTTACGAGTATGTAGTTCATACCCAGTATAGATCCTCCCCTCTACATGTATATAAGTATGTAGTTCATACCCAGTATAGATCCTCCCCTCTACATGTTTACGAGTATGTAGTTCATACCCAGTATAGATCCTCCCCTCTACATGTATATAAGTATGTAGTTCAAACCCAGTATAGATCCTCCCCTCTACATGTTTAGGAGTATGTAGTTTATACCCAGTATAGATCCTCCCCTCTACATGTTTACGAGTATGTAGTTCATACCCAGTATAGATCCTCCCCTCTACATGTATATAAGTATGTAGTTCAAACCCAGTATAGATCCTCCCCTCTACATGTATAGGAGTATGTAGTTCATACCCAGTATAGATCCTCATCTCTACAAGTATAGAAGTATGTAGTTCAAACACAGTATAGATCCTCCCCTCTACATGTATATAAGCATGTAGTTCATACCCAGTATATATCCTCCCCTCTACATGTATAGGAGTATGTAGTTCAAAACCAGTATAGATCCTCCCCTCTCCAAGTATATAAGCATGTAGTTCAAACCCAGTATAGATCCTCCCCTCTACATGTATATAAGCATGTAGTTCATACCCAGTATAGATCCTCCCCTCTACATGTATACGAGTATGTAGTTCATACCCAGTATAGATCCTCCCCTCTACATGTATATAAGCATGTAGTTCAAACCCAGTATAGATCCTCCCCTCTACATGTATATAAGCATGTAGTTCATACCCAGTATAGATCCTCATCTCTACATGTATATAAGCATGTAGTTCATACCCAGTATAGATCCTCCCCTCTACATGTATTGGAGTATGTAGTTCATACCCAGTATAGATCCTCATCTCTTCATGTATATTAATATGTAGTTCATACACAGTATAGATCCTCATCTCTACATGTATATAAGTATGTAGTTCATACCCAGTATAGATCCTCCCCTCTACATGTTCATAAGTGTGTAGTTCAGACCCAGTTTAGATCCTCCCCTCAACATGTATAGAAGTATGTAGTTCATACCCAGTATAGATCCTCCAATCTACATGTATACAAGAATGAAGTTCATACCCAGTATAGATCCTCCCCTCTACATGTATATAAGCATGTAGTTCATACCCAGTATAGATCCTCCCCTCTACATGTATACGAGTATGTAGTTCATACCCAGTATAGATCCTCCCCTCTACATGTATATAAGCATGTAGTTCAAACCCAGTATAGATCCTCCCCTCTACATGTATATAAGCATGTAGTTCATACCCAGTATAGATCCTCATCTCTACATGTATATAAGCATGTAGTTCATACCCAGTATAGATCCTCCCCTCTACATGTATAGGAGTATGTAGTTCATACCCAGTATAGATCCTCATCTCTTCATGTATATAAATATGTAGTTCATACACAGTATAGATCCTCATCTCTACATGTATATAAGTATGTAGTTCATACCCAGTATAGATCCTCCCCTCTACATGTTCATAAGTGTGTAGTTCAGACCCAGTTTAGATCCTCCCCTCAACATGTATAGAAGCATGTAGTTCATACCCAGTATAGATCCTCCAATCTACATGTATATAAGAATGTAGTTCATACCCAGTATAGATCCTCCCCTCTACATGTATATAAGTATGTAGTTCATACCCAGTATAGATCCTCCCCTCTACATGTTTACGAGTATGTAGTTCATACACAGTATAGATCCTCCCTTCTACATGTATAGGAGTATGTAGTTCATACCCAGTATAGATCCTCCCATCTACATGTTTACGAGTATGTAGTTCATACCCAGTATAGATCCTCCCCTCTACATGTATAGGAGTATGTAGTTCATACCCAGTATAGATCCTCCCCTCTACATGTTTACGAGTATGTACTTCATACCCAGTATAGATCCTCCCCTCAACATGTTTACGAGTATGTAGTTCATACCCAGTATAGATCCTCCCCTCTACATGTATACGAGTATGTAGTTCATACCAAGTATAGATCCTCCCCTCAACATGTTTACGAGTATGTAGTTCATACCCAGTATAGATCCTCATCTCTTCATGTATATAAATATGTAGTTCATACCCAGTATAGATCCTACCCTCTACATGTATAGGAGTATGTAGTTCATACACAGTATAGATAATCCCCTCTACATGTTTACGAGTATGTAGTTCATACCCATTATAGATCCTCCCCTCTACATGTATAGGAGTATGTAGTTCATACCCAGTATAGATCCTCCCCTCTACATGTTTACGAGTATGTAGTTCATACCCAGTATAGATCCTCCCCTCTACATGTATAGGAGTATGTAGTTCATACCCAGTATAGATTCTCCCCTCTACATGTTTACGAGTATGTAGTTCATACCCAGTATAGACCCTCCCCTCTACATGTGTAGGAGTATGTAGTTCATACCCAGTATAGATCCTCATCTCTACATGTATAGGAGTATGTAGTTTATACCCAGTATAGATCCTCCCCTCTACATGTTTACGAGTATGTAGTTCATACCCAGTATAGATCCTCCCCTCTACATGTATAGGAGTATGTAGTTCATACCCAGTATAGATCCTCCCCTCTACATGTATAGGAGTATGTAGTTCATACCCAGTAAAGATCATCCCCTCTACATGTTTACGAGTATGTAGTTCATACCCAGTATAGATCCTCCCCTCTACATGTAAAGGAGTATGTAGTTTATACCCAGTATAGATCCTCCCCTCTACATGTTTACGAGTATGTAGTTCATACCCAGTATAGATCCTCCCCTCTACATGTATATCAGTATGTAGCTCAAACCCAGTATAGATCCTCCCCTCTACACGTATAGGAGTATGTAGTTCATACCCAGTATATATCCTCATCTCTACAAGTATAGAAGTATGTAGTTCAAACACAGTATAGATCCTCCCCTCTACATGTATATAAGCATGTAGTTCATACCCAGTATATATCCTCCCCTCTACATGTATAGGAGTATGTAGTTCAAAACCAGTATAGATCCTCCCCTCTCCAAGTATATAAGCATGTAGTTCAAACCCAGTATAGATCCTCCCCTCTACATGTATATAAGCATGTAGTTCATACCCAGTATAGATCCTCCCCTCTACATGTATACGAGTATGTAGTTCATACCCAGTATAGATCCTCCCCTCTACATGTATATAAGCATGTAGTTCAAACCCAGTATAGATCCTCCCCTCTACATGTATATAAGCATGTAGTTCATACCCAGTATAGATCCTCATCTCTACAAGTATAGGAGTATGTAGTTCAAACCCAGTATAGATCCTCCCCTCTACATGTATATAAGCATGTAGTTCATACCCAGTATAGATCCTCCCCTCTACATGTATAGGAGTATGTAGTTCATACCCAGTATAGATCCTCATCTCTTCATGTATATAAATATGTAGTTCATACACAGTATAGATCCTCATCTCTACATGTATATAAGTATGTAGTTCATACCCAGTATAGATCCTCCCCTCTACATGTTCATAAGTGTGTAGTTCAGACCCAGTTTAGATCCTCCCCTCAACATGTATAGAAGTATGTAGTTCATACCCAGTATAGATCCTCCAATCTACATGTATATAAGAATGTAGTTCATACCCAGTATAGATCCTCCCCTCTATATGTATATAAGAATGTAGTTCATACCTAGTATAGATCCTCCCCTCTACATGTATATAAGTATGTAGTTCATACCCAGTATAGATCCTCCCCTCTACATGTTTACGAGTATGTAGTTCATACACAGTATAGATCCTCCCCTCTATATGTATAGGAGTATGTAGTTCATACCCAGTATAGATCCTCCCATCTACATGTTTACGAGTATGTAGTTCATACCCAGTATAGATCCTCCCCTCTACATGTATAGGAGTATGTAGTTCATACCCAGTATAGATCCTCCCCTCTACATGTTTACGAGTATGTACTTCATACCCAGTATAGATCCTCCCCTCAACATGTTTACGAGTATGTAGTTCATACCCAGTATAGATCCTCCCCTCTACATGTATACGAGTATGTAGTTCATACCAAGTATAGATCCTCCCCTCAACATGTTTACGAGTATGTAGTTCATACCCAGTATAGATCCTCCCCTCTACATGTATAGGAGTATGTAGTTCATACCCAGTATAGATCCTCCCCTCTACATGTATAGGAGTATGTAGTTCATACCCAGTATAGATCCTCCCCTCTACATGTATATAAGTATGTAGTTCATACCCAGTATAGATCCTCCCCTCTATATGTTTACGAGTATGTAGTTCATACCCAGTATAGATCCTCCCCTCAACATGTTTACGAGTATGTAGTTCATACCCAGTATAGATCCTCCCCTCTACATGTATATAAGTATGTAGTTCAAACCCAGTATAGATCCTCCCCTCTACATGTATAGGAGTATGTAGTTTATACCCAGTATAGATCCTCCCCTCTACATGTTTACGAGTATGTAGTTCATACCCAGTATAGATCCTCCCCTCTACATGTATATAAGTATGTAGTTCAAACCCAGTATAGATCCTCATCTCTACAAGTATAGAAGTATGTAGTTCAAACACAGTATAGATCCTCCCCTCTACATGTATATAAGCATGTAGTTCATACCCAGTATATATCCTCCCCTCTACATGTATAGGAGTATGTAGTTCAAAACCAGTATAGATCCTCCCCTCTCCAAGTATATAAGCATGTAGTTCAAACCCAGTATAGATCCTCCCCTCTACATGTATATAAGCATGTAGTTCATACCCAGTATAGATCCTCCCCTCTACATGTATACGAGTATGTAGTTCATACCCAGTATAGATCCTCCCCTCTACATGTATATAAGCATGTAGTTCAAACCCAGTATAGATCCTCCCCTCTACATGTATATAAGCATGTAGTTCATACCCAGTATAGATCCTCATCTCTACAAGTATAGGAGTATGTAGTTCAAACCCAGTATAGATCCTCCCCTCTACATGTATATAAGCATGTAGTTCATACCCAGTATAGATCCTCCCCTCTACATGTATAGGAGTATGTAGTTCATACCCAGTATAGATCCTCATCTCTTCATGTATATAAATATGTAGTTCATACACAGTATAGATCCTCATCTCTACATGTATATAAGTATGAAGTTCATACCCAGTATAGATCCTCCCCTCTACATGTTCATAAGTGTGTAGTTCAGACCCAGTTTAGATCCTCCCCTCAACATGTATAGAAGTATGTAGTTCATACCCAGTATAGATCCTCCAATCTACATGTATATAAGAATGTAGTTCATACCCAGTATAGATCCTCCCCTCTATATGTATATAAGAATGTAGTTCATACCTAGTATAGATCCTCCCCTCTACATGTATATAAGTATGTAGTTCATACCCAGTATAGATCCTCCCCTCTACATGTTTACGAGTATGTAGTTCATACACAGTATAGATCCTCCCCTCTACATGTATAGGAGTATGTAGTTCATACCCAGTATAGATCCTCCCATCTACATGTATAGGAGTATGTAGTTCATACCCAGTATAGATCCTCCCCTCTACATGTATAGGAGTATGTAGTTCATACCCAGTATAGATCCTCCCCTCTACATGTTTACGAGTATGTACTTCATACCCAGTATAGATCCTCCCCTCAACGTGTTTACGAGTATGTAGTTCATACCCAGTATAGATCCTCCCCTCTACATGTATAGGAGTATGTAGTTCATACCCAGTATAGATCCTCATCTCTACATGTATATAAGTATGTAGTTCATACCCAGTATAGATCCTCCCCTCTACATGTATACGAGTATGTAGTTTACACCAAGTATAGATCCTCCCCTCAACATGTTTACGAGTATGTAGTTCATACCCAGAAAAGATCCTCCCCTCTACATGTATAGGAGTATGTAGTTCATACCCAGTATAGATCTTCCCCTCTACATGTATAGGAGTATGTAGTTCATACCCAGTATAGATCCTCCCCTCTACATGTATATAAGTATGTAGTTCATACCCAGTATAGATCCTCCCCTCTATATGTTTACGAGTATGTAGTTCATACCCAGTATAGATCCTCCCCTCAACATGTTTACGAGTATGTAGTTCATACCCAGTATAGATCCTCCCCTCTACATGTATAGGAGTATGTAGTTCATACCTAGTATAGATCCTCCCCTCTACATGTATAGGAGTATGTAGTTCATACCAAGTATAGATCCTCCCCTCTACATGTATATAAGTATGTAGTTAAGACCCAGTATAGATCCTCACCTCTACATGTTTACGCGTATGTAGTTCATATCCAGTAAAGATCCTCCCCTCTACATGTATAGGAGTATGTAGTTCATACCCAGTATAGATCCTCCCCTCTACATGTTCATAAGTGTGTAGTTCAGACCCAGTTTAGATCCTCCCCTCAACATGTATAGAAGTATGTAGTTCATACCCAGTATAGATCCTCCAATCTACATGTATATAAGAATGTAGTTCATACCCAGTATAGATCCTCCCCTCTATATGTATATAAGAATGTAGTTCATACCTAGTATAGATCCTCCCCTCTACATGTATATAAGTATGTAGTTCATACCCAGTATAGATCCTCCCCTCTACATGTATACGAGTATGTAGTTCATACACAGTATAGATCCTCCCCTCTACATGTATAGGAGTATGTAGTTCATACCCAGTATAGATCCTCCCATCTACATGTTTACGAGTATATAGTTCATACCCAGTATAGATCCTCCCCTCTACATGTATAGGAGTATGTAGTTCATACCCAGTATATTTCCTCCCCTCTACATGTTTACGAGTATGTACTTCATACCCAGTATAGATCCTCCCCTCAACGTGTTTACGAGTATGTAGTTCATACCCAGTATAGATCCTCCCCTCTACATGTATAGGAGTATGTAGTTCATACCCAGTATAGATCCTCATCTCTACATGTATATAAGTATGTAGTTCATACCCAGTATAGATCCTCCCCTCTACATGTATACGAGTATGTAGTTTATACCAAGTATAGATCCTCCCCTCAACATGTTTACGAGTATGTAGTTCATACCCAGTATAGATCCTCCCCTCTACATGTATAGGAGTATGTAGTTCATACCCAGTATAGATCTTCCCCTCTACATGTATAGGAGTATGTAGTTCATACCCAGTATAGATCCTCCCCTCTACATGTATATAAGTATGTAGTTCATACCCAGTATAGATCCTCCCCTCTATATGTTTACGAGTATGTAGTTCATACCCAGTATAGATCCTCCCCTCAACATGTTTACGAGTATGTAGTTCATACCCAGTATAGATCCTCCCCTCTACATGTATAGGAGTATGTAGTTCATACCTAGTATAGATCCTCCCCTCTACATGTATAGGAGTATGTAGTTCATACCAAGTATAGATCCTCCCCTCTACATGTATATAAGTATGTAGTTAAGACCCAGTATAGATCCTCACCTCTACATGTTTACGCGTATGTAGTTCATATCCAGTATAGATCCTCCCCTCTACATGTATAGGAGTATGTAGTTCATACCCAGTATAGATCCTCCCCTCTACATGTATAGAAGTATGTAGTTCATACCCAGTATAGATCCTCATCTCTACATGTATATAAGTATGTAGTTCATACCCAGTATAGATCCTCCCCTCTACATGTTCATAAGTGTGTAGTTCAGACCCAGTATAGATCCTCACCTCTACATGTTTACGAGTATGTAGTTCATATCCAGTATAGATCCTCCCCTCTACATGTATAGGAGTATGTAGTTCATACCCAGTATAGATCCTCCCCTCTACATGTATAGAAGTATGTAGTTCATACCCAGTATAGATCCTCATCTCTACATGTATATAAGTATGTAGTTCATACCCAGTATAGATCCTCCCCTCTACATGTTCATAAGTGTGTAGTTCAGACCCAGTATAGATCCTCCCCTCTACATGTATAGAAGTAGGTAGTTCATACCCAGTATAGATCCTCCCCTCTACATGTATATAAGAATGTAGTTAAGACCCAGTATAGATCCTCCCCTCTACATGTATATAAGAATGTAGTTCATGCCTAGTATAGATCCTCCCCTCTACATGTATATAAGTATGTAGTTCATACCCAGTATAGATCCTCCCCTCTACATGTTTACGAGTATGTAGTTCATACCCAGTATAGATCCTCCCCTCTACTTGTATAGGAGTATGTAGTTCATACCCAGTATAGATCCTCCCCTCTACACGTATATAAGTATGTAGTTCATACCCAGTATAGATCCTCCCCTCTACATGTTCATAATTGTGTAGTTCAGACCCAGTATAGATCCTCCCCTCTACATGTATAGAAGTAGGTAGTTCATACCCAGTATAGATCCTTCCCTCTACATGTATATACGAATGTAGTTAAGACCCAGTATAGATCCTCCCCTCTACAGGAAAATAAGAATGTAGTTCATACCTAGTATAGATCCTCCCCTCTACATGTTTACGAGTATGTAGTTCATTCCCAGTATAGATCCTCCCCTCTACTTGTATAGGAGTATGTAGTTCATACCCAGTATAGATCCTCCCCTCTACATGTATATAAGTGTGTGGTTAATACCCAGTATAGATCCTCCCCTCTACATAGATAGGAGTATGTAGTTCATACCCAGTATATATCCTCATCTCTACATGTATATAAGTATGTAGTTCATACCCAGTATAGATCCTCCCCTCTACATGTTTACGAGTATGTAGTTCATACCCATTATAGATCCTCCCCTCTACATGTATAGGAGTATGTAGTTCATACCCAGTATAGATCCTCCCCTCTACATGTTTACGAGTATGTAGTTCATACCCAGTATAGATCCTCCCCTCTACATGTATATAAGTATGTAGTTCATACCCAGTATAGATCCTCATCTCTACATGTTTACGAGTATGTAGTTCATACCCAGTATAGATCCTCCCCTCTACATGTTTAGGAGTATGTAGTTCATACCCAGTATAGATCCTCCCCTCTACATGTGTAGGAGTATGTAGTTCATACCCAGTATAGATCCTCATCTCTACATGTATAGGAGTATGTAGTTTATACCCAGTATAGATCCTCCCCTCTACATGTATAGGAGTATGTAATTCATACCCAGTATAGATCCTCCCCTCTACATATATAGGAGTATGTAGTTCATACCCAGTAAAGATCCTCCCCTCTACATGTTTACGAGTATGTAGTTCATACCCAGTATAGATCCTCCCCTCTACATGTTTAGGAGTATGTAGTTCATACCCAGTAAAGATCCTCCCCTCTACATGTTTACGAGTATGTAGTTCATACCCAGTATAGACTCTCCCCTCTACATGTTTACGAGTATGTAGTTCATACCCAGTATAGATCCTCCCCTCTACATGTATATAAGTATGTAGTTCAAACCCAGTATAGATCCTCCCCTCTACATGTATATAAGTATGTAGTTCATACCCAGTATAGATCCTCATCTCTACATGTTTACGAGTATGTAGTTCATACCCAGTATAGATCCTCCCCTCTACATGTTTAGGAGTATGTAGTTCATACCCAGTATAGATCCTCCCCTCTACATGTGTAGGAGTATGTAGTTCATACCCAGTATAGATCCTCATCTCTACATGTATAGGAGTATGTAGTTTATACCCAGTATAGATCCTCCCCTCTACATGTATAGGAGTATGTAGTTCATACCCAGTATAGATCCTCCCCTCTACATGTTCATAAGTGTGTAGTTCAGACCCAGTATAGATCCTCCCCTCAACATGTATAGAAGTAGGTAGTTCATACCCAGTATATATCCTCCCCTCTACATGTATATAAGAATGTAGTTCATACCCAGTATAGATCCTCCCCTCTATATGTATATAAGAATGTAGTTCATACCTAGTATAGATCCTCCCCTCTACATGTATATAAGTATGTAGTTCATACCCAGTATAGATCCTCCCCTCTACATGTTTACGAGTATGTAGTTCATACCCAGTATAGATCCTCCCCTCTACATGTATAGGAGTATGTAGTTCATACCCAGTATAGATCCTCCCCTCTACATGTTTACGAGTATGTAGTTCATACCCAGTATAGATCCTACCCTCTACATGTATAGGAGTATGTAGTTCATACCCAGTATAGATAATCCCCTCTACATGTTTACGAGTATGTAGTTCATACCCAGTATAGATCCTCCCCTCAACATGTTTACGAGTATGTAGTTCATACCCAGTATAGATCCTCCCCTCTACATGTATAAGAGTATGTAGTTCATACCTAGTATAGATCCTCCCCTCTACATGTATAGGAGTATTTAGTTCATAACAAGTATAGATCCTCCCCTCTACATGTACACGAGTATGTAGTTCATAACCGGTATAGATCCTCCCCTCTACATGTATTTAAGCATGTAGTTCAAACCCAGTATAGATCCTCCCATCTACATGTATATAAGCATTTAGTTCATACCCAGTATAGATCCTCATCTCTACAAGTATAGGAGTATGTAGTTCAAACCCAGTATAGATCCTCCCCTCTACATGTATATAAGCATGTAGTTCATACCCAGTATAGATCCACATCTCTACATGTATATAAGTATGTAGTTCATACCCAGTATAGATCCTCCCCTCTACATGTTCATAAGTGTGTAGTTCAGACCAAGTATAGACCCTCCCCTCTACATGTATAGAAGTAGGTAGTTCATACCCAGTATAGATCCACATCTCTACATGTATATAAGTATGTAGTTCATACCCAGTATAGATCCTCCCCTCTACATGTTCATAAGTGTGTAGTTCAGACCAAGTATAGATCCTCCCCTCTACATGTATAGAAGTAGGTAGTTCATACCCAGTATAGATCCTCCCCTCTACATGTATATAAGAATGTAGTTAAGACCCAGTATAGATACTCCCCTCTACATGTATATAAGAATGTAGTTCATACCTAGTATAGATCCTCCCCTCTACATGTATAGGAGTATATAGTTCATACCCAGTATAGATCCTCCCCTCTACATGTTTACGAGTATGTAGTTCATACCCAGTATAGATCCTCCCCTCTACTTGTATAGGAGTATGTAGTTCATACCCAGTATAGATCCTCCCCTCTACATGTATATAAGTGCGTAGTTAATACCCAGTATAGATCCTCCCCTCTACATAGATAGGAGTATGTAGTTCATACCCAGTATAGATCCTCATCTCTACATGTATATAAGTATGTAGTTCATACCCAGTATAGATCGTCCCCTCTACATGTATAGGAGTATGTAGTTCATACCCTTTATAGATCCTCAACTCTACATGTATATAAGTATGTAGTTCATAAACAGTATAGATCCTCCCCTCTAAATGTATATAAGTATGTAGTTCATACCCAGTATAGATCCTCCCCTCTACATGTTTACGAGTATATAGTTCATACCCAGTATAGATCCTCCCCTCAACATGTTTACGAGTATGTAGTTCATACCCAGTATAGATCCTCCCCTCTACATGTATAGGAGTATGTAGTTTATACCTAGTATAGATCCTCCCCTCTACATGTATAGGAGTATTTAGTTCATACCAAGTATAGATCCTCCCCTCTACATGTACACGAGTATGTAGTTCATAACCGGTATAGATCCTCCCCTCTACATGTATATAAGCATGTAGTTCAAACCCAGTATAGATCCTCCCATCTACATGTATATAAGCATTTAGTTCATACCCAGTATAGATCCTCATCTCTACAAGTATAGGAGTATGTAGTTCAAACCCAGTATAGATCCTCCCCTCTACATGTATATAAGCATGTAGTTCATACCCAGTATAGATCCTCCCCTCTACATGTTTACGAGTATGTAGTTCATACCCAGTATAGATCAACATCTCTACATGTATATAAGTATGTAGTTCATACCCAGTATAGATCCTCCCCTCTACATGTATAGAAGTATGTAGTTCATACCCAGTATAGATCCTAATCTCTACATGTATATAAGTATGTAGTTCATACCCAGTATAGATCCTCCCCTCTACATGTTCATAAGTGTGTAGTTCAGACCCAGTATAGATCCTCCCCTCTACATGTATAGAAGTAGGTAGTTCATACCCAGTTTCGATCCTCCCCTCTACATGTATATAAGAATGTAGTTAAGACCCAGTATAGATCCTCCCCTCTACATGTATATAAGAATGTAGTTCATACCTAGTATAGATCCTCCCCTCTACATGTATAGGAGTATGTAGTTCATACCCAGTATAGATCCTCCCCTCTACTTGTATAGGAGTATGTAGTTCATACCCAGTATAGATCCTCCCCTCTACATGTATATAAGTGTGTAGTTAATACCCAGTATAGATCCTCCCCTCTACATAGATAGGAGTATGTAGTTCATACCCAGTATAGATCCTCATCTCTACATGTATATAAGTATGTAGTTCATACCCAGTATAGATCCTCCCCTCTACATGTTCATAAGTGTGTAGTTCAGACCAAGTATAGATCCTCCCCTCTACATGTATAGAAGTAGGTAGTTCATACCCAGTATAGATCCACATCTCTACATGTATATAAGTATGTAGTTCATACCCAGTATAGATCCTCCCCTCTACATGTTCATAAGTGTGTAGTTCAGACCAAGTATAGATCCTCCCTTCTACATGTATAGAAGTAGGTAGTTCATACCCAGTATAGATCCTCCCCTCTACATGTATATAAGAATGTAGTTAAGACCCAGTATAGATCCTCCCCTCTACATGTATATAAGAATGTAGTTCATACCTAGTATAGATCCTCCCCTCTACATGTATAGGAGTATGTAGTTCATACCCAGTATAGATCCTCCCCTCTACATGTTTACGAGTATGTAGTTCATACCCAGTATAGATCCTCCCCTCTACTTGTATAGGAGTATGTAGTTCATACCCAGTATAGATCCTCCCCTCTACATGTATATAAGTGTGTAGTTAATACCCAGTATAGATCCTCCCCTCTACATAGATAGGAGTATGTAGTTCATACCCAGTATAGATCCTCATCTCTACATGTATATAAGTATGTAGTTCATACCCAGTATAGATCCTCCCCTTTACATGTATATGAGTATGTAGTTCATAAACAGTATAGATCCTCCCCTCTAAATGTATATAAGTATGTAGTTCATACCCAGTATAGATCCTCCCCTCTACATGTTTACGAGTATATAGTTCATACCCAGTATAGATCCTCCCCTCAACATGTTTACGAGTCTGTAGTTCATACCCAGTATAGATCCTCCCCTCTACATGTATAGGAGTATGTAGTTTATACCTAGTATAGATCCTCCCCTCTACATGTATAGGAGTATGTAGTTCATACCCAGTATAGATCCTCATCTCTACAAGTATAGAAGTATGTAGTTCAAACCCATTATAGATCCTCCCCTCTGCATGTATATAAGTGTGTAGTTAATACCCAGTATAGATCCTCCCCTCTACTTGTATAGGAGTATGTAGTTCATACCCAGTATAGATCATCCCCTCTACATGTATATAAGTGTGTAGTTAATACCCAGTATAGATCCTCCCTCTACATAGATAGGAGTATGTAGTTCATACCCAGTATAGATCCTCATCTCTACATGTATATAAGTATGTAGTTCATACCCAGTATAGATCGTCACCTCTAACTGTATAGGAGTATGTAGTTCATACCCTTTATAGATCCTCATCTCTAAATGTATATAAGTATGTAGATCATATCCAGTATAGATCCTCCCCTTTACATGTATAGGAGTATGTATTTCATACCCAGTATAGATCCTCCCATCTACATGTATATAAGTATGTAGTTCATACCCAGTATAGATCCTCCCCTCTACATGTATAGGAATGTGTAGTTCATACCCAGTATAGATCCTCATCTCTACAAGTATAGAAGTATGTAGTTCAAACCCATTATAGATCCTCCCCTCTGCATGTATATAAGTGTGTAGTTAATACCCAGTATAGATCCTCCCCTCTACATGTATAGGAGTATGTAGTTCATACCCAGTATAGATCCTCATCTCTACATGTATATAAGTATGTAGTTCATACCCAGTATAGATCCTCCCCTCTACATGTATAGGAGTATGTAGTTCATACCCAGTATAGATCCTCCCCTCCACATGTATAGGAGTATATAGTTCATACCCAGTATAGATCCCCCCCTCTACATGTATATACGTATGTAGTTCATACCCAGTAAAGATCCTCCCCTCTACATGTTTACGAGTATGTACTTCATATCCAGTATAGATCCTCCCCTCTACATGTATAGGAGTATGTAGTTCATACCCAGTATAGATCCTCCCCTCTACATGTATAGGAGTATATAGTTCATACCCAGTATAGATCCTCCCCTCTACATGTATATACGTATGTAGTTCATACCCAGTAAAGATCCTCCCCTCTACATGTTTACGAGTATGTAGTTCATATCCAGTATAGATCCTCCCCTCTACATGTATAGGAGTATGTAGTTCATACCCAGTATAGATCCTCCCCTCTACATGTATATACGTATGTAGTTCATACCCAGTAAAGATCCTCCCCTCTACATGTTTACGAGTATGTAGTTCCTACCCAGTATAGATCCTCCCCTCTACATGTATATAAGTATGTAGTTCATACCCAGTATAGATCCTCCCCTCTACATGTTTACGAGTATGTAGTTCATACCCAGTATAGATCCTCCCCTCTACTTGTATATAAGTATGTAGTTCATACCCAGTATAGATCCTCCCCTCTACTTGTATATAAGTATGTAGTTCCTACCCAGTATAGATCCTCCCCTCTACATGTGTATAAGTGTGTAGTTCATACCCAGTTTAGATCCTCCCCTCTACATGTATATAATTTTGTAGTTCATACCCAGTATAGATCCTCCCCTCTACATGTTTACGAGTATGTAGTTCATACCCAGTATAGATCCTCCCCTCTACTTGTATAGGAGTATGTAGTTCATACCCAGTATAGATCCTCCCCTCTACATGTATATTAGTGTGTAGTTAATACCCAGTATAGATCCTCCCCTCTACATAGATAGGAGTATGTAGTTCATACCCAGTATAGATCCTCATCTCTACATGTATATAAGTATGTAGTTCATACCCAGTATAGATCGTCCCCTCTACATGTATAGGAGTATGTAGTTCATACCCTTTATAGATCCTCATCTCTAAATGTATATAAGTATGTAGTTCATACGCAGTATAGATCCTCCCCTTTACATGTATAGGAGTATGTATTTCATACCCAGTATGGATCCTCCCATCTACATGTATATAAGTATGTAGTTCATACCCAGTATAGATCCTCCCCTCTACATGTATAGGAGTATGTAGTTCATACCCAGTATAGATCCTCATCTCTACAAGTATAGAAGTATGTAGTTCAAACCCATTATTGATCCTAACCTCTACATGTATAGGAGTATGTAGTTCATACCCAGTATAGATCCTCCCCTCTACATGTCTATACGTATGTAGTTCATACCCAGTAAAGATCCTCCCCTCTACATGTTTACGAGTATGTAGTTCATATCCAGTATAGATCCTCCCCTCTACATGTATAGGAGTATGTAGTTCATACCCAGTTTAGATCCTCCCCTCTACATGTGTTTAAGTGTGTAGTTCATACCCAGTTTAGATCCTCCCCTCTACATGTATATAAGTATGTAGTTCATACCCAGTTTAGATCCTCCCCTCTACATGTGTATAAGTCTGTAGTTCATACCCAGTATAGATCCTCCCCTCTACATGTATATACGTATGTAGTTCATACCCAGTAAAGATCCTCCCCTCTACATGTATATACGTATGTAGTTCATAACCAGTATAGATCCTCCCCTCTACATTTTTACGAGTATGTAGTTCATACCCAGTATAGATCCTCCCCTCAACATGTTTACGAGTATGTAGTTCATACCCAGTATAGATCCTCCCCTCTACATGTATATACGTATGTAGTTCATACCCAGTAAAGATCCTCCCCTCTACATGTTTACGAGTATGTAGTTCATATCCAGTATAGATCCTCCCCTCTACATGTATAGGAGTATGTAGTTCATACCCAGTATAGATCCTCCCCTCTACATGTATATAAGTATGTAGTTCATACCCAGTTTAGATCCTCCCCTCTACATGTGTATAAGTGTGTAGTTCATACCCAGTTTAGATCCTCCCCTCTACATGTATATAAGTATGTAGTTCATACCCAGTTTAGATCCTCCCCTCTACATGTGTATAAGTCTGTAGTTCATACCCAGTATAGATCCTCCCCTCTACATGTATATACGTATGTAGTTCATACCCAGTAAAGATCCTCCCCTCTACATGTATATACGTATGTAGTTCATAACCAGTATAGATCCTCCCCTCTACATTTTTACGAGTATGTAGTTCATACCCAGTATAGATCCTCCCCTCAACATGTTTACGAGTATGTAGTTCCTACCCAGTATAGATCCTCCCCTCTACATGTGTATAAGTGTGTAGTTCATACCCAGTTTAGATCCTCCCCTCTACATGTATATAAGTATGTAGTTCATACCTAGTATAGATCCTCCCCTCTTCATGTATATAAGTATGTAGTTCATACCCAGTACAGATCCTCCCCTCTACATCTTTACGAGTATGTAGTTCATACCCAGTATATATATCCTCACCTCTACATGTTTACGAGTATGTAGTTCATATCCAGTATAGATCCTCCCCTCTACATGTATAGGAGTATGTAGTTCACACCCAGTATAGATCATCATCTCTACATGTATATAAGTATGTAGTTCATACCCAGTATAGATCCTCCCCTCTACATGTATACGAGTATGTTGTTCATACCCAGTATAGATCCTCCCCTCAACATGTTTACGAGTATGTAGTTCATACCAAGTATAGATCCCAACTCTACATGTATAGGAGTATGTAGTTCATACCCAGTATAGATCCTCATCTCTACATGTGTATAAGTATGTAGTTCATACCCAGTATAGATCCTCCCCTCTACATGTATATAAGTATGTAGTTCATACCCAGTATAGATCCTCCCCTCTACATGTATAGGAGTATGTAGTTCATACCCATTATAGATCCTCCCCTCTGCATGTATATAAGTGTGTAGTTAATACCCAGTATAGATCCTCCCCTCTACATGTATAGGAGTATGTAGTTCATACCCAGTATAGATCCTCATCTCTACATGTATATAAGTATGTAGTTCATACCCAGTATAGATCCTCCCCTCTACATGTATATACGTATGTAGTTCATACCCAGTAAAGATCCTCCCCTCTACATGTATATACGTATGTAGTTCATAACCAGTATAGATCCTCCCTCAACATGTTTACGAGTATGTAGTTCCTACCCAGTATAGATCCTCCCCTCTACATGTGTATAAGTGTGTAGTTCATACCCAGTTTAGATCCTCCCCTCTACATGTATATAAGTATGTAGTTCATACCTAGTATAGATCCTCCCCTCTTCATGTATATAAGTATGTAGTTCATACCCAGTACAGATCCTCCCCTCTACATCTTTACGAGTATGTAGTTCATACCCAGTATATATCCTCACCTCTACATGTTTACGAGTATGTAGTTCCTACCCAGTATAGATCCCCCCCTCTACATGTGTATAAGTGTGTAGTTCATACCCAGTTTAGATCCTCCCCTCTACATCTATATAAGTATGTAGTTCATACCTAGTATAGATCCTCCCCTCTTCATGTATATAAGTATGTAGTTCATACCCAGTAGAGATCCTCCCCTCTACATCTTTACGAGTATGTAGTTCATACCCAGTATATATATCCTCACCTCTACATGTTTACGAGTATGTAGTTCATACCAAGTAGAGATCCTCCCCTCAACATGTTTACGAGTATGTAGTTCATATCCAGTATAGATCCTCCCCTCTACATGTATAGGAGTATGTAGTTCATACCCAGTATAGATCCTCATCTCTACATGTATATAAGTATGTAGTTCATACCCAGTATAGATCCTCCCCTCTACATGTATACGAGTATGTTGTTCATACCCAGTATAGATCCTCCCCTCAACATGTTTACGAGTATGTAGTTCATACCAAGTATAGATCCCAACTCTACATGTATAGGAGTATGTAGTTCATACCCAGTATAGATCCTCATCTCTACATGTGTATAAGTATGTAGTTCATACCCAGTATAGATCCTCCCCTCTACATGTATATAAGTATGTAGTTCATACCCAGTATAGATCCTCCCCTCTACATGTATAGGAGTATGTAGTTCATACCCATTATAGATCCTCCCCTCTGCATGTATATAAGTGTGTAGTTAATACCCAGTATAGATCCTCCCCTCTACATGTATAGGAGTATGTAGTTCATACCCAGCATAGATCCTCATCTCTACATGTATATAAGTATGTAGTTCATACCCAGTATAGATCCTCCCCTCTACATGTATAGGAGTATATAGTTCATACCCAGTATAGATCCTCCCCTCTTCATGTTCACAAGTATGTAGTTCATACCCAGTAAAGATCCTCCCCTCTACATGTTTACGAGTATGTAGTTCATACCAAGTAGAGATCCTCCCCTCAACATGTTTACGATTATGTAGTTCATATCCAGTATAGATCCTCCCCTCTACATGTATAGGAGTATGTAGTTCATACCCAGTATAGATCCTCATCTCTACATGTATATAAGTATGTAGTTCATACCCAGTATAGATCCTCCCCTCTACATGTATACGAGTATGTTGTTCATACCCAGTATAGATCCTCCCCTCAACATGTTTACGAGTATGTAGTTCATACCAAGTATAGATCCCAACTCTACATGTATAGGAGTATGTAGTTCATACCCAGTATAGATCCTCATCTCTACATGTGTATAAGTATGTAGTTCATACCCAGTATAGATCCTCCCCTCTACATGTATATAAGTATGTAGTTCATACCCAGTATAGATCCTCCCCTCTACATGTATAGGAGTATGTAGTTCATACCCATTATAGATCCTCCCCTCTGCATGTATATAAGTGTGTAGTTAATACCCAGTATAGATCCTCCCCTCTACATGTATAGGAGTATGTAGTTCATACCCAGCATA
Source organism: Gibbula magus (assembly GCA_936450465.1). NCBI lineage: Eukaryota > Metazoa > Mollusca > Gastropoda > Trochida > Trochidae > Gibbula > Gibbula magus. The sequence goes on from OW388295.1 coordinate 49,235,507, forward strand.
GATCCTCATCTCTACATGTATATAAGTATGTAGTTCATACCCAGTATAGATCCTCCCCTCTACATGTATAGGAGTACATAGTTCATACCCAGTATAGATCCTCCCCTCTTCATGTTCACAAGTATGTAGTTCATACCCAGTATAGATCATCCCCTCTACTTGTGTTGGAGTATGTAGTTCATACCCAGTATAGATTCTCCCCTCTACATGTTTACGAGTATGTAGTTCATACCCAGTATAGATCCTCCCCTCTACATGTATAGGAGTATGTAGTTCATACCCAGTATAGATCCTCCCCTCAACATGTTTACGAGTATGTAGTTCATAACCAGTATAGATCCTCCCCTCTACATTTTTATGAGTATGTAGTTCACACCCAGTATAGATCCTCCCCTCAACATGTTTACGAGTATGTAGTTCATACCCAGTATAGATCCTCACCTCTACATGTATAGGAGTATGTAGTTCATACCAAGTATAGATCCTCCCCTCAACATGTTTACGAGTATGTAGTTCATACCCAGTATAGATTCTCCCCTCTACATGTTTACGAGTATGTAGTTCATACCCAGTATAGATCCTCCCCTCTACATGTATAGGAGTATGTAGTTCACACCCAGTATAGATCCTCCCCTCAACATGTTTACGAGTATGTAGTTCATACCCAGTATAGATCCTCACCTCTACATGTATAGGAGTATGTAGTTCATACCCAGTATAGATCCTCCCCTCAACATGTTTACGAGTATGAAGTTCCTACCCAGTATAGATCCTCCCCTCTACATGTGTATAAGTGTGTAGTTCATACCCAGTTTAGATCCTCCCCTCTACATGTATATAAGTATGTAGTTCATACCTAGTATAGATCCTCCCCTCTTCATGTATATAAGTATGTAGTTCATACCCAGTACAGATCCTCCCCTCTACATCTTTACGAGTATGTAGTTCATACTCAGTATATATATCCTCACCTCTACATGTTTACGAGTATGTAGTTCATACCAAGTAGAGATCCTCCCCTCAACATGTTTACGAGTATGTAGTTCATATCCAGTATAGATCCTCCCCTCTACATGTATAGGAGTATGTAGTTCATACCCAGTATAGATCATCATCTCTACATGTATATAAGTATGTAGTTCATACCCAGTATAGATCCTCCCCTCTACATGTATACGAGTATGTTGTTCATACCCAGTATAGATCCTCCCCTCAACTTGTTTACGAGTATGTAGTTCATACCAAGTATAGATCCCAACTCTACATGTATAAGAGTATGTAGTTCATACCCAGTATAGATCCTCATCTCTACATGTGTATAAGTATGTAGTTCATACCCAGTATAGATCCTCCCCTCTACATGTATATAAGTATGTAGTTCATACCCAGTATATATCCTCCCCTCTACATGTATAGGAGTATGTAGTTCATACCCATTATAGATCCTCCCCTCTGCATGTATATAAGTGTGTAGTTAATACCCAGTATAGATCCTCCCCTCTCCATGTATAGGAGTATGTAGTTCATACCCAGTATAGATCCTCATCTCTACATGTACATAAGTATGTAGTTCATACCCAGTTTAGATCTTCCCCTCTACATGTGTATAAGTGTGTAGTTCATACCCAGTATAGATCCTCCCCTCTACATGTATATACGTATGTAGTTCATACCCAGTAAAGATCCTCCCCTCTACATGTATATACGTATGTAGTTCATAACCAGTATAGATCCTCCCCTCTACATTTTTACGAGTATGTAGTTCATACCCAGTATAGATCCTCCCCTCAACATGTTTACGAGTATGTAGTTCGTACCCAGTATAGATCCTCCCCTCTACATGTATATAAGTATGTAGTTCATACCCAGTATAGATCCTCCCCTCTACATGTGCATAAGTGTGTAGTTCATACCCAGTTTAGATCCTCCCCTCTACATGTATATAAGTATGTAGTTCATACCTAGTATAGATCCTCCCCTCTTCATGTATATAAGTATGTAGTTCATACCCAGTACAGATCCTCCCCTCTACATCTTTACGAGTATGTAGTTCATACCCAGTATATATATCCTCACCTCTACATGTTTACGAGTATGTAGTTCATACCAAGTAGAGATCCTCCCCTCAACATGTTTACGAGTATGTAGTTCATATCCAGTATAGATCCTCCCCTCTACATGTATAGGAGTATGTAGTTCATACCCAGTATAGATCCTCATCTCTACATGTATATAAGTATACATGTAGTTCATACCCAGTATAGATCCTCCCCTCTACATGTATACGAGTATGTTGTTCATACCCAGTATAGATCCTCCCCTCAACATGTTTACGAGTATGTAGTTCATACCAAGTATAGATCCCAACTCTACATGTATAGGAGTATGTAGTTCATACCCAGTATAGATCCTCATCTCTACATGTGTATAAGTATGTAGTTCATACCCAGTATAGATCCTCCCCTCTACATGTATATAAGTATGTAGTTCATACCCAGTATAGATCCTCCCCTCTACATGTATAGGAGTATGTAGTTCATACCCATTATAGATCCTCCCCTCTGCATGTATATAAGTGTGTAGTTAATACCCAGTATAGATCCTCCCCTCTACATGTATAGGAGTATGTAGTTCATACCCAGTATATATCCTCATCTCTACATGTATATAAGTATGTAGTTCATACCCAGTATAGATCCTCCCCTCTACATGTATAGGAGTATATAGTTCATACCCAGTATAGATCCTCCCCTCTTCATGTTTACAAGTATGTAGTTCATACCCAGTAAAGATCCTCCCCTCTACATGTTTACGAGTATGTAGTTCATACCCAGTATAGATCATCCCCTCTACTTGTGTAGGAGTATGTAGTTCATACCCAGTATAGATTCTCCCCTCTACATGTTTACGAGTATGTAGTTCATACCCAGTATAGATCCTCCCCTCTACATGTATAGGAGTATGTAGTTCATACCCAGTATAGATCCTCCCCTCTACATGTATAGGAGTATATAGTTCATACCCAATATAGATCCTCCCCTCTACATGTATATACGTATGTAGTTCATACCCAGTATAGATCCTCCCCTCAACATGTTTACGAGTATGTAGTTCATAACCAGTATAGATCCTCCCCTCTACATTTTTATGAGTATGTAGTTCACACCCAGTATAGATCCTCCCCTCAACATGTTTACGAGTATGTAGTTCATACCCAGTATAGATCCTCACCTCTACATGTATAGGAGTATGTAGTTCATACCAAGTATAGATCCTCATCTCTACATGTATATAAGTATGTAGTTCATACCCAGTATAGATCCTCCTCTCTACATGTATACGAGTATGTAGTTCATACCCAGTATAGATCCTCCCCTCTACATGTATAGAAGTATGTAGTTCATACCCAGTATAGATCCTCATCTCTACATGTCTATAAGTATGTAGTTCATACCCAATATTGATCCTCCCCTCTACAAGTTCATAAGTGTGTAGTTCAGACCCAGTATAGATCCTCCCCTCTACATGTATAGAAGTAGGTAGTTCATACCCAGTATATATCCTCCCCTCTACATGTATATAAGAATGTAGTTAAGACCCAGTATAGATCCTCCCCTCTACATGTATATAAGAATGTAGTTCATACCTAGTATAGATCCTCCCCTCTACATGTATATAAGTATGTAGTTCATACCCAGTATAGATCCTCCCCTCTACATGTTTACGAGTATGTAGTTCATACCCAGTATAGATCCTCCCCTCTACTTGTATAGGAGTATGTAGTTCATACCCAGTATAGATCCTCCCCTCTACATGTATATAAGTGTGTAGTTAATACCCAGTATAGATCCTCCCCTCTACATAGATAGGAGTATGTAGTTCATACCCAGTATAGATCCTCATCTCTACATGTATATAAGTATGTAGTTCATACCCAGTATAGATCGTCCCCTCTACATGTATAGGAGTATGTAGGGCCTGACTTTAGAATCCCTCACCATATAAGGGCTCGCTTTTTTGTTCTTTATTATTTATGTTCTAGAATATTATTTTACCTATCGGACATGCGCAGACGTTGTTTTCCCGTCGAGGCGATGACGCCATGTTTGTTGACAAAAACGGAAGATCGGTCGCTGCTGTACTGACCCCATTAGCCCTTAGGATACCAATCAACCCTACGTTCAGCACATGATATATCAATTCATAAGTTTAGGGCTAGTGCTGGTTTCCTAAAATGGAATGTAAAGAAAACGTTGGATTTTTTTGTTTGTGTACCGTACTGCAGTAGGCCAAAACATCGGGCTTTCCCCGTCTGTCGCACTTGAAATTTAGTAATTGTAGTCTAGGCCCTTAGTTAACCCTTGGACACATTCCGATAATTTCATTTAACCCTTGGATACAGATGATTTAATTTAATTTAACCCTTAGATAATGTTTGATGATGTTATTTAACCCTTAGATCCCTCGAGATCATTATATAATAACATTAGTGATTAGCCTAGTTTTTTTATGCAAGAACTTCGGGCACTTTAAATTTAATATATATGTAAGAAAAACATTGTCCGAATTTTCTTCGATACCGAACCGTGATAATCCGATTTCCATTTGGGATCGAAATGAATTTCCAGGAACATTTTATGGACGCTTTAATCCACAGCAGTTAGTTCCCTTGAATCAACTGCTTGAACTGAAATCTCGTTCGGTGTCTCGTTTTTTTGGCCTCCATTGGACATTGTCATGCAACTTGGCGTTGCAAAAGTAATGCAAATTCATAATAACATTGAATCCAAGCATTCTGTGACAGTCGTCAGTTAAGTATTATTTCGACTACATTTTAACCCTTAGGTACACCTTAAGTTTATAATTCTTATCCTTTTGACGAACTGACGAAATTTAGGACATTTTAAAATTTCTTAAAACACTTCTGGGATGTCTTTCTTACAGATAATTATTTTCGGGTAGTGAATCGTATCAAATTGATGTCCAAAACTTATATTATTCACAATCAAAAATGGAATTGGCATTTGGTGATATCATGTGCATGGACATCACATGTAGAATTTACACAATTCATAAAACTTCAACAGTGGACGCTGTGACACGATCACTCCCTTTGAACATTTATTGATATCCCGTTGTAATAATTATTGTAATTTCTCCTTCGCTGAAAAGCAAACAAGATCGCCGTTGGTTATAAATATAGGGCCTAACATAAAGTCTGTCAAACATCCATACAGTAATCTATGATCTACAACAAAAAATACATGTTTTAGATCAGCCTACGCAAACGTGGATCTTACCGTCAGGCCAGCGACATTCCCAAGTCTATTCCTTATTTGGAAAATTCCACACGTGAGATTGAATTGACCAATCAGTGAGAAGCTACGTCATTGGGATTTCCTTTCAATCTACAGATGATTTGAAAGATGTTTTAGAGTAAAACAAAAATTTGTGTTTAAAACTCTCGTCTTTTAGACGAAGTTTTAAATGAAACTTTTGTCGATAAACACGAAAATGACCTCTTTTTTGGTCTAAAATGTCTCCTACCGGAGATCAGCCGGCTGTCGCGCGCTTCTCTATATATATACATGCTCGCTTCGCGAGCAGTTTACTGCGTAGCAGTAAACTGTTCCTACAAGTGCTTACACGTTCTCTCGCGTAGCGAGCACGCGCCTTCGGCGCGTGCTCATCCCGGTGAGGGATACTAAAGGTGATCCGTATGTAGTTCATACCCTTTATAGATCCTCATCTCTAAATGTATATAAGTATATAGTTCATACCCAGTATAGATCCTCCCCTTTACATGTATAGGAGTATGTATTTCATACCCAGTATAGATCCTCCCATCTACATGTATATAAGTATGTAGTTCATACCCAGTATAGATCCTCCCCTCTACATGTATAGGAGTATGTAGTTCATACCCAGTATAGATCCTCATCTCTACAAGTATAGAAGTATGTAGTTCAAACCCATTATAGATCCTCCCCTCTGCATGTATATAAGTGTGTAGTTAATACCCAGTATAGATCCTCCCCTCTACATGTATAGGAGTATGTAGTTCATACCCAGTATAGATCCTCCCCTCTACATGTATAGGAGTATATAGTTCATACCCAGTATAGATCCTCCCCTCTACATGTATATATATATGTAGTTCATACCCAGTAAAGATCCTCCGCTCTACATGTTTACGAGTATGTAGTTCATATCCAGTATAGATCCTCCCCTCTACATGTATAGGAGTATGTAGTTCATACCCAGTATAGATCCTCTTCTCTACATGTATATAAGTATGTAGTTCATACCCAGTTTAGATCCTCCCCTCTACATGTATATAAGTATGTAGTTCATAACCAGTATAGATCCTCCCCTCTACATTTTTACGAGTATGTAGTTCATACCCAGTATAGATCCTCCCCTCTACATGTATAGGAGTATATAGTTCATACCCAGTATAGATCCTCCCCTCTACATGTATATACGTATGTAGTTCATACCCAGTATAGATCCTCCGCTCTACATGTTTACGAGTATGTAGTTCATATCCAGTATAGATCCTCCCCTCTACATGTATAGGAGTATGTAGTTCATACCCAGTATAGATCCTCTTCTCTACATGTATATAAGTATGTAGTTCATACCCAGTTTAGATCCTCCCCTCTACATGTATATAAGTATGTAGTTCATAACCAGTATAGATCCTCCCCTCTACATTTTTACGAGTATGTAGTTCATACCCAGTATAGATCCTCCCCTCTACATGTATAGGAGTATATAGTTCATACCCAGTATAGATCCTCCCCTCTACATGTATATACGTATGTAGTTCATATCCAGTATAGATCCTCCCCTCTACACGTATAGGAGTATGTAGTTCATACCCAGTATAGATCCTCCCCTCTACATGTATATACGTATGTAGTTCATATCCAGTATAGATCCTCCCCTCTACATGTATAGGAGTGTGTAGTTCATACCCAGTATAGATCCTCATCTCTACATGTATATAAGTGTGTAGTTAATACCCAGTATAGATCCTCCCCTCTACATGTATAGGAGTATGTAGTTCATACCCAGTATAGATCCTCTTCTCTACATGTATATAAGTATGTAGTTCATACCAAGTATAGATCCTCCCCTCTACATGTATATAAGTATGTAGTTCATACCCAGTTTAGATCCTCCCCTCTACATGTATATAAGTATGTAGTTCATAACCAGTATAGATCCTCCCCTCTACATTTTTACGAGTATGTAGTTCATACCCAGTATAGATCCTCCCCTCTACATGTATAGGAGTATATAGTTCATACCCAGTATAGATCCTCCCCTCTACATGTATATATATATGTAGTTCATACCCAGTAAAGATCCTCCGCTCTACATGTTTACGAGTATGTAGTTCATATCCAGTATAGATCCTCCCCTCTACATGTATAGGAGTATGTAGTTCATACCAAGTATAGATCCTCCCCTCTACATGTATATAAGTATGTAGTTCATAACCAGTATAGATCCTCTTCTCTACATGTATAGGAGTATGTAGTTCAAACCCAGTATAGATCCTCCCCTCTACATGTATATAAGTGTGTAGTTCATACCCAGTATAGATCCTCCCTTCTACATGTATAGGAGTGTGTAGTTCATACCCAGTATAGATCCTCTTCTCTACATGTATATAAGTGTGTAGTTCATACCCAGTATAGATCCTCCCCTCTACATGTATATAAGTGTGTAGTTCATATCCAGTATAGATCCTCCCCTCTACATGTATAGGAGTATGTAGTTCATACCCAGTATAGATCCTCTTCTCTACATGTATATAAGTATGTAGTTCATACCAAGTATAGATCCTCCCCTCTACATGTATAGGAGTATGTAGTTCATACCCAGTATAGATCCTCATCTCTACATGTATATAAGTATGTAGTTCATAACCAGTATAGATCCTCTTCTCTACATGTATAGGAGTATGTAGTTCAAACCCAGTATAGATCCTCCCCTCTACATGTATATCAGTGTGTAGTTCATACCCAGTATAGATCCTCCCCTCTACATGTATATAAGTGTGTAGTTCATATCCAGTATAGATCCTCCCCTCTACATGTATAGGAGTATGTAGTTCATACCCAGTATAGATCCTCTTCTCTACATGTATATAAGTATGTAGTTCATACCAAGTATAGATCCTCCCCTCTACATGTATATAAGTAGGTAGTTCATACCCAGTATAGATCCTCCCCTCTACATGTATATAAGTATGTAGATCATACCCAGTATAGATCCTCCCCTCTACATGTATAGGAGTATATAGTTCATACCCAGTATAGATCCTCCCCTCTACATGTATATACGTATGTAGTTCATACCCAGTAAAGATCCTCCCCTCTACATGTATATATATATGTAGTTCATACCCAGTAAAGATCCTCCGCTCTACATGTTTACGAGTATGTAGTTCATACCCAGTATAGATCCTCCCCTCTACATGTATAGGAGTATATAGTTCATACCCAGTATAGATCCTCCCCTCTACATGTATATAAGTATGTAGTTCATAACCAGTATAGATCCTCTTCTCTACATGTATAGGAGTATGTAGTTCAAACCCAGTATAGATCCTCCCCTCTACATGTATATAAGTGTGTAGTTCATACCCAGTATAGATCCTCCCCTCTACATGTATATAAGTGTGTAGTTCATATCCAGTATAGATCCTCCCCTCTACATGTATAGGAGTATGTAGTTCATACCCAGTATAGATCCTCCCCTCTACATGTATATACGTATGTAGTTCATACCCAGTATAGATCCTCCCCTCTACATGTATATAAGTAGGTAGTTCATACCCAGTATAGATCCTCCCCTCTACATGTATATAAGTATGTAGTTCATACCCAGTATAGATCCTCCCCTCTACATGTATAGGAGTATATAGTTCATACCCAGTATAGATCCTCCCCTCTACATGTATATACGTATGTAGTTCATACCCAGTAAAGATCCTCCCCTCTACATGTATATATATATGTAGTTCATACCCAGTAAAGATCCTCCGCTCTACATGTTTACGAGTATGTAGTTCATACCCAGTATAGATCCTCCCCTCTACATGTATAGGAGTATATAGTTCATACCCAGTATAGATCCTCCCCTCTACATGTATATAAGTATGTAGTTCATAACCAGTATAGATCCTCTTCTCTACATGTATAGGAGTATGTAGTTCAAACCCAGTATAGATCCTCCCCTCTACATGTATATAAGTGTGTAGTTCATACCCAGTATAGATCCTCCCCTCTACATGTATATAAGTGTGTAGTTCATATCCAGTATAGATCCTCCCCTCTACATGTATAGGAGTATGTAGTTCATACCCAGTATAGATCCTCCCCTCTACATGTATATACTATGTAGTTCATACCCAGTATAGATCCTCCCCTCTACATGTTTACGAGTATGTAGTTCATATCCAGTATAGATCCTCCCCTCTACATGTATAGGAGTATGTAGTTCATACCCAGTATAGATCCTCTTCTCTACATGTATATAAGTATGTAGTTCATACCCAGTTTAGATCCTCCCCTCTACATGTATATAAGTATGTAGTTCATAACCAGTATAGATCCTCCCCTCTACATTTTTACGAGTATGTAGTTCATACCCAGTATAGATCCTCCCCTCTACATGTATAGGAGTATATAGTTCATACCCAGTATAGATCCTCCCCTCTACATGTATATACGTATGTAGTTCATATCCAGTATAGATCCTCCCCTCTACACGTATAGGAGTATGTAGTTCATACCCAGTATAGATCCTCCCCTCTACATGTATATACGTATGTAGTTCATATCCAGTATAGATCCTCCCCTCTACATGTATAGGAGTGTGTAGTTCATACCCAGTATAGATCCTCATCTCTACATGTATATAAGTGTGTAGTTAATACCCAGTATAGATCCTCCCCTCTACATGTATAGGAGTATGTAGTTCATACCCGGTATAGATCCTCTTCTCTACATGTATATAAGTATGTAGTTCATACCAAGTATAGATCCTCCCCTCTACATGTATATAAGTATGTAGTTCATACCCAGTTTAGATCCTCCCCTCTACATGTATATAAGTATGTAGTTCATAACCAGTATAGATCCTCCCCTCTACATTTTTACGAGTATGTAGTTCATACCCAGTATAGATCCTCCCCTCTACATGTATAGGAGTATATAGTTCATACCCAGTATAGATCCTCCCCTCTACATGTATATATATATGTAGTTCATACCCAGTAAAGATCCTCCGCTCTACATGTTTACGAGTATGTAGTTCATATCCAGTATAGATCCTCCCCTCTACATGTATAGGAGTATGTAGTTCATACCCAGTATAGATCCTCTTCTCTACATGTATAGGAGTATGTAGTTCATACCAAGTATAGATCCTCCCCTCTACATGTATAGGAGTATGTAGTTCATACCCAGTATAGATCCTCTTCTCTACATGTATATAAGTGTGTAGTTCATACCAAGTATAGATCCTCCCCTCTACATGTATATAAGTATGTAGTTCATAACCAGTATAGATCCTCTTCTCTACATGTATAGGAGTATGTAGTTCAAACCCAGTATAGATCCTCCCCTCTCCATGTATATAAGTGTGTAGTTCATACCCAGTATAGATCCTCTCTTCTACATGTATAGGAGTGTGTAGTTCATACCCAGTATAGATCCTCCCCTCTACATGTATATAAGTGTGTAGTTCATACCCAGTATAGATCCTCCCCTCTACATGTATATAAGTGTGTAGTTCATATCCAGTATAGATCCTCCCCTCTACATGTATAGGAGTATGTAGTTCATACCCAGTATAGATCCTCTTCTCTACATGTATATAAGTATGTAGTTCATACCAAGTATAGATCCTCCCCTCTACATGTATAGGAGTATGTAGTTCATACCCAGTATAGATCCTCATCTCTACATGTATATAAGTATGTAGTTCATAACCAGTATAGATCCTCTTCTCTACATGTATAGGAGTATGTAGTTCAAACCCAGTATAGATCCTCCCCTCTACATGTATATAAGTGTGTAGTTCATACCCAGTATAGATCCTCCCCTCTACATGTATATAAGTGTGTAGTTCATACCCAGTATAGATCCTCCCCTCTACATGTATATAAGTGTGTAGTTCATATCCAGTATAGATCCTCCCCTCTACATGTATAGGAGTATGTAGTTCATACCCAGTATAGATCCTCCCCTCTACATGTATATACTATGTAGTTCATACCCAGTATAGATCCTCCCCTCTACATGTTTACGAGTAAGTAGTTCATATCCAGTATAGATCCTCCCCTCTACATGTATAGGAGTATGTAGTTCATACCCAGTATAGATCCTCTTCTCTACATGTATATAAGTATGTAGTTCATACCCAGTTTAGATCCTCCCCTCTACATGTATATAAGTATGTAGTTCATAACCAGTATAGATCCTCCCCTCTACATTTTTACGAGTATGTAGTTCATACCCAGTATAGATCCTCCCCTCTACATGTATAGGAGTATATAGTTCATACCCAGTATAGATCCTCCCCTCTACATGTATATACGTATGTAGTTCATATCCAGTATAGATCCTCCCCTCTACACGTATAGGAGTATGTAGTTCATACCCAGTATAGATCCTCCCCTCTACATGTATATACGTATGTAGTTCATATCCAGTATAGATCCTCCCCTCTACATGTATAGGAGTGTGTAGTTCATACCCAGTATAGATCCTCATCTCTACATGTATATAAGTGTGTAGTTAATACCCAGTATAGATCCTCCCCTCTACATGTATAGGAGTATGTAGTTCATACCCGGTATAGATCCTCTTCTCTACATGTATATAAGTATGTAGTTCATACCAAGTATAGATCCTCCCCTCTACATGTATATAAGTATGTAGTTCATACCCAGTTTAGATCCTCCCCTCTACATGTATATAAGTATGTAGTTCATAACCAGTATAGATCCTCCCCTCTACATTTTTACGAGTATGTAGTTCATACCCAGTATAGATCCTCCCCTCTACATGTATAGGAGTATATAGTTCATACCCAGTATAGATCCTCCCCTCTACATGTATATATATATGTAGTTCATACCCAGTAAAGATCCTCCGCTCTACATGTTTACGAGTATGTAGTTCATATCCAGTATAGATCCTCCCCTCTACATGTATAGGAGTATGTAGTTCATACCCAGTATAGATCCTCTTCTCTACATGTATAGGAGTATGTAGTTCATACCAAGTATAGATCCTCCCCTCTACATGTATAGGAGTATGTAGTTCATACCCAGTATAGATCCTCTTCTCTACATGTATATAAGTATGTAGTTCATACCAAGTATAGATCCTCCCCTCTACATGTATATAAGTATGTAGTTCATAACCAGTATAGATCCTCTTCTCTACATGTATAGGAGTATGTAGTTCAAACCCAGTATAGATCCTCCCCTCTCCATGTATATAAGTGTGTAGTTCATACCCAGTATAGATCCTCCCTTCTACATGTATAGGAGTGTGTAGTTCATACCCAGTATAGATCCTCCCCTCTACATGTATATAAGTGTGTAGTTCATACCCAGTATAGATCCTCCCCTCTACATGTATATAAGTGTGTAGTTCATATCCAGTATAGATCCTCCCCTCTACATGTATAGGAGTATGTAGTTCATACCCAGTATAGATCCTCTTCTCTACATGTATATAAGTATGTAGTTCATACCAAGTATAGATCCTCCCCTCTACATGTATAGGAGTATGTAGTTCATACCCAGTATAGATCCTCATCTCTACATGTATATAAGTATGTAGTTCATAACCAGTATAGATCCTCTTCTCTACATGTATAGGAGTATGTAGTTCAAACCCAGTATAGATCCTCCCCTCTACATGTATATAAGTGTGTAGTTCATACCCAGTATAGATCCTCCCCTCTACATGTATATAAGTGTGTAGTTCATATCCAGTATAGATCCTCCCCTCTACATGTATAGGAGTATGTAGTTCATACCCAGTATAGATCCTCTTCTCTACATGTATATAAGTATGTTGTTTATACCAAGTATAGATCCTCCCCTCTACATGTATATAAGTAGGTAGTTCATACCCAGTATAGATCCTCCCCTCTACATGTATATAAGTATGTAGTTCATACCCAGTATAGATCCTCCCCTCTACATGTATAGGAGTATATAGTTCATACCCAGTATAGATCCTCCCCTCTACATGTATATACGTATGTAGTTCATACCCAGTAAAGATCCTCCCCTCTACATGTATATATATATATGTAGTTCATACCCAGTAAAGATCCTCCGCTCTACATGTTTACGAGTATGTAGTTCATACCCAGTATAGATCCTCCCCTCTACATGTATAGGAGTATATAGTTCATACCCAGTATAGATCCTCCCCTCTACATGTATATAAGTATGTAGTTCATAACCAGTATAGATCCTCTTCTCTACATGTATAGGAGTATGTAGTTCAAACCCAGTATAGATCCTCCCCTCTACATGTATATAAGTGTGTAGTTCATACCCAGTATAGATCCTCCCCTCTACATGTATATAAGTGTGTAGTTCATATCCAGTATAGATCCTCCCCTCTACATGTATAGGAGTATGTAGTTCATACCCAGTATAGATCCTCTTCTCTACATGTATATAAGTATGTAGTTCATACCAAGTATAGATCCTCCCCTCTACATGTATATAAGTAGGTAGTTCATACCCAGTATAGATCCTCCCCTCTACATGTATATAAGTATGTAGTTCATACCCAGTATAGATCCTCCCCTCTACATGTATAGGAGTATATAGTTCATACCCAGTATAGATCCTCCCCTCTACATGTATAGGAGTATGTAGTTCATACCAAGTATAGATCCTCCCCTCTACATGTATATAAGCATGTAGTTCATACCCAGTATAGATCCTCTTCTCTACATGTATAGGAGTATGTAGTTCATACCCAGTATAGATCCTCATCTCTACATGTATATAAGTATGTAGTTCATAACCAGTATAGATCCTCTTCTCTACATGTATAGGAGTATGTAGTTCATACCCAGTATAGATCCTCCCCTCTACATGTATAGGAGTATATAGTTCATACCCAGTATAGATCCTCCCCTCTACATGTATATACGTATGTAGTTCATACCCAGTAAAGATCCTCCGCTCTACATGTTTACGAGTATGTAGTTCATATCCAGTATAGATCCTCCCCTCTACATGTATAGGAGTATGTAGTTCATACCCAGTATAGATCCTCTTCTCTACATGTATATAAGTATGTAGTTCATACCAAGTATAGATCCTCCCCTCTACATGTATATAAGTATGTAGTTCATACCCAGTATAGATCCTCTTCTCTACATGTATATAAGTGTGTAGTTCATACCCAGTTTAGATCCTCCCCTCTACATGTTTATAAGTATGTAGTTCATAACCAGTATAGATCCTCCCCTCTACATTTTTACGAGTATGTAGTTCATACCCAGTATATATCCTCCCCTCAACATGTTTACGAGTATGTAGTTCCTACCCAGTATAGATCCTCCCCTCTACATGTGTATAAGTGTGTAGTTCATACCCAGTTTAGATCCTCCCCTCTACATGTATATAAGTATGTAGTTCATACCCAGTATAGATCCTCCCCTCTACATGTTTACGAGTATGTAGTTCATACCCAGTATAGATCCTCCCCTCTACTTGTATAGGAGTATGTAGTTCATACCCAGTATAGATCCTCCCCTCTACATGTATATAAGTGTGTAGTTAATACCCAGTATAGATCCTCCCCTCTACATGTATAGGAGTATGTAGTTCATACCCAGTATAGATCCTCATCTCTACAATTATAGAAGTATGTAGTTCAAACCCATTATAGATCCTCCCCTCTGCATGTATATAAGTGTGTAGTTAATACCCAGTATAGATCCTCCCCTCTACATGTATAGGAGTATGTAGTTCATACCCAGTATAGATCATCCCCTCTACATGTATAGGAGTATATAGTTCATACCCAGTATAGATCCTCCCCTCTACATGTATATACGTATGTAGTTCATACCCAGTAAAGATCCTCCCCTCTACATGTTTACGAGTATGTAGTTCTTACCCAGTATAGATCCTCTTCTCTACATGTATATAAGTGTGTAGTTCATACCCAGTTTAGATCCTCCCCTCTACATGTATATAATTATGTAGTTCATAACCAGTATAGATCCTCCCCTCTACATTTTTACGAGTATGTAGTTCATACCCTGTATAGATCCTCCCCTCAACATGTTTACGAGTATGTAGTTCATACCCAGTATAGATCCTCCCCTCTACATGTGTATAAGTGTGTAGTTCATACCCAGTTTAGATCCTCCCCTCTACATGTATATAAGTATGTAGTTCATACCCAGTATAGATCCTCACCTCTACATGTTTACGAGTATGTAGTTCATACACAGTATAGATCCTCCCCTCTACTTGTATAGGAGTATGTAGTTCATACCCAGTATAGATCCTCCCCTCTACATGTATATAAGTGTGTAGTTAATACCCAATATAGATCCTCCCCTCTACATAGATAGGAGTATGTAGTTCATACCCAGTATAGATCCTCATCTCTACATGTATATAAGTATGTAGTTCATACCCAGTATAGATCGTCCCCTCTACATGTATAGGAGTATGTAGTTCATACCCTTTATAGATCCTCATCTCTACATGTATATAAGTGTGTAGTTAATACCCAGTATAGATCCTCCCCTCTACATAGATAGGAGTATGTAGTTCATACCCAGTATAGATCCTCATCTCTACATGTATATAAGTATGTAGTTCATACCCTTTATAGATCCTCATCTCTACATGTATATAAGTGTGTAGTTAATACCCAGTATAGATCCTCCCCTCTACCTAGATAGGAGTATGTAGTTCATACCCAGTATAGATCCTCCCCTCTACATGTATATAAGTGTGTAGTTAATACCCAGTAAAGATCCTCCCCTCTACATAGATAGGAGTATGTAGTTCATACCCAGTATAGATCCTCATCTCTACATGTATATAAGTATGTAGTTCATACCCAGTATAGATCGTAACCTCTACATGTATATAAGTATGTAGTTCATACCCAGTATAGATCCTCCCCTTTACATGTATAGGAGTATGTATTTCATACCCAGTATAGATCCTCCCATCTACATGTATATAAGTATGTAGTTCATACCCAGTATAAATCCTCCCCTCTACATGTATACGAGTATGTAGTTCATACCCAGTATAGATCCTCCCCTCTACATGTAAAGGAGTATGTAGTTCATACCCAGTATAGATCCTCATCTCTACATGTGTATAAGTATGTAGTTCATACCCAGTATAGATCCTCCCCTCTACATGTATAGGAGTATGTAGTTCATACCCAGTATAGATCCTCCCCTCAACATGTTTACGAGTATGTAGTTCCCACCCAGTATAGATCCTCCCCTCTACATGTGTATAAGTGTGTAGTTCATACCCAGTTTAGATCCTCCCCTCTACATGTATATAAGTATGTAGTTCATACCCAGTATAGATCCTCCCCTCTACATGTTTACGAGTATGTAGTTCATACCCAGTATAGATCCTCCCCTCAACATGTTTACGAGTATGTAGTTCATACCCAGTATGTATCCTCTCCTCTACATGTATAGGAGTATGTAGTTCATACCCAGTATAGATCCTCAACTGTACATGTAAATAAGTATGTAGTTCATACCCAGTATAGATCCTCCCCTCTACATGTATATAAGTATGTAGTTAAGACCCAGTATAGATCCTCCCCTGTACATGTTTACGAGTATGTAGTTCATACCCAGTATAGATCCTCCCCTCTAAATGTATAGGAATATGTAGTTCATACCCAGTATAGATCCTCCCATCTACATGTATATAAGTATGTAGTTCATACCCAGTATAAATCCTCCCCTCTACATGTATAGGAGTATGTAGTTCATACCCAGTATAGATCCACCCCTCTACATGTTAACGAGTATGTAGTTCATACCCAGTATAGATCCTCCCCTCTGCATGTATAGGAGTATGTAGTTCATACCCAGTATAGATCCTAATCTCTACATGTGTTTAAGTATGTAGTTCATACCCAGTATAGATCCTCCCCTCTACATGTATAGGAGTATGTAGTTCATACCCAGTATAGATCCTCCCCTCTAGATGTATATAAGTATGTAGTTCATACCCAGTATAGATCCTCCCCTCTACATGTTTACGAGTATGTAGTTCATACCCAGTATAGATCCTCCCCTCAACATGTTTACGAGTATGTAGTTCATACCCAGTATGTATCCTCTCCTCTACATGTATAGGAGTATGTAGTTCTTACCCAGTATAGATCCTCAACTGTACATGTAAATAAGTATGTAGTTCATACCCAGTATAGATCCTCCCCTCTACATGTATATAAGTATGTAGTTAAGACCCAGTATAGATCCTCCCCTGTACATGTTTACGAGTATGTAGTTCATACCCAGTATAGATCCTCCCCTCTAAATGTATAGGAATATGTAGTTCATACCCAGTATAGATCCTCCCATCTACATGTATATAAGTATGTAGTTCATACCCAGTATAAATCCTCCCCTCTACATGTATAGGAGTATGTAGTTCATACCCAGTATAGATCCACCCCTCTACATGTTTACGAGTATGTAGTTCATACCCAGTATAGATCCTCCCCTCTACATGTATAGGAGTATGTAGTTCATACCCAGTATAGATCCTAATCTCTACATGTGCTTAAGTATGTAGTTCATACCCAGTATAGATCCTCCCCTCTACATGTATAGGAGTATGTAGTTCATACCCCGTATAGATCCTCCCCTCTACATGTATATAAGTATGTAGTTCATACCCAGTATAGTTCCTCCCCTCTACATGTTTGCGAGTATGTAGTTCATACCCAGTATAGATCCTCCCCTCAACATGTTTTCGAGTATGTAGTTCATACCCAGTATAGATCCTCCCCTCTAAATGTATAGGAGTATGTAGTTCATACCCAGTATAGATCCTCAACTGTACATGTAAATAAGTAGGTAGTTCATACCCAGTATAGATCCTCCCCTCTACATGTATATACGTATGTAGTTAAGACCCAGTATAGATCCTCCCCTGTACATGTTTACGAGTATGTAGTTCATACCCAGTATAGATCCTCCCCTCTAAATGTATAGGAGTATGTAGTTCATACCCAGTATAGATCCTCCCCTCTACATGTATATAAGTATGTAGTTCATACGTAGTATAGATCCTCCCCTCTACGTGTATAGGAGTATGTAGTTCATACCCAGTATAGATCCACCCTTCTACATGTTTACGAGTATGTAGTTCATACCCAGTATAAATCCTCCCCTCTACATGTATTGGAGTATGTAGTTCATACCCAGTATAGATCCTCCCCTCTACATGTTTACGAGTATGTAGTTCATACCAAGTATAGATCCTCCCCTCTACATGTATAGGAGTATGTAGTTCATACTCAGTATAGATCCTCATCTCTACAGGTATAGGAGTATGTAGTTCATACCCAGTATAGATCCTCCCCTCTACATGTTTACGAGTATGTAGTTCATACCCAGTATAGATCCTCCCCTCTACATGTTTACGAGTATGTAGTTCATACCCAGTATAGATCCTCCCCTCTCCATGTAAATAAGTATGTAGTTCATACCCAGTATAGATCCTCCCCTCTACATGTATATAAGTATGTAGTTAAGACCCAGTATAGATCCTCCCCTGTACATGTTTAGGAGTATGTAGTTCATACCCAGTATAGATCCTCCCCTCTACATGTATAGGAGTATGTAGTTCATACCCAGTATAGATCCTCCCCTCTACATGTTTACGAGTATGTAGTTCATACCCAGTATAGATCCTCCCCTCTCCATGTAAATAAGTATGTAGTTCATACCCAGTATAGATCCTCCCCTCTACATGTATATAAGTATGTAGTTCATACCCAGTATAGATCCTCCTCTGTACGTGTTTACGAGTATGTAGTTCATACCCAGTATAGATCCTCCCCTCTACATGTTTACGAGTATGTAGTTCATACCCAGTATAGATCCTCCCCTCTCCATGTAAATAAGTATGTAGTTCATACCCAGTATAGATCCTCCCCTCTACATGTATATAAGTATGTAGTTAAGACCCAGTATAGATCTCCCCTGTACATGTTTAAGAGTATGTAGTTCATACCCAGTATAGATCCTCCCCTCTACTTGTATAGGAGTATGTAGTTCATACCCAGTATAGATCCTCCCCTCTACATGTTTACGAGTATGTAGTTCATACCCAGTATAGATCCTCCCCTCTCCATGTAAATAAGTATGTAGTTCATACCCAGTATAGATCCTCCCCTCTACATGTATATAAGTATGTAGTTCATACCCAGTATAGATCCTCCTCTGTACGTGTTTACGAGTATGTAGTTCATACCCAGTATTGATCCTCCCCTCTAAATGTATAGGAGTATGTAGTTCATACCCATTATAGATCCTCCCATCTACATGTATATAAGTATGTAGTTCATACCCAGTATAGATCCTCCCCTGTACATGTTTAGGAGTATGTAGTTCATACCCAGTATAGATCCTCCCCTCTACATGTATAGGAGTATGTAGTTCATACCCAGTATAGATCCTCCCCTCTACATGTTTACGAGTATGTAGTTCATACCCAGTATAGATCCTCCCCTCTCCATGTAAATAAGTATGTAGTTCATACCCAGTATAGATCCTCCCCTCTAAATGTATAGGAGTATGTAGTTCATACCCATTATAGATCCTCCCATCTACATGTATATAAGTATGTAGTTCATACCCAGTATAAATCCTCCCCTCTACATGTATAGGAGTATGTAGTTCATACCCATTATAGATCCACCCCTCTACATGTATATGAGTATGTAGTTCATACCCAGTATATATCCTCCCCTCTACATGTATATAAGTATGTAGTTAAGACCCAGTATAGATCCTCCCCTCTACATGTATATAAGTATGTAGTTCATACCCAGTATAGATCCTCCTCTGTACGTGTTTACGAGTATGTAGTTCATACCCAGTATAGATCCTCCCCTCTACATGTTTACGAGTATGTAGTTCATACCCAGTATAGATCCTCCCCTCTCCATGTAAATAAGTATGTAGTTCATACCCAGTATAGATCCTCCCCTCTACATGTATATAAGTATGTAGTTAAGACCCAGTATAGATCCTCCCCTGTACATGTTTAAGAGTATGTAGTTCATACCCAGTATAGATCCTCCCCTCTACTTGTATAGGAGTATGTAGTTCATACCCAGTATAGATCCTCCCCTCTACATGTTTACGAGTATGTAGTTCATACCCAGTATAGATCCTCCCCTCTCCATGTAAATAAGTATGTAGTTCATACCCAGTATAGATCCTCCCCTCTACATGTATATAAGTATGTAGTTCATACCCAGTATAGATCCTCCTCTGTACGTGTTTACGAGTATGTAGTTCATACCCAGTATTGATCCTCCCCTCTAAATGTATAGGAGTATGTAGTTCATACCCATTATAGATCCTCCCATCTACATGTATATAAGTATGTAGTTCATACCCAGTATAGATCCTCCCCTGTACATGTTTAGGAGTATGTAGTTCATACCCAGTATAGATCCTCCCCTCTACATGTATAGGAGTATGTAGTTCATACCCAGTATAGATCCTCCCCTCTACATGTAAATAAGTATGTAGTTCATACCCAGTATAGATCCTCCCCTCTAAATGTATAGGAGTATGTAGTTCATACCCATTATAGATCCTCCCATCTACATGTATATAAGTATGTAGTTCATACCCAGTATAAATCCTCCCCTCTACATGTATAGGAGTATGTAGTTCATACCCATTATAGATCCACCCCTCTACATGTATATGAGTATGTAGTTCATACCCAGTATATATCCTCCCCTCTACATGTATATAAGTATGTAGTTAAGACCCAGTATAGATCCTCCCCTGTACATGTTTAGGAGTATGTAATTCATACCCAGTATAGATCCTCCCCTCTACATGTATAGGAGTATGTAGTCCATACCCAGTTTAGATCCTCCCCTCTACATGTATATAAGTATGTAGTTCATACCCAGTATAGATCCTCCCCTCTACATGTATAGGAGTATGTAGTTCATACCCAGTATAGATCCACCCCTCTACATGTTTACGAGTATGTAGTTCATACTCAGTATAGATCCTCCCCTCTACATGTATTGGAGTATGTAGTTCATACCCAGTATAGATCCTCCCCTCTACATGTTTACGAGTATGTAGTTCATACCCAGTATAGATCCTCCCCTCTACATGTATAGGAGTATGTAGTTCATACTCAGTATAGATCCTCATCTCTACAGGTATAGGAGTATGTAGTTCATACCCAGTATAGAACCTCCCCTCTACATGTTTACGAGTATGTAGTTCATACCCAGTATAGATCCTCCCCTCTACATGTATATAAGTATGTAGTTCATACCCAGTATAGATCCTCCCCTCTACATGTATATAAGTATGTAGTTCAAACCCAGTATAGATCCTCCAATCTACATGTATATAAGTATGTAGTTCATACCCAGTATAGATCCTCCCCTCTACATGTATAGGATATGTAGTTCATACCCAGTATAGATCCTCATCTCTACATGTATATAAATTTGTAGTTCATACCCAGTATATATCCTCCCCTCTACATGTATATAAGTATGTAGTTCATACCCAGTATAGATCCTCATCTCTACATGTATATAAGTATGTAGTTCATACCAATTATAGATCCTCCCCTCTACATGTTCATAAGTGTGTAATTCATACCCAGTATAGATCCTCCCCTCTACGTGTATAGGAGTATGTAGTTCATACCCAGTATAGATCCACCCCTCTACATGTTTACGAGTATGTAGTTCATACCCAGTATAGATCCTCCCCTCTACAAGTATTGGAGTATGTAGTTCATACCCAGTATAGATCCTCCCCTCTACATGTTTACGAGTATGTAGTTCATACCCAGTATAGATCCTCCCCTCTACATGTATAGGAGTATGTAGTTCATACTCAGTATAGATCCTCATCTCTACAGGTATAGGAGTATGTAGTTCATACCCAGTATAGATCCTCCCCTCTACATGTTTACGAGTATGTAGTTCATACCCAGTATAGATCCTGCCCTCTACATGTTTACGAGTATGTAGTTCATACCCAGTATAGATCCTCCCCTCTACATGTCAATAAGTATGTAGTTCATACCCAGTATAGATCCTCCCCTCTACATGTATATAAGTATGTAGTTAAGACCCAGTATAGATCCTCCCCTGTACGTGTTTACGAGAATGTAGTTCATACCCAGTATAGATCCTCCCCTCTAAATGTATAGGAGTATGTAGTTCATACCCAGTATAGATCCTCCCATCTACATGTATATAAGTATGTAGTTCATACCCAGTATAAATCCTCCCCTCTACATGTATAGGAGTATGTAGTTCATACCCATTATAGATCCACCCCTCTACATGTTTACGAGTATGTAGTTCATACCCAGTATAGATCCTCCCCTCTACATGTATAGGAGTATGTAGTTCATACCCAGTATAGATCCTCATCTCTACATGTGTTTAAGTATGTAGTTCATACCCAGTATAGATCCTCCCCTCTACATGTATAGGAGTATGTAGTTCATACCCAGTATAGATCCTCCCCTCTACATGTTTACGAGTATGTAGTTCATACCTAGTATAGATCCTCCCCTCTACATGTATAGGAGTATGTAGTTCATACCCAGTATAGATCCTCCCCTCTACATATATATAAATATGTAGTTCATACCCAGTATAGATCCTCCCCTCTACATGTTTACGAGTATGTAGTTCATACCCAGTATAGATCCCCCCCCCCCCCCCCCCCCCCCTCTACATGTATAGGAGTATGTAGTTCATACCCAGTATAGATCCTCCCCTCTACATGATTAGGAGTATGTAGTTCATACCCAGTATAGATCCTCCCCTCAACATGTTTACGAGTTTGTAGTTCATAACCAGGATAGATCCTCCCCTCTACATGTATAGGAGTATGTAGTTCATACCCAGTATAGATCCTCATCTCTACATGTGTATAAGTATGTAGTTCATACCCAGTATAGATCCTCCCCTCTACATGTATAGGAGTATGTAGTTCATACCCAGTATAGATCCTCCCCTCTACATGTTTACGAGTATGTAGTTCATACCCAGTATAGATCCTCCCCTCAACATGTTTACGAGTATGTAGTTCATACCCAGTATGTATCCTCTCCTCTACATGTATAGGAGTATGTAGTTCATACCCAGTATAGATCCTCCCCTCTACATGTATATAAGTATGTAGTTAAGACCCAGTATAGATCCTCCCCTCTACATGTTTACGAGTATGTAGTTCATACCCAGTATAGATCCTCCCCTCTAAATGTATAGGAATATGTAGTTCATACCCAGTATAGATCCTCCCATCTACATGTATAGGAGTATGTAGTTCATACCCAGTATAAATCCTCCCCTCTACATGTATAGGAGTATGTAGTTCATACCCAGTATAGATCCACCCCTCTACATGTTTACGAGTATGTAGTTCATACCCAGTATAGATCCTCCCCTCTACATGTATAGGAGTATGTAGTTCATACCCAGTATAGATCCTAATCTCTACATGTATTTAAGTATGTAGTTCATACCCAGTATAGATCCTCCCCTCTACATGTATAGGAGTATGTAGTTCATACCCCGTATAGATCCTCCCCTCTACATGTATATAAGTATGTAGTTCATACCCAGTATAGTTCCTCCCCTCTACATGTTTACGAGTATGTAGTTCATACCCAGTATAGATCCTCCCCTCTACATGTATAGGAGTATGTAGTTCATACCCAGTATAGATCCTCAACTGTACATGTAAATAAGTAGGTAGTTCATACCCAGTATAGATCCTCCCCTCTACATGTATATACGTATGTAGTTAAGACCCAGTATAGATCCTCCCCTGTACATGTTTACGAGTATGTAGTTCATACCCAGTATAGATCCTCCCCTCTAAATGTATAGGAGTATGTAGTTCATACCCAGTATAGATCCTCCCCTCTACATGTATATAAGTATGTAGTTCATACCCAGTATAGATCCTCCCCTCTACGTGTATAGGAGTATGTAGTTCATACCCAGTATAGATCCACCCTTCTACATGTTTACGAGTATGTAGTTCATACCCAGTATAGATCCTCCCCTCTACATGTATAGGAGTATGTAGTTCATACCCCGTATAGATCCTCCCCTCTACATGTATATAAGTATGTAGTTCATACCCAGTATAGTTCCTCCCCTCTACATGTTTGCGAGTATGTAGTTCATACCCAGTATAGATCCTCCCCTCAACATGTTTACGAGTATGTAGTTCATACCCAGTATAGATCCTCCCCTCTACATGTATAGGAGTATGTAGTTCATACCCAGTATAGATCCTCAACTGTACATGTAAATAAGTAGGTAGTTCATACCCAGTATAGATCCTCCCCTCTACATGTATATACGTATGTAGTTAAGACCCAGTATAGATCCTCCCCTGTACATGTTTACGAGTATGTAGTTCATACCCAGTATAAATCCTCCCCTCTACATGTATTGGAGTATGTAGTTCATATCCAGTATAGATCCTCCCCTCTACATGTTTACGAGTATGTAGTTCATACCAAGTATAGATCCTCCCCTCTACATGTATAGGAGTATGTAGTTCATACTCAGTATAGATCCTCATCTCTACAGGTATAGGAGTATGTAGTTCATACCCAGTATAGATCCTCCCCTCTACATGTTTACGAGTATGTAGTTCATACCCAGTATAGATCCTCCCCTCTACATGTTTACGAGTATGTAGTTCATACCCAGTATAGATCCTCCCCTCTCCATGTAAATAAGTATGTAGTTCATACCCAGTATAGATCCTCCCCTCTACATGTATAGGAGTATGTAGTTCATACCCATTATAGATCCACCCCTCTACGTGTTTACGAGTATGTAGTTCATACCCAGTATAGATCCTCCCCTCTACATGTATATAAGTATGTAGTTAAGACCCAGTATAGATCCTCCCCTGTACATGTTTAGGAGTATGTAGTTCATACCCAGTATAGATCCTCCCCTCTAAATGTATAGGAGTATGTAGTTCATACCCAGTATAGATCCTCCCCTCTACATGTATATAAGTATGTAGTTCATACCCAGTATAGATCCTCCCCTCTACATGTATAGGAGTATGTAGTTCATACCCAGTATAGATCCACCCCTCTACATGTTTACGAGTATGTAGTTCATACCCAGTATAGATCCTCCCCTCTACATGTATTGGAGTATGTAGTTCATACCCAGTATAGATCCTCCCCTCTACATGTTTACGAGTATGTAGTTCATACCCAGTATAGATCCTCCCCTCTACATGTATAGGAGTATGTAGTTCATACTCAGTATAGATCCTCATCTCTACAGGTATAGGAGTATGTAGTTCATACCCAGTATAGATCCTCTCCTCTACATGTTTACGAGTATGTAGTTCATACCCAGTATAGATCCTCCCCTCTACATGTATATAAGTATGTAGTTCATACCCAGTATAGATCCTCCCCTCTACATGTTTACGAGTATGTAGTTCATACCCATTATAGATCCACCCCTCTACATGTTTACGAGTATGTAGTTCATACCCAGTATAGATCCTCCAATCTACATGTATATAAGTATGTAGTTCATACCCAGTATAAATCCTCCCCTCTACATGTATAGGAGTATGTAGTTCATACCCATTATAGATCCACCCCTCTACATGTTTACGAGTATGTAGTTCATACCCAGTATAGATCCTCCCCTCTACATGTATATAAGTATGTAGGTAAGACCCAGTATAGATCCTCCCCTGTACATGTTTAGGAGTATGTAGTTCATACCCAGTATAGATCCTCCCCTCTAAAT
Organism: Gibbula magus; assembly: GCA_936450465.1. NCBI lineage: Eukaryota > Metazoa > Mollusca > Gastropoda > Trochida > Trochidae > Gibbula > Gibbula magus. The sequence goes on from OW388295.1 coordinate 49,261,630, forward strand.
GTATAGGAGTATGTAGTTCATACCCATTATAGATCCTCCCATCTACATGTATATAAGTATGTAGTTCATACACAGTATAAATCCTCCCCTCTACATGTATATAAGTATGTAGTTCATACCCAGTATAGATCCTCCCCTCTACATGTTTACGAGTATGTAGTTCATACCCATTATAGATCCACCCCTCTACATGTTTACGAGTATGTAGTTCATACCAAGTATAGATCCTCCCATCTACATGTATATAAGTATGTAGTTCATACCCAGTATAAATCCTCCCCTCTACATGTATAGGAGTATGTAGTTCATACCCATTATAGATCCACCCCTCTACATGTTTACGAGTATGTAGTTCATACCCAGTATAGATCCTCCCCTCTACATGTATATAAGTATGTAGTTCATACCCAGTATAGATCCTCCCCTCTACATGTTTACGAGTATGTAGTTCATACCCATTATAGATCCACCCCTCTACATGTTTACGAGTATGTAGTTCATACCCAGTATAGATCCTCCAATCTACATGTATATAAGTATGTAGTTCATACCCAGTATAAATCCTCCCCTGTACATGTATAGGAGTATGTAGTTCATACCCATTATAGATCCACCCCTCTACATGTTTACGAGTATGTAGTTCATACCCAGTATAGATCCTCCCCTCTACATGTATATGAGTATGTAGTTAAGACCCAGTATAGATCCTCCCCTGTACATGTTTAGGAGTATGTAGTTCATACCCAGTATAGATCCTCCCCTCTAAATGTATAGGAGTATGTAGTTCATACCCATTATAGATCCTCCCATCTACATGTATATAAGTATGTAGTTCATACCCAGTATAGATCCTCCCCTCTACATGTTTACGAGTATGTAGTTCATACCCAGTATAGATCCTCCCCTCTACATGTATAGGAGTATGTAGTTCATACTCAGTATAGATCCTCATCTCTACAGGTATAGGAGTATGTAGTTCATACCCAGTATAGATCCTCCCCTCTACATGTTTACGAGTATGTAGTTCATACCCAGTATAGATCCTCCCCTCTACATGTATATAAGTATGTAGTTCATACCCAGTATAGATCCTCCCCTCTACATGTTTACGAGTATGTAGTTCATACCCATTATAGATCCACCCCTCTACATGTTTACGAGTATGTAGTTCATACCCAGTATAGATCCTCCAATCTACATGTATATAAGTATGTAGTTCATACCCAGTATAAATCCTCCCCTGTACATGTATAGGAGTATGTAGTTCATACCCATTATAGATCCACCCCTCTACATGTTTACGAGTATGTAGTTCATACCCAGTATAGATCCTCCCCTCTACATGTATATAAGTATGTAGTTAAGACCCAGTATAGATCCTCCCCTGTACATGTTTAGGAGTATGTAGTTCATACCCAGTATAGATCCTCCCCTCTAAATGTATAGGAGTATGTAGTTCATACCCATTATAGATCCTCCCATCTACATGTATATAAGTATGTAGTTCATACCCAGTATAAATCCTCCCCTCTACATGTATAGGAGTATGTAGTTCATACCCATTATAGATCCACCCCTCTACATGTATAGGAGTATGTAGTTCATACCCAGTATAGATCCTCCCCTCTACATGTATATAAGTATGTAGTTCATACCCAGTATAGATCCTCCCCTCTACATGTTTACGAGTATGTAGTTCATACCCATTATAGATCCACCCCTCTACATGTTTACGAGTATGTAGTTCATACCCAGTATAGATCCTGACCTCTACATGTATATAAGTATGTAGTTAAGACCCAGTATAGATCCTCCCCTGTACATGTTGAGGAGTATGTAGTTCATACCCAGTATAGATCCACCCCTCTACATGTATAGGAGTATGTAGTTCATACCCAGTATAGATCCTCCCCTCTACATGTATATAAGTATGTAGTTCATACCCAGTATAGATCCTCCCCTCTACATGTTTACGAGTATGTAGTTCATACCCATTATAGATCCACCCCTCTACATGTTTACGAGTATGTAGTTCATACCCAGTATAGATCCTCCCATCTACATGTATATAAGTATGTAGTTCATACCCAGTATAAATCCTCCCCTCTACATGTATAGGAGTATGTAGTTCATACCCATTATAGATCCACCCCTCTACATGTTTACGAGTATGTAGTTCATACCCAGTATAGATCCTCCCCTCTACATGTATATAAGTATGTAGTTAAGACCCAGTATAGATCCTCCCCTGTACATGTTTAGGAGTATGTAGTTCATACCCAGTATAGATCCTCCCCTCTAAATGTATAGGAGTATGTAGTTCATACCCAGTATAGATCCTCCCCTCTACATGTATATAAGTATGTAGTTCATACCCAGTATAGATCCTCCCCTCTACATGTAGAGGAGTATGTAGTTCATACCCAGTATAGATCCACCCCTCTACATGTTTACGAGTATGTAGTTCATACCCAGTATAGATCCTCCCCTCAACATGTATTGGAGTATGTAGTTCATACCCAGTATAGATCCTCCCCTCTACATGTTTACGAGTATGTAGTTCATACCCAGTATAGATCCTCATCTCTACAGGTATAGGAGTATGTAGTTCATACCCAGTATAGATCCTCCCCTCTACATGTTTACGAGTATGTAGTTCATACCCAGTATAGATCCTCCCCTCTACATGTATATAAGTATGTAGTTCATACCCAGTATAGATCCTCCCCTCTACATGTATATAAGTATGTAGTTCAAACCCAGTATAGATCCTCCCCTCTACATGTATATAAGTATGTAGTTCATACCCAGTATAGATCCTCCCCTCTACATGTATAGGATATGTAGTTCATACCCAGTATAGATCCTCATCTCTACATGTATATAAGTATGTAGTTCATACCCAGTATAGATCCTCCCCTCTACATGTATATAAGTATGTAGTTCATACCCAGTATAGATCCTCATCTCTACATGTATATAAGTATGTAGTTCATACCCATTATAGATCCTCCCCTCTACATGTTCATAAGTGTGTAGTTCATACCCAGTATAGATCCTCCCCTCTACGTGTATAGGAGTATGTAGTTCATACCCAGTACAGATCCACCCCTCTACATGTTTACGAGTATGTAGTTCATACCCAGTATAGATCCTCCCCTCTACATGTATTGGAGTATGTAGTTCATACCCAGTATAGATCCATCCCTCTACATGTATATAAGTATGTAGTTCATACCCAGTATAGATCCTCCCCTCTACATGTTTACGAGTATGTAGTTCATACCCAGTATAGATCCTCCCCTCTACATGTATAGGAGTATGTAGTTCATACTCAGTATAGATCCTCATCTCTACAGGTATAGGAGTATGTAGTTCATACCCAGTATAGATCCTCCCCTCTACATGTTTACGAGTTTGTAGTTCATACCCAGTATAGATCCTCCCCTCTACATGTTTACGAGTATGTAGTTCATACCCAGTATAGATCCTCCCCTCTACATGTCAATAAGTATGTAGTTCATACCCAGTATAGATCCTCCCCTCTACATGTATATAAGTATGTAGTTCATACCCAGTATAGATCCTCCCCTCTACATATATAGGAGTATGTAGTTCATACCCAGTATAGATCCACCCCTCTACATGTTTACGAGTATGTAGTTCATACCCAGTATAGATCCTCCCCTCTACATGTATTGGAGTATGTAGTTCATACCCAGTATAGATCCTCCCCTCTACATGTTTACGAGTATGTAGTTCATACCCAGTATAGATCCTCCCCTCTACATGTATAGGAGTATGTAGTTCATACTCAGTATAGATCCTCATCTCTACAGGTATAGGAGTATGTAGTTCATACCCAGTATAGATCCTCCCCTCTACATGTTTACGAGTATGTAGTTCATACCCAGTATAGATCCTCCCCTCTACATGTATATTAGTATGTAGTTCATACCCAGTATAGATCCTCCCCTCTACATATATATAAGTATGTAGTTCAAACCCAGTATAGATCCTCCCCTCTACATGTATATAAGTATGTTGTTCATACCCAGTATAGATCCTCCCCTCTACATGTATAGGATATGTAGTTCATACCCAGTATAGATCCTCATCTCTACATGTATATAAATTTGTAGTTCATACCCAGTATATATCCTCCCCTCTACATGTATATAAGTATGTAGTTCATACCCAGTATAGATCCTCATCTCTACATGTATATAAGTATGTAGTTCATACCCATTATAGATCCTCCCCTCTACATGTTCATAAGTGTGTAGTTCATACCCAGTATAGATCCTCCCCTCTACGTGTATAGGAGTATGTAGTTCATACCCAGTATAGATCCACCCCTCTACATGTTTACGAGTATGTAGTTCATACCCAGTATAGATCCTCCCCTCTACATGTATATAAGTATGTAGTTCATACCCAGTATAGATCCTCCCCTCTACATATATAGGAGTATGTAGTTCATACCCAGTATAGATCCACCCCTCTACATGTTTACGAGTATGTAGTTCATACCCAGTATAGATCCTCCCCTCTACATGTATTGGAGTATGTAGTTCATACCCAGTATAGATCCTCCCCTCTACATGTTTACGAGTATGTAGTTCATACCCAGTATAGATCCTCCCCTCTACATGTATAGGAGTATGTAGTTCATACTCAGTATAGATCCTCATCTCTACAGGTATAGGAGTATGTAGTTCATACCCAGTATAGATCCTCCCCTCTACATGTTTACGAGTATGTAGTTCATACCCAGTATAGATCCTCCCCTCTACATGTATATAAGTATGTAGTTCATACCCAGTATAGATCCTCCCCTCTACATGTATATAAGTATGTAGTTCACACCCAGTATAGATCCTCCCCTCTACATGTATATAAGTATGTAGTTCATACCCAGTATAGATCCTCCCCTCTACATGTATAGGATATGTAGTTCATACCCAGTATAGATCCTCATCTCTACATGTATATAAATTTGTAGTTCATACCCAGTATATATCCTCCCCTCTACATGTATATAAGTATGTAGTTCATACCCAGTATAGATCCTCATCTCTACATGTATATAAGTATGTAGTTCATACCCATTATAGATCCTCCCCTCTACATGTTCATAAGTGTGTAGTTCATACCCAGTATAGATCCTCCCCTCTACGTGTATAGGAGTATGTAGTTCATACCCAGTATAGATCCACCCCTCTACATGTTTACGAGTATGTAGTTCATACCCAGTATAGATCCTCCCCTCTACATGTATTGGAGTATGTAGTTCATACCCAGTATAGATCCTCCCCTCTACATGTTTACGAGTATGTAGTTCATACCCAGTATAGATCCTCCCCTCTACATGTATAGGAGTATGTAGTTCATACTCAGTATAGATCCTCATCTCTACAGGTATAGGAGTATGTAGTTCATACCCAGTATAGATCCTCCCCTCTACATGTTTACGAGTATGTAGTTCATACCCAGTATAGATCCTCCCCTCTACATGTTTACGAGTATGTAGTTCATACCCAGTATAGATTCTCCCCTCTACATGTCAATAAGTATGTAGTTCATACCCAGTATACATCCTCCCCTCTACATGTATATAAGTATGTAGTTAAGACCCAGTATAGATCCTCCCCTGTACGTGTTTACGAGTATGTAGTTCATACCCAGTATAGATCCTCCCCTCTAAATGTATAGGAGTATGTAGTTCATACCCAGTATAGATCCTCCCATCTACATGTATATAAGTATGTAGTTCATACCCAGTATAGATCCTCATCTCTACATGTGTTTAAGTATGTAGTTCATACCCAGTATAGATCCTCCCCTCTACATGTATAGGAGTATGTAGTTCATACCCAGTATAGATCCTCCCTTCTACATGTATATAAGTATGTAGTTCATACCCAGTATAGATCCTTCCCTCTACATGTTTACGAGTATGTAGTTCATACCCAGTATAGATCCTCCCCCTCAACATGTTTACGAGTATGTAGTTCATACCCAGTATAGATCCTCCCCTCTACATGTATAGGAGTATGTAGTTCATACCCAGTATATATCCTAAACTGTACATGTAAATAAGTATGTAGTTCATACCCAGTATAGATCCTCCCCTCTACATGTATATAAGTATGTAGTTAAGACCCAGTATAGATCCTCCCCTGTACATGTTTACGAGTATGTAGTTCATACCCAGTATAGATCCTCCCCTCTAAATGTATAGGAGTATGTAGTTCATACCCAGTATAGATCCTCCCCTCTACATGTATATAAGTATGAAGTTCATACCCAGTATAGATCCTCCCCTCTACATGTATAGGAGTATGTAGTTCATACCCAGTATAGATCCTCCCCTCTACATGTATTGGAGTATGTAGTTCATACCCAGTATAGATCCTCCCCTCTACATGTTTACGAGTATGTAGTTCATACCCAGTATAGATCCTCCCCTCTACATGTATAGGAGTATGTAGTTCATACTCAGTATAGATCCTCATCTCTACAGGTATAGGAGTATGTAGTTCATACCCAGTATAGATCCTCCCCTCTACACGTTTACGAGTATGTAGTTCATACCCAGTATAGATCCTCCCCTCTACATGTATATAAGTATGTAGTTCATACCCAGTATAGATCCTCCCCTCTACATGTATATAAGTATGTAGTTCAAACCCAGTATAGATCCTCCCCTCTACATGTATATAAGTATGTAGTTCATACCCAGTATAGATCCTCCCCTCTACATGTATAGGATATGTAGTTCATACCCAGTATAGATCCTCATCTCTACATGTATATAAATTTGTAGTTCATACCCAGTATAGATCCTCCCCTCTACATGTATATAAGTATGTAGTTCATACCCAGTATAGATCCTCATCTCTACATGTATAGAAGTATGTAGTTCATACCCAATATAGATCCTCCCCTCTACATGTTCATAAGTGTGTAGTTCAGACCCAGTATAGATCCTGCCCCCAACATGTATAGAAGTAGGTAGTTCATACCCAGTATAGATCCTCCCCTTCTACATGTATATAAGAATGTAGTTCATACCCAGTATAGATCCTCCCCTCTTTATGTATATAAGAATGTAGTTCATACCTAGTATAAATCCATCCCTCTACATGTATATAAGTATGTAGTTCATACCCAGTATAGATCCTCCCCTCTACATGTTTACGAGTATTTAGTTCATACCCAGTATAGATCCTCCCCTCTACATGTATATAAGTATGTAGTTCATACCCAGTATAGATCCTCCACTCTACATGTATAGGATATGTAGTTCATACCCAGTATAGATCCTCATCTCTACATGTATATAAATTTGTAGTTCATACCCAGTATAGATCCTCCCCTCTACATGTATAGGAGTATGTAGTTCATACCCAGTATAGATCCTCATCTCTACATGTATATAAGTATGTAGTTCATACCCAATATAGATCCTCTCCTCTACATGTTCATAAGTGTGTAGTTCAGACCCAGTATAGATCCTGCCCCCAACATGTATAGAAGTAGGTAGTTCATACCCAGTATAGATCCTCCCCTTCTACATGTATATAAGAATGTAGTTCATACCCAGTATAGATCATCCCCTCTATATGTATATAAGAATGTAGTTCATACCTAGTATAGATCCATCCCTCTACATGTATATAAGTATGTAGTTCATACCCAGTATAGATCCTCATCTCTACATGTTTACGAGTATTTAGTTCATACCCAGTATAGATCCTCCCCTCTACATGTATATCAGTATGTAGTTCATTCCCAGTATAGATCCTCCTCTCTACATGTTTACGAGTATTTAGTTCATACCCAGTATAGATCCTCCCCTCTACTTGTATAGGAGTATTTAGTTCATACCCAGTATAGATCCTCATCTCTACATGTATATAAGTATGTAGTTCAAACAAGGTATAGATCCTCCCCTCTACATGTATAGGAGTATGTAGTTCATAACCAGTATAGATCCTCCCCTCTACATGTATAGGAGTATGTAGTTCATACCCTTTATAGATCCTCATCTCTACATGTATATAAGTATGTAGTTCATACCCAGTATAGATAATACCGTCTACATGTATAGGAGTATGTAGTTCATACCCAGTATAGATCCTCCCCTCTACATGTATATAAGTATGTAGTTCATACCCAGTATAGATCCTACCCTCTAAATGTATAGGAATATGTCGTTCATACCCAGTATAGATCCTCATCTCTACATGTTTATAAGTGTGTAGTTCAGACCCTGTATAGATCCTCCCCTCTGCATGTATATAAGTGTGTAGTTAATACCCAGTATAGATCCTCCCCTCTACATGTATAGGAGTATGTAGTTCATACCCAGTATTGATCCTCATCTCTACATGTATATAGGTATGTAGTTCATACCCACTATAGATCCTTCCCTCTACATGTATAGGAGTATGTAGTTCATACCCAGTATAGATCCTCCCCTCTACATGTTTACGAGTATGTAGTTCATACCCAGTACAGATCCTCCCCTCTACATTTATAGAAGTAGGTAGTTCATACACAGTATAGATCCTCCCCTCTACATGTATATAAGTATGTAGTTCATACCCAGTAAATATCCTCCCCTCTACATGTATAGGAGTAGGTAGTTCATACCCAGTATAGATCCTCCCCTCTACATGTATAGGAGTAGGTAGTTCATACCCAGTAAAGATCCTCCCTTCTACATGTATATAAGTATTTAGTTCATACCCAGTATAGATCCTCATCTCTACATGTATATAAATATGTAGTTCATACCCAGTATAGATCCTCCCCTCTACATGTATATAAGTATGTAGTTCAGACCCCGTATAGATCCTCCCCTCTACATGTATAGGAGTATGTAGTTCATACCAAGTACAGATCCTCATCTCTACATGTTTATAAGTGTGTAGTTCAGACCCTGTATAGATCCTCCCCTCTGCATGTATATAAGTGTGTAGTTAATACCCAGTATAGATCCTCCCCTCTACATGTATAGGAGTATGTAGTTCATACCCAGTATAGATATTCCCCTCTACATGTTTACGAGTATGTAGTTCATACCCAGTATAGATCCTCCCATCAACATGTATAGGAGTATGTAGTTCATACCCAGTATAGATCCTCCCCTCTACATGTTTACGAGTATGTAGTTCATACCCAGTATAGATCCTCCCCTCTACATGTATAGAAGTAGGTAGTTCATACTCAGTATAGACCCTCCCCTCTTCATGTATATAAGTATGTAGTTCATACCCAGTAAAGATCCTCCCCTCTACATGTATAGGAGTAGTTAGTTCATACCGAGTAAAGATCCTCCCCTCTATATGTATATAAGAATGTAGTTCATACCCAGTATAGATCATCCCCTCTACATGTATATTAGTATGTAGTTCATACCCAGTAAAGATCCTCCCTTCTACATGTATATAAGTATGTAGTTCATACCCAGTAAAGATCCTCCCTTCTCCATTTATATAAGTGTGTAGTTCAGACCCAGTATAGATCCTCATCTCTACAAGTTTAGAAGTATGTAGTTCAAACCCAGTATAGATCCTCCCCTCTACATGTATATAAGCATGTAGTTCATACCCAGTATAGATCCTCCCCTCTACATGTATAGGAGTATGTAGTTCAAACCTAGTATAGATCCTCCCCTCTACATGTATATAAGCATGTAGTTCATACCCAGTATAGATCCTCCCCTCTACATGTATATAAGCATGTAGTTCAAACCCAGTATAGATCCTCATTTCTACAAGTATAGGAGTATGTAGTTCAAACCCAGCATAGATCCTCCCCTTTACATATATAGGAGTATGTAGTTCATACCCAGTATAGATCCTCATCTCTACATGTATATAAATATGTAGTTCATACCAAGTATAGATCCTCCCCTCTACATGTTCATAAGTGTGTAGTTCAGACCCAGTATAGATCCTCCCCTCTACATGTATAGGAGTAGGTAGTTCATACCCAGTATAGATCCTCCCCTCTACATGTATAGGAGTATGTAGTTCATACCCAGTATAGATCCTCCCCTCTACATGTTTACGAGTATATAGTTCATACCCAGTATAGATCCTCCCCTCTACATGTTTACGAGTATGTAGTTCATACCCAGTATAGATCCTCTCCTCTACATGTTTACGAGTATGTAGTTCATACCCAGTATAGATCCTCCCCTCTACATGTATATAAATATGTAGTTCATACCCAGTATAGATCCTCAGCTCTACATGTATAGGAGTATGTAGTTCATACCCAGTATAGATCCTCTTCTCTATATGTATATAAGTATGTAGTTCATACCCAGTATAGATCCTCACCTCTACATGTATATAAGTATGTAGTTCATACCCAGTATAGATCCTCCCCTCTACATGTTTACGAGTATGTAGTTCATAGCCAGTATAGATCCTCCCCTCTACATGTTTACGAGTATGTAGTTCATACCCAGTATAGATTCACCCCTCTACATGTATAGGAGTATGTAGTTCATACCCAGTATAGATCCTCATCTCTACATGTATAGGAGTATGTAGTTCATACCCAGTATAGATCCTCATCTCTACATGTATAGGAGTATGTAGTTCATACCCAGTATAGATCCTCCCCTCTACATGTTTACGAGTATGTAGTTCATACCCAGTATAGATCCTCTCCTCTACATGTTTACGAGTATGTAGTTCATACCCAGTATAGATCCTCCCCTCTTCATGTATAGGAGTATGTAGTTCATACCCAGTATAGATCCTCATCTCTACATGTATAGGAGTATGTAGTTCATACCCAGTATAGATCCTCATCTCTACATGTATAGGAGTATGTAGTTCATACCCAGTATAGATCCTCCCCTCTACATGTATGTAAGTATGTAGTTCATACCCAGTATAGATCCTCTCCTCTACATGTTTACGAGTATGTAGTTCATACCCAGTATAGATCCTCCCCTCTTCATGTATAGGAGTATGTTGTTCATACCCAGTATAGATCCTCCCCTCTACATGTATATAAGTATGTAGTTCATACTTAGTATAGATCCTCCCCTCTACACGTATAGGAGTATGTAGTTCGTACCCAGTATAGATCCTCCCCTCTTCATGTATAGGAGTATGTAGTTCATACCCAGTATAGATCCTCCCCTCTACATGTTTACGAGTATGTAGTTCATAGCCAGTATAGATCCTCCCCTCTACATGTTTACGAGTATGTAGTTCATACCCAGTATAGATTCACCCCTCTACATGTATAGGAGTATGTAGTTCATACCCAGTATAGATCCTCATCTCTACATGTATAGGAGTATGTAGTTCATACCCAGTATAGATCCTCATCTCTACATGTATAGGAGTATGTAGTTCATACCCAGTATAGATCCTCCCCTCTACATGTTTACGAGTATGTAGTTCATACCCAGTATAGATCCTCTCCTCTACATGTTTACGAGTATGTAGTTCATACCCAGTATAGATCCTCCCCTCTTCATGTATAGGAGTATGTAGTTCATACCCAGTATAGATCCTCATCTCTACATGTATAGGAGTATGTAGTTCATACCCAGTATAGATCCTCCCCTCTACATGTTTACGAGTATGTAGTTCATACCCAGTATAGATCCTCCCCTCTACATGTTTACGAGTATGTAGTTCATACCCAGTATAGATCCTCTCCTCTACATGTTTACGAGTATGTAGTTAATACCCAGTATAGATCCTCCCCTCTTCATGTATAGGAGTATGTAGTTCATACCCAGTATAGATCCTCATCTCTACATGTATAGGAGTATGTAGTTCATACCCAGTATAGATCCTCATCTCTACATGTATAGGAGTATGTAGTTCATACCCAGTATAGATTCACCCCTCTACATGTATAGGAGTATGTAGTTCATACCCAGTATAGATCGATCCTCCCCTCTTCGTGTATATAAGTATGTAGTTCATACCCAGTATAGATCCTCCCCTCTACATGTATATAAGTATGTAGTTCATACCCAGTATAGATCCTCCCCTCTACATGTTTACGAGTATGTAGTTCATACCCAGTATAGATCCTCTCCTCTACATGTTTACGAGTTTGTAGTTCATACCCAGTATAGATCCTCCCCTCTTCATGTATAGGAGTATGTTGTTCATACCCAGTATAGATCCTCCCCTCTACATGTATATAAGTATGTAGTTCATACTTAGTATAGATCCTCCCCTCTACACGTATAGGAGTATGTAGTTCATACCCAGTATAGATCCTCCCCTCTTCATGTATAGGAGTATGTAGTTCATACCCAGTATAGATCCTCCCCTCTACATGTATATAAGTATGTAGTTCATACCCAGTATAGATCCTCCCCTCTACATGTATATAAGTATGTAGTTCATACCCAGTATAGATCCTCCCCTCTACATGTATATAAGTATGTAGTTCATACCCAGTATAGATCCTCTCCTCTACATGTTTACGAGTATGTAGTTCATACCCAGTATAGATCCTCCCCTCTACATGTATATAAGTATGTAGTTCATACTTAGTATAGATCCTCCCCTCTACACGTATAGGAGTATGTAGTTCATACCCAGTATAGATCCTCCCCTCTTCATGTATAGGAGTATGTAGTTCATACCCAGTATAGATCCTCCCCTCTACATGTATATAAGTATGTAGTTCATACCCAGTATAGATCCTCCCCTCTACATGTATATAAGTATGTAGTTCATACCCAGTATAGATCCTCCCCTCTACATGTATATAAGTATGTAGTTCATACCCAGTATAGATCCTCTCCTCTACATGTTTACGAGTATGTAGTTCATACCCAGTATAGATCCTCCCCTCTTCATGTATAGGAGTATGTTGTTCATACCCAGTATAGATCCTCCCCTCTACATGTATATAAGTATGTAGTTCATACTTAGTATAGATCCTCCCCTCTACACGTATAGGAGTATGTAGTTCATACCCAGTATAGATCCTCCCCTCTTCATGTATAGGAGTATGTAGTTCATACCCAGTATAGATCCTCCCCTCTACATGTATATAAGTATGTAGTTCATACCCAGTATAGATCCTCCCCTCTACATGATTACGAGTATGTAGTTCATACCCAGTATAGATCCTCCCCTCTACATGTTTACGAGTATGTAGTTCATAGCCATTCTAGATCCTCCCCTCTACATGTTTACGAGTATGTAGTTCATACCCAGTATAGATCCTCTCCTCTACATGTTTACGAGTATGTAGTTCATACCCAGTATAGATCCTCCCCTCTACATGTTTACGAGTATGTAGTTCATAGCCAGTATAGATCCTCCCCTCTACATGTATATAAGTATGTATTTCATACCCAGTATAGATCCTAACCTATACATGTATATAAGTATGTAGTTCATACCCAGTATAGATCCTCATCTCTACATGTATAGGAGTATGTAGTTCATACCCAGTATAGATCGATCCTCCCCTCTACGTGTATATAAGTATGTAGTTCATACCCAGTATAGATCCTCCCCTCTACATGTTTACGAGTATGTAGTTCATACCCAGTATAGATCCTCCCCTCTACATGTTTACGAGTATGTAGTTCATACCCAGTATAGATCCTCTCCTCTACATGTTTACGAGTATGTAGTTCATACCCAGTATAGATCCTCCCCTCTTCATGTATAGGAGTATGTAGTTCATACCCAGTATAGATCCTCATCTCTACATGTATAGGAGTATGTAGTTCATACCCAGTATAGATCCTCATCTCTACATGTATAGGAGTATGTAGTTCATACCCAGTATAGATCCTCCCCTCTACATGTATAGGAGTATGTAGTTCATACCCAGTATAGATCCTCCCATCTACATGTATATAAGTATGTAGTTCATACCCAGTATAGATCCTCCCCTCTACATGTTTACGAGTATGTAGTTCATAGCCAGTATAGATCCTCCCCTCTACATGTATATAAGTATGTATTTCATACCCAGTATAGATCCTAACCTATACATGTATATAAGTATGTAGTTCATACCCAGTATAGATCCTCATCTCTACATGTATAGGAGTATGTAGTTCATACCCAGTATAGATCGATCCTCCCCTCTACGTGTATATAAGTATGTAGTTCATACCCAGTATAGATCCTCCCCTCTACATGTATATAAGTATGTAGTTCATACCCAGTATAGATCCTCCCCTCTACATGTTTACGAGTATGTAGTTCATACCCAGTATAGATCCTCTCCTCTACATGTTTACGAGTATGTAGTTCATACCCAGTATAGATCCTCCCCTCTTCATGTATAGAAGTATGTAGTTCATACCCAGTATAGATCCTCATCTCTACATGTATAGGAGTATGTAGTTCATACCCAGTATAGATCCTCATCTCTACATGTATAGGAGTATGTAGTTCATACCCAGTATAGATCCTCCCCTCTACATGTATAGGAGTATGTAGTTCATACCCAGTATAGATCCTCCCATCTACATGTATATAAGTATGTAGTTCAAACCCAGTATAGATCCTCCCCTCTCCAAGTATATAAGCATGTAGTTCAAACCCAGTATAGATCCTCCCCTCTACATGTATAGGAGTATGTAGTTCATACCCAGTATAGATCGATCCTCCCCTCTACGTGTATATAAGTATGTAGTTCATACCCAGTATAGATCCTCCCCTCTACATGTATATAAGTATGTAGTTCATACCCAGTATAGATCCTCTCCTCTACATGTTTACGAGTATGTAGTTCATACCCAGTATAGATCCTCCCCTCTTCATGTATAGGAGTATGTTGTTCATACCCAGTATAGATCCTCCCCTCTACATGTATAGGAGTATGTAGTTCAAAACCAGTATAGATCCTCCCCTCTCCAAGTATATAAGCATGTAGTTCAAACCCAGTATAGATCCTCCCCTCTACATGTATAGGAGTATGTAGTTCATACCCAGTATAGATCGATCCTCCCCTCTACGTGTATATAAGTATGTAGTTCATACCCAGTATAGATCATCCCCTCTACATGTATATAAGTATGTAGTTCATACCCAGTATAGATCCTCCCCTCTTCATGTATAGGAGTATGTTGTTCATACCCAGTATAGATCCTCCCCTCTACATGTATATAAGTATGTAGTTCATACTTAGTATAGATCCTCCCCTCTACACGTATAGGAGTATGTACTTCATACCCAGTATAGATCCTCCCCTCTTCATGTATAGGAGTATGTAGTTCATACCCAGTATAGATCCTCCCCTCTACATGTTTACGAGTATGTAGTTCATAGCCAGTATAGATCCTCCCCTCTACATGTTTACGAGTATGTAGTTCATACCCAGTATAGATTCACCCCTCTACATGTATAGGAGTATGTAGTTCATACCCAGTATAGATCCTCATCTCTACATGTATAGGAGTATGTAGTTCATACCCAGTATAGATCCTCATCTCTACATGTATAGGAGTATGTAGTTCATACCCAGTATAGATCCTCCCCTCTACATGTTTACGAGTATGTAGTTCATACCCAGTATAGATCCTCTCCTCTACATGTTTACGAGTATGTAGTTCATACCCAGTATAGATCCTCCCATCTACATGTATATAAGTATGTAGTTCAAACCCAGTATAGATCCTCCCCTCTCCAAGTATATAAGCATGTAGTTCAAACCCAGTATAGATCCTCCTCTCTACATGTATATAAGTATGTAGTTCATACCCAGTATAGATCCTCCCCTCTACATGTATATAAGTATGTAGTTCATACCCAGTATAGATCCTCTCCTCTACATGTTTACGAGTATGTAGTTCATACCCAGTATAGATCCTCCCTTCTTCATGTATAGGAGTATGTTGTTCATACCCAGTATAGATCCTCCCCTCTACATGTATAGGAGTATGTAGTTCAAAACCAGTATAGATCCTCCCCTCTCCAAGTATATAAGCATGTAGTTCAAACCCAGTATAGATCCTCCCCTCTACATGTATAGGAGTATGTAGTTCATACCCAGTATAGATCCTCCCCTCTACATGTATATAAGTATGTAGTTCATACCCAGTATAGATCGATCCTCCCCTCTACGTGTATATAAGTATGTAGTTGATACCCAGTATAGATCCTCCCCTCTCCAAGTATATAAGTATGTAGTTCATACCCAGTATAGATCCTCCCCTCTTCATGTATAGGAGTATGTTGTTCATACCCAGTATAGATCCTCCCCTCTACATGTATATAAGTATGTAGTTCATACTTAGTATAGATCCTCCCCTCTACACGTATAGGAGTATGTACTTCATACCCAGTATAGATCCTCCCCTCTTCATGTATAGGAGTATGTAGTTCATACCCAGTATAGATCCTCCCCTCTACATGTTTACGAGTATGTAGTTCATAGCCAGTATAGATCCTCCCCTCTACATGTTTACGAGTATGTAGTTCATACCCAGTATAGATTCACCCCTCTACATGTATAGGAGTATGTAGTTCATACCCAGTATAGATCCTCATCTCTACATGTATAGGAGTATGTAGTTCATACCCAGTATAGATCCTCATCTCTACATGTATAGGAGTATGTAGTTCATACCCAGTATAGATCCTCCCCTCTACATGTTTACGAGTATGTAGTTCATACCCAGTATAGATCCTCTCCTCTACATGTTTACGAGTATGTAGTTCATACCCAGTATAGATCCTCCCATCTACATGTATATAAGTATGTAGTTCAAACCCAGTATAGATCCTCCCCTCTCCAAGTATATAAGCATGTAGTTCAAACCCAGTATAGATCCTCCCCTCTACATGTATATAAGTATGTAGTTCATACCCAGTATAGATCCTCTCCTCTACATGTTTACGAGTATGTAGTTCATACCCAGTATAGATCCTCCCCTCTTCATGTATAGGAGTATGTTGTTCATACCCAGTATAGATCCTCCCCTCTACATGTATAGGAGTATGTAGTTCAAAACCAGTATAGATCCTCCCCTCTCCAAGTATATAAGCATGTAGTTCAAACCCAGTATAGATCCTCCCCTCTACATGTATAGGAGTATGTAGTTCATACCCAGTATAGATCCTCCCCTCTACATGTATATAAGTATGTAGTTCATACCCAGTATAGATCGATCCTCCCCTCTACGTGTATATAAGTATGTAGTTCATACCCAGTATAGATCATCCCCTCTACATGTATATAAGTATGTAGTTCATACCCAGTATAGATCCTCCCCTCTTCATGTATAGGAGTATGTTGTTCATACCCAGTATAGATCCTCCCCTCTACATGTATATAAGTATGTAGTTCATACTTAGTATAGATCCTCCCCTCTACACGTATAGGAGTATGTACTTCATACCCAGTATAGATCCTCCCCTCTTCATGTATAGGAGTATGTAGTTCATACCCAGTATAGATCCTCCCCTCTACATGTTTACGAGTATGTAGTTCATAGCCAGTATAGATCCTCCCCTCTACATGTTTACGAGTATGTAGTTCATACCCAGTATAGATTCACCCCTCTACATGTATAGGAGTATGTAGTTCATACCCAGTATAGATCCTCATCTCTACATGTATAGGAGTATGTAGTTCATACCCAGTATAGATCCTCATCTCTACATGTATAGGAGTATGTAGTTCATACCCAGTATAGATCCTCCCCTCTACATGTTTACGAGTATGTAGTTCATACCCAGTATAGATCCTCTCCTCTACATGTTTACGAGTATGTAGTTCATACCCAGTATAGATCCTCCCATCTACATGTATATAAGTATGTAGTTCAAACCCAGTATAGATCCTCCCCTCTCCAAGTATATAAGCATGTAGTTCAAACCCAGTATAGATCCTTCTCTCTACATGTATATAAGTATGTAGTTCATACCCAGTATAGATCCTCCCCTCTACATGTATATAAGTATGTAGTTCATACCCAGTATAGATCCTCTCCTCTACATGTTTACGAGTATGTAGTTCATACCCAGTATAGATCCTCCCTTCTTCATGTATAGGAGTATGTTGTTCATACCCAGTATAGATCCTCCCCTCTACATGTATAGGAGTATGTAGTTCAAAACCAGTATAGATCCTCCCCTCTCCAAGTATATAAGCATGTAGTTCAAACCCAGTATAGATCCTCCCCTCTACATGTATAGGAGTATGTAGTTCATACCCAGTATAGATCCTCCCCTCTACATGTATATAAGTATGTAGTTCATACCCAGTATAGATCGATCCTCCCCTCTACGTGTATATAAGTATGTAGTTGATACCCAGTATAGATCCTCCCCTCTCCAAGTATATAAGTATGTAGTTCATACCCAGTATAGATCCTCCCCTCTTCATGTATAGGAGTATGTTGTTCATACCCAGTATAGATCCTCCCCTCTACATGTATATAAGTATGTAGTTCATACTTAGTATAGATCCTCCCCTCTACACGTATAGGAGTATGTACTTCATACCCAGTATAGATCCTCCCCTCTTCATGTATAGGAGTATGTAGTTCATACCCAGTATAGATCCTCCCCTCTACATGTTTACGAGTATGTAGTTCATAGCCAGTATAGATCCTCCCCTCTACATGTTTACGAGTATGTAGTTCATACCCAGTATAGATTCACCCCTCTACATGTATAGGAGTATGTAGTTCATACCCAGTATAGATCCTCATCTCTACATGTATAGGAGTATGTAGTTCATACCCAGTATAGATCCTCATCTCTACATGTATAGGAGTATGTAGTTCATACCCAGTATAGATCCTCCCCTCTACATGTTTACGAGTATGTAGTTCATACCCAGTATAGATCCTCTCCTCTACATGTTTACGAGTATGTAGTTCATACCCAGTATAGATCCTCCCATCTACATGTATATAAGTATGTAGTTCAAACCCAGTATAGATCCTCCCCTCTCCAAGTATATAAGCATGTAGTTCAAACCCAGTATAGATCCTCCTCTCTACATGTATATAAGTATGTAGTTCATACCCAGTATAGATCCTCCCCTCTACATGTATATAAGTATGTAGTTCATACCCAGTATAGATCCTCTCCTCTACATGTTTACGAGTATGTAGTTCATACCCAGTATAGATCCTCCCCTCTTCATGTATAGGAGTATGTTGTTCATACCCAGTATAGATCCTCCCCTCTACATGTATAGGAGTATGTAGTTCAAAACCAGTATAGATCCTCCCCTCTCCAAGTATATAAGCATGTAGTTCAAACCCAGTATAGATCCTCCCCTCTACATGTATAGGAGTATGTAGTTCATACCCAGTATAGATCGATCCTCCCCTCTACGTGTATATAAGTATGTAGTTCATACCCAGTATAGATCCTCCCCTCTACATGTATATAAGTATGTAGTTCATACCCAGTATAGATCCTCTCCTCTACATGTTTACGAGTATGTAGTTCATACCCAGTATAGATCCTCCCCTCTTCATGTATAGGAGTATGTTGTTCATACCCAGTATAGATCCTCCCCTCTACATGTATATAAGTATGTAGTTCATACTTAGTATAGATCCTCCCCTCTACACGTATAGGAGTATGTAGTTCATACCCAGTATAGATCCTCCCCTCTTCATGTATAGGAGTATGTAGTTCATACCCAGTATAGATCCTCCCCTCTACATGTTTACGAGTATGTAGTTCATAGCCAGTATAGATCCTCCCCTCTACATGTTTACGAGTATGTAGTTCA
The DNA here is from genome assembly GCA_936450465.1 of Gibbula magus. Classification (NCBI taxonomy): domain Eukaryota; kingdom Metazoa; phylum Mollusca; class Gastropoda; order Trochida; family Trochidae; genus Gibbula; species Gibbula magus. The sequence continues at coordinate 49,281,364 of OW388295.1, forward strand.
TACCCAGTATAGATTCACCCCTCTACATGTATAGGAGTATGTAGTTCATACCCAGTATAGATCCTCATCTCTACATGTATAGGAGTATGTAGTTCATACCCAGTATAGATCCTCATCTCTACATGTATAGGAGTATGTAGTTCATACCCAGTATAGATCCTCCCCTCTACATGTTTACGAGTATGTAGTTCATACCCAGTATAGATCCTCTCCTCTACATGTTTACGAGTATGTAGTTCATAGCCAGTATAGATCCTCCCCTCTTCATGTATAGGAGTATGTAGTTCATACCCAGTATAGATCCTCATCTCCACATGTATAGGAGTATGTAGTTCATACCCAGTATAGATCCTCATCTCTACATGTATAGGAGTATGTAGTTCATACCCAGTATAGATCCTCCCCTCTACATGTATATACGTATGTAGTTCATATCCAGTATAGATCCTCATCTCTACATGTATAGGAGTATGTAGTTCATACCCAGTATAGATCCTCCCCTCTACATGTATATAAGTGTGTAGTTCATACCCAGTATAGATCCTCCCCTCTACATGTATATAAGTATGTAGTTCATACCCAGTATAGATCGATCCTCCCCTCTACGTGTATATAAGTATGTAGTTCATACCCAGTATAGATCCTCCCCTCTACATGTATATAAGTATGTAGTTCATACCCAGTATAGATCCTCTCCTCTACATGTTTACGAGTATGTAGTTCATACCCAGTATAGATCCTCCCCTCTTCATGTATAGGAGTATGTTGTTCATACCCAGTATAGATCCTCCCCTCTACATGTATATAAGTATGTAGTTCATACTTAGTATAGATCCTCCCCTCTACACGTATAGGAGTATGTAGTTCATACCCAGTATAGATCCTCCCCTCTTCATGTATAGGAGTATGTAGTTCATACCCAGTATAGATCCTCCCCTCTACATGTATATAAGTATGTAGTTCATACCCAGTATAGATCCTCCCCTCTACATGATTACGAGTATGTAGTTCATACCCAGTATAGATCCTCCCCTCTACATGTTTACGAGTATGTAGTTCATAGCCATTATAGATCCTCCCCTCTACATGTTTACGAGTATGTAGTTCATACCCAGTATAGATCCTCTCCTCTACATGTTTACGAGTATGTAGTTCATACCCAGTATAGATCCTCCCCTCTACATGTTTACGAGTATGTAGTTCATAGCCAGTATAGATCCTCCCCTCTACATGTATATATGTATGTATTTCATACCCAGTATAGATCCTAACCTATACATGTATATAAGTATGTAGTTCAAAAACAGTATAGATCCTCCCCTCTACATGTATATAAGTATGTAGTTCATACCCAGTATAGATCCTCCCCTCTACATGTATATAAGAATGTAGTTCATACCCAGTATAGATCCTCCCCTCTACATGTATATAAGTATGTAGTTCATACCCAGTATAGATCCTCCCCTCTACATGAATATAAGTATGTAGTTCATACCCAGTATAGATCCTCCCCTCTTCATGTATAGGAGTATGTAGTTCATACCCAGTATAGATCCTCCCCTCTACATGTATATAAGTATGTAGTTCATACCCAGTATAGATCCTCCCCTCTACATGATTACGAGTATGTAGTTCATACCCAGTATAGATCCTCCCCTCTACATGTTTACGAGTATGTAGTTCATAGCCATTATAGGCTATGCTTGATTCGGGACCCGGCGCACTACCCGGCGTACGCCGCCGGAAGCGGCGCAACCGGCAAATCACTTGATTGGAACCCGGCGTACGCCTTAGGCGTACTCCGAATGCGCCGGTTGGAAATGACCGGCGAAGGCGGTGTGTAATGGCGGACAAATGTTACCCTTGCGACATTCAATAACCCTTTTGTTTATGAAGTTGCGTTGTACAATTAAATAGTTGACTGATTTATTTTTAAATGTCACTGCTTATTTAAAACATTGCATTACACGTTAATAAAATATTAATCAATGTTTTGAAATAATTTTTAAAAAATAGTTATATAATATAAATGATATGTTTTTTTAAGCTAGTTTGAGGGATGATGACGTCTTCCTGTCTGTACGCCGATACACTTGTTTCAACTGAGCCTAGTAGAGGAACGGCGTACGCCGGACATGTGACCGGTGTATACGCCGCCAAAACGAATCAAGCATAGCCATAGATCCTCCCCTCTACATGTTTACGAGTATGTAGTTCATACCCAGTATAGATCCTCATCTCTACATGTATATAAGTATGTAGTTCATACCCAGTATAGATCCTCCCCTCTACATGTTCATAAGTGTGTAGTTCAGACCCAGTATAGATCCTCCCCTCTACATGTATAGGAGTAGGTAGTTCATACCCAGTATTGATCCTCCCCTCTACATGTATATAAGTATGTAGTTCAAAAACAGTATAGATCCTCCCCTCTACATGTATATAAGTATGTAGTTCATACCCAGTATAGATCCTCCCCTCTACATGTATATAAGTATGTAGTTCATACCCAGTATAGATCCTCTCCTCTACATGTTTACGAGTATGTAGTTCATACCCAGTATAGATCCTCCCCTCTTCATGTATAGGAGTATGTAGTTCATACCCAGTATAGATCCTCATCTCTACATGTATAGGAGAATGTAGTTCATACCCAGTATAGATCCTCCCCTCTACATGTTTACGAGTATGTAGTTCATAGCCATTATAGATCCTCCCCTCTACATGTTTACGAGTATGTAGTTCATACCCAGTATAGATCCTCTCCTCTACATGTTTACGAGTATGTAGTTCATACCTAGTATAGATCCTCCCCTCTACATGTTTACGAGTATGTAGTTCATACCCAGTATAGATCCTCCCCTCTACATGTATATAAGTATGTATTTCATACCCAGTATAGATCCTAACCTATACATGTATATAAGTATGTAGTTCAAAAACAGTATAGATCCTCCCCTCTACATGTATATAAGTATGTAGTTCATACCCAGTATAGATCCTCCCCTCTACATGTATATAAGTATGAAGTTCATACCCAGTATAGATCCTCTCCTCTACATGTTTACGAGTATGTAGTTCATACCCAGTATAGATCCTCCCCTCTTCATGTATAGGAGTATGTAGTTCATACCCAGTATAGATCCTCATCTCTACATGTATAGGAGTATGTAGTTCATACCCAGTATAGATCCTCCCCTCTACATGTTTACGAGTATGTAGTTTATAGCCATTATAGATCCTCCCCTCTACATGTTTACGAGTATGTAGTTCATACCCAATATAGATCCTCTCCTCTACATGTTTACGAGTATGTAGTTCATACCCAGTATAGATCCTCCCCTCTACATGTTTACGAGTATGTAGTTCATACCCAGTATAGATCCTCCCCTCTACATGTATATAAGTATGTATTTCATACCCAGTATAGATCCTAACCTCTACATGTATATAAGTATGTAGTTCAAAAACAGTATAGATCCTCCCCTCTACATGTATATAAGTATGTAGTTCATACCCAGTATAGATCCTCCCCTCTTCATGTATAGGAGTATGTAGTTCATACCCAGTATAGATCCTCATCTCTACATGTATAGGAGTATGTAGTTCATACCCAGTATAGATCCTCCCCTCTACATGTATAGGAGTATGTAGTTCATACCCAGTATAGATCCTCCCCTCTACATGTATATAAGTATGTAGTTCATACCCAGTATAGATCCTCTCCTCTACATGTTTACGAGTATGTAGTTCATACCCAGTATAGATCCTCCCCTCTTCATGTATAGGAGTATGTAGTTCATACCCAGTATAGATCCTCATCTCTACATGTATAGGAGTATGTAGTTCATACCCAGTATAAATCCTCCCCTCTACATGTTTACGAGTATGTAGTTCATAGCCATTATAGATCCTCCCCTCTACATGTTTACGAGTATGTAGTTCATACCCAGTTTAGATCCTCTCCTCTACATGTTTACGAGTATGTAGTTCATACCCAGTATAGATCCTCCCCTCTACATGTTTACGAGTATGTAGTTCATACCCAGTATAGATCCTCCCCTCTACATGTATATAAGTATGTATTTCATACCCAGTATAGATCCTAACCTCTACATGTATATAAGTATGTAGTTCAAAAACAGTATAGATCCTCCCCTCTACATGTATAGGAGTATGTAGTTCATACCCATTATAGATCCTCATCTCTAAAAGTATAGAAGTATGTAGTTCAAACCCAGTATAGATCCTCCCCTCTACATGTATATAAGCATGTAGTTTATACCCAGTATAGATCCTCCCCTCTACATGTATAGGAGTATGTAGTTCTTACCCAGTATAGATCCTCCCCTCTACATGTTTACGAGTATGTAGTTCATACCCAGTATAGATCCTCCCCTCTACATGTTTACGAGTATGTAGTTCATACCCAGTATAGATCCTCTCCTCTACATGTTTACGAGTATGTAGTTCATACCCAGTATAGATCCTCATCTCTACATGTTTACGAGTATTTAGTTCATACCCAGTATAGATCCTCCCCTCTTCATGTATAGGAGTATGTAGTTCATACCCAGTATAGATCCTCATCTCTACATGTATAGGAGTATGTAGTTCATACCCAGTATAGATCCTCCCCTCTACATGTTTACGAGTATGTAGTTCATAGCCATTATAGATCCTCCCCTCTACATGTTTACGAGTATGTAGTTCATACCCATTAAGATCCTCTCCTCTACATGTTTACGAGTATGTAGTTCATACCCAGTATAGATCCTCCCCTCTACATGTTTACGAGTATGTAGTTCATACCCAGTATAGATCCTCCCCTCTACATGTATATAAGTATGTATTTCATACCCAGTATAGATCCTAACCTCTACATGTATATAAGTATGTAGTTCAAAAACAGTATAGATCCTCCGCTCTACATGTATATAAGTATGTAGTTCATACCCAGTATAGATCCTCCCCTCTTCATGTATAGGAGTATGTAGTTCATACCCAGTATAGATCCTCATCTCTACATGTATAGGAGTATGTAGTTCATACCCAGTATAGATCCTCCCCTCTACATGTATAGGAGTATGTAGTTCATACCCAGTATATATCCTCCCCTCTACATGTATATAAGTATGTAGTTCATACCCAGTATAGATCCTCTCCTCTACATGTTTACGAGTATGTAGTTCATACCCAGTATAGATCCTCCCCTCTTCATGTATAGGAGTATGTAGTTCATACCCAGTATAGATCCTCATCTCTACATGTATAGGAGTATGTAGTTCATACCCATTATAAATCCTCCCTCTACATGTTTACGAGTATGTAGTTCATAGCCATTATAGATCCTCCCCTCTACATGTTTACGAGTATGTAGTTCATACCCAGTTTAGATCCTCTCCTCTACATGTTTACGAGTATGTAGTTCATACCCAGTATAGATCCTCCCCTCTACATGTTTACGAGTATGTAGTTCATACCCAGTATAGATCCTCCCCTCTACATGTATATAAGTATGTATTTCATACCCAGTATAGATCCTAACCTCTACATGTATATAAGTATGTAGTTAAAAAACAGTATAGATCCTCCCCTCTACATGTTTATAAGTATGTAGTTCATACCCAGTATAGATCCTCCCCTCTACATGTTTATAAGTATGTAGTTCATACCCAGTATAGATCCTCCCCTCTACATGTATAGGAGTATGTAGTTCATACCCAGTATAGATCCTCATCTCTAAAAGTATAGAAGTATGTAGTTCAAACCCAGTATAGATCCTCCCCTCTACATGTATATAAGCATGTAGTTTATACCCAGTATAGATCCTCCCCTCTACATGTATAGGAGTATGTAGTTCATACCCAGTATAGATCCTCCCCTTTACATGTTTACGAGTATGTAGTTCATACCCAATATAGATCCTCCCCTCTACATGTTTACGAGTATGTAGTTGATACCCAGTATAGATCCTCTCCTCTACATGTTTACGAGTATGTAGTTCATACCCAGTATAGATCCTCATCTCTACATGTATAGGAGTATGTAGTTCATACCCAGTATAGATCCTCCCCTCTATATGTTTACGAGTATGTAGTTCATACCCATTATAGATCCTCCCCTCTACATGTTTACGAGTATGTAGTTCATACCCAGTATAGATCCTCTCCTCTACATGTTTACGAGTATGTAGTTCATACCCAGTATAGATCCTCCCCTCTACATGTTTACGAGTATGTAGTTCATACCCAGTATAGATCCTCCCTTCTACATGTATATAAGTATGTAGTTCATACCCAGTATAGATCCTAACCTCTACATGTATATAAGCATGTAGTTTATACCCAGTATAGATCCTCCCCTCTACATGTATAGGAGTATGTAGTTCATACCCAGTATAGATCCTCCCCTTTACATGTTTACGAGTATGAAGTTCATACCCAGTATAGATCCTCCCCTCTACATGTTTACGAGTATGTAGTTCATACCCAGTATAGATCCTCTCCTCTACATGTTTACGAGTATGTAGTTCATACCCAGTATAGATCCTCATCTCTACATGTATAGGAGTATGTAGTTCATACCCAGTATAGATCCTCCCCTCTATATGTTTACGAGTATGTATTTCATACCCATTATAGATCCTCCCCTCTACATGTTTACGAGTATGTAGTTCATACCCAGTATAGATCCTCTCCTCTACATGTTTACGAGTATGTAGTTCATACCCAGTATAGATCCTCCCCTCTACATGTTTACGAGTATGTAGTTCATACCCAGTATAGATCCTCCCCTCTACATGTATATAAGTATGTAGTTCATACCCAGTATAGATCCTAACCTCTACATGTATATAAGTATGTAGTTCAAAAACAGTATAGATCCTCCCCTCTACATGTATATAAGTATGTAGTTCATACCCAGTATAGATCCTCCCCTCTACATGTATAGGAGTATGTAGTTCATACCCAGTATAGATCCTCATCTCTAAAAGTATAGAAGTATATAGTTCAAACCCAGTATAGATCCTCCCCTCTACATGTATATAAGCATGTAGTTTATACCCAGTATAGATCCTCCCCTCTACATGTATAGGAGTATGTAGTTCAAACCCAGCATATTTCCGCCCCTCTACATGTATATAAGCATGTAGTTCAAATCCAGTATAGATCCTCCACTCTTCATGTATATAAGTATGTAGTTCATACCCAGTATAGATCCTCCCCTCTACATGTATAGGAGTATGTAGTTCATACCCAGTATAGATCCTCCCCTCTACATGTATATAAGTATGTAGTTCATACCCCGTATATATCCTCCCCTCTACATGTATAGGAGCATGTAGTTCAAACCCAGTATAGATCCTCCCCTCTACATGTATATAAGCATGTAGTTCAAACCCAGTATAGATCCTCCCCTCTAGATGTATATAAGCATGTAGTTCATACCCAGTATAGATCCTCCCCTCTACATGCATACGAGTATGTAGTTCATACCCAGTATAGATCCTCCAATCTACATGTATATAAGCATGTGGTTCAAACCTAGTATATATCCTCCCCTCTACATGTATATAAGCATGTAGTTCATACCCAGTATAGATCCTCATCTCTACAAGTATAGGAGTATGTAGTTCATAAACAGTATAGATCCTCCACTCTACATGTATATAAGCATGTAGTTCATACCCAGTATAGATCCTCCCTTCTACATGTATAGGAGTATGTAGTTCATACCCAGTATAGATCCTCATTTCTACATGTATATAAATATGTAGTTCATACCCAGTATAGATCCTCCCCTCAACATGTTTACGAGTATGTAGTTCATACCCAGTATAGATCCTCCCCTCTACATGTATAGGAGTATGTAGTTCATACCCAGTAAAGATCCATATCTCTACATGTATATAAGTATGTAGTTCATACCCACTATAGATCCTCCCCTCTACATGTATAGGAGTATGTAGTTCATACCCTTTATAGATCCTCATCTCTACATGTATATAATTATGTAGTTCATACCCAGTATAGATCCTCCCCTCTACATGTATATAAGTATGTAGTTAATACCCAGTATAGATCCTCCCCTCTACATGTATAGGAGTGTGTAGTTCATACCCAGTATAGATCCTCATCTCTACATGTATATAAGTATGTAGTTCATACCCAGTATAGATCCTCCCCTCTACATGTTCATAAGTGTGCAGTTCAGACCCAGTATAGATCCTCATCTCTACATGTATAGGAGTAGGTAGTTCATACCCAGTATTGATCCTCCCCTCTACATGTATATAAGCATGTAGTTCATACCCAGTATAGATCCTCCCCTCTACATGTATAGGAGTATGCAGTTCATACCCAGTAAAGATCCTCATCTCTACATGTATATAAGTATGTAGTTCATACCCACTATAGATCCTCCCCTCTACATGTATAGGAGTATATAGTTCATACCCTTTATAGATCCTCATCTCTACATGTATATAATTATGTAGTTCATACCCAGTATAGATCCTCATCTCTACATGTATAGGAGTAGGTAGTTCATACCCAGTATTGATCCTCCCCTCTACATGTATATAAGCATGTAGTTCATACCCAGTATAGATCCTCCCCTCTACATGTATAGGAGTATGTAGTTCATACCCAGTATAGATCCTCATCTCTACATGTATATAAGTATGTAGTTCATACCCAGTATAGATCCTCCCCTCTACATGTTCATAAGTATGTAGTTCGTACCCAGTATAGATCCTCCCCTCTAAATGTATATAAGAATGTAGTTCATACCCGGTATATATCCTTCCCTCTACATGTATATAAGTATGTAGTTCATACCCAGTATATATCCTTCCCTCTACATGTATATAAGAATGTAGTTCATACCTAGTATAGATCCTCCCCACTACATGTATATAAGTATGTAGTTCATACCCAGTATAGATCCTCCCCTGTACATGTTTACGAGTATGTAGTTCATACCCAGTATAGATCCTCCTCTCTACTTGTATAGGAGTATGTAGTTCATACCCAGTATAGATCCTCCCCTCAACATGTTTACGAGTATGTAGTTCATACCCAGTATAGATCCTCCATTCTACATGTATAGGAGTATGCAGTTCATACCCAGTATAGATCCTCCCCTCTACATGTATAGGAGTAGGTAGTTCATACCCAGTATTGATCCTCCCCTCTACATGTATATAAGCATGTAGTTCATACCCAGTATAGATCCTCCCCTCTACATGTATAGGAGTATGTAGTTCATACCCAGTATAGATCCTCATCTCTACATGTATATAAGTATGTAGTTCATACCCAGTATAGATCCTCCCCTCTACATGTTCATAAGTGTGTAGTTCAGACCCAGTATAGATCCTCCCCTCTACATGTATAGGAGTATGTAGTTCATACCCACTATAGATCCTCCCCTCTTCATGTATAGGAGTATGTAGTTCATACCCTTTATAGATCCTCATCTCTACATGTATATAATTATGTAGTTCATACCCAGTATAGATCCTCCCCTCAACATGTATAGGAGTATGTAGTTCATACCCAGTATAGATCCTCATCTCTACATGTATATAAGTATGTAGTTCATACCCAGTATAGATCCTCCCCTCTACATGTTCATAAGTGTGTAGTTCAGACCCAGTATAGATCCTCCCCTCTACATGTATAAGAGTAGGTAGTTCATACCCAGTATTGATCCTCCCCTCTACATGTATATAAGCATGTAGTTCATACCCAGTATAGATCCTCCCCTCTACATGTATATGAGTATGTAGTTCATACCCACTATAGATCCTCCCCTCTTCATGTATAGGAGTATGTAGTTCATACCCTTTATAGATCCTCATCTCTACATGTATATAATTATGTAGTTCATACCCAGTATAGATCCTCCCCTCTACATGTATATAAGTATGTAGTTCATACCCAGTATAGATCCTCCGATCTACATGTATAGGAGTATGTAGTTCATACCCAGTATATATCATCATATCTACATGTTTATAAGTGTGTAGTTCAGACCCAGTATAGATCCTCCCCTCTGCATGTATATAAGTGTGTAGTTAATACCCAGTATTGATCCTCCCCTCTACATGTATAGGAGTGTGTAGTTCATACCCAGTATAGATCCTCATCTCTACATGTATATAGGTATGTAGTTCATACCCAGTATAGATCCTCCCCTCTACATGTATAGGAGTATGTAGTTCATACTCAGTATAGATCCTCCCCTCTACATGTTTACGAGTATGTAGTTCATACCCAGTATAGATCCTCCCCTCTACATGTACAGGAGTATGTAGTTCATACCCAGTATAGATCCTCCCCTCTACATGTATAGAAGTAGGTAGTTCATACCCAGTATAGATCCTCCCCTCTACATGTATATAAGAATGTAGTTCATACCCAGTATAGATCCTCCCCTCTACATGTATAGAAGTAGGTAGTTCATACCCAGTATAGATCCTCCCCTCTACATGTATATAAGAATGTAGTTCATACCCAGTATAGATCCTCCCCTCTACATGTATAGGAGTATGTAGTTCATACCCAGTATAGATCCTCATCTCTACATGTATATAAGTATGTAGTTCAAACCTAGTATAGATCCTCCCCTCTACACGTATAGGAGTATGTAGTTCATACCCAGTATAGATCCTCATCTCTACATGTTCATAAGTGTGTAGTTCAGACCCAGTATAGATCCTCCCCTCTACATGTATAGGAGTAGGTAGTTCATACCCAGTATTGATCCTCCCCTCTACATGTATATAAGCATTTAGTTCATACCCAGTATAGATCCTCCCCTCTACATGTATAGGAGTATGTAGTTCATACCCAGAATAGATCCTCCCCTCTACATGTATATACGTATGTAGTTCATACCCAGTTTAGATCCTCCCATCTACATGTATAGGAGTATGTACTTCATACCCAGTATATATCCTCATATCTACATGTTTATAAGTGTGTAGTTCAGACCCAGTATAGATCCTCCCCTCTGCATGTATATAAGTGTGTAGTTAATACCCAGTATAGATCCTCCCCTCTACATGTATAGGAGTGTGTAGTTCATACCCAGTATAGATCCTCATCTCTACATGTATATAGGTATGTAGTTCATACCCAGTATAGATCCTCCCCTCTACATGTATAGGAGTATGTAGTTCATACCCAGTATAGATCCTCCCCTCTACATGTTTACGAGTATGTAGTTCATAGCCAGTATAGATCCTCCCCTCTACATGTATAGGAGTATGTAGTTCAAACCTAGTATAGATCCTCCCCTCTACACGTATAGGAGTATGTAGTTCATACCCAGTATAGATCCTCATCTCTACATGTTCATAAGTGTGTAGTTCAGACCCAGTATAGATCCTCCCCTCTACATGTATAGGAGTAGGTAGTTCATACCCAGTATTGATCCTCCCCTCTACATGTATATAAGCATTTAGTTCATACCCAGTATAGATCCTCCCCTCTACATGTATAGGAGTATGTAGTTCATACCCAGAATAGATCCTCCCCTCTACATGTATAGGAGTATGTAGTTCATACCCAGTTTAGATCCTCCCATCTACATGTATAGGAGTATGTACTTCATACCCAGTATATATCCTCATATCTACATGTTTATAAGTGTGTAGTTCAGACCCAGTATAGATCCTCCCCTCTGCATGTATATAAGTGTGTAGTTAATACCCAGTATAGATCCTCCCCTCTACATGTATAGGAGTGTGTAGTTCATACCCAGTATAGATCCTCATCTCTACATGTATATAGGTATGTAGTTCATACCCAGTATAGATCCTCCCCTCTACATGTATAGGAGTATGTAGTTCATACCCAGTATAGATCCTCCCCTCTACATGTTTACGAGTATGTAGTTCATAGCCAGTATAGATCCTCCCCTCTACATGTATAGGAGTATGTAGTTCATACCCAGTTTAGATCCTCCCCTCTACATGTATAGAAGTAGGTAGTTCATACCCAGTATAGATCCTCCCCTCTACATGTATATAAGAATGTAGTTCATACCCAGTATAGATCCTCCCCTCTACATGTATAGCAGTATGTAGTTCATACCCAGTATAGATCCTCATCTCTACATGTATATAAGTATGTAGTTCAAACCCAGTATAGATCCTCCCCTCTACACGTATAGGAGTATGTAGTTCATATCCAGTATAGATCCTCATCTCTACATGTTCATAAGTGTGTAGTTCAGACCCAGTATAGATCCTCCCCTCTACATGTATAGGAGTAGGTAGTTCATACCCAGTATTGATCCTCCCCTCTACATGTATATAAGCATGTAGTTCATACCCAGTATAGATCCTCCCCTCTACATGTATAGGAGTATGTAGTTCATACCCAGAATAGATCCTCCCCTCTACATGTATATAAGTATGTAGTTCATACCCAGTATAGATCCTCCCATCTACATGTATATGAGTATGTACTTCATACCCAGTATATATCCTCATATCTACATGTTTATAAGTGTGTAGATCAGACCCAGTATAGATCCTCCCCTCTGCCTCTATATAAGTGTGTAGTTAATACCCAGTATAGATCCTCCCCTCTACATGTATAGGAGTGTGTAGTTCATACCCAGTATAGATCCTCATCTCTACATGTATATAGGTATGTAGTTCATACCCAGTATAGATCCTCCCCTCTACATGTATAGGAGTATGTAGTTCATACCCAGTATAGATCCTCCCCTCTACATGTTTACGAGTATGTAGTTCATACCCAGTATAGATCCTCCCCTCTACATGTATAGGAGTATGTAGTTCATACCCAGTATAGATCCTCCCCTCTACATATATAGAAGTAGGTAGTTCATACCCAGTATAGATCCTCCCCTCTACATGTATATAAGAAGGTAGTTCATACCAAGTATAGATCCTCCCCTCTACATGTATAGGAGTATGTAGTTCATACCCAGTATAGATCCTCATCTCTACATGTATATAAGTATGTAGTTCAAACCCAGTATAGATCCTCCCCTCTACACGTATAGGAGTATGTAGTTCATACCCAGTATAGATCCTCATCTCTACATGTTCATAAGTGTGTAGTTCAGACCCAGTATAGATCCTCCCCTCTACATGTATAGGAGTAGGTAGTTCATACCCAGTATTGATCCTCCCCTCTACATGTATATAAGCATGTAGTTCATACCCAGTATAGATCCTCCCCTCTACATGTATAGGAGTATGTAGTTCATACCCAGAATAGATCTTCATCTCTACATGTATATAAGTATGTAGTTCATACCCAGTATAGATCCTCCCCTCTACATGTTCATAAGTATGTAGTTCATACCCAGAATTGATCCTCCCCTCTACATGTATATAAGAATGTAGTTCATACCCAGTATATATCCTTCCCTCTACATATATATAAGAATGTAGTTCATACCTCGTATAGATCCTCCCCTCTACATGTATATAAGTATGTAGTTCATACCCAGTATAGATCCTCCCCTGTACATGTTTACGAGTATGTAGTTCATACCCAGTATAGATCCTCCCCTCTACATGTATAGGAGTATGCAGTTCATACCCAGTAAAGATCCTCATCTCTACATGTATATAAGTATGTAGTTCATACCCACTATAGATCCTCCCCTCTACATGTATAGGAGTATGTAGTAAATACCCTTTATAGATCCTCCCCTCAACATGTTTACGAGTATGTAGTTCATACCCAGTATAGATCCTCCCCTCTACATGTATAGGAGTATGTATTTCATACCCAGTATTGATCCTCCTCTCTACTTGTATAGGAGTATGTAGTTCATACCCAGTATAGATCCTCCCCTCAACATGTTTACGAGTATGTAGTTCATACCCAGTATAGATCCTCCCCTCTACATGTATAGGAGTATGCAGTTCATACCCAGTAAAGATCCTCATCTCTACATGTATATAAGTATGTAGTTCATACCCACTATAGATCCTCCCCTCTACATGTATAGGAGTATGTAGTAAATACCCTTTATAGATCCTCATATCTACATGTATATAATTATGTAGTTCATACCCAGTATAGATCCTCCCCTCTACATGTATATAAGTATGTAGTTCATACCCAGTATAGATCCTCCCATCTACATGTATAGGAGTATGTACTTCTTACCCAGTATATATCCTCATATCTACATGTTTATAAGTTTGTAGTTCAGACCCAGTATAGATCCTCCCCTCTGCATGTATATAAGTGTGTAGTTAATACCAAGTATAGATCCTCCCCTCTACATGTATAGGAGTGTGTAGTTCATACCCAGTATAGATCCTCATCTCTACATGTATATAAGTATATAGTTCATACCCAGTATAGATCCTCCCCTCTACATGTTCATAAGTGTGCAGTTCAGACCAAGTATAGATCCTCATCTCTACATGTATAGGAGTAGGTAGTTCATACCCAGTATTGATCCTCCCCTCTACATGTATATAAGCATGTAGTTCATACCCAGTATAGATCCTCCCCTCTACATGTATAGGAGTATGTAGTTCATACCCAGTATAGATCCTCATCTCTACATGTATATAAGTATGTAGTTCATACCCAGTATAGATCCTCCCCTCTACATGTTCATCAGTATGTAGTTCATACCCAGTATTGATCCTCCCCTCTACATGTATATAAGAATGTAGTTCATACCCAGTATATATCCTTCCCTCTACATGTATATAAGAATGTAGTTCATACCTAGTATAGATCCTCCCCTCTACATGTATATAAGTATGTAGTTCATACCCAGTATAGATCCTCCCCTGTACATGTTTACGAGTATGTAGTTCATACCCATAATAGATCCTCCCCTCTACATGTATATAAGTATGTAGTTCATACCCAGTATAGATCCTCCCATCTACATGTATAGGAGTATGTACTTCATACCCAGTATATATCCTCATATCTACATGTTTATAAGTGTGTAGTTCAGACCCAGTATAGATCCTCCCCTCTGCATGTATATACGTGTGTAGTTAATACCCAGTATAGATCCTCCCCTCTACATGTATAGGAGTGTGTAGTTCATACCCAGTGTAGATCCTCATCTCTACATGTATATAGGTATGTAGTTCATACCCAGTATAGATCCTCCCCTCTACATGTATAGGAGTATGTAGTTCATACCCAGTATAGATCCTCCCCTCTACATGTTTACGAGTATGTAGTTCATACCCAGTATAGATCCTCCCCTCTACATGTATAGGAGTATGTAGTTCATACCCAGTATAGATCCTCCCCTCTACATGTATAGAAATAGGTAGTTCATACCCAGTATAGATCCTCCCCTCTACATGTATATAAGAATGTAGTTCATACCCAGTATAGATCTTCCCCTCTACATGTATAGGAGTATGTAGTTCATACCCAGTATAGATCCTCATCTCTACATGTATATAAGTATGTAGTTCATACCCAGTATAGATCCTCCCCTCTACATGTTCATAAGTGTGTAGTTCAGACCCAGTATAGATCCTCCCCTCTACATGTATAGGAGTAGGTAGTTCATACCCAGTATTGATCCTCCCCTCTACATGTATATAAGCATGTAGTTCATACCCAGTATAGATCCTCCCCTCTACATGTATAGGAGTATGTAGTTCATACCCACTATAGATCCTCCCCTCTACATGTATAGGAGTATGTAGTTCATACCCTTTATAGATCCTCATCTCTACATGTATATAATTATGTAGTTCATACCCAGTATAGATCCTCCCCTCTACATGTATATAAGTATGTAGTTCATACCCAGTATAGATCCTCCCATCTACATGTATAGGAGTATGTACTTCATACCCAGTATATATCCTCATATCTACATGTTTATAAGTGTGTAGTTCAGACCCAGTATAGATCCTCCCCTCTGCATGTATATAAGTGTGTAGTTAATACCAAGTATAGATCCTCCCCTCTATATGTATAGGAGTGTGTAGTTCATACCCAGTATAGATCCTCATCTCTACATGTATATAGGTATGTAGTTCATACCCAGTATAGATCCTCCCCTCTACATGTATAGGAGTATGTAGTTCATACCCAGTATAGATCCTCCCCTCTACATGTTTACGAGTATGTAGTTCATACCCAGTATAGATCCTCCCCTCTACATATATAGAAGTAGATAGTTCATACCCAGTATAGATCCTCCCCTCTACATGTATATAGGAATGTAGTTCATACCCAGTATAGATCCTCCCCTCTTCATGTGTAGGAGTATGTAGTTCATACCCAGTATTGATCCTCCCCTCTACATGTATATAAGCATGTAGTTCATACCCAGTATAGATCCTCCCCTCTACATGTATAGGAGTATGTAGTTCATACCCAGAATAGATCCTCCCCTCTACATGTATATAAGTATGTAGTTCATACCCAGAATAGATCCTCCCCTCTACATGTATATAAGTATGTAGTTCATACCCAGTATAGATCCTCCCCTCTACATGTATATAAGTATGTACTTCATACCCAGTATATATCCTCATATCTACATGTTTATAAGTGTGTAGTTCAGACCCAGTATAGATCCTCCCCTCTGCTTGTATATAAGTGTGTAGTTAATACGCAGTATAGATCCTCCCCTCTACATGTATAGGAGTGTGTAGTTCATACCCAGTATAGATCCTCATCTCTACATGTATATAGGTATGTAGTTCATACCCAGTATAGATCCTCCCCTCTACATGTATAGGAGTATGTAGTTCATACCCAGTATAGATCCTCCCCTCTACATGTTTACGAGTATGTAGTTCATACCCAGTATAGATCCTCCCCTCTACATGTATAGGAGTATGTAGTTCATACCCAGTATATATCCTCCCCTCTACATGTATATAGGAATGTAGTTCATACCCAGTATAGATCCTCCCCTCTACATGTATAGGAGTATGTAGTTCATACCCAGTATAGATCCTCATCTCTACATGTATATAAGTATGTAGTTAATACCAAGTATAGATCCTCCCCTCTACATGTATAGGAGTGTGTAGTTCATACCCAGTATAGATCCTCATCTCTACATGTATATAGGTATGTAGTTCATACCCAGTATAGATCCTCCCCTCTACATGTATAGGAGTATGTAGTTCATACCCAGTATAGATCCTCCCCTCAACATGTTTACGAGTATGTAGTTCATACCCAGTATAGATCCTCCCCTCTACATGTTTACGAG
Organism: Gibbula magus; assembly: GCA_936450465.1. NCBI lineage: Eukaryota > Metazoa > Mollusca > Gastropoda > Trochida > Trochidae > Gibbula > Gibbula magus. Next base: position 49,298,593 of record OW388295.1, read on the forward strand.
TATGTAGTTCATACCCAGTATAGATCCTCCCCTCTACATATATAGAAGTAGGGAGTTCATACCCAGTATAGATCCTCCCCTCTACATGTATATAGGAATGTAGTTCATACCCAGTATAGATCCTCCCCTCTACATGTATAGGAGTATGTAGTTCATACCCAGTATAGATCCTCATCTCTACATGTATATAAGTATGTAGTTCAAACCCAGTATAGATCCTCCCCTCTACACGTATAGGAGTATGTAGTTCATACCCAGTATAGATCCTCATCTCTACATGTTCATAAGTGTGTAGTTCAGACCCTGTATAGATCCTCCCCTCTACATGTATAGGAGTAGGTAGTTCATACCCAGTATTGATCCTCCCCTCTACATGTATATAAGCATGTAGTTCATACCCAGTATAGATCCTCCCCTCTACATGTATAGGAGTATGTAGTTCAGACCCAGTATAGATCCTCCCCTCTGCATGTATATAAGTGTGTAGTTAATACCCAGTATAGATCCTCCCCTCTACATGTATAGGAGTGTGTAGTTCATACCCAGTATAGATCCTCCCCTCTACATGTATAGGAGTATGTAGTTCATACCCAGTATAGATCCTCATCTCTACATGTATATAAGTATGTAGTTCAAACCCAGTATAGATCCTCCCCTCTACACGTATAGGAGTATGTAGTTCATACCCAGTATTGATCCTCCCCTCTACATGTATATAAGCATGTAGTTCATACCCAGTATAGATCCTCCCCTCTACATGTATAGGAGTATGTAGTTCATACCAAGAATAGATCCTCCCCTCTACATGTATATAAGTATGTAGTTCAAACCCAGTATAGATCCTCCCCTCTACACGTATAGGAGTATGTAGTTCATACCCAGTATAGATCCTCATCTCTACATGTTCATAAGTGTGTAGTTCAGACCCAGTATAGATCCTCCCCTCTACATGTATAGGAGTAGGGAGTTCATACCCAGTATTGATCCTCCCCTCTACATGTATATAAGCATGTAGTTCATACCCAGTATAGATCCTCCCCTCTACATGTATAGGAGTATGTAGTTCATACCAAGAATAGATCCTCCCCTCTACATGTATATAAGTATGTAGTTCATACCCAGTATAGATCCTCCCATCTACATGTATAGGAGTATGTACTTCACACCCAGTATATATCCTCATATCTACATGTTTATAAGTGTGTAGTTCAGACCCAGTATAGATCCTCCCCTCTGCATGTATATAAGTGTGTAGTTAATACCCAGTATAGATCCTCCCCTCTACATGTTTACGAGTATGTAGTTCATACCCAGTATAGATCCTCCCCTCTACATGTATAGGAGTATGTAGTTCATACCCAGTATAGATCCTCATCTCTACATGTATATAAGTATGTAGTTCAAACCCAGTATAGATCCTCCCCTCTACACGTATAGGAGTATGTAGTTCATACCCAGTATAGATCCTCATCTCTACATCTTCATAAGTGTGTAGTTCAGACCCAGTATAGATCCTCCCCTCTACATGTATAGGAGTAGGTAGTTCATACCCAGTATTGATCCTCCCCTCTACATGTATATAAGCATGTAGTTCATACCCAGTATAGATCCTCCACTCTACATGTATAGGAGTATGTAGTTCATACCAAGAATAGATCCTCCCCTCTACATGTATATAAGTATGTAGTTCATACCCAGTATAGATCCTCCCATCTACATGTATATAAGTATGTAGTTCATACCCAGTATAGATCCTCCCCTCTACATGTATAGGAGTATGTACCTCATACCCAGTATATATCCTCATCTCTACATGTATATAAGTATGTAGTTCATACCCAGTATAGATCCTGCCCTCTACATGTATATAAGTGTGTAGTTCAGACCCAGTATAGATCCTCCCATCTACATGTATAGGAGTATGTACCTCATACCCAGTATATATCCTCATCTCTACATGTATATAAGTATGTAGTTCATACCCAGTATAGATCCTGCCCTCTACATGTATATAAGTGTGTAGTTCAGACCCAATATAGATCCTCCCCTCTACATGTATATAAGTGTGTAGTTCAGACCCAGTATAGATCCTCCCCTCTACATGTATATAAGTGTGTAGTTCATACCCAGTATAGATCCTCCCATCTACATGTATAGGAGTATGTACTTCATACCCAGTATATATCCTCATATCTACATGTTTATAAGTGTGTAGTTCATACCCAGTATAGATCCTCCCCTCTACATGTATAGGAGTATGTACTTCATACCCAGTATATATCCTCATATCTACATGTTTATAAGTGTGTAGTTCAGACCCAGTATAGATCCTCCCCTTTGCATGTATATAAGTGTGTAGTTAATACCCAGTATAGATCCTCCCCTCTACATGTATAGGAGTGTGTAGTTCATACCCAGTATAGATCCTCATCTCTACATGTATATAGGTATGTAGTTCATACCTAGTATAGATCCTCCCCTCTACATGTATAGGAGTATGTAGTTCATACCCAGTATAGATCCTCCCCTCTACTTGTTTACGAGTATGTAGTTCATACCCACTATATATCCTCCCCTCTACATGTATAGGAGTATGTAGTTCATACCCAGTATAGATCCTCCCCTCTACATGTATAGAAGTAGGTAGTTCATACCCAGTATAGATCCTCCCCTCTACATGTATATAAGAATGTAGTTCATACCCAGTATAGATCCTCCCCTCTACATGTATAGGAATATGTAGTTCATACCCAGTATAGATCCTCATCTCTACATGTATATAAGTATGTAGTTCAAACCCAGTATAGATCCTCCCCTCTACACGTATAGGAGTATGTAGTTCATACCCAGTATAGATCCTCATCTCTACATGTTCATAAGTGTGTAGTTCAGACCCAGTATAGATCCTCCCCTCTACATGTATAGGAGTATGTAGTTCATACCCTTTATAGATCCTCATCTCTACATGTATATAATTATGTAGTTCATACCCAGTATAGATCCTCCCCTCTACATGTATATAAGTATGTAGTTCATACCCAGTATAGATAATCCCATCTACATGTATAGGAGTATGTACTTCATACCCAGTATATATCCTCATATCTACATGTTTATAAGTTTGTAGTTCAGACCCAGTATAGATCCTCCCCTCTGCATGTATATAAGTGTGTAGTTAATACCCAGTATAGATCCTCCCCTCTACATGTATAGGAGTGTGTAGTTCATACCCAGTATAGATCCTCATCTCTGCATGTATGTAGGTATGTAGTTCATACCCAGTATAGATCCTCCCCTCTACATGTATAGGAGTATGTAGTTCATACCCAGTATATATCCTCCCCTCTACATGTTTACGATATGTAGTTCATACCCAGTATAGATCCTCCCCTCTACATGTATAGGAGTATGTAGTTCATACCCAGTATAGATCCTCATCTCTACATGTATATAAGTATGTAGTTCAAACCCAGTATAGATCCTCCCCTCTACACGTATAGGAGTATGTAGTTCATACCCAGTATAGATCCTCATCTCTACATGTATATAAGTATGTAGTTCATACCCAGTATAGATCCTCCCCTCTACATGTATAGGAGTATGTACTTCATACCCAGTATATATCCTCATATCTACATGTTTATAAGTGTGTAGTTCAGACCCAGTATAGATCCTCCCCTCTGCATGTATAAAAGTGTGTAGTTAATACCCAGTATAGATCATCCCCTCTACATGTATAGGAGTGTGTAGTTCATACCCAGTATAGATCCTCATCTCTACATGTATATAGGTATATAGTTCATACCCAGTATAGATCCTCCCCTATAAATGTATAGGAGTATGTAGTTCATACCCAGTATAGATCCTCCCCTCTACATGTTTACGAGTACGTAGTTCATACCCAGTATAGATCCTCCCCTCTACATGTATAGGAGTATGTAGTTCATACCCAGTATAGATCCTCATCTCTACATGTATATAAGTATGTAGTTCAAACCCAGTATAGATCCTCCCCTCTACACATATAGGAGTATGTAGTTCATACCCAGTATAGATCCTCATCTCTACATGTATATAAGTATGTAGTTCAAACCCAGTATAGATCCTCCCCTCTACACATATAGGAGTATGTAGTTCATACCCAGTATAGATCCTCAACTCTACATGTATAGGAGTATGTATTTCATACCCAGTATAGATCCTCCTCTCTACATTTATAGGAGTATGTAATTCATACCCAGTATAGATCCTCCCCTCTACATGTTCATAAGTATGTAGTTCAGACCCAGTATAGATCCTCCCCTCTACATGTATAGAAGTAGGTAGTTCATACCCAGTATAGATCCTCCCCTCTACATGTATATAAGTATGTAGTTCATACCAGTAAAGATCCTCCCCTCTACATGTATAGGAGTAGGTAGTTCATACCCAGTATAGATCCTCCCCTCTACATGTATAGGAGTAGGTAGTTCATACCCAGTATAGATCCTCCCCTCTACATGTATATAAGAATGTAGTTCATACCCAGTATAGATCATCCCCTCTACATGTATAGAAGTAGGTAGTTCATACCCAGTATAGATCCTCCCCTCTACATGTATAGGAGTATGTAGCTCATACACAGTATAGATCCTCCCCTCTACATGTTTACGAGTGTGTAGTTCATACCCAGTATAGATCCTCCCCTCTACATGTATATAAGTATGTAGTTCACACCCAGTATAGATCCTCCCCTCTACATGTATATAAGTATGTAGTTCAAACCCAGTATAGATCCTCCCCTCTACATGTATATAAGTATGTAGTTCATACCCAGTATAGATCCTCCCTCTACATGTATAGGAGTATGTAGTTCATACCCAGTATAGATCCTCATCTCTACAAGTATAGAAGTATGTAGTTCAAACCCAGTATAGATCCTCCCCTCTCCATGTATATAAGCATGTAGTTCATATCCAGTATATATCCTCCCCTCTACATGTATAGGAGCATGTAGTTCAAACCCAGTATAGATCCTCCCCTCTACATGTATATAAGCATGTAGTTCAAACCCAGTATAGATCCTCAGCTCTAGATGTATATAAGCATGTAGTTCATACCCAGTATAGATCCTCCCCTCTACATGTATACGAGTATGTAGTTCATACCCAAGATAGATCCTCCCCTCTACGTGTATATAAGTATGTAGTTCATACCCAGTATAGATCATCAGCTCTAGATGTATATAAGCATGTAGTTCATACCCAGTATAGATCCTCAGCTCTAGATGTATATAAGCATGTAGTTCATACCCAGTATAGATCCTCAGCTCTAGATGTATATAAGCATGTAGTTCATACCCAGTATAGATCCTCCCCTCTACATGTATATAAGCATGTAGTTCATACCCAGTATAGATCCTCCCCTCTACATGTATACGAGTATGTAGTTCATACCCAGGATAGATCCTCCCCTCTACGTGTATATAAGTATGTAGTTCATACCCATAATAGATCCTCAGCTCTAGATGTATATAAGCATGTAGTTCATACCCAGTATAGATCCTCCCCTCTACATGTATATAAGTATGTAGTTCATACCCAGTATAGATCCTCAGCTCTAGATGTATATAAGCATGTAGTTCATACCCAGTATAGATCCTCCCCTCTACATGTATATAAGCATGTAGTTCATACCCAGTATAGATCCTCCCCTCTAGATGTATATAAGCATGTAGTTCATACCCAGTATAGATCCTCCCCTCTACGTGTATATAAGTATGTAGTTCATACCCAGTATAGATCCTCAGCTCTAGATGTATATAAGCATGTAGTTCATACCCAGTATAGATCCTCCCCTCTACATGTATATAAGTGTGTAGTTCAGACCCAGTATAGATCCTCCCCTCTACATGTATATAAGTATGTAGTTCATACCCAGTATAGATCCTCAGCTCTAGATGTATATAAGCATGTAGTTCATACCCAGTATACATCCTCCCCTCTACATGTATATAAGCATGTAGTTCATACCCAGTATAGATCCTCCCCTCTACATGTATACGAGTATGTAGTTCATACCCAGTATAGATCCTCCCCTCTACGTGTATATAAGTATGTAGTTCATACCCAGTATAGATCCTCATCTCTCCAAGTATAGGAGTATGTAGATCATACCCAGTATAGATCCTCCACTCTACATGTATATAAGCATGTAGTTCATACCCAGTATAGATCCTCCCCTCTACATGTATACGAGTATGTAGTTCATACCCAGTATAGATCCTCCCCTCTACGTGTATATAAGTATGTAGTTCATACCCAGTATAGATCCTCATCTCTCCAAGTATAGGAGTATGTAGTTCATACCCAGTATAGATCCTCCACTCTACATATATATAAGTATGTAGTTCAGACCCAGTATAGATCCTCCCCTCTACATGTATAGAAGTAGGTAGTTCATACCCAGTATAGATCCTCCCCTCTACATGTATATAAGTATGTAGTTCATACCAGTAAAGATCCTCCCCTCTACATGTATAGGAGTAGGTAGTTCATACCCAGTATAGATCCTCCCCTCTACATGTATAGGAGTAGGTAGTTCATACCAGGTATAGATCCTCCCCTCTACAAGTATATAAGAATGTAGTTCATACCCAGTATAGATCATCCCCTCTACATGTATAGGAGTAGGTAGTTCATACCCAGTATAGATTCTCCCCTCTACATGTATAGGAGTATGTAGTTCATACCCAGTATAGATCCTCCCCTCTACATGTTTACGAGTGTGTAGTTCATACCCAGTATAGATCCTCCCCTCTACATGTATATAAGTATGTAGTTCATACCCAGTATAGATCCTCCCCTCTACATGTATATAAGTATGTAGTTCAAACCCAGTATAGATCCTCCCCTCGACATGTATATAAGTATGTAGTTCATACCCAGTATAGATCTTCATCTCTACAAGTATAGGAGTATGTAGTTCATACCCAGTATAGATCTTCATCTCTACAAGTATAGAAGTATGTAGTTCAAACCCAGTATAGATCCTCCCCTCTTCATGTATATAATCATGTAGTTCATATCCAGTATATATCCTCCCCTCTACATGTATAGGAGCATGTAGTTCAAACCCAGTATAGATCCTCCCCTCTACATGTATATAAGCATGTAGTTCAAACCCAGTATAGATCCTCAGCTCTAGATGTATATAAGCATGTAGTTCATACCCAGTATAGATCCTCCCCTCTACATGTATACGAGTATGTAGTTCATACCCAGTATAGATCCTCCCCTCTACGTGTATATAAGTATGTAGTTCATACCCAGTATAGATCCTCATCTCTACAAGTATAGGAGTATGTAGTTCAAACCCAGTATAGATCCTCCACTCTACATGTATATAAGCATGTAGTTCATACCCAGTATAGATCCTCCCCTCTACATGTATAGGAGTATGTAGTTCATACCCAGTATAGATCCTCATCTCTACATGTATATCAATATGTAGTTCATACCCAGTATAGATCCTCCCCTCTACATGTATAGGAGTATGTATTTCATATCCAGTATAGATCCTCCTCTATACATTTATAGGAGTATGTAATTCATACCCAGTATAGATCCTCCCCTCTACATGTTCATAAGTATGTAGTTCAGACCCAGTATAGATCCTCCCCTCTACATGTATAGAAGTAGGTAGTTCATACCCAGTATAGATCCTCCCCTCTACATGTATATAAGTATGTAGTTCATACCCAGTATAGATCCTCCCATCTACATGTATAGGAGTAGGTAGTTCATACCCAGTATAGATCCTCCTCTCTACATGCATAGGAGTAGGTGGTTCATACCCAGTATAGATCCTCCCATCTACATGTATATAAGTATGTAGTTCATACCCAGTATAGATCCTCCCATCTACATGTATAGGAGTATGTACTTCATACCCAGTATATATCCTCATATCTACATGTTTATAAGTGTGTAGTTCAGACCCAGTATAGATCCTCCCCTCTGCATATATATAAGTGTGTAGTTAATACCCAGTATAGATCATCCCCTCTACATGTATAGGAGTGTGTAGTTCATACCCAGTATAGATCCTCCCCTCTACATGTATAGGAGTATGTAGTTCATACCCAGTATAGATCCTCCCCTCTACATGTTTACGAGTACGTAGTTCATACCCAGTATAGATCCTCCCCTCTACATGTATAGGAGTATGTAGTTCATACCCAGTATAGATCCTCATCTCTACATGTATATAATTATGTAGTTCAAACCCAGTATAGATCCTCCCCTCTACACGTATAGGAGTATGTAGTTTATACCCAGTATAGATCCTCATCTCTACATGTATATAAGTATGTAGTTCATACCCAGTATAGATCCTCCCCTCTACATGTATAGGAGTATGTATTTCATACCCAGTATAGATCCTCCTCTCTACATGTTCATAAGTATGTAGTTCAGACCCAGTATAGATCCTCCCCTCTACATGTATAGAAGTAGGTAGTTCATACCCAGTATAGATCCTCCCCTCTACATGTATATAAGTATGTCGTTCATACCCAGTAAAGATCCTCCCCTCTACATGTATAGGAGTAGGTAGGTCATACCCAGTATAGATCCTCCCCTCTACATGTATAGGAGTAGGTAGTTCATACCCAGTATAGATCCTCCCCTCTACATGTATATAAGAAAGTAGTTCAAACCCAGTATAGATCATCCCCTCTACATGTATAGGAGTAGGTAGTTCATACCCAGTATAGATCCTCCCCTCTACATGTATATAAGTATGTAGTTCATACCCAGTAAAGATCCTCCCCTCTACATTTATATAAGTGTGTAGTTCAGACCCAGTATAGATCCTCCCCTATACATGTATATAAGTATGTAGTTCATACCCAGTATAGATCCTCCCCTCTACAGGTATACTAGCATGTAGTTAATACCCAGTTTAGATCCTCCCCTCTACATGTATATAAGCATGTAGTTCATACCCAGTATAGATCCTCCCCTCTACATGTATAGGAGTATGTAGTTCAAACCCAGTATAGATCCTCCCCTACATGTATATAAGTATGTAGTTCATACCCAGTATAGATCCTCCCCTCTACATGTATATAAGCATGTAGTTCAAACCCAGTATAGATCCTCCCCTCTACATGTATATAAGCATGTAGTTCATACCCAGTATAGATCCTCCCCTCTACATGTATAGGAGTATTTAGTTCGTACCCACTATAGATCCTCATCTCTACATGTATATAAGTATGAAGTTCATACCCAGTATAGATCCTCCCCTCTACATGTTCATAAGTGTGTAGTTCAGACCCAGTATAGATCCTGCCCTATACATGTATAGGAGTAGGTAGTTCATACCCAGTAAAGATCCTCCCCTCTACATGTATATAAGAATGTAGTTCATACCCAGTATAGATCCTCCCCTCTACATGTATATAAGTATGTAGTTCATACCCAGTATAGATCCTCATCTCTACAAGTATAGGAGTATGTAGTTCAAACTTAGTATAGATCCTCCCCTCTACATGTATATAAGCATGTAGTTCATAGCCAGTATAGATCCTCCCCTCTACATGTATAGGAGTATGTAGTTCATACCCAGTATAGATCCTTCCGTCTACATGTATATGAGTATGTAGTTCATACCCAGTATAGATCCTCCCCTCTACATGTATATAAGTATGTAGTTCATACCCAGTATAGATCCTACCCTCTAAATGTATAGGAGTATGTAGTTCATACCCAGTATAGATCCTCATCTCTACATGTTTATAAGTGTGTAGTTCAGACCCTGTATAGATCCTCCTCTCTACATTTATAGGAGTATGTAATTCATACCCAGTATAGATCCTCCCCTCTACATGTTCATAAGTATGTAGTTCAGACCCAGTATAGATCCTCCCCTCTACATGTATAGAAGTAGGTAGTTCATACCCAGTATAGATCCTCCCCTCTACATGTATATAAGTATGTAGTTCATACCCAGTATAGATCCTCCCATCTACATGTATAGGAGTAGGTAGTTCATACCCAGTATAGATCCTCCCCTCTACATGCATAGGAGTAGGTAGTTCATACCCAGTATAGATCCTCCCATCTACATGTATAGGAGTATGTAGTTCATACCCAGTATATATCCTCCCCTCTACATGTATTTAAGTATGTAGTTCATACTCAGTATAGATCCTCCCATCTACATGTATAGGAGTATGTACTTCATACCCAGTATATATCCTCATATCTACATGTTTATAAGTGTGTAGTTCAGACCCAGTATAGATCCTCCCCTCTGCATGTATATACGTGTGTAGTTAATACCCAGTATAGATCATCCCCTCTACATGTATAGGAGTGTGTAGTTCATACCCAGTATAGATCCTCATTTCTACATGTATATAGGTATGTAGTTCATACCCAGTATAGATCCTCCCCTCTACATGTATAGGAGTATGTATTAATACCCAGTATAGATCCTCCCCTCTACATGTTTACGAGTACGTAGTTCATACCAAGTATAGATCCTCCCCTCTACATGTATAGGAGTATGTAGTTCATACCCAGTATAGATCCTCATCTCTACATGTATATAATTATGTAGTTCAAACCCAGTATAGATCCTCCCCTCTACATGTATAGGAGTATGTATTTCATACCCAGTATAGATCCTCCTCTCTTCATTTATAGGAGTATGTAATTCATACCCAGTATAGATCCTCCCCTCTACATGTTCATAAATATGTAGTTCAGACCCAGTATAGATCCTCCCCTCTACATGTATAGAAGTAGGTAGTTCATACCCAGTATAGATCCTCCCCTCTACATGTATATAAGTATGTAGTTCATACCCAGTAAAGATCCTCCCCTCTACATGTATAGGAGTAGGTAGGTCATACCCAGTATAGATCCTCCCCTCTACATGTATAGGAGTAGGTAGTTCATACCCAGTATAGATCCTCCCCTCTACATGTATATAAGAAAGTAGTTCAAACCCAGTATAGATCATCCCCTCTACATGTATAGGAGTAGGTAGTTCATACCCAGTATAGATCCTCCCCTCTACATGTATATAAGTATGTAGTTCATACCCAGTAAAGATCCTACCCTCTAAATGTATAGGAGTATGTAGTTCATACCCAGTATAGATCCTCATCTCTATATGTTTATAAGTGTGTAGTTCAGACCCTGTATAGATCCTCCCCTCTGCATGTATATAAGTGTGTAGTTAATACCCAGTATAGATCCTCCCCTCTACATGTATAGGAGTATGTATTTCATACCCAGTATAGATCCTCCTCTCTACATGTATAGGAGTATGTAGTTCATACCCAGTATAGATCCTCCCCTCTACATGTTCATAAGTGTGTAGTTCAGACCCAGTATAGATCCTCCCTTCTACATGTTTAGAAGTATGTAGTTCATACCCAGTATAGATCCTCCACTCCCCATGTATATAAGTATGTAGTTAATACCCAGTATAGATCCTCCCCTCTACATGTATATAAGAATGTAGTTCATACCCAGTATAGATCATCCCCTCTACATGTATAGGAGTAGGTAGTTCATACCCAGGATAGATCCTCCCTTCTACATTTATATAAGTGTGTAGCTCAGACCCAGTTTAGATCCTCCCCTCTACATGTATATAAGTATGTAGTTCATACCCAGTATAGATCCTCCCCTCTACATGTAAACTAGCATGTAGTTAATACCCAGTGCAGATAATTCCCTCTGCATGTATATGAGTATGTAGTTCATACCCAGTATAGATCCTCCCCTCTACATGTATAGGAGTATGTAGTTAATACCTAGTATATATCCCCCACCCCCCTGTACAGGTATATCAGTATATAGTTCATACCCAGTATAGATCCTCCCCTCTACATGTATATAAGTATATAGTTCATACCCAGTATAGATCCTCCACTCTACATGTATAGGAGTAGGTAGTTCATACCCAGTATAGATCCTCATCTCTATATGTATATAAGTATGTAGTTCAGACCCAGCATAGATCCTCCCCTCTACATGTTTACGAGTATGTAGTTCATACCCAGTATAGATCCTCCCCTCTACATGTATATAAGTATGTAGGTCATACCTAGAATAGATCCTCCCCTCTACATGTATAGGAGTAGGTAGTTCATACCCAGTATAGATCCTCATCTCTACATGTATATAAGTATGTAGTTCAGACCCAGCATATATCCTCCCCTCTACATGTATATAAGTATGTAGTTCATACCCAGTATAGATCCTCATCTCTACAAGTATAGGAGTATGTAGTTCAAACCCAGTATAGATCCTTCCCTCTACATGTATATAAGTATGTAGTTCATACCCAGTATAGATCCTCATCTCTACATGTATATAAGTATGTAGTTCATACCCAGTATAGATCCTCCCCTCTACATGTATACAAGTATGTAGTTCATACCCAGTATAGATCCTCCCCTCTACATGTATATAAGTATATAGTTCATACCCAGTATAGATCCTCATCTCTACAAGTATAGGAGTATGTAGTTCAAACCCAGTATAGATCCTCCCCTCTACATGTATATAAGTATGTAGTTCATACCCAGTATAGATCCTCATCTCTACATGTATATAAGTATGTAGTTCATACCCAGTATAGATCCTCCCCTCTACATGTATACAAGTATGTAGTTCATACCCAGTATAGATCCTCCCCTCTACATGTATATAAGTATATAGTTCATACCCAGTATAGATCCTCATCTCTACAAGTATAGGAGTATGTAGTTCAAACCCAGTATAGATCCTCCCCTCTACATGTATATAAGTATGTAGTTCATACCCAGTATAGATCCTCATCTCTACATGTATACGAGTAAGTAGTTCATACCCAGTATAGATCCTCCCCTCTACATGTATATAAGTATGTAGTTCATACCCAGTATAGATCCTCATCTCTACATGTATAGGAGTATGTAGTTCAAACCCAGTATAGTTCCTCCCCTCTACATATATATATATGTAGTTCATACAGAGTATAGATCCTCATCTCTACATGTATATAAGTATGTAGTTCATACCCAGTATAGATCCTCCCCTCTACATGTATACGAGTATGTAGTTCATACCCAGTATAGATCCTCCCCTCTACATGTATATAAGTATGTAGTTCATGCCCAGTAAAGATCCTCATCTCTACAAGTATAGGAGTATGTAGTTCAAACCCAGTATAGATCCTCCCCTCTACATGTATATAAGTATGTAGTTCATACCCAGTATAGATCCTCATCTCTACATGTATATAAGTATGTAGTTCATACCCAGTATAGATCCTCCCCTCTACATGTATACGAGTGCGTAGTTCATACCCAGTATAGATCCTCCCCTCTATGTGTATATAAGTATGTAGTTCATACCCAGTATAGATCCTCATCTCTACAAATATAGGAGTATGTAGTTCAAACCCAGTATAGATCCTCCCCTCTACATGTATATAAGTATGTAGTTCATACCCAGTATAGATCCTCCCCTCTACATGTATACGAGTATGTAGTTCATACCCAGTATAGATCCTCCCCTCTACATGTATATAAGTATGTAGTTCATACCCAGTATAGATCCTCATCTCTACATGTATATAAATATGTAGTTCATACCCAGTATAGATCCTCCCCTCAACATGTATAGAAGTAGGTAGTTCATACCCAGTATAGATCCTCCCCTCTACATGTATATAAGAATGTAGTTCATACCCAGTATAGATCCTCCCCTCTATATGTATATAAGAATGTAGTTCATACCTAGTATAGATCCATCCCTCTACATGTATATAAGTATGTAGTTCATACCCAGTATAGATCCTCCCCTCTACATGTTTACGAATATGTAGTTCAAACCCAGTATAGATCCTCCCCTCTACTTGTATAGGAGTGCGTAGTTCATACCCAGTATAGATCCTCCCCTCTACATGTATATAAGTATGTAGTTCATGCCCAGTAAAGATCCTCATCTCTACAAGTATAGGAGTATGTAGTTCAAACCCAGTATAGATCCTCCCCTCTACATGTATATAAGTATGTAGTTCATACCCAGTATAGATCCTCATCTCTACATGTATATAAGTATGTAGTTCATACCCAGTATAGATCCTCCCCTCTACATGTATACGAGTGCGTAGTTCATACCCAGTATAGATCCTCCCCTCTATGTGTATATAAGTATGTAGTTCATACTCAGTATAGATCCTCATCTCTACAAGTATAGGAGTATGTAGTTCAAACCCAGTATAGATCCTCCCCTCTACATGTATATAAGTATGTAGTTCATACCCAGTATAGATCCTCCCCTCTACATGTATACGAGTATGTAGTTCATACCCAGTATAGATCCTCCCCTCTACATGTATATAAGTATGTAGTTCATACCCAGTATAGATCCTCATCTCTACATGTATATAAATATGTAGTCCATACCCAGTATAGATCCTCCCCTCAACATGTATAGAAGTAGGTAGTTCATACCCAGTATAGATCCTCCCCTCTACATGTATATAAGAATGTAGTTCATACCCAGTATAGATCCTCCCCTCTATATGTATATAAGAATGTAGTTCATACCTAGTATAGATCCATCCCTCTACATGTATATAAGTATGTAGTTCATACCCAGTATAGATCCTCATCTCTACATGTTTACGAATATGTAGTTCAAACCCAGTATAGATCCTCCCCTCTACTTGTATAGGAGTATTTAGTTCATACCCAGTATAGATCCTCATCTCTACATGTATATAAGTATGTAGTTCATACCAAGTATAGATCCTCCCCTCTACATGTATAGGAGTATGTAGTTCATACCCAGTATAGATCCTCCCCTCTACGTGTTCATAAGTGTGTAGTTCAGACCCAGTATAGATCCTCCCCTCTACATGTATAGAAGAAGGTAGTTCATACCCAGTATAGATCCTCCCCTCTACATGTATATAAGTGGGTAGTTCATACCCAGTATAGATCCTCCCCTCTACATGTATAGGAGTAGGTAGTTCATACCCAGTATAGATCCTCCCCTCTACATGTATATAAGACTGTAGTTCATACCCAGTATAGATCATCCCCTCTACATGTATAGGAGTAGGTAGTTCATACCCAGTATAGATCCTCATCTCTACATGTTTACGAGTATGTAGTTCATACCCAGTATAGATCTTCCCCTCTACATGTATATACGTATGTAGTTCATACCCAGTATAGATCCTCATCTCTACATGTATAGGAGTATGTAGTTCAAACCCAGTATAGATCCTCCCCTCTACGTGTATAGGAGTATGTAGTTCATACCCAGTATAGATCCTCCCCTCTACATGTTCATAAGTGTGTAGTTCAGACCCAGTATAGATCCTCCCCTCTACATGTATAGAAGTAGGTAGTTCATACCCAGTATAGATCCTCATCTCTACATGTATATAAGTATGTAGTTAATACCCAGTATAGATCCTCCCCTCTACATGTATATAAGTGGGTAGTTCGTACCCAGTATAGATCCTCCCCTCTACATGTATAGGAGTAGGTAGTTCATACCCAGTATAGATCCTCCCCTCTATATGTATATAAGAATGTAGTTCATAACCAGTATAGATCATCCCCTCTACATGTACAGGAGTAGGTAGTTCATACCCAGGATAGATCCTCCCCTCTACATGTATATAAGTATGTAGTTCATACCCAGTAAAGATCCTCCCTTCTACATTTATATAAGTGTGTAGCTCAGACCCAGTTTAGATCCTCCCCTCTACATGTATATAAGTATGTAGTTCATACCCAGTATAGATCCTCCCCTCTACATGTATACTAGCATGTAGTTAATACCCAGTGCAGATAATTCCCTCTGCATGTAAACGAGTATGTAGTTCATACCCAGTATAGATCCTCCCCTCTACATGTATAGGAGTATGTAGTTAAAACCTAGTATATATCCCCCATCCCCCTGTACATGTATATCAGTATGTAGTTCATACCCAGTATAGATCCTCCCCTCTACATGTATATAAGTATGTAGTTCATACCTAGTATAGATCCTCCACTCTACATGTATAGGAGTAGGTAGTTCATACCCAGTATAGATCCTCATCTCTATATGTATATAAGTATGTAGTTCAGACCCAGCATAGATCCTCCCCTCTACATGTTTACGAGTATGTAGTTCATACCCAGTATAGATCCTCCCCTCTACATGTATATAAGTATGTAGGTCATACCTAGTATAGATCCTCATCTCTACATGTATATAAGTATGTAGTTCATACCCAGTATAGATCCTCCCCTCTACATGTATATAAGTATGTAGTTCATACCCAGTATAGATCCTCCCCTCTACATGTATATAAGTATGTAGTTCATACCCAGTATAGATCCTCCCCTCTATATGTATATAATAATGTAGTTCATACCTAGTATAGATCCATCCATCTACATGTATATAAGTATGTAGGTCATACCTAGTATAGATCCTCCCCTCTACATGTATAGGAGTAGGTAGTTCATACCCAGTATAGATCCTCATCTCAACATGTATATAAGTATGTAGTTCAGACCCAGCATATATCCTCCCCTCTACATGTATATAAGTATGTAGTTCATACCCAGTATATATCCTCATCTCTACAAGTATAGGAGTATGTAGTTCAAACCCAGTATAGATCCTCCCCTCTACATGTATAGGAGTATGTAGTTCAAACCCAGTATAGATCCTCTCCTATACATGTGTATAAGTATGTAGTTCATACCCAGTATAGATCCTCCCCTCTACATGTATACGAGTATGTAGTTCATACCCAGTATAGATCCTCCCCTCTACATGTATATAAGTATGTAGTTCATACCCAGTATAGATCCTCATCTCTACAAGTATAGGAGTATGTAGTTCAGACCCAGCATATATCCTCCCCTCTACATGTATATAAGTATGTAGTTCATACCCAGTATATATCCTCATCTCTACAAGTATAGGAGTATGTAGTTCAAACCCAGTATAGATCCTCCCCTCTACATGTATAGGAGTATGTAGTTCAAACCCAGTATAGATCCTCTCCTATACATGTGTATAAGTATGTAGTTCATACCCAGTATAGATCCTCCCCTCTACATGTATACGAGTATGTAGTTCATACCCAGTATAGATCCTCCCCTCTACATGTATATAAGTATGTAGTTCATACCCAGTATAGATCCTCATCTCTACATGTATACGAGTATGTAGTTCATACCCAGTATAGATCCTCCCCTCTACATGTATATAAGTATGTAGTTCATGCCCAGTATAGATCCTCATCTCTACATGTATAGGAGTATGTAGTTCAAACCCAGTATAGATCCTCCCCTCTACATGTATATAAGTCTGTAGTTCATACCCAGTATAGATCCTCATCTCTATATGTATATAAGTATGTAGTTCAGACCCAGCATAGATCCTCCACTCTACATGTTTACGAGTATGTAGTTCATACCCAGTATAGATCCTCCCCTCTACATGTATATAAGTATGTAGGTCATACCTAGAATAGATCCTCCCCTCTACATGTATAGGAGTAGGTAGTTCATACCCAGTATAGATCCTCATCTCTACATGTATATAAGTAAGTAGTTCAGACCCAGCATATATCCTCCCCTCTACATGTATATAAGTATGTAGTTCATACCCAGTATAAATCCTCATCTCTACAAGTATAGGAGTATGTAGTTCAAACCCAGTATAGATCCTCCCCTCTACATGTATAGGAGTATGTAGTTCAAACCCAGTATAGATCCTCTCCTATACATGTGTATAAGTATGTAGTTCATACCCAGTATAGATCCTCCCCTCTACATGTATACGGGTATGTAGTTCATACCCAGTATAGATCCTCCCCTCTACATGTATATAAGTATGTAGTTCATACCCAGTATAGATCCTCATCTCTACAAGTATAGGAGTATGTAGTTAAAACCCAGTATAGATCCTCCCCTCTACATGTATATAAGTATGTAGTTCATACCCAGTATAGATCCTCATCTCTACATGTATACGAGTATGTAGTTCATACCCAGTATAGATCCTCCCCTCTACATGTATATAAGTATGTAGTTCATACCCAGTATAGATCCTCATCTCTACATGTATAGGAGTATGTAGTTCAAACCCAGTATAGATCCTCCCCTCTACATGTATATAAGTCTGTAGTTCATACCCAGTATAGATCCTCATCTCTATATGTATAGGAGTATGTAGTTCATACCCAGTATAGATCCTCATCTCTACATGTATACGAGTATTTAGTTCATCCCCAGTATAGATCCTCATCTCTACATGTATATAAGTATGTAGTTCATACCAAGTATAGATCCTCCCCTCTACATGTATAGGAGTATGTAGTTCATACCCAGTATAGATACTCCCCTCTACGTGTTCATAAGTGTGTAGTTCAGACCCAGTATAGATCCTCCCCTCTACATGTATAGAAGAAGGTAGTTCATACCCAGTATAGATCCTCCCCTCTACATGTATATAAGTGGGTAGTTCATACCCAGTATAGATCCTCCCCTCTACATGTATAGGAGTAGGTAGTTCATACCCAGTATAGATCCTCCCCTCTACATGTATATAAGACTGTAGTTCATACCCAGCATAGATCATCCCCTCTACATGTATAGGAGTAGGTAGTTCATACCCAGTATAGATCCTCATCTCTACATGTTTACGAGTATGTAGTTCATACCCAGTATAGATCTTCCCCTCTACATGTATATACGTATGTAGTTCATACCCAGTATAGATCCTCATCTCTACATGTATAGGAGTATGTAGTTCAAACCCAGTATAGATCCTCCCCTCTACGTGTATAGGAGTATGTAGTTCATACCCAGTATAGATCCTCCCCTCTACATGTTCATAAGTGTGTAGTTCAGACCCAGTATAGATCCTCCCCTCTATATGTATAGAAGTAGGTAGTTCATACCCAGTATAGATCCTCATCTCTACATGTATATAAGTATGTAGTTAATACCCAGTATAGATCCTCCCCTCTACATGTATATAAGTGGGTAGTTCGTACCCAGTATAGATCCTCCCCTCTACATGTATAGGAGTAGTTAGTTCATACCCAGTATAGATCCTCCCCTCTATATGTATATAAGAATGTAGTTCATAACCAGTATAGATCATCCCCTCTACATGTACAGGAGTAGGTAGTTCATACCCAGGATAGATCCTCCCCTCTACATGTATATAAGTATGTAGTTCATACCCAGTAAAGATCCTCCCTTCTACATTTATATAAGTGTGTAGCTCAGACCCAGTTTAGATCCTCCCCTCTACATGTATATAAGTATGTAGTTCATACCCAGTATAGATCCTCCCCTCTACATGTATACTAGCATGTAGTTAATACCCAGTGCAGATAATTCCCTCTGCATGTAAACGAGTATGTAGTTCATACCCAGTATAGATCCTCCCCTCTACATGTATAGGAATATGTAGTTAAAACCTAGTATATATCCCCCATCCCCCTGTACATGTATATCAGTATGTAGTTCATACCCAGTATAGATCCTCCCCTCTACATGTATATAAGTATGTAGTTCATACCTAGTATAGATCCTCCACTCTACATGTATAGGAGTAGGTAGTTCATACCCAGTATAGATCCTCATCTCTATATGTATATAAGTATGTAGTTCAGACCCAGCATAGATCCTCCCCTCTACATGTTTACGAGTATGTAGTTCATACCCAGTATAGATCCTCCCCTCTACATGTATAGGAGTAGGTAGTTCAAACCCAGTATAGATCCTCCCCTCTACATGTATATAAGTATGTAGTTCATACCTAGTATAGATCCTCCCCTCTACATGTATATAAGTATGTAGGTCATACCTAGTATAGATCCTCATCTCTACATGTATATAAGTATGTAGTTCATACCCAGTATAGATCCTCCCCTCTACATGTATATAAGTATGTAGTTCATACCCAGTATAGATCCTCCCCTCTACATGTATATAAGTATGTAGTTCATACCCAGTATATATCCTCATCTCTACAAGTATAGGAGTATGTAGTTCAAACCCAGTATAGATCCTCCCCTCTACATGTATAGGAGTATGTAGTTCAAACCCAGTATAGATCCTCTCCTATACATGTATATAAGTATGTAGTTCATACCCAGTATAGATCCTCCCCTCTACATGTATATAAGTATGTAGTTCATACCTAGTATAGATCCTCCACTCTACATGTATAGGAGTAGGTAGTTCATACCCAGTATAGATCCTCATCTCTATATGTATATAAGTATGTAGTTCAGACCCAGCATAGATCCTCCCCTCTACATGTTTACGAGTATGTAGTTCATACCCAGTATAGATCCTCCCCTCTACATGTATATAAGTATGTAGGTCATACCTAGTATAGATCCTCCCCTCTACATGTATAGGAGTAGGTAGTTAATACCCAGTATAGATCCTCATCTCAACATATATATAAGTATGTAGTTCAGACCCAGCATATATCCTCCCCTCTACATGTATATAAGTATGTAGTTCATACCAAGTATAGATCCTCATCTCTACAAGTATAGGAGTATGTAGTTCAAACCCAGTATAGATCCTCCCCTCTACATGTATAGGAGTATGTAGTTCAAACCCAGTATAGATCCTCCCCTCTACATGTGTATAAGTATGTAGTTCATACCCAGTATAGATCCTCCCCTCTACATGTATACGAGTATCTAGTTCATACCCAGTATAGATCCTCCCCTCTACATGTATATAAGTATGTAGTTCATACCCAGTATAGATCCTCATCTCTACAAGTATAGGAGTATGTAGTTCAAACCCAGTATAGATCCTCCCCTCTACATGTATATAAGTATGTAGTTCATACCCAGTATAGATCCTCATCTCTACATGTATACGAGTATGTAGTTCATACCCAGTATAGATCCTCCCCTCTACATGTATATAAGTATGTAGTTCATACCCAGTATAGATCCTCATCTCTACATGTATAGGAGTATGTAGTTCAAACCCAGTATAGATCCTCCCCTCTACATGTATATAAGTATGTAGTTCATACCCAGTATAGATCCTCATCTCTACATGTATATAAGTATGTAGTTCATACCCAGTATAGATCCTCCCCTCTACATGTATACGAGTACGTAGTTCATACCCAGTATAAATCCTCCCCTCTACGTGTATATAAGTATGTAGTTCATACCCAGTATAGATCCTCATCTCTACAAGTATATTATGTAGTTCAGACCCAGTATAGATCCTCCCCTCTACATGTATAGAAGGAGGTAGTTCATACCCAGTATAGATCCTCCCCTCTACATGTATATAAGTATGTAGTTAATGCCCAGTATAGATCCTCCCCTCTACATGTATATAAGTCGGTAGTTCATACCCAGTATAGATCCTCCCCTCTACATGTATAGGAGTAGGTAGTTCATACCAAGTATAGATCCTCCCCTCTACATGTATATAAGAATGTAGTTCATACCCAGTATAGATCATCCCCTCTACATGTATAGGAGTAGGTAGTTCATACCCAGGATAGATCCTCCCCTCTACATGTATATAAGTATGTAGTTCATACCCAGTTAAGATCCTCCCTTCTACATTTATATAAGTGTGTAGCTCAGACCCAGTTTAGATCCTCCCCTCTACATGTATATAAGTATGTAGTTCATACCCAATATAGATCCTCCCCTCTACATGTATACTATCATGTAGTTGAAACCCAGTGCAGATAATTCCCTCTGCATGTATACGAGTATGTAGTTCATACCCAGTATAGATCCTCCCCTCTACATGTATAGGAGTATGTAGTTAATACCTAGTATATATCCCCCATCCCCCTGTACATGTATATCAGTATGTAGTTCATACCCAGTATAGATCCTCCCCTCTACATGTATATAAGTATGTAGTTCATACCTAGTATAGATCCTCCACTCTACATGTATAGGAGTATGTAGTTCATACCCAGTATAGATCCTCATCTCTACATGTATATAAATATGTAGTTCATAACCAGTATAGATCCTCCCCTCTACATGTATAGGAGTATGTAGTTCATACCCAGTATAGATCCTCATCTCTACATATATATAAGTATGTAGTTCATACCCAGTATAGATCCTCCCCTCTACATTTTCATAAGTGTGTAGTTCAGACTCAGTATAGATCCTCCCCTCAACATGTATAGATGTAGGTAGTTCATACCCAGTATAGATCCTCCCCTCTACATGTATATAAGAATGTAGTTCATACCCAGTATAGATCCTCCCCTCTACATGTATATAAGTATGTAGTTCATACCAAGTATAGATCCTCCACTCTACATGTATAGGAGTAGGTAGTTCATACCCAGTATAGATCCTCATCTCTATATGTATATAAGTATGTAGTTCAGACCCAGCATAGATCCTCCCCTCTACATGTTTACGAGTATGTAGTTCATACCCAGGATAGATCCTCCCCTCTACATGTATATAAGTATGTAGGTCATACCTAGTATAGATCCTCCCCTCTACATGTATAGGAGTAGGTAGTTAATACCCAGTATAGATCCTCATCTCAACATGTATATAAGTATGTAGTTCAGACCCAGCATATATGCTCCCCTCTACATGTATATAAGTATGTAGTTCATACCAAGTATAGATCCTCATCTCTACAAGTATAGGAGTATGTAGTTCAAACCCAGTATAGATCCTCCCCTCTACATGTATAGGAGTATGTAGTTCAAACCCAGTATAGATCCTCCCCTCTACATGTGTATCAGTATGTAGTTCATACCCAGTATAGATCCTCCCCTCTACATGTATACGAATATCTAGTTCATACCCAGTATAGATCCTCCCCTCTACATGTCTATAAGTATGTAGTTCATACCCAGTATAGATCCTCATCTCTACAAGTATAGGAGTATGTAGTTCAAACCCAGTATAGATCCTCCCCTCTACATGTATATAAGTATGTAGTTCATACCCAGTATAGATCCTCATCTCTACATGTATACGAGTATGTAGTTCATACCCAGTATAGATCCTCCCCTCTACATGTATATAAGTATGTAGTTCATACCCAGTATAGATCCTCATCTCTACATGTATAGGAGTATGTAGTTCAAACCCAGTATAGATCCTCCCCTCTACATGTATATAAGTATGTAGTTCATACCCAGTATAGATCCTCATCTCTACATGTATATAAGTATGTAGTTCATACCCAGTATAGATCCTCCCCTCTACATGTATACGAGTACGTAGTTCATACCCAGTATAGATCCTCCCCTCTACGTGTATATAAGTATGTAGTTCATACCCAGTATAGATCCTCATCTCTACAAGTATAGGAGTATGTAGTTCAGACCCAGTATAGATCCTCCCCTCTACATGTATAGAAGGAGGTAGTTCATACCCAGTATAGATCCTCCCCTCTACATGTATATAAGTATGTAGTTAATGCCCAGTATAGATCCTCCCCTCTACATGTATATAAGTCGGTAGTTCATACCCAGTATAGATCCTCCCCTCTACATGTATAGGAGTAGGTAGTTCATACCCAGTATAGATCCTCCCCTCTACATGTATATAAGAATGTAGTTCATACCCAGTATAGATCATCCCCTCTACATGTATAGGAGTAGGTAGTTCATACCCAGGATAGATCCTCCCCTCTACATGTATATAAGTATGTAGTTCATACCCAGTTAAGATCCTCCCTTCTACATTTATATAAGTGTGTAGCTCAGACCCAGTTTAGATCCTCCCCTCTACATGTATATAAGTATGTAGTTCATACCCAATATAGATCCTCCCCTCTACATGTATACTATCATGTAGTTGAAACCCAGTGCAGATAATTCCCTCTGCATGTATACGAGTATGTAGTTCATACCCAGTATAGATCCTCCCCTCTACATGTATATGAGTATGTAGTTAATACCTAGTATATATCCCCCATCCCCCTGTACATGTATATCAGTATGTAGTTCATACCCAGTAAAGATCCTCCCCTCTACATGTATATAAGTATGTAGTTCATACCTAGTATAGATCCTCCACTCTACATGTATAGGAGTATGTAGTTCATACCCAGTATAGATCCTCATCTCTACATGTATATAAATATGTAGTTCATACCCAGTATAGATCCTCCCCTCTACATGTATAGGAGTATGTAGTTCATACCCAGTATAGATCCTCATCTCTACATATATATAAGTATGTAGTTCATACCCAGTATAGATCCTCCCCTCTACATTTTCATAAGTGTGTAGTTCAGACCCAGTATAGATCCTCCCCTCAACATGTATAGATGTAGGTAGTTCATACCCAGTATAGATCCTCCCCTCTACATGTATATAATAATGTAGTTCATACCTAGTATAGATCCATCCCTCTACATGTAAATAAGAATGTAGTTCATACCCAGTATAGATCCTCCCCTCTACATGTTTACGAATATGTAGTTCATACCCAGTATAGATCCTCCCCTCTACTTGTATAGGAGTATTTAGTTCATACCCAGTATAGATCCTCCCCTCTACATGTTCATAAGTGTGTAGTTCATACCCAGTATAGATCCTCATCTCTACATGTATATAAGTATGTAGTTCATACCCAGTATAGATCCTCGTCTCTACAAGTATAGGAGTATGTAGTTCATACCCAGTATAGATCCTCCCCTCTACATGTATAGGAGTATGTAGTTCATACCCAGTATAGATCCTCCCCTCTACGTGTATATAAGCATGTAGTTCATACCCAGTATAGATCCTCCCCTCTACATGTATAGGAGTATGTAGTTCATACCCAGTATAGATCCTCCCCTCTACATGTATATAAGTATGTAGTTCATACCCAGTATAGATCCTCCCCTCTACATGTATACGAGTATGTAGTTCATACCCAGTATAGATCCTCCCCTCTACATGTATACGAGTATGTAGTTCATACCCAGTATAGATCCTCCCCTCTACATGTATATAAGTATGTAGTTCATACCCAGTTTAGATCCTCATCTCTACAAGTATAGGAGTATGTAGTTCAAACCCAGTATAGATCCTCCCCTCTACATGTATATAAGCATGTAGTTCATACCCAGTATAGATCCTCCCCTCTACATGTATAGGAGTATGTAGTTCATACCCAGTATAGATCCTCATCTCTACATGTATATAAATATGTAGTTCATACCCATTATAGATCCTCCCCTCTACATGTATAGGAGTATGTAGTTCATACCCAGTATAGATCCTCATCTCTACATATATATAAGTATGTAGTTCATACCCAGTATAGATCCTCCCCTCTACATTTTCATAAGTGTGTAGTTCAGACCCAGTATAGATCCTCCCCTCAACATGTATAGATGTAGGTAGTTCATACCCAGTATAGATCCTCCCCTCTACATGTATATAAGAATGTAGTTCATACTCAGTATAGATCCTCCCCTCTATATGTATATAATAATGTAGTTCATACCTAGTATAGATCCATCCCACTACATGTAAATAAGAATGTAGTTCATACCCAGTATAGATCCTCCCCTCTACATGTTTACGAATATGTAGTTCATACCCAGTATAGATCCTCCCCTCTACTTGTATAGGAGTATTTAGTTCATACCCAGTATAGATCCTCCCCTCTACATGTATATAAGCATGTAGTTCACACCCAGTATAGATCCTCCCCTCTACATGTATAGGAGTATGTAGTTCATACCCAGTATAGATCCTCATCTCTACATGTATATAAATATGTAGTTCATACCCAGTATAGATCCTCCCCTCTACATGTATAGGAGTATGTAGTTCATACCCAGTATAGATCCTCCCCTCTACATGTTCATAAGTATGTAGTTCATACCCAGTATAGATCCTCCCCTCTACATGTATACGAGTATGTAGTTCATACCCAGTATAGATCCTCCCCTCTACATGTATATAAGTATGTAGTTCATACCCAGTATAGATCCTCATCTCTACAAGTATAGGAGTATGTAGTTCAAACCCAGTATAGATCCTCCCCTCTACATGTATATAAGCATGTAGTTCATACCCAGTATAGATCCTCCCCTCTACATGTATAGGAGTATGTAGTTCATACCCAGTATAGATCCTCATCTCTACATGTATATAAATATGTAGTTCATACCCAGTATAGATCCTCCCATCTACATGTTCATAAGTGTGTAGTTCAGACCCAGTATAGATCCTCCCCTCAACATGTATAGAAGTAGGTAGTTCATACCCAGTATAGATCCTCCCCTCTACATGTATATAAGAATGTAGTTCATACCCAGTATAGATCCTCCCCTCTATATGTATATAATAATGTAGTTCATACCTAGTATAGATCCATCCATCTACATGTAAATAAGTATGTAAGTCATACCCAGTATAGATCCTCCCCTCTACATGTTTACGAATATATAGTTCATACCCAGTATAGATCCTCCCCTCTACTTGTATAGGAGTATTTAGTTCATACCCAGTATAGATCCTCATCTCTACATGTATATAAGTATGTAGTTCATACCCTGTATAGATCCTCATCTCTACATGTATATAAGTATGTAGTTCATACCAAGTATAGAACCTCCCCTCTACATATATAGGAGTATGTAGTTCATACCCAGTATAGATCCTCCCCTCTACATGTTCATAAGTGTGTAGTTCAGACCCAGTATAGATCCTCCTCTCTACATGTATATAAGTATGTAGTTCATACCCAGTATAGATCCTCATCTCTACAAGTATAGGAGTATGTAGTTCAAACCCAGTATAGATCATCCCCTCTACATGTATATAAGCATGTAGTTCAAACCCAGTATAGATCCTCCCCTCTACATGTATAGGAGTATGTAGATCATACCCAGTATAGATCATCATCTCTACATGTATATAAATATGTAGTTCATACCCAGTATAGATCCTCCCCTCTACATGGATAGGAGTATGTAGTTCATACCCAGTATAGATCCTCATCTCTACATGTATATAAGTATGTAGTTCATACCCAGTATAGATCCTCCCCTCTACATGTTCATAAGTGTGTAGTTCAGACCCAGCATATATCCTCCCCTCTACATGTATATAAGTATGTAGTTCATACCCAGTATAGATCCTCCCCTCTACATGTATATAAGAATGTAGTTCATACCCAGTATAGATCCTCCCCTCTATATGTATATAAGAATGTAGTTCATACCTAGTATAGATCCATCCCTCTACATGTAAATAAGTATGTAGTTCATACCCAGTATAGATCCTCCCCTCTACATGTTTACGAATATGTAGTTCATATCCAGTATAGATCCTCTCCTCTACTTGTATAGGAGTATTTAGTTCATAAACAGTATAGATCCTCATCTCTACATGTATATAAGTATGTAGTTCATACCAAGTATAGATCCTCCCCTCTACATATATAGGAGTGTGTAGTTCATACCCAGTATAGATCCTCCCCTCCACATGTTCATAAGTGTGTAGTTCAGACCCTGTATAGATCCTCCCCTCTACATGTATTTAAGTATGTAGTTCATACCCAGTATAAATCCTCATCTCTACAAGTATAGGAGTATGTAGTTCAAACCCAGTATAGATCCTCCCCTCTACATGTATATAAGCATGTAGTTCATACCCAGTATAGATCCTCCCCTCTACATGTATAGGAGTTTGTAGTTCATACACAGTATAGATCATTCCCTCTACATGTATATAAGTATGTAATTCATACCCAGCATAGTTATCCCCTCTACATGTATACTAGCATGTAGTTAATACCCAATGCAGATAATTCCCTCTGCATGTATACGAGTATGTAGTTCATACCCAGTATAGATCCTCCCCTCTACATGTATACGAGTATGTAGTTAATACCTAGTATATATCCCCCACCCCCCTGTACATGTATATCAGTATGTAGTTCATACCCAGTATAGATCCTCCCCTCTACATGTATATAAGTATTTAGTTCATACCTAGTATAGATCCTCCACTCTACATGTATAGGAGTAGGTAGTTCATACCCAGTATAGATCCTCATCTCTATATGTATATAAGTATGTAGTTCAGACCCAGCATAGATCCTCCCCTCTACATGTTTACGAGTATGTAGTTCATACCCAGTATAGATCCTCCCCTCTACATGTAAATAAGTATGTAGGTCATACCTAGTATAGATCCTCCCCTCTACATGTATAGGAGTAGGTAGTTCATACCCAGTATAGATCCTCATCTCTATATGTATATAAGTATTTAGTTCAGACCCAGCATAGATCCTCCCCTCTACATGTTTACGAGTATGTAGTTCATACCCAGTATAGATCCTCCCCTCTACATGTAAATAAGTATGTAGTTCATACCCAGTATAGATCCTCCCCTCTACATGTATATAAGTATGTAGTTCATACCTAGTATAGATCCTCCCCTCTACATGTATAGGAGTAGGTAGTTCATACCCAGTATAGATCCTCATCTCTACATGTATATAAGTATGTAGTTCAGACCCAGCATATATCCACCCCTCTACATGTATATAAGTATGTAGTTCATACCCAGTATAGATCCTCCACTCTACAAGTATATAAGAATGTAGTTCATACCCAGTATAGATCCTCCCCTCTACATGTATATAAGAATGTAGTTCATACCTAGTATAGATCCATCCCTCTACATGTAAATAAGTATGTAGTTCATACCCAGTATAGATCCTCCCCTCTAAATGTTTACGAATATGTAGTTCATACCCAGTATAGATCCTCCCCTCTACTTGTATAGGAGTATTTAGTTCATACCCAGTATAGATCCTCATCTCTACATGTATATAAGTATGTAGTTCATACCAAGTATAGATCCTGCCCTCTACATATATAGGAGTATGTAGTTCATACCCAGTATAGATCCTCCCCTCTACATGTTCATAAGTGTGTAGTTCAGACCCAGTATAGATCCTCCCCTCTACATGTATATAAGTATGTAGTTCATACAAAGTATAAATCCTCATCTCTACAAGTATAGGAGTATGTAGTTCAAACCCAGTATAGATCCTCCCCTCTACATGTATATAAGCATGTAGTTCATACCCAGTATAGATCCTCCCCTCTACATGTATAAGAGTTTGTAGTTCATACCCAGTATAGATCATTCCCTCTACATGTATATCAGTATGTAGTTCATGCCCAGTATAGATCATTCCCTCTACATGTATATAAGTATGTAATTCATACCCAGCATAGTTATCCCCTCTACATGTATACTAGCATGTAGTTAATACCCAGTGCAGATAATTCCCTCTGCATGTATACGAGTATGTAGTTCATACCCAGTATAGATCCTCCCCTCTACATGTATACGAGTATGTAGTTAATACCTAGTATATATCCCCCACCCCCCTGTACATGTATATCAGTATGTAGTTCATACCCAGTATAGATCCTCCCCTCTACATGTATATAAGTATGTGGTTCATACCTAGTATAGATCCTCCACTCTACATGTATAGGAGTAGGTAGTTCATACCCAGTATAGATCCTCATCTCTATATATATATAAGTATATAGTTCAGACCCAGCATAGATCCTCCCCTCTACATGTTTACGAGTATGTAGTTCATACCCAGTATAGATCCTCCCCTCTACATGTATATAAGTATGTAGTTCAAACCCAGTATAGATCCTCCCCTCTACATGTAAATAAGTATGTAGGTCATACCTAGTATAGATCCTCATCTCTACATGTATAGGAGTAGGTAGTTCATACCCAGTATATATCCTCATCTCTACATGTATATAAGTATGTAGTTCAAACCCAGTATAGATCCTCCCCTCTACATGTATATAAGTATGTAGTTCATACCCAGTATAGCTCCTCATCTCTACATGTATATAAGTATGTAGTTCATACCCAGTATAGATCCTCATCTCTACATGTATAGGAGTATGTAGTTCAAACCCAGTATAGATCCTCCCCTCTACATGTATATAAGTATGTAGTTCATACCCAGTATAGATCCTCATCTCTACATGTATATAAGTATGTAGTTCATACCCAGTATAGATCCTCCCCTCTACATGTATACGAGTATGTAGTTCATACCCAGTATAGATCCTCCCCTCTACATGTAGATAATTATGTAGTTCATGCCCAGTATAGATCCTCATCTCTACAAGTATAAAATGATGTAGATATAAAAACAGTATAGATCCTCCCCTCTACATGTATATAAGTATGTAGTTCATACCCAGTATAGATCCTCATCTCTACATGTATATAAGTATGTAGTTCATACCCAGTACAGATCCTCGCCTCTACATGTATACGAGTACGTAGTTCATACCCAGTATAGATCCTCCCCTCTACGTGTATATAAGTATGTAGTTCATACCCAGTATAGATCCTCATCTCTACAATTATAGGAGTATGTAGTTCATACCCAGTATAGATCCTCCCCTCTACATGTATATAAGTATGTAGTTCATACCCAGTATAGATCCTCCCCTCTACATGTATACGAGTATGTAGTTCATACCCAGTATAGATCCTCCCCTCTACATGTATATAAGTATGTAGTTCATACCCAGTATAGATCCTCATCTCTACAAGTATAGGAGTATGTAGTTCAAACCCAGTATAGATCCTCCCCTCTACATGTATATAAGCATGTAGTTCATACCCAGTATAGATCCTCCCCTCTACATGTATAGGAGTATGTAGTTCATACCCAGTATAGATCCTCATCTCTACATGTATATAAA
The DNA here is from genome assembly GCA_936450465.1 of Gibbula magus. Taxonomy (NCBI): domain Eukaryota; kingdom Metazoa; phylum Mollusca; class Gastropoda; order Trochida; family Trochidae; genus Gibbula; species Gibbula magus. Next base: position 49,329,383 of record OW388295.1, read on the forward strand.
TATGTAGTTCATACCCAGTATAGATCCTCCCCTCTACATGTATAGGAGTATGTAGTTCATACCCAGTATAGATCCTCATCTCTACATGTATATAAGTATGTAGTTCATACCCAGTATAGATCCCCCCCTCTACATGTTCATAAGTGTGTAGTTCAGACCCAGTATAGATCCTCCCCTCAACATGTATAGAAGTAGGTAGTTCATACCCAGTATAGATCCTCCCCTCTACATGTATATAAGAATGTAGTTCATACCCAGTATAGATCCTCCCCTCTATATGTATATAAGAATGTAGTTCATACCTGGTATAGATCCATCCCTCTACATGTATATAAGTATGTAGTTCATACCCAGTATAGATCCTCCCCTCTACATATATATAAGTATGTAGTTCATACCCAGTATAGATCCTCCCCTCTACATGTATACGAGTATGTAGTTCATACCCAGTATAGATCCTCCCCTCTACATGTATATAAGTATATAGTTTATACCAAGTATAGATCCTCATCTCTACAAGTATAGGAGTATGTAGTTCAAACCCAGTATAGATCCTCCCCTCTACATGTATACGAGTATGTAGTTCATACCCAGTATAGATCCTCCCCTCTACATGTATATACGTATGTAGTTCATACCCAGTATAGATCCTCATCTCTACAAGTATAGGAGTATGTAGTTCAAACCCAGTATAGATCCACCCCTCTACATGTATATAAGCATGTAGTTCATACCCAGTATAGATCCTCCCCTCTACATGTATATAAGTATGTAGTTCATACCCAGTATAGATCCTCCCCTCTACATGTATACGAGTATGTAGTTCATACCCAGTATAGATCCTCCCCTCTACATATATAATAGTATATAGTTCATACCCAGTATAGATCCTCATCTCTACAAGTATAGGAGTATGTAGTTCAAACCCAGTATATATCCTCCCCTCTACATGTATATAAGTATGTAATTCATACCCAGTATAGCTCCTCATCTCTACATGTATATAAGTATGTAGTTCATACCCAGTATAGATCCTCATCTCTACATGTATAGGAGTATGTAGTTCAAACCCAGTATAGATCCTCCCCTCTACATGTATATAAGTATGTAGTTCATACCCAGTATAGATCCTCATCTCTACATGTATATAAGTATGTAGTTCATACCCAGTATAGATCCTCCCCTCTACATGTATACGAGTATGTAGTTCATACCCAGTATAGATCCTCCCCTCTACATGTATATAATTATGTAGTTCATGCCCAGTATAGATCCTCATCTCTCCTAGTATAAAATGATGTAGATATAAACCCAGTATAGATCCTCCCCTCTACATGTATATAAGTATGTAGTTCATACCCAGTATAGATCCTCATCTCTACATGTATATAAGTATGTAGTTCATACACAGTACAGATCCTCCCCTCTACATGTATACGAGTACGTAGTTCATACCCAGTATAGATCCTCCCCTCTACGTGTATATAAGTACGTAGTTCATACCCAGTATAGATCCTCATCTCTACAAGTATAGGAGTATGTAGTTCAAACCCAGTATAGATCCTCCCCTCTACATGTATATAAGTATGTAGTTCATACCCAGTATAGATCCTCCCCTCTACATGTATACGAGTATGTAGTTCATACCCAGTATAGATCCTCCCCTCTACATGTATATAAGTATGTAGTTCATACCCAGTATAGATCCTCATCTCTACAAGTATAGGAGTATGTAGTTCAAACCCAGTATAGATCCTCCCCTCTACATGTACATAAGCATGTAGTTCATACCCAGTATAGATCCTCCCCTCTACATGTATAGGAGTATGTAGTTAATACCCAGTATAGATCCTCATCTCTACATGTATATAAATATGTAGTTCATACCCAGTATAGAACCTCCCCTCTACATGTATAGGAGTATGTAGTTCATACCCAGTATAGATCCTCATCTCTACATGTATATAAGTATGTAGTTCATACCCAGTATAGATCCCTCCCCTCTACATGTTCATAAGTGTGTAGTTCAGACCCAGTATAGATCCTCCCCTCAACATGTATAGAAGTAGGTAGTTCATACCCAGTATAGATCCTCCCCTCTACATGTATATAAGAATGTAGTTCATACCCAGTATAGATCCTCCCCTCTATATGTATATAAGAATGTAGTTCATACCTAGTATAGATCCATCCCTCTACATGTATATAAGTATGTAGTTCATACCCAGTATAGATCCTCCCCTCTACATGTATATAAGTATGTAGTTCATACCCAGTATAGATCCTCCCCTCTACATGTATAAGAGTATGTAGTTCATACCCAGTATAGATCCTCCCCTCTACATGTATATAAGTATATAGTTCATACCCAGTATAGATCCTCATCTCTACAAGTATAGGAGTATGTAGTTCAAACCCAGTATAGATCCTCCCCTCTACATGTATACGAGTATGTAGTTCATACCCAGTATAGATCCTCCCCTCTACATGTATATACGTATGTAGTTCATACCCAGTATAGATCCTCATCTCTACAAGTATAGGAGTATGTAGTTCAAACCCAGTATAGATCCTCCCCTCTACATGTATATACGCATGTAGTTCATACCCAGTATAGATCCTCCCCTCTACATGTATAGGAGTATGTAGTTCATACCCAGTATAGATCCTCATCTCTACATGTATATAAATAAGTAGTTCATACCCAGTATAGATCCTCCCCTCTACGTGTATATAAGTATGTAGTTCATACCCAGTATAGATCCTCCCCTCTACATGTTCATAAGTGTGTAGTTCAGACCCAGTATAGATCCTCCCCTCAACATGTAAAGAAGTAGGTAGTTCATACCCAGTATAGATCCTTCCCTCTACATGTATATAAGAATGTAGTTCATACCCAGTATAGATCCTCCCTCTATATGTATATAAGAATGTAGTTCATACCTAGTATAGATCCATCCCTCTACATGTATATAAGTATGTAGTTCATACCCAGTATAGATCTTCCCCTCTACATGTTTACGAATATGTAGTTCATACCCAGTATAGATCCTCCCCTCTACTTGTATAGGAGTATTTAGTTCATACCCAGTATAGATCCTCATCTCTACATGTATATAAGTATGTAGTTCATACCAAGTATAGATCTTCCCCTCTACATGTATAGGAGTATGTAGTTCATACCCAGTATAGATCCTACCGTCTACATGTATAGGAGTATGTAGTTCATACCCAGTATAGATCCTCCCCTCTACATGTATATAAGTATGTAGTTCATACCCAGTGTAGATCCTACGCTCTAAATGTATAGGAGTATGTAGTTCATACCCAGTATATATCCTCATCTCTACATGTATATAAGTGTGTAGTTCAGACTCTGTATAGATCCTCCCCTCTGCATGTATATAAGTGTGTAGTTAATACCCAGTATAGATCCTCCCCTCTACATGTATAGAAGTAGGTAGTTCATACCCAGTATAGATCCTCCCCTCTACATGTATAGAAGTATGTAGTTCATGCCCAGTAAAGATCCTCCCCTCTACATGTATAGGAGTATGTAGTTCATACCCAGTATAGATCCTCCCCTCTACATGTTCATAAGTGTGTAGTTCAGACCCAGTATAGATCCTCCCCTCTACATGTATAGAAGTAGGTAGTTCATACCCAGTATAGATCCTCCCCTCTACATGTATAGAAGTATGTAGTTCATGCCCAGTAAAGATCCTCCCCTCTACATGTATAGGGGTAGGTAGTTCATACCCAGTATAGATCCTCCCCTCTACATGTATAGGAGTAGGTAGTTCATACCCAGTATAGATCCTCCCCTCTACATGTATATAAGAATGTAGTTCATACCCAGTATAGATCATCCCCTCTACATGTATAGGAGTAGGTAGTTCATACCCAGTAAAGATCCTCCCCTCTACATGTATATAAGTATGTAGTTCATACCCAGTAAAGATCCTCCCTTCTACATGTATATAAGTATGTAGTTCATACCCAGTAAAGATCCTCCCTTCTACATTTATATAAGTGTGTAGTTCAGACCCAGTATAGATCCTCATCTCTACAAGTATAGAAGTATGTAGTTCATACCCAGTATAGATCCTCATCTCTACAAGTATAGAAGTATGTAGTTCAAACCCAGTATAGATCCTCCCCTCTACATGTATATAAGCATGTAGTTCATACCCAGTATAGATCCTCCCCTCTACATGTATAGGAGTAGTTCAAACCCAGTAGAGATCCTCCCCTCTACATGTATATAAGCATGTAGTTCATACCCAGTATAGATCCCCCCTCTACATGAATAGGAGTATGTAGTTCATACACAGTATAGATCCTCATCTCTACATGTATATAAGTATGTAGTTCATACCCAGTGTAGATCCTCCCATCTACATGTTCATAAGTGTGTAGTTCAGACCCAGTATAGATCCTCCCCTCTACATGTAAAGGAGTAGGTAGTTCATACCCAGTATAGATCCTCGCCTCTACATGTATATAAGAATGTAGTTCATACCCAGTATAGATCCTTCCCTCTACATGTATATAAGAATGTAGTTCATACCTGGTATAGATCCTCCCCTCTACATGTATATAAGTATGTAGTTCATACCCGGTATAGATCCTCCCCTCTACATGTTTACGAGTATGTAGTTCATACCCAGTAAAGATCCTCCCTTATACATTTATATAAGTGTGTAGTTCAGACCCAGTATAGATCCTCATCTCTACAAGTATAGAAGTATGTAGTTCATACCCAGTATAGATCCTCATCTCTACAAGTATAGAAGTATGTAGTTCAAACCCAGTATAGATCCTCCCCTCTACATGTATATTAGGATGTAGTTCATACCCAGTATAGATCCTCATCTCTACATGTAAAGGAGTATGTAGTTCATACCTAGTATAGATCCTCCACTCTACATGTATATCAGTATGTAGTTCATACCCAGTATAGATCCTCCCCTCTACATGTATAGGAGTATGTAATTCATACCCAGTATAGATCCTCCCCTCTACATGTTCATAAGTGTGTAGTTCAGACCCAGAATAGATCCTCCCCTCTACATGTATAGAAGTAGGTAGTTCATACCCAGTATAGATCCTCCCCTGTACATTTATATAAGAATGTAGTTCATACCTGGTATAGATCCTCCCCTCTACATGTATATAAGTATGTAGTTCATACCCAGTATAGATATTCCACTCTACATGTTTACGAGTATGTAGTTCATACCCAGTATAGATCCGCCCCTCTACATGTATATAAGTATGTAGTTCATACCCAGTATAGATCCTCATCTCTACATGTGTAGGAGTATGTAGCTCAAACCCAGTATAGATCCTCCCCTCTACATGTATATAAGTATGTAGTTCATACCCAGTATAGATCCTCATCTCTACATGTGTAGGAGTATGTAGTTCAAACCCAGTATAGATCCTCCCCTCTACATGTATATAGGTTTATACACCACGTGGTGTGGTTATCAGGTCAATATCAGAGGTAGTTATTTTTAGATAACCGACCTCCAAGCTACCGAGAGGTCGGTTATCAAGAGGTTGGTTATCAGATAACCAACCTCGTGATAACCGACCTCTCGGTTCGATATGGTGAACATGTCTCGGCTTCGCCTCGCCATGTTCACCATATCGCACCTCGAAAAAAACTTACCCTCGGCTTGCGGGTCTGAATGACCCTTTGCCTCTATTTGTGACTTTCGACATTCTCTAAATCATTTTTTTCCCAGGCAGTTTTGTCATGCCAATATTTTCGTTTAGTTTACACAAAATATAACCAATACGCTGATTTAAAGAATATCAAAGATTGCAAATACGTGTAGATGAAAGAAAACATGAGACAGAAGCCACATAATTTATTTACCATCATTTTAATTTCATAATACATGTTCACACAAATCCTTGTTATAAATACAACGAATCACTTCATCTGTTAACATCCCCGTAATTTAGCACACAGTTTCCATGGTGGTCCTCTCTGCAACTGCAGGAAATAGCACAGAACAATGGTGATAGGTCAGTAACACCGAAAGATCCCCTTTCAATCAATCCATTTGATCGTCAACATTGATGCTGTATTTGCAGCATACTATCCATGATGACGACTCAAGATAAATTCGTTTGGTTGTCCCTGAAACAAGCAAAAGTGACACATTAGTAACAGACTCGTGATGAATGAATATTTTTTTGTGGGGGACGGGTATGGGTGTGTTTCTGATGTCTCATCTTGAATTTAGTTTTGTAGACTTGTATTTTGTGTAATTTTGGCTACTAACTGTAACTTTATTGTAAAGGTGCATCCATTGTGTCGTTTGGGGTCACATATGCCAAAGGTTATAAATGGTGTTATTTTATCTGGAAGTGCTGACTGTTGCAGAAAATTGCTATTTCAAAGATAGTCGACTTAATATAGTGACGAAATAAAGCTAAAAGTAGTTCTTTCTGTTTGAAAATCATAAAATGCAGCGCGTTTCACTTGTGTCAATTAGTCAAACGTAATTTTGGAAACTTATTTACAACATACATCAGGACAAATTATGGTTGATAATATTGAATAGGTCATAAGTACTGTATATGAATATGGGATGTGTAGTTTCTGTTTCTACACATGTATAATGACGTTGCTCGATTTTAATTGGAAACTAGTAATTATGATATATTTCACGATTGGGGATGGATATGCAAGTTGAGTGAAATTATTTGAACTTAAATCCGCCGTTATGGTAAAAATATTATAAATAATAATATTGTAATATTGTAAAATATTTTGAAACGACACTAGATCATGCATCTTTAATAGCAGTATATTTACGAAATATCTAAATGATTAAAGTAAAATGTTGATAGCAACAAAATCAACAATATTAATTTAACACTCGATATTGATTATCGAACGAGCTATTTATTGCAAAAGTATACGAGACGGGAATGTCAGAATGGTAAAGACAATCATCTCACGCTCTATTGCAAATCATTATTTCCATTCGAATTATTCGTCAAGCAAAGTTGTATGATACTATGATTAGAACACTATCATGAACGTGTTGATATTTCGTTTGGTCACTTGAAAACGCCCTATTACATGATCTAATATATCAACTGAGCTAACATATAAAATACGGTTACACGGCAAATGAATTAGTGTCATATACAATGAAACTCACCTTCATTTTGCTCCGAATAGACCTTGAAACACGTATTAGGTGTACTATTGTTCGAAACATCAGACCACTTCATTTTGGTTACTTCCTCGCAACCACGCGCTTTTGATTGTGTGCAGCACGTGAAGTTAGAAACTTAGCTTGGCAACATGACATTCATGATGTCCGTGCATCACAAGATGAAATGAACAACGTCCGTGCAGCCAAGGTTTTCGCTTAACGCCAACAGATAGATGGTCATGGACTGACTGGCTAGTTAAAACAATATATGTTGTTATAAACAATCTTAAAAACGTTTTATTAAAATTGTTCATCTTTATTTCAAATATATTTAAGGTACATTGTAGAGGTGATGTAATTTCTGAAGTAAAAACTAAAAGAAACAGTTGGTCACATGCTTGGAAATTTTGTTTGACAACAATGAATGTACACGAATCGATTTGCACGTGAATTTCGCGCAGTGTACACGTGAAGTTGAAGCAATGTTTGGAGTAGGGTTCACTCAAGCATTACACCATTACAACTATTTCAAAACGTTCATATAAAGTAACTATTTTGTATTTAAATTAATGTAAATAGAAACGACTTGACGTTTAATCAAACATAACCATGTGGTGTATGTGAAATAATGACCTGGACCTCGTGAATATCTGTGATAACCATCTCGCGTACCGCTCGATGGTTATCACAGATATTCACTCGGTCTGCGGTCATTATTTCAACCGTAGTTCATACCCAGTATAGATCATCCCCTCTACATGTATAGGAGTAGGTAGTTCATACCCAGGATAGATCCTCCCCTCTACATGTATATAAGTATGTAGCTCAGACCCAGTTTAGATCCTCCCCTCTACATGTATATAAGTATGTAGTTCTTACCCAGTATAGATCCTCCCCTCTACATGTATACTAGCATGTAGTTAATACCCAGTGCAGATAATTCCCTCTGCATGTATACGAGTATGTAGTTCATACCCAGTATAGATCATCCCCTCTACATGTTCATAAGTGTGTAGTTCAGACCCAGTATAGATCCTCCCCTCTACATGTATAGAAGTAGGTAGTTCATACCCAGTATAGATCCTCCCCTCTACATGTATATAAGAATGTAGTTCATACCCAGTATAGATCCTCCCCTCTACATGTATATAAGTATGTAGTTCATACCCAGTATAGATCCTCATCTCTACATGTGTAGGAGTATGTAGCTCAAACCCAGTATAGATCCTCCCCTCTACATGTATATAAGTATGTAGTTCATACCCAGTATAGATCCTCATCTCTACATGTGTAGGAGTATGTAGTTCAAACCCAGTATAGATCCTCCCCTCTACATGTATACGAGTATGTAGTTCATACCCAGTATAGATCCTCCCCTCTAAATGTATATAGGTTTGTAGTTCATACCCAGTATAGATCATCCCCTCTACATGTATAGGAGTAGGTAGTTCATACCCAGGATAGATCCTCCCCTCTACATGTATATAAGTATGTAGTTCATACCCAGTAAAGATCCTCCCTTCTACATTTATATAAGTGTGTAGCTCAGACCCAGTTTAGATCCTCCCCTCTACATGTATATAAGTATGTAGTTCATACCCAGTATAGATCCTCCCCTCTACATGTATAGGAGTATGTAGTTAATACCTAGTATATATCCCCCACCCCCCTGTACATGTATATCAGTATGTAGTTCATGCCCAGTATAGATCCTCCCCTCTACATGTATATAAGTATGTAGTTCATACCTAGTATAGATCCTCCACTCTACATGTATAGGAGTAGGTAGTTCATACCCAGTATAGATCCTCATCTCTATATGTATATAAGTATGTAGTTCAGACCCAGCATAGATCCTCCCCTCTACATGTTTACGAGTATGTAGTTCATACCCAGTATAGATCCTCCCCTCTACATGTATATAAGTATGTAGGTCATACCTAGTATAGATCCTCCCCTCTACATGTATAGGAGTAGGTAGTTCATACCCAGTATAGATCCTCATCTCTACATGTATATAAGTATGTAGTTCAGACCCAGCATATATCCTCCCCTCTACATGTATATAAGTATGTAGTTCATACCCAGTATAGATCCTCATCTCTACAAGTATAGGAGTATGTAGTTCAAACCCAGTATAGATCCTCCCCTCTACATGTATATAAGTATGTAGTTCATACCCAGTATAGATCCTCATCTCTACATGTATATAAGTATGTAGTTCATACCCAGTATAGATCCTCCCCATTACATGTATACGAGTATGTAGTTCATACCCAGTATAGATCCTCCCCTCTACATGTATATAAGTATATAGTTCATACCCAGTATAGATCCTCATCTCTACAAGTATAGGAGTATGTAGTTCAAACCCACTATAGATCCTCCCCTCTACATGTATATAAGTATGTAGTTCATACCCAGTATAGATCCTCAGCTCTACATGTATATAAGTATGTAGTTCATACCCAGTATAGATCCTCCCCTCTACATGTATATAAGTATATAGTTCATACCCAGTATAGATCCTCATCTCTACAAGTATAGGAGTATGTAGTTCAAACCCAGTATAGATCCTCCCCTCTACATGTATATAAGTATGTAGTTCATACCCACTATAGATCCTCCCCTCTACATGTATATAAGTATGTAGTTCATACCCAGTATAGATCATCCCCTCTACATATATACGAGTATGTAGTTCATACCCAGTTTAGATCCTCCCCTCTACATGTATATAAGTATGTAGTCCATACCCAGTATAGATCCTCATCTCTAAATGTATAGGAGTATGTAGTTCAAACCTAGTAAAGATCCTCCCCTCTACATGTATATAAGTATGTAGTTCATACCCAGTATAGATCCTCATCTCTACATGTATATAAGTATGTAGTTCATACCCAGTATAGATCCTCCCCTCTACATGTATATAAGTATGTAGTTCATACCCAGTATAGATCCTCATCTCTAAATGTATAGGAGTATGTAGTTCAAAGCCAGTATAGATCCTCCCCTCTACATGTATATAAGTATGTAGTTCATACCCAGTATAGATCCTCCCCTCTACATGTATATAAGTGTGTAGTTCATACCCAGTATAGATCCTCCCCTCTACATGTATAGGAGTATGTAGTTCATACCCAGTATAGATCCTCACCTCTACATGTATATAAGTATGTAGTTCATACCCAGTATAGATCCTCATCTCTACATGTATATAAGTATGTAGTTCATACCCAGTATAGATCCTCATCTCTAAATGTATAGGAGTATGTAGTTCAAACCTAGTATAGATCCTCCCCTCTACATGTATATAAGTATGTAGTTCATACCCAGTATAGATCCTCATCTCTACATGTATATAAGTATGTAGTTCATACCCAGTATAGATCCTCCCCTCTACATGTATATAAGTATGTAGTTCATACCCAGTATATATCCTCATCTCTAAATGTATAGGAGTATGTAGTTCAAACCCAGTATAGATCCTCCCCTCTACATGTATATAAGCATGTAGTTCATACCCAGTATAGATCCTCATCTCTAAATGTATAGGAGTATGTAGTTCAAACCTAGTATAGATCCTCCCCTCTACATGTAGATAAGTATGTAGTTCATACCCAGTATAGATCCTCATCTCTACATGTATATAAGTATGTAGTTCATACCCAGTATAGATCCTCCCCTCTACATGTATACGAGTATGTAGTTCATACCCAGTATAGATCCTCCCCTCTACATGTATATAAGTATGTAGTTCATGCCCATGTAAATCCTCATCTCTACAAGTATAGGAGTATGTAGTTCAAACCCAGTATAGATCCTCCCCTCTACTTGTATATAAGTATGTAGTTCATACCCAGTATAGATCCTCATCTCTACATGTATATAAGTATGTAGTTCATACCCAGTATAGATCCTCCCCTCTACATGTATACGAGTACGTAGTTCATACCCAGTATAGATCCTCCCCTCTACGTGTATATAAGTATGTAGTTCATACCCAGTATAGATCCTCCCCTCTACATGTATACGAGATTGTAGTTCATACCCAGTATAGATCCTTCCCTTTACATGTATATAAGTATGTAGTTCATACCCAGTATGGATCCTCATCTCTAAATGTATAGGAGTATGTAGTTCAAACCTAGTAAAGATCCTCCCCTCTACATGTATATAAGTATGTAGTTCATACCCAGTATAGATCCTCATCTCTACATGTATATAAGTATGTAGTTCATACCCAGTATAGATCCTCCCCTCTACATGTATATAAGTATGTAGTTCATACCCAGTATAGATCCTCATCTCTAAATGTATAGGAGTATGTAGTTCAAACCTAGTATAGATCCTCCCCTCTACATGTATATAAGTATGTAGTTCATACCCAGTATAGATCCTCCTCTCTACATGTATATAAGTATGTAGTTCATACCCAGTATAGATCCTCCCCTCTACATGTATATAAGTATGTAGTTCATACACAGTATAGATCCTCCCCTCTACATGTATATAAGTGTGTAGTTCATACCCAGTATAGATCCTCCCCTCTACATGTATAGGAGTATGTAGTTCATACCCAGTATAGATCCTCCCCTCTACATGTATATAAGTATGTAGTTCATACCCAGTATAGATCCTCATCTCTAAATGTATAGGAGTATGTAGTTCAAACCTAGTATAGATCCTCCCCTCTACATGTATATAAGTATGTAGTTCATACCCAGTATAGATCCTCATCTCTAAATGTATAGGAGTATGTAGTTCAAACCTAGTATAGATCCTCCCCTCTACATGTATATAAGTATGTAGTTCATACCCAGTATAGATCCTCATCTCTACATGTATATAAGTATGTAGTTCATACCCAGTATAGATCCTCCCCTCTACATGTATACGAGTATGTAGTTCATACCCAGTATAGATCGTCCCCTCTACATGTATATAAGTATGTAGTTCATGCCCATGTAGATCCTCATCTCTACAAGTATAGGAGTATGTAGTTCAAACCCAGTATAGATCCTCCCCTCTACATGTATATAAGTATGTAGTTCATACCCAGTATAGATCCTCATCTCTACATGTATATAAGTATGTAGTTCATACCCAGTATAGATCCTCCCCTCTACATGTATACGAGTACGTAGTTCATACCCAGTATAGATCCTCCCCTCTACGTGTATATAAGTATGTAGTTCATACCCAGTATAGATCCTCATCTCTATAAATATAGGAGTATGTAGTTCATACCCAGTATAGATCCTCATCTCTACATGTATAGGAGTATGTAGTTAATACCTAGTATATATCCCCCACCCCCCTGTACATGTATATCAGTATGTAGTTCATGCCCAGTATAGATCCTCCCCTCTACATGTATATAAGTATGTAGTTCATACCTAGTATAGATCCTCCACTCTACATGTATAGGAGTAGGTAGTTCATACCCAGTATAGATCCTCATCTCTATATGTATATAAGTATGTAGTTCAGACCCAGCATAGATCCTCCCCTCTACATGTTTACGAGTATGTAGTTCATACCCAGTATAGATCCTCCCCTCTACATGTATATAAGTATGTAGGTCATACCTAGTATAGATCCTCCCCTCTACATGTATAGGAGTAGGTAGTTCATACCCAGTATAGATCCTCATCTCTACATGTATATAAGTATGTAGTTCAGACCCAGCATATATCCTCCCCTCTACATGTATATAAGTATGTAGTTCATACCCAGTATAGATCCTCATCTCTACAAGTATAGGAGTATGTAGTTCAAACCCAGTATAGATCCTCCCCTCTACATGTATATAAGTATGTAGTTCATACCCAGTATAGATCCTCATCTCTACATGTATATAAGTATGTAGTTCATACCCAGTATAGATCCTCCCCATTACATGTATACGAGTATGTAGTTCATACCCAGTATAGATCCTCCCCTCTACAAGTATATAAGTATATAGTTCATACCCAGTATAGATCCTCATCTCTACAAGTATAGGAGTATGTAGTTCAAACCCACTATAGATCCTCCCCTCTACATGTATATAAGTATGTAGTTCATACCCAGTATAGATCCTCAGCTCTACATGTATATAAGTATGTAGTTCATACCCAGTATAGATCCTCCCCTCTACATGTATATAAGTATATAGTTCATACCCAGTATAGATCCTCATCTCTACAAGTATAGGAGTATGTAGTTCAAACCCAGTATAGATCCTCCCCTCTACATGTATATAAGTATGTAGTTCATACCCACTATAGATCCTCCCCTCTACATGTATATAAGTATGTAGTTCATACCCAGTATAGATCATCCCCTCTACATATATACGAGTATGTAGTTCATACCCAGTTTAGATCCTCCCCTCTACATGTATATAAGTATGTAGTCCATACCCAGTATAGATCCTCATCTCTAAATGTATAGGAGTATGTAGTTCAAACCTAGTAAAGATCCTCCCCTCTACATGTATATAAGTATGTAGTTCATACCCAGTATAGATCCTCATCTCTACATGTATATAAGTATGTAGTTCATACCCAGTATAGATCCTCCCCTCTACATGTATATAAGTATGTAGTTCATACCCAGTATAGATCCTCATCTCTAAATGTATAGGAGTATGTAGTTCAAAGCCAGTATAGATCCTCCCCTCTACATGTATATAAGTATGTAGTTCATACCCAGTATAGATCCTCCCCTCTACATGTATATAAGTGTGTAGTTCATACCCAGTATAGATCCTCCCCTCTACATGTATATAAGTATGTAGTTCATACCCAGTATAGATCCTCACCTCTACATGTATATAAGTATGTAGTTCATACCCAGTATAGATCCTCATCTCTACATGTATATAAGTATGTAGTTCATACCCAGTATAGATCCTCATCTCTAAATGTATAGGAGTATGTAGTTCAAACCTAGTATAGATCCTCCCCTCTACATGTATATAAGTATGTAGTTCATACCCAGTATAGATCCTCATCTCTACATGTATATAAGTATGTAGTTCATACCCAGTATAGATCCTCCCCTCTACATGTATATAAGTATGTAGTTCATACCCAGTATATATCCTCATCTCTAAATGTATAGGAGTATGTAGTTCAAACCCAGTATAGATCCTCCCCTCTACATGTATATAAGCATGTAGTTCATACCCAGTATAGATCCTCATCTCTAAATGTATAGGAGTATGTAGTTCAAACCTAGTATAGATCCTCCCCTCTACATGTAGATAAGTATGTAGTTCATACCCAGTATAGATCCTCATCTCTACATGTATATAAGTATGTAGTTCATACCCAGTATAGATCCTCCCCTCTACATGTATACGAGTATGTAGTTCATACCCAGTATAGATCCTCCCCTCTACATGTATATAAGTATGTAGTTCATGCCCATGTAAATCCTCATCTCTACAAGTATAGGAGTATGTAGTTCAAACCCAGTATAGATCCTCCCCTCTACTTGTATATAAGTATGTAGTTCATACCCAGTATAGATCCTCATCTCTACATGTATATAAGTATGTAGTTCATACCCAGTATAGATCCTCCCCTCTACATGTATACGAGTACGTAGTTCATACCCAGTATAGATCCTCCCCTCTACGTGTATATAAGTATGTAGTTCATACCCAGTATAGATCCTCCCCTCTACATGTATACGAGATTGTAGTTCATACCCAGTATAGATCCTTCCCTTTACATGTATATAATTATGTAGTTCATACCCAGTATGGATCCTCATCTCTAAATGTATAGGAGTATGTAGTTCAAACCTAGTAAAGATCCTCCCCTCTACATGTATATAAGTATGTAGTTCATACCCAGTATAGATCCTCATCTCTACATGTATATAAGTATGTAGTTCATACCCAGTATAGATCCTCCCCTCTACATGTATATAAGTATGTAGTTCATACCCAGTATAGATCCTCATCTCTAAATGTATAGGAGTATGTAGTTCAAACCTAGTATAGATCCTCCCCTCTACATGTATATAAGTATGTAGTTCATACCCAGTATAGATCCTCCTCTCTACATGTATATAAGTATGTAGTTCATACCCAGTATAGATCCTCCCCTCTACATGTATATAAGTATGTAGTTCATACACAGTATAGATCCTCCCCTCTACATGTATATAAGTGTGTAGTTCATACCCAGTATAGATCCTCCCCTCTACATGTATAGGAGTATGTAGTTCATACCCAGTATAGATCCTCCCCTCTACATGTATATAAGTATGTAGTTCATACCCAGTATAGATCCTCATCTCTAAATGTATAGGAGTATGTAGTTCAAACCTAGTATAGATCCTCCCCTCTACATGTATATAAGTATGTAGTTCATACCCAGTATAGATCCTCATCTCTACAAGTATAGGAGTATGTAGTTCAAACCTAGTATAGATCCTCCCCTCTACATGTATATAAGTATGTAGTTCATACCCAGTATAGATCCTCATCTCTACATGTATATAAGTATGTAGTTCATACCCAGTATAGATCCTCCCCTCTACATGTATACGAGTATGTAGTTCATACCCAGTATAGATCGTCCCCTCTACATGTATATAAGTATGTAGTTCATGCCCATGTAGATCCTCATCTCTACAAGTATAGGAGTATGTAGTTCAAACCCAGTATAGATCCTCCCCTCTACATGTATATAAGTATGTAGTTCATACCCAGTATAGATCCTCATCTCTACATGTATATAAGTATGTAGTTCATACCCAGTATAGATCCTCCCCTCTACATGTATACGAGTACGTAGTTCATACCCAGTATAGATCCTCCCCTCTACGTGTATATAAGTATGTAGTTCATACCCAGTATAGATCCTCATCTCTATAAATATAGGAGTATGTAGTTCATACCCAGTATAGATCCTCCCCTCTACATGTATATAAGTATGTAGTTCATACCCAGTATAGATCCTCCCCTCTACATGTATACGAGTATGTAGTTCATACCCAGTATAGATCCTCCCCTCTACATGTATATAAGTATGTAGTTCATACCCAGTATAGATACTCATCTCTACAAGTATAGGAGTATGTAGTTCATACCCAGTATAGATCCTCCCCTCTACATGTATATAAGTGTGTAGTTCATACCCAGTATAGATCCTCATCTCTAAATGTATAGGAGTATGTAGTTCATACCCAGTATAGATCCTCCCCTCTACATGTATAGGAGCATGTAGTTCATACCCAGTATAGATCCTCCTCTCTACATGTATATAAGTATGTAGTTCATACCCAGTATAGATCCTCATCTCTACATGTATATAAGTATGTAGTTCATACCCAGTATAGATCCTCCCCTCTACATGTATACGAGTACGTAGTTCATACCCAGTATAGATCCTCCCCTCTACGTGTATATAAGTATGTAGTTCATACCCAGTATAGATCCTCCCCTCTACATGTATACGAGATTGTAGTTCATACCCAGTATAGATCCTCCCCTCTACATGTATATAAGTATGTAGTTCATACCCAGTATGGATCCTCATCTCTAAATGTATAGGAGTATGTAGTTCAAACCTAGTAAAGATCCTCCCCTCTACATGTATATAAGTATGTAGTTCATACCCAGTATAGATCCTCATCTCTACATGTATATAAGTATGTAGTTCATACCCAGTATAGATCCTCCCCTCTACATGTATATAAGTATGTAGTTCATATCCAGTATAGATCCTCATCTCTAAATGTATACGAGATTGTAGTTCATACCCAGTATAGATCCTCCCCTCTACATGTATATAAGTATGTAGTTCATACCCAGTATGGATCCTCATCTCTAAATGTATAGGAGTATGTAGTTCAAACCTAGTAAAGATCCTCCCCTCTACATGTATATAAGTATGTAGTTCATACCCAGTATAGATCCTCATCTCTACATGTATATAAGTATGTAGTTCATACCCAGTATAGATCCTCCCCTCTACATGTATATAAGTATGTAGTTCATACCCAGTATAGATCCTCATCTCTAAATGTATAGGAGTATGTAGTTCAAACCTAGTATAGATCCTCCCCTCTACATGTATATAAGTATGTAGTTCATACCCAGTATAGATCCTCCCCTCTACATGTATAGGAGTATGTAGTTCATACCCAGTATAGATCCTCCCCTCTACATGTATATAAGTGTGTAGTTCATACCCAGTATAGATCCTCATCTCTAAATGTATAGGAGTATGTAGTTCATACCCAGTATAGATCCTCCCCTCTACAAGTATAGGAGTATGTAGTTCATACCCAGTATAGATCCTCCTCTCTACATGTATATAAGTATGTAGTTCATACCCAGAATAGATCCTCCCCTCTACATGTATATAAGTATGTAGTTCATACACAGTATAGATCCTCCCCTCTACATGTATATAAGTGTGTAGTTCATACCCAGTATAGATCCTCCCCTCTACATGTATAGGAGTATGTAGTTCATACCCAGTATAGATCCTCCCCTCTACATGTATATAAGTATGTAGTTCATACCCAGTATAGATCCTCATCTCTAAATGTATAGGAGTATGTAGTTCAAACCTAGTATAGATCCTCCCCTCTACATGTATATAAGTATGTAGTTCATACCCAGTATAGATCCTCATCTCTAAATGTATAGGAGTATGTAGTTCAAACCTAGTATAGATCCTCCCCTCTACATGTATATAAGTATGTAGTTCATACCCAGTATAGATCCTCATCTCTACATGTATATAAGTATGTAGTTCATACCCAGTATAGATCCTCCCCTCTACATGTATACGAGTATGTAGTTCATACCCAGTATAGATCGTCCCCTCTACATGTATATAAGTATGTAGTTCATGCCCATGTAGATCCTCATCTCTACAAGTATAGGAGTATGTAGTTCAAACCCAGTATAGATCCTCCCCTCTACATGTATATAAGTATGTAGTTCATACCCAGTATAGATCCTCATCTCTACATGTATATAAGTATGTAGTTCATACCCAGTATAGATCCTCCCCTCTACATGTATACGAGTACGTAGTTCATACCCAGTATAGATCCTCCCCTCTACGTGTATATAAGTATGTAGTTCATACCCAGTATAGATCCTCATCTCTATAAATATAGGAGTATGTAGTTCATACCCAGTATAGATCCTCCCCTCTACATGTATATAAGTATGTAGTTCATACCCAGTATAGATCCTCCCCTCTACATGTATACGAGTATGTAGTTCATACCCAGTATAGATCCTCCCCTCTACATGTATATAAGTATGTAGTTCATACCCAGTATAGATACTCATCTCTACAAGTATAGGAGTATGTAGTTCAAACCCAGTATAGATCCTCCCCTCTACATGTATATAAGCATGTAGTTCATACCCAGTATAGATCCTCCCCTCTACATGTATAGGAGTATGTAGTTCATACCCAGTATAGATCCTCATCTCTACATGTATATAAGTATGTAGTTCATACCCAGTATAGATCCTCCCCTATACATGTTCATAAGTAGGTAGTTCATACCCAGTATAGATCCTCAGCTCTACATGTATAATAGTATGTAGTTCATACCCAATATAGATCCTCCCCTCTACATGTATATAGGTATGTAGTTCATACCCAGTATAGATCCTCATCTCTAAATGTATAGGAGTATGTAGTTCAAACCTAGTATAGATCCTCCCCTCTACATGTATATAAGTATGTAGTTCATACCCAGTATAGATCCTCATCTCTACATGTATATAAGTATGTAGTTCATACCCAGTATAGATCCTCCCCTCTACATGTATATAAGTATGTAGTTCATACCCAGTATAGATCCTCATCTCTAAATGTATAGGAGTATGTAGTTCAAACCTAGTATAGATCCTCCCCTCTACATGTATATAAGTATGTAGTTCATACCCAGTATAGATCCTCCCCTCTACATGTATAGGAGTATGTAGTTCATACCCAGTATAGATCCTCCTCTCTACATGTATATAAGTATGTAGTTCATACCCAGTATAGATCCTCCCCTCTACATGTATAGGAGTATGTAGTTCAAACCCAGTATAGATCCTCCCCTCTACATGTATATAAGTATGTAGTTCATACCCAGTATAGATCCTCCCCTCTACATGTATAGGAGTATGTAGTTCATACCCAGTATAGATCCTCCTCTCTACATGTATATAAATATGTAGTTCAAACCCAGTATAGATCCTCCCATCTACATGTATAGGAGTATGTAGTTCATACCCAGTATAGATCCTCATCTCTACAAGTATATAAGTATATAGTTCATACCCAGTATAGATCCTCCCCTCTACATGTATACGAGTATGTAGTTCATACCCAGTATAGATCCTCCCCTCTACATGTATATAAGTATGTAGTTCATACCCAGTATAGATCCTCATCTCTACATGTATATAAGTATGTAGTTCAAACCCAGTATAGATCCTCCCCTCTACATGTATACGAGTATGTAGTTCATACCCAGTATAGATCCTCCTCTCTACATGTATATAAGTATGTAGTTCATACCCAGTATAGATCCTCCCCTCTACATGTATATAAGTGTGTAGTTCATACCCAGTACAGATCCTCCCCTCTACATGTATAGGAGTATGTAGTTCATACCCAGTATAGATCCTCCCCTCTACATGTATATAAGTATGTAGTTCATACCCAGTATAGATCCTCATCTATAAATGTATAGGAGTATGTAGTTCAAACCTAGTATAGATCCTCCCCTCTACATGTATATAAGTATGTAGTTCATACCCAGTATATATCCTCATCTCTACATGTATATAAGTATGTAGTTCATACCCAGTATAGATCCTCCCCTCTACATGTATACGAGTATGTAGTTCATACCCAGTATAGATCCTCATCTCTACAAGTATATAAGTATATAGTTCATACCCAGTATAGATCCTCCCCTCTACATGTATAGGAGTATGTAGTTCATACCCAGTATAGATCCTCCCCTCTACATGTATATAAGTATGTAGTTCATACCCAGTATAGATCCTCATCTCTACATGTATATAAGTATGTAGTTCAAACCCAGTATAGATCCTCCCCTCTACATGTATACGAGTATGTAGTTCATACCCAGTATAGATCCTCCTCTCTACATGTATATAAGTATGTAGTTCATACCCAGTATAGATCCTCCCCTCTACATGTATATAAGTGTGTAGTTCATACCCAGTACAGATCCTCCCCTCTACATGTATAGGAGTATGTAGTTCATACCCAGTATAGATCCTCCCCTCTACATGTATATAAGTATGTAGTTCATACCCAGTATAGATCCTCATCTATAAATGTATAGGAGTATGTAGTTCAAACCTAGTATAGATCCTCCCCTCTACATGTATATAAGTATGTAGTTCATACCCAGTATAGATCCTCATCTCTACATGTATATAAGTATGTAGTTCATACCCAGTATAGATCCTCCCCTCTACATGTATACGAGTATGTAGTTCATACCCAGTATAGATCCTCCCCTCTACATGTATATAAGTATGTAGTTCATGCCCATGTAGATCCTCATCTCTACAAGTATAGGAGTATGTAGTTCAAACCCAGTATAGATCCTCCCCTCTACATGTATATAAGTATGTAGTTCATACCCAGTATAGATCCTCATCTCTACATGTATATAAGTATGTAGTTCATACCCAGTATAGATCCTCCCCTCAACATGTATATAAGTATGTAGTTCATACCCAGTATAGATCCTCATCTCTAAATGTATAGGAGTATGTAGTTCAAACCTAGTATAGATCCCCCCCCCCCTACATGTTTATAAGTATGTAGTTCATACCCAGTATAGATCCTCCCCTCTACATGTATATAAGTATGTAGTTCATACCCAGTATAGATCCTCATCTCTAAATGTATAGGAGTATGTAGTTCAAACCTAGTATAGATCCTCCCCTCTACATGTATATAAGTATGTAGTTCATACCCAGTATAGATCCTCCCCTCTACATGTATAGGAGTATGTAGTTCATACCCAGTATAGATCCTCCTCTCTACATGTATATAAGTATGTAGTTCATACCCAGTATAGATCCTCCCCTCTACATGTATAGGAGTATGTAGTTCAAACCCAGTATAGATCCTCCCCTCTACATGTATATAAGTATGTTGTTCATACCCAGTATAGATCCTCCCCTCTACATGTATAGGAGTATGTAGTTCATACCCAGTATAGATCCTCCCCTCTACATGTATATAAGTATGTAGTTCATACCCAGTATAGATCCTCCCCTCTACATGTATAGGAGTATGTAGTTCATACCCAGTATAGATCCTCCTCTCTACATGTATATAAATATGTAGTTCAAACCCAGTATAGATCCTCCCATCTACATGTATAGGAGTATGTAGTTCATACCCAGTATAAATCCTCATCTCTACAAGTATATAAGTATATAGTTCATACCCAGTATAGATCCTCCCCTCTACAAGTATATAAGTATATAGTTCATACCCAGTATAGATCCTCCCCTCTACATGTATACGAGTATGTAGTTCATACCCAGTATAGATCCTCCCCTCTACATGTATATAAGTATGTAGTTCATACCCAGTATAGATCCTCATCTCTACATGTATATAAGTATGTAGTTCAAACCCAGTATAGATCCTCCCCTCTACATGTATACGAGTTTGTAGTTCATACCCAGTATAGATCCTCCTCTCTACATGTATATAAGTATGTAGTTCATACCCAGTATAGATCCTCCCCTCTACATGTATATAAGTGTGTAGTTCATACCCAGTACAGATCCTCCCCTCTACATGTATAGGAGTATGTAGTTCATACCCAGTAAAGATCCTCCCCTCTACATGTATATAAGTATGTAGTTCATACCCAGTATAAATCCTCATCTCTTAATGTATATGAGTATGTAGTTCAAACCTAGTATAGATCCTCCCCTCTACATGTATATAAGTATGTAGTTCATACCCAGTATAGATCCTCATCTCTAAATGTATAGGAGTATGTAGTTCAAACCTAGTATAGATCCTCCCCTCTACATGTATATAAGTATGTAGTTCATACCCAGTATAGATCCTCATCTCTACATGTATATAAGTATGTAGTTCATACCCAGTATAGATCCTCCCCTCTACATGTATACGAGTATGTAGTTCATACCTAGTATAGATCCTCCACTCTACATGTATATCAGTATGTAGTTCATACCCAGTATAGATCCTCCCCTCTACATGTATAGGAGTATGTAATTCATACCCAGTATAGATCCTCCCCTCTACATGTTCATAAGTGTGTAGTTCAGACCCAGAATAGATCCTCCCCTCTACATGTATAGAAGTAGGTAGTTCATACCCAGTATAGATCCTCATCTCTACATGTATATAAGTATGTAGTTCAAACCCAGTATAGATCCTCCCCTCTACATGTATACGAGTTTGTAGTTCATACCCAGTATAGATCCTCCTCTCTACATGTATATAAGTATGTAGTTCATACCCAGTATAGATCCTCCCCTCTACATGTATATAAGTGTGTAGTTCATACCCAGTACAGATCCTCCCCTCTACATGTATAGGAGTATGTAGTTCATACCCAGTAAAGATCCTCCCCTCTACATGTATATAAGTATGTAGTTCATACCCAGTATAGATCCTCATCTCTTAATGTATATGAGTATGTAGTTCAAACCTAGTATAGATCCTCCCCTCTACATGTATATAAGTATGTAGTTCATACCCAGTATAGATCCTCATCTCTAAATGTATAGGAGTATGTAGTTCAAACCTAGTATAGATCCTCCCCTCTACATGTATATAAGTATGTAGTTCATACCCAGTATAGATCCTCATCTCTACATGTATATAAGTATGTAGTTCATACCCAGTATAGATCCTCCCCTCTACATGTATACGAGTATGTAGTTCATACCCAGTATAGATCCTCCCCTCTACATGTATATAAGTATGTAGTTCATGCCCATGTAGATCCTCATCTCTACAAGTATAGGAGTATGTAGTTCAAACCCAGTATAGATCCTCCCTTCTACATGTATATAAGTATGTAGTTCATACCCAGTATAGATCCTCATCTCTACATGTATATAAGTATGTAGTTCATACCCAGTATAGATCCTCCCCTCTACATGTATATAAGTATGTAGTTCATACCCAGTATAGATCCTCATCTCTAAATGTATAGGAGTATGTAGTTCAAACCTAGTATAGATCCTCCCCTCTACATGTATATAAGTATGTAGTTCATACCCAGTATAGATCCTCATCTCTAAATGTATAGGAGTATGTAGTTCAAACCTAGTATAGATCCTCCCCTCTACATGTATATAAGTATGTAGTTCATACCCAGTATAGATCCTCCCCTCTACATGTATAGGAGTATGTAGTTCATACCCAGTATAGATCCTCCTCTCTACATGTATATAAGTATGTAGTTCAAAACCAGTATAGATCCTCCCCTCTACATGTATAGGAGTATGTAGTTCATACCCAGTATAGATCCTCCTCTCTACATGTATTTAAATATGTAGTTCAAACCCAGTATAGATCCTCCCATCTACATGTATAGGAGTATGTAGTTCATACCCAGTATAGATCCTCATCTCTACAAGTATATAAGTATATAGTTCATACCCAGTATAGATCCTCATCTCTACATGTATATAAGTATGTAGTTCATACCCAGTATAGATCCTCCCCTCTACATGTATACGAGTATGTAGTTCATACCTAGTATAGATCCTCCACTCTACATGTATATCAGTATGTAGTTCATACCCAGTATAGATCCTCCCCTCTACATGTATAGGAGTATGTAATTCATACCCAGTATAGATCCTCCCCTCTACATGTTCATAAGTGTGTAGTTCAGACCCAGAATAGATCCTCCCCTCTACATGTATAGAAGTAGGTAGTTCATACCCAGTATAGATCCTCATCTCTACATGTATATAAGTATGTAGTTCAAACCCAGTATAGATCCTCCCCTCTACATGTATACGAGTTTGTAGTTCATACCCAGTATAGATCCTCCTCTCTACATGTATATAAGTATGTAGTTCATACCCAGTATAGATCCTCCCCTCTACATGTATATAAGTGTGTAGTTCATACCCAGTACAGATCCTCCCCTCTACATGTATAGGAGTATGTAGTTCATACCCAGTATAGATCCTCCTCTCTACATGTATATAAGTATGTAGTTCATACCCAGTATAGATCCTCCCCTCTACATGTATAGGAGTATGTAGTTCAAACCCAGTATAGATCCTCCCCTCTACATGTATATAAGTATGTTGTTCATACCCAGTATAGATCCTCCCCTCTACATGTATAGGAGTATGTAGTTCATACCCAGTATAGATCCTCCCCTCTACATGTATATAAGTATGTAGTTCATACCCAGTATAGATCCTCCCCTCTACATGTATAGGAGTATGTAGTTCATACCCAGTATAGATCCTCCTCTCTACATGTATATAAATATGTAGTTCAAACCCAGTATAGATCCTCCCATCTACATGTATAGGAGTATGTAGTTCATACCCAGTATAAATCCTCATCTCTACAAGTATATAAGTATATAGTTCATACCCAGTATAGATCCTCCCCTCTACATGTATACGAGTATGTAGTTCATACCCAGTATAGATCCTCCCCTCTACATGTATATAAGTATGTAGTTCATACCCAGTATAGATCCTCATCTCTACATGTATATAAGTATGTAGTTCAAACCCAGTATAGATCCTCCCCTCTACATGTATACGAGTTTGTAGTTCATACCCAGTATAGATCCTCCTCTCTACATGTATATAAGTATGTAGTTCATACCCAGTATAGATCCTCCCCTCTACATGTATATAAGTGTGTAGTTCATACCCAGTACAGATCCTCCCCTCTACATGTATAGGAGTATGTAGTTCATACCCAGTAAAGATCCTCCCCTCTACATGTATATAAGTATGTAGTTCATACCCAGTATAGATCCTCATCTCTTAATGTATATGAGTATGTAGTTCAAACCTAGTATAGATCCTCCCCTCTACATGTATATAAGTATGTAGTTCATACCCAGTATAGATCCTCATCTCTAAATGTATAGGAGTATGTAGTTCAAACCTAGTATAGATCCTCCCCTCTACATGTATATAAGTATGTAGTTCATACCCAGTATAGATCCTCATCTCTACATGTATATAAGTATGTAGTTCATACCCAGTATAGATCCTCCCCTCTACATGTATACGAGTATGTAGTTCATACCTAGTATAGATCCTCCACTCTACATGTATATCAGTATGTAGTTCATACCCAGTATAGATCCTCCCCTCTACATGTATAGGAGTATGTAATTCATACCCAGTATAGATCCTCCCCTCTACATGTTCATAAGTGTGTAGTTCAGACCCAGAATAGATCCTCCCCTCTACATGTATAGAAGTAGGTAGTTCATACCCAGTATAGATCCTCATCTCTACATGTATATAAGTATGTAGTTCAAACCCAGTATAGATCCTCCCCTCTACATGTATACGAGTTTGTAGTTCATACCCAGTATAGATCCTCCCCTCTACATGTATATAAGTATGTAGTTCATACCCAGTATAGATCCTCCCCTCTACATGTATATAAGTGTGTAGTTCATACCCAGTACAGATCCTCCCCTCTACATGTATAGGAGTATGTAGTTCATACCCAGTAAAGATCCTCCCCTCTACATGTATATAAGTATGTAGTTCATACCCAGTATAGATCCTCATCTCTTAATGTATATGAGTATGTAGTTCAAACCTAGTATAGATCCTCCCCTCTACATGTATATAAGTATGTAGTTCATACCCAGTATAGATCCTCATCTCTAAATGTATAGGAGTATGTAGTTCAAACCTAGTATAGATCCTCCCCTCTACATGTATATAAGTATGTAGTTCATACCCAGTATAGATCCTCATCTCTACATGTATATAAGTATGTAGTTCATACCCAGTATAGATCCTCCCCTCTACATGTATACGAGTATGTAGTTCATACCCAGTATAGATCCTCCCCTCTACATGTATATAAGTATGTAGTTCATGCCCATGTAGTTCCTCATCTCTACAAGTATAGGAGTATGTAGTTCAAACCCAGTATAGATCCTCCCTTCTACATGTATATAAGTATGTAGTTCATACCCAGTATAGATCCTCATCTCTACATGTATATAAGTATGTAGTTCATACCCAGTATAGATCCTCCCCTCTACATGTATATAAGTATGTAGTTCATACCCAGTATAGATCCTCATCTCTAAATGTATAGGAGTATGTAGTTCAAACCTAGTATAGATCCTCCCCTCTACATGTATATAAGTATGTAGTTCATACCCAGTATAGATCCTCATCTCTAAATGTATAGGAGTATGTAGTTCAAACCTAGTATAGATCCTCCCCTCTACATGTATATAAGTATGTAGTTCATACCCAGTATAGATCCTCCCCTCTACATGTATAGGAGTATGTAGTTCATACCCAGTATAGATCCTCCCCTCTACATGTATAGGAGTATGTAGTTCATACCCAGTATAAATCCTCATCTCTACAAGTATATAAGTATATAGTTCATACCCAGTATAGATCCTCCCCTCTACATGTATACGAGTATGTAGTTCATACCCAGTATAGATCCTCCCCTCTACATGTATATAAGTATGTAGTTCATACCCAGTATAGATCCTCCCCTCTACATGTATATAAGTATGTAGTTCATACCCAGTATAGATCCTCCCCTCTACATGTATATAAGTATGTAGTTCATACCCAGTATAGATCCTCCCCTCTACATGTATAGGAGTATGTAGTTCATACCCAGTATAGATCCTCCTCTCTACATGTATATAAATATGTAGTTCAAACCCAGTATAGATCCTCCCATCTACATGTATAGGAGTATGTAGTTCATACCCAGTATAAATCCTCATCTCTACAAGTATATAAGTATATAGTTCATACCCAGTATAGATCCTCCCCTCTACATGTATACGAGTATGTAGTTCATACCCAGTATAGATCCTCCCCTCTACATGTATATAAGTATGTAGTTCATACCCAGTATAGATCCTCATCTCTACATGTATATAAGTATGTAGTTCAAACCCAGTATAGATCCTCCCCTCTACATGTATACGAGTTTGTAGTTCATACCCAGTATAGATCCTCCTCTCTACATGTATATAAGTATGTAGTTCATACCCAGTATAGATCCTCCCCTCTACATGTATATAAGTGTGTAGTTCATACCCAGTACAGATCCTCCCCTCTACATGTATAGGAGTATGTAGTTCATACCCAGTAAAGATCCTCCCCTCTACATGTATATAAGTATGTAGTTCATACCCAGTATAGATCCTCATCTCTTAATGTATATGAGTATGTAGTTCAAACCTAGTATAGATCCTCCCCTCTACATGTATATAAGTATGTAGTTCATACCCAGTATAGATCCTCATCTCTAAATGTATAGGAGTATGTAGTTCAAACCTAGTATAGATCCTCCCCTCTACATGTATATAAGTATGTAGTTCATACCCAGTATAGATCCTCATCTCTACATGTATATAAGTATGTAGTTCATACCCAGTATAGATCCTCCCCTCTACATGTATACGAGTATGTAGTTCATACCTAGTATAGATCCTCCACTCTACATGTATATCAGTATGTAGTTCATACCCAGTATAGATCCTCCCCTCTACATGTATAGGAGTATGTAATTCATACCCAGTATAGATCCTCCCCTCTACATGTTCATAAGTGTGTAGTTCAGACCCAGAATAGATCCTCCCCTCTGCATGTATAGAAGTAGGTAGTTCATACCCAGTATAGATCCTCATCTCTACATGTATATAAGTATGTAGTTCAAACCCAGTATAGATCCTCCCCTCTACATGTATACGAGTTTGTAGTTCATACCCAGTATAGATCCTCCTCTCTACATGTATATAAGTATGTAGTTCATACCCAGTATAGATCCTCCCCTCTACATGTATATAAGTGTGTAGTTCATACCCAGTACAGATCCTCCCCTCTACATGTATAGGAGTATGTAGTTCATACCCAGTAAAGATCCTCCCCTCTACATGTATATAAGTATGTAGTTCATACCCAGTATAGATCCTCATCTCTTAATGTATATGAGTATGTAGTTCAAACCTAGTATAGATCCTCCCCTCTACATGTATATAAGTATGTAGTTCATACCCAGTATAGATCCTCATCTCTAAATGTATAGGAGTATGTAGTTCAAACCTAGTATAGATCCTCCCCTCTACATGTATATAAGTATGTAGTTCATACCCAGTATAGATCCTCATCTCTACATGTATATAAGTATGTAGTTCATACCCAGTATAGATCCTCCCCTCTACATGTATACAAGTATGTAGTTCATACCCAGTATAGATCCTCCCCTCTACATGTATATAAGTATGTAGTTCATGCCCATGTAGATCCTCATCTCTACAAGTATAGGAGTATGTAGTTCAAACCCAGTATAGATCCTCCCTTCTACATGTATATAAGTATGTAGTTCATACCCAGTATAGATCCTCATCTCTACATGTATATAAGTATGTAGTTCATACCCAGTATAGATCCTCCCCTCTACATGTATATAAGTATGTAGTTCATACCCAGTATAGATCCTCATCTCTAAATGTATAGGAGTATGTAGTTCAAACCTAGTATAGATCCTCCCCTCTACATGTATATAAGTATGTAGTTCATACCCAGTATAGATCCTCATCTCTAAATGTATAGGAGTATGTAGTTCAAACCTAGTATAGATCCTCCCCTCTACATGTATATAAGTATGTAGTTCATACCCAGTATAGATCCTCCCCTCTACATGTATAGGAGTATGTAGTTCATACCCAGTATAGATCCTCCCATCTACATGTATAGGAGTATGTAGTTCATACCCAGTATAAATCCTCATCTCTACAAGTATATAAGTATATAGTTCATACCCAGTATAGATCCTCCCCTCTACATGTATACGAGTATGTAGTTCATACCCAGTATAGATCCTCCCCTCTACATGTATATAAGTATGTAGTTCATACCCAGTATAGATCCTCCCCTCTACATGTATATAAGTATGTAGTTCATACCCAGTATAGATCCTCCCCTCTACATGTATATAAGTATGTAGTTCATACCCAGTATAGATCCTCCTCTCTACATGTATTTAAATATGTAGTTCAAACCCAGTATAGATCCTCCCATCTACATGTATAGGAGTATGTAGTTCATACCCAGTATAGATCCTCATCTCTACAAGTATATAAGTATATAGTTCATACCCAGTATAGATCCTCCCCTCTACATGTATACGAGTATGTAGTTCATACCAAGTATAGATCCTCCCCTCTACATGTATATAAGTATGTAGTTCATACCCAGTATAGATCCTCATCTCTACATGTATATAAGTATGTAGTTCAAACCCAGTATAGATCCTCCCCTCTACATGTATACGAGTATGTAGTTCATACCCAGTATAGATCCTCCTCTCTACATGTATATAAGTATGTAGTTCATACCCAGTATAGATCCTCCCCTCTACTTGTATATAAGTGTGTAGTTCATACCCAGTATAGATCCTCCCCTCTACATGTATAGGAGTATGTAGTTCATACCCAGTATAGATCCTCATCTCTAAATGTATAGGAGTATGTAGTTCAAACCTAGTATAGATCCTCCCCTCTACATGTATATAAGTATGTAGTTCATACCCAGTATAGATCCTCATCTCTAAATGTATAGGAGTATGTAGTTCATACCCAGTATAGATCCTCCCCTCTACATGTATATAAGTATGTAGTTCATACCCAGTATAGATCCTCATCTCTACATGTATATAAGTATGTAGTTCAAACCCAGTATAGATCCTCCCCTCTACATGTATACGAGTTTGTAGTTCATACCCAGTATAGATCCTCCTCTCTACATGTATATAAGTATGTAGTTCATACCCAGTATAGATCCTCCCCTCTACATGTATATAAGTGTGTAGTTCATACCCAGTACAGATCCTCCCCTCTACATGTATAGGAGTATGTAGTTCATACCCAGTAAAGATCCTCCCCTCTACATGTATATAAGTATGTAGTTCATACCCAGTATAGATCCTCATCTCTAAATGTATAGGAGTATGTAGTTCAAACCTAGTATAGATCCTCCCCTCTACATGTATATAAGTATGTAGTTCATACCCAGTATAGATCCTCATCTCTACATGTATATAAGTATGTAGTTCATACCCAGTATAGATCCTCCCCTCTACATGTATACGAGTATGTAGTTCATACCCAGTATAGATCCTCCCCTCTACATGTATATAAGTATGTAGTTCATGCCCATGTAGATCCTCATCTCTACAAGTATAGGAGTATGTAGTTCAAACCCAGTATAGATCCTCCCCTCTACATGTATATAAGTATGTAGTTCAAACCCAGTATAGATCCTCCCCTCTACATGTATACGAGTTTGTAGTTCATACCCAGTATAGATCCTCCTCTCTACATGTATATAAGTATGTAGTTCATACCCAGTATAGATCTTCCCCTCTACATGTATATAAGTGTGTAGTTCATACCCAGTACAGATCCTCCCCTCTACATGTATAGGAGTATGTAGTTCATACCCAGTAAAGATCCTCCCCTCTGCATGTATATAAGTATGTAGTTCATACCCAGTATAGATCCTCATCTCTTAATGTATATGAGTATGTAGTTCAAACCTAGTATAGATCCTCCCCTCTACATGTATATAAGTATGTAGTTCATACCCAGTATAGATCCTCATCTCTAAATGTATAGGAGTATGTAGTTCAAACCTAGTATAGATCCTCCCCTCTACATGTATATAAGTATGTAGTTCATACCCAGTATAGATCCTCATCTCTACATGTATATAAGTATGTAGTTCATACCCAGTATAGATCCTCCCCTCTACATGTATACGAGTATGTAGTTCATACCCAGTATAGATCCTCCCCTCTACATGTATATAAGTATGTAGTTCATGCCCATGTAGATCCTCATCTCTACAAGTATAGGAGTATGTAGTTCAAACCCAGTATAGATCCTCCCTTCTACATGTATATAAGTATGTAGTTCATACCCAGTATAGATCCTCATCTCTACATGTATATAAGTATGTAGTTCATACCCAGTATAGATCCTCCCCTCTACATGTATATAAGTATGTAGTTCATACCCAGTATAGATCCTCATCTCTAAATGTATAGGAGTATGTAGTTCAAACCTAGTATAGATCCTCCCCTCTACATGTATATAAGTATGTAGTTCATACCCAGTATAGATCCTCATCTCTAAATGTATAGGAGTATGTACTTCAAACCTAGTATAGATCCTCCCCTCTACATGTATATAAGTATGTAGTTCATACCCAGTATAGATCCTCCCCTCTACATGTATAGGAGTATGTAGTTCATACCCAGTATAGATCCTCCTCTCTACATGTATATAAGTATGTAGTTCATACCCAGTATAGATCCTCCCCTCTACATGTATAGGAGTATGTAGTTCATACCCAGTATAGATCCTCCTCTCTACATGTATTTAAATATGTAGTTCAAACCCAGTATAGATCCTCCCATCTACATGTATATGAGTATGTAGTTCATACCCAGTATAGATCCTCATCTCTACAAGTATATAAGTATATAGTTCATACCCAGTATAGATCCTCCCCTATACATGTATACGAGTATGTAGTTCATACCCAGTATAGATCCTCCCCTCTACATGTATATAAGTATGTAGTTCATACCCAGTATAGATCCTCATCTCTACATGTATATAAGTATGTAGTTCAAACCCAGTATAGATCCTCCCCTCTACATGTATACGAGTATGTAGTTCATACCCAGTATAGATCCTCCTCTCTACATGTATATAAGTATGTAGTTCATACCCAGTATAGATCCTCCCCTCTACATGTATATAAGTGTGTAGTTCATACCCAGTATAGATCCTCCCCTCTACATGTATAGGAGTATGTAGTTCATACCCAGTATAGATCCTCATCTCTAAATGTATAGGAGTATGTAGTTCAAACCTAGTATAGATCCTCCCCTCTACATGTATATAAGTATGTAGTTCATACCCAGTATAGATCCTCATCTCTAAATGTATAGGAGTATGTAGTTCATACCCAGTATAGATCCTCCCCTCTACATGTATATAAGTATGTAGTTCATACCCAGTATAGATCCTCATCTCTACATGTATATAAGTATGTAGTTCAAACCCAGTATAGATCCTCCCCTCTACATGTATACGAGTTTGTAGTTCATACCCAGTATAGATCCTCCTCTCTACATGTATATAAGTATGTAGTTCATACCCAGTATAGATCCTCCTCCTACATGTATATAAGTATGTAGTTCATACCCAGTACAGATCCTCCCCTCTACATGTATAGGAGTATGTAGTTCATACCCAGTAAAGATCCTCCCCTCTACATGTATATAAGTATGTAGTTCATACCCAGTATAGATCCTCATCTCTTAATGTATATGAGTATGTAGTTCAAACCTAGTATAGATCCTCCCCTCTACATGTATATAAGTATGTAGTTCATACCCAGTATAGATCCTCATCTCTAAATGTATAAGAGTATGTAGTTCAAACCTAGTATAGATCCTCCCCTCTACATGTATATAAGTATGTAGTTCATACCCAGTATAGATCCTCATCTCTACATGTATATAAGTATGTAGTTCATACCCAGTATAGATCCTCCCCTCTACATGTATACGAGTATGTAGTTCATACCCAGTATAGATCCTCCCCTCTACATGTATATAAGTATGTAGTTCATGCCCATGTAGATCCTCATCTCTACAAGTATAGGAGTATGTAGTTCAAACCCAGTATAGATCCTCCCTTCTACATGTATATAAGTATGTAGTTCATACCCAGTATAGATCCTCATCTCTACATGTATATAAGTATGTAGTTCATACCCAGTATAGATCCTCCCCTCTACATGTATATAAGTATGTAGTTCATACCCAGTATAGATCCTCATCTCTAAATGTATAGGAGTATGTAGTTCAAACCTAGTATAGATCCTCCCCTCTACATGTATATAAGTATGTAGTTCATACCCAGTATAGATCCTCCCCTCTACATGTATAGGAGTATGTAGTTCATACCCAGTATAGATCCTCCTCTCTACATGTATATAAGTATGTAGTTCAAAACCAGTATAGATCCTCCCCTCTACATGTATAGGAGTATGTAGTTCATACCCAGTATAGATCCTCCTCTCTACATGTATTTAAATATGTAGTTCAAACCCAGTATAGATCCTCCCATCTACATGTATAGGAGTATGTAGTTCATACCCAGTATAGATCCTCATCTCTACAAGTATATAAGTATATAGTTCATACCCAGTATAGATCCTCCCCTCTACATGTATACGAGTATGTAGTTCATACCCAGTATAGATCCTCCCCTCTACATGTATATAAGTATGTAGTTCATACCCAGTATAGATCCTCATCTCTACATGTATATAAGTATGTAGTTCAAACCCAGTATAGATCCTCCCCTCTACATGTATACGAGTATGTAGTTCATACCCAGTATAGATCCTCCTCTCTACATGTATATAAGTATGTAGTTCATACCCAGTATAGATCCTCCCCTCTACATGTATATAAGTGTGTAGTTCATACCCAGTATAGATCCTCCCCTCTACATGTATAGGAGTATGTAGTTCATACCCAGTATAGATCCTCATCTCTAAATGTATAGGAGTATGTAGTTCAAACCTAGTATAGATCCTCCCCTCTACATGTATATAAGTATGTAGTTCATACCCAGTATAGATCCTCATCTCTACATGTATATAAGTATGTAGTTCAAACCCAGTATAGATCCTCCCCTCTACATGTACTCGAGTATGTAGTTCATACCCAGTATAGATCCTCCCCTCTACATGTATATAAGTATGTAGTTCATGCCCATGTAGATCCTCATCTCTACAAGTATAGGAGTATGTAGTTCAAACCCAGTATAGATCCTCCCCTCTACATGTATATAAGTATGTAGTTCATACCCAGTATAGATCCTCATCTCTACATGTATATAAGTATGTAGTTCATACCCAGTATAGATCCTCCCCTCTACATGTATATAAGTATGTAGTTCATACCCAGTATAGATCCTCCCCTCTACATGTATATAAGTATGTAGTTCATACCCAGTATAGATCCTCATCTCTAAATGTATAGGAGTATGTAGTTCAAACCTAGTATAGATCCTCCCCTCTACATGTATATAAGTATGTAGTTCATACCCAGTATAGATCCTCCCCTCTACATGTATAGGAGTATGTAGTTCATACCCAGTATAGATCCTCCTCTCTATATGTATATAAGTATGTAGTTCATACCCAGTATAGATCCTCCCCTCTACATGTATAGGAGTATGTAGTTCAAACCCAGTATAGATCCTCCCCTCTACATGTATATAAGTATGTAGTTCATACCCAGTATAGATCCTCCCCTCTACATGTATAGGAGTATGTAGTTCATACCCAGTATAGATCCTCCTCTCTACATGTATATAAATATGTAGTTCAAACCCAGTATAGATCCTCCCATCTACATGTATAGGAGTATGTAGTTCATACCCAGTATAGATCCTCATCTCTACAAGTATATAAGTATATAGTTCATACCCAGTATAGATCCTCCCCTCTACATGTATACGAGTATGTAGTTCATACCCAGTATAGATCCTCCCCTCTACATGTATATAAGTATGTAGTTCATACCCAGTATAGATCCTCATCTCTACATGTATATAAGTATGTAGTTCATACCCAGTATAGATCCTCCCCTCTACATGTATATAAGTATGTAGTTCATACCCAGTATAGATCCTCCCCTCTACATGTATATAAGTGTGTAGTTCATACCCAGTATAGATCCTCATCTCTAAATGTATAGGAGTATGTAGTTCATACCCAGTATAGATCCTCCCCTCTACATGTATAGGAGTATGTAGTTCATACCCAGTATAGATCCTCCTCTCTACATGTATATAAGTATGTAGTTCATACCCAGTATAGATCCTCATCTCTAAATGTATAGGAGTATGTAGTTCAAACCTAGTATAGATCCTCCCCTCTACATGTATATAAGTATGTAGTTCATACCCAGTATAGATCCTCCCCTCTACATGTATAGGAGTATGTAGTTCATACCCAGTATAGATCCTCCTCTCTACATGTATATAAGTATGTAGTTCATACCCAGTATAGATCCTCCCCTCTACATGTATAGGAGTATGTAGTTCAAACCAAGTATAGATCCTCCCCTCTACATGTATATAAGTATGTAGTTCATACCCAGTATAGATCCTCCCCTCTACATGTATAGGAGTATGTAGTTCATACCCAGTATAGATCCTCCTCTCTACATGTATATAAATATGTAGTTCAAACCCAGTATAGATCCTCCCATCTACATGTATAGGAGTATGTAGTTCATACCCAGTATAGATCCTCATCTCTACAAGTATATAAGTATGTAGTTCATACCCAGTATAGATCCTCCCCTCTACATGTATACGAGTATGTAGTTCATACCAAGTATAGATCCTCCCCTCTACATGTATATAAGTATGTAGTTCATACCCAGTATAGATCCTCATCTCTACATGTATATAAGTATGTAGTTCATACCCAGTATAGATCCTCCCCTCTACATGTATATAAGTATGTAGTTCATACCTAGTATAGATCCTCCCCTCTACATGTATATAAGTGTGTAGTTCATACCCAGTATAGATCCTCATCTCTAAATGTATAGGAGTATGTAGTTCATACCCAGTATAGATCCTCCCCTCTACATGTATAGGAGTATGTAGTTCATACCCAGTATAGATCCTCCCCTCTACATGTATATAAGTATGTAGTTCATACCCAGTATAGATCCTCATCTCTAAATGTATAGGAGTATGTAGTTCAAACCTAGTATAGATCCTCCCCTCTACATGTATATAAGTATGTAGTTCATACCCAGTATAGATCCTCCCCTCTACATGTATAGGAGTATGTAGTTCATACCCAGTATAGATCCTCATCTCTACATGTATATAAGTATGTAGTTCATACCCAGTATAGATCCTCCCCTCTACATGTATAGGAGTATGTAGTTCAAACCAAGTATAGATCCTCCCCTCTACATGTATATAAGTATGTAGTTCATACCCAGTATAGATCCTCCCCTCTACATGTATAGGAGTATGTAGTTCATACCCAGTATAGATCCTCCTCTCTACATGTATATAAATATGTAGTTCAAACCCAGTATAGATCCTCCCATCTACATGTATAGGAGTATGTAGTTCATACCCAGTATAGATCCTCATCTCTACAAGTATATAAGTATATAGTTCATACCCAGTATAGATCCTCCCCTCTACATGTATACGAGTATGTAGTTCATACCCAGTATAGATCCTCCCTTCTACATGTATACGAGTATGTAGTTCATACCCAGTATAGATCCTCATCTCTACATGTATATAAGTATGTAGTTCATACTCAGTATAGATCCTCCCCTCTACATGTATATAAGTGTGTAGTTCATACCCAGTATAGATCCTCCCCTCTATATGTATAGGAGTATGTAGTTCCTACCCAGTATAGATCCTCCCCTCTACATGTATATAAGTGTGTAGTTCATACCCAGTATAGATCCTCATCTCTAAATGTATAGGAGTATGTAGTTCATACCCAGTATAGATCATCCCCTCTACATGTATAGGAGTATGTAGTTCATACCCAGTATAGATCCTCCTCTCTACATGTATATAAGTATGTAGTTCATACCCAGTATAGATCTTCCCCTCTACATGTATATAAGTATGTAGTTCATACCCAGTATAGATCCTCATCTCTACATGTATATAAGTATGTAGTTCATACCCAGTATAGATCCTCCCCTCTACATGTATATAAGTATGTAGTTCATACCCAGTATAGATCCTCCCCTCTACATGTATATAAGTGTGTAGTTCATACCCAGTATAGATCCTCATCTCTAAATGTCTAGGAGTATGTAGTTCATACCCAGTATAGATCCTCCCCTCTACATGTATAGGAGTATGTAGTTCATACCCAGTATAGATCCTCCTCTCTACATGTATATAAGTATGTAGTTCATACCCAGTATAGATCCTCATCTCTAAATGTATAGGAGTATGTAGTTCAAACCTAGTATAGATCCTCCCCTCTACATGTATATAAGTATGTAGTTCATACCCAGTATAGATCCTCCCCTCTACATGTATAGGAGTATGTAGTTCATACCCAGTATAGATCCTCCTCTCTATATGTATATAAGTATGTAGTTCATACCCAGTATAGATCCTCCCCTCTACATGTATAGGAGTATGTAGTTCAAACCCAGTATAGATCCTCCCCTCTACATGTATATAAGTATGTAGTTCATACCCAGTATAGATCCTCCCCTCTACATGTATAGGAGTATGTAGTTCATACCCAGTATAGATCCTCCTCTCTACATGTATATAAATATGTAGTTCAAACCCAGTATAGATCCTCCCATCTACATGTATAGGAGTATGTAGTTCATACCCAGTATAGATCCTCATCTCTACAAGTATATAAGTATATAGTTCATACCCAGTATAGATCCTCCCCTCTACATGTATACGAGTATGTAGTTCATACCCAGTATAGATCCTCCCCTCTACATGTATATAAGTATGTAGTTCATACCCAGTATAGATCCTCATCTCTACATGTATATAAGTATGTAGTTCATACCCAGTATAGATCCTCCCCTCTACATGTATATAAGTATGTAGTTCATACCCAGTATAGATCCTCCCCTCTACATGTATATAAGTGTGTAGTTCATACCCAGTATAGATCCTCATCTCTAAATGTATATAAGTATGTAGTTCATACCCAGTATAGATCCTCCCCTCTACATGTATAGGAGTATGTAGTTCATACCCAGTATAGATCCTCCTCTCTACATGTATATAAGTATGTAGTTCATACCCAGTATAGATCCTCATCTCTAAATGTATAGGAGTATGTAGTTCATACCCAGTATAGATCCTCCCCTCTACATGTATATAAGTATGTAGTTCATACCCAGTATAGATCCTCCCCTCTACATGTATAGGAGTATGTAGTTCATACCCAGTATAGATCCTCCTCTCTACATGTATATAAGTATGTAGTTCATACCCAGTATAGATCCTCCCCTCTACATGTATAGGAGTATGTAGTTCAAACCAAGTATAGATCCTCCCCTCTACATGTATATAAGTATGTAGTTCATACCCAGTATAGATCCTCCCCTCTACATGTATATGAGTATGTAGTTCATACCCAGTATAGATCCTCCTCTCTACATGTATATAAATATGTAGTTCAAACCCAGTATAGATCCTCCCATCTACATGTATAGGAGTATGTAGTTCATACCCAGTATAGATCCTCATCTCTACAAGTATATAAGTATATAGTTCATACCCAGTATAGATCCTCCCCTCTACATGTATACGAGTATGTAGTTCATACCAAGTATAGATCCTCCCCTCTACATGTATATAAGTATGTAGTTCATACCCAGTATAGATCCTCATCTCTACATGTATATAAGTATGTAGTTCATACCCAGTATAGATCCTCCCCTCTACATGTATATAAGTATGTAGTTCATACCTAGTATAGATCCTCCCCTCTACATGTATATAAGTATGTAGTTCATACCCAGTATAGATCCTCATCTCTAAATGTATATGAGTATGTAGTTCATACCCAGTATAGATCCTCCCCTCTACATGTATAGGAGTATGTAGTTCATACCCAGTATAGATCCTCCTCTCTACATGTATATAAGTATGTAGTTCATACCCAGTATAGATCCTCATCTCTAAATGTATAGGAGTATGTAGTTCAAACCTAGTATAGATCCTCCCCTCTACATGTATATAAGTATGTAGTTCATACCCAGTATAGATCCTCCCCTCTACATGTATAGGAGTATGTAGTTCATACCCAGTATAGATCCTCCTCTCTACATGTATATAAGTATGTAGTTCATACCCAGTATAGATCCTCCCCTCTACATGTATAGGAGTATGTAGTTCAAACCAAGTATAGATCCTCCCCTCTACATGTATATAAGTATGTAGTTCATACCCAGTATAGATCCTCCCCTCTACATGTATAGGAGTATGTAGTTCATACCCAGTATAGATCCTCCTCTCTACATGTATATAAATATGTAGTTCAAACCCAGTATAGATCCTCCCATCTACATGTATAGAAGTATGTAGTTCATACCCAGTATAGATCCTCATCTCTACATGTATATAAGTATATAGTTCATACCCAGTATAGATCCTCCCCTCTACATGTATACGAGTATGTAGTTCATACCCAGTATAGATCCTCCCTTCTACATGTATACGAGTATGTAGTTCATACCCAGTATAGATCCTCATCTCTACATGTATATAAGTATGTAGTTCATACTCAGTATAGATCCTCCCCTCTACATGTATATAAGTGTGTAGTTCATACCCAGTATAGATCCTCCCCTCTATATGTATAGGAGTATGTAGTTCCTACCCAGTATAGATCCTCCCCTCTACATGTATATAAGTGTGTAGTTCATACCCAGTATAGATCCTCATCTCTAAATGTATAGGAGTATGTAGTTCATACCCAGTATAGATCATCCCCTCTACATGTATAGGAGTATGTAGTTCATACCCAGTATAGATCCTCCTCTCTACATGTATATAAGTATGTAGTTCATACCCAGTATAGATCTTCCCCTCTACATGTATATAAGTATGTAGTTCATACCCAGTATAGATCCTCATCTCTACATGTATATAAGTATGTAGTTCATACCCAGTATAGATCCTCCCCTCTACATGTATATAAGTATGTAGTTCATACCCAGTATAGATCCTCCCCTCTACATGTATATAAGTGTGTAGTTCATACCCAGTATAGATCCTCATCTCTAAATGTATAGGAGTATGTAGTTCATACCCAGTATAGATCCTCCCCTCTACATGTATAGGAGTATGTAGTTCATACCCAGTATAGATCCTCCTCTCTACATGTATATAAGTATGTAGTTCATACCCAGTATAGATCCTCATCTCTAAATGTATAGGAGTATGTAGTTCAAACCTAGTATAGATCCTCCCCTCTACATGTATATAAGTATGTAGTTCATACCCAGTATAGATCCTCCCCTCTACATGTATAGGAGTATGTAGTTCATACCCAGTATAGATCCTCCTCTCTATATGTATATAAGTATGTAGTTCATACCCAGTATAGATCCTCCCCTCTACATGTATAGGAGTATGTAGTTCAAACCCAGTATAGATCCTCCCCTCTACATGTATATAAGTATGTAGTTCATACCCAGTATAGATCCTCCCCTCTACATGTATAGGAGTATGTAGTTCATACCCAGTATAGATCCTCCTCTCTACATGTATATAAATATGTAGTTCAAACCCAGTATAGATCCTCCCATCTACATGTATAGGAGTATGTAGTTCATACCCAGTATAGATCCTCATCTCTACATGTATATAAGTATGTAGTTCATACCCAGTATAGATCCTCCCCTCTACATGTATACGAGTATGTAGTTCATACCCAGTATAGATCCTCCCCTCTACATGTATATAAGTATGTAGTTCATACCCAGTATAGATCCTCATCTCTACATGTATATAAGTATGTAGTTCATACCCAGTATAGATCCTCCCCTCTACATGTATATAAGTATGTAGTTCATACCCAGTATAGATCCTCCCCTCTACATGTATATAAGTGTGTAGTTCATACCCAGTATAGATCCTCATCTCTAAATGTATAGGAGTATGTAGTTCATACCCAGTATAGATCCTCCCCTCTACATGTATAGGAGTATGTAGTTCATACCCAGTATAGATCCTCATCTCTACATGTATATAAGTATGTAGTTCATACCCAGTATAGATCCTCATCTCTAAATGTATAGGAGTATGTAGTTCAAACCTAGTATAGATCCTCCCCTCTACATGTATATAAGTATGTAGTTCATACCCAGTATAGATCCTCCCCTCTACATGTATAGGAGTATGTAGTTCATACCCAGTATAGATCCTCATCTCTACATGTATATAAGTATGTAGTTCATACCCAGTATAGATCCTCCCCTCTACATGTATAGGAGTATGTAGTTCAAACCAAGTATAGATCCTCCCCTCTACATGTATATAAGTATGTAGTTCATACCCAGTATAGATCCTCCCCTCTACATGTATATAAGTATGTAGTTCATACCCAGTATAGATCCTCCTCTCTACATGTATATAAATATGTAGTTCAAACCCAGTATAGATCCTCCCATCTACATGTATAGGAGTATGTAGTTCATACCCAGTATAGATCCTCATCTCTACAAGTATATAAGTATATAGTTCATACCCAGTATAGATCCTCCCCTCTACATGTATAGGAGTATGTAGTTCATACCAAGTATAGATCCTCCCCTCTACATGTATATAAGTATGTAGTTCATACCCAGTATAGATCCTCATCTCTACATGTATATAAGTATGTAGTTCATACCCAGTATAGATCCTCCCCTCTACATGTATATAAGTATGTAGTTCATACCTAGTATAGATCCTCCCCTCTACATGTATATAAGTGTGTAGTTCATACCCAGTATAGATCCTCATCTCTAAATGTATAGGAGTATGTAGTTCATACCCAGTATAGATCCTCCCCTCTACATGTATAGGAGTATGTAGTTCATACCCAGTATAGATCCTCCTCTCTACATGTATATAAGTATGTAGTTCATACCCAGTATAGATCCTCATCTCTAAATGTATAGGAGTATGTAGTTCAAACCTAGTATAGATCCTCCCCTCTACATGTATATAAGTATGTAGTTCATACCCAGTATAGATCCTCCCCTCTACATGTATATAAGTATGTAGTTCATACCCAGTATAGATCCTCCTCTCTACATGTATATAAGTATGTAGTTCATACCCAGTATAGATCCTCCCCTCTACATGTATAGGAGTATGTAGTTCAAACCAAGTATAGATCCTCCCCTCTACATGTATATAAGTATGTAGTTCATACCCAGTATAGATCCTCCCCTCTACATGTATAGGAGTATGTAGTTCATACCCAGTATAGATCCTCCTCTCTACATGTATATAAATATGTAGTTCAAACCCAGTATAGATCCTCCCATCTACATGTATAGGAGTATGTAGTTCATACCAAGTATAGATCCTCATCTCTACAAGTATATAAGTATATAGTTCATACCCAGTATAGATCCTCCCCTCTACATGTATACGAGTATGTAGTTCATACCCAGTATAGATCCTCCCTTCTACATGTATACGAGTATGTAGTTCATACCCAGTATAGATCCTCATCTCTACATGTATATAAGTATGTAGTTCATACTCAGTATAGATCCTCCCCTCTACATGTATATAAGTGTGTAGTTCATACCCAGTATAGATCCTCCCCTCTATATGTATAGGAGTATGTAGTTCCTACCCAGTATAGATCCTCCCCTCTACATGTATATAAGTGTGTAGTTCATACCCAGTATAGATCCTCATCTCTAAATGTATAGGAGTATGTAGTTCATACCCAGTATAGATCATCCCCTCTACATGTATAGGAGTATGTAGTTCATACCCAGTATAGATCCTCCTCTCTACATGTATATAAGTATGTAGTTCATACCCAGTATAGATCTTCCCCTCTACATGTATATAAGTATGTAGTTCATACCCAGTATAGATCCTCATCTCTACATGTATATAAGTATGTAGTTCATACCCAGTATAGATCCTCCCCTCTACATGTATATAAGTATGTAGTTCATACCCAGTATAGATCCTCCCCTCTACATGTATATAAGTGTGTAGTTCATACCCAGTATAGATCCTCATCTCTAAATGTATAGGAGTATGTAGTTCATACCCAGTATAGATCCTCCCCTCTACATGTATAGGAGTATGTAGTTCATACCCAGTATAGATCCTCCTCTCTACATGTATATAAGTATGTAGTTCATACCCAGTATAGATCCTCATCTCTAAATGTATAGGAGTATGTAGTTCAAACCTAGTATAGATCCTCCCCTCTACATGTATATAAGTATGTAGTTCATACCCAGTATAGATCCTCCCCTCTACATGTATAGGAGTATGTAGTTCATACCCAGTATAGATCCTCCTCTCTA
The DNA here is from genome assembly GCA_936450465.1 of Gibbula magus. Lineage (NCBI taxonomy): Eukaryota > Metazoa > Mollusca > Gastropoda > Trochida > Trochidae > Gibbula > Gibbula magus. The sequence goes on from OW388295.1 coordinate 49,372,986, forward strand.
CATGTATATAAGTATGTAGTTCATACCCAGTATAGATCCTCCCCTCTACATGTATAGGAGTATGTAGTTCAAACCAAGTATAGATCCTCCCCTCTACATGTATATAAGTATGTAGTTCATACCCAGTATAGATCCTCCCCTCTACATGTATAGGAGTATGTAGTTCATACCCAGTATAGATCCTCCTCTCTACATGTATATAAATATGTAGTTCAAACCCAGTATAGATCCTCCCATCTACATGTATAGGAGTATGTAGTTCATACCCAGTATAGATCCTCATCTCTACAAGTATATAAGTATATAGTTCATACCCAGTATAGATCCTCCCCTCTACATGTATACGAGTATGTAGTTCATACCCAGTATAGATCCTCCCCTCTACATGTATACGAGTATGTAGTTCATACCCAGTATAGATCCTCATCTCTACATGTATATAAGTATGTAGTTCATACTCAGTATAGATCCTCCCCTCTACATGTATATAAGTGTGTAGTTCATACCCAGTATAGATCCTCCCCTCTATATGTATAGGAGTATGTAGTTCATACCCAGTATAGATCCTCCCCTCTACATGTATATAAGTGTGTAGTTCATACCCAGTATAGATCCTCATCTCTAAATGTATAGGAGTATGTAGTTCATACCCAGTATAGATCATCCCCTCTACATGTATAGGAGTATGTAGTTCATACCCAGTATAGATCCTCCTCTCTACATGTATATAAGTATGTAGTTCATACCCAGTATAGATCCTCCCCTCTACATGTATATAAGTATGTAGTTCATACCCAGTATAGATCCTCCCCTCTACATGTATATAAGTGTGTAGTTCATACCCAGTATAGATCCTCCCCTCTACATGTATAGGAGTATGTAGTTCATACCCAGTATAGATCCTCCCCTCTACATGTATAGGAGTATGTAGTTCATGCCCATGTAGATCCTCATCTCTAAATGTATAGGAGTATGTAGTTCAAACCTAGTATAGATCCTCCCCTCTACATGTATATAAGTATGTAGTTCATACCCAGTATAGATCCTCATCTCTAAATGTATAGGAGTATGTAGTTCAAACCTAGTATAGATCCTCCCCTCTACATGTATATAAGTATGTAGTTCATACCCAGTATAGATCCTCATCTCTACATGTATATAAGTATGTAGTTCATACCCAGTATAGATCCTCCCCTCTATATGTATACGAGTATGTAGTTCATACCCAGTATAGATCCTCCCCTCTACATGTATATAAGTATGTAGTTCATACCCAGTATAGATCCTCCCCTCTACATGTATACGAGTATGTAGTTCATACCCAGTATAGATCCTCCCCTCTACATGTATATAAGTATGTAGTTCATACCCAGTATAGATACTCATCTCTACAAGTATAGGAGTATGTAGTTCAAACCCAGTATAGATCCTCCCCTCTACATGTACATAAGCATGTAGTTCATACCCAGTATAGATCCTCCCCTCTACATGTATAGGAGTATGTAGTTCATACCCAGTATAGATCCTCATCTCTACATGTATATATATATGTAGTTCATACCCAGTATAGATCCTCCCCTCTACATGTATAGGAGTATGTAGTTCATACCCAGTATAGATCCTCATCTCTACATGTATATAAGTATGTAGTTCATACCCAGTATAGATCCTCCCCTCTACATGTGAAGGAGTATGTAGTTCATACCCAGTATAGATCCTCCTCTCTACATGTATATAAATATGTAGTTCAAACCCAGTATAGATCCTCCCATCTACATGTATAGGAGTATGTAGTTCATACCCAGTATAGATCCTCATCTCTACAAGTATATAAGTATATAGTTCATACCCAGTATAGATCCTCCCCTCTACATGTATACGAGTATGTAGTTCATACCCAGTATAGATCCTCCCCTCTACATGTATAGGAGTATGTAGTTCATACCCAGTATAGATCCTCCTCTCTACATGTATATAAGTATGTAGTTCATACCCAGTATAGATCCTCCCCTCTACATGTATAGGAGTATGTAGTTCATACCCAGTATAGATCCTCCTCTCTACATGTATATAAGTATGTAGTTCATACCCAGTATAGATCCTCATCTCTAAATGTATAGGAGTATGTAGTTCAAACCTAGTATAGATCTTCCCCTCTACATGTATATAAGTATGTAGTTCATACCCAGTATAGATCCTCCCCTCTACATGTATAGGAGTATGTAGTTCATACCCAGTATAGATCCTCCTCTCTACATGTATATAAGTATGTAGTTCATACCCAGTATAGATCCTCCCCTCTACATGTATAGGAGTATGTAGTTCAAACCCAGTATAGATCCTCCCCTCTACATGTATATAAGTATGTAGTTAATACCCAGTATAGATCCTCCCCTCTACATGTATAGGAGTATGTAGTTCATACCCAGTATAGATCCTCCTCTCTACATGTATATAAATATGTAGTTCAAACCCAGTATAGATCCTCCCATCTACATGTATAGGAGTATGTAGTTCATACCCAGTATAGATCCTCATCTCTACAAGTATATAAGTATATAGTTCATACCCAGTATAGATCCTCCCCTCTACATGTATACGAGTATGTAGTTCATACCCAGTATAGATCCTCCCCTCTACATGTATATAAATATGTAGTTCAAACCCAGTATAGATCCTCCCATCTACATGTATAGGAGTATGTAGTTCATACCCAGTATAGATCCTCATCTCTACAAGTATATAAGTATATAGTTCATACCCAGTATAGATCCTCCCCTCTACATGTATACGAGTATGTAGTTCATACCCAGTATAGATCCTCCCCTCTACATGTATAGGAGTATGTAGTTCATACCCAGTATAGATCCTCCTCTCTACATGTATATAAGTATGTAGTTCATACCCAGTATAGATCCTCCCCTCTACATGTATAGGAGTATGTAGTTCATACCCAGTATAGATCCTCCTCTCTACATGTATATAAGTATGTAGTTCATACCCAGTATAGATCCTCATCTCTAAATGTATAGGAGTATGTAGTTCAAACCTAGTATAGATCTTCCCCTCTACATGTATATAAGTATGTAGTTCATACCCAGTATAGATCCTCCCCTCTACATGTATAGGAGTATGTAGTTCATACCCAGTATAGATCCTCCTCTCTACATGTATATAAGTATGTAGTTCATACCCAGTATAGATCCTCCCCTCTACATGTATAGGAGTATGTAGTTCAAACCCAGTATAGATCCTCCCCTCTACATGTATATAAGTATGTAGTTAATACCCAGTATAGATCCTCCCCTCTACATGTATAGGAGTATGTAGTTCATACCCAGTATAGATCCTCCTCTCTACATGTATATAAATATGTAGTTCAAACCCAGTATAGATCCTCCCATCTACATGTATAGGAGTATGTAGTTCATACCCAGTATAGATCCTCATCTCTACAAGTATATAAGTATATAGTTCATACCCAGTATAGATCCTCCCCTCTACATGTATACGAGTATGTAGTTCATACCCAGTATAGATCCTCCCCTCTACATGTATATAAGTATGTAGTTCATACCCAGTATAGATCCTCATCTCTACAAGTATATAATTATGTAGTTCAAACAAAGTATAGATCCTCCCCTCTACATGTATACGAGTATGTAGTTCATACCCAGTATAGATCCTCCTCTCTACATGTATATAAGTATGTAGTTCATACCCAGTATAGATCCTCCCCTCTACATGTATATAAGTGTGTAGTTCATACCCAGTATAGATCCTCCCCTCTATATGTATAGGAGTATGTAGTTCATACCCAGTATAGATCCTCCCCTCTACATGTATATAAGTGTGTAGTTCATACCCAGTATAGATCCTCATCTCTAAATGTATAGGAGTATGTAGTTCATACCCAGTATAGATCCTCCCCTCTACATGTATAGGAGTATGTAGTTCATACCCAGTATAGATCCTCCTCTCTACATGTATATAAGTATGTAGTTCATACCCAGTATAGATCCTCCCCTCTACATGTATATAAGTATGTAGTTCATACCCAGTATAGATCCTCCCCTCTACATGTATATAAGTGTGTAGTTCATACGTAGTATAGATCCTCCCCTCTACATGTATAGGAGTATGTAGTTCATACCCAGTATAGATCCTCCCCTCTACATGTATATAAGTATGTAGTTCTTGCCCATGTAGATCCTCATCTCTAAATGTATAGGAGTATGTAGTTCAAACCTAGTATAGATCCTCCCCTCTACATGTATATAAGTATGTAGTTCATACCCAGTATAGATCCTCATCTCTAAATGTATAGGAGTATGTAGTTCAAACCTAGTATAGATCCTCCCCTCTACATGTATATAAGTATGTAGTTCATACCCAGTATAGATCCTCATCTCTAAATGTATAGGAGTATGTAGTTCATACCCAGTATAGATCCTCATCTCTAAATGTATAGGAGTAGGTAGTTCATACCCAGTATAGATCCTCATCTCTAAATGTATAGGAGTATGTAGTTCAAACCTAGTATAGATCCTCCCCTCTACATGTATATAAGTATGTAGTTCATACCCAGTATAGATCCTCATCTCTACATGTATATAAGTATGTAGTTCATACCCAGTATAGATCCTCCCCTCTACATGTATACGAGTATGTAGTTCATACCCAGTATAGATCCTCCCCTCTACATGTATATGAGTATGTAGTTCATACCCAGTATAGATCCTCCCCTCTACATGTATACGAGTATGTAGTTCATACCCAGTATAGATCCTCCCCTCTACATGTATAGGAGTATGTAGTTCATACCCAGTATAGATCCTCATCTCTACATGTATATAAGTATGTAGTTCATACCCAGTATAGATCCTCCCCTCTACATGTTCATAAGTATGTAGTTCATACCCAGTATAGATCCTCCCCTCTACATGTTCATAAGTGTGTAGTTCATACCCAGTATAGATCCTCATCTCTACATGTATATAAGCATGTAGTTCATACCCAGTATAGATCCTCCCCTCCACATGTATACGAGTATGTAGTTCATACCCAGTATAGATCCTCAACTCTACATGTATAATAGTATGTAGTTCATACCCAGTATAGATCCTCCCCTCTACATGTATATAAGTATGTAGTTCATACCCAGTATAGATCCTCATCTCTAAATGTATAGGAGTATGTAGTTCAAACCTAGTATAGATCCTCCCCTCTACATGTATATAAGTATGTAGTTCATACCCAGTATAGATCCTCATCTCTACATGTATATAAGTATGTAGTTCATACCATGTATAGATCCTCCCCTCTACATGTATATAAGTATGTAGTTCATACCCAGTATAGATCCTCATCTCTAAATGTATAGGAGTATGTAGTTCAAACCTAGTATAGATCCTCCCCTCTACATGTATATAAGTATGTAGTTCATACCCAGTATAGATCCTCATCTCTACATGTATATAAGTATGTAGTTCATACCCAGTATAGATCCTCCCCTCTACATGTATATAAGTATGTAGTTCATACCCAGTATAGATCCTCATCTCTAATTGTATAGGAGTATGTAGTTCAAACCTAGTATAGATCCTCCCCTCTAAATGTATAGGAGTATGTAGTTCATACACAGTATAGATCCTCCCCTCTATATGTATATAAGAATGTAGTTCATATCTAGTATAGATCCATCCCTCTACATGTATATAAGTATGTAGTTCATACCCAGTATAGATCCTCCCCTCTACATGTTTACGAATATGTAGTTCATACCCAGTATAGATCTTCATCTCTACATGTATATAAGTATGTAGTTCATACCCAGTATAGATCCTCCCCTCTACATGTTTACGAATATGTAGTTCATACCCAGTATAGATCTTCATCTCTACATGTATATAAGTATGTAGTTCATACCATGTATAGATCCTCCCCTCTACATGTATATAAGTATGTAGTTCATACCCAGTATAGATCCTCATCTCTAAATGTATAGGAGTATGTAGTTCAAACCTAGTATAGATCCTCCCCTCTACATGTATATAAGTATGTAGTTCATACCCAGTATAGATCCTCATCTCTACATGTATATAAGTATGTAGTTCATACCCAGTATAGATCCTCCCCTCTACATGTATATAAGTATGTAGTTCATACCCAGTATAGATCCTCATCTCTAATTGTATAGGAGTATGTAGTTCAAACCTAGTATAGATCCTCCCCTCTAAATGTATAGGAGTATGTAGTTCATACACAGTATAGATCCTCCCCTCTATATGTATATAAGAATGTAGTTCATATCTAGTATAGATCCATCCCTCTACATGTATATAAGTATGTAGTTCATACCCAGTATAGATCCTCCCCTCTACATGTTTACGAATATGTAGTTCATACCCAGTATAGATCTTCATCTCTACATGTATATAAGTATGTAGTTCATACCCAGTATAGATCCTCCCCTCTACATGTTTACGAATATGTAGTTCATACCCAGTATAGATCTTCATCTCTACATGTATATAAGTATGTAGTTCATACCAAGTATAGATCCTCCCCTCTACATGTATAGGAGTATGTAGTTCATACCCAGTATAGATCCTACCGTCTACATGTATAGGAGTATGTAGTTCATACCCAGTATAGATCCTCCCCTCTACATGTATATAAGTATGTAGTTCATACCCAGTATAGATCCTACCCTCTAAATGTATAGGAGTATGTAGTTCATACCCAGTATAGATCCTCATCTCTACATGTTTATAAGTGTGTAGTTCAGACTCTGTATAGATCCTCCCCTCTGCATGTATATAAGTGTGTAGTTAATACCCAGTATAGATCCTCCCCTCTACATTTATAGGAGTATGTAGTTCATACCCAGTATAGATCCTCCCCTCTACATGTTCATAAGTGTGTAGTTCATACCCAGTATAGATCTTCATCTCTACATGTATATAAGTATGTAGTTCATACCAAGTATAGATCCTCCCCTCTACATGTATAGGAGTATGTAGTTCATACCCAGTATAGATCCTACCGTCTACATGTATAGGAGTATGTAGTTCATACCCAGTATAGATCCTCCCCTCTACATGTATATAAGTATGTAGTTCATACCCAGTATAGATCCTACCCTCTAAATGTATAGGAGTATGTAGTTCATACCCAGTATAGATCCTCATCTCTACATGTTTATAAGTGTGTAATTCAGACTCTGTATAGATCCTCCCCTCTGCATGTATATAAGTGTGTAGTTAATACCCAGTATAGATCCTCCCCTCTACATTTATAGGAGTATGTAGTTCATACCCAGTATAGATCCTCCCCTCTACATGTTCATAAGTGTGTAGTTCAGACCCAGTATAGATCCTCCCCTCTACATGTATAGAAGTAGGTAGTTCATACCCAGTATAGATCCTCCCCTCTACATGTATAGAAGTATGTAGTTCATGCCCAGTAAAGATCCTCCCCTCTACATGTATAGGGGTAGGTAGTTCATACCCAGTATAGATCCTCCCCTTTACATGTATAGGAGTAGGTAGTTCATACCCAGTATAGATCCTCCCCTCTACATGTATATAAGAATGTAGTTCATACCCAGTAAAGATCCTCCCTTCTACATGTATATAAGTATGTAGTTCATACCCAGTAAAGATCCTCCCTTCTACATTTATATAAGTGTGTAGTTCAGACCCAGTATAGATCCTCATCTCTACAAGTATAGAAGTATGTAGTTCATACACAGTATAGATCCTCATCTCTACAAGTATAGAAGTATGTAGTTCAAACCCAGTATAGATCCTCCCCTGTACATGTATATAAGCATGTAGTTCATACCCAGTATAGATCCTCCACTCTAGATGTATAGGAGTAGTTCAAACCAAGTATAGATCCTCCCCTCTACATGTATATAAGCATGTAGTTCATACCCAGTATAGATCCTCCCCTCTACATGTATAGGAGTATGTAGTTCATACACAGTATAGATCCTCATCTCTACATGTATATAAGTATGTAGTTCATACCCAGTGTAGATCCTCCCATCTACATGTTCATAAGTGTGTAGTTCAGACCCAGTATAGATCCTCCCCTCTACATGTAAAGGAGTAGGTAGTTCATACCCAGTATAAATCCTCGCCTCTACATGTATATAAGAATGTAGTTCATACCCAGTATAGATCCTCCCCGTTACATGTATATAAGAATGTAGTTCATACCCAGTATATATCCTTCCCTCTACATGTATATAACAATGTAGTTCATACTTTGTATAGATCCTCCGATCTACATGTATATAAGTATGTAGTTCATACCCAGTATAGACCCCCCCCCCCCCCCCCCCCTCTACATGTATATAAGTATGTAGTTCATACCCAGTAAAGATCCTCCCTTCTACATGTATATAAGTATGTAGTTCATACCCAGTAAAGATCCTCCCTTCTACATTTATATAAGTGTGTAGTTCAGACCCAGTATAGATCCTCATCTCTACAAGTATAGAAGTATGTAGTTCATACACAGTATAGATCCTCATCTCTACAAGTATATAAGTATGTAGTTCATACCCAGTATAGATCCTCATCTCTAAATGTATAGGAGTATGTAGTTCAAACCTAGTATAGATCCTCCCCTCTACATGTATATAAGTATGTAGTTCATACCCAGTATAGATCCTCATCTCTACATGTATATAAGTATGTAGTTCATACCCAGTATAGATCCTCCCCTCTACATGTATATAAGTATGTAGTTCATACCCAGTATAGATCCTCATCTCTAAATGTATAGGAGTATGTAGTTCAAACCTAGTATAGATCCTCCCCTCTACATGTATATAAGTATGTAGTTCATACCCAGTATAGATCCTCATCTCTACATGTATATAAGTATGTAGTTCATACCCAGTATAGATCCTCCCCTCTACATGTATATAAGTATGTAGTTCATACCCAGTATAGATCCTCATCTCTAATTGTATAGGAGTATGTAGTTCAAACCTAGTATAGATCCTCCCCTCTAAATGTATAGGAGTATGTAGTTCATACACAGTATAGATCCTCCCCTCTATATGTATATAAGAATGTAGTTCATATCTAGTATAGATCCATCCCTCTACATGTATATAAGTATGTAGTTCATACCCAGTATAGATCCTCCCCTCTACATGTTTACGAATATGTAGTTCATACCCAGTATAGATCTTCATCTCTACATGTATATAAGTATGTAGTTCATACCCAGTATAGATCCTCCCCTCTACATGTTTACGAATATGTAGTTCATACCCAGTATAGATCTTCATCTCTACATGTATATAAGTATGTAGTTCATACCAAGTATAGATCCTCCCCTCTACATGTATAGGAGTATGTAGTTCATACCCAGTATAGATCCTACCGTCTACATGTATAGGAGTATGTAGTTCATACCCAGTATAGATCCTCCCCTCTACATGTATATAAGTATGTAGTTCATACCCAGTATAGATCCTACCCTCTAAATGTATAGGAGTATGTAGTTCATACCCAGTATAGATCCTCATCTCTACATGTTTATAAGTGTGTAGTTCAGACTCTGTATAGATCCTCCCCTCTGCATGTATATAAGTGTGTAGTTAATACCCAGTATAGATCCTCCCCTCTACATTTATAGGAGTATGTAGTTCATACCCAGTATAGATCCTCCCCTCTACATGTTCATAAGTGTGTAGTTCAGACCCAGTATAGATCCTCCCCTCTACATGTATAGAAGTAGGTAGTTCATACCCAGTATAGATCCTCCCCTCTACATGTATAGAAGTATGTAGTTCATGCCCAGTAAAGATCCTCCCCTCTACATGTATAGGGGTAGGTAGTTCATACCCTGTATAGATCCTCCCCTTTACATGTATAGGAGTAGGTAGTTCATACCCAGTATAGATCCTCCCCTCTACATGTATATAAGAATGTAGTTCATACCCAGTAAAGATCCTCCCTTCTACATGTATATAAGTATGTAGTTCATACCCAGTAAAGATCCTCCCTTCTACATTTATATAAGTGTGTAGTTCAGACCCAGTATAGATCCTCATCTCTACAAGTATAGAAGTATGTAGTTCATACACAGTATAGATCCTCATCTCTACAAGTATAGAAGTAGGTAGTTCATACCCAGTATAGATCATCAACTCTACATGTATAGGAGTAGGTAGTTCATACCCAGTATAGACCCCCCCCCCCCCCCCCCCTCTACATGTATATAAGTATGTAGTTCATACCCAGTAAAGATCCTCCCTTCTACATGTATATAAGTATGTAGTTCATACCCAGTAAAGATCCTCCCTTCTACATTTATATAAGTGTGTAGTTCAGACCCAGTATAGATCCTCATCTCTACAAGTATAGAAGTATGTAGTTCATACACAGTATAGATCCTCATCTCTACAAGTATAGAAGTATGTAGTTCAAACCCAGTATAGATCCTCCCCTGTACATGTATATAAGCATGTAGTTCATACCCAGTATAGATCCTCCACTCTAGATGTATAGGAGTAGTTCAAACCAAGTATAGATCCTCCCCTCTACATGTATATAAGCATGTAGTTCATACCCAGTATAGATCCTCCCCTCTACATGTATAGGAGTATGTAGTTCATACACAGTATAGATCCTCATCTCTACATGTATATAAGTATGTAGTTCATACCCAGTGTAGATCCTCCCATCTACATGTTCATAAGTGTGTAGTTCAGACCCAGTATAGATCCTCCCCTCTACATGTAAAGGAGTAGGTAGTTCATACCCAGTATAAATCCTCGCCTCTACATGTATATAAGAATGTAGTTCATACCCAGTATAGATCCTCCCCGTTACATGTATATAAGAATGTAGTTCATACCCAGTATATATCCTTCCCTCTACATGTATATAACAATGTAGTTCATACTTTGTATAGATCCTCCGATCTACATGTATATAAGTATGTAGTTCATACCCAGTATAGACCCCCCCCCCCCTCTACATGTATATAAGTATGTAGTTCATACCCAGTAAAGATCCTCCCTTCTACATGTATATAAGTATGTAGTTCATACCCAGTAAAGATCCTCCCTTCTACATTTATATAAGTGTGTAGTTCAGACCCAGTATAGATCCTCATCTCTACAAGTATAGAAGTATGTAGTTCATACACAGTATAGATCCTCATCTCTACAAGTATAGAAGTATGTAGTTCAAACCCAGTATAGATCCTCCCCTGTACATGTATATAAGCATGTAGTTCATACCCAGTATAGATCCTCCACTCTAGATGTATAGGAGTAGTTCAAACCAAGTATAGATCCTCCCCTCTACATGTATATAAGCATGTAGTTCATACCCAGTATAGATCCTCCCCTCTACATGTATAGGAGTATGTAGTTCATACACAGTATAGATCCTCATCTCTACATGTATATAAGTATGTAGTTCATACCCAGTGTAGATCCTCCCATCTACATGTTCATAAGTGTGTAGTTCAGACCCAGTATAGATCCTCCCCTCTACATGTAAAGGAGTAGGTAGTTCATACCCAGTATAAATCCTCGCCTCTACATGTATATAAGAATGTAGTTCATACCCAGTATAGATCCTTCCCTCTACATGTATATAAGAATGTAGTTCATACCTGGTATAGATCCTCCCCTCTACATGTATATAAGTATGTAGTTCATACCCGGTATAGATCCTCCCCTCTACATGTTTACGAGTATGTAGTTCATACCCAGTATAGATCCTCCCCTCTACATGTATATAAGTATGTAGTTCATACCCAGTATAGATCCTCATCTCTAATGTATAGGAGTATGTAGTTCAAACCCAGTATAGATCCTCCCCTCTACATGTATACGGGTATGTAGTTCATACCCAGTATAGATCCTCCCCTCTACATGTATATAAGTATGTAGTTCATACCCAATATAGATCCTCATCTCTACAGGTATAGGAGTATGTAGTTCAAACCCAGTATAGATCCTCCCCTCTACATGTATATAAGTATGTAGTTCATACCCAGTATAGATCCTCATCTCTACATGTATATAAATATGTAGTTCATACCCAGTATAGATCCTCCCCTCTACATGTATACGAGTATGTAGTTCATACCCAGTATAGATCCTCCCCTCTACGTGTATATAAGTATGTAGTTCATACCCAGTATAGATCCTCATCTCTACAAGTATAGGAGTATGTAGTTCAAACCCAGTATAGATCCTCCACTCTACATGTATATAAGCATGTAGTTCATACCCAGTATAGATCCTCCCCTCTACATGTATAGGAGTATGTAGTTCATACCCACTATAGATCCTCATCTCTACATGTATATAAATATGTAGTTCATACCCAGTATAGATCCTCCCCTCTACATGTATAGGAGTATGTAGTTCATACCCAGTATAGATCCTCATCTCTACATGTTCATAAGTGTGTAGTTCAGACCCAGTATAGATCCTCCCCTCAACATCTATAGAAGTAGGTAGTTCATACCCAGTATAGATCCTCCCCTCTACATGTATATAAGAATGTAGTTCATACCCAGAATAGATCCTCCCCTCTATATGTATATAAGAATGTAGTTCATACCTAGTATAGATCCATCCCTCTACATGTATATAAGTATGTAGTTCATACCCAGTATAGATCCTCCCCTCTACATATTTACGAATATGTAGTTCATACCAAGTATAGATCCTCCCCTCTACTTGTATAGGAGTATTTAGTTCATACCCAGTATAGATCCTCATCTCTACATGTATATAAGTATGTAGTTCATACCAAGTATAGATCCTCCCCTCTACATGTATAGGAGTATGTAGTTCATACCCAGTATAGATCCTCCCCTCTACATGTATATAAGTATGTAGTTCATACCCAGTAAAGATCCTCCCTTTTACATGTATATAAGTATGTAGTTCATACCCAGTAAAGATCCTCCCTTCTACATTTATATAAGTGTGTAGTTCAGACCCAGTATAGATCGTCCCCTCTACAAGTTTAGAAGTATGTAGTTCATACCCAGTATAGATCCTCATCTCTACAAGTATAGAAGTATGTAGTTCAAACCCAGTATAGATCCTCCCCTCTACATGTATATAAGCATGTAGTTCATACCCAGTATAGATCCTCCCCTCTACATGTATAGGAGTATGTAGTTCATACCCACTATAGATCCTCATCTCTACATGTATATAAATATGTAGTTCATACCCAGTATAGATCCTCCCCTCTTCATGTATAGGAGTATGTAGTTCATACCCAGTATAGATCCTCATCTCTACATGTTCATAAGTGTGTAGTTCAGACCCAGTATAGATCCTCCCCTCAACATGTATAGAAGTAGGTAGTTCAAACCCAGTATAGATCCTCCCCTCTACATGTATAGGAGTATGTAGTTCATACCCAGTATAGATCCTCATCTCTACATGTATATAAGTATGTAGTTCATACCCAGTATATATCCTCCCATCTACATGTTCATAAGTGTGTAGTTCAGACCCAGTATAGATCCTCCCCTCTACATGTATAGGAGTAGGTAGTTCATACCCAGTATAGATCCTCCCCTCTAAAGTATATAAGAATGTAGTTCATACCCAGTATAGATCCTTCCCTCTACATGTATATAAGAATGTAGTTCATACCTAGTATAGATCCTCCCCTCAACATGTTAACGAGTATGTAGTTCATACCCAGTATAGATCCTCCCCTCTACATGTATAGGAGTATGTAGTTCATACCCAGTATAGATCCTCCCCTCAACATGTTAACGAGTATGTAGTTCATACCCAGTATAGATCCTCCCCTCTACATGTATAGGAGTATACAGTTCATACCCAGTATAGATCCTCATCTCTACATGTATATAAGTATGTAGTTCATACCCACTATAGATCATCCCCTCTACGTGTATAGGAGTATGTAGTTCATACCATTTATAGATCCTCATCTCTACATGTATATAAGTATGTAGTTCATACCCAGTATAGATTCTCCCCTATACATGTATATAAGTATGTAGTTCATACCCAGTATAGATCCTCCCCTCTACATGTATAGGAGTATGTACTTCATACTCAGTATAGATCCTCATCTCTGCATGTTTATAAGTGTGTAGTTCAGACCCAGTATAGATCCTCCCCTCTGCATGTATAAAAGTGTGTAGTTAATACCCAGTATAGATCCTCCCCTCTACATGTATAGGAGTATGTAGTTCATACCCAGTATATATCCTCCCCTCTACATGTATAGGAGTATGTAGTTCATACCCAGTATAGATCCTCCCCTCTACATGTTTACGAGTATGTAGTTCATACCCAGTATAGATCCTCCCTTCTACATGTATAGGAGTAGGTAGTTCATACCCAGTATAGATCCTTCCCTCTACATGTTTACGAGTATGTAGTTCATACCCAGTATAGATCCTCCCCTCTACATGTATATAAGCATGTAGTTCATACCCAGTATAGATCCTCCCCTCTACATGTATAGGAGTATGTATTTCATACCCAGTATAGATCCTCCTCTCTACATGTATAGGAGTATGTAGTTCATACCCAGTATAGCTCCTCCCCTCGACATGTTCATAAGTGTGAAGTTCAGACCCAGTATAGATCCTCCCCTCTACATGTATAGAAGTAGGTAGTTCATACCCAGTGTAGAGCCTCCCCTCTACATGTATATGGTTGAAATAATGACCGCAGACCGAGTGAATATCTGTGATAACCATCGAGCGGTACGCGAGATGGTTATCACAGATATTCACGAGGTCGAGGTCATTATTTCACATACACCACATGGTTATGATTGATAAAATGGCAAGTCGTTTTTATGTTCATATATACGAATTAGTTACTTTATTTGAACGTTTTGAACTAGTTGTAATGTTGTAATGCTTGCGTGAATCCTACTCCAAAGATTGCTTCATCTTCACGTGCACACTTCGCGAAATTCACGTGCAAATCGATTGGTGTACATTCATTGTTCTCAAACAGAAATTCCTAGCAAGTAACCAACTGTTTCTTTTCGTTTTTACTTCAGAAACTACATCACCTTTTCTTTGAATATATATGCAATAAAGATGATTTTTTCAAAATAAAACAAACATTTATAAAATTGTTTTTGACAACATATTCTGTTTTAACAAGCCATTCAGAACATGACCAACTATCAACTGGCTTTCAGCGAAAACCGTGGCTGCACGGACGTTGTTCATTGCATCCTGTGATGCACGGACATCATGAATGTCATGTTGCCAAGCTAAGTTTCTAACTTCACGTGCTGCACACAATCAAAAGCGCGTGGTTGCGAGGAAGTGGCCAAAATGGAGTGGTCTGATGTTTCAAACAATAGTACACATAATAAGTGTTTCAAGGTCTGTTCGGAGCGAAATGAAGGTGAGTTACATTGTATTTGACACTAATTCATTTTCTGTTTAACCGTATTTGACATTTTAGCTCATGTAATAGGGCGTTTTCGAGTGACCAAACTAAATATAAACATGTTCACGATAGTGTTTCATTCATAATATCATACAACTTTGCTTGACAGATCGTAATAATGATTTCACCAGGGCGTGGGATGATTGTCTTTACCATTTTGACATTACCGTCTCGTATACCTTTGCATGTCATTTTCATTGACCTCAACAATGAATAGCTCGTTTTCGATAATCAATATCGAGTGTTAAATTAATATCGTTGATTTTCTTGCTATCAAAATTTGTAATTTTATCATTTAGATATTCCGTAAATATTCTGCTATTAAAGATGCATCTAGTATTGTTTCATGATATTTTGTTTGGGTTTAACACGTGCGGATTTAAGTTCAAATAGGTTCACTCAACTTGCATACCCATCCCCAATCGTCAAATATATCATAACTAATAGTTTCCAATTTAAATCGAGCAACATCATTATACATGTGCAGAAACCGAAACTACACGTCCCATTTTCATGTACAATAGTCATGACCTATTCAACATTATCAACCATAATTTGTCCTGATGTTTTGAGTCGATTATCACCAAAACGGCAATTTTCGGCAACAGTCAGTACTTCCAGATAAAATAACACCATTTATAACATTTGGCATATGTGACCCCAAACGACACAATGGATGCACATTTAAGTAAAGTAAAAGTAAATAGCCTATATCACACATACACAAGTCTACAAAGCTAATACAAGATGATATCGCCGCTAATGGCTGCAATACTGCCGAAGCGGCGTTAAACAATAACTCACTCACTCACTAATGCAAGATGAGACATCAGAAACATCCCCCAACAATTCATTCATCATGAGTCTGTTACTATATGTGTCACTTTTGCTTGTTTCAGGGACAACCAAACGAATTTAGCTGGAGTCGTCATTAAGAAAAGACAGCATCAAAGTTGACGATCAAATGGATTGCTTGAAAAGGGATCCCTCCGTGTTACTGACCATTGTGTTGTGCCATTTCCTGCAGTTGCAGAGAGGACCACCATCGATAGTGTGTGCTGAATTACGGGATATTAACAAACTAAGTGACTCATTTAATTGAACTTATAAAAAGGATAACAAGAATGTGTGTGTAAACATGTAATATGAAATTAAAATGATGGTAAATAAATTATGTGGATTCTGTAAAATGTTTTCTTTCATATACACGTATTTGTGACCTTTGATATTCTTTAAATCAGCTTTTGTCGTATTTTATGTAAACTAAATGAAAATATTGGCATGACAAAACTGACAGAAAAAAAATAATGTAAAGAATGTCGAAAGTCACAAATAGAGGCAAAGGGTCATTTAGACCCGCAAGCCGAGGGTAAGTTTTTTTTCGAGGTGCGATATGGTGAATATGGCGAGGCGAAGCCGAGACATGTTCACCATATCGAACCGAGAGGTCGGTTATCACGAGGTTGGTTATCTGATAACCAACCTCTTGATAACCGACCGCTCGGTTGCTTGGAGGTTGGTTATCTAAAAATAACTACCTCTGATATTGACCTGATAACCACACCACGTGGTGTATAAGTAGGTAGTTCATACCCAGTATAGATCCTCCCCTCTACATGTATATAAGTATGTAGTTCATACCCAGTATAGATCATCCCCTCTACATGTATAGGAGTAGGTAGTTCATACCCAGTATAGATTCTCCCCTCTACATTTATATAAGTGGGTAGTTCAGACACAGTATAGATCCTCCCCTCTACATGTGCATGTATATAAGTATGTAGTTCATACCCAGTATAGATCCTCCCCTCTACATGTATACTAGCATGTAGTTAATACCCAGTGCAGATCCTTCCCTCTGTATGTTAACGAGTATGTAGTTCATACCCAGTATAGATCCTCCCCTCTACATGTATAGGAGTATGTAGTTAATACCTAGTATATATCCCCCACCCCCCTGTACATGTATATCAGTATGTAGTTCATACCCATTATAGATCCTCCCCTCTACATTTACATAAGTATGTAGTTCATACCCAGTATAGATTCTCCCCTCTACATGTTTACGAGTATGTAGTTCATACACAGTATAGATCCTCCCCTCTACTTGTATAGGAGTATTTAGTTCATACCCAGTATAGATCCTCATCTCTACATGTATAGGAGTATGTAGTTCATACCCAGTATAGATCCTCCCCTCTACATATTCATAAGTGTGTAGTTCAGACCCTGTATAGATCCTCCCCTCTACATGTATAGGAGTAGGTAGTTCATACCCAGTATAGATCCTCCCCGTTACATGTATATAAGAATGTAGTTCATACCCAGTATATATCCTTCCCTCTACATGTATATAAGAATGTAGTTCATACCTAGTATAGATCCTGCCCTCTACATGTATATAAGTATGTAGTTCATACTCAGTATAGATCCTCTCCTCTACTTGTATAGGAGTATGTAGTTCATACCCAGTATAGATCCTCCCCTCAACATGTTTACGAGTATGTAGTTCATACCCAGTATAGATCCTCCCCTCTACTTGTATAGGAGTATGCAGTTCATACCCAGTATAGATCCTCATTTCTACATGTATATAAATATGTAGTTCATACCCACTATAGATCCTCCCCTCTACATGTATAGGAGTATGTAGTTCATACCCTTTATAGATCCTCATCTCTACATGTATATAAGTATGTAGTTCATACCCAGTATAGATCCTCCCCTCTACATGTATATAAGTATGTAGTTCATACCCAGTATAGATCCTCCCCTCTACATGTATAGGAGTATGTACTTCATACCCAGTATATATCCTCATCTCTACGTGTTTATAAGTGTGTAGTTCAGACCCAGTATAGATCCTCCCCTCTGCATGTATATAAGTGTGTAGTTAATACCCAGTATAGATCCTCCCCTCTACATGTATAGGAGTGTGTAGTTCATACCCAGTATAGATCCTCATCTTTACATGTATATAGGTATGTAGTTCATACCCAGTATAGATCCTCCCCTTTTCATGTATAGGAGTATGTAGTTCATACCCAGTATAGATCCTCCCCTCAACATGTTTACGAGTATGTAGTTCATACCCAGTATAGATCCTCCCCTCTGCATGTATAGGAGTATGTAGTTCATACCCAGTATAGATCCTCATCTCTACATGTATATAAGTATGTAGTTCAAACCCAGTATAGATCCTCCCCTCTACACGTATAGGAGTATGTAGTTCATACCCAGTATAGATCCTCATCTCTACATGTATATAAGTATGTAGTTCATACCCAGTATAGATCCTCCCCTCTACATGTATAGGAGTATGTATTTCATACCCACTATAGATCCTCCCCTCTACATGTATAGGAGTATGTAGTTCAAACCCAGTATAGATCATCCCCTCTACACGTATAGGAGTATGTAGATCAAACCCAGTATAGATCATCCCCTCTACACGTATAGGAGTATGTAGTTCATACCCAGTATAGATCCTCATCGCTACATGTATATAAGTATGTAGTTCATACCCAGTATAGTACTCCCCTCTACACGTATATAAGTATTTAGTTCATACCCAGTATAGATCCTCCCCTCTACATGTTCATAAGTATGTAATTCAGACCCAGTATAGATCCTCCCCTCTACATGTATATAAGTATGTAGTTCATACCCAGTAAAGATCCTCCCCTCTACATGTATAGGAGTAGGTAGTTCATACCCATTATAGATCCTACCCTCTAAATGTATAGGAGTATGTAGTTCATACCCAGTATAGATCCTCATCTCTACATGTTTATAAGTGTGTAGTTCAGACCCTGTATAGATCCTCCCCTCTGCATGTATATAAGTGTGTAGTTAATACCCAGTATAGATCCTCCCCTCTACATGTATAGGAGTATGTAGTTCATACCCAGTATGGATCCTCATCTCTACATGTATATAAGTATGTATTTCATACCCAGTATAGATCCTCCTCTCTACATTTATAGGAGTATGTAGTTCAAACCAAGTATAGATCCTCCCCTCTACATGTTCATAAGTGTGTAGTTCAGACCCAGTATAGATCCTCCCCTCAACATGTATAGAAGTAGGTAGTTCATACCCAGTATAGATCCTCCCCTCTACATGTATATAAGAATGTAGTTCATACCCAGTATAGATCCTCCCCTCTACATGTATATAAGAATGTAGTTCATACCTAGTATAGATCCATCCCTCTACATGTATATAAGTATGTAGTTCATACCCAGTATAGATCCTCCCCTCTACATGTTTACGAGTATGTAGTTCATACCCAGTATAGATCCTCCCCTCTACTTGTATAGGAGTATTTAGTTCATACCCAGTATAGATACTCATCTCTACATGTATATAAGTATGTAGTTCATACCCAGTATAGATCCTCCCCTCTACATGTATAGGAGTATGTAGTTCAGACCCAGTATAGATCCTCCCCTCTACATGTATAGGAGTATGTAGTTCATACTCTTTATAGATCCTCATCTCTACATGTGTATAAGTATGTAGTTCATACCCAGTATAGATCCTACCGTCTACATGTATAGGAGTATGTAGTTCATACCCAGTATAGATCCTCCTCTCTACATGTATAGGAGTATGTAGTTCATACCCAGTATAGATCTTACCCTCTAAATTTATAGGAGTATGTAGTTCATACCCAGTATGGATAATCATCTCTACATGTATATAAGTATGTAGTTCATACCCAGTATAGATCCTCCCCTCTACATGTATAGGAGTAGGTAGTTCATACCCAGTATAGATCCTCCCCCTCTACATGTATAGGAGTTGGTAGTTCATACCCAGTATAGATCCTCCCCTCTACATGTATATAAGAATGTAGTTCATACCCAGTATAGATCATCCCCTCTACATGTATAGGGGTAGGTAGTTCATACCCAGTATAGATCCTCCCCTCTACATGTATATAAGTATGAAGTTCATACCCAGTAAAAATCCTCCCTTCTACATGTATATAAGTATGCAGTTCATACCCAGTAAAGATCCTCCCTTCTACATTTATATAAGTGTGTAATTCAGACCCAGTATAGATCCTCATCTCTACAAGTATAGAAGTATGTAGTTCATACCCAGTATAGATACTCCCCTCTACATGTATAGAAGCATGTAGTTCATACCCAGTATAGATCCTCCCCTCTACATGTATATAAGTATGCAGTTCATACCCAGTAAAGATCCTCCCTTCTACATTTATATAAGTGTGTAATTCAGACCCAGTATAGATCCTCATTTCTACAAGTATAGAAGTATGTAGTTCAAACCCAGTATAGATCCTCCCCTCTACATGTATATAAGCATGTAGTTCATACCCAGTATAGATCCTCCCCTCTACATGTATAGGAGTATGTAGTTCATACCCAGTATAGATCCTCATCTCTACATGTATATAAGTATGTAGTTCATACCCAGTATAGATCCTCCCCTCTACATGTTCATAAGTGTGTAGTTCAGACCCAGTATAGATCCTCCCCTCTACATGTATAGGAGTAGGTAGTTCATACCCAGTATAGATCCTCCCCTCTACATGTATATAAGAATGAAGTTCATACCCAGTATATATCCTTCCCTCTACATGTATATAAGTATGTAGCTCATACCCAGTATAGATCCTCCCCTCTACATGTTTACGAGTATGTAGTTCATACCCAGTATAGATCCTCCTCTCTACTTGTATAGGAGTATGTAGTTCATACCCAGTATAGATCCTCCCCTCAACATGTTTACGAGTATGTAGTTCATACCCAGTATAGATACTCACCTCTACATGTATAGGAGTATGCAGTTCATACCCAGTATAGATCCTCATCTCTACATGTATATAAGTATGTAGTTCATACCCACTATAGATCCTCCCCTCTACATGTATAGGAGTATGTAGTTCATACTCTTTATAGATCCTCCCCTCTTCATGTATAGGAGTATGTAGTTCATACCCAGTATAGATCCTCCCCTCTACATGTATATAAGTATGTAGTTCATACCCAGTATAGATCCTCCCATCTACATGTATAGGAGTATGTACTTCATACCCAGTATATATCCTCATATCTACATGTTTATAGGTGTGTAGTTCAGACCCAGTATAGATCCTCCCCTCTGCATGTATAAAAGTGTGTAGTTAATACCCAGTATAGATCCTCCCCTCTACATGTATAGGAGTATGTAGTTCATACCCAGTATAGATCCTCCCCTCTACATGTATAGGAGTATGTAGTTCATACCCAGTATAGATCCTCCCCTCTACATGTTTACGAGTATGTAGTTCATACCCAGTATAGATCCTCCCCTCTACATGTATAGGAGTAGGTAGTTCATACCCAGTATAGATCCTCCCCTCTACATGTTTACGAGTATGTAGTTCATACCCAGTATAGATCCTCCCCTCTACATGTATATAAGCATGTAGTTCATACCCAGTATAGATCCTCCCCTCTACATGTATAGGAGTATTTATTTCATACCCAGTATAGATCCTCCTCTCTACATGTATAGGAGTATGTAGTTCATACCCAGTATAGATCCTCCCCTCGACATGTTCATAAGTGTGTAGTTCAGACCCAGTATAGATCCTCCCCTCTACATGTATAGAAGTAGGTAGTTCATACCCAGTATAGATCCTCCCTTCTACATGTATATAAGTAGGTAGTTCATACCCAGTATAGATCCTCCCCTCTACATGTATATAAGTATTGTAATATACGTTCTATCTTTTAAATTTTTAAATTTCATCATTATTCACTTGTTAATTAACCATGTAATGATATGGCCGTTGTCTATAATTTATAACAACATTTCATGTGCATTCCTGTAGCGTAATGTGGTAATAATTAACAGTCTTTTCATATCCATCTTTTCTCATGTTTGACATGGCACGACATCAGTACCTCCATTTTCGTGGATAAATAATTTCAATTCTAATCAGCACGTATTCATAAAAGATCACTTACTCGTTTTTGCTGACACTATGTTGTCACATTTCACGGTATTATTCCAGATTCCATCTTGTCAATCTATGTTGCTTGTATAAACTATTTTTGGTATCCAATTCCATGTTTGTATGTCTCGGTCTCGAACTGTCGTAACATTCATGTTTTCACGACCGAAGAGCGCACTGTGTCATTGCGCATGTGTTGTTAATAAATACCATAGTTTTATTTATTTGTAAAGCACTGTAATGATATTTATTGAATTGTCCATCATTTCTCAAACATGTAAATACTTTATCATCATTAACTACAACGTATTTTATCGGAACTATTTCTTTTCCGCTTTGTTGTTATTTTGGCGCTGTCAAACTTTCGCCACTCGGTAAGAATATTGTGTTTTACCTATTATAGATATTTAGAGTATTAATAATCAATGAGAGAATGACCTATAATAACCATAAATATTATTCGCTACTGTTTCACCTATATATCTTACTTCATTCTTCCGTAATTTAACTTTCTTCTCTGTTGCCTATGACGCCGCCATTACCTGTCAAATTCTGTCATTCCCGGCCGCCTGATTCCAAACTTTGCTGTCCTTATCATTATTCCTTTATTATATATTGTCCTTTTGATCTCAAATGAAAGCTTGTTTTTTAAATGATAATTTAGGACACATAAAGGTCATTCTATAACGATTGTATATTTCCGTAATTTAACTTTCTTCTCTTCTGCCTACGATGCCGCCATGACCTGTCAAATTTCCGTCATTGCCGCTTGAATCCTAACTTCACTGTCCTTATAATTATTCCTTCACTGTATATTGTCCTTTTGGTCTTGATTTAAAGCTTGTTTGTAACGGTCATTGAGGACATTTAAAGGACAATTCATAACCATTGTATATTTTAATGATGTTTATAAATCTTGTGTGAACTTTGACGTGAACGTCAGTCGCCATGTTTTATGCTGTTATTTGATTGGTTGATTAAGGTCACGTGGTCACTTGGAAAGTCTATATTCACTCTTCACTCTTCATTTGGCTCTCACTTGAGACACTTGAAATTTTGGCCTGACATTCTAAATCTTTTATTCTTTTCGGAATCAAACCCAAATTAATATAGGTAAATAGCAATAAGTCTGCTACATCCTTTTAACTTATAATATTAATTGATATAACTAATAATTAGTACTTGCTTATACAGCTTTTCCTAAGTAACACAAGTGACCTCACACATATTGGTATATTCCTCATATATATATATATATATCGTTCTGAGATTGTCAACCTAAAATTAAACTGTTGATTTCATGGAACCAAATCTTCTTGCGTATTTTATCTAAATGTTCTTAAAATAACTTTCCCTTGTTGCACCCTCGCGGTTGTGACAATTTTGGTGTCAGAAGTGGGATACTAAAGTCCTAATTAGTATCCAGTGATCGAACTCATTGCCAAATTTCAAAATTGTTTAATTATGGAAATATCCCCTGATCCAGATGTATCTTTTAGAACAGTAGATCAAATAGGTAAAAGTTCAGATGACGAGATGGACGATGTACATTCTGTGGTATCCTCACACAACTCATGTAGTAGTCATAGGTCACATGACGATGCTCCTGGTAAATTTAGACGAGGTTCTCCCCATCCCATTGGGCTTTCTAGACGAGAGATGTCAGATGATCACTATGCTAGTCAATCAATGGCACCACCCTCGGAGGGTCCAAGTGCAAATAAACCTAGGTCGTTAAGGTTACAAACATATCCTGTGACAAGAGATGAATACATTGTTGACGATGAACATGATGCCTACCCTGACTGTCGACAGTCACAATTGAGACCAATTATCAAGGCCCCTAACCATTATCGTCCTGGGTCCAGTCGACCAAAAAGTGGTTTGTCTTTCCACCCGGATAGCTATGATGGTAATGGAGACTGGGACGAATATCTTTCTCATTTTGAAGTTTGTGCTGAACTTGGTAGATGGGATGAACAAGACAAAGTTTTAGCTTTAGGTGCTAGTCTAAAGGGAGTAGCTCGTACATTCTATATCGGTCTCAATGCACATGAGAGGAGAAACTACTACATCCTTGTACAAAGGATTAGCGATAGGTTCGGCAGCTCACGACAACAGGGAAGATGGCTTTCAAAATTAGAAACTAGGCAACGTCAGTCGGGTGAATCAATTGCTTCCCTTGGTGATGATTTGAGACAAATGGCAAAAAGAGCTTATTCAAATCTAGATTCAATGGCACAAGAGGCTTTAGCTTTAAATCAATTGTACAAAAACGTCTCACTTGAGATGAAATGCAGATGTATGGATAGGGACTGTCGATCTGTAGCAGATGCTGTTGATGTAATTGAAAGATATGAAGCAATAATGGAAGATCCTAGGAGGAAAGCTAGTGTTCGTTTCATAGGTTCCCAGTACGACAGCCAGTCATCAATATACCCCAATGATAGGAAGCTAGAGAATGCCCTACAGGACATTGCTCACGGGATTTCCAGACTAGAAAGGGGTCACAGGGAGAATTCACACCATGATAGGTCGTATCAAAGTAGGGGACAAGTGCAAAAACAGCCAAGACGTTGTCTGGTTTGCAATGATTTTGGACATTTGATGAAAGACTGCCCAATATTTGAACAAATGCAACAGGTATTCCATCAGTCTCAAACCGGTTATAGCCGACCTCCCCAGGCCCCTGTTTTCCCGCCAGTGATGAACATGCCACCCCCTCCAGCTCAATACAATTTCCAGCCTTCAAATTGGCAACAGAGGTCACCCCACACCAGCAATGGGCAGGGAAACGAGATTCTGTCAGCGGAGAGAGTCGTGCACTGACAGAGAACAATAGGCTCATGGAAACATGTGTTCCTCGTATTGGACACATTAATGGAAAGAATGACAATGGTTTCTATACAACCGGGCATGTCGGCCAGACAGAAGTAAACTTTCTAGTCGATTCTGGTTCATCTTTGACTATCCTGTCGAAGTCCAAATATGATGCAATGAAAAGGAAGCCAATGATACAACCATTGGATGTCGGCCTTGAAGGTGTTAGTGGGACATCTCTTTCTGCTTATGGTCAGACCATCCTTCAAATAGAATTAGGTGGCAAAACATATCAGCAAACGGCCATTGTGTGTGATATTGTTCCTGAAGGAATCATAGGTCAAGACTTCTTGATGGCTTTTATCAGTAGTATTGACTATCAGGCAAGAGTACTCAAAACTGTTGATGGGGAGCACTTGGCTTGTTGGACTGGACAAGGAGTGGTCATGTCCTGTTCAGTCCAGGTTAAAGAATCTGTTACCCTCCCACCTCAAACACAAAAGAAAATTCCTCATGGTGATGGTATGACTGAAAATAAGAAGCTTGGTGCCTCTCTATCTGTGGATGTTGTGAACATTGATGACCATGTCTATAATGCCACAACTGCTTCAGACCATCCTGATTATTTGCAGGATTTGTGTCATAACAGTTCAGCTCACCTCACTCCAGCTAAATCTGAGGAGTTCCCTCTAGTTCAAGATGTTTTATCCAAGAGTTCTGATGACTTGGGTCATACTCAGATGGTTACACACCACATAGATACAGGGGTAATAGTGCCAATTCAAGCTCTCGTTGCCAGACCTGAAATTGAGAGAGACACAGCTACTGTAAACCAATACGTACAGAATATGAGGAAAATGAAACTAGAAATTTCCCACAAGGTTAGCAGAGAGCATCTTAAGAAGTCCTCTTCTTATCAGAAAAGGCATTACGATCTCTCTGCTAAGAAACGTCCCCTCTCTAAGGGACAGGCGGTGTGGCTACTTAACCCTGTGAGAAAAGTAGGCGTTTGTAGCAAGCTCACTTCGCCATGGAAAGGACCCTATGTAATAACCAAAAGGATAGATGACTTGACCTATCTAATCAAAAAGTCCCCGGGTCAGATTGCCAAGGCAGTCCATGTCAATAGGCTTCTTGCATACAAGGGCAAGAATCCTCCCAAATGGATTCTGAAATTAAAGCAAACTTTCTAATTGATGTTGCATTGTTCTGTTATGATGTTAAGATGTTGGTTGAAATTGTAACAAACTAATTATTGTGCAAGTTGGTACCGAGGATCATACATTACACTTAGCACTGGACCTCTCTGTTATGTTGTTCGCTTTTTGGACATTATCGGCTCTCACAGAATATATTTGGGTGCTCCCTCCCCAGGATCTTTAACTACTAGGATGATAGTGGGTCGACACGCTTGATTCCTAAGGGGTTAATTTATGGATTAGGAGCAATTGGATATGGATATCTCTTTAGAGATGAGGAAACTTTTATGTGTTTTGGTCACTTATAGAGAGGAATAACTTGGAAGTTTTCAACTAGGTCAACAAATGCACTTTTGTAAATAATAATTATTATTGTTTCTTCAGATAATGGAGTACAGATGCTGGAAGTGTCCAGACACTTTTGCTTCCAAGAGGGAGCTGAAGAACCATGTTGCCAGGGACGACCATGGTTTCCTGAGGGTGATTTGTGTGTGGTGTGACGGAGGGAAGACCTTCAGGCAAGCCGTTGATCTCCAACAGCACGTTGCCAGGGACCATTCGGAAGAAGAAATAAACACGAAAATCTTAACGGAAAGTAACTGTTTGTGGTTCTCCCTACAACCAGCCCATTACAAGAAGGTTGTGAAGGAACCATCACATGAGGACCATTATTCCCAGAAGGCTCGTGACCTAGTCCTCGCCTGGTTAGACGACGGGAACCAGGATGGCATCCTCCAAAGGAGTACAGCCGAGTGGAAGCAGGGATGGGGCATTGAAGACCCAGACAGCCAGGACACAATCTCCATCCATGCACCTAGCTCCGATGAACTCCTGGAGGAATACAATCCCACCAAGCCGGCAGGATTCAAGCTTGCCGACGTTTCCATGGCGAAACATGGTGTCGAGTTTGACATCACGGTTTGCGGAGCCGCCTGGAGTTGGATCCTAGTTACTCTGGATGCCCAGCTGTTGACCCAGAAAGAATACGCTATGGGTCTGATGGGCTTGTTTTTCAATCGTGAGGGGACGGACCGCAGTCGTCCTCCTACCCCAGGCCAGCCTGTTAGAGTTGAGGACCTGCCAGCGATCCTTGAGGGACTATCCGCTTCCCTTGGAATGCAGATACCAAGGGAATCTGTGTTGTCAGCGTATGGCTGGGCCCGGCCAAGTGTAGAGAGACCACTGGAGGAGGAATCCACGCCCGAATTAGCTCTGACTCCGACCCAGGCATCTACACCAGCTGTGACTCCGACCCCGGCATCTGCACCAGCTGTGACTCCGACCCCGTCATCAGTACCAGCTCTAGCAAAGAAGACCTCTTTCAAGCAATCCAGTTTGAGGGACCAGAGGAAGGTCATCCTGGACCAGAGCCAGCCGCCAATCAAGAAGACAAAGACCTCGGCATCGGTCCAGGACAGGGCCAAAAAGCTATTGCACAGAGGAGCCTTGCCCCTGTTTCCAGCAGCCCGGCGTCAATGGCTGAGAAGACCAGAGGCCATCACCTTCAAGGACGCCAAGCTGGAGTGGCCACCTAAGGGTTGGACTGCCATGACGCCAGATCAGAAACTGCTCCATTGGGAATTTGCCGCCATACAGCTGGAGTCACAAGCAGTTGGAGGGATGCCTGACACCACCCGCCAGGATTTGTTGTGTCGGTATAACTTTCTGGCCCTCCAAGGAACCGCAGACCCCAAGGTGGAAGACAATGAAATTGCAAAACTAAGGTTATATAATTATGTGTTCCTGGTGAAAGCGGCCCTCACCAAAGAAGACAAGGACCTCCCAGCCTCAGCCCCAGCACTCCTTGACATGCTGGAGAAGGCCTCCACCCTCAGAGACACCTCCTTGGACATTCTCATCAGGCAGCTCGATGGCCTTCTGCTCAGACTAGAGGCCTGACTTTCCTCCATTTAAAACCACGGAGTGGTTTTGCCCAGTGTAAAGGAGGGGCGAGTGTAATATACGTTCTATCTTTTAAATTTTTAAATTTCATCATTATTCACTTGTTAATTAACCATGTAATGATATGGCCGTTGTCTATAATTTATAACAACATTTCATGTGCATTCCTGTAGCGTAATGTGGTAATAATTAACAGTCTTTTCATATCCATCTTTTCTCATGTTTGACATGGCACGACATCAGTACCTCCATTTTCGTGCACCATAAATAATTTCAATTCTAATCAGCACATATTCATAAAAGATCACTTACTCGTTTTTGCTGACACTATGTTGTCACATTTCACGGTATTATTCCAGATTCCATCTTGTCAATCTATGTTGCTTGTATAAACTATTTTTGGTATCCAATTCCATGTTTGTATGTCTCGGTCTCGAACTGTCGTAACATTCATGTTTTCACGACCGAAGAGCGCACTGTGTCATTGCGCATGTGTTGTTAATAAATACCATAGTTTTATTTATTTGTAA
The DNA here is from genome assembly GCA_936450465.1 of Gibbula magus. Taxonomy (NCBI): domain Eukaryota; kingdom Metazoa; phylum Mollusca; class Gastropoda; order Trochida; family Trochidae; genus Gibbula; species Gibbula magus. Next base: position 49,401,876 of record OW388295.1, read on the forward strand.
AGCACTGTAATGATATTTATTGAATTGTCCATCATTTCTCAAACATGTAAATACTTTATCATCATTAACTACAACGTATTTTATCGGAACTATTTCTTTTCCGCTTTGTTGTTATTTTGGCGCTGTCAAACTTTCGCCACTCGGTAAGAATATTGTGTTTTACCTATTATAGATATTTAGAGTATTAATAATCAATGAGAGAATGACCTATAATAACCATAAATATTATTCGCTACTGTTTCACCTATATATCTTACTTCATTCTTCCGTAATTTAACTTTCTTCTCTGTTGCCTATGACGCCGCCATTACCTGTCAAATTCTGTCATTCCCGGCCGCCTGATTCCAAACTTTGCTGTCCTTATCATTATTCCTTTATTATATATTGTCCTTTTGATCTCAAATGAAAGCTTGTTTTTTAAATGATAATTTAGGACACATAAAGGTCATTCTATAACGATTGTATATTTCCGTAATTTAACTTTCTTCTCTGCTGCCTACGATGCCGCCATGACCTGTCAAATTTCCGTCATTGCCGCTTGAATCCTAACTTCACTGTCCTTATAATTATTCCTTCACTGTATATTGTCCTTTTGGTCTTGATTTAAAGCTTGTTTGTAACGGTCATTGAGGACATTTAAAGGACAATTCATAACCATTGTATATTTTAATGATGTTTATAAATCTTGTGTGAACTTTGACGTGAACGTCAGTCGCCATGTTTTATGCTGTTATTTGATTGGTTGATTAAGGTCACGTGGTCACTTGGAAAGTCTATATAAGCGAGCGCTCTCATTCACTCTTCACTCTTCATTTGGCTCTCACTTGAGACACTTGAAATTTTGGCCTGACATTCTAAATCTTTTATTCTTTTCGGAATCAAACCCAAATTAATATAGGTAAATAGCAATAAGTCTGCTACATCCTTTTAACTTATAATATTAATTGATATAACTAATAATTAGTACTTGCTTACAGCTTTTCCTAAGTAACACAAGTGACCTCACACATATTGGTATATTCCTCATATATATATATATATATCGTTCTGAGATTGTCAACCTAAAATTAAACTGTTGATTTCATGGAACCAAATCTTCTTGCGTATTTTATCTAAATGTTCTTGAAATAACTTTCCCTTGTTGCACCCTCGCGGTTGTGACAGTATGTAGTTCATACCCAGTAAAGATCCTCCCCTCTACATGTATAGGAGTAGGTAGTTCATACCCAGTATAGATCCTCCCCTCTACATGTATAGGAGTAGGTAGTTCATACCCAGTATAGATCCTCCCCTCTACATGTATGTAAGAATGTAGTTCATACCCAGTATAGATCATCCCCTCTACATGTATAGGAGTAGGTAGTTCATACCCAGTATAGATTCTCCCCTCTACATTTATATAAGTGTGTAGTTCAGACCCAGTATAGATCCTCCCCTCTACATGTGCATGTATATAAGTATGTAGTTCATACCCAGTATAGATCCTCCCCTCTACATGTATATACTAGCATGTAGTTAATACCCAGTGCAGATCCTTCCCTCTGTATGTTTACGAGTATGTAGTTCATACCCAGTATAGATCCTCCCCTCTACATGTATAGGAGTATGTAGTTAATACCTAGTATATATCCCCCACCCCCCTGTACATGTATATCAGTATGTAGTTCATACCCAGTATAGATCCTCCCCTCTACGTGTATATAAGTATGTAGTTCATACCCAGTATAGATCCTCCCCTCTACATGTTTACGAGTATGTAGTTCATACCCAGTATAGATCCTCCCCTCTACATGTATAGGAGTATTTAGTTCATACCCAGTAAAGATCCTCATCTCTACATGTATATATGTATGTAGTTCATACCCAGTATAGATCCTCCCCTCTACATGTTCATAAGTGTGTAGTTCAGACCTAGTATAGATCCTCCCCTCTACATGTATAGGACTAGGTAGTTCATACCCAGTATAGATCCTCCCCGTTACATGTATATAAGAATGTAGTTCATACCCAGTATATATCCTTCCCTCTACATGTATATAACAATGTAGTTCATACTTTGTATAGATCCTCCGATCTACATGTATATAAGTATGTAGTTCATACCCAGTATAGATCCTCCCCTCTACATGTTTACGAGTATGTAGTTCATACCCAGTATAGATCCTCCTCTCTACTTGTATAGGAGTATGTAGTTCATACCCAGTATAGATCCTCCCCTCAACATGTTTACGAGTATGTAGTTCATACCCAGTATAGATCCTCCCCTCTACATGTATAGGAGTATGCAGTTCATACCCAGTATAGATCCTCATCTCTACATGTATATAAGTTTGTAGTTCATACGCACTATAGATCCTCCCCTCTACATGTATAGGACTATGTAGTTCATACCCTTTATAGATCCTCCCCTCTACATGTATAGGAGTATGTAGTTCATACCCAGTATAGATCCTCCCCTCTACATGTATATAAGTATGTAGTTCATACCCAGTATAGATCCTAACATCTACATGTATAGGAGTATGTACTTCATACCCAGTATATATCCTCATATCTACATGTTTATAAGTGTGTAGTTCAGACCCAGTATAGATCCTCCCCTCTGCATGTATATAAGTGTGTAGTTAATACCCAGTATAGATCCTCCCCTCTACATGTATAGGAGTGTGTAGTTCATACCCAGTATAGATCCTCATCTCTACATGTATATAAGTATGTAGTTCATACCCAGTATAGATCCTCCCCTCTACATGTATAGGAGTATGTAGTTCATACCCAGTATAGATCCTCCCCTCTACATGTTTACGAGTATGTAGTTCATACCCAGTATAGATCCTCCCCTCTACATGTATAGGAGTATGTAGTTCATTCCCAGTATAGATCCTCATCTCTACATGTATATAAGTATGTAGTTCATACCCAGTATAGATCCTCCCCTCTACACGTATAGGAGTATGTAGTTCATACCCAGTATAGATCCTCCCCTCTACATGTTTACGAGTATGTAGTTCATACCCAGTATAGATCCTCCCCTCTACATGTATAGGAGTAGGTAGTTCATACCCAGTATAGATCCTCCCCTCAACATGTTTACGAGTATGTAGTTCATACCCAGTATAGATCCCCCCCTCTACATGTATAGGAGTATGCAGTTCATACCCAGTATAGATCCTCATTTCTACATGTATATAAGTTTGTAGTTCATACGCACTATAGATCCTCCCCTCTACATGTATAGGACTATGTAGTTCATACCCAGTATAAATCCTCCCCTCTACATGTATAGGAGTATTTAGTTCATACCCAGTAAAGATCCTCATCTCTACATGTATATATGTATGTAGTTCATACCCAGTATAGATCCTCCCCTCTACATGTTCATAAGTGTGTAGTTCAGACCTAGTATAGATCCTCCCCTCTACATGTATAGGACTAGGTAGTTCATACCCAGTATAGATTCTCCCCGTTACATGTATATAAGAATGTAGTTCATACCCAGTATATATCCTTCCCTCTACATGTATATAACAATGTAGTTCATACTTTGTATAGATCCTCCGATCTACATGTATATAAGTATGTAGTTCATACCCAGTATAGATCCTCCCCTCTACATGTTTACGAGTATGTAGTTCATACCCAGTATAGATCCTCCTCTCTACTTGTATAGGAGTATGTAGTTCATACCCAGTATAGATCCTCCCCTCAACATGTTTACGAGTATGTAGTTCATACCCAGTATAGATCCTCCCCTCTACATGTATTGGAGTATGCAGTTCATACCCAGTATAGATCCTAACATCTACATGTATAGGAGTATGTACTTCATACCCAGTATATATCCTCATATCTACATGTTTATAAGTGTGTAGTTCAGACCCAGTATAGATCCTCCCCTCTTCATGTATATAAGTGTGTAGTTAATACCCAGTATAGATCCTCCCCTCTACATGTATAGGAGTGTGTAGTTCATACCCAGTATAGATCCTCATCTCTACATGTATATAGGTATGTAGTTCATACCCAGTATAGATCCTCCCCTCTACATGTATAGGAGTATGTAGTTCATACCCAGTATAGATCCTCCCCTCTACATGTTTACGAGTATGTAGTTCATACCCAGTATAGATCCTCCCCTCTACATGTATAGGAGTATGTAGTTCATTCCCAGTATAGATCCTCATCTCTACATGTATATAAGTATGTAGTTCATACCCAGTATAGATCCTCCCCTCTACACGTATAGGAGTATGTAGTTCATACCCAGTATAGATCCTCCCCTCTACATGTTTACGAGTATGTAGTTCATACCCAGTATAGATCCTCCCCTCTACATGTATAGGAGTAGGTAGTTCATACCCAGTATAGATCCTCCCCTCAACATGTTTACGAGTATGTAGTTCATACCCAGTATAGATCCCCCCCTCTACATGTATAGGAGTATGCAGTTCATACCCAGTATAGATCCTCATCTCTACATGTATATAAGTTTGTAGTTCATACGCACTATAGATCCTCCCCTCTACATGTATAGGACTATGTAGTTCATACCCAGTATAGATCCTCCCCTCTACATGTATAGGAGTATTTAGTTCATACCCAGTAAAGATCCTCATCTCTACATGTATATATGTATGTAGTTCATACCCAGTATAGATCCTCCCCTCTACATGTTCATAAGTGTGTAGTTCAGACCTAGTATAGATCCTCCCCTCTACATGTATAGGACTAGGTAGTTCATACCCAGTATAGATCCTCCCCGTTACATGTATATAAGAATGTAGTTCATACCCAGTATATATCCTTCCCTCTACATGTATATAACAATGTAGTTCATACTTTGTATAGATCCTCCGATCTACATGTATATAAGTATGTAGTTCATACCCAGTATAGATCCTCCCCTCTACATGTTTACGAGTATGTAGTTCATACCCAGTATAGATCCTCCTCTCTACTTGTATAGGAGTATGTAGTTCATACCCAGTATAGATCCTCCCCTCAACATGTTTACGAGTATGTAGTTCATACCCAGTATAGATCCTCCCCTCTACATGTATTGGAGTATGCAGTTCATACCCAGTATAGATCCTAACATCTACATGTATAGGAGTATGTACTTCATACCCAGTATATATCCTCATATCTACATGTTTATAAGTGTGTAGTTCAGACCCAGTATAGATCCTCCCCTCTGCATGTATATAAGTGTGTAGTTAATACCCAGTATAGATCCTCCCCTCTACATGTATAGGAGTGTGTAGTTCATACCCAGTATAGATCCTCATCTCTACATGTATATATGTATGTAGTTCATACCCAGTATAGATCCTCCCCTCTACATGTATAGGAGTATGTAGTTCATACCCAGTATAGATCCTCCCCTCTACATGTTTACGAGTATGTAGTTCATACCCAGTATAGATCCTCCCCTCTACATGTATAGGAGTATGTAGTTCATTCCCAGTATAGATCCTCATCTCTACATGTATATAAGTATGTAGTTCATACCCAGTATAGATCCTCCCCTCTACACGTATAGGAGTATGTAGTTCATACCCAGTATAGATCCTCCCCTCTACATGTTTACGAGTATGTAGTTCATACCCAGTATAGATCCTCCCCTCTACATGTATAGGAGTAGGTAGTTCATACCCAGTATAGATCCTCCCCTCAACATGTTTACGAGTATGTAGTTCATACCCAGTATAGATCCCCCCCTCTACATGTATAGGAGTATGCAGTTCATACCCAGTATAGATCCTCATCTCTACATGTATATAAGTTTGTAGTTCATACGCACTATAGATCCTCCCCTCTACATGTATAGGACTATGTAGTTCATACCCAGTATAGATCCTCCCCTCTACATGTATAGGAGTATTAAGTTCATACCCAGTAAAGATCCTCATCTCTACATGTATATATGTATGTAGTTCATACCCAGTATAGATCCTCCCCTCTACATGTACATAAGTGTGTAGTTCAGACCTAGTATAGATCCTCCCCTCTACATGTATAGGACTAGGTAGTTCATACCCAGTATAGATCCTCCCCGTTACATGTATATAAGAATGTAGTTCATACCCAGTATATATCCTTCCCTCTACATGTATATAACAATGTAGTTCATACTTTGTATAGATCCTCCGATCTACATGTATATAAGTATGTAGTTCATACCCAGTATAGATCCTCCCCTCTACATGTTTACGAGTATGTAGTTCATACCCAGTATAGATCCTCCTCTCTACTTGTATAGGAGTATGTAGTTCATACCCAGTATAGATCCTCCCCTCAACATGTTTACGAGTATGTAGTTCATACCCAGTATAGATCCTCCCCTCTACATGTATTGGAGTATGCAGTTCATACCCAGTATAGATCCTCATCTCTACATGTATATAAGTTTGTAGTTCATACGCACTATAGATCCTCCCCTCTACATGTATAGGACTATGTAGTTCATACCCAGTATAGATCCTCCCCTCTACATGTATAGGAGTATTTAGTTCATACCCAGTAAAGATCCTCATCTCTACATGTATATATGTATGTAGTTCATACCCAGTATAGATCCTCCCCTCTACATGTTCATAAGTGTGTAGTTCAGACCTAGTATAGATCCTCCCCTCTACATGTATAGGACTAGGTAGTTCATACCCAGTATAGATCCTCCCCGTTACATGTATATAAGAATGTAGTTCATACCCAGTATATATCCTTCCCTCTACATGTATATAACAATGTAGTTCATACTTTGTATAGATCCTCCGATCTACATGTATATAAGTATGTAGTTCATACCCAGTATAGATCCTCCCCTCTACATGTTTACGAGTATGTAGTTCATACCCAGTATAGATCCTCCCCTCTACATGTATAGGAGTATGTAGTTCATTCCCAGTATAGATCCTCATCTCTACATGTATATAAGTATGTAGTTCATACCCAGTATAGATCCTCCCCTCTACACGTATAGGAGTATGTAGTTCATACCCAGTATAGATCCTCCCCTCTACATGTTTACGAGTATGTAGTTCATACCCAGTATAGATCCTCCCCTCTACATGTATAGGAGTAGGTAGTTCATACCCAGTATAGATCCTCCCCTCAACATGTTTACGAGTATGTAGTTCATACCCAGTATAGATCCCCCCCTCTACATGTATAGGAGTATGCAGTTCATACCCAGTATAGATCCTCATCTCTACATGTATATAAGTTTGTAGTTCATACGCACTATAGATCCTCCCCTCTACATGTATAGGACTATGTAGTTCATACCCAGTATAGATCCTCCCCTCTACATGTATAGGAGTATTTAGTTCATACCCAGTAAAGATCCTCATCTCTACATGTATATATGTATGTAGTTCATACCCAGTATAGATCCTCCCCTCTACATGTTCATAAGTGTGTAGTTCAGACCTAGTATAGATCCTCCCCTCTACATGTATAGGACTAGGTAGTTCATACCCAGTATAGATCCTCCCCGTTACATGTATATAAGAATGTAGTTCATACCCAGTATATATCCTTCCCTCTACATGTATATAACAAAGTAGTTCATACTTTGTATAGATCCTCCGATCTACATGTATATAAGTATGTAGTTCATACCCAGTATAGATCCTCCCCTCTACATGTTTACGAGTATGTAGTTCATACCCAGTATAGATCCTCCTCTCTACTTGTATAGGAGTATGTAGTTCATACCCAGTATAGATCCTCCCCTCAACATGTTTACGAGTATGTAGTTCATACCCAGTATAGATCCTCCCCTCTACATGTATAGGAGTATGCAGTTCATACCCAGTATAGATCCTCATCTCTACATGTATATAAGTTTGTAGTTCATACGCACTATAGATCCTCCCCTCTACATGTATAGGACTATGTAGTTCATACCCAGTATAGATCCTCCCCTCTACATGTATAGGAGTATTTAGTTCATACCCAGTAAAGATCCTCATCTCTACATGTATATATGTATGTAGTTCATACCCAGTATAGATCCTCCCCTCTACATGTTCATAAGTGTGTAGTTCAGACCTAGTATAGATCCTCCCCTCTACATGTATAGGACTAGGTAGTTCATACCCAGTATAGATCCTCCCCGTTACATGTATATAAGAATGTAGTTCATACCCAGTATATATCCTTCCCTCTACATGTATATAACAATGTAGTTCATACTTTGTATAGATCCTCCGATCTACATGTATATAAGTATGTAGTTCATACCCAGTATAGATCCTCCCCTCTACATGTTTACGAGTATGTAGTTCATACCCAGTATAGATCCTCCTCTCTACTTGTATAGGAGTATGTAGTTCATACCCAGTATAGATCCTCCCCTCAACATGTTTACGAGTATGTAGTTCATACGCACTATAGATCCTCCCCTCTACATGTATAGGACTATGTAGTTCATACCCTTTATAGATCCTCCCCTCTACATGTATAGGAGTATGTAGTTCATACCAAGTATAGATCCTCCCCTCTACATGTATATAAGTATGTAGTTCATACCCAGTATAGATCCTAACATCTACATGTATAGGAGTATGTACTTCATACCCAGTATATATCCTCATATCTACATGTTTATAAGTGTGTAGTTCAGACCCAGTATAGATCCTCCCCTCTGCATGTATATAAGTGTGTAGTTAATACCCAGTATAGATCCTCCCCTCTACATGTATAGGAGTGTGTAGTTCATACCCAGTATAGATCCTCATCTCTACATGTATATAGGTATGTAGTTCATACCCAGTATAGATCCTCCCCTCTACATGTATAGGAGTATGTAGTTCATACCCAGTATAGATCCTCCCCTCTACATGTTTACGAGTATGTAGTTCATACCCAGTATAGATCCTCCCCTCTACATGTATAGGAGTATGTAGTTCATTCCCAGTATAGATCCTCATCTCTACATGTATATAAGTATGTAGTTCAAACCCAGTATAGATCCTCCCCTCTACACGTATAGGAGTATGTAGTTCATACCCAGTATAGATCCTCCCCTCTACATGTTTACGAGTATGTAGTTCATACCCAGTATAGATTGTCCCCTCTACATGTATAGGAGTAGGTAGTTCATACCCAGTATAGATCCTCCCCTCAACATGTTTACGAGTATGTAGTTCATACCCAGTATATATCCCCCCCTCTACATGTATAGGAGTATGCAGTTCATACCCAGTATAGATCCTCATCTCTACATGTATATAAGTTTGTAGTTCATACGCACTATAGATCCTCCCCTCTACATGTATAGGACTATGTAGTTCATACCCTTTATAGATCCTCCCCTCTACATGTATAGGAGTATGTAGTTCATACCCAGTATAGATCCTCCCCTCTACATGTATATAAGTATGTAGTTCATACCCAGTATAGATCCTAACATCTACATGTATAGGAGTATGTACTTCATACCCAGTATATATCCTCATATCTACATGTTTATAAGTGTGTAGTTCAGACCCAGTATAGATCCTCCCCTCTGCATGTATATAAGTGTGTAGTTAATACCCAGTATAGATCCTCCCCTCTACATGTATAGGAGTGTGTAGTTCATACCCAGTATAGATCCTCATCTCTACATGTATATAGGTATGTAGTTCATACCCAGTATAGATCCTCCCCTCTACATGTATAGGAGTATGTAGTTCATACCCAGTATAGATCCTAACATCTACATGTATAGGAGTATGTACTTCATACCCAGTATATATCCTCATATCTACATGTTTATAAGTGTGTAGTTCAGACCCAGTATAGATCCTCCCCTCTGCATGTATATAAGTGTGTAGTTAATACCCAGTATAGATCCTCCCCTCTACATGTATAGGAGTGTGTAGTTCATACCCAGTATAGATCCTCATCTCTACATGTATATAGGTATGTAGTTCATACCCAGTATAGATCCTCCCCTCTACATGTATAGGAGTATGTAGTTCATACCCAGTATAGATCCTCCCCTCTACATGTTTACGAGTATGTAGTTCATACCCAGTATAGATCCTCCCCTCTACATGTATAGGAGTATGTAGTTCATTCCCAGTATAGATCCTCATCTCTACATGTATATAAGTATGTAGTTCAAACCCAGTATAGATCCTCCCCTCTACACGTATAGGAGTATGTAGTTCATACCCAGTATAGATCCTCATCTCTACATGTATATAAGTATGTAGTTCATACCCAGTATAGATCCTAACCTCTACATGTATAGGAGTAGGTAGTTCATACCCAGTATAGATCCTCCTCTCTACATGTTCATAAGTATGTAGTTCAGACCCAGTATAGATCCTCCCCTCTAAATGTATAGGAGTATGTACTTCATACCCAGTATAGATCCTCATCTCTACATGTTTATAAGTGTGTAGTTCAGACCCAGTATAGATCCTCCCCTCTGCATGTATATAAGTGTGTAGTTAATACCCAGTATAGATCCTCACCTCCAAATGTATAGAAGTAGGTAGTTCATACCCAGTATAGATCCTCCCCTCTACATGTATATAAGTATGTAGTTCATACCCAGTATAGATCCTCACCTCTAAATGTATAGGAGTATGTACTTCATACCCAGTATAGATCCTCATCTCTACATGTTTATAAGTGTGTAGTTCAGACCCAGTATAGATCCTCCCCTCTGCATGTATATAAGTGTGTAGTTAATACCCAGTATAGATCCTCCCCTCTACAGGTATAGGAGTATGTAGTTCATACCCAGTATAGATCCTCATCTCTACACGTATATAAGTATGTAGTTCACACCCAGTATAGATCCTCCCCTCTACATGTATAGGAGTATGTAGTTCATACCCAGTATAGATCCTCCCTTCTACATGTATATAAGTATGTAGTTCATACCCAGTAAAGATCCTCCCTTCTACATTGATATAAGTGTGTAGTTCTGACCCAGTATAGATCCTCATCTCTACAAGTATAGAAGTATGTAGTTCATACCCAGTATAGATCCTCCCCTCTACAAGTATAGAAGTATGTAGTTCAAACCCAGTATAGATCCTCCCCTCTACATGTATATAAGCATGTAGTTCATACCCAGTATAGATCCTCCCCTCTACATGTATAGGAGTATGTAGTTCAAACCCAGTATAGATCCTCCCCTCTACATGTATATAAGCATGTAGTTCATACCCATTATAGATCCTCCCCTCTACATGTATAGGAGTATGTAGTTCAAACCCAGTATAGATCCTCCCCTCTACATGTATATAAGCATGTAGTTCATACCCAGTATAGATCCTCCACTCTACAAGTATAGAAGTATGTAGTTCATACCCAGTATAGATCCTCATCTCTACATGCATATAAATATGTAGTTCATACCCAGTATAGATCCTCCCCTCTACATGTATATAAGTATGTAGTTCATACCCAGTATAGATCCTCAAATCTACATGTTCATAAGTGTGTAGTTCAGACCCAGTATAGATCCTCCCCTCTACATGTATAGGAGTTTGTAGTTCATACCCAGTATAGATCCTCCCCTCTACATGTATATAAGAATGTAGTTCATACCCAGTATAGATCCTCCCCTCTACATGTATATACGTATGTAGTTCATACCCAGTATAGATCCTCCCCTCTACATGTTTACCAGTATGTAGTTCATACCCAGTATAGATCCTCCCCTCTACTTGTATAGGAATATGTAGTTCATACCCAGTATAGATCCTCCCCTCAACATGTTAACGAGTATGTAGTTCATACCCAGTATAGATCCTCCCCTCTACATGTATAGGAGTATGCAGTTCATACCCAGAATAGATCCTCATCTCTACATGTATAGGAGTATGCAGTTCATACCCAGTATAGATCCTCATCTCTACATGTATATACGTATGTAGTTCATACCCACTATAGATCATCCCCTCTACATGTATAGGAGTATGTAGTTCATACCCTTTATATATCCTCATCTCTACATGTATATAAGTATGTAGTTCATACCCAGTATAGATCCTCCCCTATACATGTATATAAGTATGTAGTTCATACCCAGTATAGATCATCCCCTCTACATGTATAGGAGTATGTACTTCATACCCAGTATAGATCCTCATCTCTACATGTTTATAAGTGTGTAGATCAGACCCAGTATGGATCCTCCCCTCTGCATGTATATAAGTGTGTAGTTAATACCCAGTATAGATCCTCCCCTCTACATGTATAGGAGTATGTAGTTCATACCCAGTATAGATCCTCACCTCTACATGTATATAAGTATGTAGTTCACACCCAGTATAGATCCTCCCCTCTACATGTATATAAGTATGTAGTTCATACCCAGTATAGATCCTCCCCTCTACATGTATAGGAGTAGGTAGTTCATACCCAGTATAGATCCTCCTCTCTACATGTTCATAAGTATGTAGTTCAGACCCAGTATAGATCCTCCCCTCTACATGTATATAAGAATGTAGTTCATACCCAGTATAGATCCTCCCCTCTACATGTATATACGTATGTAGTTCATACCCAGTATAGATCCTCCCCTCTACATGTTTACGAGTATGTAGTTCATACCCAGTATAGATCCTCCCCTCTACTTGTATAGGAATATGTAGTTCATACCCAGTATAGATCCTCCCCTCAACATGTTAACGAGTATGTAGTTCATACCCAGTATAGATCCTCCCCTCTACATGTATAGGAGTATGCAGTTCATACCCAGTATAGATCCTCATCTCTACATGTATAGGAGTATGCAGTTCATACCCAGTATAGATCCTCATCTCTACATGTATATACGTATGTAGTTCATACCCACTATAGATCATCCCCTCTACATGTATAGGAGTATGTAGTTCATACCCTTTATATGTCCTCATCTCTACATGTATATAAGTATGTAGTTCATACCCAGTATAGATCCTCCCCTATACATGTATATAAGTATGTAGTTCATACCCAGTATAGATCCTCCCCTCTACATGTATAGGAGTATGTACTTCATACCCAGTATAGATTCTCATCTCTACATGTTTATAAGTGTGTAGTTCAGACCCAGTATGGATCCTCCCCTCTGCATGTATATAAGTGTGTAGTTAATACCCAGTATAGATCCTCCCCTCTACATGTATAGGAGTATGTAGTTCATACCCAGTATAGATCCTCATCTCTACATGTATATAAGTATGTAGTTCACACCCAGTATAGATCCTCCCCTCTACATGTATAGGAGTATGTATTTCATACCCAGTATAGATCCTCCCCTCTACATGTATACGAGTATGTAGTTCATACCCAGTATAGATCCTCCCCTCTACATGTATAGGAGTATGTAGTTCATACCCAGTATAGATCCTCCCCTCTACATGTATAGGAGTATGTACTTCATACCCAGTATAGATCCTCATCTCTACATGTTTATAAGTGTGTAGTTCAGACCCAGTATAGATCCTCCCCTCTACATGTATAGGAGTATGTAGTTCATACCCAGTATAGATCCTCCCCTCTACATGTATACGAGTATGTAGTTCATACCCAGTATAGATCCTCCCCTCTACATGTATAGGAGTAGGTAGTTCATACCCAGTATAGATCCTCCCCTCTACATGTTTACGAGTATGTAGTTCATACCCAGTATAGATCCTCCCCTCTACATGTTTACGAGTATGTAGTTCAAACCCAGTATAGATCCTCCCCTCTACATGTATATAAGCATGTAGTTCATACCCAGTATAGATCCTCCCCTCTACATCTATAGGAGTATGTATTTCATACCCAGTATAGATCCTCCTCTCTACATGTATAGGAGTATGTAGTTCATACCCAGGATAGATCCTCCCCTATACATGTATAGGAGTATGTAGTTCATACCCAGTATAGATCCTCCCCTCTACATCTATAGGAGTATGTACTTCATACCCAGTATAGATCCTCATCTCTACATGTTTATAAGTGTGTAGTTCAGACCCAGTATAGATCCTCCCCTCTACATGTTTACGATTCTGTAGTTCATACCAAGTATAGATCCTCCCCTCTACTTGTATAGGAGTATGTAGTTCATACCCAGTATAGATCCTCCCCTCTATATGTATAGGAGTAGGTAGTTCATACCAAGTATAGATCCTCCCCTCTACATGTATATAAGAATGAGTTCATACCCAGTATAGATCCTACCTTCTACATGTATAGGAGTATGTAGTTCAGATCTTGTATAGATCCTCCCCTCTGCATGTATATAAGTGTGTAGTTAATACCCAGTATAGATCCTCCCCTCTACATGTATAGGAGTATGTATTTCATACCCAGTATAGATCCTCCCCTCTACATGTATAGGAGTATGTACTTCATACCCAGTATAGATCCTCATCTCTACATGTTTATAAGTGTGTAGTTCAGACCCAGTATGGATCCTCCCCTCTGCATGTATATAAGTGTGTAGTTAATACCCAGTATAGATCCTCCCCTCTACATGTATAGGAGTATGTAGTTCATACCCAGTATAGATCCTCATCTCTACATGTATATAAGTATGTAGTTCACACCCAGTATAGATCCTCCCCTCTACATGTATAGGAGTATGTATTTCATACCCAGTATAGATCCTCCCCTCTACATGTATACGAGTATGTAGTTCATACCCAGTATAGATCCTCCCCTCTACATGTATAGGAGTATGTAGTTCATACCCAGTATAGATCCTCCCCTCTACATGTATAGGAGTATGTACTTCATACCCAGTATAGATCCTCATCTCTACATGTTTATAAGTGTGTAGTTCATACCCAGTATAGATCCTCCCCTCTACATGTATAGGAGTATGTAGTTCATACCCAGTATAGATCCTCCCCTCTACATGTATACGAGTATGTAGTTCATACCCAGTATAGATCCTCCCCTCTACATGTATTGGAGTAGGTAGTTCATACCCAGTATAGATCCTCCCCTCTACATGTTTACGAGTATGTAGTTCATACCCAGTATAGATCCTCCCCTCTACATGTTTACGAGTATGTAGTTCAAACCCAGTATAGATCCTCCCCTCTACATGTATATAAGCATGTAGTTCATACCCAGTATAGATCCTCCCCTCTACATCTATAGGAGTATGTATTTCATACCCAGTATAGATCCTCCTCTCTACATGTATAGGAGTATGTAGTTCATACCCAGGATAGATCCTCCCCTATACATGTATAGGAGTATGTAGTTCATACCCAGTATAGATCCTCCCCTCTACATCTATAGGAGTATGTACTTCATACCCAGTATAGATCCTCATCTCTACATGTTTATAAGTGTGTAGTTCAGACCCAGTATAGATCCTCCCCTCTACATGTTTACGATTCTGTAGTTCATACCAAGTATAGATCCTCCCCTCTACTTGTATAGGAGTATGTAGTTCATACCCAGTATAGATCCTCCCCTCTATATGTATAGGAGTAGGTAGTTCATACCAAGTATAGATCCTCCCCTCTACATGTATATAAGAATGAGTTCATACCCAGTATAGATCCTACCTTCTACATGTATAGGAGTATGTAGTTCAGATCTTGTATAGATCCTCCCCTCTGCATGTATATAAGTGTGTAGTTAATACCCAGTATAGATCCTCCCCTATACATGTATAGGAGTATGTATTTCATACCCAGTATAGATCCTCCCCTCTACATGTATAGGAGTATGTACTTCATACCCAGTATAGATCCTCATCTCTACATGTTTATAAGTGTGTAGTTCAGACCCAGTATGGATCCTCCCCTCTGCATGTATATAAGTGTGTAGTTAATACCCAGTATAGATCCTCCCCTCTACATGTATAGGAGTATGTAGTTCATACCCAGTATAGATCCTCATCTCTACATGTATATAAGTATGTAGTTCACACCCAGTATAGATCCTCCCCTCTACATGTATAGGAGTATGTATTTCATACCCAGTATAGATCCTCCCCTCTACATGTATACGAGTATGTAGTTCATACCCAGTATAGATCCTCCCCTCTACATGTATAGGAGTATGTAGTTCATACCCAGTATAGATCCTCCCCTCTACATGTATAGGAGTATGTAGTTCATACCCAGTATAGATCCTCATCTCTACATGTTTATAAGTGTGTAGTTCAGACCCAGTATAGATCCTCCCCTCTACATGTATAGGAGTATGTAGTTCATACCCAGTATAGATCCTCCCCTCTACATGTATACGAGTATGTAGTTCATACCCAGTATAGATCCTCCCCTCTACATGTATTGGAGTAGGTAGTTCATACCCAGTATAGATCCTCCCCTCTACATGTTTACGAGTATGTAGTTCATACCCAGTATAGATCCTCCCCTCTACATGTTTACGAGTATGTAGTTCAAACCCAGTATAGATCCTCCCCTCTACATGTATATAAGCATGTAGTTCATACCCAGTATAGATCCTCCCCTCTACATCTATAGGAGTATGTATTTCATACCCAGTATAGATCCTCCTCTCTACATGTATAGGAGTATGTAGTTCATACCCAGGATAGATCCTCCCCTATACATGTATAGGAGTATGTAGTTCATACCCAGTATAGATCCTCCCCTCTACATCTATAGGAGTATGTACTTCATACCCAGTATAGATCCTCATCTCTACATGTTTATAAGTGTGTAGTTCAGACCCAGTATAGATCCTCCCCTCTACATGTTTACGATTCTGTAGTTCATACCAAGTATAGATCCTCCCCTCTACTTGTATAGGAGTATGTAGTTCATACCCAGTATAGATCCTCCCCTCTATATGTATAGGAGTAGGTAGTTCATACCAAGTATAGATCCTCCCCTCTACATGTATATAAGAATGAGTTCATACCCAGTATAGATCCTACCTTCTACATGTATAGGAGTATGTAGTTCAGACCTTGTATAGATCCTCCCCTCTGCATGTATATAAGTGTGTAGTTAATACCCAGTATAGATCCTCCCCTCTACATGTATAGGAGTATGTATTTCATACCCAGTATAGATCCTCCTCTCTACATGTATAGGAGTATGTAATTCATACCCAGTATAGATCCTCATCTCTACATATTTATAAGTGTGTAGTTCAGACCCTGTATAGATCCTCCCCTCTGCATGTATATAAGTGTGTAGTTAAAACCCAGTATAGATCCTCCCCTCTATATGTATAGGAGTATGTATTTCTTACCCAGTATAGATCCTCCTCTCTACATGTATAGAAGTATGTAGTTCATACCCAGTATAGATCCTCCCCTCTACATGTTCATAAGTGTGTAGTTCAGACCCAGTATAGATCCTCCCCTCTACATGTATAGAAGTATGTAGTTCATACCCAGTATAGATCCTCATCTCTACAAGTATAGAAGTATGTAGTTCAAACCCAGTATAGATCCTCCCCTCTACATGTATATAAGTATGTAGTTCATACCCAGTATAGATCCTCCCCTATACATGTATATAAGTATGTAGTTCATACCCAGTATAGATCCTCCCCTCTAAATGTATAGGAGTATGTAGTTCAAACCCAGTATAGATCCTCCCCTCTACATGTATATAAGCATGTAGTTCATACCCAGTATAGATCCTCCCCTCTACATGTATAGGAGTATGTATTTCATACCCAGTATAGATCCTCCTCTCTACATGTATAGGAGTATGTAGTTCATACCCAGGATAGATCCTCCCCTATACATGTATAGGAGTATGTAGTTCATACCCAGTATAGATCCTCCCCTCTACATCTATAGGAGTATGTACTTCATACCCAGTATAGATCCTCATCTCTACATGTTTATAAGTGTGTAGTTCAGACCCAGTATAGATCCTCCCCTCTACATGTTTACGATTCTGTAGTTCATACCAAGTATAGATCCTCCCCTCTACTTGTATAGGAGTATGTAGTTCATACCCAGTATAGATCCTCCCCTCTATATGTATAGGAGTAGGTAGATCATACCAAGTATAGATCCTCCCCTCTACATGTATATAAGAATGAGTTCATACCCAGTATAGATCCTACCTTCTACATGTATAGGAGTATGTAGTTCAGACCTTGTATAGATCCTCCCCTCTGCATGTATATAAGTGTGTAGTTAATACCCAGTATAGATCCTCCCCTCTACATGTATAGGAGTATGTATTTCATACCCAGTATAGATCCTCCTCTCTACATGTATAGGAGTATGTAATTCATACCCAGTATAGATCCTCATCTCTACATATTTATAAGTGTGTAGTTCAGACCCTGTATAGATCCTCCCCTCTGCATGTATATAAGTGTGTAGTTAAAACCCAGTATAGATCCTCCCCTCTACATGTATAGGAGTATGTATTTCTTACCCAGTATAGATCATCCTCTCTACATGTATAGAAGTATGTAGTTCATACCCAGTATAGATCCTCCCCTCTACATGTTCATAAGTGTGTAGTTCAGACCCAGTATAGATCCTCCCCTCTACATGTATAGAAGTATGTAGTTCATACCCAGTATAGATCCTCATCTCTACAAGTATAGAAGTATGTAGTTCAAACCCACTATAGATCCTCAAGTCTACATGTATATAAGTATGTAGTTCATACCCAGTATAGATCCTCCCCTATACATGTATATAAGTATGTAGTTCATACCCAGTATAGATCCTCCCCTCTAAATGTATAGGAGTATGTACTTCATACCCAGTATAGATCCTCATCTCTACATGTTTATAAGTGTGTAGTTCAGACCCAGTATAGATCCTCCCCTCTGCATGTATATAAGTGTGTAGTTAATACCCAGTATAGATCCTCCCCTCTACATGTATAGGAGTATGTAGTTCATACCCAGTATAGATCCTCATCTCTACACTTATATAAGTATGTAGTTCACACCCAGTATAGATCCTCCCCTCTACATGTATAGGAGTATGTAGTTCATACCCAGTATAGATCCTCCCTTCTACATGTATATAAGTATGTAGTTCATACCCAGTAAAGATCCTCCCTTCTACATTTATATAAGTGTGTAGTTCTGACCCAGTATAGATCCTCATCTCTACAAGTATAGAAGTATGTAGTTCATACCCAGTATAGATCCTCCCCTCTACAAGTATAGAAGTATGTAGTTCAAACCCAGTATAGATCCTCCCCTCTACATGTATATAAGCATGTAGTTCATACCCAGTATAGATCCTCCCCTCTACATGTATAGGAGTATGTAGTTCAAACCCAGTATAGATCCTCCCCTCTACATGTATATAAGCATGTAGTTCATACCCAGTATAGATCCTCCACTCTACATGTATAGGAGTATGTAGTTCATACCCAGTATAGATCCTCATCTCTACATGTATATAAATATGTAGTTCATACCCAGTATAGATCCTCCCCTCTACATGTATATAAGTATGTAGTTCATACCCAGTATAGATCCTCAAATCTACATGTTCATAAGTGTGTAGTTCAGACCCAGTATAGATCCTCCCCTCTACATGTATAGGAGTTTGTAGTTCATACCCAGTATAGATCCTCCCCTCTACATGTATATAAGAATGTAGTTCATACCCAGTATAGATCCTCCCCTCTACATGTATATACGTATGTAGTTCATACCCAGTATAGATCCTCCCCTCTACATGTTTACGAGTATGTAGTTCATACCCAGTATAGATCCTCCCCTCTACTTGTATAGGAATATGTAGTTCATACCCAGTATAGATCCTCCCCTCAACATGTTAACGAGTATGTAGTTCATACCCAGTATAGATCCTCCCCTCTACATGTATAGGAGTATGCAGTTCATACCCAGTATAGATCCTCATCTCTACATGTATAGGAGTATGCAGTTCATACCCAGTATAGATCCTCATCTCTACATGTATATACGTATGTAGTTCATACCCACTATAGATCATCCCCTCTACATGTATAGGAGTATGTAGTTCATACCCTTTATATATCCTCATCTCTACATGTATATAAGTATGTAGTTCATACCCAGTATAGATCCTCCCCTATACATGTATATAAGTATGTAGTTCATACCCAGTATAGATCCTCCCCTCTACATGTATAGGAGTATGTACTTCATACCCAGTATAGATCCTCATCTCTACATGTTTATAAGTGTGTAGTTCAGACCCAGTATGGATCCTCCCCTCTGCATGTATATAAGTGTGTAGTTAATACCCAGTATAGATCCTCCCCTCTACATGTATAGGAGTATGTAGTTCATACCCAGTATAGATCCTCATCTCTACATGTATATAAGTATGTAGTTCACACCCAGTATAGATCCTCCCCTCTACATGTATAGGAGTATGTATTTCATACCCAGTATAGATCCTCCCCTCTACATGTATACGAGTATGTAGTTCATACCCAGTATAGATCCTCGCCTCTACATGTATAGGAGTAGGTAGTTCATACCCAGTATAGATCCTCCCCTCTACATGTTTACGAGTATGTAGTTCATACCCAGTATAGATCCTCCCCTCTACATGTTTACGAGTATGTAGTTCAAACCCAGTATAGATCCTCCCCTCTACATGTATATAAGCATGTAGTTCATACCCAGTATAGATCCTCCCCTCTACATGTATAGGTGTATGTATTTCATACCCAGTATAGATCCTCCTCTCTACATGTATAGGAGTATGTAGTTCATACCCAGGATAGATCCTCCCCTATACATGTATAGGAGTATGTAGTTCATACCCAGTATAGATCCTCCCCTCTACATGTATAGGAGTATGTACTTCATACCCAGTATAGATCCTCATCTCTACATGTTTATAAGTGTGTAGTTCAGACCCAGTATAGATCCTCCCCTCTACATGTATAGGAGTATGTAGTTCATACCCAGTATAGATCCTCCCCTCTACATGTTTACGAGTATGTAGTTCATACCCAGTATAGATCCTCCCCTCAACATGTATAGGAGTAGGTAGTTCATACCCAGTATAGATCCTCCCCTCTACATGTTTCCGAGTATGTAGTTCAAACCCAGTATAGATCCTCCCCTCTACATGTATATAAGCATGTAGTTCATACCCAGTATAGATCCTCCCCTCTACATGTATAGGGGTATGTAGTTCATACCCAGTATAGATCCTCCCCTCTACATGTATAGGGGTATACGTATTTCATACCCAGTATAGATCCTCCCCTCTACATGTTTACGAGTATGTAGTTCATACCCAGTATAGATCCTCCCCTCGACATGTTCATAAGTGTGTAGTTCAGACCCAGTATAGATCCTCATCTCTACATGTATATAAGTATGTAGTTCATACCTAGTATAGATCCATCCCTCTACATGTATATAAGTATGTAGTTCATACCCAGTATAGATCCTCCCCTCTACATGTTTACGAATATGTAGTTCATACCCAGTATAGATCCTCCCCTCTACTTGTATAGGAGTATTTAGTTCATACCCAGTATAGATCCTCATCTCTACATGTATATAAGTATGTAGTTCATACCAAGTATAGATCCTCCCCTCTACATGTATAGGAGTATGTAGTTCATACCCAGTATAGATCCTACAGTCTACATGTATAGGAGTATGTAGTTCATACCCAGTATAGATCCTCCCCTCTACATGTATATAAGTATGTAGTTCATACCCAGTATAGATCCTACCTTCTACATGTATAGGAGTATGTAGTTCATACCCAGTATAGATCCTCCCCTCTACATGTTCATAAGTGTGTAGTTCAGAAACAGTATAGATCCTCCCCTCCACATGTATAGAAGTAGGTAGTTCATACCCAGTATAGATCCTCCCCTCTACATGTATAGAAGTATGTAGTTCATACCCAGTAAAGATCCTCCCCTCTACATGTATAGGAGTAGGTAGTTCATACTCAGTATAGATCCTCCCCTCTACATGTATATAAGAATGTAGTTCATACCCAGTATAGATCCTCCCCTCTACATGTATATACGTATGTAGTTCATACCCAGTATAGATCCTCCCCTCTACATGTTTACGAGTATGTAGTTCATACCCAGAATAGATCCTCCCCTCTACTTGTATAGGAATATGTAGTTCATACCCAGTATAGATCCTCCCCTCAACATGTTAACGAGTATGTAGTTCATACCCAGTATAGATCCTCCCCTCTACATGTATAGGAGTATGCGGTTCATACCCAGTATAGATCCTCATCTCTACATGTATAGGAGTATGCAGTTCATACCCAGTATAGATCCTCATCTCTACATGTATATACGTATGTAGTTCATACCCACTATAGATCATCCCCTCTACATGTATAGGAGTATGTAGTTCATACCCTTTATATCTCCTCATCTCTACATGTATATAAGTATGTAGTTCATACCCAGTATAGATCCTCCCCTATACATGTATATAAGTATGTAGTTCATACCCAGTATAGATCCTCCCCTCTACATGTATAGGAGTATGTACTTCATACCCAGTATAGATCCTCATCTCTACATGTTTATAAGTGTGTAGTTCAGACCCAGTATGGATCCTCCCCTCTGCATGTATATAAGTGTGTAGTTAATACCCAGTATAGATCCTCCCCTCTACATGTATAGGAGTATGTAGTTCATACCCAGTATAGATCCTCATCTCTACATGTATATAAGTATGTAGTTCACACCCAGTATAGATCCTCCCCTCTACATGTATAGGAGTATGTATTTCATACCCAGTATAGATCCTCCCCTCTACATGTATACGAGTATGTAGTTCATACCCAGTATAGATCCTCCCCTCTACATGTATAGGAGTAGGTAGTTCATACCCAGTATAGATCCTCCCCCCTACATGTTTACGAGTATGTAGTTCATACCCAGTATAGATCCTCCCCTCTACATGTTTACGAGTATGTAGTTCAAACCCAGTATAGATCCTCCCCTCTACATGTATATAAGCATGTAGTTCATACCCAGTATAGATCCTCCCCTCTACATGTATAGGAGTATGTATTTCATACCCAGTATAGATCCTCCTCTCTACATGTATAGGAGTATGTAGTTCATACCCAGGATAGATCCTCCCCTATACATGTATAGGAGTATGTAGTTCATACCCAGTATAGATCCTCCCCTCTACATGTATAGGAGTATGTACTTCATACCCAGTATAGATCCTCATCTCTACATGTTTATAAGTGTGTAGTTCAGACCCAGTATAGATCCTCCCCTCTACATGTATAGGAGTATGTAGTTCATACCCAGTATAGATCCTCCCCTCTACATGTTTACGAGTATGTAGTTCATACCCAGTATAGATCCTCCCCTCTACATGTATAGGAGTATGTACTTCATACCCAGTATAGATCCTCATCTCTACATGTTTATAAGTGTGTAGTTCAGACCCAGTATGGATCCTCCCCTCTGCATGTATATAAGTGTGTAGTTAATACCCAGTATAGATCCTCCCCTCTACATGTATAGGAGTATGTAGTTCATACCCAGTATAGATCCTCATCTCTACATGTATATAAGTATGTAGTTCACACCCAGTATAGATCCTCCCCTCTACATGTATAGGAGTTGTATTTCATACCCAGTATAGATCCTCCCCTCTACATGTATACGAGTATGTAGTTCATACCCAGTATAGATCCTCCCCTCTACATGTATAGGAGTATGTAGTTCATACCCAGTATAGATCCTCCCCTCTACATGTATATAAGCATGTAGTTCATACCCAGTATAGATCCTCCCCTCTACATCTATAGGAGTATGTATTTCATACCCAGTATAGATCCTCCTCTCTACATGTATAGGAGTATGTAGTTCATACCCAGGATAGATCCTCCCCTATACATGTATAGGAGTATGTAGTTCATACCCAGTATAGATCCTCCCCTCTACATCTATAGGAGTATGTACTTCATACCCAGTATAGATCCTCATCTCTACATGTTTATAAGTGTGTAGTTCAGACCCAGTATAGATCCTCCCCTCTACATGTTTACGATTCTGTAGTTCATACCAAGTATAGATCCTCCCCTCTACTTGTATAGGAGTATGTAGTTCATACCCAGTATAGATCCTCCCCTCTATATGTATAGGAGTAGGTAGTTCATACCAAGTATAGATCCTCCCCTCTACATGTATATAAGAATGAGTTCATACCCAGTATAGATCCTACCTTCTACATGTATAGGAGTATGTAGTTCAGATCTTGTATAGATCCTCCCCTCTGCATGTATATAAGTGTGTAGTTAATACCCAGTATAGATCCTCCCCTCTACATGTATAGGAGTATGTATTTCATACCCAGTATAGATCCTCCCCTCTACATGTATAGGAGTATGTACTTCATACCCAGTATAGATCCTCATCTCTACATGTTTATAAGTGTGTAGTTCAGACCCAGTATGGATCCTCCCCTCTGCATGTATATAAGTGTGTAGTTAAAACCCAGTATAGATCCTCCCCTCTACATGTATAGGAGTATGTAGTTCATACCCAGTATAGATCCTCATCTCTACATGTATATAAGTATGTAGTTCACACCCAGTATAGATCCTCCCCTCTACATGTATAGGAGTATGTATTTCATACCCAGTATAGATCCTCCCCTCTACATGTATACGAGTATGTAGTTCATACCCAGTATAGATCCTCCCCTCTACATGTATAGGAGTATGTAGTTCATACCCAGTATAGATCCTCCCCTCTACATGTATAGGAGTATGTACTTCATACCCAGTATAGATCCTCATCTCTACATGTTTATAAGTGTGTAGTTCAGACCCAGTATAGATCCTCCCCTCTACATGTATAGGAGTATGTAGTTCATACCCAGTATAGATCCTCCCCTCTACATGTATACGAGTATGTAGTTCATACCCAGTATAGATCCTCCCCTCTACATGTATTGGAGTAGGTAGTTCATACCCAGTATAGATCCTCCCCTCTACATGTTTACGAGTATGTAGTTCATACCCAGTATAGATCCTCCCCTCTACATGTTTACGAGTATGTAGTTCAAACCCAGTATAGATCCTCCCCTCTACATGTATATAAGCATGTAGTTCATACCCAGTATAGATCCTCCCCTCTACATCTATAGGAGTATGTATTTCATACCCAGTATAGATCCTCCTCTCTACATGTATAGGAGTATGTAGTTCATACCCAGGATAGATCCTCCCCTATACATGTATAGGAGTATGTAGTTCATACCCAGTATAGATCCTCCCCTCTACATCTATAGGAGTATGTACTTCATACCCAGTATAGATCCTCATCTCTACATGTTTATAAGTGTGTAGTTCAGACCCAGTATAGATCCTCCCCTCTACATGTTTACGATTCTGTAGTTCATACCAAGTATAGATCCTCCCCTCTACTTGTATAGGAGTATGTAGTTCATACCCAGTATAGATCCTCCCCTCTACATGTATAGGAGTATGTAGTTCATACCCAGTATAGATCCTCCCCTCTACATGTATATAAGAATGAGTTCATACCCAGTATAGATCCTACCTTCTACATGTATAGGAGTATGTAGTTCAGACCTTGTATAGATCCTCCCCTCTGCATGTATATAAGTGTGTAGTTAATACCCAGTATAGATCCTCCCCTCTACATGTATAGGAGTATGTATTTCATACCCAGTATAGATCCTCCTCTCTACATGTATAGGAGTATGTAATTCATACCCAGTATAGATCCTCATCTCTACATATTTATAAGTGTGTAGTTCAGACCCTGTATAGATCCTCCCCTCTGCATGTATATAAGTGTGTAGTTAAAACCCAGTATAGATCCTCCCCTCTATATGTATAGGAGTATGTATTTCTTACCCAGTATAGATCCTCCTCTCTACATGTATAGAAGTATGTAGTTCATACCCAGTATAGATCCTCCCCTCTACATGTTCATAAGTGTGTAGTTCAGACCCAGTATAGATCCTCCCCTCTACATGTATAGAAGTATGTAGTTCATACCCAGTATAGATCCTCATCTCTACAAGTATAGAAGTATGTAGTTCAAACCCAGTATAGATCCTCCCCTCTACATGTATATAAGTATGTAGTTCATACCCAGTATAGATCCTCCCCTATACATGTATATAAGTATGTAGTTCATACCCAGTATAGATCCTCCCCTCTAAATGTATAGGAGTATGTAGTTCAAACCCAGTATAGATCCTCCCCTCTACATGTATATAAGCATGTAGTTCATACCCAGTATAGATCCTCCCCTCTACATGTATAGGAGTATGTATTTCATACCCAGTATAGATCCTCCTCTCTACATGTATAGGAGTATGTAGTTCATACCCAGGATAGATCCTCCCCTATACATGTATAGGAGTATGTAGTTCATACCCAGTATAGATCCTCCCCTCTACATCTATAGGAGTATGTACTTCATACCCAGTATAGATCCTCATCTCTACATGTTTATAAGTGTGTAGTTCAGACCCAGTATAGATCCTCCCCTCTACATGTTTACGATTCTGTAGTTCATACCAAGTATAGATCCTCCCCTCTACTTGTATAGGAGTATGTAGTTCATACCCAGTATAGATCCTCCCCTCTATATGTATAGGAGTAGGTAGATCATACCAAGTATAGATCCTCCCCTCTACATGTATATAAGAATGAGTTCATACCCAGTATAGATCCTACCTTCTACATGTATAGGAGTATGTAGTTCAGACCTTGTATAGATCCTCCCCTATGCATGTATATAAGTGTGTAGTTAATACCCAGTATAGATCCTCCCCTCTACATGTATAGGAGTATGTATTTCATACCCAGTATAGATCCTCCTCTCTACATGTATAGGAGTATGTAATTCATACCCAGTATAGATCCTCATCTCTACATATTTATAAGTGTGTAGTTCAGACCCTGTATAGATCCTCCCCTCTGCATGTATATAAGTGTGTAGTTAAAACCCAGTATAGATCCTCCCCTCTACATGTATAGGAGTATGTATTTCTTACCCAGTATAGATCATCCTCTCTACATGTATAGAAGTATGTAGTTCATACCCAGTATAGATCCTCCCCTCTACATGTTCATAAGTGTGTAGTTCAGACCCAGTATAGATCCTCCCCTCTACATGTATAGAAGTATGTAGTTCATACCCAGTATAGATCCTCATCTCTACAAGTATAGAAGTATGTAGTTCAAACCCAGTATAGATCCTCAAGTCTACATGTATATAAGTATGTAGTTCATACCCAGTATAGATCCTCCCCTATACATGTATATAAGTATGTAGTTCATACCCAGTATAGATCCTCCCCTCTAAATGTATAGGAGTATGTACTTCATACCCAGTATAGATCCTCATCTCTACATGTTTATAAGTGTGTAGTTCAGACCCAGTATAGATCCTCCCCTCTGCATGTATATAAGTGTGTAGTTAATACCCAGTATAGATCCTCCCCTCTACATGTATAGGAGTATGTAGTTCATACCCAGTATAGATCCTCATCTCTACACTTATATAAGTATGTAGTTCACACCCAGTATAGATCCTCCCCTCTACATGTATAGGAGTATGTAGTTCATACCCAGTATAGATCCTCCCTTCTACATGTATATAAGTATGTAGTTCATACCCAGTAAAGATCCTCCCTTCTACATTTATATAAGTGTGTAGTTCTGACCCAGTATAGATCCTCATCTCTACAAGTATAGAAGTATGTAGTTCATACCCAGTATAGATCCTCCCCTCTACAAGTATAGAAGTATGTAGTTCAAACCCAGTATAGATCCTCCCCTCTACATGTATATAAGCATGTAGTTCATACCCAGTATAGATCCTCCCCTCTACATGTATAGGAGTATGTAGTTCAAACCCAGTATAGATCCTCCCCTCTACATGTATATAAGCATGTAGTTCATACCCAGTATAGATCCTCCACTCTACATGTATAGGAGTATGTAGTTCATACCCAGTATAGATCCTCATCTCTACATGTATATAAATATGTAGTTCATACCCAGTATAGATCCTCCCCTCTACATGTATATAAGTATGTAGTTCATACCCAGTATAGATCCTCAAATCTACATGTTCATAAGTGTGTAGTTCAGACCCAGTATAGATCCTCCCCTCTACATGTATAGGAGTTTGTAGTTCATACCCAGTATAGATCCTCCCCTCTACATGTATATAAGTATGTAGTTCATACCCAGTATAGATCCTCCCCTCTACATGTATATAAGTATGTAGTTCATACCCAGTATAGATCCTCCCCTCTACATGTTTACGAGTATGTAGTTCATACCCAGTATAGATCCTCCCCTCTACTTGTATAGGAATATGTAGTTCATACCCAGTATAGATCCTCCCCTCAACATGTTAACGAGTATGTAGTTCATACCCAGTATAGATCCTCCCCTCTACATGTATAGGAGTATGCAGTTCATACCCAGTATAGATCCTCATCTCTACATGTATAGGAGTATGCAGTTCATACCCAGTATAGATCCTCATCTCTACATGTATATACGTATGTAGTTCATACCCACTATAGATCATCCCCTCTACATGTATAGGAGTATGTAGTTCATACCCTTTATATATCCTCATCTCTACATGTATATAAGTATGTAGTTCATACCCAGTATAGATCCTCCCCTATACATGTATATAAGTATGTAGTTCATACCCAGTATAGATCCTCCCCTCTACATGTATAGGAGTATGTACTTCATACCCAGTATAGATCCTCATCTCTACATGTTTATAAGTGTGTAGTTCAGACCCAGTATGGATCCTCCCCTCTGCATGTATATAAGTGTGTAGTTAATACCCAGTATAGATCCTCCCCTCTACATGTATAGGAGTATGTAGTTCATACCCAGTATAGATCCTCATCTCTACATGTATATAAGTATGTAGTTCACACCCAGTATAGATCCTCCCCTCTACATGTATAGGAGTATGTAGTTCATACCCAGTATAGATCCTCCCCTCTACATGTATACGAGTATGTAGTTCATACCCAGTATAGATCCTCGCCTCTACATGTATAGGAGTAGGTAGTTCATACCCAGTATAGATCCTCCCCTCTACATGTTTACGAGTATGTAGTTCATACCCAGTATAGATCCTCCCCTCTACATGTTTACGAGTATGTAGTTCAAACCCAGTATAGATCCTCCCCTCTACATGTATATAAGCATGTAGTTCATACCCAGTATAGATCCTCCCCTCTACATGTATAGGAGTATGTATTTCATACCCAGTATAGATCCTCCTCTCTACATGTATAGGAGTATGTAGTTCATACCCAGGATAGATCCTCCCCTATACATGTATAGGAGTATGTAGTTCATACCCAGTATAGATCCTCCCCTCTACATGTATAGGAGTATGTACTTCATACCCAGTATAGATCCTCATCTCTACATGTTTATAAGTGTGTAGTTCAGACCCAGTATAGATCCTCCCCTCTACATGTTTACGAGTATGTAGTTCATACCCAGTATAGATCCTCCCCTCTACATGTTTACGAGTATGTAGTTCATACCCAGTATAGATCCTCCCCTCAACATGTATAGGAGTAGGTAGTTCATACCCAGTATAGATCCTCCCCTCTACATGTTTCCGAGTATGTAGTTCAAACCCAGTATAGATCCTCCCCTCTACATGTATATAAGCATGTAGTTCATACCCAGTATAGATCCTCCCCTCTACATGTATAGGGGTATGTAGTTCATACCCAGTATAGATCCTCCCCTCTACATGTATAGGGGTATACGTATTTCATACCCAGTATAGATCCTCCCCTCTACATGTTTACGAGTATGTAGTTCATACCCAGTATAGATCCTCCCCTCGACATGTTCATAAGTGTGTAGTTCAGACCCAGTATAGATCCTCATCTCTACATGTATATAAGTATGTAGTTCATACCCAGTATAGATCCATCCCTCTACATGTATATAAGTATGTAGTTCATACCCAGTATAGATCCTCCCCTCTACATGTTTACGAATATGTAGTTCATACCCAGTATAGATCCTCCCCTCTACTTGTATAGGAGTATTTAGTTCATACCCAGTATAGATCCTCATCTCTACATGTATATAAGTATGTAGTTCATACCAAGTATAGATCCTCCCCTCTACATGTATAGGAGTATGTAGTTCATACCCAGTATAGATCCTACAGTCTACATGTATAGGAGTATGTAGTTCATACCCAGTATAGATCCTCCCCTCTACATGTATATAAGTATGTAGTTCATACCCAGTATAGATCCTACCTTCTACATGTATAGGAGTATGTAGTTCATACCCAGTATAGATCCTCCCCTCTACATGTTCATAAGTGTGTAGTTCAGAAACAGTATAGATCCTCCCCTCCACATGTATAGAAGTATGTAGTTCATACCCAGTAAAGATCCTCCCCTCTACATGTTTACGAGTATGTAGTTCATACCCAGTATAGATCCTCCCCTCTACATGTATAGAAGTATGTAGTTCATACCCAGTATAGATCCTACCTTCTACATGTATAGGAGTATGTAGTTCATACCCAGTATAGATCCTCCCCTCTACATGTTCATAAGTGTGTAGTTCAGAAACAGTATAGATCCTCCCCTCCACATGTATAGAAGTATGTAGTTCATACCCAGTATAGATCCTCCCCTCTACATGTTTACGAGTATGTAGTTCATACCCAGTATAGATCCTCCCCTCTACATGTATAGAAGTATGTAGTTCATACCCAGTAAAGATCCTCCCCTCTACATGTATAGGAGTAGGTAGTTCATACTCAGTATAGATCCTCCCCTCTACATGTATATAAGAATGTAGTTCATACCCAGTATAGATCCTCCCCTCTACATGTATATACGTATGTAGTTCATACCCAGTATAGATCCTCCCCTCTACATGTTTACGAGTATGTAGTTCATACCCAGTATAGATCCTCCCCTCTACTTGTATAGGAATATGTAGTTCATACCAAGTATAGATCCTCCCCTCAACATGTTAACGAGTATGTAGTTCATACCCAGTATAGATCCTCCCCTCTACATGTATAGGAGTATGCAGTTCATACCCAGTATAGATCCTCATCTCTACATGTATAGGAGTATGCAGTTCATACCCAGTATAGATCCTCATCTCTACATGTATATACGTATGTAGTTCATACCCACTATAGATCATCCCCTCTACATGTATAGGAGTATGTAGTTCATACCCTTTATATATCCTCATCTCTACATGTATATAAGTATGTAGTTCATACCCAGTATAGATCCTCCCCTATACATGTATATAAGTATGTAGTTCATACCCAGTATAGATCCTCCCCTCTACATGTATAGGAGTATGTACTTCATACCCAGTATAGATCCTCATCTCTACATGTTTATAAGTGTGTAGTTCAGACCCAGTATGGATCCTCCCCTCTGCATGTATATAAGTGTGTAGTTAATACCCAGTATAGATCCTCCCCTCTACATGTATAGGAGTATGTAGTTCATACCCAGTATAGATCCTCATCTCTACATGTATATAAGTATGTAGTTCACACCCAGTATAGATCCTCCCCTCTACATGTATAGGAGTATGTATTTCATACCCAGTATAGATCCTCCCCTCTACATGTATACGAGTATGTAGTTCATACCCAGTATAGATCCTCCCCTCTACATGTATAGGAGTAGGTAGTTCATACCCAGTATAGATCCTCCCCTCTACATGTTTACGAGTATGTAGTTCATACCCAGTATAGATCCTCCCCTCTACATGTTTACGAGTATGTAGTTCAAACCCAGTATAGATCCTCCCCTCTACATGTATATAAGCATGTAGTTCATACCCAGTATAGATCCTCCCCTCTACATGTATAGGAGTATGTATTTCATACCCAGTATAGATCCTCCTCTCTACATGTATAGGAGTATGTAGTTCATACCCAGGATAGATCCTCCCCTATACATGTATAGGAGTATGTAGTTCATACCCAGTATAGATCCTCCCCTCTACATGTATAGGAGTATGTACTTCATACCCAGTATAGATCCTCATCTCTACATGTTTATAAGTGTGTAGTTCAGACCCAGTATAGATCCTCCCCTCTACATGTATAGGAGTATGTAGTTCATACCCAGTATAGATCCTCCCCTCTACATGTTTACGAGTATGTAGTTCATACCCAGTATAGATCCTCCCCTCAACATGTATAGGAGTAGGTAGTTCATAC
Source organism: Gibbula magus (assembly GCA_936450465.1). Taxonomy (NCBI): domain Eukaryota; kingdom Metazoa; phylum Mollusca; class Gastropoda; order Trochida; family Trochidae; genus Gibbula; species Gibbula magus. Next base: position 49,434,023 of record OW388295.1, read on the forward strand.
CCAGTATAGATCCTCCCCTCTACATGTTTCCGAGTATGTAGTTCAAACCCAGTATAGATCCTCCCCTCTACATGTATATAAGCATGTAGTTCATACCCAGTATAGATCCTCCCCTCTACATGTATAGGGGTATGTAGTTCATACCCAGTATAGATCCTCCCCTCTACATGTATACTGGTATGTATTTCATACCCAGTATAGATCCTCCCCTCTACATGTTTACGAGTATGTAGTTCATACCCAGTATAGATCCTCCCCTCGACATGTTCATAAGTGTGTAGTTCAGACCCAGTATAGATCCTCATCTCTACATGTATATAAGTATGTAGTTCATACCTAGTATAGATCCATCCCTCTACATGTATATAAGTATGTAGTTCATACCCAGTATAGATCCTCCCCTCTACATGTTTACGAATATGTAGTTCATACCCAGTATAGATCCTCCCCTCTACTTGTATAGGAGTATTTAGTTCATACCCAGTATAGATCCTCATCTCTACATGTATATAAGTATGTAGTTCATACCAAGTATAGATCCTCCCCTCTACATGTATAGGAGTATGTAGTTCATACCCAGTATAGATCCTACAGTCTACATGTATAGGAGTATGTAGTTCATACCCAGTATAGATCCTCCCCTCTACATGTATATAAGTATGTAGTTCATACCCAGTATAGATCCTACCTTCTACATGTATAGGAGTATGTAGTTCATACCCAGTATAGATCCTCCCCTCTACATGTTCATAAGTGTGTAGTTCAGAAACAGTATAGATCCTCCCCTCCACATGTATAGAAGTAGGTAGTTCATACCCAGTATAGATCCTCCCCTCTACATGTATAGAAGTATGTAGTTCATACCCAGTAAAGATCCTCCCCTCTACATGTATAGGAGTAGGTAGTTCATACTCAGTATAGATCCTCCCCTCTACATGTATATAAGAATGTAGTTCATACATAGTATAGATCATCCCCTCTACATGTATAGGAGTAGGTAGTTCATACCCAGTATAGATCCTCCCCTCTACATGTATATAAGAATGTAGTTCATACCCAGTATAGATCATCCCCTCTACATGTATAGGAGCAGGTAGTTCATACCCAGTATAGATCATCCCCTCTACATGTATATAAGTATGTAGTTCATACCCAGTAAAGATCCTCCCTTCTACATGTATATAAGTATGTAGTTCATACCCAGTAAAGATCCTCCCTTCTACATTTATATAAGTGTGTAGTTCAGACCCAGTATAGATCCTCATCTCTACAAGTATAGAAGTATGTAGTTCATACCCAGTATAGATCCTCATTTCTACAAGTATAGAAGTATGTAGTTCATACCCAGTATAGATCCTCCCCTCTACATGTATATAAGCATGTAGTTCATACCAACTATAGATCCTCCCCTCTACATGTATAGGAGTATGTAGTTCAAACCCAGTATAGATCCTCCCCTCTACATGTATATAAGCATGTAGTTCATACCCGGAATAGATCCTCCCCTCTACTTGTATAGGAGTATGTAGTTCATACCCAGTATAGATCCTCATCTCTACATGTATATAAGTATGTACTTCATACCCAGTATAGATCCTCCCATCTACATGTTCATAAGTGTGTAGTTCAGACCCAGTATAGATCCTCCCCTCTACATGTATAGGAGTATAGGTAGTTCATACCCAGTATAGATCCTCCCCTCTACATGTATATAAGAATGTAGTTCATACCCAGTATAGATCCTTCCCTCTACATGTATATAAGAATGTAGTTCATATCTTGTATAGAACCTCCCCTCTACATGTATATAAGTATGTAGTTCATAATCAGTATAGATCCTCCCCTCTACATGTTTACGAGTATGTATTTCATACCCAGTATAGATCCTCCCCTCTACTTGTATAGGAGTATGTAGTTCTTACCCAGTATAGATCCTCCCCTCTACATGTATAGGAGTATGTACTTCATACCCAGTATAGATCCTACCCTCTGCATGTATATAAGTGTGTAGTTAATACCCAGTATAGATCCTCCCCTCTACATGTATAGGAGTATGTAGTTCATACCCAGTAAAGATCCTCATCTCTACATGTATATAAGTATGTAGTTCACACCCAGTATAGATCCTCCCCTCTACATGTATAGGAGTATGTAGTTCATACCCAGTATAGATCCTCATCTCTACATGTATATAAGTATGTAGTTCACACCCAGTATAGATCCTCCCCTCTACATGTATAGGAGTATGTAGTTCATACCCAGTATAGATCCTCCCTTCTACATGTATATAAGTATGTAGTTCATACCCAGTAAAGATCCTCATCTCTACATGTATATAAGTATGTAGTTCACAGCCAGTATAGATCCTCCCCTCTACATGTATAGGAGTATGTAGTTCATACCCAGTATAGATCCTCATCTCTACATGTATATAAGTATGTAGTTCACACCCAGTATAGATCCTCCCCTCTACATGTATAGGAGTATGTAGTTCATACCCAGTATAGATCCTCCCTTCTACATGTATATAAGTATGTAGTTCATACCCAGTAAAGATTCTCCCTTCTACATTTATATAAGTATGTAGTTCATACCCAGTATAGATCCTCCCCTCTACATGTATACGAGTATGTAGTTCATACCCAGTATAGATCCTCCCCTCTACATGTATATAAGCATGTAGTTCATACCCAGTATAGATCCTCCCCTCAACATGTATATAAGCATGTAGTTCATACCCAGTATAGATCCTCCCCTCTACATGTATAGGAGTATGTAGTTCATACCCAGTATAGATCCTCATCTGTACATGTATATAAATATGTAGTTCATACCCAGTATAGATCCTCCCCTCTACATGTATAGGAGTATGTAGTTCATACCCAGGATAGATCCTCATCTCTACATGTATATAAGTATGTAGTTCATACCCAGTATAGATCCTCCCCTCTACATGTTCATAAGTGTGTAGTTCACACCCAGTATAGATCCTTCCCTCTACATGTATATAAGAATGTAGTTCATATCTTGTATAGAACCTCCCCTCTACATGTATATAAGTATGTAGTTCATAATCAGTATAGATCCTCCCCTCTACATGTTTACGAGTATGTAGTTCATACCCAGTATAGATCCTCCCCTCTACTTGTATAGGAGTATGTAGTTCATACCCAGTATAGATCCCCCCCTCTACATGTATAGGAGTATGTACTTCATACCCAGTATAGATCCTACCCTCTGCATGTATATAAGTGTGTAGTTAATACCCAGTATAGATCCTCCCATCTACATGTATAGGAGTATGTAGTTCATACCCAGTATAGATCCTCATCTCTACATGTATATAAGTATGTAGTTCACACCCAGTATAGATCCTCCCCTCTACATGTATAGGAGTATGTAGTTCATACCCAGTATAGATCCTCCCTTCTACATGTATATAAGTATGTAGTTCATACCCAGTAAAGATTCTCCCTTCTACATTTATATAAGTATGTAGTTCATACCCAGTATAGATCCTCCCCTCTACATGTATACGAGTATGTAGTTCATACCCAGTATAGATCCTCCCCTCTACATGTATATAAGCATGTAGTTCATACCCAGTATAGATCCTCCCCTCTACATGTATATAAGCATGTAGTTCATACCCAGTATAGATCCTCCCCTCTACATGTATAGGAGTATGTAGTTCATACCCAGTATAGATCCTCATCTGTACATGTATATAAATATGTAGTTCATACCCAGTATAGATCCTCCCCTCTACATGTATAGGAGTATGTAGTTCATACCCAGTATAGATCCTCCCCTCTACTTGTATAGGAGTATTTAGTTCATACCCAGTATAGATCCTCATCTCTACATGTATATAAGTATGTAGTTCAGACCCAGTATAGATCCTACCGTCTACATGTATAGGAGTATGTAGTTCATACCCAGTATAGATCCTCCCCTCTACATGTATATAAGTATGTAGTTCATACCCAGTATAGATCCTACCTTCTACATGTATAGGAGTATGTAGTTCAGACCCTGTATAGATCCTCCCCTCTGCATGTATATAAGTGTGTAGTTAATACCCAGTATAGATCCTCCCCTCTACATGTATAGGAGTATGTATTTCATACCCAGTATAGATCCTCCTCTCTACATGTATAGGAGTTTGTAGTTCATACCCAGTATAGATCCTCCCCTCTACATGTTCCTAAGTGTGTAGTTCAGACCCAGTATAGATCCTCCCCTCCATATGTATAGAAGTAGGTAGTTCATACCCAGTATAGATCCTCCCCTCTACATGTATAGAAGTATATAGTTCAGACCCAGTATAGATCCTACCGTCTACATGTATAGGAGTATGTAGTTCATACCCAGTATAGATCCTCCCCTCTACATGTATATAAGTATGTAGTTCATACCCAGTATAGATCCTACCTTCTACATGTATAGGAGTATGTAGTTCAGACCCTGTATAGATCCTCCCCTCTGCATGTATATAAGTGTGTAGTTAATACCCAGTATAGATCCTCCCCTCTACATGTATAGGAGTATGTATTTCATACCCAGTATAGATCCTCCTCTCTACATGTATAGGAGTTTGTAGTTCATACCCAGTATAGATCCTCCCCTCTACATGTTCCTAAGTGTGTAGTTCAGACCCAGTATAGATCCTCCCCTCCACATGTATAGAAGTAGGTAGTTCATACCCAGTATAGATCCTCCCCTCTACATGTATAGAAGTATGTAGTTCATACCCAGTAAAGATCCTCCCCTCTACATGTATAGGAGTAGGTAGTTCATACCCAGTATAGATTCTCCCCTCTACATGTATAGGAGTAGGTAGTTCACACCCAGTATAGATCCTCCCCTCTACATGTATATAAGAATGTAGTTCATACCAAGTATAGATCATCCCCTCTACATGTATAGGAGTAGGTAGTTCATACCCAGTATAGATCATCCCCTCTACATGTATATAAGTATGTAGTTCATACCCAGTAAAGATCCTCCCTTCTACATGTATATAAGTATGTAGTTCATACCCAGTAAAGATCCTCCCTTCTAAATTTATATAAGTGTGTAGTTCAGACCCAGTATAGATCCTCATCTCTACAAGTATAAAAGTATGTAGTTCAAACCCAGTATAGATCCTCCCCTCTACATGTATATAAGCATGTAGTTCATACCCACTATAGATCCTCCCCTCTACATGTATAGGAGTATGTAGTTCAAACCCAGTATAGATCCTCATCTCTACATGTATATAAGTATGTAGTTCATACCCAGTATAGATCCTTCCCTCTACATGTATATAAGAATGTAGTTCATATCTTGTATAGAACCTCCCCTCTACATGTATATAAGTATGTAGTTCATAATCAGTATAGATCCTCCCCTCTACATGTTTACGAGTATGTAGTTCATACCCAGTATAGATCCTCCCCTCTACTTGTATAGGAGTATGTAGTTCATACCCAGTATAGATCCTCCCCTCTACATGTATAGGAGTATGTACTTCATACCCAGTATGGATCCTACCCTCTGCATGTATATAAGTGTGTAGTTAATACCCAGTATAGATCATCCCCTCTACATGTATAGGAGTATGTAGTTCAAACCCAGTATAGATCCTCCCCTCTACATGTATATAAGCATGTAGTTCATACCCAGTATAGATCCTCCCCTCTACTTGTATAGGAGTATGTAGTTCATACCCAGTATAGATCCTCATCTCTACATGTATATAAGTATGTAGTTCACACCCAGTATAGATCCTCCCCTCTACATGTATAGGAGTATGTAGTTCATACCCAGTATAGATCCTCCCTTCTACATGTATATAAGTATGTAGTTCATACCCAGTAAAGATCCTCCCTTCTACATTTATATAAGTATATAGTTCATACCCAGTATAGATCCTCCCCTCTACATGTATAGGAGTATGTAGTTCAAACCCAGTATAGATCCTCATCTCTACATGTATATAAGTATGTAGTTCATACCCAGTATAGATCCTTCCCTCTACATGTATATAAGAATGTAGTTCATATCTTGTATAGAACCTCCCCTCTACATGTATATAAGTATGTAGTTCATAATCAGTATAGATCCTCCCCTCTACATGTTTACGAGTATGTAGTTCATACCCAGTATAGATCCTCCCCTCTACTTGTATAGGAGTATGTAGTTCATACCCAGTATAGATCCTCCCCTCTACATGTATAGGATTATGTACTTCATACCCAGTATAGATCCTACCCTCTGCATGTATATAAGTGTGTAGTTAATACCCAGTATAGATCATCCCCTCTACATGTATAGGAGTATGTAGTTCAAACCCAGTATAGATCCTCCCCTCTACATGTATATAAGCATGTAGTTCATACCCAGTATAGATCCTCCCCTCTACTTGTATAGGAGTATGTAGTTCATACCCAGTATAGATCCTCATCTCTACATGTATATAAGTATGTAGTTCACACCCAGTATAGATCCTCCCCTCTACATGTATAGGAGTATGTAGTTCATACCCAGTATAGATCCTCCCTTCTACATGTATATAAGTATGTAGTTCATACCCAGTAAAGATCCTCCCTTCTATATTTATATAAGTATATAGTTCATACCCAGTATAGATCCTCCCCTCTACATGTATAGGAGTATGTAGTTCATACCCAGTATAGATCCTCATCTCTACATGTATACAAGTATGTAGTTCAAACCCAGTATAGATCCTCCCCTCTACACGTATAGGAGTATGTAGTTCATACCCAGTATAGATCCTCATCTCTACATGTATATAAGTATGTAGTTCATACCCAGTATAGATCCTCCCTTCTACATGTATAGGAGTATGTATTTCATACCCAGTATAGATCCTCCTCTCTACATGTTCATAAGTATGTAGTTCAGACCCAGTATAGATCCTCCCCTCAAAATGTATAGAAGTAGGTAGTTCATACCCAGTTAAGATCCTCCCTTCTACATTTATATAAGTATGTAGTTCATACCCAGTATAGATCCTCCCCTCTACAAGTATAGGAGTATGTAGTTCAAACCCAGTATAGATCCTCCCCTCTACATGTATATAACCATGTAGTTCATACCCAGTATAGATCCTCCCCTCTACATGTATAGGAGTATGTAGTTCATACCCAGTATAGATCCTCATCTCTACATGTATATAAGTATGTAGTTCATACCCAGTATAGATCCTCCACTCTACATGTTCATAAGTGTGTAGTTCACACCCAGTATAGATCCTCCCCTCAACATGTATAGAAGTAGGTAGTTCATACCCAGTATAGATCCTCCCCTCTACATGTATATAAGAATGTAGTTCATACCCAGAATAGATCCTCCCCTCTATATATATATATAAGATTGTAGTTCATACCTAGTATAGATCCATCCCTCTACATGTATATAAGTATGTAGTTCATACCCAGTATAGATCTTCCCCTCTACATGTTTACGAATATGTAGTTCATACCCAGTATAGATCCTCCCCTCTACTTGTATAGGAGTATTTAGTTCATACCCAGTATATATCCTCATCTCTACATGTATATAAGTATGTAGTTCATACCAAGTATAGATCCTCCCCTCTACATGTATAGGAGTATGTAGTTCATACCCAGTATAGATCCTACCGTCTACATGTATAGGAGTATGTAGTTCATACCCAGTAAAGATCCTCCCTTCTATATTTATATAAGTATATAGTTCATACCCAGTATAGATCCTCCCCTCTACATGTATAGGAGTATGTAGTTCATACCCAGTATAGATCCTCATCTCTACATGTATACAAGTATGTAGTTCAAACCCAGTATAGATCCTCCCCTCTACACGTATAGGAGTATGTAGTTCATACCCAGTATAGATCCTCATCTCTACATGTATATAAGTATGTAGTTCATACCCAGTATAGATCCTCCCTTCTACATGTATAGGAGTATGTATTTCATACCCAGTATAGATCCTCCTCTCTACATGTTCATAAGTATGTAGTTCAGACCCAGTATAGATCCTCCCCTCAAAATGTATAGAAGTAGGTAGTTCATACCCAGTTAAGATCCTCCCTTCTACATTTATATAAGTATGTAGTTCATACCCAGTATAGATCCTCCCCTCTACAAGTATAGGAGTATGTAGTTCAAACCCAGTATAGATCCTCCCCTCTACATGTATATAACCATGTAGTTCATACCCAGTATAGATCCTCCCCTCTACATGTATAGGAGTATGTAGTTCATACCCAGTATAGATCCTCATCTCTACATGTATATAAGTATGTAGTTCATACCCAGTATAGATCCTCCACTCTACATGTTCATAAGTGTGTAGTTCACACCCAGTATAGATCCTCCCCTCAACATGTATAGAAGTAGGTAGTTCATACCCAGTATAGATCCTCCCCTCTACATGTATATAAGAATGTAGTTCATACCCAGAATAGATCCTCCCCTCTATATATATATATAAGATTGTAGTTCATACCTAGTATAGATCCATCCCTCTACATGTATATAAGTATGTAGTTCATACCCAGTATAGATCTTCCCCTCTACATGTTTACGAATATGTAGTTCATACCCAGTATAGATCCTCCCCTCTACTTGTATAGGAGTATTTAGTTCATACCCAGTATATATCCTCATCTCTACATGTATATAAGTATGTAGTTCATACCAAGTATAGATCCTCCCCTCTACATGTATAGGAGTATGTAGTTCATACCCAGTATAGATCCTACCGTCTACATGTATAGGAGTATGTAGTTCATACCCAGTATAGATCCTCCCCTCTACATGTATATAAGTATGTAGTTCATACCCAGTATAGATCCTACCTTCTACATGTATAGGAGTATGTAGTTCAGACCCTGTATAGATCCTCCCCTCTGCATGTATATAAGTTTGTAGTTAATACCCAGTATAGATCCTCCCCTCTACATGTATAGTAGTATGTATTTCATACCCAGTATAGATCCTCCTCTCTACATGTATAGGAGTATGTAGTTCATACCCAGTATAGATCCTCCCCTCTACATGTTCATAAGTGTGTAGTTCAGACCCAGTATAGATCCTCCCCTCCACATGTATAGAAGTAGGTAGTTCATACCCAGTATAGATCCTCCCGTCTACATGTATAGAAGTAAGTAGTTCATACCCAGTAAAGATCCTCCCCTCTACATGTATAGGAGTAGGTAGTTCATACCCAGTATAGATCCTCCCCTCTACATGTATAGGAGTAGGTAGTTTACACCCAGTATAGATCCTCCCCTCTACATGTATATAAGAATGTAGTTCATACCCAGTATAGATCATCCCCTCTACATGTATAGGAGTAGGTAGTTCATACCCAGTATAGATCCTCCCCTCTACATGTATATAAGTAGGTAGTTCATACCAAGTAAAGATCCTCCCTTCTACATGTATATAAGTATGTAGTTCATACCCAGTAAAGATCCTCCCTTCTACATTTATATAAGTGTGTAGTTCAGACCCAGTATAGATCCTCATCTTTACAAGTATGGAAGTATGTAGTTCATACCCAGTATAGATCCTCATCTCTACAAGTATAGAAGTATGTAGTTCAAACCCAGTATAGATCCTCCCCTCTACATGTATATAAGCATGTAGTTCATGTACAGTATAGATCCTCCCCTTTACATGTATAGGAGTATGTAGTTCATACCCAGTATAGATCCTCATCTCTACATGTATATAAGTATGTAGTTCATACCCAGTATAGATCCTCAACTCTACATGTTTATAAGTGTGTAGTTCACACCCAGTATAGATCCTCCCAACAACATGTATAGAAGTAGGTAGTTCATACCCAGTATAGATCCTCCCCTCTACATGTATATAAGAATGTAGTTCATACCCAGAATAGATCCTCCCCTCTATATATATATATAAGAATGTAGTTCATACCTAGTATAGATCCATCCCTCTACATGTATATAAGTATGTAGTTCATACCCAGTATAGATCCTCCCCTCTACATGTTTACGAATATGTAGTTCATACCCAGTATAGATCCTCCCCTCTACTTGTATAGGAGTATTTAGTTCATACCCAGTATATATCCTCATCTCTACATGTATATACGTATGTAGTTCATACCAAGTATAGATCCTCCCCTCTACATGTATAGGAGTATGTAGTTCATACCCAGTATAGATCCTACCGTCTACATGTATAGGAGTATGTAGTTCATACCCAGTATAGATCCTCCCCTCTACATGTATATAAGTATGTAGTTCATACCCAGTATAGATCCTACCTTCTACATGTATAGGAGTATGTAGTTCAGACCCTGTATAGATCCTCCCCTCTGCATGTATATAAGTTTGTAGTTAATACCCAGTATAGATCCTCCCCTCTACATGTATAGGAGTATGTATTTCATACCCAGTATAGATCCTCCTCTCTACATGTATAGGAGTATGTAGTTCATACCCAGTATAGATCCTCCCCTCTACATGTTCATAAGTGTGTAGTTCAGACCCAGTATAGATCCTCCCCTCCACATGTATAGAAGTAGGTAGTTCATACCCAGTATAGATCCTCCCCTCTACATGTATAGAAGTAAGTAGTTCATACCCAGTAAAGATCCTCCCCTCTACATGTATAGGAGTAGGTAGTTCATACCCAGTATAGATCCTCCCCTCTACATGTATAGGAGTAGGTAGTTCACACCCAGTATAGATCCTCCCCTCTTCATGTATATAAGAATGTAGTTCATACCCAGTATAGATCATCCCCTCTACATGTATAGGAGTAGGTAGTTCATACCCAGTGTAGATCCTCCCCTCTACATGTATATAAGTATGTAGTTTATACCAAGTAAAGATCCTCCCTTCTACATGTATATAAGTATGTAGTTCATACCCAGTAAAGATCCTCCCTTCTACATTTATATAAGTGTGTAGTTCAAACCCAGTATAGATCCTCCCCTCTACATGTATATAAGCATGTAGTTCATACCCACTATAGATCCTCCCCTCTACACGTATAGGAGTATGTAGTTCAAACCCAGTATAGATCCTCCCCTCTACATGTATATAAGCATGTAGTTCATACCCAGTATAGATCCTCCCCTCTACATGTATAGGAGTATGTAGTTCATACCCAGTATAGATCCTCATCTCTACATGTATATAAGTATGTAGTTCATACCCAGTATAGATCCTCCACTCTACATGTTCATAAGTGTGTAGTTCACACCCAGTATAGATCCTCCCCTCAACATGTATAGAAGTAGGTAGTTCAAACCCAGTATAGATCCTCCCCTCTACATGTATATAAGAATGTAGTTCATACCCAGAATAGATCCTCCCCTCTATATATATATATAAGAATGTAGTTCATACCTAGTATAGATCCATCCCTCTACATGTATATAAGTATGTAGTTCATACCCAGTATAGATCCTCCCCTCTACATGTTTACGAATATGTAAATTTAGTTCATACCCAGTATAGATCCTCCCCTCTACTTGTATAGGAGTATTTAGTTCATACCCAGTATATATCCTCATCTCTACATGTATATAAGTATGTAGTTCATACCAAGTATAGATCCTCCCCTCTACATGTATAGGAGTATGTAGTTCATACCCAGTATAGATCCTACCGTCTACATGTATAGGAGTATGTAGTTCATACCCAGTATAGATCCTCCCCTCTACATGTATATAAGTATGTAATTCATACCCAGTATAGATCCTACCTTCTACATGTATAGGAGTATGTAGTTCAGACCCTGTATAAATCCTCCCCTCTGCATGTATATAAGTTTGTAGTTAATACCCAGTATAGATCCTCCCCTCTACATGTATAGGAGTATGTATTTCATACCCAGTATAGATCCTCCTCTCTACATGTATAGGAGTATGTAGTTCATACCCAGTATAGATCCTCCCCTCTAATTGTTCATAAGTGTGTAGTTCAGACCCAGTATAGATCCTCCCCTCCACATGTATAGAAGTAGGTAGTTCATACCCAGTATAGATCCTCCCCTCTACATGTATAGAAGTAAGTAGTTCATACCCAGTAAAGATCCTCCCCTCTACATGTATAGGAGTAGGTAGTTCATACCCAGTATAGATCCTCCCCTCTACATGTATAGGAGTAGGTAGTTCACTCCCAGTATAGATCCTCCCCTCTACATGTATATAAGAATGTAGTTCATACCCAGTATATATCATCCCCTCTACATGTATAGGAGTAGGTAGTTCATACCCAGTATAGATCCTCCCCTCTACATGTATATAAGTATGTAGTTCATACCAAGTAAAGATCCTCCCTTCTACATGTATATAAGTATGTAGTTCATACCCAGTAAAGATCCTCCCTTCTACATTTATATAAGTGTGTAGTTCAGACCCAGTATAGATCCTCATCTTTACAAGTATAGAAGTATGTAGTTCATACCCAGTATAGATCCTCCCCTCTACATGTATATAAGCATGTAGTTCATACCCACTATAGATCCTCCCCTCTACACGTATAGGAGTATGTAGTTCAAACCCAGTATAGATCCTCCCCTCTACATGTATATAAGCATGTAGTTCATACCCAGTATAGATCCTCCCCTCTACATGTATAGGAGTATGTAGTTCATACCCAGTATAGATCCTCATCTCTACATGTATATAAGTATGTAGTTCATACCCAGTATAGATCCTCCACTCTACATGTTCATAAGTGTGTAGTTCACACCCAGTATAGATCCTCCCCTCAACATGTATAGAAGTAGGTAGTTCATACCCAGTATAGATCCTCCCCTCTACATGTATATAAGAATGTAGTTCATACCCAGAATAGATCCTCCCCTCTATATATATATATATAAGAATGTAGTTCATACCTAGTATAGATCCATCCCTCTACATGTATATAAGTATGTAGTTCATACCCAGTATAGATCCTCCCCTCTACATGTTTACGAATATGTAGTTCATACCCAGTATAGATCCTCCCCTCTACTTGTATAGGAGTATTTAGTTCATACCCAGTATATATCCTCATCTCTACATGTATATAAGTATGTAGTTCATACCAAGTATAGATCCTCCCCTCTACATGTATAGGAGTATGTAGTTCATACCCAGTAAAGATCCTCCCCTCTACATGTATAGGAGTAGGTAGTTCATACCCAGTATAGATCCTCCCCTCTACATGTATAGGAGTAGGTAGTTCACTCCCAGTATAGATCCTCCCCTCTACATGTATATAAGAATGTAGTTCATACCCAGTATATATCATCCCCTCTACATGTATAGGAGTAGGTAGTTCATACCCAGTATAGATCCTCCCCTCTACATGTATATAAGTATGTAGTTCATACCAAGTAAAGATCCTCCCTTCTACATGTATATAAGTATGTAGTTCATACCCAGTAAAGATCCTCCCTTCTACATTTATATAAGTGTGTAGTTCAGACCCAGTATAGATCCTCATCTTTACAAGTATAGAAGTATGTAGTTCATACCCAGTATAGATCCTCCCCTCTACATGTATATAAGCATGTAGTTCATACCCACTATAGATCCTCCCCTCTACACGTATAGGAGTATGTAGTTCAAACCCAGTATAGATCCTCCCCTCTACATGTATATAAGCATGTAGTTCATACCCAGTATAGATCCTCCCCTCTACATGTATAGGAGTATGTAGTTCATACCCAGTATAGATCCTCATCTCTACATGTATATAAGTATGTAGTTCATACCCAGTATAGATCCTCCACTCTACATGTTCATAAGTGTGTAGTTCACACCCAGTATAGATCCTCCCCTCAACATGTATAGAAGTAGGTAGTTCATACCCAGTATAGATCCTCCCCTCTACATGTATATAAGAATGTAGTTCATACCCAGAATAGATCCTCCCCTCTATATATATATATAAGAATGTAGTTCATACCTAGTATAGATCCATCCCTCTACATGTATATAAGTATGTAGTTCATACCCAGTATAGATCCTCCCCTCTACATGTTTACGAATATGTAGTTCATACCCAGTATAGATCCTCCCCTCTACTTGTATAGGAGTATTTAGTTCATACCCAGTATATATCCTCATCTCTACATGTATATAAGTATGTAGTTCATACCAAGTATAGATCCTCCCCTCTACATGTATAGGAGTATGTAGTTCATACCCAGTATAGATCCTACCGTCTACATGTATAGGAGTATGTAGTTGATACCCAGTATAGATCCTCCCCTCTACATGTATATAAGTATGTAGTTCATACCCAGTATAGATCCTACCTTCTACATGTATAGGAGTATGTAGTTCAGACCCTGTATAAATCCTCCCCTCTGCATGTATATAAGTTTGTAGTTAATACCCAGTATAGATCCTCCCCTCTACATGTATAGGAGTATGTATTTCATACCCAGTATAGATCCTCCCCTCTTCATGTATAGGAGTATGTAGTTCATACCCAGTATAGATCCTCCCCTCTACATGTTCATAAGTGTGTAGTTCAGACCCAGTATAGATCATCCCCTCCACATGTATAGAAGTAGGTAGTTCATACCCAGTATAGATCCTCCCCTCTACATGTATAGAAGTAAGTAGTTCATACCCAGTAAAGATCCTCCCCTCTACATGTATAGGAGTAGGTAGTTCATACCCAGTATAGATCCTCCCCTCTACATGTATAGGAGTAGGTAGTTCACACCCAGTATAGATCCTCCCCTCTACATGTATATAAGAATGTAGTTCATACCCAGTATAGATCATCCCCTCTACATGTATAGGAGTAGGTAGTTCATACCCAGTATAGATCCTCCCCTCTACATGTATATAAGTATGTAGTTCATACCAAGTAAAGATCCTCCCTTCTACATGTATATAAGTATGTAGTTCATACCCAGTAAAGATCCTCCCTTCTACATTTATATAAGTGTGTAGTTCAGACCCAGTATAGATCCTCATCTTTACAAGTATAGAAGTATGTAGTTCATACCCAGTATAGATCCTCATCTCTACAAGTATAGAAGTATGTAGTTCAAACCCAGTATAGATCCTCCCCTCTACATGTATATAAGCATGTAGTTCATACCCACTATAGATCCTCCCCTCTACACGTATAGGAGTATGTAGTTCAAACCCAGTATAGATCCTCCCCTCTACATGTATATAAGCATGTAGTTCATACCCAGTATAGATCCTCCCCTCTACATGTATAGGAGTATGTAGTTCATAACCAGTATAGATCCTCATCTCTACATGTATATAAGTATGTAGTTCATACCCAGTATAGATCCTCCACTCTACATGTTCATAAGTGTGTAGTTCACACCCAGTATAGATCCTCCCCTCAACATGTATAGAAGTAGGTAGTTCATACCCAGTATAAATCCTCCCCTCTACATGTATATAAGAATGTAGTTCATACCCAGAATAGATCCTCCCCTCTATATATATATATAAGAATGTAGTTCATACCTAGTATAGATCCATCCCTCTACATGTATATAAGTATGTAGTTCATACCCAGTATAGATCCTCCCCTCTACATGTTTACGAATATGTAGTTCATACCCAGTATAGATCCTCCCCTCTACTTGTATAGGAGTATTTAGTTCATACCCAGTATATATCCTCATCTCTACATGTATATAAGTATGTAGTTCATACCAAGTATAGATCCTCCCCTCTACATGTATAGGAGTATGTAGTTCATACCCAGTATAGTTCCTACCGTCTACATGTATAGGAGTATGTAGTTGATACCCAGTATAGATCCTCCCCTCCACATGTATAGAAGTAGGTAGTTCATACCCAGTATAGATCCTCCCCTCTACATGTATAGAAGTTAGTAGTTCATACCCAGTAAAGATCCTCCCCTCTACATGTATAGGAGTAGGTAGTTCATACCCAGTATAGATCCTCCCCTCTACATGTTTAGGAGTAGGTAGTTCACACCCAGTATAGATCCTCCCCTCTACATGTATATAAGAATGTAGTTCATACCCAGTATAGATCATCCCCTCTACATGTATAGGAGTAGGTAGTTCATACCCAGTATAGATCCTCCCCTCTACATGTATATAAGTATGTAGTTCATACCAAGTAAAGATCCTCCCTTCTACATGTATATAAGTATGTAGTTCATACCCAGTAAAGATCCTCCCTTCTACATTTATATAAGTGTGTAGTTCAGACCCAGTATAGATCCTCATCTTTACAAGTATAGAAGTATGTAGTTCATACCCAGTATAGATCCTCATCTCTACAAGTAAAGAAGTATGTAGTTCAAACCCAGTATAGATCCTCCCCTCTACATGTATATAAGCATGTAGTTCATACCCACTATAGATCCTCCCCTCTACACGTATAGGAGTATGTAGTTCAAACCCAGTATAGATCCTCCCCTCTACATGTATATAAGCATGTAGTTCATACCCAGTATAGATCCTCCCCTCTACATGTATAGGAGTATGTAGTTCATACCCAGTATAGATCCTCATCTCTACATGTATATAAGTATGTAGTTCATACCCAGTATAGATCCTCCACTCTACATGTTCATAAGTGTGTAGTTCACACCCAGTATAGATCCTCCCCTCAACATGTATAGAAGTAGGTAGTTCATACCCAGTATAGATCCTCCCCTCTACATGTATATAAGAATGTAGTTCATACCCAGAATAGATCCTCCCCTCTATATATATATATAAGAATGTAGTTCATACCTAGTATAGATCCATCCCTCTACATGTATATAAGTATGTAGTTCATACCCAGTATAGATCCTCCCCTCTACATTTTTACGAATATGTAGTTCATACCCAGTATAGATCCTCCCCTCTACTTGTATAGGAGTATTTAGTTCATACCCAGTATATATCCTCATCTCTACATGTATATAAGTATGTAGTTCATACCAAGTATAGATCCTCCCCTCTACATGTATAGGAGTATGTAGTTCATACCCAGTATAGATCCTACCGTCTACATGTATAGGAGTATGTAGTTGATACCCAGTATAGATCCTCCCCTCTACATGTATATAAGTATGTAGTTCATACCCAGTATAGATCCTCCCCTCTACATGTATAGGAGTATGTAGTTCAGACCCTGTATAAATCCTCCCCTCTGCATGTATATAAGTTTGTAGTTAATACCCAGTATAGATCCTCCCCTCTACATGTATAGGAGTATGTATTTCATACCCAGTATAGATCCTCCCCTCTTCATGTATAGGAGTATGTAGTTCATACCCAGTATAGATCCTCCCCTCTACATGTTCATAAGTGTGTAGTTCATACCAAGTATAGATCCTCCCCTCTACATGTATAGGAGTATGTAGTTCATACCCAGTATAGTTCCTACCGTCTACATGTATAGGAGTATGTAGTTGATACCCAGTATAGATCCTCCCCTCCACATGTATAGAAGTAGGTAGTTCATACCCAGTATAGATCCTCCCCTCTACATGTATAGAAGTAAGTAGTTCATACCCAGTAAAGATCCTCCCCTCTACATGTATAGGAGTAGGTAGTTCATACCCAGTATAGATCCTCCCCTCTACATGTTTAGGAGTAGGTAGTTCACACCCAGTATAGATCCTCCCCTCTACATGTATATAAGAATGTAGTTCATACCCAGTATAGATCATCCCCTCTACATGTATAGGAGTAGGTAGTTCATACCCAGTATAGATCCTCCCCTCTACATGTATATAAGTATGTAGTTCATACCAAGTAAAGATCCTCCCTTCTACATGTATATAAGTATGTAGTTCATACCCAGTAAAGATCCTCCCTTCTACATTTATATAAGTGTGTAGTTCAGACCCAGTATAGATCCTCATCTTTACAAGTATAGAAGTATGTAGTTCATACCCAGTATAGATCCTCATCTCTACAAGTAAAGAAGTATGTAGTTCAAACCCAGTATAGATCCTCCCCTCTACATGTATATAAGCATGTAGTTCATACCCACTATAGATCCTCCCCTCTACACGTATAGGAGTATGTAGTTCAAACCCAGTATAGATCCTCCCCTCTACATGTATATAAGCATGTAGTTCATACCCAGTATAGATCCTCCCCTCTACATGTATAGGAGTATGTAGTTCATACCCAGTATAGATCCTCATCCCTACATGTATATAAGTATGTAGTTCATACCCAGTATAGATCCTCCACTCTACATGTTCATAAGTGTGTAGTTCACACCCAGTATAGATCCTCCCCTCAACATGTATAGAAGTAGGTAGTTCATACCCAGTATAGATCCTCCCTTCTACATGTATATAAGAATGTAGTTCATACCTAGTATAGATCCATCCCTCTACATGTATATAAGTATGTAGTTCATACCCAGTATAGATCCTCCCCTCTACATGTTTACGAATATGTAGTTCATACCCAGTATAGATCCTCCCCTCTACTTGTATAGGAGTATTTAGTTCATACCCAGTATATATCCTCATCTCTACATGTATATAAGTATGTAGTTCATACCAAGTATAGATCCTCCCCTCTACATGTATAGGAGTATGTAGTTCATACCCAGTATAGATCCTACCTTCTACATGTATAGGAGTATGTAGTTCAGACCCTGTATAGATCCTCCCCTCTGCATGTATATAAGTGTGTAGTTAATACCCAGTATAGATCCTCCCCTCTACATGTATAGGAGTATGTATTTCATACCCTGTATAGATCCTCCTCTCTACATGTATAGGAGTATGTAGTTCATACCCAGTATAGATCCTCCCCTCTACATGTTCATAAGTGTGTAGTTCAGACCCAGTATAGATCCTCCCCTCCACATGTATAGAAGTAGGTAGTTCATACCCAGTATAGATCCTCCCCTCTACATGTATAGAAGTAAGTAGTTCATACCCAGTAAAGATCCTCCCCTCTACATGTATAGGAGTAGGTAGTTCATACCCAGTATAGATCCTCCCCTCTACATGTATAGGAGTAGGTAGTTCACACCCAGTATAGATCCTCCCCTCTACATGTATATAAGAATGTAGTTCATACCCAGTATAGATCATCCCCTCTACATGTATAGGAGTAGGTAGTTCATACCCAGTATAGATCCTCCCCTCTACATGTATATAAGTATGTAGTTCATACCCAGTAGAGATCCTCCCTTCTACATTTATATAAGTGTGTAGTTCAGACCCAGTATAGATCCTCATCTTTACAAGTATAGAAGTATGTAGTTCATACCCAGTATAGATCCTCATCTCTACAAGTATAGAAGTATGTAGTTCAAACCCAGTATAGATCCTCCCCTCTACATGTATATAAGCATTTAGTTCATACCCACTATAGATCCTCCCCTCTACACGTATAGGAGTATGTAGTTCAAACCCAGTATAGATCCTCCCCTCTACATGTATATAAGCATGTAGTTCATACCCAGTATAGATCCTCCCCTCTACATGTATAGGAGTATGTAGTTCATACCCAGTATAGATCCTCCCATCTACACGTTCATAAAAGTGTGTAGTTCAGACCCAGTATAGATCCTCCCCTCTACATGTATAGGAGTATGTAGTTCATACCCAGTATAGATCCTCCCCTCTACATGTATAGGAGTATGTAGTTCATACCCAGTATAGATCCTCCCCTCTACATGTATAGGAGTATGTAGTTCATACCCAGTATAGATCCTCCCCTCTACATGTATAGGAGTATGTAGTTCATACCCAGTATAGATCCTCCCATCTACACGTTCATAAAAGTGTGTAGTTCAGACCCAGTATAGATCCTCCCCTCTACATGTATAGGAGTATGTAGTTCATACCCAGTATAGATCCTCCCCTCTACATGTATATAAGAATGTAGTTCATACCCAGTATAGATCCTTCCCTCTACATGTATATAAGAATGTAGTTCATACCTTGTATAGATCCTCCCCTCTACATGTATATAAGTATGTAGTTCATAATCAGTATAGATCCTCCCCTCTACATGTTTACGAGTATGTAGTTCATACCCAGTATAGATCCTCCCCTCTACTTGTATAGGAGTGTGTAGTTCATACCCAGTATAGATCCTCCCCTCAACATGTTAACGAGTATGTAGTTCAGACCCAGTATAGATCCTCCCCTCTGCATGTATATAAGTGTGTAGTTAATACCTAGTATAGATCCTCCCCTCTACATGTATAGGAGTGTGTAGTTCATACCCAGTATAGATCCTCATCTCTACATGTATATAAGTATGTAGTTCATACCCACTATAGATCATCCCCTCTACATGTATAGGAGTATGTAGTTCATACCCTTTATAGATCCTCATCTCTACATGTATATAAGTATGTACTTCATACCCAGTATAGATCCTCCCCTATACATGTATGTAAGTATGTAGTTCATACCCAGTATAGATCCTCCCCTCTACATGTATAGGAGTATGTACTTCATACCCAGTATAGATCCTCCCCTCTGCATGTATATAAGTGTGTAGTTAATACCCAGTATAGATCCTCCCCTCTACATGTATAGGAGTATGTACTTCATACCCAGTATAGATCCTCATCTCTACATGTATATAAGTATGTAGTTCACACCCAGTATAGATCCTCCCCTCTACATGTATAGGAGTATGTAGTTCATACCCAGTAAAGATCCTCCCTTCTACATTTATATAAGTATGTAGTTCATACCCAGTATAGATCCTCCCCTCTACATGTATAGGAGTATGTAGTTCATACCCAGTATAGATCCTCATCTCTACATGTATATAAGTATGTAGTTCAAACCCAGTATAGATCCTCCCCTCTACACGTATAGGAGTATGTAGTTCATACCCAGTATAGATCCTCATCTCTACATGTATATAAGTATGTAGTTCATACCCAGTATAGATCCTCCCCTCTACATGTATAGGAGTATGTATTTCATACCCAGTACAGATCCTCCTCTCTACATGTTCATAAGTATGTAGTTCAGACCCAGTATAGATCCTCCCCTCTACATGTATAGAAGTAGGTAGTTCATACCCAGTATAGATCCTCCCCTCTACATGTATATAAGTATGTAGTTCATACCCAGTAAAGATCCTCCCCTCTACATGTATAGGAGTAGGTAGTTCATACCCAGTATAGATCCTCCCCTCTATATGTATAGGAGTAGGTAGTTCATACCCAGTATATATCCTCCCCTCTACATGTATATAAGAATGTAGTTCATACCCAGTAAAGATCCTCCCCTCTACATGAATAGGAGTAGGTAGTTCATACCCAGTATAGATCCTCCCCTCTATATGTATAGGAGTAGGTAGTTCATACCCAGTATAGATCCTCCCCTATACATGTATATAAGAATCTAGTTCATACCCAGTATAGATCATCCCCTCTACATGTATAGGAGTAGGTAGTTCATACCCAGTATAGATCCTCATCTCTACATGTATATAAGTATGTAGTTCAAACCCAGTATAGATCCTCCCCTCTACACGTATAGGAGTATGTAGTTCATACCCAGTATAGATCCTCATCTCTACATGTATATAAGTATGTAGTTCATACCCAGTATAGATCCTCCCCTCTACATGTATAGGAGTATGTATTTCATACCCAGTATAGATCCTCCTCTCTACATGTTCATAAGTATGTAGTTCAGACCCAGTATAGATCCTCCCCTCTACATGTATAGAAGTAGGTAGTTCATACCCAGTATAGATCCTCCCCTCTACATGTATATAAGTATGTAGTTCATACCCAGTAAAGATCCTCCCCTCTACATGTATAGGAGTAGGTAGTTCATACCCAGTATAGATCCTCCCCTCTATATGTATAGGAGTAGGTAGTTCATACCCAGTATATATCCTCCCCTCTACATGTATATAAGAATGTAGTTCATACCCAGTAAAGATCCTCCCCTCTACATTAATAGGAGTAGGTAGTTCATACCCAGTATAGATCCTCCCCTCTATATGTATAGGAGTAGGTAGTTCATACCCAGTATAGATCCTCCCCTCTACATGTATATAAGAATGTAGTTCATACCCAGTATAGATCATCCCCTCTACATGTATAGGAGTAGGTAGTTCATACCCAGTATAGATCCTCCCCTCTACATGTATATAAATATGTAGTTCATACCCAGTAAAGATCCTCCCTTCTACATTTATATAAGTGTGTAGTTCATACCCAGTATAGATCCTCCCCTCTACATGTATATAAGTATGTAGTTCATACCCAGTATAGATACTCCCCTCTACATTTATACTAGCATGTAGTTAATTCCCAGTTTAGATCCTCCCCTCTACATGTATATAAGCATGTAGTTCATACCCAGTATAGATCCTCATCTCTACATGTATATAAGTATGTAGTTCAAACCCAGCATAGATCCTCCCCTCTACATGTTTACGAGTATGTAGTTCATACCCAATATAGATCCTCCCCTCTACATGTATACGAGTATGTAGTTCATACCCAGTATATATCCTCCCCTCTACATGTATATAAGCATGTAGTTCAAACCCAGTATAGATCCTCCCCTCTAGATGTATATAAGCATGTAGTTCATACCCAGTATAGATCCTACCCTCTACATGTATATGAGTATGTAGTTCATACCCAGTATAGATCCTCATCTCTACATGTATATAAGTATGTAGTTCATACCCAGTATAGATCCTCCCCTCTACATGTATAGGAGTATGTAGTACATACCCAGTATAGATCCTCATCTCTACATGTATATAAGTATGTAGTTCAAACCCAGTTTAGATCCTCCCCTCTACACGTATAGGAGTATGTAGTTCATACCCAGTATAGATCCTCATCTCTACATGTATATAAGTATGTAGTTCATACCCAGTATAGATCCTCCCCTCTACATTTATAGGAGTATGTATTTCATACCCAGTATAGATCCTCCTCTCTACATGTTCATAAGTATGTAGTTCAGACCCAGTATAGATCCTCCCCTCTACATGTATAGAAGTAGGTAGTTCATACCCAGTATAGATCCTCCCCTCTACATGTATATAAGTATGTAGTTCATATCCAGTAAAGATCCTCCCCTCTACATGTATAGGAGTAGGTAGTTCATACCCAGTATAGATCCTCCCCTCTATATGTATAGGAGTAAGTAGTTCATACCCAGTATATATCCTCCCCTCTACATGTATATGAGAATGTAGTTCATACCCAGTAAAGATCCTCCCCTCTACATGAATAGGAGTAGGTAGTTCATACCCAGTATAGATCCCCCTATCTATATGTATAGGAGTAGGTAGTTCATACCCAGTATAGATCCTCCCCTCTACATGTATATAAGAATGTAGTTCATACCCAGTATAGATCATCCCCTCTACATGTATAGGAGTAGGTAGTTCATACCCAGTATAGATCCTCCCCTCTACATGTATATAAGTATGTAGTTCATACCCAGTAAAGATCCTCCCTTCTACATTTATATAAGTGTGTAGTTCATACCCAGTATAGATCCTCCCCTCTACATGTATATAAGTATGTAGTTCATACCCAGTATAGATACTCCCCTCTACATTTATACTAGCATGTAGTTAATACCCAGTTTAGATCCTCCCCTCTACATGTATATAAGCATGTAGTTCATACCCAGTATAGATCCTCCCCTCTACATGTATAGGAGTATGTAGTTCAAACCCAGCATAGATCCTCCCCTCTACATGTATACGAGTATGTAGTTCATACCCAGTATAGATCCTCCCCTCTACATGTATACGAGTATGTAGTTCATACCCAGTATAGATCCTCCCCTCTACATGTATACGAGTATGTAGTTCATACCCAGTATAGATCCTCCCCTCTACATGTATAGGAGTATGTAGTTCAAACCCAGCATAGATCCTCCCCTCTACATGTTTACGAGTATGTAGTTCATACCCAGTATAGATCCTCCCCTCTACATGTATACGGGTATGTAGTTCATACACCCTGAAGTTTCGTTTCACCGGATGGTGGCTTGGACGCCGTAGGGTTCGGACGTGCCTACTCGGAGCTCCCGAAAGCCTTATCCTGTAACCTGCTATGGTTAACCTATGATCTAATTGACAATTCAAAATGATGCATTTACGTGAATAGCAACCATGTAACTTGCTACGGAGATCTAATTCTGTGTCCCTACGGATATTCATGGCTTATGGACATAGTGACCGGATCACTAACGACTCTACCAGCAACAGGTAACCTATCTGCAATATCTCTACCAATCTCATAATGGCTGAATGTGCTTCCTCTCAAGTCTATTCTACGCAAAATCCAGACAATCATGACTTTGATATTGTACTGAAACTGGATGGAATATTTGGAGAATATGATAGGGAAAAATGTGAGGGAAAACTACTTGAAATATACGATAAAGATGATCAAGGTCTCAATGAAATACGATTTTCACTATATGATGTTGCTAAAACCGAATATGAAGATTTTCCGGAAGGAATTCTGATACGTCGTGTGAAGAGAACTGGTTATGCTAAAAGTGTTGCTGAGAAATATGCTTCAGATGTATATGTGCTCTACAAGTTCATAAAAGGTGTTATTCCCGCCCATGTGGTTCAAACTGATGTGCTGACTAGGCAAAAATCGGCTCAAGACAAATTCGGACAGGAAACTATTCATAAGATGGATAAAGATCTGTTGGGAAATATGATGTCAAAGTTTATGTTTATGCATGAAGACATGAATAAAAAGTTTGAAACTGTATGCAAGCGTTTAGCAGAATTTGAGGACAGATACAGAAATGATATGTGCAAACTTCTTTCTGCATATGATGAAAGAGTTAACGAATCTAAACATGTTGAAGCTGAAAATTTGGAGTTGCTCTTAAAAGTAAAATCTTTGAAATCAGAAAACGTGAAACTTTCCAATCAGGTTAAACAAAAGGAAGCTGAAATAAAAGATTCAAAGGACACTCTAATTACGAAATTGAACTCTATTGACAAAAATGTGCGGGCAGTTGATGGTAAAATGGATTGTGTAAACACAAGAAACAAACTACTGTATTCTGACACTGTAAAGCTAGGCAATCATGAGTCGTGTGTAGACTCTAACAATACCAACAAAGTTCGTGCTCAACCCCCAAGCCCAAGCCCATCATTACGCGTCCATCGTATGTCAAGCTCACCAGAGGTAATTGTTCGAGAGGATACACCAATCACACAGCATGACAGTGATGTAACCGCCAGTGAAACAACTGACCATGACAATGAGCGCACACGGAGCCACGAATCCCTCAGTAGAAATACAAGAACTGTAACATTCAACAACGAGTGGAAAAAGTCATTCAGTGGTGTATCGAAGCGTCGAAATAGACGTTTAGTGCTTAGTTATGTCAAGGCTGACAAGTCCTTTGAGATCATCAAGGACGCCATACTGAACTATACTAAAGAACGTGGCGTTACTGTATCTAATACCAAATTGATGAAGCACTGGGACCGTCCACGTAACCCGACATACACCATACGGATCACCGTCTCCAGAGAGTCTGCAGACGTCATCCTTGATGACGATTGCTTCTGGCCTGAGAATGTAAATTGTCGGGAATGGATTCCGAATCATACATGGTACAGCGAAAATGGACATGAAGGTAATGAACAGTAATGTGGCCCTCTACGTCTCATTACATGGAATGTGCGTGGTGTTACCAACTGTCTAGCGGAACTTAAAAGTAAGTTAGAATGTTGTGATGTAATGTTCTTGAACGATAAACAGAAGCCAATTCTAACTGATGTTCATGACAAATTCCATGTGTATGTGAAGTGCCAGCAGAACCACTCTTCACCTCGAGGAGCGGGTGGAGTCGCACTGTTTATCAGGAAACAGGATAACTGTAGTGCTTCTGTGTTACATATATCGAACAGTGAACACATCATTGGTGTTAAACTGACTAACTGTGGCACTGCAATGTACATAATTGGTGTACGACTCCCATCCTCCAATATCATGGACAGTGTCTACGCAGAAGAACTGAACAATGTTATGGAAATATATGATATGTGTTCATACCATGGACGAACAGTATTACTTGGGGATTTTAATGCTGACGTTCGGACTACCTTGGGATTAAAACCCCGAGCGAAATGCTTGCAGAGAGCTTTGCATGAACGTGACTTGATATCAATTGTACCATTAGACAATATGGATAGCTATACCTACACCAGTAAATGTGGGCGAGTTAAATCTATGATTGATTACGTGTTTGTTAATACTGATTATAGAAGAAATGTTGTTGGTTATTGCATTGACTATTCCATCCCATACTCTATATCAGATCACTACCCCATATTTATTTGTATGGATGTAACTGACGATGTACGTCAATATCACTTTAGTGGTGAAAAGTTGAATTGGCGCAAGGCTAACCATATTGATCTGATGCTTTATCGCTATGAGAGTGCAAACTATTTCAGAAATACTACTATAGATATTGCTGATTATAGTTCACCATCGGAGTACGTTGAAACTTATCATAATTTCATCCTTGATTCGTTACATGCATCAGCTAACATCAGCATTCCTGCTTCAAAATTCCAATCCCATTTAAAACCCTACTGGACGAGGGATAATTTAAAACCCTGCCATAACGCTATGCGGGAGGCTCGTAAAGAATGGGTTCATATGGGTAAACCACGAAATAAAGACGATGTTCTCTTTATTAAATATAAGCAGGCAAAACGTATATTTCGGAAAGAACATCGCCGATCAAAACGTACACTCCAAGATGAAAAGTTCAGGGACGTTTATGAGGCCGCTGAAATAGATATGCAGGAATACATCAGAGTTACAAAAAAGTACAGACGCAATAAGGAACAAGTAAAATCTCTTGTTTATGAGAGTGAAACTTGTGACACTCCAGACAGCATATGTAACCTATTTGCTAAGTACTTCAAGGATTTAGCCCAACCTTGTGAAGACAACAACTTTGATCATGCCTTTACAACTTTTGTGAATAGTTTTATTGAAAATCTTGTTGCAACACAAGACTTTGAAGATTGTGATGACATCAGCTTGCATTTGTTATGCCCATTTACATGTGATGAATTACTTAAAACAATCAAATCACTAAAGGCGGGTAAATCCCCGGGTCCAGATCATATTGTAAATGAACATGTCAAACTATGTGGCAGATCGCTCATACCTCACCTTGTTACGTTCTATAATGCTATTGTTACGTATGAATATGTTCCTATGTTGTTTAATGTTGGAAACATACTCCCAATCCACAAAGGCCATGGTAAAAGTAAGGATAATCCTTCAAATTACAGAGGAATAACACTCACTCCTGTTCTAGGTAAATTATTTGAAAGATTACTTTTGAATAGAATGGAAAGTTGGGCTATGGAAGTAAAGAAATTTCCTCATCCCTTCCAATTTGGCTTTAGAAAAGGTGCTGGGGCCGAGATAGCTTCACTTACGCTATTAGAAAGTATTGCTTACTACAATGAAAGGGATACTCCCGTTTATTGTGCATTTGTTGATAATGAAAAAGCTTTTGACCGGGTCTGGCTTAATGGACTTTTTCTAAAACTGCACAATTTTGGAATTAAAGGTAAAATGTGGAGGCTTTTATACACACTTTCCTCATCAATGAAATCACGCATAAGCATTGGCGGAAATGTTTCGGACACTTTTGAAGTACGTCAGGGTGTTGGGCAGGGACGGGTACTATCGGCTTGGCTGTTCACGTTGTACATTAACGACTTACTGAGTGCCATTGATAACTCAGGAAAGGGCTTACATCTCCCCTGGGCCGCTACTCCTGGTATCCTACTTGCAGATGATACAACCTTGTTAAGTTGTACACCCGATGGTCTCCAATGTTTATTGAATGTTATATTTGAATATGCAAAAACCTGGCATCTAAAGTTTAATGCCAGTAAAAGTGCCTTTCTTTTGTTTGGCGATTTTCAAAGCTATGAATGTCCTGAATTATATCTTGGTGATCAAATTGTCAGCCATAAGACTAATGTCACCTATGCTGGACTGTACATTAACACGGCTAAAACATATCATAGTCGTACGATTTCAATATGTGAAAAACTAAGAAAATTAGTTAATGTTAACCACAGTCATGGTTTATATTTTGGTGGTCTTCATCCCATGCATGCTGTTCGCATATGGGATCGTATTATATTACCCTGTGGTCTATTTGCTTGTAATGTATGGTGTCAACTATCAGTTAAAGAATATGCCATGTTAGAGTGTGTACAAAAGTACTTCTGTAAAAAGGTACAAGGATTCTCTAAACGCACCTGTTCAGTCATTGCCAGAGACTGTCTTGGCCTTGTATCACTTCGTGCATATATTGACCAAAGGGCACTTCTGTTCCTGGGAAGACTCTTCAACACTGATGTTAGCTTTGTTTTTAAGCGAATATTGCACTACAGGGCAGCCCAAAATTATTGTTATTCTGATGTACAAAATATGCACAAGTGTAAATCTTCTCCTATACAACATATGTTAAATCTTACCTGTAAATATGATCTTATTGATTATGTTGATATGTATCGTACCTCATCTGTGTTTGTCACTAAACATGAATGGTCCAAAATTGTAAAAGATAAGGTTTCAAAGTTTGAAGCAGATGATGTTACTGCTGAACTCAACTACAGAGCGAATCTCCATAGATACTCTCTTTTACGTAATCCATCTGGAAACAAACTTTGGCTCATAACTCTCAATGATGCTGATTATTTTTATGATATAGCCTACCTTATTCGCGTAAGCACATTTGTTATACAATCTAAAGAATGCCTTTGTGGGACACATGCTTATGACATTGTAAAACATGTATTTTTGTATTGTTCAAAAACAGAATGTAACAGAGAGCGATTATTTAGTTCTCTAATTGATATTTTGGATGTCGAAACCTCTGTAAGTATTTGGAATGATGATGATGATGTATTATTATGTTTTCTTCTTGGAGGTATACCAAATGACAATGTTAGAAATATGGATAGCCATATATGGATACAATGTATGAAAACAACAAGTACTGTACTTCGGGAATGGAAACCATTCTTCGAAACGTGTTTCTAGCTTTCCATATTTATAGATATTAATGTACATATTTCTCTTTATTTTAGTGCTATGTGCACATGTAACTTTGCACATCATATAATGCAAAATTGATTGCATCATGTATTACATTGTATATCTTCAACATTGGAGGAAATAAAGAATATCTATCTATCTATGTATCTATGAGTATGTAGTTCATACCCAGTATAGATCCTCATCTCTACATGTATATAAGTATGTAGTTCATACCCAGTATAGATCCTCCCCTCTACATGTTCATAAGTGTGTAGTTCAGACCCAGTATAGATCCTCCCTTCTACATGTATAGGAGTAGGTAGTTCATACCCAGTATAGATCCTCCCCTCTACATGTATATAAGAATGTAGTTCATACCCAGTATAGATCCTTCCCTCTACATGTATATAAGAATGTAGTTCATTCCCAGTATAGATCCTCCCCTCTACATGTTTACGAGTATGTAGATCATACCCAGTATAGATCCTCCCATCTACATGTATAGGAGTATGTAGTTCATACCCAGTATAGATCCTCCCCTCTACATGTTTACGAGTATGTAGTTCATACCCAGTATAGATCCTCCCCTCTACATGTATAGGAGTATGTAGTTCATACCCAGTATAGATCCTCATCTCTACATGTATATAAGTATGTAGTTCATACCCAGTATAGATCCTCCCCTCTACATGTATAGGAGTATGTAGTTCATACCCAGTATAGATCCTCCCCTCTACATGTATAGGAGTATGTAGTTCATACCCAGTATAGATCCTCCCCTCTACATGTTCATAAGTGTGTAGTTCAGACCCAGTATAGATCCTCCCCTCTACATGTATAGAAGTAGGTAGTTCATACCCAGTATAGATCCTCCCCTCCACATGTATATAAGTATGTAGTTCATACCCAATAAAGATCCTCCCCTCTACATGTATAGGAGTATGTAGTTCATACCCAGTATAGATCCTCCCCTCTACATGTATATAAGCATGTAGTTCAAACCCAGTATAGATCCTCATCTCTACAAGTATAGGAGTATGTAGTTCAAACCCAGTACAGATCCTCCCCTCTACATGTATAGGAGTATGTAGTTCATACCAAGTATAGATCCTCATCTCTACATGTATACAAGTATGTAGTTCATACCCAGTTTAGATCCTCCCCTCTACATGTATATAAGAATGTAGTTCATACCCAGTATAGATCATTCCCTCTACATGTATATAAGAATGTAGTTCATACCTAGTTTAGATCCTCCCCTCTACATGTATATAAGTATGTAGTTCATACCCAGTATAGATCCTCCCCTCTACCTGTTTACGAGTATGTAGTTCATACCCAGTATAGATCCTCCCCTCTACTTGTATAGGAGTATGTAGTTCATACCCAGTATAGATCCTCCCCTCAACATGTTTATGAGTATGTAGTTCATACCCAGTATAGATCCTCCCCTCTACATGTATAGGAGTATGCAGTTCATACCCAGTATAGATCCTCATCTCTACATGTATATAAGTATGTAGTTCATACCCACTTTAGATCATCCCCTCTACATGTATAGGAGTATGTAGTTCATACCCTTTATAGATCATCATCACTACATGTATAGGAGTATGTAGTTCATACCCAGTATAGATCCTCCCCTCTAAATGTTCATAAGTGTGTAGTTCAGACCCAGTATAGATCCTCCCCTCTACATGTATAGAAGTAGGTAGTTCATACCCAGTATAGATCCTCCCCTCTACATGTATATAAGTATGTAGTTAATACCCAGTAAAGATCCTCCACTCTACATGTATATAAGTGGGTAGATCATACCCAGTATAGATCCTCCCCTCTACATGTATAGGTGTAGGTAGTTCATACCCAGTATAGATCCTCCCCTCTACATGTATAAAAGAATGTAGTTCATACCCAGTATAGATCCTCCCCTCTACATGTATAGGAGTATGTAGTTAATACCTTGTATATATCACCCACCCCCCTGTACATGTATATCAGTATGTAGTTCATACCCAGTATAGATCCTCCCCTCTACATGTATATAAGTATGTAGTTCATACCTAGTATAGATCCTCCCCTCTACATGTATAGGAGTATGTAGTTAATACCTAGTATATATCCCCCACCCCCCTGTACATGTATATCAGTATGTAGTTCATACCCAGTATAGATCCTCCCCTCTATATGTATATAAGTATGTAGTTCAGACCCAGCATAGATCCTCCCCTCTACATGTTTACGAGTATGTAGTTCATACCCAGTATAGATCCTCATCTCTACATGTATACGAGTATGTAGTTCAAACGCAGTATAGATCCTCATCTCTACATGTATATAAGTATGTAGTTCATACCAAGTATAGATCCTCCCCTCTACATGTATAGGAGTATGTAGTTCATACCCAGTATAGATCCTACCGTCTACATGTATAGGAGTATGTAGTTCATACCCAGTATAGATCCTCCCCTCTACATGTATAAAAGTATGTAGTTCATACCCAGTATAGATCCTACCTTCTACATGTATAGGAGTTTGTAGTTCAGACCTTGTATAGATCCTCATCTCTACAAGTATACGAGTATGTAGTTCAAACGCAGTATAGATCCTCATCTCTACATGTATATAAGTATGTAGTTCAAACCCAGTATAGATCCTCCCCTATACATGTATATAAGTATGTAGTTCATACCCAGTATAGATCCTCCCCTATACATGTATATAAGTATGTAGTTTATACCCAGTATAGATCCTCCCCTCTACATGTATAGGAGTATGTACTTCATACCCAGTATAGATCCTCATCTCTACATGTATATAAGTATGTAGTTCACACCCAGTATAGATCCTCCCCTCTACATGTATAGGAGTATGTAGTTCATACCCAGTATAGATCCTCCCCTATACATGTATATAAGTATGTAGTTTATACCCAGTATAGATCCTCCCCTCTACAAGTATAGAAGCATGTAGTTCATACCCAGTATAGATCCTCCCCTCTGCATGTATATAAGTGTGTAGTTAATACCCAGTATAGATCCTCCCCTCTACATGTATAGGAGTATGTAGTTCATACCCAGTATAGATCCTCATCTCTACATGTATATAAGTATGTAGTTCACACCCAGTATAGATCCTCCTCTCTACATGTATAGGAGTATGTAGTTCATACCCAGTATAGATCCTCCCTTCTACATGTATATAAGTATGTAGTTCATACCCAGTAAAGATCCTCCCTTCTACATTTATATAAGTGTGTAGTTCAGACCCAGTATAGATCCTCATCTCTACAAGTATAGAAGTATG
This sequence comes from Gibbula magus, assembly GCA_936450465.1. NCBI lineage: Eukaryota > Metazoa > Mollusca > Gastropoda > Trochida > Trochidae > Gibbula > Gibbula magus. The sequence continues at coordinate 49,466,366 of OW388295.1, forward strand.
TAGTTCATACCCAGTATAGATCCTCATCTCTACAAGTATAGAAGTATGTAGTTCAAACCCAGTGTAGATCCTCCCCTCTACATGTATATAAGCATGTAGTTCATACCCAGTATAGATCCTCCCCTCTACATGTATAGGAGTATGTATTTCATACCCAGTATAGATCCTCCTCTCTACATGTATAGGAGTATGTAATTCATACCCAGTATAGATCCTCATCTCTACATGTTTATAAGTGTGTAGTTCAGACCCTGTATAGATCCTCCCCTCTGCATGTATATAAGTGTGTAGTTAATACCCAGTATAGATCCTCCCCTCTACATGTATAGGAGTATGTATTTCATACCCAGTATAGATCCTCCTCTCTACATGTATAGGAGTATGTAGTTCATACCCAGTATAGATCCTCCCCTCTACATGTTCATAAGTGTGTAGTTCAGACCCAGTATAGATCCTCCCCTCTACATGTATAGAAGTATGTAGTTCAAACCCAGTATAGATCCTCCCCTCTACATGTATATAAGTATGTAGTTTATACCCAGTATAGATCCTCCCCTCTACATGTATAGGAGTATGTACTTCATACCCAGTATAGATCCTCCACTCTACATGTATGTAATTATTTAGTTCATACCTAGTATAGTTCCTCTCCCTCTACATGTATACGAGTATGTAGTTAATAGCCAGTACAGATCCTCATCTCTACATGTATATAAGTATGTAGTTCAGACCCTGTATAGATCCTCCCCTCTGCATGTATATAAGTGTGTAGTTAATACCCAGTATAGATCCTCCCCTCTACATGTATATGAGTATGTAGTTTATACCCAGTATAGATCCTCCCCTCTACATGTATAGGAGTATGTACTTCATACCCAGTATAGATCCTCCACTCTACATGTATGTAATTATTTAGTTCATACCTAGTATAGTTCCTCTCCCTCTACATGTATACGAGTATGTAGTTAATAGCCAGTACAGATCCTCCCCTCTACATGTATAACAGTATGTAGTTCATACCCTTTATAGATCTCCCCTCTACATGTATAGGAGTATGTAGTTTATACCCAGTATAAATCATTCCCTCTACATGTATATAGGTGTGTAGTTCATACCCAGTATAGATCCTCCCCTCTACATGTATATAAGAATGTAGTTCATACCCAGTATAGATCATCCCCTCTACATGTATAGGAGTATGTAGTTTATACCCAGTATAAATCATTCCCTCTACATGTATATAAGTGTGTAGTTCATACCCAGTATAGATCCTCCCCTCTACATGTATACAAGTATTTAGTTCATACCCAGTATGGATCCTCCCCTCTACATGTATAGGAGTATGTAGTTCATACCAAGCATAGTTATCCTCTCAACATGTATATAAGTATGTAGTTCATAGCCAGTATAGATCCTCCCCTCTACATGTATACTAGTATGTAGTTCATACCCAGTATAGATCTCCCCTCTACATGTATATGAGTATGTAGTTCATAGCCAGTATAGATCCTCCCCTCTACATGTATACTAGTATGTAGTTCATACCCAGTATAGATCTCCCCTCTACATGTATATGAGTATGTAGTTAATACCCAGTGCAAATCCTTCCCTCTACATGTATAGGAGTATGTAGTTCATACCCAGTATAGATCCTCCCCTCTACATGTATAGGAGTATGTAGTTCATACCCAGCATAGTTATCCCCTCAACATGTATAGAAGAATGTAGTTCATACCCAGTATAGATCCTCCACTCTACATGTATGTAATTATTTAGTTCATACCTAGTATAGTTCCTCTCCCTCTACATGTATACGAGTATGTAGTTAATAGCCAGTACAGATCCTCCCCTCTACATGTATATCAGTATGTAGTTCATACCCTTTATAGACCTCCCCTCTACATGTATATGAGTATGTAGTTTATACCCAGTATAAATCATTCCCTCTACATGTATATAAGTGTGTAGTTCATACCCAGTATAGATCCTCCCATCTACATGTATATAAGAATGTAGTTCATACCCAGTATAGATCATCCCCTCTACATGTATAGGAGTATGTAGTTCATACCCAGTATAGATCCTCCCCTCTACATGTATATAAGTATGTAGTTCATACCCAGTATAGATCCTCCCCTCTACATGTATAGGAGTATGTAGTTCATACCCAGTATAGATCATCCCCTCTACATGTATATAAGTGTGTAGTTCATACCCAGTATAGATCCTCCCCTCTACATGTATATAAGTGTGTAGTTCATACCCAGTATAGATCCTCCCCTCTACATGTATACTAGTATGTAGTTCATGTATGTAGAATAGTAAGAATAGTTTGGCCTTCTGGTTTTCGATCAGAACTTCGTGAGGTGAGGTGAGATGGTGTTTAACGCCACTATCAAGAGTATTTCACTTATATCACGGCTGCTTGTATTACGGCAGGGAGAAAGCCCGCAACGCCATGTGGCTATGCATTGCAGTGAAACCTGCCAGCAACGACTGGAACTAGCGAACCATGGGTGATACTCCGCTGAAATTCAGTGTAGCTTTGCACCCAAACCTTAAATTACTGCGTGTAGAACAGGTCTCTACTGCAGACAATGTTGCCGTGCCCCTGACCTCTTGATCCGAAGTCGAACGCGCTAACCACTGTGCTATCCCGCCCCCCAGAACTTCGTAGAGGAAGTGTCCTCCTCTTGTGTCTTTATATCAATAGCGTGGATATTTATCTCAAAGCCTTATTTCTTAACCGATTTTGCTCAAATTTGGAATATGAGCTCACAATATCGTACATAAACATCATATGAATGCAACAATCTAGATTTTGAATTTTGAAAATATTGTCAAAACAGCGATTGGAACCCCTGTGTGTGAAATTTTTTTATGCATACTTATGAATTTACTTTTTTAAACATTTCCATTTTCGTAACATTGAACATTTAATGGCGCTTCAGCTCAAATTAATCCAAATAACACCTGGTGATAGCCTAAAACAATCCAGCAGGCTAAAAGACTTCATAAATCCTACTACTAGTCGTAAAATGAATAGTGAGTGAGTGAGTGAGTTGGGGTTTAACGCCGCTTTCAAGAGTATTTCACTTATATCGCGGCTGCTAGTATTATGGCAGGGAGAAAGCCCGCAACGCCATGTGGCTATGCATTGCGGTGAAACCTGCGAGCAGCGGCTGGAACTAGCGAACCATGGGTGGTACTACGCTGAAAGTCAGTGTAGCATTGCACCCAAACCTGACTGCATGTAGAACAGTTCTCTACTGCAGACAAAGTTGCCGTGCCCCTGGCGGGATTCGAACTCCGGACCTCTTGATCCGAAGCCGAACGCGCTAACCACTGCGCTATCCCGCCCACTAAAATGAATAATACAACAATATTTCCAATGACAAATTTATTGTATTTTCAACAATCTGATGAATAAACTGCTTTAACAACTTGAGGGACAATGCTAGTTTAGATATTTTGTGTGAAAACAAGAATTGAGGTGGCAATCTTGTTTGAACCAATATGTTTCACAAACATGTGTAGTATTCATACATGATACATAAAAATTGCCTTGAATTTTATTTCCACGAAAATACATTTTGCCTTGCATGTAATTATGTCTTTATTATATTGAATCAATATTTCAGTTTTTATTGCCTTCATATCAGATTAGCCAAAATCATAGCTTATGAGCAAAACTAATATATTTAAGTGAAAAATATTCCTTTATTCCTCAGTGTCCAAATCTGGACTGCATTTGTTTGTTAGGTAATAATATGTAATTTTAAAACAATTTTCACAAGAATTAAGAAACAAAATGGATCAATTGGCAGAGGTCAAGTGGACGTCAGAGAAAGCTAAGAAGCAGATTGCTCTTGTGCATGTGAGGAAGAAGAATCTTGGGGTTTCATCACATCTGGAAGTTCTGGAGGACTTGAATAGCAGGTCACTTCCAAGCATTCCCATTCACCATCTGCAACAAGCATACATCAACATCAAAAGGAAATGAAAATATTATTATCATATAATAAAAACAATCTAGATTAGCGTTAGAGCAGCCCTAAAACTGAGTCTTGACTTCCCTGTTCCGCCTTCTCCACAGCAACAATGAAATGGGGAAATGTCTAAACAAAAAGTTTATTATCATTGGAGTTAATACTAACAAGTTGAATCATCACTGAGATATTGTTCTTAAAAATATTTTTGCATTGGCGGGTATGGGGAAACAAATTCAGGGGCTGCTAATGGGACTCATCACACATGTAGCAAGTATATGAACAACTGAGCCGGAGTTCTTCATGTCATGAGGTCTTGATATCAGGACCCATTGTTATTTAAAAGAGACTGTTCAAGTTTGGTTGTCGGAAGTGTGTGGTTAACTAATATTATGATAAGTGGCTAACAGCCTGTTAAAGGCAGTGTAGCATGTTTGTTTAACACATTATATTTTCTGAAATACTTGTCAAAACCCTATATCTCATGTATAAGTCTACCCCCCTTTAACCACGTGCTGACTGACACCGAGTGACAAGTCGACATGCCCAAGAGTCAACATAGCGGCGATTGGTAAGCAGTTATGTCGATCGACTTATCAATTGTTTTGCCCTAAATGTTATTAAATGATAATTTATTTTTCAGACGTTGTAAACAACCAATAAAAAAATAGAGCCATGGGCTCTGTAGCTCATCAGGATTTGATTTATTATCTAAGGTTGAACATCTAAGATATCTCAAGTAATACATTGTTAACAAGCAAAAAATAGGTTTTTAGATCATGACTTCTGTGACCCGTATTTGGAGTCACAGGGTCACCAATCCTACAATTAAGAATCACCTTTGACCAAAGAGCCTCTACACAACTTTTCAGCTCTCTAGACCTTTTGGAACTGGAGAAGAAGATGAAAATAGGTTTTTAACGATGTGACCCCAGTGACCCAATTTGGGGTCACAGGGTCATGAAACCTACAATTTAGAATCCCCATTGGCCAAGGAGTCTGCACACAACTTTTCAGATCTCTAGACCTTTTGGAACTGGAGAAGAAGATGAAAATAGGTTTTTAAGGATGGGGTCACAGGGTCACGAAATCTACAATTTAGAATCCCCATTGGCCAAGGAGTCTGCACACAACTTTTTAGCTCCCTAGACCTTTTGGAACTGGAGAAGAAGATGAAAATAGGTTTTTAAGGATGTGACCCCTGTGACCCCATTTGGGGTCATGGGGTCACGAAATCTACAATTTAGAATCCCCATTGGCCAAGGAATCTGCACACAACTTTTCAGCTCTCTAGACCTTTTGGAACTGGAGAAGAAGATGAAAATAGGTTTTTAAGGATGTGACCCCTATGACCCCATTTGGGGTCACGAGCTCACGAAATCTACAATTTAGAATCCCCATTGGCTAAGGAGTCTGCACACAACTTTTCAGCTCTCTAGACCTTTTGGAACTGGAGAAGAAGATGAAAATAGGTTTTTAACGATGTGACCCCTGTGACCCCATTTGGGGTCAAAGGGTCACGAAATCTACAATTTAGAATCCCCATTGGCCAAGGAGTCTGCACACAACTTTATAGCTCCCTAGACCTTTTGGAACTGGAGAAGAAGATGAAAATAGGTTTTTAAGGATGTGACCCCATTTGGGGTCATGGGGTCACGAAATCTACAATTTAGAATCCCCATTGGCCAAGGAGTCTGCACATAAAATTTCAGCTCTCTAGAGTCATTGGTTCTGGAGAAGAAGTCGAAAAAGTGAAAAGTTTACAGACGGATGGACGGACAGACGGACGGACGCCAGACGCCATGCCATGCCATAAGCCCATCGGGCCTTTCAGGCCTGATGAGCTAAAAATACAACTTGTGACTCACGGTGTCTGTTATTATTTGTTTCAATCAAATTACATTTATCTCTCATCAAGCCGAATATACTATCATGGGCTAGCTATTACCCAAATTATACTAAAACTGTCTTCATAGAAATAAGGAAACTCTATTACACATTCACAGATATAATCCAAGATACATTAGCAGTTCAGAACATATATACAAGTTAATGCATTAGATAAATTACTTCATTATTCAAATATTTCACATCACATACTCAAAATACATTTCACAATACATATGCATTAATCCAAAGACATATTACTTCAATATTTAATTTAGGAAAATTACACATTCTGAAAACACAACATATGCAAAAGGCAATCTCCAACTCATGAGCAGACATCCATACTACCTAAGGCATAATCTTTAATTGTTAACCTCCTGACAAGTGACAGTCCAGTAAATTCGAACTAACCTGTATAGGTTTCAGATTCTTTGAAGAGGATCCTCCTTGGGGTACTTATTGCATAAAATCCTTGATTTTTGATATATGACAGGTTGTAACTATATTTTCCACTTAAAAATAGTTAAAAAACTAAAAAAAACGTACTTTGGGTCACCCCTTTCGAGCCCCACCCCTTACGGTTGTCATGCAACCAGGGGCGGATAACTCTAATCACACCACTTTTCCATCCAGTCATGCAGGCTGAATGAAGGGGAGGTGGGTGGCCCTACCCCAAGGAGGATCCTCTTCAAAGAATCTGAAACCTATACAGGTTAGTTCGATTCTTTTTCAGAAGGGATCCTCCTTGGGGTACTTATTGCATAAGACAGACTCCCAAAGATTGAATCTAAGGCAGTGGCATTCAGACTGCACCCAAAGGCGCACAGAATATATGAATATACAAAGTTAACTCACCCAAAGTACCTTGTGAATCCACCATGGAGGAGACCAACATTGACCTGGGGATTACCTGGCGCACTCGCAGTCGCCTTACTGGTCAAAATACCCCCCCCCCCCCTTTTTTGTCAAAAGAGAGAACGAGGGCAAAAAAGGTACCATATAAAAACTCCCCGCGGGGGACCTCAGCCAGGGAGGTCACCGTGGGAAAAAAAGGACTTGGGCCCTTAGTATCAACGTGATATTAGTGGCATTAGTAACATTTAAAAACAGAACGCACAACCCTCCTCTGCTCATTCAGCTAGGGGGTTGACGACTCTGCCCACCGGAGAGAACTGTCTGACCAAACCGAGCACGCTCCGCCGAGAGCCTGTCGAGTTGGTAATGACGAATGAATGTGCTAGGCTAGCTCCAGATAGGAGCGGAGCAGATCTCTTCGATGGGCAGGGCCGCTGCGTACGCCTTAGACGTCGCAACTGCCCTAACCGAATGAGCCTTGAGGTCACCTGGGGGCTCACGGCCCTTGTGAACATATGCAAGACAGATCGTCGAGACAATCCATCTTGATATGGTCTGCGTAGAAGCAGGTAAGCCCTGCTTACCTCCCCCGTAACAACAAAAGAGTTGCTCATCTCTACGGATGGAGGCCGTTCTTTTGAGATAGGCTTTCAGCGTCCTGCGCACGTCCAGAATGTGTGCGTGCGAGGCCTGAGACCCTGATGCAGCCGGTTGCCTAAGAGCCGGTAATTCTATTGGGGCCGAGACATGGAATGAGTGGGCCACTTTTGGCCGGTAGGAGTCTGTATGTCTCCTACCCGTCTGCCAGACGCTACCGCCACTAGAAAAACTGCCTTCTATGTAAGCAGTTGCAGCGATACTGCCGATAAATCCCTAAATTGCGGACCCGAGAGCCAATCCAGGACTATAGAAAGGTCCCAAACCGGGCTGGACCGCCTCACAGGAGGTCGGATCCTGTCCACGCCTGCTAAAAAGCGCTGAACCAGAGGATGTACCCCCAAAAGGGCGCCGTCCACTGGCAACATGAAAGGCTGAAATAGCCGTGGAGTAACCCCTGACAGTAGATGCGGCCAAGCCAGCATCTAATCTAGACTGCAGGAACTCCAAGACAAACACTAGATCTGCAGAAAAGGGATCGAGAACGTCCCTATCTGCACACCAGCGCGAATAGCAGGCCCATCTATCCTCATATTGAATGTTCGTTGAATCCCTCCTCGAAGCCAGTATTGTGTCTGCAACTCGTGCAGGAATACCGCTGTTTTGGAGGCGATTCCGGACAGAGGCCAGGCCACCCACTGCACCCTGGGGTTGGGGTGGGGGGCTCCGTCCTGGGACAGAAGTCCCGGTCGACACGGTAACAGAGCAGGTGGCATAGCCAGAGACCTGAGTACCTGTGGAAACCAAGTTTGCGCTGCCCACAGAGGTGTGATTAGCACCAGCAGACGCGGAGGATGAGTGGCTAGACGGGCAAGGACCTTGGAGATCAGAGGCACTGGTGGGAAGGCCCACAGAACTCTGTCTGTCCAGTCCAGTTCGAATGCATCCTGGGATAGAGCCCGAGTGTCGGGTATCCTGGAGCAAAACTGGGGTATCTGAAAGTTCGTCCCTGACGCAAACAGATCCACCTGGAATGACCCGTATAACTGGGAGATAGTCTCGAATATCTCTTGATCCAGTAGCCACTCGTGGGGGGCAAGGATCCGGCGAGACAGAGCGTCTGCTCGGACATTGTCCACCCCCGGCAAGTACACTGGCAGGACCTGGGTGTCGACTTCGTCGCACCAGAGGAAGAATTGCCATGTCTCCTCCAGGAGGGACGGGGAAACCGTCCCACCCTGTTTGAGAATGTAAGTCATGGCAGTCCTGTTGTCCATTTGGAGCCGGACCACCTGACCCTTCACCTGATCCTTCAGATGTTGCAGAACCAATCTGGCCGCCCTGAGCTCCAACACATTGATGTGTAATTGAGACTCGGCTTTTGACCACAGGCCTGAGACCGTAAGAGATCCCAGAACCCCGCCCCATCCCGTAAGGGAGGCGTCGGTCTGGATCGTCAGGGTCGGCACCGGAGGCTGCAGGGGGTAACCCCGAGTCAGGTGATCGACATTGGTCCACCATAACAGGTGTGGCAAGACCCACTCCGGAGTGACGAGCTGCTTCTCGTAAGACTCCGAGTGGGACCATAGACCCGCCAAAGCTTGTTGGACGGGCCTCATGCGGAGCCGGGACCTCCAAACCACGTCTATGGTCGCTGCCATGACTCCTAAGAGCTGGAGCCAGACTCGAGCCGTGTGGCATGGAGCACTGAGAAACGAGTTCACAGCCCCCAGTATCTTCGGGACCCGGTCCGGGGCCAGGGATACGATCCCCGGCTCCGTCCGAAACCTGGAGCCCAGGAAGACTAGGTCCCGTGACGGTGCCAGCTCCGACTTTTTGAGGTTCACGATCCAACCCAGCGAAACTAACGTGTGTAGTATGGCCTGGGAGGATTTGTGGTTCTGAAGCTGGGACAGCGCTCTGATGAGCCAGTCGTCCAGGTAGGGATGACAACACCTGCCCTGAGACCTGGCGACCTGAGCCGCTACCAGCATAAGCTTGGTGAATACCCTCGGAGCCGTTGAGATTCCGAAGGGTAACACCCTGAACTGGTAACACTTCCCGCCGAATGCAAACCTCAGAAAATTGTCTGAATTCTGGGTGCATCGGAACATGAAGGTAAGCGTCTTTGAGGTCGATGGAGGATAGCCATTCTCCGACCTGCACTGACGAGATCACAGACCTTAGAGTCTCCATCTTGAACGAAGGGACCTCTATGAGTTTGTTCATGATCTTTAGATTCAAGATGGGTCTGAACCCTCCGCCCTTCTTGGTCACCAGGAAGTATGTGGAATAGTATCCGCTCTCTTCCTGGCCCACAGGCACTAGCTCTATCGCAGCCTTGCTCAGCAACGCTTTGATTTCTGAGCGGAGGATGTCCACCTTCTCCGGCGCGGAGGGCACCTTCGTGTGCCGCACCCCGGTAAATGAAGGTGGACCGCACTTCCACTGAGGCATATGGCCGTCCCTGAGCGTGGACAGGACCCAGGTGTTCGACGTGGCTTTCGCCCGGCTCCGTCCGAAACCTGGAGCCCAGGAAGACTAGGTCCCGTGACGGGGCCAGCTCCGACTTTTTGAGGTTCACGATCCAACCCAGCGAAACTAACGTGTGTAGTATGGCCTGGGTGGATTCGTGGTTCTGAAGCTGGGACAGCGCTCTGATGAGCCAGTCGTCCAGGTAGGGATGACAACACCTGCCCTGAGACCTGGCGACCTGAGCCGCTACCAGCATAAGCTTGGTGAATACCCTCGGAGCCGTTGAGATTCTGAAGGGTAACACCCTGAACTGGTAACACTTCCCGTCGAATGCAAACCTCAGAAAATTGTCTGAATTCTGGGTGCATCGGAACATGAAGGTAAGCGTCTTTGAGGTCGATGGAGGATAGCCATTCTCCGACCTGCACTGACGAGATCACAGACCTTAGAGTCTCCATCTTGAACGAAGGGACCTCTATGAGTTTGTTCATGATCTTTAGATTCAAGATGGGTCTGAACCCTCCGCCCTTCTTGGTCACCAGGAAGTATGTGGAATAGTATCCGCTCTCTTCCTGGCCCACAGGCACTAGCTCTATCGCAGCCTTGCTCAGCAACGCTTTGATTTCTGAGCGGAGGATGTCCACCTTCTCCGGCGCGGAGGGCACCTTCGTGTGCCGCACCCCGGTAAATGAAGGTGGACCGCGCTTCCACTGAGGCATATGGCTGTCCCTGAGCGTGGACAGGACCCAGGTGTTCGACGTGGCTTTCGCCCAAGCGTCTATGAACCTTGTCAATCGGCCGCCTACAGGGATCTGCCCCAACAAGCAAAAGGTGTCCGTCTCCGGCGGCACTCTGGCCCCCGGATTTTTGGACACCCCTAGCGGTACGGGAGGAGCTAGGAACCCTGGTTTGGTTTCCCGCGCCCCCGAAACCCCTGCTTGCCCGAAGGCTGCTGGAATTTCCCGCCTCGCTTTTTGGGACCCTTGCCCCTGCTCCCAGCCTGATGCAGACTAGCTGACATCCAGGCTGCCTTCCCCGTCGGCGCGGAGGAACGAGCAGCGGGAGGGTTGGACATGTGTGCGCGCTTGATGTCTGGATCCTGCACGGTAAGAACCCTAGAGGTCTCCCGGCAGGTCGTGACGACATCCGCAGTGTCCTTCAGTACCTGCTGAGCCCCTGGGAAAAGCACTGGGCCAATCCGAAAGGGGAGGTTCAGCAGGGACTGCTGTGTTGAAGGCATCCAAGAGCATTCCCACAACTGCGCTCATCATTTGGTTAGCGGCACTCCTTATTGAGTCCCGCGCCAAATGACCGCCAACCGTGGTTAGCTGCCCGAGGAGCTCCGAGGAGGAATCTCCAGGGATCTCCACCTTCTGCGATAACTGGACCTGCATGGAGGCCAGATACGCCTGGTGGATTGCAAGCTGAAGTTGTTGTCCCGCATTTCGGTACTGGTCCTCGAAGGACCGATACGAGGACTTCAGATCAGCTGCACCAGCAGTGAAGGGAGGCAGCCGCCGACCTTGTCGCCCGACCGAAGGTGTAACCTTCGGTCGTTGCAAGGAAACCGCGGTATAGACACAGTCTCCCACCACCGGAATGTCGAAAAGACCTTCCTCCCCCAGCTGATATCTCTTAGATAGGAAGCCTAGATCGGCCAGTGAACGAGTATCAGCTAGGAGCGGAGCGATCAGATCATCGACCAGTGAAGGGAGAATGCGGAGCCCCACTACGGGAGCCTTGCTTCGAGCGAAGGCCTCCCCCGACAAGCGGTAGTCCGATTCCTCTGGCTCGGGGACCGGGGCAGCAACACCAGGAATAGCCTCGGCGATTAAGCCGCGGAGACTCCTGATGGCAGTGGCAGCCGATAAAGGGCCCGAATCCTCCCGAACCTCATCCACGTCCATGGACTCGATCCCGGATCTCCCCGAGAGGCGTGAGGCCAACTCGGAGTCGTCTAGGAAAGAGTCACGGGCGTGGACAAGAGAGCGAGAGAAGACGTCAGCTACCACTGGCTGTCCCGAGCCCCCAGCCCGAGGATCGACCTCGAGTGGGCCCCCCGAGACCTGGGTCTCGAGGGTGCTCGTGGGTCCCGCGTGCGGCCCGGACTGCATCGTCACTGGGACGACGGTCTCGGAGCACGGGGCAGGTGTCCGAGGACGCTGCACCTGGAGCACAGGCGGCGCCTCGTAACCTGAGGTAGAAGCCTTACCCTTGCCAGGTGTCTGAGGGGACTGGTGTGTTTGTGTTATGGTAACCTGGGGCTCCATACTCCGCAGCTCACGAGCCGGAAGCTGAGCGCCCCGAGGAGACCCCGTGCCTCGGACGAGTCCGACACCGAGATCTCCCCTGGTACCATGAGCTGCATCAGGTTCATGACTCGAGGTCCGAGGTCCGAGCCCCGAGACCGCCGAGTCAATCATGACCTTCATTTGCTGTGTAATGATTTGCGTGAAATGCGACATATCAACTGGGTTAAAATTAGCATTTTGTAAGTTAGGTTGTTGAGGGGAGGGAGGGTGGATGAAATCCCCGGCTGAGGACCCCCGCTGGTCCTCGACCGAGTCGGGCTCGGATGACGAATCATCGAGACCCGACCTGGCCGAGGACACCGTAGCGGAGGCCGAAGCCTTAACCTTCTTACCGCTTACTTTCTTAACCGGTGACTTCTTCACCTTTTTAGCCTTAGACGGGGGGTCAAGCTTGGTGATGTCCTGTCCGTTCTCCAAAGCCTCGGAGAAGAACTTCAAGTCAAAATCCCTCCTTGATCTGGCCTTGGGGATAAAGGCCTGACAAATCCCACAGTCGAGTGGGTGATGAAAGTCAGAGGCCAAACACTTGAGGCACTCATCATGGGCGTCGGTGATAGACACCGGCCCTTTACATTGGGCACAAGGCTTGAAAGGCTAGAAGCAAAATAGCCAAATCAAGACGTGCACATGCAACATGTGTATATATATAAATATTTTAAAAATATATATATACTAAATACATGGGGGAATTGCAATGTAAATGTTTTTGTAAACATGCATGTAAAAATCATGAGCAGAGGCCAATGGCAAAATGCGAAGTAAAATGTAAACAAGCATGGCCACACCCCTAACATCACTGAAACAAATAGAACATAAAATATGAATAATTTGCTTGCAGGCCAGTGGGCGATTCGAAATACTCACCGAAAACGAATCTAGAACCCAAATATGATAATATAAAGATGTGGAAAGCCCAGATTTGACCAAATTCCACGATCAAAACAAATCGATCGAGAAAAAATGGCCGCCATCTTGGGTCGACTTTCCCGCCCTACGCGAGAAAGCAAGTTACAAATACACGAAATCTAGTACTAAAACCGATAAGCCATTCAACCCTACTGTAGAAAAGGTAGAAGTTACCACACATACAGCTTTGTTATGGGCCATTTTCTTTCGATCGTACGTACTCAGCGAAACAAAACTTCGTGAAAAACTTCGTGCGTCTAGTCAGTTCAATGACAGGATGAAAAGTGGTGAGATTAGAGTTATCCGCCCCAGGTTGCATGACAACCGTAAGGGGTGGGGCTCGAAAGGGGTGACCCAAAGTACGTTTTTTTTAGTTTTTTTAACTATTTTTAAGTGGAAAATATAGTTACAACCTGTCATATATCAAAAATCAAGGATTTTATGCAATAAGTACCCCAAGGAGGATCCCTTCTGAAAAAGAATCTTTAATCCCCAATTGATGAGCAGACATCTTGACTACCAGGTTCATCATCTATAATAGTTAATCCCTTTTGCAATCCTTGACACTGACAGTACTAGTTGTAGAAACCCCTTAGGGTAATAAGATAATCCATTTAGGAGTGTTAATTGATATTACTTCGTTAATCTTCGAGCTATCCAGACATGTCAATCCATTAGAACAATGAACTGTCTACATGTTGTTCGAACTGTTTTACTTGACCTCGACCAATGAAATCATTTAGCCACCAGGCTTAACCTCCTAACTGCCTATATAACACCAAGATAATTCTTTGTTCATCAGTTGGTTCTTGACTCAGCAATAGGACTATCTCAGCTCCAGGGGTGAAACTCTGTTTGGATAAATAGCCCCTGGAAGCACCAGCTGTTATCAACAAGTTGTACTTGTTACTATGTTGTTATAAATGTTCCTGCAAATAAATGTGTGCATAACTATTTCAAGGACTTTGGATTTCATCTGCCTAGAGTTAATTCCCCGTTATAACTAGACAGCCCATCAACACGAATATTGTATGTTTGGATTACAACAAGTGAGACCTTGTCCGAACATATGATAATACTACGACCAACATGTTGACAAAGCTTTATTAGATAACCGGTGAAGTTAAATTGTTACCTAGTAGAAAAAGACGTAAAATGACATTGCTTTTACTTTTGAGATGAAAAGTGACAGGCTTTAATTAATGTTAATTAATATCAAATTAATGTTAATGTTAATTAAACATCAAAGCTTAGATAATTACCGTATGCGCTAATGAATCACTACCCTAACTGGCAATTAAAAAATCTTTTCACAACCTTAATCACATGTCTGTCTATTAACAAGTATTGAATATACACTATTATACAAGATGAATGGTGAACATCTCAGTAACAATACAATGACAATCGGCAATTTATATTGCTCTAAATATTTGTGAATATATACCTACGGGGGCAATCATATAGGGGTTCATATTTTTCATACGATGCCCTAGGGCAACATATCACTTTGTCATGGTGACGTGACGTCATAAACAATGATATGACGTCACGTTTCGTCTATGACGTTGCGTTCTAAATGCGCGACGGCGGGTCGCCAGCCTATGGTTGAAAGTGGATTTTAGTGTGTTTTCATTTCATTTCACGACTTCGGTAATAAACAGAATATTATATTCGTGTCTATGCCATACTGTGTTTACGACACTCGTGCCTGAATATCGGTATATCCCTCGCTCTCGCTCGGGAAATACTAATATTCAGGCACTTGTGTCGTAAACATAGTATGACATAGAAACTCATATAATATCCTCTATTTATGTTAGAACATCTCAGAAATTATACGTCGACTCGTACCCGTAATTTGCACTTCTCACTGCGTAAACACTTGATTATTTTTTCATGAGGATATATCTCGCATGTCACCGGCTTCTATGTAGAATCTCATTGGTCCACGTGACCTTATCGGGTCACTCGACTTACATCAAGGCTAGATATCGATCGATGTTTGTCAGGTAATAGTGAAGATTATAATATAAACTTTAATGAACTTTCGTGATTGATATGTAATTTTTTATTCATATATATTAAACGCTATATTTGAATTTTAAAAAGACAACAATAAAGCATTTTTTTTTTATTCAATGATTTAATATTGACTGGACATCGATGTTTGTGAATAGTTTCCGGTGTAAACATCGTCCGTTCGACTTAGTGGGCTGGCAGATACTTACCTGGCTTCTAGATTTTTGGGTCTGAAACATAGACCCCGTGTATAAGTCGACCCCCCTCCTTGACCCCCTAATTTTTGGTATCAAATTCTCGACTTATACCCGGTAATATACGGTATACGTTGTTGACACCCATTTTAGCTATATGTAGACAGTAATTATTCAATGCACGGCATAATCCACTACTAATTGTGAAATTGTAATGTTACAGTTTGCCAGTCCAAACGCAACTTCCAAACGCAAGGCATAACTCTTGCCAGTTTGCATTACTGGCTGATTTAACCCTTGCGGTATTTCCCCTCGCTTTGTTGTGTCAAGATAGTGAATCGCTGCACCAGAAATGCATAGCAGGCCTGGATTTCTAAACACAGATTTTTTAAGGAAATACTGCAAGGCCTAAATCAGCCAGTAATGGAGACTGGCAAGAGTTATGCCTTGCAATGGGAAGTTGGTCCAAATGTACCAGTCGGTATTTCGAACTCTCTCAGGGTTGACATCCGACAGCTCATCCTCACTAGTCTTGATTCCTGGTGTTCAGCTACATCTTGATTCACAATAGGTTGAAACTGATAAGAACTGATGTTTATGTCTGGTGGTTGAAAATCAACACTGTCATCGATATCTAAGAAGCCATATCAGTACTACGAATGTAGAATAATCGCTGTATTGCTTATGCCTCAGCATGTGTGAGAGCATCTTTGACGTCATATCACGTGACTGCTGCCAGCCTGATTAACTCTCAAGATTTCCGGAAAACGGACGTACCGAATACATTTTTTCAACGCTTCTACATAATGTGTTTTTTAATACTTTTTTGATACATTATCTATGTCTAAAACAATACTGTTGAACATATTAAAACAATAAAAGTTTTTCTCTAATATTCTCCATGTACATTTGTTTTTGAACATTTAGAGTATTATTTGGTAACATTTATTCATATGTTTGTGAGAGCACACAGCACTACATTCCCACTATCCATTATGCACTGTCAAAATCACCACTGTCACCGTTGGGATAAAAAAAAACGCCTTATAAGTTTTAATTATCATTGGTTAATTTTGGGACTTCCCTTTTCTGAGCCAATTAAAAAATTGAATACAAGCTCAATGCATAGTGTAGCATTACCGTGTTGACAGTCTAAGTGACATCTATTTATAGACTCACAGGGAAGTGATGGCTGCATTCATTTACGTACATTTACGCTTACATTTAAGCTGTCAAAATAAGAATTAGTAAGCAATTATTAAAATACATATGATAAGCTGTCAAAACAAGAGAATTAGTGAGCACAGCTCACTCATATACCCCCACTTTTAACATTGGTCAAAGAAGAAAAGTTTCAAAACAGCAGAAAGACATCAATGTATAGTCTTTTGTATGAACAAACAACAGCAGTACTAAGAAAGCAGAGTATGTCTTCATAGATACACTATTAAGAATTTTTTAGAAGTAAAAAGAATTTAGAAAATTTGCATAAATTATGCTAAATGTGGGTATGAAACATACAAACCACAGATGGACATGCACATCAGAGTGATTATATGTACCAAGTTTCAAAACAATTGAACAACTAGATGAGCGTTTGCAGGACGCCGCAAAAGCACAGCAGCCCCGAAACTTAGGGTCTCGCCTTTCCCTGTTCTGCCCTCTTCACAGCAACAATCAAATGGGATTTTTTCATAATTGGAGTTTTTACTAGCATGTTGAATCATCACTGAGGTCACTTTACACAAGTTTGTTCTTAAAACCTATTTTTGATTTCAAAATTGGATTATATGGTTAACATGGCCTTAACAAACATCTCATGACCTTGACCTTTGACACACTTAATGATCACTTTTCATTGCGTATGTCAATTATTTGATTATTCAAAGTGTTCATAGTTAAAATAAGACATTTTCACAAAAGCATGTTTAAATTGTGGCCTCACTGTGACCTTGAACTTTGATAGATTTTAGCGAAAAGCTTATCAAATCTTAGTCTTTCTCCATATGTACCAAGAGCCTGATAGCACAAAAACTTTTGAAGTTATCGTGTTTACAAGGATTCTTGTAGTGATTTCAGAACTCATGACCTTGACCTTTGACGTTCAAGGTCATATACTCATTGATCACCCTTCATTGTGAATAACTGTACTATGATGATTTAAAGTGAAAATTGCTAAAATACAGCATTTTTGCACATCATGTCCAAATCGTGACCTCAATGTGACATTGACGGATATTAGTGGAAACTTAATAGAAATATGGTACTTCTCCATAGATGATATATACCAAATATAAGCCTCAAAGAACAAAAAGTGTTAAAGCTAGCACGTTAAAAAGTATTTTTTCAGTGACTTTATAACTCGTGACCTTGACCTTCTACCATAAATATGAACACGCCAAAACAATTGCTCAGGGGTAAAAAGTAGGAATATATATATATATATATATATATATATATATATATATATATATATATATATGAGTTGTTAAAACCCTATAATAAAAAAAGTTATATTCAAAACAGAGTGTGGCGGTGGCGGCGGCGAAAAGTGCACAAACACTGATAGGAGCCCCGACCTGGTCAGGGCTGCTAATTAGTGTTTGAGTTATGAGTGAAACAAAGCGTGTGAATGGTGAAGTTGAAAATATAGAGCCATTGGCTCTGAAGCTCGTCAGGAATCATGTTATTAACTAGAAGAGCGTTTGCGGGACACCGCAAAAGCAGAGCAGCTCCGAAACGTTGGGTCTCGCCTTTCCCTGTTCCGCTTTCTCCTCAGCATAAATAAAATGGGTATTTTTTTGGACCAAATTTTTTTCATTATTCAAGTTATTCTAACAAGTTGAATCATCACTGGGGTCACTTTTCACAACTTTGTTCTTAAAACCTATTTCTGATTTCAAAATTGGATCAAAAGATTAACATGGCCATAACCAATATCTCATGACTTTGAACTTTGACCTTCAAGGTCACACCATCAATGATTACTTTTCATTGTGTATAACAATCATGCAATGACTCAAAGTGTTCATTGTTAACATAAGGCATATTCACAATAGCACGCTTAAGTTGTGACCTTGCTGTGACCTTGACCTTGGACAGATTTTAGCAAAAACGTTTTCAAATCTTGGTCATTCTCCATAGTTGATATATACCAAGTTAGGGCCTGATAGTACAGAAGTTGTTGAAGTTATCGTGTTTACAAGGATTTTTGTAGTGATTTCAGAACTCATGACCTTGACCTTTGACCTTGAATGTGAGCATGTCAAAATATTTTCCCAAGTGTACAAGAAAGAAGCTATATATATGAAGTGTTGATACCTTCATGGAAAAAAGTTATTTAGTGATTTCAGAACTGGTGACCTTGACCCTATCTCGTGACCTTGACCTTTAAAATTCAAGGTCACACAATCAGTGATCACTTTTCATTGTGTATAACAATCATTTAACGATTCAAAGTGTTAATAGTTGAAATAAGACATTTTCACAAAAGCATGCTTAAGTCGTGCCCTCGCTGTGACTTTGACCTTTGACGGATGTTAGCGAAAACCTTTTCAAATCTTGGCCTTTCTCCATAGTTGATATACACCAAATAAGAGCCTGATAGCACAAATATTTTTCAAGTTATCGTGTTTACAAGGATTTTTTTAGTGATTTCAGAACTCGTGACCTTGACCTTTGAACTTGAATATGAACATGTCAAAAAAATCCCCAGGGGCATAAGTAAGAAGTTATGTATATGAGTTCTCAAAACCTTCTAGGAAAAAAGTTATAGCGAATACAAAACGCGGCGGCGACGGAAACTGCGCAAAAACTGCTAGCAGCTTCGACTTAGTCGGAGCTGCTAATTATCTCTAAGGAACAGTTAAAGATATCACATACCGTAATAAGTCATTGCCCAGTCATCAAATTTAAAAGTTATTATCAAAATTGGTTACACATTAATCCACATTCATTATAAATAATGTAGACCTTTGCATTTTATTGTTTTACTTCTTATTTTTATTCTGCAATTACCAACATTAATTACATAATGAAAAAAAATCAACAAGTGTTTGCCACTATCTTGGCAATGTCCCCCGCCGATAACATTGAGTTAAAAAGACACATCATTTGGTCAAAATTAGCTACTTCATATATTGCATTACTGGTAGAAAGAGTCATGATGATCATCAAATTTGAAGACTTTGGGTGCTTGGGTTCATGAGATATTGGTTAACAAGAGTAAGAAAAGTGGTCAAAGTGTCATAGTCACCGGGGAAAATAAGGTCAAGGTCACCAAAATTGACTGGTGTCTGCGTCTTCCCCCAGTGAAGGCTGACACCTAATTTGAAGACTTTGGATGCAACACTTCATGAGATATCGTGTAAACAAGAGTTCAAAAAGTGGTTAAAGTGTCGTGGTGACCTTGAAAATAAGGTCAAGGTCACCAAAATCGACTGGTGTCTGCGTCCAACGCCAATGTAGGCTGACACCAAATTTAAAGACTGTGGATGCAACGCTTCATGAGATATCGCGTAAACAAGAAATGTGACGTACGTATGTACGGACGCCGCTGAATACATAGTACCCCCGTTCCTCGTTGCGGCAGGGGACAATAACACAGCAGAGAAGTGTGAAGTAACTTGAAACCTCTGTGTATTAGCTGCTGTGGTCATTTCCCAAGTCAACACCTGCAATTACACAACATGCAGACCCTGGACTCACAGCCAGTGAATTATATATTTTAAATTTTGTTTTCCCCATCTTTATTTATTTTTCTTTACTGGAAAAGAAGATGTGGTATCACAAACTCATGTAGCTAGTTCTGATAGTCTTACTTAACCCTTTTTCAATTTTTTCCTATGAGCCTGTCCCAATATTCAGTTCAAAGACTATTCAATAGTTCTAATTTCACAGTGATTACATCAAACATGTCCATATCGTAGTATTACTGGTAAGCTGACATATGAAGTGCACATAAAATCTCATTATGTTCACAGCTCATTACAATAGGTTTTTTTAGGTTGTGTCCCCGGTGACTCTATTCGGGGTCACAGGGTCACGAAATCTACAACTAGAAGGTGTTTTTACTCGTAAAAACAGATGTCTCCCCCTTCCCCCAAATCAATTTCTGTTATTATTCTTCTAAAAGACAAAGTCCAAATTGTTGCCATGGGAACGGAAAAAAATGAAATTTTAAAAAGTTCAAACCCTCCAAAGGCACATGTACAGGATATTGGGAGCCTGTATACCAAATTTGGTGAAGATTGGCCACATAGTTTTGGAGATCTCATCCGGAAACAAAACCTACCCTTCATATAGACAAAATCCAAATTGTTACCATGGAAACGAAAAAATAAAATAGAGCCATGGGCTCTGTAGCTCATCAGGATTTCATTGATTTATTATCTAAGGTTGAATATCTAAGTTATCTAATTAGGAGATAAACCTACTGTGTTTGAAAATCAGAGACATGTTATACTGGATTGATAGCGAGTAAATTTAAAATTGAAACCTCACGCGCGTGAGGTTTCAATTTTAAATTTACTCGCTATCAATCCAGTATAACATGTCTCTGATTTTCAAACACAGTAGGTTTATCTCCATTCTACCATGACCGTTTTACCACGGGACTCTTTTTGTCGGATGCTGACAGTGCGTACAATGGCTAGCGCGCTTGCTCTGACTTACGTTCGAAAAATCCATTGTTGACAATAGCAGCGATTTCGTACAAAAAATATTGTTGTTATACACAAACTTTCCCCCATAAGTTGTCTTTAACTATTAAACAAAAATCTAATATATGTGTCATTTATTACGGGAGTTTTAATTTTGTTTTCCCAACATTCACGTTTATACAATCAGGATTCGTTTCTCCTGAATTCTGCATTTTTGGAATAACCCGCTAAGCATATCACGCGACATTCAAAATGGCTGCCGTTTGCCGGTCGCTGTGAATGACGAGCTTGAGGCCTTGTATTTATTAAAATGAAGCGTTACAGGTGATGGTAATTGTCTCATTCGGGTAAGGAATGCACATTTAAGTTATCGACGTAGGTGTGCAGATGATATGACATATGTATTTCTTATTTTGCATCAAAAAATTACGCTCGGTTTTCAGAAACGGCTGACCATTGCGTCAATGACATTGCATTTGCTCGCCTACTCAACTGCATCAAGTGTCGCTATTTGGATAGATCTTGATACTGGAGCAGTTTGTCTTGATAATCTATCTGATGTAGCTCTAAAACACGCTACAGGGAAAATTAATTTGATTGCATCAGTTAATTTGTTTTCTACAAGTAGAGCACACCTGAAAATCGGCCGTTTGTTCGGATAGATTGTGACGTCACAATGTAGATTTGTCAATACGCGGTGAAGCGGCGCTAAAATCAGAGGAGGTTCAATCCAGAATTGATCACGTTTGATTTTGCTGGAGAACCAATCAGAATCGAGTATCCAGCAATGTCATGGTAGAATATCAAATAATACATTGTTAACAAGCAAAAAATAGGTTTTCAGATCATGACCCCTGTGAGGCACATGTGGGTCACCAGTCCTACAATACACCGATCCAAAACTTCGCGCATGCGTAATTTCAGCCAATCAGAGCGGCGAGATTAGCACATGGCTTTGTCAATTTTACTTCCGGGGACAAACAAACTGATTTGGCGATAGTTCGGTGGTTGCACGTTCCTTTTAACTTTAATGTATTTATTTCACGATATGGTGGTTTCTTATTATGTATAAGGATGAAATTATAGCCGTTTTGAATCGCTGACAACGTGGAAAACACTCATCAACCGATAAAAAAACACTAGGGTGTCTGACGTCTGCTCTTAGGTGAGATTGCACGAATTATACAGTTTTAAAATCTCTGATACATAAATTTAGCAAGATGACTGTTCAAACAATGTTTTGATTATAGATATTTAGGACCTCAAGATTTAAAAACAATCTTATTTCGAAGTTTGCTTAGATTCTTACATAAAATATAACAATTTACATTTTGGCATTTTTAAAAAATCGGCAACCAAGTAAACAAACCTTGCCAAACGTACAAAAAATTAGTATGTATGAGTTAGAAAAGATAATTTATGTCTTATTGCGGGATGCCGTTAGGCACCGCACGGATATATAGTGGTGAGTTTGGCGAGCTCTCATGGCTAACTTGATACCCTCAGTGCGCATGCGCTGCGAACCTAGGCAGTGTACTGTCGTTGTTAGGGAAGCTCACTGTGGCTAAATATATCGCTTTAAAGCTAATAAGCATGGTCAATGCTGTAATCAGGATAGCCTGCTTTCCTATCAGCCCGGTGACCTCGTTGCATTGTCTTTGCTGACCCCACCATCGTCGGCAGTTCATATTATCACTTGCGAAAACTAATTGCGGAAATCCACAGATTAAATATGAAAATAAATAATTTCTAAATACAAAAACCGTGATATACCAAATCATCATTATTTTCAAAACTCTTGCTTTCCTACAAATGAAAAACAGCCTTTCACACCAGTTTATAAAACACTAAAAGTTATCAAACCTTTTACAAACAGTGTCTCTGAAAACGTACAGTCAGGCATTGCTGAGGCTTGATGTGGGATATTCCTAAACTTCGGTAATAGTAAAGCGGCTGTGACATGCAAGCATAAGTTTGTGCGATAACCCTAAGAAGGCCGCAATCATATTTCTGTTTGGTGGAACATCGGTTTAGGTACGGCTGTGAGTAACATGGCTTTATTGTTTAGGTTAGAAAATATTGCACTGTTGTATAATGAATCCCGTTTGCGTATTGCGTATCCCTAAAAAGGTCTCTTTGGACCAACTTCAGCTTCGTGGAATTTACATTTTCCATGTTGCAATATTATGAACATTTAGGATTTACAAAAACAATACACTTGTCAATAACTTATATTCTTATCAAAATTTGTCCAAAATGTTCTCACAGATATGTCATTACAGCAAAAAAAAATAAAAAAATTTTATATTCTTCTTTGATAAGCATTCTAGAAATTGAGGTGATGAAGAATGAAGAACAATTTCATGGATAAACAACTTCTTTATTCTGTGTAGGCGACATTTCGACATAGATACTAATGTCGTTGTCATCACCTGCTTGACAACGACATTAGTATCTTTGTCGAAACGCTGGTCGCTTACACTGAATAAAGAAGTTGTGTATCCATAAAATTGTTCTTCATTCTTGCCTTTTTTGGGTAATGCCAGTTTTTCAGCCCTGCAATATATTCCTTATATAGTATGAAAAACGCCAACCCATCATATTAAAACAAACATTTGTTCAGCAACTAAATATTATCACATTTATTGAAACATTACTGACCCTTGCAATATTCGTTTAAAGAAATATAACTTACTGTTCCTCTATACATTTTTGTGAACAAATATACCTTGCAATAAAATATATTAGCCCACCCCGTATTGGTTACTTTTTTTAAAGTAGCCACTTGTTTTTTTCTTATAATTGATGTAATCACAAAACTGACAAGTTTGCATGATCAAATATTCGATGTATGTAAGTTCCTTTAAAAAAGAAGTAATTGTCACAAACGTGACCATGTCCCCCGCCGCAATTAAGAAATGAGCTAAAAGAATGGACACACAGCTTGTACCGAGTAGTGGCATTTACATGTTTGATTCAATTATTGTTATATCGGGCAAAAAATTTTAAATGGTCAAAGTCTTGTAGTGACCTTGAAAAGGGGGTCAAGGTCACTCAAATCGACTGGTGTCTACGTATTCCACAAATGAAGACAGGTACCAAATTTGAAGACTCGAGGTACAGCAGTTCATGAGATATCGTGCTAACAACATTTGACAATCAGTCTTGTAGTAACCTTGAAAATAATTTCAAGGTCAACCAAATCGACTGGTATCTGGATATTCCCCAGATGAAGACTGATACTAAATTTAAAACCAATAATTCTAGCGGTTCATGAGGAATCGCACTAACAACATTTTCAAAACTGGTCAAAGTCTCGCCCTGACCTTGAAAATGAGGTCAAGGTCACCGAAAAATTTTCAGGTCTACGTATTCCCCAGATGAGGACTGGTACCAAGTTTGAAGATTCTAGGTTGACTGGTTCATTAGATATCGCGCTAACATGAAGCGGGACAGACGTACGGACAGACGGACGGACGGACGGAGCTGAATACTATGTCCCCCGGTCTGCGCTTCGCGGCGGCGGGGGACAACTAGATGAGCGTTTGCGGGTCACCGCAAAAGCAGAGCAGCTCCGAAACTTTGGGTCTCGCCTTTCCCTGTTCCGCCTTCTCCTCAGCATAAATAAAATGGGAATTTTTTTGGGACAAAATGTTTTTCATTATTCAAGTTATTCTAACAAGTTGAATCATCACTGGAGTAACTTTTCACAAGTTTGTTGTTAAAACCTATTTCTGATTTCAAAATTGGATCAAAGGATTAACATGGCCTTAACCAATATCTCATGACCTTGACCTTTGACCTTCAAGGTCACACCATCAATGATTACTTTTCATTGTGTATAACAATCATGCACTGACTCAAAGTGTAACATAAGGCATATTCACAATAGCATGCTCAAGTTGTGACCTTGCTGTGACCTTGACCTTTGACAGATTTTAGCGAAAACGTTTTCAAATCTTGGTCTTCCTCCATAGTTGATATATACCAAATAAGAGAGTGACAGCACAAAAATGTTTGAAGAAATCATGTTTACAAGGATTATTGTAGTGATTTAAGAACTCATGACCTTGACCTTTGACCTTGAATGTGAACATGCCAAAATCATTCACCAGATTTATAAGAAAGAAGCTATGTATATGAGGTGTTAATACCTTCTTGGAAAATAGTTATTAAGAGATTTCAGAACTGGTCACCATGACCATATCTCGTGACCTTGACCTTTGATCTTCAAGGTCAAACAGTCAATGATCACTTTTCATTGTGTATGAGTGAGTGTGTTATTTTTTAACGCCGCTTCGGCAGTATTGCAGCCTTTAGCGGCGAGCATTGTGTATGACAATCATGTAATGATTCAAAGTGTTAATAGTTAAAATAAGGCATGTTCGCAACTGCATGCTTAAGTTGTGACCTCGCTGTGACCTTGACCTTGGACAGATTTTAGCAAAAACCTTTTCAAATCTCAGTCTTTCCCCATAGTTGATATATACCAAGTAAGGGCCTGATAGCATCAAAGTTGTTGAAGTTATCGTGTTTACAAGGATTTTTGTAGTGATTTCAGAACTCATGACCTTGACCTTTGACCTTGAATGTGAGCATGTCAAAATAATTCCCCAGGTGTACAAGAAAGAAGCTATATATATGAGGTGTTGATACCTTCATGGAAAAAAGTTATTTAGTGTTTTCAGAACTGGTGACCTTGACCCTATCTTGTGACCTTGACCTTTAAAATTCAAGGTCCCACAATCAGTGATCACTGTTCATTGTGTATCAAAATCATGTAATGATTCAAACTGTTAATTGTTGAAATAAGACATTTTCGCAAAAGCATGCTGAAGTTGTGACCTCGCTATGACCTTGACCTTTGACGGATGTTAGCGAAAACCTTTTCAAATTTTTACCTTTATCCATAGTTGATATACACCAAATAAGAGCCTGATAGCCGACAACCGTTTCTTTTTTGAGTAAGTGAAATTGATCAGCTGATTTGTATTCATGCGCGTGTTACACCGAACATCTCCAGTGGTCAAACACTATACAATATAGTTCTTAAATAAAACGCCGAGAAACTAATATATTATTGGTTTGTTTGTATAACCAATAACATAGTTGTCATATATGACATACATTTACATTATATATACATATACGATACAACCTGAAATTATTTTAATAAGTACATCATGAACATAAAGCCTTACTGCAGTACCTATGAATGACTGACGTGTCTGAGCGACTGAACAGCCTAGCATTGAATCGAAAATTGGAAAAACCTGTTAATTTTTTTAAACGACAACGGTTAAAAGTAGTAATTGCCACAAGTAGAATCTACAACAAATGCAAAGAATCAAATTTGTATGCCAAGAGAATCAACCAATTTGAAGTTTGATCAATATTTTGTCTCAGGAATGTGGATTCAGTTCACGTCATGTCGGCCGTAGATCCACAACAAAGAACGGTAACTCTAATTGGACGTTTACTGACGGTGAAGTCGATTACGATTAATACAACAACAAAACATTGGATCCAGGAAGTGTGTACCTAGGAAATATTTATTGTAATGGATGCCAAATGTAGATACACTGTGTGCAAAGGGACGCCCTGCCAATCGTGAAAGATTCTTTCGATCGTGGCGTGATTAAACTGTAGACTGCAGCCCGATGGTCAGGTTTGATCTCATTCTGCTTCATTCTTATTCAGAAACAACGAGAATAGTCACTTTTTACTGTATAGATTGTCCAATATTTTCTGATGTTTTCTCTCGTTAATGATTAGGTAGATCTAATTATTTATGGATTGAACATTCTGGTGTCCGGAACTGTTTATATTCATGTTTTTACTCTTTTGGCAGCCATGTTTGTTTACAAACAGCGATGACAATGTGAAGCCGTAGAAATTATTTTAAAAAATAGAGCCATGGGCTCTGTAGCTCATCAGGGTTTATATTGTTTGATGATGAAGACAGAAATATATTGTCTAAATGTAATGCACAATCCCTAGCCCTGACAAATCTTAGTCTTAAAATTGAGAGAGAGCACTCAGCAAGGTCAACACACAGGAGACGAGGAGAGGTTACAAGCCAGCTGTGCTTTAAAACAGCCAAATTATGTAATAGCCTCTGCCTTGCACTAAACACTGGCATCACTGATCTAACTGTATAAGGCTTAGAGAGAACAGGCAATGTGATGAATCTCATGGTATATAGTACAATTTAGAATCACCTTGGCTAAATAATCTTTGCACAATTTTAATGGTTCTAAGCCTTTTTCATCCAAACATAGTAACATTCTGAACACAATATTCCTAGTTTGTTCTGGAGAAGAAGATGAAAATAGATTTTTAGGTTTTGACCTGTGAAGGCCTTTTTATCCCCCGCCACGAAGTGGAAGGGGGATATAGGTTTGGGCTCCGTCCGTCCGTCCGTCCGAGATAAAGGGGACAGCTTTTCTCAGAAACCGTTTAAGATAGGGTTACCAAATTTGATGAGTTGCTTGAGGGCATGAATACCTTGATGGAGTTGGAAAATGAGAAGCGTGCAATTATTTTTTCCGGAGTTATTGCCCTTGTTCCGTATTTTTGGACTTGTCAATGGTATCTCCAAAGGGGACAGTTTTTCTCAGAAACCATATAAGATAGCGTTACCAAATTTGATGTGTTGCTTGAAGGCATTAATACCTTGATGGAGTTCGAAAATGAGAAGTGTGCAAATATTTGTTTCGGAGTTATTGCCCTTGTTCCATATTTTTGGACTTTGTTCATGGTATCTCCAAAGGGGACAGCTTTTCTCAGAAACCGTTTAAGATAGGGTTACCAAATATGATGAGTTGCTTGAGGGAATGAATACCTTGATGGAGTTTGAATATGAGAAGCGTGCAATTATTTTTTCCGGAGTTATTGCCCTTGTTCCGTATTTTTGGACTTTGTTCATGGTATCTCCAAAGGGGACAGCTTTTCTCAGAAACTATTTAAGATAGGGTAACCAAATTTGATGTGTTGCTTGAAGGCATGAATACCTTGATCGAGTTCGAAAATGAGAAGTGTGCAAATATTTGTTTCGGAGTTATTGCCCTTGTTCCGTATTTTTTTACTTTGTTCATGGTATCTCCAAAGTCGACAGTTTTTCTCATAAACTATTTAAGATAGGAGAACCAAAATTGGTGTGTTGCTTGAGGGCTAACATTCCTTGATGGAATGAAAATGAGTAATGCACAATTATTTCGAATTATTAACCTTTTTTCAATTTCTTGGCTCTGGCGGGGGATGTTGATGACTATGTCTTCTTGTTTATAATACCCACAATATTTATTTCATAGGCTCTTCAATAGTTCTCATTTCACATTGATTACATCAATTTATAAGATAAATATAGGTTTTAAGGTCATGGCCTGTGAGGCCCTTATTTGGGGCCCAAGGGTCACCAAATCTACAATTTAGAATCCCCATTGGCGAAAGAGTCTGCACACAATATTACAGGCTTCTAGGCCTTTTTGTTCTTGAGAAGGAGATAAATATAGGTTTTTAGGTCATGGCCTGTGAGGCCCTTATTTGGGGCCCAAGGGTCACCAATTTTACAATTTAGTATCCCCATTGGCCAAGGAGTCTGCACACAATATTACAGCCTTCTAGGTCTTTTTGTTCTGGAGCAGAAGATGAAAATAGGTTTTTAGGCTATGGCCTGTAACGCCCTTATTTGGGGTCACAGGGTCACCAAAAAGCGAAAAGTTTACAGATGGATGGATGGATGGATGGACGGATGGACGGACGCCGGACACCATGCCATGCCATAAGCCCACAAATAATTTGTACAAATAATTTAAAGCCTACTTCAACTTTTTAACTAAAAATAGAGCCATGGGCTCTGTAGCTCATCAGGATTTTATTGATTTATTATCTAAGGTTGAATATCTAAGTTATCTCAAGTAATACATTGTTAACAAGCAAAATAATAATGGTTTTAGATCATGACCCCTGTGACCCACATTTGGAGTCACAGGGTCACCAATCCTACAATTAAGAATCACCTTTGACCAAAGAATCTCTACACAACATTTCACCTTTCTAGAGCTTTACATATAAACTGGAGAAGAAGATGAAAATAGGTTTTTGGGTCATGACCCGTGACCAAGATTGGGGTCACAGGGTCACAAAATCTACAATTTAAAATCCCCATTGGCCAAGGAGTCTGCACACAACTTTTCAGCTCTCTAGACCTTTTGGAACTGGAGAAGAAGATGAAAACAGGTTTTTAAGGATGTGACCCCTGTGACCCCATTTGGGGTCACGGTGTCACGAGATCTACAATTGAGAATCCCCATTGGCCAAGGAGTCTGCACACAACTTGTCAGCTCTCTAGACCTTTAGGAACTGGAGAAGAAGATGAAAAAAGGTTTTTAGGCCTGTGACCCCATTTGGGGTCACCGGGTCACGAAATCTACAATTTAGAATCCCCATTGGCCAAGGAATCTGCACACAACTTTTCAGCTCTCTAAACCTTTTGGAACTGGAGAAGAAGATGAAAATAGGTTTTTAAGGATGTGACCTCGGTGACCCCATTTGGTGTCACGGGGTCACGAAATCTACAATTTAGAATCCCCATTTGCCAAGGAGTCTGCACACAACTTTTCAGCCCTCTAGACCTTTTGGAACTGGAGAAGATGATGAAAATAGGTTTTTAAGGATGTGACCCCGGTGACCCCATTTGGGTTCATGGGGTCCAAAATCTATAATTTAGAATCCCAATTGGCCAAGGAGTTTGCATACCACTTTTCAGCACTATAGACCTTTTGGAACTGGAGAAGAAGATGAACATAGGTTTTTAAGGATGTGACCCCTGTGACCCCATTTGGGGTCATGGGGTCACAAAATCTACAATTTAGAATCCCCATTGGCCAAGGAGTCTGCACACAACTTTTCAGCTCTCTAGACCTTTTGGAACTGGAGAAGAAGATGAAAATAGGTTTTTAAGGACGTGACCCCTGTGACCCCATTTGGGGTCACGGTGTCACGAAATCTACAATTTAGAATCCCCATTTGCCAAGGACTCTGCACACAACTTTTCAGCTCTCTAGATCTTTTGGAACTGGAAAAGAAAATGAAAATAGATTTTTAAGGATGTGACCCCTGTGACCCCGTTTGGGGTCACGGGGTCACGAAATCTACAATTTAGAATCCCCAATGGCCAAAGAGTCTGTACATAACATTTCAGCTTTCTAGAGCTTTTGGGACTGGAGAAAAAGATGAAAAATGCTTTTTAGGTTGTGACCCCTGTGGCCCTTACTTGGGGTCACAGGGTTACCAAATCTACAATTTAGAATCCCCGTCAGTCAAGGAGTCTGTTCATAAAATTTCAGCTCTCTATGTTCATTGGGACTGGAGAAGAAGATGAAAATAGCTTTTTAGGTAATGACCCCTGTGGCCCTTATCTGGGAGTACAGGGTCACCAAATCTACAATTTAGAATCCCCATTGGCCAAAGAGACTGTACATAAAATTTCAGCTCTCTGGAGTCATTGGTTCTGGAGAAGAAGATGAAAATAACTTTTTAGGTTATGACCCCTGGGGCCCTTATTTTGGGTCACAGGGTCACTCAATATACAATTTAGAATCCCCATTGGACAAGGAGTCTGTACTGCTCTCTAGAGTCATTGGTTCTGGAGAAGAAGTCGAAAAAGTGAAAAGTTTACGGACGGACGGATGGACGCCATCCAATGCCATAAGCCCATCGGGCCTTTCAGGCCTGGTGAGCTAATAAAAAGAAGAATGACATTGACTAAGTGAGCTTTAGAAAACATTGAAATGAACTAGGCCAAAGAATTGGGTTTGTTTACAGTGTAGTCTGCACTGAATGACCCTTTTGTAACTAGTAGGCATGTCACAAAATGCGACGGTTTAGCCGAGTGATGGCTATGATTTGCAAAGTTTCTTCCCATCCAGTGACCAAATATAATGATTTCATTGCTTAAATGGATAGTGTGTAAATTTTCATTCGTATTTGTTTACATTAGAACACCGAAACCAAACGAGTTTGTCAGATTTACAGCGCAAAATGACGGTAAACACAACGAGGAAGTATCGCCGTAAACTATTCGGTAACCCTATCTTAAAAGGTTTCTGAGAAAAGCTGTCCCCTTTATCTAAGACGGACGGACACACGGACAGACGGACGCACGGACGGAGCCCAAACCTATATCCCCCTTCCACTTTGTGGCGGGAGATAATAACAGATCCAAGTCACAGCTCAAGTACAGACTCAAGATGTAGATTTTAATTAGTGTTCTGAGTGAACTTTACTTGTCTAGATTTGTGTGATGATTCTGTGTGATTCCGACGGATCTAATTCCTTCACCTCTGATAACAAGAGAATTAGTGAGCACAGCTCACTCATGATACCCCCGCTTTTAACATTGGTCAAAGAGAAATGTTTGAAAATAGCAAAAGGGCATCAATGTTTAAACTTTTGTATGAACAGACCATTATATATAAGTATTATTATAGCAGAGTAAGTATTACACTTGTAAGCATGTTTTAGAAGTAAAATTTTTAAAATTTGAAAAATGGCATTAAATATGCAAATGAGGGTATGAAACATACAAATATGCAAATGAGGGTATGAAATATAAAAATGACAGATGTACACATCAGTGGTTTGGTAACATTTGAACAATTAGTGTCTGAGTTATGAGTGGAACAAAAAGTGTGAATGGCGAAGATGAAAAACGGAGAAAATTTGCATAAATTATGCAAATGAGGGTATGAAACATACAAAAGGCAGATGTACACATCATGGTGATTGTAAATATCAAGTTTCGTAACATTTGAACAACTGATTTCAGAGTTATGAGTGGAACAAAAAGTGTGAATGGTTAAGTCGAAAAAGGAGATAATTTGCATAAATTATGCAAATGAGGGTATGAAACATACAAAAGGCAGATGTACACATCTTGATGATTATATGTATCAAGTTACAAGACATTTGAACTGTTAGTATTTGAGTTATGAGTTGAACAAAAACTGAATGGCACAGTCGAAAAAACCGAGAAAATTTGCATAAATTATGCAAATGAGGGTATGAAACATACAAAAGGCAGATGCACACATCATGGTGATTGTACATATCAAGTTTCGTAAAATTTTATCAACTGGTTTCAGAACAAGTAGTATTTGAGTTATGAGCGGAACCAAAAGTGTAACCATAGACGCGCACACAAAGACACTTAAAAGTGGAAAATCTGAAAAAATAATCATGGATTCTGAGGGAAACATAGAAAAGGCACATCTAGGGACCATAAAGTGTACATGTATAAAGTTTCATAACAATTGAACAAGTAGTATTTGAGTTATGAGCGGAACCAAAAGTGTTCTGGACGGACGGACGGACGGACGCGCTGAGCGCTATATACCCCCGACAACTTCGTAGCGGGGGTATAATTAATGTATTTGTTAGAGTAGGGCTAGGATATGTAATCGTAGGAATAAATTATGTTCTCAACTGTTTAATATATGGTCTACTCTATATGCATGTATACTCGGGTCAAATGATCTCTCAGTTCCTGTGAGGGGGGGGTTGGGGGTCAACCCCGGAATCACTTCCGGGTCAGGGGTCAATACTAGGGGTGAAACGGTTTACCGCGGTGTATTCGTACCGCGGTATTTATTGACGGTTCGGTACACCGAAAAATTGCTTTGAAAAAACCGTACCGTTCGGTTTTGGTAAAGTTCGTTTTTATCCGCTACACTCGTGCATTTCCCTGTCAAAAGCACTAAAAATGTCACTCAAGTGTCAGCACAAATTATCATATTCTATTAAATTTCATTCTAAACTAGTCCAAAGTTCACAAGAAATCCTTACGACTTACGTAGTCGTAGATCGAACTTCCGTGTTATGACTCGAGTGGACATGTCAAAAAAGTCAAAACAGCGATATGAATAAACTATTTGACAGAAAGTTACCGTATATTACAAGGTATAAATTATCAAGTTGATTCTAAAAATTAGGGGTTCAAAGATTGGAATCGACTTTCAGATTTAAACTTCAAGGCAGGTGAAAATGTAACAATATGTTTGTGTTGAGTTTTCATTTGGAAAACCTTTTCTATATTTAGAACTAATTGAGATGTAACTACCTTTGTGATTGGTCAAAAAATTACGCGTCATTGGGTTCTCGTACTACAGTCATACCGATTGGTTGACATGTGTCACGTGACACATGTGGCATGAGATACATTTCTTTATCGAATGTTTGACATGTCGACCGTTTACTTCAAAGTTTTGACGGGTTACATTTGAGTGTTTACACCGGGTACTTTATTCAAATTCATGAACAAACACATAAATTTAAAAAATAACCGACTATTGCACAAGTTTCTGTGAGTAAAATATTGCTAAATTAATTTCCAAATCTAGAAGCGGCAACATCTTGCTAGTCGGTAAGTTAGTGATGTTTTTATTAATCATTTATACTACAGTTTAAATAGCTAAAGAACGCAATTGTTTCATAATTATTGAATATAAATTGAGAAATCAAATAAACATCGGCTGAAGTAATGAATTTCTTGACAAAAGAAGTTTGATAATTTTCCCGTTTTATATGCTAGACTACGTACACTATGCATTGAGCTTTGTATCTAATTTTCTGATTGGCTAAGAAAAGGGAAGTCCCGTAGTTAACCAATGACAAGGCTAATAACAAACAATAGAGTTTCTGATGTTGACTCCTGCTTACACTTGTTCTTTCGATTTACGGAGAGGAGAATGATATGTATATGATTAAAACAATAATTAAATAGACACAACAAGTCAACAGTTGTACTTTTTATTTTTATTTTTAAGATATTACTTATCACAAGCAAGCAATTAACTTTAAGCTTGACCTTGTATTTTACTTGCTCCGGGAGTATAGCAATGAAACATTTTCACAGCAGTTTAATATAAATAACAAAAGTTATGGCTATACACAGTAATAAACATTCCATCATATATTGAAAAACAAAATAAGAACAACGTAATAATTACTTAATGAAATTTAATATTACTGATTTTCTTGTGTTCAAGATTTATTGAATGTTGTTATTGAATTTGTTTAATGTGATTTCAAATTGTTATTTTACTGTCTAGTCATTTTTAATGAAATTACAAATAAGAATTTATGGCACATGCAAAGCCCAATTGAACCTTTTTATTCTCAGTGTGTGATGAGTCAATTTGAATACCAGATGATATGAAGTGCTTAGTGTTCTTTGAGTGTCCAGGGCTTCATTTAGCTCTCTTTTGAATTATTTGAATGTTTTCCTGTTAACTATTTCCACAATTAAAATTATCTGTGCAGTTCATCTGTAATTTTCATTGTTGAGGAGTGGTATTGAACTTTTAAAGAACCGAACCGAAAAATATCGAACCGAGAGCTCTGTACCGCAATACGCACCGAACCGTGGCATAGGCGTACCGTTTCACCCCTAGTCAATACTTCTGGGTCGAACTCGGGATGTTTACCTCATTCACGTCCGGGCTTGGGTGGTTGATAGGATAGCTTCATGGGTTGTTGTGGGTTATATTTGAGGGGAATATATTGTAAATATTAGCATTATATGTGTTTATTAATTTCCTATATTAGATTTGTTATGTGCGTGGGTAACTTTGGTGGATTATGCTGCGGTAAGTATACCAAGTATTCAAACAAGTCAAGGAATCCCAGTACACAGTGTTCCCGTTTGACTTTGAAACTCTCGGTACAGTGTACCGTCAGTGGTAATTTTTACCGGTACATACAGAATTTTACCGGTACCATACAATCTCGAAAATAAATATAACATAATAACGACATGGCTTCAAAATTTCATAGTTTGCGTATTCCCTAGTGTTACCTGTTTTCATGGTAATTGAATACACGCCGTAACACGGTACTACCTATCGTTTTGTGATGAGTGAATGAAAGATCATGTAAACGTCGAGTAAACGAATTATCAAGGTAGCAATGTATATATCACGGTGGTATTATAAAATGGTGTCTGCTAAATATTCTGGAGTGTTTTGTATGGAAATACTTCTCACAAACTTTCTCTTGTGTGCAGGTAACTTGCGATCATAAGGGGGTTGGTTTCAAAGATTTTTTACAAAATAAATCCTTTCAAGAATATTCATTATAATATAAATGCTTAGGTAATTTTCCTTTCTTTGACTATCGTAAAAATAACTTACCTACATAACGAGTGTAAGATGAAATGCGTAATTAATACGACGAGACTATTCAAACAATGTCTTTTCTTTCGTCGCAATAAAGCTCCAAAATCAATGTTATACAGCCCCCGCTACGTCACAACCAATCAGATTGAAGGAAGCGCTCAGTGCATGTCTTTTGTAAAAGTTGCAGGGTGCTTCGCTTGTCAAACTAAATGATGCTACGTACAGTTTTAAAATGCACACTAATTATGTGATATAATGATATTATTTGTAGAAAGATAAATATCTGAGAGCTTTCACGACTCATATTATGTCTGAATTGTGGATTTGGCCTGACAAAACAAAATTAATTTTCATCAGTGATTCGGAAATGAATTTTTCTTCGCTCACACTCGCCGATTGATCCATGATGAACTGACTTTTTGGTTGGTATTTTTTTTACATTTCAATTTATTTGTAGAACTTCATTATTATTGAAAATTAACTGAAATTTATTGAATATTTTAATTTAATTCATGACGGCAAAGTTTGCAGTTTGCCGTTTGGTAAATAGGATCGTTCATGAAAACGCTGTGAATAATGAAACACAATTATTTTTATTTTTGAGAAAATATTGTATTTCATCTGAATAAAAATATGTTTTTATTGACGTTCACAAAGTGTTTTATGTGTGTGTTATATTTCACATCATCTCAACCTGTCAACAGGAAGTAATGCGAGATATATGTTCCATCTCGTTGTTATAAAAATCAATATTGCTGGTCAAAGTAAACATCACGAGAGTCAAAATTAATGAAAACATTATTCAATACGGCAACACACAAATGATATGTTTATTTTATTTGTTGAATAACTGTTGTAATTTGTTTCTCAACGTCAACGAGTTAAAATAAAAATCTTCGCTCCCGGAACGAGCATAATAAAATAAATGTTAACTCCATATTTGGATGACCCCATTATGGCTTAGCCAATTGCTGGTGTGGGAAAGACTGGCTCGACTACCTGATTTTTAGTGTTTTCAATTTTTTTATTTTGCATTCATATTCTTGAATAATTATTCGTATTTGTTACCCCATATTCGTGATACGTATCGTATTCGCCTGGTAGTGTATTCATTGCAGCTCTAATTAAAACACAGTCAAATTGAAAGATACTAATGAAAGTAATATAGGTTGGGTACAGGGGGACCCCACCGTGACCAGACGGGCTGGTGTTTGTAGAGTGGTGACCGGTTTCGTTCAGATTGAACTCATCAGACCAAGTGACACTACAGAGAAGTGAGAGTCTTTATATAGTGCTGAAGAGCGCCGCCGGTGTCTATTGTGACGTCACAATGACGCTATTTCCGGTTCCAGTTCCGGTTCCGGTGGAAGACACGTCACGGGATAGAGAGGCCATAAAGCAACGGCGCTCTATCTGGTCTAACAGCATATTATTTATTAAATTTATGATGTGTTATCTGTTACTATGTGAATTTTCTATCACTGTATATATTTATTTTTTTAGACAGTGTAAAATTGGGTTAAATATAGCATGTTTTCTTTTCACGTAATGCCAAGAATCCAATATGGCGGATGCTGCCGATAGATCGTTGATAGAACTTTCCCTTTAAGTATTGACTTGTTTTTTTACTTACGACTAGATTTGGTTGACATATAAACCAAGTTCTGTGACTTATGAAAAAATATTGCTGTAAGTCCATGACTTACTGACTCTGAACAGATTTTTTAACCCCTGCAATGACTTCAAAACATCTTTTTCTCTAACACTACTGTATCATAAAATCTGTAATTACAAACCATCTTGTCTAAAAGCAAGTCCTAAAGTTGCCGGAGCTTGAGCCCTTGCAGTTGCTCCTGTAAAACCATAGTCTCCAAGTGTCTTGTGGTCATCTGTTAAAGACTGAAACACAAAGTCAGAACAGGATTCATTAGATTATATTAACATGAGTCATCACAAGAAGAACGCATTCCACCAGTCTCACATAATTTGTAAAACACTGTCACACCTTTGAAAGATGATATCAGATTACCGTATGAAACTTTAAAGAACCACTTCAGTAGGTAGTTACCCCGTAATACACATACAGTTTCAGTAGGATATGACAGGTTTGCTGTTCTGCTATTGGTAAAAATACTTTCCTATAAATTCATATTTTTGTGTAAATACTTAAATGTAATCATATACTTTCATCTCACAAAGGAATTTCCATTTCTTCTATTTCTAATGATATTTATCATTAACTTGAAAGGG
The DNA here is from genome assembly GCA_936450465.1 of Gibbula magus. NCBI lineage: Eukaryota > Metazoa > Mollusca > Gastropoda > Trochida > Trochidae > Gibbula > Gibbula magus. Next base: position 49,503,693 of record OW388295.1, read on the forward strand.
ATTTTATGGGTGTTGCTTCTACTCTATGCATTGCATGTAACATTTTGTATCATCTCACAGTGCACTGTCGTCAGTGCAAGGAGCCGCTTAGCTCCTTGCAGCATTTATTGCAGCCTTTTGGGTTAATAATTTATTATGGTAATGTTGGGAGTTTTTGTTAGATAGCAGACGGCAAAACAGAAAGGCGGGAACAATACCAAAATGCAATGTAAGTTCTACAAAGAAAAGAAACATGTCTAGTGCCAGGGAGGGTCCACCCTCAAGTATAGTAATGCTTAACTCTCATTTTAACTTTTTATCAGCCCATATTATATGTTTTAATATGTAAAGTACTGGGAAAGTGTTATTTCATGTATAAAATGATGTATGCTCAACTTTCATGTAGAGTAAATTTTCCTGATGTTTGTCAATTATTAAGAGTTTGTTAGAGTTATATTTCAATGTTTTCCAGTTGCAAGTAGCATATATATTCAAGTAAAATCCATGTCTGCTACTCATATTTTTCCATTGGAATCGAATTACATATGTCATGATGTTATTCATGTATCTTGAGTAAATAATCTCAGAGTAAGTAATTCATGTCAGAGTAACCAAGTGTAATATAACTTAATAAATATATACTATGCAACTAAATATTACTGAGAGCTCACTTATATTCAGAGATAGTTTGCTAGTAGTACATTGTATAATGATTTGTAACTACATAATATTGAATCATTAACAGAGCTGTAGTTTACAAAGTGTTTTTCTGTTTGTTGCAGAATGCATGATTGTATTTATGCTTTTGAATAGAAAATTTCATGAGAACCCTCTCTGTGTCTCTGAGTTGTCTGATGATTTTAACCAAAGTCCTGAAGAATTTATCCAAATTTCTGAGGATGTGGACATTTTAGAAGAGTGAGTGAGTGAGTGAGTGAGTTGGGGTTTAATGCCGCTTTCAAGAGTATTATTTTAGAAGAACTTGCGCACTTCTGAAAAGAGAAGACTACAACAAATTTAGAGAGAGACATATTTTCTGAAGAGAGTTTAACTTTCAGAAGTTGTAAATGATTTGAATTTAAAATGAGTTCCACAGATGAAATTGAATTGGAAAGAGCTCAGTGTTTGAAAAAACAGAGGAGAATTTTGAGAGGAAAACTGACAAGAACTGTGAACAGACTGAAAGACTTGATATACCGGAGGACAGAAAACAGAAGCAGATTAGAAAGAGAACTAAAAGACCTTAGAATCGATTTTAGCAACATTAGGCTTCTTCACAGTGAATAATATGAGTATACCCTCATCGATGAACATCATAAACTTGATGACTGGGAAGAAGAGCTAGTCGAGGAAATACATGGGATTGAAGAACAGGTAGACAGTTATATTGCTTCTACACAGTCAGACTACCGTAATTCTTCCTTAATTTCGACCCTCAAATTTTCCAAATATTTTAACAAAATGTTCACGGTAAAAATTATCACCACTCACCTTCATTTGTGCGCCATCTTTGTCGAAATTTTAGATTTTCATATAAATGTTTGAAACCAATTTGAAAAAGAATGTTACACACTTCGTTACACACACAATTTTAATTATGTTTGTATATGGTAATTATATTCATATAATGCACTAATACACCGTTTTGGTTTTACAAGTTACGATCGGCGAAGCCACGATTCTCAATTTATTTTTTCTGTGAAATTTTAATGGCATTTGGGTTTTAAATTGTGTACCATGAATTAAAACAATAATAATCTGGAGTTGAATTGTTATGTTCTTACAATTGACAAAATATATCAGAAAATTTGAAATTCTATGAATCGTAATTTAGCTTTAGCGTGCATGTCTCGCATCGCTGGCTGTCCACTTGTTTTCAAAGGAAGTACAATCTGATTGGTTTCTATATTAGTATAAACCAATCAAAGCAGACTATCGTCATTACGGAATTCCCTTCTGGCAAGCGTATCACCTAGAACCGAGAAAACAATATACCAATCCTAACTATTATTGCATTAGTTCAGAGTCCTGTGTGTAAAATTCATCAATATATTATAATATGAACCATTGTCTGTTACTATAAAAGTCAAGTTAGGAAGCTTATTTTCTCTGTCAACTTTTTCTGAAACGCAATTGTGACGATCAAGTAGAATATATCGGCCAGCATGCTTTGCAAGAACTTATAAACATAAACAATGACAGCTGAATAATTACTCTTGAAATGCTTTATTTATGCAAACTAATTATCATTTATATTTTGAAACATATACCTCAACATAAATGATTCTGATTTCTACGACAGTGGACTAACATCAATTACCGGTTACCTCTTCAGTCGCCTCTCTGGGTGTTTGGTTGAGTCTATTTTTATGTAGGGATTAACAAGTCACAAAACTTTGAAACAATTTATTATATATTCAGATTTTTAAAACTGAATTATATGTGTAAGTTTGAGCTTACATCTGTCATAATATTCCAACAGTAATTAATCATTTGATAAGTAAATTGACTTACCAAAATGGAAATGCAAAACAATATCCCATGCTGTCATCCCTACTCAATAATAGACAATTCCAGTGATTCCACTGCAGACTTTAAGGAACTAGGTCAATTGACTGTTTCAAGTCTCCCCAGCAAACATCCAGATGTTATACAACTTATCATTAATCATGTGACTGTTTCAAGTCTCCCCGGCAAACATCCAGATGTTATAAGCCTTATCATTGGTTAACTTTGGGAGTTCCCTTTTCTTAGCCAATCAGAAAATTCAATACAAACTCGATTCATTGTGTAGCATTACTGTGTTTACAGTCTAAGTGATATATATTTATAGCCTCACACGGAACTGATTGCTGCCTTTTCATTTAAGAAAAATGAAATCATTGATAAAGGATAACATGATAAGATGTAACATCATTCTTGGTAAAGGTATGTCATAAGTACAATAAGTGAATAAATTGAGAAGTGTGAAAATAAATCATTTATCGATACAAGACAAGCGTGATCAAGTTTCCCCAAAATTGTTGTAATAAAAAATACATGCTTTACTCATATCAGTCTTACTGAAAACAAATCACAAGATGATTGTATATCGTGACTGTAAATAATTTGTTTTCAAAATTTGGAATGTGGTCGAACTTTTGATTTGTCAATACTGAACTTCTGGCACACTGTCGTAATTTTGAAAGGTATTTTGAAATAAGGCTGTCAGATGATCTTACGTGGTCGAACTTATAGAGGGGGCGAAATTAAGGAAGAATTACGGTAATCCAGTGACGCGTGTGAGTAAGAGTAATGAAGCAGAGAATGGTGATGAACATGTTGAGGAAACCTTCAGTGATGCGATTAGTGAAGTTAATCAACGACCAGCAAACCGTGAAGTTGCAGACAGAAATGCCAAGGCAAAATCAGTTAGTGAAAAAAGATGATTCCTTCCAATTTGATACTTGGATAGGAAAGTTAACTGAGTTTGAAGAGACTGTTGTATCAGCACCAGCAGAGACAATGACGGTAGCAAAAGGCATTATACAAATTGGAAGCGGCAAAGGATATGCCAAGTCTCAAACTTTCCAAGTTCGACGGAAATCCGTTGCATTATGTGGACTTTATGGAACGGTTCAAAATCCACAATCACCAAAAGGCACATCTAACGGACAAGATGAGATTAGCTCAACTTAGTATGCATCTGTGTGGAGAAGCGGAACGATCAGTTGTCGGACTTGGATGTGATGGAGCAATGTATGCTACTGTGCTAAAACAGCTGAAGGATGAGTATTGATAGCCAAGTTGCATAAGAGCCCATATCAAAAGGATTGTTGATGGACCGAAAGTGTCAAACAGAACAGCATAAAAGGAACTGTCACTAGAAACGAATCAACAATTTTGCGGATGTGAATTCAAGTGAAGTGTTGAGGAGAATCATTTCCAGGTTGCCAAACTATCTCATCGACAGATGAAAAATGAAGTTGCGATTTTGAGAGAGAGAGGTCAGTCTCCCAGCATCATACACATTAGTGAAATTGTCAGAAAGAGAGTAAAGGCTGAATTCCACCCAGATTTCGGAGACATCGACAAGCCGTCCGACAGGGTACCAGGAAACACTCAACTGAAGAGAAGCATCAACACTGAACATATCGTTCCTACTTGTGCAGTTTGTGACAAGACTGGACATCGTCCATTTGAGTGTCAAACTTTCCAGAGGAAATCTGTGGCAGAGAGAGTCCAGATTGTTATGTCCCACAAATTATGCTTCTCATGTTTGAACCGAGGTCATGTATCCAGAAAATGAAGATACAAGAGAGTGTGTGGAGGGAGAGAAGGGATGTGTCAGAACTCATCATAAACTTTTACACACTGTACCACGAAGCACAAGTTCAGTGACATCTGTGTTAGACTATTCCAGTATGTTACCTGTCGTGAGGTGTGTGTTCAGGGCTCCTAACGGCAGAGTTCGTGAAGGGAACATTTTGATTGATGGTGGAGCTGGAACCACAGTTATCAGGAAACAGTTTGCCCGATCACTTGGATTACAGGGCAAATCTGAAAACCTTGACTTTGTGTGGTTGGTGGGAGTACTGTGCAGCAACCACAGAGCAGAAGAGTTCAGTTCTTCATCAGTCCGCTGTCAGGGGGAGAAGAATATACCATCGATGCCTTTGAGCTTGAGCATACGATTGGAGATATACATCACTCGACAAACCTTGGTTGAGAACTTTCCAATATCTCAGTGACTTAGACTTCTCATGCAAAGCGGGGCAGATTGATCTCATCTTGGGTGTGCAGTACAGTCACCTACACTCCGAGGAGGAAATTTGAGACGGTTTACCATTTGAGCCTGTGGCAAAGAAGTCAAAGCTCGGATGGTACGTCATGGGTGCCGATAACATGCAGCAACTTTCACCGGTGTGTGCAGTTTAAGTTTTCCAAAGAGTCAATCTACAGAAAATGTATGAATTTGAAACTGTTGGAATTCAAGCTCCTAATTGTAACTGTCCACGCGAGAACCTGTCTGCAGAGCATAGAAGGTCAATGTCTCCACTTGAGTCATCTTGCGAAAAGGTTGGAGATTGGCTTACCATGGAAACGCAATCCTTATGAATTGTCTAACAACTATCAGTTGGCTGAGAGACGATTGGAATCATTGGAGAAGAGTCTGAAAGAGTATGAGAAAAAGGGTTGGGCCGTGCGCATAGACTCAGAAGATAATACAAATCATCCTGTGTACTATCTTCCTCATCATGAGGTGTACTGCCCAGACAAGGCAAGCACACCACTACAGGTTGTCTTCGATCCTGCATGTGAATTTCAGGGGTCATTGTTGAATTCATTCCTCTACAAGGGACCGTCACTGATTGGAAATCTGTATAGTGTCCTTATACGGTTCAGAGAAGACTACACAGCAATCGTAGGTGATATTTCAAAAATGTTCCTGCAGATACTGCTGCCTGAAAGAGACAGTCATGTCCACAGATTTCTTTGGTGAGACCTTGACCAGTCAAGAAAACCTGATGTGTACAAACTCCAGAGAGTAACATTTGGAGACAAGCCTTCTCCTGACATGGCTTGTTATGTCATGCTGCAGATTGCGAAGGAACACAAAGATGCTTCAATTTTGGAAAGGGATCAATATATGGATGATCTAATACATTCTTGATCTACATCTGATGAAGCAAGGGAGAGAATTCAAGAATTGAATACCATGTTATCGAGTGGAAGCTTCAAAATCAAACAGTGGTACACATCTTCACCTGATGTGAGAGAAAGCCTCCAGATGGAGACAAAGGACAAACAGGACGGGATGCAAGAACAATCGCCAGACAAGGGAGAAATTAACCTTGATGGAGAAGAAATAAAGACTTTAGGTATCAGATAAGATCCGTCTGCTGACAGCTTGAAGTTCAGTGTGAAGAATGTTGAACTAGGCACATTCACCAAACGCAGTGTGTTGTCAAAACTATCAATGTTGTATGATCCTCTGTGATTGGCTACTGCATGTACCATTAATGCAAGGATGGCAATTCAAGAGTTATGGAGATCAAGCCTTGGATTGGACGAGAAAATGTCAGATCAAATGTGCAAATTATGGACTGACTTGTTCACAGAAATAGCCAAATTAGAGACGGCCTCTTTACCAAGATGTCTGAAGCCGCTGAGTGCTCAAGGTAATTCTGAACTTCATGTCTTTGTAGATGCCAGTTTGAAAGCGTATGGTGCTGTTGCCTACCTGCGGTGGCAAACTCCCAATGGTCCCAGTGTGAGGCTTGTGTCGTCAAAGGGACGAGTAGCACCTCTCCATCAGACAACAATCCCTGGAGCTCATGGCTGCTGTTCTTGGATCAAGGCTTGGAAATACTCTTCTAAATGAATTTAAGAGCACACCCAATGTAACATTATTAACAGATTCACAGATTGTGTTACACTGGCTGAAGGCAGAGTCTGAAGCAGTTCGTAGGTGTGAGAGTTGCTGAGATTCATCACAGTGGAATACAGATCAGTGGAGATTTGTACCAAGCCCTCTCAATCCAGCCGATGACCTCAGCAGAGGTATTTCAGTGGATCAAATGAATGGAAAGTGGATAAATGGACCAGGAAACTACCCCCAGAGGAGTGGCCTGCAAATCCTACAAAACTCAAAGTTGATGATGACCAACTTGAACTGAAGAAGGTGAAAACTGTGAGTGCCTTCAAGTTTACAACGCCAGTGGTGGACCCAGAGAGATTTTCAAGTTGGGGTCGTCTGGTGCGTGTAACAGCCTACTGCCTGGGGTTTGTCTACAGACTAAAATGTGTCAGAAAGGAAACAACTCCAAAACTCACTCAAGGAGCAACGTTACAAAGAGATGAACTTGATGCCGCAGAGAATTACCTGATAAAGAGTGTTCAACACTCTTTCAGTGATTGGAAGAGAGGTTTGGCTGACTTAGCAGCATTCGAGCAAGAAGGTATAATTCGAGTTGGTGGGCGAGTGAGAAATTTGCAACTAGAGTATGATCTGACACACCCCATCGCTCTTCCAGCGAAACACCACATTTCGAAGCTGATCATGAGAGACTTCCATGCAAAGATGTGTCATGTAGGGGCAGAGAGAACCTTGCGGAAAGTCGCAGAAAGTATTGGATTGTGCGAGGCTGAAACTTGGCAAAGTTGATTGTGACAGACTGTGTAATTTGTCACGTGTTTAGTTTGGTGGGTATACCACTCCAACAGCATGTGGAGTCTGAAGAAGTAACACTGTCCCCAGTTATCTGCCACTACCACTCTAAAGTGGATATCCACCAAGTCGATGATCTATTTGACCAGACATATGGGACCCCCCTTTTCTTTCCAAGAGGGTCAAGCAGAGGTTATATATTGGGCCTCCATCAACACTTCAAAAGCACCCAACAAGGGTGAAATGACTGTCGGACAGACTGAGAAGAAAATGTTTGACCAGTTCCACTGACCTGCTGCTACCAGTTGTACAATCAGGACTAATTTCCAAGCAGAAAATGACGCAGCTACAGCTCTTATCTCCTGAGGGGAGAAATTTTGATCTTCTGAATCCTGATCCTTGTCCTGGTCAGCAAAATGGATTGTATTTCTAAGCCAGGAAGACGGTGAATTCTTAGAAAGTTCCTTGTCTGACGGTTACATGAGAGGAAAATTCTATGTCTCTTGCGCCTATAGGAGACAGTCCTTTAGAAACACCAACGTAAAGTCCTGACAGGGTAAACCAGTCTAGACTTGTCAGAAACGTGAAGTGTCATGAGGTAACGCAGGAATCAGTACATTGCAATCCCTTGGCTCTCTCTTGAGAACCATGATATTTTGGCTAAAAAGCAAATGGAGAGAGTACAACTATATCCTTCCTATAATTCTCCATGAATCTCAGATGAATTGCCGCTAGCTAGCATACAACTCAATGACTCTGGCAGCCGAAGAGAACTCCAATAAAAGACTTGTAAGATAAATTTGGTTCATACAGTTTTCCCAAGCGCAATAGACAATCCCATTTGGGGAACTAATCTAGGGCTGATAGAAAACCTCAATCTGAAAAGATCTCAATCACTTATTCTTAGAAATGTATGGAGCAAAACATCCAATGTTAAAGTCATGTCACACAGAGACGATAGCAGCAGCATAGCGCACCATGCTGGAGCTTCTTAACAGTTCTTAGGTAAAGAAGTAACGCTGCTACTATTGACACAAAAAAATCTCTTGTCATGAGCTGTTGCTCAAGTCTCAATGAGAGCATAATCAACATTCAGCTTCGTAGAGCTTAGAAGTAGATAGATTCACAAATAGCTCTCATAGTTCCATAAAGACGTTGATCCTTGAGGGAAGCCTTGACAAACTTCAAAGATGTAGGTCTAGGGCTGTCCAATCTTTGTGTCACTGTCAACCTGGGCTGTGTAAACTGATTGCGCCCCTGTGGGAGACGGAGAGGTAGATCACTTAACAAGTGAACTAGGACCTGAACTGAACTGCCAATCTGGTACCATGAAGTTAATAAGACAATCCTTCCGAAGGATCTTTGCCAGCGCATCAAGAAAGATCTTGAATGGTGAGAACGCACCCTGTTTTAAAACAGAAAATAACCTTGGAAAGGTTCACTGAACAAAGAAAGGGGGAAGCCGAGGAGAACCCTGAGTTCCCTGGGAAAATTATCCTCGGCAAGCCGAAATACGAGACCACAGAACATAGCCTGTGACAACCCTCGGTCAAGCACCAGAAAGCAATAGGCATCGGTTGTTCATGGTCTTGAAGACAACGAGCATCCCCAAGTTTTTTGCTATAAAGAAAATGAGCCCAATGAAAAATAAGTGTTGAGCTAGAACTGTCCCAATTAAGTGGCCCAAGCTGCCTGCCACACATGTAAATTGTGTGCTTAGGAGGAGAGTCTCTGACCCTCGTCCCATACAGCCCAGACAAGATACCTAGCTGTGCCCTCCCGGAAAACACGAATACAGAAAAGGTGCAGGGGGCACCTCGATGGTAGAAGCCTGACTGTGCTAAACTCCACTTGAGTATGGAGAGGAGTAACTGATACTTCCAAGTCAAAGGACTAGAAGGTGTGAGCACTATAGCGACATCCAAGTCCATAGAGAGGCTGACTACTAATACATAGAGTGTGAATCAAGTCCTTGATGATCAACCAACAACCGTAAGAATATGGATATAAGTATAAGTATATGGCATTCTCTGGTGATGCACACAGGCTGTCATGCATTCTCTGGTGATGCACACAGGCTGTCATGATGCCTACTTCGACAAAAGGAAAGCCTGTACTAAATGGGGGTGAATCAATCCAGATGATCGAACACAAGAGTGGAAAATCCCCTTCCGTTTACAGCAAAACTAACAATCTTCCGAGAATATTTCTAGGAATGGGATGTGCAAATAAAACTCCCCCAGAAACAAGTTAACAAACTTCAAAAGCATCTTCATAAATTTAGAAATAAATTTAGAACTTGCTGGACAGTCCGTCAGAATGAGATTCACTGAAAATCCTCCTGGGTCGCACTCGGAACCAGGAACACTGGGCAACATAACCTCAGGCAAGAGTTAAGAGGGTTAAAGTTAGGGACACCCTTGGCAGGCAGGTAACTATCAATCCGGTGAGGGCTAGCAAACAAAAGGATTTGGGCTATGATAGCCATAACTGCTTTCTAAAACCAAAAACTGTTGAACATAAGCATGGGTAAGTTAACTTACCTTTGGGTTAGGATCAGTAACCCTAAAATAAGAATAAGAAACTCTAGCAATATTGTTCCTGGATGACCGGCTGAGGTAGTTATTTGGTCAATTCAGAACAGATGGGACCCTTAACAATGGTAAAAGTATCCAACTTCTTATAAATTTTAAGGGACCCAAGCCAAAAAGGGGTAGTCAAATGTCCCCAGGACCCAATCTAGGAACAACACCACCCTAAAGGTTTGGGTTGTAACTGTACAATTAGGGTCTGTAACCCTAGGGTTAGGCTAATAATCCTAGGTTTAGGGTAATGATGACCATACAACCTAGGGTTAGGGTCTCTAACCTTACAATGGTTGTAGCCCTAGAGTTAAAGAACATGTCTATTCTTGACCTCAAAAGGATAGAAAAATAACACCCCGCAGTGAATGGCCTAAGGCTACCTCATGAACCTGAAAAAGGCACCGAAGGACAGTCAAAAATCTGTTTAGTCCTTCAAGGCTAGAGAAGTTGACTGACAAGCCACTAACAATAGGATAAGGTAATCACTGTCAAGGGAGTGGTAGTATTAGGAAACTATGACTCACTATGAGAAGCCAATCCAAATGACTAAATCCTATATAGCCCTTTGGATAAGGCTAGTAATTTAGGGTTAGATTGTAGCCCTAAGGAAACGGTTGAGAAACCCAAAGATGCCGGAAATAGTATGGCTAGAGCTAGATATGATTACTTGCTGTAGGCTTCAAACCCAACACATGCAGGAAGGCCAGGGTCTGCTTACCGAGGAACTGAAAAAGGAAATTTTACCATGATAACATGCATCTTGGAGTGTAGTAAAACAGACCCTAGGCGGACAAACGAACCCCAGGAGACTACAACAGCCTCTTGGGAGTCCTCCCCAAGCTGTCAAATTGACATACTCCCGGAGTCACACCGGAGAAAACTGACTGAATGCTTGGCCAGGACATATGTTTGGAAGAAGAGTACCTATTAGTACTCAAAATTCATGCTTACGGGAAGCAGAGGAATTTGAACCAGTTGAGTTGTACCTAGAATCACCCAGTAGGTCTGATTGAAGCCTTGGAAGAGACTATGAGTCCCTAGCCCTGTATAAGATAAGATCATTCCTTGGCAGAAGGAGGTCCAAGATACTGAACTTAACTTACACGGTGTCTGACAACATAGCAACCAATTCAAATTCGTGCAGAAAATTCCGACACCCCCACACTGGAGAAAACTGACAAGGTTCATACATAAACCTAGTCCGGCTTGACCAGATTCACCAACAAATTTTTGGGAAATCTTCCATAAAGATCAATCTTCACATTGGCCTGGAAATCTGAATCCTGACCCACTCCTGATTGAAACCTGGGCTACTTGGGTTATTCATGGTTTCAAACATACCCAGCCCCGCCGAGCACTTGTTGGTCTTGGCAACCAGTCCTTGCCAGTTAAAGTAGCCTGGCTACCAGCCACAGGGATAAAGCCGTGCATGTGCGGGATGGCTAGGGTGAGTCCACCGGGGGACTGCCGAGCACATTCAACCAGACCATCCAGCATCCCGGGTCCAACTAACCCACTCGGGGTTGTAGAAGGCCTCACAAGAGCCAGAGGGTCAACCAGACCGTGCATGTGCGGGTTGGCCAGGGCCAGTCCACCGGGGGACTGCCGAGCGCATTCAACCAGACCATCCAGCATCCCGGGTCCAACTAACCCACTCGGGGTTGTAGAAGGCCTCACAAGAGCCAGAGGGTCAACCAGACCGTGCATGTGCGGGTTGGCCAGGGCCAGTCCACCGGGGGACTGCCGAGCGCATTCAACCAGACCATCCAGCATCCCGGGTCCAACTAACCCACTCGGGGTTGTAGAAGGCCTCACAAGAGCCAGAGGGTCAACCAGACCGTGCATGTGCGGGTTGGCCAGGGCCAGTCCACCGGGGGACTGCCGAGCGCATTCAACCACAGCACCTAGCATCCCGGACCCAACTAACCCACCGGGGGGTGTAGAAGCAATCGCGAGAGCCAGAGGGTCAACCAGACCCGAGAAGATGACCCGTCCCCAGGGATCAAACATGGGTATCTTGGGTGTTCTGCCAAAGCAGTCTGAAAGAAAACTTGGCATGAAATAGAAGTGGATTTAGATTAATAGAAAAACAGATAATAAGGCCTCAATAAACCATTATCAGGAGTTGAAACTTGAACAAAAAACAACAACAAAATTTTAAAAAATAAAAATTCCAAAGTTTCCCATAAAATTTCAACTTTTAGGAAGGTAGATAAGAAAAAAAATACAGGTAGCACATGGTCTTCAAGCAAGATATTGTTTTGTAGCTATTTTAAGGGGAAAAAAAGAAAAGTAAGTACATACAAATATCACAAAAGAACAAGGAATGCGATTGCTAAATGCCAAATGCGATTCAGACTAACCAAATTGTCCAGAATGAAGAAAAAAGAGGCTTGAAATCTAGTAACACTGTCATGACCACCTTGCCAGCAGGAAACAGGAAATAGAATGACATCATCATCTAAGGGAAGTTAACACTTCCTGGACCTGACCAGAGGGGCCCTCTCAAGGTTATAGATTGCTCTTTCTTTTTAATCTTAAGATGTAACCTGTTATGTCACTTTCAGAGGAAAGGACTAAGGCAAACTCAACCCAGAGGGAATATTTACGCCAATAATTTCTAACTTTTGGGAGAATTAGTCCAAATTATTCGCAAACTATTGATTTTTACATGATAAAGATATGTAGTGGTATTGTTAAACTCTATAATGAGAATGTTTTGCAACTAACAGAATTCGATTCAGAGTTTCTCTTAGCGAGTTATGTCCCTTTGAATGCAAGCCCTAAAAAATGTATTTTTAAAAAGTTCATTTTTCAAATGGCTGTAGTTCGATAACCGCTGAAAATAGTCAATTGGTTGGGAGTATCGTTTAAACTACATTAATGCAGCTTTCGAATGAGCTATTGCATGATGCTGTACATATTGCTGTTATTTAGGAGAAGATTTTTGAAGACGCGTACCCTTAAACTTTCAGTTTTTGAGAAATAGCAAAAAATCTATTGTTATAGACGAAAACCACTATATGCCTAATCGATGGGGAATGTTGTTGCCCACATGTTGGTGAAAATTTTATGAAAATATCTTGAAAAGTTTTCAATCTATTGAGGTTTGAAGTTTCAACTTCAAGGGGAGATAACTCCGGAACCAGGTCGAAATTCCAAAAATGGCTCGAAGCAAATCTAAGTTGGATTACTGGCTACAATCCCTGAAAATTTCATTCAATAATCTGCAGCCGTTTTTGCTTTATCGCTGTCACAAAATCGGTGCAAATAAAAAAGCAAAAACACGCCAATAACAATAAGGATTCTGTCGCAAATTAATACTTCAAAATTGAAAAATAATGTAAAGATCACCAAAATCGTCTGTCGACCATGTCAAAAAATTCAAAGTTCAACTATGACCTTGAGAATAATGTCAAGGTCACCAAAATCTAATCAGCTCGTCATCTTCCCTAGGAGGTGCTTTGTGTAAGATATGATGAAATTCTGGTGAATGGTTCTTGAGATATCCTGCTGACAAGCTTTACATGTACATTATCAAGTCGAAAAATTCATCGTTCAACTGTGACCTTGAGAATAATGTCAAGGTCACCAAAATCTAATCAGATAGTCATTTTTCCTTGGAGAAGCTATGCTTTAAATATGAAGAGAATCCAGGGAATGGTTCTTGAGATATCGCGCTGACAAGGATTAAATGACAAAGTTTCGTTGTGACCTTGAAATGAAGGTCAAGGTCACAAACCTCTGGAGGAATGGTGAACCCATATGCACAATAGGAAAAGAATCCAGTGAATAGTATTTGAGTTATTCCATTTCGTACGGACCGACGCAGCCGAATACTATATCCCCACTTCGCTAAACGCACGGCGAGGGATAAAAACAATAGGTCTTCATGACTTTCATCTTGAAGACATAATAATAAACACGCCAATAACAATAAGGATTCAGCCTTGAGAAGAAGATGAAAATAGGTTTTTAAGGATGTGACCCCTGTGACTCCATTTGGGGTCAAGGGGTCACGAAATCTACAATTTAGAATCCCCATTGGCCAAGGAGTCTGCACACAACTTTTCAGCTCTCTAGACCTTTGGGAACTGGAGAAAAAGATGAAAATAAGTTTTTAAAGATATGACCCCTGTGACCCATTTGAAAAAGATGAAAATAAGTTTTTAAGGATGTGACCCCTGTGACCCCATTTGGGGTCACGGGGTCACAAAATCTACAATTTAAAATTCCCATTAGCCAAGGAGTCTGCACACAATTTTTCAGCTCTCTAGACCTTTTGGAACTTGAGAAGAAGATGAAAATAGATTTTTAAGGATGTGACCCCTGTGATCCCTAGACCAAGTGGTTCTGGAGAAGAAGATGAAAATAAGTTTTTAAGGATGTGACCCCTGTGAACCCATTTGGGGTCACGGGGTCACAAGATCTACAATTTAGAACCCCCATTGGCCAAGGAGTCTGCCCACAACTTTTCAGCTCTCTAGACCTTTTGGAACTGGAGAAAAGATGAAAATAGGTTTTTAAGGATGTGACCCCTGTGACCCCATTTGGGGGAATTATATTTTAACGGGTATTGGTTACGCTGCTTCACCCGGGTAGGCTGCGGTCGTGCTTTCGGAAAAGTTTTAGTTGTAAAGACATTTGAAGTCAAGGTAAAGTATACTTTCTTTGTACCTTTAAATATGTGTATGATCAAGACGATATGTTCAAGCATAATTTCCTAACTTCTGAGCGAAATCTGTGTATTAGTTATATAGACATGACCAAATATATCCCATATTCCTCGAAAACATTGACTATTTAGCTATTATTCTTTAAAATGGATGATTTAAACTTTGAGAATTATATATATAGGAAAATACACTCTATTGAAAGTGCACATCACTGTTTGAAATGATATGTCTATTATCATAGTCAAGAGAACATGTTGAACATTTCGCCTGTTGATGTACCGATTTTTGAACATGCGACGTAATTTGAACAACGTGCTACGATTTTAGTTACACGTTCAGAGCTACTTCATAATTTATCATTTGTAAAGAAACATGGAATAATCTTCAAATATAATATATTAAACTTACACCATTTGGCATGTACAGCCGTATCTTGTTGCATAGATGGATAGACATGGTTCATACAGCCAAGGACCCATGAAATTCAAGCACTTTTCAAGCACTTTTAAAGGACATCATCTTAGTTTTCAAGCACTAATGTTTCTAAAGTCACCACTGGTGTTAAACCAAAATTCTTCAATTCCTGATTGATTACAACAACAAAAAATAATATAATAAGACATTTTCTAAACTCTTGTCTTTAATTACAACTTTTAATTTCAAATAATATTCAGGCACTTTTTGTGTTTTCAAAAACAGCAGGCACAAAACTAAAATCAGATTTATATTGACAGTCTTGGTCCAAATATAGAAACAAGTAACATTTCAAATTACAAATTGTAAAGTTTAAAACAAGTAAGTCAAAATTGCTGGAATCAATTTGCAGTCGTCCTTTTTTCAGGATATTCACATTACTTTCTTACTTTGTGTTTGTCGTTGGTTTCAAATTCACTTATCCAGGCATATTTTCTTTTCCACGTTCTATTAAACACACACTTCCCCATTACGAAGAAATTTTGAATCAGAAAAACTATGGTACCGATATGCCATGACAGGCACCTGACCTACTTTCGATATGAAAACGAGGCTCCTAACTGGTGTCCCACAAACGTGTAGTTTGCGCCCGCGTTCACTACAAATCCGCAATAGACGGTACCAAGACTACAACTTTTGATGAAACAGTTTTTAATTGTTCAGCACTCGGTTATTAACAATATTACATTAGTAGGACTAGTTTGAATGAAGTAAAGTACCCTAAAAGGCCCAGATAATTTCCGTTCAAGAGTTATAAGCAGTTAAACATAAACCTACAGGAAATTACTGTTTTGTTCTTGTTTCGCTGCAAATGTCTACAAAAGAAACAAATTATTCCTCCGAAAAACGTAAAAACACTGCATGCTTACAGTAAAGCATATTTCACTTTGTTGACCTCAGATGACACCTATTCAAAATTAAAAACTGATGGAATCATCCATACCACATTTACATCGTATCAAAAAATAATTCACAAACTTTAAAACAATTCCTTCCAATAAAATAGCGTGATGTAAATAACTGAATTTCCAACAACGTATCCACTTTAATCCAACAAATTTTATAGTGTTTAATAAACTCGTCGCCATACAAAATACAATATATTTCAACCAACGAGCGATACATATGACTGAAACAGTGTAACATCTTGTTTACAGAAGACAACTTAACTAATATCTGTTCATATTTATGTGAAACACACGTTTTAAGAAATCGTCATTTTGGAAAATTCCTTAAATAGATAAGAAAGATGCAAAAATGACTTTTAATAATGACGACCTACAATAATAATGACACGTCGAAGTAGGTACATTATACCAGGGACTTTCTATACTGCCTTAGAGTGTAGCTGATTATACCGATTATCGTATACTAACATAATATCCTGTCAATGAAGCAGCTTTTGTTTAAATTCAGTATCGTAGGAACATTTGTCGCAATCATTTCATCATCTAAAATGTAATTTAGTTGTTTTATTCCGTGTCCTTTAACATTTTAATGTTGCGAATTCTTTTCTAAAATCGTAACACTGTCATTTACTCATGTTCAAAAATGGTAACGGCAAGTTCAAAATACGTAACAGTAAAAACTAGGGTGCGTGTGTTTGAATTGAAATGTTGAAATAACGCGTGAATTAATTAGATTACAGTCAGTTTTTACATGAAGATAAGAGGTTTTGAACACTATCTCAATAAGAATTATTAAACAATAGTACTTAATTAGTGAATATTATATAATAGGTCTTTTCGTTCTGGAGAAGAAGATGAAAATAGGTTTTTAGGTTATGACCTGTGAGGCCCATTATTTGGGGTCACAATTTAGAATCCCCATTGCCCAAGGAGTCTGTATACACAATTTCAGCTCCCAAGACCCAGTGGTTCTGGAGAAGAAGTCGAAAAAGCGAACAGTTTCGGACGGACGGACGCCCATGCCATGCCATAAGCCCATCGGGCCTTTGAGACCTGATGAGCAAAAAATAAAGCCATGGGTTCTGTAGCTCATCAGGAATTGTATTGTTATAATAATTTTTCTCAGCTTGTTCTAGAGCTTTTCTTACTGGAGAAGAAGATGAAAATAGGTTTTTAGGGTTGTGACCCCTGAGACCTTATTTGGGGTCACAGGGTCACGAAATCTACAATTTAGAATCCCCTTTAGCCATGGAGTCTGCATACAACTTTTCAGCTCTCTAGGCCTTTTGCAACTTGAGAAGAAAATGAAAATAGGTTTTTAAGGTTGTGACCCCTGTGACCCTATTTGGGGTCACAGGGTCACCAAATCTACAATTTAGAATCCCCATTAGCCAAGGGAAGATTCAGAATTTGTTTAACTCAATGTCAAATAAATGCACCCTGTACCTACACCCCCCTCTCTCCAATCAACATCCGCTCTGTCCCCATCCCAACCACCTCCACACCCCTCCCTCCCCCATATTTACATAAAGCTTACAGAGTAAGACATAGACAGATACAAATAATATTAAATAGTTATCAAATACTGACCTGATCATCTTTGAACAGTTTCTGATTTTCTGGAATCACTTTACAAATTCCCTCAATAATTTTCTTAACTTCTCCAAGGGAAGTAGTTTCCTTTGCATCAGTGAAGATGGTCACTTTTTTTCTCCTTATCATCAAGAATACATCCTAAAAGAGAAAGCAACATTTTATTCGCTTTAGTTCGATACCATGATTTATTACTCAACCATGGTGAGATCACTCATTAGATAACAATGAGTTGGTTACACACATGTGAAACCACCGCGTACTGTCGTAACGTCATAATCAGCGTGTGACGTCATAGTCGTTTTTTGTTGACGTTGAGTGATAATTAAAATACTAAACTCCCGTTTGATAACATGTTTATGAAACTCGTGAATGGCATCGGTATTAAAGTCGCTTTCACTCGTTTAAATACCAAAGCATTCACTTAATTCATAAACATGTTATCAAATGGGACAACGTTTACTAGTCGTTTAGTATTCTATATGTATTTCAATGGTAAACACAAGCCGTGTTTCAAATCGTTTACCAGCAGTACACCTGTTGACGACTGATCAGTATACTAATTCAATAATCTAACGTACTATATAGGGGAGAGCGGGGTGCATTGGGACAAAATGTGCTCTTTGAAGCCTACCATCCACTGTAAATGTAACCAGAAAAAAATAAACACATTTTCGTTTGAACACTTTAATGGTGAATAACTAACCAAAGTATAAACTTTACAAACATAATATTAATTGAGCCAGAGCCGTTTTTAAAACAAGAAAAATTTGTCCCAATGCACCCCAACCGTGGGTGCATTGGGACAGACGTTGGGGTGGATTGGGACACCCAAAATATCTGAACAAAATATGGATTTAATTGATCAACGGACTTAACATAACTTTAAAACCTTACAAACGTTTGATAAATCATTCCAATTAACTATTATCCAAATGATCTGTCTGACACTCAACTAATCAAACTTATTTTGTAAATTATGATTTAATTTCAACAACCAATGGCATACAAAAAACATAATACTGTCATTTTTAGTAACAAAATTAACACATTTGTTCCTAATTATTGATGTATTTGTAAAGTCTAAATAATAATATAATTGTTCAGCCTTAGATGTTGCTTCTATACCACACACCATTAGCAACTAACGGCATAAGCAAAACATAATACTTTCATTGTCAATAAAATAGAAACATCACAAACAATAATTGACCTTAATCCTGAATGTATGTTTAACAACAAAATAATGATATTGGGTCTACACAAGACACCATATGTTGAATAGTTTTATCAAAAGTAGTCACTCAGATCAACGTCAAATTTGAACTGTTTTGCTGAACCTTCTTTGTCAGTGCCACACAGTCCATAAACTGCATTTCCTTCAGAACACTTTTTCGACTTGCTTGATTCCATATGTAATGTAAGTCTTCATCACCAATGAGTGTACCAGTTAAATTCAGTCTAGTGATGGATTCAAACATGTAGGAACACTCCTGGAAGACAGTTCCACTTATAAAAGTGCAATGATGAAGACAGAGATTTTTTAGAACAGGTTTGTTTGTCTTCTGTAGCAACACTCCAAATGAAAGGTCACTCAAGTCACTGTCGGACACATCGAAATATCTATACAGTGATGGATGTAGGACTATAGCCTGCAGGGAACGACAACCCTCTCTAAGCATAGAAAACTCTTGACAGGAAGGTCCAAGAGTCCTGTCATCAAGTCTGAAATAAAATGATCTTATTATTATTCATTTATGATTTTTGAGACTGCCAAGTCATTACACTTTCAATTTATAACAATGATAGTATGATGATAAACTATAATCAAAATTGTGGGGTGCATTGGGACAGGCGTGGGTGCATTGGGACGCGTCCCAATGCACCCCAGTCAACATGTCCCAATGTGCCCACACCTACCCTTGCATCTTATTAATGGTTGCATGGCCAAACCATGTGACAAATGGATTGTATATTTTGGTTGAGTACTTCTAAATAATTACTGTTTTGAGTAGTATTCATGCATCAAAAGAATGATGAAACAGTTGTTCACAAATAGCTTTTTTAATAGGTGTCTGAATTTTACAACGAGGTGCAAAAATCCAAGTTTACTTACCACACTGCTGAAATTGTCAACTGCATCCACTGTTGATACAAATAGTGCCAGGATGTATGATGTCACTTTCTTTAGGGTCTATGATCTTGTGATTGCACATCTATAAATAACTGTATTGGGGGGTGTCCCAATGCACCCCGTGTCCCTGTTCAAGATATAATTTTTAATTTATTTTTCTTATTCACAGTAACATTAATGCATGCCTTTCTTTTTCTTTAGCGGTACGCATTTTGGGTGCGAGGCGAGAGTTATGCGCCTTGAGTTATGTTATGAAACGAAAACAAACGCATGGTCCAGCACGGGAAAAACAAAAAAGAACTCTAACAGTATTACACAAAGCACATTGTATTTCCTGCTGGCTAAATCGCCTCTTAACAAGATTAAACAGACATAAAACGACCAATCTTTATGTTCTCTCACGGACATACGTTTTTTCCCATGGATGTTAGTGCATCGTATGACAAACTCTAAACACACGTGGTGCGTCCACGAGATGATATGACATTATGGTGATACTGTATGCAACAAATGCTATTTTGAGTGACTATAGATGTGAAATATGACAATATCCAGTTCGTTTGTATGTCATTTCATCATGTCCGAGACGAAATCGGAAAACCTTGATCGAAAACAGGACAATGTGTTTGAATCGAATCAAATAGTTCAAAGAAGCAACAGTTTTAGTCACATTAAACAAGATATTCCATCACAAACTCATTTAAGAAATGTGAGAAACGGACATGCATCATATTTAACTACATTATTGCAAAAATCAAGATCTTATGTACAGAGGCCATGTTCCAAAGTTTTATTGCAAAATGAAAAGAAAAGAATTGAGAACACACTTGATAATCTCAAAGCAGCACATTGTGACTATGTAAAATCAATGTTCCTCAGGGAACAAATTAAAGAAGCAAGTGATTGGTTTGAAGAGAGAAATGCCTTAGCACAAGAAACACTAACACAATTGAATGATGCTTTAGGGATCACATCTAAAGCCAGTACAAGGTCAAGTGCCTCTTCAAGATCTAAATTATTGCTACAGGTGCAACAAGCTAAACTTAAAGCGACACATGCTAAGGAGGATGCTGCATTGGCTGACAAGGCAGCTGAACTTGAGGTGATGAAAGTAAAACAGCAATCTCGTCAGAATGTTGAGATGGCTGAACTTGAGGTTCAGGTGTTACAGGAAATTATTGAGTCAGAAGATGGAGTAAGTCAATATCAGGAAACAGACAAACATCAATTTGTGACGGAGTGGGTTGACCAACATAGTCAGTCAAGTCAAGATTACTCACCAATTATGAAGACTGCATGTGTTAATGAAGTTCCAGTTAAAAAACTACTGAACCCCTTAGCCCCCAGCTGGGTACAGACACAAGTGGAAGTTCATACACAACCTGTAGAAGTCCAGACACAACCTATTGAAGTCCATACACAGCCTGCAAAAGTCCATACACAACCTGTAGAAGTTCATACACAACCTGTAGAAGTCCAGACACAACCTATTGAAGTCCATACACAGCCTGCAAAGGTCCATACACAACCTATAGAAGTCCATACACAGCCTATGAAAACTTTACCACCACCAACTTGGCCTAAAATTCTATCAAATAAAACGCAAGTTTCCATTGATGATTGGATAGACAGTTTAAAACCTGATGAGGAAACTGTATTCTCAAAGCCACATGTTCCTACATCAGATAGACTAGCTGAAGTACTTATTAAGATTGAAGGTGAGCGTGATTTGCAAAAAATAAATTTGCCTACATTTTCAGGTTCTCCCTTGGAGTGGCCACGATTTGTAGAGCAGTTCTACATCCAAGTTCACAACAGGCCTGGTGTTACGGATGCACGCCGCATGGATCTTCTTCAATCCCATTTACGAGGTGAAGCACACTTGCTTGTTCAAGGACTAGGGTACAGTGGAAAAAATTATGCTTTGGCTCTCCAGGAGCTAAAAAACTCTTTCGGACATCGGGTGAAGGTAGCAAGAGCCTTCTTATCTCAAGTTACCAATGGACCAAATATTCCATCCCAGGACCCTTCTGCATTGAGAAAGTTCTACGTCTCAGTTAGAGACTGTGTCACAACACTGAGTCAGCTAAATTATCTGTCAGATCTAGGCAGTTGTGAAATACTCATGAAGGCAGCAAAGCGACTCCCATCAGACAAAACAAATGGATGGAACGAGTTCGTCAAGACTGTGATGCGGACAAGGGAACCATCATTACATGATATTCAAAGATGGTTGAGAGATCGGGTAGATGCGGATTTTAACCCCTATGCTATTACTTCTGTGAAACCAGTGAACAGACCTGTCAAAGCTCAAAACACATCAACTGGTAAACAGAGTACATTGTATGCAACAAGCTCACAAGTTTCGCAACCGAAGCAAGACAACACAAACAAGCCAAAACCACAAGTTCCTGAGTCCTGTAAAAAGATGACACCGCGGAGCGACTACATTGAGATTCTGCCCAAGATACCATGTCCTTTGTGCAAGGAGGCACATTACTTATACAGATGCCCTTTATTTGCAAACAAAACTGTGGAGCAGAGGAGGGAGATAGTACCTAACAAACAACTCTGTTTTAACTGCCTAAAACCTGGACATTCTGCAGCAAAGTGTTTTTCAATCATGCGTTGCAGAGAATTGGACTGTGGCAAGAGACATCACACCATGTTACATGTCAAGCAAGATGAGAATCCCAAAGTCAACAAAAAAATCAAATCTGGTAATGCTGAAAAGGTATATTTCAGGCTTATTCCAGTCATTGCTATTGGCAGCAATGGTGTTGTTGTTGAAACTGTTGCTATGTTAGATTCTGCCAGTGACATATCTCTCATCGACATTGAACTTTCCAAACAACTTGGTCTCAGAGGGGAACAGCGATCACTGACTGTAAACACTCTGACATCTGTGACAAAGTGTACCTCTAGCAAAGTAAGCTTCAATATTAAGCCAGTGGATTCTTTAAACTCAAGGACATTTGAAGTAAATGAAGCTTGGACAGTGAACTCTGACGCATTCAAATGTCCCCCTCAGATCATCAGACCAGAGTGGTCACACGTCAAGGACCTTAATATTCCTAACATAGAACCGTCACAAGTTCAGGTTCTTATTGGATTGAACCTACCGGAGGCACATCTGCAAGTTGATTTCATCGCTGGAGATGAATGTGAACCCTATGCTGTGCGTACCATGATAGGATGGTCTCTCATGGGGGTGGGGACAAGTGTGGAAGAATCATTACAGGCCAGAGTGAATTTCACAGTATCTGAGAACACAGCTCTGATTAACCAAGTTGAAAACTTCTGGAAAACTGAAGCCTTTGGGATTGCTCACAAGGAAAAGCGTTCGACTTCTGTTGAAGACAGGCGAGCGCAGGTTACTCTGGAAGAGAGCACGAAACTAGTGGAAGGGCATTATCAGGTACCAATGCTCTGGAAACACTCAAATGTCAGTCTCCCAAACAACCGTTACATTGCTGAGAAACGATTCAAATCATTGGCTAAGAAACTTTTGAATGATGAGGACTTTGCTTCAGTGTACAAAGATACCCTGAATAAATACATTGCTTTGGGCCATGCATGATGAACTGTCCGTAACCTCAACCCGAACATGGTATTTACCTCATCATGGGGTTGTTAATCCTAACAAACCTGGAAAAGTTCGTGTCGTGTTTGATGCCGCATCCTGCTACATGGACACCTCTTTGAACGCCAATCTTATGACAGGTCCTGATCTGCTGAACAGCTTGTTTGGTGTGCTTGTAAGGTTCAGGTTGAACCCTGTTGCTCTGGCGGCAGACATCGAAGGTATGTTTCACCAGGTAAGGGTGTCGGCAACTGATTCAGATTCACTCAGGTTTCTGTGGAAGGCTGACACATGTACACCAGGGCCACCAGATGTGTACAAGATGACGGTGCACATATTTGGCGCCACTGACTCCCCAACATGTGCCAATTACGCAGTCAAGCGCACAGTTCTGGACAATGAGACAGACTTTAGCCCTTCTACCGTACAAGCCGTTCTAAAAGACTTCTACGTAGACGATTTGCTTAAATCAGTGGAAACCACAACAGAAGCTATTGAACTCTCACAAGAAATGACCATGCTGATGAAGCGGGGAGGGTTTCGCCTTCACAAATGGACATCAAACTCAGTTGAAGTCTTGGAAGCAATACCAGAGAGTGAACGGGCGATAAAGACACTCGATCTTGATCTGGATGATGCGCCTGTACAGCGTGCCCTAGGTTTGAAATGGAATATTGTGAATGACTGCTTTGTATTCAATCAGACGCTGAAGGACTGTTCACTAGGGCTGAGTATCATGGGAAATCTCACGATACGATATGTATCACGATACAGACAGGCGATACAGAATGTATCACGATACATTGTTTAAAGTATAACTTCATGCATATTTTGTGAAATTTTCAAGATGGTTGAAATTTTGTGTTATGAGATGATCGAAAATCGAAGATAAAAACAGTTATTTATCAATCAGATTGCTTCATGCTTACTGTAGTTACTGTAACTGCACAACACTAGCAAGTTTTATAGTGTTCACTTAGTTTTTCTTTGAATTTTTAAGTAAGTGAAATCTATTTTTAGTGTATCACGATACAGGAAGCTCACGATAAAATAATCACGATTTCCCAATCTACGATTGTATCGTAGGTATCGATGAATCGTTACAGCCCTACTGTTCACCTACCAAAAGGGGGATAGTTAGCACGGTCAGTTCAATATTTGACCCATGTGGATTCCTGGCACCATTCACACTGAGGGCCAAGTGTTTGATTCAGGAAATGTGGAGACAGAAACTGGATTGGGATGATGTTCTCCCAGATAAACTCAAAACACAATGGGAGGAATGGTTGGTCGAACTTTCCAATCTGTCTGCATTTAAATTACCAAGACATCACCAAGCCTTGAATTCTCAATCAAAGAACCTGGAGCTACATTTGTTCTGTGATGCATCAGAAAGCTCGTTCGGTGCAGTCGCTTTTCTGAGGTACACAAATGGACAACAAATCACATGTTCATTTGTTAGTGCAAAGACACATGTTGCTCCAATCAAACCGGAACTTACAATCCCAAGACTTGAGTTGCAAGGAGCAGTGTTGACAGTTCGCCTCTGGAATTCATTGAAAACAGAGCTTCCGATTGACTTCCAGAAGGTAGTATTTTGGACAGATTCTAACACTGTATTACAATATGTGAACAATGAAACAAAGCGCTTTAAGCAATTTGTCTCAAACAGGGTTGCTGAAATTCTACAATCAGCAACAGCAATCAGTGGAGGCATGTGTCGTCATCCAATAATCCAGCTGACCATTGTACTCGAGGGCTAAGTGCAAGGAAACTATCAATTTCTCACCCAAATTTCTTTGGACAGAAGATGATGCATGGACATCTCACACAGTGGCACCGCTTGAAGTGAGTGACACAGATCCAGAACTCAAAGCAAACTGCTTACATGTGTCGGCCAAGGAGGGTGATAAACTTACTGCTGAAGGCGTTTTCAGTGAGGTTACCTTGTCAACAATCTTGAATGCTTCTGACTTCTCATCATGGCCCAGATTATGTAAAAGGACTGCTTGGATACTGCGAGCCATGCGTAACTTCTTGTCTGCGTTGAAACTCTACGAGATCAAACCAATAACACAAGCTGACCTGTTGCCATCGGAATATGAGGAGGCTACACTCTGTTGGGTACAACAGGCGCAGGACATTTTTCCAGTAGAGCTAAAAAACCTGAAAATCGGCGAAGAAATCCCCGAAACAAGTAAGCTGCTACCACTATCACCTATTTTCGATGGGAGACACCTACGAGTCGGCGGAAGATTACGGAAGGCCAGTATCCCAACTGAGGCAAAGTATCAACTACTACTGCCACGTGATCACAAAGTCACGGAATTGATTCTTCATGACACGCATATAAAAACAGCACATGGAGGTCCAGAACACATGATCTCCTATTTGCGAGGAAAATTCTTGCCATTGAGTGCGAGGCGACTTGCAAAACAGACAATCAGGAAGTGTCTCTACTGTCACAGGCAGCGAGTGATGCCAGTCATTCCCAAAATGGCTGACTTGTCAGAGTTCCGAGTAAGTAACTTTCAGGGACCATTCATACACACCGGCGTTGACTACTTCGGACCCATGCAGGTCAAAGTGCGCCGCAGTGACGTGAAGCGTTGGGGGTGCCTTTTCACATGCTTGTCAACCAGAGCTGTGCATATTGAGTTGGCAGACTCATTAGAGACTGATGACTTCCTACTTGTCCTTAGAAACTTCATCGGAAGACGAGGTCACCCAAAGCACATATACAGTGATAACGGAACAAACTTTGTGGGAGCAAACAATGAGCTGCGACAGTGTTTGAGAGCTCTGAAGCAGGACCATATCATTGACTGTTTAGCTGCTCAAGCCATACAGTGGCACTTCAATCCACCATCAAGTCCACATTTTGGAGGAGCGTGGGAAAGACTTGTGCGCTCCACAAAAACAGCTCTTCGGGCAACACTGAATGGCCGACTTGTGTCAGAAACCGTTCTCAGATCAGCTTTAATTGAAGTGGAAGCTGTACTTAACAGCCGTCCTCTCACACATAATAGCTCAAACCCAAATGACTATACTGCCCTCACACCCAATCACTTCCTACTTGGGAGAGCGGACATTTCTGTACCTCCAGATGTATGTGAAAACAGAGAAATCAACAGTCGGAGACGTTGGCGTCAAGCTCAGGTGATAGCAGATCACGTTAGTCGGCGATGGCTGACAGAGTACTTGCCTGAGCTTACCGTTAGACACAGGTGGATCAAAGACAAACCCAGTGTCTCTGTTGGAGATCTTATTCTTGTGATAGCAGAGAACAAACCACGAGGTCATTGGGATCTCGGGAGGATATCCGAGGTCTTCAGTGGTGATGATGGTCGCATAAGGACTGTTCGAGTAAAAACCCCGAAGGGAGAATACTTGCGACCTGTGGCAAAGGTCTGCGTTCTTGAAGAGAATGTACATTAAGTACAGTGTTGTTATGAACTTTAATGATAATGCATGTGATTATTTCACAACACTGCTATTATTGACAATCAATGATGGTGATGACTGCTGTCAAACTGGACTCTTTCAGGGGGGTGGGGATGTTCAAGATATAATTTTTAATTTATTTTTCTTATTCACAGTAACATTAATGCATGCCTTTCTTTTTCTTTAGCGGTACGCATTTTGGGTGCAAGGCGAGAGTTATGCGCCTTTAGTTATGTTATGAAACGAAAACAAACGCATGGTCCAGCACGGGAAAAACAAAAAAGAACTCTAACGGTATAACACAAAGCACATTGTATTTCCTGCTGGCTAAATCGCCTCTTAACAAGATTAAACAGACATAAAACGACCAATCTTTATGTTCTCTCACGGACAGTCCCAATGTACCCCACTCTCCCCTATATGTAATTATATCATTGATTAATTATTGATTATCAAATACATTCCAATCCTATTTCTCCACTGTGTAACATACAAAAAGATCGATACGAAACTAAAATTGTCTACTCTCAAACAGATAACATGAGTTACTTCCCTTTAACTCATTAAGGCAGAGAGCCGCACATATGCATCAAATTAATCAGCTCCTCACAGCAAGTGATGCAAATATGTGTCAGCTAAAAGCTGCTCTTATTCAGCAAAAGAGGCATATGTGCGTCAACTGAAAGCAGCTGTTATTTAGCGAAAGACGCATAAATGTGTTCTCGCTGTTTTATTTTAGAAAATCCATTCTTTTCATCATCTTAGCAATGCCAATGAACAATTATTTCAGTCATAGATGAAGTGTAGACCTCTTGATATATTTGATATGTTTTAAATGAATTATTTATCATTAGCAACGAGTTATTCAAGTTTGATTAAGAACACATGTCTGAGTGGAAGGAAATTATACTTTAGAACTATAATCCGTTTTGTGCATGTTGTTGAATTTAATCAACCCCTTCTGTATTGCTACTTTTGCATTTTGGAACAATCCTATTTTGTGATTTCAGTGTTAATGATTGATTCTGTTACATTAGTAGGGGGAAAAAAAGGGACTTTAACAAAAATACAACAAGTTGGCTATTTTTTTAGACATTACCACCAGAAAACATACTTTTGCAGAAAAAAGGTCTGTGACATGCACGGTTTCTTTTTTAATCTCCAATAATATATATTCAGCTTGCATCAAGCCAATTTACAGCAATTTTTCATTAATTTGATTATTGTTGGAAATTTTAACCTCTTTATGCTTAAAGAATCGATCGAGCCATCAAGGATGTTGATGAAAATATCAGAAAATTGCCAAACATCTAACATATACACTTAATTTTTCACAAATTTTGTCGACCCAAAACAAGCCGAAAAATTGCACTAATACGTAAAAGTGTTTTCAAGTCAGTCTAGGATTGCCAAGGTAACAAGAAAAAAGTGAGCATGGCTCACATACCCCCGCCATCCGCTATCAGTCCATTGAGAATTATAGATGTGAAGGTTACTATGTTTAAAAAACAGCTTCAAGCATCATAATATTCTCCAAAATAATTTAAGGAACTGGCTTTGTTATTACAAAATTTCATTCACCCAGATGTAATATTTTTCAGGTAACTTAATTTTTCCCATTAGAGCATCACACCGGTAATTGGTACCAAGTTCAATTACAGATTCAAGGAATATTTCGGAACTGGACTGTGAACTCGATGAAGAGTATCATCCGGACTACCTACATGTAAAATTTCATTCACCAAGATGTAATAGTTGCCAAGAAAACTTGTCCCAATTGGAGCATCACAGTTCTTTTGGTACAAAGTTAAATTTCGGATTCAAGGGCCATAACTCCGTAAAAAAATATATTTCAGAACTGGTTTTCGAACTCGATGAAGAGTATCATCTGGACTACCTCCATATTAAATTTCATTCACCTAGATGTAATAGTTTCCGAGAAAACTTGTCCCCATTGGAGCATCACAGTTCTTTTGGTACTAAGTTAAATTTCGGATTCAAGGGCCATAACTCTGTAAAAAATAATATTTCGGAACTGGTTTTCGAACTCGATAAAGAGTATGGTCATGAGTACTCACAACCTAAATTTCATTCACCTAGGTTGAACAGTATCCGAGAAAACTTGTCCCCATTAAACACAATAAAACTAAGTCCAAAAACTGACGTTTCCATGGAAAAAAATATAAATAAAATAGAGCCACTTGCTCTTTAGCTGATCAGGCTTTATACATTAACTAATTCAAAATGTTAACTTTAAGGTGAGAGGTAAAACAAATAGGAAGCACTTTAAATGGAGGAGATGAAATAGTTCCTTACCCCTCTGACCTATCTCTGAGGCCAGATATAAAATCCCCTTCAAATAAAGACAAACTTGAACATTTCATTCATCAATGTTATTTAATTACCTCCCTTTGAAGAGCACATAAAATCTCAAGATGAAAATAGCTTTTGCGGTCATGACCTCTGTGACCCCAATTGAGGTCACAAGGTCACGAAATCTACAATTTAGAATCCCCATTGGCCAAGGAGTCTGCACACAGCTTTTCAGCTCTCTAGACCTTTTGGAACTGGAGAAGAAGATGAAAATAGGTTTTTAAGGATGTGACCCCTGTGACCCCATTTGGGTCATGGGGTCATGAAATCTACAATTTAGAATCCCCATTGGCCAAGGAGTCTGCACACAACTTTTCAGCTCTCTAGACCTTTTGGAACTCGAGAAGAAGATGAAAATAGGTTTTTAAGGATGTGACCCCTGTGACCCCATTTGGGGTCAAGGGGTCGCAAAATCTACAATTTAGAATCCCCATTGGCCAAGGAGTCTGCACACAAAATTTCAGCTCCCTAGACCAAGTGGTTCTGGAGAAGAAGATGAAAATGTGAAAAGTTTACAGACGGATAGACGGATGGATGGAAGGACGGACGGACGCCGGTCACCATGCCATGCCATAAGCCCATCGGGCCTTTCAGGCCAGATGAGGTAAAAATTTAAATCTCAGAATCTCATGATTGAGACAAAATGGTTAATATTTTCATACTTAGTTGCAACATACAAAATATTGTGCTTTAATTTCCACTTAAAGACGCTCTGGTCCAGGCGAGACTACGGTAGAGACCGTTACGCAATGTGTACAGGCAAGTAACGAGGTCCCGTGACGCAAACTAGGTGCAGACGAGAGATCGCCGGCATTTTCGTATCCAAAGTGAACTCATCTCAATCGGGATTCGTAATCAAAACGGAACTCGTAATAAAATGCCTGTATATAGGTTATATTTTGCTTTGTATGTATTAATAAATAGTCTGGTAGGTATTATTTCATATACACTGAACGATTGGTTGTTCAAACAAACGAGACATTTCAGATTTAGATTCATTTATTATCCTTACCTTTGCAGACAAATGGTACAATAAGAAAACGGTTGGGTACAGGTTGTATTAGCATCATAAAATATGAAATAGATAAAATCATCTGTCTGACTAATCAGCAAAGATGTGACGATTAGAAAATGCCGGTGAAGAGAAAAAGATAAGTCGCCGATAAAGTAAATTTACACCCAAAACATCTCACCACACACCAATATGTACACCTTGTCACGCTTCAGATGACGTATTTGAAGAGAAAGTTTTTATACATTTATTAACATTATTATTACTGATACAATGAATATAATATCATCATGAGACAAAATTAATATAACTATTTTCAACTTGCAATTAATTGACAGGTTGTTGATACAATCTTACTGAGTCTTCTTCCACAATACAACTTCACATACAGGATTAAATGTAAATGTAAGTACTTGAATATTATTTAAACAGCATTTATTTCAAGATGTTACATGGAAAGAGGGGTTGACAAACAGGGTTACAAGTACATATACACACGTGTATTTGTAATTTATTATTACCATACTTCATGTGATGTTCGTTCATGATTGTGTTTCAACAAATTTGTTACGATATTTGACAGAGAAAGCCGTAGATTACCAAGGTGCTTAATAATACCAATAATAAAATTAAAATGCTACTGGATGGTTTCATGGAATGCATAAGAGAGGTAATAGTGTGACATCGATTTCCTGGAAAGATGTGTCTATGTTTGTTGAAAATATCAAGGTTTAATCTAACATTTCATTTAATGTTTCTTATTTGTGCTATAACGTGCTGTGGAGCACAGTGGTGTAGTGGTTAGCGTGCTGGCCTCTCACGCCAGAGACCCGGATTCGAATCCCGGTGGAGACACCACAAATTTGTGACCTTGGGCAAGGCACTTCATCCACATTGCACTCAGTCTACCCAGCTGTTTAAATGGGTACCTGAACATGGGAAAGTACAGACCTATCCGGTCGCGCGGAGCGCTTAGTAGCAGCCTGAAGGTACAATTCCTTCAGGGTAATAATATCTGTAGCGCTTAGAGCATGCTAAGCATTGATTTAGCGCAATATAAATATGCATTTATTATTTATTATTATTATATAGTTTAAACGTATTAAAACACTGTAAAAGTGACAGGATCGTCAAACAAGTGAAACAATGCTTGTATAAATGCCTCTCCCTACAAACTGCAAACACAACAAACAAACAAATAAGTTGCTTACATTGAAAAATCATAAAATATTAAACCTGTGAACAGGCATGTATATATGGTACGAGATTACAAGACAAAATTGAAAGCGCACACATATACATTATGATTATACACATTTATAGAACACGATCGAACGAATGCATTATGTTACCAGATGCATCCTAATACACACTCTTGTAAATGAAAACGAAATGGATGGGTAAATACGGTGATAGCTCCAATACAAATTCTCAGTTTAACATACCATATAGATGTTTCTTCAAAGGAGAGAAGTGTTGTGACAGCAAATTACGATTATTATAGTACATGGATTATTAAGCTCATGATGAAAACAGGTTCGTTATTCTAATCTTTGCACTGGAGAAACGACCGTCCATTCCACAACTTTCCACACTTGGAAACAACGACCTTTCCAAAACCGAAAGGCGTCCTTTCCACACTGTGGAATGATCACATTTCCACAGCCAACCTTTCCAAACAGTGGACTTCCATTGAAGCGTGAATAAAATCACATTATTTGTTTTCGTCTACTTACTTCTTCAATTAAATTAAGAACCACTCTTTAAAACTCCTTTTTATCCTATTTATCTTAATTTATTTTAATGTAATTATATTTAAGTGAGAAATTATATATTAATCATTTAATGTAGTATTTAATTTGTTCATGTCATTATGTGAAGCGTTCATAAAATGTGGTTCAGTTTTCTGAAGCAACGGGAACATTTAGGAATAGTTTTATTACCAATACAATAAATAATTATATTTTCCCATAATTTCCTGAACAAGTGATAGATGAGATCATTGTTATTTAAATGACTAAATCATGAACATTCAGATAACCAGAAATAATATTTGAATGGGAAATTAAAATTAAATGAGATTAAGACCATCCTTACATACAACCTATGGTGAATCTATTTTCTCAAGAAAACGACGGCATATCTACAGATTTTCCAAACAAATATTAACAAAGCGCGAGTGGTATTCCCATGTGACATTGAGTGAGTGAAATTAATCAAATTAATCACCAAATACGAGTCATACATTGCAATGGGTGTAGTTTTGTTTTTTGTTCAGAGTTATAAGTATTAATTATTTATGCTGGGTTGTCTATGACACAATTAAAAACTACTATTATTTGAAAAGATCATTAAAAGAAGCATTATAAAATAACAGTTCATTTGTTTTGCCATTACTATAGTTGGGATAACATTATCAGCAATATAATTATTTCCATAGTGGTCTTGCACATACACTTATGTCTTTACTTCATCGAAGACTTTATAAACAAAATTCTGTACGTTGACACTTACATTTCTATTTTTATATACTAGTCACACATTAATAATTTTCCAATTACCATTATGTACTACATACGAGATATTCGAAACTATGTAAATTTATACAATTTTAAGTTATGAATCTAATTACATTGTTCCCACTTTTAACCACCCATTCATATTTTATTTACTTAATCACTGAATATTTATTTTCAAATTAAAATTGAGCTACTAATCCTTGATGTATGTATAACTCATTAACCACATGATGATTACAAATGTGTATTATACAGTTAAATCACTGAGGCAAAATGTACATTGAGCGATTAAACAGGGAAAAGGCACGCATATATAAATATATTTGTCCATACATCATAGTTTAATTGATCTTGTACATTATCGAGTATTCCCCCCTAGTTACAAACAAATACCAATGGGAGACATCTCACAAGAGAAAATATTGCTGTTAATTGAACGATAGCATTTGAATATCATGAATATCCATATTGTAAATTATGTAAATAATATGTGTCAACTAGAAGAGCGTTTGCGGGACACCGCAAAAGCAGAGCAGCTCCGAAACTTTGGGTCTCGATCGCCTTTCCCTGTTCCGCCTGCTCCGAAACATAAATAAAATTGGAATTTTTTTGGACAAAAATTTGTTCATTATTCAAGTTATTCTAACAAGTTGAATCATCACTGGGGTCACTTTTCACAACTTTGTTCTTAAAACCTATTTCTGATTTCAAAATTGGATCAAAAGTTTAACATGGCCTTAACCAATATCTCATGACCTTGAACTTTGACCTCAAGGTCACACCATCAATGATTACTTTTCATTGTGTATAACAATCATGCAATGACTCAAAGTGTTCATTGTTAACATAAGGCATATTCACAATAGCACGCTTAAGTTGTGACCTTGCTGTGACCTTGACCTTTGACAGATATTAGTAAAAATGTTTTCAAATCTTGGTCTTCCTCCATAGTTGATATATACACCAAATAAGAGCCTGACAGCACAAAAATGTTTGAAGTTATCATGTTTACAAGGATTATTGTAGTGATTTCTGAACTCATGACCTTGACCTTTGACCTTGAATGTGAGCATGTCAAAATACTTCCCCAGGTGTACAAGAAAGAAGCTATATATATGAGGTGTTAATACCTTCTTGGGAAAAAGTTACTTAGAGATTTCAGAACAGGTCACCATGACCATATCTCGTGACCTTGACCTTTGATCTTCAAGGTCACACAGTCAATGATCACTTTTCATTGTGTATAACAATCATGTAATGATTCAAAGTGTTAACAGTTGAAATAAGACATTTTCGCAAAAGCATGCTTAAGTCGTGCCCTCGCTGTGACCTTGACCTTTGACGGATGTTAGCGAAAACCTTTTCAAATCTTAGCCTTTCTCCATAGTTGATGTACACCAAATAAGAGCCTGATAGTACAATCATTTTTCAAGTTATCGTGTTTACAAGGATTTTTTTAGTGATTTCAGAACTCGTGACCTTGACCTTAGACCTTGAATATGAACATGTCAAAAAAATTCCCCAGGGGCATTAGTAAGAAGTTATGTATATGAGTTCTCAAAACCTTGTAGGAAAAAAGTTATAGCGAATACAAAACGCGCAGGCGGCGGCGGCGGCGGCGACGGAAACTGCACAAAAACTGATAGCAACTCCGACTTAGTCGGAGCTGCTAAATACCTACATAAAGTTACAATTGATCATCAAATCTGACGAAAGGCTTTCAATGATGTCAACAGTTTTTTCATGTCATATTGTTATTAGAATCATCTGAAAGGTGTTGCCGAAAATAGAAATTTGTTACACAACGCCAACTTTTGTGTTATGGCCAATTTGCACGACTGGCTACAGTTGTTCAGTTAGGAAGGTATAACCGTATAACGTTTTAGAATTATAGACAACTTGCATAGTCTAATCTCTCTCCCTCTCACCTTCTACCCAGGTTGTGTTCACGAGACCTTGAAGGTCTATCCATTGTGCTGTTGGGGGTCACTTATTCCAAACGTTATAAATAGTGTTACTTTATCGAGTACCGACTGTTAAAAACTACCATTTTGATGATTGTCGACTTAGTACATTGATGGTTTGAAGGTAAAAGTAGGGATTTCTGATAGAAAACCGGACAATGTAACGCGTGAGTCGCGCGCCAATGAGTCAAACGTAATTTTGGTATCTTATTTAAAACAGGCAAAATAACAACTTTGGGTTGATAATGTTGAATAATTCATATAACTATTGTGCATGTAAAGGGAACATGCAGTGTCGGTTTCTGCACATGCAAAATGATGTTACTCGATTTTAATTTGAAACTAGTAATTATGATATATTATGCGATTGGGGAAGAATATGCAAGCTGAGTGAATTTGTTTGTATTGTTAACAGCACATATGGTGAGTTTGAGCGTATTAAAGCCAAATATTGGTTTATGAAACACAATGGATGCATCTTAATTCGGAATATATAAAACTAATCATTAAGGGTACCCTCTATTGTCTATGGTTATACTACAGCCTGCATTTAATTACCGACCCATTCTGTAACAACTGTTACGATTTTTGTTCGATAAGTTTTGGTTTTGATATTTAAAACAAAAATTCAGAAGTAAATAACAAAATATTGGAATAAGTGTGTATTTGTCGGATTGTGTCCGTGCATACAAAATCTTAAGTTAATGTAATTAATCTACTGCAACATTGTTAATGATAACTAAAATAATTTATGTTTATTTTCACAATTTCCATTTTAAATTCATCTAGAGCTTTCGGTTTAACAACAGATGGCTGTGGCTACATCACACATCATATGAAAGTAAAATTACAATTACGTTTTGAGTTGGATTTCAATCATTTGTTAAGATATCAGTAAATCATTTTTTAATTCCAGTTTTAAATTACATTTAAAATAAAAAGTTCATTACATTGGTGATGAATTGTGATGTTTTAAATGCAACAATAGCATATCACAAAACTGTCAATTTGTGGGACGTACGTTCATAAGACGGAGTCTTTCATGTCTCACATGTTGCGAATCAATAAATCAATTAGAACGACGACAACCACTGAAGCGTTGTGTATATACCCAATCACAGTGCGTCCTAATAAACAAAGTTGTGTATTCTGTTAATTAACAAATATTTCTCGCATTCATGTACACAAATGTCTAAATAGCAGGCTGATACCCTCATCAACATAATACAAGCTATTCTATAATATAACAAAGTCATTCAAAAACTTTTAACATCCTGGTTTTCGCTGAACTTACAAAATGTCCAAATTACCATTAATTGTCAATTTTTGTTGTTGCCATATTTAATTACTGACAAAATAAAAAATAACAAGTAATTGTCACAAACGTGACCATGTCCCCCGCTGCAATCAAGGTTGAAGGGTTCATGAGATATGGCGCTAACAACATTTTCAAAACTAGTCAAAGTCTCGCCGTGACCTTGAAAATGAGGTCAAGGTCACCGAAAACTTTTCAGGTCTACGTATTCCCAAGATGAAGACTGGTACCAAGTTTGAAGACTCTAGGTCGAAGGGTTCATGAGATATCGAGCTAACAACATTTTCAAAACTGGTCAAAGTCTCGCCGTGACCTTGAAAATGAGGTCAAGGTCACCGAAAACTTTTCAGGTCTGCGTATACCCCAGATGAACACTGGTACCAAGTTTGAAGATTCTAGGTTGAGCGGTTCATTAGATATCGCGCTAACAACATTTTCAAAACTGGTCAAAGTCTCGTCGTGACCTTGAAAATGAAGTCAAGGTCACCAAAAACTTTTCAGGTCTGCGTATTCCCCAGATGAAGATTGGTACCAAGTTTGAAGATTCTAGGTTGAGCGGTTCATTAGATATATCGCGCTAACAAGAAGCGGGACGGACGTACGGACGGACGGACGGACGTACGGAGCTGAATACTATGTCCCCTGCTTCGCGGCGGCGGGGGACAATAACGAACACTTGGTTTCAAATCGTAGTTCTCCATTAAAACAAAATGAACAGACAGGCAACTTGCAATATAATTACAATTATCATAAGACATCAGTTTAGTTTCAAAGAGTACGTCTTTTTGTGAGTTTTGGTGATGGTTGAATACCAGAGTGTGTCCAGACTGCAGTCGACTGCAATCAGTCAGGTAAATATATATGCAACCCACAGTAACGTTATCACTGCCCTATTACTATGTATATATATATTATAGAAGGCAAGAACTCATTTTACTATAAAAGGGTAGTGTCACTGACCGGCCCCACTGAACATAATTATAACATACAAACGAATATGAATAAACATGCAACATGTGCTAACCCGTCAGTTTTGACCTATGTGACACTCATTACTAATAACGTGATTAAAATGTGATTACATTTATATTATTTTAATAAATTTCCATCTGCAAACCATTACAGTAAAGCAAGAATGATTGAATAAATTTTTATCTATAATTATTGAGTCATACACAGATAATAAGTAGACAACGTTAAATGTGGGATGACTATTTTGTAAAACAGTAAAATATAAAAAAGAAATGTCATGAAGTTAAGATAAAGTGCCGTTAAAAATGGATAGACTTCTCAAATATGTATGGAGATTTTTTGTTCGAAAACTACTGAAGATAGAATCACGTTTGATAGCTCATATAAAAGTTGACGAACTGATTCAATCAATAGACACAAGGAAACAACCAAGTACAGCCTGACAGTCTGCATCGATGCCATACATATATGGAGGTCTTTTTAATTTTTTTTTTTTTTTTTTTTTTTTAGAGCATCAAGCGCAACCTGGATTTCTCAACTTTCTAATCCCGCCAGCATCAGAAAAATCAAGCTTTGAGTCCAATCGGAGCAAAACGCGTTTTTTTTTTCCCTGGTGTTAAAAATAAATTCAAGTCAGTGTCCTTAGTTCTTATTGAGGGGTACAGACTCCAAAAGTGTCTTTTCCTGTCTTGCCATGTTTCTGCCACCATGTAACACCGACAAATCAAGCTTTGAGGCCAAACAAATTTTGAGCCCCAAAAAAAATAAAAAAATTCTGCTTTTACAAATTGCTTCGAAACCGTTCCCGTAGTTATTATTGAGAAGTGCAAAGCCCAAAAACGTTGTTTACAAAGGTTCCATGCCCAAAGGTCAAAGCGGAAGTCTTGAAGACCTGCAGTATTGACGCGTCAATCCTAGTTTATTAGGTCTTCAAGACATAGTCTGGAAGACCTATTGTTATTATCCTGATTATTAGGTCTTCAGACAAGGTCTGAAAGACCTATTGTTATTGTCGAGATTATTAGGTCTTCAAGACGAATGTCTGAAGACCTGTTGTACTTATCCTGTTTTTTATAATTATTATTCTTTGGACTTTTTTTGTCCGGGCGGTTCTGAAGTAACCGCTGAACATTTTTCCACGAATTTTTCAGGGATGATAGCTTATGACCTGAACTCGTTCACTACGTCGGCCAATTTTTGATTTTCGACTTCATTCTTGAATTATCTCCCCTTGAAGTTGAAACTTTAAATCACAATAGCTCGAAAACTATCACCAAAATGTGGGCAACAACATTGCTCATCAATTAGGCCTATAGCGGTTTTCGGCCGTAATGATAGATTTTTTGCTATTTCGCGGTTTTTAGGGTACGCGTCTTAAAAAATCTTCTTCTAAATCACGGCAATAGATACAGCATCATGCAATAGCTCATTTGAAAGCTGAAAGGATCTAGTTTAAAGGAACCCCCCAAACCCTTTGACTATTTTGAACCATTAACGAGGAACAGCAATTTGAAAATTGCATTTTTTTAAAAACTTATTTTTATAGCTCGCTTTCAAAGGGACATAACTCTGTTAGAAATGAAGTTATATCAAAGTTAATTATTGCTATCTATTTGTAATAACTAGTTTAACAATTCCATAACATATCATTATCATATAAAAGTTGATAATTTGGGCACAATTTGCGCATTTCCGCAGATAATTGAAATTTTGTGATTTTGACAGTTTTCGAGGAGTATAGTCTTTAGAGAATTTTCGATCGTAAAACATAAAAGATAGCAAAACGTTTAATAGCTCATGTTGAAGGAGAAACATCATTTATTTAAAACAATAATTTTGAACCACGTATCTGTCATAGTTTATGTGTGACTTGTCATAGAACATTGTCATTTTTTGAAAATTGCAATTTTCATCCATCTTCAAAGGTTCATTTCTGCTTAACTAATTACGCAAATGCAACTTTATTGACATCTTCGTATGCATAATTTCACGTCCAATAACTTTTATGTTGAACTCTTTCATAAAAAAGTTGATAGTTACGCTTCAAACATAGGAAATGTTGTCTAGGGGTCTGAAAATTAGCATTTTTTAGTATTTTCTTGAATATTCACAGGAACGTAACGCATTAACTATGCATATAATCTAGATAATGATGACATCTACTTAAGTGAAAATTAAAGCATAACATTTCCTTTGTGATACCTTAGTATGAAAATATTAACCGTTTTGTCTTAATCATGAGAAATATAATGGAGAGGTCAATAAATATGCAAGTTTTCCATTTTCAGGGGGGTACCTTCTTTGGAGAATTTTTGTAAAATAACTATTTAAGATAGAGACATGTTTGATAGCTCATTTTAAAGCAGAGAAATTGAAGGAATAATAGAGAGTCCAACATGGTGTTCAAGGTCAAGCAGAAGTCTTGAAGACCTAAGTATTGATGCGTCAATCCTAGTTTTATTATTATTATTTGTACGATTTTGTGCAGAGCTTTCTGAACTAATGGCTGAGTCGATTGTCATGAAACTTACAGGGATGGTTGCATTCATCAAAATCTTGCGTTGTGTCGTGGCAGAATTTTGTTTTTTTTCCTCATTAAAGGTCCAGTTCAGACACCATTTTCATTTTTAACACTTTTTTCAACTTTCAGACCCCATGTACCTTTGACAATCTTCTTCTCTGAAGATACTTGCACCACAAAGCTGAAACTTATATATGTGCGTAGCTGAGGCATTGGTGAATACATGGTCTTGTTTTTCAAGAGTGTACCACTAATACGTTTTGCACAATGAACTTTGAAAGTTTGCCGAAATTGGCCGATTTGTCACACGGGACCTATTTCAAAGGGACATAACTCAAGAGTTGCATTCTCAATTGCATGACATTTTAAGGGAGACTACATAAGTATTGTTTCTATAGGAATCTATAACAACATCGCTCGAGTACAGTCATTTACGGTTTCAATTAAAGCTGAAAAATGACAGAAAATCAAAATCAGCGATAACGGGACCTACTTCAAGGGGACATAACTCAGTCAGTTAAACTCCCAACTGCATTCATTGTTCAGGGATACTAGATACATATGGTGTCTATAGGAATAAATAATAATACTGCTCGAGTACAGACATTTCCGGTCACAATTAAGGCTGAAAAAAATGACACAAAAATCAAGATTTTCGTTTCTTGTTGCGCGGAACCTACTTTAAGGGGACATTACTCAAAAAGTTGTATTCTAAATTGCATGAATTTTTCAGAGATTCTAGATAAATATACTTTCTAGAGGAATCAATAATAACATCGCTCAAATACAGTAATTTCCGGTCACAATAAAGGCTGAAAAATGACAGAAAATCAAGATTTTGATTTTTTAAAAGGGGAAAACATTTTTTTTAAATAATTGTGCCACCCCATGCAGATTTAAGACAAATGTCATATTAAAATGTTCCTGGCATTGCTGCCAATGATTTAAGGTGAATATTTACTATTTTCATTAGGTCTTCAGACAAGGTCTGAAAGACCTATTGTTATTGTCGAGATTATTTTATTATTATTATTTGTACGATTTTGTGCAGAGCTTTCTGAACTAATGGCTGAGTTGATTGTCATGAAACTTACAGGGATGGTTGCATTCATCAAAATCTTGCGTTGTGTCGTGGCGGAATTTTGTTTTTTTTCCTCATTAAAGGTCCAGTTCGATTCTAAATTTCTAAATTTAACATGGGAAATTTTTGGAAAATGCATTTAGAGACTTGCAATTTTTTTTAAAAGATGCGCAATGACAATGCGAGCAAAAAAGTAAATCAGCCCGATTCCGTACGTCACATTGTTTAGACGCCATTTTCATTTTTAACACTTTTTTCAACTTTCCGACCCCACGTACCTTTGACAATCCTCTTCTCCAAACAAGGACAACTGGGGCTTCTCTTTACCGGCATGCGAACGATGTCTCTCTAGGTTAAGTATTAAGCGTACTATCGGCGATCAGAAAAGGGGGCCCTTTGGGCCCCATTGATAACCTTGTTTCTGTTTGCCTCTTAAAGTCAATAAAATTATGACTCCGCCCTAGCTTTTTTTCCTACGCCGAATAGCTCACTCTGAAATAACCTACACATTTGCTGTACAGTGTACGTTCACGTAATTACATCAGTTGAAAAGAAGTGCTCTCGAACAAAATATCAATAAATCTCACATTAATTCACTTAATTTCCATAAATATTATCGAAACAAAATAGTCTAAAAGATATATAAAATATAGTCACTAAATTTACCATGTCATATCACAGGTACTGGTGGTGTAGTGGTAACCATCTCTGACTAGGAAATCCAGCAGTGTTCAAATCAAAGTTCAAATCCACATGAGTAAAACTTTTGTACTTAAATATTATTTTCAATGTTCAAAATATGTTTTGTTTTGCATGTTAAACTTTATTTAACTTGTTTATCCCCGTTTTTTGTCTTAAAAAGAGATTTGGGCAACACCTTTCAGATTAGTGTGCTTGTTGCCTTTTTCAGTTAAAGAGCAACTCCCGGATGATTTTGCTCCAATTTCTTTCAAGTAACTGCCTATGGTGTACATGCACATTGCAAAGACATGGAAATTATGTGAATCGGTTTATAAACAACAAATTCTCACATCCCATTACCATTGAAATTATGTGTGACTTTAGCAAATCGTAAAAAAAAGTCAGAAAACTGTCTGTTTACGTCGCTTTTTGACGTGTCGGCCATCTTCTTTTACGGAGAACACCGGAAAAATCTCGATTTTTTCCCGAAGGAAGGTATGACGTCAACTGGTGAAAACAAACGAATGCAAATGGCGACCGCCGTAGTAATAGCACTGTCAGACGAGTAAACTGCGCGGGCAATAGGAATCATGCCAGTCGACCATTTAATGTCAAAACCTGCAAGATATTTGCATATGACAACTTGAAGAGAAACAGAAAAGGAATATACTCAATATCAGCGATAAAGTTTTAAAAACGGTTCTTACTAAACCCGGAAGTAAAATCCCAAATAATTAACCGAACAGCTGATATCATACGTGTTTCACTGCTGACATAGCTGGCAAACTTACGTATTTTAAATACATCATTAATAGTGTATGCATGTAGTTAAATATTTTGTAATTTGGTGACTATAATACATAGGTTTTTTCATTTTTGGCGAAATAACTTTACCGTGCCTGCATGGTCACGTGATGTCTTCTCGGGATGCAGTGAACTCCAATGCATATCCACACGTTTCGCTGAACTCGTACCCAATTTTGTTTTAGGATGAATAGTGTATTGCAATAGAAATAATTTAATTGTAGTGATATTGTTTCATAAATATTGAAAGACATTGAATGAAAGAATGAAAGTATTGTATCTAACTGATCTGTATTTTAGTGGATAAAATAGGTAAGAATAATGGAAATTTTGGTGATTGATATCTTATTTAAATGATAAGATAATTATTATCCATTCCAAAGTTTACATAATATTTTCTGAGTATATTTTGTCAAGTACATATATCTGATCAAATGGAAATTCAGACATTTATCAATAACATTTGCAATTTTAATTAACCTGTATTTTTGGTTACATGTAGATCTATATATATAAAAAATAAAACATATGTACTTCATCAGAATGCATATGATTAATTTTGTAAATAGCATTATCCAAAGGGACAAAGATATTTATTTCTATAAAATAGATTTGTAACTGTGTGTAAATACCTATGTAAGCATGACTTTCTGAACAAATTCTGAAAAAAATATATACATTCAAGTTTTCTATTTTTACTGTGACATTAATGTCACTTAAGATGCAATATTGCATTTCCACTTTTTAATCATGAATAAAACAAACAACAAATATAAGAGCCAAATTTATTCAACTAAGTATACAACATGTATTGACCATTACTTTGTGTAAGTGTTTGCATTTTAGGAATTACATAGAAACAGTGCACATGAAATTAATTTTATCATAAAATTTATTTTTTAATTTTTTTTGGAAATATTTGATTTGATTTACTCTCATAATTAAATTGAATATTAATTTGATTTACTATTACACTGTTTGTGTAGTCTTTCTCTGAGGCAGCTCAAGTTTGCTTCAAAGTTGAATACAATATTTCTAAAACATTGGCACATTCTCATATCCAAGAGAAGATAATGATTTGGATATCAGTTCACACAATCAGCATATATATCACTTCTTATGACAATGTTTATATATATCATTTCCTGATATCAAAGGATCACACCTTCAGCACCAATACTTTACTGCACATACAGTCCATTCCTAATGAGTTTTTGTTGTTGTTGTTGTGTTCTCTTGTATTAGGGACTCCCATCACCTGTAACAACAATAATAAATCTTTCTTGATGCTGCATATGTTTACACATGATTAATTCATAACATGGTTTTTAGTCCGGCAGCCAGCCCTTGTGACCGGGAAAGTGCGTCCATAGAAAATATTTTTGTTCACTGAGAACCCTATGGGTATATACTTGAGGAAACTGAATGATGACACTTTGTCATCATTGAGCATTTTGAATAATTAATGTATTAATTAGATAGGGTACACTCCTGATTTCATGTATCCAGACACATCAAGTAATTATATTTCAGTGTTATCAAAATTGAAATAAAAATAAGGCAGTTATATATCAAGTGTTGTCTATTAGTATTATGAAAATAAGTGCATTTTTTCACCTTTTTGGTTGAAAAAAAACCGAAAGGCTAAAATGTTGATTAATGTGTCTGGATAAACGAGGTTTCTGAGCAAATTTGGTTTTCTTTCAGTAAAATTGGATTTAATGGTGTAATCATTTACTTTTGATTATAATTACGATTATTGAATCATAATCAAATGAAATAGTGATAAAGTTTCAGTTAATATATGTTTACTTTTGACAAATTCTGAAAAAAAGACCTCCATGTAACCCAACACAATTATGATTACTTGACATTAGAACAAGGAGATTTCCTGGATAACAACTTCTTTAATGTGAATAAACAAGACGTTTCGGAGTATATACTTACTCCATCATCAGGTGAAATGTAAGAAATAACAAAATGGTATACATTCATATAGTAAAGAAACCAATGGCGAGAAAACTCAATCAGTTAGATTACATTAAGTTTTTAAGATAAATTACGCATGAAAGTGGTATACATTTATGATTTGTGATGCAAACATGAGGAGCATTAATAAGTTGATTGTTGAATCAGCAATGGCCTGTGGGCTTTATTGAAGTAGTGATTGGACAAGTAATACACATTGGTAAAAGGAGGAAAGCTAACTGCTTTTATTGTTGATACAAGAACTGTTGATTGGATGTGAAATGCAGAAGACATGGTGATTGAGAGTATTAGGAGAGGCCAGTGTTTGTGGCTGGGATGTGAAGTGACTGGGCGGTGAATGGTTCTGATAGTTGTAGACTCCTCGAAAATAGCTCTGACAAGAGTGAATGGATGGTGGGGTGGGTGCTCCTCGGATTTTTCTCCGACAGAATATCAATGTTTGAGATGAGTGAATCGCCAAGTACATGTTAGGAAGATGCTTCGATCGTGATTTTGCAGGTTGTTCATTGTAAAGTCAATCGCTTATTCAAGTTTTCTTTGGCGCCAGTTGTTATTTGTTGACAAGACAGTGGTATCCTCCCAATTTATAGTGTGATCTTTGTTTAGAGTATGCTCAGATAGGGAGGATTTCTGGTCAAGTGTGTTGACATACGCTTTATGTTCCTTCATCCTTGTGTTGATAGGATGTAGCATTGCTCTGATGTACTCTTGTTCACAGTGGCATGGAATTTTGAAGATGCATCCTCTTGTAGTGCTAATTCCTCTGCTCTTGGCTTTGAGTAGCTGTTTGAGGATCTTGCACATGGAAATGTAACATCAATGCTGACTTTGTTCTTGATGAGGCGGGCGATCTTGTAGCTGAGATAGCTGATGTATTTAGTCGAATTTCTCGGTTAAGACCTCTGGGTGGTAGCTCTTATGGTGAGTGTTTTAACGGTGTCTTTTCGATGTTTTGGTTCTTTATTGAGGGCATCAGGTTGACAGATGGATTTTTATCACGTCTTGTGAGTGTGGCTATGCTTGATTAGTGGATGATAACTGCATTGTGTGTATTGGTCAGGGTGTGTGTTGGCGTGCGATAGACAGATGTTCTCAGTTCATGCCCAGTAGTTAACACGGAGACATATGAGAAG
The DNA here is from genome assembly GCA_936450465.1 of Gibbula magus. NCBI lineage: Eukaryota > Metazoa > Mollusca > Gastropoda > Trochida > Trochidae > Gibbula > Gibbula magus. Next base: position 49,548,583 of record OW388295.1, read on the forward strand.
GGGAGATGGTGGTTAGTTTCTGTTTCCATGGTCAACCTGATTCTTGGATGCTTGGCATTGAGATGTTGTTGGAGATGATGGCTATGGTGGTGAAGGTTTCTTCAACCTTGTGGAACCAATAAAGCGACTGAAAATGAGCATTAGAGAGTGCTGGTTCTTGGAAGGATGTCATGAAAATATACGTTATCATAGAAGATAGTTGTGAGCCAATTGGAAGTCCGTGGATCTTCAGTGAAGATCAGTCAGTGAAGATAAAATAGACGTAAGTGATGGTTAACTTGGTGTCGAGCTGTTCAATGCGGATGTGGAGCTTGGTAACTTCTAGGGTTTTCTGTTGAGGGATATAATAGTGAAGAAATCGACAACATCGTAGCTGACCATGATGTCTGTGAGTCATGTCCTACATCATCGACTCACCATCTTTTGCCAACCGTACGGCAAACATGATATTTTTTTACACGTTATTGTCCGTACAACTTCGCAATTTCTTTGGAGAAGCCGAGCAACTTTTTTAGTTTGTTGTTTTCGTTGTCTCTGTTATCTTTGTCTTTGCTGTTTTGTTTTCATATGACCTATGAAATAACAAGGTGTTTGATGTTCCTGATTCAAAAATGTGTTGCAACGTCTCGCCTACACCATTAGTGTTATCTGAATAAGGGTTTGAATATGTGCACGCCCACACTTTTTAATGTCACTTTTCAGGTCATTGCAGTTAAACGTTTAGCTTTTTCTTCTAGGGAGACTACTCTTGTCAACCAATAACTTAACCTTCAAATTGCCCAATTTCAGTGCCCGCTTCGTGTTCGAATCTTGGGTCTAAACTTTGAAATTGACTATTTCCTGTTTTTGTCTTTTGGAAATTAACTCTTTGTAATAAATATGTTGCTTGGTGAATAAACAAATTCATTTCAATACAAAATAAAAATGGTAAATTGTGTTTTTTTTAAATACCCAAAAATCGTCAAAAATCACCATTCTCTCACCATAAGAAGTGACATTGTTACACGAAGGCCTACAGTATTCGCAGTAATAAGCGCCCTGCTCCAAGAACCCCAAGATTGCAAGAAGAGGGACTGGTTTATTTTTGTATGGGGGTGACATGAGTTGCATAGTTCAAATAGGATAGAGCACAATAACTTATTAAACGATTATTACTGATAGAAAATAAAGATTGATTTTAGTCTAAACTTAAATAAAATAATAACATAATAGATTTGTCAAACCAAGAAACAATAATCAAATTTGTTTGAAGTTTTTTCCAATTGCCACACCTGTGATGAAAATGGATTATCCGGGAGGTCTGCACTGTTGTCAACATGCAGATTTTCTGTTTTAAATGCCGTAGTTTTAGACAGCCATGCAGCCAAATGTTACCAAAATCTATATGTTGAGGTATGTTTCAAAATATCACTGATGAAATGTTTGCAGGTGTAAAATATTTGAAAAGCATTACAAGTTTTTAGTTTAGTAGTTATTGTATGTTATGTACAATTCCTGCCAACGTGTGACGGCTAAAATAGCACTGTGTTGATAGGATACTACGATTGCAATTGAGAAATTATCAGCATAAAATTAAAATCAAAATGTGGTTTCTGTTTCACTTTGAGGAATTAAAGGATACATTTAGCAGCAATGTGTGTTATTTTCAACTCCATAATGTGTAAGTATGTTTTGAACGCCTGTATCAATTATCAAAGACAACCTAAACACAGTTCCACGTGAATAGTCTTTATTTTTCGTTCGTCACTCACATCATTTTAATAAGCGCCCACCCAAGTCAAATTTTTAAGCGCCCTGGGCGCTTATAACGGTGAATACGGTATTTCAGAATTTGGCAAAAGTAAACAAATATAAACACTAACTGAAACTTTATCACCACTTCTTTTGATTATGATTCAATTATCGTAATTATAATCAAAAGTAAATGATTACACCATTAAATTCAATTTTATTGTAAGAAAACCAAATTTGCTCAGAAAACCTCGTTTATCCAGACACATTATCAACATTTTGGCCTTCCGTTTTTTTTCAACATTTTTTGTACTTATGTTCATAATACTAATAGACAACAATTGGTATATAACTGCCTTAATTTTATTTCAATTTTAATAACACTGAAATATAATTACTTGATGTGTCTGGATACATGAAATCAGGAGTGTACCCTATCTAATTAATACATTAATTATTCAAAATGCTCAATGATGACAAAGTGTCATCACTCAGTTTCCTATAGTATATACCCACAAGGTTCAATTTCTGTAGAAACATTTTCTATGGACGCACTTTCCAACCTAGGGTGAAAATCGGGGTTTGGCTGCCGGACTATTTTTTGGTATTTGGTATAGGACCTTTGATATTTTTATGTCAGGCAAGTGAAATAATTCTAAACATCTACAGCCTCAGTCTAATTTCATCACAAACTAATGAATAGTTATCAAACAAAATATTGAAATCTTTTATGGAAAGCCATTTCTTTGAAAATTTAAATATGCATATACATTCATGATCACTAACTCATATGGCTTCTAATTTGTAATTTTTAAATACCAGTAGTAATTTCTACTACATTGTTATATGGATTTGAATTTGATATCTGTCTAATATATTTCATTGAAAGCAAATGTCGATATTTAAAAAATAATTTCCTGAAGTTGAAGACAAATCAATTATAAACGTTTTTTAAAAAGGCGAGTCATGCACACATTGACATTTTACCAAAGAAATGGTGCAAATTAATTATAAGTTCTCATAATTTACATGTTAATGAATCTCTGGGCTAAAATTAACACCAGTCATTCAGCCCGAGGCTAGTAAAAATTACTATGGATACTGCCATCCCTGTGGGCCAGACAAATATCTTTAAAAAATCACTTTGGAAGATTGTGAGCGCGTATCGAAAAATGGATCTGCAAAACACACTCGACGAGAGCCACGATTTGAGAGACTGATAATGTTGTTTTCCTCGACTCAGATTGAAAATTCAAGTAATATTTATATTTTCGAAAGAACATGTCCATTCACATAACAAATTATGAATCGTTAGAAGAAAGAAATCAAAGACCCACTTACCTAAATCATTCCGTGTCGACAGAGGACAACGACTCCTTCACTAGGCTACAGAATTTGACATGTCCTTTCGGATCATGAATTCTTCTCATAATTATGTACCAAAACAAATATTTAGCTAATTCCTCGTTGCCATTATACTTTCATACAGCAGATATTCGAATTTCAGTGCTGTGTTGTTATAATTGTCACGTGGTTGTTACGTCACGTTTGTTTGCCCCAGTTGACGTAACATCCGGTTACATCACCGGAACAAAACGATCGTGGCAAGTAAATGACGCTGTTTTTATAATCGCAAATAAAAAAAAATAGAGCCATGGGCTCTGTAGCTCATCAGAGTTTATTTTGTTTGATGATGAAGACAGAAATATGTTGTCTCAATATAATGCACAATCCCTAACCCTGACAAATCTTAGTCTTGAAATTGAGAGAGAGCACTCAGCAAGGTCAACACACAGGAGATTATGCAATATTCTGACCCCTTGGCTCTGGTTACAAGCCAGCTGTGTTTTTTGTGTTTTACCGCCAAATTATGTAATAGACTCTTGCTTGCACTAAACACTGGCAGCACTGATCTAACTGTATAAGGCTTAAAGAGAACAGGCAATGTGATGAATCTCATGGTACATAGTACAATTTTGAATCACCTTGGCTAAACCATCTCGGTTCTAAGCCTTGTCATCCAAGCATCTAAACATTCTGAACAAAATATTCCTTCTAGTTTGTTCTGGATGAAAACAGGATTTTAGGTAATGGCCTACGGGGCTCTTATTTGGGGCCACTGGGTCACCAAATCTACAATTTAGAATCTCCATTGGCTAAAGACTCTTTACACAACATGACAACCTTCTAGGTCTTTTCGTTCTGGAGGAAAAGATGAAAATAATCTTATCTTATCATTTCATCACCAGTCATATGCAGTTCACATATCTCATGTAAAATAAAAGAATTCTTAACTCCTCTTCAATTTAGTCCTTTATGCCTTGTCACAATTTTCAGTTCATAGGCTATTCAAAAGTTCTCATTTCACATTGATTACATCAATTTGACAAACATGTCCACAATGTAGATTGTTATCTAAAGTCGACATACATTTCAAATAAAGTGGCTGAAGTGTCATAAAATATCAGTTCAAAATTCATTTTCAAAGGTTTTTTTAGGCTGTGGCCCATATTTGGGGTCACAGGGTCACCAAATTTACAAGTTTGAATCCCCATTGGCTAAAGAGTTTGCATACAATATTACAGCCTTCTAGATCTTTTTGTTCCGGAGAAAAAGATGAAAACAGGATTTTAGGTAATGGCCTGTGAGGCCCTTATTTGGGGCCACAGGGTCACCAAATCTACAATTTAGAATCTTCATTGGCTAAAGACTCATTACACAACATGACAACCTTCTAGGTCTTTTCGTTCTGGAGAAGATGAAAATAATCTTATCTTATCATTTCATCACCAGTCATATGCAGTTCACATATCTCATGTAAAATAAAAGAATTCTTAACTCCTCTTCAATTTAGTCCTTTATGCCTTGTCACAATTTTCAGTTCATAGGCTATTCAATAGTTCTCATTTCACATTGATTACATCAATTTGACAAACATGTCCACAATGTAGATTGTTATCTAAAGTCGACATACATTTCAAATAAAGTGGTTGAAGTGTCATAAAATACCAGTTCAAAATTCATTTTCAAAGGGATTTTTTAGGCTGTGGCCCATATTTGGGGTCACAGGGTCACCAAATTTACAAGTTTGAATCCCCATTGGCTAAAGAGTTTGCATACAATATTACAGCCTTCTAGATCTTTTTGTTCTGGAGAAAAAGATGAAAACAAGATTTTAGGTAATGGCCTGTGAGGCCCTTATTTGGGGTCACAGGGTCACCAAATTTATAATTTAGAATCTCCATTAGCTAAAGACTCTTTACACAACATGACAACCTTCTAGGTCTTTTCGTTCTGGAGAAAAAGATGAAAATAATCTTATCTTATCATTTCATCACCAGTCATATGCAGTTCACATATCTCATGTAAAATAAAAGAATTCTTAACTCCTCTTCAATTTAGTCCTTTATGACTTGTCACAATTTTCATTTCATAGGCTATTCAACAGTTCTCATTTCACATTGATTACATCAATTTGACAAACATGTCCACAATGTAGATTGTTCTTTCAAGTCGACATACATTTCAAATAAAGTGAAAGAAGTGCACATAAAATATCAGTTCAAACTTCAATTTCGACAGGTTTTTTAGGCTGTGGCCCATATTTGGGGTCACAGGGTCACCAAATTTAGAATTAAGAAATTAGAAAGTTAGAATCCCCATTGGCTAAAGAGTTTGCATACAATATCACAGCCTTCTAGGTCTTTTTGTTCCGGAGAAAAAGATGAAAACAGGATTTTAGGTAATGGCCTGTGAGGCCCTTATTTGGGGTCACAGGGTCACCAAATCTACAATTTAGAATTCCCATTGGCCAAGGAGTCTGTACACATAATTTCAGCTCTCTGGAGTCATTGGTTCTGGAGAAGAAGATGAAAATAGCTTTTTAGGTTATGACCCCTGGGGCCCTTATTTGGGGTCACAGGGTCACCAAATCTACAATTTAGAATCCCCATTGGCCAAGGAGTCTGTACATAAAATTTCAGATCTCTGGAGTCATTGGTTCTGGAGAAGAAGATGAAAATAGCTTTATAGGTTAAGACCCCTGGGGCCCGTATTTGGGGTCACAGGGTCACCAAATCTACAATTTAGAATCCCCATGGGCCAAGGACTCTGTACATAAAATTTCAGTTCTCTCGATTCATTGGTTCTGGAGAAGAAGTCGAAAAAGTGAAAAGTTTACGGACGGACGACATCCCATGCCATAAGCCCATCGGGCCTTTCAGGCCTGATGAGCTAATAATCTATTGCTTTAAAATTTGTATGACCTAACGGAAAATCATATTTATCTAGATACTATCCATACAGATTCATATTAGTGTACAATTTAGCTTGGTTTAGTCAAACTAATTTTGGTAAATTTTATCCGGGAGTTGCGCTTTAAATTTCTTTAAATATTTCTTCACATATATAACCAATGAGCTGATGTCAGGAAAGTTTCAGTTGTGTTAGCCTGTATCCAAACTTACTCTATGACCTCGGTCGATTTGGGATTTTAGACTTCTTTCATGAGATTTCATTCAAATAAGTAAAAAAATTAAGTCTCAATATCTCCAAAACTACAACAGACAATTTTACAAAACCTTCACCGAACTAAGTACAGAAAAAACAGGTTGCCATGGCGACTGTACAGCAGGCTGAAAAAATACAGAAAATAAGGAATTCGATGTTTAACATGAGGAAAAATTTCAAAATCAACATAGAGACTTTTTTTAATACTAATACAAACAAAACGTTAATCATGGTGAAGTTTTAGGTCACATGGTTTTGGCGCCATTTTGATTTACAATGAAATTTCGGAATTTTCACAGTTTTGTTGGTATGAGAGATTCATGTTACTTTGTGAGTCTTGACAGAACAGTATCAGTGACATTCTTCGATCAAACATGGAGGTGAAGGTCAAAGCGGAAGTCTGAAGACCTAAGTACTGCCGCGGCAGTCCTAGTTTTATTATTATTCTTTGTACCAAATTTTGTGCAGCAGATTTCTCAGTAACGGCTTGGCAGATTTGCATGAAATTTTTAGGGGTGGTTGCCTGTAACCCAACTTAGATTAATAAGATCCACTTTTTGGTAATTCGACTTCTTTCGTGAGTTATCTCCCCTTGAAGTTGAAACTTCAAACCTCAATAGATGGAAAACTATTCAAGATATTTTCATAAAACTTTCACCAAAATGTGGGCAACAACATTCCCCATCGATAAGGCCTATAGCGGTTTTCGGCCGTAATAATAGATTTTTTGCTATTTCGAAAAAAATGAAATTTGTGCGCACTTTCGCAATTTGGAGGGTACGCGTCTTCAAAAATCTTCTCCTAAATGATGGCAATACATACAGCATCATGCAATAGCAATGCAATGCAAATTTGAAAGCTGAATGAATGTAGTTTAAAGGAACCCCCCAAACCAATTGACTATTTTCAGCGGTTAACGAACTACAGCCATTTGAAAAATGAACTTTTTAAAAATACATTTTTTAGGGCTCGCATTCAAAGTGACATAACTCTGTTGGGAATAAACCTATGTCAAAGTTACTTAATGCAATCTCTTTGTTATAAATAGTTTCGAAATTCCATAACATATCATTATCATATAAAAGTTATTAGTTTGGGCATAATTTGAGCATATTCCCAAAACAGTGATATATTTTGATTTTGAGACTTTTTGAGGTGTTTATCCTTTGGGGAATTATTGATCATGAACCACTGAAGATAGGAAGACTTTAAATAGATCATGTTGATGTAGAAACGTCATTTATGAAGGACAATATATTTCAAGCTCGTATCTGTCTTAGTTTATTTGTGACAAGTCATAGAAGTTTGTCATTTTTAAAAAATCAACATTTTCAGCAAGGTTGAAAGGTTCATAATTGCTTAACTTCTTATGATATTGAAGTTTTACTCAAACCTACGTATGCACAATTTCAAAAAGAAATTCTTTTCTGTTGTCCGCTTTCATCGAAAAGTTGATAGTTAAGCCTCAAACTTTGTGAATGTTGTCTAGGGGCCCGAAAAAGAGCGTTTTTGAGTATTTTCTTGAATATTCAGAAGAACATAACACATTAATTATGTATGCCATCTAAATGATGATTACATCTACTTAACTGGAAATTAAAGCACAGCACTTCCTTTGTTATACCTCAGTATGAAAATATTAACCGTTTTGTCTTAATCATGAGAAATGTAATGTAGGGGTCCATTAATATGTGATTTTTCCGTTTTCAGAGGGGTACCTTCTTTGGAGAATTTTTGTAAAATAACTACTGCAGATACAGACACGTTTGATAGCTCATTTTAAAGCAGAGAAACTGGTGAATAACCCAGAGTCCAGCATGGAGTTCAAGGTCAAGCAGAAGTCTTGAAGACCTAAGTACTGCCGCGGCAGTCCTAGTTATTATTATTCTTTGTACTTTTTTAGTGCAGCAGATTTCTCAGTAACGCCTGGGCCGATTTGCATGAAATTTTCAGGAAAGGTAGCCTGTAATCAAACTTAGATACCCTTTTTTTACTTTTTGAATTTTCGTCTTCTTTCGTGGGTTATCTCCCCTTGAAGTTGAAACTTCAAACCTCAATAGCTCGAAAACTTACCAAGATATTTTCATAAAACGTTCACCAAAATGTGGGCAACAACATTCCCCATCGATGAGGACTAGTAATAATAGATTTTTGTCTTTTTTGAAAAAACTGAAAATTCGGTGCAATTTCGCGGTTTTGAGGGCATGCGTCTTCAAAAATCTTCTTCTAAATCAGGGCAATACATACAACATCGTGCAGTAGCTCATTCGAAAGCTAAAAGAATGCTGCAAAAAGTAATCACCCCAACCCTTGCTCTATTTTTAATGGTTAACGAGCTACAGCAATTTGAAAATTGAACTTTTTCAAAAACTTATTTGTAGGGCTGGCATTCAAAGGGACATAACTCTGTTATAAATGAAGTTATATCAAAGTTACTGACTTCAATCTCTTTCTAATAACTAGATTAACAATTCCATAACACATCATTATCATATAAAAGTTATTAGTTTGGGCATAATTTGAGCATATTCCCAAAACAGTGAAATATTTTGATTTTGAGACTTTTTTAGGTGTTTATCCTTTGGGGAATTATTGAACCACTGAAGATAGGAAGACTTTAAATAGATCATGGTGATGTAGAAACGTCATTTATTAAGGACAATATTTTTCAAGCTCGTATCTGTCTTAGTTTTTTTGTGACAAGTCATATAAGTTTGTCATTTTTAAAAAATCGCCATTTTCAACAAAGTTGAAAGGTTCATAACTGCTTAACTTCTTATGCTATTGAAATTTTACATACACCTACGTATGCACAATTTCAAGAAGAACAACTTTTATGTTGACCGCTTTCATCAAAAAGTTGATAGTTAAGCCTCGAACATTGCAAGCGGGTACCTTGCATTTCAGAGGGGTACCTTCTTTGGAGAATTTTGTAAAAAAACTACTGAAGAGAGAGACATGTTTGATAGCTCATTTTAAAGCAGAGAAACAGATGTATAACCCTGAGTCCAACATGGAGTTCAAGGTCAAGCAGAAGTCTTGAAGACCTAAGTATTGCCTGTGGCAATCCTAGTTTGGATTAAGTTTTCTGACCTCAAGTTAACAAATGTCATCCGATTTACCTACGTGTGTACATTAAATAAAAACGGGTCCCGTAGATCGCCATGTTAAATGTTTTCACTGTATATATGTTGATGAAATTACTGTCATTTCCTATTTATAAAACGGAAAATTAAACATTAATTATGAGGTTGTAGCCAAGATGATTCCTCACAAACATGATAAATTTGAATAGGATTGGACAAAATTCTATCTATGAAAATTATTTATCCCAGACTAAATTAACATGTTAGTCTATGGAATACTTTTTGCACGACTCTGTAGGTCTATGTGACTATGCAGGTTAAAATGGCCCTTTGTCGTTTAGGTCTGCTGCTTTTACCAAAACTAAATCACACTAAAGGCATATTATATCCCAACTTCCATACGCAAGGCATAACTTTTCCTATTCTCCATAACTGGTTGATTCAAGTCAGTTATGAAGACTTGCAAAAGTTATGCCTTGCGTCGGGACGTATCCTGACAATAATGTTTCGAATAGCACCCAGTCCGGCCGCTGGCCAGTTCGGCCACTGCATATCTTGCCCATTTCGGCCGCCGCTACATCCGAAATGTAATTAGCCTAGTTGATATTTAACCTGTTTCGTCCCCCACTATGTCCGCTAACCATTTGTCAATAAAATTCGCCGGGTAAGTATTTTTACCATTATGCAAATGATATACAAATATTGGTGTCACATGGGTGTCACATGACCTTTATACAAAGATCCAGTTATTCGGACCAAACCAAAACCAGTACAGACGATCGCAATATTTGTAGTTTGTACTGTATGCGTTATGTGCAAAAAAGTATTCGGACGGTGACATATTATTTCCATTGACTTGTATGATAATTTCGTATAGAATAAATTTTGTTTGTAGATCCTTTTCACATTTATAAAGTATGTGAAATCATTATAACATGGCAGTCTATGGGAAAAGTTTTTACTAATACTAAGTATTTATCCTAGACTAAATTAACATAACGTCACCGTCCGCATACTTTTTGAATGACTCTGATATCATATTTGAGAGCTCAATCATAAAATTCAACAAATTTGCCTGGTATCAATGTTGACTTGTGAAGCTAAACTCATTTAAATAAATAACTCATTCCAATAAATGATTAATAGATCCAAATGTAAGCAGTGAATTCATTTCTCAATAAAACGCACAACATATCGATTGTTGTTTTTATTTAATTGGATTAAATATCTACATGTACCACTGAACTGTTCTTCCTGGTGTTTTCATAATTACTTACGATAAGATGACACCAATTAATTAAGTGTTAATCCTTTTGTAGTGAGATATAGAGGATATCTGTCTTTTCTTGACTAATACCATGTTTATCTCATCGAGTGAGGTAGAAAGGTTATATTTTCACGAGTGGCGCAGCCACGAGTGAAAATATATAACTTTTCTACCTCACTCGATGAGATAAACATGGTATTTGTCAAGAATTGACGGATATTTTATTTATTATATGATATTATCCATGTAATTACGTCCGAAAAGGGTCGTTTTCACGCCGAGCAGCCGCTAGGAACAGCCCGTCACCACAGTAACACTGTGACGTCATAAGCCAAATTAGTCCAGCGGATAATGGCATGATTTGTATGTAATTGTGCATTTACATGTTACAAGTGAAATTTTAATTTTAAGGGAAAGAAATGAATTGTTTATTGCATTTCAGATAGGGAGGCACTCAAAAATATGTGTTGTAATATTTTTATTAAGCTCCCAAAAAAACTGTTCAATATGCAGTCAGTGTTGTTTGTTGTTTGGAGAGTAGTAGAAATGAGGGTGAAATTAGAGTGATCTCCCCTTTATTATGACTTTATGCTATGTCACCAACCAAGGTCACAATGCTGGAATCAGTAACATAGGCTCATTTTAAGGAAGTAGTTCATGTTTATTTTGTGCACATGCCAGGAGCGATGTCCACAGATATTGAGGAGACATGAACGGTGAGTAAAACTGTTTTTTTATTTTATTAATTTGATACTGGGGTCCTGACAGTTGCATGGCTGTCACTATGCACTATACTATGCAGTGCCCAACACTAAACATTGAATACATTTTTGTACATGCTAGGAGGAATAAATATGTGCCCATTATTGGTGTTTTGAATCAGATTTGTCTAAAACAGAAATATACTGAAGTTCTAATGTTTAGATTAATTGATTTTTCTGAAAATAGTGGTATCATAGCTAAGCTGAAATTTACTTGGAATAGTACTCCCCTTCCACTAATATTATGTTTTGAAGCGGAGGGGGGCTTCAGTCTGATTAAAATCGACCTTGTTCCGAGGAATAAAATTTGCAAAATTTTGCATCTGCCGGCACAAGGTCTGAGAACACCCCGTATAGGCGTGTGTTCAGAACCAGTTTAGCGCAGCCAAAACCCAGGCAAATAGCTGACCAATCACATCATAGTATTTAAACGGTTGCGGTTTTGAAAGCATTCGGAACAGACAAAAGGATAGTTGTTTGGAGTTATCTGCCCCTAGTTTCTCGCACCGAAAGCATTTGTTGGGCATCTTTTGATTGGCTAGCTGAATTGCGCCCGAACACGCTAGTGTACGGGGTGCTTTCAGACGGTTTGGCGTGGAAACCACGAACGAGTTCGTATCCCGGTAGATGCACTATTTTGCATTTTTTATTCCACGGAAAACCGTCGATTTTAATCAGACTGAGGGGGGCTTCTGTTAGATACTCTTTCTTGAATTGCATTTTTGATAGGAATTCAGTGCAAAGAAATTTGAAGGCATGTGTGGTGTTTGTTTTTAAGGCAAGCAACATATTAAGGCGATTTTTTGGCAACTCAGATTAGTCAGATATACAGTCAACCCGCGATAATCCGGCCACCGATAATCCGAATCTCGCAGTTTCCGAACGGTAGGAAGATGTAACCAAACTAATCTCTATAGTAGTCCTCAGTACTCAGTAGTCCGAACATTTCACTATTCGAACATTTTTGATGAAAAACGGAAGCGTTCGGATTATCGAGGCCTGACTGTACATATGAAGATGGTATTTCAATTTGCCTGTTGATTCACGCACAACCAATCTGTTACAAGATGTCATATACCACTTTTTACTTTTAAACATCAATCAGTTTACTAAAGTTATGTATCCATATAATGTTATTGTCCAGTTTATTATTATATTTCAGAATTAAAATGAAATTATAGAACTTTATGTTTTAGTATAAAAATAAATATAACAAATGTCTCTTTCGGAATAAGTTTATTTGATAACAAATATTTGAATTCAACTTTTCAGGCCAATTTTAAGATGTTGTTTACACCTGCTTATATTTTTTAGTTTATTAACCAATGAAATGATATTTGTATATTATGAGAGGATGAGATGCTGTGCAGCTGCGATGATGGCATGGACAAGTTCAAGTACTACTGCTGAGGCTACCCCCTCGTCAGGTATTACATAGATAAATGAGAAATTATTTGTATAGTTTTATATATATATATTTTATATATATATATATATATGAATCAGTTACACTAACAATGTACAGTACAAACAGCAGGTGTAACTGTCAATGTTGTTGTCTCCTCATAGTTCCCACATATATGTTCATTTGTTTGATAAATTCGAACTAACCTGTATAGGTTTCAGATTCTTTGAAGAGGATCCTCCTTGGGGTACTTATTGCATAAAATCCTTGATTTTTGATATATGACAGGTTGTAACTATATTTTCCACTTAAAATTAGTTAAAAAGCTAAGAAAAACGTACTTTGGGTCACCCCCTTCGAGCCTCACCCCTTACGGTTGTCACGCAACCAGGGGCAGATAACTCTAATCTCACCACTTTTCCATCCAGTCATGCAGGCTGAATGAAGGGGAGGAGGGTGGCCCTACCCCAAGGAGGATCCTCTTCAAAGAATCTGAAACCTATACAGGTTAGTTCGATTCTTTTTCAGAAGGGATCCTCCTTGGGGTACTTATTGCATAAGACAGACTCCCAAAGATTGAATCTAAGGCAGTGGCATTCAGACTGCACCCGAAGGCGTACAGAATATGACAATATACAAAGTTAACTCACCCAAAGTACCTTGCGAGTCCACCATGAGCGAGGATCAGCATAGACCTGGGGACTACCTGGCGCACTCTTAGTCGCCTTACTAGTCGAAATACCCCCCCCACCCCCTTTTTTGTCAAGAGAGAGCTTGGTGCAAAAAATACCATAAAAATCTCCCCGCAAGAGTCTTCAGCCAGGGAAGTCACCGTGGGAAAAAGGACTAGGGCCCTAAGTATCAAAAAGTGATATTAGTGGCGTTAGTATGATTAAAAAACAGAACGAACAACCCTCCTCTGCTCATTCAGCTAGGGGGTTGACGACTCTGCCAACCGGAGGGAACTGTCTGACCAAACCGAGCACGCTCCGCCGAGAGCCTGTCGAGTTGGTAAATGAACGTGCTAGGCTGGCTCCAGATAGCAGCGGAGCAGATCTCTTCGATGGGCAGGGCCGCTGCGTACGCCTTGGACGTCGCAACTGCCCTAACCGAATGAGCCTTGAGGTCACCTGGGGGCTCACAGCCCTTGTGAACATAAGCCAGACAGATCGTCGAGACAATCCATCTCGATATTGTCTGCGTAGAAGCAGGTAAGCCCTGCTTACCTCCACCGTAACAACAAAAGAGCTGCTCATCTCTACGGATGGAGGCCGTTCTTTTGAGATAGGCTTTCAGTGTCCTGCGCACGTCCAGAATGTGTGCGTGCGAGGCCTGAGACCCTGATGCAGCCGGTTGTCTAAGAGCCGGCAATTCTATAGGGGCCGAGACATGGAATGAGTGGGCCACTTTTGGTCGGTAGGAGTCTGGCAGTCTAATGCTGACTCTGTCCCTGTGGAAGACTGTAAGCTCGGGATTGGAGGACATAGCATGTATGTCTCCTACCCGTCTGCCAGACGCCACCGCCACTAGAAAAACTGCTTTCCAAGTGAGCAGCTGAAGCGATACTGCCGATAAATCCCAAAAACTTCGGACCCGAGAGCCAGTCCAGGACTATAGAAAGGTCCCAAACCGGGCTGGACCGCCTCACAGGAGGTCGGATCATGTCCACGCCTGCTAAAAAGCGCTGAACCAGAGGATGTACCCCCAAAAGGGCGCCGTCCACTGGCACATGAAAGGCTGAAATAGCCGTGGAGTAACCCCTGACAGTAGATGCGGCCAAGCCAGCATCTAATCTGGACTGCAGGAACTCCAAGACAAACACTAAATCTGAAGAAAAGGGATCGAGTACATCCCTATCTGCAAACCAGCGCGAATAGCAGGCCCATCTATCCTCATATTGAATGTTAGTTGAATCCCTCCTCGAAGCCAGTATTGTGTCTGCAACTCGTGCAGGAATACCGCTGTTTTGGAGGCGATTCCAGGCCACCCACTGCACCCTGGGGTTGGGGTGGGGGGCTCCGTCCTGGGACAGAAGTCCCGGTCGACACTGTAACAGAGCAGGTGGCATAGCCAGAGACCTGAGTACCTGTGGAAACCAAGTTTGCGCTGCCCACAGAGGTGTGATTAGCACCAGCAGACGCGGAGGATGAGTGGCTAGACGGGCAAGGACCTTGGAGATCAGAGGCACTGGTGGGAAGGCCCACAGAACTCTGTCTGTCCAGTCCAGTTCGAATGCATCCTGGGATAGAGCCCGAGTGTCGGGTATCCTGGAGCAAAACTGTGGTATCTGAAAGTTCGTCCCTGACGCAAACAGATCCACCTGGAATGACCCGTATAACTGGGAGATAGTCTCGAATATCTCTCGATCCAGTAGCCACTCGTGGGGGGCAAGGATCCGGCGAGACAGAGCGTCTGCTCGGACATTGTCCACCCCTGGCAAATACACTGGCAGGACCTGGGTGTCGACTTCGTCGCACCAGAGGAAGAATTGCCATGTCTCCTCCAGGAGGGACGGAGAGACCGTCCCGCCCTGTTTGAGAATGTAAGTCATGGCGGTCCTGTTGTCCATTTTGAGCCGGACCACCTGACCCTTCACCTGATCCCTCAGATGTTGCAGAATCAATCTGGCCGCCCTGAGCTCCAACACATTGATGTGCAAAAGAGACTCGGCTTGTGACCACAGGCCCGAGACCGTGCGAGATCCCAGAACCCCGCCCCATCCCGTGAGGGAGGCGTCGGTCTGGATCGTCAGGGTCGGCACCGGAGGCTGCAGGGGGTACCCCCGAGTCAGGTGATCGACATTGGTCCACCATAACAGGTGTGGTAAGACCCACTCCGGAGTGACGAGCTGCTTCTCGTAAGACTCCGAGTGGGACCATAGACCCGCCAAAGCTTGTTGGACGGGCCTCATGCGGAGCCGGGACCTCCAAACCACGTCTACGGTCGCTGCCATGACTCCTAAGAGCTGGAGCCAGACTAGAGCCGTGTGGCATGGAGCGCTGAGAAACGAGTTCACAGCCCACAGTATCTTTGGGACCCAGTCCGGGACCAGGGATACGAAACCTGGAGCCCAGGAAGACTAGGTCCCGTGACGGGGCCAGCTCAGACTTCTTGAGGTTCACAATCCTACCCAGCGAAACTAACGTGTGTAGTATGGCCTGGGTGGATTCGTGGTTCTGAAGCTGGGACAGCGCTCTGATGAGCCAGTCGTCCAGGTAGGGATGACAGCACCTGCCCTGAGACCTGGCAACCTGAGCTGCTACCAGCATGAGTTTGGTGAATACCCTCGGAGCCGTTGAGATTCCGAAGGGTAACACCCTGAATTGGTAACACTTCCCGTCGAATGCAAACCTCAGAAATTGTCTGAATTCTGGGTGCATTGGAACATGAAGGTAAGCGTCTTTGAGGTCGATGGAGGATAGCCATTCTCCGACCTGCACTGAAGAGATCACAGACCTTAGAGTCTCCATCTTGAACGATGGGACCTCTATGAGTTTGTTCATGATCTTTAAATTCAAGATGGGTCTGAACCCTCCGCCCTTCTTGGTCACCAGGAAGTACGTGGAATAGTATCCGCTCTCTTCCTTGCCCACAGGCACTAGCTCTATCGCAGCCTTGCTCAGCAACGCTTTGATTTCTGAGCGGAGGATGTCCACCTTCTCCGGCGCGGAGGGCACCTTCGTGTGCCGCACCCCGGTAAATGAAGGTGGACCGCGCTTCCACTGAGGCATATGGCCGTCCCTGAGCGTTGACAGGACCCAGGTGTTCGATGTGGCTTTCGCCCAAGCGTCTAAGAACCTTGTCAATCGGCCGCCTACAGGGATCTGCCCCAACAAGCAAAAGGTGTCCGTCTCCGGCGGCACTCCGGCCCCCGGATTTTTGGACACCCCTAGCGGTACGGGAGGAGCTAGGAACCCTGGTTTGGTTTCCCGCGCCCCCGAAACCCCTGCCTGCCCGAAGGCTGCTGGAATTTCCCGCCTCGCTTCTTGGGACCCTTGCCCCTGCTCCCAGCTTGATGAAGATTTGCTGACATCCAAGCCTTCCCCGTCGGCGCGGAGGAACGAGCAGGAGGAGGGTTGGACAAGCGTGCACGCGTGACGTCTGGGTCCGGCACGGTGAGAACCCTAGAGGTCTCCCGGCAGGCCGTGACAACGTCCACTGTGTCCCTCAGCACCTGCTGAGCCCCTGGAAAAGCACTGGGCCAACCCGAAAAGGGAGATTCAGCAGGGCTTGCTGCGTTGAGGGCATCCATATGGACACCGAGAACCACAGCCGGCGCATCCCCACAACTGCGCCCATCATCTGATTCGCCGAACTCCTAATAGAGTCACGAGCCAGATGACCACCTACCGCAGTAAGCTGGCCAAGGAGCTCCGAGGAGGAATCTCCGGGGATCTCCACCTTCTGTGCTAACTGGACTTGCATTGAAGCCAAGTAAGCCTGATGGACCGCAAGTTGCATCTGTTGCCCAGCGTTACGGTACGCGTCCTCGAAGGACCTGTACGCGGACTTCAGATCAACTGCTCCAGCAGTGAAGGGTGGCAGCCGCCGACCTTGTCGCCCGACCGAGGGTGAAACCTTCGGTCGTTGCAAGGAAACTGCGGTGTAAACACAGTCTCCCACCTCTGGTATCTCAAAAAGACCTTCCTCTCCTAACTGATACCGCTTTGATAAAAATAGAGCCATGGCCTCTGTAGCTCATCAGGAGATAATAAGTGGGGTATGTTATGGAGTGGACTTTATAGCAATGGTCAGATAATGGAATGTAGTAATAAGAATCTAGGTAGTGAAACGATTAAAGCAGTTTAAAAATATTTTGTTACCATAACTTTGCCAATCTGCTATATATATTTGTTGAAAGAGCAACACAAAGCTTGGAAATAAATTGCTGGTATCAAACATATAATAATGTGGTGGAGAGATCATACTATTTTTTAAGATCGTACACACATTATATAATAATGAATATACCGGGTACAATTGTTTGCATACAATTCAACACTGTAAGCTATTGCAATAATGGCCTGGGGCTGTAGAAGAAAATGAAAAAAAACTTTTTAGGTCATGACCCCTGCTAATTATTATCAAAATTGGTTACACATAAATCAACATTCGTTATGAATATCATACACTTTTGCATTATATTGTTTTAATTCTTAATTGCATTATGGCAATACCAACATTTATTACATAATGAATAGGAGCCTCAGTTTTTGAAAATCCCATTTCTCATAGGCTCCATTTCAATACTTAATAAATTGGTGAATTTTTTTTAGTAAATCCTTTTTCACCATTTCTTATAGGCTCCTTTTCAATATTTGATAAAATGGTGATATTCTATGAATAAATTCTTTTTTAGAGTCAGTGGAAGACTAAAGCAGTCTCACGCACAGTCTATGATAACACAGTGCTGCACAGAAGTTTGAAGTAACCTGAAACCTCTGTGTAACTATCAGTTTTCATTCTTCTGCCAGGAAGAGGTCAACACAATGCAATTACATAACATGCAGACACTGGACTCACAGCCAGTAAAATTTATATGTTAGATGCAGTTTTTCCTACAATTAATTATTTTTCTGTACTGGAGAAGATGATGAAAATAGGTGTGATGTCACAATCTCATATAGCTACTTCTTTTATAGTCCTATGTTATCACCAGTCATCACTAGTCATATTCAGTTCACATATCTCATGTAAAATGAAAAAATTTAATTCCTCTTCAAGTTATTCCTTCAAAGGGTATTCAATAGTTCTCATTTCAAATAGATTCACATTAAACATGTCCATGATGTAGACATCTATCTCATTTCTTGTTCCTATTGAATAAAATTAACTGCAAAGTTAATAGAAAACTAAATCAGTTATAAAGTATAAAATATGATATAAATAAGGTATACCAAATTGACTCGTACTGGAAATTCTCATTAATTAATTAATTAATTCTCCAAATAATTACACAATATCATGAGATATTAAACAACTCCATTATTTACTCTTAAATTACAAAGAACATAATATTAGATTTAATAAAAGATTCTGTATTAAGTCTTTAGAATACTTTTAGACTTGTGTACCTTTATCAGCAAATTCACTTGCAAAATACACATAATTACTCATATGTGAAATGTGAGACAAAGATAAAATATGACTTATAATTTTTGTTAGACCTCCAATTCTAAGTTTTTAATTCTAAATATCTTTTTTTCATCAGACATATTATATTCTCAAAGCACATGTTAGAACTCTCACATCAGAAAGATGAAATGCCTTTAACTCAGCTGTTTTCTTTAAAATTACCTCCCTTACCTACTTACTGATTGAAGTGCACATATAATCTCAGAAAGATGCTGTAAACTGAATTAGGCTTTTAGGTTATGATCCCTGTGACCCATATTTGGGGTCACAGACTCACCAAATTTACAATTTAGAATCCCTTACAGCCAAGGAGTCTGTACATAAAATTTCAGCTCGCTAGAGCCATTGGGACTGGAGATGAAGATGAAAATAGCATTTTAGGTGATTGCCTCTGTGACCCAATATTTGGGGTCTCACTGTCACCAAATTTACAATTTAGAATCCCCTTCAGTCAAGGAGTATGTACATAAAATTTCAGCTCTCTACGTTCATTTGGACTTGAGAAGAAGATGAAAATAGTTTTTTTTAGGTAATGACCCCTGTGAGCCACACTTGGGGTCACGGGGTCACAGGGTCACCAAATCTACAATTTAGAATCCCTTTCAGCCAAGGAGTCTGTACATAAAATTTCAGCTCTCTGGAGTCATTGGTTCTGGAGAAGAAGATGAAAATAGCTTTTAAGGTTATGACCCCTGTGACCCACATTTGGGGTCACAGGGTCACCAAATTTACAATTTAGTATCCCCTTCAGCCAAGGAGTCTGTACATTAAATTTCAGCTCTCTGGAGTCATTGGTTCTGGAGAAGAAGTCGAAAAAGCGAAAAGTTTACGGACGGACGGACGGACTGATGGACGGACGCCATCCCATGCCATAAGCCCATCGGGCCTTTCAGGCCAGATGAGCTAAAAAGCCTAGATCGGCGAGAGAGGGAGTATCAGTCATGAGCGGAGCGATCAAGTCGTCAACCAAAGATGGGAGAATGCGGAGCCCCACTACGGGAACCTTGCTCCGAGCAAAGGCATCCCCCGCTAAGCGGAAGTCCGTGTCCTCTGGCTCGGGGACCGGGGCAGCAACACCAGGGATAGCCTCCGCGATTAAACCACGGAGGCTCCTGATGGCAGCGGCAGCTGGTAAAGGGCCCGCATCCTCCCGAATCTCATCCACGTCCATGGACTCGACCCCGGATCTCCCCGAAAGGCGTGAAGCCAAATCGGGGTCGTCTAGGGAAGAGTCACGGGCGTGGACAAGAGAGCGAGAGAACACGTCAGCTACCGCCGGCTGTCCTGAGCCCCCAGCCCGAGCTGACTCAGCTGCAATGTTGAAACATGGTTTGGACGTGATATCACAAGCAACCTCCCATCTAAATCCCGGACAGACTCCAGTCCTAGCTGCAGACCAACCACTCTATGCAACATTGAAACAGATACAATGGCAGTATCCAGCAACCCATGGGGAGGACAAGATCATCATAATGATGGGCGGTCTTCATATAGAGATGGCATTCCTCAAACTATTAGGCAACTTGCTCATGGACAGTGGATGGACAGATCTGATAGTTGCTGCGCAGATTGCATCAGCTGGTAAGGCTGATTCGTTCCTTCGAGGAGTACATGTCAGACGAACAAGACGTGCACATGAAATCACTGCTTATACACTTTATCATCTACTTCGGGAAGCTCATGAAAACTCGTCAGCAACTTTTGAAGACTGGATCAACACAACATCGAAGATATCGCCAACATTCCACTTCTGGTTTATGGTCCTCAACTTGGAACTGTTAATCTTATCATTTGTTGGATGTTTAAGAAGTGGAAACTTCTTTGACTATATCCAACTTCTAGAAGCCATAACACCATGGATGTTTGCCCTTGACCATACAAACTATGCAAGATGGTTATCCGTGCATATTCGTGATATGAAAAATCTCAATGAAACCCATCCACAAACAGCTGAAGAGTTCAAGAAAGGTCATTTTGTTGTTCACAAGACAGAGAGGTCTTATTCTGCAATTCCATTGGATCATGCTCATGAACAGAATAATGCAAGGATAAAAGGTGATGAAGGTGCCATTGGTCTTACAGAAAATGCATCTGCCTTGAGAAGATGGACAGTTGGTGGCCCAGAAATGAACAGAATTCTTGAAGAATTTGATGCCTCTCTCAATAATGATGGAAGTTCTGTTACACATCATGAACAGATTAAAGGAATGCAGGAATCATTTTGCACTGATGTTATTGCTCTAACAAATGTAATCAGAGAGTTTGGAAGCCCTTTTCTTGAAATTGGTCCTGATCTTCTTGTGATATCAACAAGGGACATTGCAGAAACATCTGTCGTTGAGACTCTAAACACAATTGCTAGTCTTGGGAAACATCAATACAAAGACTTTGTCAAGGAACGGTTTGTCGATGACACTGCACTTTCAAAACCAATCAAGAAGAACAAACTCTCACTGATATCAAGACCTCAAACAAAGTCACAATCCTCATCAAAGATGCAAGTCGTCAGCCTGAAGAATGACTGTAGTCTGTTCTCTCGTCTTTATATATCCTGTCAAACTAGAGAAGGCAACTTGGATGAGTTTTTCAAGCATGAAAATCAACCTTGTCCACCATCACTCTCACATCTTGGTATGCTTCGACCATCTGTTAAATCACAGCTTCTTCAGTGTCTTGAAGATATATCCTGTCCCACTGTTAACAGACCGGAAGTTGATGTTACAATATTAGATGGAGCAGCAATTGTGAATATGATGAAGCCAGGAGAACACAAGACATTTTCATCATTTAGCGAAGGCGTGTTTTCCAAGTATGTGGAGTCCCAGTTGGAAAACATAACAAGACTTGATATTGTATGGGACATCTACAAGACAGACAGCCTGAAAGCCAGCGCAAGAAGTAGGAGAGGCCATGGACAGAGGAGGCGAGTTGAAGCAAATTCGTTCATTCCTCACAACTGGAAAGAGTTTCTCAGAAGTGACAGCAACAAAACAGAACTGTTCCAATTTCTATGGAAAGAAGCCATGAAGAGAAATACTGACAAACTAATCATCAGTACAGTAAATGAAACAGCCCTCTCAAATAAGTCATATGATGTTTCAGATCTGTCACCATGCAGCCACGAGGAAGCGGATACCAGGATGATACTGCACTTGTCAGAAGCCAACAAGAGAGGATACGAGCGATTTATGATAAGAACAGTAGACACAGATGTTGTTGTGTTAGCTATTTCAGCAGCTGCTGTTCTTGCCATTTCAGAAGTATGGCTTGCTTTCGGTACAGGGAAACAGTTTCACTACATACCTGCACATGAAATAGCTGTATCATTAGGACCAAGGAAATCACTGTGTCTCCCTCTCTTCCACAGTTTCACAGGCTGTGATACTGTGTCTTCCTTTAGGGGATGTGGAAAAAAGAAAGCATGGCAAGTCTGGTTTCATCTCGAGGAGGTAACCGACGTATTTGAACTCCTGTCAAAGCATCCTGATCAAGTTGCAGATGCTTTGATCACTACACTTGAACGTTTTGTGATATTGATGTATGACAGAACAAGTTGCCATACGAACTTGAATGAAGCAAGAAAGTACATGTTCTCTTTGAAGAGTAGAGCAATAGAAAACATACCCCCAACATCTGCAGCTTTCAAAGAACATGTTTAAGAGAGCAATTTATCAGGGAGGACACATATGGGGCCAGTCTACTATCCGTTGTCCTGATCTTCCAGATCCATCTAACTGGGGTTGGAAACGCAATGCATCCAACATGTGGGAGCCATTATGGTCAACTATACCAGAGGTTTCCATGACATGCCAGGAACTGTTGAAGTGTCGCTGTACCAAGGGATGTAGTGGCAGGTGCAAGTGTCTGAAAGCTGCTCTGAAATGTACTGCACTGTGTCTTTGTGGTGGAGACTGTGCCCAATGATATTCTCCTACTTTGCTTAAGTAAGTGTAACAATCCGAGATAATTGTGATTCATGCGAGTCTAGATTAGGGCTACATTGAATCCTAACAATCATTTTATTATGAAAGGATATCAACAACATCTCTGCCAAATGGTAGGCTTATTGAGTGAAAATTGTGGAGTTTCCTGTGCGAATAAGTCCCTGAAAGTTTTATATTGAGCATGAAATGGCGGCCATCTTGAATTGTGAGTGCCTCCCTATCTGTATATTTTGTCTATAGTATGGACAACCTCTGTGCCTAATTTGGATCATATTGAGTGAAAATTGTCAAATGTACTGTGTAAATAAGTCCCTGAAAGTGAAATTTTGAATATGAAATGGCGGCCATCTTGAAAAAGGGTGGCCATCTTGAATTGTGAGTGCCTCCATATCTGTATCTTATTTCTATCGTATGGACAACATATCTACCAAATTTCATGCTTGTAACATGAAAATGCATAATTATACCATTATCCGCTGGACTAAATCGCCGCGCGAGACCATTGTTTTATGACGTCAAATTATATCAGTCACCGTTCGCAGTGAAAATATAAGTTATTTTCACTGTAGCTTGATAGACAGTTTATTTCACTGATAAATCCCAGTATTTCACTGCTCGTCATATAATAAAATCTGTTAGTGTGTATTTAAGGACATGATTGGTGATAATTAGTGATGATAACAGTTCACTCACTGTTTAATGATATAAAAAGATGAGAAACATTGTGCAATTCATCACCATGGAACCAGTAAGATTTAGACAATAACTAACGAGTGACGGGGAATGACAGATTATCTTTCCCGAGTTATATCATTTGAGTAATTCTCGAGCCTTGGCGAGAGAATTACACACAATTGATATAACGAGGGAAAGATAACCTGCCATTCCCCGTCACGAGTTGGTTATTGTTTATATTACCCATATGACAAATTAAAGTAAAAACGCGAATATTAAAAGCCAATAGCTTCTCTAAAAGGACCCGAGAAGGAGATGAATCGCCATATCAATACGCGTGTGACGTGGATTCACTTCTTACGTACCTATCCTTGTTTACTCCGCACGATTAAAATGTCCCCTGTGAAAATGTCTTTCACAATAAAAGAAAGATGTGGCTTTAGTTGAAAGTTTTGTATTCCTGCCAATTACTATCAATCCATGATTATACATATAAGTTATTGCAACATCCATATCAAGAGGTGTGCGAAGCTCAAAAACAAGTCGGCTCAAACCGAAAAGCCCTGTGACGTTACAATCGACACTGTGACGTCATAACCGCTCGCGCCTATGGCGTCATTACATTCGAACGATCGCCGTCGCTCTTGAAGCTTTCCGTGGTTATACAGTCAAGCAGTAATCGCTAGTTTCTTTAAATTTCGGACAATTTAACTGCTTCCTCCGACATTTGATGCGTCGGCACATGTACGGAAACGCTAATTTCAACTGCGGGAAACAAATAAAACATGTTAAAGTGCAGAAGACAGTTTCTAAAGTTACTAGTCGGGAAAAGTAAGAAAGATGAATGAAGTATAGTTCCGGCAACCAATGAAATTCTTATTTTTCTGTAACAGCCAATCAAAAGCCAGAAAAAGGTGTAACTCCCATGTGACTTACAGGAAAAATACTACCCTGTGTCCGTCTTCCCATATGGGTAATATATCCTTGTGTCTACTGCTCTACTGGCTGGCGACCAATTATCGCCGCATACCAATTATCGCCAACACATAGCTACATAGCTAAATACTTAAGTTGAATTGAACTTTTGTTGGTTATCAGTTTGGTGTTATCTTAATGTATGAAATAATAGGGAACCACAGGATAGAGTTGTTTGCGCAAGCGCTGTAGCTATGTGTTGGCGATAATTGGTATGCGGCGATAATTGGTCGCCAGCCAGTGGAGAGTGTACTTCCAGACAACAATGTCTTCAATGTGACTTGTGTGACAAATGCATGATGAGACATGTATTGTAAATAAAAAAATGAAATGTAAGATGAACTTTATATGCAGTAACCTCGAGTGATTGGTTTTCGGACGCTTAAGACACAAATCAATGTTGACAATAAAAATGTTTGAAAATAAATAAATATGTATCATCTATTTTTCCATATGAGCTTTTTCTAAAATAAATTGGAGACAATTCGTCGGGGAAAATGTTTTGATGACTATCTTGTCTCATTTAGTGAGCACATTCGGAATTTTGACAGTCAGCGAGTGTATGCCGTTTTCGGACATCTGATTGGTCGATACCAAAAAGGGATATCCCAAGCTTTTTATGCAACTTCCGTTGACCCAGAATATTACAAAAACGCAAGGACAACGTAGAAATTCTGTTGGTAGCCGGTATGACTTGTTCAAATTATCAAATTATCGACTTTTTCATAACATGCAAAAAGTAGTTCAGGATAGAGATAGATTTTAACCCTCTTAGTGCCCGGCCGTTTACGCTATGCGCTCACACAGTGCCGCTAACTTTTTTGAGTCACTCAAGATTTAGGTCAACGTTGTACATAAAATGTCACCAGGGCGTTATTCATGTTAATAAAATCATGAATTTTTAACTGAAGGATACCAAGTTGGGTGTCTCTCTACCTATGTATTTTTTTGTTATAAATATTTAGTATAAAAACGAATAAGCATTGATTATAAACGACAAAGACGTTTTTAGCGTAAATTACCAATGGCCACGTATGCGTATATCTTTGTTTACTATCTCGGAAATAAATTCCTGTGTTCAAAAATGTAATTTTATTGTTATTTTTCGAGAGAGAAAATGTCAGGGATCACGCTGATGTATTTACTTTCTACATGCGACCTTTAGTTCACGAACTAATACAAGGTATCTTTTTGTAACCATTTTGTTGAACATTGTTCACTGTGACGTCATTGACAAACAATGACCGTAAAATGTACTGTGCATGGTAATCTTTCGTAGTTTTTCAAAATACAAGCATAGTGGCTGATATTTCACTCACTGATAGCTACTGTTTCTAGCTTGAGCATGGTATGAATTTCGGAAACCTTTGAAAGGAAATTAATATCATGGTTCAATAGTCCATAAGCGAGACCCGTTTTCAGTGGGTAAAAATACATTTTGATAGCTAGAAATGCAAGGGTATAAACAAGTGTCTAATGGTCGGTCTATACCGAACTCAAGTACTAAATTGAAATAGATTTGCATACTAGAATACATAGACATCCATGTGGAATATTTTTCCATTGGCGTTTTAAGCGATAATCCATGACGATCATTACGACAAAACTGGGGGAAATATGTCGGCGCCGTACCACGGCAGTTTTAGCATAACGATTTCACTGCAATCCGTTTGCAAACTATTTTTATCATCAGGGTGTGATTTCAATCATGAACATATCTTGAATCATGGCAGATGTGTACACCACACATCATTCACTAAAATATGTGTCTATCAAGCGAAAATTGCATTGCAGAAAGTTTATTTCACGGAAGTCAAAATGAAAATCGTAAAAGTTGGCCGTAGACAACTTGGTGTTTCAGTAAAGGAATTGAAAATATCATAAATAAATTTTACTCCAAAAACAAACGAAAGCTTCGAATTATATTCTCTACCAAGCAGATGTTATGTCCTTACTTGACACGGAAGTACATGCTTTCACAACGCATGTATCTCGAGCCCCGACAAACATGTAGGCCCGCTGTCCATCGCATAAGCCCCGCCCACTTCACCCGCACATTGGCGCAATAAATATGGCGGGAACGTAGTCGTCGTATACTCTTTTGTTTTTGTAGTTGTCTTGCAAGACACCAATTTATTTAAGATTTATAGTGTTATCTGTTAGTTCATTTCAATATAACGTGACATAAAAAAACAAAACAATGACGATCTTCCGCAGGCCAAGCCTCTGCTCTTCAAATTGTCTCCCCATTGATCATCACAACTTCCGAGTGGATGACAAAAGACCATATGAACTGATGAGACTGTCACTTCAACTTTTTTTTTTTATTAAGGACAAACATAAAAAAAACATTTAAATTTCACCAGGATTTGCATGCATCAATGATGCACGTTTTAATGTATCAAGTTTTATTTTGTAAAAAAAAGTCATTATGATATATTCCCTAATGTAAAATAAAAAATAGAAAAAATAATATTTAGGTCATAAAAAAAGAACAACACCGGCTAGAATTTATTATTTAAAAAGTCTGTACCTGTTCCTACATTCAAAGACAATTCTTTTAAAATATATCGTTAAGCAAATGTCACACAAAACATATTTATTGTTTCTCATTACCTAGTGCTTTACCTTTCAATATTTCTTACTAGATGACAAAGAGAAATTAAAATGTATTTTCCCAAAGTATGAATATTAAGCATGGATTTAAAATAATAAATGTCTGCTTGGGAAAAGGGGTTAATAAATTACTTAGATCTATGTTAATAATGGAGACATGTCCCAACATATTATTTAGTCAATTCACAAATTTGTAGTATTCATCATATTAAAGAATTTTTCCAGATTATACAATATTTGAATTTATTTTTAATTTGAACAATAATTTAAAACAATTTTTTTAGAAGCGATGTTTGCCATTAGCTTTTTAACTAATAATTATTGTTATAATATTAATTTGAAAATTCTAAATACATTTTACTGTTATATTTATTAAGTTATAATTGTTTACTTAATTGGCAATACACGTAACATTACTTTATTGTAGAATATTCTAAATTTGAAATTTGGAAATATTTTATAATAAAATAAATTCATAGAAAAAAAATCCATGTTAATTGCATTATTATTGAAAATACACAATGTTTTAACAAATGTAAATAAATCTGAACACAAATTCATTGTATTCAATTTATTTACCTTACTTTTCATATTTTCTGTTTCCCAAACAGCTAATCCTGTGCATTCTACTGGCATCCTC
This sequence comes from Gibbula magus, assembly GCA_936450465.1. Taxonomy (NCBI): domain Eukaryota; kingdom Metazoa; phylum Mollusca; class Gastropoda; order Trochida; family Trochidae; genus Gibbula; species Gibbula magus. The sequence continues at coordinate 49,576,327 of OW388295.1, forward strand.
TTCTTGTAAAAATATGTAAATTTGGATAATATTAATCTTTGTTTAGCTTACTTTTTGTTCAGTGTTGCACCCTTCTTGAATATTCATGAGAATATAAGTGCATCTTACTTGATCAAGTCGGGTGTCAGTCCCGTGGACGATTACAATATCAACGGATTTTTCAGTGCCAAAGGAGCTGTCAATTTATTACATCTTCATAATTCAAAATTGATATAAATAACATTTCGTCCGCGACGTGGGTTTTCCCGAAATATCTTAAAACACGCTCTGGACCTCAGGATATGACGTCAAGACTCGCGTGATAAACGTCATGTATCATCTCTCGTGCTGTTTCCCCGACAGCTGAACATTGTTTCGCGCCAAATAAAACATTCCATTGTAACTTCAAACAAACTCTCATCGTCCTTTGGTCATATTTCCCTCAAAATTATGTATTGAAATACCCCTTCCAACTTTCAATCAAATATATGATAAGATAACATTTGCTTGACACTTTTCTCCCGTTGTCTTTATAGTAATTTAGATGGGTAAATACATTATATTTGTCAATGTTTTCAGATTTCATAGAGCAATACACTTGACATTTGCAGTTCGATACAGTTTCTGATATAAATAGTAAATATAAAAGCGAACATAACTTATAAAGGTTCAATGAATATCATTATTAATATCATAATATCCATCAGATGTCCGTAGCATATTAGTTAATTGGAATAAGATTTCCGGAAAGTGGTATCTGCAGTGTCACCGCCATTTTGTCAACAAAGGCCCGCGAGGTACAATTTACACTGCATTTCAATACGGCAGTTTTACCGTGTTGAACGCATCAAACAAGAAAATCACGGACAGAAACATAAACAAAAATAAAAATTCTATCTTTTGATAGTATTTTCAGGTAATGTTGCCATTTTGTTCCACGTAAACGGGACAGAAAAATATTGAAATCGCGAATCGTGTAGCAACTTTAATTAGTTCAGCCAAATTTGTCATTGACACGAAGCCTTTACTTGATTTGACACAAGTCGTATCACTGTGACATACCATGGTTTACAATGTAGAATTCACCTACAGATCTAAAATCAATTTGAGCAAAATATTCTGCCATTCTTTTTCTTGAATCAAATCGTTAATGTATCAAAATATTATAATGATCATTAGGCATGCTCCCCTCTCTAGCTAAGTTGACAGGCCATTTTGTTTACATTTCAATTAGAGTAAACAATGGTCGATACCCGAATTTCAAATATACTATTTGGCATGTTTTATACATGTTACTTCTTGCTGAGTTGCATTTTCTTGTATGAAATTTATTTCTGTACAATTAATTCGTGTTTTATTTGCTGTGTACATTTCATACAAATATATTGATACAGGTTTTGCATCATAGCAGTTTTCCTGTAGTCGCAACATAGATAGCCATTATTCAAAGCTGACATTTTTTCTTGGTTATGGGTTGCAGGGTCCGTTCTTGTTAACTTGAAAGTATTTTTTATTTATTAGCATGTGATTTAAAAACTAGACACACTGTAGATTGTTTTGGTGAATTTGGTTGTTTGTGTTACATTGTTCTTTTACTGTAATACTTGTATACCTTTAGATATGCAATGTAGAGAGGTAGACAATGGCACCATGACAGAGGGGATTAACTTTGTTGATCACAGTTGTTTGTGAAATTCATGATATCTCTGTCAATATTTAGTTATATTGCACAAAAGTGGTATCAAATTGAAGCTTAGTTGACAGGGTTTCTGCCAAAACTATTGTCAACTTGATTTGATCTTTATTTTTAAAAATTAGCAATGAGGTTAGTGGGGTCGTAGTTTGGCACCATAAATGGTCCTATGGCACTATAGGGGGTTTTGATGGAGGGGCACATAAATGGTCCTATGGGACTATACAGGTTAAGCTTAAGAGTGAAGTTTGTATGATATTACAAATCTTAGGAAGTTTCACACGAAACATGTTATTCTGACCGCAAGCGGAAACCTCTCCTTTGTATTGATGATGTCACATGGCTCCAAATATCATGAAAAACTACCCGAATGTGAGCTGTCCGAAAACCAAGTGCGTCCGAAAACCAAGTACGATATATTTTTATATGAATAAAACTATGAAGAGACATATAATTTGATTATCATCATTTGTCGTTATTTTCCGGATATATTATATCCGATTTGAAAATACAGTACATGTACCCATTCCCGAAACACTTATCGGCGGCCGAAGTGAGTCAAATATCATTTTATATCGGACATAGCGGCGGACGAAATGGGTAGTAGGATATCAGTGAGACTAATTAACCTTCGGATGAACCGGCGGCCGAACTGGGTTACTTCGAGCGGCCGAACCGGGTGTATTCCGTTTCAACAAAAATCTCAACATGCTCTAATGTGTTCCGAGTCATTCATTCCATTTTCTTTTGTAACCAGACCAGCTTTCTTTTAACAATATCTACTGTTGTTTAAATAGTGACCGAACTTACCATATTTTGTTCCTTTCAGACTGATAGATATCTAGCAAATATTTCTTTGAGCGATAATTTATACCCCGCACAACTTCCTGTGAAATGGTGTAACCTAGGATAGTTGCCTCCCCTGCCTATATTGTCAAGGGCCATGCTTGATTCGGGACTCAGCGGCGATTCACTCTCGATTGGAACCTGGCGTAGAGTTTGAAATGGGTTATGGACGGAACGTCGACACGGCAAAACGGCGACAAGCCAGAACGGCGACATTTTGGACGGAACGGCGAAAGATGGAAAAAAAACTTCTGGACAGAACGGCGATGTCCAATACAATACTGCAGTAGTTTTTAATAAAAAAAAAGTTTGTATAAGTTTGATTGAGCTGACGATGCGAAGATGAACAATAATTAATAAGCTTACTAAATGATAGAATATGAAATGTTAAACCTTCACACCAAATAGCAATTATGTTACTCTTGAAACACGACATTGTTGATGGTCTGGTCTACGAAATCACCGCATCCCCCATATATATGTCATATTTAGTACCCATCAACACAATGTATGTTATTATTGTTTTGGTTGTTTATATTGTATTCATGTATTGTTATTTTGTATTGTATTCTACCAAAGACTCTTTGAGTGAAAGACAAATTTCCCATCTGGGATAATTAATTTGCCCCAATGCATATACCTAAGAAATTAGACCGGACACCAAGTGCATACAAACATGAAAATTGTAAGCTTAGATAATCTGTTTTCACCTAGAAAGTGATTATTAGAAATTAAGCCGTCACGTTCCAGACTGAATGTAAATTCATCAAAAAATATAAAATACACTCACAGGCAAAGATTTTGAATGTTTTGATGAGGATATATCTCGTTAAAAGGAGGGTTCTATCGGGGTATTTTTTGTGGAAACGAAATTCAAGAGGATATTCCCGTTTACACATATATGCTATTAATACATGATTCATACACGGTCAAATTGAAATGTATTAATTAAGTCAATATTTTGATGACTTTACATTTCACAACTTGATAAAGATAAGCGCAGATTTAAGATATCTACACAATGTCATTCATGAGTATGATACTTGATATTTTATATCTGTTCAAACAAACATGGTGTGCTGAAATAGCTATTTCAAAAAATATTCTGAGAAATGGAGTTTTGTATGTGTTGATGTCGACATAATCACATAATTTAAACTCAAAAATCACTATCGTTATTTGTTGAAGTTGCTAATTACCTACCTGTGTTTACTAATTTAGATTCCAAAGATAAATATGTTACTTTAATGACTTTTAAACATTTTCTTTCACCGCTAGCCTCAGCGATAACGTGTATTTCTTTTAATTTAACGTAATTTAATTTAATATATTGATTTGATGTAATTTGTACTTATTTATTATTCTTATTACCATCATTATTTATTTATTTATTTATTTATTTATTTATTTACTTATTTATTTATTTATTTATTTATTTATTTATTTATTTATAGCCATTTTTTATTAATACATGATTAAAACACAGTGAAAATGAAAGATACTAATGAAGGTATCATTTTGATGACTTTATATTTCAAAACTTGATAAACAAAAGCGCACATTTTTTGAAAAATAAAACAATGAGAACTGAAGCCATTCATCGGCGCTTCGGGTCGGGAAAACTTCGCTACAGCATAACAGCAAATTGTTTAGGCGGGGTTTACACTACGTCCGTTTCTTGGATGCGATGCGTTAAAAATAATCGCATCAGAACGCAACACGTTATTTTCAATCAGTTGTCTTACGCTACGTCCGTTTTTTTCATGCGTTGCGATGCGATGCGAAAAAAATAGAACCCGTTCTATTTTATTCGCATCGCATTCACAATCGCATTGGAATTCCCTATATGACGTCATTTTTCATCATCTGAAGGGGTATTTCCCACCACGTGTAGGTAAAGCAGTCATACAAATAGTATGCCAACAGACATCTGTACATCAATACATACAAATATACATTCAGCCTTGTATCCATACACACATGTGTACATATATACATCTGTACCTACATACATACATTTGTTCATACCGTACAAACATAAAATGCTGTACTTAAAAATATGTAGGCCTACATACACCCATTGTACACATCCCTACAGCAATTACATGCATCTATACATATTTACATGTACATGAACATGTACATACATAACATATGGATCTAAACAATCACACTAATGATGTAATTCGCATTAAAATAGCATGCAAAACGTAAACCCCCAAATCGCATGCGTCAACGCAATGCGATTTATTCGGAGGTAGTGTAAACCCCGCCTTATTAGTTTAGTACACGTTATTTGTTACTATGTGAATTCTCTGTCAGTGTATGTCTGGGATGCGATGTCAAGATGGCGACAGAACCCTACCTTTAAATACTAGAACACTCTTATATACACTAGGTCTAATCCAATAAAATTGTTTTCTAAAAAGCTTTCAAAGTTGTAAATAGTTAGGACAAATTAGCATTTAAACGATACTCGTCTTCAATGACGTTATAACCTTGACTTTTACAATATTCACAGGCTCGGTCTTCCCTTGGAGTGCTATTGTAGGCCTATCTACCAATTTCCATCATAAGGCGATAAACGCCAAAAACGGTATATTCATATTTCTTGGAGTACTCCTAAACTGTCTCTTTTTGTGTTTGTTTACATTATGGGAGTAAACCACAATGCTTTGTGCTTGAAAATGATAGACATTTCGGGTAAAAAAATAAATTTGCGAACAATTAGGAGTGTACATTTCAATACGATAGATTTTTAAAAAATTCTCGGTATTTTATAACATACTAACTCAATTAGAAGGCTTGAACTACCTTCAAACCGCCGTTTTAATGTGAAAACCTTGAAGATTCAAACAAACGTACGTTAATTGTTAAAAGTAGCTAAATATATGAAATTATCTAATGAGTTAATTAAGAATTAAATCACAATACAATGTCCAGCCTCTATAAATGAAATGAAAATGTTTGTTTATGTTCATGACTGTAACCATGTAAATTGTGGACGAGGAACAAATCTGTTCAAGTCCAAATAAATTATTTCTTCTTTTGTGAAATATCGTAAGCAATTCATTTATCATCGGCAATTGTAATCCTGCAATATAATCATACTTACCTGTTTTCTTTAATATTTATCTCAAATGAACTTTAATTACTATTTATTTAATATTGTTTTACTCTCTACGAGCCTGTCTCTACGAAACCGTAAAAAATCGCATCTACGAATAAACCTACGCCCTATAGCATAACCACGTGACTCTCAGCACGAGATGCACGTGTTTTGCACACTTCTTGGGTAGGTTTGAACTTTGAGTGGAGACGAGTCAGTTCTGGTGAGTTTTATCATTATTTCCTTGACAGTGTTGATTAGTTATCTTATGAATTTAAAAGCGTTAATGGCATTAAAGGTGCATCCATTGTGTTTCATAAAATTTTATTTGGCTTTAATACGTTCCAACACACCATATGTGATGTTTACAATACAAATAAATTCACTTATCTTGCATATTCATCCCCAATCGCCAAACATATCATATTTACTATTTTCCAATTAAAATCGAGTAAAATCATTATGCATGTGTAGAAACCGAAACTCAACGTCCTATTTACATGCACAGTAGTTATATGACCTACTGAACATTATTAACCCAATTTTGTTATTTTGTCTGGTGTAAATAAGATTCAAAAATTACGTTTGACTCTGTGGCGCGCGCCACACGCGGTGCATTGTCCGGTTTTCGATCAGAAATCACTACTTTTACGTTCATATCGTCAATATGCTAAGTCCAGTATCATTAAAATGGTTGTTTTCGGTAACAGTTGGTACTTCTCGATAAAATAAGACCATTTACAATGTTTGTCATATTTGACCCCCAACAACACAATGGATGTACCTTTAATTTAGATGATACAGAAACCATATATTTATGGTATCTCTGGATGATGCGATAAAACTGATCAACTGGTTATTTGCAGACTGCTAAATTCAAGGCTAACTCTCCATGAAAACGTATCCACGTTCAGTAACGTTGCAGTAGTATATAACAAAACGAAAAAAAACATTAACAGCAACCCAAATGATTTGATAGTGACCGTCAAAATCTTAAATCTTATAAACCTGCTAAATAAAATTCAGGAGAACAAATAACACTATAAACTTCTTTGAGAGACATTTAAAGGATAGATACAATGACATATTGTCCAAATCGGATTCATTTAAATGGAATGTCAATTTGACAATTGCTCGATTTTAAATTTCTGAAATCGGTCCATAAATTACTTATATATGGCTTTTTAAAAGACAGCCTAATTTAGCCGCGGCGACCAGAATGAAAGTCTGCGGAGTTGTGGCCCGTGAAGGGATGACTTCTGTGACGTACCTGGAGGAATCTGATTTTCCACGTTAGTCATAATTCAACGTAATTTCGCAACATTTTGATTGTTAATTTCACAAAGAAATCTTCAATAAACCAACTTAAATTTCCCATATATCTAATATTTAGATATCCAACTAGGTAATTCCGCAGATGACAATTACACAATTATCACATAAACCTGTCTTTTTGGCGATGTAATACACCTCATAAATTCATTTAGCAGCAGTGATAATCATCATTAATTAACGAGACTCGGCGGAGTAGCTGTCTAGCCAGCCCCGTCTGTCACGCCTCAGTGAGCATTTTCAAAATGAATCGCCCAACTAATTGCAGTAGTGTTAAAATGGGTGAATTAAAATCGTCTTAATTGTCAATTGCAAGTGTATATTGTCTCGATTTTATGCTCAATTGATTCCGATAAACAATATATGTATAGGGACGGCAAAAAGCTTTATTAACACTTTTAAGTGTCCGCTTAGTTATTATTGGTCAGATGAGGTGATAATTAATACAAAATTACTCAATGTATACATACGTGTATGTAAATATTGTATTTTTGTTTTAATTATTGCGAGGTGACTCCAAATGTTGCCTAACTAGGATAAACAGATTTGATCACTAATTTTTGGGAATGATTAAAGATGCATCCATTGTTTCATCATATTTTAATTGGTTATAATACATACAAACACAAGGTATGTGTTGATTTCAGTTCAAATAAGTTTACTCAACTTGCATATTCATCCCCAATCACTAAATATATAATAATTACTAGTTTTCAATTAAAATCGAGCAGCAGCATTATGCATGTGCAGAAACCGAAACTACACATCCCATTTACATGCACAGTAGTTATAAGACCTATTAAACATTATCAACCAAAAATTGTCTGTTTGTCTGTTGTAGACAAGATTCCAAAATTACGTTTGACTAATTGACGTGCGCCACAATCAGCACATTGTCCAGTTTTCGATGAGAAATTGCTACTTCCACTTTCATATTGTCGGTATACTGAGTCGACTCATCAAAATGACAATTTTTCGTCAACAGTGAGTACTTCTCGATAAGATTCCGAAAGAGTTATTAGGCCTGTCTAATCTAGTTGGATTGTTTGTGCATTTTCCCCCCAATCCAATCTCCTTGTTTCCAGTATCAAGAAAGTTTCAAAGCAGAGTATCAAGTTCATCTTTCAGATGATCAAAACATTGCTTCTCACATGAACAGTTTGGCGGCCAAATTATTGAATTTAAAATGATTATTTAGAAGTTACAAATTATTTGGTCCATGATTTGAACTTTTGATGAACTATGTGCAATTAAATTATTTGAAATTTCTTGTCTATCTTGACGCAAATTCGCTTGTAAACTCGCTCAAACTCAGCATTGTCAGTAAATCGTAGTTGGTAAACATTGATTTTAAATTGTCAACCATTTTATGCATGTTATTGATAAATTAATAGTTATAATCTGTTATCGTGCTATGTTTAATAGTATGCAATAAATAAAGAACCAACAAATAGTAATACTTTCTCATACTTTATTCATAAAAAAAACAAACTACTTCCGGGTTCGTCTTTTTGGGTCAAAGATGAAATGTTCGACTGGCAAAAATTTGAATCTGCATCCCTGGTTTGGCCCAACAACCTTCTTTGGGATAACTTTTCTTGAATGACTGATATGCTTGAACCCTTTGGTCCGTTTGTGCTTAATCAAATTTTTCTTCCAGAGGTTCAGATTCGGTGCTGTATTCACCCTTGTCTCTTTAGTGTGGTTCATTGATATTGGGAATGTCGGGAATATCAAAATGATCAATGTTTACTGCATCTTGATGTGAATCAAACTGGATTACTGGCCGAACTTCAACAGCTTCTCTCTCTACCTATAACTCAGCTCCAATGTTCAATTCATTGACAGGCATATAATCTTCTTCCACATCACTACTGTGTAGAATATCAACAATGGCTTTCTCAAGGGTAATTTTCTGTGACATTGTCTTCAACTCTTAAAAGTAGGGTTCTATCGGGGTATTTTTTATGGAAACGAAAAATCGAGAGGATATCCCTGTTTACAAAAATATGCTACTAGTACATGATTAAAACAGTCAAATTGAAAGATATTAATGGAGGTTATCTTTTGAAGACTTTATATTTCATTACTTGATAAACACAAGCGCACATTTATTGAAAAATAAAAACAATGAGAACTGAAGCCATTCATCGGATCTGCGAGTGGGGAAAACTTGCTACAGCATAACAGCAAATTGTTTATTAGTTTTATGACATGTTATGTGTTACTGTATGAATACTCTTATCATTGGATGTCTTAAGTGATTTAAAAAAATCCAATATGGCGACAGAACCATCCCTTTAAAACTTTCAAACTGCAACCACAGTACAACTCAGAATAAATGGCTATGTCCATTTGATTTCCTGGGGTCAGAAAGAGAAAATGTAAAGGAATCCAATGTTTGATAGAGAGTTGCCAAGACATGTTGAACGTCGTCAATCCTGAACTCAATTCCAGCTGCTGTGAGTCCAACAAGCTTTGGTGGCAAATATCTCTCCAAAGTGGAAGCTCTTGCATTTGTATACTTCACAGACAGTTGTTCCAAATTGGATAAAGTGGTTATATATTTAAACTCTCGGTCCTTCACTTTCTGACAGTGTGTCAACAACAGTACTTCTAATGATTTAAACATTTATTTCCCTGAAAGGAACCGAATTGGTAAACAAGCTTACAGCTTATGTTAATACCGCTCTGGGATACAACAATACATAACATGTAGTGATCAATGTACAATATGTATTTCATCTTATATATGAAAAGAACAATAAAAAAACACACCCATATATATTAGTCATCATATGTCATTGAAATATTATGAATCAAATCTGAAATTAAAAGTTCTTTGTTGATACTTCGTGGAGAGTTTTGATTGCCAAACAGAACTGATTTTACGTCAAATCCTTTAATCCTAATAATACATACTTTGTCGTATATCGCTGTAAATAGGACAAAGAAAAAAGTAATGAATAGAATCGTCATAGTTAGGGCCACAACGACAGGAAGAGGTTGAAGATATGAAACGTTCATACTTATGTGCATAAAGATTACTACTTTCAAGCCTGAGACAAGAATGAATAATAATAATAATAATAGTGCATATTTATAAAGCGCACATATCCACGCTCGAAAGCATGCTCAAAGCGCTAAACATATAATGCTAATAAATAACTAGGATTGCCAAGGCAATACTTAGGTCTTCAAGACTTCTGCTTGACCTTGAACTCCATGTTGGACTCAGGGATATACATCTGTTTCTCTGCTTTAAAATGAGCTATCAAACATGTCTCTATCTTCAGTAGTTTTTTTACAAAAAATCTCCAAAGAAGGTACCCCTCTGAAAACGGAAAAATCACATATTAATGGACCCCTACATTACATTTCTCACGATTAAGACAAAATGGTTAATATTTCCATACTAAGGTGTAACAAAGAAAATGCTGTGCTTTAATTTCCACTTAAGAAGATGTTAACATCATTTAGATTGCATACATAATTAATGCGTTATGCTGTTCTGAATATTCAAGAAAATACTCAAAAATGCTTAAATTTGGACCCCTGGACATCGCTTGCGATGTTCGAGGCTTAACTATCAACTTTTTGATGAAAGCGGTCAACATAAAAGTTGTTCTTCTTGAAATTGTGCATACGTAGATGTATGTAAAATTTCAATAGCATAAGAAGTTAAGCAGTTATGAACCTTTCAACTTTGTTGAAAATGGCGATTTTTTTAAAATGACAAACTTCTATGACTTGTCACAAAAAAACTAAGACAGATACGAGCTTGAAAAATATTGCCCTTAATAAATGACGTTTCTACATCACCATGATCTATTTAAAGTCTTCCTATCTTCAGTGGTTCATTATCAATAATTCCCCAAAGGATACACACCTCAAAAAGTCTCAAAATCAAAATATTTCACTGTTTTGGGAATATGCTCAAATTATGCCCAAACTAATAACTTTTATATGATAATGATGTGTTATGGAATTGTTATACAGGTTATTATAAAGAGATTGAAATAAGTAACTTTGACATAAATTAAGTTGTTACAGAGTTATGCCACTTTGAACATGCAGCCAAAAAACGCACTTTTTGAAAAGGTCCAAATACAAGGGCACATAACTCAAATTCTAAGACAAAATTAAAAATTCTGGTCCATCAGAATTTCACACGTTTCTCCAGCTTTCAAATGAGCTATCACACTTAGCTGTATGTGTTGCCGGGATTTAGAAGAAGTTTGAAGATGCGTACCCTAAAAATCGCGAAAGTGCGCAAATTTTCAGTTTTTGAGAAAATAGCAAAAAATCTATTATTACGGCCGAAAACCACTAATGTTGTTGCCCACATTTTGGTGAAAGTTTTATGAAAATATCTTGATAAGTTTTCGAGCTATTGAGGTTTGAAATTTCAACTTCAAGGGGAGATAACTCAAGAACCAGGTCAAAATTAAAAAGCTTGACAAAATCTAAGTTGGATTACTGGCTACAATCCCTGAAAATTTCATGCAAATCGGATTAGCCGTTATTCCGGTAGGAGGGCCACAAATTCGTGCAAATAATAATATATGAAAACACGATAATAACAATACGTCTTCGAGACATTCGTCTTGAAGACCTAATAATAATAGTCATGAACATTTGAATGTGCTCAGTTCACACAGCAATAACAAATCCATGTATATAATTATCCCCCGCCGCGCGTTTAGCGCGAAGCGGGGGATATAGAATTCAGCTCCGTCCGTACGTCCGTACGAAATGGAATAACTAAAATACTATTCACTGGATTCTTTTCATATTTTACACACAGCTTCTCCAAGGAAGGACGACGGGCTGATTAGATTTTGGGTTCATCATAGGAAGAGTAATGTTCCTACAGAGGTATGTGACCTTGACCTTCATTTCAAGGTCACAACGAGACTTTGTCATTTTACCCTTGTCAGCGGGATATCTCAATAACCATTCGCTGGATTCTCTTCATATTTTACACACAGCTTCTCCAAGGAAGGACGACGGGCTGATTAGATTTTGGTGACCATGACATTATTTTCAAGGTCACAGCGGAACTTTGAATTTTTCGACATGTTAATGTACATGTAAAGCTTGTCAGTGGGATATCTCAAGAACCATTCACCGGATTTCCTTCATTTCTTACACAAAACACCTTCTAGGGAAGATGACGGGCTGATTAGATTTTGGTGACCTTGACATTATTTTCAAGGTCACAGCTGAACTTTGAATTTTTCGACATGTTAATGTACATGTAAAGCTTGTCAGCGCGATATCTCAAGAACCATTCACCGGAATTTCATCATATCTTACACAAAGCAAAAGGACTGATTAGATTTTGGTGACCTTGACATTATTCTCAAGGTCACAATGGAATTTTAAATTTTTCGACATTTTAATGTACATGTAAAGGTTCTCAGCGGGATATCTCAAGAACCATTCACCGGAATTCCATCATATCTTACATTATGCACCTCCTAGGAAAAACAAAGGGCTGATTAGATTTTGGTGACCTTGACATTTTTCTCAAGTGGCTCTTACCACACCTACTATGGTGGACCAATGTCGATCACCTGACTCGGGTTTACCCTTTGCAGTCTCTGGTGCTGAACCTGACGGTTCAGACAGACGCCTCCCTCACGGGATGGGGCGGGATTCTGGGATCTTGCACGGTCTCGGGCCTGTGGTCACAGCTACATGTCAATGCGCTGGAACTGAACTTGCAACGCCTGAGGGATCAGGTGGAGGGTCAGGTCGTCCGGCTCCAAATGGACAACAGGACCACCATGACATACATCCTCAAGCAGGGCGGTATGGTATCTCCGACCCTCCTGGAGGAAACATGGCAATTCTTCCTTTGGTGCGACTAGGTCGGCACCATGGTTTTGCCGGTGTACCTTTCAGGGGTGGACAATGTCCGAGCAGACGCCCTGTGTCGCCGGATCCTTGCCCCCCACAAGTGGCTTCTGGATCGAGAGATATTCGGGACTATCTCCCAGTTATACGGGTCGTTCCAGGTGGATCTGTTTGCGTAAGCGATGAACTTTCAGATCCCCCAGTTCTGTTCAACCTCCTTTGAGGCGGATCAGCCCCGTGTGGCACTTATCGATATTCCTTGACTGGCTCTCCGGTCCTAAATTCAGAGACCTTTCGTCTTTGTCTCTCCAGTTGCTAACCTGGAAGACAGCCTTTCTCGTGGGGGTGGCGTCTGGCAGGCGGGTAGGCGACATTCATGCTATGTCCGCTGATCCCGACCTGACTGTCTTTCACAGGGTCAGTCTCTTACTCCCCTAAGGTGGCCCATTCCTTTCACGTTACGGCCCCTATTGAGATACCGGCGCTTAAACAGCCAGCGGTATCGGGTTCTCAGGCCTCGCACGACCACATTTTGGATGTGCGTAGGATCTTGAAGTCGTACATCAAAAGAACATATTCTATCCGTAAGGGCTGGGCTGACTGGATTGAAAAGTGGTGAGAATAGAGTTATCTGCCCCTTGCCTGCATTGCAACCGCTAGGGTTGGAGGCTCAAGAGGAGTGGCCCAAAGTATGATTTTTTTAGTTTTTAATCATTTTTGGCGTGGAAAAAATAGTTACAACCGGTCATATACCTAAAATTACCAATTTTATGCAATAAATACCCCAAGGAGGATCCTCTTCAAAGAATCTGGAACCTATACAGGTTTGTTCGATTCTTTTTCAGAAGGGATCCTCCTTGATATTTAGAAACAATACAATGACAATTACACTAAAGAGATGAGATACCAGGTTCTCGCAACCTCTTGCCAATGAGCATGCCGCCAATGGCAGGGCCTAGAAGTGAAATGATGATACTACATTAAAATAAAGAAATTATAAATAGTGGCTGAACCATGTGAGCAACGAATTCGCCCGGATTTACAATTTTGGTCACAGCGATATTAGCTATCTTTAAATTAAGTTACAAGTCTCTTGTTCTATTTTGAAAATTGAAATTCCGTTTAAGAGATCACTATTCCACAAGCTCCTGCCAAGGTGCATACTGCCTTAAAGGAGGTCTGTGCGGGATAATTAAAACGATCCACGAGTAATTACCACCACAGCGTCCCGAGCCGGAAATCTCAATTAGCGTTCTCTCTACTCAGCGTAGTTTTGTCTGCGCAATCCTACGCGCTCCTAATCTTCTCGCGTCTGACCCCTCTCTCGCTTTACTCAATGGTGAAACGGAGTGTCTATAATTCGAGCTCGTAATAATAGCGTTATTTACCTTTTTGCGTTGTGTTCATAATAATAATAATTAGCCCATAATGAACCAAGTTCCAATGTGGATATAGTGATATACTGATATGAGTTTATATTTATTACAATGCAAACCATTTCCCTTTTCTATTATTGATATCAAACTTATATGTGTATCGCAAAATAAAAGAATTATATCAAATTGGTTCGCTTATCTGATATTTAACTACATTAAACCTATTTCACCCATAAAAGGTTTCAGACATAAAAGGTTAGAGTAGCGCAAACTGACCGAAGCTTGGACACTGATCCGATTCAAATATTATGAAAGACTGTATAATAAATAATAATCTTTAAAATGTCAATTTCAGCAAATCAAAACATTGGATAGAAAGAATTTTACTCGATTTTACATAGATATTTCAGAATTGCTTAAGATTAACCGAAAATAAAAACGGTTAAAGTTGCGTTTATCAGTTCGGACAAGATTGACCTTCCTTCGGACCCTACAACCCAAATGTTCTGGCATGCGTCAGTGGTTTAAACTATTCACCAAACTGATTCTTTATATCCTCAAACACATGGATAATAGTCCAGGAACAATACATTATCCCTAGTTAACCCTTACGTTGCGTATATATATTTTACCATTTTTAGCCCCTGTGGCGGAATTTACAGGCTCGCAGCTCGCAGCAGTAGTTTGAGCTTAGGCACTAACTAGCTCTGCTGGCGGAATTTACAGGCGGCGATTCCGGTACCGTTTTTACGAAATATACCGCATCTACATGGCGAATACGGGCTATATACGGGCGTTGAATACAAATTCAAGTCGCGGCACCCGTACACAAATGGTTGCTTTATACCCGCATCTTCGAATTATTTTTTTACGATTTTTCTTTACTTTTCTATTACTTTGTAAAGATTGTCTTTAATTCGGGCCTTATAACATCATGAATTTGGAGCTGAAATTTTTATATGGACTTGAAGACCAGATGTTTGTCTTTACAATGATATAAAAAATATTAGAATGCGACCTATGGTTATAATTCTATTGTCATCTAAAGTTTGTCTTTATTTCCAGCTTCATGAAATCAAAACTCCTGAGCGCGCATATTGCGAAATTTATATGTGCTTGTAGATAGTTTATTCCTCTTTACAATGACATAAAAATTATTAGAATACGACTTATGGTTCAGAAAATATAACCAACCAAAGGAGAGTGACGCTACCCCGACAGTACCACGTGAATGGTCCCGACGCGCACCAAGTTACTGGCACTGCTTGGTCCCCCCGGGACTGTGCTAATTACAGTACCGTTACCTCCTCGAGACCTCCTCGAGACCTCCTCGAGGGTGCCAGAGCCGAGCGCGCGTGGAACTAATGGGTACTAATGAGCCCAGCATACACTAATCACCGCGGCGAACGCAATACATGTTGCGCGGTGTAAAGTTTGTCTTTATTTCCAGCTTTATAAAATCGTAAATTATTTCGCGCGCATGCGAAACACGTATGTACTTGAAGACAATTTATTCCTCTTTACAATGATATAAAAATTATTGGAATACGTCAAATGGTTCGCAATATATGAAGAGCGTAAGGAAGGCACCCCCAGTACTTAGAAAATTCATTTTTGAAAAACTAACTTTTTGCGACATCTGGCATGTTTATTTTTCGCTGCGCATATACATATGATACATGGAATTGAAGACAATTTATTGCTCTTTACGATGATGTAAAAAGAAAAAAAATGCGCAACTTCGTTCGGAAGCTATAGCGTGCCAAATGAAGGTACCCTCGGTACTTTGAGGCAACTTTTTGACTATCGCGCATGTCGGGGCACGTGCCGCAACTTTAGTTTTTCGTGCGCATGTATAAATTTTATATTGAATCAAAGCTGAATCTTTCCTCTTTACCCCATGTAAGTTTTATGAAAATCGGCCACCCGGTTCAGCATTTATGGGTGTTTTTTATGATGCGGTTCTGGCTGAACTTCCAATGAAAGCTCGCATTCACTTTCTCTGTCTCTTTGATAAAATAAAGAATATTTTATTTGCAATGACATGTATTACAATGAAATTACAATGCATTTATGTACAAATATACACAATATTTACCTGCGGTTGTGCGCAGAACAGCTTTAGGGACCTAACAAGGTATGTATATAATGTGTATATACTAGTCCACACTTCGGCTCTCTTTACTTTCAATTTTCTTCTTCTTCATTCCCTTCTTCATTTCTTTCTTTTTCCGTGGCAGTGATGTAAGCCCTGGAATAGTCAGTGGCGGTGTGGTACAGTTTGAAGCATGGTGCGGCGCACAGAGAAACATTACAATCTGTACATTCATAAGAAGACTCTCTGCCTACTCGTTTTTTCTTCCTTGCTGGCCCATTGCCTTCTTCAATCTGTTTTGCGAGGACGGCGCGTTTTGCCTTAGAGCATACCACACACATCCTTGTGACGTTTTTCTTCCTTCCGACAGGCTCAATCTTCGTCGGAAAGTGACGTCCATGAAGACGAGTGACACTCTCGTCGCTCGTGCTCGGCCGACCACGGGGACGTCTGCAAAGTGATGGAACTTGTTCCTTGTCCGCAAATGTTACTATATGTTGCGCCAAAGCCTTCCTGTATTCCCGACTTGTTTTTAGAGGTTTATCTTTGCTGTATTCTTTATAAACGATGTAAGAGTTCAACATGGCAACGTTGAGAACGTGAAACCAAACCCGTTTCCACCACTTCAGGGTCTTCACTCGGAACGGCGTGTACGACAACATCTCGTCGGCCCGATCAACACCTCCCATGTACTTGTTGTACGTTGTTACAATGCGCGGCTTGAGAACTGGTTCCCCTGTTGCCCGGTTCTTCTTCCCTGTTTGTTCAAGTTGTGTATCTTCAACAGTAGACATGAGAAGCACTGATTTTCTATCTTCGTAGCGAAGAACGAGTAGGCCATGGTTGTGAGAAACTGTCATGTCCCCTTGCTTGGCTTTCTTTTTAGGTTTCTTGACTGAATCAGGAAGTCCCTTTCGATTGGCTCTCAACGTCCCCGTGGCACCTATTCCCCGCTCCCACAAATTTATGTACAGATTTGTGGACGAATAGTAGTTGTCCATAAAGATGTGATGCCCCTGTCCAACGTAGTCGTTCACCAAGTCCATGACTACATCATAAGTTTTGCCACCTTCAGAAACCGGTTCATTCGTTTTTCCAGTGTAGAGTTTGAACTTGCAAACGTATCCGTTGTGCGAGTCACACAACATGAAAGCCTTTATCCCATACTTCTTAGGCTTGTCGGGAAGATAAACTTTGAAAGATAAGTTACCTTTCCAGGGCACCATGCCCTCGTCGACTGAAATGTTTTGATGCGGTTTATACACTCTTGAAAAACGGTGAACTATCCGGTTATACAAGTGTCCCAGTTTATTTATTGGTGAAAAGCACGGGGTGTTACGGCCCGGCATCCTCCTGTTGTCAGCCAAGTGTAGGTAGGTTATAAGAAGCCAAAACCTGTCTCGGGGCATGCACTTGGCGAAGAAAGGCGTTGAGGTAACATCACTTGTTGACCAGTAATCAGCAAAGTTTCTCTGCACAACCAATGACATGGCAATTGTCATGGCTACAAATACCTTCATCTCTTCTGCATTAGTGTCTTGCCACTGTTGCATTCTTGAACGGGGTCTTAGAATTTTGTCCTCCATTGCTTGTTTGAAATATCTATTGGTTTCCGTTGCCATATCCTCATAGTCATCATTATGTATAAACAAATTGAAAAAGTCAATAGGTTCAGGGTTCTCAGGAAGTTCTATGAACTGGCGCAACCCAGTTTGACAAGTGAAAGGCAAGTTTACACGTGGCCGCGGACCATCCACCCACTCATCAAACGTCTGTGAATTATCATGATTATATTGTGGTATTTCGGCAAACTCCTCCTCAAAACCACTAAAGTCTTCTTCGGTGGAATTACCGGCGGCTAGAATCTTTCTGGCAATCTCTGTCTCTATATCACTCAGAGCATCTGTGTCACCATGTTCACTATCTATTACAGTGTCCCGATCATATGCATCATCACTGTCTAAACCACTGCTACCATCACTGTCAGTTGACTCCATATCAGAGGCTTCATCAGCATGGATCTCGTTGATGAAGTCGTCGTCGCTTGAAACGGCTTCAAAGCTGCGTGTCCTAGTATGCAACGTCCTAGGCCGTCGCAGGGCCTTGCGTCCACGTCCGCGCAGCATTCTGCTTCAACCTGTAAATGATTGAAAATGCGTTAGATGTATGCAACATATAACATGTGATTAGAGACAATAAACATACAGAGATAATGAATGTGAGCTTCATGGACGTTCATTTGCCAGTTTCAGAACCTCCCGGCGCATCTAGGACGACTGCGCCGCAAGCGCCGACGGCGCCGACAGCTTCTGACATCGCGCCGATTTTTCCGACGCATATGTCTAACGGACCATTTTCTGATTTCCTCGGCGACGTGTAGCACCGGGCGCGAGGCCCGGAAAATAAACTACTATGTCAGGGAAGCTCGGGTTGTCAGTTGCCGAATGACTTCTCTTTTCGAGAAGCAGAGCATCCAAGGAGCGGTCTCTCGAGGCGGAGCCCGGACCCATGGGAGCATACTCCCATGGTCTCCGGGAATTCCCGTCCCCGTCTTCCGCGGCGGACCCCGGATTCAATCGCGGGACAGGTTTCCCATGTTCTCTTTTGAGAACGAGAGACTCCGAGGAACAATCCTATGGGACGAACCCCGGATTCTATTGGGAATGGGTTCCCATGCCCTCTCGACATATATAGCAGAAACCTTCATACCTCGGAATGACACGAACCTTTATTTCAAAGTAGAAACAAAAAAATAATTTGCACAAAAAGTTTGGGGGGTGGCGACCAAAAGCGGGGGGGTCCGCGCACCCCCCGGTAGATATTTATACTTGTGGGTCGGTCCCGAAGATGACGGACCACGCCCATGTTCATGGGAATTTTTTCTCATTATGTCATGGCGAATCCCGTCGGAAATTCCCCTGCTCACGAAAAAACTAATACCTAAAAAAGTAATTGTGATACAAAAGAACTTTGGTAATAAAAGTGGTGAGGAATCAAATTCTCCATCTGCTCAGTTCAGTCCGCTACACATATAAATAATTCTTCAAATCTTATTGAATGAAACGTCTTTTATTCAATAATGTAAAAGATAAAATAATAAATTCAATTCAAATGGTTTGGAAAGGTGCGCCCTCGCATTTGAATTTTAGAAATAAAAACCTTTCGCAAATGGCATCAGTAACAAAAATGTTCACGCATTTTTAGAAACTCCGAAAAGTAAAATATTTTCCTGAGAAATTATTCCCACGAAAAGGCTTTTCCCCGAGCGGAGGGTCCCGTACTCAAATATATTTTCGCTTTTATGTTATATTTTTTTTTCAAAAACTGGAAACAAAATTCCGTCATGACAGTTGTTCATCGTTTATAAAGCTCTATATTTGCGTATCAAAAGAACAGTATTTTAGTTATATATTATCATACTTCTTCACTTATGCGTACATCAATATTGCGGCTCTTCGCGCATGCATAGTTCTTCCCAAAAACATGCGCATTTTATCTGGAATTAAAGACAATGTTTTTCTCTTTACAATGATGTAAAAATTATAAAAATCGGACTTGCGGTTCACAAGTTATAAAGCCCGTAATGATGGTATATGCTAAGAGCGCCACTTATTCAAAGCCGAATATCACCTTCTGCGCGACACCTGGCGCATCAAAAGTTATTGCCGAAAATACACGTATTTTATATGGAATTGAAGACAATTCTTTTATCTATATACTGATAAAAAAATTATGAAAATATCCCAAGTAGTTTCTTAGAAATAGAGCGCCGAGGCATGTTGGGGTAAATGCGCCACATGTATCAAAATTCAAAAGTGCGAAAGTCGGCTATCTCTGTGCGATTGCTGTATTTTCAGTTATGTTAGCGCAATTGCGATTTTTATATGGGAATAAAGGCCATTCTTTCCTCTTTATTTTGGTATAAAAAAAATGAAAATAACCAATTGGTTCATATGATACGAAGTGCGAGAGAAAGGTAGCTTATCGCAATATCTTCCCGTAATTAGAAGCTATCTGCCCATGTGGCGAGATGCGAGACAGATAAGCATAGGCTATCTGCCCATGTGGCGGGATGCGAGACAGATAAGCCTGTACGGGCCTATCTCACCCCGGGGCAGTGCAGACACTTAGGTGCTAATTAGCCGCCGGGCAGTGTAGCCATCGGAGCGAAGCAGGACAAAAATGGCCTTTTGTAAAGCTAATTATCGATGCGTTACGGGTCAACAATGCACACGCAAATTGGTGTGAATTTTGCTGGACGTTCTGACCAGACACTGAAGAAAGTTTTATTCTCATTGCGGGCTGCGAGGCATAAATACAGCCATTCTCATGCAGCGAGTCGCGGAAACAATCGACTCGGGACCCGGTATGGAGGCTAGCCCAGTACATAGACAGGCGTGAATTCTTCTAAGTAAGCGATCCGGGATCCGTACTGGAGTACCTACGAATCGCTTATAGCCCGCCCGGATTATTCCGTCGCCCACATGTTAAGGGTTAAACTGCTTGAAGTAATTTGTCATTTATTGAGAGCATGCTTTCCTATTTAATTTCAGCAACTGCCGCAAACTTTGTTAGAATAAATGATGTCGCAATCATTTTCGCAGGTATGCTGCTGCATAAACGATGTGAGCGCTAAACTGATAATTAATTAACTTAATGTTGTTGTCATATGTGATAATGTAATATTTCTACATATTTCCATATTTTTTCCGCGGCCATTTAAAACTTCACAAGTGGTTACAAAGAAAATGTAATAGTGTCCAAATTATTTCATGAAACCGTTAATTGAACCTCACGCAATTGCTAGTTTTGATAAAACAAAAATATATCAAACTATCAATAATTCATAAAAATAAAATACAAATAAAACATATTAAAAAGGAACATTTGGAAACAAACAGTTTGCATTTATTGCAGATATTATAGCGTCAGTTGGAAGTGAAAAGTCTCCGAAGTTCGGGCGACTTCTACAGCTGGTGACTTCTTTCAGTTTGCCCTATGCGTAACTTATAAAAAATCAAATATTTAAAATGTGGTAGAAATGAAAATATCACCAAAAGACTTCATTACAGGGACATGGCAATGCTAATTGAATGCTAATTGAAAGGTATCTGACTCCGTGTAATGATGTGATCACGATCTGCGACGTTACATAATTGTGGTATTTGGTAGTGTCAGTGGAGACGACAACCGCTAATATACAGGAAATGCTGCTGACATAACAGACAATGTGTATTGAACACTGTTATTTGTACATAGATTCAAGTAGAACCCTGGGGATGAAACTTCAAAGCATTATATGTAAGCTTTCTATTGCCAAATCGCATTGCAATTGTCTCCAGTCTGGCTAGACAATTTGTCGATTGCAAAGTTTCTCTGCACGTTGTATACACTACTGACTAGATAAATGACACACGACTTGCATGTCAATATATTGTACATTTAATTTGTTATAAGAAGGTTTATGTGAACAGTATTAACAATTCAATGACTGTTTAGCAATACATTTATAAAACATTATTCAACATTAAATATATATATAAATATTGTTTATATGTTCCTTCTGTCCATCTTGGAATTTTTGTATAAATTTTCTTTGAATTGTAAAGCTCATGTACCACCGTTGGTGGCGATTTTGAGAAATAAAGAATTTTAATTTGTCTTCTTACACACCGTACAAGGGAAAGGCATGGTGGTGAGTGACATCTAATCTGTAGGAGGAGTTTGAGTTTATCCACTTATCAATGAAGTCTTGTGAAAACATCCAAGCGAACAATGCTGTTTTAATCACAACACTGTCGGCGACTTCAATACACGGTAATACCATACTGTAATAATCACATTAATCACATGTAAGGATTAAAACGTAAATAAAAACAAACTAAATAATACTTTTATACTTTATTGCTCTATATAAAATTTATCGACGTTTTCGCCAGGCATTTCATCGACGTTTTCGTCAAATATTCGCCGTTTTCGCCTTTCGACGTTTTGGTTTATCGCCGTTTTGTCCCGTTCCCGGGATAATCTATGTCAAAACAAATTTGTATATTTATTGACATTGACAGAGTATATTTATATGTCCAAGTTGGGGTTTATATATTTCAGGATTAAAACATCACTATCAATAAATATATCACTATGGAATAATTTCAAAATGCCACTGTTTTGTCCAGTATGTATGATGTACATTCATAGAGACTGAGTGACATGAACAATGCTGGGTTTTTTTTTTACAATATTGAAGTTGTTACCTACAAAACTTGTTTAACATGTTTTATGAGTTAAAATACATCTTTTACATATATTTTACTACAATGGTTTCTTAAATTAAATATCTGTCATTCCTTACGAAAATAGTTTTGCTTTATGAAGAATACCAAATGAATAAAAGTAATACATGTTAGCATTTTTTTTTATTGTAATCGTTTTCCCCCCAAACATCTACACATCTAAAGTCCGATAAACCCAGTGTAGTGCCCTTGGGGATCAAGGAATCGATCCCGGATTTCCAGTAAAATCGTCTGTCCAAGACGTCCAAACCTCTGCAACACAATTAAATCGTCTGTGGGATTGCTGTCTGTAGGCTGTGTTGTCTCGAACCTGGTCATGGACCATGAAATCGTTGTAGTTAGCGATGGCGGGGTCCAAAACAAGAACGAGAATGAAACAGCCAATCAACGATCGCCTGTGAAAAGGGGGAATCCCCTGTCAAAAACATGACCACATCGCTGGGTCTGCGCCCAGTCCGAGTCACGTGACCATGTCACCAGCACGCAACACGTTCGCCATCAGCGGGCTCATTATCCCGCATAGTCCTCCTTTAAGCAGACCAGGCGTCAAATTGAAGGAAATATTGAATTTGAATTATTTGTGAACTACAAAGGATATATCAGTTTTATTTATTTGCAATGAAGGTTCTTTTGATTCATTTAAAACAAATTGCAAGTCTGAAAGTAGATCCCGCAACCTCCTGCCAAGGAGCATGCCGCCAAAGGCAGGGTTTCCAAGTGAACCGATGGAAAAGCATTATAATACACTAAATGTAAATGGCGGCCAAACCATGTGAGCTACGAAGTCGTCATGATTTACAATTATGGTCAACACGATATAAGCTATTGTTTAAATTAAGTTGCAAGTCTCTAGGTCAATTTAAAAAATGTTGCCCATGTTAAAAATTTGCATTTCGAAAAATGTCTTTGTTTTAGCTCATCAGGCCTGAAAGGCCCGATGGGCGCATGGCATGACATGGTGTCCGGCGTGCATCCGGCGTCCATCCGTAAACTTTTCGCTTTTTCGACTTCTTCTCCAGAACCATTGACTCCACAGAGCTGAAATTTTATGTGCAGACTGCTTGGCCAATGGGGATTCTAAATTGTAGATTTCGTGACCCCATGACCCCAAATGGGGTCACAGAGGTCACATCCTTAAAAACATATTTTCATCTTCTTCTCCAGTTCCAAAGTTGTGTGCAGACTCCTTGGCCAATGGGGATTCTAAATTGTAGATTTCGTGACCCTGTGACCCCAAATGGGGTCACAGGGGTCACAGGGGTCACATCCTTAAAAACCTATTTTCATCTTCTTCTCCAGTTCCAAAAGTTCTAGAGAGCTGAAAAGTTGTTTGCAGACTCCTTGGCCAATGGGGATTCTAAATTGTAGATTTCTTGACCCCGTGACCCCAAATGGGGTCATAGGGGTCACATCCTTAAAAACCTATTTTCATCTTCTTCTCCAGTTCAAAAAGGTTTAGAGAGCTGAAAAGTTGTGTGCAGACTCCTTGGCCAATGGGGATTCTAATTTGTAGATTTCGTGACCCCATGACCCCAAATGGGGTCACAGGGGTCACATCCTTAAAAACCTATTTTCATCTTCTTCTCCAGTTCCAACAGGTCTAGAGAGCTGAAAAGTTGTGTGCAGACTCCTTGGCCAATGGGGATTCTAAATTGTAGATTTCGTGACCCTGTGACCCCAATCTTGGTCACGGGTCATGACCCAAAAACCTATTTTCATCTTCTTCTCCAGTTTATATGTAAAGCTCTAGAAAGGTGAAATGTTGTGTAGAGATTCTTTGGTCAAAGGTGATTCTTAATTGTAGGATTGGTGACCCTGTGACTCCAAATGTGGGTCACAGGGGTCATGATCTCAAAACCAATATTATTTTGCTTGTTATACCCCCCACCTAAAAAGGTCGGGGGTATATAGTAATACCGATGATTCCGTCCTTCCGTCCGAAGACAATTTTTGTCCGATCGATTACAGAAAAACTATTCATCTCATCCTTTCCAAATTTGGCACATGTCTTCTTTACCACTAGGAGAGGTCACTGGTGCAGTGCGAAGTTTAAACGAAATTGGTGAATTTTTAGCTCATCAGGCCTGAAAGGCCCGATGGGCTTATGGCATGGCATGGTGTCCAGCGTCCGTCCATCCGTCCGTCCGTCCATCCGTAAACTTTTTGCTTTTTCGACTTCTTCTCCAGAACCAATGATTCCATAGAGCTGAAATTTTATGTGCAGACTCCTTGGCCAATGGGGATTCTAAATTGTAGATTTCGTGACCCCATAAACCAAAATGGGGTCACCGGGGTCACATCCTTAAAAACTTATTTTCATCTTCTTCTCCAGTTCAAAAAGGTCTAGAGAGCTGAAAAGTTGTGTGCAGACTCCTTGGCCAATGGGGATTCTAAATTGTAGATTTCGTGACCCCGTGACCCCGTGACCCCAAATGGGGTCACATCCTTAGAAACCTATTTTCATCTTCTTTTCCAGTTCCAAAAGGTCTAGAGAGCTGAAAAGTTGTGTGCAGACTCCTTGGTCAATGGGGATTCTAAATTGTAGATTATGTGACCCCCATGACCCCAAATGGGGTCACATACTTAAAAACCTATTTTCATCTTCTTCTCATGTTCCAAAAGGTCTAGAGAGCTGAAAAGTTGTGTGCAGACTCCTTGGCCAATTGGGATTCTAAATTGTAAATTATGTGACCCCGTGACCCCAAATGGGGTCACAGTGGTCATGATCTAAGAACTTATCTTTTGCTTGTAAACAATAACTTAAAGAATTTAAATATTCAACTTTACATAGTAAATCAATGAAATCCTGATGAGCTACAGAGCCCATGGCTCTATTTTTTTATTTTTGGTGAATTTTTTATTTTTGGCGAATTTTTTTATTTTTAGCTCATCAGGCCTGAAAGGCCCGATGGGCTTATGGCATGGCATGGTGTCCGGCGTCCGTCAATCCGTCCGTCCGTCCATCCGTCCATCCGTAAACTTTTAGCTTTTTTGACTTCTTCTCCAGAACCAATGACTCCACAGAGCTTAAATTTTATGTGCAGACTGCTTGGCCAATGGGGATTCTAAATTGTAGATTTCGTGACCCCATGACCCCAAATGGGGTCACAGGGGTCACATCCTTAAAAACCTATTTTCATCTTCTTCTTCAGTTCCAAAAGGTCTAGAGAGCTGAAAAGTTGTGTGCAGACTGCTTGGCCAATGGGGATTCTAAATTGTAGATTTCGTGACCCCATGACCCAAATGGGGTCACAGGGGTCACATCCTTAAAAACCTATTTTCATCTTCTTCTCCAGTTCCAAAAGGTCTTGAGAGCTGAAAAGTTGTGTGCAGACTCCTTGGCCAATGGGGATTCTAAATTGTAGATTTTGTGAGCCTGTGACCCCAATCTTGGTCACGGGTCATGACCCTAAAACCTATATTCATCTTCTTCTCCAGTTTATATGTAAAGCTTTAGAAAGGTGAAATGTTGTGTAGAGATTCTTTGGTCAAAGGTGATTCTTAATTGTAGGATTGGTGACCCTGTGACTCCAAATGTGGGTCACAGGGGTCATGATCTCAAAACCAATATTATTTTGCTTGTTATACCCCCCACCTAAAAAGGTCGGGGGTATATAGTAATACCGATGATTCCGTCCTTCCGTCCGAAGACAATTTTTGTCCGATCGATTACAGAAAAACTATTCATCTCATCCTTTCCAAATTTGGCACATGTCTTCTTTACCACTAGGAGAGGTCACTGGTGCAGTGCGAAGTTTAAACGAAATTGGTGAATTTTTAGCTCATCAGGCCTGAAAGGCCCGATGGGCTTATGGCATGGCATGGTGTCCGGCGTCCGTCCATCCGTCCGTCCGTCCATCCGTCCATCCGTAAACTTTTTGCTTTTTCGACTTCTTCTCCAGAACCAATGATTCCATAGAGCTGAAATTTTATGTGCAGACTCCTTGGCCAATGGGGATTCTAAATTGTAGATTTCGTGACCCCATAAACCAAAATGGGGTCACCGGGGTCACATCCTTAAAAACTTATTTTCATCTTCTTCTCCAGTTCAAAAAGGTCTAGAGAGCTGAAAAGTTGTGTGCAGACTCCTTGGCCAATGGGGATTCTAAATTGTAGATTTCGTGACCCCGTGACCCCAAATGGGGTCACATCCTTAGAAACCTATTTTCATCTTCTTTTCCAGTTCCAAAAGGTCTAGAGAGCTGAAAAGTTGTGTGCAGACTCCTTGGTCAATGGGGATTCTAAATTGTAGATTATGTGACCCCCATGACCCCAAATGGGGTCACATACTTAAAAACCTATTTTCATCTTCTTCTCATGTTCCAAAAGGTCTAGAGAGCTGAAAAGTTGTGTGCAGACTCCTTGGCCAATTGGGATTCTAAATTGTAAATTATGTGACCCCGTGACCCCAAATGGGGTCACAGTGGTCATGATCTAAGAACTTATCTTTTGCTTGTAAACAATAACTTAAAGAATTTAAATATTCAACTTTAGATAGTAAATCAATGAAATCCTGATGAGCTACAGAGCCCATGGCTCTATTTTTTTATTTTTGGTGAATTTTTTATTTTTGGCGAATTTTTTTATTTTTAGCTCATCAGGCCTGAAAGGCCCGATGGGCTTATGGCATGGCATGGTGTCCGGCGTCCGTCAATCCGTCCGTCCGTCCGTCCGTCCATCCGTAAACTTTTCGCTTTTTTTACTTCTTCTCCAGAACCAATGACTCCACAGAGCTTAAATTTTATGTGCAGACTGCTTGGCCAATGGGGATTCTAAATTGTAGATTTCGTGACCCCATGACCCCAAATGGGGTCACAGGGGTCACATCCTTAAAAACCTATTTTCATCTTCTTCTTCAGTTCCAAAAGGTCTAGAGAGCTGAAAAGTTGTGTGCAGACTGCTTGGCCAATGGGGATTCTAAATTGTAGATTTCGTGACCCCATGACCCAAATGGGGTCACAGGGGTCACATCCTTAAAAACCTATTTTCATCTTCTTCTCCAGTTCCAAAAGGTCTTGAGAGCTGAAAAGTTGTGTGCAGACTCCTTGGCCAATGGGGATTCTAAATTGTAGATTTTGTGAGCCTGTGACCCCAATCTTGGTCACGGGTCATGACCCTAAAACCTATATTCATCTTCTTCTCCAGTTTATATGTAAAGCTCTAGAAAGGTGAAATGTTGTGTAGAGATTCTTTGGTCAAAGGTGATTCTTAATTGTAGGATTGGTGACCCTGTGACTCCAAATGTGGGTCACAGGGGTCATGATCTAAAACCAATATTATTTTGCTTGTTAACAATGAATTACTTGAGATAACTTAGATATTCAACCTTAGATAAAAAAAAATCATTAAAATTCTGGTGAGCTACAGAGCCCATGGCTCTATTTTTTAACTTAGTCATATTCTGAGCATTTTTTGTCCGATCAATAACAGAAAAACTATTCATCTCATCCTTTTCAAATTTGGCACGTGTCTTCTTCACCACTAGGAGAGGTGCAGTGCAAAATGTAACACGATTTGGTGAATTTTTTGTGATTTTTTAATTTTTTTAATTCGTCATATTCAGAGCTAAAATGAATGAAGCTACTTCTGTGTTGTGATTTGTTGACTTTATCATTTTCTTTTTCATGTAACTTTCATCAAAAGCTACTTCTGTGTTCTTGTTGAATTTACTATTTTATATTTCCACTGGTTATATTTTGGAAAAAGTTAAATTTTCTTTCCTGTCAACCATAAACTGCTGTATATCCCTCAGGAGTGTGCTTCCATGTACCTGTTGTTTCAAGTCACTCGAATGAATCATTATGATGAATTAATTTCCAAAATAAAGTTGAAGTCAGTGGTAATGGCAGTAGTGTATTATGTTACTCATACCTTTTCAAGTTACTATCATTCCTACTTTTACTTTTAAGAGACTTGTCCTACCCTTTTCACAAACACTTTAATCTTAGCAATTACATTTCATAGCTTATCAATCCTTAGGTGTGCATCAAACTTTAACAGTCGGGGGTATTAGTGAGCCACGCTCACTTTTTTGCTTGTTAACAATGTATTACTTGAGATAACTTAGATATTCAACCTTAGATAATAAATCAATAAAATCCTGATGAGCTACAGAGCCCATGGCTCTATTTTTGTTCTCTTGTTTTCAAAAAACAAAATTATTCTCGACTGCCGCTTGACAGCAGCAGACGACTTAGCAGACGACTTTTCAGTCGCCATTTCGATCGATAAACAACTATACTTTCTACTCAGTTACCTCCCTTTGATATAGAAAATAACTGCGAAGGGACGTTACTCTAAATAATGATGAAAACAACATGACTTGAATAAGCTACGTTTTAAAAGTTCCATACATCGATTTAGGCATCGCATTTGTATATGAAAGCATGCTTAGCGCTGCAGAGATTTCAAATGCGATCGATCGCAAGCAATGTTGAAAAAGTTGTAATTATTAAAGAAATTGATGCGGTAGGTTTTTACATCATTGTTTATGATTGAGTCATTTATGTTTTATCGTGCGCCAACTGGGCCCACATGGTAAAGATATAGCGGGTCATTTTTAATTTGTGTGCGTCAATGGCGCAAGGACGCGGTCTAAAATGGACTCTGTTGATTCTTATGCAGGACATATGTATCTTCCTTCCCTGAAAATATAACGTTCCCGTCCTAGGTTTTTTAGTAATATGCCCTTGAAGTTAGCAATTTTTCACTTTTTTCCAATTTCAGACAAACTTGAATGCTCACTGTGAAAAAAGTATAAAGATTTCGCATTTGCTGATTCGTATCGTTTTGAGTACAAAACATCAGCTACGTTCTGTGAAAGTTTCAGCTCTGTAGTGCCAGAATGTTCAGAGGAGAAGATTTTTTAAGATGGGTAGGGTCGAAAACGCGAAAATTCACTAAAAACGAAATGACATCATGTGACCCACGACTTTGCCCTGATTTAATTTTTTGTTTGGAATGTATTTGCGCATCTTTTGGAACAAGTTGCAAGTCTCTCGGTGGATTTTGAAAATGGGTGACCCTGTGATTCCAAATGTGGGTCACAGGGGTCATGATCTAAAAACCTTTGTTTTTGCTTGTTAACAAGTATTACTTGAGATAACTTAGATATTTAGATAAAAAATCAATGAAATCATACAATGACCTACAGAGCCCATGGCTCTATTTTATAAAAATGACAATATTCTATGACCTGTCACATGTAAAATATGACAGATACATGATTGAAATTTATTGTTTCTTGACAAATGACACTTCTACTTCAGAATGACGTATTAACCATAATTGTATCTTAAGTGGTTTACAATCGAAAATTCTCAAAAGAAAATACCCCTTGAAAAGTCTCAAAATCACAAAATTGTACTTTTTGGGACAATGTTCAAATTGTGCTGAAACTATCAACTTTTACATGATATTGATATTTTATGGAAGTGTTCAGCTGGTTATAACAAATATATTGCAATACATAACTTTGACATAAGTATATTTGTAACAGAGTTATGGTCCTTTGAACATGAAGCCGAAAATTACCCTTTTAAAAAAGATGATTTTCCAGGACCAATTACTGAAGTTCTAGTGCGAAATTCAAAATTCGGGCCTGGAACGTTTGTGCACAGTTCATTCAGCTTCAAAATGAGCTATCACATATAAGTGTAGCTATTGCCGTTAGTGAGAAGAAGATTTTCAAAGACGCGTACCCTGAAAATCACAAAATTTCACAAAATTTTCAGTTTTTTTCGAAATAGCAACAAATCACTCCCCAGGTCAACACCTGCAATTACACAACATGCAGACCCTGGACTCACAGTCAGTAAATTATATATTTTAAATTTTGTTTTCCCCATCTTTATTTATTTTTCTTTATTGGAAAAGAAGATGTGGTATCACAAACTCATGTAGCTAGTTTTAATAGTCTTATCTTACTTCATCACCAGTCATATTTAGTTCACATATCTAATGTAAAATAAAACATTTCTTAACCCTTTTTACATTTTTTCCTATGCATCCTGTCACAATATTCAGTTCACAGGCTATTCAATAGTTCTTATTTCACATTGATTACATCAAACATGTCCATAATGTAGTATTACTCTTAAGCTGACATATGAAGTGCACATAAAATCTCATTATCTTCACAGCTCATTAAAACAGCTGTTTTAAGTGGTTACCCCTGTGATCCATATTTGGGGTCACAAGATCACCAAATCTACAATTTAGAATCCCCATTGGCCAAAGAGTCTGTACATAAACATTTCAGCTTTCTAGAGCTTTTGGGACTGGAGAAAAAGATGAAAAATGCTTTTTAGGTTGTGACCCCTGTGGCCCTTATTTGGGGTCACAGGGTTACCAAATCTACAATTTAGAATCCCAGTCAGTCAAGGAGTCTGTTCATAAAAATTTAGCTCTCTATGTTCATTAGGACTGGAGAAGATGAAAATAGCTTTTTAGGTAATGACCCCTGTGGCCCTTATTTGGGGTCACAGGGTCACCAAATCTACAATTTAGAATCCCTGTCAGTCAAGGAGTCTGTTCATAAAAATTTAGCTCTCTATGTTCATTGGGACTGGAGAAGAAGATGAAAATAGCTTTTTAGGTAATGACCCCTGTGGACCTTATTTGGGGTCACAGGGTCACCAAATCTACAATTTAGAATCCCCATTGGCCAAGGAGTCTGTACATACAATTTCAGCTCTCCAGAGTCATTGGTTCTGGAGGAGAAGTCGAAAAAGTGACTGATGGACGGACAACATCCCATGCAATAAGCCCATCGGGATTTGGATATACGCATTCAATTTCAGAGTGACAATAACTTTTAATTCGTCAGCATTTGAAAATGTTTCCAATATGACACACTGAGGTTAAAACCTTTGACCTTGTGACCTTGACCTTGGCGTAGGATCCATTTCGTGAGAAAGTTAGCCAAAATATTTGATTGATTGGAAATAGGCCTTCGATATTTGACATGCTTATTGTCCCCTGCCACAACGCTGAATGGGGGACTATGTATTCAGCGGCGTCCCTAATACGTCACATTTCTTGTTTACGCAATATATCATGAAGCATTGCATCCAAAGTCTTCAAATTTGGTGTCGGCCCACATTGTGGGAAGGTTGCAGACACCAGTCTATTTTGGTGACCGTGACCTTATTTTCGAGGTCATCATGACACTTTTACCACTTTTAGAATTCTTGATAACGCAATATATCATAATTCAACTTGCGACCCCTGCACGAGAATTCCGGCCGCGTGCATCTCGGCAGTGATAGATTTCAGTGTTTCTCGTCACTCTGGCTTTAGCGTCTGTTTCGACAGGACGTGTCAGATTCACGCCTTAAAAAATAGATAGTTTTTTACATAGCAATAGTGACTGAACAATTCTCATAGTTTATTCTGACAATTCATAGTATTTTTCAGTGCAGTGTCTTTCAACTGCATCAGTGTATATATCTTACTATTGTGTAAATAACAGCACAGCTCAAGTTTCTCATACTAGGTTTATCTATCTCATTAGCATCAGTTTTTCGCTAGTAAAATAAGTTTAATCACATTTAGTTGTTTGCTCATAACAGTACATCTACACATAGTAAAATAAATGTTATCATGTTTAGTTGTTTGCACATAACAGTACATCTACACATAGTAAAATAGATGTAATCACGTTTAATTCCTTGCTCCCATTACACTAGTTCTTCTTATCTCACATCTTCTTATTCATGCTTCCACTTTCGTCCAGAACACAATGTCTAATCTAGGGTTACGATATTCTGAACATAAAATTTATGCATTTTGCATGCACTTACTATAAAATTTCAATCCTTTTAACAACATTTTTATTATGACATCAGACGCGCACCTGCAGGCAGTTTGGTGATTGAAAATAGGTTCAATATTTTTGATTCATCATTTTCTCAATAAAATAAAATTGTATATGGATACTTACGACGACATTTGAAAGCCTATTGATTTCTGATTTGGAAAATTTCTTCATGATTCACACACTTTTGAGTAATATTACATGAACACCCACCACAAATTGCAACAGAAATGATTTCAACTGATTAATGATCCTGAACCATTCCTTTTATAACATTTAGAAAATCTAGGAAAATCTGAGAGGGGGAACAAGGTCAAATTCCACCCTCCAGTTCATAGAGGTCACTGTCACTTGCGAAAGCCTATTTTGAAATGCAAACTTTTTTTTATTTTCATTTCAATTGCCTCATGTTATATATCAAATGAAAGCTCTAATTACAGGCTTTCTGAAAATATAGGTTTAATAGTAAGTCTCTGCATATCTGTGTTATGTAAAAAAGTTGTTCTAAAATATAGGAAATTCCCCCCTGACATTCTTTATGTTCATGTATGTTACTGTAATGACTCATAGATATCTATTAAATCCATGATAAATTGCTTTTCAAACATCCTATGGAAGAATGTTCGGCTTCTCTGTCCTACACGGCCAAACTGGTCAGGCATGATGTAGGCAATCCATTACAGCAATCATCCAGGACAAGCATCAGTTGTATACCTACCAATGATTGACATGAACCCAAGTGACTTGTCCTGCATATACACAATGCTAGTGTTCATCTCAAAACAAGCAATGAGAAATGGCGCCACTCCAGTCATCACTCTATGATGGAAAGCTTCAATGATAGTTTCAAGTGAACCTGCATCAAGTGATTTGAGTAACATTGTCCTACGGCTTGGCAGACTTCATTCACAAATGAGCTTTTTAGGATGCATTGGAAACATCATGGCTGGATCAGGTCTATTTGAACTTGTCCAAGTTATATATGCCACTAACACAGTAAGTCATATACTAACTGGGAAAGCTGTTGCCAGAGCTATGCGAGCTCATTTTCTTGTCGACACAGCTCTCAGTGGAGTGTTGGTGTCAAGAACTTTTCATGTTGGTCTTCCTAGCTTTTGTGAGTCTTCTGACGAAGCTGAAACAGCTTGCCACTTCCCTTCCTGACACTGATGACGAGGATCTCAACATTGCAGCGATACTGTATGACGAGCTGATGAGCGAGTCCTTGACTGTTAGTGAAGTAACCGCCTCAAACACACTGGAAAGAATTCACCATTGCATAAACCAAGAGAAAGATTCACTAAGCAATATAAGTTCATGGACATGATGGATATCTTGAAAAATTTCATCAAAGCTGAAAGATTAGAAAATTGGAAGATGCACCTAAAGTCTAAAGTCTTTTCTGAAATGTTGCCATTCTTTGCAGCAGCTGGTCACAACTTTTACACAAAATCAGTTCGTTTGTTTCTACAGATGATGAGTTCCCTGCAAGAAACACATCCCAAGGTCTTTGAACTCTTTATCTCAGATCATCATGTTATCAGGCGCTATGATCGTTATCGGGGAGGACCTTCAACAGATCTCGTCATTGACCAAGTGCTGATGCGGAGCATCAAGACAATTGGAGGACTTACAAGGGGCACAGGCATGTCTGAAACACAGACTTGTATGGCTTATGTCAATGCCACTGTACAGAAGTCAGCAGTGCCATGACAGATCTCATAAAAAGTAGAAACTGAAACTGAGAACTGTACAAGGACATTTCCTGACCTGAGAAACATTGCAAATGGTGCTGTCGCAAGTGCAACTGTGTGCAGATGATGCGTGCTGTGTTGGCAGCTCTATTTTGGACAAATACTACCACTAAAGATTTCAAATTCAAACATAAAGATCAAATTAAACAAAGGAATGAGAAGCAAGTTACTCAAGAAGAAGAAATCTGTGACATTGATCCAGTGTCGTTGTTCCAAAGGTTTCTGATTGTTGCTAGACAGTCAACACATGACCTCCAATCGTTGCTGAAGTTTGAACCCTGCAGTTATCCACTTGTTGATTCTCAACTGTTCCTCAAGAAAGCAAACAAACCTGTATTCATATCAACATGACGATTTTCGTGGTCCGGATTCTGATGTGTATGTTCTTGAGCTTTGCTTCACACTATACCGTGGCCATGTGGGACGTCATATACTGACCTGTGTAATATGTGTAACATGTACTGCTCATAAGTGAAGAGACACTACCAAATCAACTGTTGTATTGGATACTCTACTTCAACTACAAAGTATACAACACAAATGAGACGGTCTGGTGGGCTTATCAGACCAACAGTCAAATTTAATGAGAACATGATTTTGCATTCAAAGAGAGAGTCTTTCCTTTGTAATGTTGAGAACAAAGAAGTGTTCATAACAATGCCGAGTTCCTATTTACAGGCGGAGGATGTGAAACTGTTCAGGCAACTGGTGATGCTGATGTTGTGATAGTACAAACAGCAGTCTCCTTGACAAGCCACTCATCAGCAGTTGTCGTAGGGAACGACAGATCTGCTAGTTCTCTTGTGCTTTCATGCAAATCAACATCTCACAACATTAACTTGAAGTGGACCCCAAAAAACTTTCTTTGAAAAGGATACCATTTTGTAACATAGGCGAAACTGAGAAGAAACTTGGAGAAGACACCTGTCACAATTTGTTGTTCCTTCATAGTGTATTAGGCTGTGATACAACATCAAGAAAGGAACTGTTAACAGTCATAAGCTGTAACTTTAAGACAAATTTGTGCACTTCTCAAAGATGCATATGTACATTTAAGAAACATGGACTGAGATGCACTCACTTGTGTAGTGACTGTCGTTGTTGTGCATGTCTGAATACTCAAGAACTTGACCTCGGTGATGAATGATGCAATCAAAGTAATCTTGAAAAATGACATTACCTTGAAAGTAAAGATGACATAATGAACTCTGGTAATTCACTCTGACGGCAATTTATGAAATACAATATCAGAAATCTCCTTATACATTCCAATTGACAAAATGGCATGTGTTTCAAATCTGATGGAATTGGATTGAACTTTCATTCTATTCATTATCATTTGAAGGCATAATTGTTGATGTAGCTTCATTACAATATTTTCACATGTACAAACTATGATATAATTGAAAAATAATATTTATGAGTGATAAAAGTAACATACATGAACATAAGGATGTCAGGGGAAAACTAGACATGATATCGGGAGGTAGTGTACCAAATTTGGTGAGGATAGGTCACACAATTTTAGAGATCTGATCTGGAAATAAACCCTACCCTTCAAGGAGACAAAGTCGAAATTGTTACCATGGCAACAAAAACAAACAAAAATCTTAAAAAAAAACAAAAAAAACAAAAGGCACATCTACATAATATGGGGAGGCTGTATACCAAATTTGAAGAATGGTAAAGTAGTATGGAGTTCTTCTCCAGAAACAAACCTTACCCTACAAATAGACAAAGTCCAAATTGTTACCATGGAAATGGAGAAAAAAAATAGAGTTAATGTCTCTGTAGCTCATCAGACAATAAATAATGAAATATTAATAATTACTTATATGATATCAAATAAAAGGTACAAAAAGTCCAGGGTTTGAATCCCGCCAGGGGCACGGCAACTTTGTCTGCAATAGAGAACTGTTCTACACGCAATAAGGTTTAGGTGCAATGCTACACTGAAATTCAGCGTAGTACCACCAATGGTTCGCTTGTTCCAGCCGATGCTTGCAGGTTTCACCGCAATGCATAACCACAGTGCGTTGAGGGCTTTCTCCCTGCCATAATACTAGCAGTCGCGACACAAGTGAAATACTCTTGAAAGCGGCGTCAAACCCCAACTCACCTCACCTCACTAAATCTACAATTTACAATCCCCATTGGCCAAGGAGTCTGCACACAATATTTTAGCTCTCTAGACCTTTTGGTAGGTTGTGACCTCTGTGACCTTATTTGGGGTTACAGGGTCACAAAATCTACAATTTAGAATCCCCAATGGCCAAAGAGTCTGCACATTTCAGCTCTCTATAGTTATTGGTTCAGGAGAAGTCGTCGAAAAAGCGAAAAGTTTACGGGTGGACGGACACACGCCTGACGCCATGCAATGCCATAAGCCCATTGGGCCTTTCAGGACTGATGAGCTAACAATATGTCTCCCGACCCTTTTGGGGGAGACATAAATACCCATATTAAACCATACATTTTCAGAAAGCCTGTAATTGGAGCTTTCATTTGAGGCAATTGAAATGAACATAAAAAAGTTTGCTTTTCAAAATAGGTTTTCACAAGTGACAGTGACCCCTATGACCTTGAGGGTGGAATTTGACCTTGTTCCCCTCTCAGATTGTCCAAGATTTTCTAAATATTATAAAAGGAATGCTTTATATTTATATTTATATACATAAGATTGTCAAATGTGCATGGGGTCGGGAAATTTTCAAAAGTGCAAAAAAACAATATGGCGGCTAAACCACGTGACTTGCGAATTCGCCATGAATTACCTTTTTACTCATATTGTCATTGCGCATCTTTTAAAAAAAAGTTGCATGTCTCTGAGTGCATTTTGAATTTTTTTTCCATGTTAAAAATTGACACTTGGATTCGAACTGGACCTCTAACGACAGGAGCGAATTGGCCCGAAAGCTTCGCACCTCTATTCCACATTAAGGGCTATCAGTATGTGAAATTTAGTTGCATTTGCTTCAGCCGTTTAGGCTGAATCTTGCTAACAAAATTCGTGAAATAATAATAAAAAATATAGTCACGAGTGACGATAAAAGGATTCAGCGCATACATAAATTAAATGTAATGAATGAAGCCATCCTTCTGATGTAATTGCAAAGCATTTAAGTTGAATGGTTGACCAAATATGGAGGAACAAATTGCAATAAATAACATTGACATTGATTCTTTTTTTGAAAATAGCAAAAAATCTATTATTGCGGCCGAACACCGCTATAGCCCTATCTACTGGGGAATGTTGTTGCCCACATTTTAAGTTTTATGAAAATATCCTTATTAGTTTTCGAGCTATTGAAGTTTGAAATTTTGACTTCAAGGGGAGATAACTCAGGACAGAATTTTAAAAGAAAAAACACGCCAATAACAATAAGGATTCAGCAGAATTGCTGAATCCTTAATAATAATAATTCATTTATAGAGAGCCTAATTTCAACCATCAAGATGCTCAGTGGCGCTAAAAATTCACCTTATTACCCTGGTATATACAATATAACATTCAAATATTTACTCATAGAAATTTACATTTTTGAGAGGCATGTAAAACCAAACGACACACAAACATATGTACATCAGATAGGGTTCGAGGTTAGCATTTATTGGAAAGGTCAAACAACATGACCATATTAGGGTCGACGTGCTTATTTGTCAATTGGTTCGAGATTATGTTTTCTTGGAAAGCGTGATGAATGATGTAAGTACACGTTTGCAATGCAGCATCATAAATGTTGTCAGTATTTATGAGGTGGAAATAAAGACAAACTTTACATGGCTATATATAGAATTATAACCAAAGGTCGCATTCTAATAATTTTTATATCATTGTGAAGCCAAACATCTTGTCTTCAATTCCATTTATAAATCAAATTTTGAACCCTGAATTAAAGACAAAAAAAAACCCCCAAAAAATAAATAATCATACAAAATTCATTCCAAGATGCGGGTATGAATTAACCATTTGTGTACGGGTGCTGCGACCTAGAATTGTATATAACGCGGCTATGACGCCAGTATATAGTCCGTTTTCACGATGTAGACATGATATGACATGATTGGTAAGACTTTAGACCCTTTAGGACCTCCATCAACACTAACCAAGTTTTATACCCCTAAATAAAAAAATAGAGCCATGAGCTCTGTAGCTCAGCAGGATCTGTATAATAAAATTGTTATCAGCTAGTTCTTGAGCTTTTCATACTGGAAAATAAGTTAAAAATAGGTTCTTCAATTTAGAATCCCCATTATCTGAACAGTCTCTATACAACACTTCAGCTCTCTAGACCTTTTGGAACTGGAGAAGAAGATGAAAATAGGTTTTTAAGGATGTGACCCCTGTGACCCCATTTGGGGTCACGGGGTCACGAGATCAACAATTTAGAATCCCCATTGGCCTAGGAGTCTGCACACAACTTTTCAGCTCTCTAGACCTTTTGGAACTGGAGAAGAAGATGAAAATAGAAATACTTGCCATTTAGATAGTGAAGAAATATAACATGGTTATATTTGGGATACCACTACCTTCAATAGTACAAATTCTTGTACTTTTCCGGGCCAAGTCCCTTGCGGGAATCGAACCCACGTCCTCTCAGAGTAAGGCAACTATCGCAAGCATTGACTGTACCAACAGCTTACCACACGACCATTTCGCCTCGACAAAAATCAAGGTCCAACAAACGATAGTTAAGCTAAATTTACATTCAATATCCCTCCGATGAAAATAGGTGTTTAAGGTTGTGTTTGGGGTCACAGGGTCACCAATTTAACAATTTAGAATCTCCTTCAGCCTTAGGAGTCTGTACATAAAATTTCAGCTTTTTAGAGTCATTGAGACTGGAGAAGATGAAAATAGCTTTTTAGGTTATGACTGCTGTGACCCATATTTTGGGTCACGGGGTCACGAAATTTACAAGTTAGGCCAAGGAGTCTGCACATAAAGTTTTAGCTCTCTGGAGTGAAAAGTTTACAGACTGACGTATGGCCAGACGCCGGACACCATATGCCATAAGCTCATTGGTGATGAGCTAAAAATTGATTTGAAAATGTTATCTAAAATTTTACTGAAAATATGACCTGAAATGTTTCTGAAAATATTACTTGAAATGTTACTGAAACCTAGATGGGGCTACCCGGGGTCAACTGAATGTCAAAGTCATGAATGGCTGACTAGCAAAATGCATGGCGATGATTTGAGACAAAATGCTCTGATACAGTCGGAGAAATGATATGTAGGTGTTGTAATAGTTGTTTTACATCTGTAGTTTCACTCTGCGGTTTTGGTATTTTAACGAGCGAAAGTGAGTTGAATACCGATGCCATTCACAAGTTTAATAAACATGTTATCAAACGGGACCGATTTTAGTATTTTATTTATTACTCAATGATGTCAATAGCGCTGAATAGCAAGAAAATCATTGTAAGTGACGCTCACTTGCAAATAGGTCACCCGCTATTGCAGTCGCGCGGCTAACATTGTGACGTCAACCA
Source organism: Gibbula magus (assembly GCA_936450465.1). Classification (NCBI taxonomy): domain Eukaryota; kingdom Metazoa; phylum Mollusca; class Gastropoda; order Trochida; family Trochidae; genus Gibbula; species Gibbula magus. Next base: position 49,615,979 of record OW388295.1, read on the forward strand.
AAAACGACTGACGTCACAAGCTGATTATGACCCTATGGCAGCACGCGATGGTTTGACACGTGTGTAACCAACTCATTGTTATCTAAAGAGTGATCTCACCATGGTTGTGTAATAAATGATGATAACATCTACTAAAGTGGAAATTAAAGCACCTTACACCTTAGTATGAAAATATCAACCATTTTGTCTTAATCGTGAGAAAGATCACGTAGGGGTCCATTAATATGCGATTGTTCTATTTTCAGAAGGTCATTGTCTTTGGAGAATTTTTGTAAACAAACTACTGAAGATAAAGACAAGTTTGATAGCTAATTTTAAAGCAGAGAAACTGATGAATAACCCAGAGTCCCAACATGGAGTTCAAGGTCAAGCAGAAGTCTTGAAGAGCTAAGTATTGCCCTGTGGCAATCCTAGTTATTAAGGATTCAGCAAATTTTTTCCTGAATTATTATTGTTATTGGCATGTTTATTAGCAGCTCCGACTTTTTTCCTATTAGGTTTTGAGAACTCATATACATAACTTCTTACTTATAAACCCTTTGGGAATTTTTTTGACATGTTCACTTTCGAGGTCTAAGGTCAAGGTCACGAGTTCTGAAATTGCTAAAAAAGATCCTTGTAAACGCGATAACTTGAAAAATATTGTGCTATCAAGCTCTTCTTTGGTGTATATCAACTATGGAGTAAGGCCAAGTTTTGAAAAGGTTTTTGCTAACATCCGTCAAAGGTCAAGGTCATAGCGAGGTCACAACTTTAGCATGCTTTTGCAAAAATGTCTTATTTCAACTATTAACACTTTGAATCATTACATGATTGTGATACACAATGAAAAGTGATCACTGATTGTGTGACCTTGAATTTTAAAGGTCAAGGTCACGAGATAGGGTCATGGTCACCAGTTCTGAAATCACTAAGTAACGAAGATATTAACACCTCATATAGATAGCTTAATTTCTTTCTTATACACCTGGTGAATGATTTTGACATGTTCACATTCAAGGTCAAAGGTCAAGGTCATGAGTTCTGAAATCACTACAACAATCCTTGTAAACATGATAACTTCAAACTTTTTTTGTGCTATCAGGCTCTTATTTGGTATATATCAACTATGGAGAAAGGCCAAGATTTGAAAAGGTTTTCGCTAACATCTGTCAAAGGTCAAGGTCACAGTGAGGTCAAAACTTAAGCATGCTTTTGTGAATATGCTGTATTTTAACTATTAACACTTTGAATCATTACATGATTGTGATACACAATGAAAAGTGATCACTGATTGTGTGACCTTGAAGGTCAAAGGTCAAGGTCATGAGATATTGGTTAAGGCCACGTTAATCCTTTGATCAAATTTTGAAAGAAAAAATAGGTTTTAAGAACAAACTTGTGAAAAGTGACCCCAGTGATGATTAGTGATAACTTGAATAATGAACAAACTTTTGTTGAAAAGAATTCCCATTTTATTGATGCTGAAGAGAAGGCAGAACAGGGAAAGGCGAGACCCTAAGTTTCGGAGCTACTCTGCTTTTGCAGTGTCCCGCAAACGCTAATCTAGTGAGTTATACATTTCACGTTGAGATTCTGTATCTTTCCCTGTCAATAGAAAAACCATTCATTAGATACTATTCAGTATGGTACAACCTCTGCCCGTTGTCGCAGAAGTTGTCATAATATCAGATCAGAGTAATTTCGGGCAGTCTGTTTGCCGTGGACTGCGACCTGTACGGGTGGAGGAAGGATGCCTGGTGGTTTAGGGTTGTGTGCAGCAGAATGCTACCAAAGACCAATACACTGCTTCGGCCCCGACTTAATCTAGACAGGTGGCCAGATTGGACCGGTCTGGTCAATCGGCTGGTCATGCCAAGCACTGGTTGCGCACATCTTTGCTATCCTTCTTCTTACCTCTCTTTACAATTATTTTCTTTACTTTCTTGGTGCTCTCTTGCATACCTTCACCACCTTTCCACAATGCTTTCCTTCCTGATGTACTATCCCTACTCTCTGCACTCTTTCTGAGTGCTCTCTTGCACACATTCATCAAGTTAACTTGGCTTCCAAGATAGCGGTGGCCCATGGGCCAATCCAGTGAAACATTGGCAACGTTTTAGTGGAGTATATCATCCTGGTATCCCCGGTGCAGTCAGCAGGAGACCCGCTGACATACAGCATTGCCCTTGTTGGTGCTCCGTGGTAGGTGGGGATCCAGGTTGACGAAATCTTTACCAACCGAACATGACCCGTTCAGTTAAAAACAAGCGAAATCTTTCAACAGATGATTGTCACTCTTCTGACGAAGAGGTAACATCATCAAAATCAACTAAACTTTCCAAATCTTCCAACTCAAAACCTTCAACTTCAACTTCTAATTCAAATTCAAGCACCTTTCCTCAATATCTGGTCATATCATCCACTGATGATAAACCTCTCCGTCTAAATCCTTTCGCCACCGCTAAGACAATTCAAGGTCTAGGCGGTGATGTAAAGGACGTAAAGAAGATTAGAAATGGGTACCTTCTTGTGGAAGTAAAATAAAAACAACAGACCGGCCATTATTGATAAACCTGTTAAGGTTACTCCTCACACATCGCTAACCAGCAGCAAAGCCATCATCCGGGACAAGAATCGCTGTCTCGATGATTCATCAGAACAGGAGATCCTTGACAACCTCAAGAGCCAGGCGGTGACTGCTGTAAAGCGGTTCACTATCAAGGAGGGCAACATCATCAAGACGCGCACCTACCTCTTAACTTTCTCAACTCCACAAGCTTAGAAAATAGTTTATGCAGGGTATTACAAACTCTCCACTGAACTATATGGGGAAGCCTACAGGAAAAGGGACCACCTGGTCGGTATTGAGTTAGGCACAGATTCATAAAAAACAATGTCTACCCTTTAAAATAAAAAAAATAATCATAAAAGTATGATAAAAATTGGCAAAGCGATGGTCAGTTAAAGAGTGGTAGGGTCAAAATTATCTGGGAATATGGAAATGAGAAAACCTGGCTTACAAATGTTGAGTGTATTCATTTAACCATAAAACATTATCAAACACGAAGTTACGGTGTGTGTATCAGAATTTGATTCAACAGGTGTTAATGTATGAGTGTGTAGAACAAAAGTTTTTTTGCATGTTGTTAATATGCACGTGCATGCGTAATGGTCGATGTGGTCCCTTTTTCTTCAAATCAGCATAAGGTCATAAGCTTATAAAACACGTTGATAAACCCAAAAACGAAAATTTAGATAGTGTTATAGAATATTTGTAAGACGAAATATGTTAACTTTAATTGTGAACTGTATTGTACCACCGACCGAGGCTATACAGAAGTACAAACGATTCCATTCATCTTTCTGTCTGTTCCATAATCTTGTCCGACCTATGAGAGAAAAACTAATCATCCAATTCTGTTAAATTTGGCACATGTCTAAGTTCTACTTTATTCAGTGGACTCCATTGCCAAGTTGAAATAACTTTCGTGAATTTATTATGTTGTTCCAATTTATATTATATATTTTGAACTAAGGGCGACCTATTACAGAAAAAACTGCAGAAATATACTCATCCGATTTGTTAAAATTTGGCAAAACTATTTTACGTCAGGGTCTACTCATAAAATGTCAAACAACAAATTCGAATTTCTGCATTTTTACCTTTATTTCTGTATATTGAACTAAGTCATTTTCATGAAATATAACCTATTGCATAACTATTGATCCGATTCTGTAAAAATGTTGCGCATATGTTCTACGTCTTTGCAGTATAGTGTCAAGTGTCAACCACCAAATCAGCATACAATTCTATTGAGAGTCGTAACCAAGCTGAAAATCAAATCATAATAATTAATTAAGAAGACATATTTCGATTTAAAAACTTATTTATTTATTGTAAGGTGAATCACAAAGAACAAAATGAAATCAGTTTCTATTATATAAAGGGACCACTTGGTCGTATAAAGCATGTGTGTTTATTTTATCTAAACAAACAATTTGAATCCATCAATAATATAAATCCCATAGTGGTAATTATGTTGGATTAGTGACGTTTAAATGCTGACTAGTATAATTATACTACTCCGGAAGTATGTACCTGCCAAGTGGCGGTCACTGAGAATGCTGTTAAGCTGCAAACATTAATAACCCATGCTCAAAGATGCAACCGTAAAATATCTGCTAGACCAACAGCTCGACAGCTTCAAAATATAGTGATATGCAGCATAAACAATTGCTCCGACCATGTGGCACCTTTTTGGTACCTTTTAATATCAATGTTTTTCAGGACTTTATAGAAGCAAAGAAGGCAATTGGAGACTTTGAACTTAAAGAAGAGATGTTAATAATCTAACTGCACTAGCATTAAAAAAATGAAAATTTCAAATTTAATGCACAAAAAATATTTCAGAGCCTATATCTCCTAAACCAGGATCGACCATGTGGTCCCTTTTCCGGTAGCCTTCCCCATATATCTATAACCCTCTTCGTTGCTACCGGTGCCAGAAGTTTGGCCATGGAAGCAACTCCTGCAAAGCGGATGAGCGTGTTTGTCCTCAGTGTGGCAAACTCTAGGATAAAAGCCATCCAAACATTTGCAAGGAGTTGCCGAAATGCGCCAACTGTGCCTGTGAACGCTTGCATGACATCGTCCAAGGAGTGCCCACGGTGGCAACAAGAGTCTAAAATACTAAAACTTAAAATTCACGCAGAATATCTCTTTCCCCGAAGCAAAACGCCTGGTTCTTGAGGGTCCTTAACCCTCATACTCAACCATAGTATCATCAGCAAGTGCCACTTAATGCTCTGTATCAATTCAGACAGACATTCAGTGGGTGAGTGATCCCCCAACTCAATACAAACTCTGCAATTCAACTTCTTCCACAATAGGTACCATGACATTCCCTCTTCTGTCCCTTAAAGAACAGGACCTAAAATACCTCCAACTGCAAACAAAAATTCAAAACCATCAACCTCAAAAAAAAATTCCAAAAATTCAAAATCGAAAACAGCAAACAGCACTCCCAAAGGCCTAAGGAGTGTGGTTGAGGTCTACAACAAGTATGGTTCTCTTGACCTTGAGTCTGATGACGTCCTTATGGACGCATCAGACACAGCGTCTCTTAACAACTCACCCAAAAAGGGGCACAGGGTTCGGTCCTTGGACTGTCGCTTTTCCTCGGTAAAACATCAACCATGAGGCATTTAATATTTTATTTTATCCTCGCATCTATGGGGATTCTCCAGTGGAATTATTGAGGCTTTATGGCCAATTTTAACGAATTGGGCTTGCTAGCCCAAAAGTAAAATCCCAAAGCTATATATGCCTTCAAGAAACTCATTTTAAGGAATCTGATAAAGTCGCAATGAGACCATTCGCTTTTTACAATTATTTCTCTCCTTCTGCTGATATGGCTAAAGGGGGTGCATCAATTTTAGTGCGTGATGGAATTATCCACAGGGAATTCCATTAAAAACACAATTGCAGGCTGTTGCAGTCAGTTTATCATTATTCAAAACTCTAACTCTATGCTCTATATACATCCCACCATCTCAAGATCTTTCTATAAAAGATCTTGATCAACTTGTTACTCAATTACCTAAACCTTATATCATCATGGGTGATTTCAACAGTCTCAATCACCTCTGGGGTAGCAATACCCTTGATACTAGAGGGAAAATACTTGAAAGTTTCCTCACCCAAAATGATTTATGTCTATTCAATGATGGTTGAAACACATATCTACATCCTGCTACAGGATCATATACAGCTATAGATTTATTAGTAACTGATGCATCCCTTTTACATGACTTCTCATGGTCAGTCCATGAGGATACATGTGGGAGCGACACACTTCCCAATTGTATTAGAACCCACAATTCTCGTTGGAAATTTTCCAAGGCTGATTGGAGTACATTTTCTGCCCTATGCCGTGATCGTATTATATTTGATGAAATAGTTAATGCAACTGATCCTGTTGAGGCCTTTTCTAAAGGTCTCATTGATATAGCAACTGAAACTATCCCTAAAACCTCAGCAAATCCACGCATTCACAAGCCATGGTTTAATGAAACCTGCGATACTGCCATTAAGGCAAGTAAAAAAGCTGAACACAAGCTCAGTAAACGACCTACAAGAATTAACTTAGATAACTAAAGCTCGACACACGGACAACCAACAAAAACATGAATCTTGGAGAGGCTATGTCTCTAAGATCAATTCAAGAACACCTATCTAAGTCTGGAAAATGATTAGTAGAATTAAAGGCAGAGGTTCCAAATCTACAATAAAACATCTTAAGGTCAATGATGATCTTCTCACATCAAAATCTGACATTGCCAATAAGTTGGCTAAAACAATCTCCTAAAATTCTTCATCTGAAAATTATGTCCCTGCTTTCCAAAAGTACCAAAAGGTACAGGAAAAACGACCACTTAATTTCAAATCTGACAATTGAAAAGATTATAATGAACACTTCTCCTTGTCCGAGCTTAAAACTGCACTTTCTAAAGCTCATGATACAGCTACTGGCCCTGATGAAATCCATTATCAGCTTCAGCCTTGAGGTTGATGATGATTACGGGGATTTAACGAGCGGTTTTCAGCGGAGCTGTTCTCCCACTCGGGTCACAAGGGTGGGTGGGTGGGTGGGGATGGGAGGGGAGGGGAGGGGGGTTGGGGTGGGTGGGTGGGGATGGGAGGGGAGGGGGGGGGGAGGTATGTTTAAATTGTTATTTTTGGATGAAATTTTATTTTTAGTGTGTTTTTAGATTCGGTCCAATAGGCCCGAATCCTTTAAGTGCCGACCGCTTGGAAGGTACTGTAGTTATTTTGTGGATTTATAGAATTTGATATATGTTATTTGTTTGGATATTGTTGGCCCTTAATTTTAGTTTAAGTATTTGGCGGAAGGCCGCATACTGTGGGCATTCAATAAGGATGTGGTGAATTGTTTCTGCCTGTGGGCAGTGTGGGCATGTTGGGTTTATGTTTGCGATTTTGGTTTTGTGGATATGATAGTTTAATTTTGTATGCCCCGATTGGAGCTTAATTATTGCCCTATCAATATTTTTGTTTTTGGAATATATTTTTTGTTTTGTTAAGGGTTTGGAGATAATTTGTTTGGTGTGGTGTGCTGTTTTGGAATTTGCATATTGCAGGTGCCATGATCGCTTTGCATGAGATTTTGATAGGCTTTTTGCCTCTTGTTTCGAATGGAAAAGGGGTAGAAATTTAGGTAGTTTAAGGCCCTCCTTGGCAGCTTTGTCGGCTTTTTCGTTGCCAAATATACCGACGTGCGCTGGTACCCATAGGAGTTTTACTGCCTTGCCTTGATAATTTAGATTTTGAATAGAATTTAGAATTTTGGAAATTAGATCAGGGCGGTTTTTTGTAGATTTGTTTTGGAGTGCCTGAAGGGCACTGAGAGAATCCGAAAGGATGAGAATTTTGCCCTGATCTTTAGTTTTTGGGTGGGATAAAGCGAGTGCTATGGCCATAAGCTCAGCAGTGAAGACTTATTGGTCGTTAGGGAGCCTATTGGAGTAGGAATGTTGGGTGGGGTGTTGAATGTGTAGGCCTACGCCTGTTGTGCGTGCATCGGGGTCACGTGACCCGTCTGTGTATATGTGACACCAGTCGCAGTGTTGCATCTAGAGTGCGTATTTGCGTAATTACGCAGATAAATGATAAAATGGCGCATTTCTTAATCACATATGGGCCACTAGGTGCGCAAGGGTTTTAATTTCCACGCATTAAATGCCTGTCAGTGCGTAGCTGCTAGCAAAATAAACCAAAACAAATTGTCGTAACACATTCATTGAGCAGCTATCGAAACTGGAATTCCCCGTACTATAAATAGCAGAATTCGAAAGCCCGGATGTAAAGCCCCGGATGTAGTTCTTGGAATTTAGCCACGGAAAAAACGAGAGGTACCAGGGGTTCAAAACGAGGCTGTGCGATCGATATTTTGCGAATGTCATTCCACGTGCTATGTTGAGAGTTTCGGCGTGAAAATTTGAAAATGTCTGCCCCGAACAAAATAAAAAGAATTACCGAATTCTTCACGAAAGTAGGAAGTGAACCAGACTATACAAACGATGCAAGTAAGCGTACTATTGAAATTGAACATGAAACATTGAATGAAAGTGAAAATGAAAATGAACAGAACAAAGATACTGAAAAATGAATTTTTTTTCATAAATTTAGAAAAGAATGGCTTGCAAAATACGATTGGCTCGAGTATGATGACACTACTGGAATTATGACTTGTAAACTTTGTCGTAAATGTAACTGTTTATATAATGTTTATTGGCCTGCATTTCATTTGGCTGAAAAAATAGTGGCCCACTGAAATTTAGGTAGTGGCCACTTGGCCCACTGAGGGCAAATCCTAGATGCAACACTGCAGTCGGACCAGTGTTCTTGTATGTAGGTAAGTGTGGTGGTTTGCGCGTGTTTGGGGTTTAGTTTAGAAGTTATTTTGCTAAGATGGAGATTTATTTTGGGGGTGGGTAAGGGGGCAATAGGGTGATGCACCGTATTTATGGGGGGAGGTTGATATGCTCCATCTTAGCTTGGGATAGAAGTGTTTTTATGCGGTGGGAGATTGGAGTCCGTAAGGGGTGTTTATTAAAAATTGCCGTTTTACGTTTAGAGGGACCACTAGTAAGTAGTTCCCTGATAAGGGGGTCCTCCGAAGATCCAGCCCAGAAGTTTAAGGTGAGTTGGTCCCTTCTCAGTTCGAGGGGAAGCTTGAGGTCCTACTTCAGGTATTTAATCATATATGGGAAACTGGTGAATTTCCACCTTGTTGGCACAATGCTACTATTGTGCCTATCCCAAAACCTGGGAAGGATCATACAGACCTTTCCAACTACCGTCCTATAGCCTTAACAAGTTGTGTATGTAAAACTATGGAACGGATGATCAATGATAAGGAAACCAGAGAGTAGTAAGTTAATTAGCCAGGGGGCGGATGAGAGGACAAAGGCAGGGTGAGGGTACCAATTAGTGTAGGAGGTGATTGGATTAATCATTTGTGGATTAAGCGGTTGTAAGCTGATGGGATGAAATAGCCTTGATCCCTATTCATAGAGGGCTTATGTCTAACAATATGCACGGCTTCAGCTAAACGGCGATGAGTGTAGTCATGTTTGTTGTTTGTGAGTGTTTTGACAGTGTCACAATGGATGTTGTGTTGTGGAAATTTGGTGATGTGTTCCGAAATGGCTGATTTGTTGTCTCCCTTGGTTGTTGATGTTTTGTGTTCTTTGATGCGTATGTTGAGCGGTCATGATGTTTCCCCAATGTAGTTGCTGCCGCAGTCGCAGCTAATGTTGTAAACAACTCCTTAGGTTGTTGTTGTTTTTGGGCATATTTCCTACCATTAGCCTTGATGATGGTTTTGAGTGGGGTGGTCGAGGAAAAAAAAGTGTCTATGCCTACTTGTTGCTTGAGTAGACGACTGATGTGGTGTGATGCTTTGCCAATGTAGGGTAGTTGCTGCCGCAGTCGCAGCTAATGTTTTAAACAACTCCTTTAGGTTGTTGTTGTTTTTGGGCATATTTCCTACCATTAGCCTTGATGGTTTTGAGTGGGGTGGTCGAGGAAAAATAAGTGTCTATGCCTACTTGTTGCTTGAGTAGACGACTGATGTGGGATGCGAATAGGGGCAGGGGTAGGCTTGCTAGTAGTGGGTTTGGGTGGTGGGTTTAGGGTGCAGTTGATGACACGGTCAACAAGTTTAGTTGGGTAGTTGTTAAGTTGGGTGAAGACATGCCGGAGGTGTTTAAGTTCAAAATCAGAGGTGGCAGAGGATAGCTTGATGGCAAGGCAGGTTAGGGTGGAGATGATGCCGGTTTTAATTCTGAGTGGATGGTTGGAGTCAAAGTGGAGGTACTGGTCAGTGTGCGTGGGTTTGCGATGAACAGAGGTTTGGATAGTAATGTCAGAGGTGCGTCTGACTTGGACGTCAAGGAAGGGAATTAATTTAATTTCCATTTAGTTTTTTTAGTTTTTTTTTACCAAAAACACATTATCTTCGACTGGAAAAAAACATATGCGGGGGCTCGAATGTATGTATAGCAGGGTATGAAACTCCCCAAACTTTAAGCCAGACCACAGGACTGGCTAACTGAAATACTTGCCAGTTTGGACAAATATCTGCCTGCCCATAAATAGAATTCAGTGAGCATGAATATATTGAATAAACATGAAGTAATGTCAGAAAAGAAAAAGCAAACACTATTTAGAAAAAGCACAATGACAAACTAGCTTGAGATGTAATATGATGATAAAGGACTTGATAATTATTTTCAAATGCAACTGAACATATACCATTAACAATAAAAACAAGTTTCTTTTAAGAAATCAAGAAAATTATAATACTTTTTTTTTTTCTTTGATATATGTTTGCATATAATTTTCCCAGAGATAGGTCTCCAAATAAATAAAAGGTTACCAGAACTGTCACTTCAACACTTGCATGACAATGTTATTATCATTAATCAATTTCCACATGTAGACGATCTATAATAAATAATAATAATATGTATATTTATATAGCGCATAAGTCCATCCATTTAAGCATGCTCTAAGCGCTCTGTACAGTGTCAGAAGAGTCATATATAATATTGATGGAAAAGATGAGTTTTGAGCTGTGTTTTGAAGGAGTTCAGTGATGCAGATGACTTGATATGAAGTGGCAGGTTATTCCAGAGATGAGGGGCTGCTGAGCTGAACGAACGTTTTCCAAAGTTTTTTAGGTTTGAGCGGGGAACAGTTAGCATGTTTTGGCCAGATGAGCGCAACTGTCGGGATGGCACATACACCGAGATAAGCTCCGACAGGTAGGACGGAGCGTCACCACTGACACACTGGTACACGATACACATGATCTTGAACTGGATGCGTGCCTCTACAGGGAGCCAGTGGAGAGCTTTCAGGGTGGGAGTGATGTGAGCAAATTTGGATGTCCTGGTGACTATCCGGGCTGCCGTGTTTTGCACTCGCTGAACTTTTTGCAGAAGATCCTGGTTGGCAAGATGAAGCAAGCTATTACAATAGTCAATCCTTGATATCACAAGGGATTGAACAAGGAGTTTGGCGGCATCTGTTGTAATAAGATGTCGTATCTGGCCTATACATCGGAGGTGGAAGTAGCATGTACGGCAGAGTTGTTCTACTTGCTTCTCCATGGTGAGACCAGAGTCCAGGTATACACCAAGGCTTTTGACAGAATCAGAGAAATCGATTTCTGATTCGCCAATGGTGACTTGCTTCTGCGTGATGGACTTTAGTTGGTGTTTTGTGCCAAATAACATTGCCTCCGTTTTCTCGTCATTCAACTTCAATTTGTTGGATTGCATCCATGATTTGATGTCCTTTGTGCAAGATGTTGTTCTGCAGAGGGCTTCGGAGATCTGCTTTGGCAGGAACTTGTCCATGAGTTGGGCATCATCCGCATAGCTGTGGTGATCCATATTGTGCTGTGCCATAATCAGAGATAGGCTATTTGTGTAAAGGACAAAAAGCACTGGTCCGAGAACGGATCCCTGTGGGACACCACACGAGAGGACAGCACTCTCGGATTTATCCTGGTTGATCAAGACAGCCTGCTTTCGATTTGAAAGGTATGATGTGAACCAGCTGAGAGCCCAATCTGTAATTCCAAAGCTATCACAGAGTCTTTTGACAAGCGTTCCATGGTCAACGGTGTCGAACGCCGCGGAGAGATCAAGTAGAGTTAGAGATGCAATATGTCCAGTGTCCACAGAGCACCTGAGATCATTTACAATCCTAAGAAGGGCAGTCTCGGTGCTGTGTTTCGGACGGTATGCTGATTGAAACCTATCAAGCATGTTATTTCCAGAAAGGTAGGCCCTGAGACGTATGTTTACAGCTTTCTCGAGGATCTTCGATAAAAACGGCAGGTTTGAGACAGGCCTAAAGTTTTTGAAAATCTTTGAATCAAGGTTTTGCTTCTTCAAGTGTGGTAGAACTAGGGCTTCCTATAGAACATCGGGGAAAACACCAGTAGCAAAACTTTTGTTTATGATCAATGTGATTGTGGGGAGAAGGACACCAGTGAAGTCTAGAAGAAGCTTTGTCGGAAGAGGATCTAGAGGGCAGGTTGTTTTCTTCGCAGATACTATTATCTTGCCAACTTCTTCTTCTGAGAAGAGAGCGAACTGTGTCAAATTGTCACATTCCTTTGGCAGGCATGGCATACACACTGATGTGGTTTCAATGTCACAGTCAAATTGTTCCCTGATCTTCTCCACTTTACATATAAAAAACTCACAGAATTCATTTGCAAGCTTTTTATCACTGGTGTGTGGGGGGAGCTTGACATCAGATTTTCTTCCGAGCAGAGACTTCATGAAATCATGGCAAAATGCTGGATTACTTGAATTTTCAGACAGTTTCTGTATGCAGAATTGTGATTTAGTATCCCGGATTGTCCGTGTACATAGATTACGAAGTGATTGAAACATCTGTCTATGGATTTCAAGTTGAGATTTACGCCATTTTCGTTCAGCTGATCTTCTTTTGCGCTTTGCATTTGCAACATCCTCATTGTACCAGGGAGAATCGGAGCGCTCAATTATGACCTTGGTTACAATTGGTGCATGGTTGTCCAGAAGGGTGCTTAAGGTCTCATTGTAGAGTGTGGTGAGTTCATTGACACATTCTGGTGGATTTATTAGCAGCTCTGACTTTACTAAATCTTCAGTTAAGTTCGTTCTATTTATTTTCTTCAGGTTACGGCATGATCGTCGAACCCGATGTCCCTTTGGCTTTTCCATATTCCATAACATTGTGACAACAAAGTGGTCGGATATGAGTGTATCCTCCACCGAAATGTTGGCAATCAAGGAGGAGGTCTCTGGGGTAATGACCCAGTCCAGGGTATGACCGGACTTGTGAGTCGGGACATCTACATGCTGGCACAATGAATGCACTTTTAAGAGGTTCTTGGTTTTCTTTGCAGTTGGGTCTTTCGAATCGTCAAAATGAATATTAAAATCTCCCATGAATATTGTATTCTCTTTTGTGTGAAGACCAAGCAAGGTAGATAGATCTCTATGGAAATCAGTTTCTGTCAATCTATTTTTCCGCGAAGGCGGGGGTCTGTACAGGCAAATCACGTGAGCACATGTGTTCGCTGAGCTAACTTTGATATTCAATGATTCAAAACTTTTGTAACCCTCGAGATTACGAAGAATTTCTATTTCTAAAGACTGTCTGTAAATTACCGCTACCCCGCCACCTACACCAGTTAGTCTAGGTACATGACAGAGTTTGTAGGTTGTTGGAGTTATTTCAGCAATTTTACATTCAGATCCCTCTTGCTTAAGCCAGGTTTCAGTTAGAAAAAGCAAGTCAAGATTGCATTCCAATATCATATCTGCAATATCCAAAGTTTTGTTACAGCAAGATCTCACATTGAGTAAAGCTGCTTTTATTGTCTTTTGGCATATTTTGACAGGCTTTGGTTGAACATTGATAAGACTAGATTGGCAAAACGATCTGTCAGAGTTTTGATGTCTTTCAAACACACTTTGAATGATTCTGATAGGTTTTTTGATTTTCCGACCAGCTCGACAACCTCGTTTAGTTGGCTTGCTTGTTGAGATACCCAGATTTCGTATTGCATGTAACACAGCTGGGGATAGTCTTTGTACTCCAGATTGATCAGAAGCTTGGATGTGAGAGATATGGTGTCCGGCTTGGTCTCTGATTGATAGGAGAGAGTCCCTGTTGTACACCGGTGGTTGGGAATGACTACCTGTCATTGTCCCACACTCTGTGTTCTTCGCTTCAGCTTGGGTATTGTGTAATCCAGTATCCAGTGATATTGAAAGTTGTAGGGTAAAATACACAATAAATGTCCAAATTAACGTCATATTTGGCATAAATCCTGCATTCAAGTCATTGCAAACACTTCACAAATGTAAGAGAAAACAGTTTGCAAACTTTCATCAGCCAAAAAGGAGAATAAACTGTGAAAATTGCGATTTTAGTGGAGAGCCAGTGCCTGCTGCTACCTAGCGCTGGCTGACTCAACATGATCATATGATAATAAACCATGTAAAAGTGACCACTTCTTTCATTCTGAAAAGATTTTAATTTAGTAAAAGTTAGAAAATGTCAATACTATTATATATTTTTTATCAGTTACTTGTTAATATTGAAATAAGTTTATTAAAAATTTGTTTAAACAAACCCATTTATTTTCTTACATCATTCCTCGGGTAAGGATAAGGTATGAAACAAAGCCATAAACTACATTTCTTTTATATCAAAACATACCCTACAGATTAACTGCATCAGTGACTTTTGTTGTAAGTGGGGACTTTGGTTAAACATGAACAAATCTAAAAAAATAATCTTTAGGAATGACGGACGTTTACGGCATTATGAAAATTGGACTTACAGAGCTCCTGGATAACTCAAGATGCTGGAAATCCTCAAATATTCATTTCTCAATTCAAACAACGAATAATGGACTGTGAGCAACAACACTGGATCGAAAATATAACGAATAACTCTAAACTACAAATGTATTAAACATTCAAGTCAGCTTTAAATATTGAATTTTACCTTCAATACATTGATAACAAGGCCTTCAGAGAAACTCTAACAAGATTCCGATGCAGTTGCCATAGATTAATAATTGAAACTGGACGTCATAATAATATCGAAAAAGCCAAAAGATTATGCCCACAGTGTCAACGAATAGGTCTTGATTGTATTGATAACGAATATCATTTTCTTTTAATTTGTAATACTTATTCAAATTTGAGACTTAAGTTTATAGATAAATATTTTTATGTCAATCCATCATATGACAAATTTGTAAATCTAATGTCTTCTAAATGTAAACATACTGTTACACAACTTATCTTTTTCATGCTTTTAAACTGCGAGAGTCATTCAACAATAAGTAATGTAATATTTATTGTTATAAATAATTGTATGAAATTTGTCTCATATGTATGTTCTATAGGCCTGTGGCCTGAAACTTGAAATAAATTCTTCTTCAAACATACCCTAGAATTTTGTATAGAAAATTTGAATACTGTGCAAAACTTATGCAGTTATAACCAAATCTTTTACATATATTAACAAGTTCCTTCAACAATCACTACGGAATGTCGTTCTCCCGCCAAGTGGTCTGGCCTATTGAGGAATAGGGGTGACAGGTTATTTATGCATTTCTCATTGTCAAAATTTCATATTGCTTAATCTATTAAGTTTATTCCAAGATGAATCACCAAATTAACACATAGCACGAATGATTTTATGACAGATTTTTGAGTAAATCTTGTTCAATATCTTGACTTTTTTTAAAACTTATAATCTAAAAATATTTTGTAATAATTTCACTGGTGATGCTAATGGACAGTTCTAAAAATAGGTATCTGGGAAAAGCCACTAATCTGTGCTAAATGGCATCCAGTTTCTTCATCTTGCACATTACAAACGTTTCCATTCTGTATAAAGAAATGATAGAGTGAAATTGATCTTTATTTACATCTTGGAGGTTGTATGCAATCAAAAACAGTATCTAAATTCTTAAACATGTCACAAGCTAGGAAATGTTTAGAGTATTTGCTCTTGAAATTATAACCCGACCATCGGGCAGGGATATACAAGAATCTTGCAGCCCGAGTTGAAAACAACCCGTCCCGGACGGTCGGGCAGGCAGGTATTTCGTACGCTGATTACATCTAGGTGAATGAAATTTAATATGGAGGTAGTCTAGTAGTCTTAAACCAGTTCCAAAATATTATTTTTTACGGCGTTATGGCCCTTGAGTGCGAAATTGAACTTTGTACCAAAAGAGCTGTGATGCTCCAATTGGGACAAGTTTTCTCGGCAACTATTACATCTAGGTGAATGAAATTTTACATGTAGGTAGTCCAGATGATACTCTTCATTGAGTTCACAGTCCAGTTCCAAAATATTATTTTTACAGAGTTATGGCCCTTGAATCTGTAATTGAACTTTGTACCAAAAGAGCTGTGATGCTCCAATTGGGACAAGTTTTCTTGGCAACTATTACATCTAGGTGAATGAAATTTTACATGGAGGTATTCCAGATGATACTCTTCATCGAGTTCACAGTCCAGTTCCGAAATAAAAAATTTTTACGGAGTTATGGCCCTTGAATCCGAAATTGAACTTAGTATCAAAAGAACTGTGATGCTCCAATGGGGACAAATTTTCTCGGAAACTATTACAACTGGTGAATGAAATTTAATATGGAGGTAGTCCAGATGATACTCTTCATCGAGTTTGAAAACCAGTTCCGAAATATTATATTTTATGGAGTTATGAAGCCCTTGAATCTGTAATTGAACTTGATACAAATTACCGGTGTGATGCTCTAATGGGAAAAATTAAGTTAACTGAAAAATATTACATCTGGGTGAATGAAATTTTGTAATAACAGTCAGTTCCTAAAATTATTTTGGAGAATATTATGATGCTTGATGCTGTTTTATAAACATAGTAACCTTCACATCTATAATTCTCTATGGGCGGATAGCGGATAGCGGGACTATGTGAGCCATGCTCACTTTTTTCTTGTTGTGTTAATGTAATGTTCAAGGATTCCATCAACCTCACTAGAGTCATACACTGAGCCCTCTGGTGACAAATAAGTAAAAATCAATATGGTGTCTATGTCCCAAAGAAAAACTTGGTTGAAATTAGAAGATTGACAGTATTCTGGAAATCTTCTTACAGTCTAGTAATGAGATTTTCCTGCAACCATTTCTCTTTTATCAAGACAGTCACACCACCACTTTGGCGACCTAGTTTTTTCTTTTTAGTCCTTACAGAGTTAACTGATCGAAAACCGGACAGAGAGGTCGAGAATTCATTCTAAGCTTTCACAAATGATTCACCGACACAAACAATATCAAAATTTCAGCAAATTGATTTCACCTGCGAGAATTCACTGTCATGTTTGTGTAGAGCGCCGATATTCAACGTTAGAATTTTGAAAGAATTTAAGGGCCATGACCAACACATCAGTCGTCGATTTGTTTACTGTAGTGAGAGCCTCTCTGGGTTTGACTTTCACCTTGCTTGTTTATGTCATTTCCGGGTCCAAATAAACCGGCCCACGTGGTTGCGTTGTTGTTAGAATGAGATGTTCTTTGTGCAATCGTTTCTCTTTCACGATGTTTTGATACTCTTTATCAAAAACAAACACTTTCCCCTTTACAATCAGCTTGTAACCCCCCGCCGCGCCTTTAGCGCGAAGCGGGGAATATAGTATTCTGTTACGTCCATCCGTATGTCGGTCCGTACGTCCTTACGAAATGGAATAACTCAAATACTATTCACTGGATTCTTTTCATATTTTGCATATGGGTTCATCGTAGGAAGAGTAATGTTCCTGCAG
Source organism: Gibbula magus (assembly GCA_936450465.1). Classification (NCBI taxonomy): domain Eukaryota; kingdom Metazoa; phylum Mollusca; class Gastropoda; order Trochida; family Trochidae; genus Gibbula; species Gibbula magus. The sequence goes on from OW388295.1 coordinate 49,633,384, forward strand.
AGGTTTGTGACCTTGACCTCCATTTCAAGGTCAGAACGAGACTTTGTCATTTTACCCATGTCAGCAGGATATCTCAATATAACCATCCGCTGAATTCTCTTCATATTTTACACATAGCTTCTCCAAATGGGGTCACAGGGGTCACATCCTTTAAAACCTATTTTCATCTTCTTCTCCAGTTCCAAAAGGTCTAGAGAGCTTAAAAGTTGTGTGCAGACTCCTTGGCCAATGGGGATTCTAAATTGTAGATTTTGTGACCCCATGACCCCAAATGGGTTCACCGGGGTCACATCCTTAAAAACCTATTTTCATCTTCTTCTCCAGTTCCAAAAGGTCTAGAGAGCTTAAAAGTTGTGTGCAGACTCCTTGGCCAATGGGGATTCTAAATTGTAGATTTCGTGACCCCATGACCCCAAATTGGGTCACCGGGGTCACATCCTTTAAAACCTATTTTCATCTTCTTCTCCAGTTCCAAAAGGTCGAGAGAACTGAAAAGTTGTGTGCAGACTCCTTGGCCAATGGGGATTCTAAATTGTAGATTTCATGACCCTGTGACCCCAAATGGGGTCACCGGGGTCACATCCTTAAAAACCTATTTTCATCTTCTTCTCCAGTTTCAAAAGGTCTAGAGAGCTGAAAAGTTGTATCCTGACTCCTTGGCCAATGGGGAATCTAAATAGTAAATCTAGTGACCCCATGACCCCAAATTGGGTCACCAGGGTCACATCCTTAAAAACCTATTTTCATCTTCTCCAGTTCCAAAAGGTCTAGAGAGCTGAAAAGTTGTATGCAGACTCCTTGGCCAATGGGGATTCTAAATTGTTGATCTCGTGACCCTGTGGTCACATTCTTAAAAACCTATTTTCATCTTCTCCAGTTCCAAAAGGTCTAGAGAGCTGAAAAGTTGTGCACAGACTCCTTAGCCAATGGGGATTCTAAATTGAAGATAACCCTGATGAGTCCATGGCTCTATTTTTTCTTCATAAAACGTACCCAGCTAGAACTTTAGGTTCTAACTAGATGATTGATAGACATTAGAATTTATGATTTTAGTTAAAACTCAACTGTTTATTCCCTCCATCGGCGTTACATGAGATAAGCAAGATATCAGCGTATTGAACGGATAAAACTTCTGTCTCAAATACAATAAGTAAATGGCTGACAGAATACACTTTTGTCAAATGTACACAATTTCCGTCTTTTAACCGGGTTACATAATCCATGAAGTATTTGTGCCTTTTCGGATATTTAAATAACACTGTCCATATCCAGATATATATAAAACCAACTGATTAACATTAATATCACAAGAAGCACTTCATTATTTCTAAGAGAATTCCATAATAAATGCAGATAATCATGCAGTGTCTCACATTGTAAACACCAAGTACATTTACATAAAATTTATGAATACACTCATTGTGCACCTTATATTGGTACAACATAAATATAGATATAACTGACTGACTTTTATGTTAATAATGAGCGTATGACGAACTATGCATTTGCCATTGTTAAGTAAAACATTTGAATGTAGAAAACAATGTCAAATATATATTAAGGGATCTTTATGTTCGGGATCTTTGTGTTTATTTCAGGTTACATGTTTTCATTCAGGTGTCTTCATTATTCTATGGATGATAAATTGTAGCAAAACAGTTGATGTAACACCTGCCATGTGAAGATATTACACACTGGTGTGTATGTTATGTAATCAAGTGATGTTTATTCATTGATAAACCAGGAATGTCCTCTTCAAATGCACATCCCATCCCTTGATCAGCCAACTTCCCAATGCAAGGCATAACTCTTGCCAGTCTCCATTACTGGCTGATTTAGGCCTTGCAGTATTTCCTTAAGAAATCTGTGTTTAGAAATCCAGGCCCGCTATGCATTTCTAGTGCAGCGATTGACTATCTTGACACAAGAAAGCGAGGGAAATACCGCAAGGGTTAAATCAGCCAGTAATGCAGACTGGCAAGAGTTATGCCTTGCGTATGGAAGTTGTTGATCAGCTTGCATAATCTACTTACTGTTTATTTCCGGATTTTTAAAACTTGGTCGACTTTAAAAACCGAAAACTCCCTTATAACAGTGTATGATAACATTGTAAAGTTTCCAATGTTGAGAACAAGAGACCGCATTTCCAACAGTTAGTTTATATTCTTATTTGAGAATCTCCTTTTAGAATCTCATCTATGCTAAGATTTAAAGTTGTGATTGTTTATAATGTATTATATGCCTGTCATGTCGCCGACTTGCAGACAATATACAGTGCGTTAGTTTGAAGCTTTATATAATTTGTACATGTTTTTGAAGGCATCGCGAATTATGAGTGGGGAAAAATAATGAGATTTGGAAAGAGTTTAGTTAGAGATAGGAGGAGGGAATGGCTTTAAGTTTAAGCTTGGTATGTTGTTGGATTTTTATATTCATGACAGGAGGACCGACTTCTTGATGTATGCACCTAATGTTTGAGGATAGCTGAGTTTGTTGTGGGCTTGAGGCAGCACCTGAGATAATGGATGCCTGGCTCTTCATATCAATTGGTGTCGGTGAACTTGTCTTTCGTAATAAACAAAGGGAAAGTAACAACATGTTTTATCGCCATTATCAATGAATGAATTAATGTAAAGTCATGTGTGCATGTGTGTTTTATGCCATCCTTCGTTGTCTATATTGCAGTACGGTACGCATGATATGATAAAGTCGTTTCCCTTCTCTGCTGTTGAAGGCATTGATATGATGTAATGAAGATAGTAGGGTTGTAACAATAGATCGAACTATTGATTTATTGCAATAAATAGTGTCAATAGTAACTTTACATCGATATGGCTTACTATCAATAGTTTCAATAGTTTATTCAATCCAGTTTAAAATGAACCTAAAAGTAAATTTGCACACAAATGCTGTTTTTAGATTTGAAATTTCTTGGTCAATAGTCACCCCTAGAAGATACCATTTTATCAGTGTACACATCTTTAAAATTCTACAACCATCGCCATTGGGAAAAAGACAATAATGGTAAAGATACACAAGAAAAACAGCTGAATATCAATACTAACAAGAAAAGCCTTTAAAAAGGCATGGTTGGAGGCATCTTGTTAAGGCTAAAATATATTATAAAAAGGATATGTATGTACCAATTCGATTGATTATGAAGCATATTCTGTTTATCTGTTGAAGGAAGGCAAATGGACCTTTTTTAATACAAGGATAATGACCCGGTATCCTCATGCTTGGTGCTATCAGTTTGGACATAAATATGGTTCTATCCAATATGTGCTTATACATGTACAAGCTTCACTATCATTAATTCAATAACAGTACATTGAGTAGGCCTACCATTATGCAAGTCTGATTGGCATTGAAAATATTGATAACTGAGTGGAAGGTTGGTGTGTTGATTGACAACCACTATTATCGTTTAGTATATGCTTGCTCCGCGCGTATAACATTAGCATGTAAAGTTTCTTGGATTTTCCGAAACTGCAGTGCGAAATTATGCACTTGAATTGGTACATGTCTGCTCATGGAGGTGTAAAATGGCTTTGAATTGAAAAATCTTATGTTTACTAACATTCAGACTCAGAATAACACAACGGTCGTTTCTATTTTAGATGTTTAGACAAAATCTCTTTTCGCAGTAAAAGGGGATAATTATTTCGGATAACCCACATGGTCACGTGGTTACAACTTTGTTACAGCCGTGTTCGTTGGTCACATGCTTTTTCCAAAGTATGAAGAGGCCAAGCATGATTGGTCGAAAGTTTATTTTGAATATTCCAACAGTAATATAGCGTGAAATCCAACTGCGTATCAGGTTGGAGGCGGTTTGCGCCTCCAACCAATAAGAGGACATTTCAGTGCATAATTCGGAGCATACTGATGTCCATTTGGTAAAAGTTTCTGTATGTCATTTATTAAGATAGGAAAAGTGGATATCTAAGCACGACTTATTAATGACAATCTGAACTTGCCAGTGACAGATCTGAATTTCAAGCACACAAGGTCAGATAAGCCATTGTACAAATTTTATGGATTGTTTCCCTCTGAACAAACCACGGTTGATCTGATACGGGAAATTGTGAGGAGAGACGCCTTCTGTGTGAAAGAAAAGGGGACGCCTTTTTTATGTAAGATGAGAATGCGCTTGTGTGCTTGAAATTCAGATCTGTCACTGGCAAGTTCAGATTGTCATTAATAAGTCGTGCTTGGATATCCATCCAGGTTTTATAAATGTGTACAGTTTCTTGGATGATTAATTTCTGAAAATCATTGAATTTGCTTTAGTCTGCTTGTGGATACCTCTGGATTTGATTTTTTTGTATCTAGATTATTGTGAAGAAGTTTGTATGTGTTTGGATTCTTGGTTGGTTTTATTGATGATCTGACCTCACGATATCTTCTTTTGAATGTTTTATCATGTCATTTTTAGCTCATCAGTCTTGGATTGGCTTACGGCATGACATCCATCAAATATATTAAATATCCAGGTTTTCTAAATGTGTACAGTTTCATGGCTGATTAGTATGGAAGGAGATGTGTGCCAAAAATGAAGTCATTTAGACGTGTAAATTGTAAAATGTAACTTGTTGTTCTCAACTATACAAGTCTCAAAAAGTCAAAGGATTCAAAAGTAACAATTTAAATCTGTCCGTTCTCAAGTTTACAAAGTTGAAATGTAATTCTAGAAATATTTAAATTGAAAATGAACAATGAAAAATAACGAGTTGTAAAGTCAGCTTTGTAAAACTGACATCAGCATTTCAAGACTAACATGACTTGCATAGTTATGATTGCAATGTTTAAATCACATCTCTACATGATTTCGCATTGACTATATTTGGAACATTATGGAAATTAGCGGAAAGGAACGAATAATCCTGAACGATTAAAACAATGTTAAACAATGACTTATCCCTTGCCATTCATCTCCCACCAACTTCGAGCAAGTATTCGAAAGTTGCATGATAATGTCCCCATTATTAGCATACTGTTGACATAGCATATTGACTAAAACATTGCAGTAGATCATACAGTTACTTATCATTGCATTTTTACAGTGTCATAAACAACTGCCCACCAGAACGCTGAAGACAGGTAGCGAGCTGGCAAATACATGTATAAACCTTACCAGCCCAAAAAGTAAAAAGTAAACTTTACCAGTGGTCGGGCACATATTTAATGTGTAATCATCATCTTTTATCCGTGCTGAAATTTATTTCTGATATTGAAACAAGGCAAGCATGAATATCTTATTCAAATATAAATGGAACGTAATTTACATAACGGCCAAGAAGGCAAGTGGGGTACAGCGAAGTATACAACCTTTTCTAGACTAAAAGATTCTGAAGGCATGAAAATCGGGGGGTGATCTCCAACTTTTTTATCTTTTTTGGGGGGTTTTTATTATCCCACCGGTATGTAATATGTAACTTTCTATGTGTATTACCCACCAACTGAAGTGGTGCCTTTTGATATTTTCAGATTTCTGAAAAATATTTTTTTTTTCGTTTCCATAGAAACTTGTTGAATTTGGACTTTATTCAGAGACAGGATCGTTTCCGGAACCGGTGGGATATGTCATCTTCTGATGACTCTTGTTTTGTTTATTTTAATAGTGTGAAAAGCAATGACCCAAGTGCCTGTAGTTGATGAGGGCCCGTCCTTCCGTCTGTCCGAAGACATTTTTTGTCCGATCGATTTCAGAAAAACTGTTCATATCATCCTTTTCAAATTTGACAAATGTCTTCTTCACCACTAGAAAAGGTGTAGTGCCAAACTGAAAACCATTTGGTAAATTTTAAAAAAATTTGGGGAATTTTTCAATTTTTAGCTCATCAAGCCTGAAAAGCTCGATGGGCGTCCGGCGTACTAAATGTACATTCAATGGGTCTTACGTTTTATTTGTAGAATGATTCTTTAGAACTGCCGCACCATATATTAGACGAGGGGTTGAGGCAGCACCTGAGATCGTGTATGCCTGGCTCTTCATATCAATTGGTGTCGGTGAACTTGTCTTTCGTAATAAACAAAGGGAAAGTAATAACATGTTTTATTGCCATTATCAATGAATGAATTAATGTAAAGTCATGTGTGCATGTGTGTTTTATGCCATCCTTCGTTGTCTATATTGCAGTACGGTACACATGATATGATAAAGTCGTTTTTGTCTTCTCTGCTGTTGAAGGCATTGATATGATGTAAATGAATAATAATAATTATAACTAGGACTGCCGCGGCAGTAATTAGGTCTTCAAGACTTCTGCTTGACCTTGAACTCCATATTGGACTCTAGGTCATTCTCCAATTTCTCTGCTTTACAATGAGCTATCAAACATGTCTCTAACATCAGTAGTTTTTTTACAAAAAATCTTCAAAGGAAGTACCCCTCTGAAATTTGAATAATTGCATATTAATTGACCTCTACATAATCTTTCTCATGATTGAGACAAAATGGTAAATATTTTCATTCTGAGGTACATCATAGAAAATGTTGTGCTTTAATTTCCATGTAAGTAGATGTAATCATCTTTTAGATTGCATACATGATTAATGTGTCATGTTCTTCTGAATATTCATTAATATAGTCAAATACGCTCATTTTCGGACCCTTAGACGACATTTGTGATGTTTGAAGCTTAACTATCAACTTTTTGATGAAAGAGTGCGACAGAAAAGTTGTTCCTCTTGAAATTGTGCATACGCAGGTGGAAGTAAAAGTTCAATAGGTCAATTATTTTAGCAGTTATTAACCTTTCAACTTAGCTGAAAATGGCGATTTTCTAAAAACGACAATCTCCTACGACTTGTCGCATGTAAACTATTACAGATACGTGCTTGAAAATTATTGTCCTTAATAATTGACGTTTCCACTTCAAATGAGTTATTCAACATCTTCCTATCTTCAGTGTTTTTTTATCAATAATTATTCAAAGGATATACCCCTCGAAAATGCTGAAAATAACAAAATTTTACTTTTTTGGGAATATGTCCCAATTGTGCGCAAACCATCAATTTTTATATGATAATGATGCGTTATGAAATTGTTAAACTTGTTATTGGAAAGAGAGGGCAATAAATACCTTTGACATAACTTCATTCGTTACAGAGTTATGTCCCTTTAAAGTCAAAGGCCGAAAATCCCCTTTTAAAAAAGTTAAATTTTTAAATTACTATGCCTCTGAAACTGTTTAAGATAGAGCTGAGGTTGATAGATTCATATAAACAGCAGTCCTTTAGCTTCAGAATGAGCTACACTATGTGTCTGTATGTATTGCCGTTATTTAGAAGAAGATTTTTAAAGACGCGTACCCTCAAAACCGCGAAAGTTCACCAAATTTTCCGTTTTTTCGAAATAGCCAAAAAAACTATTATTACGGCCGCTATAGACCTTATCGATGTAGAATGTTGTTGCCCACATTTCGGTGAAAGTTTTATGAAAATATCTTGATTAGTTTTCGAGCTATTGAGGTTTGAAGTTTTGACTTCAAGGGGAGATAACTCACGATAGAAGTGGAAAATCGAAAATCGGGCTTCGAGGTGTACAACTTCAGGTCACAGGCTATTCGGCCCAGTCGTTAAGTCCACAAAAAAGGTACAAATAATAATAATAATAAGGAAAACTCAGATAAAAACAATAGGTCTTCATGACATACGTCTTGAAGACCTAATAATAATAATGTATTTATAAAGCGCCTTGCTTCCAACTAATGCTGCTCAGTGGCGCTTAAGAGGTGGGAAAAGTTAGTGGTGAGAGTTGTAGGCTTCTATGAAGAGGAATGTTTTTAGGAGGTTGCAAAATGAAGGATAGTTTTCTGCACTTTTGATCTGTTGTGGCAGGTGATTCCACAAAGTAGGAGCCTTCACAGAGAATGCCCTATCACCCATCATCATCATCATCTTGCTGTTTGTGTGTGGGAGTACAAGTAGATTTTCATCTGCTGAACGTAGGGAGCGTCTTGGGCAGTACCTCTGAAGCAGGGACTTCAAATACACTGGTGCAGTGTCCTTGTACAATGCTATGTACGTCAACGTCAGGATTTTGTAGTTAATCCTCTGCTTGATAGGGAGCCAATGTAAGCTTTGTAGTACTGGTGTGATGTGGGCGATCTTTTTGCTTCTTGTAATGACCCGAGCAGCATTATTCTCGATCCTCTGGAGATGTTGCACTGCTGTAGATCCATGAATCAGAGAATTACAATAGTCTAAACGTGAAGTTATGTAGCAGTGTGTCAATAGCTTTGTGGTGTCTTCATCAAGGTAGTTCCTGATCTTTCCGATGTTTCTCAAGTGCCAGGATGCAGCTTCTGCAACAGAAAGTACCTGCTTATCCGATGACATTGTTCTATCAAAGATGACGCCAAGGTTTTTGACATGATCAACTGGATCAACAATGGACTCATTGATGACAATCAGTGCCATGGATGCCTTTGTAAGTTGCTGGCGGCTTCCAAAAATGGTGAACTCTGTTTTTTCCGAATTGAACTTTAAGTAGTTAGCAGTCATCCATTTTTGTACATCTGTGATACAATGCTGAGGCTGTCTACGGCTGATGTCGACATGGGAGGGGCTAGCACGAATGTATATCTGGTTGTTATCTGCATATGCGTGAAACTTTAGGTTATGCAGGGGTTAAAAAATCTGTAAGTCCGAGGTCACTGACGTACGAGATTGAAGCTTTGACGTACCATAAAAAATAAAGAAAAGTCCGATGACTTGCCTGTTTTTTTAATGACTGCTACAGGATATATCTGGGTCTTAATAAAACTGTATGATAAAAGAAATTACGGCTCACTTACGGTGTTTGTTGTTTGTTTTAATCAGATGGCATAATTATTATTCTCATTGAATAGCAAACATTCAGACAACAACTTTTGCTGCATGTGTTTACGTGTAGAGAGATATTTGTTACAAGCCTTTTCATTGGCCAAGAAAGAGGAAGTCAACCAATCAGCAAGTCGATTTGAAATCCTATGAAGAACGTAACAAGTGGTCGTAATAGTATTATCACAACATATTTTCGATACAATATTAATGTCAAAATATAAGAAAACCTGTTAATAATTTCCTGATATTTTACTTTTTAAAAAACAATATGCAGTTAAAGGAAATATCCATTATTATAAATTCTAAGAATAACAATCAAACAGGTAACTTTGAGCACGAAAGTATATTAAAGAATGTTATTTGTCATCAAGACAGTACGATTGAGGTTCTGAATTGCGAAAACAGTAACAACGCAGTTTCGTGAGTGTATCTTTGACAAAGATTTGTTTGAAATTCGATTAAATACGATAAATAAATTTGCAAAAATGTAATATCAAACATTTAAAACGGACAAGCCTTTTCAAGCGATAATACTTGATAATATTTTGAAAATCAGAACAATTTTATCCGAATGCTTGGGTTTTCCAAATACAGAAATTAATCATTTCTGAAAAGACAGTTTACAATTAATAATGACAATTTATAGATAGCACGTTATTAACGAAAAGAAAATGTTTATTTCAATTGTAAGTGAAGCTGGTCAATAAATGTTTGAATAGATTCGACCCAAATGTGAACAAATTTACCATTATTACGAATTTAATATTCCGATTTCACGTTTCGTTTTACATTTCTGAATTTATATCGAAAATCTTTAGCAGACATGTGCTTTCGGTCGGTAGCCCAAATGTGAAATGAAATATGAGTTTGATAAATTTTGGTTTTAATTTGTCGGGTGGGAGGGCCCAAAAACATAAAGAAAATGAACAAACATTAACTAAGGATCAAAGGTACGATGCAAAGAAACGGCGAAGGAACTTTCGAGAAGAATGGAAGGCTGAATATCAATGGCTTGAAAATAGGACTAAGGTGGACTGTTACCTGAAGTTGAACTGGTAATGAAATCAGATGAACTCTGTTGCAGTATTGCATGATTAAGTCACGAGTGACAAACATTCATTGTTGATAATTTGAAATTGTGTTGAGAGAAATTAAAGAGATTCAATGAAAACTTATTTTTTTGGGGGGACTTATTACCAAATTTGTTTGACTTACACAATAAGGTCTGTGACTTGCTATAAGTCCATGACTTATGGACACTGAAAAGATTTTTTAACCCCTGTTATGTTGACGGAAAATATTGCCCAGGGGCAATATGTAGTTCAGGAACAAAACTGGCCCAAGGACAGATCCCTGTGGCACGCCACAGTCTAGAGGGGTTCGTTTTGAGAAGTGGGATCCAAGCTTAACAAACATGGATTGGTTGGTTAAGTAAGATTTTAGCCATGCCAAAGGTGCTCCATCAATTCCAAATGATATTTTCATTCTCTTCAGTAGAATAGCGTGATGGACCGTGTCTAACGCCGCCAACAAATCAAGCATCACCGAAGGCATACCTGCTGCTGATCCATTGCTCTGAGTATGTCATTGTGCACCCTCAAAAGCGCTGTCTCCGTGCCGTGTCCTGTTTTGTATGCAGATTGGAATTCTTCTGAGAGTCCATTTTTCTGAATATGATCATGTAGTCTACTAAGGACAATCTTTTCTAGGATCTTGGAAATGAAAGCAAGGTTAAAAACTGGTCTAAAGTTCTTTAGTATTTTGTAATCAAGTGATGGCTTCTTCAATATTGGGGTGATAATGGCCTGCTTAAAGATGTCTGGAACGTACCCACTGGATAACGACATGTTTATGATTCTCCAGACTTCCAAAGTACATTGTTTGAAACATCCTTTCACCATCCATGTAGGTGTCGGGTCAAGGACACACGATTTATTTCTTGATTTTCTTACCAACTTGGTAAGCTCTTCCACTTCACAGCTTGTGAAAGATCTCAGTTCCAGTAAAAGGTGTATCATAACTGAAAGGATCCATCTGTTCATTTGCAGATGCAATACCTTCACGGATATTGCACACCTTTCCTTTAAAGAAGGCAGCCAAATTATCTGCAACATCTTCTGACTGGTTTTCTTGATTCTCCAGTTTGCGTTCTGAGAGTTGCTTTGTAATGGCTATCAGTTCTTTGGAGTTATTCCGACATTGCTCTACTCTATCCTTAACATGAGTAACTTTCGCCTTCCTGATAAGGATGTTGACATGATTTCTACTCTGCTGATATATTTGGCGGTGAACTTCCAAACCTGTTTTGAAGATAGTAGGGTTGTAACAATAGATCGAACTATTGATTTATTGCAATAGTTACAGTGTCAATAGTAACTTTACATCAATATGGCTTACTATCGATAGTTTCAATAGTTTATTCAATCCAGTTGTTTACATGAACCTAAAAGTAAATTTGCACACAAATGCTGTATTTAGATTTGAAAAATGCTCGAACACTTCAAACACAATAGTCCTTGTTGGTCAATAGTCACCCCTAGAAGATACCATTTTATCAGTGTACACATCTTTAAAATTCTAAAACCATCGCCATTGGGAAGAGCCAATAATGGTAAAAATACACAAGAAAAACAGCTTAATATCAATACTAATAAGAGGACATTTCATTGCATAATTCAGAGCATACTGATGTCCATTTGGTAAAAGTTCCTGTATGTCATTTATTAAGATAGGAAAAGTGGCATAGTTACTCCACATACTTTAAAAAATACTATACTCAGTTGTTTGATGAAAAACAGTGTTGGATGATGATATAGCAATGAAACGATTAAATGTTGTGAAAAATTTGTAACATTGACAATGATCATAAATTTACTGTTTGAGAGGCATTCTAGAAGTTGGTGTGATGAAGAAGACAAATATTTATGGATGATCAACTTCTTTATTATCAATAGCGACATTTCAGTAAAGATCCTTATACCGTTATCAAGCATATGGAGGAGATGGTGAAACAGCAGGTTATATACAGGATACATGTTGGTATGATAAAGAGATAACAAATACAACAAGATGAGGTAACAATGACATAAATGGTTGAACAAGCTTTTATTAAGTGAAGTTGTGATAACAAGGAAACCAGAGAGTAGTAAGTTAATTAGCCAGGGGGCGGATGAGAGGACAAAGGCAGGGTGAGGGTACCAATTAGTGGTGGAGGTGGAAGCCAGAGTGAGTAGATTGGATTAATCATTTGTGGATTAAGCGGTTGTAAGCTGATGGGATGAAATAGCCTTGATCCCTATTCATAGAGGGCTTATGTCTAACAATATGCACGGCTTCAGCTAAACGGCGGTGAGTGTAGTCATGTTTGTTGTTTGTGAGTGTTTTGACAGTGTCACAATGGATGTTGTGTTGTAGAAATTTGGTGATGTGTTCCGAAATGGCTGATTTGTTGTCTCCCTTGGTTGTTGATGTTTTGTGTTCTTTGATGCGTATTTTGAGCGGTCTTGATGTTTCCCTAATGTAGTTGCTGCCGCAGTCGCAGCTAATGTTGTAAACAACTCCTTTAGGTTGTTGTTGTTTTTGGGCATATTTCCTACCATTAGCCTTGATGATGGTTTTGAGTGGGGTGGCCGAGGAAAAATAAGTGTCTATGCCTACTTGTTGCTTGAGTAGACGACTGATGTGGTGTGATGCTTTGCCAATGTAGGGTAGTGGGATGCGGATAGGGGCAGGGGTAGGCTTGCTAATAGTGGGTTTGGGTGGTGGGTTTAGGGTGCAGTTGACGTCCTAGTCAATCGCACCTCTGACAATGTTATCCAAACCTCTGTTTACCGCAAACCCACGCACACTGACCAGTACCTCCACTTTGACTCCAACCATCCACTCAGAATTAAAACCGGCATCATCTCCACCCTAACCTGCCGTGCCATCAAGCTATCCTCTGCAACCTCTGATTTTGAACTTAAACACCTCCGGCATGTCTTCACCCAACTTAACAACTACCCAACTAAACTTGTTGACCGTGTCATCAACTGCACCCTAAACCCACTACTAGCAAGCCTACCCCTGCCCCTATTCGCATCCCACTACCCTACAATGGCAAAGCATCACACCACATCAGTTGTCTACTCAAGCAACAAGTAGGCATAGACACTTATTTTTCCTCGGCCACCCCACTCAAAACCATCATCAAGGCTAATGGTAGGAAATATGCCCAAAAACAACAACCTAAAGGAGTTGTTTACAACATTAGCTGTGACTGCGGCAGCAACTACATTGGGGAAACATCAAGACCGCTCAACATACGCATCAAAGAACACAAAACATCAACAACCAAGGGAGAAAACAAATCAGCCATTTCGGAACACATCACCAAATTTCCACAACACAACATCCATTGGGACACTGTCAAAACACTCACAAACAACAAACATGACTACACTCACCGCCGTTTAGCTGAAGCCGTGCATATTGTTAGACATAAGCCCTCTATGAATAGGGATCAAGGCTATTTCATCCCATCAGCTTACAACCGCTTAATCCACAAATGATTAATCCAATCTACTCACTCTGGCTTCCACCTCCACCACTAATTGGTACCCTCACCCTGCCTTTGTCCTCTCATCCGCCCCCTGGCTAATTAACTTACTACTCTCTGGTTTCCTTGTTATCACAACTTCACTTGTTCAACCATTTATGTCATTGTTACCTCATCTTGTTGTATTTGTTATCTCTTTATCATACCAACATGTATCCTGTATATAACCTGCTGTTTCACCATCTCCTCCATATGCTTGATAACGGTATAAGGATCTATACCGAAACGTCGCTATTGTTAATAAAGAAGTTGATCATCCTGAATATTTGTCTTCTTGATCATAAATTTGTCACAATTTGATTGATTGACAGCTGTATATGATAATTTGGAGCCGAAAATATGATATCAATGAGATCTTGTTTAAAAGCTTATACATTGTTTCAAGTAATTCTTTAACAAACTCCACATATTTCATGTTATAATCGATGACTATCCTTCATTATAGTTACCAGTAATGTTGCCTTCAAATTGTTAGAAATGTGTATATAGTTACTTTATTCTGTTCATATGTTCAGGGGTTCAAAAATCCCATTGCCCGACGCCCGGGACAAGTCAATTTTCATTACGGCAACCAAATTATGATATCTTACTGGTCCGTGGGCAACCAACAATTTCTGTAAAGAAAATGCTTAAAGTCATTTGAAATGCAACTGTAATTTTCCTTTCATTTACTTTAGATTATCAGTAAAAAAAATCTATGTTTGTAAACATAGCGCGGTCAAACATTGTGTCTATTTATAGAAATGAGTAAATGTGCTCAACACATGTCGGTTTTCTTCGACTGAAGTTGGCATCCAGTGTTTCGAGGCTCACTTGACATCTGCAGTTCTTCCGAATGATTAATGGACTTGACATTCAGTCTTCCGAATGAATAACCGGTGACAAGTATGCGAGTAGCCGATTTACGTTTATAATTTACAATGCCACTGAAGAAATTTATGTTGACATTGAGAGGGAACCAAAATATTTCGAAAATCTTCATATTTACTTCAGAAGTAGAAAAAGTTATTGACATTTGGTAAGAGCCTGAGTTTATCAATGGATAACAGGGAACCATAGACTTACGAGTGGACAGCTGTAAATACTAAATGCAGATGCGAGTTCAAGTTGTAGTTCAAATATTATAAATAATAAATAAATATATTTAAATGATAACCTGGTTGTTCAGTTTATCATAAGCATGATAGCATGTTTGCAAGAAATCAAAATTTTATAATTTGCTTGATATAGAAACTAAATAAATAAAATACTTGTAGATATTGCTGTTTGAAACAAATTGTTTCACAGTACATAACTGTAATACTATTTTGTTTTACATTGATAATTTTTTATAAATCAATCGAAAATTATCAAGTGATAGAATTAACATTCATTTGTCTAAGTAAAAATGAAAAAATTAAATTATTAATTTGTACATGTTTATTGTTTTTTTTTTTTTCTTTTTTCTTTTTTATTCCATTCCAATTCAAAAATACAGAGTTTGTGTAGTTTACAATCAATGTTGGCTAGAAATCAAGACTGCACTGAAATGGACAATGAACAACAAGAGGTATTTTACAAGTGCTTCAATCAAACTTAGTCATCAGTTGCTTCCATTTTCTTGTGAAAGGATGTAGCCTGTTATTTTTCCTAGCAATAAATTTTTCTATTGTGTAGGTTACCTTAACCTGTTTAAGAAATCCCTCAAAAGATAAGGCACATTGCTTAATACTAGAAATATAAATGAATCTTTTGGCTAAAAGAATGATATGATTAAGTAATTCATTGTTTGAGGACAGTCCAAACATGATAATAAATTCTGTAAAAATAATATTACATAGAAGGTGGGTGTTAAGAAAATTTTCCAACATATGCCAAAAGTCTTTTACCAAATCACAGTTAAAAAACATATGTGAAATATCTTCTGAGGTATTTTTACAAAAGTTACATATATTCTCATCAACTAAATTCATCTTCATCAGTTCTTTCTTTGAATATATTGTTCTGTAAATGAATCTGTATTGAAAATCTAACAATTTGCAATCTTTAGTACAATCCCTATAAAATCTAAATACTTCTTTCCAAATTATATCCTGCTGAAAGACAAAATTCCAATATTCTAGTACCTTTGGGGTTGTGTTATTTTTAATCAATTTGTCATAGAATACTCTTGAGCCTTTAGTAAAGGAGATCATGTCAATGTAAACAGTGTTTAAGGTTAATTGATTCAAGCATATGATTCTGTTTCCCAATTCCTGTCTCCAGTGCTTTGGAATATTATTCAATAAATGTTGATGGTCCAAAAAGGTTCCTTTTATTTGATATTTCTTTTTTAGATTTTCAAAGGTTAGAAAACCATTTTCATCACAGATATCTCGAATGTATTTTATACCGTGGTCAATCCAATTTCTTATCATATATGATGACTTAAAGAAGTGGTTAAGCCAAAGAGGTTGAGCCAAGATTTGGTTTATATCATCACTGTCAAAAGTAAATTTTGTATAGTATCTCCTCCAAGCTGACAAAACATCTCTCCAGTAAGGATTATCCTTGTCTGATAAGCAATCAATAGCATTAGAGCCAAGCGAGAATAGATTTCCTAGTGGGAAGATGTTAGCACAATTGTGGGTTTTATTCAGGTGTGATTTAAGTGATGATAATTTCAAAGCATCAATGAAGCCCTCTATGTCAATCATTCTTAGGCCTCCATCTTCATAAGTTCTAGTGATATTTGATCTTTTTATCTTATCATTCTTATTATTCCAAATGAATCCATAGATTAATTTATTGAGATCATTAATAAATGCTTTAGGAGGATTAGGTAATGCAGAGAAGATATGAACTAGAGTTGAAATTGCCAAGGTTTTAATAACAGTGATTTTCCCAATAAGAGTCAGGTTTCTCCTTCGCCAACTAGCAAGTAATCTATTAATATGTTCTAAGCGTTTTCTTGTGTTAATTACCCATAAATCTTTAAGGGAAGCATTAAGAGTAATTCCTAGTATTTCAAAGTCTCCACTGTGCCAGTCAAGAGACAAGTCATTAGCTAAAATAATGTTGCTACCTGTCATTGAACCAATCCATATAGCTTTTGTTTTGTTTATGTTCATTTTCAGTCCAGACATTTGATAAAATTTATTAAGGGTTTCTATTGCGGCATTAAGGCTTTTTTCAGATCCATCTAAATATAATTGTGCATCATCAGCATATTGACCAAGCTTTTGTTCTTTGTCATTAAGTGTTATACCCTTAATATCAGGATTTGATCTTATCATTATGCCTAAAATTTCAACAGCTATGATAAATAAATAAGGTGAGACTGGATCTCCCTGTCTACATCCCCTCTCCTGAAGGAAAAAAGATGAAATATGGCCATTCTGTATTACAGCTGCTGTATTATTACCCGTTAGAATTTTGATCCATTTAATGATATTGGGGCCAAATCCGAAAGCTTCCATTGCCTTTATAATAAATGGTTTGTAGATTGTGTCAAATGCTTTTTCAAAATCAATTAGTAATAGAAGGCCTGGTTTATTTAATCTTCTTGTTTCAAATGTTTTGTCATACAGGAGTCTAATATTTTCACTCATACACCTCCCAGGTATAAAGCCTGTTTGGTTTTCATGAATAATAGTATCTAAAACTGACTTGATTCTATTAGCTATACATGTGCTTATAATTTTATAGAGGGTATTTAGTAATGAGATAGGGCGCCAATTCTTTAACAGTTTCCGGTCTCTGTTAGGTTTTGGTAGGCAAGTTATGATTCCCCATTCATTGTAATAGATAATTCGTTGTTCCCATAAGTTTCTTGTATGAACTTGTATACCCATGGCCCTAATTCTCTCCAAAAGAACTTGAAAAACTCAATTGGATAACCATCTATTCCTGGGCTCTTGTCATTCTTCATGGAATATACCGCCTTACTAATTTCTGCCATACTTAGTTCCTTTTCTAGGTTGTCAAATTCCTTTTGATTTAATTTGGGAAAATTGATATTGTTTAAGTCAGTTTCATCTTCTTCATCATGTTTGTGAATATCTGTATATAACTTCGTAAAACTGTTTAAGTTCATCTAAAATACTCTCCCCATCTGTGATTACCTCTCCATTATCTTTTACAATATTATTTATAAGCTTACTAGTATAGTTCCTGTTTTCAAGATGACAGAAGTATTTTGTCGGTTTTTCACCTTCTTCATACCATTTGATTCTTTTTAAGAATTGAGATTTGTTTATGTCTTCTTCATTAAGTTGTTCCAATTGTTGTTTCTTTTGTGTTAATTCTGACAAAGAATTTTCATTGAGATTGTTAAAATCACTTCTTATATTTTCCTCAATGATTTGTATGGCTTCTTCTAAATCTTCTCTGTTTTTTGCTCTATTTTTCTTAATATATGTAGAGTAAGAAATAGTTTTGCCTCTCAAATTCATCAAGAAAGTTTCGAGAAATAGTGATTGGGATATTTTCAATTCTAGGTTTTCATTTGTTATGGAGTCATTAAATTCGTCTTCATTGCATTTGTTTAATGTATATTCATGAAGAGTATCATGTAATTCTCTTTTAACAATTTGAATGTAATCTTCATCACGTAAGAGGGAGGAATTAAATTTCCAATAGCCGCGGCCCCTTTCATTACTTAATTTATTTGAAAGTGATAGTGTAATTGGAGAATGATCAGATTTGTATCCTGGTATAATATTGGTTTCATATGATACATTAAACAAATCCTGAGAAACTAGAAAAAAGTCAAGCCTGGCTTGCTGTCTAGGATTTTTCTTCCACCAAGTAAATTTTTTGGAATTTGTGTTTTGTTCTCTCCAGATATCTATTAAGTCTAATTCTTCTATCTTTTCTAGAACAACATTTCTTGCATTAGGATTATTAATGTTCTTGTAATTTTCTAGGTCTACTGCAGGATTAAGTACCAAATTCCAGTCACCACAGATTATAATTGATTCATTTCCAAATTCCACAATGTCTTCGAATAATTTGGTATAAAATTTGGGTTCATCTTTGTTCGGACCATAAAGGTTTGTTAGGGTAATATTCATTCCATCTATTGTTACATCAACTATAATGAAATTGCCATTCTCATCATTAAGTGATTTATGAACTTTGATTTCCATATTATTGTTAAAAAGAATGGCTACTCCCCTTGAATTTGATCTAAAGGGTGCAATTATACAATTTAATCCCCATTCATTTTTCATAATATCTTTATCTTTTTCCGAAATATGAATATCTTGTAAACAAACAATTGAATAATTCTTTCTTTTCCATATTTTCATAATTTCCTGTCGTTTATTTCTTTCTGCCAACCCTCTGCAATTGGCTGATACTATTCTTATCCTATCCGAAGCCATTATTACATTCATAATAAATACATTGTTTAGTATTGCCTGTGAGTTTGTTGCTGTATTTTAGAATAGAAATGGTGTTTTTAACAAATAAAATAGGAAACATGAGTGCAAGACAAAAGGTGGTATACTTCCAAATCCACCAGATTATTTGTTGCACTACAGGAAATTATATCACCTTGTCAACAACATATGAGTGTACTGTATATGTGTGTACCAACATTCATAGTACATGTACAGTGGTCAAATAATAAATACAAAAAAAGTTATCAATCTTGTTCAAAGCTTCTTGTAACTAATATGATGAAAAGCAAACTATCATACGAAGCTAAACACTTCATACAAACATATCAAATCAATAGAAATGAACCCTTGTCGGTGAAAATTCAATAAGTCAGTATGCTGTCCAGTTTGGCGCATGATCGAAAACTGAACAATAACAAGTAAACATCAGTCTTTTCTTCGTATAAAACAATGCACATGTACCTTGTAATCAACATAGTAACGGACATATTTATTGGTGTCATTTGTCTCCTTCAACATACCTTGTACTTATGTTTATGTCCGATATATATCCGTAATAAGACCATCTATGCTCCTCATGTGTAGCGATAAATATCACAACATAGTCACATTATTTACCGTCACGTGATGGTCACATGATCAGTGTTAGTAAACAAGTACACGTGTCTCGAAATAAACTTAATCCAGAAAGTTTTCCCGTTGATATCACAGATCCACCGTACCGTATCTTACTGTTCCAGTGAGTCCTCAAGACCGATATCCTTCCATTGCGAGTTCTTGTCACGGCGGTATTGTAGAGTGATGTACACACCTCTCTCTTGGATCCTTGTCTGGACACGGTGTTGTTGTCGCAGTTCAAAAGCTTTAGCGGCCAGGTGTGATCGCCTCTTCTTTAGCACTACTGGGAGGTCGGTCCTGATTGAAACCTTCATATCTCGTAGTATTTTCCAACTCTTAAAGGGGGCTTGGTGCACGTCGTTACGGTGTTTCATCTGAACGAATTTAACCACAATTGGTTTGGGCGAGTCCTTCGTGCGTTCCCAGTTACCGAGACGGGGTAAGCGGTGTATGTTTACGAACATCATGTCGAGTGCGTCGGGTACTTGCAGTGTTGTAAACAACTCTCTCGTTGCAGTCTCCGCGTCTCTTTCGTCGGGTATCCCATATATTAGCAGGTTGGATTTGCGTTGATAAATCTCCTGCTGGAGAAGTTTGCGTTCGGCCTCTGCCTTATAGTCTTCAAACTCCTGCTTGATTTTGTCGATATCATCTTTGTTGTCACTTATAGCCTTAGCGTTAAATTCGACTGTTTTCAAAGTTTCTCCCAAATTTGAGCGTAATTCTGAAATGTCTGAACTAATAACGTCTATCTTGGCCGTAATATCATCAGTGTATTTCTTGAGAGACTGGTCCATATGAGTTTTCAAGTCGTTGAAGTTATCGACCGTAATGGCGGCTGCATCAGATTTCTTCATCGATGGAGCGTCGTTGAATGTTTCGTTTGCAGCAATCTTCGACCGTGTCAAATATTCTTCTAATTGGCCAGATTGATTTAATTGGGATTGTGGGTCTTTTTTATGCTTATTACGGGATTTGCTTGATGACATTATATGCTCGATTCTGGTGGATTTAGGAGAGCTGTGTTTTCAGCGTCTTACTGTCATGGGAGGTTAACCGGAAGTTCCTACATGTTTATTGTTAGTATTTGAAATCAATTTAGATGAAACCAGAGAGTAGTAAGTTAATTAGCCAGGGGGCGGATGAGAGGACAAAGGCAGGGTGAGGGTACCAATTAGTGGTGGAGGTGGAAGCCAGAGTGAGTAGATTGGATTAATCATTTGTGGATTAAGCGGTTGTAAGCTGATGGGATGAAATAGCCTTGATCCCTATTCATAGAGGGCTTATGTCTAACAATATGCACGGCTTCAGCTAAACGGCGGTGGGGGGGGGTCCCAAAAAAAAAATTTCACACTCAGTGGGGGGGGGGACCCCCTGGACCCCCCCCCCTGGATCCGCTAGTGCTTTTCTAGACTAAAACATTCTGAAGGCATGAAAATCGGGGGGTCATCTCCAACTTTTGATTATCTTTTTTTGTGGTTTTTATTTTGTTTATTTTAATAGTGTGAAAAGCAATGACCCAAGTGCCTGTAGTTGATGAGGGCCCGTCCTTCCGTCCTTCCGAAGACATTTTTTGTCCGATCGATTTTAAAAAAACTGTTCATATCATCCTTTTCAAATTTGACAAATGTCTTCTTCACCACTAGAAAAGGTGTAGTGCCAAACTGAAAACCATTGGGTAAATTTTAAAAAAAATTGGGGTGATTTTTCAATTTTTAGCTCATCAGGCCTGAAAAGCTTGATGGGCTTATGGCATGGCGTCCGGCGTACTAAATGTACATTCAATGGGTCTTACGTTTTATTTGTCGAATGATTCTTTAGAACTGCCGCACCATATATTAGACGAGGGCTTGAGGCAGCACCTGAGATCGTGGATGCCTGGCTCTTCATATCAATTGGTGTCGGTGAACTTGTCTTTCGTAATAAACAAAGGGAAAGTAATAACATGTTTTATCGCCATTATCAATGAATGACTTAATGTACAGTCATGTGTGCATGTGTGTTTTATGCCATCCTTCGTTGTCTATATTGCAGTACGGTACGCATGATATGATAAAGTCGTTTCCCTTCTCTGCTGTTGAAGGCATTGATATGATGTAATGAAGATAGTAGGGTTGTAACAATAGATCGAACTATTGATTTATTGCAATAGTTACAGTGTCAATAGTAACTTTACATCGATATGGCTTACTATCGATAGTTTCAATAGTTTATTCAATCCAGTTGTTTACATGAACCTAAAAGTAAATTTGCACACAAATGCTGTATTTAGATTTGAAAAATGCTCGAACACTTCAAACACAATAGTCCTTGTTGGTCAATAGTCACCCCTAGAAGATACCATTTTATCAGTGTACACATCTTTAAAATTCTAAAACCATCGCCATTGGGAAGAGCCAATAATGGTAAAAATACACAAGAAAAACAGCTTAATATCAATACTAATAAGAGGACATTTCATTGCATAATTCAGAGCATACTGATGTCCATTTGGTAAAAGTTCCTGAATGTCATTTATTAAGATAGGAAAAGTGGCATAGTTACTCCACATACTTTAAAAAATACTATAATCAGTTGTTTGATGAAAAACAGTGTTGGATGATGATATAGCAATGAAACGATTAAATGTTGTGCAAAATTTGTAACATTGACAATGATCATAAATTAACTGTTTGAGAGGCATTCTAGAAGTTGGTGTGATGAAGAAGACAAATATTTATGGATGATCAACTTCTTTATTATCAATAGCGACATTTCAGTAAAGATCCTTATACCGTTATCAAGCATATGGAGGAGATGGTGAAACAGCAGGTTATATACAGGATACATGTTGGTATGATAAAGAGATAACAAATACAACAAGATGAGGTAACAATGACATAAATGGTTGAACAAGCTTTTATTAAGTGAAGTTGTGATAACAAGGAAACCAGAGAGTAGTAAGTTAATTAGCCAGGGGGCGGATGAGAGGACAAAGGCAGGGTGAGGGTACCAATTAGTGGTGGAGGTGGAAGCCAGAGTGAGTAGATTGGATTAATCATTTGTGGATTAAGCGGTTGTAAGCTGATGGGATGAAATAGCCTTGATCCCTATTCATAGAGGGCTTATGTCTAACAATATGCACGGCTTCAGCTAAACGGCGGTGAGTGTAGTCATGTTTGTTGTTTGTGAGTGTTTTGACAGTGTCACAATGGATGTTGTGTTGTGGAAATTTGGTGATGTGTTCCGAAATGGCTGATTTGTTGTCTCCCTTGGTTGTTGATGTTTTGTGTTCTTTGATGCGTATTTTGAGCGGTCTTGATGTTTCCCTAATGTAGTTGCTGCCGCAGTCGCAGCTAATGTTGTAAACAACTCCTTTAGGTTTAACCCACTACTAGCAAGCCTACCCCTGCCCCTATTCGCATCCCACTACCCTACAATGGCAAAGCATCACACCACATCAGTCGTCTACTCAAGCAACAAGTAGGCATAGACACTTATTTTTCCTCGGCCACCCCACTCAAAACCATCATCATGGCTAATGGTAGGAAATATGGCCAAAAACAACAACCTAAAGTAGTTGTTTACAACATTAGCTGCGACTGCGGCAGCAACTACATTGGGGAAACATCAAGACCGCTCAACATACGCATCAAAGAACACAAAACATCAACAACCAAGGGAGACAACAAATCAGCCATTTCGGAACACATCACCAAATTTCCACAACACAACATCCATTGGGACACTGTCAAAACACTCACAAACAACAAACATGACTACACTCACCGCCGTTTAGCTGAAGCCGTGCATATTGTTAGACATAAGCCCTCTATGAATAGGGATCAAGGCTATTTCATCCCATCAGCTTACAACCGCTTAATCCACAAATGATTAATCCAATCTACTCACTCTGGCTTCCACCTCCACCACTAATTGGTACCCTCACCCTGCCTTTGTCCTCTCATCCGCCCCCTGGCTAATTAACTTACTACTCTCTGGTTTCCTTGTTATCACAACTTCACTTGTTCAACCATTTATGTCATTGTTACCTCATCTTGTTGTATTTGTTATCACTTTATCATACCAACATGTATCCTGTATATAACCTGCTGTTTCACCATCTCCTCCATATGCTTGATAACGGTATAAGGATCTATACTGAAACGTCGCTATTGTTAATAAAGAAGTAGATCATCCTGAATATTTGTCTTCTTGATCATAAATTTGTCACAATTTGATTGATTGACAGCTGTATATGATAATTTGGAGCCGAAAATATTATATCAATGAGATCTTGTTTAAAAGCTTATACATTGTTTCAAGTAATTCTTTAACAAATTCCACATATTTCATGTTATAATCCATGACTATCCTTCATTATAGTTACCAGTAATGTTGCCTTCAAGTTGTTAGAAATGTGTATATAGTTACTTTATTCTGTTCATATGTTCAGGGGTTCAAAAATCCCATTGCCCGACGCCCGGGACAAGTCAATTTTCATTACGGCAACCAAATTATGATATCTTACTGGTCCGTGGGCAACCAACAATTTCTGTAAAGAAAATGCTTAAAGTCATTTGAAATGCAACTGTAATTTTCCTTTCATTTACTTTAGATTATCAGTAAAAAAAAATCTATGTTTGTAAACATAGCGCGGTCAAACATTGTGTCTATTTATAGAAATGAGTAAATGTGCTCAACACATGTCGGTTTTCTTCGACTGAAGTCGGCATCCAGTGTTTCGAGGCTCACTTGACATCTGCAGTTCTTCCGAATGATTAATGGACTTGACATTCAGTCTTCCGAATGAATAACCGGTGACAAGTATGCGAGTAGCCGATTTACGTTTATAATTTACAATGCCACTGAAGAAATTTATGTTGACATTGAGAGGGAACCAAAATATTTCGAAAATCTTCATATTTACTTCAGAAGTAGAAAAAGTTATTGACATTTGGTAAGAGCCTGAGTTTATCAATGGATAACAGGGAACCATAGACTTACGAGTGGACAGCTGTAAATACTAAATGCAGATGCGAGTTCAAGTTGTAGTTCAAATATTATAAATAATAAATAAATATATTTAAATGATAACCTGGTTGTTCAGTTTATCATAAGCATGATAGCATGTTTGCAAGAAATCAAAATTTTATAATTTGCTTGATATAGAAACTAAATAAATAAAATACTTGTAGATATTGCTGTTTGAAACAAATTGTTTCACAGTACATAACTGTAATACTATTTTGTTTTACATTGATAATTTTTTATAAATCAATCGAAAATTATCAAGTGATAGAATTAACATTCATTTGTCTAAGTAAAAATGAAAAAATTAAATTATTAATTTGTACATGTTTATTGTTAGTATTTGAAATCAATTTAGATGTATCAATCATATTAAGCTGTTAATAATTAATATTAAAATATATATGATGAAATTTAGAATTCCAGTAAGTATTCATAAAATTGTCATTTTAAAACACTACCCTTCTACAATATGTGTCACTCAGGGAGACTGTTCCATTATATAAATTGATGAAACTCATTCAGTATTCCCTCTAAAGCTGTATAAAGCATACACAACACTGACATCAATGTTCAATTCAAACAATTGTTCTATTGTCTCATTACATTATAATCATGAAACATCAGGGCAAGTGAAAAATGAGTCAGGGCAAGTGACTTTCTTTATGTCACTTGCCCTGGGGCAAGTGGCTTTTCCAAAAAATGTTCAACCCCTGATATTGTTCAATCTAATAACAAAGATAGATCGTTATTATGCCTGTTTAAAAGAGAGACATGTTAATTCCTTTCCATTTGTATTTGAATAAGATATTCCTGCTTGCCTTAATAAAAAATCAGAAATGAATTTCAGCAGAGATAAGAGGTCATGATTACACATTAAATATATGCCCAAACTCTGGTAAGGTTTACTTTTTGCCACCTTGCAACAGAAATAACCACCTTTTGGGTGATAGGCCAGACAGTTGTTTCCTACACTGTAAAAATACAATGATAATTAACTGTATGGTTTACTATAATGTTTTAGTCAATTTGCTTTTGTCAACAGTATGCTAATAATGGGAAAATTTTTATGTAACTTTCAAATATTTGCTCGTAGTTCCTGGGCGATTCTTGGCCAAGGGAGAAGTCATTGTTGAACATTGTTTTTATCGGATCGGGATTGTTCATTCCTTGACGTTAATTTCCGTAATATTCCAAGTGTTCAATGCGAAATCGTGTAGAGATGTGATTTGAAACATTGCAATCGTAACTATGCGAGTCATGTAAGTCTCGAAATGCTAAAGTCTGTTTTACAAGGCTGACATTACAACTCGTTATTTTCCATTGTTCATTTGTTAAACGCAACCTTAAACATTTCAAAATGTGTATATGTTTGAGAATGACATGTTACACTTCACAAGTTACAAATCTACATGTCTTCATTTTTGTCACACATCCCTTTCCATGCAGCCTAGGGTAAGACAATCCCACAACGATGACACTTACCTCAACTTTGGGGTTCAAGTGTGAGCTAGCTTGTGGTCCGATTGTTGAGAGTTATGATAGATGCAGAATGGTTCTAATGGTTCTGTTGTTTCAGGGAGTTGAGGTTCCTCTACTGTTTTCACGGGGAGTGATTCTGTATTGGCAAGTGATTCTTGTGCTGCAGTGATTCAATCTCATTCAGAGTTTGGATTTGACACTGCAACCAGTAGCTTGTTTTTTGGTTTTAGAGGCGAGATGAAGAACTTTTTCGAGTGAGGTTATGAGTTTGAGTTGAGGAGCCAGCAGTTCCCGATAGAGTGGTAGTGATGATGGTTGGTCATGAGGTTGTCAGAATTTTAGATATAGGAATTTTGTAAGATAATCCATTGTACAAATTTTATGGATTTTTTCCCTCTGAACAAACCACGGTTGCTCTGATACGAGAAATTGTGAGGAGGGACGCCTTCTGTGTGAAAGAAAAGGGGACGCCTTTTTTATGTAAGATGAGAATGCGCTTGTGTGCTTGAAATTCAGATCTGTCACTGGCAAGTTCAGATTGTCATTAATAAGTCGTGCTTGGATATCCATCCAGGTTTTTTAAATGTGTACAGTTTCTTGGATGATTAGTTTCTGAAAAACATTGCAGTAGATCATACAGTTACTTATCATTGCATTTTTACAGAGTCATAAACAACTGCCCACCAGAACGCTGGAGACAGGTAGCGAGCTGGCAAATACATGTATAAACCTTGCCAGCCCAAAAAGTAAAAAGTAAACTTTACCAGTGGTCGGGCACATATTTAATGTGTAATCATCATCTTTTATCCATGCTGAAATTTATTTCAGATATTGAAACAAGGCAAGCATGAATATCTTATTCAAATATAAATGGAACGTAATTTACATAACAGCCACGAAGGCAAGTGGAGTACAGCGAAGTATACAACCTTTTCCAAGGGCGGATCCAGGATTTTTGAAAGGGGGGGGGTCCCAAAAAAAATTTTTCACACTCAGTGGGGGGGGGACCCCCTGGACCCCCCCCCCCCCCCCCCCCCCTGGATCCGCTAGTGCTTTTCTAGACTAAAACATTCTGAAGGCATGAAAATCGGGGGGTCATCTCCAACTTTTGATTATCTTTTTTTGTGGTTTTTATTTTGTTTATTTTAATAGTGTGAAAAGCAATGACCCAAGTGCCTGTAGTTGATGAGGGCCCGTCCTTCCGTCCTTCCGAAGACATTTTTTGTCCGATCGATTTAAAAAAAACTGTTCATATCATCCTTTTCAAATTTGACAAATGTCTTCTTCACCACTAGAAAAGGTGTAGTGCCAAACTGAAAACCATTTGGTAAATTTAAAAAAAAATTGGGGTGATTTTTCAATTTTTAGCTCATCAGGCCTGAAAAGCTTGATGGGCTTATGGCATGGCGTCCGGCGTACTAAATGTACATTCAATGGGTCTTACGTTTTATTTGTCGAATGATTCTTTAGAACTGCCGCACCATATATTAGACGAGGGCTTGAGGCAGCACCTGAGATCGTGGATGCCTGGCTCTTCATATCAATTGGTGTCGGTGAACTTGTCTTTCGTAATAAACAAAGGGAAAGTAATAACATGTTTTATCGCCATTATCAATGAATGACTTAATGTACAGTCATGTGTGCATGTGTGTTTTATGCCATCCTTCGTTGTCTATATTGCAGTACGGTACGCATGATATGATAAAGTCGTTTCCCTTCTCTGCTGTTGAAGGCATTGATATGATGTAATGAAGATAGTAGGGTTGTAACAATAGATCGAACTATTGATTTATTGCAATAGTTACAGTGTCAATAGTAACTTTACATCGATATGGCTTACTATCGATAGTTTCAATAGTTTATTCAATCCAGTTGTTTACATGAACCTAAAAGTAAATTTGCACACAAATGCTGTATTTAGATTTGAAAAATGCTCGAACACTTCAAACACAATAGTCCTTGTTGGTCAATAGTCACCCCTAGAAGATACCATTTTATCAGTGTACACATCTTTAAAATTCTAAAACCATCGCCATTGGGAAGAGCCAATAATGGTAAAAATACACAAGAAAAACAGCTTAATATCAATACTAATAAGAGGACATTTCATTGCATAATTCAGAGCATACTGATGTCCATTTGGTAAAAGTTCCTGAATGTCATTTATTAAGATAGGAAAAGTGGCATAGTTACTCCACATACTTTAAAAAATACTATAATCAGTTGTTTGATGAAAAACAGTGTTGGATGATGATATAGCAATGAAACGATTAAATGTTGTGCAAAATTTGTAACATTGACAATGATCATAAATTAACTGTTTGAGAGGCATTCTAGAAGTTGGTGTGATGAAGAAGACAAATATTTATGGATGATCAACTTCTTTATTATCAATAGCGACATTTCAGTAAAGATCCTTATACCGTTATCAAGCATATGGAGGAGATGGTGAAACAGCAGGTTATATACAGGATACATGTTGGTATGATAAAGAGATAACAAATACAACAAGATGAGGTAACAATGACATAAATGGTTGAACAAGCTTTTATTAAGTGAAGTTGTGATAACAAGGAAACCAGAGAGTAGTAAGTTAATTAGCCAGGGGGCGGATGAGAGGACAAAGGCAGGGTGAGGGTACCAATTAGTGGTGGAGGTGGAAGCCAGAGTGAGTAGATTGGATTAATCATTTGTGGATTAAGCGGTTGTAAGCTGATGGGATGAAATAGCCTTGATCCCTATTCATAGAGGGCTTATGTCTAACAATATGCACGGCTTCAGCTAAACGGCGGTGAGTGTAGTCATGTTTGTTGTTTGTGAGTGTTTTGACAGTGTCACAATGGATGTTGTGTTGTGGAAATTTGGTGATGTGTTCCGAAATGGCTGATTTGTTGTCTCCCTTGGTTGTTGATGTTTTGTGTTCTTTGATGCGTATTTTGAGCGGTCTTGATGTTTCCCTAATGTAGTTGCTGCCGCAGTCGCAGCTAATGTTGTAAACAACTCCTTTAGGTTTAACCCACTACTAGCAAGCCTACCCCTGCCCCTATTCGCATCCCACTACCCTACAATGGCAAAGCATCACACCACATCAGTCGTCTACTCAAGCAACAAGTAGGCATAGACACTTATTTTTCCTCGGCCACCCCACTCAAAACCATCATCATGGCTAATGGTAGGAAATATGGCCAAAAACAACAACCTAAAGTAGTTGTTTACAACATTAGCTGCGACTGCGGCAGCAACTACATTGGGGAAACATCAAGACCGCTCAACATACGCATCAAAGAACACAAAACATCAACAACCAAGGGAGACAACAAATCAGCCATTTCGGAACACATCACCAAATTTCCACAACACAACATCCATTGGGACACTGTCAAAACACTCACAAACAACAAACATGACTACACTCACCGCCGTTTAGCTGAAGCCGTGCATATTGTTAGACATAAGCCCTCTATGAATAGGGATCAAGGCTATTTCATCCCATCAGCTTACAACCGCTTAATCCACAAATGATTAATCCAATCTACTCACTCTGGCTTCCACCTCCACCACTAATTGGTACCCTCACCCTGCCTTTGTCCTCTCATCCGCCCCCTGGCTAATTAACTTACTACTCTCTGGTTTCCTTGTTATCACAACTTCACTTGTTCAACCATTTATGTCATTGTTACCTCATCTTGTTGTATTTGTTATCACTTTATCATACCAACATGTATCCTGTATATAACCTGCTGTTTCACCATCTCCTCCATATGCTTGATAACGGTATAAGGATCTATACTGAAACGTCGCTATTGTTAATAAAGAAGTAGATCATCCTGAATATTTGTCTTCTTGATCATAAATTTGTCACAATTTGATTGATTGACAGCTGTATATGATAATTTGGAGCCGAAAATATTATATCAATGAGATCTTGTTTAAAAGCTTATACATTGTTTCAAGTAATTCTTTAACAAATTCCACATATTTCATGTTATAATCGATGACTATCCTTCATTATAGTTACCAGTAATGTTGCCTTCAAATTGTTAGAAATGTGTATATAGTTACTTTATTCTGTTCATATGTTCAGGGGTTCAAAAATCCCATTGCCCGACGCCCGGGACAAGTCAATTTTCATTACGGCAACCAAATTATGATATCTTACTGGTCCGTGGGCAACCAACAATTTCTGTAAAGAAAATGCTTAAAGTCATTTGAAATGCAACTGTAATTTTCCTTTCATTTACTTTAGATTATCAGTAAAAAAAAATCTATGTTTGTAAACATAGCGCGGTCAAACATTGTGTCTATTTATAGAAATGAGTAAATGTGCTCAACACATGTCGGTTTTCTTCGACTGAAGTCGGCATCCAGTGTTTCGAGGCTCACTTGACATCTGCAGTTCTTCCGAATGATTAATGGACTTGACATTCAGTCTTCCGAATGAATAACCGGTGACAAGTATGCGAGTAGCCGATTTACGTTTATAATTTACAATGCCACTGAAGAAATTTATGTTGACATTGAGAGGGAACCAAAATATTTCGAAAATCTTCATATTTACTTCAGAAGTAGAAAAAGTTATTGACATTTGGTAAGAGCCTGAGTTTATCAATGGATAACAGGGAACCATAGACTTACGAGTGGACAGCTGTAAATACTAAATGCAGATGCGAGTTCAAGTTGTAGTTCAAATATTATAAATAATAAATAAATATATTTAAATGATAACCTGGTTGTTCAGTTTATCATAAGCATGATAGCATGTTTGCAAGAAATCAAAATTTTATAATTTGCTTGATATAGAAACTAAATAAATAAAATACTTGTAGATATTGCTGTTTGAAACAAATTGTTTCACAGTACATAACTGTAATACTATTTTGTTTTACATTGATAATTTTTTATAAATCAATCGAAAATTATCAAGTGATAGAATTAACATTCATTTGTCTAAGTAAAAATGAAAAAATTAAATTATTAATTTGTACATGTTTATTGTTAGTATTTGAAATCAATTTAGATGTATCAATCATATTAAGCTGTTAATAATTAATATTAAAATATATATGATGAAATTTAGAATTCCAGTAAGTATTCATAAAATTGTCATTTTAAAACACTACCCTTCTACAATATGTGTCACTCAGGGAGACTGTTCCATTATATAAATTGATGAAACTCATTCAGTATTCCCTCTAAAGCTGTATAAAGCATACACAACACTGACATCAATGTTCAATTCAAACAATTGTTCTATTGTCTCATTACATTATAATCATGAAACATCAGGGCAAGTGAAAAATGAGTCAGGGCAAGTGACTTTCTTTATGTCACTTGCCCTGGGGCAAGTGGCTTTTCCAAAAAATGTTCAACCCCTGATATTGTTCAATCTAATAACAAAGATAGATCGTTATTATGCCTGTTTAAAAGAGAGACATGTTAATTCCTTTCCATTTGTATTTGAATAAGATATTCCTGCTTGCCTTAATAAAAAATCAGAAATGAATTTCAGCAGAGATAAGAGGTCATGATTACACATTAAATATATGCCCAAACTCTGGTAAGGTTTACTTTTTGCCACCTTGCAACAGAAATAACCACCTTTTGGGTGATAGGCCAGACAGTTGTTTCCTACACTGTAAAAATACAATGATAATTAACTGTATGGTTTACTATAATGTTTTAGTCAATTTGCTTTTGTCAACAGTATGCTAATAATGGGAAAATTTTTATGTAACTTTCAAATATTTGCTCGTAGTTCCTGGGCGATTCTTGGCCAAGGGAGAAGTCATTGTTGAACATTGTTTTTATCGGATCGGGATTGTTCATTCCTTGACGTTAATTTCCGTAATATTCCAAGTGTTCAATGCGAAATCGTGTAGAGATGTGATTTGAAACATTGCAATCGTAACTATGCGAGTCATGTAAGTCTCGAAATGCTAAAGTCTGTTTTACAAGGCTGACATTACAACTCGTTATTTTCCATTGTTCATTTGTTAAACGCAACCTTAAACATTTCAAAATGTGTATATGTTTGAGAATGACATGTTACACTTCACAAGTTACAAATCTACATGTCTTCATTTTTGTCACACATCCCTTTCCATGCAGCCTAGGGTAAGACAATCCCACAACGATGACACTTACCTCAACTTTGGGGTTCAAGTGTGAGCTAGCTTGTGGTCCGATTGTTGAGAGTTATGATAGATGCAGAATGGTTCTAATGGTTCTGTTGTTTCAGGGAGTTGAGGTTCCTCTACTGTTTTCACGGGGAGTGATTCTGTATTGGCAAGTGATTCTTGTGCTGCAGTGATTCAATCTCATTCAGAGTTTGGATTTGACACTGCAACCAGTAGCTTGTTTTTTGGTTTTAGAGGCGAGATGAAGAACTTTTTCGAGTGAGGTTATGAGTTTGAGTTGAGGAGCCAGCAGTTCCCGATAGAGTGGTAGTGATGATGGTTGGTCATGAGGTTGTCAGAATTTTAGATATAGGAATTTTGTAAGATAATCCATTGTACAAATTTTATGGATTTTTTCCCTCTGAACAAACCACGGTTGCTCTGATACGAGAAATTGTGAGGAGGGACGCCTTCTGTGTGAAAGAAAAGGGGACGCCTTTTTTATGTAAGATGAGAATGCGCTTGTGTGCTTGAAATTCAGATCTGTCACTGGCAAGTTCAGATTGTCATTAATAAGTCGTGCTTGGATATCCATCCAGGTTTTTTAAATGTGTACAGTTTCTTGGATGATTAGTTTCTGAAAAACATTGCAGTAGATCATACAGTTACTTATCATTGCATTTTTACAGAGTCATAAACAACTGCCCACCAGAACGCTGGAGACAGGTAGCGAGCTGGCAAATACATGTATAAACCTTGCCAGCCCAAAAAGTAAAAAGTAAACTTTACCAGTGGTCGGGCACATATTTAATGTGTAATCATCATCTTTTATCCATGCTGAAATTTATTTCAGATATTGAAACAAGGCAAGCATGAATATCTTATTCAAATATAAATGGAACGTAATTTACATAACAGCCACGAAGGCAAGTGGAGTACAGCGAAGTATACAACCTTTTCCAAGGGCGGATCCAGGATTTTTGAAAGGGGGGGGGTCCCAAAAAAAATGTTTCACACTCAGTGGGGGGGGGACCCCCTGGACCCCCCCCCCCCCCCCCCCCTGGATCCGCTAGTGCTTTTCTAGACTAAAACATTCTGAAGGCATGAAAATCGGGGGGTCATCTCCAACTTTTGATTATCTTTTTTTGTGGTTTTTATTTTGTTTATTTTAATAGTGTGAAAAGCAATGACCCAAGTGCCTGTAGTTGATGAGGGCCCGTCCTTCCGTCCTTCCGAAGACATTTTTTGTCCGATCGATTTAAAAAAAACTGTTCATATCATCCTTTTCAAATTTGACAAATGTCTTCTTCACCACTAGAAAAGGTGTAGTGCCAAACTGAAAACCATTTGGTAAATTTAAAAAAAAATTGGGGTGATTTTTCAATTTTTAGCTCATCAGGCCTGAAAAGCTTGATGGGCTTATGGCATGGCGTCCGGCGTACTAAATGTACATTCAATGGGTCTTACGTTTTATTTGTCGAATGATTCTTTAGAACTGCCGCACCATATATTAGACGAGGGCTTGAGGCAGCACCTGAGATCGTGGATGCCTGGCTCTTCATATCAATTGGTGTCGGTGAACTTGTCTTTCGTAATAAACAAAGGGAAAGTAATAACATGTTTTATCGCCATTATCAATGAATGACTTAATGTACAGTCATGTGTGCATGTGTGTTTTATGCCATCCTTCGTTGTCTATATTGCAGTACGGTACGCATGATATGATAAAGTCGTTTCCCTTCTCTGCTGTTGAAGGCATTGATATGATGTAATGAAGATAGTAGGGTTGTAACAATAGATCGAACTATTGATTTATTGCAATAGTTACAGTGTCAATAGTAACTTTACATCGATATGGCTTACTATCGATAGTTTCAATAGTTTATTCAATCCAGTTGTTTACATGAACCTAAAAGTAAATTTGCACACAAATGCTGTATTTAGATTTGAAAAATGCTCGAACACTTCAAACACAATAGTCCTTGTTGGTCAATAGTCACCCCTAGAAGATACCATTTTATCAGTGTACACATCTTTAAAATTCTAAAACCATCGCCATTGGGAAGAGCCAATAATGGTAAAAATACACAAGAAAAACAGCTTAATATCAATACTAATAAGAGGACATTTCATTGCATAATTCAGAGCATACTGATGTCCATTTGGTAAAAGTTCCTGAATGTCATTTATTAAGATAGGAAAAGTGGCATAGTTACTCCACATACTTTAAAAAATACTATAATCAGTTGTTTGATGAAAAACAGTGTTGGATGATGATATAGCAATGAAACGATTAAATGTTGTGCAAAATTTGTAACATTGACAATGATCATAAATTAACTGTTTGAGAGGCATTCTAGAAGTTGGTGTGATGAAGAAGACAAATATTTATGGATGATCAACTTCTTTATTATCAATAGCGACATTTCAGTAAAGATCCTTATACCGTTATCAAGCATATGGAGGAGATGGTGAAACAGCAGGTTATATACAGGATACATGTTGGTATGATAAAGAGATAACAAATACAACAAGATGAGGTAACAATGACATAAATGGTTGAACAAGCTTTTATTAAGTGAAGTTGTGATAACAAGGAAACCAGAGAGTAGTAAGTTAATTAGCCAGGGGGCGGATGAGAGGACAAAGGCAGGGTGAGGGTACCAATTAGTGGTGGAGGTGGAAGCCAGAGTGAGTAGATTGGATTAATCATTTGTGGATTAAGCGGTTGTAAGCTGATGGGATGAAATAGCCTTGATCCCTATTCATAGAGGGCTTATGTCTAACAATATGCACGGCTTCAGCTAAACGGCGGTGAGTGTAGTCATGTTTGTTGTTTGTGAGTGTTTTGACAGTGTCACAATGGATGTTGTGTTGTGGAAATTTGGTGATGTGTTCCGAAATGGCTGATTTGTTGTCTCCCTTGGTTGTTGATGTTTTGTGTTCTTTGATGCGTATTTTGAGCGGTCTTGATGTTTCCCTAATGTAGTTGCTGCCGCAGTCGCAGCTAATGTTGTAAACAACTCCTTTAGGTTTAACCCACTACTAGCAAGCCTACCCCTGCCCCTATTCGCATCCCACTACCCTACAATGGCAAAGCATCACACCACATCAGTCGTCTACTCAAGCA
Source organism: Gibbula magus (assembly GCA_936450465.1). Lineage (NCBI taxonomy): Eukaryota > Metazoa > Mollusca > Gastropoda > Trochida > Trochidae > Gibbula > Gibbula magus. The sequence continues at coordinate 49,668,532 of OW388295.1, forward strand.
ACAAGTAGGCATAGACACTTATTTTTCCTCGGCCACCCCACTCAAAACCATCATCATGGCTAATGGTAGGAAATATGGCCAAAAACAACAACCTAAAGGAGTTGTTTACAACATTAGCTGCGACTGCGGCAGCAACTACATTGGGGAAACATCAAGACCGCTCAACATACGCATCAAAGAACACAAAACATCAACAACCAAGGGAGAAAACAAATCAGCCATTTCGGAACACATCACCAAATTTCCACAACACAACATCCATTGGGACACTGTCAAAACACTCACAAACAACAAACATGACTACACTCACCGCCGTTTAGCTGAAGCCGTGCATATTGTTAGACATAAGCCCTCTATGAATATGGATCAAGGCTATTTCATCCCATCAGCTTACAACCGCTTAATCCACAAATGATTAATCCAATCTACTCACTCTGGCTTCCACCTCCACCACTAATTGGTACCCTCACCCTGCCTTTGTCCTCTCATCCGCCCCCTGGCTAATTAACTTACTACTCTCTGGTTTCCTTGTTATCACAACTTCACTTGTTCAACCATTTATGTCATTGTTACCTCATCTTGTTGTATTTGTTATCTCTTTATCATACCAACATGTATCCTGTATATAACCTTCTGTTTCACCATCTCCTCCATATGCTTGATAACGGTATAAGGATCTATACTGAAACGTCGCTATTGTTAATAAAGAAGTTGATCATCCTGAGTATTTGTCTTCTTGATCATAAATTTGTCACAATTTGATTGATTGACAGCTGTATATGATAATTCGGAGCCGAAAATATGATATCAATGAGATCTTGTTTAAAAGCTTATACATTGTTTCAAGTAATTCTTTAACAAATTCCACATATTTCATGTTATAATCGATGACTATCCTTCATTATAGTTACCAGTAATGTTGCCTTCAAATTGTTAGAAATGTGTATATAGTTACTTTATTCTGTTCATATGTTCAGGGGTTCAAAAATCCCATTGCCCGACGCCCGGGACAAGTCAATTTTCATTACGGCAACCAAATTATGATATCTTACTGGTCCCTGGGCAACCAACAATTTCTGTAAAGAAAATGCTTAAAGTCATTTGAAATGCAACTGTAATTTTCCTTTCATTTACTTTAGATTATCAGTAAAAAAAAATCTATGTTTGTAAACATAGCGCGGTCAAACATTGTGTCTATTTATAGAAATGAGTAAATGTGCTCAACACATGTCGGTTTTCTTCGACTGAAGTCGGCATCCAGTGTTTCGAGGCTCACTTGACATCTGCAGTTCTTCCGAATGATTAATGGACTTGACATTCAGTCTTCCGAATGAATAACCGGTGACAAGTATGCGAGTAGCCGATTTACGTTTATAATTTACAATGCCACTGAAGAAATTTATGTTGACATTGAGAGGGAACCAAAATATTTCGAAAATCTTCATATTTACTTCAGAAGTAGAAAAAGTTATTGACATTTGGTAAGAGCCTGAGTTTATCAATGGATAACAGGGAACCATAGACTTACGAGTGGACAGCTGTAAATACTAAATGCAGATGCGAGTTCAAGTTGTAGTTCAAATATTATAAATAATAAATAAATATATTTAAATGATAACCTGGTTGTTCAGTTTATCATAAGCATGATAGCATGTTTGCAAGAAATCAAAATTTTATAATTTGCTTGATATAGAAACTAAATAAATAAAATACTTGTAGATATTGCTGTTTGAAACAAATTGTTTCACAGTACATAACTGTAATACTATTTTGTTTTACATTGATAATTTTTTATAAATCAATCGAAAATTATCAAGTGATAGAATTAACATTCATTTGTCTAAGTAAAAATGAAAAAATTAAATTATTAATTTGTACATGTTTATTGTTAGTATTTGAAATCAATTTAGATGTATCAATCATATTAAGCTGTTAATAATTAATATTAAAATATATATGATGAAATTTAGAATTCCAGTAAGTATTCATAAAATTGTCATTTTAAAACACTACCCTTCTACAATATGTGTCACTCAGGGAGACTGTTCCATTATATAAATTGATGAAACTCATTCAGTATTCCCTCTAAAGCTGTATAAAGCATACACAACACTGACATCAATGTTCAATTCAAACAATTGTTCTATTGTCTCATTACATTATAATCATGAAAAATCAGGGCAAGTGAAAAATGAGTCAGGGCAAGTGACTTTCTTTATGTCACTTGCCCTGGGGCAAGTGGCTTTTCCAAAAAATGTTCAACCCCTGATATTGTTCAATCTAATAACAAAGATAGATCGTTATTATGCCTGTTTAAAAGAGAGACATGTTAATTCCTTTCCATTTGTATTTGAATAAGATATTCCTGCTTGCCTTAATAAAAAATCAGAAATGAATTTCAGCAGAGATAAGAGGTCATGATTACACATTAAATATATGCCCAAACTCTGGTAAGGTTTACTTTTTGCCACCTTGCAACAGAAATAACCACCTTTTGGGTGATAGGCCAGACAGTTGTTTCCTACACTGTAAAAATACAATGATAATTAACTGTATGGTTTACTATAATGTTTTAGTCAATTTGCTTTTGTCAACAGTATGCTAATAATGGGAAAATTTTTATGTAACTTTCAAATATTTGCTCGTAGTTCCTGGGCGATTCTTGGCCAAGGGAGAAGTCATTGTTGAACATTGTTTTTATCGGATCGGGATTGTTCATTCCTTGACGTTAATTTCCGTAATATTCCAAGTGTTCAATGCGAAATCGTGTAGAGATGTGATTTGAAACATTGCAATCGTAACTATGCGAGTCATGTAAGTCTCGAAATGCTAAAGTCTGTTTTACAAGGCTGACATTACAACTCGTTATTTTCCATTGTTCATTTGTTAAACGCAACCTTAAACATTTCAAAATGTGTATATGTTTGAGAATGACATGTTACACTTCACAAGTTACAAATCTACATGTCTTCATTTTTGTCACACATCCCTTTCCATGCAGCCTAGGGTAAGACAATCCCACAACGATGACACTTACCTCAACTTTGGGGTTCAAGTGTGAGCTAGCTTGTGGTCCGATTGTTGAGAGTTATGATAGATGCAGAATGGTTCTAATGGTTCTGTTGTTTCAGGGAGTTGAGGTTCCTCTACTGTTTTCACGGGGAGTGATTCTGTATTGGCAAGTGATTCTTGTGCTGCAGTGATTCAATCTCATTCAGAGTTTGGATTTGACACTGCAACCAGTAGCTTGTTTTTTGGTTTTAGAGGCGAGATGAAGAACTTTTTCGAGTGAGGTTATGAGTTTGAGTTGAGGAGCCAGCAGTTCCCGATAGAGTGGTAGTGATGATGGTTGGTCATGAGGTTGTCAGAATTTTAGATATAGGAATTTTGTAAGATAATCCATTGTACAAATTTTATGGATTTTTTCCCTCTGAACAAACCACGGTTGCTCTGATACGAGAAATTGTGAGGAGGGACGCCTTCTGTGTGAAAGAAAAGGGGACGCCTTTTTTATGTAAGATGAGAATGCGCTTGTGTGCTTGAAATTCAGATCTGTCACTGGCAAGTTCAGATTGTCATTAATAAGTCGTGCTTGGATATCCATCCAGGTTTTTTAAATGTGTACAGTTTCTTGGATGATTAGTTTCTGAAAAACATTGCAGTAGATCATACAGTTACTTATCATTGCATTTTTACAGAGTCATAAACAACTGCCCACCAGAACGCTGGAGACAGGTAGCGAGCTGGCAAATACATGTATAAACCTTGCCAGCCCAAAAAGTAAAAAGTAAACTTTACCAGTGGTCGGGCACATATTTAATGTGTAATCATCATCTTTTATCCATGCTGAAATTTATTTCAGATATTGAAACAAGGCAAGCATGAATATCTTATTCAAATATAAATGGAACGTAATTTACATAACAGCCACGAAGGCAAGTGGAGTACAGCGAAGTATACAACCTTTTCCAAGGGCGGATCCAGGATTTTTGAAAGGGGGGGGGGTCCCAAAAAAAATGTTTCACACTCAGTGGGGGGGGGACCCCCTGGACCCCCCCCCCCCCCCTGGATCCGCTAGTGCTTTTCTAGACTAAAACATTCTGAAGGCATGAAAATCGGGGGGTCATCTCCAACTTTTGATTATCTTTTTTTGTGGTTTTTATTTTGTTTATTTTAATAGTGTGAAAAGCAATGACCCAAGTGCCTGTAGTTGATGAGGGCCCGTCCTTCCGTCCTTCCGAAGACATTTTTTGTCCGATCGATTTAAAAAAAACTGTTCATATCATCCTTTTCAAATTTGACAAATGTCTTCTTCACCACTAGAAAAGGTGTAGTGCCAAACTGAAAACCATTTGGTAAATTTAAAAAAAAATTGGGGTGATTTTTCAATTTTTAGCTCATCAGGCCTGAAAAGCTTGATGGGCTTATGGCATGGCGTCCGGCGTACTAAATGTACATTCAATGGGTCTTACGTTTTATTTGTCGAATGATTCTTTAGAACTGCCGCACCATATATTAGACGAGGGCTTGAGGCAGCACCTGAGATCGTGGATGCCTGGCTCTTCATATCAATTGGTGTCGGTGAACTTGTCTTTCGTAATAAACAAAGGGAAAGTAATAACATGTTTTATCGCCATTATCAATGAATGACTTAATGTACAGTCATGTGTGCATGTGTGTTTTATGCCATCCTTCGTTGTCTATATTGCAGTACGGTACGCATGATATGATAAAGTCGTTTCCCTTCTCTGCTGTTGAAGGCATTGATATGATGTAATGAAGATAGTAGGGTTGTAACAATAGATCGAACTATTGATTTATTGCAATAGTTACAGTGTCAATAGTAACTTTACATCGATATGGCTTACTATCGATAGTTTCAATAGTTTATTCAATCCAGTTGTTTACATGAACCTAAAAGTAAATTTGCACACAAATGCTGTATTTAGATTTGAAAAATGCTCGAACACTTCAAACACAATAGTCCTTGTTGGTCAATAGTCACCCCTAGAAGATACCATTTTATCAGTGTACACATCTTTAAAATTCTAAAACCATCGCCATTGGGAAGAGCCAATAATGGTAAAAATACACAAGAAAAACAGCTTAATATCAATACTAATAAGAGGACATTTCATTGCATAATTCAGAGCATACTGATGTCCATTTGGTAAAAGTTCCTGAATGTCATTTATTAAGATAGGAAAAGTGGCATAGTTACTCCACATACTTTAAAAAATACTATAATCAGTTGTTTGATGAAAAACAGTGTTGGATGATGATATAGCAATGAAACGATTAAATGTTGTGCAAAATTTGTAACATTGACAATGATCATAAATTAACTGTTTGAGAGGCATTCTAGAAGTTGGTGTGATGAAGAAGACAAATATTTATGGATGATCAACTTCTTTATTATCAATAGCGACATTTCAGTAAAGATCCTTATACCGTTATCAAGCATATGGAGCAGATGGTGAAACAGCAGGTTATATACAGGATACATGTTGGTATGATAAAGAGATAACAAATACAACAAGATGAGGTAACAATGACATAAATGGTTGAACAAGCTTTTATTAAGTGAAGTTGTGATAACAAGGAAACCAGAGAGTAGTAAGTTAATTAGCCAGGGGGCGGATGAGAGGACAAAGGCAGGGTGAGGGTACCAATTAGTGGTGGAGGTGGAAGCCAGAGTGAGTAGATTGGATTAATCATTTGTGGATTAAGCGGTTGTAAGCTGATGGGATGAAATAGCCTTGATCCCTATTCATAGAGGGCTTATGTCTAACAATATGCACGGCTTCAGCTAAACGGCGGTGAGTGTAGTCATGTTTGTTGTTTGTGAGTGTTTTGACAGTGTCACAATGGATGTTGTGTTGTGGAAATTTGGTGATGTGTTCCGAAATGGCTGATTTGTTGTCTCCCTTGGTTGTTGATGTTTAGTGTTCTTTGATGCGTATTTTGAGCGGTCTTGATGTTTCCCCAATGTAGTTGCTGCCGCAGTCGCAGCTAATGTTGTAAACAACTCCTTTAGGTTGTTGTTGTTTTTGGGCATATTTCCTACCATTAGCCTTGATGATGGTTTTGAGTGGGGTGGCCGAGGAAAAATAAGTGTCTATGCCTACTTGTTGCTTGAGTAGACGACTGATGTGGTGTGATGCTTTGCCAATGTAGGGTAGTGGGATGCGAATAGGGGCAGGGGTAGGCTTGCTAATAGTGGGTTTGGGTGGTGGGTTTAGGGTGCAGTTGACGTCCTAGTCAATCGCACCTCTGACAATGTTATCCAAACCTCTGTTTACCGCAAACCCACGCACACTGACCAGTACCTCCACTTTGACTCCAACCATCCACTCAGAATTAAAACCGGCATCATCTCCACCCTAACCTGCCGTGCCATCAAGCTATCCTCTGCAACCTCTGATTTTGAACTTAAACACCTCCGGCATGTCTTCACCCAACTTAACAACTACCCAACTAAACTTGTTGACCGTGTCATCAACTGCACCCTAAACCCACTACTAGCAAGCCTACCCCTGCCCCTATTCGCATCCCACTACCCTACAATGGCAAAGCATCACACCACATCAGTCGTCTACTCAAGCAACAAGTAGGCATAGACACTTATTTTTCCTCGGCCACCCCACTCAAAACCATCATCATGGCTAATGGTAGGAAATATGGCCAAAAACAACAACCTAAAGGAGTTGTTTACAACATTAGCTGCGACTGCGGCAGCAACTACATTGGGGAAACATCAAGACCGCTCAACATACGCATCAAAGAACACAAAACATCAACAACCAAGGGAGAAAACAAATCAGCCATTTCGGAACACATCACCAAATTTCCACAACACAACATCCATTGGGACACTGTCAAAACACTCACAAACAACAAACATGACTACACTCACCGCCGTTTAGCTGAAGCCGTGCATATTGTTAGACATAAGCCCTCTATGAATAGGGATCAAGGCTATTTCATCCCATCAGCTTACAACCGCTTAATCCACAAATGATTAATCCAATCTACTCACTCTGGCTTCCACCTCCACCACTAATTGGTACCCTCACCCTGCCTTTGTCCTCTCATCCGCCCCCTGGCTAATTAACTTACTACTCTCTGGTTTCCTTGTTATCACAACTTCACTTGTTCAACCATTTATGTCATTGTTACCTCATCTTGTTGTATTTGTTATCTCTTTATCATACCAACATGTATCCTGTATATAACCTGCTGTTTCACCATCTCCTCCATATGCTTGATAACGGTATAAGGATCTATACTGAAACGTCGCTATTGTTAATAAAGAAGTTGATCATCCTGAGTATTTGTCTTCTTGATCATAAATTTGTCACAATTTGGTTGATTGACAGCTGTATATGATAATTCGGAGCCGAAAATATGATATCAATGAGATCTTGTTTAAAAGCTTATACATTGTTTCAAGTAATTCTTTAACAAATTCCACATATTTCATGTTATAATCCATGACTATCCTTCATTATAGTTACCAGTAATGTTGCCTTCAAATTGTTAGAAATGTGTATATAGTTACTTTATTCTGTTCATATGTTCAGGGGTTCAAAAATCCCATTGCCCGACGCCCGGGACAAGTCAATTTTCATTACGGCAACCAAATTATGATATCTTACTGGTCCCTGGGCAACCAACAATTTCTGTAAAGAAAATGCTTAAAGTCATTTGAAATGCAACTGTAATTTTCCTTTCATTTACTTTAGATTATCAGTAAAAAAAAAATCTATGTTTGTAAACATAGCGCGGTCAAACATTGTGTCTATTTATAGAAATGAGTAAATGTGCTCAACACATGTCGGTTTTCTTCGACTGAAGTCGGCATCCAGTAGAAAAGTATCAGTGTTTCGAGGCTCACTTGACATCTGCAGTTCTTCCGAATGATTAATGGACTTGACATTCAGTCTTCCGAATGAATAACCGGTGACAAGTATGCGAGTAGCCGATTTACGTTTATAATTTACAATGCCACTGAAGAAATTTATGTTGACATTGAGAGGGAACCAAAATATTTCGAAAATCTTCATATTTACTTCAGAAGTAGAAAAAGTTATTGACATTTGGTAAGAGCCTGAGTTTATCAATGGATAACAGGGAACCATAGACTTACGAGTGGACAGCTGTAAATACTAAATGCAGATGCGAGTTCAAGTTGTAGTTCAAATATTATAAATAATAAATAAATATATTTAAATGATAACCTGGTTGTTCAGTTTATCATAAGCATGATAGCATGTTTGCAAGAAATCAAAATTTTATAATTTGCTTGATATAGAAACTAAATAAATAAAATACTTGTAGATATTGCTGTTTGAAACAAATTGTTTCACAGTACATAACTGTAATACTATTTTGTTTTACATTGATAATTTTTTATAAATCAATCGAAAATTATCAAGTGATAGAATTAACATTCATTTGTCTAAGTAAAAATGAAAAAATTAAATTATTAATTTGTACATGTTTATTGTTAGTATTTGAAATCAATTTAGATGTATCAATCATATTAAGCTGTTAATAATTAATATTAAAATATATATGATGAAATTTAGAATTCCAGTAAGTATTCATAAAATTGTCATTTTAAAACACTACCCTTCTACAATATGTGTCACTCAGGGAGACTGTTCCATTATATAAATTGATGAAACTCATTCAGTATTCCCTCTAAAGCTGTATAAAACATACACAACACTGACATCAATGTTCAATTCAAACAATTGTTCTATTGTCTCATTACATTATAATCATGAAAAATCAGGGCAAGTGAAAAATGAGTCAGGGCAAGTGACTTTCTTTATGTCACTTGCCCTGGGGCAAGTGGCTTTTCCAAAAAATGTTCAACCCCTGATATTGTTCAATCTAATAACAAAGATAGATCATTATTATGCCTGTTTAAAAGAGAGACATGTTAATTCCATTCCATTTGTATTTGAATAAGATATTCCTGCTTGCCTTAATAAAAAATCAGAAATGAATTTCAGCAGAGATAAGAGGTCATGATTACACATTAAATATATGCCCAAACTCTGGTAAGGTTTACTTTTTGCCACCTTGCAACAGAAATAACCACCTTTTGGGTGATAGGCCAGACAGTTGTTTCCTACACTGTAAAAATACAATGATAATTAACTGTATGGTTTACTATAATGTTTTAGTCAATTTGCTTTTGTCAACAGTATGCTAATAATGGGAAAATTTGTATGTAACTTTCAAATATTTGCTCGTAGTTCCTGGGCGATTCTTGGCCAAGGGAGAAGTCATTGTTGAACATTGTTTTTATCGGATCGGGATTGTTCATTCCTTGACGTTAATTTCCGTAATATTCCAAGTGTTCAATGCGAAATCGTGTAGAGATGTGATTTGAAACATTGCAATCGTAACTATGCGAGTCATGTAAGTCTCGAAATGCTAAAGTCTGTTTTACAAGGCTGACATTACAACTCGTTATTTTCCATTGTTCATTTGTTAAACGCAACCTTAAACATTTCAAAATGTGTATATGTTTGAGAATGACATGTTACACTTCACAAGTTACAAATCTACATGTCTTCATTTTTGTCACACATCCCTTTCCATGCAGCCTAGGGTAAGACAATCCCACAACGATGACACTTACCTCAACTTTGGGGTTCAAGTGTGAGCTAGCTTGTGGTCCGATTGTTGAGAGTTATGATAGATGCAGAATGGTTCTAATGGTTCTGTTGTTTCAGGGAGTTGAGGTTCCTCTACTGTTTTCACGGGGAGTGATTCTGTATTGGCAAGTGATTCTTGTGCTGCAGTGATTCAATCTCATTCAGAGTTTGGATTTGACACTGCAACCAGTAGCTTGTTTTTTGGTTTTAGAGGCGAGATGAAGAACTTTTTCGAGTGAGGTTATGAGTTTGAGTTGAGGAGCCAGCAGTTCCCGATAGAGTGGTAGTGATGATGGTTGGTCATGAGGTTGTCAGAATTTTAGATATAGGAATTTTGTAAGATAATCCATTGTACAAATTTTATGGATTTTTTCCCTCTGAACAAACCACGGTTGCTCTGATACGAGAAATTGTGAGGAGGGACGCCTTCTGTGTGAAAGAAAAGGGGACGCCTTTTTTATGTAAGATGAGAATGCGCTTGTGTGCTTGAAATTCAGATCTGTCACTGGCAAGTTCAGATTGTCATTAATAAGTCGTGCTTGGATATCCATCCAGGTTTTTTAAATGTGTACAGTTTCTTGGATGATTAGTTTCTGAAAAACATTGCAGTAGATCATACAGTTACTTATCATTGCATTTTTACAGAGTCATAAACAACTGCCCACCAGAACGCTGGAGACAGGTAGCGAACTGGCAAATACATGTATAAACCTTGCCAGCCCAAAAAGTAAAAAGTAAACTTTACCAGTGGTCGGGCACATATTTAATGTGTAATCATCATCTTTTATCCATGCTGAAATTTATTTCAGATATTGAAACAAGGCAAGCATGAATATCTTATTCAAATATAAATGGAACGTAATTTACATAACAGCCACGAAGGCAAGTGGAGTACAGCGAAGTATACAACCTTTTCCAAGGGCGGCTCCAGGATTTTTGAAAGGGGGGGGGTCCCAAAAAAAATGTTTCACACTCAGTGGGGGGGGGACCCCCTGGACCCCCCCCCCCTGGATCCGCTAGTGCTTTTCTAGACTAAAACATTCTGAAGGCATGAAAATCGGGGGGTCATCTCCAACTTTTGATTATCTTTTTTTGTGGTTTTTATTTTGTTTATTTTAATAGTGTGAAAATCAATGACCCAAGTGCCTGTAGTTGATGAGGGCCCGTCCTTCCGTCCTTCCGAAGACATATTTTGTCCGATCGATTTAAAAAAAACTGTTCATATCATCCTTTTCAAATTTGACAAATGTCTTCTTCACCACTAGAAAAGGTGTAGTGCCAAACTGAAAACCATTTGGTAAATTTAAAAAAAAATTGGGGTGATTTTTCAATTTTTAGCTCATCAGGCCTGAAAAGCTTGATGGGCTTATGGCATGGCGTCCGGCGTACTAAATGTACATTCAATGGGTCTTACGTTTTATTTGTCGAATGATTCTTTAGAACTGCCGCACCATATATTAGACGAGGGCTTGAGGCAGCACCTGAGATCGTGGATGCCTGGCTCTTCATATCAATTGGTGTCGGTGAACTTGTCTTTCGTAATAAACAAAGGGAAAGTAATAACATGTTTTATCGCCATTATCAATGAATGACTTAATGTACAGTCATGTGTGCATGTGTGTTTTATGCCATCCTTCGTTGTCTATATTGCAGTACGGTACGCATGATATGATAAAGTCGTTTCCCTTCTCTGCTGTTGAAGGCATTGATATGATGTAATGAAGATAGTAGGGTTGTAACAATAGATCGAACTATTGATTTATTGCAATAGTTACAGTGTCAATAGTAACTTTACATCGATATGGCTTACTATCGATAGTTTCAATAGTTTATTCAATCCAGTTGTTTACATGAACCTAAAAGTAAATTTGCACACAAATGCTGTATTTAGATTTGAAAAATGCTCGAACACTTCAAACACAATAGTCCTTGTTGGTCAATAGTCACCCCTAGAAGATACCATTTTATCAGTGTACACATCTTTAAAATTCTAAAACCATCGCCATTGGGAAGAGCCAATAATGGTAAAAATACACAAGAAAAACAGCTTAATATCAATACTAATAAGAGGACATTTCATTGCATAATTCAGAGCATACTGATGTCCATTTGGTAAAAGTTCCTGTATGTCATTTATTAAGATAGGAAAAGTGGCATAGTTACTCCACATACTTTAAAAAATACTATAATCAGTTGTTTGATGAAAAACAGTGTTGGATGATGATATAGCAATGAAACGATTAAATGTTGTGCAAAATTTGTAACATTGACAATTTAGGTTTAACCCACTACTAGCAAGCCTACCCCTGCCCCTATTCGCATCCCACTACCCTACAATGGCAAAGCATCACACCACATCAGTCGTCTACTCAAGCAACAAGTAGGCATAGACACTTATTTTTCCTCGGCCACCCCACTCAAAACCATCATCATGGCTAATGGTAGGAAATATGGCCAAAAACAACAACCTAAAGTAGTTGTTTACAACATTAGCTGCGACTGCGGCAGCAACTACATTGGGGAAACATCAAGACCGCTCAACATACGCATCAAAGAACACAAAACATCAACAACCAAGGGAGACAACAAATCAGCCATTTCGGAACACATCACCAAATTTCCACAACACAACATCCATTGGGACACTGTCAAAACACTCACAAACAACAAACATGACTACACTCACCGCCGTTTAGCTGAAGCCGTGCATATTGTTAGACATAAGCCCTCTATGAATAGGGATCAAGGCTATTTCATCCCATCAGCTTACAACCGCTTAATCCACAAATGATTAATCCAATCTACTCACTCTGGCTTCCACCTCCACCACTAATTGGTACCCTCACCCTGCCTTTGTCCTCTCATCCGCCCCCTGGCTAATTAACTTACTACTCTCTGGTTTCCTTGTTATCACAACTTCACTTGTTCAACCATTTATGTCATTGTTACCTCATCTTGTTGTATTTGTTATCACTTTATCATACCAACATGTATCCTGTATATAACCTGCTGTTTCACCATCTCCTCCATATGCTTGATAACGGTATAAGGATCTATACTGAAACGTCGCTATTGTTAAGAAAGAAGTAGATCATCCTGAATATTTGTCTTCTTGATCATAAATTTGTCACAATTTGATTGATTGACAGCTGTATATGATAATTTGGAGCCGAAAATATTATATCAATGAGATCTTGTTTAAAAGCTTATACATTGTTTCAAGTAATTCTTTAACAAATTCCACATATTTCATGTTATAATCCATGACTATCCTTCATTATAGTTACCAGTAATGTTGCCTTCAAATTGTTAGAAATGTGTATATAGTTACTTTATTCTGTTCATATGTTCAGGGGTTCAAAAATCCCATTGCCCGACGCCCGGGACAAGTCAATTTTCATTACGGCAACCAAATTATGATATCTTACTGGTCCGTGGGCAACCAACAATTTCTGTAAAGAAAATGCTTAAAGTCATTTGAAATGCAACTGTAATTTTCCTTTCATTTACTTTAGATTATCAGTAAAAAAAAATCTATGTTTGTAAACATAGCGCGGTCAAACATTGTGTCTATTTATAGAAATGAGTAAATGTGCTCAACACATGTCGGTTTTCTTCGACTGAAGTCGGCATCCAGTGTTTCGAGGCTCACTTGACATCTGCAGTTCTTCCGAATGATTAATGGACTTGACATTCAGTCTTCCGAATGAATAACCGGTGACAAGTATGCGAGTAGCCGATTTACGTTTATAATTTACAATGCCACTGAAGAAATTTATGTTGACATTGAGAGGGAACCAAAATATTTCGAAAATCTTCATATTTACTTCAGAAGTAGAAAAAGTTATTGACATTTGGTAAGAGCCTGAGTTTATCAATGGATAACAGGGAACCATAGACTTACGAGTGGACAGCTGTAAATACTAAATGCAGATGCGAGTTCAAGTTGTAGTTCAAATATTATAAATAATAAATAAATATATTTAAATGATAACCTGGTTGTTCAGTTTATCATAAGCATGATAGCATGTTTGCAAGAAATCAAAATTTTATAATTTGCTTGATATAGAAACTAAATAAATAAAATACTTGTAGATATTGCTGTTTGAAACAAATTGTTTCACAGTACATAACTGTAATACTATTTTGTTTTACATTGATAATTTTTTATAAATCAATCGAAAATTATCAAGTGATAGAATTAACATTCATTTGTCTAAGTAAAAATGAAAAAATTAAATTATTAATTTGTACATGTTTATTGTTAGTATTTGAAATCAATTTAGATGTATCAATCATATTAAGCTGTTAATAATTAATATTAAAATATATATGATGAAATTTAGAATTCCAGTAAGTATTCATAAAATTGTCATTTTAAAACACTACCCTTCTACAATATGTGTCACTCAGGGAGACTGTTCCATTATATAAATTGATGAAACTCATTCAGTATTCCCTCTAAAGCTGTATAAAGCATACACAACACTGACATCAATGTTCAATTCAAACAATTGTTCTATTGTCTCATTACATTATAATCATGAAACATCAGGGCAAGTGAAAAATGAGTCAGGGCAAGTGACTTTCTTTATGTCACTTGCCCTGGGGCAAGTGGCTTTTCCAAAAAATGTTCAACCCCTGATATTGTTCAATCTAATAACAAAGATAGATCGTTATTATGCCTGTTTAAAAGAGAGACATGTTAATTCCTTTCCATTTGTATTTGAATAAGATATTCCTGCTTGCCTTAATAAAAAATCAGAAATGAATTTCAGCAGAGATAAGAGGTCATGATTACACATTAAATATATGCCCAAACTCTGGTAAGGTTTACTTTTTGCCACCTTGCAACAGAAATAACCACCTTTTGGGTGATAGGCCAGACAGTTGTTTCCTACACTGTAAAAATACAATGATAATTAACTGTATGGTTTACTATAATGTTTTAGTCAATTTGCTTTTGTCAACAGTATGCTAATAATGGGAAAATTTTTATGTAACTTTCAAATATTTGCTCGTAGTTCCTGGGCGATTCTTGGCCAAGGGAGAAGTCATTGTTGAACATTGTTTTTATCGGATCGGGATTGTTCATTCCTTGACGTTAATTTCCGTAATATTCCAAGTGTTCAATGCGAAATCGTGTAGAGATGTGATTTGAAACATTGCAATCGTAACTATGCGAGTCATGTAAGTCTCGAAATGCTAAAGTCTGTTTTACAAGGCTGACATTACAACTCGTTATTTTCCATTGTTCATTTGTTAAACGCAACCTTAAACATTTCAAAATGTGTATATGTTTGAGAATGACATGTTACACTTCACAAGTTACAAATCTACATGTCTTCATTTTTGTCACACATCCCTTTCCATGCAGCCTAGGGTAAGACAATCCCACAACGATGACACTTACCTCAACTTTGGGGTTCAAGTGTGAGCTAGCTTGTGGTCCGATTGTTGAGAGTTATGATAGATGCAGAATGGTTCTAATGGTTCTGTTGTTTCAGGGAGTTGAGGTTCCTCTACTGTTTTCACGGGGAGTGATTCTGTATTGGCAAGTGATTCTTGTGCTGCAGTGATTCAATCTCATTCAGAGTTTGGATTTGACACTGCAACCAGTAGCTTGTTTTTTGGTTTTAGAGGCGAGATGAAGAACTTTTTCGAGTGAGGTTATGAGTTTGAGTTGAGGAGCCAGCAGTTCCCGATAGAGTGGTAGTGATGATGGTTGGTCATGAGGTTGTCAGAATTTTAGATATAGGAATTTTGTAAGATAATCCATTGTACAAATTTTATGGATTTTTTCCCTCTGAACAAACCACGGTTGCTCTGATACGAGAAATTGTGAGGAGGGACGCCTTCTGTGTGAAAGAAAAGGGGACGCCTTTTTTATGTAAGATGAGAATGCGCTTGTGTGCTTGAAATTCAGATCTGTCACTGGCAAGTTCAGATTGTCATTAATAAGTCGTGCTTGGATATCCATCCAGGTTTTTTAAATGTGTACAGTTTCTTGGATGATTAGTTTCTGAAAAACATTGCAGTAGATCATACAGTTACTTATCATTGCATTTTTACAGAGTCATAAACAACTGCCCACCAGAACGCTGGAGACAGGTAGCGAGCTGGCAAATACATGTATAAACCTTGCCAGCCCAAAAAGTAAAAAGTAAACTTTACCAGTGGTCGGGCACATATTTAATGTGTAATCATCATCTTTTATCCATGCTGAAATTTATTTCAGATATTGAAACAAGGCAAGCATGAATATCTTATTCAAATATAAATGGAACGTAATTTACATAACAGCCACGAAGGCAAGTGGAGTACAGCGAAGTATACAACCTTTTCCAAGGGCGGATCCAGGATTTTTGAAAGGGGGGGGGTCCCAAAAAAAATGTTTCACACTCAGTGGGGGGGGGACCCCCTGGACCCCCCCCCCCCCCCCCCCCCCTGGATCCGCTAGTGCTTTTCTAGACTAAAACATTCTGAAGGCATGAAAATCGGGGGGTCATCTCCAACTTTTGATTATCTTTTTTTGTGGTTTTTATTTTGTTTATTTTAATAGTGTGAAAAGCAATGACCCAAGTGCCTGTAGTTGATGAGGGCCCGTCCTTCCGTCCTTCCGAAGACATTTTTTGTCCGATCGATTTAAAAAAAACTGTTCATATCATCCTTTTCAAATTTGACAAATGTCTTCTTCACCACTAGAAAAGGTGTAGTGCCAAACTGAAAACCATTTGGTAAATTTAAAAAAAAATTGGGGTGATTTTTCAATTTTTAGCTCATCAGGCCTGAAAAGCTTGATGGGCTTATGGCATGGCGTCCGGCGTACTAAATGTACATTCAATGGGTCTTACGTTTTATTTGTCGAATGATTCTTTAGAACTGCCGCACCATATATTAGACGAGGGCTTGAGGCAGCACCTGAGATCGTGGATGCCTGGCTCTTCATATCAATTGGTGTCGGTGAACTTGTCTTTCGTAATAAACAAAGGGAAAGTAATAACATGTTTTATCGCCATTATCAATGAATGACTTAATGTACAGTCATGTGTGCATGTGTGTTTTATGCCATCCTTCGTTGTCTATATTGCAGTACGGTACGCATGATATGATAAAGTCGTTTCCCTTCTCTGCTGTTGAAGGCATTGATATGATGTAATGAAGATAGTAGGGTTGTAACAATAGATCGAACTATTGATTTATTGCAATAGTTACAGTGTCAATAGTAACTTTACATCGATATGGCTTACTATCGATAGTTTCAATAGTTTATTCAATCCAGTTGTTTACATGAACCTAAAAGTAAATTTGCACACAAATGCTGTATTTAGATTTGAAAAATGCTCGAACACTTCAAACACAATAGTCCTTGTTGGTCAATAGTCACCCCTAGAAGATACCATTTTATCAGTGTACACATCTTTAAAATTCTAAAACCATCGCCATTGGGAAGAGCCAATAATGGTAAAAATACACAAGAAAAACAGCTTAATATCAATACTAATAAGAGGACATTTCATTGCATAATTCAGAGCATACTGATGTCCATTTGGTAAAAGTTCCTGAATGTCATTTATTAAGATAGGAAAAGTGGCATAGTTACTCCACATACTTTAAAAAATACTATAATCAGTTGTTTGATGAAAAACAGTGTTGGATGATGATATAGCAATGAAACGATTAAATGTTGTGCAAAATTTGTAACATTGACAATGATCATAAATTAACTGTTTGAGAGGCATTCTAGAAGTTGGTGTGATGAAGAAGACAAATATTTATGGATGATCAACTTCTTTATTATCAATAGCGACATTTCAGTAAAGATCCTTATACCGTTATCAAGCATATGGAGGAGATGGTGAAACAGCAGGTTATATACAGGATACATGTTGGTATGATAAAGAGATAACAAATACAACAAGATGAGGTAACAATGACATAAATGGTTGAACAAGCTTTTATTAAGTGAAGTTGTGATAACAAGGAAACCAGAGAGTAGTAAGTTAATTAGCCAGGGGGCGGATGAGAGGACAAAGGCAGGGTGAGGGTACCAATTAGTGGTGGAGGTGGAAGCCAGAGTGAGTAGATTGGATTAATCATTTGTGGATTAAGCGGTTGTAAGCTGATGGGATGAAATAGCCTTGATCCCTATTCATAGAGGGCTTATGTCTAACAATATGCACGGCTTCAGCTAAACGGCGGTGAGTGTAGTCATGTTTGTTGTTTGTGAGTGTTTTGACAGTGTCACAATGGATGTTGTGTTGTGGAAATTTGGTGATGTGTTCCGAAATGGCTGATTTGTTGTCTCCCTTGGTTGTTGATGTTTTGTGTTCTTTGATGCGTATTTTGAGCGGTCTTGATGTTTCCCTAATGTAGTTGCTGCCGCAGTCGCAGCTAATGTTGTAAACAACTCCTTTAGGTTTAACCCACTACTAGCAAGCCTACCCCTGCCCCTATTCGCATCCCACTACCCTACAATGGCAAAGCATCACACCACATCAGTCGTCTACTCAAGCAACAAGTAGGCATAGACACTTATTTTTCCTCGGCCACCCCACTCAAAACCATCATCATGGCTAATGGTAGGAAATATGGCCAAAAACAACAACCTAAAGTAGTTGTTTACAACATTAGCTGCGACTGCGGCAGCAACTACATTGGGGAAACATCAAGACCGCTCAACATACGCATCAAAGAACACAAAACATCAACAACCAAGGGAGACAACAAATCAGCCATTTCGGAACACATCACCAAATTTCCACAACACAACATCCATTGGGACACTGTCAAAACACTCACAAACAACAAACATGACTACACTCACCGCCGTTTAGCTGAAGCCGTGCATATTGTTAGACATAAGCCCTCTATGAATAGGGATCAAGGCTATTTCATCCCATCAGCTTACAACCGCTTAATCCACAAATGATTAATCCAATCTACTCACTCTGGCTTCCACCTCCACCACTAATTGGTACCCTCACCCTGCCTTTGTCCTCTCATCCGCCCCCTGGCTAATTAACTTACTACTCTCTGGTTTCCTTGTTATCACAACTTCACTTGTTCAACCATTTATGTCATTGTTACCTCATCTTGTTGTATTTGTTATCACTTTATCATACCAACATGTATCCTGTATATAACCTGCTGTTTCACCATCTCCTCCATATGCTTGATAACGGTATAAGGATCTATACTGAAACGTCGCTATTGTTAATAAAGAAGTAGATCATCCTGAATATTTGTCTTCTTGATCATAAATTTGTCACAATTTGATTGATTGACAGCTGTATATGATAATTTGGAGCCGAAAATATTATATCAATGAGATCTTGTTTAAAAGCTTATACATTGTTTCAAGTAATTCTTTAACAAATTCCACATATTTCATGTTATAATCGATGACTATCCTTCATTATAGTTACCAGTAATGTTGCCTTCAAATTGTTAGAAATGTGTATATAGTTACTTTATTCTGTTCATATGTTCAGGGGTTCAAAAATCCCATTGCCCGACGCCCGGGACAAGTCAATTTTCATTACGGCAACCAAATTATGATATCTTACTGGTCCGTGGGCAACCAACAATTTCTGTAAAGAAAATGCTTAAAGTCATTTGAAATGCAACTGTAATTTTCCTTTCATTTACTTTAGATTATCAGTAAAAAAAAATCTATGTTTGTAAACATAGCGCGGTCAAACATTGTGTCTATTTATAGAAATGAGTAAATGTGCTCAACACATGTCGGTTTTCTTCGACTGAAGTCGGCATCCAGTGTTTCGAGGCTCACTTGACATCTGCAGTTCTTCCGAATGATTAATGGACTTGACATTCAGTCTTCCGAATGAATAACCGGTGACAAGTATGCGAGTAGCCGATTTACGTTTATAATTTACAATGCCACTGAAGAAATTTATGTTGACATTGAGAGGGAACCAAAATATTTCGAAAATCTTCATATTTACTTCAGAAGTAGAAAAAGTTATTGACATTTGGTAAGAGCCTGAGTTTATCAATGGATAACAGGGAACCATAGACTTACGAGTGGACAGCTGTAAATACTAAATGCAGATGCGAGTTCAAGTTGTAGTTCAAATATTATAAATAATAAATAAATATATTTAAATGATAACCTGGTTGTTCAGTTTATCATAAGCATGATAGCATGTTTGCAAGAAATCAAAATTTTATAATTTGCTTGATATAGAAACTAAATAAATAAAATACTTGTAGATATTGCTGTTTGAAACAAATTGTTTCACAGTACATAACTGTAATACTATTTTGTTTTACATTGATAATTTTTTATAAATCAATCGAAAATTATCAAGTGATAGAATTAACATTCATTTGTCTAAGTAAAAATGAAAAAATTAAATTATTAATTTGTACATGTTTATTGTTAGTATTTGAAATCAATTTAGATGTATCAATCATATTAAGCTGTTAATAATTAATATTAAAATATATATGATGAAATTTAGAATTCCAGTAAGTATTCATAAAATTGTCATTTTAAAACACTACCCTTCTACAATATGTGTCACTCAGGGAGACTGTTCCATTATATAAATTGATGAAACTCATTCAGTATTCCCTCTAAAGCTGTATAAAGCATACACAACACTGACATCAATGTTCAATTCAAACAATTGTTCTATTGTCTCATTACATTATAATCATGAAACATCAGGGCAAGTGAAAAATGAGTCAGGGCAAGTGACTTTCTTTATGTCACTTGCCCTGGGGCAAGTGGCTTTTCCAAAAAATGTTCAACCCCTGATATTGTTCAATCTAATAACAAAGATAGATCGTTATTATGCCTGTTTAAAAGAGAGACATGTTAATTCCTTTCCATTTGTATTTGAATAAGATATTCCTGCTTGCCTTAATAAAAAATCAGAAATGAATTTCAGCAGAGATAAGAGGTCATGATTACACATTAAATATATGCCCAAACTCTGGTAAGGTTTACTTTTTGCCACCTTGCAACAGAAATAACCACCTTTTGGGTGATAGGCCAGACAGTTGTTTCCTACACTGTAAAAATACAATGATAATTAACTGTATGGTTTACTATAATGTTTTAGTCAATTTGCTTTTGTCAACAGTATGCTAATAATGGGAAAATTTTTATGTAACTTTCAAATATTTGCTCGTAGTTCCTGGGCGATTCTTGGCCAAGGGAGAAGTCATTGTTGAACATTGTTTTTATCGGATCGGGATTGTTCATTCCTTGACGTTAATTTCCGTAATATTCCAAGTGTTCAATGCGAAATCGTGTAGAGATGTGATTTGAAACATTGCAATCGTAACTATGCGAGTCATGTAAGTCTCGAAATGCTAAAGTCTGTTTTACAAGGCTGACATTACAACTCGTTATTTTCCATTGTTCATTTGTTAAACGCAACCTTAAACATTTCAAAATGTGTATATGTTTGAGAATGACATGTTACACTTCACAAGTTACAAATCTACATGTCTTCATTTTTGTCACACATCCCTTTCCATGCAGCCTAGGGTAAGACAATCCCACAACGATGACACTTACCTCAACTTTGGGGTTCAAGTGTGAGCTAGCTTGTGGTCCGATTGTTGAGAGTTATGATAGATGCAGAATGGTTCTAATGGTTCTGTTGTTTCAGGGAGTTGAGGTTCCTCTACTGTTTTCACGGGGAGTGATTCTGTATTGGCAAGTGATTCTTGTGCTGCAGTGATTCAATCTCATTCAGAGTTTGGATTTGACACTGCAACCAGTAGCTTGTTTTTTGGTTTTAGAGGCGAGATGAAGAACTTTTTCGAGTGAGGTTATGAGTTTGAGTTGAGGAGCCAGCAGTTCCCGATAGAGTGGTAGTGATGATGGTTGGTCATGAGGTTGTCAGAATTTTAGATATAGGAATTTTGTAAGATAATCCATTGTACAAATTTTATGGATTTTTTCCCTCTGAACAAACCACGGTTGCTCTGATACGAGAAATTGTGAGGAGGGACGCCTTCTGTGTGAAAGAAAAGGGGACGCCTTTTTTATGTAAGATGAGAATGCGCTTGTGTGCTTGAAATTCAGATCTGTCACTGGCAAGTTCAGATTGTCATTAATAAGTCGTGCTTGGATATCCATCCAGGTTTTTTAAATGTGTACAGTTTCTTGGATGATTAGTTTCTGAAAAACATTGCAGTAGATCATACAGTTACTTATCATTGCATTTTTACAGAGTCATAAACAACTGCCCACCAGAACGCTGGAGACAGGTAGCGAGCTGGCAAATACATGTATAAACCTTGCCAGCCCAAAAAGTAAAAAGTAAACTTTACCAGTGGTCGGGCACATATTTAATGTGTAATCATCATCTTTTATCCATGCTGAAATTTATTTCAGATATTGAAACAAGGCAAGCATGAATATCTTATTCAAATATAAATGGAACGTAATTTACATAACAGCCACGAAGGCAAGTGGAGTACAGCGAAGTATACAACCTTTTCCAAGGGCGGATCCAGGATTTTTGAAAGGGGGGGGGTCCCAAAAAAAATGTTTCACACTCAGTGGGGGGGGGACCCCCTGGACCCCCCCCCCCCCCCCCCCCTGGATCCGCTAGTGCTTTTCTAGACTAAAACATTCTGAAGGCATGAAAATCGGGGGGTCATCTCCAACTTTTGATTATCTTTTTTTGTGGTTTTTATTTTGTTTATTTTAATAGTGTGAAAAGCAATGACCCAAGTGCCTGTAGTTGATGAGGGCCCGTCCTTCCGTCCTTCCGAAGACATTTTTTGTCCGATCGATTTAAAAAAAACTGTTCATATCATCCTTTTCAAATTTGACAAATGTCTTCTTCACCACTAGAAAAGGTGTAGTGCCAAACTGAAAACCATTTGGTAAATTTAAAAAAAAATTGGGGTGATTTTTCAATTTTTAGCTCATCAGGCCTGAAAAGCTTGATGGGCTTATGGCATGGCGTCCGGCGTACTAAATGTACATTCAATGGGTCTTACGTTTTATTTGTCGAATGATTCTTTAGAACTGCCGCACCATATATTAGACGAGGGCTTGAGGCAGCACCTGAGATCGTGGATGCCTGGCTCTTCATATCAATTGGTGTCGGTGAACTTGTCTTTCGTAATAAACAAAGGGAAAGTAATAACATGTTTTATCGCCATTATCAATGAATGACTTAATGTACAGTCATGTGTGCATGTGTGTTTTATGCCATCCTTCGTTGTCTATATTGCAGTACGGTACGCATGATATGATAAAGTCGTTTCCCTTCTCTGCTGTTGAAGGCATTGATATGATGTAATGAAGATAGTAGGGTTGTAACAATAGATCGAACTATTGATTTATTGCAATAGTTACAGTGTCAATAGTAACTTTACATCGATATGGCTTACTATCGATAGTTTCAATAGTTTATTCAATCCAGTTGTTTACATGAACCTAAAAGTAAATTTGCACACAAATGCTGTATTTAGATTTGAAAAATGCTCGAACACTTCAAACACAATAGTCCTTGTTGGTCAATAGTCACCCCTAGAAGATACCATTTTATCAGTGTACACATCTTTAAAATTCTAAAACCATCGCCATTGGGAAGAGCCAATAATGGTAAAAATACACAAGAAAAACAGCTTAATATCAATACTAATAAGAGGACATTTCATTGCATAATTCAGAGCATACTGATGTCCATTTGGTAAAAGTTCCTGAATGTCATTTATTAAGATAGGAAAAGTGGCATAGTTACTCCACATACTTTAAAAAATACTATAATCAGTTGTTTGATGAAAAACAGTGTTGGATGATGATATAGCAATGAAACGATTAAATGTTGTGCAAAATTTGTAACATTGACAATGATCATAAATTAACTGTTTG
Organism: Gibbula magus; assembly: GCA_936450465.1. Taxonomy (NCBI): domain Eukaryota; kingdom Metazoa; phylum Mollusca; class Gastropoda; order Trochida; family Trochidae; genus Gibbula; species Gibbula magus. The sequence goes on from OW388295.1 coordinate 49,692,079, forward strand.
AGAGGCATTCTAGAAGTTGGTGTGATGAAGAAGACAAATATTTATGGATGATCAACTTCTTTATTATCAATAGCGACATTTCAGTAAAGATCCTTATACCGTTATCAAGCATATGGAGGAGATGGTGAAACAGCAGGTTATATACAGGATACATGTTGGTATGATAAAGAGATAACAAATACAACAAGATGAGGTAACAATGACATAAATGGTTGAACAAGCTTTTATTAAGTGAAGTTGTGATAACAAGGAAACCAGAGAGTAGTAAGTTAATTAGCCAGGGGGCGGATGAGAGGACAAAGGCAGGGTGAGGGTACCAATTAGTGGTGGAGGTGGAAGCCAGAGTGAGTAGATTGGATTAATCATTTGTGGATTAAGCGGTTGTAAGCTGATGGGATGAAATAGCCTTGATCCCTATTCATAGAGGGCTTATGTCTAACAATATGCACGGCTTCAGCTAAACGGCGGTGAGTGTAGTCATGTTTGTTGTTTGTGAGTGTTTTGACAGTGTCACAATGGATGTTGTGTTGTGGAAATTTGGTGATGTGTTCCGAAATGGCTGATTTGTTGTCTCCCTTGGTTGTTGATGTTTTGTGTTCTTTGATGCGTATTTTGAGCGGTCTTGATGTTTCCCCAATGTAGTTGCTGCCGCAGTCGCAGCTAATGTTGTAAACAACTCCTTTAGGTTGTTGTTGTTTTTGGGCATATTTCCTACCATTAGCCTTGATGATGGTTTTGAGTGGGGTGGCCGAGGAAAAATAAGTGTCTATGCCTACTTGTTGCTTGAGTAGACGACTGATGTGGTGTGATGCTTTGCCAATGTAGGGTAGTGGGATGCGAATAGGGGCAGGGGTAGGCTTGCTAATAGTGGGTTTGGGTGGTGGGTTTAGGGTGCAGTTGACGTCCTAGTCAATCGCACCTCTGACAATGTTATCCAAACCTCTGTTTACCGCAAACCCACGCACACTGACCAGTACCTCCACTTTGACTCCAACCATCCACTCAAAATTAAAACCGGCATCATCTCCACCCTAACCTGCCGTGCCATCAAGCTATCCTCTGCAACCTCTGATTTTGAACTTAAACACCTCCGGCATGTCTTCACCCAACTTAACAACTACCCAACTAAACTTGTTGACCGTGTCATCAACTGCACCCTAAACCCACTACTAGCAAGCCTACCCCTGCCCCTATTCGCATCCCACTACCCTACAATGGCAAAGCATCACACCACATCAGTCGTCTACTCAAGCAACAAGTAGGCATAGACACTTATTTTTCCTCGGCCACCCCACTCAAAACCATCATCATGGCTAATGGTAGGAAATATGGCCAAAAACAACAACCTAAAGGAGTTGTTTACAACATTAGCTGCGACTGCGGCAGCAACTACATTGGGGAAACATCAAGACCGCTCAACATACGCATCAAAGAACACAAAACATCAACAACCAAGGGAGAAAACAAATCAGCCATTTCGGAACACATCACCAAATTTCCACAACACAACATCCATTGGGACACTGTCAAAACACTCACAAACAACAAACATGACTACACTCACCGCCGTTTAGCTGAAGCCGTGCATATTGTTAGACATAAGCCCTCTATGAATATGGATCAAGGCTATTTCATCCCATCAGCTTACAACCGCTTAATCCACAAATGATTAATCCAATCTACTCACTCTGGCTTCCACCTCCACCACTAATTGGTACCCTCACCCTGCCTTTGTCCTCTCATCCGCCCCCTGGCTAATTAACTTACTACTCTCTGGTTTCCTTGTTATCACAACTTCACTTGTTCAACCATTTATGTCATTGTTACCTCATCTTGTTGTATTTGTTATCTCTTTATCATACCAACATGTATCCTGTATATAACCTTCTGTTTCACCATCTCCTCCATATGCTTGATAACGGTATAAGGATCTATACTGAAACGTCGCTATTGTTAATAAAGAAGTTGATCATCCTGAGTATTTGTCTTCTTGATCATAAATTTGTCACAATTTGATTGATTGACAGCTGTATATGATAATTCGGAGCCGAAAATATGATATCAATGAGATCTTGTTTAAAAGCTTATACATTGTTTCAAGTAATTCTTTAACAAATTCCACATATTTCATGTTATAATCGATGACTATCCTTCATTATAGTTACCAGTAATGTTGCCTTCAAATTGTTAGAAATGTGTATATAGTTACTTTATTCTGTTCATATGTTCAGGGGTTCAAAAATCCCATTGCCCGACGCCCGGGACAAGTCAATTTTCATTACGGCAACCAAATTATGATATCTTACTGGTCCCTGGGCAACCAACAATTTCTGTAAAGAAAATGCTTAAAGTCATTTGAAATGCAACTGTAATTTTCCTTTCATTTACTTTAGATTATCAGTAAAAAAAAATCTATGTTTGTAAACATAGCGCGGTCAAACATTGTGTCTATTTATAGAAATGAGTAAATGTGCTCAACACATGTCGGTTTTCTTCGACTGAAGTCGGCATCCAGTGTTTCGAGGCTCACTTGACATCTGCAGTTCTTCCGAATGATTAATGGACTTGACATTCAGTCTTCCGAATGAATAACCGGTGACAAGTATGCGAGTAGCCGATTTACGTTTATAATTTACAATGCCACTGAAGAAATTTATGTTGACATTGAGAGGGAACCAAAATATTTCGAAAATCTTCATATTTACTTCAGAAGTAGAAAAAGTTATTGACATTTGGTAAGAGCCTGAGTTTATCAATGGATAACAGGGAACCATAGACTTACGAGTGGACAGCTGTAAATACTAAATGCAGATGCGAGTTCAAGTTGTAGTTCAAATATTATAAATAATAAATAAATATATTTAAATGATAACCTGGTTGTTCAGTTTATCATAAGCATGATAGCATGTTTGCAAGAAATCAAAATTTTATAATTTGCTTGATATAGAAACTAAATAAATAAAATACTTGTAGATATTGCTGTTTGAAACAAATTGTTTCACAGTACATAACTGTAATACTATTTTGTTTTACATTGATAATTTTTTATAAATCAATCGAAAATTATCAAGTGATAGAATTAACATTCATTTGTCTAAGTAAAAATGAAAAAATTAAATTATTAATTTGTACATGTTTATTGTTAGTATTTGAAATCAATTTAGATGTATCAATCATATTAAGCTGTTAATAATTAATATTAAAATATATATGATGAAATTTAGAATTCCAGTAAGTATTCATAAAATTGTCATTTTAAAACACTACCCTTCTACAATATGTGTCACTCAGGGAGACTGTTCCATTATATAAATTGATGAAACTCATTCAGTATTCCCTCTAAAGCTGTATAAAGCATACACAACACTGACATCAATGTTCAATTCAAACAATTGTTCTATTGTCTCATTACATTATAATCATGAAAAATCAGGGCAAGTGAAAAATGAGTCAGGGCAAGTGACTTTCTTTATGTCACTTGCCCTGGGGCAAGTGGCTTTTCCAAAAAATGTTCAACCCCTGATATTGTTCAATCTAATAACAAAGATAGATCGTTATTATGCCTGTTTAAAAGAGAGACATGTTAATTCCTTTCCATTTGTATTTGAATAAGATATTCCTGCTTGCCTTAATAAAAAATCAGAAATGAATTTCAGCAGAGATAAGAGGTCATGATTACACATTAAATATATGCCCAAACTCTGGTAAGGTTTACTTTTTGCCACCTTGCAACAGAAATAACCACCTTTTGGGTGATAGGCCAGACAGTTGTTTCCTACACTGTAAAAATACAATGATAATTAACTGTATGGTTTACTATAATGTTTTAGTCAATTTGCTTTTGTCAACAGTATGCTAATAATGGGAAAATTTTTATGTAACTTTCAAATATTTGCTCGTAGTTCCTGGGCGATTCTTGGCCAAGGGAGAAGTCATTGTTGAACATTGTTTTTATCGGATCGGGATTGTTCATTCCTTGACGTTAATTTCCGTAATATTCCAAGTGTTCAATGCGAAATCGTGTAGAGATGTGATTTGAAACATTGCAATCGTAACTATGCGAGTCATGTAAGTCTCGAAATGCTAAAGTCTGTTTTACAAGGCTGACATTACAACTCGTTATTTTCCATTGTTCATTTGTTAAACGCAACCTTAAACATTTCAAAATGTGTATATGTTTGAGAATGACATGTTACACTTCACAAGTTACAAATCTACATGTCTTCATTTTTGTCACACATCCCTTTCCATGCAGCCTAGGGTAAGACAATCCCACAACGATGACACTTACCTCAACTTTGGGGTTCAAGTGTGAGCTAGCTTGTGGTCCGATTGTTGAGAGTTATGATAGATGCAGAATGGTTCTAATGGTTCTGTTGTTTCAGGGAGTTGAGGTTCCTCTACTGTTTTCACGGGGAGTGATTCTGTATTGGCAAGTGATTCTTGTGCTGCAGTGATTCAATCTCATTCAGAGTTTGGATTTGACACTGCAACCAGTAGCTTGTTTTTTGGTTTTAGAGGCGAGATGAAGAACTTTTTCGAGTGAGGTTATGAGTTTGAGTTGAGGAGCCAGCAGTTCCCGATAGAGTGGTAGTGATGATGGTTGGTCATGAGGTTGTCAGAATTTTAGATATAGGAATTTTGTAAGATAATCCATTGTACAAATTTTATGGATTTTTTCCCTCTGAACAAACCACGGTTGCTCTGATACGAGAAATTGTGAGGAGGGACGCCTTCTGTGTGAAAGAAAAGGGGACGCCTTTTTTATGTAAGATGAGAATGCGCTTGTGTGCTTGAAATTCAGATCTGTCACTGGCAAGTTCAGATTGTCATTAATAAGTCGTGCTTGGATATCCATCCAGGTTTTTTAAATGTGTACAGTTTCTTGGATGATTAGTTTCTGAAAAACATTGCAGTAGATCATACAGTTACTTATCATTGCATTTTTACAGAGTCATAAACAACTGCCCACCAGAACGCTGGAGACAGGTAGCGAGCTGGCAAATACATGTATAAACCTTGCCAGCCCAAAAAGTAAAAAGTAAACTTTACCAGTGGTCGGGCACATATTTAATGTGTAATCATCATCTTTTATCCATGCTGAAATTTATTTCAGATATTGAAACAAGGCAAGCATGAATATCTTATTCAAATATAAATGGAACGTAATTTACATAACAGCCACGAAGGCAAGTGGAGTACAGCGAAGTATACAACCTTTTCCAAGGGCGGATCCAGGATTTTTGAAAGGGGGGGGGTCCCAAAAAAAATGTTTCACACTCAGTGGGGGGGGGACCCCCTGGACCCCCCCCCCCCCCCTGGATCCGCTAGTGCTTTTCTAGACTAAAACATTCTGAAGGCATGAAAATCGGGGGGTCATCTCCAACTTTTGATTATCTTTTTTTGTGGTTTTTATTTTGTTTATTTTAATAGTGTGAAAAGCAATGACCCAAGTGCCTGTAGTTGATGAGGGCCCGTCCTTCCGTCCTTCCGAAGACATTTTTTGTCCGATCGATTTAAAAAAAACTGTTCATATCATCCTTTTCAAATTTGACAAATGTCTTCTTCACCACTAGAAAAGGTGTAGTGCCAAACTGAAAACCATTTGGTAAATTTAAAAAAAAATTGGGGTGATTTTTCAATTTTTAGCTCATCAGGCCTGAAAAGCTTGATGGGCTTATGGCATGGCGTCCGGCGTACTAAATGTACATTCAATGGGTCTTACGTTTTATTTGTCGAATGATTCTTTAGAACTGCCGCACCATATATTAGACGAGGGCTTGAGGCAGCACCTGAGATCGTGGATGCCTGGCTCTTCATATCAATTGGTGTCGGTGAACTTGTCTTTCGTAATAAACAAAGGGAAAGTAATAACATGTTTTATCGCCATTATCAATGAATGACTTAATGTACAGTCATGTGTGCATGTGTGTTTTATGCCATCCTTCGTTGTCTATATTGCAGTACGGTACGCATGATATGATAAAGTCGTTTCCCTTCTCTGCTGTTGAAGGCATTGATATGATGTAATGAAGATAGTAGGGTTGTAACAATAGATCGAACTATTGATTTATTGCAATAGTTACAGTGTCAATAGTAACTTTACATCGATATGGCTTACTATCGATAGTTTCAATAGTTTATTCAATCCAGTTGTTTACATGAACCTAAAAGTAAATTTGCACACAAATGCTGTATTTAGATTTGAAAAATGCTCGAACACTTCAAACACAATAGTCCTTGTTGGTCAATAGTCACCCCTAGAAGATACCATTTTATCAGTGTACACATCTTTAAAATTCTAAAACCATCGCCATTGGGAAGAGCCAATAATGGTAAAAATACACAAGAAAAACAGCTTAATATCAATACTAATAAGAGGACATTTCATTGCATAATTCAGAGCATACTGATGTCCATTTGGTAAAAGTTCCTGAATGTCATTTATTAAGATAGGAAAAGTGGCATAGTTACTCCACATACTTTAAAAAATACTATAATCAGTTGTTTGATGAAAAACAGTGTTGGATGATGATATAGCAATGAAACGATTAAATGTTGTGCAAAATTTGTAACATTGACAATGATCATAAATTAACTGTTTGAGAGGCATTCTAGAAGTTGGTGTGATGAAGAAGACAAATATTTATGGATGATCAACTTCTTTATTATCAATAGCGACATTTCAGTAAAGATCCTTATACCGTTATCAAGCATATGGAGGAGATGGTGAAACAGCAGGTTATATACAGGATACATGTTGGTATGATAAAGAGATAACAAATACAACAAGATGAGGTAACAATGACATAAATGGTTGAACAAGCTTTTATTAAGTGAAGTTGTGATAACAAGGAAACCAGAGAGTAGTAAGTTAATTAGCCAGGGGGCGGATGAGAGGACAAAGGCAGGGTGAGGGTACCAATTAGTGGTGGAGGTGGAAGCCAGAGTGAGTAGATTGGATTAATCATTTGTGGATTAAGCGGTTGTAAGCTGATGGGATGAAATAGCCTTGATCCCTATTCATAGAGGGCTTATGTCTAACAATATGCACGGCTTCAGCTAAACGGCGGTGAGTGTAGTCATGTTTGTTGTTTGTGAGTGTTTTGACAGTGTCACAATGGATGTTGTGTTGTGGAAATTTGGTGATGTGTTCCGAAATGGCTGATTTGTTGTCTCCCTTGGTTGTTGATGTTTAGTGTTCTTTGATGCGTATTTTGAGCGGTCTTGATGTTTCCCCAATGTAGTTGCTGCCGCAGTCGCAGCTAATGTTGTAAACAACTCCTTTAGGTTGTTGTTGTTTTTGGGCATATTTCCTACCATTAGCCTTGATGATGGTTTTGAGTGGGGTGGCCGAGGAAAAATAAGTGTCTATGCCTACTTGTTGCTTGAGTAGACGACTGATGTGGTGTGATGCTTTGCCAATGTAGGGTAGTGGGATGCGAATAGGGGCAGGGGTAGGCTTGCTAATAGTGGGTTTGGGTGGTGGGTTTAGGGTGCAGTTGACGTCCTAGTCAATCGCACCTCTGACAATGTTATCCAAACCTCTGTTTACCGCAAACCCACGCACACTGACCAGTACCTCCACTTTGACTCCAACCATCCACTCAGAATTAAAACCGGCATCATCTCCACCCTAACCTGCCGTGCCATCAAGCTATCCTCTGCAACCTCTGATTTTGAACTTAAACACCTCCGGCATGTCTTCACCCAACTTAACAACTACCCAACTAAACTTGTTGACCGTGTCATCAACTGCACCCTAAACCCACTACTAGCAAGCCTACCCCTGCCCCTATTCGCATCCCACTACCCTACAATGGCAAAGCATCACACCACATCAGTCGTCTACTCAAGCAACAAGTAGGCATAGACACTTATTTTTCCTCGGCCACCCCACTCAAAACCATCATCATGGCTAATGGTAGGAAATATGGCCAAAAACAACAACCTAAAGGAGTTGTTTACAACATTAGCTGCGACTGCGGCAGCAACTACATTGGGGAAACATCAAGACCGCTCAACATACGCATCAAAGAACACAAAACATCAACAACCAAGGGAGAAAACAAATCAGCCATTTCGGAACACATCACCAAATTTCCACAACACAACATCCATTGGGACACTGTCAAAACACTCACAAACAACAAACATGACTACACTCACCGCCGTTTAGCTGAAGCCGTGCATATTGTTAGACATAAGCCCTCTATGAATAGGGATCAAGGCTATTTCATCCCATCAGCTTACAACCGCTTAATCCACAAATGATTAATCCAATCTACTCACTCTGGCTTCCACCTCCACCACTAATTGGTACCCTCACCCTGCCTTTGTCCTCTCATCCGCCCCCTGGCTAATTAACTTACTACTCTCTGGTTTCCTTGTTATCACAACTTCACTTGTTCAACCATTTATGTCATTGTTACCTCATCTTGTTGTATTTGTTATCTCTTTATCATACCAACATGTATCCTGTATATAACCTGCTGTTTCACCATCTCCTCCATATGCTTGATAACGGTATAAGGATCTATACTGAAACGTCGCTATTGTTAATAAAGAAGTTGATCATCCTGAGTATTTGTCTTCTTGATCATAAATTTGTCACAATTTGGTTGATTGACAGCTGTATATGATAATTCGGAGCCGAAAATATGATATCAATGAGATCTTGTTTAAAAGCTTATACATTGTTTCAAGTAATTCTTTAACAAATTCCACATATTTCATGTTATAATCCATGACTATCCTTCATTATAGTTACCAGTAATGTTGCCTTCAAATTGTTAGAAATGTGTATATAGTTACTTTATTCTGTTCATATGTTCAGGGGTTCAAAAATCCCATTGCCCGACGCCCGGGACAAGTCAATTTTCATTACGGCAACCAAATTATGATATCTTACTGGTCCCTGGGCAACCAACAATTTCTGTAAAGAAAATGCTTAAAGTCATTTGAAATGCAACTGTAATTTTCCTTTCATTTACTTTAGATTATCAGTAAAAAAAAAATCTATGTTTGTAAACATAGCGCGGTCAAACATTGTGTCTATTTATAGAAATGAGTAAATGTGCTCAACACATGTCGGTTTTCTTCGACTGAAGTCGGCATCCAGTAGAAAAGTATCAGTGTTTCGAGGCTCACTTGACATCTGCAGTTCTTCCGAATGATTAATGGACTTGACATTCAGTCTTCCGAATGAATAACCGGTGACAAGTATGCGAGTAGCCGATTTACGTTTATAATTTACAATGCCACTGAAGAAATTTATGTTGACATTGAGAGGGAACCAAAATATTTCGAAAATCTTCATATTTACTTCAGAAGTAGAAAAAGTTATTGACATTTGGTAAGAGCCTGAGTTTATCAATGGATAACAGGGAACCATAGACTTACGAGTGGACAGCTGTAAATACTAAATGCAGATGCGAGTTCAAGTTGTAGTTCAAATATTATAAATAATAAATAAATATATTTAAATGATAACCTGGTTGTTCAGTTTATCATAAGCATGATAGCATGTTTGCAAGAAATCAAAATTTTATAATTTGCTTGATATAGAAACTAAATAAATAAAATACTTGTAGATATTGCTGTTTGAAACAAATTGTTTCACAGTACATAACTGTAATACTATTTTGTTTTACATTGATAATTTTTTATAAATCAATCGAAAATTATCAAGTGATAGAATTAACATTCATTTGTCTAAGTAAAAATGAAAAAATTAAATTATTAATTTGTACATGTTTATTGTTAGTATTTGAAATCAATTTAGATGTATCAATCATATTAAGCTGTTAATAATTAATATTAAAATATATATGATGAAATTTAGAATTCCAGTAAGTATTCATAAAATTGTCATTTTAAAACACTACCCTTCTACAATATGTGTCACTCAGGGAGACTGTTCCATTATATAAATTGATGAAACTCATTCAGTATTCCCTCTAAAGCTGTATAAAACATACACAACACTGACATCAATGTTCAATTCAAACAATTGTTCTATTGTCTCATTACATTATAATCATGAAAAATCAGGGCAAGTGAAAAATGAGTCAGGGCAAGTGACTTTCTTTATGTCACTTGCCCTGGGGCAAGTGGCTTTTCCAAAAAATGTTCAACCCCTGATATTGTTCAATCTAATAACAAAGATAGATCATTATTATGCCTGTTTAAAAGAGAGACATGTTAATTCCATTCCATTTGTATTTGAATAAGATATTCCTGCTTGCCTTAATAAAAAATCAGAAATGAATTTCAGCAGAGATAAGAGGTCATGATTACACATTAAATATATGCCCAAACTCTGGTAAGGTTTACTTTTTGCCACCTTGCAACAGAAATAACCACCTTTTGGGTGATAGGCCAGACAGTTGTTTCCTACACTGTAAAAATACAATGATAATTAACTGTATGGTTTACTATAATGTTTTAGTCAATTTGCTTTTGTCAACAGTATGCTAATAATGGGAAAATTTGTATGTAACTTTCAAATATTTGCTCGTAGTTCCTGGGCGATTCTTGGCCAAGGGAGAAGTCATTGTTGAACATTGTTTTTATCGGATCGGGATTGTTCATTCCTTGACGTTAATTTCCGTAATATTCCAAGTGTTCAATGCGAAATCGTGTAGAGATGTGATTTGAAACATTGCAATCGTAACTATGCGAGTCATGTAAGTCTCGAAATGCTAAAGTCTGTTTTACAAGGCTGACATTACAACTCGTTATTTTCCATTGTTCATTTGTTAAACGCAACCTTAAACATTTCAAAATGTGTATATGTTTGAGAATGACATGTTACACTTCACAAGTTACAAATCTACATGTCTTCATTTTTGTCACACATCCCTTTCCATGCAGCCTAGGGTAAGACAATCCCACAACGATGACACTTACCTCAACTTTGGGGTTCAAGTGTGAGCTAGCTTGTGGTCCGATTGTTGAGAGTTATGATAGATGCAGAATGGTTCTAATGGTTCTGTTGTTTCAGGGAGTTGAGGTTCCTCTACTGTTTTCACGGGGAGTGATTCTGTATTGGCAAGTGATTCTTGTGCTGCAGTGATTCAATCTCATTCAGAGTTTGGATTTGACACTGCAACCAGTAGCTTGTTTTTTGGTTTTAGAGGCGAGATGAAGAACTTTTTCGAGTGAGGTTATGAGTTTGAGTTGAGGAGCCAGCAGTTCCCGATAGAGTGGTAGTGATGATGGTTGGTCATGAGGTTGTCAGAATTTTAGATATAGGAATTTTGTAAGATAATCCATTGTACAAATTTTATGGATTTTTTCCCTCTGAACAAACCACGGTTGCTCTGATACGAGAAATTGTGAGGAGGGACGCCTTCTGTGTGAAAGAAAAGGGGACGCCTTTTTTATGTAAGATGAGAATGCGCTTGTGTGCTTGAAATTCAGATCTGTCACTGGCAAGTTCAGATTGTCATTAATAAGTCGTGCTTGGATATCCATCCAGGTTTTTTAAATGTGTACAGTTTCTTGGATGATTAGTTTCTGAAAAACATTGCAGTAGATCATACAGTTACTTATCATTGCATTTTTACAGAGTCATAAACAACTGCCCACCAGAACGCTGGAGACAGGTAGCGAACTGGCAAATACATGTATAAACCTTGCCAGCCCAAAAAGTAAAAAGTAAACTTTACCAGTGGTCGGGCACATATTTAATGTGTAATCATCATCTTTTATCCATGCTGAAATTTATTTCAGATATTGAAACAAGGCAAGCATGAATATCTTATTCAAATATAAATGGAACGTAATTTACATAACAGCCACGAAGGCAAGTGGAGTACAGCGAAGTATACAACCTTTTCCAAGGGCGGATCCAGGATTTTTGAAAGGGGGGGGGTCCCAAAAAAAATGTTTCACACTCAGTGGGGGGGGGACCCCCTGGACCCCCCCCCCCCTGGATCCGCTAGTGCTTTTCTAGACTAAAACATTCTGAAGGCATGAAAATCGGGGGGTCATCTCCAACTTTTGATTATCTTTTTTTGTGGTTTTTATTTTGTTTATTTTAATAGTGTGAAAATCAATGACCCAAGTGCCTGTAGTTGATGAGGGCCCGTCCTTCCGTCCTTCCGAAGACATATTTTGTCCGATCGATTTAAAAAAAACTGTTCATATCATCCTTTTCAAATTTGACAAATGTCTTCTTCACCACTAGAAAAGGTGTAGTGCCAAACTGAAAACCATTTGGTAAATTTAAAAAAAAATTGGGGTGATTTTTCAATTTTTAGCTCATCAGGCCTGAAAAGCTTGATGGGCTTATGGCATGGCGTCCGGCGTACTAAATGTACATTCAATGGGTCTTACGTTTTATTTGTCGAATGATTCTTTAGAACTGCCGCACCATATATTAGACGAGGGCTTGAGGCAGCACCTGAGATCGTGGATGCCTGGCTCTTCATATCAATTGGTGTCGGTGAACTTGTCTTTCGTAATAAACAAAGGGAAAGTAATAACATGTTTTATCGCCATTATCAATGAATGACTTAATGTACAGTCATGTGTGCATGTGTGTTTTATGCCATCCTTCGTTGTCTATATTGCAGTACGGTACGCATGATATGATAAAGTCGTTTCCCTTCTCTGCTGTTGAAGGCATTGATATGATGTAATGAAGATAGTAGGGTTGTAACAATAGATCGAACTATTGATTTATTGCAATAGTTACAGTGTCAATAGTAACTTTACATCGATATGGCTTACTATCGATAGTTTCAATAGTTTATTCAATCCAGTTGTTTACATGAACCTAAAAGTAAATTTGCACACAAATGCTGTATTTAGATTTGAAAAATGCTCGAACACTTCAAACACAATAGTCCTTGTTGGTCAATAGTCACCCCTAGAAGATACCATTTTATCAGTGTACACATCTTTAAAATTCTAAAACCATCGCCATTGGGAAGAGCCAATAATGGTAAAAATACACAAGAAAAACAGCTTAATATCAATACTAATAAGAGGACATTTCATTGCATAATTCAGAGCATACTGATGTCCATTTGGTAAAAGTTCCTGTATGTCATTTATTAAGATAGGAAAAGTGGCATAGTTACTCCACATACTTTAAAAAATACTATAATCAGTTGTTTGATGAAAAACAGTGTTGGATGATGATATAGCAATGAAACGATTAAATGTTGTGCAAAATTTGTAACATTGACAATGATCATAAATTAACTGTTTGAGAGGCATTCTAGAAGTTGGTGTGATGAAGAAGACAAATATTTATGGATGATCAACTTCTTTATTATCAATAGCGACATTTCAGTAAAGATCCTTATACCGTTATCAAGCATATGGAGGAGATGGTGAAACAGCAGGTTATATACAGGATACATGTTGGTATGATAAAGAGATAACAAATACAACAAGATGAGGTAACAATGACATAAATGGTTGAACAAGCTTTTATTAAGTGAAGTTGTGATAACAAGGAAACCAGAGAGTAGTAAGTTAATTAGCCAGGGGGCGGATGAGAGGACAAAGGCAGGGTGAGGGTACCAATTAGTGGTGGAGGTGGAAGCCAGAGTGAGTAGATTGGATTAATCATTTGTGGATTAAGCGGTTGTAAGCTGATGGGATGAAATAGCCTTGATCCCTATTCATAGAGGGCTTATGTCTAACAATATGCACGGCTTCAGCTAAACGGCGGTGAGTGTAGTCATGTTTGTTGTTTGTGAGTGTTTTGACAGTGTCACAATGGATGTTGTGTTGTGGAAATTTGGTGATGTGTTCCGAAATGGCTGATTTGTTGTCTCCCTTGGTTGTTGATGTTTTGTGTTCTTTGATGCGTATTTTGAGCGGTCTTGATGTTTCCCCAATGTAGTTGCTGCCGCAGTCGCAGCTAATGTTGTAAACAACTCCTTTAGGTTGTTGTTGTTTTTGGGCATATTTCCTACCATTAGCCTTGATGATGGTTTTGAGTGGGGTGGCCGAGGAAAAATAAGTGTCTATGCCTACTTGTTGCTTGAGTAGACGACTGATGTGGTGTGATGCTTTGCCAATGTAGGGTAGTGGGATGCGAATAGGGGCAGGGGTAGGCTTGCTAATAGTGGGTTTGGGTGGTGGGTTTAGGGTGCAGTTGACGTCCTAGTCAATCGCACCTCTGACAATGTTATCCAAACCTCTGTTTACCGCAAACCCACGCACACTGACCAGTACCTCCACTTTGACTCCAACCATCCACTCAGAATTAAAACCGGCATCATCTCCACCCTAACCTGCCGTGCCATCAAGCTATCCTCTGCAACCTCTGATTTTGAACTTAAACACCTCCGGCATGTCTTCACCCAACTTAACAACTACCCAACTAAACTTGTTGACCGTGTCATCAACTGCACCCTAAACCCACTACTAGCAAGCCTACCCCTGCCCCTATTCGCATCCCACTACCCTACAATGGCAAAGCATCACACCACATCAGTCGTCTACTCAAGCAACAAGTAGGCATAGACACTTATTTTTCCTCGGCCACCCCACTCAAAACCATCATCATGGCTAATGGTAGGAAATATGGCCAAAAACAACAACCTAAAGGAGTTGTTTACAACATTAGCTGCGACTGCGGCAGCAACTACATTGGGGAAACATCAAGACCGCTCAACATACGCATCAAAGAACACAAAACATCAACAACCAAGGGAGAAAACAAATCAGCCATTTCGGAACACATCACCAAATTTCCACAACACAACATCCATTGGGACACTGTCAAAACACTCACAAACAACAAACATGACTACACTCACCGCCGTTTAGCTGAAGCCGTGCATATTGTTAGACATAAGCCCTCTATGAATAGGGATCAAGGCTATTTCATCCCATCAGCTTACAACCGCTTAATCCACAAATGATTAATCCAATCTACTCACTCTGGCTTCCACCTCCACCACTAATTGGTACCCTCACCCTGCCTTTGTCCTCTCATCCGCCCCCTGGCTAATTAACTTACTACTCTCTGGTTTCCTTGTTATCACAACTTCACTTGTTCAACCATTTATGTCATTGTTACCTCATCTTGTTGTATTTGTTATCTCTTTATCATACCAACATGTATCCTGTATATAACCTTCTGTTTCACCATCTCCTCCATATGCTTGATAACGGTATAAGGATCTATACTGAAACGTCGCTATTGTTAATAAAGAAGTTGATCATCCTGAGTATTTGTCTTCTTGATCATAAATTTGTCACAATTTGATTGATTGACAGCTGTATATGATAATTCGGAGCCGAAAATATGATATCAATGAGATCTTGTTTAAAAGCTTATACATTGTTTCAAGTAATTCTTTAACAAATTCCACATATTTCATGTTATAATCGATGACTATCCTTCATTATAGTTACCAGTAATGTTGCCTTCAAATTGTTAGAAATGTGTATATAGTTACTTTATTCTGTTCATATGTTCAGGGGTTCAAAAATCCCATTGCCCGACGCCCGGGACAAGTCAATTTTCATTACGGCAACCAAATTATGATATCTTACTGGTCCCTGGGCAACCAACAATTTCTGTAAAGAAAATGCTTAAAGTCATTTGAAATGCAACTGTAATTTTCCTTTCATTTACTTTAGATTATCAGTAAAAAAAAATCTATGTTTGTAAACATAGCGCGGTCAAACATTGTGTCTATTTATAGAAATGAGTAAATGTGCTCAACACATGTCGGTTTTCTTCGACTGAAGTCGGCATCCAGTAGAAAAGTATCAGTGTTTCGAGGCTCACTTGACATCTGCAGTTCTTCCGAATGATTAATGGACTTGACATTCAGTCTTCCGAATGAATAACCGGTGACAAGTATGCGAGTAGCCGATTTACGTTTATAATTTACAATGCCACTGAAGAAATTTATGTTGACATTGAGAGGGAACCAAAATATTTCGAAAATCTTCATATTTACTTCAGAAGTAGAAAAAGTTATTGACATTTGGTAAGAGCCTGAGTTTATCAATGGATAACAGGGAACCATAGACTTACGAGTGGACAGCTGTAAATACTAAATGCAGATGCGAGTTCAAGTTGTAGTTCAAATATTATAAATAATAAATAAATATATTTAAATGATAACCTGGTTGTTCAGTTTATCATAAGCATGATAGCATGTTTGCAAGAAATCAAAATTTTATAATTTGCTTGATATAGAAACTAAATAAATAAAATACTTGTAGATATTGCTGTTTGAAACAAATTGTTTCACAGTACATAACTGTAATACTATTTTGTTTTACATTGATAATTTTTTATAAATCAATCGAAAATTATCAAGTGATAGAATTAACATTCATTTGTCTAAGTAAAAATGAAAAAATTAAATTATTAATTTGTACATGTTTATTGTTAGTATTTGAAATCAATTTAGATGTATCAATCATATTAAGCTGTTAATAATTAATATTAAAATATATATGATGAAATTTAGAATTCCAGTAAGTATTCATAAAATTGTCATTTTAAAACACTACCCTTCTACAATATGTGTCACTCAGGGAGACTGTTCCATTATATAAATTGATGAAACTCATTCAGTATTCCCTCTAAAGCTGTATAAAACATACACAACACTGACATCAATGTTCAATTCAAACAATTGTTCTATTGTCTCATTACATTATAATCATGAAAAATCAGGGCAAGTGAAAAATGAGTCAGGGCAAGTGACTTTCTTTATGTCACTTGCCCTGGGGCAAGTGGCTTTTCCAAAAAATGTTCAACCCCTGATATTGTTCAATCTAATAACAAAGATAGATCATTATTATGCCTGTTTAAAAGAGAGACATGTTAATTCCATTCCATTTGTATTTGAATAAGATATTCCTGCTTGCCTTAATAACAAATCAGAAATGAATTTCAGCAGAGATAAGAGGTCATGATTACACATTAAATATATGCCCAAACTCTGGTAAGGTTTACTTTTTGCCACCTTGCAACAGAAATAACCACCTTTTGGGTGATAGGCCAGACAGTTGTTTCCTACACTGTAAAAATACAATGATAATTAACTGTATGGTTTACTATAATGTTTTAGTCAATTTGCTTTTGTCAACAGTATGCTAATAATGGGAAAATTTTTATGTAACTTTCAAATATTTGCTCGTAGTTCCTGGGCGATTCTTGGCCAAGGGAGAAGTCATTGTTGAACATTGTTTTTATCGGATCGGGATTGTTCATTCCTTGACGTTAATTTCCGTAATATTCCAAGTGTTCAATGCGAAATCGTGTAGAGATGTGATTTGAAACATTGCAATCGTAACTATGCGAGTCATGTAAGTCTCGAAATGCTAAAGTCTGTTTTACAAGGCTGACATTACAACTCGTTATTTTCCATTGTTCATTTGTTAAACGCAACCTTAAACATTTCAAAATGTGTATATGTTTGAGAATGACATGTTACACTTCACAAGTTACAAATCTACATGTCTTCATTTTTGTCACACATCCCTTTCCATGCAGCCTAGGGTAAGACAATCCCACAACGATGACACTTACCTCAACTTTGGGGTTCAAGTGTGAGCTAGCTTGTGGTCCGATTGTTGAGAGTTATGATAGATGCAGAATGGTTCTAATGGTTCTGTTGTTTCAGGGAGTTGAGGTTCCTCTACTGTTTTCACGGGGAGTGATTCTGTATTGGCAAGTGATTCTTGTGCTGCAGTGATTCAATCTCATTCAGAGTTTGGATTTGACACTGCAACCAGTAGCTTGTTTTTTGGTTTTAGAGGCGAGATGAAGAACTTTTTCGAGTGAGGTTATGAGTTTGAGTTGAGGAGCCAGCAGTTCCCGATAGAGTGGTAGTGATGATGGTTGGTCATGAGGTTGTCAGAATTTTAGATATAGGAATTTTGTAAGATAATCCATTGTACAAATTTTATGGATTTTTTCCCTCTGAACAAACCACGGTTGCTCTGATACGAGAAATTGTGAGGAGGGACGCCTTCTGTGTGAAAGAAAAGGGGACGCCTTTTTTATGTAAGATGAGAATGCGCTTGTGTGCTTGAAATTCAGATCTGTCACTGGCAAGTTCAGATTGTCATTAATAAGTCGTGCTTGGATATCCATCCAGGTTTTTTAAATGTGTACAGTTTCTTGGATGATTAGTTTCTGAAAAACATTGCAGTAGATCATACAGTTACTTATCATTGCATTTTTACAGAGTCATAAACAACTGCCCACCAGAACGCTGGAGACAGGTAGCGAGCTGGCAAATACATGTATAAACCTTGCCAGCCCAAAAAGTAAAAAGTAAACTTTACCAGTGGTCGGGCACATATTTAATGTGTAATCATCATCTTTTATCCATGCTGAAATTTATTTCAGATATTGAAACAAGGCAAGCATGAATATCTTATTCAAATATAAATGGAACGTAATTTACATAACAGCCACGAAGGCAAGTGGAGTACAGCGAAGTATACAACCTTTTCCAAGGGCGGATCCAGGATTTTTGAAAGGGGGGGGGTCCCAAAAAAAATGTTTCACACTCAGTGGGGGGGGGACCCCCTGGACCCCCCCCCCTGGATCCGCTAGTGCTTTTCTAGACTAAAACATTCTGAAGGCATGAAAATCGGGGGGTCATCTCCAACTTTTGATTATCTTTTTTTGTGGTTTTTATTTTGTTTATTTTAATAGTGTGAAAATCAATGACCCAAGTGCCTGTAGTTGATGAGGGCCCGTCCTTCCGTCCTTCCGAAGACATATTTTGTCCGATCGATTTAAAAAAAACTGTTCATATCATCCTTTTCAAATTTGACAAATGTCTTCTTCACCACTAGAAAAGGTGTAGTGCCAAACTGAAAACCATTTGGTAAATTTAAAAAAAAATTGGGGTGATTTTTCAATTTTTAGCTCATCAGGCCTGAAAAGCTTGATGGGCTTATGGCATGGCGTCCGGCGTACTAAATGTACATTCAATGGGTCTTACGTTTTATTTGTCGAATGATTCTTTAGAACTGCCGCACCATATATTAGACGAGGGCTTGAGGCAGCACCTGAGATCGTGGATGCCTGGCTCTTCATATCAATTGGTGTCGGTGAACTTGTCTTTCGTAATAAACAAAGGGAAAGTAATAACATGTTTTATCGCCATTATCAATGAATGACTTAATGTACAGTCATGTGTGCATGTGTGTTTTATGCCATCCTTCGTTGTCTATATTGCAGTACGGTACGCATGATATGATAAAGTCGTTTCCCTTCTCTGCTGTTGAAGGCATTGATATGATGTAATGAAGATAGTAGGGTTGTAACAATAGATCGAACTATTGATTTATTGCAATAGTTACAGTGTCAATAGTAACTTTACATCGATATGGCTTACTATCGATAGTTTCAATAGTTTATTCAATCCAGTTGTTTACATGAACCTAAAAGTAAATTTGCACACAAATGCTGTATTTAGATTTGAAAAATGCTCGAACACTTCAAACACAATAGTCCTTGTTGGTCAATAGTCACCCCTAGAAGATACCATTTTATCAGTGTACACATCTTTAAAATTCTAAAACCATCGCCATTGGGAAGAGCCAATAATGGTAAAAATACACAAGAAAAACAGCTTAATATCAATACTAATAAGAGGACATTTCATTGCATAATTCAGAGCATACTGATGTCCATTTGGTAAAAGTTCCTGAATGTCATTTATTAAGATAGGAAAAGTGGCATAGTTACTCCACATACTTTAAAAAATACTATAATCAGTTGTTTGATGAAAAACAGTGTTGGATGATGATATAGCAATGAAACGATTAAATGTTGTGCAAAATTTGTAACATTGACAATGATCATAAATTAACTGTTTGAGAGGCATTCTAGAAGTTGGTGTGATGAAGAAGACAAATATTTATGGATGATCAACTTCTTTATTATCAATAGCGACATTTCAGTAAAGATCCTTATACCGTTATCAAGCATATGGAGGAGATGGTGAAACAGCAGGTTATATACAGGATACATGTTGGTATGATAAAGAGATAACAAATACAACAAGATGAGGTAACAATGACATAAATGGTTGAACAAGCTTTTATTAAGTGAAGTTGTGATAACAAGGAAACCAGAGAGTAGTAAGTTAATTAGCCAGGGGGCGGATGAGAGGACAAAGGCAGGGTGAGGGTACCAATTAGTGGTGGAGGTGGAAGCCAGAGTGAGTAGATTGGATTAATCATTTGTGGATTAAGCGGTTGTAAGCTGATGGGATGAAATAGCCTTGATCCCTATTCATAGAGGGCTTATGTCTAACAATATGCACGGCTTCAGCTAAACGGCGGTGAGTGTAGTCATGTTTGTTGTTTGTGAGTGTTTTGACAGTGTCACAATGGATGTTGTGTTGTGGAAATTTGGTGATGTGTTCCGAAATGGCTGATTTGTTGTCTCCCTTGGTTGTTGATGTTTTGTGTTCTTTGATGCGTATTTTGAGCGGTCTTGATGTTTCCCCAATGTAGTTGCTGCCGCAGTCGCAGCTAATGTTGTAAACAACTCCTTTAGGTTGTTGTTGTTTTTGGGCATATTTCCTACCATTAGCCTTGATGATGGTTTTGAGTGGGGTGGCCGAGGAAAAATAAGTGTCTATGCCTACTTGTTGCTTGAGTAGACGACTGATGTGGTGTGATGCTTTGCCAATGTAGGGTAGTGGGATGCGAATAGGGGCAGGGGTAGGCTTGCTAATAGTGGGTTTGGGTGGTGGGTTTAGGGTGCAGTTGACGTCCTAGTCAATCGCACCTCTGACAATGTTATCCAAACCTCTGTTTACCGCAAACCCACGCACACTGACCAGTACCTCCACTTTGACTCCAACCATCCACTCAGAATTAAAACCGGCATCATCTCCACCCTAACCTGCCGTGCCATCAAGCTATCCTCTGCAACCTCTGATTTTGAACTTAAACACCTCCGGCATGTCTTCACCCAACTTAACAACTACCCAACTAAACTTGTTGACCGTGTCATCAACTGCACCCTAAACCCACTACTAGCAAGCCTACCCCTGCCCCTATTCGCATCCCACTACCCTACAATGGCAAAGCATCACACCACATCAGTCGTCTACTCAAGCAACAAGTAGGCATAGACACTTATTTTTCCTCGGCCACCCCACTCAAAACCATCATCATGGCTAATGGTAGGAAATATGGCCAAAAACAACAACCTAAAGGAGTTGTTTACAACATTAGCTGCGACTGCGGCAGCAACTACATTGGGGAAACATCAAGACCGCTCAACATACGCATCAAAGAACACAAAACATCAACAACCAAGGGAGAAAACAAATCAGCCATTTCGGAACACATCACCAAATTTCCACAACACAACATCCATTGGGACACTGTCAAAACACTCACAAACAACAAACATGACTACACTCACCGCCGTTTAGCTGAAGCCGTGCATATTGTTAGACATAAGCCCTCTATGAATATGGATCAAGGCTATTTCATCCCATCAGCTTACAACCGCTTAATCCACAAATGATTAATCCAATCTACTCACTCTGGCTTCCACCTCCACCACTAATTGGTACCCTCACCCTGCCTTTGTCCTCTCATCCGCCCCCTGGCTAATTAACTTACTACTCTCTGGTTTCCTTGTTATCACAACTTCACTTGTTCAACCATTTATGTCATTGTTACCTCATCTTGTTGTATTTGTTATCTCTTTATCATACCAACATGTATCCTGTATATAACCTTCTGTTTCACCATCTCCTCCATATGCTTGATAACGGTATAAGGATCTATACTGAAACGTCGCTATTGTTAATAAAGAAGTTGATCATCCTGAGTATTTGTCTTCTTGATCATAAATTTGTCACAATTTGATTGATTGACAGCTGTATATGATAATTCGGAGCCGAAAATATGATATCAATGAGATCTTGTTTAAAAGCTTATACATTGTTTCAAGTAATTCTTTAACAAATTCCACATATTTCATGTTATAATCGATGACTATCCTTCATTATAGTTACCAGTAATGTTGCCTTCAAATTGTTAGAAATGTGTATATAGTTACTTTATTCTGTTCATATGTTCAGGGGTTCAAAAATCCCATTGCCCGACGCCCGGGACAAGTCAATTTTCATTACGGCAACCAAATTATGATATCTTACTGGTCCCTGGGCAACCAACAATTTCTGTAAAGAAAATGCTTAAAGTCATTTGAAATGCAACTGTAATTTTCCTTTCATTTACTTTAGATTATCAGTAAAAAAAAATCTATGTTTGTAAACATAGCGCGGTCAAACATTGTGTCTATTTATAGAAATGAGTAAATGTGCTCAACACATGTCGGTTTTCTTCGACTGAAGTCGGCATCCAGTAGAAAAGTATCAGTGTTTCGAGGCTCACTTGACATCTGCAGTTCTTCCGAATGATTAATGGACTTGACATTCAGTCTTCCGAATGAATAACCGGTGACAAGTATGCGAGTAGCCGATTTACGTTTATAATTTACAATGCCACTGAAGAAATTTATGTTGACATTGAGAGGGAACCAAAATATTTCGAAAATCTTCATATTTACTTCAGAAGTAGAAAAAGTTATTGACATTTGGTAAGAGCCTGAGTTTATCAATGGATAACAGGGAACCATAGACTTACGAGTGGACAGCTGTAAATACTAAATGCAGATGCGAGTTCAAGTTGTAGTTCAAATATTATAAATAATAAATAAATATATTTAAATGATAACCTGGTTGTTCAGTTTATCATAAGCATGATAGCATGTTTGCAAGAAATCAAAATTTTATAATTTGCTTGATATAGAAACTAAATAAATAAAATACTTGTAGATATTGCTGTTTGAAACAAATTGTTTCACAGTACATAACTGTAATACTATTTTGTTTTACATTGATAATTTTTTATAAATCAATCGAAAATTATCAAGTGATAGAATTAACATTCATTTGTCTAAGTAAAAATGAAAAAATTAAATTATTAATTTGTACATGTTTATTGTTAGTATTTGAAATCAATTTAGATGTATCAATCATATTAAGCTGTTAATAATTAATATTAAAATATATATGATGAAATTTAGAATTCCAGTAAGTATTCATAAAATTGTCATTTTAAAACACTACCCTTCTACAATATGTGTCACTCAGGGAGACTGTTCCATTATATAAATTGATGAAACTCATTCAGTATTCCCTCTAAAGCTGTATAAAACATACACAACACTGACATCAATGTTCAATTCAAACAATTGTTCTATTGTCTCATTACATTATAATCATGAAAAATCAGGGCAAGTGAAAAATGAGTCAGGGCAAGTGACTTTCTTTATGTCACTTGCCCTGGGGCAAGTGGCTTTTCCAAAAAATGTTCAACCCCTGATATTGTTCAATCTAATAACAAAGATAGATCATTATTATGCCTGTTTAAAAGAGAGACATGTTAATTCCATTCCATTTGTATTTGAATAAGATATTCCTGCTTGCCTTAATAAAAAATCAGAAATGAATTTCAGCAGAGATAAGAGGTCATGATTACACATTAAATATATGCCCAAACTCTGGTAAGGTTTACTTTTTGCCACCTTGCAACAGAAATAACCACCTTTTGGGTGATAGGCCAGACAGTTGTTTCCTACACTGTAAAAATACAATGATAATTAACTGTATGGTTTACTATAATGTTTTAGTCAATTTGCTTTTGTCAACAGTATGCTAATAATGGGAAAATTTTTATGTAACTTTCAAATATTTGCTCGTAGTTCCTGGGCGATTCTTGGCCAAGGGAGAAGTCATTGTTGAACATTGTTTTTATCGGATCGGGATTGTTCATTCCTTGACGTTAATTTCCGTAATATTCCAAGTGTTCAATGCGAAATCGTGTAGAGATGTGATTTGAAACATTGCAATCGTAACTATGCGAGTCATGTAAGTCTCGAAATGCTAAAGTCTGTTTTACAAGGCTGACATTACAACTCGTTATTTTCCATTGTTCATTTGTTAAACGCAACCTTAAACATTTCAAAATGTGTATATGTTTGAGAATGACATGTTACACTTCACAAGTTACAAATCTACATGTCTTCATTTTTGTCACACATCCCTTTCCATGCAGCCTAGGGTAAGACAATCCCACAACGATGACACTTACCTCAACTTTGGGGTTCAAGTGTGAGCTAGCTTGTGGTCCGATTGTTGAGAGTTATGATAGATGCAGAATGGTTCTAATGGTTCTGTTGTTTCAGGGAGTTGAGGTTCCTCTACTGTTTTCACGGGGAGTGATTCTGTATTGGCAAGTGATTCTTGTGCTGCAGTGATTCAATCTCATTCAGAGTTTGGATTTGACACTGCAACCAGTAGCTTGTTTTTTGGTTTTAGAGGCGAGATGAAGAACTTTTTCGAGTGAGGTTATGAGTTTGAGTTGAGGAGCCAGCAGTTCCCGATAGAGTGGTAGTGATGATGGTTGGTCATGAGGTTGTCAGAATTTTAGATATAGGAATTTTGTAAGATAATCCATTGTACAAATTTTATGGATTTTTTCCCTCTGAACAAACCACGGTTGCTCTGATACGAGAAATTGTGAGGAGGGACGCCTTCTGTGTGAAAGAAAAGGGGACGCCTTTTTTATGTAAGATGAGAATGCGCTTGTGTGCTTGAAATTCAGATCTGTCACTGGCAAGTTCAGATTGTCATTAATAAGTCGTGCTTGGATATCCATCCAGGTTTTTTAAATGTGTACAGTTTCTTGGATGATTAGTTTCTGAAAAACATTGCAGTAGATCATACAGTTACTTATCATTGCATTTTTACAGAGTCATAAACAACTGCCCACCAGAACGCTGGAGACAGGTAGCGAGCTGGCAAATACATGTATAAACCTTGCCAGCCCAAAAAGTAAAAAGTAAACTTTACCAGTGGTCGGGCACATATTTAATGTGTAATCATCATCTTTTATCCATGCTGAAATTTATTTCAGATATTGAAACAAGGCAAGCATGAATATCTTATTCAAATATAAATGGAACGTAATTTACATAACAGCCACGAAGGCAAGTGGAGTACAGCGAAGTATACAACCTTTTCCAAGGGCGGATCCAGGATTTTTGAAAGGGGGGGGGTCCCAAAAAAAATGTTTCACACTCAGTGGGGGGGGGACCCCCTGGACCCCCCCCCCCTGGATCCGCTAGTGCTTTTCTAGACTAAAACATTCTGAAGGCATGAAAATCGGGGGGTCATCTCCAACTTTTGATTATCTTTTTTTGTGGTTTTTATTTTGTTTATTTTAATAGTGTGAAAATCAATGACCCAAGTGCCTGTAGTTGATGAGGGCCCGTCCTTCCGTCCTTCCGAAGACATATTTTGTCCGATCGATTTAAAAAAAACTGTTCATATCATCCTTTTCAAATTTGACAAATGTCTTCTTCACCACTAGAAAAGGTGTAGTGCCAAACTGAAAACCATTTGGTAAATTTAAAAAAAAATTGGGGTGATTTTTCAATTTTTAGCTCATCAGGCCTGAAAAGCTTGATGGGCTTATGGCATGGCGTCCGGCGTACTAAATGTACATTCAATGGGTCTTACGTTTTATTTGTCGAATGATTCTTTAGAACTGCCGCACCATATATTAGACGAGGGCTTGAGGCAGCACCTGAGATCGTGGATGCCTGGCTCTTCATATCAATTGGTGTCGGTGAACTTGTCTTTCGTAATAAACAAAGGGAAAGTAATAACATGTTTTATCGCCATTATCAATGAATGACTTAATGTACAGTCATGTGTGCATGTGTGTTTTATGCCATCCTTCGTTGTCTATATTGCAGTACGGTACGCATGATATGATAAAGTCGTTTCCCTTCTCTGCTGTTGAAGGCATTGATATGATGTAATGAAGATAGTAGGGTTGTAACAATAGATCGAACTATTGATTTATTGCAATAGTTACAGTGTCAATAGTAACTTTACATCGATATGGCTTACTATCGATAGTTTCAATAGTTTATTCAATCCAGTTGTTTACATGAACCTAAAAGTAAATTTGCACACAAATGCTGTATTTAGATTTGAAAAATGCTCGAACACTTCAAACACAATAGTCCTTGTTGGTCAATAGTCACCCCTAGAAGATACCATTTTATCAGTGTACACATCTTTAAAATTCTAAAACCATCGCCATTGGGAAGAGCCAATAATGGTAAAAATACACAAGAAAAACAGCTTAATATCAATACTAATAAGAGGACATTTCATTGCATAATTCAGAGCATACTGATGTCCATTTGGTAAAAGTTCCTGAATGTCATTTATTAAGATAGGAAAAGTGGCATAGTTACTCCACATACTTTAAAAAATACTATAATCAGTTGTTTGATGAAAAACAGTGTTGGATGATGATATAGCAATGAAACGATTAAATGTTGTGCAAAATTTGTAACATTGACAATGATCATAAATTTACTGTTTGAGAGGCATTCTAGAAGTTGGTGTGATGAAGAAGACAAATATTTATGGATGATCAACTTCTTTATTATCAATAGCGACATTTCAGTAAAGATCCTTATACCGTTATCAAGCATATGGAGGAGATGGTGAAACAGCAGGTTATATACAGGATACATGTTGATATGATAAAGAGATAACAAATACAACAAGATGAGGTAACAATGACATAAATGGTTGAACAAGCTTTTATTAAGTGAAGTTGTGATAACAAGGAAACCAGAGAGTAGTAAGTTAATTAGCCAGGGGGCGGATGAGAGGACAAAGGCAGGGTGAGGGTACCAATTAGTGGTGGAGGTGGAAGCCAGAGTGAGTAGATTGGATTAATCATTTGTGGATTAAGCGGTTGTAAGCTGATGGGATGAAATAGCCTTGATCCCTATTCATAGAGGGCTTATGTCTAACAATATGCACGGCTTCAGCTAAACGGCGGTGAGTGTAGTCATGTTTGTTGTTTGTGAGTGTTTTGACAGTGTCACAATGGATGTTGTGTTGTGGAAATTTGGTGATGTGTTCCGAAATGGCTGATTTGTTGTCTCCCTTGGTTGTTGATGTTTTGTGTTCTTTGATGCGTATTTTGAGCGGTCTTGATGTTTCCCCAATGTAGTTGCTGCCGCAGTCGCAGCTAATGTTGTAAACAACTCCTTTAGGTTGTTGTTGTTTTTGGCCTTGATGATGGTTTTGAGTGGGGTGGCCGAGGAGAAATAAGTGTCTATGCCTACTTGTTGCTTGAGTAGACGACTGATGTGGTGTGATGCTTTGCCAATGTAGGGTAGTGGGATGCGAATAGGGGCAGGGGTAGGCTTGCTAATAGCGGCAGCAACTACATTGGGGAAACATCAAGACCGCTCAACATACGCATCAAAGAACACAAAACATCAACAACCAAGGGAGAAAACAAATCAGCCATTTCGGAACACATCACCAAATTTCCACAACACAACATCCATTGTGACACTGTCAAAACACTCACAAACAACAAACATGACTACACTCACCGCCGTTTAGCTGAAGCCGTGCATATTGTTAGACATAAGCCCTCTATGAATAGGGATCAAGGCTATTTCATCCCATCAGCTTACAACCGCTTAATCCACAAATGATTAATCCAATCTACTCACTCTGGCTTCCACCTCCACCACTAATTGGTACCCTCACCCTGCCTTTGTCCTCTCATCCGCCCCCTGGCTAATTAACTTACTACTCTCTGGTTTCCTTGTTATCACAACTTCACTTGTTCAACCATTTATGTCATTGTTACCTCATCTTGTTGTATTTGTTATCTCTTTATCATACCAACATGTATCCTGTATATAACCTTCTGTTTCACCATCTCCTCCATATGCTTGATAACGGTATAAGGATCTATACTGAAACGTCGCTATTGTTAATAAAGAAGTTGATCATCCTGAGTATTTGTCTTCTTGATCATAAATTTGTCACAATTTGATTGATTGACAGCTGTATATGATAATTCGGAGCCGAAAATATGATATCAATGAGATCTTGTTTAAAAGCTTATACATTGTTTCAAGTAATTCTTTAACAAATTCCACATATTTCATGTTATAATCGATGACTATCCTTCATTATAGTTACCAGTAATGTTGCCTTCAAATTGTTAGAAATGTGTATATAGTTACTTTATTCTGTTCATATGTTCAGGGGTTCAAAAATCCCATTGCCCGACGCCCAGGACAAGTCAATTTTCATTACGGCAACCAAATTATGATATCTTACTGGTCCCTGGGCAACCAACAATTTCTGTAAAGAAAATGCTTAAAGTCATTTGAAATGCAACTGTAATTTTCCTTTCATTTACTTTAGATTATCAGTAAAAAAAAATCTATGTTTGTAAACATAGCGCGGTCAAACATTGTGTCTATTTATAGAAATGAGTAAATGTGCTCAACACATGTCGGTTTTCTTCGACTGAAGTCGGCATCCAGTAGAAAAGTATCAGTGTTTCGAGGCTCACTTGACATCTGCAGTTCTTCCGAATGATTAATGGACTTGACATTCAGTCTTCCGAATGAATAACCGGTGACAAGTATGCGAGTAGCCGATTTACGTTTATAATTTACAATGCCACTGAAGAAATTTATGTTGACATTGAGAGGGAACCAAAATATTTCGAAAATCTTCATATTTACTTCAGAAGTAGAAAAAGTTATTGACATTTGGTAAGAGCCTGAGTTTATCAATGGATAACAGGGAACCATAGACTTACGAGTGGACAGCTGTAAATACTAAATGCAGATGCGAGTTCAAGTTGTAGTTCAAATATTATAAATAATAAATAAATATATTTAAATGATAACCTGGTTGTTCAGTTTATCATAAGCATGATAGCATGTTTGCAAGAAATCAAAATTTTATAATTTGCTTGATATAGAAACTAAATAAATAAAATACTTGTAGATATTGCTGTTTGAAACAAATTGTTTCACAGTACATAACTGTAATACTATTTTGTTTTACATTGATAATTTTTTATAAATCAATCGAAAATTATCAAGTGATAGAATTAACATTCATTTGTCTAAGTAAAAATGAAAAAATTAAATTATTAATTTGTACATGTTTATTGTTAGTATTTGAAATCAATTTAGATGTATCAATCATATTAAGCTGTTAATAATTAATATTAAAATATATATGATGAAATTTAGAATTCCAGTAAGTATTCATAAAATTGTCATTTTAAAACACTACCCTTCTACAATATGT
Organism: Gibbula magus; assembly: GCA_936450465.1. NCBI lineage: Eukaryota > Metazoa > Mollusca > Gastropoda > Trochida > Trochidae > Gibbula > Gibbula magus. The sequence goes on from OW388295.1 coordinate 49,721,295, forward strand.
GTCACTCAGGGAGACTGTTCCATTATATAAATTGATGAAACTCATTCAGTATTCCCTCTAAAGCTGTATAAAACATACACAACACTGACATCAATGTTCAATTCAAACAATTGTTCTATTGTCTCATTACATTATAATCATGAAAAATCAGGGCAAGTGAAAAATGAGTCAGGGCAAGTGACTTTCTTTATGTCACTTGCCCTGGGGCAAGTGGCTTTTCCAAAAAATGTTCAACCCCTGATATTGTTCAATCTAATAACAAAGATAGATCATTATTATGCCTGTTTAAAAGAGAGACATGTTAATTCCATTCCATTTGTATTTGAATAAGATATTCCTGCTTGCCTTAATAACAAATCAGAAATGAATTTCAGCAGAGATAAGAGGTCATGATTACACATTAAATATATGCCCAAACTCTGGTAAGGTTTACTTTTTGCCACCTTGCAACAGAAATAACCACCTTTTGGGTGATAGGCCAGACAGTTGTTTCCTACACTGTAAAAATACAATGATAATTAACTGTATGGTTTACTATAATGTTTTAGTCAATTTGCTTTTGTCAACAGTATGCTAATAATGGGAAAATTTTTATGTAACTTTCAAATATTTGCTCGTAGTTCCTGGGCGATTCTTGGCCAAGGGAGAAGTCATTGTTGAACATTGTTTTTATCGGATCGGGATTGTTCATTCCTTGACGTTAATTTCCGTAATATTCCAAGTGTTCAATGCGAAATCGTGTAGAGATGTGATTTGAAACATTGCAATCGTAACTATGCGAGTCATGTAAGTCTCGAAATGCTAAAGTCTGTTTTACAAGGCTGACATTACAACTCGTTATTTTCCATTGTTCATTTGTTAAACGCAACCTTAAACATTTCAAAATGTGTATATGTTTGAGAATGACATGTTACACTTCACAAGTTACAAATCTACATGTCTTCATTTTTGTCACACATCCCTTTCCATGCAGCCTAGGGTAAGACAATCCCACAACGATGACACTTACCTCAACTTTGGGGTTCAAGTGTGAGCTAGCTTGTGGTCCGATTGTTGAGAGTTATGATAGATGCAGAATGGTTCTAATGGTTCTGTTGTTTCAGGGAGTTGAGGTTCCTCTACTGTTTTCACGGGGAGTGATTCTGTATTGGCAAGTGATTCTTGTGCTGCAGTGATTCAATCTCATTCAGAGTTTGGATTTGACACTGCAACCAGTAGCTTGTTTTTTGGTTTTAGAGGCGAGATGAAGAACTTTTTCGAGTGAGGTTATGAGTTTGAGTTGAGGAGCCAGCAGTTCCCGATAGAGTGGTAGTGATGATGGTTGGTCATGAGGTTGTCAGAATTTTAGATATAGGAATTTTGTAAGATAATCCATTGTACAAATTTTATGGATTTTTTCCCTCTGAACAAACCACGGTTGCTCTGATACGAGAAATTGTGAGGAGGGACGCCTTCTGTGTGAAAGAAAAGGGGACGCCTTTTTTATGTAAGATGAGAATGCGCTTGTGTGCTTGAAATTCAGATCTGTCACTGGCAAGTTCAGATTGTCATTAATAAGTCGTGCTTGGATATCCATCCAGGTTTTTTAAATGTGTACAGTTTCTTGGATGATTAGTTTCTGAAAAACATTGCAGTAGATCATACAGTTACTTATCATTGCATTTTTACAGAGTCATAAACAACTGCCCACCAGAACGCTGGAGACAGGTAGCGAGCTGGCAAATACATGTATAAACCTTGCCAGCCCAAAAAGTAAAAAGTAAACTTTACCAGTGGTCGGGCACATATTTAATGTGTAATCATCATCTTTTATCCATGCTGAAATTTATTTCAGATATTGAAACAAGGCAAGCATGAATATCTTATTCAAATATAAATGGAACGTAATTTACATAACAGCCACGAAGGCAAGTGGAGTACAGCGAAGTATACAACCTTTTCCAAGGGCGGATCCAGGATTTTTGAAAGGGGGGGGGTCCCAAAAAAAATGTTTCACACTCAGTGGGGGGGGGACCCCCTGGACCCCCCCCCCTGGATCCGCTAGTGCTTTTCTAGACTAAAACATTCTGAAGGCATGAAAATCGGGGGGTCATCTCCAACTTTTGATTATCTTTTTTTGTGGTTTTTATTTTGTTTATTTTAATAGTGTGAAAATCAATGACCCAAGTGCCTGTAGTTGATGAGGGCCCGTCCTTCCGTCCTTCCGAAGACATATTTTGTCCGATCGATTTAAAAAAAACTGTTCATATCATCCTTTTCAAATTTGACAAATGTCTTCTTCACCACTAGAAAAGGTGTAGTGCCAAACTGAAAACCATTTGGTAAATTTAAAAAAAAATTGGGGTGATTTTTCAATTTTTAGCTCATCAGGCCTGAAAAGCTTGATGGGCTTATGGCATGGCGTCCGGCGTACTAAATGTACATTCAATGGGTCTTACGTTTTATTTGTCGAATGATTCTTTAGAACTGCCGCACCATATATTAGACGAGGGCTTGAGGCAGCACCTGAGATCGTGGATGCCTGGCTCTTCATATCAATTGGTGTCGGTGAACTTGTCTTTCGTAATAAACAAAGGGAAAGTAATAACATGTTTTATCGCCATTATCAATGAATGACTTAATGTACAGTCATGTGTGCATGTGTGTTTTATGCCATCCTTCGTTGTCTATATTGCAGTACGGTACGCATGATATGATAAAGTCGTTTCCCTTCTCTGCTGTTGAAGGCATTGATATGATGTAATGAAGATAGTAGGGTTGTAACAATAGATCGAACTATTGATTTATTGCAATAGTTACAGTGTCAATAGTAACTTTACATCGATATGGCTTACTATCGATAGTTTCAATAGTTTATTCAATCCAGTTGTTTACATGAACCTAAAAGTAAATTTGCACACAAATGCTGTATTTAGATTTGAAAAATGCTCGAACACTTCAAACACAATAGTCCTTGTTGGTCAATAGTCACCCCTAGAAGATACCATTTTATCAGTGTACACATCTTTAAAATTCTAAAACCATCGCCATTGGGAAGAGCCAATAATGGTAAAAATACACAAGAAAAACAGCTTAATATCAATACTAATAAGAGGACATTTCATTGCATAATTCAGAGCATACTGATGTCCATTTGGTAAAAGTTCCTGAATGTCATTTATTAAGATAGGAAAAGTGGCATAGTTACTCCACATACTTTAAAAAATACTATAATCAGTTGTTTGATGAAAAACAGTGTTGGATGATGATATAGCAATGAAACGATTAAATGTTGTGCAAAATTTGTAACATTGACAATGATCATAAATTAACTGTTTGAGAGGCATTCTAGAAGTTGGTGTGATGAAGAAGACAAATATTTATGGATGATCAACTTCTTTATTATCAATAGCGACATTTCAGTAAAGATCCTTATACCGTTATCAAGCATATGGAGGAGATGGTGAAACAGCAGGTTATATACAGGATACATGTTGGTATGATAAAGAGATAACAAATACAACAAGATGAGGTAACAATGACATAAATGGTTGAACAAGCTTTTATTAAGTGAAGTTGTGATAACAAGGAAACCAGAGAGTAGTAAGTTAATTAGCCAGGGGGCGGATGAGAGGACAAAGGCAGGGTGAGGGTACCAATTAGTGGTGGAGGTGGAAGCCAGAGTGAGTAGATTGGATTAATCATTTGTGGATTAAGCGGTTGTAAGCTGATGGGATGAAATAGCCTTGATCCCTATTCATAGAGGGCTTATGTCTAACAATATGCACGGCTTCAGCTAAACGGCGGTGAGTGTAGTCATGTTTGTTGTTTGTGAGTGTTTTGACAGTGTCACAATGGATGTTGTGTTGTGGAAATTTGGTGATGTGTTCCGAAATGGCTGATTTGTTGTCTCCCTTGGTTGTTGATGTTTTGTGTTCTTTGATGCGTATTTTGAGCGGTCTTGATGTTTCCCCAATGTAGTTGCTGCCGCAGTCGCAGCTAATGTTGTAAACAACTCCTTTAGGTTGTTGTTGTTTTTGGGCATATTTCCTACCATTAGCCTTGATGATGGTTTTGAGTGGGGTGGCCGAGGAAAAATAAGTGTCTATGCCTACTTGTTGCTTGAGTAGACGACTGATGTGGTGTGATGCTTTGCCAATGTAGGGTAGTGGGATGCGAATAGGGGCAGGGGTAGGCTTGCTAATAGTGGGTTTGGGTGGTGGGTTTAGGGTGCAGTTGACGTCCTAGTCAATCGCACCTCTGACAATGTTATCCAAACCTCTGTTTACCGCAAACCCACGCACACTGACCAGTACCTCCACTTTGACTCCAACCATCCACTCAGAATTAAAACCGGCATCATCTCCACCCTAACCTGCCGTGCCATCAAGCTATCCTCTGCAACCTCTGATTTTGAACTTAAACACCTCCGGCATGTCTTCACCCAACTTAACAACTACCCAACTAAACTTGTTGACCGTGTCATCAACTGCACCCTAAACCCACTACTAGCAAGCCTACCCCTGCCCCTATTCGCATCCCACTACCCTACAATGGCAAAGCATCACACCACATCAGTCGTCTACTCAAGCAACAAGTAGGCATAGACACTTATTTTTCCTCGGCCACCCCACTCAAAACCATCATCATGGCTAATGGTAGGAAATATGGCCAAAAACAACAACCTAAAGGAGTTGTTTACAACATTAGCTGCGACTGCGGCAGCAACTACATTGGGGAAACATCAAGACCGCTCAACATACGCATCAAAGAACACAAAACATCAACAACCAAGGGAGAAAACAAATCAGCCATTTCGGAACACATCACCAAATTTCCACAACACAACATCCATTGGGACACTGTCAAAACACTCACAAACAACAAACATGACTACACTCACCGCCGTTTAGCTGAAGCCGTGCATATTGTTAGACATAAGCCCTCTATGAATATGGATCAAGGCTATTTCATCCCATCAGCTTACAACCGCTTAATCCACAAATGATTAATCCAATCTACTCACTCTGGCTTCCACCTCCACCACTAATTGGTACCCTCACCCTGCCTTTGTCCTCTCATCCGCCCCCTGGCTAATTAACTTACTACTCTCTGGTTTCCTTGTTATCACAACTTCACTTGTTCAACCATTTATGTCATTGTTACCTCATCTTGTTGTATTTGTTATCTCTTTATCATACCAACATGTATCCTGTATATAACCTTCTGTTTCACCATCTCCTCCATATGCTTGATAACGGTATAAGGATCTATACTGAAACGTCGCTATTGTTAATAAAGAAGTTGATCATCCTGAGTATTTGTCTTCTTGATCATAAATTTGTCACAATTTGATTGATTGACAGCTGTATATGATAATTCGGAGCCGAAAATATGATATCAATGAGATCTTGTTTAAAAGCTTATACATTGTTTCAAGTAATTCTTTAACAAATTCCACATATTTCATGTTATAATCGATGACTATCCTTCATTATAGTTACCAGTAATGTTGCCTTCAAATTGTTAGAAATGTGTATATAGTTACTTTATTCTGTTCATATGTTCAGGGGTTCAAAAATCCCATTGCCCGACGCCCGGGACAAGTCAATTTTCATTACGGCAACCAAATTATGATATCTTACTGGTCCCTGGGCAACCAACAATTTCTGTAAAGAAAATGCTTAAAGTCATTTGAAATGCAACTGTAATTTTCCTTTCATTTACTTTAGATTATCAGTAAAAAAAAATCTATGTTTGTAAACATAGCGCGGTCAAACATTGTGTCTATTTATAGAAATGAGTAAATGTGCTCAACACATGTCGGTTTTCTTCGACTGAAGTCGGCATCCAGTAGAAAAGTATCAGTGTTTCGAGGCTCACTTGACATCTGCAGTTCTTCCGAATGATTAATGGACTTGACATTCAGTCTTCCGAATGAATAACCGGTGACAAGTATGCGAGTAGCCGATTTACGTTTATAATTTACAATGCCACTGAAGAAATTTATGTTGACATTGAGAGGGAACCAAAATATTTCGAAAATCTTCATATTTACTTCAGAAGTAGAAAAAGTTATTGACATTTGGTAAGAGCCTGAGTTTATCAATGGATAACAGGGAACCATAGACTTACGAGTGGACAGCTGTAAATACTAAATGCAGATGCGAGTTCAAGTTGTAGTTCAAATATTATAAATAATAAATAAATATATTTAAATGATAACCTGGTTGTTCAGTTTATCATAAGCATGATAGCATGTTTGCAAGAAATCAAAATTTTATAATTTGCTTGATATAGAAACTAAATAAATAAAATACTTGTAGATATTGCTGTTTGAAACAAATTGTTTCACAGTACATAACTGTAATACTATTTTGTTTTACATTGATAATTTTTTATAAATCAATCGAAAATTATCAAGTGATAGAATTAACATTCATTTGTCTAAGTAAAAATGAAAAAATTAAATTATTAATTTGTACATGTTTATTGTTAGTATTTGAAATCAATTTAGATGTATCAATCATATTAAGCTGTTAATAATTAATATTAAAATATATATGATGAAATTTAGAATTCCAGTAAGTATTCATAAAATTGTCATTTTAAAACACTACCCTTCTACAATATGTGTCACTCAGGGAGACTGTTCCATTATATAAATTGATGAAACTCATTCAGTATTCCCTCTAAAGCTGTATAAAACATACACAACACTGACATCAATGTTCAATTCAAACAATTGTTCTATTGTCTCATTACATTATAATCATGAAAAACCAGGGCAAGTGAAAAATGAGTCAGGGCAAGTGACTTTCTTTATGTCACTTGCCCTGGGGCAAGTGGCTTTTCCAAAAAATGTTCAACCCCTGATATTGTTCAATCTAATAACAAAGATAGATCATTATTATGCCTGTTTAAAAGAGAGACATGTTAATTCCATTCCATTTGTATTTGAATAAGATATTCCTGCTTGCCTTAATAAAAAATCAGAAATGAATTTCAGCAGAGATAAGAGGTCATGATTACACATTAAATATATGCCCAAACTCTGGTAAGGTTTACTTTTTGCCACCTTGCAACAGAAATAACCACCTTTTGGGTGATAGGCCAGACAGTTGTTTCCTACACTGTAAAAATACAATGATAATTAACTGTATGGTTTACTATAATGTTTTAGTCAATTTGCTTTTGTCAACAGTATGCTAATAATGGGAAAATTTTTATGTAACTTTCAAATATTTGCTCGTAGTTCCTGGGCGATTCTTGGCCAAGGGAGAAGTCATTGTTGAACATTGTTTTTATCGGATCGGGATTGTTCATTCCTTGACGTTAATTTCCGTAATATTCCAAGTGTTCAATGCGAAATCGTGTAGAGATGTGATTTGAAACATTGCAATCGTAACTATGCGAGTCATGTAAGTCTCGAAATGCTAAAGTCTGTTTTACAAGGCTGACATTACAACTCGTTATTTTCCATTGTTCATTTGTTAAACGCAACTTGTAACATTTCAAAATGTGTATATGTTTGAGAATGACATGTTACACTTCACAAGTTACAAATCTACATGTCTTCATTTTTGTCACACATCCCTTTCCATGCAGCCTAGGGTAAGACAATCCCACAACGATGACACTTACCTCAACTTTGGGGTTCAAGTGTGAGCTAGCTTGTGGTCCGATTGTTGAGAGTTATGATAGATGCAGAATGGTTCTAATGGTTCTGTTGTTTCAGGGAGTTGAGGTTCCTCTACTGTTTTCACGGGGAGTGATTCTGTATTGGCAAGTGATTCTTGTGCTGCAGTGATTCAATCTCATTCAGAGTTTGGATTTGACACTGCAACCAGTAGCTTGTTTTTTGGTTTTAGAGGCGAGATGAAGAACTTTTTCGAGTGAGGTTATGAGTTTGAGTTGAGGAGCCAGCAGTTCCCGATAGAGTGGTAGTGATGATGGTTGGTCATGAGGTTGTCAGAATTTTAGATATAGGAATTTTGTAAGATAATCCATTGTACAAATTTTATGGATTTTTTCCCTCTGAACAAACCACGGTTGCTCTGATACGAGAAATTGTGAGGAGGGACGCCTTCTGTGTGAAAGAAAAGGGGACGCCTTTTTTATGTAAGATGAGAATGCGCTTGTGTGCTTGAAATTCAGATCTGTCACTGGCAAGTTCAGATTGTCATTAATAAGTCGTGCTTGGATATCCATCCAGGTTTTTTAAATGTGTACAGTTTCTTGGATGATTAGTTTCTGAAAAACATTGCAGTAGATCATACAGTTACTTATCATTGCATTTTTACAGAGTCATAAACAACTGCCCACCAGAACGCTGGAGACAGGTAGCGAGCTGGCAAATACATGTATAAACCTTGCCAGCCCAAAAAGTAAAAAGTAAACTTTACCAGTGGTCGGGCACATATTTAATGTGTAATCATCATCTTTTATCCATGCTGAAATTTATTTCAGATATTGAAACAAGGCAAGCATGAATATCTTATTCAAATATAAATGGAACGTAATTTACATAACAGCCACGAAGGCAAGTGGAGTACAGCGAAGTATACAACCTTTTCCAAGGGCGGATCCAGGATTTTTGAAAGGGGGGGGGTCCCAAAAAAATTTTTTCACACTCAGTGGGGGGGGGGGGGGGGGGGGGACCCCCTGGACCCCCCCCCCCCTGGATCCGCTAGTGCTTTTCTAGACTAAAACATTCTGAAGGCATGAAAATCGGGGGGTCATCTCCAACTTTTGATTATCTTTTTTTGTGGTTTTTATTTTGTTTATTTTAATAGTGTGAAAATCAATGACCCAAGTGCCTGTAGTTGATGAGGGCCCGTCCTTCCGTCCTTCCGAAGACATATTTTGTCCGATCGATTTAAAAAAAACTGTTCATATCATCCTTTTCAAATTTGACAAATGTCTTCTTCACCACTAGAAAAGGTGTAGTGCCAAACTGAAAACCATTTGGTAAATTTAAAAAAAAATTGGGGTGATTTTTCAATTTTTAGCTCATCAGGCCTGAAAAGCTTGATGGGCTTATGGCATGGCGTCCGGCGTACTAAATGTACATTCAATGGGTCTTACGTTTTATTTGTCGAATGATTCTTTAGAACTGCCGCACCATATATTAGACGAGGGCTTGAGGCAGCACCTGAGATCGTGGATGCCTGGCTCTTCATATCAATTGGTGTCGGTGAACTTGTCTTTCGTAATAAACAAAGGGAAAGTAATAACATGTTTTATCGCCATTATCAATGAATGACTTAATGTACAGTCATGTGTGCATGTGTGTTTTATGCCATCCTTCGTTGTCTATATTGCAGTACGGTACGCATGATATGATAAAGTCGTTTCCCTTCTCTGCTGTTGAAGGCATTGATATGATGTAATGAAGATAGTAGGGTTGTAACAATAGATCGAACTATTGATTTATTGCAATAGTTACAGTGTCAATAGTAACTTTACATCGATATGGCTTACTATCGATAGTTTCAATAGTTTATTCAATCCAGTTGTTTACATGAACCTAAAAGTAAATTTGCACACAAATGCTGTATTTAGATTTGAAAAATGCTCGAACACTTCAAACACAATAGTCCTTGTTGGTCAATAGTCACCCCTAGAAGATACCATTTTATCAGTGTACACATCTTTAAAATTCTAAAACCATCGCCATTGGGAAGAGCCAATAATGGTAAAAATACACAAGAAAAACAGCTTAATATCAATACTAATAAGAGGACATTTCATTGCATAATTCAGAGCATACTGATGTCCATTTGGTAAAAGTTCCTGAATGTCATTTATTAAGATAGGAAAAGTGGCATAGTTACTCCACATACTTTAAAAAATACTATAATCAGTTGTTTGATGAAAAACAGTGTTGGATGATGATATAGCAATGAAACGATTAAATGTTGTGCAAAATTTGTAACATTGACAATGATCATAAATTAACTGTTTGAGAGGCATTCTAGAAGTTGGTGTGATGAAGAAGACAAATATTTATGGATGATCAACTTCTTTATTATCAATAGCGACATTTCAGTAAAGATCCTTATACCGTTATCAAGCATATGGAGGAGATGGTGAAACAGCAGGTTATATACAGGATACATGTTGGTATGATAAAGAGATAACAAATACAACAAGATGAGGTAACAATGACATAAATGGTTGAACAAGCTTTTATTAAGTGAAGTTGTGATAACAAGGAAACCAGAGAGTAGTAAGTTAATTAGCCAGGGGGCGGATGAGAGGACAAAGGCAGGGTGAGGGTACCAATTAGTGGTGGAGGTGGAAGCCAGAGTGAGTAGATTGGATTAATCATTTGTGGATTAAGCGGTTGTAAGCTGATGGGATGAAATAGCCTTGATCCCTATTCATAGAGGGCTTATGTCTAACAATATGCACGGCTTCAGCTAAACGGCGGTGAGTGTAGTCATGTTTGTTGTTTGTGAGTGTTTTGACAGTGTCACAATGGATGTTGTGTTGTGGAAATTTGGTGATGTGTTCCGAAATGGCTGATTTGTTGTCTCCCTTGGTTGTTGATGTTTTGTGTTCTTTGATGCGTATTTTGAGCGGTCTTGATGTTTCCCCAATGTAGTTGCTGCCGCAGTCGCAGCTAATGTTGTAAACAACTCCTTTAGGTTGTTGTTGTTTTTGGGCATATTTCCTACCATTAGCCTTGATGATGGTTTTGAGTGGGGTGGCCGAGGAAAAATAAGTGTCTATGCCTACTTGTTGCTTGAGTAGACGACTGATGTGGTGTGATGCTTTGCCAATGTAGGGTAGTGGGATGCGAATAGGGGCAGGGGTAGGCTTGCTAATAGTGGGTTTGGGTGGTGGGTTTAGGGTGCAGTTGACGTCCTAGTCAATCGCACCTCTGACAATGTTATCCAAACCTCTGTTTACCGCAAACCCACGCACACTGACCAGTACCTCCACTTTGACTCCAACCATCCACTCAGAATTAAAACCGGCATCATCTCCACCCTAACCTGCCGTGCCATCAAGCTATCCTCTGCAACCTCTGATTTTGAACTTAAACACCTCCGGCATGTCTTCACCCAACTTAACAACTACCCAACTAAACTTGTTGACCGTGTCATCAACTGCACCCTAAACCCACTACTAGCAAGCCTACCCCTGCCCCTATTCGCATCCCACTACCCTACAATGGCAAAGCATCACACCACATCAGTCGTCTACTCAAGCAACAAGTAGGCATAGACACTTATTTTTCCTCGGCCACCCCACTCAAAACCATCATCATGGCTAATGGTAGGAAATATGGCCAAAAACAACAACCTAAAGGAGTTGTTTACAACATTAGCTGCGACTGCGGCAGCAACTACATTGGGGAAACATCAAGACCGCTCAACATACGCATCAAAGAACACAAAACATCAACAACCAAGGGAGAAAACAAATCAGCCATTTCGGAACACATCACCAAATTTCCACAACACAACATCCATTGGGACACTGTCAAAACACTCACAAACAACAAACATGACTACACTCACCGCCGTTTAGCTGAAGCCGTGCATATTGTTAGACATAAGCCCTCTATGAATAGGGATCAAGGCTATTTCATCCCATCAGCTTACAACCGCTTAATCCACAAATGATTAATCCAATCTACTCACTCTGGCTTCCACCTCCACCACTAATTGGTACCCTCACCCTGCCTTTGTCCTCTCATCCGCCCCCTGGCTAATTAACTTACTACTCTCTGGTTTCCTTGTTATCACAACTTCACTTGTTCAACCATTTATGTCATTGTTACCTCATCTTGTTGTATTTGTTATCTCTTTATCATACCAACATGTATCCTGTATATAACCTTCTGTTTCACCATCTCCTCCATATGCTTGATAACGGTATAAGGATCTATACTGAAACGTCGCTATTGTTAATAAAGAAGTTGATCATCCTGAGTATTTGTCTTCTTGATCATAAATTTGTCACAATTTGATTGATTGACAGCTGTATATGATAATTCGGAGCCGAAAATATGATATCAATGAGATCTTGTTTAAAAGCTTATACATTGTTTCAAGTAATTCTTTAACAAATTCCACATATTTCATGTTATAATCGATGACTATCCTTCATTATAGTTACCAGTAATGTTGCCTTCAAATTGTTAGAAATGTGTATATAGTTACTTTATTCTGTTCATATGTTCAGGGGTTCAAAAATCCCATTGCCCGACGCCCGGGACAAGTCAATTTTCATTACGGCAACCAAATTATGATATCTTACTGGTCCCTGGGCAACCAACAATTTCTGTAAAGAAAATGCTTAAAGTCATTTGAAATGCAACTGTCATTTACCTTTCATTTACTTTAGATTATCAGTAAAAAAAAATCTATGTTTGTAAACATAGCGCGGTCAAACATTGTGTCTATTTATAGAAATGAGTAAATGTGCTCAACACATGTCGGTTTTCTTCGACTGAAGTCGGCATCCAGTAGAAAAGTATCAGTGTTTCGAGGCTCACTTGACATCTGCAGTTCTTCCGAATGATTAATGGACTTGACATTCAGTCTTCCGAATGAATAACCGGTGACAAGTATGCGAGTAGCCGATTTACGTTTATAATTTACAATGCCACTGAAGAAATTTATGTTGACATTGAGAGGGAACCAAAATATTTCGAAAATCTTCATATTTACTTCAGAAGTAGAAACAGTTATTGACATTTGGTAAGAGCCTGAGTTTATCAATGGATAACAGGGAACCATAGACTTACGAGTGGACAGCTGTAAATACTAAATGCAGATGCGAGTTCAAGTTGTAGTTCAAATATTATAAATAATAAATAAATATATTTAAATGATAACCTGGTTGTTCAGTTTATCATAAGCATGATAGCATGTTTGCAAGAAATCAAAATTTTATAATTTGCTTGATATAGAAACTAAATAAATAAAATACTTGTAGATATTGCTGTTTGAAACAAATTGTTTCACAGTACATAACTGTAATACTATTTTGTTTTACATTGATAATTTTTTATAAATCAATCGAAAATTATCAAGTGATAGAATTAACATTCATTTGTCTAAGTCAAAATGAAAAAATTAAATTATTAATTTGTACATGTTTATTGTTAGTATTTGAAATCAATTTAGATGTATCAATCATATTAAGCTGTTAATAATTAATATTAAAATATATATGATGAAATTTAGAATTCCAGTAAGTATTCATAAAATTGTCATTTTAAAACACTACCCTTCTACAATATGTGTCACTCAGGGAGACTGTTCCATTATATAAATTGATGAAACTCATTCAGTATTCCCTCTAAAGCTGTATAAAACATACACAACACTGACATCAATGTTCAATTCAAACAATTGTTCTATTGTCTCATTACATTATAATCATGAAAAATCAGGGCAAGTGAAAAATGAGTCAGGGCAAGTGACTTTTCAAGTGGCTTTCAAGTGGCTTGCAAGTGGCTTTTCCAAAAAATGTTCAACCCCTGATATTGTTCAATCTAATAACAAAGATAGATCATTATTATGCCTGTTTAAAAGAGAGACATGTTAATTCCATTCCATTTGTATTTGAATAAGATATTCCTGCTTGCCTTAATAAAAAATCAGAAATGAATTTCAGCAGAGATAAGAGGTCATGATTACACATTAAATATATGCCCAAACTCTGGTAAGGTTTACTTTTTGCCACCTTGCAACAGAAATAACCACCTTTTGGGTGATAGGGCAGACAGTTGTTTCCTACACTGTAAAAATACAATGATAATTAACTGTATGGTTTACTATAATGTTTTAGTCAATTTGCTTTTGTCAACAGTATGCTAATAATGGGAAAATTTGTATGTAACTTTCAAATATTTGCTCGTAGTTCCTGGGCGATTCTTGGCCAAGGGAGAAGTCATTGTTGAACATTGTTTTTATCGGATCGGGATTGTTCATTCCTTGACGTTAATTTCCGTAATATTCCAAGTGTTCAATGCGAAATCGTGTAGAGATGTGATTTGAAACATTGCAATCGTAACTATGCGAGTCATGTAAGTCTCGAAATGCTAAAGTCTGTTTTACAAGGCTGACATTACAACTCGTTATTTTCCATTGTTCATTTGTTAAACGCAACTTGTAACATTTCAAAATGTGTATATGTTTGAGAATGACATGTTACACTTCACAAGTTACAAATCTACATGTCTTCATTTTTGTCACACATCCCTTTCCATGCAGCCTAGGGTAAGACAATCCCACAACGATGACACTTACCTCAACTTTGGGGTTCAAGTGTGAGCTAGCTTGTGGTCCGATTGTTGAGAGTTATGATAGATGCAGAATGGTTCTAATGTTTCTGTTGTTTCAGGGAGTTGAGGTTCCTCTACTGTTTTCACGGGGAGTGATTCTGTATTGGCAAGTGATTCTTGTGCTGCAGTGATTCAATCTCATTCAGAGTTTGGATTTGACACTGCAACCAGTAGCTTGTTTTTTGGTTTTAGAGGCGAGATGAAGAACTTTTTCGAGTGAGGTTATGAGTTTGAGTTGAGGAGCCAGCAGTTCCCGATAGAGTGGTAGTGATGATGGTTGGTCATGAGGTTGTCAGAATTTTAGATATAGGAATTTTGTAAGATAATCCATTGTACAAATTTTATGGATTTTTTCCCTCTGAACAAACCACGGTTGCTCTGATACGAGAAATTGTGAGGAGGGACGCCTTCTGTGTGAAAGAAAAGGGGACGCCTTTTTTATGTAAGATGAGAATGCGCTTGTGTGCTTGAAATTCAGATCTGTCACTGGCAAGTTCAGATTGTCATTAATAAGTCGTGCTTGGATATCCATCCAGGTATTTTAAATGTGTACAGTTTCTTGGATGATTAGTTTCTGAAAAACATTGCAGTAGATCATACAGTTACTTATCATTGCATTTTTACAGTGTCATAAACAACTGCCCACCAGAACGCTGGAGACAGGTAGCGAGCTGGCAAATACATGTATAAACCTTGCCAGCCCAAAAAGTAAAAAGTAAACTTTACCAGTGGTCGGGCACATATTTAATGTGTAATCATCATCTTTTATCCATGCTGAAATTTATTTCAGATATTGAAACAAGGCAAGCATGAATATCTTATTCAAATATAAATGGAACGTAATTTACATAACAGCCACGAAGGCAAGTGGAGTACAGCGAAGTATACAACCTTTTCCAAGGGCGGATCCAGGATTTTTGAAAGGGGGGGGGTCCCAAAAAAAATGTTTCCCCCCCCGGGGGGGGGGGCCCCCCTGGACCCCCCCCCCCCCCCCCTGGATCCGCTAGTGCTTTTCTAGACTAAAACATTCTGAAGGCATGAAAATCGGGGGGTCATCTCCAACTTTTGATTATCTTTTTTTGTGGTTTTTATTTTGTTTATTTTAATAGTGTGAAAAGCAATGACCCAAGTGCCTGTAGTTGATGAGGGCCCGTCCTTCCGTCCTTCCGAAGACATTTTTTGTCCGATCGATTTAAAAAAAAACTGTTCATATCATCCTTTTCAAATTTGACAAATGTCTTCTTCACCACTAGAAAAGGTGTAGTGCCAAACTGAAAACCATTTGGTAAATTTAAAAAAAAATTGGGGTGATTTTTCAATTTTTAGCTCATCAGGCCTGAAAAGCTTGATGGGCTTATGGCATGGCGTCCGGCGTACTAAATGTACATTCAATGGGTCTTACGTTTTATTTGTCGAATGATTCTTTAGAACTGCCGCACCATATATTAGACGAGGGCTTGAGGCAGCACCTGAGATCGTGGATGCCTGGCTCTTCATATCAATTGGTGTCGGTGAACTTGTCTTTCGTAATAAACAAAGGGAAAGTAATAACATGTTTTATTGCCATTATCAATGAATGACTTAATGTACAGTCATGTGTGCATGTGTGTTTTATGCCATCCTTCGTTTTCTTTTATTGCAGTACGGTACGCTTGATATGATAAAGTCGTTTCCCTTCTCTGCTGTTGAAGGCATTGATATGATGTAATGAAGACAGTAGGTTTGTAACAATAGATCGAACTATTGATTTATTGCAATAGTTACAGTGTCAATAGTAACTTTACATCGATATGGCTTACTATCGATAGTTTCAATAGTTTATTCAATCCAGTTGTTTACATGAACCTAAAAGTAAATTTGCACACAAATGCTGTATTTAGATTTGAAAAATGCTCGAACACTTCAAACACAATAGTCCTTGTTGGTCAATAGTCACCCCTAGAAGATACCATTTTATCAGTGTACACATTTTTAAAATTCTAAAACCATCGCCATTGGGAAGAGCCAATAATGGTAAAAATACACAAGAAAAACAGCTTAATATCAATACTAATAAGAGGACATTTCATTGCATAATTCAGAGCATACTGATGTCCATTTGGTAAAAGTTCCTGAATGTCATTTATTAAGATAGGAAAAGTGGCATAGTTACTCCACATACTTTAAAAAATACTATAATCAGTTGTTTGATGAAAAACAGTGTTGGATGATGATATAGCAATGAAACGATTAAATGTTGTGCAAAATTTGTAACATTGACAATGATCATAAATTTACTGTTTGAGAGGCATTCTAGAAGTTGGTGTGATGAAGAAGACCAATATTTATGGATGATCAACTTCTTTATTATCAATAGCGACATTTCAGTATAGATCCTTATACCGTTATCAAGCATATGGAGGAGATGGTGAAACAGCAGGTTATATACAGGATACATGTTGGTATGATAAAGAGATAACAAATACAACAAGATGAGGTAACAATGACATAAATGGTTGAACAAGCTTTTATTAAGTGAAGTTGTGATAACAAGGAAACCAGAGAGTAGTAAGTTAATTAGCCAGGGGGCGGATGAGAGGACAAAGGCAGGGTGAGGGTACCAATTAGTGGTGGAGGTGGAAGCCAGAGTGAGTAGATTGTATTAATCATTTGTGGATTAAGCGGTTGTAAGCTGATGGGATGAAATAGCCTTGATCCCTATTCATAGAGGGCTTATGTCTAACAATATGCACGGCTTCAGCTAAACGGCGGTGAGTGTAGACATGTTTGTTGTTTGTGAGTGTTTTGACAGTGTCACAATGGATGTTGTGTTGTGGAAATTTGGTGATGTGTTCCGAAATGGCTGATTTGTTGTCTCCCTTGGTTGTTGATGTTTTGTGTTCTTTGATGCGTATTTTGAGCGGTCTTGATGTTTCCCCAATGTAGTTGCTGCCGCAGTCGCAGCTAATGTTGTAAACAACTCCTTTAGGTTGTTGTTTTTGGCCATATTTCCTACCATTAGCCTTGTAGTTTTTCTTCGACTGAAGTCGGCATCCAGTAGAAAAGTACAAATTGTTGTTTCACAGTACATAACTGTAATACTATTTTGTTTTACATTGATAATTTTTTATAAATCAATCGAAAATTATCAAGTGATAGAATTAACATTCATTTGTCTAAGTAAAAATTAAATTATTAATTTGTACATGTTTATTGTTAGTATTTGAAATCAATTTAGATGTATCAATCATATTAAGCTGTTAATAATTAATATTAAAATATATATGATGAAATTTAGAATTCCAGTAAGTATTCATAAAATTGTCATTTTAAAACACTACCCTTCTACAATATGTGTCACTCAGGGAGACTGTTCCATTATATAAATTGATGAAACTCATTCAGTATTCCCTCTAAAGCTGTATAAAACATACACAACACTGACATCAATGTTCAATTCAAACAATTGTTCTATTGTCTCATTACATTGTAATCATGAAAAATCAGGGCAAGTGAAAAATGAGTCAGGGCAGGTGACTTTCTTTATGTCACTTGCCCTGGGGCAAGTGGCTTTTCCAAAAAATGTTCAACCCCTGCTATTGTTCAATCTGATTTAAACATATTTTATTCCGTGTAAATTACATACGGCTGGATTGGGAAACAAGCAACATGCTTATATTAATCCCTCTCCAGTAAACATAAAATACATTTCTTAACTAATATAAAATTACAATAACGTATTACAACAACATAAAGATCTTGGTCCGAGCAGGAATAACATTTGCAAATAAATTGTAAATTAATTAGTAACATTCATATCCATAGTGATACTGTCAAGCAAAATGATGGTATTCTAGTTTTTAAAAGAGAATCTATTTGAATCATTAATAAAAAGATGAACAGATTTCAAAATATTCATATTTGCGTCAGATGAACAGTTAAAGTTTCCATACATTATAGATTTTAGATCAAATCCATTATTAAAATAGTACAAATTCTGTCTTATATGCTGATATTTTGGACAAATGAAGAAGTAATGCAGTGTAGTTTCAGGGCCAAATCCACAAGGACAGTATTGCGAATCAATTAAATGTCTATCATATTTATGTGCATTAAGGTCACTACATCCCAGTCGAAGTCTAGAGTGAATGATTTGCAAGGTTCGTGGTCCATAATAAATGTCAAAATAGAAATTATTTTCGTTTTCTTTGATATCAATGTTTTTCTTAAAGTTACTCAGAGTGTCAGCCCCAGTTACCCGATCTGGAAGAGAATTCCAGATACGTACAGAATCCGGAAGGAATGATTTGGAATAATTCGTAGATCTGCACGGAATTGGTTGTAATTTGGATGATTGTTCAATCTAATAACAAAGATAGATCATTATTATGCCTGTTTAAAAGAGAGACATGTTAATTCCATTCCATTTATATTTGAATAAGATATTCCTGCTTGCCTTAATAAAAAATCAGAAATGAATTTCAGCAGAGATAAGAGGTCATGATTACACATTAAATATATGCCCAAACTCTGGTAAGGTTTACTTTTTGCCACCTTGCAACAGAAATAACCACCTTTTGGGTGATAGGGCAGACAGTTGTTTCCTACACTGTAAAAATACAATGATAATTAACTGTATGGTTTACTATAATGTTTTAGTCAATTTGCTTTTGTCAACAGTATGCTAATAATGGGAAAATTTGTATGTAACTTTCAAATATTTGCTCGTAGTTCCTGGGCGATTCTTGGCCAAGGGAGAAGTCATTGTTGAACATTGTTTTTATCGGATCGGGATTGTTCATTCCTTGACGTTAATTTCCGTAATATTCCAAGTGTTCAATGCGAAATCGTGTAGAGATGTGATTTGAAACATTGCAATCGTAACTATGCGAGTCATGTAAGTCTCGAAATGCTAAAGTCTGTTTTACAAGGCTGACATTACAACTCGTTATTTTCCATTGTTCATTTGTTAAACGCAACTTGTAACATTTCAAAATGTGTATATGTTTGAGAATGACATGTTACACTTCACAAGTTACAAATCTACATGTCTTCATTTTTGTCACACATCCCTTTCCATGCAGCCTAGGGTAAGACAATCCCACAACGAAGACACTTACCTCAACTTTGGGGTTCAAGTGTGAGCTAGCTTGTGGTCCGATTGTTGAGAGTTATGATGGATGCAGAATGGTTCTAATGGTTCTGTTGTTTCAGGGAGTTGAGGTTCCTCTACTGTTTTCACGGGGAGTGATTCTGTATTGGCAAGTGATTCTTGTGCTGCAGTGATTCAATCTCATTCAGAGTTTGGATTTGACACTGCAACCAGTAGCTTGTTTTTTGGTTTTAGAGGCGAGATGAAGAACTTTTTCGAGTGAGGTTATGAGTTTGAGTTGAGGAGCCAGCAGTTCCCGATAGAGTGGTAGTGATGATGGTTGGTCATGAGGTTGTCAGAATTTTAGATATAGGAATTTTGTAAGATAATCCATTGTACAAATTTTATGGATTTTTTCCCTCTGAACAAACCACGGTTGCTCTGATACGAGAAATTGTGAGGAGGGACGCCTTCTGTGTGAAAGAAAAGGGGACGCCTTTTTTATGTAAGATGAGAATGCGCTTGTGTGCTTGAAATTCAGATCTGTCACAGGCAAGTTCAGATTGTCATTAATAAGTCGTGCTTGGATATCCATCCAGGTTTTTTAAATGTGTACAGTTTCTTGGATGATTAGTTTCTGAAAAACATTGCAGTAGATCATACAGTTACTTATCATTGCATTTTTACAGAGTCATAAACAACTGCCCACCAGAACGCTGGAGACAGGTAGCGAGCTGGCAAATACATGTATAAACCTTGCCAGCCCAAAAAGTAAAAAGTAAACTTTACCAGTGGTCGGGCACATATTTAATGTGTAATCATCATCTTTTATCCATGCTGAAATTTATTTCAGATATTGAAACAAGGCAAGCATGAATATCTTATTCAAATATAAATGGAACGTAATTTACATAACAGCCACGAAGGCAAGTGGAGTACAGCGAAGTATACAACCTTTTCCAAGGGCGGATCCAGGATTTTTGAAAGGGGGGGGTCCCAAAAAAAATTTGTCACACTCAGTGGGGGGGGGGGACCCCCTGGACCCCCCCCCCCCCCCTGGATCCGCTAGTGCTTTTCTAGACTAAAACATTCTGAAGGCATGAAAATCGGGGGGTCATCTCCAACTTTTGATTATCTTTTTTTGTGGTTTTTATTTTGTTTATTTTAATAGTGTGAAAAGCAATGACCCAAGTGCCTGTAGTTGATGAGGGCCCGTCCTTCCGTCCTTCCGAAGACATTTTTTGTCCGATCGATTTAAAAAAAACTGTTCATATCATCCTTTTCAAATTTGACAAATGTCTTCTTCACCACTAGAAAAGGTGTAGTGCCAAACTGAAAACCATTTGGTAAATTTAAAAAAAAATTGGGGTGATTTTTCAATTTTTAGCTCATCAGGCCTGAAAAGCTTGATGGGCTTATGGCATGGCGTCCGGCGTACTAAATGTACATTCAATGGGTCTTACGTTTTATTTGTCGAATGATTCTTTAGAACTGCCGCACCATATATTAGACGAGGGCTTGAGGCAGCACCTGAGATCGTGGATGCCTGGCTCTTCATATCAATTGGTGTCGGTGAACTTGTCTTTCGTAATAAACAAAGGGAAAGTAATAACATGTTTTATCGCCATTATCAATGAATGACTTAATGTACAGTCATGTGTGCATGTGTGTTTTATGCCATCCTTCGTTGTCTATATTGCAGTACGGTACGCATGATATGATAAAGTCGTTTCCCTTCTCTGCTGTTGAAGGCATTGATATGATGTAATGAAGATAGTAGGGTTGTAACAATAGATCGAACTATTGATTTATTGCAATAGTTACAGTGTCAATAGTAACTTTACATCGATATGGCTTACTATCGATAGTTTCAATAGTTTATTCAATCCAGTTGTTTACATGAACCTAAAAGTAAATTTGCACACAAATGCTGTATTTAGATTTGAAAAATGCTCGAACACTTCAAACACAATAGTCCTTGTTGGTCAATAGTCACCCCTAGAAGATACCATTTTATCAGTGTACACATCTTTAAAATTCTAAAACCATCGCCATTGGGAAGAGCCAATAATGGTAAAAATACACAAGAAAAACAGCTTAATATCAATACTAATAAGAGGACATTTCATTGCATAATTCAGAGCATACTGATGTCCATTTGGTAAAAGTTCCTGAATGTCATTTATTAAGATAGGAAAAGTGGCATAGTTACTCCACATACTTTAAAAAATACTATAATCAGTTGTTTGATGAAAAACAGTGTTGGATGATGATATAGCAATGAAACGATTAAATGTTGTGCAAAATTTGTAACATTGACAATGATCATAAATTTACTGTTTGAGAGGCATTCTAGAAGTTGGTGTGATGAAGAAGACAAATATTTATGGATGATCAACTTCTTTATTATCAATAGCGACATTTCAGTAAAGATCCTTATACCGTTATCAAGCATATGGAGGAGATGGTGAAACAGCAGGTTATATACAGGATACATGTTGATATGATAAAGAGATAACAAATACAACAAGATGAGGTAACAATGACATAAATGGTTGAACAAGCTTTTATTAAGTGAAGTTGTGATAACAAGGAAACCAGAGAGTAGTAAGTTAATTAGCCAGGGGGCGGATGAGAGGACAAAGGCAGGGTGAGGGTACCAATTAGTGGTGGAGGTGGAAGCCAGAGTGAGTAGATTGGATTAATCATTTGTGGATTAAGCGGTTGTAAGCTGATGGGATGAAATAGCCTTGATCCCTATTCATAGAGGGCTTATGTCTAACAATATGCACGGCTTCAGCTAAACGGCGGTGAGTGTAGTCATGTTTGTTGTTTGTGAGTGTTTTGACAGTGTCACAATGGATGTTGTGTTGTGGAAATTTGGTGATGTGTTCCGAAATGGCTGATTTGTTGTCTCCCTTGGTTGTTGATGTTTTGTGTTCTTTGATGCGTATTTTGAGCGGTCTTGATGTTTCCCAAATGTAGTTGCTGCCGCAGTCGCAGCTAATGTTGTAAACAACTCCTTTAGGTTGTTGTTGTTTTTGGGCATATTTCCTACCATTAGCCTTGATGATGGTTTTGAGTGGGGAGGCCGAGGAAAAATAAGTGTCTATGCCTACTTGTTGCTTGAGTAGACGACTGATGTGGTGTGATGCTTTGCCAATGTAGGGTAGTGGGATGCGAATAGGGGCAGGGGTAGGCTTGCTAATAGTGGGTTTGGGTGGTGGGTTTAGGGTGCAGTTGACGTCCTAGTCAATCGCACCTCTGACAATGTTATCCAAACCTCTGTTTACCGCAAACCCATGCACACTGACCAGTACCTCCACTTTGACTCCAACCATCCACTCAGAATTAAAACCGGCATCATCTCCACCCTAACCTGCCGTGCCATCAAGCTATCCTCTGCAACCTCTGATTTTGAACTTAAACACCTCCGGCATGTCTTCACCCAACTTAACAACTACCCAACTAAACTTGTTGACCGTGTCATCAACTGCACCCTAAACCCACTACTAGCAAGCCTACCCCTGCCCCTATTCGCATCCCACTACCCTACAATGGCAAAGCATCACACCACATCAGTCGTCTACTCAAGCAACAAGTAGGCATAGACACTTATTTTTCCTCGGCCACCCCACTCAAAACCATCATCAAGGCTAATGGTAGGAAATATGGCCAAAAACAACAACCTAAAGGAGTTGTTTACAACATTAGCTGTGACTGCGGCAGCAACTACATTGGGGAAACATCAAGACCGCTCAACATACGCATCAAAGAACACAAAACATCAACAACCAAGGGAGAAAACAAATCAGCCATTTCGGAACACATCACCAAATTTCCACAACACAACATCCATTGGGACACTGTCAAAACACTCACAAACAACAAACATGACTACACTCACCGCCGTTTAGCTGAAGCCGTGCATATTGTTAGACATAAGCCCTCTATGAATAGGGATCAAGGCTATTTCATCCCATCAGCTTACAACCGCTTAATCCACAAATGATTAATCCAATCTACTCACTCTGGCTTCCACCTCCACCACTAATTGGTACCCTCACCCTGCCTTTGTCCTCTCATCCGCCCCCTGGCTAATTAACTTACTACTCTCTGGTTTCCTTGTTATCACAACTTCACTTGTTCAACCATTTATGTCATTGTTACCTCATCTTGTTGTATTTGTTATCTCTTTATCATACCAACATGTATCCTGTATATAACCTGCTGTTTCACCATCTCCTCCATATGCTTGATAACGGTATAAGGATCTATACCGAAACGTCGCTATTGTTAATAAAGAAGTTGATCATCCTGAATATTTGTCTTCTTGATCATAAATTTGTCACAATTTGATTGATTGACAGCTGTATATGATAATTTTGAGCCGAAAATATGATATCAATGAGATCTTGTTTAAAAGCTTATACATTTTTTTCAAGTAATTCTTTAACAAATTCCACATATTTCATGTTATAATCGATGACTATCCTTCATTATAGTTACCAGTAATGTTGCCTTCAAATTGTTAGAAATGTGTATATAGTTACTTTATTCTGTTCATATGTTCAGGGGTTCAAAAATCCCATTGCCCGACGCCCGGGACAAGTCAATTTTCATTACGGCAACCAAATTATGATATCTTACTGGTCCCTGGGCAACCAACAATTTCTGTAAAGAAAATGCTTAAAGTCATTTGAAATGCAACTGTCATTTACCTTTCATTTACTTTAGATTATCAGTAAAAAAAAATCTATGTTTGTAAACATAGCGCGGTCAAACATTGTGTCTATTTATAGAAATGAGTAAATGTGCTCAACACATGTCGGTTTTCTTCGACTGAAGTCGGCATCCAGTAGAAAAGTATCAGTGTTTCGAGGCTCACTTGACATCTGCAGTTCTTCCGAATGATTAATGGACTTGACATTCAGTCTTCCGAATGAATAACCGGTGACAAGTATGCGAGTAGCCGATTTACGTTTATAATTTACAATGCCACTGAAGAAATTTATGTTGACATTGAGAGGGAACCAAAATATTTCGAAAATCTTCATATTTACTTCAGAAGTAGAAACAGTTATTGACATTTGGTAAGAGCCTGAGTTTATCAATGGATAACAGGGAACCATAGACTTACGAGTGGACAGCTGTAAATACTAAATGCAGATGCGAGTTCAAGTTGTAGTTCAAATATTATAAATAATAAATAAATATATTTAAATGATAACCTGGTTGTTCAGTTTATCATAAGCATGATAGCATGTTTGCAAGAAATCAAAATTTTATAATTTGCTTGATATAGAAACTAAATAAATAAAATACTTGTAGATATTGCTGTTTGAAACAAATTGTTTCACAGTACATAACTGTAATACTATTTTGTTTTACATTGATAATTTTTTATAAATCAATCGAAAATTATCAAGTGATAGAATTAACATTCATTTGTCTAAGTCAAAATGAAAAAATTAAATTATTAATTTGTACATGTTTATTGTTAGTATTTGAAATCAATTTAGATGTATCAATCATATTAAGCTGTTAATAATTAATATTAAAATATATATGATGAAATTTAGAATTCCAGTAAGTATTCATAAAATTGTCATTTTAAAACACTACCCTTCTACAATATGTGTCACTCAGGGAGACTGTTCCATTATATAAATTGATGAAACTCATTCAGTATTCCCTCTAAAGCTGTATAAAACATACACAACACTGACATCAATGTTCAATTCAAACAATTGTTCTATTGTCTCATTACATTATAATCATGAAAAATCAGGGCAAGTGAAAAATGAGTCAGGGCAAGTGACTTTTCAAGTGGCTTTCAAGTGGCTTGCAAGTGGCTTTTCCAAAAAATGTTCAACCCCTGATATTGTTCAATCTAATAACAAAGATAGATCATTATTATGCCTGTTTAAAAGAGAGACATGTTAATTCCATTCCATTTGTATTTGAATAAGATATTCCTGCTTGCCTTAATAAAAAATCAGAAATGAATTTCAGCAGAGATAAGAGGTCATGATTACACATTAAATATATGCCCAAACTCTGGTAAGGTTTACTTTTTGCCACCTTGCAACAGAAATAACCACCTTTTGGGTGATAGGGCAGACAGTTGTTTCCTACACTGTAAAAATACAATGATAATTAACTGTATGGTTTACTATAATGTTTTAGTCAATTTGCTTTTGTCAACAGTATGCTAATAATGGGAAAATTTGTATGTAACTTTCAAATATTTGCTCGTAGTTCCTGGGCGATTCTTGGCCAAGGGAGAAGTCATTGTTGAACATTGTTTTTATCGGATCGGGATTGTTCATTCCTTGACGTTAATTTCCGTAATATTCCAAGTGTTCAATGCGAAATCGTGTAGAGATGTGATTTGAAACATTGCAATCGTAACTATGCGAGTCATGTAAGTCTCGAAATGCTAAAGTCTGTTTTACAAGGCTGACATTACAACTCGTTATTTTCCATTGTTCATTTGTTAAACGCAACTTGTAACATTTCAAAATGTGTATATGTTTGAGAATGACATGTTACACTTCACAAGTTACAAATCTACATGTCTTCATTTTTGTCACACATCCCTTTCCATGCAGCCTAGGGTAAGACAATCCCACAACGATGACACTTACCTCAACTTTGGGGTTCAAGTGTGAGCTAGCTTGTGGTCCGATTGTTGAGAGTTATGATAGATGCAGAATGGTTCTAATGTTTCTGTTGTTTCAGGGAGTTGAGGTTCCTCTACTGTTTTCACGGGGAGTGATTCTGTATTGGCAAGTGATTCTTGTGCTGCAGTGATTCAATCTCATTCAGAGTTTGGATTTGACACTGCAACCAGTAGCTTGTTTTTTGGTTTTAGAGGCGAGATGAAGAACTTTTTCAAGTGAGGTTATGAGTTTGAGTTGAGGAGCCAGCAGTTCCCGATAGAGTGGTAGTGATGATGGTTGGTCATGAGGTTGTCAGAATTTTAGATATAGGAATTTTGTAAGATAATCCATTGTACAAATTTTATGGATTTTTTCCCTCTGAACAAACCACGGTTGCTCTGATACGAGAAATTGTGAGGAGGGACGCCTTCTGTGTGAAAGAAAAGGGGACGCCTTTTTTATGTAAGATGAGAATGCGCTTGTGTGCTTGAAATTCAGATCTGTCACTGGCAAGTTCAGATTGTCATTAATAAGTCGTGCTTGGATATCCATCCAGGTATTTTAAATGTGTACAGTTTCTTGGATGATTAGTTTCTGAAAAACATTGCAGTAGATCATACAGTTACTTATCATTGCATTTTTACAGTGTCATAAACAACTGCCCACCAGAACGCTGGAGACAGGTAGCGAGCTGGCAAATACATGTATAAACCTTGCCAGCCCAAAAAGTAAAAAGTAAACTTTACCAGTGGTCGGGCACATATTTAATGTGTAATCATCATCTTTTATCCATGCTGAAATTTATTTCAGATATTGAAACAAGGCAAGCATGAATATCTTATTCAAATATAAATGGAACGTAATTTACATAACAGCCACGAAGGCAAGTGGAGTACAGCGAAGTATACAACCTTTTCCAAGGGCGGATCCAGGATTTTTGAAAGGGGGGGGGTCCCAAAAAAAATGTTTCACACTCAGTGGGGGGGGGACCCCCTGGGCCCCCCCCCCCCCCCCCCCCCCCCCCTGGATCCGCTAGTGCTTTTCTAGACTAAAAGATTCTGAAGGCATGAAAATTGGGGGGTCATCTCCAACTTTTGATTATCTTTTTTTGTGGTTTTTATTTTGTTTATTTTAATAGTGTGAAAAGCAATGACCCAAGTGCCTGTAGTTGATGAGGGCCCGTCCTTCCGTCCGTCCGAAGACATTTTTTGTCCGATCGATTTAAAAAAAACTGTTCATATCATCCTTTTCAAATTTGACAAATGTCTTCTTCACCACTAGAAAAGGTGTAGTGCCAAACTAAAAACCATTTGGTAAATTTAAAAAAAAATTGGGGTGATTTTTCAATTTTTAGCTCATCAGGCCTGAAAAGCTTGATGGGCTTATGGCATGGCGTCCGGCGTACTAAATGTACATTCAATGGGTCTTACGTTTTATTTGTCGAATGATTCTTTAGAACTGCCGCACCATATATTAGACGAGGGCTTGAGGCAGCACCTGAGATCGTGGATGCCTGGCTCTTCATATCAATTGGTGTCGGTGAACTTGTCTTTCGTAATAAACAAAGGGAAAGTAATAACATGTTTTATCGCCATTATCAATGAATGACTTAATGTACAGTCATGTGTGCATGTGTGTTTTATGCCATCCTTCGTTGTCTATATTGCAGTACGGTACGCATGATATGATAAAGTCGTTTCCCTTCTCTGCTGTTGAAGGCATTGATATGATGTAATGAAGATAGTAGGGTTGTAACAATAGATCGAACTATTGATTTATTGCAATAGTTACAGTGTCAATAGTAACTTTACATCGATATGGCTTACTATCGATAGTTTCAATAGTTTATTCAATCCAGTTGTTTACATGAACCTAAAAGTAAATTTGCACACAAATGCTGTATTTAGATTTGAAAAATGCTCGAACACTTCAAACACAATAGTCCTTGTTGGTCAATAGTCACCCCTAGAAGATACCATTTTATCAGTGTACACATCTTTAAAATTCTAAAACCATCGCCATTGGGAAGAGCCAATAATGGTAAAAATACACAAGAAAAACAGCTTAATATCAATACTAATAAGAGGACATTTCATTGCATAATTCAGAGCATACTGATGTCCATTTGGTAAAAGTTCCTGAATGTCATTTATTAAGATAGGAAAAGTGGCATAGTTACTCCACATACTTTAAAAAATACTATAATCAGTTGTTTGATGAAAAACAGTGTTGGATGATGATATAGCAATGAAACGATTAAATGTTGTGCAAAATTTGTAACATTGACAATGATCATAAATTTACTGTTTGAGAGGCATTCTAGAAGTTGGTGTGATGAAGAAGACAAATATTTATGGATGATCAACTTCTTTATTATCAATAGCGACATTTCAGTAAAGATCCTTATACCGTTATCAAGCATATGGAGGAGATGGTGAAACAGCAGGTTATATACAGGATACATGTTGATATGATAAAGAGATAACAAATACAACAAGATGAGGTAACAATGACATAAATGGTTGAACAAGCTTTTATTAAGTGAAGTTGTGATAACAAGGAAACCAGAGAGTAGTAAGTTAATTAGCCAGGGGGCGGATGAGAGGACAAAGGCAGGGTGAGGGTACCAATTAGTGGTGGAGGTGGAAGCCAGAGTGAGTAGATTGGATTAATCATTTGTGGATTAAGCGGTTGTAAGCTGATGGGATGAAATAGCCTTGATCCCTATTCATAGAGGGCTTATGTCTAACAATATGCACGGCTTCAGCTAAACGGCGGTGAGTGTAGTCATGTTTGTTGTTTGTGAGTGTTTTGACAGTGTCACAATGGATGTTGTGTTGTGGAAATTTGGTGATGTGTTCCGAAATGGCTGATTTGTTGTCTCCCTTGGTTGTTGATGTTTTGTGTTCTTTGATGCGTATTTTGAGCGGTCTTGATGTTTCCCCAATGTAGTTGCTGCCGCAGTCGCAGCTAATGTTGTAAACAACTCCTTTAGGTTGTTGTTGTTTTTGGGCATATTTCCTACCATTAGCCTTGATGATGGTTTTGAGTGGGGAGGCCGAGGAAAAATAAGTGTCTATGCCTACTTGTTGCTTGAGTAGACGACTGATGTGGTGTGATGCTTTGCCAATGTAGGGTAGTGGGATGCGAATAGGGGCAGGGGTAGGCTTGCTAATAGTGGGTTTGGGTGGTGGGTTTAGGGTGCAGTTGACGTCCTAGTCAATCGCACCTCTGACAATGTTATCCAAACCTCTGTTTACCGCAAACCCACGCACACTGACCAGTACCTCCACTTTGACTCCAACCATCCACTCAGAATTAAAACCGGCATCATCTCCACCCTAACCTGCCGTGCCATCAAGCTATCCTCTGCAACCTCTGATTTTGAACTTAAACACCTCCGGCATGTCTTCACCCAACTTAACAACTACCCAACTAAACTTGTTGACCGTGTCATCAACTGCACCCTAAACCCACTACTAGCAAGCCTACCCCTGCCCCTATTCGCATCCCACTACCCTACAATGGCAAAGCATCACACCACATCAGATGTCTACTCAAGCAACAAGTAGGCATAGACACTTATTTTTCCTCGGCCACCCCACTCAAAACCATCATCATGGCTAATGGTAGGAAATATGGCCAAAAACAACAACCTAAAGGAGTTGTTTACAACATTAGCTGCGACTGCGGCAGCAACTACATTGGGGAAACATCAAGACCGCTCAACATACGCATCAAAGAACACAAAACATCAACAACCAAGGGAGACAACAAATCAGCCATTTCGGAACACATCACCAAATTTCCACAACACAACATCCATTGTGACACTGTCAAAACACTCACAAACAACAAACATGACTACACTCACCGCCGTTTAGCTGAAGCCGTGCATATTGTTAGACATAAGCCCTCTATGAATAGGGATCAAGGCTATTTCATCCCATCAGCTTACAACCGCTTAATCCACAAATGATTAATCCAATCTACTCACTCTGGCTTCCACCTCCACCACTAATTGGTACCCTCACCCTGCCTTTGTCCTCTCATCCGCCCCCTGGCTAATTAACTTACTACTCTCTGGTTTCCTTGTTATCACAACTTCACTTGTTCAACCATTTATGTCATTGTTACCTCATCTTGTTGTATTTGTTATCTCTTTATCATACCAACATGTATCCTGTATATAACCTGCTGTTTCACCATCTCCTCCATATGCTTGATAACAGTATAAGGATCTATACTGAAACGTCGCTATTGTTAATAAAGAAGTTGATCATCCTGAGTATTTGTCTTCTTGATCATAAATTTGTCACAATTTGATTGATTGACAGCTGTATATGATAATTTGGAGCCGAAAATATGATATCAATGAGATCTTGTTTAAAAGCTTATACATTGTTTCAAGTCATTCTTTAACAAATTCCACATATTTCATGTTATAATCGATGACTATCCTTCATTATAGTTACCAGTAATGTTGCCTTCAAATTGTTAGAAATGTGTATATAGTTACTTTATTCTGTTCATATGTTCAGGGGTTCAAAAATCCCATTGCCCGACGCCCGAGACAAGTCAATTTTCATTACGGCAACCAAATTATGATATCTTACTGGTCCCTGGGCAACCAACAATTTCTGTAAAGAAAATGCTTAAAGTCATTTGAAATGCAACTGTAATTTTCCTTTCATTTACTTTAGATTATCAGTAAAAAAAAATCTATGTTTGTAAACATAGCGCGGTCAAACATTGTGTCTATTTATAGAAATGAGTAAATGTGCTCAACACATGTCGGTTTTCTTCGACTGAAGTCGGCATCCAGTAGAAAAGTATCAGTGTTTCGAGGCTCACTTGACATCTGCAGTTCTTCCGAATGATTAATGGACTTGACATTCAGTCTTCCGAATGAATAACCGGTGACAAGTATGCGAGTAGCCGATTTACGTTTATAATTTACAATGCCACTGAAGAAATTTATGTTGACATTGAGAGGGAACCAAAATATTTCGAAAATCTTCATATTTACTTCAGAAGTAGAAAAAGTTATTGACATTTGGTAAGAGCCTGAGTTTATCAATGGATAACAGGGAACCATAGACTTACGAGTGGACAGCTGTAAATACTAAATGCAGATGCGAGTTCAAGTTGTAGTTCAAATATTATAAATAATAAATAAATATATTTAAATGATAACCTGGTTGTTCAGTTTATCATAAGCATGATAGCATGTTTGCAAGAAATCAAAATTTTATAATTTGCTTGATATAGAAACTAAATAAATAAAATACTTGTAGATATTGCTGTTTGAAACAAATTGTTTCACAGTACATAACTGTAATACTATTTTGTTTTACATTGATAATTTTTTATAAATCAATCGAAAATTATCAAGTGATAGAATTAACATTCATTTGTCTAAGTAAAAATGAAAAAATTAAATTATTAATTTGTACATGTTTATTGTTAGTATTTGAAATCAATTTAGATGTATCAATCATATTAAGCTGTTAATAATTAATATTAAAATATATATGATGAAATTTAGAATTCCAGTAAGTATTCATAAAATTGTCATTTTAAAACACTACCCTTCTGCAATATGTGTCACTCAGGGAGACTGTTCCATTATATAAATTGATGAAACTCATTCAGTATTCCCTCTAAAGCTGTATAAAACATACACAACACTGACATCAATGTTCAATTCAAACAATTGTTCTATTGTCTCATTACATTATAATCATGAAAAATCAGGGCAAGTGAAAAATGAGTCAGGGCAAGTGACTTTTCAAGTGGCTTTCAAGTGGCTTGCAAGTGGCTTTTCCAAAAAATGTTCAACCCCTGATATTGTTCAATCTAATAACAAAGATAGATCATTATTATGCCTGTTTAAAAGAGAGACATGTTAATTCCATTCCATTTGTATTTGAATAAGATATTCCTGCTTGCCTTAATAAAAAATCAGAAATGAATTTCAGCAGAGATAAGAGGTCATGATTACACATTAAATATATGCCCAAACTCTGGTAAGGTTTACTTTTTGCCACCTTGCAACAGAAATAACCACCTTTTGGGTGATAGGGCAGACAGTTGTTTCCTACACTGTAAAAATACAATGATAATTAACTGTATGGTTTACTATAATGTTTTAGTCAATTTGCTTTTGTCAACAGTATGCTAATAATGGGAAAATTTGTATGTAACTTTCAAATATTTGCTCGTAGTTCCTGGGCGATTCTTGGCCAAGGGAGAAGTCATTGTTGAACATTGTTTTTATCGGATCGGGATTGTTCATTCCTTGACGTTAATTTCCGTAATATTCCAAGTGTTCAATGCGAAATCGTGTAGAGATGTGATTTGAAACATTGCAATCGTAACTATGCGAGTCATGTAAGTCTCGAAATGCTAAAGTCTGTTTTACAAGGCTGACATTACAACTCGTTATTTTCCATTGTTCATTTGTTAAACGCAACTTGTAACATTTCAAAATGTGTATATGTTTGAGAATGACATGTTACACTTCACAAGTTACAAATCTACATGTCTTCATTTTTGTCACACATCCCTTTCCATGCAGCCTAGGGTAAGACAATCCCACAACGATGACACTTACCTCAACTTTGGGGTTCAAGTGTGAACTAGCTTGTGGTCCGATTGTTGAGAGTTATGATAGATGCAGAATGGTTCTAATGGTTCTATTGTTTCAGGGAGTTGAGGTTCCTCTACTGTTTTCACGGGGAGTGATTCTGTATTGGCAAGTGATTCTTGTGCTGCAGTGATTCAATCTCATTCAGAGTTTGGATTTGACACTGCAACCAGTAGCTTGTTTTTTGGTTTTAGAGGCGAGATGAAGAACTTTTTCGAGTGAGGTTATGAGTTTGAGTTGAGGAGCCAGCAGTTCCCGATAGAGTGGTAGTGATGATGGTTGGTCATGAGGTTGTCAGAATTTTAGATATAGGAATTTTGTAAGATAATCCATTGTACAAATTTTATGGATTTTTTCCCTCTGAACAAACCACGGTTGCTCTGATACGAGAAATTGTGAGGAGGGACGCCTTCTGTGTGAAAGAAAAGGGGACGCCTTTTTTATGTAAGATGAGAATGCGCTTGTGTGCTTGAAATTCAGATCTGTCACTGGCAAGTTCAGATTGTCATTAATAAGTCGTGCTTGGATATCCATCCAGGTTTTTTAAATGTGTACAGTTTCTTGGATGATTAGTTTCTGAAAAACATTGCAGTAGATCATACAGTTACTTATCATTGCATTTTTACAGAGTCATAAACAACTGCCCACCAGAACGCTGGAGACAGGTAGCGAGCTGGCAAATACATGTATAAACCTTGCCAGCCCAAAAAGTAAAAAGTAAACTTTACCAGTGGTCGGGCACATATTTAATGTGTAATCATCATCTTTTATCCATGCTGAAATTTATTTCAGATATTGAAACAAGGCAAGCATGAATATCTTATTCAAATATAAATGGAACGTAATTTACATAACAGCCACGAAGGCAAGTGGAGTACAGCGAAGTATACAACCTTTAATTTTCCAAGGGCGGATCCAGGATTTTTGAAAGGGGGGGGTCCCAAAAAAATTTTTTCACACTCAGTAATTCCTGGATCCGCTAGTGCTTTTCTAGACTAAAACATTCTGAAGGCATGAAAATCGGGGGGTCATCTCCAACTTTTGATTATCTTTTTTTGTGGTTTTTATTTTGTTTATTTTAATAGTGTGAAAAGCAATGACCCAAGTGCCTGTAGTTGATGAGGGCCCGTCCTTCCGTCCTTCCGAAGACATTTTTTGTCCGATCGATTTAAAAAAAACTGTTCATATCATCCTTTTCAAATTTGACAAATGTCTTCTTCACCACTAGAAAAGGTGTAGTGCCAAACTGAAAACCATTTGGTAAATTTTAAAAAAAATTGGGGTGATTTTTCAATTTTTAGCTCATCAGGCCTGAAAAGCTTGATGGGCTTATGGCATGGCGTCCGGCGTACTAAATGTACATTCAATGGGTCTTACGTTTTATTTGTCGAATGATTCTTTAGAACTGCCGCACCATATATTAGACGAGGGCTTGAGGCAGCACCTGAGATCGTGGATGCCTGGCTCTTCATATCAATTGGTGTCGGTGAACTTGTCTTTCGTAATAAACAAAGGGAAAGTAATAACATGTTTTATCGCCATTATCAATGAATGACTTAATGTACAGTCATGTGTGCATGTGTGTTTTATGCCATCCTTCGTTGTCTATATTGCAGTACGGTACGCATGATATGATAAAGTCGTTTCCCTTCTCTGCTGTTGAAGGCATTGATATGATGTAATGAAGATAGTAGGGTTGTAACAATAGATCGAACTATTGATTTATTGCAATAGTTACAGTGTCAATAGTAACTTTACATCGATATGGCTTACTATCGATAGTTTCAATAGTTTATTCAATCCAGTTGTTTACATGAACCTAAAAGTAAATTTGCACACAAATGCTGTATTTAGATTTGAAAAATGCTCGAACACTTCAAACACAATAGTCCTTGTTGGTCAATAGTCACCCCTAGAAGATACCATTTTATCAGTGTACACATCTTTAAAATTCTAAAACCATCGCCATTGGGAAGAGCCAATAATGGTAAAAATACACAAGAAAAACAGCTTAATATCAATACTAATAAGAGGACATTTCATTGCATAATTCAGAGCATACTGATGTCCATTTGGTAAAAGTTCCTGAATGTCATTTATTAAGATAGGAAAAGTGGCATAGTTACTCCACATACTTTAAAAAATACTATAATCAGTTGTTTGATGAAAAACAGTGTTGGATGATGATATAGCAATGAAACGATTAAATGTTGTGCAAAATTTGTAACATTGACAATGATCATAAATTTACTGTTTGAGAGGCATTCTAGAAGTTGGTGTGATGAAGAAGACAAATATTTATGGATGATCAACTTCTTTATTATCAATAGCGACATTTCAGTAAAGATCCTTATACCGTTATCAAGCATATGGAGGAGATGGTGAAACAGCAGGTTATATACAGGATACATGTTGATATGATAAAGAGATAACAAATACAACAAGATGAGGTAACAATGACATAAATGGTTGAACAAGCTTTTATTAAGTGAAGTTGTGATAACAAGGAAACCAGAGAGTAGTAAGTTAATTAGCCAGGGGGCGGATGAGAGGACAAAGGCAGGGTGAGGGTACCAATTAGTGGTGGAGGTGGAAGCCAGAGTGAGTAGATTGGATTAATCATTTGTGGATTAAGCGGTTGTAAGCTGATGGGATGAAATAGCCTTGATCCCTATTCATAGAGGGCTTATGTCTAACAATATGCACGGCTTCAGCTAAACGGCGGTGAGTGTAGTCATGTTTGTTGTTTGTGAGTGTTTTGACAGTGTCACAATGGATGTTGTGTTGTGGAAATTTGGTGATGTGTTCCGAAATGGCTGATTTGTTGTCTCCCTTGGTTGTTGATGTTTTGTGTTCTTTGATGCGTATTTTGAGCGGTCTTGATGTTTCCCCAATGTAGTTGCTGCCGCAGTCGCAGCTAATGTTGTAAACAACTCCTTTAGGTTGTTGTTGTTTTTGGGCATATTTCCTACCATTAGCCTTGATGATGGTTTTGAGTGGGGAGGCCGAGGAAAAATAAGTGTCTATGCCTACTTGTTGCTTGAGTAGACGACTGATGTGGTGTGATGCTTTGCCAATGTAGGGTAGTGGGATGCGAATAGGGGCAGGGGTAGGCTTGCTAATAGTGGGTTTGGGTGGTGGGTTTAGGGTGCAGTTGACGTCCTAGTCAATCGCACCTCTGACAATGTTATCCAAACCTCTGTTTACCGCAAACCCACGCACACTGACCAGTACCTCCACTTTGACTCCAACC
Source organism: Gibbula magus (assembly GCA_936450465.1). Lineage (NCBI taxonomy): Eukaryota > Metazoa > Mollusca > Gastropoda > Trochida > Trochidae > Gibbula > Gibbula magus. Next base: position 49,757,220 of record OW388295.1, read on the forward strand.
ATCCACTCAGAATTAAAACCGGCATCATCTCCACCCTAACCTGCCGTGCCATCAAGCTATCCTCTGCAACCTCTGATTTTGAACTTAAACACCTCCGGCATGTCTTCACCCAACTTAACAACTACCCAACTAAACTTGTTGACCGTGTCATCAACTGCACCCTAAACCCACTACTAGCAAGCCTACCCCTGCCCCTATTCGCATCCCACTACCCTACAATGGCAAAGCATCACACCACATCAGATGTCTACTCAAGCAACAAGTAGGCATAGACACTTATTTTTCCTCGGCCACCCCACTCAAAACCATCATCATGGCTAATGGTAGGAAATATGGCCAAAAACAACAACCTAAAGGAGTTGTTTACAACATTAGCTGCGACTGCGGCAGCAACTACATTGGGGAAACATCAAGACCGCTCAACATACGCATCAAAGAACACAAAACATCAACAACCAAGGGAGACAACAAATCAGCCATTTCGGAACACATCACCAAATTTCCACAACACAACATCCATTGTGACACTGTCAAAACACTCACAAACAACAAACATGACTACACTCACCGCCGTTTAGCTGAAGCCGTGCATATTGTTAGACATAAGCCCTCTATGAATAGGGATCAAGGCTATTTCATCCCATCAGCTTACAACCGCTTAATCCACAAATGATTAATCCAATCTACTCACTCTGGCTTCCACCTCCACCACTAATTGGTACCCTCACCCTGCCTTTGTCCTCTCATCCGCCCCCTGGCTAATTAACTTACTACTCTCTGGTTTCCTTGTTAACACAACTTCACTTGTTCAACCATTTATGTCATTGTTACCTCATCTTGTTGTATTTGTTATCTCTTTATCATACCAACATGTATCCTGTATATAACCTGCTGTTTCACCATCTCCTCCATATGCTTGATAACAGTATAAGGATCTATACTGAAACGTCGCTATTGTTAATAAAGAAGTTGATCATCCTGAGTATTTGTCTTCTTGATCATAAATTTGTCACAATTTGATTGATTGACAGCTGTATATGATAATTTGGAGCCGAAAATATGATATCAATGAGATCTTGTTTAAAAGCTTATACATTGTTTCAAGTCATTCTTTAACAAATTCCACATATTTCATGTTATAATCGATGACTATCCTTCATTATAGTTACCAGTAATGTTGCCTTCAAATTGTTAGAAATGTGTATATAGTTACTTTATTCTGTTCATATGTTCAGGGGTTCAAAAATCCCATTGCCCGACGCCCGAGACAAGTCAATTTTCATTACGGCAACCAAATTATGATATCTTACTGGTCCCTGGGCAACCAACAATTTCTGTAAAGAAAATGCTTAAAGTCATTTGAAATGCAACTGTAATTTTCCTTTCATTTACTTTAGATTATCAGTAAAAAAAAATCTATGTTTGTAAACATAGCGCGGTCAAACATTGTGTCTATTTATAGAAATGAGTAAATGTGCTCAACACATGTCGGTTTTCTTCGACTGAAGTCGGCATCCAGTAGAAAAGTATCAGTGTTTCGAGGCTCACTTGACATCTGCAGTTCTTCCGAATGATTAATGGACTTGACATTCAGTCTTCCGAATGAATAACCGGTGACAAGTATGCGAGTAGCCGATTTACGTTTATAATTTACAATGCCACTGAAGAAATTTATGTTGACATTGAGAGGGAACCAAAATATTTCGAAAATCTTCATATTTACTTCAGAAGTAGAAAAAGTTATTGACATTTGGTAAGAGCCTGAGTTTATCAATGGATAACAGGGAACCATAGACTTACGAGTGGACAGCTGTAAATACTAAATGCAGATGCGAGTTCAAGTTGTAGTTCAAATATTATAAATAATAAATAAATATATTTAAATGATAACCTGGTTGTTCAGTTTATCATAAGCATGATAGCATGTTTGCAAGAAATCAAAATTTTATAATTTGCTTGATATAGAAACTAAATAAATAAAATACTTGTAGATATTGCTGTTTGAAACAAATTGTTTCACAGTACATAACTGTAATACTATTTTGTTTTACATTGATAATTTTTTATAAATCAATCGAAAATTATCAAGTGATAGAATTAACATTCATTTGTCTAAGTAAAAATGAAAAAATTAAATTATTAATTTGTACATGTTTATTGTTAGTATTTGAAATCAATTTAGATGTATCAATCATATTAAGCTGTTAATAATTAATATTAAAATATATATGATGAAATTTAGAATTCCAGTAAGTATTCATAAAATTGTCATTTTAAAACACTACCCTTCTGCAATATGTGTCACTCAGGGAGACTGTTCCATTATATAAATTGATGAAACTCATTCAGTATTCCCTCTAAAGCTGTATAAAACATACACAACACTGACATCAATGTTCAATTCAAACAATTGTTCTATTGTCTCATTACATTATAATCATGAAAAATCAGGGCAAGTGAAAAATGAGTCAGGGCAAGTGACTTTTCAAGTGGCTTTCAAGTGGCTTGCAAGTGGCTTTTCCAAAAAATGTTCAACCCCTGATATTGTTCAATCTAATAACAAAGATAGATCATTATTATGCCTGTTTAAAAGAGAGACATGTTAATTCCATTCCATTTGTATTTGAATAAGATATTCCTGCTTGCCTTAATAAAAAATCAGAAATGAATTTCAGCAGAGATAAGAGGTCATGATTACACATTAAATATATGCCCAAACTCTGGTAAGGTTTACTTTTTGCCACCTTGCAACAGAAATAACCACCTTTTGGGTGATAGGGCAGACAGTTGTTTCCTACACTGTAAAAATACAATGATAATTAACTGTATGGTTTACTATAATGTTTTAGTCAATTTGCTTTTGTCAACAGTATGCTAATAATGGGAAAATTTGTATGTAACTTTCAAATATTTGCTCGTAGTTCCTGGGCGATTCTTGGCCAAGGGAGAAGTCATTGTTGAACATTGTTTTTATCGGATCGGGATTGTTCATTCCTTGACGTTAATTTCCGTAATATTCCAAGTGTTCAATGCGAAATCGTGTAGAGATGTGATTTGAAACATTGCAATCGTAACTATGCGAGTCATGTAAGTCTCGAAATGCTAAAGTCTGTTTTACAAGGCTGACATTACAACTCGTTATTTTCCATTGTTCATTTGTTAAACGCAACTTGTAACATTTCAAAATGTGTATATGTTTGAGAATGACATGTTACACTTCACAAGTTACAAATCTACATGTCTTCATTTTTGTCACACATCCCTTTCCATGCAGCCTAGGGTAAGACAATCCCACAACGATGACACTTACCTCAACTTTGGGGTTCAAGTGTGAACTAGCTTGTGGTCCGATTGTTGAGAGTTATGATAGATGCAGAATGGTTCTAATGGTTCTATTGTTTCAGGGAGTTGAGGTTCCTCTACTGTTTTCACGGGGAGTGATTCTGTATTGGCAAGTGATTCTTGTGCTGCAGTGATTCAATCTCATTCAGAGTTTGGATTTGACACTGCAACCAGTAGCTTGTTTTTTGGTTTTAGAGGCGAGATGAAGAACTTTTTCGAGTGAGGTTATGAGTTTGAGTTGAGGAGCCAGCAGTTCCCGATAGAGTGGTAGTGATGATGGTTGGTCATGAGGTTGTCAGAATTTTAGATATAGGAATTTTGTAAGATAATCCATTGTACAAATTTTATGGATTTTTTCCCTCTGAACAAACCACGGTTGCTCTGATACGAGAAATTGTGAGGAGGGACGCCTTCTGTGTGAAAGAAAAGGGGACGCCTTTTTTATGTAAGATGAGAATGCGCTTGTGTGCTTGAAATTCAGATCTGTCACTGGCAAGTTCAGATTGTCATTAATAAGTCGTGCTTGGATATCCATCCAGGTTTTTTAAATGTGTACAGTTTCTTGGATGATTAGTTTCTGAAAAACATTGCAGTAGATCATACAGTTACTTATCATTGCATTTTTACAGAGTCATAAACAACTGCCCACCAGAACGCTGGAGACAGGTAGCGAGCTGGCAAATACATGTATAAACCTTGCCAGCCCAAAAAGTAAAAAGTAAACTTTACCAGTGGTCGGGCACATATTTAATGTGTAATCATCATCTTTTATCCATGCTGAAATTTATTTCAGATATTGAAACAAGGCAAGCATGAATATCTTATTCAAATATAAATGGAACGTAATTTACATAACAGCCACGAAGGCAAGTGGAGTACAGCGAAGTATACAACCTTTAATTTTCCAAGGGCGGATCCAGGATTTTTGAAAGGGGGGGGTCCCAAAAAAATTTTTTCACACTCAGTAATTCCTGGATCCGCTAGTGCTTTTCTAGACTAAAACATTCTGAAGGCATGAAAATCGGGGGGTCATCTCCAACTTTTGATTATCTTTTTTTGTGGTTTTTATTTTGTTTATTTTAATAGTGTGAAAAGCAATGATCCAAGTGCCTGTAGTTGATGAGGGCCCGTCCTTCCGTCCTTCCGAAGACATTTTTTGTCCGATCGATTTAAAAAAAACTGTTCATATCATCCTTTTCAAATTTGACAAATGTCTTCTTCACCACTAGAAAAGGTGTAGTGCCAAACTGAAAACCATTTGGTAAATTTTAAAAAAAATTGGGGTGATTTTTCAATTTTTAGCTCATCAGGCCTGAAAAGCTTGATGGGCTTATGGCATGGCGTCCGGCGTACTAAATGTACATTCAATGGGTCTTACGTTTTATTTGTCGAATGATTCTTTAGAACTGCCGCACCATATATTAGATGAGGGCTTGAGGCAGCACCTGAGATCGTGGATGCCTGGCTCTTCATATCAATTGGTGTCGGTTAACTTGTCTTTCGTAATAAACAAAGGGAAAGTAATAACATGTTTTATCGCCATTATCAATGAATGACTTAATGTACAGTCATGTGTGCATGTGTGTTTTATGCCATCCTTCGTTGTCTATATTGCAGTACGGTACGCATGATATGATAAAGTCGTTTCCCTTCTCTGCTGTTGAAGGCATTGATATGATGTAATGAAGATAGTAGGGTTGTAACAATAGATCGAACTATTGATTTATTGCAATAGTTACAGTGTCAATAGTAACTTTACATCGATATGGCTTACTATCGATAGTTTCAATAGTTTATTCAATCCAGTTGTTTACATGAACCTAAAAGTAAATTTGCACACAAATGCTGTATTTAGATTTGAAAAATGCTCGAACACTTCAAACACAATAGTCCTTGTTGGTCAATAGTCACCCCTAGAAGATACCATTTTATCAGTGTACACATCTTTAAAATTCTAAAACCATCGCCATTGGGAAGAGCCAATAATGGTAAAAATACACAAGAAAAACAGCTTAATATCAATACTAATAAGAGGACATTTCATTGCATAATTCAGAGCATACTGATGTCCATTTGGTAAAAGTTCCTGAATGTCATTTATTAAGATAGGAAAAGTGGCATAGTTACTCCACATACTTTAAAAAATACTATAATCAGTTGTTTGATGAAAAACAGTGTTGGATGATGATATAGCAATGAAACGATTAAATGTTGTGCAAAATTTGTAACATTGACAATGATCATAAATTTACTGTTTGAGAGGCATTCTAGAAGTTGGTGTGATGAAGAAGACAAATATTTATGGATGATCAACTTCTTTATTATCAATAGCGACATTTCAGTAAAGATCCTTATACCGTTATCAAGCATATGGAGGAGATGGTGAAACAGCAGGTTATATACAGGATACATGTTGATATGATAAAGAGATAACAAATACAACAAGATGAGGTAACAATGACATAAATGGTTGAACAAGCTTTTATTAAGTGAAGTTGTGATAACAAGGAAACCAGAGAGTAGTAAGTTAATTAGCCAGGGGGCGGATGAGAGGACAAAGGCAGGGTGAGGGTACCAATTAGTGGTGGAGGTGGAAGCCAGAGTGAGTAGATTGTATTAATCATTTGTGGATTAAGCGGTTGTAAGCTGATGGGATGAAATAGCCTTGATCCCTATTCATAGAGGGCTTATGTCTAACAATATGCACGGCTTCAGCTAAACGGCGGTGAGTGTAGTCATGTTTGTTGTTTGTGAGTGTTTTGACAGTGTCACAATGGATGTTGTGTTGTGGAAATTTGGTGATGTGTTCCGAAATGGCTGATTTGTTGTCTCCCTTGGTTGTTGATGTTTTGTGTTCTTTGATGCGTATTTTGAGCGGTCTTGATGTTTCCCAAATGTAGTTGCTGCCGCAGTCGCAGCTAATGTTGTAAACAACTCCTTTAGGTTGTTGTTGTTTTTGGGCATATTTCCTACCATAAGCCTTGATGATGGTTTTGAGTGGGGTGGCCGAGGAAAAATAAGTGTCTATGCCTACTTGTTGCTTGAGTAGACGACTGATGTGGTGTGATGCTTTGCCAATGTAGGGTAGTGGGATGCGAATAGGGGCAGGGGTAGGCTTGCTAATAGTGGGTTTGGGTGGTGGGTTTAGGGTGCAGTTGACGTCCTAGTCAATCGCACCTCTGACAATGTTATCCAAACCTCTGTTTACCGCAAACCCACGCACACTGACCAGTACCTCCACTTTGACTCCAACCATCCACTCAGAATTAAAACCGGCATCATCTCCACCCTAACCTGCCGTGCCATCAAGCTATCCTCTGCAACCTCTGATTTTGAACTTAAACACCTCCGGCATGTCTTCACCCAACTTAACAACTACCCAACTAAACTTGTTGACCGTGTCATCAACTGCACCCTAAACCCACTACTAGCAAGCCTACCCCTGCCCCTATTCGCATCCCACTACCCTACAATGGCAAAGCATCACACCACATCAGTCGTCTACTCAAGCAACAAGTAGGCATAGACACTTATTTTTCCTCGGCCACCCCACTCAAAACCATCATCAAGGCTAATGGTAGGAAATATGGCCAAAAACAACAACCTAAAGGAGTTGTTTACAACATTAGCTGTGACTGCGGCAGCAACTACATTGGGGAAACATCAAGACCGCTCAACATACGCATCAAAGAACACAAAACATCAACAACCAAGGGAGAAAACAAATCAGCCATTTCGGAACACATCACCAAATTTCCACAACACAACATCCATTGGGACACTGTCAAAACACTCACAAACAACAAACATGACTACACTCACCGCCGTTTAGCTGAAGCCGTGCATATTGTTAGACATAAGCCCTCTATGAATAGGGATCAAGGCTATTTCATCCCATCAGCTTACAACCGCTTAATCCACAAATGATTAATCCAATCTACTCACTCTGGCTTCCACCTCCACCACTAATTGGTACCCTCACCCTGCCTTTGTCCTCTCATCCGCCCCCTGGCTAATTAACTTACTACTCTCTGGTTTCCTTGTTATCACAACTTCACTTGTTCAACCATTTATGTCATTGTTACCTCATCTTGTTGTATTTGTTATCTCTTTATCATACCAACATGTATCCTGTATATAACCTGCTGTTTCACCATCTCCTCCATATGCTTGATAACGGTATAAGGATCTATACCGAAACGTCGCTATTGTTAATAAAGAAGTTGATCATCCTGAATATTTGTCTTCTTGATCATAAATTTGTCACAATTTGATTGATTGACAGCTGTATATGATAATTTTGAGCCGAAAATATGATATCAATGAGATCTTGTTTAAAAGCTTATACATTGTTTCAAGTCATTCTTTAACAAATTCCACATATTTCATGTTATAATCGATGACTATCCTTCATTATAGTTACCAGTAATGTTGCCTTCAAATTGTTAGAAATGTGTATATAGTTACTTTATTCTGTTCATATGTTCAGGGGTTCAAAAATCCCATTGCCCGACGCCCGGGACAAGTCAATTTTCATTACGGCAACCAAATTATGATATCTTACTGGTCCCTGGGCAACCAACAATTTCTGTAAAGAAAATGCTTAAAGTCATTTGAAATGCAACTGTCATTTACCTTTCATTTACTTTAGATTATCAGTAAAAAAAAATCTATGTTTGTAAACATAGCGCGGTCAAACATTGTGTCTATTTATAGAAATGAGTAAATGTGCTCAACACATGTCGGTTTTCTTCGACTGAAGTCGGCATCCAGTAGAAAAGTATCAGTGTTTCGAGGCTCACTTGACATCTGCAGTTCTTCCGAATGATTAATGGACTTGTCACCGGTTATTCATTCGGAAGACTGAATGTCAAGTATGCGAGTAGCCGATTTACGTTTATAATTTACAATGCCACTGAAGAAATTTATGTTGACATTGAGAGGGAACCAAAATATTTCGAAAATCTTCATATTTACTTCAGAAGTAGAAACAGTTATTGACATTTGGTAAGAGCCTGAGTTTATCAATGGATAACAGGGAACCATAGACTTACGAGTGGACAGCTGTAAATACTAAATGCAGATGCGAGTTCAAGTTGTAGTTCAAATATTATAAATAATAAATAAATATATTTAAATGATAACCTGGTTGTTCAGTTTATCATAAGCATGATAGCATGTTTGCAAGAAATCAAAATTTTATAATTTGCTTGATATAGAAACTAAATAAATAAAATACTTGTAGATATTGCTGTTTGAAACAAATTGTTTCACAGTACATAACTGTAATACTATTTTGTTTTACATTGATAATTTTTTATAAATCAATCGAAAATTATCAAGTGATAGAATTAACATTCATTTGTCTAAGTCAAAATGAAAAAATTAAATTATTAATTTGTACATGTTTATTGTTAGTATTTGAAATCAATTTAGATGTATCAATCATATTAAGCTGTTAATAATTAATATTAAAATATATATGATGAAATTTAGAATTCCAGTAAGTATTCATAAAATTGTCATTTTAAAACACTACCCTTCTGCAATATGTGTCACTCAGGGAGACTGTTCCATTATATAAATTGATGAAACTCATTCAGTATTCCCTCTAAAGCTGTATAAAACATACACAACACTGACATCAATGTTCAATTCAAACAATTGTTCTATTGTCTCATTACATTATAATCATGAAAAATCAGGGCAAGTGAAAAATGAGTCAGGGCAAGTGGCTTTTCCAAAAAATGTTCAACCCCTGATATTGTTCAATCTAATAACAAAGATAGATCATTATTATGCCTGTTTAAAAGAGAGACATGTTAATTCCATTCCATTTGTATTTGAATAAGATATTCCTGCTTGCCTTAATAAAAAATCAGAAATGAATTTCAGCAGAGATAAGAGGTCATGATTACACATTAAATATATGCCCAAACTCTGGTAAGGTTTACTTTTTGCCACCTTGCAACAGAAATAACCACCTTTTGGGTGATAGGGCAGACAGTTGTTTCCTACACTGTAAAAATACAATGATAATTAACTGTATGGTTTACTATAATGTTTTAGTCAATTTGCTTTTGTCAACAGTATGCTAATAATGGGAAAATTTGTATGTAACTTTCAAATATTTGCTCGTAGTTCCTGGGCGATTCTTGGCCAAGGGAGAAGTCATTGTTGAACATTGTTTTTATCGGATCGGGATTGTTCATTCCTTGACGTTAATTTCCGTAATATTCCAAGTGTTCAATGCGAAATCGTGTAGAGATGTGATTTGAAACATTGCAATCGTAACTATGCGAGTAATGTAAGTCTCGAAATGCTAAAGTCTGTTTTACAAGGCTGACATTACAACTCGTTATTTTCCATTGTTCATTTGTTAAACGCAACTTGTAACATTTCAAAATGTGTATATGTTTGAGAATGACATGTTACACTTCACAAGTTACAAATCTACATGTCTTCATTTTTGTCACACATCCCTTTCCATGCAGCCTAGGGTAAGACAATCCCACAACGATGACACTTACCTCAACTTTGGGGTTCAAGTGTGAGCTAGCTTGTGGTCCGATTGTTGAGAGTTATGATAGATGCAGAATGGTTCTAATGTTTCTGTTGTTTCAGGGAGTTGAGGTTCCTCTACTGTTTTCACGGGGAGTGATTCTGTATTGGCAAGTGATTCTTGTGCTGCAGTGATTCAATCTCATTCAGAGTTTGGATTTGACACTGAAACCAGTAGCTTGTTTTTTGGTTTTAGAGGCGAGATGAAGAACTTTTTCGAGTGAGGTTATGAGTTTGAGTTGAGGAGCCAGCAGTTCCCGATAGAGTGGTAGTGATGATGGTTGGTCATGAGGTTGTCAGAATTTTAGATATAGGAATTTTGTAAGATAATCCATTGTACAAATTTTATGGATTTTTTTCCCTCTGAACAAACCACGGTTGCTCTGATACGAGAAATTGTGAGGAGGGACGCCTTCTGTGTGAAAGAAAAGGGGACGCCTTTTTTATGTAAGATGAGAATGCGCTTGTGTGCTTGAAATTCAGATCTGTCACTGGCAAGTTCAGATTGTCATTAATAAGTCGTGCTTGGATATCCATCCAGGTATTTTAAATGTGTACAGTTTCTTGGATGATTAGTTTCTGAAAAACATTGCAGTAGATCATACAGTTACTTATCATTGCATTTTTACAGTGTCATAAACAACTGCCCACCAGAACGCTGGAGACAGGTAGCGAGCTGGCAAATACATGTATAAACCTTGCCAGCCCAAAAAGTGAAAAGTAAACTTTACCAGTGGTCGGGCACATATTTAATGTGTAATCATCATCTTTTATCCATGCTGAAATTTATTTCAGATATTGAAACAAGGCAAGCATGAATATCTTATTCAAATATAAATGGAACGTAATTTACATAACAGCCACGAAGGCAAGTGGAGTACAGCGAAGTATACAACCTTTTCCAAGGGCGGATCCAGGATTTTTGAAAGGGGGGGGGCCCAAAAAAAAATTTTCACACTCGGTGAGGGGGGGGGGGTCCAAGACCCAAATCTTATACATGGAATTGAAAAGGGGGGTGTCCGGACCCCCTGGACCCCCCCCCCCCCCCCCCCCCCCCCGCCCCCCCCCTGGATCCGCTAGTGCTTTTCTAGACTAAAAGATTCTGAAGGCATGAAAATCGGGGGGTCATCTCCAACTTTTGATTATCTTTTTTTGTGGTTTTTATTTTGTTTATTTTAATAGTGTGAAAAGCAATGACCCAAGTGCCTGTAGTTGATGAGGGCCCGTCCTTCCGTCCGTCCGAAGACATTTTTTGTCTGATCGATTTAAAAAAAACTGTTCATATCATCCTTTTCAAATTTGACAAATGTCTTCTTCACCACTAGAAAAGGTGTAGTGCCAAACTGAAAACCATTTGGTAAATTTTAAAAAAAATTGGGGTGATTTTTCAATTTTTAGCTCATCAGGCCTGAAAAGCTTGATGGGCTTATGGCATGGCGTCCGGCGTACTAAATGTACATTCAATAGGTCTTACGTTTTATTTGTCGAATGATTCTTTAGAACTGCCGCACCATATATTAGACGAGGGTTTGAGGCAGCACCTGAGATCGTGGATGCCTGGCTCTTCATATCAATTGGTGTCGGTGAACTTGTCTTTCGTAATAAACAAAGGGAAAGTATTAACATGTTTTATCGCCATTATCAATGAATGACTTAATGTACAGTCATGTGTGCATGTGTGTTTTATGCCATCCTTAGTTGTCTATATTGCAGTACGGTACGCATGATATGATAAAGTCGTTTCCCTTCTCTGCTGTTGAAGGCATTGATATGATGTAATGAAGATAGTAGGGTTGTAACAATAGATCGAACTATTGATTTATTGCAATAGTTACAGTGTCAATAGTAACTTTACATCGATATGGCTTACTATCGATAGTTTCAATAGTTTATTCAATCCAGTTGTTTACATGAACCTAAAAGTAAATTTGCACACAAATGCTGTATTTAGATTTGAAAAATGCTCGAACACTTCAAACACAATAGTCCTTGTTGGTCAATAGTCACCCCTAGAAGATACCATTTTATCAGTGTACACATCTTTAAAATTCTAAAACCATCGCCATTGGGAAGAGCCAATATGGTAAAAATACACAAGAAAAACAGCTTAATATCAATACTAATAAGAGGACATTTCATTGCATAATTCAGAGCATACTGATGTCCATTTGGTAAAAGTTCCTGAATGTCATTTATTAAGATAGGAAAAGTGGCATAGTTACTCCACATACTTTAAAAAATACTATAATCAGTTGTTTGATGAAAAACAGTGTTGGATGATGATATAGCAGTGAAACGATTAAATGTTGTGCATTTAATCAACCATTTATGTCATTGTTACCTCATCTTGTTGTATTTGTTATCTCTTTATCATACCAACATGTATCCTGTATATAACCTGCTGTTTCACCATCTCCTCCATATGCTTGATAACGGTATAAGGATCTATACTGAAACGTCGCTATTGTTAATAAAGAAGTTGATCATCCTGAATATTTGTCTTCTTGATCATAAATTTGTCACAATTTGATTGATTGACAGCTGTATATGATAATTTTGAGCAGAAAATATGATATCAATGAGATCTTGTTTAAAAGCTTATACATTGTTTCAAGTAATTCTTTAACAAATTCCACATATTTCATGTTATAATCGATGACTATCCTTCATTATAGTTACCAGTAATGTTGCCTTCAAATTGTTAGAAATGTGTATATAGTTACTTTATTCTGTTCATATGTTCAGGGGTTCAAAAATCCCATTGCCCGACGCCCGGGACAAGTCAATTTTCATTACGGCAACCAAATTATGATATCTTACTGGTCCGTGGGCAACCAACAATTTCTGTAAAGAAAATGCTTAAAGTCATTTGAAATGCAACTGTCATTCATCTTTCATTTACTTTAGATTATCAGTAAAAAAAATCTATGTTTGTAAACATAGCGCGGTCAAACATTGTGTCTATTTATAGAAATGAGTAAATGTGCTCAACACATGTCGGTTTTCTTCGACTGAAGTCGGCATCCAGTAGAAAAGTATCAGTGTTTCGAGGCTCACTTGACATCTGCAGTTCTTCCGAATGATTAATGGACTTGACATTCAGTCTTCCGAATGAATAACCGGTGACAAGTATGCGAGTAGCGGATTTACGTTTATAATTTACAATGCCACTGAAGAAATTTATGTTGACATTGAGAGGGAACCAAAATATTTCGAAAATCTTCATATTTACTTCAGAAGTAGAAAAAGTTATTGACATTTGGTAAGAGCCTGAGTTTATCAATGGATAACAGGGAACCATAGACTTACGAGTGGACAGCTGTAAATACTAAATGCAGATGCGAGTTCAAGTTGTAGTTCAAATATTATGAATAATAAATAAATATATTTAAATGATAACCTGGTTGTTCAGTTTATCATAAGCATGATAGCATGTTTGCAAGAAATCAAGATTTTATAATTTGCTTGATATAGAAACTAAATTAATAAAATACTTGTAGATATTGCTGTTTGAAACAAATTGTTTCACATTACATAACTGTAATACTATTTTGTTTTACATTGATAATTTTTTATAAATCAATCGAAAATTATCAAGTGATAGAATTAACATTCATTTGTCTAAGTAAAAATGAAAAAATTTAATTATTAATTTGTACATGTTTATTGTTAGTATTTGAAATCAATTTAGATGTATCAATCATATTAAGCTGTTAATAATTAATATTAAAATATATATGATGAAATTTAGAATTCCAGTAAGTATTCATAAAATTGTCATTTTAAAACACTACCCTTCTACAATATGTGTCACTCAGGGAGACTGTTCCATTATATAAATTGATGAAACTCATTCAGTATTCCCTCTAAAGCTGTATAAAACATACACAACACTGACATCAATGTTCAATTCAAACAATTGTTCTATTGTCTCATTACATTGTAATCATGAAAAATCAGGGCAAGTGAAAAATGAGTCAGGGCAGGTGACTTTCTTTATGTCACTTGCCCTGGGGCAAGTGGCTTTTCCAAAAAATGTTCAACCCCTGATATTGTTCAATCTAATAACAAAGATAGATCATTATTATGCCTGTTTAAAAGAGAGACATGTTAATTCCATTCCATTTGTATTTGAATAAGATATTCCTGCTTGCCTTAATAAAAAATCAGAAATGAATTTCAGCAGAGATAAGAGGTCATGATTACACATTAAATATATGCCCAAACTCTGGTAAGGTTTACTTTTTGCCACCTTGCAACAGAAATAACCACCTTTTGGGTGATAGGGCAGACAGTTGTTTCCTACACTGTAAAAATACAATGATAATTAACTGTATGGTTTACTATAATGTTTTAGTCAATTTGCTTTTGTCAACAGTATGCTAATAATGGGAAAATTTGTATGTAACTTTCAAATATTTGCTCGTAGTTCCTGGGCGATTCTTGGCCAAGGGAGAAGTCATTGTTGAACATTGTTTTTATCGGATCGGGATTGTTCATTCCTTGACGTTAATTTCCGTAATATTCCAAGTATGTTCAATGCGAAATCGTGTAGAGATGTGATTTGAAACATTGCAATCGTAACTATGCGAGTCATGTAAGTCTCGAAATGCTAAAGTCTGTTTTACAAGGCTGACATTACAACTCGTTATTTTCCATTGTTCATTTGTTAAACGCAACTTGTAACATTTCAAAATGTGTATATGTTTGAGAATGACATGTTACACTTCACAAGTTACAAATCTACATGTCTTCATTTTTGTCACACATCCCCTTCCATGCAGCCTAGGGTAAGACAATCCCACAACGATGACACTTACCTCAACTTTGGGGTTCAAGTGTGAGCTAGCTTGTGGTCCGATTGTTGAGAGTTATGATAGATGCAGAATGGTTCTAATGGTTCTGTTGTTTCAGGGAGTTGAGGTTCCTCTACTGTTTTCACGGGGAGTGATTCTGTATTGGCAAGTGATTCTTGTGCTGCAGTGATTCAATCTCATTCAGAGTTTGGATTTGACACTGCAACCAGTAGCTTGTTTTTTGGTTTTAGAGGCGAGATGAAGAACTTTTTCGAGTGAGGTTATGAGTTTGAGTTGGGGAGCCAGCAGTTCCCGATAGAGTGGTAGTGATGATGGTTGGTCATGAGGTTGTCAGAATTTTAGATATAGGAATTTTGTAAGATAATCCATTGTACAAATTTTATGGATTTTTTCCCTCTGAACAAACCACGGTTGCTCTGATACGAGAAATTGTGAGGAGGGACGCCTTCTGTGTGAAAGAAAAGGGGACGCCTTTTTTATGTAAGATGAGAATGCGCTTGTGTGCTTGAAATTCAGATCTGTCACTGGCAAGTTCAGATTGTCATTAATAAGTCGTGCTTGGATATCCATCCAGGTATTTTAAATGTGTACAGTTTCTTGGATGATTAGTTTCTGAAAAACATTGCAGTAGATCATACAGTTACTTATCATTGCATTTTTACAGTGTCATAAACAACTGCCCACCAGAACGCTGGAGACGGGTAGCGAGCTGGCAAATACATGTATAAACCTTGCCAGCCCAAAAAGTAAAAAGTAAACTTTACCAGTGGTCGGGCACATATTTAATGTGTAATCATCATCTTTTAGCCGTGCTGAAATTTATTTCAGATATTGAAACAAGGCAAGCATGAATATCTTATTCAAATATAAATGGAACGTAATTTACATAACAGCCACGAAGGCAAGTGGGGTACAGCGAAGTATACAACCTTTTCTAGACTAAAAGATTCTGAAGGCATGAAAATCGGGGGGTCATCTCCAACTTTTGATTATCTTTTTTTGTGGTTTTTATTTTGTTTATTTTAATAGTGTGAAAAGCAATGACCCAAGTGCCTGTAGTTGATGAGAGCCCGTCCCTTCCGTCCGTCCGAAGACATTTTTTGTCCGATCGATTTCAAATAAACTGTTCATATCATCCTTTTCAAATTTGACAAATGTCTTCTTCACCACTAGAAAAGGTGTAGTGCCAAACTGAAAACCATTTGGTAAATTAAAAAAAAAATTGGGGTGATTTTTCAATTTTTAGCTCATCAGGCCTGAAAAGCTTGATGGGCTTATGGCATGGCGTCCGGCGTACTAAATGTACATTCAATGGGTCTTACATTTTATTTGTCGAAATGATTCTTTAGAACTGCCGCACCATATATTAGATGTGGGCTTGAGGCAGCACCTGATTTTGTGATTGCCTGGCTCTTCATATCAATTGGTGTCGGTGAACTTGTCTTTCGTAATAAACAAAGGGAAAGTAATATGATGTTTTATCGCCATTATCAATGAATGACTTAATGTACAGTCATGTGTGCCTGTGTGTTTTATGCCATCCTTCGTTGTCTATATTGCAGTACGGTACGCATGATATGATAAAGTCGTTTCCCTTCTCTGCTGTTGAAGGCATTGATATGATGTAATGAAGATAGTAGGGTTGTAACAACAGATCAAACTATTGATTTATTGCAATAGTTACAGTGTCAATAGTAACTTTACATCGATATGGCTTACTATCGATAGTTTCAATAGTTTATTCAATCCAGTTGTTTACATGAACCTAAAAGTAAATTTGCACACAAATGCTGTATTTAGATTTGAAAAATGCTCGAACACTTCAAACACAATAGTCCTTTTTGGTCAATAGTCACCCCTAGAAGATACCATTTTATCAGTGTACACATCTTTAAAATTCTAAAACCATCGCCATTGGGAAGAGCCAATAATGGTAAAAATACACAAGAAAAACAGCTTAATATCAATACTAATAAGAGGACATTTCATTGCATAATTCAGAGCATACTGATGTCCATTTGGTAAAAGTTCCTGTATGTCATTTATTAAGATAGGAAAAGTGGCATAGTTACTCCACATACTTTAAAAAATACTATAATCAGTTGTTTGATGGAAAAACAGTGTTGGATGATGATATAGCAATGAAACATTTAAATGTTGTGCAAAATTGGTAACATTGACAATGATCATAAATTTACTGTTTGAGAGGCATTCTAGAAGTTGGTGTGATGAAGAAGACAAATATTTATGGGTTTGGGTGGTGGGTCCTAGTCAATCGCACCTCTGACAATGTTATCCAAACCTCTGTTTACCGCAAACCCACTACTAGCAAGCCTACCCCTGCCCCTATTCGCATCCCACTACCCTACAATGGCAAAGCATCACACCACATCAGTCGTCTACTCAAGCAACAAGTAGGCATAGACACTTATTTTTCCCCGGCCACCCCACTCAAAACCATCATCAAGGCTAAGGGGGTAGGAAATATGCCCAAAAACAACAACAACCTAAAGGAGTTGTTTACAACATTAGCTGTGACTGCAGCAGCAACTACATTGGGGAAACATCAAGACCGCTCAACATATGCATCAAAGAACACAAAACATCAACAACCAAGGGAGACAACGAATCAGCCATTTCGGAACACATCACCAAATTTCCACAACACAACATCCATTGGGACACTGTCAAAACACTCACAAACAACAAACATGACTACACTCACCGCCGTTTAGCTGAAGCCGTGCATATTGTTAGACATAAGCCCTCTATGAATAGGGATCAAGGCTATTTCATCCCATCAGCTTACAACCGCTTAATCCACAAATGATTAATCCAATCTACTCACTCTGGCTTCCACCTCCACCACTAATTGGTATCCTCACCCTGCCTTTGTCCTCTCATCTGCCCCCTGGCTAATTAACTTACTCCTCTCTGGTTTCCTTGTTATCACAACTTCACTTGTTCAACCATTTATGTCATTGTTACCTCATCTTGTTATCCCCCGCCAACATAGTTGGGGGGGATATTGAAATGGGCTCCGTCCGTCCGTCCGTTCGTCCGTCCGTCCGTCCGTCCCGATTTTGTTTCCGGAGCAGAACTCGAAAACTATAAGACATATCTCAACAAAACTTGGTGTGTGGAACAATCATCATGTCTAGATGTGCCTTTATGGGTTTTCAACTTCTTCGAGTTATTTTTTTTTACCGTTTCCATGGAAATGTAACTTAGAATTTCTTTTCCGGAACAGAACTCGAAAACTATAAGACATATCTCAACGAAACTTGGTGTGTGGAACAATCATCATGTGTAGATGTGCCTTTTGGGGTTTTCAACTTCTTCGAGTTATTTTTTTTTACCATTTCCATGGCAATGTAACTTATAATTTCGTTTCCGGAGCAGAACTCGAAAACCATAAGACATATCTCAATTAAACTTGGTGTGTGGAACAATCATCATGTCTAGATGTGCCTTTTGGGGTTTTCAACTTCTTCGAGTTATTTTTTTTTACCGTTTCCATGGAAATGTTACTTAGAATTTCGTTCCCGGAGCAGAACTCGAAAACCATAAGACATATCTCAACGAAACTTGGTGTGTGGAACAATCATCATGTGTAGATGTGCCTGAAAGACCCGATGGGCTTATGGCATTGCACGGTGTCCAGCCGTCTGTAAACTTTTCGCATTTTGTCTTCTTCTCCAGAACCACTTTGTCTAAGGAGCTGAAATTTTGTGTGTTGTGTTTAGTTGAAAAAAGGTTCATAGTCACTGTTATTCAACAACTATTCCTAAATAAATTTTCCCAAAGGCGGGGGATATGGCCGACTCTGTCTGCTTGTTGTATTTGTTATCTCTTTATCATACCAACATGTATCCTGTATATAACCTGCTGTTTCACCATCTCCTCCATATGCTTGATAACGGTATAAGGATCTATACCGAAACGTCGCTATTGTTAATAAAGAAGTTGATCATCCTGAATATTTGTCTTCTTGATCATAAATTTGTCACAATTTGATTGATTGACAGCTGTATATGATAATTTTGAGCCGAAAATATGATATCAATGAGATCTTGTTTAAAAGCTTATACATTGTTTCAAGTCATTCTTTAACAAATTCCACACATTTCATGTTATAATCGATGACTATCCTTCATTATAGTTACCAGTAATGTTGCCTTCAAATTGTTAGAAATGTGTATATAGTTACTTTATTCTGTTCATATGTTCAGGGGTTCAAAAATCCCATTGCCCGACGCCCGGGACAAGTCAATTTTCATTACGGGCAACCAAATTATGATATCTTACTGGTCCGTGGGCAACCAACAATTTCTGTAAAGAAAATGCTTAAAGTCATTTGAAATGCAACTGTCATTTACCTTTCATTTACTTTAGATTATCAGTAAAAAAAATCTATGTTTGTAAACATAGCGCGGTCAAACATTGTGTCTATTTATAGAAATGAGTAAATGCGCTCAACACATGTCGGTTTTCTTCGACTGAAGTCGGCATCCAGTAGAAAAGTATCAGTGTTTCAAGGCTCACTTGACATCTGCAGTTCTTCCGAATGATTAATGGACTTGACATTCAGTCTTCCGAATGAATAACCGGTGACAAGTATGCGAGTAGCCGATTTACGTTTATAATTTACAATGCCACTGAAGAAATTTATGTTGACATTGAGAGGGAACCAAAATATTTCGAAAATCTTCATATTTACTTCAGAAGTAGAAAAAGTTATTGACATTTGGTAAGAGCCTGAGTTTATCAATGGATAACAGGGAACCATAGACTTACGAGTGGACAGCTGTAAATACTAAATGCAGATGCGAGTTCAAGTTGTAGTTCAAATATTATAAATAATAAATAAATATATTTAAATGATAACCTGGTTGTTCAGTTTATCATAAGCATGATAGCATGTTTGCAAGAAATCAAAATTTTATAATTTGCTTGATATAGAAACTAAATAAATAAAATACTTGTAGATATTGCTGTTTGAAACAAATTGTTTCACAGTACATAACTGTAATACTATTTTGTTTTACATTGATAATTTTTTATAAATCAATCGAAAATTATCAAGTGATAGAATTAACATTCATTTGTCTAAGTCAAAATGAAAAAATTAAATTATTAATTTGTACATGTTTATTGTTAGTATTTGAAATCAATTTAGATGTATCAATCATATTAAGCTGTTAATAATTAATATTAAAATATATATGATGAAATTTAGAATTCCAGTAAGTATTCATAAAATTGTCATTTTAAAACACTACCCTTCTACAATATGTGTCACTCAGGGAGACTGTTCCATTATATAAATTGATGAAACTCATTCAGTATTCCCTCTAAAGCTGTATAAAACATACACAACACTGACATCAATGTTCAATTCAAACAATTGTTCTATTGTCTCATTACATTGTAATCATGAAAAATCAGGGCAAGTGAAAAATGAGTCAGGGCAAGTGACTTTTCCAAAAAATGTTCAACCCCTGATATTGTTCAATCTAATAACAAAGATAGATCATTATTATGCCTGTTTAAAAGAGAGACATGTTAATTCCATTCCATTTGTATTTGAATAAGATATTCCTGCTTGCCTTAATAAAAAATCAGAAATGAATTTCAGCAGAGATAAGAGGTCATGATTACACATTAAATATATGCCCAAACTCTGGTAAGGTTTACTTTTTGCCACCTTGCAACAGAAATAACCACCTTTTGGGTGATAGGGCAGACAGTTGTTTCCTACACTGTAAAAATACAATGATAATTAACTGTATGGTTTACTATAATGTTTTAGTCAATTTGCTTTTGTCAACAGTATGCTAATAATGGGAAAAATTTTATGTAACTTTCAAATATTTGCTCGTAGTTGCTGGGCGATTCTTGGTCAAGGGAGAAGTCATTGTTGAACATTGTTTTTATCGGATCGGGATTGTTCATTCCTTGACGTTAATTTCCGTAATATTCCAAGTATGTTCAATGCGAAATCGTGTAGAGATGTGATTTGAAACATTGCAATCGTAACTATGCGAGTCATGTAAGTCTCGAAATGCTAAAGTCTGTTTTACAAGGCTGACATTACAACTCGTTATTTTCCATTGTTCATTTGTTAAACGCAACTTGTAACATTTCAAAATGTGTATATGTTTGAGAATGACATGTTACACTTCACAAGTTACAAATCTACATGTCTTCATTTTTGTCACACATCCCCTTCCATGCAGCCTAGGGTAAGACAATCCCACAACGATGACACTTACCTCAACTTTGGGGTTCAAGTGTGAGCTAGGTTGTGTTCCGATTGTTGAGGGTTATGATAGATGCGGAATGGTTCTAATGGTTCTGTTGTTTCAGGGAGTTGAGGTTCCTCTACTGTTTTCACGGGGAGTGATTCTGTATTGGCAAGTGATTCTTGTGCTGCAGTGATTCAATCTCATTCAGAGTTTGGATTTGACACTGCAACCAGTAGCTTGTTTTTTGGTTTCAGAGGCGAGATGAAGAACTTTTTCGAGTGAGGTTATGAGTTTGAGTTGAGGAGCCAGCAGTTCCCGATAGAGTGGTAGTGATGATGGTTGGATATGAGGTTGTCAGAATTTTAGATATAGGAATTTTGTAAGATAATCCATTGTACAAATTTTATGGATTTTTTCCCTCTGAACAAACCACGGTTGATCTGATACGAGAAATTGTGAGGAGGGACGCCTTCTGTGTGAAAGAAAAGGGGACGCCTTTTTTATGTAAGATGAGAATGCGCTTGTGTGCTTGAAATTCAGATCTGTCACTGGCAAGTTCAGATTGTCATTAATAAGTCGTGCTTGGATATCCATCCAGGTATTTTAAATGTGTACAGTTTCTTGGATGATTAGTTTCTGAAAAACATTGCAGTAGATCATACAGTTACTTATCATTGCATTTTTACAGTGTCATAAACAACTGCCCACCAGAACGCTGGAGACAGGTAGCGAGCTAGCAAATACATGTATAAACCTTGCCAGCCCAAAAAGTAAAAAGTAAACTTTACCAGTGGTCGGGCACATATTTAATGTGTAATCATCATCTTTTATCCGTGCTGAAATTTATTTCTGATATTGAAACAAGGCAAACATGAATATCTTATTCAAATATAAATGGAACGTAATTTACATAACAGCCACGAATGCAAGTGGGGTACAGCGAAGTATACAACCTTTTCTAGACTAAAAGATTCTGAAGGCATGAAAATCGGGGGGTCATCTCCAACTTTTGATTATCTTTTTTTGTGGTTTTTATTTTGTTTATTTTAATAGTGTGAAAAGCAATGACCCAAGTGCCTGTAGTTGATGAGGGCCCGTCCTTCCGTCCGTCCGAAGACATTTTTTGTCCGATCGATTTCAGAAAAACTGTTCATATCATCCTTTTCAAATTTGACAAATGTCTTCTTTACCACTAGAAAAGGTGTAGTGCCAAACTGAAAACCATTTGGTAAATTTTTTTAAAAATTGGGGAATTTTCCAATTTTAAGCTTATCAGGCCTGAAAAGCTTGATGGGCTTTTGGCATGGCGTCCGGCGTGCTAAATGTACATTCAATGGGTCTTATGTTTTATTTGTTGAATGATTCTTTAGAACTGCCGCACCATATATTAGACGTGTGGGCTTGAGGAAGCACCTGAGATCGTGGATGCCTGGCTCTTCATATCAATTGGTGTCGGTGAACATGTCTTTTGTAATAAACAAAGGGAAAGTAATAACATGTTTTATCGTGATTATCAATGAATGACTTAAAGAGCCATCACGGATGTTAGTATTTCAATTTTTGGGAAAATATACTTATAATGCATTCGCCAGAGAAATCTTTTATCTACAACATGGCATATGTTAAATAATTTTCAAATCACGACAATGTATTGCAATTTGGTTTCAAAGAGAAGTACCACTTCGACTAGCGCGCGCTAAGGGTATCTGACGTATATAAACAGAATCCCCTTTTTTGCGTTATACGTACTACACAAACAGCAAGCGCTTCCGAAGCATGAAGGCTCGTCTCTAGCGCAAGTCGCCATAACAACCCATATGCTGCACGTGCTTCACGTGTCTCTCTTGCAAGTTACCCTTGTCACACATTACTGAATGTGACGATTGCTTTACAAACAATGTTTCTAACGTCCTGAGAATATACAAATTATTTCCTGTTTAATGATCTTTTTATTGAGATACGACCAGCAAATTATGACAAATTTTTACTCTCATTAATTATAAAATTTAAGAAAAATACCTAGTTGGGTAAAACAATTATTCCAAAACTGTAGCAAATACATAATTAAATGAAATTGTTAATACATCACCGCCACAAAAAATATATATTTCGATATCTTTCATTGCTCATATTTTTTGTTATTCTTTCGTGTCTTTGTTTCCTGTGTGTGAGCTAGACCATAATGCTTTGCGCTTTAAAATAATAGACTGGAAAACACCTTTACTAATTAATGCAATTTCTCGGCTTATTTTAAGTTGGAAAAATTAGGGGAAAATGAAGTGTATTTATTTCACGGAGATGGATTTTTGGAAATTTTATGATATTTTCATCAACATCCGTGATGGCTCTTTAATGTACAGTCATGTGTGCATGTGTGTTTTATGCCATCCTTCATTGTCTATATTGCAGTACGGTACGCATGATATGATAAAGTCGTTTCCCAACGATATGTAATACCGTGGGATATAGTCATCACCCTGTCCGTCTGTCTGTCCGCAATCATTTCGTTTACAGAGCAGAACTCGAAAACCGTTCATGATATCTTTCTGAAACTTTCCATGTGTATTACCCACCAACTGAAGTGGTGCCTTTTGATATTTTTAGATTTTATTTTTGGTCGTTTCCATAGAATTCTGTTGAATTTGGACTTTGTTCAGAGACAGGTTTGTTTCCGGAGCACAGCTCCAAAACCGTTCATCATATCTTCCTGAAACTCTGCATGTGTATTACCCACTAACTGAAGTGGTGCCTTTTGATATTTTCTGAAACATTTATTTTTATCTGTTTCCATAGAAACATGGGAGGGATGTTGGTTGTTGTTGATTTTGACTGCTTCTGGAGCAGAACTCTAAAACCCTTAACATACCTGAAACTCAGCATCTGTAATACCCACTAACTGAAGTACGAGATGTGTTTTACAAATTTTGTGGAACCGGTGGGATATGTCATCTTCTGATGACTCTTGTTGCAATAGTTACAGTGTCAGTAGACACTTTACATCAATATGGCTTACTATCGATAGTTTCAATAGTTTATTCAATCCAGTTGTTTACATGAACCTAAAAGTAAATTTGCATTTCTCATACATCATGTAATGTTGAGAACATTAATGTTAATGTGCATTGTTAGTGTGCATCATTCATTCTCACATTCATTCTTGGGTTAGTTTTACTATCTTGATATTGGGTGATCAGTCCAATCAACACAGTAGAAGGGGGTAGCCATTGATGTTTTTCAATCTGACAGCAAAGACTGGTGATTGAACCACAATGTGTCATACATACCATTTATTGAGGAGAACCTGAATTTTCTGCAAAATCATGTTGACTTGTGTCATATTAGCATGTAAGATATTCGTAGGGTCTTGTTCCACCCATAACCAGCCCCCCCTAAGTGAAGGAAATGCGTCAATTTTGAAGAAAATCCATCCAAATATGAAAGAAAAATGCTTCTTTTCTCGAAACAATTGCAGCAATAGCTAATTACTGAAACAGACAGTCTGATATCGGAAGGAACAACATTGCTATCAGAAACAACATCGGCAATTTCCGTGAATTCTCGTTTGATGCCGGAAATGCAGACATAAAATATTGGCGTCCGAAGAATGTTCTCCTGTTTTGGTGAGTAATGTTTTTACTGATTACAGTCCGTACGTTACATGAATCGAAGTTACAATACTTGTGTTGAATGCAGATATGGAATCAACAAGAGTATAGTTTACTGTCATGGAAATGAGTAGTTACAGTGCTAATGTTAAAACACTTCGCGATTCGCCGATTGTTCACATCGAAGACAGGTGAAGCCGTATCACTAACAGAAACACTAAAAAGCATAGATAATCTCTGAAGCGGGTAAGACGTTTCAGGGTTATTTCTTAAGTAATTTGGGACTTATTCATTTAATTTCGTCACCTTTTATGCGAATCCATGTCAATTGTTATTTATTTCAGGCAATATATATAACTTATCCAGATCGTCCGTAATAATGGAATTAAAAACAAGAAATAATACATACATGATTAGGTTTCTAGTTGGCGAAAAGTTGCCACCATACATTCAACAGAAATAAACATTGCTCCAGATAAGCTGCGTATCTGCTTATTTTACACAATAAAAGCCTTAAAAACCCAATTAGTTTAAACGCTTGGAGTAAAGATATTCAGACATTTTCTTTAAAACCTAAAAGAATCAAATAGCTTGCCGTAATGAACGCAGCAATTTGTAAACGCTAGCGTAGTCGAACGTAAATTTTCACAAATGGATATCATAACTTTTCAAAACATCAATAACCAGTGCTTTAAACATTTTCATTAGTATTATTACATTTTAAAGATAATGCTTAATGCTTATATGCAGAGAAATACCAATTCATGTTAAATCTTTAGAGTACAATCACATTTCTCATATGAAATACCCAATTGTCCGAAATCAGGGAAGTGCAATTTTACTGATGTACACTATTAAATTGATAATACTCAATGGTTCCATATAGTCAGGTGCATGCTCGTAGCCAAACCATTCCGGCAGCCTAAAACAACAAAAGTTGATTGTAGTGTCAGTCAATTTATTATGGCGGGCAGACGACACAAGTGTGTCCACAATCAATTCACAATGCGCAACGGATAATACATTTCTATCTGAACATATCAGATCAACACACCACACAGTATAAACTGTTATCACAGTGACACTGACTTTTTCAATCATCATAAATTCAACATGAACTATTAACTTCAACATTCAATTGGATTAACTTCATCAAAACAATGATGTAAATTATTAATGTGTTTACCAATTACTACACTTAATTGATAAATTCAAGTCCAGGTATCTGGTGATTATTATATAGTAAACAGAGAAAACTTACTTACAACAATGGAAATTTAACTACTTTCTGTATTTCACAAATATTATTGCAATATTACTTCATCAGTAATTTACCAAAATGCATTTAATGGTTTACCACAATATTAGTTTTACCGGAATAATATTACTAGAAAAATATAACATATTTTTTTCACAACAATATTTACAAACTTCTTTTACAAAGAATAACTTCTTTACAAGTTTGTAAAATGACATGAATTTGAAACTAAATCCACTTATACCTGTATTGCCATATCATATTGCAATAGTTACATCATAAATTTACCAACTGTACTTAATATTCCACCAACATAATAGTTTTATATAAATAATACTTCTAGAAAAATATAACATATTTTTCTCACAACAGTAATAATTACATACTCTTTCAACACCAAATACAGATAATAATAACGCAAATGTCCCAGTCATAACTCGCTTTCGTTGATTACAATTACAATCACAGTGTCACGTAAGCCAAATAGAGTTACTTCTCTTACATCACTAGATACACTAGTCACGTGACCCACGAAAATAGGTGACACTAAACGCTAACACAAAGTTGGTGGATATTCCATATTACGTCATTATCCCTCGCCGCGCGTTTGGCGCGAAGCGGGGGATATAGTATTCGGCCGTACGAAATGGAATAACTCAAATACTATTCACTGGATTCTTTTCATATTTTGCATATGGGTTCATCATAGGAAGAGTAATGTTCCTACAGAGGTTTGTGACCTTGACCTTCATTTCACGGTCACAACGAGACTTTGTCATTTTACCCTTGTCAGCGGGATATCTTAATAACCATTCGCTTGATTCTCTTCATATTTTACACATAGCTTCTCCAAGGAAAGACGACGGGCTGATTAGACTTTGGTGACCTTGACATTATTTTCAAGGTCACAGCGGAACTTTGAAGTTTTCGACATGTTAATGTACATGTAAAGCTTGTCAGCGGAATATCTCAAGAACCATTCACCGGAATTCCATCATTTCTTACACAAAGCACCTTCTAGGGAAGACTACGGGCTGATTAGATTTTGGTGACCTTGACATTCTTTTCAAGGTCACAGCGGAAGTTTGAAGTTTTCTACATGTTAATGTACATGTAAAGGTTGTCAGTGGGATATCTCAAGAACCATTCACCAGTTTTCATCATATCTTACATAATGCACCTCCTAGGAAAGACAAAGGGCTGATTAGATTTTGGTGACCTTGACATTTTTCTCAAGGTCACAGTGGAGCTTTGACTTTCGACATGTTTGACAGTCAATTTTGCTGATCTTGACATTATTTTTAAATTTTGAAGTAATAATTTGCGGCGGGGGATCATGTCACCTTAGTGACAACTACTTGTTTTACTTAAGTATATTGCTTGAAACATAACCTATGATGAATATTTACATTATAAAAGCTGCTTTTTCCCTATACAATTGACATAAACAAACTGAACGTGTTTTTGACATGACGTGACCTTCATGAAAACTGACGGCTTCAATCTCGACATTAATAAATGTCAAAACAACAAGTAAACAATTGCTATAAATGCCTAAAGTTTATATCCCTAGTCCCTAGTAATGCTGCAAACAATTGTATGTACATAAGGCCTTATTTCGACCAAAATGGAATGCATACATACTAAAACAACAAAAGTTGATTTTAGTGTCAGTCAATTTATTATGGCGGGCAGACGACACAAGTGTGTCCAGTAATTTCATTGGTCGAAATGCACCCCTTGGAAATTTGCAGAGTTCTCTCCCTTAGACCGTAATCTTCACTGCGGGCAAGTTACTCGACTCGCTAATAATTCCACAATGTTACATTGACTATAACTGTTACATAGCAGTCTCCATCCACAAGTTCAATTTTGAAAACTTCTATGACATTCATTTCAAATTGTCCCAAATGTTTTGGATAAATGCTTGTACAATGCATGGAGTCAAAGGCGTCTGAAATTTTCCTTCTGTTCTGTAGTCTTTTTCTCAAAGAATTTTCCCTTTGAAAGGTCGTTTTCTACGCCTTCCTGACATGTTCCTCTTTGAATGGAAATCTCTTTTCAAAACCTCTGAAATAGTGCTTCCTTATTCCCAAGTATTTCCTTCTCCAACATCCTTCCATTTAATTCAATAATACATGTTCTTGTTTGCTCTTTTTGAAGAAAGAATTGAGTCAATTTCATTTGCTTGTATTTGTTGACTCATTTCAGTTTGATTTCATGCTTCATCCTCTTCTTGTATGTTCTTTTTTGCTTGTCCTGGTTTTTAACCCCTGGGTGAAACCCAAGGGGGTTATTGTCGTGGCCATCTGTCCCAAAAAGGGTACTTGTGTTCTGAAATCAACTCCTCCGACACTTTTTTATAATCTTTCTGAAATTTTACACATGCTTTGGATATACATCGGTGATACACATGTAATTTTCTAAGTCCGATCAAATTAATATTTTCAAAGTTATGGCCCTTAACTTAGAGCGCTCTGCTTTCCAATTTCGAATGACGGTACCTGTGTTTTGAAATCAACTCCTCCCAAGCTTTTTGATGAATTTTTCTGAAACTTTACACCCCCCTCCCCCCCCCCCCCCCCTCAAAAACTCATTTCCCCAATCAAGACTCTCCATCCCCTGTCCCACCCTAAACCCCCCACCACCCCCATGGTTACCGGATGGCATCACTAATTGTCCTCTCCCACTATTACATTTTATTTTTTTAAACAGAAACTCATTTCCCCCATCAAGATTCGCCATCCCCTGTCCCCCAAAACCTCCCAACACCCTAAATCAACACCTTTGCCTACTTACATCTACCCCCCTTCCATGGTGGGTTATGCTTCTACCTTCACCCCCATCCCTCCCCTACACATACAGAGACACGTCACACATAACCCCCCCACCCCCCCCCCCCCCCCCCCCCCCCCACCCTCCAACGCAACCACCCCACCACCTACCCTTCCCAATAGTTCATTGGAGACATATTTATTGGTTACTTGATGGCGCCTTTAATTGTCCTCTCCCCTCATTTCCCAAATCAAGACTCTACATCATCCTATCCTCCCCTACCCCCCTCCACCCCCAAACAACACCTTTGCAAACTTACACCTACCCCCTTGCATGGTGGGTTATGCTTCTACCTTCACCCCCATCCCTCCCCTACACATACACACAGACACGTCACACATAACCCCAACACCCCCCAACCTCCAACGCAACCACCCCACCATCTACTCTTCCCAATAGTTCATTGGAGACATAGTTTATAGGATACTTGATGGCGCCTTTAATCGTCCTCTCCCCCTGTTCCCATTTTATTGTCTTTAATCCGAACCTCATTTCCCCAGTCAAGACTCCATATCATCCTAGCCTCCCCTACCCCCCTCCACCCCCAAACAACACCTTTGCCAACTTACACCTACCCCCTTGCATGGTGGGTTATGCTTCTACCTTCACCCCCATCCCTCCCCTACACATACAGAGACACTTCACACATAATCCCAACACCCCCCACCCTCCAACGCAACCACCCCACCATCTACTCTTCCCAATAGTTCATTGGAGACATATTTTATTGGTTACTTGATGGCGCCTTTAATCGTCCTCTCCCCGCATTTCCCAAATCAAGACTCCACGTCATCCTATTCTCCCCTACCACCCTCCACCCCCAAACAACACCTTTGCCAACTTACACCTAACCCCCTTGCATTGTGGGTTATGCTTCTCTTCCCAATAGTTCATTGGAGACATATTTTATTGGTTACTTGATGGCGCCTTTAATCGTCCTCTCCCCGCATTTCCCAAATCAAGACTCCACGTCATCCTATTCTCCCCTACCACCCTCCACCCCCAAACAACACCTTTGCCAACTTACACCTAACCCCCTTGCATGGTGGGTTATGCTTCTACCTTCACCCCCATCCCTCCCCTACACATACAGAGACACGTCACACATAACCTCAACACTCCCCTCTCCCCCCTTCCTCCACCGCAACCACCCCACCAACATCTACCAATTACATCTCCTTTACATCTACGTTACTGAATGGCGCCATTATTTGTCCTCTGACCCTATTCCATTTTATTTTTTTAAACGGAAACCCATTCAAGATTCTCCATCCCCCGTTCCCCCCTACCCCCCACCACCCCCAAACAACACCTTTGACTACCCTCCCACCACCCCTCCCCCCACCCCTCCCCTTGCATAGTGGGTTATGCTTCTACCTTCACCCCCATCCCTCCCCTACACATACACAGAGACACGTCACACATAACCTCAACACCCCCCACCCCCCAACGCAACCACCCCACCATCTACTCTTCCCAATAGTTCATTGGAGACATAGTTTATAGGATACTTGATGGCGCCTTAAATCGTCCTCTCCCCCTGTTCCCATTTTATTGTCTTTGATCCGAACCTCATTTCCCCAGTTTAGACTCCATATCATCCTAGCCTCCCCTACCCCCCTCCAACCCCAAAAAACACCTTTGCGAACTAACACCTACCCCCCTTGCATGTTGGGTTATGCTTCTACCTTCACCCCCATCCCTCCCCTACACATACAGAGACACGTCACACATAACCCCAACACCCCCACCCTCCAACGCAACCACCCCACCACTGCCCTTTCCCAATAGTTCATTGGAGACATATTTTATTGGTTACTTGATGGCGCCTTTAATCGTCCTCTCCCCGCATTTCCCAAATCAAGACTCCACGTCATCCTATTCTCCCCTACCACCCTCCACCCCCAAACAACACCTTTGCCAACTTACACCTACCCCCCTTGCATGGTGGGTTATGCTTCTACCTTTACCCCAATCCCTCCCCTACACATACAGAGACACTTCACACATAACCCCAACACCCCCCACCCTCCAACGCAAGCACACCACCATTTACTCTTCCAAATACTTCATTGGAGACATAGTTTATAGGATACTTGATGGCGCCTCTAATCGTCCTCTCCCACTGTTCCCATTTTATTGTCTTTAATCCTTAACCTCATTTCCCCAGTCGAGACTCCACATCATCCTAGCCTCCTCTACCCCCCTCCACCCCCAAACAACACCTTTGCCAACTTACACCTACCCCCCTTGCATGGTGGGTTATGCTTCTACCTTCACCCCCATCCCTCCCCTACACATACAGAGACACGTCACACATAACCCCAACACCCCCACCCTCCAACGCAACCACCCCACCACTGCCCTTTCCCAATAGTTCATTGGAGACATATTTTATTGGTTACTTGATGGCGCCTTTAATCGTCCTCTCCCCGCATTTCCCAAATCAAGACTCCACGTCATCCTATTCTCCCCTACCACCCTCCACCCCCAAACAACACCTTTGCCAACTTACACCTACCCCCCTTGCATGGTGGGTTATGCTTCTACCTTTACCCCAATCCCTCCCCTACACATACAGAGACACTTCACACATAACCCCAACACCCCCCACCCTCCAACGCAAGCACACCACCATCTACTCTTCCAAATACTTCATTGGAGACATAGTTTATAGGATACTTGATGGCGCCTCTAATCGTCCTCTCCCACTGTTCCCATTTTATTGTCTTTAATCCGAACCTCATTTCCCCAGTCGAGACTCCACATCATCCTAGCCTCCTCTACCCCCCTCCACCCCCAAACAACACCTTTGCCAACTTACACATACCCCCCTTGCATGGTGGGTTATGCTTCTACCTTCACCCCCATCCCTCCCCTACACATACAGAGACACGTCACACATAACCCCAACACCCCCACCCTCCAACGCAACCACCCCACCACTGCCCTTTCCCAATAGTTCATTGGAGACATATTTTATTGGTTACTTGATGGCGCCTTTAATCGTCCTCTCCCCGCATTTCCCAAATCAAGACTCCACGTCATCGTATTATCCCCTACCCCCCGCCACCCCAAAACAACACCTTTGGGAACTTACACCTACCCCCCTTGCATGGTGGGTTATGCTTCTACCTTCACCCCCATCCCTCCCCTACACATACAGAGACACTTCACACATAACCCCAACACCCCCCACCCTCCAACGCAACCACCCCACCATCTACTCTTCCAAATAGTTCATTGGAGACATAGTTTATAGGATACTTGATGGCGCCTTTAATCGTCCTCTCCCCCTGTTCCCATTTTATTGTCTTTAATCCGAACCTCATTTCCCCAGTCAAGACTCCATATCATCCTAGCCTCCCCTACCCCCCTCCACCCCCAAACAACACCTTTGCCAACTTACACCTACCCCCTTGCATGGTGGGTTATGCTTCTACCTTCACCCCCATCCCTCCCCTACACATACAGAGACACTTCACACATAATCCCAACACCCCCCACCCTCCAACGCAACCACCCCACCATCTACTCTTCCCAATAGTTCATTGGAGACATATTTTATTGGTTACTTGATGGCGCCTTTAATCGTCCTCTCCCCGCATTTCCCAAATCAAGACTCCACGTCATCCTATTCTCCCCTACCACCCTCCACCCCCAAACAACACCTTTGCCAACTTACACCTAACCCCCTTGCATTGTGGGTTATGCTTCTCTTCCCAATAGTTCATTGGAGACATATTTTATTGGTTACTTGATGGCGCCTTTAATCGTCCTCTCCCCGCATTTCCCAAATCAAGACTCCACGTCATCCTATTCTCCCCTACCACCCTCCACCCCCAAACAACACCTTTGCCAACTTACACCTAACCCCCTTGCATGGTGGGTTATGCTTCTACCTTCACCCCCATCCCTCCCCTACACATACAGAGACACTTCACACATAACCCCAACATCCCCCACCCTCCAACGCAACCACCCCACCATCTACTCTTCCAAATAGTTCATTGGAGACATAGTTTATAGGATACTTGATGGCGCCTTTAATCGTCCTCTCCCACTGTTCCCATTTTATTGTCTTTAATCCGAACCTCATTTCCCCAGTCGAGACTCCACATCATCCTAGCCTCCTCTACCCCCCTCCACCCCCAAACAACACCTTTGCCAACTTACACCTACCCCCCTTGCATGGTGGGTTATGCTTCTACCTTTACCCCAATCCCTCCCCTACACATACAGAGACACTTCACACATAACCCCAACACCCCCCACCCTCCAACGCAACCACCCCACCATCTACTCTTCCAAATACTTCATTGGAGACATAGTTTATAGGATACTTGATGGCGACTTTAATCGTCCTCTCCCCCTGTTCCCATTTTATTGTCTTTGATCCGAACCTCATTTCCCCAGTCAAGACTCCATATCATCCTAGCCTCCCCTACCCCCCCCCCCCCCCACCCCCACACACCACCTGTGCGAACTAACACCTACCCCCCTTGCATGTTGGGTTATGCTTCTACCTTCACCCCCATCCCTCCCCTACACATACAGAGACACGTCACACATAACCCCAACACCCCCACCCTCCAACGCAACCACCCCACCACTGC
Organism: Gibbula magus; assembly: GCA_936450465.1. Classification (NCBI taxonomy): domain Eukaryota; kingdom Metazoa; phylum Mollusca; class Gastropoda; order Trochida; family Trochidae; genus Gibbula; species Gibbula magus. The sequence goes on from OW388295.1 coordinate 49,790,502, forward strand.
CCTTTCCCAATAGTTCATTGGAGACATATTTTATTGGTTACTTGATGGCGCCTTTAATCGTCCTCTCCCCGCATTTCCCAAATCAAGACTCCACGTCATCCTATTCTCCCCTACCAACCTCCACCCCCAAACAACACCTTTGCCAACTTACACCTACCCCCCTTGCATAGTGGGTTATGCTTCTACCTTTACCCCAATCCCTCCCCTACACATACAGAGACACTTCACACATAACCCCAACACGCCCCACCCTCCAACGCAACCACCCCACCATCTACTCTTCCAAATACTTCATTGGAGACATAGTTTATAGGATACTTGATGGCGCCTTTAATCGTCCTCTCCCACTGTTCCCATTTTATTGTCTTTAATCCGAACCTCATTTCCCCAGTCGAGACTCCACATCATCCTAGCCTCCTCTACCCCCCTCCACCCCCAAACAACACCTTTGCGAACTAACACCTACCCCCCTTGCATGTTGGGTTATGCTTCTACCTTCACCCCCATCCCTCCCCTACACATACAGAGACACGTCACACAAAACCCCAACACCCCCACCCTCCAACGCAACCACCCCACCACTGCCCTTTCCCAATAGTTCATTGGAGACATATTTTATTGGTTACTTGATGGCGCCTTTAATCGTCCTCTCCCCGCATTTCCCAAATCAAAACTCCATGTCATCGTATTATCCCCTACCCCCCGCCACCCCCAAACAACACCTTTGGGAACTTACACCTACCCCCCTTGCATGGTGGGTTATGCTTCTACCTTCACCCCCATCCCTCCCCTACACATTCAGAGACACTTCACACATAACCCCAACATCCCCCACCCTCCAACGCAACCACCCCACCATCTACTCTTCCAAATAGTTCATTGGAGACATAGTTTATAGGATACTTGATGGCGCCTTTAATCGTCCTCTCCCACTGTTCCCATTTTATTGTCTTTAATCCGAACCTCATTTCCCCAGTCGAGACTCCACATCATCCTAGCCTCCTCTACCCCCCGCCACCCCCAAACCACACCTTTGCCAACTTACACCTACCCCCCTTGCATGGTGGGTTATGCTTCTACCTTTACCCCAATCCCTCCCCTACACATACAGAGACACTTCACACATAACCCCAACACCCCCCACCCTCCAACGCAACCACCCCACCATCTACTCTTCCAAATACTTCATTGGAGACATAGTTTATAGGATACTTGATGGCAACTTTAATCGTCCTCTCCTACTGTTCCCATTTTATTGTCTTTATTCCGAACCTCATTTCCCCAGTCAAGACTCCAAATCATCCTAGCCTCCCCTACCCCCCCCCCCCCCCCCCCCCCCCACCCCCAAACAACACCTTTGCGAACTAACACCTACCCCCCTTGCATGGTGGGTTATGCTTCTACCTTTACCCCAATCCCTCCCCTACACATACAGAGACACTTCACACATAACCCCAACACCCCCCACCCACCAACGCAACCACCCCACCAACTACACATCCAAATACTTCATTGGAGACATAGTTTATAGGATACTTGATGGCGCCATTAATCGTCCTCTCCCCCTGTTCCCATTTTATTGTCTTTGATCCGAACCTCATTTCCCCAGTCAAGACTCCATATCATCCCAGCCTCCCCTACCCCCCCCCCCCCCCCCCCCCACCCCCAAACAACACCTTTGCGAACTAACACCTACCCCCCTTGCATGTTGGGTTATGCTTCTACCTTCACCCCCATCCCTCCCCTACACATACAGAGACACGTCACACATAACCCCAACACCCCCACCCTCCAACGCAACCACCCCACCACTGCCCTTTCCCAATAGTTCATTGGAGACATATTTTATTGGTTACTTGATGGCGCCTTTAATCGTCCTCTCCCCGCATTTCCCAAATCAAGACTCCACGTCATCCTATTCTCCCCTACCAACCTCCACCCCCAAACAACACCTTTGCCAACTTACACCTACCCCCCTTGGATAGTGGGTTATGCTTCTACCTTTACCCCAATCCCTCCCCTACACATACAGAGACACTTCACACATAACCCCAACACGCCCCACCCTCCAACGCAACCACCCCACCATCTACTCTTCCAAATACTTCATTGGAGACATAGTTTATAGGATACTTGATGGCGCCTTTAATCGTCCTCTCCCACTGTTCCCATTTTATTGTCTTTAATCCGAACCTCATTTCCCCAGTCGAGACTCCACATCATCCTAGCCTCCTCTACCCCCCTCCACCCCCAAACAACACCTTTGCGAACTAACACCTACCCCCCTTGCATGTTGGGTTATGCTTCTACCTTCACCCCCATCCCTCCCCTACACATACAGAGACACGTCACACAAAACCCCAACACCCCCACCCTCCAACGCAACCACCCCACCACTGCCCTTTCCCAATAGTTCATTGGAGACATATTTTATTGGTTACTTGATGGCGCCTTTAATCGTCCTCTCCCCGCATTTCCCAAATCAAAACTCCACGTCATCGTATTATCCCCTACCCCCCGCCACCCCCAAACAACACCTTTGGGAACTTACACCTACCCCCCTTGCATGGTGGGTTATGCTTCTAACTTCACCCCCATCCCTCCCCTACACATTCAGAGACACTTCACACATAACCCCAACATCCCCCACCCTCCAACGCAACCACCCCACCATCTACTCTTCCAAATAGTTCATTGGAGACATAGTTTATAGGATACTTGATGGCGCCTTTAATCGTCCTCTCCCACTGTTCCCATTTTATTGTCTTTAATCCGAACCTCATTTCCCCAGTCGAGACTCCACATCATCCTAGCCTCCTCTACCCCCCTCCACCCCCAAACAACACCTTTGCCAACTTACACCTACCCCCCTTGCATGGTGGGTTATGCTTCTACCTTTACCCCAATCCCTCCCCTACACATACAGAGACACTTCACACATAACCCCAACACCCCCCACCCTCCAACGCAACCACCCCACCATCTACTCTTCCAAATACTTCATTGGAGACATAGTTTATAGGATACTTGATGGCGACTTTAATCGTCCTCTCCTACTGTTCCCATTTTATTGTCTTTATTCCGAACCTCATTTCCCCAGTCAAGACTCCAAATCATCCTAGCCTCCCCTACCCCCCGCCCCCCCCCCCCCCCACCCCCAAACAACACCTTTGCGAACTAACACCTACCCCCCTTGCATGGTGGGTTATGCTTCTACCTTTACCCCAATCCCTCCCCTACACATACAGAGACACTTCACACATAACCCCAACACCCCCCCCCCGCCCACGCAACCACCCCACCATCTACTCTTCCAAATACTTCATTGGAGACATAGTTTATAGGATACTTGATGGCGCCATTAATCGTCCTCTCCCCCTGTTCCCATTTTATTGTCTTTGATCCGAACCTCATTTCCCCAGTCAAGACTCCATATCATCCCAGCCTCCCCTACCCCCCCCCCCCCCCCCCCACCCCCAAACAACACCTTTGCGAACTAACACCTACCCCCCTTGCATGTTGGGTTATGCTTCTACCTTCACCCCCATCCCTCCCCTACACATACAGAGACACGTCACACAAAACCCCAACACCCCCACCCACCAACCCAACCACCCCACCACTGCCCTTTCCCAATAGTTCATTGGAGACATATTTTATTGGTTACTTGATGGCGCCTTTAATCGTCCTCTCCCCGCATTTCCCAAATCAAAACTCCACGTCATCGTATTATCCCCTACCCCCCGCCACCCCCAAACAACACCTTTGGGAACTTACACCTACCCCCCTTGCATGGTGGGTTATGCTTCTTCCTTCACCCCCATCCCTCCCCTACACATACAGAGACACTTCACACATAACCCCAACATCCCCCACCCTCCAACGCAACCACCCCACCATCTACTCTTCCAAATAGTTCATTGGAGACATAGTTTATAGGATACTTGATGGCGCCTTTAATCGTCCTCTCCCACTGTTCCCATTTTATTGTCTTTAATCCGAACCTCATTTCCCCAGTCAAGACTCCACATCATCCTAGCCTCCTCTACCCCCTCCACCCCCAAACAACTCCTTTGCCAACTTACACCTACCCCCCTTGCATGGTGGGTTATGCTTCTACCTTTACCCCAATCCCTCCCCTACACATACAGAGACACTTCACACATAACCCCAACACCCCCCACCCTCCAACGCAACCACCCCACCATCTACTCTTCCAAATACTTCATTGGAGACATAGTTTATAGGATACTTGATGGCGCCTTTAATCGTCCTCTCCCACTGTTCCCATTTTATTGTCTTTAATCCGAACCTCATTTCCCCAGTCGAGACTCCACATCATCCTAGCCTCCTCTACCCCCCTCCACCCCCAAACAACACCTTTGCCAACTTACACCTACCCCCCTTGCATGGTGGGTTATGCTTCTACCTTCACCCCCATCCCTCCCCTACACATACAGAGACACGTCACACATAACCCCAACACCCCCACCCTCCAACGCAACCACCCCACCATCTACTCTTCCAAATAGTTCATTGGAGACATAGTTTATAGGATACTTGATGGCGCCTTTAATCGTCCTCTCCCCCTGTTCCCATTTTATTGTCTTTAATCCGAACCTCATTTCCCCAGTCAAGACTCCAAATCATCCTAGCCTCCTCTACCCCCCGCCACCCCCAAACAACACCTTTGCCAACTTACACCTACCCCCTTGCATGGTGGGTTATGCTTCTACCTTCACCCCCATCCCTCCCCTACACATACAGAGACACTTCACACATAATCCCAACACCCCCCACCCTCCAACGCAACCACCCCACCATCTACTCTTCCAAATAGTTCATTGGAGACATCGCCGCTAATGGCTGCAATACTGCCGAAGCGGCGTTAAACAATAACCCACTCACTCACTCATTGGAGACATAGTTTATAGGATACTTGATGGCGCCTTTAATCGTCCTCTCCCCCTGTTCCCATTTTATTGTCTTTAATCCGAACCTCATTTCCCCAGTCAAGACTCCAAATCATCCTAGCCTCCTCTACCCCCCTCCACCCCCAAACAACACCTTTGCCAACTTACACCTACCCCCTTGCATGGTGGGTTATGCTTCTACCTTCACCCCCATCCCTCCCCTACACATACAGAGACACTTCACACATAATCCCAACACCCCCCACCCTCCAACGCAACCACCCCACCATCTACTCTTCCCAATAGTTCATTGGAGACATATTTTTATTGGTTACTTGATGGCGCCTTTAATCGTCCTCTCCCCGCATTTCCCAAATCAAGACTCCACGTCATCCTATTCTCCCCTACCACCCTCCACCCCCAAACAACACCTTTGCCAACTTACACCTAACCCCCTTGCATGGTGGGTTATGCTTCTACCTTCACCCCCATCCCTCCCCTACACATACAGAGACACTTCACACATAACCCCAACATCCCCCACCCTCCAACGCAACCACCCCACCATCTACTCTTCCAAATAGTTCACTGGAGACATAGTTTATAGGATACTTGATGACGCCATTAATCGTCCTCTCCCCCTGTTCCCATTTTATTGTCTTTGATCCGAACCTCATTTCCCCAGTCAAGACTCCATATCATCCTAGCCTCCCCTACCCCCCCCCCCCCCCCCACCCCCAAACAACACCTTTGCGAACTAACACCTACCCCCCTTGCATGTTGGGTTATGCTTCTACCTTCACCCCCATCCCTCCCCTACACATACAGAGACACGTCACACATAACCCCAACACCCCCACCCTCCAACGCAACCACCCCACCACTGCCCTTTCCCAATAGTTCATTGGAGACATATTTAATTGGTTACTTGATGGCGCCTTTAATCGTCCTCTCCCCGCATTTCCCAAATCAAGACTCCACGTCATCCTATTCTCCCCTACCAACCTCCACCCCCAAACAACACCTTTGCCAACTTACACCTACCCCCCTTGCGTGGTGGGTTATGCTTCTGCCTTCACCCCAATCCCTCCCCTACACATACAGAGACACTTCACACATAACCCCAACACCCCCCACCCTCCAACGCAACCACCCCACCATCTACTCTTCCAAATACTTCATTGGAGACATAGTTTATAGGATACTTGATGGCGCCTTTAATCGTCCTCTCCCACTGTTCCCATTTTATTGTCTTTAATCCGAACCTCATTTCCCCAGTCGAGACTCCACATCATCCTAGCCTCCTCTACCCCCCTCCACCCCCAAACAACACCTTTGCCAACTTACACCTACCCCCCTTGCATGGTGGGTTATGCTTCTACCTTCACCCCCATCCCTCCCCTACACATACAGAGACACGTCACACATAACCCCAACACCCCCACCCTCCAACGCAACCACCCCACCATCTACTCTTCCAAATAGTTCATTGGAGACATAGTTTATAGGATACTTGATGGCGCCTTTAATCGTCCTCTCCCCCTGTTCCCATTTTATTGTCTTTAATCCGAACCTCATTTCCCCAGTCAAGACTCCAAATCATCCTAGCCTCCTCTACCCCCCTCCACCCCCAAACAACACCTTTGCCAACTTACACCTACCCCCTTGCATGGTGGGTTATGCTTCTACCTTCACCCCCATCCCTCCCCTACACATACAGAGACACTTCACACATAATCCCAACACCCCCCACCCTCCAACGCAACCACCCCACCATCTACTCTTCCAAATAGTTCATTGGAGACATCGCCGCTAATGGCTGCAATACTGCCGAAGCGGCGTTAAACAATAACCCACTCACTCACTCATTGGAGACATAGTTTATAGGATACTTGATGGCGCCTTTAATCGTCCTCTCCCCCTGTTCCCATTTTATTGTCTTTAATCCGAACCTCATTTCCCCAGTCAAGACTCCAAATCATCCTAGCCTCCTCTACCCCCCTCCACCCCCAAACAACACCTTTGCCAACTTACACCTACCCCCTTGCATGGTGGGTTATGCTTCTACCTTCACCCCCATCCCTCCCCTACACATACAGAGACACTTCACACATAACCCCAACACCCCCCAACCTCCAACGCAACCACCCCACCATCTACTCTTCCCAATAGTTCATTGGAGACATAGTTTATAGGATACTTGATGGCGCCATTAATCGTCCTCTCCCCCTGTTCCCATTTTATTGTCTTTGATCCGAACCTCATTTCCCCAGTCAAGACTCCATATCATCCTAGCCTCCCCTACCCCCCCCCCCCCCCCCCCCCCCCACCCCCAAACAACACCTTTGCGAACTAACACCTACCCCCCTTGCATGTTGGGTTATGCTTCTACCTTCACCCCCATCCCTCCCCTACACATACAGAGACACGTCACACAAAACCCCAACACCCCCACCCTCCAACGCAACCACCCCACCACTGCCCTTTCCCAATAGTTCATTGGAGACATATTTTATTGGTTACTTGATGGCGCCTTTAATCGTCCTCTCCCCGCATTTCCCAAATCAAAACTCCACGTCATCGTATTATCCCCTACCCCCCGCCACCCCCAAACAACACCTTTGGGAACTTACACCTACCCCCCTTGCATGGTGGGTTATGCTTCTACCTTCACCCCCATCCCTCCCCTACACATACAGAGACACTTCACACATAACCCCAACATCCCCCACCCTCCAACGCAACCACCCCACCATCTACTCTTCCAAATAGTTCATTGGAGACATATTTTTTGGGATACTTGATGGCGCCTTTAATCGTCCTCTCCCACTGTTCCCATTTTATTGTCTTTAATCCGAACCTCATTTCCCCAGTCGAGACTCCACATCATCCTAGCCTCCTCTACCCCCCTCCACCCCCAAACAACACCTTTGCCAACTTACACCTACCCCCCTTGCATGGTGGGTTATGCTTCTACCTTTACCCCAATCCCTCCCCTACACATACAGAGACACTTCACACATAACCCCAACACCCCCCACCCTCCAACACAACCACCCCACCATCTACTCTTCCAAATACTTCATTGGAGACATAGTTTATAGGATACTTGATGGCGACTTTAATCGTCCTCTCCTACTGTTCCCATTTTATTGTCTTTATTCCTAACCTCATTTCCCCAGTCAAGACTCCAAATCATCCTAGCCTCCTCTACCCCCCTCCACCCCCAAACAACACCTTTGCCAACTTACACCTAACCCCTTGCATGGTGGGTTATGCTTCTACCTTCACCCCCATCCCTCCCCTACACATACAGAGACACTTCACACATAATCCCAACACCCCCCACCCTCCAACGCAACCACCCCACCATCTACTCTTCCCAATAGTTCATTGGAGACATATTTTATTGGTTACTTGATGGCGCCTTTAATCGTCCTCTCCCCGCATTTCCCAAATCAAGACTCCACGTCATCCTATTCTCCCCTACCACCCTCCACCCCCAAACAACACCTTTGCCAACTTACACCTAACCCCCTTGCATGGTGGGTTATGCTTCTCTTCCCAATAGTTCATTGGAGACATATTTTATTGGTTACTTGATGGCGCCTTTAATCGTCCTCTCCCCGCATTTCCCAAATCAAGACTCCACGTCATCGTATTATCCCCTACCCCCCGCCACCCCCAAACAACACCTTTGGGAACTTACACCTACCCCCCTTGCATGGTGGGTTATGCTTCTACCTTCACCCCCATCCTTCCCCTACACATACAAAGACACTTCACACATAACCCCAACACCCCCCACCCTCCAACGCAACCACCCCACCATCTACTCTTCCAAATAGTTCATTGGAGACATAGTTTATAGGATACTTGATGGCGCCTTTAATCGTCCTCTCCCACTGTTCCCATTTTATTGTCTTTAATCCGAACCTCATTTCCCCAGTCGAGACTCTACATCATCCTAGCCTCCTCTACCCCCCTCCACCCCCAAACAACACCTTTGCCAACTTACACCTACCCCCCTTGCATGGTGGGTTATGCTTCTACCTTCACCCCCATCCCTCCCCTACACATACAGAGACAAGTCACACATAACCCCAACACCCCCACCCTCCAACGCAACCACCCCACCACTGCCCTTTCCCAATAGTACATTGGAGACATATTTTATTGGTTACTTGATGGCGCATTTAATCGTCCTCTCCCCGCATTTCCCAAATCAAGACTCCACGTCATCGTATTATCCCCTACCCCCCGCCACCCCCAAACAACACCTTTGGGAACTTACACCTACCCCCCCCTTGCATGGTGGGTTATGCTTCTACCTTCACCCCCATCCCTCCCCTACACATACAGAGACACTTCACTCATAACCCCAACACCCCCACTCTCCAACGCAACCACCCCACCACTGCCCTTTCCCAATAGTTCATTGGAGACATATTTTATTGGTTACTTGATGGCGCCTTTAATCGTCCGCTCCCCGCATTTCCCAAATCAAGACTCCACGTCATCCTATTCTCCCCTACCACCCTCCACCCCCAAACAACACCTTTGCCAACTTACACCTACCCCCCTTGCATGGTGGAAAATGCTTCTACCTTCACCCCCATCCCTCCCCTACACATACAGAGACACTTCACACATAACCCCAACACCCCCACCCTCCAACGCAACCACCCCACCATCTACTCTTCCCAATAGTACATTGGAGACATATTTTATTGGTTACTTGATGGCGCATTTAATCGTCCTCTCCCCGCATTTCCCAAATCAAGACTCCACGTCATCGTATTATCCCCTACCCCCCGCCACCCCCAAACAACACCTTTGGGAACTTACACCTACCCCCCCCTTGCATGGTGGGTTATGCTTCTACCTTCACCCCCATCCCTCCCCTACACATACAGAGACACTTCACTCATAACCCCAACACCCCCACTCTCCAACGCAACCACCCCACCACTGCCCTTTCCCAATAGTTCATTGGAGACATATTTTATTGGTTACTTGATGGCGCCTTTAATCGTCCGCTCCCCGCATTTCCCAAATCAAGACTCCACGTCATCCTATTCTCCCCTACCACCCTCCACCCCCAAACAACACCTTTGCCAACTTACACCTACCCCCCTTGCATGGTGGGTTATGCTTCTACCTTCACCCCCATCCCTCCCCTACACATACAGAGACACTTCACACATAACCCCAACACCCCCACCCTCCAACGCAACCACCCCACCATCTACTCTTCCAAATAGTTTATTGGAGGCATAGTTTATAGGATACTTGATGGCGCCATTAATCGTCCTCTCCCCCTGTTCCCATTTTATTGTCTTTGATCCGAACCTCATTTCCCCAGTCAAGACTCCATATCATCCTAGCCTCCCCTACCCCCCCCCCCCCCCCCCACCCCCAAACAACACCTTTGCGAACTAACACCTACCCCCCTTGCATGTTGGGTTATGCTTCTACCTTCACCCCCCTCCCTCCCCTACACATACAGAGACACGTCACACATAACCCCAACACCCCCACCCTCCAACGCAACCACCCCACCACTGCCCTTTCCCAATAGTTCATTGGAGACATATTTTATTGGTTACTTGATGGCGCCTTTAATCGTCCTCTCCCCGCATTTCCCAAATCAAAACTCCACGTCATCGTATTATCCCCTACCCCCCGCCACCCCCAAACAACACCTTTGGGAACTTACACCTACCCCCCTTGCATGGTGGGTTATGCTTCTTCCTTCACCCCCATCCCTCCCCTACACATACAGAGACACTTCACACATAACCCCAACATCCCCCACCCTCCAACGCAACCACCCCACCATCTACTCTTCCAAATAGTTCATTGGAGACATAGTTTATAGGATACTTGATGGCGCCTTTAATCGTCCTCTCCCACTGTTCCCATTTTATTGTCTTTAATCCGAACCTCATTTCCCCAGTCGAGACTCCACATCATCCTAGCCTCCTCTACCCCCTCCACCCCCAAACAACACCTTTGCCAACTTACACCTACCCCCCTTGCATGGTGGGTTATGCTTCTACCTTTACCCCAATCCCTCCCCTACACATACAGAGACACTTCACACATAACCCCAACACCCCCCACCCTCCAACGCAACCACCCCACCATCTACTCTTCCAAATACTTCATTGGAGACATAGTTTATAGGATATTTGATGGCGCCTTTAATCGTCCTCTCCCACTGTTCCCATTTTATTGTCTTTAATCCGAACCTCATTTCCCCAGTCGAGACTCCACATCATCCTAGCCTCCTCTACCCCCCTCCACCCCCAAACAACACCTTTGCCAACTTACACCTACCCCCCTTGCATGGTGGGTTATGCTTCTACCTTCACCCCCATCCCTCCCCTACACATACAGAGACACGTCACACATAACCCCAACACCCCCACCCTCCAACGCAACCACCCCACCATCTACTCTTCCAAATAGTTCATTGGAGACATAGTTTATAGGATACTTGATGGCGCCTTTAATCGTCCTCTCCCCCTGTTCCCATTTTATTGTCTTTAATCCGAACCTCATTTCCCCAGTCGAGACTCCACATCATCCTAGCCTCCTCTACCCCCCTCCACCCCCAAACAACACCTTTGCCAACTTACACCTACCCCCCTTGCATGGTGGGTTATGCTTCTACCTTCACCCCCATCCCTCCCCTACACATACAGAGACACGTCACACATAACCCCAACACCCCCACCCTCCAACGCAACCACCCCACAATTTACTCTTCCAAATACTTCATTGGAGACATAGTTTATAGGATACTTGATGGCGCCTTTAATCGTCCTCTCCCACTGTTCCCATTTTATTGTCTTTAATCCGAACCTCATTTCCCCAGTCGAGACTCCACATCATCCTAGCCTCCTCTACCCCCCTCCACCCCCAAACAACACCTTTGCCAACTTACACCTACCCCCCTTGCATGGTGGGTTATGCTTCTACCTTCACCCCCATCCCTCCCCTACACATACAGAGACACGTCACACATAACCCCAACACCCCCACCCTCCAACGCAACCACCCCACCACTGCCCTTTCCCAATAGTTCATTGGAGACATATTTTATTGGTTACTTGATGGCGCCTTTAATCGTCCTCTCCCCGCATTTCCCAAATCAAAACTCCACGTCATCGTATTATCCCCTACCCCCCGCCACCCCCAAACAACACCTTTGGGAACTTACACCTACCCCCCTTGCATGGTGGGTTATGCTTCTTCCTTCACCCCCATCCCTCCCCTACACATACAGAGACACTTCACACATAACCCCAACATCCCCCACCCTCCAACGCAACCACCCCACCATCTACTCTTCCAAATAGTTCATTGGAGACATAGTTTATAGGATACTTGATGGCGCCTTTAATCGTCCTCTCCCACTGTTCCCATTTTATTGTCTTTAATCCGAACCTCATTTCCCCAGTCGAGACTCCACATCATCCTAGCCTCCTCTACCCCCTCCACCCCCAAACAACACCTTTGCCAACTTACACCTACCCCCCTTGCATGGTGGGTTATGCTTCTACCTTTACCCCAATCCCTCCCCTACACATACAGAGACACTTCACACATAACCCCAACACCCCCCACCCACCAACGCAACCACCCCACCATCTACTCTTCCAAATACTTCATTGGAGACATAGTTTATAGGATATTTGATGGCGCCTTTAATCGTCCTCTCCCACTGTTCCCATTTTATTGTCTTTAATCCGAACCTCATTTCCCCAGTCGAGACTCCACATCATCCTAGCCTCCTCTACCCCCCTCCACCCCCAAACAACACCTTTGCCAACTTACACCTACCCCCCTTGCATGGTGGGTTATGCTTCTACCTTCACCCCCATCCCTCCCCTACACATACAGAGACACGTCACACATAACCCCAACACCCCCACCCTCCAACGCAACCACCCCACCATCTACTCTTCCAAATAGTTCATTGGAGACATAGTTTATAGGATACTTGATGGCGCCTTTAATCGTCCTCTCCCCCTGTTCCCATTTTATTGTCTTTAATCCGAACCTCATTTCCCCAGTCAAGACTCCAAATCATCCTAGCCTCCTCTACCCCCCGCCACCCCCCAACAACACCTTTGCCCACTTACACCTACCCCCTTGCATGGTGGGTTATGCTTCTACCTTCACCCCCATCCCTCCCCTACACATACAGAGACACTTCACACATAATCCCAACACCCCCCACCCTCCAACGCAACCACCCCACCATCTACTCTTCCAAATAGTTCATTGGAGACATAGTTTATAGGATACTTGATGGCGCCTTTAATCGTCCTCTCCCCCTGTTCCCATTTTATTGTCTTTAATCCGAACCTCATTTCCCCAGTCAAGACTCCAAATCATCCTAGCCTCCTCTACCCCCCTCCACCCCCAAACAACACCTTTGCCAACTTACACCTACCCCCTTGCATGGTTGGTTATGCTTCTACCTTCACCCCCATCCCTCCCCTACACATACAGAGACACTTCACACATAATCCCAACACCCCCCACCCTCCAACGCAACCACCCCACCATCTACTCTTCCCAATAGTTCATTGGAGACATATTTTTATTGGTTACTTGATGGCGCCTTTAATCGTCCTCTCCCCGCATTTCCCAAATCAAGACTCCACGTCATCCTATTCTCCCCTACCACCCTCCACCCCCAAACAACACCTTTGCCAACTTACACCTAACCCCCTTGCATGGTGGGTTATGCTTCTACCTTCACCCCCATCCCTCCCCTACACATACAGAGACACTTCACACATAACCCCAACATCCCCCACCCTCCAACGCAACCACCCCACCATCTACTCTTCCAAATAGTTCATTGGAGACATAGTTTATAGGATACTTGATGACGCCATTAATCGTCCTCTCCCCCTGTTCCCATTTTATTGTCTTTGATCCGAACCTCATTTCCCCAGTCAAGACTCCATATCATCCTAGCCTCCCCTACCCCCCCCCCCCCCCCCCCCACCCCCAAACAACACCTTTGCGAACTAACACCTACCCCCCTTGCATGTTGGGTTATGCTTCTACCTTCACCCCCATCCCTCCCCTACACATACAGAGACACGTCACACATAACCCCAACACCCCCACCCTCCAACGCAACCACCCCACCACTGCCCTTTCCCAATAGTTCATTGGAGACATATTTAATTGGTTACTTGATGGCGCCTTTAATCGTCCTCTCCCCGCATTTCCCAAATCAAGACTCCACGTCATCCTATTCTCCCCTACCAACCTCCACCCCCAAACAACACCTTTGCCAACTTACACCTACCCCCCTTGCATGGTGGGTTATGCTTCTACCTTCACCCCCATCCCTCCCCTACACATACACAGAGACACGTCACACATAACCCCAACACCCCCCAACCTCCAACGCAACCACCCCACCATCTACTCTTCCAAATAGTTCATTGGAGACATAGTTTATAGGATACTTGATGGCGCCTTTAATTGTCCTCTCCCCCTGTTCCCATTTTTAGCTCATCAGGCCTGAAAGGCCCGATGGGCTTATGGCATGGCATGGTGTCCGGCGTCCGTCCATCCGTCTGTCCATCCGTCCATCCGTAAACTTTTCGCTTTTTCGACTTCTTCTCCAGAACCAATGATTCCACAGAGCTGAAATTTTATGTGCAGACTCCTTGGCCAATGGGGATTCTAAATTGTAGATTTTGTGACCCCATGAACCCAAATGCGGTCATAGGGGTCACATCCTTAAAAACCTATTTTCATCTTCTTCTTCAGTTCCAAAAGGTCTAGAGAGCTGAAAAGTTGTGGGCAGACTCCTTGGCCAATGGGGATTCTAAATTGTAGATTTCGTGACCCCATGACCCCAAATGGGGTCACAGGGGTCACATCCTTAAAAACCTATTTTTATCTTCTTCTCCAGTTCCAAAAGGTCTAGAGAGCTGAAAAGTTGTCTGCAGACTCCTTGGCCAATGGGGATTCTAAATTGTAGATTTCGTGCCCCCGTGACCCCAAATGGGGTCACCGGGGTCACATCCTTTAAAACCTATTTTCATCTTCTTCTCCAGTTCCAAAAGGTCTAGAGAGCTGAAAAGTTGTGTGCAGACTCCTTGGCCAATGGGGATTCTAAATTGTAGATTATGTGACCCCGTGACCCCAAATGGGGTCACCGGGGTCACATCCTTAAAAACTTATTTTCATCTTTTTCTCCAGTTCTAAAAGGTCTAGAGAGCTGAAAAGTTGTGTGCAGACTCCTTGGCCAATGGGGATTCTAAATTGTAGATTATGTGACCCCGTGACCCCAAATGGGGTCACCGGGGTCACATCCTTAAAAACTTATTTTCATCTTCTTCTCCAGTTCTAAAAGGTCTAGAGAGCTGAAAAGTTGTGTGCAGACTCCCTGGCCAATGGGGATTCTAAATTGTATATTTCGTGACCCCATGACCCCAAATGGGGTCACAGGGGTCACATCCTTAAAAACCTATTTTTATCTTCTTCTCCAGTTCCAAAAGGTCTAGAGAGCTGAAAAGTTGTGTGCAGACTCCTTGGTCAATGAGGATTCTAAATTGTAGATTATGTGACCCCGTGACCCCAAATGGGGTCACCGGGGTCACATCCTTAAAAACTTATTTTCATCTTCTTCTCCAGTTCCAAAAGGTCTAGAGAGCTGAAAAGTTGTGCAGACTCCCTGGCCAATGGGGATTCTAAATTGTAGATTTCGTGACTCCATGACCCCAAATGGGGTCACATCCTTCAAAACTTATTTTCATCTTCTACTCCAGTTCCAAAAGGTCTAGAGAGCTGAAAAGTTGTGTGCAGACTCCTTGGCCAATGGGGATTCTAAATTGTAGATATCGTGACCCCATGACCCCAAATGGGGTCACCGGGGTCACATCCTTCAAAATTTATTTTCGTCTTCTTCTCCAGTTCCAAAAGGTCTAGAGAGCTGAGAAGTTGTGTGCAGACTCCTTGGCCAATGGGGATTCTAAATTGTAGATTATGTGACCCCGTGACCCCAAATGGGGTCACAGTGGTCATGATCTAAGAACCTATCTTTTGATCTTTTGCTTGTAAACAATAACTTAAATAACTTAAATATTCAACTTTAGATAGTAAATCAATGAAATCCTGATGAGCTACAGAGCCCATGGCTCTATTTTATTGTCTTTAATCCGAACCTCATTTCCCCAGTCGAGACTCCACATCATCCTAGCCTCCTCTACCCCCCTCCACCCCCAAACACCACCTTTGCCAACTTACACCTCCCCCCCCCCCCCCCTTGCATGGTGGGTTATGCTTCTACCTTCACCCCATCCCTCCCCTACACATAAAGAAACACTTCACACATAACCCCAACACCCCCCTTGCATGGTGGGTTATGCTTCTACCTTCACCCCCATCCCTCCCCTACACATACAGAGACACGTCACACATAACCTCAACACTCCCCCCTCCCCCCTTCCTCCACCGCAACCACCCCACCACCATCTACCAATTACATCTTCTTTACATCTACGTTACTGAATAGCCCCATTATTTGTCCTCTGACCCTATTCCATTTATTTTTTTCAAACAGAAACCCATTCAAGATTCTCCATCCCCCTTTCCCTCCTACCCCCCACCACCCCCAAACACCACCTTTGCCAACTTACACCTCCCCCCCCCCCCCCTTGCATGGTGAGTTATGCTTCTACCTTCACCCCCATTCCTCCCCTACACATACAGAGACACGTCACACATAACCCCAACACTCCCCCCCCCTCTCCCCTTCCTCCACCGCAACCACCCCACCAACATCTACCAATTACATCTCCTTTACATCTACGTTACTGAATGGCGCCATTATTTGTTCTCTGACCCTATTCCATTTTATTTTGTATGCCCCTGAATCGGAGATTCCGAGGGTATATTGTTTTTCATCTGTCCGTCTGTCTGTCCGTCCGTGTGTCAGTCTGTATGTTTGTCCAGTAAAACTTTAACCTTGACCATAACTTTGGATTGCTCAGAGCTAGGGCTTTCATACTTGGCATGTGCATACCTTGTGATTTGACCTTTCAGATGAGGTCGTCATATTTGACCTTGTGACCTTGACCTTGCCGCAGTGGACAATATTCAGAAAACTTTAACCTTGGCCATAACTTTGGTATATCCGGGGGCATCCGTGTTTAACAAACACATCTTGTTTAAACAGAAACCCATTCAAGATTCTCCATCTCCCTTTCCCCCCTACCCCCCACGACCCCCAAACAACACTTTGCCTACCCTCCCCCCACCCCCCCCCCCCCCCTTCCATGGTGGGTTATGCTTCTACCTTCACCCCCATTCCTCCCCTACACATACAGAGACATGTCACACATAACCCCAACACTCCCCCCCCCCCCACTTCCTCCACCGCAACCACCCCACCAACATCTACCAATTACATCTCCTTTACATTTACGTTACTGAATGGCGCCATTATTTGTCCTCTGACCCTATTCCATTTTATTTTGTATGCCCCCGAATCGGAGATTCTGAGGGTATATTGGTTTTCATCTGTCCGTCTGTCTGTCCGTCCTTCTGTCCGTCTGTATGTTTGTCCAGTAAAACTTTAACCTTGACCATAACTTTGGATTGCTCAGAGCTAGGGCTTTCATACTTGGCATGTGCATACCTTGTGATGAGACCTTTCAGGTGAGGTCATCATATTTGACCTTGTGACCTTGACCTTGCCGCAATTGACATTTTCAGAAAACTTTAACCTTGGCCATTACTTTAGATTGCTCAGAGCTAGGGCTTTCATACTTGGCATGTGTATACCTTTTCATGAGACCTTTCAGATGAGGTCATCATATTTGACCTTGTGACCTTGACCTTGCTGCAAGTGACATTTTCAGAAAACTTTAACCTTGGCCATTACTTTTGATTGTTAAGAGTTACGGCTTTCATACTTGGCATGTGCATACCTTGTGATGAGACCTTCAGATGAGGTCATCATATTTGACCTTGTGACCTTGACCTTGCCGCAGTGGACAATATTTAGAAAACGTTAACCTTGGCCGTAACTTTAGATTGCTCAGAGCTAGGGCTTTCATACTTGGCATGTGCATTCCTTGTCATGAGACCTTTCAGATGAGGTCATCATATTTGACCTTCTGACCTTGACCTTGCCGCAGTGGACAATATTTAGAAAACTTTAACCTTGGCCATAACTTTGGTATATCCGGGGGAATCCGTGTTTAACAAACACATCTTGTTTAAACAGAAACCCATTCAAGATTCTCCATCCCCCTTTCCCCCCTACCCCCCACGACCCCCAAACAACACCTTTGACTACCCTCCCACCACCCCTCCCCCCACCCCTCCCCTTGCATAGTGGGTTATGCTTCTACCTTCACCCCCATCCCTCCCCTACACATACAGAGACACGTCACACATAACCCCAACACCCCTCACCCTCCACCGAAACCACCCCACCACCTACCCTTCTCAATAGTTAATTGGATACTTATTTTATTGGTTACTTGATGGCGCCTTTAATCGTCCTCTCTCATCCTAGCCTCCCCTACCCCCCTCCACCCCCAAACAACAGCGCCCTCTGGCGGTCAAGAAAACACAACAAATATGGTGACAACAGCGCCAAGTACGGCCACCTGTGGTCAAGAAAAGAAACTCCTATGGCGACTTCAGCGCCCGCCGGCGGTCAAGAAAAGACAACTCCTATGCGACTAAAGTGCCACCTGACGGTCAAGAAAAGACAACTCCTATGGCGACAACAGCGCCAAGTGCGGCCACCTGTGGTCAAGAAAAGAAACTCCTATGCAACTACAGCGCCCTCTGGCGGTCAGGAAAAGACAACTCCTATGGCGACTACAGCGCCCTCTGGCGGTCAAGAAAAGACAACTCCTATGCGACTTCAGCGCCCCCTGGCTGTCAAGAAAAGACAACTCCTATGCGACTAAAGCGCCCCCTGGCGGTCAAGTCCACACTGGGTACCAAGAAAACAGCAGAAACATACGACTAAATCGCCCCCTAACGGTCAAGAAAAGACATCTCCTATGGCGACTAAAGCGCCCCCTGGCGGTCAAGAAAAGAAACTCCTATGGCGACTACAGCGCCCCCTGGCGGCCAGGAAAAGACAACTCCTATGGCGACTACAGCGCCACATGCGGTCAAGAAAAGGCACACTGGGTACCAAGAAAACACCACAAACATACGACTAAAGCGCCCCATGGCGGCCAGGAAAAGATAACTCCTATGGCGACTACAGCGCCACATGCAGTCAAGAAAAGGCACACTGGGTACCAAGAAAACACCACAAACATACGACTAAAGCGCACCCTGGCGGTCAAGAAAAGACAACTCCTATGTTTGTTTTGTTTTCATGGTACCCAGTGTGGACTTGACCGCCAGGGGGCGCTGTAGTCGCCATATGAGTTGTCTTTTCTTGACCGCCAGAGGGCGCTGTAGTCGCCATATGAGTTGTCTTTTCTTGACCGCCAGAGGGCGCTTTAGTCGTATGTTTGTGGTGTTTTCTTGGTACCGAGTGTGCCTTTTCTTGACCGCAGGTGGCCGCACTTGGCGCTGTAGTTTTCTTTTCTTGACCGCCAGGGGGCGCTGTAGTCGCCATAGGAGTTGTCTTTTCTTGACCGCCAGGGGGGCGCTGTAGTCGCCATAGGAGTTGTCTTTTCTTGACCGCCAGAGGGCGCTGTAGTCGTATGTTTGTTTTGTTTTCTTGGTACCCAGTGTGGACCTGACCGCAGGTGGCGCTGTAGTCGCCATAGGAGTTGTCTTTTCTTGACCGCCAGAGGGCGCTGTAGTCGCCATAGGAGTTGTCTTTTCTTGACCGCCAGAGGGCGCTGTAGTCGCCATAGGAGTTGTCTTTTCTTGACCGCCAGAGGGCGCTGTAGTCGTATGTTTGTTTTGTTTTCTTGGTACCCAGTGTGGACTTGACCGTCAGGAGTTGTCTTTTCTTGACCGCCAGGGGGCGCTGTAGTCGCCATAGGAGTTGACTTTTCTTGACCGCCAGAGGGCGCTTTAGTCGTATGTTTGTGGTGTTTTTCTGGTACCGAGTGTGCCTTTTCTTGACCGCAGGTGGCGCTGTAGTCGCCATACTAGTTTTCTTTGCTTGACCGCCAGAGGGCGCTGTAGTCGCCATAGGAGTTTACTTTGCTTGAGTCGCCATAGGAGTTGTCTTTTCTTGACCGCCAGGGGGCGCTTTAGTCGTATGTTTGTTTTGTTTTCTTGGTACCCAGTGTGGACTTGACCGCAGGTGGCGCTGTAGTCGCCATAGGAGTTGTCTTTTCTTGACCGCCAGAGGGCGCTGTAGTCGCCATAGGAGTTGTCTTTTCTTGACCGCCAGAGGGCGCTGTAGTCGTATGTTTGTTTTGTTTTCTTGGTACCCAGTGTGGACTTGACCGTCAGGAGTTGTCTTTTCTTGACCGCCAGGGGGCGCTGTAGTCGCCATAGGAGTTGTCTTTTCTTGACCGCCATGGGGCGCTTTAGTCGTATGTTTGTTTTGTTTTCTTGGTACCCAGTGTGGACTTGACCGCAGGTGGCGCTGTAGTCGCCATAGGAGTTGTCTTTTCTTGACCGCCAGAGGGCGCTGTAGTCGCCATAGGAGTTGTCTTTTCATGACCGCCAGAGGGCGCTGTAGTCGTATGTTTGTTTTGTTTTCTTGGTACCCAGTGTGGACCTGACCGCAGGTGGCGCTGTAGTCGCCATAGGAGTTGTCTTTTCTTGACCGCCAGAGGGCGCTGTAGTCGCCATAGGAGTTGTCTTTTCTTGACCGCCAGAGGGCGCTGTAGACGTCATAGGAGTTGTCTTTTCTTGACCGCCAGGGGGCGCTTTAGTCGTATGTTTGTTTTGTTTTCTTGGTACCCAGTGTGGACTTGACCGCAGGTGGCGCTGTAGTCGCCATAGGAGTTGTCTTTTCTTGACCGCCAGAGGGCGCTGTAGTCGCCATAGGAGTTGTCTTTTCTTGACCGCCAGAGGGCGCTGTAGTCGCCATAGGAGTTGTCTTTTCTTGACCGCCAGAGGGCGCTGTAGTCGTTTGGTTGTATTGTTTTCATGGTACCCAGTGTGGACTTGACCGCCAGGAGTTGTCTTTTCTTGACCGCCAGGGGACGCTGTAGTCGCCATAGGAGTTGTCTTTTCTTGACCGCCAGGGGGCGCTTTAGTCGCCATAGGAGATGTCTTTTCTTGACCGTTAGGGGGCGATTTAGTCGTATGTTTCTGCTGTTTTCTTGGTACCCAGTGTGGACTTGACCGCCAGGGGGCGCTTTAGTCGCATAGGAGTTGTCTTTTCTTGACAGCCAGGGGGCGCTGAAGTCGCATAGGAGTTGTCTTTTCTTGACCGCCAGAGGGCGCTGTAGTCGCCATAGGAGTTGTCTTTTCCTGGCCGCCAGGGGGCTCTTTAGTCGTATGTTTGTTTTGTTTTCTTGGTACCCAGTGTGGACTTGACCGCAGGGTGCGCTGTAGTCACCATAGGAGTTGTCTTTTCTTGACCGCCAGAGGGCGCTGTAGTCGCCATAGGAGTTGTCTTTTCTTGACCGCCAGAGGGCGCTGTAGTCGTATGTTTGTTTTGTTTTCATGGTACCCAGTGTGGACTTGACCGCAGGGTGCGCTGTAGTCACCATAGGAGTTGTCTTTTCTTGACCGCCAGGGGGCGCTGTAGTCGCAATAGGAGTTGTCTTTTCTTGACCGCCAGAGGGCGCTGTAGTCGCCATAGGAGTTGTCTTTTCTTGACCGCCAGGGGGCGCTTTAGTCGTATGTTTGTTTTGTTTTCTTGGTACCCAGTGTGGACTTGACCGCAGGTGGCGCTGTAGTCGCCATAGGAGTTGTCTTTTCTTGACCGCCAGAGGGCGCTGTAGTCGTATGTTTGTTTTGTTTTCATGGTACCCAGTGTGGACTTGACCGCCAGGAGTTGTCTTTTCTTGACCGCCAGGGGACGCTGTAGTCGCCATAGGAGTTGTCTTTTCTTGACCGCCAGAGGGCGCTGTAGTCGCCATAGGAGTTGTCTTTTTTTTACCGCCAGAGGGCGCTTTAGTCGCATTTTAGTTTCTTTTCTTGACCGCCAGAGGGCGCTGTAGTCGCCATAGGAGTTGTCTTTTCCTGGCCGCCAGGGGGCTCTTTAGTCGTATGTTTGTTTTGTTTTCTTGGTACCCAGTGTGGACTTGACCGCAGGGTGCGCTGTAGTCACCATAGGAGTTGTCTTTTCTTGACCGCCAGAGGGCGCTGTAGTCGTATGTTTGTTTTGTTTTCATGGTACCCAGTGTGGACTTGACCGCCAGGAGTTGTCTTTTCTTGACCGCCAGGGGGCGCTGTAGTCGTATGTTTGTTTTGTTTTCATGGTACCCAGTGTGGACTTGACCGCCAGGAGTTTTCTTTTCTTGACCGCCAGGGGGCGCTGTAGTCGCCATAGGAGTTGTCTTTTCTTGACCGCCAGAGGCCGCTGTAGTCGCCATAGGAGTTGTCTTTTCTTGACCGCCAGAGGGCGCTGTAGTCATATGTTTGTTTTGTTTTCTTGGTACCCAGTGTGGACTTGACCGCCAGGAGTTGTCTTTTCTTGACCGCCAGGGGGCGCTGTAGTCGTATGTTTTATGGTGTTTTCTTGGTACCGATTGTGCCTTTTCTTGACCGCAGGTGGCCGCACTTGGCGCTGTAGTTTTCTTTTCTTGACCGCCAGGGGGCGCTGTAGTCGCCATAGGAGTTGTCTTTTCTTGACCGCCAGAGGGCGCTGTAGTCGCCATAGGAGTTGTCTTTTCTTGACCGCCAGGGGGCGCTTTAGTCGTATGTTTGTTTTGTTTTCTTGGTACCCAGTGTGGACTTGACCGCAGGTGGCGCTGTAGTCGCCATAGGAGTTGTCTTTTCTTGACCGCCAGAGGGCGCTGTAGTCGTATGTTTGTTTTGTTTTCATGGTACCCAGTGTGGACTTGACCGCCAGGAGTTGTCTTTTCTTGACCGCCAGGGGGCGCTGTAGTCGTATGTTTGTTTTGTTTTCATGGTACCCAGTGTGGACTTGACCGCCAGGAGTTGTCTTTTCTTGACCGCCAGGGGGCGCTGTAGTCGCCATAGGAGTTGTCTTTTCTTGACCGCCAGAGGGCGCTGTAGTCGCCATAGGAGTTGTCTTTTCTTGACCGCCAGAGGGCGCTGTAGTCGTATGTTTGTTTTGTTTTCATGGTACCCAGTGTGGACTTGACCGCCAGGAGTTGTCTTTTCTTGACCGCCAGGGGGCGCTGTAGTCGTATGTTTGTGGTGTTTTCTTGGTACCGATTGTGCCTTTTCTTGACCGCAGGTGGCCGCACTTGGCGCTGTAGTTTTCTTTTCTTGACCGCCAGGGGGCGCTGTAGTCGCCATAGGAGTTGTCTTTTCTTGACCGCCAGAGGGCGCTGTAGTCGCCATAGGAGTTGTCTTTTCTTGACCGCCAGAGGGCGCTGTAGTCGCCATAGGAGTTGTCTTTTCTTGACCGCCAGAGGGCGCTGTAGTCGCCATAGGAGTTGTCTTTTTTTGACCGCCAGAGGGCGCTTTAGTCGCATTTTAGTTTCTTTTCTTGACCGCCAGAGGGCGCTGTAGTCGCCATAGGAGTTGTCTTTTCCTGGCCGCCAGGGGGCGCTTTAGTCGTATGTTTGTTTTGTTTTCTTGGTACCCAGTGTGGACTTGACCGCAGGTGGCGCTGTAGTCACCATAGGAGTTGTCTTTTCTTGACCGCCAGAGGGCGCTGTAGTCGTATGTTTGTTTTGTTTTCATGGTACCCAGTGTGGACTTGACCGCCAGGAGTTGTCTTTTCTTGACCGCCAGGGGGCGCTGTAGTCGTATGTTTGTTTTGTTTTCATGGTACCCAGTGTGGACTTGACCGCCAGGAGTTGTCTTTTCTTGACCGCCAGGGGGCGCTGTAGTCGCCATAGGAGTTGTCTTTTCTTGACCGCTAGAGGGCGCTGTAGTCGCCATAGGAGTTGTCTTTTCTTGACCGCCAGAGGGCGCTGTAGTCATATGTTTGTTTTGTTTTCTTGGTACCCAGTGTGGACTTGACCGCCAGGAGTTGTCTTTTCTTGACCGCCAGGGGGCGCTGTAGTCGTATGTTTTATGGTGTTTTCTTGGTACCGATTGTGCCTTTTCTTGACCGCAGGTGGCCGCACTTGGCGCTGTAGTTTTCTTTTCTTGACCGCCAGGGGGCGCTGTAGTCGCCATAGGAGTTTTCTTTTCTTGACCGCCAGAGGGCGCTGTAGTCGCCATAGGAGTTGTCTTTTCTTGACCGCCAGGGGGCGCTTTAGTCGTATGTTTGTTTTGTTTTCTTGGTACCCAGTGTGGACTTGACCGCAGGTGGCGCTGTAGTCGCCATAGGAGTTGTCTTTTCTTGACCGCCAGAGGGCGCTGTAGTCGTATGTTTGTTTTGTTTTCATGGTACCCAGTGTGGACTTGACCGCCAGGAGTTGTCTTTTCTTGACCGCCAGGGGGCGCTGTAGTCGTATGTTTGTTTTGTTTTCATGGTACCCAGTGTGGACTTGACCGCCAGGAGTTGTCTTTTCTTGACCGCCAGGGGGCGCTGTAGTCGCCATAGGAGTTGTCTTTTCTTGACCGCCAGAGGGCGCTGTAGTCGCCATAGGAGTTGTCTTTTCTTGACCGCCAGAGGGCGCTGTAGTCGTATGTTTGTTTTGTTTTCATGGTACCCAGTGTGGACTTGACCGCCAGGAGTTGTCTTTTCTTGACCGCCAGGGGGCGCTGTAGTCGTATGTTTGTTTTGTTTTCATGGTACCCAGTGTGGACTTGACCGCCAGGAGTTGTCTTTTCTTGACCGCCAGGGGGCGCTGTAGTCGCCATAGGAGTTGTCTTTTCTTGACCGTCAGAGGGCGCTGTAGTCGCCATAGGAGTTGTCTTTTCTTGACCGCCAGAGGGCGCTGTAGTCATATGTTTGTTTTGTTTTCTTGGTACCCAGTGTGGACTTGACCGCCAGGAGTTGTCTTTTCTTGACCGCCAGGGGGCGCTGTAGTCGTATGTTTTATGGTGTTTTCTTGGTACCGATTGTGCCTTTTCTTGACCGCAGGTGGCCGCACTTGGCGCTGTAGTTTTCTTTTCTTGACCGCCAGGGGGCGCTGTAGTCGCCATAGGAGTTGTCTTTTCTTGACCGCCAGAGGGCGCTGTAGTCGCCATAGGAGTTGTCTTTTCTTGACCGCCAGGGGGCGCTTTAGTCGTATGTTTGTTTTGTTTTCTTGGTACCCAGTGTGGACTTGACCGCAGGTGGCGCTGTAGTCGCCATAGGAGTTGTCTTTTCTTGACCGCCAGAGGGCGCTGTAGTCGTATGTTTGTTTTGTTTTCATGGTACCCAGTGTGGACTTGACCGCCAGGAGTTGTCTTTTCTTGACCGCCAGGGGGCGCTGTAGTCGTATGTTTGTTTTGTTTTCATGGTACCCAGTGTGGACTTGACCGCCAGGAGTTGTCTTTTCTTGACCGCCTGGGGGCGCTGTAGTCGCCATAGGAGTTGTCTTTTCTTGACCGCCAGAGGGCGCTGTAGTCGCCATAGGAGTTGTCTTTTCTTGACCGCCAGAGGGCGCTGTAGTCGTATGTTTGTTTTGTTTTCATGGTACCCAATGTGGACTTGACCGCCAGGAGTTGTCTTTTCTTGACCGCCAGGGGGCGCTGTAGTCGTATGTTTGTTTTGTTTTCTTGGTACCCAGTGTGGACTTGACCGCCAGGAGTTGTCTTTTCTTGACCGCCAGGGGGCGCTGTAGTCGTATGTTTTATGGTGTTTTCTTGGTACCGATTGTGCCTTTTCTTGACCGCAGGTGGCCGCACTTGGCGCTGTAGTTTTCTTTTCTTGACCGCCAGGGGGCGCTGTAGTCGCCATAGGAGTTGTCTTTTCTTGACCGCCAGAGGGCGCTGTAGTCGCCATAGGAGTTGTCTTTTCTTGACCGCCAGGGGGCGCTGTAGTCGTATGTTTGTTTTGTTTTCATGGTACCCAGTGTGGACTTGACCGCCAGGAGTTGTCTTTTCTTGACCGCCAGAGGGCGCTGTAGTCGCCATAGGAGTTGTCTTTTCCTGGCCGCCAGGGGGCGCTTTAGTCGTATGTTTGTTTTGTTTTCTTGGTACCCAGTGTGGACTTGACCGCAGGGTGCGCTGTAGTCACCATAGGAGTTGTCTTTTCTTGACCGCCAGAGGGCGCTGTAGTCGCCATAGGAGTTGTCTTTTCTTGACCGCCAGAGGGCGCTGTAGTCGTATGTTTGTTTTGTTTTCATGGTACCCAGTGTGGACTTGACCGCAGGGTGCGCTGTAGTCACCATAGGAGTTGTCTTTTCTTGACCGCCAGGGGGCGCTGTAGTCGCAATAGGAGTTGTCTTTTCTTGACCACCAGAGGGCGCTGTAGTCGCCATAGGAGTTGTCTTTTCTTGACCGCCAGGGGGCGCTTTAGTCGTATGTTTGTTTTGTTTTCTTGGTACCCAGTGTGGACTTGACCGCAGGTGGCGCTGTAGTCGCCATAGGAGTTGTCTTTTCTTGACCGTCAGAGGGCGCTGTAGTCGTATGTTTGTTTTGTTTTCATGGTACCCAGTGTGGACTTGACCGCCAGGAGTTGTCTTTTCTTGACCGCCAGGGGACGCTATAGTCGCCATAGGAGTTGTCTTTTCTTGACCGCCAGAGGGCGCTGTAGTCGCCATAGGAGTTGTCTTTTTTTTACCGCCAGAGGGCGCTTTAGTCGCATTTTAGTTTCTTTTCTTGACCGCCAGAGGGCGCTGTAGTCGCCATAGGAGTTGTCTTTTCCTGGCCGCCAGGGGGCTCTTTATTCGTATGTTTGTTTTGTTTTCTTGGTACCCAGTGTGGACTTGACCGCAGGGTGCGCTGTAGTCACCATAGGAGTTGTCTTTTCTTGACCGCCAGAGGGCGCTGTAGTCGTATGTTTGTTTTGTTTTCATGGTACCCAGTGTGGACTTGACCGCCAGGAGTTGTCTTTTCTTGACCGCCAGGGGGCGCTGTAGTCGTATGTTTGTTTTGTTTTCATGGTACCCAGTGTGGACTTGACCGCCAGGAGTTGTCTTTTCTTGACCGCCAGGGGGCGCTGTAGTCGCCATAGGAGTTGTCTTTTCTTGACCGCCAGAGGCCGCTGTAGTCGCCATAGGAGTTGTCTTTTCTTGACCGCCAGAGGGCGCTGTAGTCATATGTTTGTTTTGTTTTCTTGGTACCCAGTGTGGACTTGACCGCCAGGAGTTGTCTTTTCTTGACCGCCAGGGGGCGCTGTAGTCGTATGTTTTATGGTGTTTTCTTGGTACCGATTGTGCCTTTTCTTGACCGCAGGTGGCCGCACTTGGCGCTGTAGTTTTCTTTTCTTGACCGCCAGGGGGCGCTGTAGTCGCCATAGGAGTTGTCTTTTCTTGACCGCCAGAGGGCGCTGTAGTCGCCATAGGAGTTGTCTTTTCTTGACCGCCAGGGGGCGCTTTAGTCGTATGTTTGTTTTGTTTTCTTGGTACCCAGTGTGGACTTGACCGCAGGTGGCGCTGTAGTCGCCATAGGAGTTGTCTTTTCTTGACCGCCAGAGGGCGCTGTAGTCGTATGTTTGTTTTGTTTTCATGGTACCCAGTGTGGACTTGACCGCCAGGAGTTGTCTTTTCTTGACCGCCAGGGGGCGCTGTAGTCGTATGTTTGTTTTGTTTTCATGGTACCCAGTGTGGACTTGACCGCCAGGAGTTGTCTTTTCTTGACCGCCAGGGGGCGCTGTAGTCGCCATAGGAGTTGTCTTTTCTTGACCGCCAGAGGGCGCTGTAGTCGCCATAGGAGTTGTCTTTTCTTGACCGCCAGAGGGCGCTGTAGTCGTATGTTTGTTTTGTTTTCATGGTACCCAGTGTGGACTTCACCGCCAGGAGTTGTCTTTTCTTGACCGCCAGGGGGCGCTGTAGTCGTATGTTTGTGGTGTTTTCTTGGTACCGATTGTGCCTTTTCTTGACCGCAGGTGGCCGCACTTGGCGCTGTAGTTTTCTTTTCTTGACCGCCAGGGGGCGCTGTAGTCGCCATAGGAGTTGTCTTTTCTTGACCGCCAGAGGGCGCTGTAGTCGCCATAGGAGTTGTCTTTTCTTGACCGCCAGAGGGCGCTGTAGTCGCCATAGGAGTTGTCTTTTCTTGACCGCCAGAGGGCGCTGTAGTCGCCATAGGAGTTGTCTTTTTTTGACCGCCAGAGGGCGCTTTAGTCGCATTTTAGTTTCTTTTCTTGACCGCCAGAGGGCGCTGTAGTCGCCATAGGAGTTGTCTTTTCTTGACCGCCAGGGGGCGCTTTAGTCGTATGTTTGTTTTGTTTTCTTGGTACCCAGTGTGGACTTGACCGCCAGGAGTTGTCTTTTCTTGACCGCCAGGGGGCGCTTTAGTCGCCATAGGAGTTGTCTTTTCTTGACCGCCAGAGGCCGCTGTAGTCGCCATAGGAGTTGTCTTTTCTTGACCGCCAGAGGGCGCTGTAGTCATATGTTTGTTTTGTTTTCTTGGTACCCAGTGTGGACTTGACCGCCAGGAGTTGTCTTTTCTTGACCGCCAGGGGGCGCTGTAGTCGTATGTTTTATGGTGTTTTCTTGGTACCGATTGTGCCTTTTCTTGACCGCAGGTGGCCGCACTTGGCGCTGTAGTTTTCTTTTCTTGACCGCCAGGGGGCGCTGTAGTCGCCATAGGAGTTGTCTTTTCTTGACCGCCAGAGGGCGCTGTAGTCGCCATAGGAGTTGTCTTTTCTTGACCGCCAGGGGGCGCTTTAGTCGTATGTTTGTTTTGTTTTCTTGGTACCCAGTGTGGACTTGACCGCAGGTGGCGCTGTAGTCGCCATAGGAGTTGTCTTTTCTTGACCGCCAGAGGGCGCTGTAGTCGTATGTTTGTTTTGTTTTCATGGTACCCAGTGTGGACTTGACCGCCAGGAGTTGTCTTTTCTTGACCGCCAGGGGGCGCTGTAGTCGTATGTTTGTTTTGTTTTCATGGTACCCAGTGTGGACTTGACCGCCAGGAGTTGTCTTTTCTTGACCGCCAGGGGGCGCTGTAGTCGCCATAGGAGTTGTCTTTTCTTGACCGCCAGAGGGCGCTGTAGTCGCCATAGGAGTTGTCTTTTCTTGACCGCCAGAGGGCGCTGTAGTCGTATGTTTGTTTTGTTTTCATGGTACCCAGTGTGGACTTGACCGCCAGGAGTTGTCTTTTCTTGACCGCCAGGGGGCGCTGTAGTCGTATGTTTGTTTTGTTTTCTTGGTACCCAGTGTGGACTTGACCGCCAGGAGTTGTCTTTTCTTGACCGCCAGGGGGCGCTGTAGTCGTATGTTTTATGGTGTTTTCTTGGTACCGATTGTGCCTTTTCTTGACCGCAGGTGGCCGCACTTGGCGCTGTAGTTTTCTTTTCTTGACCGCCAGGGGGCGCTGTAGTCGCCATAGGAGTTGTCTTTTCTTGACCGCCAGAGGGCGCTGTAGTCGCCATAGGAGTTGTCTTTTCTTGACCGCCAGAGGGCGCTGTAGTCGTATGTTTGTTTTGTTTTCATGGTACCCAGTGTGGACTTGACCGCCAGGAGTTGTCTTTTCTTGACCGCCAGAGGGCGCTGTAGTCGCCATAGGAGTTGTCTTTTCTTGACCGCCAGGGGGCTCTTTAGTCGTATGTTTGTTTTGTTTTCTTGGTACCCAGTGTGGACTTGACCGCAGGGTGCGCTGTAGTCACCATAGGAGTTGTCTTTTCTTGACCGCCAGAGGGCGCTGTAGTCGCCATAGGAGTTGTCTTTTCTTGACCGCCAGAGGGCGCTGTAGTCGTATGTTTGTTTTGTTTTCATGGTACCCAGTGTGGACTTGACCGCAGGGTGCGCTGTAGTCACCATAGGAGTTGTCTTTTCTTGACCGCCAGGGGGCGCTGTAGTCGCAATAGGAGTTGTCTTTTCTTGACCACCAGAGGGCGCTGTAGTCGCCATAGGAGTTGTCTTTTCTTGACCGCCAGGGGGCGCTTTAGTCGTATGTTTGTTTTGTTTTCTTGGTACCCAGTGTGGACTTGACCGCAGGTGGCGCTGTAGTCGCCATAGGAGTTGTCTTTTCTTGACCGCCAGAGGGCGCTGTAGTCGTATGTTTGTTTTGTTTTCATGGTACCCAGTGTGGACTTGACCGCCAGGAGTTGTCTTTTCTTGACCGCCAGGGGACGCTGTAGTCGCCATAGGAGTTGTCTTTTCTTGACCGCCAGAGGGCGCTGTAGTCGCCATAGGAGTTGTCTTTTTTTTACCGCCAGAGGGCGCTTTAGTCGCATTTTAGTTTCTTTTCTTGACCGCCAGAGGGCGCTGTAGTCGCCATAGGAGTTGTCTTTTCCTGGCCGCCAGGGGGCTCTTTATTCGTATGTTTGTTTTGTTTTCTTGGTACCCAGTGTGGACTTGACCGCAGGGTGCGCTGTAGTCACCATAGGAGTTGTCTTTTCTTGACCGCCAGAGGGCGCTGTAGTCGTATGTTTGTTTTGTTTTCATGGTACCCAGTGTGGACTTGACCGCCAGGAGTTGTCTTTTCTTGACCGCCAGGGGGCGCTGTAGTCGTATGTTTGTTTTGTTTTCATGGTACCCAGTGTGGACTTGACCGCCAGGAGTTGTCTTTTCTTGACCGCCAGGGGGCGCTGTAGTCGCCATAGGAGTTGTCTTTTCTTGACCGCCAGAGGCCGCTGTAGTCGCCATAGGAGTTGTCTTTTCTTGACCGCCAGAGGGCGCTGTAGTCATATGTTTGTTTTGTTTTCTTGGTACCCAGTGTGGACTTGACCGCCAGGAGTTGTCTTTTCTTGACCGCCAGGGGGCGCTGTAGTCGTATGTTTTATGGTGTTTTCTTGGTACCGATTGTGCCTTTTCTTGACCGCAGGTGGCCGCACTTGGCGCTGTAGTTTTCTTTTCTTGACCGCCAGGGGGCGCTGTAGTCGCCATAGGAGTTGTCTTTTCTTGACCGCCAGAGGGCGCTGTAGTCGCCATAGGAGTTGTCTTTTCTTGACCGCCAGGGGGCGCTTTAGTCGTATGTTTGTTTTGTTTTCTTGGTACCCAGTGTGGACTTGACCGCAGGTGGCGCTGTAGTCGCCATAGGAGTTGTCTTTTCTTGACCGCCAGAGGGCGCTGTAGTCGTATGTTTGTTTTGTTTTCATGGTACCCAGTGTGGACTTCACCGCCAGGAGTTGTCTTTTCTTGACCGCCAGGGGGCGCTGTAGTCGTATGTTTGTGGTGTTTTCTTGGTACCGATTGTGCCTTTTCTTGACCGCAGGTGGCCGCACTTGGCGCTGTAGTTTTCTTTTCTTGACCGCCAGGGGGCGCTGTAGTCGCCATAGGAGTTGTCTTTTCTTGACCGCCAGAGGGCGCTGTAGTCGCCATAGGAGTTGTCTTTTCTTGACCGCCAGGGGGCGCTGTAGTCGCCATAGGAGTTGTCTTTTCTTGACCGCCAGAGGGCGCTGTAGTCGCCATAGGAGTTGTCTTTTTTTGACCGCCAGAGGGCGCTTTAGTCGCATTTTAGTTTCTTTTCTTGACCGCCAGAGGGCGCTGTAGTCGCCATAGGAGTTGTCTTTTCTTGACCGCCAGGGGGCGCTTTAGTCGTATGTTTGTTTTGTTTTCTTGGTACCCAGTGTGGACTTGACCGCCAGGAGTTGTCTTTTCTTGACCGCCAGGGGGCGCTGTAGTCGCCATAGGAGTTGTCTTTTCTTGACCGCCAGAGGCCGCTGTAGTCGCCATAGGAGTTGTCTTTTCTTGACCGCCAGAGGGCGCTGTAGTCATATGTTTGTTTTGTTTTCTTGGTACCCAGTGTGGACTTGACCGCCAGGAGTTGTCTTTTCTTGACCGCCAGGGGGCGCTGTAGTCGTATGTTTTATGGTGTTTTCTTGGTACCGATTGTGCCTTTTCTTGACCGCAGGTGGCCGCACTTGGCGCTGTAGTTTTCTTTTCTTGACCGCCAGGGGGCGCTGTAGTCGCCATAGGAGTTGTCTTTTCTTGACCGCCAGAGGGCGCTGTAGTCGCCATAGGAGTTGTCTTTTCTTGACCGCCAGGGGGCGCTTTAGTCGTATGTTTGTTTTGTTTTCTTGGTACCCAGTGTGGACTTGACCGCAGGTGGCGCTGTAGTCGCCATAGGAGTTGTCTTTTCTTGACCGCCAGGGGGCGCTGTAGTCGCCATAGGAGTTGTCTTTTCTTGACCGCCAGAGGGCGCTGTAGTCGTATGTTTGTTTTGTTTTCTTGGTACCCAGTGTGGACTTGACCGCCAGGAGTTGTCTTTTCTTGACCGCCAGGGGGCGCTGTAGTCGTATGTTTGTTTTGTTTTCTTGGTACCCAGTGTGGACTTGACCGCAGGTGGCGCTGTAGTCGCCATAGGAGTTGTCTTTTCTTGACCGCCAGGGGGCGCTGTAGTCGCCATAGGAGTTGTCTTTTCTTGACCGCCAGAGGGCGCTGTAGTCGTATGTTTGTTTTGTTTTCATGGTACCCAGTGTGGTCTTGACCGCCAGGAGTTGTCTTTTCTTGACCGCCAGGGGGCGCTGTAGTCGCCATAGGAGTTGTCTTTTCTTGACCGTCAGAGGGCGCTGTAGTCGCCATAGGAGTTGTCTTTTCTTGACCGCCAGAGGGCGCTGTAGTCATATGTTTGTTTTGTTTTCTTGGTACCCAGTGTGGACTTGACCGCCAGGAGTTGTCTTTTCTTGACCGCCAGGGGGCGCTGTAGTCGTATGTTTTATGGTGTTTTCTTGGTACCGATTGTGCCTTTTCTTGACCGCAGGTGGCCGCACTTGGCGCTGTAGTTTTCTTTTCTTGACCGCCAGGGGGCACTGTAGTCGCAATAGGAGTTGTCTTTTCTTGACCGCCAGGGGGCGCTTTAGTCGTATGTTTGTTTTGTTTTCTTGGTACCCAGTGTGGACTTGACCGCAGGTGGCGCTGTAGTCGCCATAGGAGTTGTCTTTTCTTGACCGCCAGAGGGCGCTGTAGTCGTATGTTTGTTTTGTTTTCTTGGTACCCAGTGTGGACTTGACCGCCAGGAGTTGTCTTTTCTTGACCGCCAGGGGGCGCTGTAGTCGTATGTTTGTGGTGTTTTCTTGGTACCGATTGTGCCTTTTCTTGACCGCAGGTGGCCGCACTTGGCGCTGTAGTTTTCTTTTCTTGACCGCCAGGGGGCGCTGTAGTCGCCATAGGAGTTGTCTTTTCTTGACCGCCAGAGGGCGCTGTAGTCGCCATAGGAGTTGTCTTTTCTTGACCGCCAGAGGGCGCTGTAGTCGCCATAGGAGTTGTCTTTTCTTGACCGCCAGAGGGCGCTGTAGTCGCCATAGGAGTTGTCTTTTTTTGACCGCCAGAGGGCGCTTTAGTCGCATTTTAGTTTCTTTTCTTGACCGCCAGAGGGCGCTGTAGTCGCCATAGGAGTTGTCTTTTCCTGGCCGCCAGGGGGCGCTTTAGTCGTATGTTTGTTTTGTTTTCTTGGTACCCAGTGTGGACTTGACCGCCAGGAGTTGTCTTTTCTTGACCGCCAGGGGGCGCTGTAGTCGCCATAGGAGTTGTCTTTTCTTGACCGCCAGAGGCCGCTGTAGTCGCCATAGGAGTTGTCTTTTCTTGACCGCCAGAGGGCGCTGTAGTCATATGTTTGTTTTGTTTTCTTGGTACCCAGTGTGGACTTGACCGCCAGGAGTTGTCTTTTCTTGACCGCCAGGGGGCGCTGTAGTCGTATGTTTTATGGTGTTTTCTTGGTACCGATTGTGCCTTTTCTTGACCGCAGGTGGCCGCACTTGGCGCTGTAGTTTTCTTTTCTTGACCGCCAGGGGGCGCTGTAGTCGCCATAGGAGTTGTCTTTTCTTGACCGCCAGAGGGCGCTGTAGTCGCCATAGGAGTTGTCTTTTCTTGACCGCCAGGGGGCGCTTTAGTCGTATGTTTGTTTTGTTTTCTTGGTACCCAGTGTGGACTTGACCGCAGGTGGCGCTGTAGTCGCCATAGGAGTTGTCTTTTCTTGACCGCCAGAGGGCGCTGTAGTCGCCATAGGAGTTGTCTTTTCTTGACCGCCAGAGGGCGCTGTAGTCGTATGTTTGTTTTGTTTTCATGGTACCCAGTGTGGACTTGACCGCCAGGAGTTGTCTTTTCTTGACCGCCAGGGGGCGCTGTAGTCGTATGTTTGTTTTGTTTTCTTGGTACCCAGTGTGGACTTGACCGCAGGTGGCGCTGTAGTCGCCATAGGAGTTGTCTTTTCTTGACCGCCAGAGGGCGCTGTAGTCGCCATAGGAGTTGTCTTTTCTTGACCGCCAGAGGGCGCTGTAGTCGTATGTTTGTTTTGTTTTCATGGTACCCAGTGTGGACTTGACCGCCAGGAGTTGTCTTTTCTTGACCGCCAGGGGGCGCTGTAGTCGCCATAGGAGTTGTCTTTTCTTGACCGTCAGAGGGCGCTGTAGTCGCCATAGGAGTTGTCTTTTCTTGACCGCCAGAGGGCGCTGTAGTCATATGTTTGTTTTGTTTTCTTGGTACCCAGTGTGGACTTGACCGCCAGGAGTTGTCTTTTCTTGACCGCCAGGGGGCGCTGTAGTCGTATGTTTTATGGTGTTTTCTTGGTACCGATTGTGCCTTTTCTTGACCGCAGGTGGCCGCACTTGGCGCTGTAGTTTTCTTTTCTTGACCGCCAGGGGGCACTGTAGTCGCAATAGGAGTTGTCTTTTCTTGACCGCCAGGGGGCGCTTTAGTCGTATGTTTGTTTTGTTTTCTTGGTACCCAGTGTGGACTTGACCGCAGGTGGCGCTGTAGTCGCCATAGGAGTTGTCTTTTCTTGACCGCCAGAGGGCGCTGTAGTCGTATGTTTGTTTTGTTTTCTTGGTACCCAGTGTGGACTTGACCGCCAGGAGTTGTCTTTTCTTGACCGCCAGGGGGCGCTGTAGTCGTATGTTTGTGGTGTTTTCTTGGTACCGATTGTGCCTTTTCTTGACCGCAGGTGGCCGCACTTGGCGCTGTAGTTTTCTTTTCTTGACCGCCAGGGGGCGCTGTAGTCGCCATAGGAGTTGTCTTTTCTTGACCGCCAGAGGGCGCTGTAGTCGCCATAGGAGTTGTCTTTTCTTGACCGCCAGAGGGCGCTGTAGTCGCCATAGGAGTTGTCTTTTCTTGACCGCCAGAGGGCGCTGTAGTCGCCATAGGAGTTGTCTTTTTTTGACCGCCAGAGGGCGCTTTAGTCGCATTTTAGTTTCTTTTCTTGACCGCCAGAGGGCGCTGTAGTCGCCATAGGAGTTGTCTTTTCCTGGCCGCCAGGGGGCGCTTTAGTCGTATGTTTGTTTTGTTTTCTTGGTACCCAGTGTGGACTTGACCGCAGGTGGCGCTGTAGTCACCATAGGAGTTGTCTTTTCTTGACCGCCAGAGGGCGCTGTAGTCGTATGTTTGTTTTGTTTTCATGGTACCCAGTGTGGACTTGACCGCCAGGAGTTGTCTTTTCTTGACCGCCAGGGGGCGCTGTAGTCGTATGTTTGTTTTGTTTTCATGGTACCCAGTGTGGACTTGACCGCCAGGAGTTGTCTTTTCTTGACCGCCAGGGGGCGCTGTAGTCGCCATAGGAGTTGTCTTTTCTTGACCGCCAGAGGGCGCTGTAGTCGCCACAGGAGTTGTCTTTTCTTGACCGCCAGAGGGCGCTGTAGTCGTATGTTTGTTTTGTTTTCTTGGTACCCAGTGTGGACTTGACCGCCAGGAGTTGTCTTTTCTTGACCGCCAGGGGGCGCTGTAGTCGTATGTTTTATGGTGTTTTCTTGGTACCGATTGTGCCTTTTCTTGACCGCAGGTGGCCGCACTTGGCGCTGTAGTTTTCTTTTCTTGACCGCCAGGGGGCGCTGTAGTCGCCATAGGAGTTGTCTTTTCTTGACCGCCAGAGGGCGCTGTAGTCGCCATAGGAGTTGTCTTTTCTTGACCGCCAGGGGGCGCTTTAGTCGTATGTTTGTTTTGTTTTCTTGGTACCCAGTGTGGACTTGACCGCAGGTGGCGCTGTAGTCGCCATAGGAGTTGTCTTTTCTTGACCGCCAGAGGGCGCTGTAGTCGTATGTTTGTTTTGTTTTCATGGTACCCAGTGTGGACTTGACCGCCAGGAGTTGTCTTTTCTTGACCGCCAGGGGGCGCTGTAGTCGTATGTTTGTTTTGTTTTCATGGTACCCAGTGTGGACTTGACCGCCAGGAGTTGTCTTTTCTTGACCGCCAGGGGGCGCTGTAGTCGCCATAGGAGTTGTCTTTTCTTGACCGCCAGAGGGCGCTGTAGTCGCCATAGGAGTTGTCTTTTCTTGACCGCCAGAGGGCGCTGTAGTCGTATGTTTGTTTTGTTTTCATGGTACCCAGTGTGGACTTGACCGCCAGGAGTTGTCTTTTCTTGACCGCCAGGGGGCGCTGTAGTCGTATGTTTGTTTTGTTTTCATGGTACCCAGTGTGGACTTGACCGCCAGGAGTTGTCTTTTCTTGACCGCCAGGGGGCGCTGTAGTCGCCATAGGAGTTGTCTTTTCTTGACCGTCAGAGGGCGCTGTAGTCGCCATAGGAGTTGTCTTTTCTTGACCGCCAGAGGGCGCTGTAGTCGTATGTTTGTTTTGTTTTCTTGGTACCCAGTGTGGACTTGACCGCCAGGAGTTGTCTTTTCTTGACCGCCAGGGGGCGCTTTAGTCGTATGTTTGTTTTGTTTTCTTGGTACCCAGTGTGGACTTGACCGCAGGTGGCGCTGTAGTCGCCATAGGAGTTGTCTTTTCTTGACCGCCAGAGGGCGCTGTAGTCGTATGTTTGTTTTGTTTTCTTGGTACCCAGTGTGGACTTGACCGCCAGGAGTTGTCTTTTCTTGACCGCCAGGGGGCGCTGTAGTCGTATGTTTGTTTTGTTTTCTTGGTACCCAGTGTGGACTTGACCGCCAGGAGTTGTCTTTTCTTGACCGCCAGGGGGCGCTGTAGTCGCCATAGGAGTTGTCTTTTCTTGACCGCCAGAGGGCGCTGTAGTCGCCATAGGAGTTGTCTTTTCTTGACCGCCAGAGGGCGCTGTAGTCATATGTTTGTTTTGTTTTCTTGGTACCCAGTGTGGACTTGACCGCCAGGAGTTGTCTTTTCTTGACCGCCAGGGGGCGCTGTAGTCGTATGTTTTATGGTGTTTTCTTGGTACCGATTGTGCCTTTTCTTGACCGCAGGTGGCCGCACTTGGCGCTGTAGTTTTCTTTTCTTGACCGCCAGGGGGCGCTGTAGTCGCCATAGGAGTTGTCTTTTCTTGACCGCCAGAGGGCGCTGTAGTCGCCATAGGAGTTGTCTTTTCTTGACCGCCAGGGGGCGCTTTAGTCGTATGTTTGTTTTGTTTTCTTGGTACCCAGTGTGGACTTGACCGCAGGTGGCGCTGTAGTCGCCATAGGAGTTGTCTTTTCTTGACCGCCAGAGGGCGCTGTAGTCGTATGTTTGTTTTGTTTTCATGGTACCCAGTGTGGACTTGACCGCCAGGAGTTGTCTTTTCTTGACCGCCAGGGGCGCTGTAGTCGTATGTTTGTTTTGTTTTCATGGTACCCAGTGTGGACTTGACCGCCAGGAGTTGTCTTTTCTTGACCGCCAGGGGGCGCTGTAGTCGCCATAGGAGTTGTCTTTTCTTGACCGCCAGAGGGCGCTGTAGTCGCCATAGGAGTTGTCTTTTCTTGACCGCCAGAGGGCGCTGTAGTCATATGTTTGTTTTGTTTTCTTGGTACCCAGTGTGGACTTGACCGCCAGGAGTTGTCTTTTCTTGACCGCCAGGGGGCGCTGTAGTCGTATGTTTTATGGTGTTTTCTTGGTACCGATTGTGCCTTTTCTTGACCGCAGGTGGCCGCACTTGGCGCTGTAGTTTTCTTTTCTTGACCGCCAGGGGGCGCTGTAGTCGCCATAGGAGTTGTCTTTTCTTGACCGCCAGAGGGCGCTGTAGTCGCCATAGGAGTTGTCTTTTCTTGACCGCCAGGGGGCGCTTTAGTCGTATGTTTGTTTTGTTTTCTTGGTACCCAGTGTGGACTTGACCGCAGGTGGCGCTGTAGTCGCCATAGGAGTTGTCTTTTCTTGACCGCCAGAGGGCGCTGTAGTCGTATGTTTGTTTTGTTTTCATGGTACCCAGTGTGGACTTGACCGCCAGGAGTTGTCTTTTCTTGACCGCCAGGGGGCGCTGTAGTCGTATGTTTGTTTTGTTTTCATGGTACCCAGTGTGGACTTGACCGCCAGGAGTTGTCTTTTCTTGACCGCCAGGGGGCGCTGTAGTCGCCATAGGAGTTGTCTTTTCTTGACCGCCAGAGGGCGCTGTAGTCGCCATAGGAGTTGTCTTTTCTTGACCGCCAGAGGGCGCTGTAGTCGTATGTTTGTTTTGTTTTCATGGTACCCAGTGTGGACTTGACCACCAGGAGTTGTCTTTTCTTGACCGCCAGGGGGCGCTGTAGTCGTATGTTTGTTTTGTTTTCTTGGTACCCAGTGTGGACTTGACCGCCAGGAGTTGTCTTTTCTTGACCGCCAGGGGGCGCTGTAGTCGTATGTTTTATGGTGTTTTCTTGGTACCGATTGTGCCTTTTCTTGACCGCAGGTGGCCGCACTTGGCGCTGTAGTTTTCTTTTCTTGACCGCCAGGGGGCGCTGTAGTCGCCATAGGAGTTGTCTTTTCTTGACCGCCAGAGGGCGCTGTAGTCGCCATAGGAGTTGTCTTTTCTTGACCGCCAGAGGGCGCTGTAGTCGTATGTTTGTTTTGTTTTCATGGTACCCAGTGTGGACTTGACCGCCAGGAGTTGTCTTTTCTTGACCGCCAGAGGGCGCTGTAGTCGCCATAGGAGTTGTCTTTTCCTGGCCGCCAGGGGGCTCTTTAGTCGTATGTTTGTTTTGTTTTCTTGGTACCCAGTGTGGACTTGACCGCAGGGTGCGCTGTAGTCACCATAGGAGTTGTCTTTTCTTGACCGCCAGAGGGCGCTGTAGTCGCCATAGGAGTTGTCTTTTCTTGACCGCCAGAGGGCGCTGTAGTCGTATGTTTGTTTTGTTTTCATGGTACCCAGTGTGGACTTGACCGCAGGGTGCGCTGTAGTCACCATAGGAGTTGTCTTTTCTTGACCGCCAGGGGGCGCTGTAGTCGCAATAGGAGTTGTCTTTTCTTGACCACCAGAGGGCGCTGTAGTCGCCATAGGAGTTGTCTTTTCTTGACCGCCAGGGGGCGCTTTAGTCGTATGTTTGTTTTGTTTTCTTGGTACCCAGTGTGGACTTGACCGCAGGTGGCGCTGTAGTCGCCATAGGAGTTGTCTTTTCTTGACCGCCAGAGGGCGCTGTAGTCGTATGTTTGTTTTGTTTTCATGGTACCCAGTGTGGACTTGACCGCCAGGAGTTGTCTTTTCTTGACCGCCAGGGGACGCTGTAGTCGCCATAGGAGTTGTCTTTTCTTGACCGCCAGAGGGCGCTGTAGTCGCCATAGGAGTTGTCTTTTTTTTACCGCCAGAGGGCGCTTTAGTCGCATTTTAGTTTCTTTTCTTGACCGCCAGAGGGCGCTGTAGTCGCCATAGGAGTTGTCTTTTCCTGGCCGCCAGGGGGCTCTTTATTCGTATGTTTGTTTTGTTTTCTTGGTACCCAGTGTGGACTTGACCGCAGGGTGCGCTGTAGTCACCATAGGAGTTGTCTTTTCTTGACCGCCAGAGGGCGCTGTAGTCGTATGTTTGTTTTGTTTTCATGGTACCCAGTGTGGACTTGACCGCCAGGAGTTGTCTTTTCTTGACCGCCAGGGGGCGCTGTAGTCGTATGTTTGTTTTGTTTTCTTGGTACCCAGTGTGGACTTGACCGCCAGGAGTTGTCTTTTCTTGACCGCCAGGGGGCGCTGTAGTCGCCATAGGAGTTGTCTTTTCTTGACCGCCAGAGGCCGCTGTAGTCGCCATAGGAGTTGTCTTTTCTTGACCGCCAGAGGGCGCTGTAGTCATATGTTTGTTTTGTTTTCTTGGTACCCAGTGTGGACTTGACCGCCAGGAGTTGTCTTTTCTTGACCGCCAGGGGGCGCTGTAGTCGTATGTTTTATGGTGTTTTCTTGGTACCGATTGTGCCTTTTCTTGACCGCAGGTGGCCGCACTTGGCGCTGTAGTTTTCTTTTCTTGACCGCCAGGGGGCGCTGTAGTCGCCATAGGAGTTGTCTTTTCTTGACCGCCAGAGGGCGCTGTAGTCGCCATAGGAGTTGTCTTTTCTTGACCGCCAGGGGGCGCTTTAGTCGTATGTTTGTTTTGTTTTCTTGGTACCCAGTGTGGACTTGACCGCAGGTGGCGCTGTAGTCGCCATAGGAGTTGTCTTTTCTTGACCGCCAGAGGGCGCTGTAGTCGTATGTTTGTTTTGTTTTCATGGTACCCAGTGTGGACTTCACCGCCAGGAGTTGTCTTTTCTTGACCGCCAGGGGGCGCTGTAGTCGTATGTTTGTGGTGTTTTCTTGGTACCGATTGTGCCTTTTCTTGACCGCAGGTGGCCGCACTTGGCGCTGTAGTTTTCTTTTCTTGACCGCCAGGGGGCGCTGTAGTCGCCATAGGAGTTGTCTTTTCTTGACCGCCAGAGGGCGCTGTAGTCGCCATAGGAGTTGTCTTTTCTTGACCGCCAGAGGGCGCTGTAGTCGCCATAGGAGTTGTCTTTTCTTGACCGCCAGAGGGCGCTGTAGTCGCCATAGGAGTTGTCTTTTTTTGACCGCCAGAGGGCGCTTTAGTCGCATTTTAGTTTCTTTTCTTGACCGCCAGAGGGCGCTGTAGTCGCCATAGGAGTTGTCTTTTCCTGGCCGCCAGGGGGCGCTTTAGTCGTATGTTTGTTTTGTTTTCTTGGTACCCAGTGTGGACTTGACCGCCAGGAGTTGTCTTTTCTTGACCGCCAGGGGGCGCTGTAGTCGCCATAGGAGTTGTCTTTTCTTGACCGCCAGAGGCCGCTGTAGTCGCCATAGGAGTTGTCTTTTCTTGACCGCCAGAGGGCGCTGTAGTCATATGTTTGTTTTGTTTTCTTGGTACCCAGTGTGGACTTGACCGCCAGGAGTTGTCTTTTCTTGACCGCCAGGGGGCGCTGTAGTCGTATGTTTTATGGTGTTTTCTTGGTACCGATTGTGCCTTTTCTTGACCGCAGGTGGCCGCACTTGGCGCTGTAGTTTTCTTTTCTTGACCGCCAGGGGGCGCTGTAGTCGCCATAGGAGTTGTCTTTTCTTGACCGCCAGAGGGCGCTGTAGTCGCCATAGGAGTTGTCTTTTCTTGACCGCCAGGGGGCGCTTTAGTCGTATGTTTGTTTTGTTTTCTTGGTACCCAGTGTGGACTTGACCGCAGGTGGCGCTGTAGTCGCCATAGGAGTTGTCTTTTCTTGACCGCCAGAGGGCGCTGTAGTCGCCATAGGAGTTGTCTTTTCTTGACCGCCAGAGGGCGCTGTAGTCGTATGTTTGTTTTGTTTTCATGGTACCCAGTGTGGACTTGACCGCCAGGAGTTGTCTTTTCTTGACCGCCAGGGGGCGCTGTAGTCGTATGTTTGTTTTGTTTTCTTGGTACCCAGTGTGGACTTGACCGCAGGTGGCGCTGTAGTCGCCATAGGAGTTGTCTTTTCTTGACCGCCAGAGGGCGCTGTAGTCGCCATAGGAGTTGTCTTTTCTTGACCGCCAGAGGGCGCTGTAGTCGTATGTTTGTTTTGTTTTCATGGTACCCAGTGTGGACTTGACCGCCAGGAGTTGTCTTTTCTTGACCGCCAGGGGGCGCTGTAGTCGCCATAGGAGTTGTCTTTTCTTGACCGTCAGAGGGCGCTGTAGTCGCCATAGGAGTTGTCTTTTCTTGACCGCCAGAGGGCGCTGTAGTCATATGTTTGTTTTGTTTTCTTGGTACCCAGTGTGGACTTGACCGCCAGGAGTTGTCTTTTCTTGACCGCCAGGGGGCGCTGTAGTCGTATGTTTTATGGTGTTTTCTTGGTACCGATTGTGCCTTTTCTTGACCGCAGGTGGCCGCACTTGGCGCTGTAGTTTTCTTTTCTTGACCGCCAGGGGGCACTGTAGTCGCAATAGGAGTTGTCTTTTCTTGACCGCCAGGGGGCGCTTTAGTCGTATGTTTGTTTTGTTTTCATGGTACCCAGTGTGGACTTGACCGCAGGTGGCGCTGTAGTCGCCATAGGAGTTGTCTTTTCTTGACCGCCAGAGGGCGCTGTAGTCGTATGTTTGTTTTGTTTTCTTGGTACCCAGTGTGGACTTGACCGCCAGGAGTTGTCTTTTCTTGACCGCCAGGGGGCGCTGTAGTCGTATGTTTGTGGTGTTTTCTTGGTACCGATTGTGCCTTTTCTTGACCGCAGGTGGCCGCACTTGGCGCTGTAGTTTTCTTTTCTTGACCGCCAGGGGGCGCTGTAGTCGCCATAGGAGTTGTCTTTTCTTGACCGCCAGAGGGCGCTGTAGTCGCCATAGGAGTTGTCTTTTCTTGACCGCCAGAGGGCGCTGTAGTCGCCATAGGAGTTGTCTTTTCTTGACCGCCAGAGGGCGCTGTAGTCGCCATAGGAGTTGTCTTTTTTTGACCGCCAGAGGGCGCTTTAGTCGCATTTTAGTTTCTTTTCTTGACCGCCAGAGGGCGCTGTAGTCGCCATAGGAGTTGTCTTTTCCTGGCCGCCAGGGGGCGCTTTAGTCGTATGTTTGTTTTGTTTTCTTGGTACCCAGTGTGGACTTGACCGCAGGTGGCGCTGTAGTCACCATAGGAGTTGTCTTTTCTTGACCGCCAGAGGGCGCTGTAGTCGTATGTTTGTTTTGTTTTCATGGTACCCAGTGTGGACTTGACCGCCAGGAGTTGTCTTTTCTTGACCGCCAGGGGGCGCTGTAGTCGTATGTTTGTTTTGTTTTCATGGTACCCAGTGTGGACTTGACCGCCAGGAGTTGTCTTTTCTTGACCGCCAGGGGGCGCTGTAGTCGCCATAGGAGTTGTCTTTTCTTGACCGCCAGAGGGCGCTGTAGTCGCCATAGGAGTTGTCTTTTCTTGACCGCCAGAGGGCGCTGTAGTCATATGTTTGTTTTGTTTTCTTGGTACCCAGTGTGGACTTGACCGCCAGGAGTTGTCTTTTCTTGACCGCCAGGGGGCGCTGTAGTCGTATGTTTTATGGTGTTTTCTTGGTACCGATTGTGCCTTTTCTTGACCGCAGGTGGCCGCACTTGGCGCTGTAGTTTTCTTTTCTTGACCGCCAGGGGGCGCTGTAGTCGCCATAGGAGTTGTCTTTTCTTGACCGCCAGAGGGCGCTGTAGTCGCCATAGGAGTTGTCTTTTCTTGACCGCCAGGGGGCGCTTTAGTCGTATGTTTGTTTTGTTTTCTTGGTACCCAGTGTGGACTTGACCGCAGGTGGCGCTGTAGTCGCCATAGGAGTTGTCTTTTCTTGACCGCCAGAGGGCGCTGTA
This sequence comes from Gibbula magus, assembly GCA_936450465.1. Taxonomy (NCBI): domain Eukaryota; kingdom Metazoa; phylum Mollusca; class Gastropoda; order Trochida; family Trochidae; genus Gibbula; species Gibbula magus. The sequence goes on from OW388295.1 coordinate 49,833,691, forward strand.
GTCGTATGTTTGTTTTGTTTTCATGGTACCCAGTGTGGACTTGACCGCCAGGAGTTGTCTTTTCTTGACCGCCAGGGGGCGCTGTAGTCGTATGTTTGTTTTGTTTTCATGGTACCCAGTGTGGACTTGACCGCCAGGAGTTGTCTTTTCTTGACCGCCAGGGGGCGCTGTAGTCGCCATAGGAGTTGTCTTTTCTTGACCGCCAGAGGGCGCTGTAGTCGCCATAGGAGTTGTCTTTTCTTGACCGCCAGAGGGCGCTGTAGTCGTATGTTTGTTTTGTTTTCATGGTACCCAGTGTGGACTTGACCGCCAGGAGTTGTCTTTTCTTGACCGCCAGGGGGCGCTGTAGTCGTATGTTTGTTTTGTTTTCATGGTACCCAGTGTGGACTTGACCGCCAGGAGTTGTCTTTTCTTGACCGCCAGGGGGCGCTGTAGTCGCCATAGGAGTTGTCTTTTCTTGACCGTCAGAGGGCGCTGTAGTCGCCATAGGAGTTGTCTTTTCTTGACCGCCAGAGGGCGCTGTAGTCATATGTTTGTTTTGTTTTCTTGGTACCCAGTGTGGACTTGACCGCCAGGAGTTGTCTTTTCTTGACCGCCAGGGGGCGCTTTAGTCGTATGTTTGTTTTGTTTTCTTGGTACCCAGTGTGGACTTGACCGCAGGTGGCGCTGTAGTCGCCATAGGAGTTGTCTTTTCTTGACCGCCAGAGGGCGCTGTAGTCGTATGTTTGTTTTGTTTTCATGGTACCCAGTGTGGACTTGACCGCCAGGAGTTGTCTTTTCTTGACCGCCAGGGGGCGCTGTAGTCGTATGTTTGTTTTGTTTTCATGGTACCCAGTGTGGACTTGACCGCCAGGAGTTGTCTTTTCTTGACCGCCAGGGGGCGCTGTAGTCGCCATAGGAGTTGTCTTTTCTTGACCGCCAGAGGGCGCTGTAGTCGCCATAGGAGTTGTCTTTTCTTGACCGCCAGAGGGCGCTGTAGTCATATGTTTGTTTTGTTTTCTTGGTACCCAGTGTGGACTTGACCGCCAGGAGTTGTCTTTTCTTGACCGCCAGGGGGCGCTGTAGTCGTATGTTTTATGGTGTTTTCTTGGTACCGATTGTGCCTTTTCTTGACCGCAGGTGGCCGCACTTGGCGCTGTAGTTTTCTTTTCTTGACCGCCAGGGGGCGCTGTAGTCGCCATAGGAGTTGTCTTTTCTTGACCGCCAGAGGGCGCTGTAGTCGCCATAGGAGTTGTCTTTTCTTGACCGCCAGGGGGCGCTTTAGTCGTATGTTTGTTTTGTTTTCTTGGTACCCAGTGTGGACTTGACCGCAGGTGGCGCTGTAGTCGCCATAGGAGTTGTCTTTTCTTGACCGCCAGAGGGCGCTGTAGTCGTATGTTTGTTTTGTTTTCATGGTACCCAGTGTGGACTTGACCGCCAGGAGTTGTCTTTTCTTGACCGCCAGGGGGCGCTGTAGTCGTATGTTTGTTTTGTTTTCATGGTACCCAGTGTGGACTTGACCGCCAGGAGTTGTCTTTTCTTGACCGCCAGGGGGCGCTGTAGTCGCCATAGGAGTTGTCTTTTCTTGACCGCCAGAGGGCGCTGTAGTCGCCATAGGAGTTGTCTTTTCTTGACCGCCAGAGGGCGCTGTAGTCATATGTTTGTTTTGTTTTCTTGGTACCCAGTGTGGACTTGACCGCCAGGAGTTGTCTTTTCTTGACCGCCAGGGGGCGCTGTAGTCGTATGTTTTATGGTGTTTTCTTGGTACCGATTGTGCCTTTTCTTGACCGCAGGTGGCCGCACTTGGCGCTGTAGTTTTCTTTTCTTGACCGCCAGGGGGCGCTGTAGTCGCCATAGGAGTTGTCTTTTCTTGACCGCCAGAGGGCGCTGTAGTCGCCATAGGAGTTGTCTTTTCTTGACCGCCAGGGGGCGCTTTAGTCGTATGTTTGTTTTGTTTTCTTGGTACCCAGTGTGGACTTGACCGCAGGTGGCGCTGTAGTCGCCATAGGAGTTGTCTTTTCTTGACCGCCAGAGGGCGCTGTAGTCGTATGTTTGTTTTGTTTTCATGGTACCCAGTGTGGACTTGACCGCCAGGAGTTGTCTTTTCTTGACCGCCAGGGGGCGCTGTAGTCGTATGTTTGTTTTGTTTTCATGGTACCCAGTGTGGACTTGACCGCCAGGAGTTGTCTTTTCTTGACCGCCAGGGGGCGCTGTAGTCGCCATAGGAGTTGTCTTTTCTTGACCGCCAGAGGGCGCTGTAGTCGCCATAGGAGTTGTCTTTTCTTGACCGCCAGAGGGCGCTGTAGTCGTATGTTTGTTTTGTTTTCATGGTACCCAGTGTGGACTTGACCGCCAGGAGTTGTCTTTTCTTGACCGCCAGGGGGCGCTGTAGTCGTATGTTTGTTTTGTTTTCATGGTACCCAGTGTGGACTTGACCGCCAGGAGTTGTCTTTTCTTGACCGCCAGGGGGCGCTGTAGTCGCCATAGGAGTTGTCTTTTCTTGACCGTCAGAGGGCGCTGTAGTCGCCATAGGAGTTGTCTTTTCTTGACCGCCAGAGGGCGCTGTAGTCATATGTTTGTTTTGTTTTCTTGGTACCCAGTGTGGACTTGACCGCCAGGAGTTGTCTTTTCTTGACCGCCAGGGGGCGCTGTAGTCGCCATAGGAGTTGTCTTTTCTTGACCGCCAGAGGGCGCTGTAGTCGCCATAGGAGTTGTCTTTTCTTGACCGCCAGGGGGCGCTTTAGTCGTATGTTTGTTTTGTTTTCTTGGTACCCAGTGTGGACTTGACCGCAGGTGGCGCTGTAGTCGCCATAGGAGTTGTCTTTTCTTGACCGCCAGAGGGCGCTGTAGTCGTATGTTTGTTTTGTTTTCATGGTACCCAGTGTGGACTTGACCGCCAGGAGTTGTCTTTTCTTGACCGCCAGGGGACGCTGTAGTCGCCATAGGAGTTGTCTTTTCTTGACCGCCAGAGGGCGCTGTAGTCGCCATAGGAGTTGTCTTTTTTTTACCGCCAGAGGGCGCTTTAGTCGCATTTTAGTTTCTTTTCTTGACCGCCAGAGGGCGCTGTAGTCGCCATAGGAGTTGTCTTTTCCTGGCCGCCAGGGGGCTCTTTATTCGTATGTTTGTTTTGTTTTCTTGGTACCCAGTGTGGACTTGACCGCAGGGTGCGCTGTAGTCACCATAGGAGTTGTCTTTTCTTGACCGCCAGAGGGCGCTGTAGTCGTATGTTTGTTTTGTTTTCATGGTACCCAGTGTGGACTTGACCGCCAGGAGTTGTCTTTTCTTGACCGCCAGGGGGCGCTGTAGTCGTATGTTTGTTTTGTTTTCATGGTACCCAGTGTGGACTTGACCGCCAGGAGTTGTCTTTTCTTGACCGCCAGGGGGCGCTGTAGTCGCCATAGGAGTTGTCTTTTCTTGACCGCCAGAGGCCGCTGTAGTCGCCATAGGAGTTGTCTTTTCTTGACCGCCAGAGGGCGCTGTAGTCATATGTTTGTTTTGTTTTCTTGGTACCCAGTGTGGACTTGACCGCCAGGAGTTGTCTTTTCTTGACCGCCAGGGGGCGCTGTAGTCGTATGTTTTATGGTGTTTTCTTGGTACCGATTGTGCCTTTTCTTGACCGCAGGTGGCCGCACTTGGCGCTGTAGTTTTCTTTTCTTGACCGCCAGGGGGCGCTGTAGTCGCCATAGGAGTTGTCTTTTCTTGACCGCCAGAGGGCGCTGTAGTCGCCATAGGAGTTGTCTTTTCTTGACCGCCAGGGGGCGCTTTAGTCGTATGTTTGTTTTGTTTTCTTGGTACCCAGTGTGGACTTGACCGCAGGTGGCGCTGTAGTCGCCATAGGAGTTGTCTTTTCTTGACCGCCAGAGGGCGCTGTAGTCGTATGTTTGTTTTGTTTTCATGGTACCCAGTGTGGACTTGACCGCCAGGAGTTGTCTTTTCTTGACCGCCAGGGGGCGCTGTAGTCGTATGTTTGTTTTGTTTTCATGGTACCCAGTGTGGACTTGACCGCCAGGAGTTGTCTTTTCTTGACCGCCAGGGGGCGCTGTAGTCGCCATAGGAGTTGTCTTTTCTTGACCGCCAGAGGGCGCTGTAGTCGCCATAGGAGTTGTCTTTTCTTGACCGCCAGAGGGCGCTGTAGTCGTATGTTTGTTTTGTTTTCATGGTACCCAGTGTGGACTTCACCGCCAGGAGTTGTCTTTTCTTGACCGCCAGGGGGCGCTGTAGTCGTATGTTTGTGGTGTTTTCTTGGTACCGATTGTGCCTTTTCTTGACCGCAGGTGGCCGCACTTGGCGCTGTAGTTTTCTTTTCTTGACCGCCAGGGGGCGCTGTAGTCGCCATAGGAGTTGTCTTTTCTTGACCGCCAGAGGGCGCTGTAGTCGCCATAGGAGTTGTCTTTTCTTGACCGCCAGAGGGCGCTGTAGTCGCCATAGGAGTTGTCTTTTCTTGACCGCCAGAGGGCGCTGTAGTCGCCATAGGAGTTGTCTTTTCTTGACCGCCAGAGGGCGCTTTAGTCGCATTTTAGTTTCTTTTCTTGACCGCCAGAGGGCGCTGTAGTCGCCATAGGAGTTGTCTTTTCCTGGCCGCCAGGGGGCGCTTTAGTCGTATGTTTGTTTTGTTTTCTTGGTACCCAGTGTGGACTTGACCGCCAGGAGTTGTCTTTTCTTGACCGCCAGGGGGCGCTGTAGTCGCCATAGGAGTTGTCTTTTCTTGACCGCCAGAGGCCGCTGTAGTCGCCATAGGAGTTGTCTTTTCTTGACCGCCAGAGGGCGCTGTAGTCATATGTTTGTTTTGTTTTCTTGGTACCCAGTGTGGACTTGACCGCCAGGAGTTGTCTTTTCTTGACCGCCAGGGGGCGCTGTAGTCGTATGTTTTATGGTGTTTTCTTGGTACCGATTGTGCCTTTTCTTGACCGCAGGTGGCCGCACTTGGCGCTGTAGTTTTCTTTTCTTGACCGCCAGGGGGCGCTGTAGTCGCCATAGGAGTTGTCTTTTCTTGACCGCCAGAGGGCGCTGTAGTCGCCATAGGAGTTGTCTTTTCTTGACCGCCAGGGGGCGCTTTAGTCGTATGTTTGTTTTGTTTTCTTGGTACCCAGTGTGGACTTGACCGCAGGTGGCGCTGTAGTCGCCATAGGAGTTGTCTTTTCTTGACCGCCAGAGGGCGCTGTAGTCGCCATAGGAGTTGTCTTTTCTTGACCGCCAGAGGGCGCTGTAGTCGTATGTTTGTTTTGTTTTCATGGTACCCAGTGTGGACTTGACCGCCAGGAGTTGTCTTTTCTTGACCGCCAGGGGGCGCTGTAGTCGTATGTTTGTTTTGTTTTCTTGGTACCCAGTGTGGACTTGACCGCAGGTGGCGCTGTAGTCGCCATAGGAGTTGTCTTTTCTTGACCGTCAGAGGGCGCTGTAGTCGCCATAGGAGTTGTCTTTTCTTGACCGCCAGAGGGCGCTGTAGTCGTATGTTTGTTTTGTTTTCATGGTACCCAGTGTGGACTTGACCGCCAGGAGTTGTCTTTTCTTGACCGCCAGGGGGCGCTGTAGTCGCCATAGGAGTTGTCTTTTCTTGACCGTCAGAGGGCGCTGTAGTCGCCATAGGAGTTGTCTTTTCTTGACCGCCAGAGGGCGCTGTAGTCATATGTTTGTTTTGTTTTCTTGGTACCCAGTGTGGACTTGACCGCCAGGAGTTGTCTTTTCTTGACCGCCAGGGGGCGCTGTAGTCGTATGTTTTATGGTGTTTTCTTGGTACCGATTGTGCCTTTTCTTGACCGCAGGTGGCCGCACTTGGCGCTGTAGTTTTCTTTTCTTGACCGCCAGGGGGCACTGTAGTCGCAATAGGAGTTGTCTTTTCTTGACCGCCAGGGGGCGCTTTAGTCGTATGTTTGTTTTGTTTTCTTGGTACCCAGTGTGGACTTGACCGCAGGTGGCGCTGTAGTCGCCATAGGAGTTGTCTTTTCTTGACCGCCAGAGGGCGCTGTAGTCGTATGTTTGTTTTGTTTTCATGGTACCCAGTGTGGACTTGACCGCCAGGAGTTGTCTTTTCTTGACCGCCAGGGGGCGCTGTAGTCGTATGTTTGTGGTGTTTTCTTGGTACCGATTGTGCCTTTTCTTGACCGCAGGTGGCCGCACTTGGCGCTGTAGTTTTCTTTTCTTGACCGCCAGGGGGCGCTGTAGTCGCCATAGGAGTTGTCTTTTCTTGACCGCCAGAGGGCGCTGTAGTCGCCATAGGAGTTGTCTTTTCTTGACCGCCAGAGGGCGCTGTAGTCGCCATAGGAGTTGTCTTTTCTTGACCGCCAGAGGGCGCTGTAGTCGCCATAGGAGTTGTCTTTTTTTGACCGCCAGAGGGCGCTTTAGTCGCATTTTAGTTTCTTTTCTTGACCGCCAGAGGGCGCTGTAGTCGCCATAGGAGTTGTCTTTTCCTGGCCGCCAGGGGGCGCTTTAGTCGTATGTTTGTTTTGTTTTCTTGGTACCCAGTGTGGACTTGACCGCAGGTGGCGCTGTAGTCACCATAGGAGTTGTCTTTTCTTGACCGCCAGAGGGCGCTGTAGTCGTATGTTTGTTTTGTTTTCATGGTACCCAGTGTGGACTTGACCGCCAGGAGTTGTCTTTTCTTGACCGCCAGGGGGCGCTGTAGTCGTATGTTTGTTTTGTTTTCATGGTACCCAGTGTGGACTTGACCGCCAGGAGTTGTCTTTTCTTGACCGCCAGGGGGCGCTGTAGTCGCCATAGGAGTTGTCTTTTCTTGACCGCCAGAGGGCGCTGTAGTCGCCATAGGAGTTGTCTTTTCTTGACCGCCAGAGGGCGCTGTAGTCATATGTTTGTTTTGTTTTCTTGGTACCCAGTGTGGACTTGACCGCCAGGAGTTGTCTTTTCTTGACCGCCAGGGGGCGCTGTAGTCGTATGTTTTATGGTGTTTTCTTGGTACCGATTGTGCCTTTTCTTGACCGCAGGTGGCCGCACTTGGCGCTGTAGTTTTCTTTTCTTGACCGCCAGGGGGCGCTGTAGTCGCCATAGGAGTTGTCTTTTCTTGACCGCCAGAGGGCGCTGTAGTCGCCATAGGAGTTGTCTTTTCTTGACCGCCAGGGGGCGCTTTAGTCGTATGTTTGTTTTGTTTTCTTGGTACCCAGTGTGGACTTGACCGCAGGTGGCGCTGTAGTCGCCATAGGAGTTGTCTTTTCTTGACCGCCAGAGGGCGCTGTAGTCGTATGTTTGTTTTGTTTTCATGGTACCCAGTGTGGACTTGACCGCCAGGAGTTGTCTTTTCTTGACCGCCAGGGGGCGCTGTAGTCGTATGTTTGTTTTGTTTTCATGGTACCCAGTGTGGACTTGACCGCCAGGAGTTGTCTTTTCTTGACCGCCAGGGGGCGCTGTAGTCGCCATAGGAGTTGTCTTTTCTTGACCGCCAGAGGGCGCTGTAGTCGCCATAGGAGTTGTCTTTTCTTGACCGCCAGAGGGCGCTGTAGTCGTATGTTTGTTTTGTTTTCATGGTACCCAGTGTGGACTTGACCGCCAGGAGTTGTCTTTTCTTGACCGCCAGGGGGCGCTGTAGTCGTATGTTTGTTTTGTTTTCATGGTACCCAGTGTGGACTTGACCGCCAGGAGTTGTCTTTTCTTGACCGCCAGGGGGCGCTGTAGTCGCCATAGGAGTTGTCTTTTCTTGACCGTCAGAGGGCGCTGTAGTCGCCATAGGAGTTGTCTTTTCTTGACCGCCAGAGGGCGCTGTAGTCATATGTTTGTTTTGTTTTCTTGGTACCCAGTGTGGACTTGACCGCCAGGAGTTGTCTTTTCTTGACCGCCAGGGGGCGCTGTAGTCGTATGTTTGTTTTGTTTTCTTGGTACCCAGTGTGGACTTGACCGCAGGTGGTGCTGTAGTCGCCATAGGAGTTGTCTTTTCTTGACCGCCAGAGGGCGCTGTAGTCGTATGTTTGTTTTGTTTTCATGGTACCCAGTGTGGACTTGACCGCCAGGAGTTGTCTTTTCTTGACCGCCAGGGGGCGCTGTAGTCGTATGTTTGTTTTGTTTTCATGGTACCCAGTGTGGACTTGACCGCCAGGAGTTGTCTTTTCTTGACCGCCAGGGGGCGCTGTAGTCGCCATAGGAGTTGTCTTTTCTTGACCGCCAGAGGGCGCTGTAGTCGCCATAGGAGTTGTCTTTTCTTGACCGCCAGAGGGCGCTGTAGTCATATGTTTGTTTTGTTTTCTTGGTACCCAGTGTGGACTTGACCGCCAGGAGTTGTCTTTTCTTGACCGCCAGGGGGCGCTGTAGTCGTATGTTTTATGGTGTTTTCTTGGTACCGATTGTGCCTTTTCTTGACCGCAGGTGGCCGCACTTGGCGCTGTAGTTTTCTTTTCTTGACCGCCAGGGGGCGCTGTAGTCGCCATAGGAGTTGTCTTTTCTTGACCGCCAGAGGGCGCTGTAGTCGCCATAGGAGTTGTCTTTTCTTGACCGCCTGGGGGCGCTTTAGTCGTATGTTTGTTTTGTTTTCTTGGTACCCAGTGTGGACTTGACCGCAGGTGGCGCTGTAGTCGCCATAGGAGTTGTCTTTTCTTGACCGCCAGAGGGCGCTGTAGTCGTATGTTTGTTTTGTTTTCATGGTACCCAGTGTGGACTTGACCGCCAGGAGTTGTCTTTTCTTGACCGCCAGGGGGCGCTGTAGTCGTATGTTTGTTTTGTTTTCATGGTACCCAGTGTGGACTTGACCGCCAGGAGTTGTCTTTTCTTGACCGCCAGGGGGCGCTGTAGTCGCCATAGGAGTTGTCTTTTCTTGACCGCCAGAGGGCGCTGTAGTCGCCATAGGAGTTGTCTTTTCTTGACCGCCAGAGGGCGCTGTAGTCATATGTTTGTTTTGTTTTCTTGGTACCCAGTGTGGACTTGACCGCCAGGAGTTGTCTTTTCTTGACCGCCAGGGGGCGCTGTAGTTGTATGTTTTATGGTGTTTTCTTGGTACCGATTGTGCCTTTTCTTGACCGCAGGTGGCCGCACTTGGCGCTGTAGTTTTCTTTTCTTGACCGCCAGGGGGCGCTGTAGTCGCCATAGGAGTTGTCTTTTCTTGACCGCCAGAGGGCGCTGTAGTCGCCATAGGAGTTGTCTTTTCTTGACCGCCAGGGGGCGCTTTAGTCGTATGTTTGTTTTGTTTTCTTGGTACCCAGTGTGGACTTGACCGCAGGTGGCGCTGTAGTCGCCATAGGAGTTGTCTTTTCTTGACCGCCAGAGGGCGCTGTAGTCGTATGTTTGTTTTGTTTTCATGGTACCCAGTGTGGACTTGACCGCCAGGAGTTGTCTTTTCTTGACCGCCAGGGGGCGCTGTAGTCGTATGTTTGTTTTGTTTTCATGGTACCCAGTGTGGACTTGACCGCCAGGAGTTGTCTTTTCTTGACCGCCAGGGGGCGCTGTAGTCGCCATAGGAGTTGTCTTTTCTTGACCGCCAGAGGGCGCTGTAGTCGCCATAGGAGTTGTCTTTTCTTGACCGCCAGAGGGCGCTGTAGTCGTATGTTTGTTTTGTTTTCATGGTACCCAGTGTGGACTTGACCGCCAGGAGTTGTCTTTTCTTGACCGCCAGGGGGCGCTGTAGTCGTATGTTTGTTTTGTTTTCATGGTACCCAGTGTGGACTTGACCGCCAGGAGTTGTCTTTTCTTGACCGCCAGGGGGCGCTGTAGTCGCCATAGGAGTTGTCTTTTCTTGACCGTCAGAGGGCGCTGTAGTCGCCATAGGAGTTGTCTTTTCTTGACCGCCAGAGGGCGCTGTAGTCATATGTTTGTTTTGTTTTCTTGGTACCCAGTGTGGACTTGACCGCCAGGAGTTGTCTTTTCTTGACCGCCAGGGGGCGCTGTAGTCGTATGTTTTATGGTGTTTTCTTGGTACCGATTGTGCCTTTTCTTGACCGCAGGTGGCCGCACTTGGCGCTGTAGTTTTCTTTTCTTGACCGCCAGGGGGCGCTGTAGTCGCCATAGGAGTTGTCTTTTCTTGACCGCCAGAGGGCGCTGTAGTCGCCATAGGAGTTGTCTTTTCTTGACCGCCAGGGGGCGCTTTAGTCGTATGTTTGTTTTGTTTTCTTGGTACCCAGTGTGGACTTGACCGCAGGTGGCGCTGTAGTCGCCATAGGAGTTGTCTTTTCTTGACCGCCAGAGGGCGCTGTAGTCGCCATAGGAGTTGTCTTTTCTTGACCGCCAGAGGGCGCTGTAGTCGTATGTTTGTTTTGTTTTCATGGTACCCAGTGTGGACTTGACCGCCAGGAGTTGTCTTTTCTTGACCGCCAGGGGGCGCTGTAGTCGTATGTTTGTTTTGTTTTCATGGTACCCAGTGTGGACTTGACCGCCAGGAGTTGTCTTTTCTTGACCGCCAGGGGGCGCTGTAGTCGCCATAGGAGTTGTCTTTTCTTGACCGTCAGAGGGCGCTGTAGTCGCCATAGGAGTTGTCTTTTCTTGACCGCCAGAGGGCGCTGTAGTCATATGTTTGTTTTGTTTTCTTGGTACCCAGTGTGGACTTGACCGCCAGGAGTTGTCTTTTCTTGACCGCCAGGGGGCGCTGTAGTCGTATGTTTTATGGTGTTTTCTTGGTACCGATTGTGCCTTTTCTTGACCGCAGGTGGCCGCACTTGGCGCTGTAGTTTTCTTTTCTTGACCGCCAGGGGGCACTGTAGTCGCAATAGGAGTTGTCTTTTCTTGACCGCCAGGGGGCGCTTTAGTCGTATGTTTGTTTTGTTTTCTTGGTACCCAGTGTGGACTTGACCGCAGGTGGCGCTGTAGTCGCCATAGGAGTTGTCTTTTCTTGACCGCCAGAGGGCGCTGTAGTCGTATGTTTGTTTTGTTTTCTTGGTACCCAGTGTGGACTTGACCGCCAGGAGTTGTCTTTTCTTGACCGCCAGGGGGCGCTGTAGTCGTATGTTTGTGGTGTTTTCTTGGTACCGATTGTGCCTTTTCTTGACCGCAGGTGGCCGCACTTGGCGCTGTAGTTTTCTTTTCTTGACCGCCAGGGGGCGCTGTAGTCGCCATAGGAGTTGTCTTTTCTTGACCGCCAGAGGGCGCTGTAGTCGCCATAGGAGTTGTCTTTTCTTGACCGCCAGAGGGCGCTGTAGTCGCCATAGGAGTTGTCTTTTCTTGACCGCCAGAGGGCGCTGTAGTCGCCATAGGAGTTGTCTTTTTTTGACCGCCAGAGGGCGCTTTAGTCGCATTTTAGTTTCTTTTCTTGACCGCCAGAGGGCGCTGTAGTCGCCATAGGAGTTGTCTTTTCCTGGCCGCCAGGGGGCGCTTTAGTCGTATGTTTGTTTTGTTTTCTTGGTACCCAGTGTGGACTTGACCGCAGGTGGCGCTGTAGTCACCATAGGAGTTGTCTTTTCTTGACCGCCAGAGGGCGCTGTAGTCGTATGTTTGTTTTGTTTTCATGGTACCCAGTGTGGACTTGACCGCCAGGAGTTGTCTTTTCTTGACCGCCAGGGGGCGCTGTAGTCGTATGTTTGTTTTGTTTTCATGGTACCCAGTGTGGACTTGACCGCCAGGAGTTGTCTTTTCTTGACCGCCAGGGGGCGCTGTAGTCGCCATAGGAGTTGTCTTTTCTTGACCGCCAGAGGGCGCTGTAGTCGCCATAGGAGTTGTCTTTTCTTGACCGCCAGAGGGCGCTGTAGTCATATGTTTGTTTTGTTTTCTTGGTACCCAGTGTGGACTTGACCGCCAGGAGTTGTCTTTTCTTGACCGCCAGGGGGCGCTGTAGTCGTATGTTTTATGGTGTTTTCTTGGTACCGATTGTGCCTTTTCTTGACCGCAGGTGGCCGCACTTGGCGCTGTAGTTTTCTTTTCTTGACCGCCAGGGGGCGCTGTAGTCGCCATAGGAGTTGTCTTTTCTTGACCGCCAGAGGGCGCTGTAGTCGCCATAGGAGTTGTCTTTTCTTGACCGCCAGGGGGCGCTTTAGTCGTATGTTTGTTTTGTTTTCTTGGTACCCAGTGTGGACTTGACCGCAGGTGGCGCTGTAGTCGCCATAGGAGTTGTCTTTTCTTGACCGCCAGAGGGCGCTGTAGTCGTATGTTTGTTTTGTTTTCATGGTACCCAGTGTGGACTTGACCGCCAGGAGTTGTCTTTTCTTGACCGCCAGGGGGCGCTGTAGTCGTATGTTTGTTTTGTTTTCATGGTACCCAGTGTGGACTTGACCGCCAGGAGTTGTCTTTTCTTGACCGCCAGGGGGCGCTGTAGTCGCCATAGGAGTTGTCTTTTCTTGACCGCCAGAGGGCGCTGTAGTCGCCATAGGAGTTGTCTTTTCTTGACCGCCAGAGGGCGCTGTAGTCGTATGTTTGTTTTGTTTTCATGGTACCCAGTGTGGACTTGACCGCCAGGAGTTGTCTTTTCTTGACCGCCAGGGGGCGCTGTAGTCGTATGTTTGTTTTGTTTTCATGGTACCCAGTGTGGACTTGACCGCCAGGAGTTGTCTTTTCTTGACCGCCAGGGGGCGCTGTAGTCGCCATAGGAGTTGTCTTTTCTTGACCGTCAGAGGGCGCTGTAGTCGCCATAGGAGTTGTCTTTTCTTGACCGCCAGAGGGCGCTGTAGTCATATGTTTGTTTTGTTTTCTTGGTACCCAGTGTGGACTTGACCGCCAGGAGTTGTCTTTTCTTGACCGCCAGGGGGCGCTTTAGTCGTATGTTTGTTTTGTTTTCTTGGTACCCAGTGTGGACTTGACCGCAGGTGGCGCTGTAGTCGCCATAGGAGTTGTCTTTTCTTGACCGCCAGAGGGCGCTGTAGTCGTATGTTTGTTTTGTTTTCATGGTACCCAGTGTGGACTTGACCGCCAGGAGTTGTCTTTTCTTGACCGCCAGGGGGCGCTGTAGTCGTATGTTTGTTTTGTTTTCATGGTACCCAGTGTGGACTTGACCGCCAGGAGTTGTCTTTTCTTGACCGCCAGGGGGCGCTGTAGTCGCCATAGGAGTTGTCTTTTCTTGACCGCCAGAGGGCGCTGTAGTCGCCATAGGAGTTGTCTTTTCTTGACCGCCAGAGGGCGCTGTAGTCATATGTTTGTTTTGTTTTCTTGGTACCCAGTGTGGACTTGACCGCCAGGAGTTGTCTTTTCTTGACCGCCAGGGGGCGCTGTAGTCGTATGTTTTATGGTGTTTTCTTGGTACCGATTGTGCCTTTTCTTGACCGCAGGTGGCCGCACTTGGCGCTGTAGTTTTCTTTTCTTGACCGCCAGGGGGCGCTGTAGTCGCCATAGGAGTTGTCTTTTCTTGACCGCCAGAGGGCGCTGTAGTCGCCATAGGAGTTGTCTTTTCTTGACCGCCAGGGGGCGCTTTAGTCGTATGTTTGTTTTGTTTTCTTGGTACCCAGTGTGGACTTGACCGCAGGTGGCGCTGTAGTCGCCATAGGAGTTGTCTTTTCTTGACCGCCAGAGGGCGCTGTAGTCGTATGTTTGTTTTGTTTTCATGGTACCCAGTGTGGACTTGACCGCCAGGAGTTGTCTTTTCTTGACCGCCAGGGGGCGCTGTAGTCGTATGTTTGTTTTGTTTTCATGGTACCCAGTGTGGACTTGACCGCCAGGAGTTGTCTTTTCTTGACCGCCAGGGGGCGCTGTAGTCGCCATAGGAGTTGTCTTTTCTTGACCGCCAGAGGGCGCTGTAGTCGCCATAGGAGTTGTCTTTTCTTGACCGCCAGAGGGCGCTGTAGTCATATGTTTGTTTTGTTTTCTTGGTACCCAGTGTGGACTTGACCGCCAGGAGTTGTCTTTTCTTGACCGCCAGGGGGCGCTGTAGTCGTATGTTTTATGGTGTTTTCTTGGTACCGATTGTGCCTTTTCTTGACCGCAGGTGGCCGCACTTGGCGCTGTAGTTTTCTTTTCTTGACCGCCAGGGGGCGCTGTAGTCGCCATAGGAGTTGTCTTTTCTTGACCGCCAGAGGGCGCTGTAGTCGCCATAGGAGTTGTCTTTTCTTGACCGCCAGGGGGCGCTTTAGTCGTATGTTTGTTTTGTTTTCTTGGTACCCAGTGTGGACTTGACCGCAGGTGGCGCTGTAGTCGCCATAGGAGTTGTCTTTTCTTGACCGCCAGAGGGCGCTGTAGTCGTATGTTTGTTTTGTTTTCATGGTACCCAGTGTGGACTTGACCGCCAGGAGTTGTCTTTTCTTGACCGCCAGGGGGCGCTGTAGTCGTATGTTTGTTTTGTTTTCATGGTACCCAGTGTGGACTTGACCGCCAGGAGTTGTCTTTTCTTGACCGCCAGGGGGCGCTGTAGTCGCCATAGGAGTTGTCTTTTCTTGACCGTCAGAGGGCGCTGTAGTCGCCATAGGAGTTGTCTTTTCTTGACCGCCAGAGGGCGCTGTAGTCATATGTTTGTTTTGTTTTCTTGGTACCCAGTGTGGACTTGACCGCAGGTGGCGCTGTAGTCGCCATAGGAGTTGTCTTTTCTTGACCGCCAGAGGGCGCTGTAGTCGCCATAGGAGTTGTCTTTTCTTGACCGCCAGAGGGCGCTGTAGTCGTATGTTTGTTTTGTTTTCATGGTACCCAGTGTGGACTTGACCGCCAGGAGTTGTCTTTTCTTGACCGCCAGGGGGCGCTGTAGTCGTATGTTTGTTTTGTTTTCATGGTACCCAGTGTGGACTTGACCGCCAGGAGTTGTCTTTTCTTGACCGCCAGGGGGCGCTGTAGTCGCCATAGGAGTTGTCTTTTCTTGACCGTCAGAGGGCGCTGTAGTCGCCATAGGAGTTGTCTTTTCTTGACCGCCAGAGGGCGCTGTAGTCATATGTTTGTTTTGTTTTCTTGGTACCCAGTGTGGACTTGACCGCCAGGAGTTGTCTTTTCTTGACCGCCAGGGGGCGCTGTAGTCGTATGTTTTATGGTGTTTTCTTGGTACCGATTGTGCCTTTTCTTGACCGCAGGTGGCCGCACTTGGCGCTGTAGTTTTCTTTTCTTGACCGCCAGGGGGCGCTGTAGTCGCAATAGGAGTTGTCTTTTCTTGACCGCCAGGGGGCGCTTTAGTCGTATGTTTGTTTTGTTTTCTTGGTACCCAGTGTGGACTTGACCGCAGGTGGCGCTGTAGTCGCCATAGGAGTTGTCTTTTCTTGACCGCCAGAGGGCGCTGTAGTCGTATGTTTGTTTTGTTTTCTTGGTACCCAGTGTGGACTTGACCGCCAGGAGTTGTCTTTTCTTGACCGCCAGGGGGCGCTGTAGTCGTATGTTTGTGGTGTTTTCTTGGTACCGATTGTGCCTTTTCTTGACCGCAGGTGGCCGCACTTGGCGCTGTAGTTTTCTTTTCTTGACCGCCAGGGGGCGCTGTAGTCGCCATAGGAGTTGTCTTTTCTTGACCGCCAGGGGGCGCTGTAGTCGTATGTTTGTTTTGTTTTCATGGTACCCAGTGTGGACTTGACCGCCAGGAGTTGTCTTTTCTTGACCGCCAGGGGGCGCTGTAGTCGCCATAGGAGTTGTCTTTTCTTGACCGTCAGAGGGCGCTGTAGTCGCCATAGGAGTTGTCTTTTCTTGACCGCCAGAGGGCGCTGTAGTCATATGTTTGTTTTGTTTTCTTGGTACCCAGTGTGGACTTGACCGCCAGGAGTTGTCTTTTCTTGACCGCCAGGGGGCGCTGTAGTCGTATGTTTTATGGTGTTTTCTTGGTACCGATTGTGCCTTTTCTTGACCGCAGGTGGCCGCACTTGGCGCTGTAGTTTTCTTTTCTTGACCGCCAGGGGGCACTGTAGTCGCAATAGGAGTTGTCTTTTCTTGACCGCCAGGGGGCGCTTTAGTCGTATGTTTGTTTTGTTTTCTTGGTACCCAGTGTGGACTTGACCGCAGGTGGCGCTGTAGTCGCCATAGGAGTTGTCTTTTCTTGACCGCCAGAGGGCGCTGTAGTCGTATGTTTGTTTTGTTTTCTTGGTACCCAGTGTGGACTTGACCGCCAGGAGTTGTCTTTTCTTGACCGCCAGGGGGCGCTGTAGTCGTATGTTTGTGGTGTTTTCTTGGTACCGATTGTGCCTTTTCTTGACCGCAGGTGGCCGCACTTGGCGCTGTAGTTTTCTTTTCTTGACCGCCAGGGGGCGCTGTAGTCGCCATAGGAGTTGTCTTTTCTTGACCGCCAGAGGGCGCTGTAGTCGCCATAGGAGTTGTCTTTTCTTGACCGCCAGAGGGCGCTGTAGTCGCCATAGGAGTTGTCTTTTCTTGACCGCCAGAGGGCGCTGTAGTCGCCATAGGAGTTGTCTTTTTTTGACCGCCAGAGGGCGCTTTAGTCGCATTTTAGTTTCTTTTCTTGACCGCCAGAGGGCGCTGTAGTCGCCATAGGAGTTGTCTTTTCCTGGCCGCCAGGGGGCGCTTTAGTCGTATGTTTGTTTTGTTTTCTTGGTACCCAGTGTGGACTTGACCGCAGGTGGCGCTGTAGTCACCATAGGAGTTGTCTTTTCTTGACCGCCAGAGGGCGCTGTAGTCGTATGTTTGTTTTGTTTTCATGGTACCCAGTGTGGTCTTGACCGCCAGGAGTTGTCTTTTCTTGACCGCCAGGGGGCGCTGTAGTCGCCATAGGAGTTGTCTTTTCTTGACCGCCAGAGGGCGCTGTAGTCGCCATAGGAGTTGTCTTTTCTTGACCGCCAGAGGGCGCTGTAGTCATATGTTTGTTTTGTTTTCTTGGTACCCAGTGTGGACTTGACCGCCAGGAGTTGTCTTTTCTTGACCGCCAGGGGGCGCTGTAGTCGTATGTTTTATGGTGTTTTCTTGGTACCGATTGTGCCTTTTCTTGACCGCAGGTGGCCGCACTTGGCGCTGTAGTTTTCTTTTCTTGACCGCCAGGGGGCGCTGTAGTCGCCATAGGAGTTGTCTTTTCTTGACCGCCAGAGGGCGCTGTAGTCGCCATAGGAGTTGTCTTTTCTTGACCGCCAGGGGGCGCTTTAGTCGTATGTTTGTTTTGTTTTCTTGGTACCCAGTGTGGACTTGACCGCAGGTGGCGCTGTAGTCGCCATAGGAGTTGTCTTTTCTTGACCGCCAGAGGGCGCTGTAGTCGTATGTTTGTTTTGTTTTCATGGTACCCAGTGTGGACTTGACCGCCAGGAGTTGTCTTTTCTTGACCGCCAGGGGGCGCTGTAGTCGTATGTTTGTTTTGTTTTCATGGTACCCAGTGTGGACTTGACCGCCAGGAGTTGTCTTTTCTTGACCGCCAGGGGGCGCTGTAGTCGCCATAGGAGTTGTCTTTTCTTGACCGCCAGAGGGCGCTGTAGTCGCCATAGGAGTTGTCTTTTCTTGACCGCCAGAGGGCGCTGTAGTCGGATGTTTGTTTTGTTTTCATGGTACCCAGTGTGGACTTGACCGCCAGGAGTTGTCTTTTCTTGACCGCCAGGGGGCGCTGTAGTCGTATGTTTGTTTTGTTTTCATGGTACCCAGTGTGGACTTGACCGCCAGGAGTTGTCTTTTCTTGACCGCCAGGGGGAGCTGTAGTCGCCATAGGAGTTGTCTTTTCTTGACCGCCAGAGGGCGCTGTAGTCGCCATAGGAGTTGTCTTTTCTTGACCGCCAGGGGGCGCTTTAGTCGTATGTTTGTTTTGTTTTCTTGGTACCCAGTGTGGACTTGACCGCAGGTGGCGCTGTAGTCGCCATAGGAGTTGTCTTTTCTTGACCGCCAGAGGGCGCTGTAGTCGTATGTTTGTTTTGTTTTCATGGTACCCAGTGTGGACTTGACCGCCAGGAGTTGTCTTTTCTTGACCGCCAGGGGGCGCTGTAGTCGTATGTTTGTTTTGTTTTCATGGTACCCAGTGTGGACTTGACCGCCAGGAGTTGTCTTTTCTTGACCGCCAGGGGGCGCTGTAGTCGCCATAGGAGTTGTCTTTTCTTGACCGCCAGAGGGCGCTGTAGTCGCCATAGGAGTTGTCTTTTCTTGACCGCCAGAGGGCGCTGTAGTCATATGTTTGTTTTGTTTTCTTGGTACCCAGTGTGGACTTGACCGCCAGGAGTTGTCTTTTCTTGACCGCCAGGGGGCGCTGTAGTCGTATGTTTTATGGTGTTTTCTTGGTACCGATTGTGCCTTTTCTTGACCGCAGGTGGCCGCACTTGGCGCTGTAGTTTTCTTTTCTTGACCGCCAGGGGGCGCTGTAGTCGCCATAGGAGTTGTCTTTTCTTGACCGCCAGAGGGCGCTGTAGTCGCCATAGGAGTTGTCTTTTCTTGACCGCCAGGGGGCGCTTTAGTCGTATGTTTGTTTTGTTTTCTTGGTACCCAGTGTGGACTTGACCGCAGGTGGCGCTGTAGTCGCCATAGGAGTTGTCTTTTCTTGACCGCCAGAGGGCGCTGTAGTCGTATGTTTGTTTTGTTTTCATGGTACCCAGTGTGGACTTGACCGCCAGGAGTTGTCTTTTCTTGACCGCCAGGGGGCGCTGTAGTCGTATGTTTGTTTTGTTTTCATGGTACCCAGTGTGGACTTGACCGCCAGGAGTTGTCTTTTCTTGACCGCCAGGGGGCGCTGTAGTCGCCATAGGAGTTGTCTTTTCTTGACCGCCAGAGGGCGCTGTAGTCGCCATAGGAGTTGTCTTTTCTTGACCGCCAGAGGGCGCTGTAGTCATATGTTTGTTTTGTTTTCTTGGTACCCAGTGTGGACTTGACCGCCAGGAGTTGTCTTTTCTTGACCGCCAGGGGGCGCTGTAGTCGTATGTTTTATGGTGTTTTCTTGGTACCGATTGTGCCTTTTCTTGACCGCAGGTGGCCGCACTTGGCGCTGTAGTTTTCTTTTCTTGACCGCCAGGGGGCGCTGTAGTCGCCATAGGAGTTGTCTTTTCTTGACCGCCAGAGGGCGCTGTAGTCGCCATAGGAGTTGTCTTTTCTTGACCGCCAGGGGGCGCTTTAGTCGTATGTTTGTTTTGTTTTCTTGGTACCCAGTGTGGACTTGACCGCAGGTGGCGCTGTAGTCGCCATAGGAGTTGTCTTTTCTTGACCGCCAGAGGGCGCTGTAGTCGTATGTTTGTTTTGTTTTCATGGTACCCAGTGTGGACTTGACCGCCAGGAGTTGTCTTTTCTTGACCGCCAGGGGGCGCTGTAGTCGTATGTTTGTTTTGTTTTCATGGTACCCAGTGTGGACTTGACCGCCAGGAGTTGTCTTTTCTTGACCGCCAGGGGGCGCTGTAGTCGCCATAGGAGTTGTCTTTTCTTGACCGCCAGAGGGCGCTGTAGTCGCCATAGGAGTTGTCTTTTCTTGACCGCCAGAGGGCGCTGTAGTCGTATGTTTGTTTTGTTTTCATGGTACCCAGTGTGGACTTGACCGCCAGGAGTTGTCTTTTCTTGACCGCCAGGGGGCGCTGTAGTCGTATGTTTGTTTTGTTTTCATGGTACCCAGTGTGGACTTGACCGCCAGGAGTTGTCTTTTCTTGACCGCCAGGGGGCGCTGTAGTCGCCATAGGAGTTGTCTTTTCTTGACCGTCAGAGGGCGCTGTAGTCGCCATAGGAGTTGTCTTTTCTTGACCGCCAGAGGGCGCTGTAGTCATATGTTTGTTTTGTTTTCTTGGTACCCAGTGTGGACTTGACCGCCAGGAGTTGTCTTTTCTTGACCGCCAGGGGGCGCTGTAGTCGTATGTTTGTTTTGTTTTCATGGTACCCAGTGTGGACTTGACCGCCAGGAGTTGTCTTTTCTTGACCGCCAGGGGGCGCTGTAGTCGCCATAGGAGTTGTCTTTTCTTGACCGTCAGAGGGCGCTGTAGTCGCCATAGGAGTTGTCTTTTCTTGACCGCCAGAGGGCGCTGTAGTCATATGTTTGTTTTGTTTTCTTGGTACCCAGTGTGGACTTGACCGCCAGGAGTTGTCTTTTCTTGACCGCCAGGGGGCGCTTTAGTCGTATGTTTGTTTTGTTTTCTTGGTACCCAGTGTGGACTTGACCGCAGGTGGCGCTGTAGTCGCCATAGGAGTTGTCTTTTCTTGACCGCCAGAGGGCGCTGTAGTCGTATGTTTGTTTTGTTTTCATGGTACCCAGTGTGGACTTGACCGCCAGGAGTTGTCTTTTCTTGACCGCCAGGGGGCGCTGTAGTCGTATGTTTGTTTTGTTTTCATGGTACCCAGTGTGGACTTGACCGCCAGGAGTTGTCTTTTCTTGACCGCCAGGGGGCGCTGTAGTCGCCATAGGAGTTGTCTTTTCTTGACCGCCAGAGGGCGCTGTAGTCGCCATAGGAGTTGTCTTTTCTTGACCGCCAGGGGGCGCTGTAGTCGTATGTTTTATGGTGTTTTCTTGGTACCGATTGTGCCTTTTCTTGACCGCAGGTGGCCGCACTTGGCGCTGTAGTTTTCTTTTCTTGACCGCCAGGGGGCGCTGTAGTCGCCATAGGAGTTGTCTTTTCTTGACCGCCAGAGGGCGCTGTAGTCGCCATAGGAGTTGTCTTTTCTTGACCGCCAGGGGGCGCTTTAGTCGTATGTTTGTTTTGTTTTCTTGGTACCCAGTGTGGACTTGACCGCAGGTGGCGCTGTAGTCGCCATAGGAGTTGTCTTTTCTTGACCGCCAGGGGGCGCTGTAGTCGCCATAGGAGTTGTCTTTTCTTGACCGCCAGAGGGCGCTGTAGTCGCCATAGGAGTTGTCTTTTCTTGACCGCCAGGGGGCGCTGTAGTCGTATGTTTGTTTTGTTTTCTTGGTACCCAGTGTGGACTTGACCGCAGGTGGCGCTGTAGTCGCCATAGGAGTTGTCTTTTCTTGACCGCCAGAGGGCGCTGTAGTCGTATGTTTGTTTTGTTTTCATGGTACCCAGTGTGGACTTGACCGCCAGGAGTTGTCTTTTCTTGACCGCCAGGGGGCGCTGTAGTCGTATGTTTGTTTTGTTTTCATGGTACCCAGTGTGGACTTGACCGCCAGGAGTTGTCTTTTCTTGACCGCCAGGGGGCGCTGTAGTCGCCATAGGAGTTGTCTTTTCTTGACCGCCAGTGGGCGCTGTAGTCGCCATAGGAGTTGTCTTTTCTTGACCGCCAGAGGGCGCTGTAGTCATATGTTTGTTTTGTTTTCTTGGTACCCAGTGTGGACTTGACCGCCAGGAGTTGTCTTTTCTTGACCGCCAGGGGGCGCTGTAGTCGTATGTTTTATGGTGTTTTCTTGGTACCGATTGTGCCTTTTCTTGACCGCAGGTGGCCGCACTTGGCGCTGTAGTTTTCTTTTCTTGACCGCCAGGGGGCGCTGTAGTCGCCATAGGAGTTGTCTTTTCTTGACCGCCAGAGGGCGCTGTAGTCGCCATAGGAGTTGTCTTTTCTTGACCGCCAGGGGGCGCTTTAGTCGTATGTTTGTTTTGTTTTCTTGGTACCCAGTGTGGACTTGACCGCAGGTGGCGCTGTAGTCGCCATAGGAGTTGTCTTTTCTTGACCGCCAGAGGGCGCTGTAGTCGTATGTTTGTTTTGTTTTCATGGTACCCAGTGTGGACTTGACCGCCAGGAGTTGTCTTTTCTTGACCGCCAGGGGGCGCTGTAGTCGTATGTTTGTTTTGTTTTCATGGTACCCAGTGTGGACTTGACCGCCAGGAGTTGTCTTTTCTTGACCGCCAGGGGGCGCTGTAGTCGCCATAGGAGTTGTCTTTTCTTGACCGCCAGAGGGCGCTGTAGTCGCCATAGGAGTTGTCTTTTCTTGACCGCCAGAGGGCGCTGTAGTCGTATGTTTGTTTTGTTTTCATGGTACCCAGTGTGGACTTGACCGCCAGGAGTTGTCTTTTCTTGACCGCCAGGGGGCGCTGTAGTCGTATGTTTGTTTTGTTTTCATGGTACCCAGTGTGGACTTGACCGCCAGGAGTTGTCTTTTCTTGACCGCCAGGGGGCGCTGTAGTCGCCATAGGAGTTGTCTTTTCTTGACCGTCAGAGGGCGCTGTAGTCGCCATAGGAGTTGTCTTTTCTTGACCGCCAGAGGGCGCTGTAGTCATATGTTTGTTTTGTTTTCTTGGTACCCAGTGTGGACTTGACCGCCAGGAGTTGTCTTTTCTTGACCGCCAGGGGGCGCTGTAGTCGTATGTTTTATGGTGTTTTCTTGGTACCGATTGTGCCTTTTCTTGACCGCAGGTGGCCGCACTTGGCGCTGTAGTTTTCTTTTCTTGACCGCCAGGGGGCGCTGTAGTCGCCATAGGAGTTGTCTTTTCTTGACCGCCAGAGGGCGCTGTAGTCGCCATAGGAGTTGTCTTTTCTTGACCGCCAGGGGGCGCTTTAGTCGTATGTTTGTTTTGTTTTCTTGGTACCCAGTGTGGACTTGACCGCAGGTGGCGCTGTAGTCGCCATAGGAGTTGTCTTTTCTTGACCGCCAGAGGGCGCTGTAGTCGTATGTTTGTTTTGTTTTCATGGTACCCAGTGTGGACTTGACCGCCAGGAGTTGTCTTTTCTTGACCGCCAGGGGGCGCTGTAGTCGTATGTTTGTTTTGTTTTCATGGTACCCAGTGTGGACTTGACCGCCAGGAGTTGTCTTTTCTTGACCGCCAGGGGGCGCTGTAGTCGCCATAGGAGTTGTCTTTTCTTGACCGCCAGAGGGCGCTGTAGTCGCCATAGGAGTTGTCTTTTCTTGACCGCCAGAGGGCGCTGTAGTCATATGTTTGTTTTGTTTTCTTGGTACCCAGTGTGGACTTGACCGCCAGGAGTTGTCTTTTCTTGACCGCCAGGGGGCGCTGTAGTCGTATGTTTTATGGTGTTTTCTTGGTACCGATTGTGCCTTTTCTTGACCGCAGGTGGCCGCACTTGGCGCTGTAGTTTTCTTTTCTTGACCGCCAGGGGGCGCTGTAGTCGCCATAGGAGTTGTCTTTTCTTGACCGCCAGAGGGCGCTGTAGTCGCCATAGGAGTTGTCTTTTCTTGACCGCCAGGGGGCGCTTTAGTCGTATGTTTGTTTTGTTTTCTTGGTACCCAGTGTGGACTTGACCGCAGGTGGCGCTGTAGTCGCCATAGGAGTTGTCTTTTCTTGACCGCCAGAGGGCGCTGTAATCGTATGTTTGTTTTGTTTTCATGGTACCCAGTGTGGACTTGACCGCCAGGAGTTGTCTTTTCTTGACCGCCAGGGGGCGCTGTAGTCGTATGTTTGTTTTGTTTTCATGGTACCCAGTGTGGACTTGACCGCCAGGAGTTGTCTTTTCTTGACCGCCAGGGGGCGCTGTAGTCGCCATAGGAGTTGTCTTTTCTTGACCGCCAGAGGGCGCTGTAGTCGCCATAGGAGTTGTCTTTTCTTGACCGCCAGAGGGCGCTGTAGTCGTATGTTTGTTTTGTTTTCATGGTACCCAGTGTGGACTTGACCGCCAGGAGTTGTCTTTTCTTGACCGCCAGGGGGCGCTGTAGTCATATGTTTGTTTTGTTTTCATGGTACCCAGTGTGGACTTGACCGCCAGGAGTTGTCTTTTCTTGACCGCCAGGGGGCGCTGTAGTCGTATGTTTTATGGTGTTTTCTTGGTACCGATTGTGCCTTTTCTTGACCGCAGGTGGCCGCACTTGGCGCTGTAGTTTTCTTTTCTTGACCGCCAGGGGGCGCTGTAGTCGCCATAGGAGTTGTCTTTTCTTGACCGCCAGAGGGCGCTGTAGTCGCCATAGGAGTTGTCTTTTCTTGACCGCCAGGGGGCGCTTTAGTCGTATGTTTGTTTTGTTTTCTTGGTACCCAGTGTGGACTTGACCGCAGGTGGCGCTGTAGTCGCCATAGGAGTTGTCTTTTCTTGACCGCCAGAGGGCGCTGTAGTCGCCATAGGAGTTGTCTTTTCTTGACCGCCAGAGGGCGCTGTAGTCATATGTTTGTTTTGTTTTCTTGGTACCCAGTGTGGACTTGACCGCCAGGAGTTGTCTTTTCTTGACCGCCAGGGGGCGCTGTAGTCGTATGTTTTATGGTGTTTTCTTGGTACCGATTGTGCCTTTTCTTGACCGCAGGTGGCCGCACTTGGCGCTGTAGTTTTCTTTTCTTGACCGCCAGGGGGCGCTGTAGTCGCCATAGGAGTTGTCTTTTCTTGACCGCCAGAGGGCGCTGTAGTCTCCATAGGAGTTGTCTTTTCTTGACCGCCAGGGGGCGCTTTAGTCGTATGTTTGTTTTGTTTTCTTGGTACCCAGTGTGGACTTGACCGCAGGTGGCGCTGTAGTCGCCATAGGAGTTGTCTTTTCTTGACCGCCAGAGGGCGCTGTAGTCGTATGTTTGTTTTGTTTTCATGGTACCCAGTGTGGACTTGACCGCCAGGAGTTGTCTTTTCTTGACCGCCAGGGGGCGCTGTAGTCGTATGTTTGTTTTGTTTTCATGGTACCCAGTGTGGACTTGACCGCCAGGAGTTGTCTTTTCTTGACCGCCAGGGGGCGCTGTAGTCGCCATAGGAGTTGTCTTTTCTTGACCGCCAGAGGGCGCTGTAGTCGCCATAGGAGTTGTCTTTTCTTGACCGCCAGAGGGCGCTGTAGTCATATGTTTGTTTTGTTTTCTTGGAACCCAGTGTGGACTTGACCGCCAGGAGTTGTCTTTTCTTGACCGCCAGGGGGCGCTGTAGTCGTATGTTTTATGGTGTTTTCTTGGTACCGATTGTGCCTTTTCTTGACCGCAGGTGGCCGCACTTGGCGCTGTAGTTTTCTTTTCTTGACCGCCAGGGGGCGCTGTAGTCGCCATAGGAGTTGTCTTTTCTTGACCGCCAGAGGGCGCTGTAGTCGCCATAGGAGTTGTCTTTTCTTGACCGCCAGGGGGCGCTTTAGTCGTATGTTTGTTTTGTTTTCTTGGTACCCAGTGTGGACTTGACCGCAGGTGGCGCTGTAGTCGCCATAGGAGTTGTCTTTTCTTGACCGCCAGAGGGCGCTGTAGTCGTATGTTTGTTTTGTTTTCATGGTACCCAGTGTGGACTTGACCGCCAGGAGTTGTCTTTTCTTGACCGCCAGGGGGCGCTGTAGTCGTATGTTTGTTTTGTTTTCATGGTACCCAGTGTGGACTTGACCGCCAGGAGTTGTCTTTTCTTGACCGCCAGGGGGCGCTGTAGTCGCCATAGGAGTTGTCTTTTCTTGACCGCCAGAGGGCGCTGTAGTCGCCATAGGAGTTGTCTTTTCTTGACCGCCAGAGGGCGCTGTAGTCGTATGTTTGTTTTGTTTTCATGGTACCCAGTGTGGACTTGACCGCCAGGAGTTGTCTTTTCTTGACCGCCAGGGGGCGCTGTAGTCGTATGTTTGTTTTGTTTTCATGGTACCCAGTGTGGACTTGACCGCCAGGAGTTGTCTTTTCTTGACCGCCAGGGGGCGCTGTAGTCGCCATAGGAGTTGTCTTTTCTTGACCGTCAGAGGGCGCTGTAGTCGCCATAGGAGTTGTCTTTTCTTGACCGCCAGAGGGCGCTGTAGTCATATGTTTGTTTTGTTTTCTTGGTACCCAGTGTGGACTTGACCGCCAGGAGTTGTCTTTTCTTGACCGCCAGGGGGCGCTGTAGTCGCCATAGGAGTTGTCTTTTCTTGACCGTCAGAGGGCGCTGTAGTCGCCATAGGAGTTGTCTTTTCTTGACCGCCAGAGGGCGCTGTAGTCATATGTTTGTTTTGTTTTCTTGGTACCCAGTGTGGACTTGACCGCCAGGAGTTGTCTTTTCTTGACCGCCAGGGGGCGCTTTAGTCGTATGTTTGTTTTGTTTTCTTGGTACCCAGTGTGGACTTGACCGCAGGTGGCGCTGTAGTCGCCATAGGAGTTGTCTTTTCTTGACCGCCAGAGGGCGCTGTAGTCGTATGTTTGTTTTGTTTTCATGGTACCCAGTGTGGACTTGACCGCCAGGAGTTGTCTTTTCTTGACCGCCAGGGGGCGCTGTAGTCGTATGTTTGTTTTGTTTTCATGGTACCCAGTGTGGACTTGACCGCCAGGAGTTGTCTTTTCTTGACCGCCAGGGGGCGCTGTAGTCGCCATAGGAGTTGTCTTTTCTTGACCGCCAGAGGGCGCTGTAGTCGCCATAGGAGTTGTCTTTTCTTGACCGCCAGAGGGCGCTGTAGTCATATGTTTGTTTTGTTTTCTTGGTACCCAGTGTGGACTTGACCGCCAGGAGTTGTCTTTTCTTGACCGCCAGGGGGCGCTGTAGTCGTATGTTTTATGGTGTTTTCTTGGTACCGATTGTGCCTTTTCTTGACCGCAGGTGGCCGCACTTGGCGCTGTAGTTTTCTTTTCTTGACCGCCAGGGGGCGCTGTAGTCGCCATAGGAGTTGTCTTTTCTTGACCGCCAGAGGGCGCTGTAGTCGCCATAGGAGTTGTCTTTTCTTGACCGCCAGGGGGCGCTTTAGTCGTATGTTTGTTTTGTTTTCTTGGTACCCAGTGTGGACTTGACCGCAGGTGGCGCTGTAGTCGCCATAGGAGTTGTCTTTTCTTGACCGCCAGAGGGCGCTGTAGTCGTATGTTTGTTTTGTTTTCATGGTACCCAGTGTGGACTTGACCGCCAGGAGTTGTCTTTTCTTGACCGCCAGGGGGCGCTGTAGTCGTATGTTTGTTTTGTTTTCATGGTACCCAGTGTGGACTTGACCGCCAGGAGTTGTCTTTTCTTGACCGCCAGGGGGCGCTGTAGTCGCCATAGGAGTTGTCTTTTCTTGACCGCCAGAGGGCGCTGTAGTCGCCATAGGAGTTGTCTTTTCTTGACCGCCAGAGGGCGCTGTAGTCATATGTTTGTTTTGTTTTCTTGGTACCCAGTGTGGACTTGACCGCCAGGAGTTGTCTTTTCTTGACCGCCAGGGGGCGCTGTAGTCGTATGTTTTATGGTGTTTTCTTGGTACCGATTGTGCCTTTTCTTGACCGCAGGTGGCCGCACTTGGCGCTGTAGTTTTCTTTTCTTGACCGCCAGGGGGCGCTGTAGTCGCCATAGGAGTTGTCTTTTCTTGACCGCCAGAGGGCGCTGTAGTCGCCATAGGAGTTGTCTTTTCTTGACCGCCAGGGGGCGCTTTAGTCGTATGTTTGTTTTGTTTTCTTGGTACCCAGTGTGGACTTGACCGCAGGTGGCGCTGTAGTCGCCATAGGAGTTGTCTTTTCTTGACCGCCAGGGGGCGCTGTAGTCGCCATAGGAGTTGTCTTTTCTTGACCGCCAGAGGGCGCTGTAGTCGCCATAGGAGTTGTCTTTTCTTGACCGCCAGGGGGCGCTTTAGTCGTATGTTTGTTTTGTTTTCTTGGTACCCAGTGTGGACTTGACCGCAGGTGGCGCTGTAGTCGCCATAGGAGTTGTCTTTTCTTGACCGCCAGAGAGCGCTGTAGTCGTATGTTTGTTTTGTTTTCATGGTACCCAGTGTGGACTTGACCGCCAGGAGTTGTCTTTTCTTGACCGCCAGGGGGCGCTGTAGTCGTATGTTTGTTTTGTTTTCATGGTACCCAGTGTGGACTTGACCGCCAGGAGTTGTCTTTTCTTGACCGCCAGGGGGCGCTATAGTCGCCATAGGAGTTGTCTTTTCTTGACCGCCAGAGGGCGCTGTAGTCGCCATAGGAGTTGTCTTTTCTTGACCGCCAGTGGGCGCTGTAGTCATATGTTTGTTTTGTTTTCTTGGTACCCAGTGTGGACTTGACCGCCAGGAGTTGTCTTTTCTTGACCGCCAGGGGGCGCTGTAGTCGTATGTTTTATGGTGTTTTCTTGGTACCGATTGTGCCTTTTCTTGACCGCAGGTGGCCGCACTTGGCGCTGTAGTTTTCTTTTCTTGACCGCCAGGGGGCGCTGTAGTCGCCATAGGAGTTGTCTTTTCTTGACCGCCAGAGGGCGCTGTAGTCGCCATAGGAGTTGTCTTTTCTTGACCGCCAGGGGGCGCTTTAGTCGTATGTTTGTTTTGTTTTCTTGGTACCCAGTGTGGACTTGACCGCAGGTGGCGCTGTAGTCGCCATAGGAGTTGTCTTTTCTTGACCGCCAGAGGGCGCTGTAGTCGTATGTTTGTTTTGTTTTCATGGTACCCAGTGTGGACTTGACCGCCAGGAGTTGTCTTTTCTTGACCGCCAGGGGGCGCTGTAGTCGCCATAGGAGTTGTCTTTTCTTGACCGCCAGAGGGCGCTGTAGTCGCCATAGGAGTTGTCTTTTCTTGACCGCCAGAGGGCGCTGTAGTCGTATGTTTGTTTTGTTTTCATGGTACCCAGTGTGGACTTGACCGCCAGGAGTTGTCTTTTCTTGACCGCCAGGGGGCGCTGTAGTCGTATGTTTGTTTTGTTTTCATGGTACCCAGTGTGGACTTGACCGCCAGGAGTTGTCTTTTCTTGACCGCCAGGGGGCGCTGTAGTCGCCATAGGAGTTGTCTTTTCTTGACCGTCAGAGGGCGCTGTAGTCGCCATAGGAGTTGTCTTTTCTTGACCGCCAGAGGGCGCTGTAGTCATATGTTTGTTTTGTTTTCTTGGTACCCAGTGTGGACTTGACCGCCAGGAGTTGTCTTTTCTTGACCGCCAGGGGGCGCTGTAGTCGTATGTTTTATGGTGTTTTCTTGGTACCGATTGTGCCTTTTCTTGACCGCAGGTGGCCGCACTTGGCGCTGTAGTTTTCTTTTCTTGACCGCCAGGGGGCGCTGTAGTCGCCATAGGAGTTGTCTTTTCTTGACCGCCAGAGGGCGCTGTAGTCGCCATAGGAGTTGTCTTTTCTTGACCGCCAGGGGGCGCTTTAGTCGTATGTTTGTTTTGTTTTCTTGGTACCCAGTGTGGACTTGACCGCAGGTGGCGCTGTAGTCGCCATAGGAGTTGTCTTTTCTTGACCGCCAGAGGGCGCTGTAGTCGTATGTTTGTTTTGTTTTCATGGTACCCAGTGTGGACTTGACCGCCAGGAGTTGTCTTTTCTTGACCGCCAGGGGGCGCTGTAGTCGTATGTTTGTTTTGTTTTCATGGTACCCAGTGTGGACTTGACCGCCAGGAGTTGTCTTTTCTTGACCGCCAGGGGGCGCTGTAGTCGCCATAGGAGTTGTCTTTTCTTGACCGCCAGAGGGCGCTGTAGTCGCCATAGGAGTTGTCTTTTCTTGACCGCCAGAGGGCGCTGTAGTCGTATGTTTGTTTTGTTTTCTTGGTACCCAGTGTGGACTTGACCGCCAGGAGTTGTCTTTTCTTGACCGCCAGGGGGCGCTGTAGTCATATGTTTGTTTTGTTTTCATGGTACCCAGTGTGGACTTGACCGCCAGGAGTTGTCTTTTCTTGACCGCCAGGGGGCGCTGTAGTCGTATGTTTTATGGTGTTTTCTTGGTACCGATTGTGCCTTTTCTTGACCGCAGGTGGCCGCACTTGGCGCTGTAGTTTTCTTTTCTTGACCGCCAGGGGGCGCTGTAGTCGCCATAGGAGTTGTCTTTTCTTGACCGCCAGAGGGCGCTGTAGTCGCCATAGGAGTTGTCTTTTCTTGACCGCCAGGGGGCGCTTTAGTCGTATGTTTGTTTTGTTTTCTTGGTACCCAGTGTGGACTTGACCGCAGGTGGCGCTGTAGTCGCCATAGGAGTTGTCTTTTCTTGACCGCCAGAGGGCGCTGTAGTCGTATGTTTGTTTTGTTTTCATGGTACCCAGTGTGGACTTGACCGCCAGGAGTTGTCTTTTCTTGACCGCCAGGGGGCGCTGTAGTCGTATGTTTGTTTTGTTTTCATGGTACCCAGTGTGGACTTGACCGCCAGGAGTTGTCTTTTCTTGACCGCCAGGGGGCGCTGTAGTCGCCATAGGAGTTGTCTTTTCTTGACCGCCAGAGGGCGCTGTAGTCGCCATAGGAGTTGTCTTTTCTTGACCGCCAGAGGGCGCTGTAGTCGTATGTTTGTTTTGTTTTCATGGTACCCAGTGTGGACTTGACCGCCAGGAGTTGTCTTTTCTTGACCGCCAGGGGGCGCTGTAGTCGTATGTTTGTTTTGTTTTCATGGTACCCAGTGTGGACTTGACCGCCAGGAGTTGTCTTTTCTTGACCGCCAGGGGGCGCTGTAGTCGCCATAGGAGTTGTCTTTTCTTGACCGTCAGAGGGCGCTGTAGTCGCCATAGGAGTTGTCTTTTCTTGACCGCCAGAGGGCGCTGTAGTCATATGTTTGTTTTGTTTTCTTGGTACCCAGTGTGGACTTGACCGCCAGGAGTTGTCTTTTCTTGACCGCCAGGGGGCGCTGTAGTCGTATGTTTGTTTTGTTTTCATGGTACCCAGTGTGGACTTGACCGCCAGGAGTTGTCTTTTCTTGACCGCCAGGGGGCGCTGTAGTCGCCATAGGAGTTGTCTTTTCTTGACCGTCAGAGGGCGCTGTAGTCGCCATAGGAGTTGTCTTTTCTTGACCGCCAGAGGGCGCTGTAGTCATATGTTTGTTTTGTTTTCTTGGTACCCAGTGTGGACTTGACCGCCAGGAGTTGTCTTTTCTTGACCGCCAGGGGGCGCTTTAGTCGTATGTTTGTTTTGTTTTCTTGGTACCCAGTGTGGACTTGACCGCAGGTGGCGCTGTAGTCGCCATAGGAGTTGTCTTTTCTTGACCGCCAGAGGGCGCTGTAGTCGTATGTTTGTTTTGTTTTCATGGTACCCAGTGTGGACTTGACCGCCAGGAGTTGTCTTTTCTTGACCGCCAGGGGGCGCTGTAGTCGTATGTTTGTTTTGTTTTCATGGTACCCAGTGTGGACTTGACCGCCAGGAGTTGTCTTTTCTTGACCGCCAGGGGGCGCTGTAGTCGCCATAGGAGTTGTCTTTTCTTGACCGCCAGAGGGCGCTGTAGTCGCCATAGGAGTTGTCTTTTCTTGACCGCCAGGGGGCGCTGTAGTCGTATGTTTTATGGTGTTTTCTTGGTACCGATTGTGCCTTTTCTTGACCGCAGGTGGCCGCACTTGGCGCTGTAGTTTTCTTTTCTTGACCGCCAGGGGGCGCTGTAGTCGCCATAGGAGTTGTCTTTTCTTGACCGCCAGAGGGCGCTGTAGTCGCCATAGGAGTTGTCTTTTCTTGACCGCCAGGGGGCGCTTTAGTCGTATGTTTGTTTTGTTTTCTTGGTACCCAGTGTGGACTTGACCGCAGGTGGCGCTGTAGTCGCCATAGGAGTTGTCTTTTCTTGACCGCCAGGGGGCGCTGTAGTCGCCATAGGAGTTGTCTTTTCTTGACCGCCAGAGGGCGCTGTAGTCGCCATAGGAGTTGTCTTTTCTTGACCGCCAGGGGGCGCTTTAGTCGTATGTTTGTTTTGTTTTCTTGGTACCCAGGGTGGACTTGACCGCAGGTGGCGCTGTAGTCGCCATAGGAGTTGTCTTTTCTTGACCGCCAGGGGGCGCTGTAGTCGCCATAGGAGTTGTCTTTTCTTGACCGCCAGAGGGCGCTGTAGTCGCCATAGGAGTTGTCTTTTCTTGACCGCCAGGGGGCGCTTTAGTCGTATGTTTGTTTTGTTTTCTTGGTACCCAGTGTGGACTTGACCGCAGGTGGCGCTGTAGTCGCCATAGGAGTTGTCTTTTCTTGACCGCCAGAGGGCGCTGTAGTCGTATGTTTGTTTTGTTTTCATGGTACCCAGTGTGGACTTGACCGCCAGGAGTTGTCTTTTCTTGACCGCCAGGGGGCGCTGTAGTCGTATGTTTGTTTTGTTTTCATGGTACCCAGTGTGGACTTGACCGCCAGGAGTTGTCTTTTCTTGACCGCCAGGGGGCGCTGTAGTCGCCATAGGAGTTGTCTTTTCTTGACCGCCAGAGGGCGCTGTAGTCGCCATAGGAGTTGTCTTTTCTTGACCGCCAGAGGGCGCTGTAGTCATATGTTTGTTTTGTTTTCTTGGTACCCAGTGTGGACTTGACCGCCAGGAGTTGTCTTTTCTTGACCGCCAGGGGGCGCTGTAGTCGTATGTTTTATGGTGTTTTCTTGGTACCGATTGTGCCTTTTCTTGACCGCAGGTGGCCGCACTTGGCGCTGTAGTTTTCTTTTCTTGACCGCCAGGGGGCGCTGTAGTCGCCATAGGAGTTGTCTTTTCTTGACCGCCAGAGGGCGCTGTAGTCGCCATAGGAGTTGTCTTTTCTTGACCGCCAGGGGGCGCTTTAGTCGTATGTTTGTTTTGTTTTCTTGGTACCCAGTGTGGACTTGACCGCAGGTGGCGCTGTAGTCGCCATAGGAGTTGTCTTTTCTTGACCGCCAGAGGGCGCTGTAGTCGTATGTTTGTTTTGTTTTCATGGTACCCAGTGTGGACTTGACCGCCAGGAGTTGTCTTTTCTTGACCGCCAGGGGGCGCTGTAGTCGTATGTTTGTTTTGTTTTCATGGTACCCAGTGTGGACTTGACCGCCAGGAGTTGTCTTTTCTTGACCGCCAGGGGGCGCTGTAGTCGCCATAGGAGTTGTCTTTTCTTGACCGTCAGAGGGCGCTGTAGTCGCCATAGGAGTTGTCTTTTCTTGACCGCCAGAGGGCGCTGTAGTCATATGTTTGTTTTGTTTTCTTGGTACCCAGTGTGGACTTGACCGCCAGGAGTTGTCTTTTCTTGACCGCCAGGGGGCGCTGTAGTCGCCATAGGAGTTGTCTTTTCTTGACCGTCAGAGGGCGCTGTAGTCGCCATAGGAGTTGTCTTTTCTTGACCGCCAGAGGGCGCTGTAGTCATTTGTTTGTTTTGTTTTCTTGGTACCCAGTGTGGACTTGACCGCCAGGAGTTGTCTTTTCTTGACCGCCAGGGGGCGCTTTAGTCGTATGTTTGTTTTGTTTTCTTGGTACCCAGTGTGGACTTGACCGCAGGTGGCGCTGTAGTCGCCATAGGAGTTGTCTTTTCTTGACCGCCAGAGGGCGCTGTAGTCGTATGTTTGTTTTGTTTTCATGGTACCCAGTGTGGACTTGACCGCCAGGAGTTGTCTTTTCTTGACCGCCAGGGGGCGCTGTAGTCGTATGTTTGTTTTGTTTTCATGGTACCCAGTGTGGACTTGACCGCCAGGAGTTGTCTTTTCTTGACCGCCAGGGGGCGCTGTAGTCGCCATAGGAGTTGTCTTTTCTTGACCGCCAGAGGGCGCTGTAGTCGCCATAGGAGTTGTCTTTTCTTGACCGCCAGAGGGCGCTGTAGTCATATGTTTGTTTTGTTTTCTTGGTACCCAGTGTGGACTTGACCGCCAGGAGTTGTCTTTTCTTGACCGCCAGGGGGCGCTGTAGTCGTATGTTTTATGGTGTTTTCTTGGTACCGATT
The DNA here is from genome assembly GCA_936450465.1 of Gibbula magus. Classification (NCBI taxonomy): domain Eukaryota; kingdom Metazoa; phylum Mollusca; class Gastropoda; order Trochida; family Trochidae; genus Gibbula; species Gibbula magus. Next base: position 49,866,552 of record OW388295.1, read on the forward strand.
GTGCCTTTTCTTGACCGCAGGTGGCCGCACTTGGCGCTGTAGTTTTCTTTTCTTGACCGCCAGGGGGCGCTGTAGTCGCCATAGGAGTTGTCTTTTCTTGACCGCCAGAGGGCGCTGTAGTCGCCATAGGAGTTGTCTTTTCTTGACCGCCAGGGGGCGCTTTAGTCGTATGTTTGTTTTGTTTTCTTGGTACCCAGTGTGGACTTGACCGCAGGTGGCGCTGTAGTCGCCATAGGAGTTGTCTTTTCTTGACCGCCAGGGGGCGCTGTAGTCGCCATAGGAGTTGTCTTTTCTTGACCGCCAGAGGGCGCTGTAGTCGCCATAGGAGTTGTCTTTTCTTGACCGCCAGGGGGCGCTTTAGTCGTATGTTTGTTTTGTTTTCTTGGTACCCAGTGTGGACTTGACCGCAGGTGGCGCTGTAGTCGCCATAGGAGTTGTCTTTTCTTGACCGCCAGAGAGCGCTGTAGTCGTATGTTTGTTTTGTTTTCATGGTACCCAGTGTGGACTTGACCGCCAGGAGTTGTCTTTTCTTGACCGCCAGGGGGCGCTGTAGTCGTATGTTTGTTTTGTTTTCATGGTACCCAGTGTGGACTTGACCGCCAGGAGTTGTCTTTTCTTGACCGCCAGGGGGCGCTGTAGTCGCCATAGGAGTTGTCTTTTCTTGACCGCCAGAGGGCGCTGTAGTCGCCATAGGAGTTGTCTTTTCTTGACCGCCAGAGGGCGCTGTAGTCATATGTTTGTTTTGTTTTCTTGGTACCCAGTGTGGACTTGACCGCCAGGAGTTGTCTTTTCTTGACCGCCAGGGGGCGCTGTAGTCGTATGTTTTATGGTGTTTTCTTGGTACCGATTGTGCCTTTTCTTGACCGCAGGTGGCCGCACTTGGCGCTGTAGTTTTCTTTTCTTGACCGCAGGGGGCGCTGTAGTCGCCATAGGAGTTGTCTTTTCTTGACCGCCAGGGGGCGCTTTAGTCGTATGTTTGTTTTGTTTTCTTGGTACCCAGTGTGGACTTGACCGCAGGTGGCGCTGTAGTCGCCATAGGAGTTGTCTTTTCTTGACCGCCAGAGGGCGCTGTAGTCGTATGTTTGTTTTGTTTTCATGGTACCCAGTGTGGACTTGACCGCCAGGAGTTGTCTTTTCTTGACCGCCAGGGGGCGCTGTAGTCGTATGTTTGTTTTGTTTTCATGGTACCCAGTGTGGACTTGACCGCCAGGAGTTGTCTTTTCTTGACCGCCAGGGGGCGCTGTAGTCGCCATAGGAGTTGTCTTTTCTTGACCGCCAGAGGGCGCTGTAGTCGCCATAGGAGTTGTCTTTTCTTGACCGCCAGGGGGCGCTGTAGTCGTATGTTTTATGGTGTTTTCTTGGTACCGATTGTGCCTTTTCTTGACCGCAGGTGGCCGCACTTGGCGCTGTAGTTTTCTTTTCTTGACCGCCAGGGGGCGCTGTAGTCGCCATAGGAGTTGTCTTTTCTTGACCGCCAGAGGGCGCTGTAGTCGCCATAGGAGTTGTCTTTTCTTGACCGCCAGGGGGCGCTTTAGTCGTATGTTTGTTTTGTTTTCTTGGTACCCAGTGTGGACTTGACCGCAGGTGGCGCTGTAGTCGCCATAGGAGTTGTCTTTTCTTGACCGCCAGAGAGCGCTGTAGTCGTATGTTTGTTTTGTTTTCATGGTACCCAGTGTGGACTTGACCGCCAGGAGTTGTCTTTTCTTGACCGCCAGGGGGCGCTGTAGTCGTATGTTTGTTTTGTTTTCATGGTACCCAGTGTGGACTTGACCGCCAGGAGTTGTCTTTTCTTGACCGCCAGGGGGCGCTGTAGTCGCCATAGGAGTTGTCTTTTCTTGACCGCCAGAGGGCGCTGTAGTCGCCATAGGAGTTGTCTTTTCTTGACCGCCAGAGGGCGCTGTAGTCATATGTTTGTTTTGTTTTCTTGGTACCCAGTGTGGACTTGACCGCCAGGAGTTGTCTTTTCTTGACCGCCAGGGGGCGCTGTAGTCGTATGTTTTATGGTGTTTTCTTGGTACCGATTGTGCCTTTTCTTGACCGCAGGTGGCCGCACTTGGCGCTGTAGTTTTCTTTTCTTGACCGCCAGGGGGCGCTGTAGTCGCCATAGGAGTTGTCTTTTCTTGACCGCCAGGGGGCGCTTTAGTCGTATGTTTGTTTTGTTTTCTTGGTACCCAGTGTGGACTTGACCGCAGGTGGCGCTGTAGTCGCCATAGGAGTTGTCTTTTCTTGACCGCCAGAGGGCGCTGTAGTCGTATGTTTGTTTTGTTTTCATGGTACCCAGTGTGGACTTGACCGCCAGGAGTTGTCTTTTCTTGACCGCCAGGGGGCGCTGTAGTCGTATGTTTGTTTTGTTTTCATGGTACCCAGTGTGGACTTGACCGCCAGGAGTTGTCTTTTCTTGACCGCCAGGGGGCGCTGTAGTCGCCATAGGAGTTGTCTTTTCTTGACCGCCAGAGGGCGCTGTAGTCGCCATAGGAGTTGTCTTTTCTTGACCGCCAGGGGGCGCTGTAGTCGTATGTTTTATGGTGTTTTCTTGGTACCGATTGTGCCTTTTCTTGACCGCAGGTGGCCGCACTTGGCGCTGTAGTTTTCTTTTCTTGACCGCCAGGGGGCGCTGTAGTCGCCATAGGAGTTGTCTTTTCTTGACCGCCAGAGGGCGCTGTAGTCGCCATAGGAGTTGTCTTTTCTTGACCGCCAGGGGGCGCTTTAGTCGTATGTTTGTTTTGTTTTCTTGGTACCCAGTGTGGACTTGACCGCAGGTGGCGCTGTAGTCGCCATAGGAGTTGTCTTTTCTTGACCGCCAGGGGGCGCTGTAGTCGCCATAGGAGTTGTCTTTTCTTGACCGCCAGAGGGCGCTGTAGTCGCCATAGGAGTTGTCTTTTCTTGACCGCCAGGGGGCGCTTTAGTCGTATGTTTGTTTTGTTTTCTTGGTACCCAGTGTGGACTTGACCGCAGGTGGCGCTGTAGTCGCCATAGGAGTTGTCTTTTCTTGACCGCCAGGGGGCGCTGTAGTCGCCATAGGAGTTGTCTTTTCTTGACCGCCAGAGGGCGCTGTAGTCGCCATAGGAGTTGTCTTTTCTTGACCGCCAGGGGGCGCTTTAGTCGTATGTTTGTTTTGTTTTCTTGGTACCCAGTGTGGACTTGACCGCAGGTGGCGCTGTAGTCGCCATAGGAGTTGTCTTTTCTTGACCGCCAGAGGGCGCTGTAGTCGTATGTTTGTTTTGTTTTCATGGTACCCAGTGTGGACTTGACCGCCAGGAGTTGTCTTTTCTTGACCGCCAGGGGGCGCTGTAGTCGTATGTTTGTTTTGTTTTCATGGTACCCAGTGTGGACTTGACCGCCAGGAGTTGTCTTTTCTTGACCGCCAGGGGGCGCTGTAGTCGCCATAGGAGTTGTCTTTTCTTGACCGCCAGAGGGCGCTGTAGTCGCCATAGGAGTTGTCTTTTCTTGACCGCCAGAGGGCGCTGTAGTCATATGTTTGTTTTGTTTTCTTGGTACCCAGTGTGGACTTGACCGCCAGGAGTTGTCTTTTCTTGACCGCCAGGGGGCGCTGTAGTCGTATGTTTTATGGTGTTTTCTTGGTACCGATTGTGCCTTTTCTTGACCGCAGGTGGCCGCACTTGGCGCTGTAGTTTTCTTTTCTTGACCGCCAGGGGGCGCTGTAGTCGCCATAGGAGTTGTCTTTTCTTGACCGCCAGAGGGCGCTGTAGTCGCCATAGGAGTTGTCTTTTCTTGACCGCCAGGGGGCGCTTTAGTCGTATGTTTGTTTTGTTTTCTTGGTACCCAGTGTGGACTTGACCGCAGGTGGCGCTGTAGTCGCCATAGGAGTTGTCTTTTCTTGACCGCCAGAGGGCGCTGTAGTCGTATGTTTGTTTTGTTTTCATGGTACCCAGTGTGGACTTGACCGCCAGGAGTTGTCTTTTCTTGACCGCCAGGGGGCGCTGTAGTCGTATGTTTGTTTTGTTTTCATGGTACCCAGTGTGGACTTGACCGCCAGGAGTTGTCTTTTCTTGACCGCCAGGGGGCGCTGTAGTCGCCATAGGAGTTGTCTTTTCTTGACCGTCAGAGGGCGCTGTAGTCGCCATAGGAGTTGTCTTTTCTTGACCGCCAGAGGGCGCTGTAGTCATATGTTTGTTTTGTTTTCTTGGTACCCAGTGTGGACTTGACCGCCAGGAGTTGTCTTTTCTTGACCGCCAGGGGGCGCTGTAGTCGCCATAGGAGTTGTCTTTTCTTGACCGTCAGAGGGCGCTGTAGTCGCCATAGGAGTTGTCTTTTCTTGACCGCCAGAGGGCGCTGTAGTCATATGTTTGTTTTGTTTTCTTGGTACCCAGTGTGGACTTGACCGCCAGGAGTTGTCTTTTCTTGACCGCCAGGGGGCGCTTTAGTCGTATGTTTGTTTTGTTTTCTTGGTACCCAGTGTGGACTTGACCGCAGGTGGCGCTGTAGTCGCCATAGGAGTTGTCTTTTCTTGACCGCCAGAGGGCGCTGTAGTCGTATGTTTGTTTTGTTTTCATGGTACCCAGTGTGGACTTGACCGCCAGGAGTTGTCTTTTCTTGACCGCCAGGGGGCGCTGTAGTCGTATGTTTGTTTTGTTTTCATGGTACCCAGTGTGGACTTGACCGCCAGGAGTTGTCTTTTCTTGACCGCCAGGGGGCGCTGTAGTCGCCATAGGAGTTGTCTTTTCTTGACCGCCAGAGGGCGCTGTAGTCGCCATAGGAGTTGTCTTTTCTTGACCGCCAGAGGGCGCTGTAGTCATATGTTTGTTTTGTTTTCTTGGTACCCAGTGTGGACTTGACCGCCAGGAGTTGTCTTTTCTTGACCGCCAGGGGGCGCTGTAGTCGTATGTTTTATGGTGTTTTCTTGGTACCGATTGTGCCTTTTCTTGACCGCAGGTGGCCGCACTTGGCGCTGTAGTTTTCTTTTCTTGACCGCCAGGGGGCGCTGTAGTCGCCATAGGAGTTGTCTTTTCTTGACCGCCAGAGGGCGCTGTAGTCGCCATAGGAGTTGTCTTTTCTTGACCGCCAGGGGGCGCTTTAGTCGTATGTTTGTTTTGTTTTCTTGGTACCCAGTGTGGACTTGACCGCAGGTGGCGCTGTAGTCGCCATAGGAGTTGTCTTTTCTTGACCGCCAGGGGGCGCTGTAGTCGCCATAGGAGTTGTCTTTTCTTGACCGCCAGAGGGCGCTGTAGTCGCCATAGGAGTTGTCTTTTCTTGACCGCCAGGGGGCGCTTTAGTCGTATGTTTGTTTTGTTTTCTTGGTACCCAGTGTGGACTTGACCGCAGGTGGCGCTGTAGTCGCCATAGGAGTTGTCTTTTCTTGACCGCCAGAGAGCGCTGTAGTCGTATGTTTGTTTTGTTTTCATGGTACCCAGTGTGGACTTGACCGCCAGGAGTTGTCTTTTCTTGACCGCCAGGGGGCGCTGTAGTCGTATGTTTGTTTTGTTTTCATGGTACCCAGTGTGGACTTGACCGCCAGGAGTTGTCTTTTCTTGACCGCCAGGGGGCGCTGTAGTCGCCATAGGAGTTGTCTTTTCTTGACCGCCAGAGGGCGCTGTAGTCGCCATAGGAGTTGTCTTTTCTTGACCGCCAGAGGGCGCTGTAGTCATATGTTTGTTTTGTTTTCTTGGTACCCAGTGTGGACTTGACCGCCAGGAGTTGTCTTTTCTTGACCGCCAGGGGGCGCTGTAGTCGTATGTTTTATGGTGTTTTCTTGGTACCGATTGTGCCTTTTCTTGACCGCAGGTGGCCGCACTTGGCGCTGTAGTTTTCTTTTCTTGACCGCCAGGGGGCGCTGTAGTCGCCATAGGAGTTGTCTTTTCTTGACCGCCAGGGGGCGCTTTAGTCGTATGTTTGTTTTGTTTTCTTGGTACCCAGTGTGGACTTGACCGCAGGTGGCGCTGTAGTCGCCATAGGAGTTGTCTTTTCTTGACCGCCAGAGGGCGCTGTAGTCGTATGTTTGTTTTGTTTTCATGGTACCCAGTGTGGACTTGACCGCCAGGAGTTGTCTTTTCTTGACCGCCAGGGGGCGCTGTAGTCGTATGTTTGTTTTGTTTTCATGGTACCCAGTGTGGACTTGACCGCCAGGAGTTGTCTTTTCTTGACCGCCAGGGGGCGCTGTAGTCGCCATAGGAGTTGTCTTTTCTTGACCGCCAGAGGGCGCTGTAGTCGCCATAGGAGTTGTCTTTTCTTGACCGCCAGAGGGCGCTGTAGTCATATGTTTGTTTTGTTTTCTTGGTACCCAGTGTGGACTTGACCGCCAGGAGTTGTCTTTTCTTGACCGCCAGGGGGCGCTGTAGTCGTATGTTTTATGGTGTTTTCTTGGTACCGATTGTGCCTTTTCTTGACCGCAGGTGGCCGCACTTGGCGCTGTAGTTTTCTTTTCTTGACCGCCAGGGGGCGCTGTAGTCGCCATAGGAGTTGTCTTTTCTTGACCGCCAGAGGGCGCTGTAGTCGCCATAGGAGTTGTCTTTTCTTGACCGCCAGGGGGCGCTTTAGTCGTATGTTTGTTTTGTTTTCTTGGTACCCAGTGTGGACTTGACCGCAGGTGGCGCTGTAGTCGCCATAGGAGTTGTCTTTTCTTGACCGCCAGGGGGCGCTGTAGTCGCCATAGGAGTTGTCTTTTCTTGACCGCCAGAGGGCGCTGTAGTCGCCATAGGAGTTGTCTTTTCTTGACCGCCAGGGGGCGCTTTAGTCGTATGTTTGTTTTGTTTTCTTGGTACCCAGTGTGGACTTGACCGCAGGTGGCGCTGTAGTCGCCATAGGAGTTGTCTTTTCTTGACCGCCAGAGAGCGCTGTAGTCGTATGTTTGTTTTGTTTTCATGGTACCCAGTGTGGACTTGACCGCCAGGAGTTGTCTTTTCTTGACCGCCAGGGGGCGCTGTAGTCGTATGTTTGTTTTGTTTTCATGGTACCCAGTGTGGACTTGACCGCCAGGAGTTGTCTTTTCTTGACCGCCAGGGGGCGCTGTAGTCGCCATAGGAGTTGTCTTTTCTTGACCGCCAGAGGGCGCTGTAGTCGCCATAGGAGTTGTCTTTTCTTGACCGCCAGAGGGCGCTGTAGTCATATGTTTGTTTTGTTTTCTTGGTACCCAGTGTGGACTTGACCGCCAGGAGTTGTCTTTTCTTGACCGCCAGGGGGCGCTGTAGTCGTATGTTTTATGGTGTTTTCTTGGTACCGATTGTGCCTTTTCTTGACCGCAGGTGGCCGCACTTGGCGCTGTAGTTTTCTTTTCTTGACCGCCAGGGGGCGCTGTAGTCGCCATAGGAGTTGTCTTTTCTTGACCGCCAGAGGGCGCTGTAGTCGCCATAGGAGTTGTCTTTTCTTGACCGCCAGGGGGCGCTTTAGTCGTATGTTTGTTTTGTTTTCTTGGTACCCAGTGTGGACTTGACCGCAGGTGGCGCTGTAGTCGCCATAGGAGTTGTCTTTTCTTGACCGCCAGAGGGCGCTGTAGTCGTATGTTTGTTTTGTTTTCATGGTACCCAGTGTGGACTTGACCGCCAGGAGTTGTCTTTTCTTGACCGCCAGGGGGCGCTGTAGTCGTATGTTTGTTTTGTTTTCATGGTACCCAGTGTGGACTTGACCGCCAGGAGTTGTCTTTTCTTGACCGCCAGGGGGCGCTGTAGTCGCCATAGGAGTTGTCTTTTCTTGACCGCCAGAGGGCGCTGTAGTCGCCATAGGAGTTGTCTTTTCTTGACCGCCAGAGGGCGCTTTAGTCGTATGTTTGTTTTGTTTTCTTGGTACCCAGTGTGGACTTGACCGCCAGGAGTTGTCTTTTCTTGACCGCCAGGGGGCGCTGTAGTCGTATGTTTGTTTTGTTTTCATGGTACCCAGTGTGGACTTGACCGCCAGGAGTTGTCTTTTCTTGACCGCCAGGGGGCGCTGTAGTCGCCATAGGAGTTGTCTTTTCTTGACCGCCAGAGGGCGCTGTAGTCGCCATAGGAGTTGTCTTTTCTTGACCGCCAGAGGGCGCTGTAGTCATATGTTTGTTTTGTTTTCTTGGTACCCAGTGTGGACTTGACCGCCAGGAGTTGTCTTTTCTTGACCGCCAGGGGGCGCTGTAGTCGTATGTTTTATGGTGTTTTCTTGGTACCGATTGTGCCTTTTCTTGACCGCAGGTGGCCGCACTTGGCGCTGTAGTTTTCTTTTCTTGACCGCCAGGGGGCGCTGTAGTCGCCATAGGAGTTGTCTTTTCTTGACCGCCAGAGGGCGCTGTAGTCGCCATAGGAGTTGTCTTTTCTTGACCGCCAGGGGGCGCTTTAGTCGTATGTTTGTTTTGTTTTCTTGGTACCCAGTGTGGACTTGACCGCAGGTGGCGCTGTAGTCGCCATAGGAGTTGTCTTTTCTTGACCGCCAGAGGGCGCTGTAATCGTATGTTTGTTTTGTTTTCATGGTACCCAGTGTGGACTTGACCGCCAGGAGTTGTCTTTTCTTGACCGCCAGGGGGCGCTGTAGTCGTATGTTTGTTTTGTTTTCATGGTACCCAGTGTGGACTTGACCGCCAGGAGTTGTCTTTTCTTGACCGCCAGGGGGCGCTGTAGTCGCCATAGGAGTTGTCTTTTCTTGACCGCCAGAGGGCGCTGTAGTCGCCATAGGAGTTGTCTTTTCTTGACCGCCAGAGGGCGCTGTAGTCGTATGTTTGTTTTGTTTTCATGGTACCCAGTGTGGACTTGACCGCCAGGAGTTGTCTTTTCTTGACCGCCAGGGGGCGCTGTAGTCATATGTTTGTTTTGTTTTCATGGTACCCAGTGTGGACTTGACCGCCAGGAGTTGTCTTTTCTTGACCGCCAGGGGGCGCTGTAGTCGTATGTTTTATGGTGTTTTCTTGGTACCGATTGTGCCTTTTCTTGACCGCAGGTGGCCGCACTTGGCGCTGTAGTTTTCTTTTCTTGACCGCCAGGGGGCGCTGTAGTCGCCATAGGAGTTGTCTTTTCTTGACCGCCAGAGGGCGCTGTAGTCGCCATAGGAGTTGTCTTTTCTTGACCGCCAGAGGGCGCTGTAGTCGTATGTTTGTTTTGTTTTCTTGGTACCCAGTGTGGACTTGACCGCAGGTGGCGCTGTAGTCGCCATAGGAGTTGTCTTTTCTTGACCGCCAGAGGGCGCTGTAGTCGCCATAGGAGTTGTCTTTTCTTGACCGCCAGAGGGCGCTGTAGTCATATGTTTGTTTTGTTTTCTTGGTACCCAGTGTGGACTTGACCGCCAGGAGTTGTCTTTTCTTGACCGCCAGGGGGCGCTGTAGTCGTATGTTTGTTTTGTTTTCATGGTACCCAGTGTGGACTTGACCGCCAGGAGTTGTCTTTTCTTGACCGCCAGGGGGCGCTGTAGTCGCCATAGGAGTTGTCTTTTCTTGACCGTCAGAGGGCGCTGTAGTCGCCATAGGAGTTGTCTTTTCTTGACCGCCAGAGGGCGCTGTAGTCATATGTTTGTTTTGTTTTCTTGGTACCCAGTGTGGACTTGACCGCCAGGAGTTGTCTTTTCTTGACCGCCAGGGGGCGCTGTAGTCGTATGTTTGTTTTGTTTTCATGGTACCCAGTGTGGACTTGACCGCCAGGAGTTGTCTTTTCTTGACCGCCAGGGGGCGCTGTAGTCGCCATAGGAGTTGTCTTTTCTTGACCGTCAGAGGGCGCTGTAGTCGCCATAGGAGTTGTCTTTTCTTGACCGCCAGAGGGCGCTGTAGTCATATGTTTGTTTTGTTTTCTTGGTACCCAGTGTGGACTTGACCGCCAGGAGTTGTCTTTTCTTGACCGCCAGGGGGCGCTTTAGTCGTATGTTTGTTTTGTTTTCTTGGTACCCAGTGTGGACTTGACCGCAGGTGGCGCTGTAGTCGCCATAGGAGTTGTCTTTTCTTGACCGCCAGAGGGCGCTGTAGTCGTATGTTTGTTTTGTTTTCATGGTACCCAGTGTGGACTTGACCGCCAGGAGTTGTCTTTTCTTGACCGCCAGGGGGCGCTGTAGTCGTATGTTTGTTTTGTTTTCATGGTACCCAGTGTGGACTTGACCGCCAGGAGTTGTCTTTTCTTGACCGCCAGGGGGCGCTGTAGTCGCCATAGGAGTTGTCTTTTCTTGACCGCCAGAGGGCGCTGTAGTCGCCATAGGAGTTGTCTTTTCTTGACCGCCAGGGGGCGCTGTAGTCGTATGTTTTATGGTGTTTTCTTGGTACCGATTGTGCCTTTTCTTGACCGCAGGTGGCCGCACTTGGCGCTGTAGTTTTCTTTTCTTGACCGCCAGGGGGCGCTGTAGTCGCCATAGGAGTTGTCTTTTCTTGACCGCCAGAGGGCGCTGTAGTCGCCATAGGAGTTGTCTTTTCTTGACCGCCAGGGGGCGCTTTAGTCGTATGTTTGTTTTGTTTTCTTGGTACCCAGTGTGGACTTGACCGCAGGTGGCGCTGTAGTCGCCATAGGAGTTGTCTTTTCTTGACCGCCAGGGGGCGCTGTAGTCGCCATAGGAGTTGTCTTTTCTTGACCGCCAGAGGGCGCTGTAGTCGCCATAGGAGTTGTCTTTTCTTGACCGCCAGGGGGCGCTTTAGTCGTATGTTTGTTTTGTTTTCTTGGTACCCAGTGTGGACTTGACCGCAGGTGGCGCTGTAGTCGCCATAGGAGTTGTCTTTTCTTGACCGCCAGAGGGCGCTGTAGTCGTATGTTTGTTTTGTTTTCATGGTACCCAGTGTGGACTTGACCGCCAGGAGTTGTCTTTTCTTGACCGCCAGGGGGCGCTGTAGTCGTATGTTTGTTTTGTTTTCATGGTACCCAGTGTGGACTTGACCGCCAGGAGTTGTCTTTTCTTGACCGCCAGGGGGCGCTGTAGTCGCCATAGGAGTTGTCTTTTCTTGACCGCCAGAGGGCGCTGTAGTCGCCATAGGAGTTGTCTTTTCTTGACCGCCAGAGGGCGCTGTAGTCATATGTTTGTTTTGTTTTCTTGGTACCCAGTGTGGACTTGACCGCCAGGAGTTGTCTTTTCTTGACCGCCAGGGGGCGCTGTAGTCGTATGTTTTATGGTGTTTTCTTGGTACCGATTGTGCCTTTTCTTGACCGCAGGTGGCCGCACTTGGCGCTGTAGTTTTCTTTTCTTGACCGCCAGGGGGCGCTGTAGTCGCCATAGGAGTTGTCTTTTCTTGACCGCCAGAGGGCGCTGTAGTCGCCATAGGAGTTGTCTTTTCTTGACCGCCAGGGGGCGCTTTAGTCGTATGTTTGTTTTGTTTTCTTGGTACCCAGTGTGGACTTGACCGCAGGTGGCGCTGTAGTCGCCATAGGAGTTGTCTTTTCTTGACCGCCAGAGGGCGCTGTAGTCGTATGTTTGTTTTGTTTTCATGGTACCCAGTGTGGACTTGACCGCCAGGAGTTGTCTTTTCTTGACCGCCAGGGGGCGCTGTAGTCGTATGTTTGTTTTGTTTTCATGGTACCCAGTGTGGACTTGACCGCCAGGAGTTGTCTTTTCTTGACCGCCAGGGGGCGCTGTAGTCGCCATAGGAGTTGTCTTTTCTTGACCGCCAGAGGGCGCTGTAGTCGCCATAGGAGTTGTCTTTTCTTGACCGCCAGAGGGCGCTGTAGTCGTATGTTTGTTTTGTTTTCATGGTACCCAGTGTGGACTTGACCGCCAGGAGTTGTCTTTTCTTGACCGCCAGGGGGCGCTGTAGTCGTATGTTTGTTTTGTTTTCATGGTACCCAGTGTGGACTTGACCGCCAGGAGTTGTCTTTTCTTGACCGCCAGGGGGCGCTGTAGTCGCCATAGGAGTTGTCTTTTCTTGACCGTCAGAGGGCGCTGTAGTCGCCATAGGAGTTGTCTTTTCTTGACCGCCAGAGGGCGCTGTAGTCATATGTTTGTTTTGTTTTCTTGGTACCCAGTGTGGACTTGACCGCCAGGAGTTGTCTTTTCTTGACCGCCAGGGGGCGCTGTAGTCGTATGTTTTATGGTGTTTTCTTGGTACCGATTGTGCCTTTTCTTGACCGCAGGTGGCCGCACTTGGCGCTGTAGTTTTCTTTTCTTGACCGCCAGGGGGCGCTGTAGTCGCCATAGGAGTTGTCTTTTCTTGACCGCCAGAGGGCGCTGTAGTCGCCATAGGAGTTGTCTTTTCTTGACCGCCAGGGGGCGCTTTAGTCGTATGTTTGTTTTGTTTTCTTGGTACCCAGTGTGGACTTGACCGCAGGTGGCGCTGTAGTCGCCATAGGAGTTGTCTTTTCTTGACCGCCAGAGGGCGCTGTAGTCGTATGTTTGTTTTGTTTTCATGGTACCCAGTGTGGACTTGACCGCCAGGAGTTGTCTTTTCTTGACCGCCAGGGGGCGCTGTAGTCGTATGTTTGTTTTGTTTTCATGGTACCCAGTGTGGACTTGACCGCCAGGAGTTGTCTTTTCTTGACCGCCAGGGGGCGCTGTAGTCGCCATAGGAGTTGTCTTTTCTTGACCGCCAGAGGGCGCTGTAGTCGCCATAGGAGTTGTCTTTTCTTGACCGCCAGAGGGCGCTGTAGTCATATGTTTGTTTTGTTTTCTTGGTACCCAGTGTGGACTTGACCGCCAGGAGTTGTCTTTTCTTGACCGCCAGGGGGCGCTGTAGTCGTATGTTTTATGGTGTTTTCTTGGTACCGATTGTGCCTTTTCTTGACCGCAGGTGGCCGCACTTGGCGCTGTAGTTTTCTTTTCTTGACCGCCAGGGGGCGCTGTAGTCGCCATAGGAGTTGTCTTTTCTTGACCGCCAGAGGGCGCTGTAGTCGCCATAGGAGTTGTCTTTTCTTGACCGCCAGGGGGCGCTTTAGTCGTATGTTTGTTTTGTTTTCTTGGTACCCAGTGTGGACTTGACCGCAGGTGGCGCTGTAGTCGCCATAGGAGTTGTCTTTTCTTGACCGCCAGAGGGCGCTGTAATCGTATGTTTGTTTTGTTTTCATGGTACCCAGTGTGGACTTGACCGCCAGGAGTTGTCTTTTCTTGACCGCCAGGGGGCGCTGTAGTCGTATGTTTGTTTTGTTTTCATGGTACCCAGTGTGGACTTGACCGCCAGGAGTTGTCTTTTCTTGACCGCCAGGGGGCGCTGTAGTCGCCATAGGAGTTGTCTTTTCTTGACCGCCAGAGGGCGCTGTAGTCGCCATAGGAGTTGTCTTTTCTTGACCGCCAGAGGGCGCTGTAGTCGTATGTTTGTTTTGTTTTCATGGTACCCAGTGTGGACTTGACCGCCAGGAGTTGTCTTTTCTTGACCGCCAGGGGGCGCTGTAGTCATATGTTTGTTTTGTTTTCATGGTACCCAGTGTGGACTTGACCGCCAGGAGTTGTCTTTTCTTGACCGCCAGGGGGCGCTGTAGTCGTATGTTTTATGGTGTTTTCTTGGTACCGATTGTGCCTTTTCTTGACCGCAGGTGGCCGCACTTGGCGCTGTAGTTTTCTTTTCTTGACCGCCAGGGGGCGCTGTAGTCGCCATAGGAGTTGTCTTTTCTTGACCGCCAGAGGGCGCTGTAGTCGCCATAGGAGTTGTCTTTTCTTGACCGCCAGGGGGCGCTTTAGTCGTATGTTTGTTTTGTTTTCTTGGTACCCAGTGTGGACTTGACCGCAGGTGGCGCTGTAGTCGCCATAGGAGTTGTCTTTTCTTGACCGCCAGAGGGCGCTGTAGTCATATGTTTGTTTTGTTTTCTTGGTACCCAGTGTGGACTTGACCGCCAGGAGTTGTCTTTTCTTGACCGCCAGGGGGCGCTGTAGTCGTATGTTTTATGGTGTTTTCTTGGTACCGATTGTGCCTTTTCTTGACCGCAGGTGGCCGCACTTGGCGCTGTAGTTTTCTTTTCTTGACCGCCAGGGGGCGCTGTAGTCGCCATAGGAGTTGTCTTTTCTTGACCGCCAGAGGGCGCTGTAGTCGCCATAGGAGTTGTCTTTTCTTGACCGCCAGGGGGCGCTTTAGTCGTATGTTTGTTTTGTTTTCTTGGTACCCAGTGTGGACTTGACCGCAGGTGGCGCTGTAGTCGCCATAGGAGTTGTCTTTTCTTGACCGCCAGAGGGCGCTGTAATCGTATGTTTGTTTTGTTTTCATGGTACCCAGTGTGGACTTGACCGCCAGGAGTTGTCTTTTCTTGACCGCCAGGGGGCGCTGTAGTCGTATGTTTGTTTTGTTTTCATGGTACCCAGTGTGGACTTGACCGCCAGGAGTTGTCTTTTCTTGACCGCCAGGGGGCGCTGTAGTCGCCATAGGAGTTGTCTTTTCTTGACCGCCAGAGGGCGCTGTAGTCGCCATAGGAGTTGTCTTTTCTTGACCGCCAGAGGGCGCTGTAGTCGTATGTTTGTTTTGTTTTCATGGTACCCAGTGTGGACTTGACCGCCAGGAGTTGTCTTTTCTTGACCGCCAGGGGGCGCTGTAGTCGTATGTTTGTTTTGTTTTCATGGTACCCAGTGTGGACTTGACCGCCAGGAGTTGTCTTTTCTTGACCGCCAGGGGGCGCTGTAGTCGTATGTTTTATGGTGTTTTCTTGGTACCGATTGTGCCTTTTCTTGACCGCAGGTGGCCGCACTTGGCGCTGTAGTTTTCTTTTCTTGACCGCCAGGGGGCGCTGTAGTCGCCATAGGAGTTGTCTTTTCTTGACCGCCAGAGGGCGCTGTAGTCGCCATAGGAGTTGTCTTTTCTTGACCGCCAGGGGGCGCTTTAGTCGTATGTTTGTTTTGTTTTCTTGGTACCCAGTGTGGACTTGACCGCAGGTGGCGCTGTAGTCGCCATAGGAGTTGTCTTTTCTTGACCGCCAGAGGGCGCTGTAGTCATATGTTTGTTTTGTTTTCTTGGTACCCAGTGTGGACTTGACCGCCAGGAGTTGTCTTTTCTTGACCGCCAGGGGGCGCTGTAGTCGTATGTTTTATGGTGTTTTCTTGGTACCGATTGTGCCTTTTCTTGACCGCAGGTGGCCGCACTTGGCGCTGTAGTTTTCTTTTCTTGACCGCCAGGGGGCGCTGTAGTCGCCATAGGAGTTGTCTTTTCTTGACCGCCAGAGGGCGCTGTAGTCGCCATAGGAGTTGTCTTTTCTTGACCGCCAGGGGGCGCTTTAGTCGTATGTTTGTTTTGTTTTCTTGGTACCCAGTGTGGACTTGACCGCAGGTGGCGCTGTAGTCGCCATAGGAGTTGTCTTTTCTTGACCGCCAGAGGGCGCTGTAGTCGTATGTTTGTTTTGTTTTCATGGTACCCAGTGTGGACTTGACCGCCAGGAGTTGTCTTTTCTTGACCGCCAGGGGGCGCTGTAGTCGTATGTTTGTTTTGTTTTCATGGTACCCAGTGTGGACTTGACCGCCAGGAGTTGTCTTTTCTTGACCGCCAGGGGGCGCTGTAGTCGCCATAGGAGTTGTCTTTTCTTGACCGCCAGAGGGCGCTGTAGTCGCCATAGGAGTTGTCTTTTCTTGACCGCCAGAGGGCGCTGTAGTCATATGTTTGTTTTGTTTTCTTGGTACCCAGTGTGGACTTGACCGCCAGGAGTTGTCTTTTCTTGACCGCCAGGGGGCGCTGTAGTCGTATGTTTTATGGTGTTTTCTTGGTACCGATTGTGCCTTTTCTTGACCGCAGGTGGCCGCACTTGGCGCTGTAGTTTTCTTTTCTTGACCGCCAGGGGGCGCTGTAGTCGCCATAGGAGTTGTCTTTTCTTGACCGCCAGGGGGCGCTGTAGTCGCCATAGGAGTTGTCTTTTCTTGACCGCCAGAGGGCGCTGTAGTCGTATGTTTGTTTTGTTTTCATGGTACCCAGTGTGGACTTGACCGCCAGGAGTTGTCTTTTCTTGACCGCCAGGG
This sequence comes from Gibbula magus, assembly GCA_936450465.1. Classification (NCBI taxonomy): domain Eukaryota; kingdom Metazoa; phylum Mollusca; class Gastropoda; order Trochida; family Trochidae; genus Gibbula; species Gibbula magus. The sequence goes on from OW388295.1 coordinate 49,882,284, forward strand.
GGCGCTGTAGTCGTATGTTTGTTTTGTTTTCATGGTACCCAGTGTGGACTTGACCGCCAGGAGTTGTCTTTTCTTGACCGCCAGGGGGCGCTGTAGTCGCCATAGGAGTTGTCTTTTCTTGACCGCCAGAGGGCGCTGTAGTCGCCATAGGAGTTGTCTTTTCTTGACCGCCAGAGGGCGCTGTAGTCGTATGTTTGTTTTGTTTTCATGGTACCCAGTGTGGACTTGACCGCCAGGAGTTGTCTTTTCTTGACCGCCAGGGGGCGCTGTAGTCGTATGTTTGTTTTGTTTTCTTGGTACCCAGTGTGGACTTGACCGCCAGGAGTTGTCTTTTCTTGACCGCCAGGGGGCGCTGTAGTCGCCATAGGAGTTGTCTTTTCTTGACCGTCAGAGGGCGCTGTAGTCGCCATAGGAGTTGTCTTTTCTTGACCGCCAGAGGGCGCTGTAGTCGTATGTTTGTTTTGTTTTCTTGGTACCCAGTGTGGACTTGACCGCCAGGAGTTGTCTTTTCTTGACCGCCAGGGGGCGCTGTAGTCGTATGTTTTATGGTGTTTTCTTGGTACCGATTGTGCCTTTTCTTGACCGCAGGTGGCCGCACTTGGCGCTGTAGTTTTCTTTTCTTGACCGCCAGGGGGCGCTGTAGTCGCCATAGGAGTTGTCTTTTCTTGACCGCCAGAGGGCGCTGTAGTCGCCATAGGAGTTGTCTTTTCTTGACCGCCAGGGGGCGCTTTAGTCGTATGTTTGTTTTGTTTTCTTGGTACCCAGTGTGGACTTGACCGCAGGTGGCGCTGTAGTCGCCATAGGAGTTGTCTTTTCTTGACCGCCAGAGGGCGCTGTAGTCATATGTTTGTTTTGTTTTCTTGGTACCCAGTGTGGACTTGACCGCCAGGAGTTGTCTTTTCTTGACCGCCAGGGGGCGCTGTAGTCGTATGTTTTATGGTGTTTTCTTGGTACCGATTGTGCCTTTTCTTGACCGCAGGTGGCCGCACTTGGCGCTGTAGTTTTCTTTTCTTGACCGCCAGGGGGCGCTGTAGTCGCCATAGGAGTTGTCTTTTCTTGACCGCCAGAGGGCGCTGTAGTCGCCATAGGAGTTGTCTTTTCTTGACCGCCAGGGGGCGCTTTAGTCGTATGTTTGTTTTGTTTTCTTGGTACCCAGTGTGGACTTGACCGCAGGTGGCGCTGTAGTCGCCATAGGAGTTGTCTTTTCTTGACCGCCAGAGGGCGCTGTAGTCGTATGTTTGTTTTGTTTTCATGGTACCCAGTGTGGACTTGACCGCCAGGAGTTGTCTTTTCTTGACCGCCAGGGGGCGCTGTAGTCGTATGTTTGTTTTGTTTTCATGGTACCCAGTGTGGACTTGACCGCCAGGAGTTGTCTTTTCTTGACCGCCAGGGGGCGCTGTAGTCGCCATAGGAGTTGTCTTTTCTTGACCGCCAGAGGGCGCTGTAGTCGCCATAGGAGTTGTCTTTTCTTGACCGCCAGAGGGCGCTGTAGTCATATGTTTGTTTTGTTTTCTTGGTACCCAGTGTGGACTTGACCGCCAGGAGTTGTCTTTTCTTGACCGCCAGGGGGCGCTGTAGTCGTATGTTTTATGGTGTTTTCTTGGTACCGATTGTGCCTTTTCTTGACCGCAGGTGGCCGCACTTGGCGCTGTAGTTTTCTTTTCTTGACCGCCAGGGGGCGCTGTAGTCGCCATAGGAGTTGTCTTTTCTTGACCGCCAGAGGGCGCTGTAGTCGCCATAGGAGTTGTCTTTTCTTGACCGCCAGGGGGCGCTTTAGTCGTATGTTTGTTTTGTTTTCTTGGTACCCAGTGTGGACTTGACCGCAGGTGGCGCTGTAGTCGCCATAGGAGTTGTCTTTTCTTGACCGCCAGAGGGCGCTGTAATCGTATGTTTGTTTTGTTTTCATGGTACCCAGTGTGGACTTGACCGCCAGGAGTTGTCTTTTCTTGACCGCCAGGGGGCGCTGTAGTCGTATGTTTGTTTTGTTTTCATGGTACCCAGTGTGGACTTGACCGCCAGGAGTTGTCTTTTCTTGACCGCCAGGGGGCGCTGTAGTCGCCATAGGAGTTGTCTTTTCTTGACCGCCAGAGGGCGCTGTAGTCGCCATAGGAGTTGTCTTTTCTTGACCGCCAGAGGGCGCTGTAGTCGTATGTTTGTTTTGTTTTCATGGTACCCAGTGTGGACTTGACCGCCAGGAGTTGTCTTTTCTTGACCGCCAGGGGGCGCTGTAGTCATATGTTTGTTTTGTTTTCATGGTACCCAGTGTGGACTTGACCGCCAGGAGTTGTCTTTTCTTGACCGCCAGGGGGCGCTGTAGTCGTATGTTTTATGGTGTTTTCTTGGTACCGATTGTGCCTTTTCTTGACCGCAGGTGGCCGCACTTGGCGCTGTAGTTTTCTTTTCTTGACCGCCAGGGGGCGCTGTAGTCGCCATAGGAGTTGTCTTTTCTTGACCGCCAGAGGGCGCTGTAGTCGCCATAGGAGTTGTCTTTTCTTGACCGCCAGGGGGCGCTTTAGTCGTATGTTTGTTTTGTTTTCTTGGTACCCAGTGTGGACTTGACCGCAGGTGGCGCTGTAGTCGCCATAGGAGTTGTCTTTTCTTGACCGCCAGAGGGCGCTGTAGTCATATGTTTGTTTTGTTTTCTTGGTACCCAGTGTGGACTTGACCGCCAGGAGTTGTCTTTTCTTGACCGCCAGGGGGCGCTGTAGTCGTATGTTTTATGGTGTTTTCTTGGTACCGATTGTGCCTTTTCTTGACCGCAGGTGGCCGCACTTGGCGCTGTAGTTTTCTTTTCTTGACCGCCAGGGGGCGCTGTAGTCGCCATAGGAGTTGTCTTTTCTTGACCGCCAGAGGGCGCTGTAGTCGCCATAGGAGTTGTCTTTTCTTGACCGCCAGGGGGCGCTTTAGTCGTATGTTTGTTTTGTTTTCTTGGTACCCAGTGTGGACTTGACCGCAGGTGGCGCTGTAGTCGCCATAGGAGTTGTCTTTTCTTGACCGCCAGAGGGCGCTGTAATCGTATGTTTGTTTTGTTTTCATGGTACCCAGTGTGGACTTGACCGCCAGGAGTTGTCTTTTCTTGACCGCCAGGGGGCGCTGTAGTCGTATGTTTGTTTTGTTTTCATGGTACCCAGTGTGGACTTGACCGCCAGGAGTTGTCTTTTCTTGACCGCCAGGGGGCGCTGTAGTCGCCATAGGAGTTGTCTTTTCTTGACCGCCAGAGGGCGCTGTAGTCGCCATAGGAGTTGTCTTTTCTTGACCGCCAGAGGGCGCTGTAGTCGTATGTTTGTTTTGTTTTCATGGTACCCAGTGTGGACTTGACCGCCAGGAGTTGTCTTTTCTTGACCGCCAGGGGGCGCTGTAGTCATATGTTTGTTTTGTTTTCATGGTACCCAGTGTGGACTTGACCGCCAGGAGTTGTCTTTTCTTGACCGCCAGGGGGCGCTGTAGTCGTATGTTTTATGGTGTTTTCTTGGTACCGATTGTGCCTTTTCTTGACCGCAGGTGGCCGCACTTGGCGCTGTAGTTTTCTTTTCTTGACCGCCAGGGGGCGCTGTAGTCGCCATAGGAGTTGTCTTTTCTTGACCGCCAGAGGGCGCTGTAGTCGCCATAGGAGTTGTCTTTTCTTGACCGCCAGGGGGCGCTTTAGTCGTATGTTTGTTTTGTTTTCTTGGTACCCAGTGTGGACTTGACCGCAGGTGGCGCTGTAGTCGCCATAGGAGTTGTCTTTTCTTGACCGCCAGAGGGCGCTGTAGTCATATGTTTGTTTTGTTTTCTTGGTACCCAGTGTGGACTTGACCGCCAGGAGTTGTCTTTTCTTGACCGCCAGGGGGCGCTGTAGTCGTATGTTTTATGGTGTTTTCTTGGTACCGATTGTGCCTTTTCTTGACCGCAGGTGGCCGCACTTGGCGCTGTAGTTTTCTTTTCTTGACCGCCAGGGGGCGCTGTAGTCGCCATAGGAGTTGTCTTTTCTTGACCGCCAGAGGGCGCTGTAGTCGCCATAGGAGTTGTCTTTTCTTGACCGCCAGGGGGCGCTTTAGTCGTATGTTTGTTTTGTTTTCTTGGTACCCAGTGTGGACTTGACCGCAGGTGGCGCTGTAGTCGCCATAGGAGTTGTCTTTTCTTGACCGCCAGAGGGCGCTGTAGTCGTATGTTTGTTTTGTTTTCATGGTACCCAGTGTGGACTTGACCGCCAGGAGTTGTCTTTTCTTGACCGCCAGGGGGCGCTGTAGTCGTATGTTTGTTTTGTTTTCATGGTACCCAGTGTGGACTTGACCGCCAGGAGTTGTCTTTTCTTGACCGCCAGGGGGCGCTGTAGTCGCCATAGGAGTTGTCTTTTCTTGACCGCCAGAGGGCGCTGTAGTCGCCATAGGAGTTGTCTTTTCTTGACCGCCAGAGGGCGCTGTAGTCATATGTTTGTTTTGTTTTCTTGGTACCCAGTGTGGACTTGACCGCCAGGAGTTGTCTTTTCTTGACCGCCAGGGGGCGCTGTAGTCGTATGTTTTATGGTGTTTTCTTGGTACCGATTGTGCCTTTTCTTGACCGCAGGTGGCCGCACTTGGCGCTGTAGTTTTCTTTTCTTGACCGCCAGGGGGCGCTGTAGTCGCCATAGGAGTTGTCTTTTCTTGACCGCCAGAGGGCGCTGTAGTCGCCATAGGAGTTGTCTTTTCTTGACCTCCAGGGGGCGCTTTAGTCGTATGTTTGTTTTGTTTTCTTGGTACCCAGTGTGGACTTGACCGCAGGTGGCGCTGTAGTCGCCATAGGAGTTGTCTTTTCTTGACCGCCAGGGGGCGCTGTAGTCGCCATAGGAGTTGTCTTTTCTTGACCGCCAGAGGGCGCTGTAGTCGCCATAGGAGTTGTCTTTTCTTGACCGCCAGGGGGCGCTTTAGTCGTATGTTTGTTTTGTTTTCTTGGTACCCAGTGTGGACTTGACCGCAGGTGGCGCTGTAGTCGCCATAGGAGTTGTCTTTTCTTGACCGCCAGAGAGCGCTGTAGTCGTATGTTTGTTTTGTTTTCATGGTACCCAGTGTGGACTTGACCGCCAGGAGTTGTCTTTTCTTGACCGCCAGGGGGCGCTGTAGTCGTATGTTTGTTTTGTTTTCATGGTACCCAGTGTGGACTTGACCGCCAGGAGTTGTCTTTTCTTGACCGCCAGGGGGCGCTGTAGTCGCCATAGGAGTTGTCTTTTCTTGACCGCCAGAGGGCGCTGTAGTCGCCATAGGAGTTGTCTTTTCTTGACCGCCAGAGGGCGCTGTAGTCATATGTTTGTTTTGTTTTCTTGGTACCCAGTGTGGACTTGACCGCCAGGAGTTGTCTTTTCTTGACCGCCAGGGGGCGCTGTAGTCGTATGTTTTATGGTGTTTTCTTGGTACCGATTGTGCCTTTTCTTGACCGCAGGTGGCCGCACTTGGCGCTGTAGTTTTCTTTTCTTGACCGCCAGGGGGCGCTGTAGTCGCCATAGGAGTTGTCTTTTCTTGACCGCCAGGGGGCGCTTTAGTCGTATGTTTGTTTTGTTTTCTTGGTACCCAGTGTGGACTTGACCGCAGGTGGCGCTGTAGTCGCCATAGGAGTTGTCTTTTCTTGACCGCCAGAGGGCGCTGTAGTCGTATGTTTGTTTTGTTTTCATGGTACCCAGTGTGGACTTGACCGCCAGGAGTTGTCTTTTCTTGACCGCCAGGGGGCGCTGTAGTCGTATGTTTGTTTTGTTTTCATGGTACCCAGTGTGGACTTGACCGCCAGGAGTTGTCTTTTCTTGACCGCCAGGGGGCGCTGTAGTCGCCATAGGAGTTGTCTTTTCTTGACCGCCAGAGGGCGCTGTAGTCGCCATAGGAGTTGTCTTTTCTTGACCGCCAGGGGGCGCTGTAGTCGTATGTTTTATGGTGTTTTCTTGGTACCGATTGTGCCTTTTCTTGACCGCAGGTGGCCGCACTTGGCGCTGTAGTTTTCTTTTCTTGACCGCCAGGGGGCGCTGTAGTCGCCATAGGAGTTGTCTTTTCTTGACCGCCAGAGGGCGCTGTAGTCGCCATAGGAGTTGTCTTTTCTTGACCGCCAGGGGGCGCTTTAGTCGTATGTTTGTTTTGTTTTCTTGGTACCCAGTGTGGACTTGACCGCAGGTGGCGCTGTAGTCGCCATAGGAGTTGTCTTTTCTTGACCGCCAGGGGGCGCTGTAGTCGCCATAGGAGTTGTCTTTTCTTGACCGCCAGGGGCGCTGTAGTCGCCATAGGAGTTGTCTTTTCTTGACCGCCAGGGGGCGCTTTAGTCGTATGTTTGTTTTGTTTTCTTGGTACCCAGTGTGGACTTGACCGCAGGTGGCGCTGTAGTCGCCATAGGAGTTGTCTTTTCTTGACCGCCAGGGGGCGCTGTAGTCGCCATAGGAGTTGTCTTTTCTTGACCGCCAGAGGGCGCTGTAGTCGCCATAGGAGTTGTCTTTTCTTGACCGCCAGGGGGCGCTTTAGTCGTATGTTTGTTTTGTTTTCTTGGTACCCAGTGTGGACTTGACCGCAGGTGGCGCTGTAGTCGCCATAGGAGTTGTCTTTTCTTGACCGCCAGAGGGCGCTGTAGTCGTATGTTTGTTTTGTTTTCATGGTACCCAGTGTGGACTTGACCGCCAGGAGTTGTCTTTTCTTGACCGCCAGGGGGCGCTGTAGTCGTATGTTTGTTTTGTTTTCATGGTACCCAGTGTGGACTTGACCGCCAGGAGTTGTCTTTTCTTGACCGCCAGGGGGCGCTGTAGTCGCCATAGGAGTTGTCTTTTCTTGACCGCCAGAGGGCGCTGTAGTCGCCATAGGAGTTGTCTTTTCTTGACCGCCAGAGGGCGCTGTAGTCATATGTTTGTTTTGTTTTCTTGGTACCCAGTGTGGACTTGACCGCCAGGAGTTGTCTTTTCTTGACCGCCAGGGGGCGCTGTAGTCGTATGTTTTATGGTGTTTTCTTGGTACCGATTGTGCCTTTTCTTGACCGCAGGTGGCCGCACTTGGCGCTGTAGTTTTCTTTTCTTGACCGCCAGGGGGCGCTGTAGTCGCCATAGGAGTTGTCTTTTCTTGACCGCCAGAGGGCGCTGTAGTCGCCATAGGAGTTGTCTTTTCTTGACCGCCAGGGGGCGCTTTAGTCGTATGTTTGTTTTGTTTTCTTGGTACCCAGTGTGGACTTGACCGCAGGTGGCGCTGTAGTCGCCATAGGAGTTGTCTTTTCTTGACCGCCAGAGGGCGCTGTAGTCGTATGTTTGTTTTGTTTTCATGGTACCCAGTGTGGACTTGACCGCCAGGAGTTGTCTTTTCTTGACCGCCAGGGGGCGCTGTAGTCGTATGTTTGTTTTGTTTTCATGGTACCCAGTGTGGACTTGACCGCCAGGAGTTGTCTTTTCTTGACCGCCAGGGGGCGCTGTAGTCGCCATAGGAGTTGTCTTTTCTTGACCGTCAGAGGGCGCTGTAGTCGCCATAGGAGTTGTCTTTTCTTGACCGCCAGAGGGCGCTGTAGTCATATGTTTGTTTTGTTTTCTTGGTACCCAGTGTGGACTTGACCGCCAGGAGTTGTCTTTTCTTGACCGCCAGGGGGCGCTGTAGTCGCCATAGGAGTTGTCTTTTCTTGACCGTCAGAGGGCGCTGTAGTCGCCATAGGAGTTGTCTTTTCTTGACCGCCAGAGGGCGCTGTAGTCATATGTTTGTTTTGTTTTCTTGGTACCCAGTGTGGACTTGACCGCCAGGAGTTGTCTTTTCTTGACCGCCAGGGGGCGCTTTAGTCGTATGTTTGTTTTGTTTTCTTGGTACCCAGTGTGGACTTGACCGCAGGTGGCGCTGTAGTCGCCATAGGAGTTGTCTTTTCTTGACCGCCAGAGGGCGCTGTAGTCGTATGTTTGTTTTGTTTTCATGGTACCCAGTGTGGACTTGACCGCCAGGAGTTGTCTTTTCTTGACCGCCAGGGGGCGCTGTAGTCGTATGTTTGTTTTGTTTTCATGGTACCCAGTGTGGACTTGACCGCCAGGAGTTGTCTTTTCTTGACCGCCAGGGGGCGCTGTAGTCGCCATAGGAGTTGTCTTTTCTTGACCGCCAGAGGGCGCTGTAGTCGCCATAGGAGTTGTCTTTTCTTGACCGCCAGAGGGCGCTGTAGTCATATGTTTGTTTTGTTTTCTTGGTACCCAGTGTGGACTTGACCGCCAGGAGTTGTCTTTTCTTGACCGCCAGGGGGCGCTGTAGTCGTATGTTTTATGGTGTTTTCTTGGTACCGATTGTGCCTTTTCTTGACCGCAGGTGGCCGCACTTGGCGCTGTAGTTTTCTTTTCTTGACCGCCAGGGGGCGCTGTAGTCGCCATAGGAGTTGTCTTTTCTTGACCGCCAGAGGGCGCTGTAGTCGCCATAGGAGTTGTCTTTTCTTGACCGCCAGGGGGCGCTTTAGTCGTATGTTTGTTTTGTTTTCTTGGTACCCAGTGTGGACTTGACCGCAGGTGGCGCTGTAGTCGCCATAGGAGTTGTCTTTTCTTGACCGCCAGGGGGCGCTGTAGTCGCCATAGGAGTTGTCTTTTCTTGACCGCCAGAGGGCGCTGTAGTCGCCATAGGAGTTGTCTTTTCTTGACCGCCAGGGGGCGCTTTAGTCGTATGTTTGTTTTGTTTTCTTGGTACCCAGTGTGGACTTGACCGCAGGTGGCGCTGTAGTCGCCATAGGAGTTGTCTTTTCTTGACCGCCAGAGAGCGCTGTAGTCGTATGTTTGTTTTGTTTTCATGGTACCCAGTGTGGACTTGACCGCCAGGAGTTGTCTTTTCTTGACCGCCAGGGGGCGCTGTAGTCGTATGTTTGTTTTGTTTTCATGGTACCCAGTGTGGACTTGACCGCCAGGAGTTGTCTTTTCTTGACCGCCAGGGGGCGCTGTAGTCGCCATAGGAGTTGTCTTTTCTTGACCGCCAGAGGGCGCTGTAGTCGCCATAGGAGTTGTCTTTTCTTGACCGCCAGAGGGCGCTGTAGTCATATGTTTGTTTTGTTTTCTTGGTACCCAGTGTGGACTTGACCGCCAGGAGTTGTCTTTTCTTGACCGCCAGGGGGCGCTGTAGTCGTATGTTTTATGGTGTTTTCTTGGTACCGATTGTGCCTTTTCTTGACCGCAGGTGGCCGCACTTGGCGCTGTAGTTTTCTTTTCTTGACCGCCAGGGGGCGCTGTAGTCGCCATAGGAGTTGTCTTTTCTTGACCGCCAGGGGGCGCTGTAGTCGTATGTTTGTTTTGTTTTCTTGGTACCCAGTGTGGACTTGACCGCAGGTGGCGCTGTAGTCGCCATAGGAGTTGTCTTTTCTTGACCGCCAGAGGGCGCTGTAGTCGTATGTTTGTTTTGTTTTCATGGTACCCAGTGTGGACTTGACCGCCAGGAGTTGTCTTTTCTTGACCGCCAGGGGGCGCTGTAGTCGTATGTTTGTTTTGTTTTCATGGTACCCAGTGTGGACTTGACCGCCAGGAGTTGTCTTTTCTTGACCGCCAGGGGGCGCTGTAGTCGCCATAGGAGTTGTCTTTTCTTGACCGCCAGAGGGCGCTGTAGTCGCCATAGGAGTTGTCTTTTCTTGACCGCCAGAGGGCGCTGTAGTCATATGTTTGTTTTGTTTTCTTGGTACCCAGTGTGGACTTGACCGCCAGGAGTTGTCTTTTCTTGACCGCCAGGGGGCGCTGTAGTCGTATGTTTTATGGTGTTTTCTTGGTACCGATTGTGCCTTTTCTTGACCGCAGGTGGCCGCACTTGGCGCTGTAGTTTTCTTTTCTTGACCGCCAGGGGGCGCTGTAGTCGCCATAGGAGTTGTCTTTTCTTGACCGCCAGAGGGCGCTGTAGTCGCCATAGGAGTTGTCTTTTCTTGACCGCCAGGGGGCGCTTTAGTCGTATGTTTGTTTTGTTTTCTTGGTACCCAGTGTGGACTTGACCGCAGGTGGCGCTGTAGTCGCCATAGGAGTTGTCTTTTCTTGACCGCCAGGGGGCGCTGTAGTCGCCATAGGAGTTGTCTTTTCTTGACCGCCAGAGGGCGCTGTAGTCGCCATAGGAGTTGTCTTTTCTTGACCGCCAGGGGGCGCTTTAGTCGTATGTTTGTTTTGTTTTCTTGGTACCCAGTGTGGACTTGACCGCAGGTGGCGCTGTAGTCGCCATAGGAGTTGTCTTTTCTTGACCGCCAGAGAGCGCTGTAGTCGTATGTTTGTTTTGTTTTCATGGTACCCAGTGTGGACTTGACCGCCAGGAGTTGTCTTTTCTTGACCGCCAGGGGGCGCTGTAGTCGTATGTTTGTTTTGTTTTCATGGTACCCAGTGTGGACTTGACCGCCAGGAGTTGTCTTTTCTTGACCGCCAGGGGGCGCTGTAGTCGCCATAGGAGTTGTCTTTTCTTGACCGCCAGAGGGCGCTGTAGTCGCCATAGGAGTTGTCTTTTCTTGACCGCCAGAGGGCGCTGTAGTCATATGTTTGTTTTGTTTTCTTGGTACCCAGTGTGGACTTGACCGCCAGGAGTTGTCTTTTCTTGACCGCCAGGGGGCGCTGTAGTCGTATGTTTTATGGTGTTTTCTTGGTACCGATTGTGCCTTTTCTTGACCGCAGGTGGCCGCACTTGGCGCTGTAGTTTTCTTTTCTTGACCGCCAGGGGGCGCTGTAGTCGCCATAGGAGTTGTCTTTTCTTGACCGCCAGAGGGCGCTGTAGTCGCCATAGGAGTTGTCTTTTCTTGACCGCCAGGGGGCGCTTTAGTCGTATGTTTGTTTTGTTTTCTTGGTACCCAGTGTGGACTTGACCGCAGGTGGCGCTGTAGTCGCCATAGGAGTTGTCTTTTCTTGACCGCCAGAGGGCGCTGTAGTCGTATGTTTGTTTTGTTTTCATGGTACCCAGTGTGGACTTGACCGCCAGGAGTTGTCTTTTCTTGACCGCCAGGGGGCGCTGTAGTCGTATGTTTGTTTTGTTTTCATGGTACCCAGTGTGGACTTGACCGCCAGGAGTTGTCTTTTCTTGACCGCCAGGGGGCGCTGTAGTCGCCATAGGAGTTGTCTTTTCTTGACCGCCAGAGGGCGCTGTAGTCGCCATAGGAGTTGTCTTTTCTTGACCGCCAGAGGGCGCTGTAGTCGTATGTGGGTTTTGGTTTCATGGTACCCAGTGTGGACTTGACCGCCAGGAGTTGTCTTTTCTTGACCGCCAGGGGGCGCTGTAGTCGTATGTTTGTTTTGTTTTCATGGTACCCAGTGTGGACTTGACCGCCAGGAGTTGTCTTTTCTTGACCGCCAGGGGGCGCTGTAGTCGCCATAGGAGTTGTCTTTTCTTGACCGCCAGAGGGCGCTGTAGTCGCCATAGGAGTTGTCTTTTCTTGACCGCCAGGGGGCGCTGTAGTCGTATGTTTTATGGTGTTTTCTTGGTACCGATTGTGCCTTTTCTTGACCGCAGGTGGCCGCACTTGGCGCTGTAGTTTTCTTTTCTTGACCGCCAGGGGGCGCTGTAGTCGCCATAGGAGTTGTCTTTTCTTGACCGCCAGAGGGCGCTGTAGTCGCCATAGGAGTTGTCTTTTCTTGACCGCCAGGGGGCGCTTTAGTCGTATGTTTGTTTTGTTTTCTTGGTACCCAGTGTGGACTTGACCGCAGGTGGCGCTGTAGTCGCCATAGGAGTTGTCTTTTCTTGACCGCCAGAGGGCGCTGTAGTCGTATGTTTGTTTTGTTTTCATGGTACCCAGTGTGGACTTGACCGCCAGGAGTTGTCTTTTCTTGACCGCCAGGGGGCGCTGTAGTCGTATGTTTGTTTTGTTTTCATGGTACCCAGTGTGGACTTGACCGCCAGGAGTTGTCTTTTCTTGACCGCCAGGGGGCGCTGTAGTCGCCATAGGAGTTGTCTTTTCTTGACCGTCAGAGGGCGCTGTAGTCGCCATAGGAGTTGTCTTTTCTTGACCGCCAGAGGGCGCTGTAGTCATATGTTTGTTTTGTTTTCTTGGTACCCAGTGTGGACTTGACCGCCAGGAGTTGTCTTTTCTTGACCGCCAGGGGGCGCTGTAGTCGCCATAGGAGTTGTCTTTTCTTGACCGTCAGAGGGCGCTGTAGTCGCCATAGGAGTTGTCTTTTCTTGACCGCCAGAGGGCGCTGTAGTCATATGTTTGTTTTGTTTTCTTGGTACCCAGTGTGGACTTGACCGCCAGGAGTTGTCTTTTCTTGACCGCCAGGGGGCGCTGTAGTCGTATGTTTGTTTTGTTTTCTTGGTACCCAGTGTGGACTTGACCGCAGGTGGCGCTGTAGTCGCCATAGGAGTTGTCTTTTCTTGACCGCCAGAGGGCGCTGTAGTCGTATGTTTGTTTTGTTTTCTTGGTACCCAGTGTGGACTTGACCGCCAGGAGTTGTCTTTTCTTGACCGCCAGGGGGCGCTGTAGTCGTATGTTTGTTTTGTTTTCATGGTACCCAGTGTGGACTTGACCGCCAGGAGTTGTCTTTTCTTGACCGCCAGGGGGCGCTGTAGTCGCCATAGGAGTTGTCTTTTCTTGACCGCCAGAGGGCGCTGTAGTCGCCATAGGAGTTGTCTTTTCTTGACCGCCAGAGGGCGCTGTAGTCATATGTTTGTTTTGTTTTCTTGGTACCCAGTGTGGACTTGACCGCCAGGAGTTGTCTTTTCTTGACCGCCAGGGGGCGCTGTAGTCGTATGTTTTATGGTGTTTTCTTGGTACCGATTGTGCCTTTTCTTGACCGCAGGTGGCCGCACTTGGCGCTGTAGTTTTCTTTTCTTGACCGCCAGGGGGCGCTGTAGTCGCCATAGGAGTTGTCTTTTCTTGACCGCCAGAGGGCGCTGTAGTCGCCATAGGAGTTGTCTTTTCTTGACCGCCAGGGGGCGCTTTAGTCGTATGTTTGTTTTGTTTTCTTGGTACCCAGTGTGGACTTGACCGCAGGTGGCGCTGTAGTCGCCATAGGAGTTGTCTTTTCTTGACCGCCAGGGGGCGCTGTAGTCGCCATAGGAGTTGTCTTTTCTTGACCGCCAGAGGGCGCTGTAGTCGCCATAGGAGTTGTCTTTTCTTGACCGCCAGGGGGCGCTTTAGTCGTATGTTTGTTTTGTTTTCTTGGTACCCAGTGTGGACTTGACCGCAGGTGGCGCTGTAGTCGCCATAGGAGTTGTCTTTTCTTGACCGCCAGAGAGCGCTGTAGTCGTATGTTTGTTTTGTTTTCATGGTACCCAGTGTGGACTTGACCGCCAGGAGTTGTCTTTTCTTGACCGCCAGGGGGCGCTGTAGTCGTATGTTTGTTTTGTTTTCATGGTACCCAGTGTGGACTTGACCGCCAGGAGTTGTCTTTTCTTGACCGCCAGGGGGCGCTGTAGTCGCCATAGGAGTTGTCTTTTCTTGACCGCCAGAGGGCGCTGTAGTCGCCATAGGAGTTGTCTTTTCTTGACCGCCAGAGGGCGCTGTAGTCATATGTTTGTTTTGTTTTCTTGGTACCCAGTGTGGACTTGACCGCCAGGAGTTGTCTTTTCTTGACCGCCAGGGGGCGCTGTAGTCGTATGTTTTATGGTGTTTTCTTGGTACCGATTGTGCCTTTTCTTGACCGCAGGTGGCCGCACTTGGCGCTGTAGTTTTCTTTTCTTGACCGCCAGGGGGCGCTGTAGTCGCCATAGGAGTTGTCTTTTCTTGACCGCCAGGGGGCGCTTTAGTCGTATGTTTGTTTTGTTTTCTTGGTACCCAGTGTGGACTTGACCGCAGGTGGCGCTGTAGTCGCCATAGGAGTTGTCTTTTCTTGACCGCCAGAGGGCGCTGTAGTCGTATGTTTGTTTTGTTTTCATGGTACCCAGTGTGGACTTGACCGCCAGGAGTTGTCTTTTCTTGACCGCCAGGGGGCGCTGTAGTCGTATGTTTGTTTTGTTTTCATGGTACCCAGTGTGGACTTGACCGCCAGGAGTTGTCTTTTCTTGACCGCCAGGGGGCGCTGTAGTCGCCATAGGAGTTGTCTTTTCTTGACCGCCAGAGGGCGCTGTAGTCGCCATAGGAGTTGTCTTTTCTTGACCGCCAGAGGGCGCTGTAGTCATATGTTTGTTTTGTTTTCTTGGTACCCAGTGTGGACTTGACCGCCAGGAGTTGTCTTTTCTTGACCGCCAGGGGGCGCTGTAGTCGTATGTTTTATGGTGTTTTCTTGGTACCGATTGTGCCTTTTCTTGACCGCAGGTGGCCGCACTTGGCGCTGTAGTTTTCTTTTCTTGACCGCCAGGGGGCGCTGTAGTCGCCATAGGAGTTGTCTTTTCTTGACCGCCAGAGGGCGCTGTAGTCGCCATAGGAGTTGTCTTTTCTTGACCGCCAGGGGGCGCTTTAGTCGTATGTTTGTTTTGTTTTCTTGGTACCCAGTGTGGACTTGACCGCAGGTGGCGCTGTAGTCGCCATAGGAGTTGTCTTTTCTTGACCGCCAGGGGGCGCTGTAGTCGCCATAGGAGTTGTCTTTTCTTGACCGCCAGAGGGCGCTGTAGTCGCCATAGGAGTTGTCTTTTCTTGACCGCCAGGGGGCGCTTTAGTCGTATGTTTGTTTTGTTTTCTTGGTACCCAGTGTGGACTTGACCGCAGGTGGCGCTGTAGTCGCCATAGGAGTTGTCTTTTCTTGACCGCCAGAGAGCGCTGTAGTCGTATGTTTGTTTTGTTTTCATGGTACCCAGTGTGGACTTGACCGCCAGGAGTTGTCTTTTCTTGACCGCCAGGGGGCGCTGTAGTCGTATGTTTGTTTTGTTTTCATGGTACCCAGTGTGGACTTGACCGCCAGGAGTTGTCTTTTCTTGACCGCCAGGGGGCGCTGTAGTCGCCATAGGAGTTGTCTTTTCTTGACCGCCAGAGGGCGCTGTAGTCGCCATAGGAGTTGTCTTTTCTTGACCGCCAGAGGGCGCTGTAGTCATATGTTTGTTTTGTTTTCTTGGTACCCAGTGTGGACTTGACCGCCAGGAGTTGTCTTTTCTTGACCGCCAGGGGGCGCTGTAGTCGTATGTTTTATGGTGTTTTCTTGGTACCGATTGTGCCTTTTCTTGACCGCAGGTGGCCGCACTTGGCGCTGTAGTTTTCTTTTCTTGACCGCCAGGGGGCGCTGTAGTCGCCATAGGAGTTGTCTTTTCTTGACCGCCAGAGGGCGCTGTAGTCGCCATAGGAGTTGTCTTTTCTTGACCGCCAGGGGGCGCTTTAGTCGTATGTTTGTTTTGTTTTCTTGGTACCCAGTGTGGACTTGACCGCAGGTGGCGCTGTAGTCGCCATAGGAGTTGTCTTTTCTTGACCGCCAGAGGGCGCTGTAGTCGTATGTTTGTTTTGTTTTCATGGTACCCAGTGTGGACTTGACCGCCAGGAGTTGTCTTTTCTTGACCGCCAGGGGGCGCTGTAGTCGTATGTTTGTTTTGTTTTCATGGTACCCAGTGTGGACTTGACCGCCAGGAGTTGTCTTTTCTTGACCGCCAGGGGGCGCTGTAGTCGCCATAGGAGTTGTCTTTTCTTGACCGCCAGAGGGCGCTGTAGTCGCCATAGGAGTTGTCTTTTCTTGACCGCCAGAGGGCGCTGTAGTCGTATGTTTGTTTTGTTTTCATGGTACCCAGTGTGGACTTGACCGCCAGGAGTTGTCTTTTCTTGACCGCCAGGGGGCGCTGTAGTCGTATGTTTGTTTTGTTTTCATGGTACCCAGTGTGGACTTGACCGCCAGGAGTTGTCTTTTCTTGACCGCCAGGGGGCGCTGTAGTCGCCATAGGAGTTGTCTTTTCTTGACCGCCAGAGGGCGCTGTAGTCGCCATAGGAGTTGTCTTTTCTTGACCGCCAGAGGGCGCTGTAGTCATATGTTTGTTTTGTTTTCTTGGTACCCAGTGTGGACTTGACCGCCAGGAGTTGTCTTTTCTTGACCGCCAGGGGGCGCTGTAGTCGTATGTTTTATGGTGTTTTCTTGGTACCGATTGTGCCTTTTCTTGACCGCAGGTGGCCGCACTTGGCGCTGTAGTTTTCTTTTCTTGACCGCCAGGGGGCGCTGTAGTCGCCATAGGAGTTGTCTTTTCTTGACCGCCAGAGGGCGCTGTAGTCGCCATAGGAGTTGTCTTTTCTTGACCGCCAGGGGGCGCTTTAGTCGTATGTTTGTTTTGTTTTCTTGGTACCCAGTGTGGACTTGACCGCAGGTGGCGCTGTAGTCGCCATAGGAGTTGTCTTTTCTTGACCGCCAGAGGGCGCTGTAATCGTATGTTTGTTTTGTTTTCATGGTACCCAGTGTGGACTTGACCGCCAGGAGTTGTCTTTTCTTGACCGCCAGGGGGCGCTGTAGTCGTATGTTTGTTTTGTTTTCATGGTACCCAGTGTGGACTTGACCGCCAGGAGTTGTCTTTTCTTGACCGCCAGGGGGCGCTGTAGTCGCCATAGGAGTTGTCTTTTCTTGACCGCCAGAGGGCGCTGTAGTCGCCATAGGAGTTGTCTTTTCTTGACCGCCAGAGGGCGCTGTAGTCGTATGTTTGTTTTGTTTTCATGGTACCCAGTGTGGACTTGACCGCCAGGAGTTGTCTTTTCTTGACCGCCAGGGGGCGCTGTAGTCATATGTTTGTTTTGTTTTCATGGTACCCAGTGTGGACTTGACCGCCAGGAGTTGTCTTTTCTTGACCGCCAGGGGGCGCTGTAGTCGTATGTTTTATGGTGTTTTCTTGGTACCGATTGTGCCTTTTCTTGACCGCAGGTGGCCGCACTTGGCGCTGTAGTTTTCTTTTCTTGACCGCCAGGGGGCGCTGTAGTCGCCATAGGAGTTGTCTTTTCTTGACCGCCAGAGGGCGCTGTAGTCGCCATAGGAGTTGTCTTTTCTTGACCGCCAGAGGGCGCTGTAGTCGTATGTTTGTTTTGTTTTCTTGGTACCCAGTGTGGACTTGACCGCAGGTGGCGCTGTAGTCGCCATAGGAGTTGTCTTTTCTTGACCGCCAGAGGGCGCTGTAGTCGCCATAGGAGTTGTCTTTTCTTGACCGCCAGAGGGCGCTGTAGTCATATGTTTGTTTTGTTTTCTTGGTACCCAGTGTGGACTTGACCGCCAGGAGTTGTCTTTTCTTGACCGCCAGGGGGCGCTGTAGTCGTATGTTTGTTTTGTTTTCATGGTACCCAGTGTGGACTTGACCGCCAGGAGTTGTCTTTTCTTGACCGCCAGGGGGCGCTGTAGTCGCCATAGGAGTTGTCTTTTCTTGACCGTCAGAGGGCGCTGTAGTCGCCATAGGAGTTGTCTTTTCTTGACCGCCAGAGGGCGCTGTAGTCATATGTTTGTTTTGTTTTCTTGGTACCCAGTGTGGACTTGACCGCCAGGAGTTGTCTTTTCTTGACCGCCAGGGGGCGCTGTAGTCGTATGTTTGTTTTGTTTTCATGGTACCCAGTGTGGACTTGACCGCCAGGAGTTGTCTTTTCTTGACCGCCAGGGGGCGCTGTAGTCGCCATAGGAGTTGTCTTTTCTTGACCGTCAGAGGGCGCTGTAGTCGCCATAGGAGTTGTCTTTTCTTGACCGCCAGAGGGCGCTGTAGTCATATGTTTGTTTTGTTTTCTTGGTACCCAGTGTGGACTTGACCGCCAGGAGTTGTCTTTTCTTGACCGCCAGGGGGCGCTTTAGTCGTATGTTTGTTTTGTTTTCTTGGTACCCAGTGTGGACTTGACCGCAGGTGGCGCTGTAGTCGCCATAGGAGTTGTCTTTTCTTGACCGCCAGAGGGCGCTGTAGTCGTATGTTTGTTTTGTTTTCATGGTACCCAGTGTGGACTTGACCGCCAGGAGTTGTCTTTTCTTGACCGCCAGGGGGCGCTGTAGTCGTATGTTTGTTTTGTTTTCATGGTACCCAGTGTGGACTTGACCGCCAGGAGTTGTCTTTTCTTGACCGCCAGGGGGCGCTGTAGTCGCCATAGGAGTTGTCTTTTCTTGACCGCCAGAGGGCGCTGTAGTCGCCATAGGAGTTGTCTTTTCTTGACCGCCAGGGGGCGCTGTAGTCGTATGTTTTATGGTGTTTTCTTGGTACCGATTGTGCCTTTTCTTGACCGCAGGTGGCCGCACTTGGCGCTGTAGTTTTCTTTTCTTGACCGCCAGGGGGCGCTGTAGTCGCCATAGGAGTTGTCTTTTCTTGACCGCCAGAGGGCGCTGTAGTCGCCATAGGAGTTGTCTTTTCTTGACCGCCAGGGGGCGCTTTAGTCGTATGTTTGTTTTGTTTTCTTGGTACCCAGTGTGGACTTGACCGCAGGTGGCGCTGTAGTCGCCATAGGAGTTGTCTTTTCTTGACCGCCAGGGGGCGCTGTAGTCGCCATAGGAGTTGTCTTTTCTTGACCGCCAGAGGGCGCTGTAGTCGCCATAGGAGTTGTCTTTTCTTGACCGCCAGGGGGCGCTTTAGTCGTATGTTTGTTTTGTTTTCTTGGTACCCAGTGTGGACTTGACCGCAGGTGGCGCTGTAGTCGCCATAGGAGTTGTCTTTTCTTGACCGCCAGAGGGCGCTGTAGTCGTATGTTTGTTTTGTTTTCATGGTACCCAGTGTGGACTTGACCGCCAGGAGTTGTCTTTTCTTGACCGCCAGGGGGCGCTGTAGTCGTATGTTTGTTTTGTTTTCATGGTACCCAGTGTGGACTTGACCGCCAGGAGTTGTCTTTTCTTGACCGCCAGGGGGCGCTGTAGTCGCCATAGGAGTTGTCTTTTCTTGACCGCCAGAGGGCGCTGTAGTCGCCATAGGAGTTGTCTTTTCTTGACCGCCAGAGGGCGCTGTAGTCATATGTTTGTTTTGTTTTCTTGGTACCCAGTGTGGACTTGACCGCCAGGAGTTGTCTTTTCTTGACCGCCAGGGGGCGCTGTAGTCGTATGTTTTATGGTGTTTTCTTGGTACCGATTGTGCCTTTTCTTGACCGCAGGTGGCCGCACTTGGCGCTGTAGTTTTCTTTTCTTGACCGCCAGGGGGCGCTGTAGTCGCCATAGGAGTTGTCTTTTCTTGACCGCCAGAGGGCGCTGTAGTCGCCATAGGAGTTGTCTTTTCTTGACCGCCAGGGGGCGCTTTAGTCGTATGTTTGTTTTGTTTTCTTGGTACCCAGTGTGGACTTGACCGCAGGTGGCGCTGTAGTCGCCATAGGAGTTGTCTTTTCTTGACCGCCAGAGGGCGCTGTAGTCGTATGTTTGTTTTGTTTTCATGGTACCCAGTGTGGACTTGACCGCCAGGAGTTGTCTTTTCTTGACCGCCAGGGGGCGCTGTAGTCGTATGTTTGTTTTGTTTTCATGGTACCCAGTGTGGACTTGACCGCCAGGAGTTGTCTTTTCTTGACCGCCAGGGGGCGCTGTAGTCGCCATAGGAGTTGTCTTTTCTTGACCGCCAGAGGGCGCTGTAGTCGCCATAGGAGTTGTCTTTTCTTGACCGCCAGAGGGCGCTGTAGTCGTATGTTTGTTTTGTTTTCATGGTACCCAGTGTGGACTTGACCGCCAGGAGTTGTCTTTTCTTGACCGCCAGGGGGCGCTGTAGTCGTATGTTTGTTTTGTTTTCATGGTACCCAGTGTGGACTTGACCGCCAGGAGTTGTCTTTTCTTGACCGCCAGGGGGCGCTGTAGTCGCCATAGGAGTTGTCTTTTCTTGACCGTCAGAGGGCGCTGTAGTCGCCATAGGAGTTGTCTTTTCTTGACCGCCAGAGGGCGCTGTAGTCATATGTTTGTTTTGTTTTCTTGGTACCCAGTGTGGACTTGACCGCCAGGAGTTGTCTTTTCTTGACCGCCAGGGGGCGCTGTAGTCGTATGTTTTATGGTGTTTTCTTGGTACCGATTGTGCCTTTTCTTGACCGCAGGTGGCCGCACTTGGCGCTGTAGTTTTCTTTTCTTGACCGCCAGGGGGCGCTGTAGTCGCCATAGGAGTTGTCTTTTCTTGACCGCCAGAGGGCGCTGTAGTCGCCATAGGAGTTGTCTTTTCTTGACCGCCAGGGGGCGCTTTAGTCGTATGTTTGTTTTGTTTTCTTGGTACCCAGTGTGGACTTGACCGCAGGTGGCGCTGTAGTCGCCATAGGAGTTGTCTTTTCTTGACCGCCAGAGGGCGCTGTAGTCGTATGTTTGTTTTGTTTTCATGGTACCCAGTGTGGACTTGACCGCCAGGAGTTGTCTTTTCTTGACCGCCAGGGGGCGCTGTAGTCGTATGTTTGTTTTGTTTTCATGGTACCCAGTGTGGACTTGACCGCCAGGAGTTGTCTTTTCTTGACCGCCAGGGGGCGCTGTAGTCGCCATAGGAGTTGTCTTTTCTTGACCGCCAGAGGGCGCTGTAGTCGCCATAGGAGTTGTCTTTTCTTGACCGCCAGAGGGCGCTGTAGTCATATGTTTGTTTTGTTTTCTTGGTACCCAGTGTGGACTTGACCGCCAGGAGTTGTCTTTTCTTGACCGCCAGGGGGCGCTGTAGTCGTATGTTTTATGGTGTTTTCTTGGTACCGATTGTGCCTTTTCTTGACCGCAGGTGGCCGCACTTGGCGCTGTAGTTTTCTTTTCTTGACCGCCAGGGGGCGCTGTAGTCGCCATAGGAGTTGTCTTTTCTTGACCGCCAGAGGGCGCTGTAGTCGCCATAGGAGTTGTCTTTTCTTGACCGCCAGGGGGCGCTTTAGTCGTATGTTTGTTTTGTTTTCTTGGTACCCAGTGTGGACTTGACCGCAGGTGGCGCTGTAGTCGCCATAGGAGTTGTCTTTTCTTGACCGCCAGAGGGCGCTGTAATCGTATGTTTGTTTTGTTTTCATGGTACCCAGTGTGGACTTGACCGCCAGGAGTTGTCTTTTCTTGACCGCCAGGGGGCGCTGTAGTCGTATGTTTGTTTTGTTTTCATGGTACCCAGTGTGGACTTGACCGCCAGGAGTTGTCTTTTCTTGACCGCCAGGGGGCGCTGTAGTCGCCATAGGAGTTGTCTTTTCTTGACCGCCAGAGGGCGCTGTAGTCGCCATAGGAGTTGTCTTTTCTTGACCGCCAGAGGGCGCTGTAGTCGTATGTTTGTTTTGTTTTCATGGTACCCAGTGTGGACTTGACCGCCAGGAGTTGTCTTTTCTTGACCGCCAGGGGGCGCTGTAGTCATATGTTTGTTTTGTTTTCATGGTACCCAGTGTGGACTTGACCGCCAGGAGTTGTCTTTTCTTGACCGCCAGGGGGCGCTGTAGTCGTATGTTTTATGGTGTTTTCTTGGTACCGATTGTGCCTTTTCTTGACCGCAGGTGGCCGCACTTGGCGCTGTAGTTTTCTTTTCTTGACCGCCAGGGGGCGCTGTAGTCGCCATAGGAGTTGTCTTTTCTTGACCGCCAGAGGGCGCTGTAGTCGCCATAGGAGTTGTCTTTTCTTGACCGCCAGGGGGCGCTTTAGTCGTATGTTTGTTTTGTTTTCTTGGTACCCAGTGTGGACTTGACCGCAGGTGGCGCTGTAGTCGCCATAGGAGTTGTCTTTTCTTGACCGCCAGAGGGCGCTGTAGTCATATGTTTGTTTTGTTTTCTTGGTACCCAGTGTGGACTTGACCGCCAGGAGTTGTCTTTTCTTGACCGCCAGGGGGCGCTGTAGTCGTATGTTTTATGGTGTTTTCTTGGTACCGATTGTGCCTTTTCTTGACCGCAGGTGGCCGCACTTGGCGCTGTAGTTTTCTTTTCTTGACCGCCAGGGGGCGCTGTAGTCGCCATAGGAGTTGTCTTTTCTTGACCGCCAGAGGGCGCTGTAGTCGCCATAGGAGTTGTCTTTTCTTGACCGCCAGGGGGCGCTTTAGTCGTATGTTTGTTTTGTTTTCTTGGTACCCAGTGTGGACTTGACCGCAGGTGGCGCTGTAGTCGCCATAGGAGTTGTCTTTTCTTGACCGCCAGAGGGCGCTGTAATCGTATGTTTGTTTTGTTTTCATGGTACCCAGTGTGGACTTGACCGCCAGGAGTTGTCTTTTCTTGACCGCCAGGGGGCGCTGTAGTCGTATGTTTGTTTTGTTTTCATGGTACCCAGTGTGGACTTGACCGCCAGGAGTTGTCTTTTCTTGACCGCCAGGGGGCGCTGTAGTCGCCATAGGAGTTGTCTTTTCTTGACCGCCAGAGGGCGCTGTAGTCGCCATAGGAGTTGTCTTTTCTTGACCGCCAGAGGGCGCTGTAGTCGTATGTTTGTTTTGTTTTCATGGTACCCAGTGTGGACTTGACCGCCAGGAGTTGTCTTTTCTTGACCGCCAGGGGGCGCTGTAGTCATATGTTTGTTTTGTTTTCATGGTACCCAGTGTGGACTTGACCGCCAGGAGTTGTCTTTTCTTGACCGCCAGGGGGCGCTGTAGTCGTATGTTTTATGGTGTTTTCTTGGTACCGATTGTGCCTTTTCTTGACCGCAGGTGGCCGCACTTGGCGCTGTAGTTTTCTTTTCTTGACCGCCAGGGGGCGCTGTAGTCGCCATAGGAGTTGTCTTTTCTTGACCGCCAGAGGGCGCTGTAGTCGCCATAGGAGTTGTCTTTTCTTGACCGCCAGGGGGCGCTTTAGTCGTATGTTTGTTTTGTTTTCTTGGTACCCAGTGTGGACTTGACCGCAGGTGGCGCTGTAGTCGCCATAGGAGTTGTCTTTTCTTGACCGCCAGAGGGCGCTGTAGTCATATGTTTGTTTTGTTTTCTTGGTACCCAGTGTGGACTTGACCGCCAGGAGTTGTCTTTTCTTGACCGCCAGGGGGCGCTGTAGTCGTATGTTTTATGGTGTTTTCTTGGTACCGATTGTGCCTTTTCTTGACCGCAGGTGGCCGCACTTGGCGCTGTAGTTTTCTTTTCTTGACCGCCAGGGGGCGCTGTAGTCGCCATAGGAGTTGTCTTTTCTTGACCGCCAGAGGGCGCTGTAGTCGCCATAGGAGTTGTCTTTTCTTGACCGCCAGGGGGCGCTTTAGTCGTATGTTTGTTTTGTTTTCTTGGTACCCAGTGTGGACTTGACCGCAGGTGGCGCTGTAGTCGCCATAGGAGTTGTCTTTTCTTGACCGCCAGAGGGCGCTGTAGTCGTATGTTTGTTTTGTTTTCATGGTACCCAGTGTGGACTTGACCGCCAGGAGTTGTCTTTTCTTGACCGCCAGGGGGCGCTGTAGTCGTATGTTTGTTTTGTTTTCATGGTACCCAGTGTGGACTTGACCGCCAGGAGTTGTCTTTTCTTGACCGCCAGGGGGCGCTGTAGTCGCCATAGGAGTTGTCTTTTCTTGACCGCCAGAGGGCGCTGTAGTCGCCATAGGAGTTGTCTTTTCTTGACCGCCAGAGGGCGCTGTAGTCATATGTTTGTTTTGTTTTCTTGGTACCCAGTGTGGACTTGACCGCCAGGAGTTGTCTTTTCTTGACCGCCAGGGGGCGCTGTAGTCGTATGTTTTATGGTGTTTTCTTGGTACCGATTGTGCCTTTTCTTGACCGCAGGTGGCCGCACTTGGCGCTGTAGTTTTCTTTTCTTGACCGCCAGGGGGCGCTGTAGTCGCCATAGGAGTTGTCTTTTCTTGACCGCCAGAGGGCGCTGTAGTCGCCATAGGAGTTGTCTTTTCTTGACCGCCAGAGGGCGCTGTAGTCGTATGTTTGTTTTGTTTTCATGGTACCCAGTGTGGACTTGACCGCCAGGAGTTGTCTTTTCTTGACCGCCAGGGGGCGCTGTAGTCGTATGTTTGTTTTGTTTTCATGGTACCCAGTGTGGACTTGACCGCCAGGAGTTGTCTTTTCTTGACCGCCAGGGGGCGCTGTAGTCGCCATAGGAGTTGTCTTTTCTTGACCGCCAGAGGGCGCTGTAGTCGCCATAGGAGTTGTCTTTTCTTGACCGCCAGAGGGCGCTGTAGTCGTATGTTTGTTTTGTTTTCATGGTACCCAGTGTGGACTTGACCGCCAGGAGTTGTCTTTTCTTGACCGCCAGAGGGCGCTGTAGTCATATGTTTGTTTTGTTTTCATGGTACCCAGTGTGGACTTGACCGCCAGGAGTTGTCTTTTCTTGACCGCCAGGGGGCGCTGTAGTCGTATGTTTTATGGTGTTTTCTTGGTACCGATTGTGCCTTTTCTTGACCGCAGGTGGCCGCACTTGGCGCTGTAGTTTTCTTTTCTTGACCGCCAGGGGGCGCTGTAGTCGCCATAGGAGTTGTCTTTTCTTGACCGCCAGAGGGCGCTGTAGTCGCCATAGGAGTTGTCTTTTCTTGACCGCCAGGGGGCGCTTTAGTCGTATGTTTGTTTTGTTTTCTTGGTACCCAGTGTGGACTTGACCGCAGGTGGCGCTGTAGTCGCCATAGGAGTTGTCTTTTCTTGACCGCCAGAGGGCGCTGTAGTCATATGTTTGTTTTGTTTTCTTGGTACCCAGTGTGGACTTGACCGCCAGGAGTTGTCTTTTCTTGACCGCCAGGGGGCGCTGTAGTCGTATGTTTTATGGTGTTTTCTTGGTACCGATTGTGCCTTTTCTTGACCGCAGGTGGCCGCACTTGGCGCTGTAGTTTTCTTTTCTTGACCGCCAGGGGGCGCTGTAGTCGCCATAGGAGTTGTCTTTTCTTGACCGCCAGAGGGCGCTGTAGTCGCCATAGGAGTTGTCTTTTCTTGACCGCCAGGGGGCGCTTTAGTCGTATGTTTGTTTTGTTTTCTTGGTACCCAGTGTGGACTTGACCGCAGGTGGCGCTGTAGTCGCCATAGGAGTTGTCTTTTCTTGACCGCCAGAGGGCGCTGTAATCGTATGTTTGTTTTGTTTTCATGGTACCCAGTGTGGACTTGACCGCCAGGAGTTGTCTTTTCTTGACCGCCAGGGGGCGCTGTAGTCGTATGTTTGTTTTGTTTTCATGGTACCCAGTGTGGACTTGACCGCCAGGAGTTGTCTTTTCTTGACCGCCAGGGGGCGCTGTAGTCGCCATAGGAGTTGTCTTTTCTTGACCGCCAGAGGGCGCTGTAGTCGCCATAGGAGTTGTCTTTTCTTGACCGCCAGAGGGCGCTGTAGTCATATGTTTGTTTTGTTTTCTTGGTACCCAGTGTGGACTTGACCGCCAGGAGTTGTCTTTTCTTGACCGCCAGGGGGCGCTGTAGTCGTATGTTTTATGGTGTTTTCTTGGTACCGATTGTGCCTTTTCTTGACCGCAGGTGGCCGCACTTGGCGCTGTAGTTTTCTTTTCTTGACCGCCAGGGGGCGCTGTAGTCGCCATAGGAGTTGTCTTTTCTTGACCGCCAGAGGGCGCTGTAGTCGCCATAGGAGTTGTCTTTTCTTGACCGCCAGAGGGCGCTGTAGTCGTATGTTTGTTTTGTTTTCATGGTACCCAGTGTGGACTTGACCGCCAGGAGTTGTCTTTTCTTGACCGCCAGGGGGCGCTGTAGTCGTATGTTTGTTTTGTTTTCATGGTACCCAGTGTGGACTTGACCGCCAGGAGTTGTCTTTTCTTGACCGCCAGGGGGCGCTGTAGTCGCCATAGGAGTTGTCTTTTCTTGACCGCCAGAGGGCGCTGTAGTCGCCATAGGAGTTGTCTTTTCTTGACCGCCAGAGGGCGCTGTAGTCGTATGTTTGTTTTGTTTTCATGGTACCCAGTGTGGACTTGACCGCCAGGAGTTGTCTTTTCTTGACCGCCAGGGGGCGCTGTAGTCGTATGTTTGTTTTGTTTTCATGGTACCCAGTGTGGACTTGACCGCCAGGAGTTGTCTTTTCTTGACCGCCAGGGGGCGCTGTAGTCGCCATAGGAGTTGTCTTTTCTTGACCGTCAGAGGGCGCTGTAGTCGCCATAGGAGTTGTCTTTTCTTGACCGCCAGAGGGCGCTGTAGTCGTATGTTTGTTTTGTTTTCTTGGTACCCAGTGTGGACTTGACCGCAGGTGGCGCTGTAGTCGCCATAGGAGTTGTCTTTTCTTGACCGCCAGAGGGCGCTGTAGTCGTATGTTTGTTTTGTTTTCTTGGTACCCAGTGTGGACTTGACCGCAGGTGGCGCTGTAGTCGCCATAGGAGTTGTCTTTTCTTGACCGCCAGAGGGCGCTGAAGTCGCCATAGGAGTTGACTTTTCTTGACCGCCAGAGGGCGCTTTAGTCGTATGTTTGTGGTGTTTTTTTGGTACCGAGTGTGCCTTTTCTTTACCGCAGGTGGCGCTGTAGTCGCATATGAGTTTTCTTTTCTTGACCGCCAGAGGGCGCTGTAGTCGTATGTTTGTTTTGGGATCGCATCCACTGGTACAGCGTTTCTTAGCAGGTGTGGACCTTTCAATTGTTTTGGATTGGCTCTCAGGTCTAAAAGGAGACGCGTGACCGAATAGCGATCGC
Organism: Gibbula magus; assembly: GCA_936450465.1. Classification (NCBI taxonomy): domain Eukaryota; kingdom Metazoa; phylum Mollusca; class Gastropoda; order Trochida; family Trochidae; genus Gibbula; species Gibbula magus. The sequence continues at coordinate 49,908,396 of OW388295.1, forward strand.
TATCCCGCAGACGCTTGTTCCCGTTCCGGAGCAGGTCGTCGAGGAGTTCCGACTTCCGGGGGAGGCTTTTGCTCCCAGCAAGCCTCCGGCGACCAGGCTCCGCATCATCGACAGCTTGTTGGTCGAGGCGATCAATCCTCTTCTTTCTGGTGCCCGTACGAAGGCTGATTTGCCTGAACTCAACAAGAGGTACCAATCTGAAATATTTGAATCGCAGTCTACAGGTTCCAACGTTCAAGATGGGATATTCGGAACTATCTCCCTGTTGTTCGGGTCGTTCCAGGTGGATCTGTTTGCGTCAGGGATGACGAATCAGATACCTGTGTTCTGCTCAAGAATTCCAGATCCAAGGGCTCTATCCAGAGACGCCTTCGCGATCGACTGGACGGACAGAGTACTATGGGCGTTCCCGCCGGTACTTCTGATCCCCAGGGTTCTTTCTCAGTTGACCAATCAACCAGCTCGCCTCCTGGTGCTTATCGCACCACTTTGGACGGCTCAGAGTTGGTTCCCGTCCGTTCTCAGGTTTCTCGTACAGCCTCCTGTACTGTTACCCTCGAGACGAGACATACTATTTCAGGAAGGGGCGCCACACCCGAATCCCAGGATTCAGTGGGTGGCTTGGCCACGGTCCTGCTTTCCACATACCAGTGGACGGTGCTCTTTTGGGATCGCATCCACTGGTACAGCGTTTCTTAGCAGGCGTGGACAGGATACGTCCGGTTGTCCGGCGTATCAGCCCCACTTGGGACCTTTCAATTGTTTTGGATTGGCCCCAGGTCCGGGGTTCAAAGACTTGAACGCACTGTCACTGCAGCTTCTGACGTGGAAGGCCGCTTTTTTGGTGGCTTTGGCGTCGGGAAGGCGGGTAGGCGACATCCATGCGATGTCTGCTGATCCCGAACTGACTGTCTTTCATAAGGACAGAGTCAGTATCAGGCTGCCCGACAGCTATCGTCCCAAGGTCGACCACTCGTTCCATGTGACGGCTCCTATCGAACTGCCGACTCTTATGCAGCCGGCCTCTTCGGGGTCCACTGGAAACCATGCACACATTTTGGATGTGCGCAAGGTTCTTAAGACTTATATCAGACGTACCAGGGCTATCCGTAAGGATCAGCAACTGTTCTGTTGTTACGGAGGTAGCAAGCCTGGTTTGCCGGCGTCAAAGCAGTCAATATCCAGGTGGATAGTGTCTGCCATTGTCATGGGCTACGTTCACAAGGGCTTAGAGGCCCCAGGTCAGTTGAAAGCTCACTCGGTTAGAGCGGTTGCGACGTCTAAGGCGTTCGCTGCGGCTCTGCCCATCGAAGAGATCTGCTCCGCCGCTATCTGGAGCCGGCCGAGCACGTTCATTCGACACTACCAACTAGACAGGCACTCTAGAGAGCGCGCTCGGTTTGGTCAGTCGGTTCTCTCAGGTGGGCAGAGTTGACACTCTCTAGCTGATTGAGCTTTCGAGTTATTGTTCAGTTTGGTTCAGTTCAGTTTTCTAAGAAGACTAATAAACTAACCGTAATTGTTCATCCTAACCAGTTACACTGTTTTGGGCATTTATATCCTCCGCAGCAAGTGTCCCGGTGGCACTGCCTAGCGGGAAATACTTACTCCTATTGCTCCCCAATAGTCTTTTGTAAAAAAAAGAGGGGGGGGGGGGGGGTATTTGGCTCGAATAACGGTAATCAGGCTGGTTAGCCGATTGGTTAGTCCCCAAGGGATCACCCATCCTCAGCCCTCGGCGCGGGAGGTCACGTGATCTGGTAAGTGTGACACCTTTCTTGGATTGAGTAGAGCACTTTTAAGGGGTATTTAGTATACAGACAGAATCCACATCCTAAGTCTTCTTTGGGAGTCTGCCTTATGCTATATGTACCCCAAGGAGGATCCCTTCTGAAAAAGAATCGAACCAACCTGCAGAGGTTGCAGATTCTTTGAAGGGATCCTCCTTGGGGTACGGCCACCCACCCACCTTTGGGAGCGCTTTAGTCGCATGGTAGTTGTCTTTTCCTGACCACAACGGGGCGCATTAGTCGTATGGCGGTTGTCTTTTCCTGACCACCACGGGGCGCATTAGTCGTATGGGGATTAGGTTTTCGTGTTAGCTAGTGTGGAATTTTCCCTTGTGAGTTGTCGTTTCTTGACAATTTGGGAGCGCTTTAGTCGCATGGCAGTTGTCTTTTCCTGACCACAACGGGGCGGTTTAGTCGTATGGGGATTTCCTGACCACAACGGGGCGGTTTAGTCGTATGGGGATTAGGTTTTCGTGTTAGCTAGTGTGGAATTTTCCCTTGTGAGTTGTCTTTTCTTGACAGTTTGGGAGCGCTTTAGTCGCATGGTAGTTGTCTTTTCCTGACCACAACGGGGCGCATTACTCGTATGGCGGTTGTCTTTTCCTGACCACCACGGGGCGCATTAGTCGTATGGGGATTAGGTTTTCGTGTTAGCTAGTGTGGAATTTTCCCTTGTGAGTTGTCTTTTCTTGACAGTTTGGGAGCGCTTTAGTCGCATGGTAGTTGTCTTTTCCTGACCATAACGGGGCGGTTTAGTCGTATGGGGATTTCCTGACCACAACGGGGCGGATTAGTCGTATGGGGATTAGGTTTTCGTGTTAGCTAGTGTGGAATTTTCCCTTGTGAGTTGTCTTTTCTTGACAGTTTGGGAGCGCTTTAGTCGCATGGTAGTTGTCTTTTCCTGACCACAACGGGGCGCATTACTCGTATGGCGGTTGTCTTTTCCTGACCACCACGGGGCGCATTAGTCGTATGGGGATTAGGTTTTCGTGTTAGCTAGTGTGGAATTTTCCCTTGTGAGTTGTCTTTTCTTGACAGTTTGGGAGCGCTTTAGTCGCATGGTAGTTGTCTTTTCCTGACCACAACGGGGCGCATTACTCGTATGGCGGTTGTCTTTTCCTGACCACCACGGGGCGCATTAGTCGTATGGGGATTAGGTTTTCGTGTTAGCTAGTGTGGAATTTTCCCTTGTGAGTTGTCTTTTCTTGACAGTTTGGGAGCGCTTTAGTCGCATGGTAGTTGTCTTTTCCTGACCATAACGGGGCGGTTTAGTCGTATGGGGATTTCCTGACCACAACGGGGCGGTTTAGTCGTATGGGGATTAGGTTTTCGTGTTAGCTAGTGTGGAATTTTCCGTTGTGAGTTGTCTTTTCTTGACAGTTTGGGAGCGCTTTAGTCGCATGGTAGTTGTCTTTTCCTGACCATAACGGGGCGGTTTAGTCGTATGGGGATTTCCTGACCACAACGGGGCGGTTTAGTCGTATGGGGATTAGGTTTTCGTGTTAGCTAGTGTGGAATTTTCCCTTGTGAGTTGTCTTTTCTTGACAGTTTGGGAGCGCTTTAGTCGCATGGTAGTTGTCTTTTCCTGACCACCACGGGGCGCATTAGTCGTATGGGGATTAGTTTTTCGTGTTAGCTAGTGTGGAATTTTTGCTTGTGAGTTGTCTTTTCCTGACCTTCACGGGGCGCTTTAGTCGCATGGGGGTTGTCTTTTCCTGACCACAACGGGGCGGTTTAGTCGTATGGGGATTAGGTTTTCGTGTTAGCTAGTGTGGAATTTTCCCTTGTGAGTTGTCGTTTCTTGACAGTTTGGAGCGCTTTAGTCGCATGGTTGTTGTCTTTTCCTGACCACAACGGGGCGGTCTAGACGTATGCCTGTCGTCTTTTCCTGACCACCACGGGGCGCATTAGTCGTATGGGGATTAGGTTTTCGTGTTAGCTAGTGTGGAATTTTCCCTTGTGAGTTGTCTTTTCTTGACAGTTTGGGAGCGCTTTAGTCGCATGGTAGTTGTCTTTTCCTGACCACCACGGGGCGCATTAGTCGTATGGGGATTAGTTTTTCGTGTTAGCTAGTGTGGAATTTTTGCTTGTGAGTTGTCTTTTCCTGACCTTCACGGGGCGCTTTAGTCGCATGGGGGTTGTCTTTTCCTGACCACAACGGGGCGGTTTAGTCGTATGGGGATTAGGTTTTCGTGTTAGCTAGTGTGGAATTTTCCCTTGTGAGTTGTCTTTTCTTGACAGTTTGGGAGCGCTTTAGTCGCATGGTAGTTGTCTTTTCCTGACCACAACGGGGCGCATTAGTCGTATGGCGGTTGTCTTTTCCTGACCACCACGGGGCGCATTAGTCGTATGGGGATTAGGTTTTCGTGTTAGCTAGTGTGGAATTTTCCCTTGTGAGTTGTCGTTTCTTGACAGTTTGGGAGCGCTTTAGTCGCATGGTTGTTGTCTTTTCCTGACCACAACGGGGCGGTCTAGACGTATGCCTGTCGTCTTTTCCTGACCACCACGGGGCGCATTAGTCGTATGGGGATTAGTTTTTCGTGTTAGCTAATGTGGAATTTTCCCTTGTGAGTTGTCGTTTCTTGACAGTTTGGGAGCGCTTTAGTCGCATGGTTGTTGTCTTTTCCTGACCACAACGGGGCGCATTACTCGTATGGCGGTTGTCTTTTCCTGACCACCACGGGGCGCATTAGTCGTATGGGGATTAGTTTTTCGTGTTAGCTAGTGTGGAATTTTTGCTTGTGAGTTGTCTTTTCCTGACCACCACGGGGCGCATTAGTCGTATGGGGGTTGTCTTTTCCTGACCACAACGGGGCGATTTAGTCGTATGGGGATTAGGTTTTCGTGTTAGCTAGTGTGGAATTTTCCCTTGTGAGTTGTCTTTTCTTGACAGTTTGGGAGCGCTTTAATCGCATGGTAGTTGTCTTTTCCTGACCACCACGGGGCGCATTAGTCGTATGGGGATTAGTTTTTCGTGTTAGCTAGTGTGGAATTTTCCCTTGTGAGTTGTCTTTTCCTGACCTTCACGGGGCGCTTTAGTCGCATGGCAGTTGTCTTTTCCTGGTCACCACGGGACGTTTTAGTCGTGTGGCAGTTGTCTCTTCTTGACAGTTTGGGAGCGCTTTAGTCGCATGACAGTTGTCTTTTCCTGACCACAACGGGGCGGTCTAGACGTATGCCTGTCGTCTTTTCCTGACCACCACGGGACGCATTAGTCGTATGGGGATTAGTTTATCGTGTTAGCTAGTGTGGAATTTTTGCTTATGAGTTGTCTTTTCCTGACCTTCACGGGGCGCTTTAGTCGCATGGGGGTTGTCTTTTCCTGACCACAACGGGGCGGTTTAGTCGTATGGGGATTAGGTTTTCGTGTTAGCTAGTGTGGAATTTTCCCTTGTGAGTTGTCTTTTCTTGACAGTTTGGGAGCACTTTAGTCGCATGGTAGTTGTCTTTTCCTGACCACAACGGGGCGCATTAGTCGTATGGCGGTTGTCTTTTCCTGACCACCACGGGGCGCATTAGTCGTATGGGGATTAGGTTTTCGTGTTAGCTAGTGTGGAATTTTCCCTTGTGAGTTGTCGTTTCTTGACAGTTTGGGAGCGCTTTAGTCGCATGGTTGTTGTCTTTTCCTGACCACAACGGGGCGCATTAGTCGTATGGCGGTTGTCTTTTCCTGACCACCACGGGGCGCATTAGTCGTATGGGGATTAGGTTTTCGTGTTAGCTAGTGTGGAATTTTCCCTTGTGAGTTGTCGTTTCTTGACAGTTTTGGAGCGCTTTAGTCGCATGGTTGTTGTCTTTTCCTGACCACAACGGGGCGGTCTAGACGTATGCCTGTCGTCTTTTCCTGACCACCACGGGACGCATTAGTCGTATGGGGATTAGTTTTTCGTGTTAGCTAGTGTGGAATTTTTGCTTGTGAGTTGTCTTTTCCTGACCTTCACGGGGCGCTTTAGTCGCATGGGGGTTGTCTTTTCCTTACCACAACGGGGCGGTTTAGTCGTATGGGGATTAGGTTTTCGTGTTAGCTAGTGTGGAATTTTCCCTTGTGAGTTGTCGTTTCTTGACAGTTTGGGAGCGCTTTAGTCGCATGGCAGTTGTCTTTTCCTGACCACAACGGGGCGGTTTAGTCGTATGGGGATTTCCTGACCACAACGGGGCGGTTTAGTCGTATGGGGATTAGGTTTTCGTGTTAGCTAGTGTGGAATTTTCCCTTGTGAGTTGTCTTTTCTTGACAGTTTGGGAGCGCTTTAGTCGCATGGTAGTTGTCTTTTCCTGACCACCACGGGGCGCATTAGTCGTATGGGGATTAGTTTTTCGTGTTGGCTAGTGTGGAATTTTCCCTTGTGAGTTGTCTTTTCCTGACCTTCACGGGGCGCTTTAGTCGCATGGCAGTTGTCTTTTCCTGGTCACCACGGGACGCTTTAGTCGTGTGGCAGTTGTCTCTTCATGACAGTTTGGGAGCGCTTTAGTCGCATGATAGTTGTCTTTTCCTGACCACCACGGGACGCATTAGTCGTATGGGGATTAGTTTTTCGTGTTAGCTAGTGTGGAATTTTTGCTTGTGAGTTGTCTTTTCCTGACCTTCACGGGGCGCTTTAGTCGCATGGGGGTTGTCTTTTCCTGACCACAACGGGGCGGTTTAGTCGTATGGGGATTAGGTTTTCGTGTTAGCTAGTGTGGAATTTTCCCTTGTGAGTTGTCTTTTCTTGACAGTTTGGGAGCGCTTTAGTCGCATGGTAGTTGTCTTTTCCTGACCACAACGGGGCGCATTAGTCGTATGGCGGTTGTCTTTTCCTGACCACCACGGGGCGCATTAGTCGTATGGGGATTAGTTTTTCGTGTTAGCTAGTGTGGAATTTTCCCTTGTGAGTTGTCTTTTCCTGACCTTCACGGGGCGCTTTAGTCGCATGGCAGTTGTCTTTTCCTGACCACAACGGGGCGGTTTAGTCGTATGGGGATTAGGTTTTCGTGTTAGCTAGTGTGGAATTTTCCCTTGTGAGTTGTCGTTTCTTGACAGTTTGGGAGCGCTTTAGTCGCATGGCAGTTGTCTTTTCCTGACCACAACGGGGCGGTTTAGTCGTATGGGGATTTCCTGACCACAACGGGGCGGTTTAGTCGTATGGGGATTAGGTTTTCGTGTTAGCTAGTGTGGAATTTTCCCTTGTGAGTTGTCTTTTCTTGACAGTTTGGGAGCGCTTTAGTCGCATGGTAGTTGTCTTTTCCTGACCACCACGGGGCGCATTAGTCGTATGGGGATTAGTTTTTCGTGTTGGCTAGTGTGGAATTTTCCCTTGTGAGTTGTCTTTTCCTGACCTTCACGGGGCGCTTTAGTCGCATGGCAGTTGTCTTTTCCTGGTCACCACGGGACGCTTTAGTCGTGTGGCAGTTGTCTCTTCTTGACAGTTTGGGAGCGCTTTAGTCGCATGATAGTTGTCTTTTCCTGACCACCACGGGACGCATTAGTCGTATGGGGATTAGTTTTTCGTGTTAGCTAGTGTGGAATTTTTGCTTGTGAGTTGTCTTTTCCTGACCTTCACGGGGCGCTTTAGTCGCATGGGGGTTGTCTTTTCCTGACCACAACGGGGCGGTTTAGTCGTATGGGGATTAGGTTTTCGTGTTAGCTAGTGTGGAATTTTCCCTTGTGAGTTGTCTTTTCTTGACAGTTTGGGAGCGCTTTAGTCGCATGGTAGTTGTCTTTTCCTGACCACAACGGGGCGCATTAGTCGTATGGCGGTTGTCTTTTCCTGACCACCACGGGGCGCATTAGTCGTATGGGGATTAGGTTTTCGTGTTAGCTAGTGTGGAATTTTCCCTTGTGAGTTGTCGTTTCTTGACAGTTTGGGAGCGCTTTAGTCGCATGGTTGTTGTCTTTTCCTGACCACAACGGGGCGGTCTAGACGTATGCCTGTCGTCTTTTCCTGACCACCACGGGGCGCATTAGTCGTATGGGGATTAGTTTTTCGTGTTAGCTAGTGTGGAAATTTTGCTTGTGAGTTGTCTTTTCCTGACCTTCACGGGGCGCTTTAGTCGCATGGTAGTTGTCTTTTCCTGACCACAACGGGGCGGTTTAGTCGTATGGGGATTAGGTTTTCGTGTTAGCTAGTGTGGAATTTTCCCTTGTGAGTTGTCGTTTCTTTACAGTTTGGGAGCGCTTTAGTCGCATGGTAGTTGTCTTTTCCTGACCACAACGGGGCGGTTTAGTCGTATGGGGATTTCCTGACCACAACGGGGCGGTTTAGTCGTATGGGATTAGTTTTTCGTGTTAGCTAGTGTGGAATTTTTGCTTGTGAGTTGTCTTTTCCTGACCTTCACGGGGCGCTTGAGTCGCATGGGGGTTGTCTTTTCCTGACCACAACGGGGCGGTTTAGTCGTATGGGGATTAGGTTTTCGTGTTAGCTAGTGTGGAATTTTCCCTTGTGAGTTGTCTTTTCTTGACAGTTTGGGAGCGCTTTAGTCGCATGGTAGTTGTTTTTTCCTGACCACAACGGGGCGCATTACTCGTATGGCGGTTGTCTTTTCCTGACCACCACGGGGCGCATTAGTCGTATGGGGATTAGTTTTTCGTGTTAGCTAGTGTGGAGTTTTTGATTGTGAGTTGTCTTTTCCTGACCACAACGGGGCGGATTACTCGTATGGCGGTTGTCTTTTCCTGACCACCACGGGGCGCATTAGTCGTATGGGGATTAGGTTTTCGTGTTAGCTAGTGTGGAATTTTCCCTTGTGAGTTGTCGTTTCTTGACAGTTTGGGACCGCTTAGTCGCATGGTTGTTGTCTTTTCCTGACCACAACGGGGCGGATTACTCGTATGGCGGTTGTCTTTTCCTGACCACCACGGGGCGCATTAGTCGTATGGGGATTAGGTTTTCGTGTTAGCTAGTGTGGAATTTTCCCTTGTGAGTTGTCTTTTCTTGACAGTTTGGGAGCGCTTTAGTCGCATGGTAGTTGTCTTTTCCTGACCACAACGGGGCGGTCTAGACGTATGCCTGTCGTCTTTTCCTGACCGCCAGTCACAAGGTCAATATGATCACCTCAATTGAAAGGTCTCATCACCAGGTATGCACATGCCAAGTATGAAAGCCGTAGCTCTTAGCAATCTAAAGTTATGGCCAAGGTTAAAGTTTACTGAAAATGTTCATTGCGGCAAGGTCAAGGTCACAAGGTCAAATATGATGACCTCATCTGAAAGGTCTCACCACAAGGTATGCACATGCCAAGTATGGAAGCTGTAGCTCTGAGCAATCAAAAGTTATGACCAAGGTTAAAGTTATCTGAAGATGTGACCTTGACCTTGCCGCAGTTGACAAGGTGAAATATGATGACCTCATCCGAAGGTCTCATCATTAGGTATGCACATGCCAAGAATGAAAGCCGTAGATCTGAGCAATCCAAAGTTACGGCCAAGTTTAACGTTTTCTAAATATTGTCCACTTCGGCAAGGTCAAGGTCACAAGGTCAATATGATGACCTCAATTGAAAGGTCTCATCACCAGGTATGCACATGCCAAGTATGAAAGCCGTAGCTCTGAGCAATCTAAAGTTATGGCCAAGGTTAAAGTTTACTGAAGATGTCCACTGCGGCAAGGTAAAGGTCACAAGGTCAAATATGATGACCTCATCTGAAAGGTCTCATCACAAGGTATACAAATGCCGAGTATGAAAGCCGTACCTCTTAACAATCAAAAGTTATGGCCAAGGTTCAAGTTTTCTGAAAATGTTCATTGCGGCAAGGTCAAGGTCACAAGGTCAAATATGATGACCTCATCTGAAAGGTCTCATCACAAGGTATGCACATGCCAAGTATGGAAGCTGTAGCTCTGAGCAATCAAAAGTTATGGCCAAGGTTAAAGTTATCTGAAGATGTGACCTTGACCTTGCCGCAGTTGACAAGGTGAAATATGATGACCTCATCCGAAGGTCTCATCATTAGGTATGCACATGCCAAGAATGAAAGCCGTAGATCTGAGCAATCCTAAGTTACGGCCAAGTTTAACGTTTTCTAAATAGTGTCCACTTCGGCAAGGTCAAGGTCACAAGGTCAATATGATCACCTCAATTGAAAGGTCTCATCACCAGGTATGCACATGCCAAGTATGAAAGCCGTAGCTCTTAGCAATCTAAAGTTATGGCCAAGGTTAAAGTTTACTGAAAATGTTCATTGCGGCAAGGTCAAGGTCACAAGGTCAAATATGATGACCTCATCTGAAAGGTCTCATCACAAGGTATGCACATGCCAAGTATGGAAGCTGTAGCTCTGAGCAATCAAAAGTTATGGCCAAGGTTAAAGTTATCTGAAAATGTTCATTGCGGCAAGGTCAAGGTCACAAGGTCAAATATGATGACCTCATCTGAAAGGTCTCATCACAAGGTATGCACATGCCAAGTATGGAAGCTGTAGCTCTGAGCAATCAAAAGTTATGGCCAAGGTTAAAGTTATCTGAAGATGTGACCTTGACCTTGTCGCAGTTGACAAGGTGAAATATGATGACCTCATCCGAAGGTCTCATCATTAGGTATGCACATGCCAAGAATGAAAGCCGTAGATCTGAGCAATCCAAAGTTACGGCCAAGTTTAACGTTTTCTAAATATTGTCCACTTCGGCAAGGTCAAGGTCACAAGGTCAATATGATGACCTCAATTGAAAGGTCTCATCACCAGGTATGCACATGCCAAGTATGAAAGCCGTAGCTCTGAGCAATCTAAAGTTATGGCCAAGGTTAAAGTTTACTGAAGATGTCCACTGCGGCAAGGTAAAGGTCACAAGGTCAAATATGATGACCTAACCTGAAAGGTCTCATCACTAGGTATACAAATGCCAAGTATGAAAGCCGTACCTCTTAACAATCAAAAGTTATGGCCAAGGTTCAAGTTTTCTGAAAATGTTAATGCGACAAGGTCAAGGTCACAAGGTCAAATATGATGACCTCATCTGAAAGGTCTCATCACAAGGTATGCACATGCCAAGTATGGAAGCTGTAGCTCTGAGCAATCAAAAGTTATGGCCAAGGTTAAAGTTATCTGAAGATGTGACCTTGACCTTGCCGCAGTTGACAAGGTGAAATATGATGACCTCATCCGAAGGTCTCATCATTAGGTATGCACATGCCAAGAATGAAAGCCGTAGATCTGAGCAATCCTAAGTTACGGCCAAGTTTAACGTTTTCTAAATAGTGTCCACTTCGGCAAGGTCAAGGTCACAAGGTCAATATGATCACCTCAATTGAAAGGTCTCATCACCAGGTATGCACATGCCAAGTATGAAAGCCGTAGCTCTTAGCAATCTAAAGTTATGGCCAAGGTTAAAGTTTACTGAAAATGTTCATTGCGGCAAGGTCAAGGTCACAAGGTCAAATATGATCACCTCAATTGAAAGGTCTCATCACCAGGTATGCACATGCCAAGTATGAAAGCCGTAGCTCTTAGCAATCTAAAGTTATGGCCAAGGTTAAAGTTTACTGAAAATGTTCATTGCGGCAAGGTCAAGGTCACAAGGTCAAATATGATCACCTCAATTGAAAGGTCTCATCACCAGGTATGCACATGCCAAGTATGAAAGCCGTAGCTCTTAGCAATCTAAAGTTATGGCCAAGGTTAAAGTTTACTGAAAATGTTCATTGCGGCAAGGTCAAGGTCACAAGGTCAAATATGATGACCTCATCTGAAAGGTCTCATCACAAGGTATGCACATGCCAAGTATGGAAGCTGTAGCTCTGAGCAATCAAAAGTTATGGCCAAGGTTAAAGTTATCTGAAAATGTTCATTGCGGCAAGGTCAAGGTCACAAGGTCAAATATGATGACCTCATCTGAAAGGTCTCATCACAAGGTATGCACATGCCAAGTATGGAAGCTGTAGCTCTGAGCAATCAAAAGTTATGGCCAAGGTTAAAGTTATCTGAAGATGTGACCTTGACCTTGCCGCAGTTGACAAGGTGAAATATGATGACCTCATCCGAAGGTCTCATCATTAGGTATGCACATGCCAAGAATGAAAGCCGTAGATCTGAGCAATCCTAAGTTACGGCCAAGTTTAACGTTTTCTAAATATTGTCCACTTCGGCAAGGTCAAGGTCACAAGGTCAATATGATCACCTCAATTGAAAGGTCTCATCACCAGGTATGCACATGCCAAGTATGAAAGCCGTAGCTCTTAGCAATCTAAAGTTATGGCCAAGGTTAAAGTTTACTGAAAATGTTCATTACGGCAAGGTCAAGGTCACAAGGTCAAATATGATCACCTCAATTGAAAGGTCTCATCACCAGGTATGCACATGCCAAGTATGAAAGCCGTAGCTCTTAGCAATCTAAAGTTATGGCCAAGGTTAAAGTTTACTGAAAATGTTCATTGCGGCAAGGTCAAGGTCACAAGGTCAAATATGATGACCTCATCTGAAAGGTCTCATCACAAGGTATGCACATGCCAAGTATGGAAGCTGTAGCTCTGAGCAATCAAAAGTTATGGCCAAGGTTAAAGTTATCTGAAAATGTTCATTGCGGCAAGGTCAAGGTCACAAGGTCAAATATGATGACCTCATCTGAAAGGTCTCATCACAAGGTATGCACATGCCAAGTATGGAAGCTGTAGCTCTGAGCAATCAAAAGTTATGGCCAAGGTTAAAGTTATCTGAAAATGTTCATTGCGGCAAGGTCAAGGTCACAAGGTCAAATATGATGACCTCATCTGAAAGGTCTCATCACAAGGTATGCACATGCTAAGTATGGAAGCTGTAGCTCTGAGCAATCAAAAGTTATGGCCAAGGTTAAAGTTATCTGAAGATGTGACCTTGACCTTGCCGCAGTTGACAAGGTGAAATATGATGACCTCATCCGAAGGTCTCATCATTAGGTATGCACATGCCAAGAATGAAAGCCGTAGATCTGAGCAATCCTAAGTTACGGCCAAGTTTAACGTTTTCTAAATAGTGTCCACTTCGGCAAGGTCAAGGTCACAAGGTCAATATGATCACCTCAATTGAAAGGTCTCATCACCAGGTATGCACATGCCAAGTATGAAAGCCGTAGCTCTTAGCAATCTAAAGTTATGGCCAAGGTTAAAGTTTACTGAAAATGTTCATTGCGGCAAGGTCAAGGTCACAAGGTCAAATATGATCACCTCAATTGAAAGGTCTCATCACCAGGTATGCACATGCCAAGTATGAAAGCCGTAGCTCTTAGCAATCTAAAGTTATGGCCAAGGTTAAAGTTTACTGAAAATGTTCATTGCGGCAAGGTCAAGGTCACAAGGTCAAATATGATGACCTCATCTGAAAGGTCTCATCACAAGGTATGCACATGCCAAGTATGGAAGCTGTAGCTCTGAGCAATCAAAAGTTATGGCCAAGGTTAAAGTTATCTGAAAATGTTCATTGCGGCAAGGTCAAGGTCACAAGGTCAAATATGATGACCTCATCTGAAAGGTCTCATCACAAGGTATGCACATGCCAAGTATGGGAGCTGTAGCTCTGAGCAATCAAAAGTTATGGCCAAGGTTAAAGTTATCTGAAGATGTGACCTTGACCTTGCCGCAGTTGACAAGGTGAAATATGATGACCTCATCCGAAGGTCTCATCATTAGGTATGCACATGCCAAGAATGAAAGCCGTAGATCTGAGCAATCCAAAGTTACGGCCAAGTTTAACGTTTTCTAAATATTGTCCACTTCGGCAAGGTCAAGGTCACAAGGTCAATATGATGACCTCAATTGAAAGGTCTCATCACCAGGTATGCACATGCCAAGTATGAAAGCCGTAGCTCTGAGCAATCTAAAGTTATGGCCAAGGTTAAAGTTTACTGAAGATGTCCACTGCGGCAAGGTAAAGGTCACAAGGTCAAATATGATGACCTAACCTGAAAGGTCTCATCACAAGGTATACAAATGCCAAGTATGAAAGCCGTACCTCTTAACAATCAAAAGTTATGGCCAAGGTTCAAGTTTTCTGAAAATGTTAATGCGACAAGGTCAAGGTCACAAGGTCAAATATGATGACCTCATCTGAAAGGTCTCATCACATGGTATGCACATGCCAAGTATGGAAGCTGTAGCTCTGAGCAATCAAAAGTTATGGCCAAGGTTAAAGTTATCTGAAGATGTGACCTTGACCTTGCCGCAGTTGACAAGGTGAAATTTGATGACCTCATCCGAAGGTCTCATCATTAGGTATGCACATGCCAAGAATGAAAGCCGTAGATCTGAGCAATCCTAAGTTACGGCCAAGTTTAACGTTTTCTAAATAGTGTCCACTTCGGCAAGGTCAAGGTCACAAGGTCAATATGATCACCTCAATTGAAAGGTCTCATCACCAGGTATGCACATGCCAAGTATGAAAGCCGTAGCTCTTAGCAATCTAAAGTTATGGCCAAGGTTAAAGTTTACTGAAAATGTTCATTGCGGCAAGGTCAAGGTCACAAGGTCAAATATGATCACCTCAATTGAAAGGTCTCATCACCAGGTATGCACATGCCAAGTATGAAAGCCGTAGCTCTTAGCAATCTAAAGTTATGGCCAAGGTTAAAGTTAACTGAAAATGTTCATTGCGGCAAGGTCAAGGTCACAAGGTCAAATATGATCACCTCAATTGAAAGGTCTCATCACCAGGTATGCACATGCCAAGTATGAAAGCCGTAGCTCTTAGCAATCTAAAGTTATGGCCAAGGTTAAAGTTTACTGAAAATGTTCATTGCGGCAAGGTCAAGGTCACAAGGTCAAATATGATGACCTCATCTGAAAGGTCTCATCACAAGGTATGCACATGCCAAGTATGGAAGCTGTAGCTCTGAGCAATCAAAAGTTATGGCCAAGGTTAAAGTTATCTGAAGATGTGACCTTGACCTTGCCGCAGTTGACAAGGTGAAATATGATGACCTCATCCGAAGGTCTCATCATTAGGTATGCACATGCCAAGAATGAAAGCCGTAGATCTGAGCAATCCTAAGTTACGGCCAAGTTTAACGTTTTCTAAATAGTGTCCACTTCGGCAAGGTCAAGGTCACAAGGTCAATATGATCACCTCAATTGAAAGGTCTCATCACCAGGTATGCACATGCCAAGTATGAAAGCCGTAGCTCTTAGCAATCTAAAGTTATGGCCAAGGTTAAAGTTTACTGAAAATGTTCATTGCGGCAAGGTCAAGGTCACAAGGTCAAATATGATCACCTCAATTGAAAGGTCTCATCACAAGGTATGCACATGCCAAGTATGGAAGCTGTAGCTCTGAGCAATCAAAAGTTATGGCCAAGGTTAAAGTTATCTGAAAATGTTCATTGCGGCAAGGTCAAGGTCACAAGGTCAAATATGATGACCTCATCTGAAAGGTCTCATCACAAGGTATGCACATGCCAAGTATGGAAGCTGTAGCTCTGAGCAATCAAAAGTTATGGCCAAGGTTAAAGTTATCTGAAAATGTTCATTGCGGCAAGGTCAAGGTCACAAGGTCAAATATGATGACCTCATCTGAAAGGTCTCATCACAAGGTATGCACATGCCAAGTATGGAAGCTGTAGCTCTGAGCAATCAAAAGTTATGGCCAAGGTTAAAGTTATCTGAAGATGTGACCTTGACCTTGCCGCAGTTGACAAGGTGAAATATGATGACCTCATCCGAAGGTCTCATCATTAGGTATGCACATGCCAAGAATGAAAGCCGTAGATCTGAGCAATCCTAAGTTACGGCCAAGTTTAACGTTTTCTAAATAGTGTCCACTTCGGCAAGGTCAAGGTCACAAGGTCAATATGATCACCTCAATTGAAAGGTCTCATCACCAGGTATGCACATGCCAAGTATGAAAGCCGTAGCTCTTAGCAATCTAAAGTTATGGCCAAGGTTAAAGTTTACTGAAAATGTTCATTGCGGCAAGGTCAAGGTCACAAGGTCAAATATGATGACCTCATCTGAAAGGTCTCATCACCAGGTATGCACATGCCAAGTATGAAAGCCGTAGCTCTTAGCAATCTAAAGTTATGGCCAAGGTTAAAGTTTACTGAAAATGTTCATTGCGGCAAGGTCAAGGTCACAAGGTCAAATATGATGACCTCATCTGAAAGGTCTCATCACAAGGTATGCACATGCCAAGTATGGAAGCTGTAGCTCTGAGCAATCAAAAGTTATGGCCAAGGTTAAAGTTATCTGAAAATGTTCATTGCGGCAAGGTCAAGGTCACAAGGTCAAATATGATGACCTCATCTGAAAGGTCTCATCACAAGGTATGCACATGCCAAGTATGGAAGCTGTAGCTCTGAGCAATCAAAAGTTATGGCCAAGGTTAAAGTTATCTGAAGATGTGACCTTGACCTTGCCGCAGTTGACAAGGTGAAATATGATGACCTCATCCGAAGGTCTCATCATTAGGTATGCACATGCCAAGAATGAAAGCCGTAGATCTGAGCAATCCAAAGTTACGGCCAAGTTTAACGTTTTCTAAATATTGTCCACTTCGGCAAGGTCAAGGTCACAAGGTCAATATGATGACCTCAATTGAAAGGTCTCATCACCAGGTATGCACATGCCAAGTATGAAAGCCGTAGCTCTGAGCAATCTAAAGTTATGGCCAAGGTTAAAGTTTACTGAAGATGTCCACTGCGGCAAGGTAAAGGTCACAAGGTCAAATATGATGACCTAACCTGAAAGGTCTCATCACAAGGTATACAAATGCCAAGTATGAAAGCCGTACCTCTTAACAATCAAAAGTTATGGCCAAGGTTCAAGTTTTCTGAAAATGTTAATGCGACAAGGTCAAGGTCACAAGGTCAAATATGATGACCTCATCTGAAAGGTCTCATCACAAGGTATGCACATGCCAAGTATGGAAGCTGTAGCTCTGAGCAATCAAAAGTTATGGCCAAGGTTAAAGTTATCTGAAGATGTGACCTTGACCTTGCCGCAGTTGACAAGGTGAAATTTGATGACCTCATCCGAAGGTCTCATCATTAGGTATGCACATGCCAAGAATGAAAGCCGTAGATCTGAGCAATCCTAAGTTACGGCCAAGTTTAACGTTTTCTAAATAGTGTCCACTTCGGCAAGGTCAAGGTCACAAGGTCAATATGATGACCTCAATTGAAAGGTCTCATCACCAGGTATGCACATGCCAAGTATGAAAGCCGTAGCTCTTAGCAATCTAAAGTTATGGCCAAGGTTAAAGTTTACTGAAAATGTTCATTGCGGCAAGGTCAAGGTCACAAGGTCAAATATGATCACCTCAATTGAAAGGTCTCATCACCAGGTATGCACATGCCAAGTATGAAAGCCGTAGCTCTTAGCAATCTAAAGTTATGGCCAAGGTTAAAGTTTACTGAAAATGTTCATTGCGGCAAGGTCAAGGTCACAAGGTCAAATATGATGACCTCATCTGAAAGGTCTCATCACAAGGTATGCACATGCCAAGTATGGAAGCTGTAGCTCTGAGCAATCAAAAGTTATGGCCAAGGTTAAAGTTATCTGAAAATGTTCATTGCGGCAAGGTCAAGGTCACAAGGTCAAATATGATGACCTCATCTGAAAGGTCTCATCACAAGGTATGCACATGCCAAGTATGGAAGCTGTAGCTCTGAGCAATCAAAAGTTATGGCCAAGGTTAAAGTTATCTGAAGATGTGACCTTGACCTTGCCGCAGTTGACAAGGTGAAATATGATGACCTCATCCGAAGGTCTCATCATTAGGTATGCACATGCCAAGAATGAAAGCCGTAGATCTGAGCAATCCTAAGTTACGGCCAAGTTTAACGTTTTCTAAATAGTGTCCACTTCGGCAAGGTCAAGGTCACAAGGTCAATATGATCACCTCAATTGAAAGGTCTCATCACCAGGTATGCACATGCCAAGTATGAAAGCCGTAGCTCTTAGCAATCTAAAGTTATGGCCAAGGTTAAAGTTTACTGAAAATGTTCATTGCGGCAAGGTCAAGGTCACAAGGTCAAATATGATGACCTCATCTGAAAGGTCTCATCACAAGGTATGCACATGCCAAGTATGGAAGCTGTAGCTCTGAGCAATCAAAAGTTATGGCCAAGGTTAAAGTTATCTGAAGATGTGACCTTGACCTTGCCGCAGTTGACAAGGTGAAATATGATGACCTCATCCGAAGGTCTCATCATTAGGTATGCACATGCCAAGAATGAAAGCCGTAGATCTGAGCAATCCTAAGTTACGGCCAAGTTTAACGTTTTCTAAATAGTGTCCACTTCGGCAAGGTCAAGGTCACAAGGTCAATATGATCACCTCAATTGAAAGGTCTCATCACCAGGTATGCACATGCCAAGTATGAAAGCCGTAGCTCTTAGCAATCTAAAGTTATGGCCAAGGTTAAAGTTTACTGAAAATGTTCATTGCGGCAAGGTCAAGGTCACAAGGTCAAATATGATGACCTCATCTGAAAGGTCTCATCACAAGGTATGCACATGCCAAGTATGGAAGCTGTAGCTCTGAGCAATCAAAAGTTATGGCCAAGGTTAAAGTTATCTGAAAATGTTCATTGCGGCAAGGTCAAGGTCACAAGGTCAAATATGATGACCTCATCTGAAAGGTCTCATCACAAGGTATGCACATGCCAAGTATGGAAGCTGTAGCTCTGAGCAATCAAAAGTTATGGCCAAGGTTAAAGTTATCTGAAGATGTGACCTTGACCTTGCCGCAGTTGACAAGGTGAAATATGATGACCTCATCCGAAGGTCTCATCATTAGGTATGCACATGCCAAGAATGAAAGCCGTAGATCTGAGCAATCCAAAGTTACGGCCAAGTTTAACGTTTTCTAAATATTGTCCACTTCGGCAAGGTCAAGGTCACAAGGTCAATATGATGACCTCAATTGAAAGGTCTCATCACCAGGTATGCACATGCCAAGTATGAAAGCCGTAGCTCTGAGCAATCTAAAGTTATGGCCAAGGTTAAAGTTTACTGAAGATGTCCACTGCGGCAAGGTAAAGGTCACAAGGTCAAATATGATGACCTAACCTGAAAGGTCTCATCACAAGGTATACAAATGCCAAGTATGAAAGCCGTACCTCTTAACAATCAAAAGTTATGGCCAAGGTTCAAGTTTTCTGAAAATGTTAATGCGACAAGGTCAAGGTCACAAGGTCAAATATGATGACCTCATCTGAAAGGTCTCATCACAAGGTATGCACATGCCAAGTATGGAAGCTGTAGCTCTGAGCAATCAAAAGTTATGGCCAAGGTTAAAGTTATCTGAAGATGTGACCTTGACCTTGCCGCAGTTGACAAGGTGAAATATGATGACCTCATCCGAAGGTCTCATCATTAGGTATGCACATGCCAAGAATGAAAGCCGTAGATCTGAGCAATCCTAAGTTACGGCCAAGTTTAACGTTTTCTAAATAGTGTCCACTTCGGCAAGGTCAAGGTCACAAGGTCAATATGATCACCTCAATTGAAAGGTCTCATCACCAGGTATGCACATGCCAAGTATGAAAGCCGTAGCTCTTAGCAATCTAAAGTTATGGCCAAGGTTAAAGTTTACTGAAAATGTTCATTGCGGCAAGGTCAAGGTCACAAGGTCAAATATGATCACCTCAATTGAAAGGTCTCATCACCAGGTATGCACATGCCAAGTATGAAAGCCGTAGCTCTTAGCAATCTAAAGTTATGGCCAAGGTTAAAGTTTACTGAAAATGTTCATTGCGGCAAGGTCAAGGTCACAAGGTCAAATATGATGACCTCATCTGAAAGGTCTCATCACAAGGTATGCACATGCCAAGTATGGAAGCTGTAGCTCTGAGCAATCAAAAGTTATGGCCAAGGTTAAAGTTATCTGAAAATGTTCATTGCGGCAAGGTCAAGGTCACAAGGTCAAATATGATGACCTCATCTGAAAGGTCTCATCACAAGGTATGCACATGCCAAGTATGGAAGCTGTAGCTCTGAGCAATCAAAAGTTATGGCCAAGGTTAAAGTTATCTGAAGATGTGACCTTGACCTTGCCGCAGTTGACAAGGTGAAATATGATGACCTCATCCGAAGGTCTCATCATTAGGTATGCACATGCCAAGAATGAAAGCCGTAGATCTGAGCAATCCTAAGTTACGGCCAAGTTTAACGTTTTCTAAATAGTGTCAACTTCGGCAAGGTCAAGGTCACAAGGTCAATATGATCACCTCAATTGAAAGGTCTCATCACCAGGTATGCACATGCCAAGTATGAAAGCCGTAGCTCTTAGCAATCTAAAGTTATGGCCAAGGTTAAAGTTTACTGAAAATGTTCATTGCGGCAAGGTCAAGGTCACAAGGTCAAATATGATCACCTCAATTGAAAGGTCTCATCACCAGGTATGCACATGCCAAGTATGAAAGCCGTAGCTCTTAGCAATCTAAAGTTATGGCCAAGGTTAAAGTTTACTGAAAATGTTCATTGCGGCAAGGTCAAGGTCACAAGGTCAAATATGATGACCTCATCTGAAAGGTCTCATCACAAGGTATGCACATGCCAAGTATGGAAGCTGTAGCTCTGAGCAATCAAAAGTTATGGCCAAGGTTAAAGTTATCTGAAAATGTTCATTGCGGCAAGGTCAAGGTCACAAGGTCAAATATGATGACCTCATCTGAAAGGTCTCATCACAAGGTATGCACATGCCAAGTATGGAAGCTGTAGCTCTGAGCAATCAAAAGTTATGGCCAAGGTTAAAGTTATCTGAAGATGTGACCTTGACCTTGCCGCAGTTGACAAGGTTAAATATGATGACCTCATCCGAAGGTCTCATCATTAGGTATGCACATGCCAAGAATGAAAGCCGTAGATCTGAGCAATCCTAAGTTACGGCCAAGTTTAACGTTTTCTAAATAGTGTCCACTTCGGCAAGGTCAAGGTCACAAGGTCAATATGATCACCTCAATTGAAAGGTCTCATCACCAGGTATGCACATGCCAAGTATGAAAGCCGTAGCTCTTAGCAATCTAAAGTTATGGCCAAGGTTAAAGTTTACTGAAAATGTTCATTGCGGCAAGGTCAAGGTCACAAGGTCAAATATGATCACCTCAATTGAAAGGTCTCATCACCAGGTATGCACATGCCAAGTATGAAAGCCGTAGCTCTTAGCAATCAAAAGTTATGGCCAAGGTTAAAGTTTACTGAAAATGTTCATTGCGGCAAGGTCAAGGTCACAAGGTCAAATATGATGACCTCATCTGAAAGGTCTCATCACAAGGTATGCACATGCCAAGTATGGAAGCTGTAGCTCTGAGCAATCAAAAGTTATGGCCAAGGTTAAAGTTATCTGAAAATGTTCATTGCGGCAAGGTCAAGGTCACAAGGTCAAATATGATGACCTCATCTGAAAGGTCTCATCACAAGGTATGCACATGCCAAGTATGGAAGCTGTAGCTCTGAGCAATCAAAAGTTATGGCCAATGTTAAAGTTATCTGAAGATGTGACCTTGACCTTGCCGCAGTTGACAAGGTGAAATATGATGACCTCATCCGAAGGTCTCATCATTAGGTATGCACATGCCAAGAATGAAAGCCGTAGATCTGAGCAATCCTAAGTTACGGCCAAGTTTAACGTTTTCTAAATAGTGTCCACTTCGGCAAGGTCAAGGTCACAAGGTCAATATGATCACCTCAATTGAAAGGTCTCATCACCAGGTATGCACATGCCAAGTATGAAAGCCGTAGCTCTTAGCAATCTAAAGTTATGGCCAAGGTTAAAGTTTACTGAAAATGTTCATTGCGGCAAGGTCAAGGTCACAAGGTCAAATATGATCACCTCAATTGAAAGGTCTCATCACCAGGTATGCACATGCCAAGTATGAAAGCCGTAGCTCTTAGCAATCTAAAGTTATGGCCAAGGTTAAAGTTTACTGAAAATGTTCATTGCGGCAAGGTCAAGGTCACAAGGTCAAATATGATCACCTCAATTGAAAGGTCTCATCACCAGGTATGCACATGCCAAGTATGAAAGCCGTAGCTCTTAGCAATCTAAAGTTATGGCCAAGGTTAAAGTTTACTGAAAATGTTCATTGCGGCAAGGTCAAGGTCACAAGGTCAAATATGATGACCTCATCTGAAAGGTCTCATCACAAGGTATGCACATGCCAAGTATGGAAGCTGTAGCTCTGAGCAATCAAAAGTTATGGCCAAGGTTAAAGTTATCTGAAAATGTTCATTGCGGCAAGGTCAAGGTCACAAGGTCAAATATGATGACCTCATCTGAAAGGTCTCATCACAAGGTATGCACATGCCAAGTATGGAAGCTGTAGCTCTGAGCAATCAAAAGTTATGGCCAAGGTTAAAGTTATCTGAAGATGTGACCTTGACCTTGCCGCAGTTGACAAGGTGAAATATGATGACCTCATCCGAAGGTCTCATCATTAGGTATGCACATGCCAAGAATGAAAGCCGTAGATCTGAGCAATCCTAAGTTACGGCCAAGTTTAACGTTTTCTAAATAGTGTCCACTTCGGCAAGGTCAAGGTCACAAGGTCAATATGATCACCTCAATTGAAAGGTCTCATCACCAGGTATGCACATGCCAAGTATGAAAGCCGTAGCTCTTAGCAATCTAAAGTTATGGCCAAGGTTAAAGTTTACTGAAAATGTTCATTGCGGCAAGGTCAAGGTCACAAGGTCAAATATGATCACCTCAATTGAAAGGTCTCATCACCAGGTATGCACATGCCAAGTATGAAAGCCGTAGCTCTTAGCAATCTAAAGTTATGGCCAAGGTTAAAGTTTACTGAAAATGTTCATTGCGGCAAGGTCAAGGTCACAAGGTCAAATATGATGACCTCATCTGAAAGGTCTCATCACAAGGTATGCACATGCCAAGTATGGAAGCTGTAGCTCTGAGCAATCAAAAGTTATGGCCAAGGTTAAAGTTATCTGAAAATGTTCATTGCGGCAAGGTCAAGGTCACAAGGTCAAATATGATGACCTCATCTGAAAGGTCTCATCACAAGGTATGCACATGCCAAGTATGGAAGCTGTAGCTCTGAGCAATCAAAAGTTATGGCCAAGGTTAAAGTTATCTGAAGATGTGACCTTGACCTTGCCGCAGTTGACAAGGTGAAATATGATGACCTCATCCGAAGGTCTCATCATTAGGTATGCACATGCCAAGAATGAAAGCCGTAGATCTGAGCAATCCTAAGTTACGGCCAAGTTTAACGTTTTCTAAATAGTGTCCACTTCGGCAAGGTCAAGGTCACAAGGTCAATATGATCACCTCAATTGAAAGGTCTCATCACCAGGTATGCACATGCCAAGTATGAAAGCCGTAGCTCTTAGCAATCTAAAGTTATGGCCAAGGTTAAAGTTTACTGAAAATGTTCATTGCGGCA
The DNA here is from genome assembly GCA_936450465.1 of Gibbula magus. Lineage (NCBI taxonomy): Eukaryota > Metazoa > Mollusca > Gastropoda > Trochida > Trochidae > Gibbula > Gibbula magus. Next base: position 49,931,466 of record OW388295.1, read on the forward strand.
AGGTCAAGGTCACAAGGTCAAATATGATCACCTCAATTGAAAGGTCTCATCACCAGGTATGCACATGCCAAGTATGAAAGCCGTAGCTCTTAGCAATCTAAAGTTATGGCCAAGGTTAAAGTTTACTGAAAATGTTCATTGCGGCAAGGTCAAGGTCACAAGGTCAAATATGATGACCTCATCTGAAAGGTCTCATCACAAGGTATGCACATGCCAAGTATGGAAGCTGTAGCTCTGAGCAATCAAAAGTTATGGCCAAGGTTAAAGTTATCTGAAAATGTTCATTGCGGCAAGGTCAAGGTCACAAGGTCAAATATGATGACCTCATCTGAAAGGTCTCATCACAAGGTATGCACATGCCAAGTATGGAAGCTGTAGCTCTGAGCAATCAAAAGTTATGGCCAAGGTTAAAGTTATCTGAAGATGTGAGCTTGACCTTGCCGCAGTTGACAAGGTGAAATATGATGACCTCATCCGAAGGTCTCATCATTAGGTATGCACATGCCAAGAATGAAAGCCGTAGATCTGAGCAATCCTAAGTTACGGCCAAGTTTAACGTTTTCTAAATAGTGTCCACTTCGGCAAGGTCAAGGTCACAAGGTCAATATGATCACCTCAATTGAAAGGTCTCATCACCAGGTATGCACATGCCAAGTATGAAAGCCGTAGCTCTTAGCAATCTAAAGTTATGGCCAAGGTTAAAGTTTACTGAAAATGTTCATTGCGGCAAGGTCAAGGTCACAAGGTCAAATATGATCACCTCAATTGAAAGGTCTCATCACCAGGTATGCACATGCCAAGTATGAAAGCCGTAGCTCTTAGCAATCTAAAGTTATGGCCAAGGTTAAAGTTTACTGAAAATGTTCATTGCGGCAAGGTCAAGGTCACAAGGTCAAATATGATGACCTCATCTGAAAGGTCTCATCACAAGGTATGCACATGCCAAGTATGGAAGCTGTAGCTCTGAGCAATCAAAAGTTATGGCCAAGGTTAAAGTTATCTGAAAATGTTCATTGCGGCAAGGTCAAGGTCACAAGGTCAAATATGATGACCTCATCTGAAAGGTCTCATCACAAGGTATGCACATGCCAAGTATGGAAGCTGTAGCTCTGAGCAATCAAAAGTTATGGCCAAGGTTAAAGTTATCTGAAGATGTGACCTTGACCTTGCCGCAGTTGACAAGGTGAAATATGATGACCTCATCCGAAGGTCTCATCATTAGGTATGCACATGCCAAGAATGAAAGCCGTAGATCTGAGCAATCCTAAGTTACGGCCAAGTTTAACGTTTTCTAAATAGTGTCCACTTCGGCAAGGTCAAGGTCACAAGGTCAATATGATCACCTCAATTGAAAGGTCTCATCACCAGGTATGCACATGCCAAGTATGAAAGCCGTAGCTCTTAGCAATCTAAAGTTATGGCCAAGGTTAAAGTTTACTGAAAATGTTCATTGCGGCAAGGTCAAGGTCACAAGGTCAAATATGATCACCTCAATTGAAAGGTCTTATCACCAGGTATGCACATGCCAAGTATGAAAGCCGTAGCTCTTAGCAATCTAAAGTTATGGCCAAGGTTAAAGTTTACTGAAAATGTTCATTGCGGCAAGGTCAAGGTCACAAGGTCAAATATGATGACCTCATCTGAAAGGTCTCATCACAAGGTATGCACATGCCAAGTATGGAAGCTGTAGCTCTGAGCAATCAAAAGTTATGGCCAAGGTTAAAGTTATCTGAAAATGTTCATTGCGGCAAGGTCAAGGTCACAAGGTCAAATATGATGACCTCATCTGAAAGGTCTCATCACAAGGTATGCACATGCCAAGTATGGAAGCTGTAGCTCTGAGCAATCAAAAGTTATGGCCAAGGTTAAAGTTATCTGAAGATGTGACCTTGACCTTGCCGCAGTTGACAAGGTGAAATATGATGACCTCATCCGAAGGTCTCATCATTAGGTATGCACATGCCAAGAATGAAAGCCGTAGATCTGAGCAATCCTAAGTTACGGCCAAGTTTAACGTTTTCTAAATAGTGTCCACTTCGGCAAGGTCAAGGTCACAAGGTCAATATGATCACCTCAATTGAAAGGTCTCATCACCAGGTATGCACATGCCAAGTATGAAAGCCGTAGCTCTTAGCAATCTAAAGTTATGGCCAAGGTTAAAGTTTACTGAAAATGTTCATTGCGGCAAGGTCAAGGTCACAAGGTCAAATATGATCACCTCAATTGAAAGGTCTCATCACCAGGTATGCACATGCCAAGTATGAAAGCCGTAGCTCTTAGCAATCTAAAGTTATGGCCAAGGTTAAAGTTTACTGAAAATGTTCATTGCGGCAAGGTCAAGGTCACAAGGTCAAATATGATGACCTCATCTGAAAGGTCTCATCACAAGGTATGCACATGCCAAGTATGGAAGCTGTAGCTCTGAGCAATCAAAAGTTATGGCCAAGGTTAAAGTTATCTGAAAATGTTCATTGCGGCAAGGTCAAGGTCACAAGGTCAAATATGATGACCTCATCTGAAAGGTCTCATCACAAGGTATGCACATGCCAAGTATGGAAGCTGTAGCTCTGAGCAATCAAAAGTTATGGCCAAGGTTAAAGTTATCTGAAGATGTGACCTTGACCTTGCCGCAGTTGACAAGGTGAAATATGATGACCTCATCCGAAGGTCTCATCATTAGGTATGCACATGCCAAGAATGAAAGCCGTAGATCTGAGCAATCCTAAGTTACGGCCAAGTTTAACGTTTTCTAAATAGTGTCCACTTCGGCAAGGTCAAGGTCACAAGGTCAATATGATCACCTCAATTGAAAGGTCTCATCACCAGGTATGCACATGCCAAGTATGAAAGCCGTAGCTCTTAGCAATCTAAAGTTATGGCCAAGGTTAAAGTTTACTGAAAATGTTCATTGCGGCAAGGTCAAGGTCACAAGGTCAAATATGATCACCTCAATTGAAAGGTCTCATCACCAGGTATGCACATGCCAAGTATGAAAGCCGTAGCTCTTAGCAATCTAAAGTTATGGCCAAGGTTAAAGTTTACTGAAAATGTTCATTGCGGCAAGGTCAAGGTCACAAGGTCAAATATGATGACCTCATCTGAAAGGTCTCATCACAAGGTATGCACATGCCAAGTATGGAAGCTGTAGCTCTGAGCAATCAAAAGTTATGGCCAAGGTTAAAGTTATCTGAAAATGTTCATTGCGGCAAGGTCAAGGTCACAAGGTCAAATATGATGACCTCATCTGAAAGGTCTCATCACAAGGTATGCACATGCCAAGTATGGAAGCTGTAGCTCTGAGCAATCAAAAGTTATGGCCAAGGTTAAAGTTATCTGAAGATGTGACCTTGACCTTGCCGCAGTTGACAAGGTGAAATATGATGACCTCATCCGAAGGTCTCATCATTAGGTATGCACATGCCAAGAATGAAAGCCGTAGATCTGAGCAATCCTAAGTTACGGCCAAGTTTAACGTTTTCTAAATAGTGTCCACTTCGGCAAGGTCAAGGTCACAAGGTCAATATGATCACCTCAATTGAAAGGTCTCATCACCAGGTATGCACATGCCAAGTATGAAAGCCGTAGCTCTTAGCAATCTAAAGTTATGGCCAAGGTTAAAGTTTACTGAAAATGTTCTTTGCGGCAAGGTCAAGGTCACAAGGTCAAATATGATCACCTCAATTGAAAGGTCTCATCACCAGGTATGCACATGCCAAGTATGAAAGCCGTAGCTCTTAGCAATCTAAAGTTATGGCCAAGGTTAAAGTTTACTGAAAATGTTCATTGCGGCAAGGTCAAGGTCACAAGGTCAAATATGATGACCTCATCTGAAAGGTCTCATCACAAGGTATGCACATGCCAAGTATGGAAGCTGTAGCTCTGAGCAATCAAAAGTTATGGCCAAGGTTAAAGTTATCTGAAAATGTTCATTGCGGCAAGGTCAAGGTCACAAGGTCAAATATGATGACCTCATCTGAAAGGTCTCATCACAAGGTATGCACATGCCAAGTATGGAAGCTGTAGCTCTGAGCAATCAAAAGTTATGGCCAAGGTTAAAGTTATCTGAAGATGTGACCTTGACCTTGCCGCAGTTGACAAGGTGAAATATGATGACCTCATCCGAAGGTCTCATCATTAGGTATGCACATGCCAAGAATGAAAGCCGTAGATCTGAGCAATCCTAAGTTACGGCCAAGTTTAACGTTTTCTAAATAGTGTCCACTTCGGCAAGGTCAAGGTCACAAGGTCAATATGATCACCTCAATTGAAAGGTCTCATCACCAGGTATGCACATGCCAAGTATGAAAGCCGTAGCTCTTAGCAATCTAAAGTTATGGCCAAGGTTAAAGTTTACTGAAAATGTTCATTGCGGCAAGGTCAAGGTCACAAGGTCAAATATGATCACCTCAATTGAAAGGTCTCATCACCAGGTATGCACATGCCAAGTATGAAAGCCGTAGCTCTTAGCAATCTAAAGTTATGGCCAAGGTTAAAGTTTACTGAAAATGTTCATTGCGGCAAGGTCAAGGTCACAGGTCAAATATGATGACCTCATCTGAAAGGTCTCATCACAAGGTATGCACATGCCAAGTATGGAAGCTGTAGCTCTGAGCAATCAAAAGTTATGGCCAAGGTTAAAGTTATCTGAAAATGTTCATTGCGGCAAGGTCAAGGTCACAAGGTCAAATATGATGACCTCATCTGAAAGGTCTCATCACAAGGTATGCACATGCCAAGTATGGAAGCTGTAGCTCTGAGCAATCAAAAGTTATGGCCAAGGTTAAAGTTATCTGAAGATGTGACCTTGACCTTGCCGCAGTTGACAAGGTGAAATATGATGACCTCATCCGAAGGTCTCATCATTAGGTATGCACATGCCAAGAATGAAAGCCGTAGATCTGAGCAATCCTAAGTTACGGCCAAGTTTAACGTTTTCTAAATAGTGTCCACTTCGGCAAGGTCAAGGTCACAAGGTCAATATGATCACCTCAATTGAAAGGTCTCATCACCAGGTATGCACATGCCAAGTATGAAAGCCGTAGCTCTTAGCAATCTAAAGTTATGGCCAAGGTTAAAGTTTACTGAAAATGTTCATTGCGGCAAGGTCAAGGTCACAAGGTCAAATATGATCACCTCAATTGAAAGGTCTCATCACCAGGTATGCACATGCCAAGTATGAAAGCCGTAGCTCTTAGCAATCTAAAGTTATGGCCAAGGTTAAAGTTTACTGAAAATGTTCATTGCGGCAAGGTCAAGGTCACAAGGTCAAATATGATGACCTCATCTGAAAGGTCTCATCACAAGGTATGCACATGCCAAGTATGGAAGCTGTAGCTCTGAGCAATCAAAAGTTATGGCCAAGGTTAAAGTTATCTGAAAATGTTCATTGCGGCAAGGTCAAGGTCACAAGGTCAAATATGATGACCTCATCTGAAAGGTCTCATCACAAGGTATGCACATGCCAAGTATGGAAGCTGTAGCTCTGAGCAATCAAAAGTTATGGCCAAGGTTAAAGTTATCTGAAGATGTGACCTTGACCTTGCCGCAGTTGACAAGGTGAAATATGATGACCTCATCCGAAGGTCTCATCATTAGGTATGCACATGCCAAGAATGAAAGCCGTAGATCTGAGCAATCCTAAGTTACGGCCAAGTTTAACGTTTTCTAAATAGTGTCCACTTCGGCAAGGTCAAGGTCACAAGGTCAATATGATCACCTCAATTGAAAGGTCTCATCACCAGGTATGCACATGCCAAGTATGAAAGCCGTAGCTCTGAGCAATCAAAAGTTATGGCCAAGGTTAAAGTTTACTGAAAATGTTCATTGCGGCAAGGTCAAGGTCACAACGTCAAATATGATCACCTCAATTGAAAGGTCTCATCACCAGGTATGCACATGCCAAGTATGAAAGCCGTAGCTCTTAGCAATCTAAAGTTATGGCCAAGGTTAAAGTTTACTGAAAATGTTCATTGCGGCAAGGTCAAGGTCACAAGGTCAAATATGATGACCTCATCTGAAAGGTCTCATCACAAGGTATGCACATGCCAAGTATGGAAGCTGTAGCTCTGAGCAATCAAAAGTTATGGCCAAGGTTAAAGTTATCTGAAAATGTTCATTGCGGCAAGGTCAAGGTCACAAGGTCAAATATGATGACCTCATCTGAAAGGTCTCATCACAAGGTATGCACATGCCAAGTATGGAAGCTGTAGCTCTGAGCAATCAAAAGTTATGGCCAATGTTAAAGTTATCTGAAGATGTGACCTTGACCTTGCCGCAGTTGACAAGGTGAAATATGATGACCTCATCCGAAGGTCTCATCATTAGGTATGCACATGCCAAGAATGAAAGCCGTAGATCTGAGCAATCCTAAGTTACGGCCAAGTTTAACGTTTTCTAAATAGTGTCCACTTCGGCAAGGTCAAGGTCACAAGGTCAATATGATCACCTCAATTGAAAGGTCTCATCACCAGGTATGCACATGCCAAGTATGAAAGCCGTAGCTCTTAGCAATCTAAAGTTATGGCCAAGGTTAAAGTTTACTGAAAATGTTCATTGCGGCAAGGTCAAGGTCACAAGGTCAAATATGATCACCTCAATTGAAAGGTCTCATCACCAGGTATGCACATGCCAAGTATGAAAGCCGTAGCTCTTAGCAATCTAAAGTTATGGCCAAGGTTAAAGTTTACTGAAAATGTTCATTGCGGCAAGGTCAAGGTCACAAGGTCAAATATGATCACCTCAATTGAAAGGTCTCATCACCAGGTATGCACATGCCAAGTATGAAAGCCGTAGCTCTTAGCAATCTAAAGTTATGGCCAAGGTTAAAGTTTACTGAAAATGTTCATTGCGGCAAGGTCAAGGTCACAAGGTCAAATATGATGACCTCATCTGAAAGGTCTCATCACAAGGTATGCACATGCCAAGTATGGAAGCTGTAGCTCTGAGCAATCAAAAGTTATGGCCAAGGTTAAAGTTATCTGAAAATGTTCATTGCGGCAAGGTCAAGGTCACAAGGTCAAATATGATGACCTCATCTGAAAGGTCTCATCACAAGGTATGCACATGCCAAGTATGGAAGCTGTAGCTCTGAGCAATCAAAAGTTATGGCCAAGGTTAAAGTTATCTGAAGATGTGACCTTGACCTTGCCGCAGTTGACAAGGTGAAATATGATGACCTCATCCGAAGGTCTCATCATTAGGTATGCACATGCCAAGAATGAAAGCCGTAGATCTGAGCAATCCTAAGTTACGGCCAAGTTTAACGTTTTCTAAATAGTGTCCACTTCGGCAAGGTCAAGGTCACAAGGTCAATATGATCACCTCAATTGAAAGGTCTCATCACCAGGTATGCACATGCCAAGTATGAAAGCCGTAGCTCTTAGCAATCTAAAGTTATGGCCAAGGTTAAAGTTTACTGAAAATGTTCATTGCGGCAAGGTCAAGGTCACAAGGTCAAATATGATCACCTCAATTGAAAGGTCTCATCACCAGGTATGCACATGCCAAGTATGAAAGCCGTAGCTCTTAGCAATCTAAAGTTATGGCCAAGGTTAAAGTTTACTGAAAATGTTCATTGCGGCAAGGTCAAGGTCACAAGGTCAAATATGATGACCTCATCTGAAAGGTCTCATCACAAGGTATGCACATGCCAAGTATGGAAGCTGTAGCTCTGAGCAATCAAAAGTTATGGCCAAGGTTAAAGTTATCTGAAAATGTTCATTGCGGCAAGGTCAAGGTCACAAGGTCAAATATGATGACCTCATCTGAAAGGTCTCATCACAAGGTATGCACATGCCAAGTATGGAAGCTGTAGCTCTGAGCAATCAAAAGTTATGGCCAAGGTTAAAGTTATCTGAAGATGTGACCTTGACCTTGCCGCAGTTGACAAGGTGAAATATGATGACCTCATCCGAAGGTCTCATCATTAGGTATGCACATGCCAAGAATGAAAGCCGTAGATCTGAGCAATCCTAAGTTACGGCCAAGTTTAACGTTTTCTAAATAGTGTCCACTTCGGCAAGGTCAAGGTCACAAGGTCAATATGATCACCTCAATTGAAAGGTCTCATCACCAGGTATGCACATGCCAAGTATGAAAGCCGTAGCTCTTAGCAATCTAAAGTTATGGCCAAGGTTAAAGTTTACTGAAAATGTTCATTGCGGCAAGGTCAAGGTCACAAGGTCAAATATGATCACCTCAATTGAAAGGTCTCATCACCAGGTATGCACATGCCAAGTATGAAAGCCGTAGCTCTTAGCAATCTAAAGTTATGGCCAAGGTTAAAGTTTACTGAAAATGTTCATTGCGGCAAGGTCAAGGTCACAAGGTCAAATATGATGACCTCATCTGAAAGGTCTCATCACAAGGTATGCACATGCCAAGTATGGAAGCTGTAGCTCTGAGCAATCAAAAGTTATGGCCAAGGTTAAAGTTATCTGAAAATGTTCATTGCGGCAAGGTCAAGGTCACAAGGTCAAATATGATGACCTCATCTGAAAGGTCTCATCACAAGGTATGCACATGCCAAGTATGGAAGCTGTAGCTCTGAGCAATCAAAAGTTATGGCCAAGGTTAAAGTTATCTGAAGATGTGAGCTTGACCTTGCCGCAGTTGACAAGGTGAAATATGATGACCTCATCCGAAGGTCTCATCATTAGGTATGCACATGCCAAGAATGAAAGCCGTAGATCTGAGCAATCCTAAGTTACGGCCAAGTTTAACGTTTTCTAAATAGTGTCCACTTCGGCAAGGTCAAGGTCACAAGGTCAATATGATCACCTCAATTGAAAGGTCTCATCACCAGGTATGCACATGCCAAGTATGAAAGCCGTAGCTCTTAGCAATCTAAAGTTATGGCCAAGGTTAAAGTTTACTGAAAATGTTCATTGCGGCAAGGTCAAGGTCACAAGGTCAAATATGATCACCTCAATTGAAAGGTCTCATCACCAGGTATGCACATGCCAAGTATGAAAGCCGTAGCTCTTAGCAATCTAAAGTTATGGCCAAGGTTAAAGTTTACTGAAAATGTTCATTGCGGCAAGGTCAAGGTCACAAGGTCAAATATGATGACCTCATCTGAAAGGTCTCATCACAAGGTATGCACATGCCAAGTATGGAAGCTGTAGCTCTGAGCAATCAAAAGTTATGGCCAAGGTTAAAGTTATCTGAAAATGTTCATTGCGGCAAGGTCAAGGTCACAAGGTCAAATATGATGACCTCATCTGAAAGGTCTCATCACAAGGTATGCACATGCCAAGTATGGAAGCTGTAGCTCTGAGCAATCAAAAGTTATGGCCAAGGTTAAAGTTATCTGAAGATGTGACCTTGACCTTGCCGCAGTTGACAAGGTGAAATATGATGACCTCATCCGAAGGTCTCATCATTAGGTATGCACATGCCAAGAATGAAAGCCGTAGATCTGAGCAATCCTAAGTTACGGCCAAGTTTAACGTTTTCTAAATAGTGTCCACTTCGGCAAGGTCAAGGTCACAAGGTCAATATGATCACCTCAATTGAAAGGTCTCATCACCAGGTATGCACATGCCAAGTATGAAAGCCGTAGCTCTTAGCAATCTAAAGTTATGGCCAAGGTTAAAGTTTACTGAAAATGTTCATTGCGGCAAGGTCAAGGTCACAAGGTCAAATATGATCACCTCAATTGAAAGGTCTTATCACCAGGTATGCACATGCCAAGTATGAAAGCCGTAGCTCTTAGCAATCTAAAGTTATGGCCAAGGTTAAAGTTTACTGAAAATGTTCATTGCGGCAAGGTCAAGGTCACAAGGTCAAATATGATGACCTCATCTGAAAGGTCTCATCACAAGGTATGCACATGCCAAGTATGGAAGCTGTAGCTCTGAGCAATCAAAAGTTATGGCCAAGGTTAAAGTTATCTGAAAATGTTCATTGCGGCAAGGTCAAGGTCACAAGGTCAAATATGATGACCTCATCTGAAAGGTCTCATCACAAGGTATGCACATGCCAAGTATGGAAGCTGTAGCTCTGAGCAATCAAAAGTTATGGCCAAGGTTAAAGTTATCTGAAGATGTGACCTTGACCTTGCCGCAGTTGACAAGGTGAAATATGATGACCTCATCCGAAGGTCTCATCATTAGGTATGCACATGCCAAGAATGAAAGCCGTAGATCTGAGCAATCCTAAGTTACGGCCAAGTTTAACGTTTTCTAAATAGTGTCCACTTCGGCAAGGTCAAGGTCACAAGGTCAATATGATCACCTCAATTGAAAGGTCTCATCACCAGGTATGCACATGCCAAGTATGAAAGCCGTAGCTCTTAGCAATCTAAAGTTATGGCCAAGGTTAAAGTTTACTGAAAATGTTCATTGCGGCAAGGTCAAGGTCACAAGGTCAAATATGATCACCTCAATTGAAAGGTCTCATCACCAGGTATGCACATGCCAAGTATGAAAGCCGTAGCTCTTAGCAATCTAAAGTTATGGCCAAGGTTAAAGTTTACTGAAAATGTTCATTGCGGCAAGGTCAAGGTCACAAGGTCAAATATGATGACCTCATCTGAAAGGTCTCATCACAAGGTATGCACATGCCAAGTATGGAAGCTGTAGCTCTGAGCAATCAAAAGTTATGGCCAAGGTTAAAGTTATCTGAAAATGTTCATTGCGGCAAGGTCAAGGTCACAAGGTCAAATATGATGACCTCATCTGAAAGGTCTCATCACAAGGTATGCACATGCCAAGTATGGAAGCTGTAGCTCTGAGCAATCAAAAGTTATGGCCAAGGTTAAAGTTATCTGAAGATGTGACCTTGACCTTGCCGCAGTTGACAAGGTGAAATATGATGACCTCATCCGAAGGTCTCATCATTAGGTATGCACATGCCAAGAATGAAAGCCGTAGATCTGAGCAATCCTAAGTTACGGCCAAGTTTAACGTTTTCTAAATAGTGTCCACTTCGGCAAGGTCAAGGTCACAAGGTCAATATGATCACCTCAATTGAAAGGTCTCATCACCAGGTATGCACATGCCAAGTATGAAAGCCGTAGCTCTTAGCAATCTAAAGTTATGGCCAAGGTTAAAGTTTACTGAAAATGTTCATTGCGGCAAGGTCAAGGTCACAAGGTCAAATATGATCACCTCAATTGAAAGGTCTCATCACCAGGTATGCACATGCCAAGTATGAAAGCCGTAGCTCTTAGCAATCTAAAGTTATGGCCAAGGTTAAAGTTTACTGAAAATGTTCATTGCGGCAAGGTCAAGGTCACAAGGTCAAATATGATGACCTCATCTGAAAGGTCTCATCACAAGGTATGCACATGCCAAGTATGGAAGCTGTAGCTCTGAGCAATCAAAAGTTATGGCCAAGGTTAAAGTTATCTGAAAATGTTCATTGCGGCAAGGTCAAGGTCACAAGGTCAAATATGATGACCTCATCTGAAAGGTCTCATCACAAGGTATGCACATGCCAAGTATGGAAGCTGTAGCTCTGAGCAATCAAAAGTTATGGCCAAGGTTAAAGTTATCTGAAGATGTGACCTTGACCTTGCCGCAGTTGACAAGGTGAAATATGATGACCTCATCCGAAGGTCTCATCATTAGGTATGCACATGCCAAGAATGAAAGCCGTAGATCTGAGCAATCCTAAGTTACGGCCAAGTTTAACGTTTTCTAAATAGTGTCCACTTCGGCAAGGTCAAGGTCACAAGGTCAATATGATCACCTCAATTGAAAGGTCTCATCACCAGGTATGCACATGCCAAGTATGAAAGCCGTAGCTCTTAGCAATCTAAAGTTATGGCCAAGGTTAAAGTTTACTGAAAATGTTCTTTGCGGCAAGGTCAAGGTCACAAGGTCAAATATGATCACCTCAATTGAAAGGTCTCATCACCAGGTATGCACATGCCAAGTATGAAAGCCGTAGCTCTTAGCAATCTAAAGTTATGGCCAAGGTTAAAGTTTACTGAAAATGTTCATTGCGGCAAGGTCAAGGTCACAAGGTCAAATATGATGACCTCATCTGAAAGGTCTCATCACAAGGTATGCACATGCCAAGTATGGAAGCTGTAGCTCTGAGCAATCAAAAGTTATGGCCAAGGTTAAAGTTATCTGAAAATGTTCATTGCGGCAAGGTCAAGGTCACAAGGTCAAATATGATGACCTCATCTGAAAGGTCTCATCACAAGGTATGCACATGCCAAGTATGGAAGCTGTAGCTCTGAGCAATCAAAAGTTATGGCCAAGGTTAAAGTTATCTGAAGATGTGACCTTGACCTTGCCGCAGTTGACAAGGTGAAATATGATGACCTCATCCGAAGGTCTCATCATTAGGTATGCACATGCCAAGAATGAAAGCCGTAGATCTGAGCAATCCTAAGTTACGGCCAAGTTTAACGTTTTCTAAATAGTGTCCACTTCGGCAAGGTCAAGGTCACAAGGTCAATATGATCACCTCAATTGAAAGGTCTCATCACCAGGTATGCACATGCCAAGTATGAAAGCCGTAGCTCTTAGCAATCTAAAGTTATGGCCAAGGTTAAAGTTTACTGAAAATGTTCATTGCGGCAAGGTCAAGGTCACAAGGTCAAATATGATCACCTCAATTGAAAGGTCTCATCACCAGGTATGCACATGCCAAGTATGAAAGCCGTAGCTCTTAGCAATCTAAAGTTATGGCCAAGGTTAAAGTTTACTGAAAATGTTCATTGCGGCAAGGTCAAGGTCACAGGTCAAATATGATGACCTCATCTGAAAGGTCTCATCACAAGGTATGCACATGCCAAGTATGGAAGCTGTAGCTCTGAGCAATCAAAAGTTATGGCCAAGGTTAAAGTTATCTGAAAATGTTCATTGCGGCAAGGTCAAGGTCACAAGGTCAAATATGATGACCTCATCTGAAAGGTCTCATCACAAGGTATGCACATGCCAAGTATGGAAGCTGTAGCTCTGAGCAATCAAAAGTTATGGCCAAGGTTAAAGTTATCTGAAGATGTGACCTTGACCTTGCCGCAGTTGACAAGGTGAAATATGATGACCTCATCCGAAGGTCTCATCATTAGGTATGCACATGCCAAGAATGAAAGCCGTAGATCTGAGCAATCCTAAGTTACGGCCAAGTTTAACGTTTTCTAAATAGTGTCCACTTCGGCAAGGTCAAGGTCACAAGGTCAATATGATCACCTCAATTGAAAGGTCTCATCACCAGGTATGCACATGCCAAGTATGAAAGCCGTAGCTCTTAGCAATCTAAAGTTATGGCCAAGGTTAAAGTTTACTGAAAATGTTCATTGCGGCAAGGTCAAGGTCACAAGGTCAAATATGATCACCTCAATTGAAAGGTCTCATCACCAGGTATGCACATGCCAAGTATGAAAGCCGTAGCTCTTAGCAATCTAAAGTTATGGCCAAGGTTAAAGTTTACTGAAAATGTTCATTGCGGCAAGGTCAAGGTCACAAGGTCAAATATGATGACCTCATCTGAAAGGTCTCATCACAAGGTATGCACATGCCAAGTATGGAAGCTGTAGCTCTGAGCAATCAAAAGTTATGGCCAAGGTTAAAGTTATCTGAAAATGTTCATTGCGGCAAGGTCAAGGTCACAAGGTCAAATATGATGACCTCATCTGAAAGGTCTCATCACAAGGTATGCACATGCCAAGTATGGAAGCTGTAGCTCTGAGCAATCAAAAGTTATGGCCAAGGTTAAAGTTATCTGAAGATGTGACCTTGACCTTGCCGCAGTTGACAAGGTGAAATATGATGACCTCATCCGAAGGTCTCATCATTAGGTATGCACATGCCAAGAATGAAAGCCGTAGATCTGAGCAATCCTAAGTTACGGCCAAGTTTAACGTTTTCTAAATAGTGTCCACTTCGGCAAGGTCAAGGTCACAAGGTCAATATGATCACCTCAATTGAAAGGTCTCATCACCAGGTATGCACATGCCAAGTATGAAAGCCGTAGCTCTTAGCAATCAAAAGTTATGGCCAAGGTTAAAGTTTACTGAAAATGTTCATTGCGGCAAGGTCAAGGTCACAACGTCAAATATGATCACCTCAATTGAAAGGTCTCATCACCAGGTATGCACATGCCAAGTATGAAAGCCGTAGCTCTTAGCAATCTAAAGTTATGGCCAAGGTTAAAGTTTACTGAAAATGTTCATTGCGGCAAGGTCAAGGTCACAAGGTCAAATATGATGACCTCATCTGAAAGGTCTCATCACAAGGTATGCACATGCCAAGTATGGAAGCTGTAGCTCTGAGCAATCAAAAGTTATGGCCAAGGTTAAAGTTATCTGAAAATGTTCATTGCGGCAAGGTCAAGGTCACAAGGTCAAATATGATGACCTCATCTGAAAGGTCTCATCACAAGGTATGCACATGCCAAGTATGGAAGCTGTAGCTCTGAGCAATCAAAAGTTATGGCCAAGGTTAAAGTTATCTGAAGATGTGACCTTGACCTTGCCGCAGTTGACAAGGTGAAATATGATGACCTCATCCGAAGGTCTCATCATTAGGTATGCACATGCCAAGAATGAAAGCCGTAGATCTGAGCAATCCAAAGTTACGGCCAAGTTTAACGTTTTCTAAATATTGTCCACTTCGGCAAGGTCAAGGTCACAAGGTCAATATGATGACCTCAATTGAAAGGTCTCATCACCAGGTATGCACATGCCAAGTATGAAAGCCGTAGCTCTGAGCAATCAAAAGTTATGGCCAAGGTTAAAGTTTACTGAAAATGTTCATTGCGGCAAGGTCAAGGTCACAAGGTCAAATATGATCACCTCAATTGAAAGGTCTCATCACCAGGTATGCACATGCCAAGTATGAAAGCCGTAGCTCTTAGCAATCTAAAGTTATGGCCAAGGTTAAAGTTTACTGAAAATGTTCATTGCGGCAAGGTCAAGGTCACAAGGTCAAATATGATGACCTCATCTGAAAGGTCTCATCACAAGGTATGCACATGCCAAGTATGGAAGCTGTAGCTCTGAGCAATCAAAAGTTATGGCCAAGGTTAAAGTTATCTGAAGATGTGACCTTGACCTTGCCGCAGTTGACAAGGTGAAATATGATGACCTCATCCGAAGGTCTCATCATTAGGTATGCACATGCCAAGAATGAAAGCCGTAGATCTGAGCAATCCTAAGTTACGGCCAAGTTTAACGTTTTCTAAATAGTGTCCACTTCGGCAAGGTCAAGGTCACAAGGTCAATATGATCACCTCAATTGAAAGGTCTCATCACCAGGTATGCACATGCCAAGTATGAAAGCCGTAGCTCTTAGCAATCTAAAGTTATGGCCAAGGTTAAAGTTTACTGAAAATGTTCATTGCGGCAAGGTCAAGGTCACAAGGTCAAATATGATCACCTCAATTGAAAGGTCTCATCACCAGGTATGCACATGCCAAGTATGAAAGCCGTAGCTCTTAGCAATCTAAAGTTATGGCCAAGGTTAAAGTTTACTGAAAATGTTCATTGCGGCAAGGTCAAGGTCACAAGGTCAAATATGATGACCTCATCTGAAAGGTCTCATCACAAGGTATGCACATGCCAAGTATGGAAGCTGTAGCTCTGAGCAATCAAAAGTTATGGCCAAGGTTAAAGTTATCTGAAAATGTTCATTGCGGCAAGGTCAAGGTCACAAGGTCAAATATGATGACCTCATCTGAAAGGTCTCATCACAAGGTATGCACATGCCAAGTATGGAAGCTGTAGCTCTGAGCAATCAAAAGTTATGGCCAAGGTTAAAGTTATCTGAAGATGTGACCTTGACCTTGCCGCAGTTGACAAGGTGAAATATGATGACCTCATCCGAAGGTCTCATCATTAGGTATGCACATGCCAAGAATGAAAGCCGTAGATCTGAGCAATCCTAAGTTACGGCCAAGTTTAACGTTTTCTAAATAGTGTCCACTTCGGCAAGGTCAAGGTCACAAGGTCAATATGATCACCTCAATTGAAAGGTCTCATCACCAGGTATGCACATGCCAAGTATGAAAGCCGTAGCTCTTAGCAATCTAAAGTTATGGCCAAGGTTAAAGTTTACTGAAAATGTTCATTGCGGCAAGGTCAAGGTCACAAGGTCAAATATGATCACCTCAATTGAAAGGTCTCATCACCAGGTATGCACATGCCAAGTATGAAAGCCGTAGCTCTTAGCAATCTAAAGTTATGGCCAAGGTTAAAGTTTACTGAAAATGTTCATTGCGGCAAGGTCAAGGTCACAAGGTCAAATATGATGACCTCATCTGAAAGGTCTCATCACAAGGTATGCACATGCCAAGTATGGAAGCTGTAGCTCTGAGCAATCAAAAGTTATGGCCAAGGTTAAAGTTATCTGAAAATGTTCATTGCGGCAAGGTCAAGGTCACAAGGTCAAATATGATGACCTCATCTGAAAGGTCTCATCACAAGGTATGCACATGCCAAGTATGGAAGCTGTAGCTCTGAGCAATCAAAAGTTATGGCCAAGGTTAAAGTTATCTGAAGATGTGACCTTGACCTTGCCGCAGTTGACAAGGTGAAATATGATGACCTCATCCGAAGGTCTCATCATTAGGTATGCACATGCCAAGAATGAAAGCCGTAGATCTGAGCAATCCTAAGTTACGGCCAAGTTTAACGTTTTCTAAATAGTGTCCACTTCGGCAAGGTCAAGGTCACAAGGTCAATATGATCACCTCAATTGAAAGGTCTCATCACCAGGTATGCACATGCCAAGTATGAAAGCCGTAGCTCTTAGCAATCTAAAGTTATGGCCAAGGTTAAAGTTTACTGAAAATGTTCATTGCGGCAAGGTCAAGGTCACAAGGTCAAATATGATCACCTCAATTGAAAGGTCTCATCACCAGGTATGCACATGCCAAGTATGAAAGCCGTAGCTCTTAGCAATCTAAAGTTATGGCCAAGGTTAAAGTTTACTGAAAATGTTCATTGCGGCAAGGTCAAGGTCACAAGGTCAAATATGATGACCTCATCTGAAAGGTCTCATCACAAGGTATGCACATGCCAAGTATGGAAGCTGTAGCTCTGAGCAATCAAAAGTTATGGCCAAGGTTAAAGTTATCTGAAAATGTTCATTGCGGCAAGGTCAAGGTCACAAGGTCAAATATGATGACCTCATCTGAAAGGTCTCATCACAAGGTATGCACATGCCAAGTATGGAAGCTGTAGCTCTGAGCAATCAAAAGTTATGGCCAAGGTTAAAGTTATCTGAAGATGTGACCTTGACCTTGCCGCAGTTGACAAGGTGAAATATGATGACCTCATCCGAAGGTCTCATCATTAGGTATGCACATGCCAAGAATGAAAGCCGTAGATCTGAGCAATCCTAAGTTACGGCCAAGTTTAACGTTTTCTAAATAGTGTCCACTTCGGCAAGGTCAAGGTCACAAGGTCAATATGATCACCTCAATTGAAAGGTCTCATCACCAGGTATGCACATGCCAAGTATGAAAGCCGTAGCTCTTAGCAATCTAAAGTTATGGCCAAGGTTAAAGTTTACTGAAAATGTTCATTGCGGCAAGGTCAAGGTCACAAGGTCAAATATGATCACCTCAATTGAAAGGTCTCATCACCAGGTATGCACATGCCAAGTATGAAAGCCGTAGCTCTTAGCAATCTAAAGTTATGGCCAAGGTTAAAGTTTACTGAAAATGTTCATTGCGGCAAGGTCAAGGTCACAGGGTCAAATATGATGACCTCATCTGAAAGGTCTCATCACAAGGTATGCACATGCCAAGTATGGAAGCTGTAGCTCTGAGCAATCAAAAGTTATGGCCAAGGTTAAAGTTATCTGAAAATGTTCATTGCGGCAAGGTCAAGGTCACAAGGTCAAATATGATGACCTCATCTGAAAGGTCTCATCACAAGGTATGCACATGCCAAGTATGGAAGCTGTAGCTCTGAGCAATCAAAAGTTATGGCCAAGGTTAAAGTTATCTGAAGATGTGACCTTGACCTTGCCGCAGTTGACAAGGTGAAATATGATGACCTCATCCGAAGGTCTCATCATTAGGTATGCACATGCCAAGAATGAAAGCCGTAGATCTGAGCAATCCTAAGTTACGGCCAAGTTTAACGTTTTCTAAATAGTGTCCACTTCGGCAAGGTCAAGGTCACAAGGTCAATATGATCACCTCAATTGAAAGGTCTCATCACCAGGTATGCACATGCCAAGTATGAAAGCCGTAGCTCTTAGCAATCTAAAGTTATGGCCAAGGTTAAAGTTTACTGAAAATGTTCATTGCGGCAAGGTCAAGGTCACAAGGTCAAATATGATCACCTCAATTGAAAGGTCTCATCACCAGGTATGCACATGCCAAGTATGAAAGCCGTAGCTCTTAGCAATCTAAAGTTATGGCCAAGGTTAAAGTTTACTGAAAATGTTCATTGCGGCAAGGTCAAGGTCACAAGGTCAAATATGATGACCTCATCTGAAAGGTCTCATCACAAGGTATGCACATGCCAAGTATGGAAGCTGTAGCTCTGAGCAATCAAAAGTTATGGCCAAGGTTAAAGTTATCTGAAAATGTTCATTGCGGCAAGGTCAAGGTCACAAGGTCAAATATGATGACCTCATCTGAAAGGTCTCATCACAAGGTATGCACATGCCAAGTATGGAAGCTGTAGCTCTGAGCAATCAAAAGTTATGGCCAAGGTTAAAGTTATCTGAAGATGTGACCTTGACCTTGCCGCAGTTGACAAGGTGAAATATGATGACCTCATCCGAAGGTCTCATCATTAGGTATGCACATGCCAAGAATGAAAGCCGTAGATCTGAGCAATCCTAAGTTACGGCCAAGTTTAACGTTTTCTAAATAGTGTCCACTTCGGCAAGGTCAAGGTCACAAGGTCAATATGATCACCTCAATTGAAAGGTCTCATCACCAGGTATGCACATGCCAAGTATGAAAGCCGTAGCTCTTAGCAATCAAAAGTTATGGCCAAGGTTAAAGTTTACTGAAAATGTTCATTGCGGCAAGGTCAAGGTCACAAGGTCAAATATGATCACCTCAATTGAAAGGTCTCATCACCAGGTATGCACATGCCAAGTATGAAAGCCGTAGCTCTTAGCAATCTAAAGTTATGGCCAAGGTTAAAGTTTACTGAAAATGTTCATTGCGGCAAGGTCAAGGTCACAAGGTCAAATATGATGACCTCATCTGAAAGGTCTCATCACAAGGTATGCACATGCCAAGTATGGAAGCTGTAGCTCTGAGCAATCAAAAGTTATGGCCAAGGTTAAAGTTATCTGAAAATGTTCATTGCGGCAAGGTCAAGGTCACAAGGTCAAATATGATGACCTCATCTGAAAGGTCTCATCACAAGGTATGCACATGCCAAGTATGGAAGCTGTAGCTCTGAGCAATCAAAAGTTATGGCCAAGGTTAAAGTTATCTGAAGATGTGACCTTGACCTTGCCGCAGTTGACAAGGTGAAATATGATGACCTCATCCGAAGGTCTCATCATTAGGTATGCACATGCCAAGAATGAAAGCCGTAGATCTGAGCAATCCAAAGTTACGGCCAAGTTTAACGTTTTCTAAATATTGTCCACTTCGGCAAGGTCAAGGTCACAAGGTCAATATGATGACCTCAATTGAAAGGTCTCATCACCAGGTATGCACATGCCAAGTATGAAAGCCGTAGCTCTGAGCAATCTAAAGTTATGGCCAAGGTTAAAGTTTACTGAAAATGTTCATTGCGGCAAGGTCAAGGTCACAAGGTCAAATATGATCACCTCAAATGAAAGGTCTCATCACCAGGTATGCACATGCCAAGTATGAAAGCCGTAGCTCTTAGCAATCTAAAGTTATGGCCAAGGTTAAAGTTTACTGAAAATGTTCATTGCGGCAAGGTCAAGGTCACAAGGTCAAATATGATGACCTCATCTGAAAGGTCTCATCACAAGGTATGCACATGCCAAGTATGGAAGCTGTAGCTCTGAGCAATCAAAAGTTATGGCCAAGGTTAAAGTTATCTGAAAATGTTCATTGCGGCAAGGTCAAGGTCACAAGGTCAAATATGATGACCTCATCTGAAAGGTCTCATCACAAGGTATGCACATGCCAAGTATGGAAGCTGTAGCTCTGAGCAATCAAAAGTTATGGCCAAGGTTAAAGTTATCTGAAGATGTGACCTTGACCTTGCCGCAGTTGACAAGGTGAAATATGATGACCTCATCCGAAGGTCTCATCATTAGGTATGCACATGCCAAGAATGAAAGCCGTAGATCTGAGCAATCCTAAGTTACGGCCAAGTTTAACGTTTTCTAAATAGTGTCCACTTCGGCAAGGTCAAGGTCACAAGGTCAATATGATCACCTCAATTGAAAGGTCTCATCACCAGGTATGCACATGCCAAGTATGAAAGCCGTAGCTCTTAGCAATCTAAAGTTATGGCCAAGGTTAAAGTTTACTGAAAATGTTCATTGCGGCAAGGTCAAGGTCACAAGGTCAAATATGATCACCTCAATTGAAAGGTCTCATCACCAGGTATGCACATGCCAAGTATGAAAGCCGTAGCTCTTAGCAATCTAAAGTTATGGCCAAGGTTAAAGTTTACTGAAAATGTTCATTGCGGCAAGGTCAAGGTCACAAGGTCAAATATGATGACCTCATCTGAAAGGTCTCATCACAAGGTATGCACATGCCAAGTATTGAAGCTGTAGCTCTGAGCAATCAAAAGTTATGGCCAAGGTTAAAGTTATCTGAAAATGTTCATTGCGGCAAGGTCAAGGTCACAAGGTCAAATATGATGACCTCATCTGAAAGGTCTCATCACAAGGTATGCACATGCCAAGTATGGAAGCTGTAGCTCTGAGCAATCAAAAGTTATGGCCAAGGTTAAAGTTATCTGAAGATGTGACCTTGACCTTGCCGCAGTTGACAAGGTGAAATATGATGACCTCATCCGAAGGTCTCATCATTAGGTATGCACATGCCAAGAATGAAAGCCGTAGATCTGAGCAATCCAAAGTTACGGCCAAGTTTAACGTTTTCTAAATATTGTCCACTTCGGCAAGGTCAAGGTCACAAGGTCAATATGATGACCTCAATTGAAAGGTCTCATCACCAGGTATGCACATGCCAAGTATGAAAGCCGTAGCTCTGAGCAATCTAAAGTTATGGCCAAGGTTAAAGTTTACTGAAAATGTTCATTGCGGCAAGGTCAAGGTCACAAGGTCAAATATGATCACCTCAATTGAAAGGTCTCATCACCAGGTA
The DNA here is from genome assembly GCA_936450465.1 of Gibbula magus. Taxonomy (NCBI): domain Eukaryota; kingdom Metazoa; phylum Mollusca; class Gastropoda; order Trochida; family Trochidae; genus Gibbula; species Gibbula magus. The sequence continues at coordinate 49,952,664 of OW388295.1, forward strand.
TGCACATGCCAAGTATGAAAGCCGTAGCTCTTAGCAATCTAAAGTTATGGCCAAGGTTAAAGTTTACTGAAAATGTTCATTGCGGCAAGGTCAAGGTCACAAGGTCAAATATGATGACCTCATCTGAAAGGTCTCATCACAAGGTATGCACATGCCAAGTATGGAAGCTGTAATCTGAGCAATCAAAAGTTATGGCCAAGGTTAAAGTTATCTGAAAATGTTCATTGCGGCAAGGTCAAGGTCACAAGGTCAAATATGATGACCTCATCTGAAAGGTCTCATCACAAGGTATGCACATGCCAAGTATGGAAGCTGTAGCTCTGAGCAATCAAAAGTTATGGCCAAGGTTAAAGTTATCTGAAGATGTGACCTTGACCTTGCCGCAGTTGACAAGGTGAAATATGATGACCTCATCCGAAGGTCTCATCATTAGGTATGCACATGCCAAGAATGAAAGCCGTAGATCTGAGCAATCCTAAGTTACGGCCAAGTTTAACGTTTTCTAAATAGTGTCCACTTCGGCAAGGTCAAGGTCACAAGGTCAATATGATCACCTCAATTGAAAGGTCTCATCACCAGGTATGCACATGCCAAGTATGAAAGCCGTAGCTCTTAGCAATCTAAAGTTATGGCCAAGGTTAAAGTTTACTGAAAATGTTCATTGCGGCAAGGTCAAGGTCACAAGGTCAAATATGATCACCTCAATTGAAAGGTCTCATCACCAGGTATGCACATGCCAAGTATGAAAGCCGTAGCTCTTAGCAATCTAAAGTTATGGCCAAGGTTAAAGTTTACTGAAAATGTTCATTGCGGCAAGGTCAAGGTCACAAGGTCAAATATGATGACCTCATCTGAAAGGTCTCATCACAAGGTATGCACATGCCAAGTATGGAAGCTGTAGCTCTGAGCAATCAAAAGTTATGGCCAAGGTTAAAGTTATCTGAAAATGTTCATTGCGGCAAGGTCAAGGTCACAAGGTCAAATATGATGACCTCATCTGAAAGGTCTCATCACAAGGTATGCACATGCCAAGTATGGAAGCTGTAGCTCTGAGCAATCAAAAGTTATGGCCAAGGTTAAAGTTATCTGAAGATGTGACCTTGACCTTGCCGCAGTTGACAAGGTGAAATATGATGACCTCATCCGAAGGTCTCATCATTAGGTATGCACATGCCAAGAATGAAAGCCGTAGATCTGAGCAATCCTAAGTTACGGCCAAGTTTAACGTTTTCTAAATAGTGTCCACTTCGGCAAGGTCAAGGTCACAAGGTCAATATGATCACCTCAATTGAAAGGTCTCATCACCAGGTATGCACATGCCAAGTATGAAAGCCGTAGCTCTTAGCAATCTAAAGTTATGGCCAAGGTTAAAGTTTACTGAAAATGTTCATTGCGGCAAGGTCAAGGTCACAAGGTCAAATATGATCACCTCAATTGAAAGGTCTCATCACCAGGTATGCACATGCCAAGTATGAAAGCCGTAGCTCTTAGCAATCTAAAGTTATGGCCAAGGTTAAAGTTTACTGAAAATGTTCATTGCGGCAAGGTCAAGGTCACAAGGTCAAATATGATGACCTCATCTGAAAGGTCTCATCACAAGGTATGCACATGCCAAGTATGGAAGCTGTAGCTCTGAGCAATCAAAAGTTATGGCCAAGGTTAAAGTTATCTGAAAATGTTCATTGCGGCAAGGTCAAGGTCACAAGGTCAAATATGATGACCTCATCTGAAAGGTCTCATCACAAGGTATGCACATGCCAAGTATGGAAGCTGTAGCTCTGAGCAATCAAAAGTTATGGCCAAGGTTAAAGTTATCTGAAGATGTGACCTTGACCTTGCCGCAGTTGACAAGGTGAAATATGATGACCTCATCCGAAGGTCTCATCATTAGGTATGCACATGCCAAGAATGAAAGCCGTAGATCTGAGCAATCCTAAGTTACGGCCAAGTTTAACGTTTTCTAAATAGTGTCCACTTCGGCAAGGTCAAGGTCACAAGGTCAATATGATCACCTCAATTGAAAGGTCTCATCACCAGGTATGCACATGCCAAGTATGAAAGCCGTAGCTCTTAGCAATCTAAAGTTATGGCCAAGGTTAAAGTTTACTGAAAATGTTCATTGCGGCAAGGTCAAGGTCACAAGGTCAAATATGATCACCTCAATTGAAAGGTCTCATCACCAGGTATGCACATGCCAAGTATGAAAGCCGTAGCTCTTAGCAATCTAAAGTTATGGCCAAGGTTAAAGTTTACTGAAAATGTTCATTGCGGCAAGGTCAAGGTCACAAGGTCAAATATGATGACCTCATCTGAAAGGTCTCATCACAAGGTATGCACATGCCAAGTATGGAAGCTGTAGCTCTGAGCAATCAAAAGTTATGGCCAAGGTTAAAGTTATCTGAAAATGTTCATTGCGGCAAGGTCAAGGTCACAAGGTCAAATATGATGACCTCATCTGAAAGGTCTCATCACAAGGTATGCACATGCCAAGTATGGAAGCTGTAGCTCTGAGCAATCAAAAGTTATGGCCAAGGTTAAAGTTATCTGAAGATGTGACCTTGACCTTGCCGCAGTTGACAAGGTGAAATATGATGACCTCATCCGAAGGTCTCATCATTAGGTATGCACATGCCAAGAATGAAAGCCGTAGATCTGAGCAATCCTAAGTTACGGCCAAGTTTAACGTTTTCTAAATAGTGTCCACTTCGGCAAGGTCAAGGTCACAAGGTCAATATGATCACCTCAATTGAAAGGTCTCATCACCAGGTATGCACATGCCAAGTATGAAAGCCGTAGCTCTTAGCAATCTAAAGTTATGGCCAAGGTTAAAGTTTACTGAAAATGTTCATTGCGGCAAGGTCAAGGTCACAAGGTCAAATATGATCACCTCAATTGAAAGGTCTCATCACCAGGTATGCACATGCCAAGTATGAAAGCCGTAGCTCTTAGCAATCTAAAGTTATGGCCAAGGTTAAAGTTTACTGAAAATGTTCATTGCGGCAAGGTCAAGGTCACAAGGTCAAATATGATGACCTCATCTGAAAGGTCTCATCACAAGGTATGCACATGCCAAGTATGGAAGCTGTAGCTCTGAGCAATCAAAAGTTATGGCCAAGGTTAAAGTTATCTGAAAATGTTCATTGCGGCAAGGTCAAGGTCACAAGGTCAAATATGATGACCTCATCTGAAAGGTCTCATCACAAGGTATGCACATGCCAAGTATGGAAGCTGTAGCTCTGAGCAATCAAAAGTTATGGCCAAGGTTAAAGTTATCTGAAGATGTGACCTTGACCTTGCCGCAGTTGACAAGGTGAAATATGATGACCTCATCCGAAGGTCTCATCATTAGGTATGCACATGCCAAGAATGAAAGCCGTAGATCTGAGCAATCCTAAGTTACGGCCAAGTTTAACGTTTTCTAAATAGTGTCCACTTCGGCAAGGTCAAGGTCACAAGGTCAATATGATCACCTCAATTGAAAGGTCTCATCACCAGGTATGCACATGCCAAGTATGAAAGCCGTAGCTCTTAGCAATCTAAAGTTATGGCCAAGGTTAAAGTTTACTGAAAATGTTCATTGCGGCAAGGTCAAGGTCACAAGGTCAAATATGATCACCTCAATTGAAAGGTCTTATCACCAGGTATGCACATGCCAAGTATGAAAGCCGTAGCTCTTAGCAATCTAAAGTTATGGCCAAGGTTAAAGTTTACTGAAAATGTTCATTGCGGCAAGGTCAAGGTCACAAGGTCAAATATGATGACCTCATCTGAAAGGTCTCATCACAAGGTATGCACATGCCAAGTATGGAAGCTGTAGCTCTGAGCAATCAAAAGTTATGGCCAAGGTTAAAGTTATCTGAAAATGTTCATTGCGGCAAGGTCAAGGTCACAAGGTCAAATATGATGACCTCATCTGAAAGGTCTCATCACAAGGTATGCACATGCCAAGTATGGAAGCTGTAGCTCTGAGCAATCAAAAGTTATGGCCAAGGTTAAAGTTATCTGAAGATGTGACCTTGACCTTGCCGCAGTTGACAAGGTGAAATATGATGACCTCATCCGAAGGTCTCATCATTAGGTATGCACATGCCAAGAATGAAAGCCGTAGATCTGAGCAATCCTAAGTTACGGCCAAGTTTAACGTTTTCTAAATAGTGTCCACTTCGGCAAGGTCAAGGTCACAAGGTCAATATGATCACCTCAATTGAAAGGTCTCATCACCAGGTATGCACATGCCAAGTATGAAAGCCGTAGCTCTTAGCAATCTAAAGTTATGGCCAAGGTTAAAGTTTACTGAAAATGTTCATTGCGGCAAGGTCAAGGTCACAAGGTCAAATATGATCACCTCAATTGAAAGGTCTTATCACCAGGTATGCACATGCCAAGTATGAAAGCCGTAGCTCTTAGCAATCTAAAGTTATGGCCAAGGTTAAAGTTTACTGAAAATGTTCATTGCGGCAAGGTCAAGGTCACAAGGTCAAATATGATGACCTCATCTGAAAGGTCTCATCACAAGGTATGCACATGCCAAGTATGGAAGCTGTAGCTCTGAGCAATCAAAAGTTATGGCCAAGGTTAAAGTTATCTGAAAATGTTCATTGCGGCAAGGTCAAGGTCACAAGGTCAAATATGATGACCTCATCTGAAAGGTCTCATCACAAGGTATGCACATGCCAAGTATGGAAGCTGTAGCTCTGAGCAATCAAAAGTTATGGCCAAGGTTAAAGTTATCTGAAGATGTGACCTTGACCTTGCCGCAGTTGACAAGGTGAAATATGATGACCTCATCCGAAGGTCTCATCATTAGGTATGCACATGCCAAGAATGAAAGCCGTAGATCTGAGCAATCCTAAGTTACGGCCAAGTTTAACGTTTTCTAAATAGTGTCCACTTCGGCAAGGTCAAGGTCACAAGGTCAATATGATCACCTCAATTGAAAGGTCTCATCACCAGGTATGCACATGCCAAGTATGAAAGCCGTAGCTCTTAGCAATCTAAAGTTATGGCCAAGGTTAAAGTTTACTGAAAATGTTCATTGCGGCAAGGTCAAGGTCACAAGGTCAAATATGATCACCTCAATTGAAAGGTCTCATCACCAGGTATGCACATGCCAAGTATGAAAGCCGTAGCTCTTAGCAATCTAAAGTTATGGCCAAGGTTAAAGTTTACTGAAAATGTTCATTGCGGCAAGGTCAAGGTCACAAGGTCAAATATGATGACCTCATCTGAAAGGTCTCATCACAAGGTATGCACATGCCAAGTATGGAAGCTGTAGCTCTGAGCAATCAAAAGTTATGGCCAAGGTTAAAGTTATCTGAAAATGTTCATTGCGGCAAGGTCAAGGTCACAAGGTCAAATATGATGACCTCATCTGAAAGGTCTCATCACAAGGTATGCACATGCCAAGTATGGAAGCTGTAGCTCTGAGCAATCAAAAGTTATGGCCAAGGTTAAAGTTATCTGAAGATGTGACCTTGACCTTGCCGCAGTTGACAAGGTGAAATATGATGACCTCATCCGAAGGTCTCATCATTAGGTATGCACATGCCAAGAATAAAAGCCGTAGATCTGAGCAATCCTAAGTTACGGCCAAGTTTAACGTTTTCTAAATAGTGTCCACTTCGGCAAGGTCAAGGTCACAAGGTCAATATGATCACCTCAATTGAAAGGTCTCATCACCAGGTATGCACATGCCAAGTATGAAAGCCGTAGCTCTTAGCAATCTAAAGTTATGGCCAAGGTTAAAGTTTACTGAAAATGTTCATTGCGACAAGGTCAAGGTCACAAGGTCAAATATGATCACCTCAATTGAAAGGTCTCATCACCAGGTATGCACATGCCAAGTATGAAAGCCGTAGCTCTTAGCAATCTAAAGTTATGGCCAAGGTTAAAGTTTACTGAAAATGTTCATTGCGGCAAGGTCAAGGTCACAAGGTCAAATATGATGACCTCATCTGAAAGGTCTCATCACAAGGTATGCACATGCCAAGTATGGAAGCTGTAGCTCTGAGCAATCAAAAGTTATGGCCAAGGTTAAAGTTATCTGAAAATGTTCATTGCGGAAAGGTCAAGGTCACAAGGTCAAATATGATGACCTCATCTGAAAGGTCTCATCACAAGGTATGCACATGCCAAGTATGGAAGCTGTAGCTCTGAGCAATCAAAAGTTATGGCCAAGGTTAAAGTTATCTGAAGATGTGACCTTGACCTTGCCGCAGTTGACAAGGTGAAATATGATGACCTCATCCGAAGGTCTCATCATTAGGTATGCACATGCCAAGAATGAAAGCCGTAGATCTGAGCAATCCAAAGTTACGGCCAAGTTTAACGTTTTCTAAATATTGTCCACTTCGGCAAGGTCAAGGTCACAAGGTCAATATGATGACCTCAATTGAAAGGTCTCATCACCAGGTATGCACATGCCAAGTATGAAAGCCGTAGCTCTGAGCAATCTAAAGTTATGGCCAAGGTTAAAGTTTACTGAAGATGTCCACTGCGGCAAGGTAAAGGTCACAAGGTCAAATATGATGACCTCATCTGAAAGGTCTCATCACAAGGTATACAAATGCCAAGTATGAAAGCCGTACCTCTTAACAATCAAAAGTTATGGCCAAGGTTCAAGTTTTCTGAAAATGTTAATGCGACAAGGTCAAGGTCACAAGGTCAAATATGATGACCTCATCTGAAAGGTCTCATCACAAGGTATGCACATGCCAAGTATGGAAGCTGTAGCTCTGAGCAATCAAAAGTTATGGCCAAGGTTAAAGTTATCTGAAGATGTGACCTTGACCTTGCCGCAGTTGACAAGGTGAAATATGATGACCTCATCCGAAGGTCTCATCATTAGGTATGCACATGCCAAGAATGAAAGCCGTAGATCTGAGCAATCCTAAGTTACGGCCAAGTTTAACGTTTTCTAAATAGTGTCCACTTCGGCAAGGTCAAGGTCACAAGGTCAATATGATCACCTCAATTGAAAGGTCTCATCACCAGGTATGCACATGCCAAGTATGAAAGCCGTAGCTCTTAGCAATCTAAAGTTATGGCCAAGGTTAAAGTTTACTGAAAATGTTCATTGCGGCAAGGTCAAGGTCACAAGGTCAAATATGATCACCTCAATTGAAAGGTCTCATCACCAGGTATGCACATGCCAAGTATGAAAGCCGTAGCTCTTAGCAATCTAAAGTTATGGCCAAGGTTAAAGTTTACTGAAAATGTTCATTGCGGCAAGGTCAAGGTCACAAGGTCAAATATGATGACCTCATCTGAAAGGTCTCATCACAAGGTATGCACATGCCAAGTATGGAAGCTGTAGCTCTGAGCAATCAAAAGTTATGGCCAAGGTTAAAGTTATCTGAAGATGTGACCTTGACCTTGCCGCAGTTGACAAGGTGAAATATGATGACCTCATCCGAAGGTCTCATCATTAGGTATGCACATGCCAAGAATGAAAGCCGTAGATCTGAGCAATCCTAAGTTACGGCCAAGTTTAACGTTTTCTAAATAGTGTCCACTTCGGCAAGGTCAAGGTCACAAGGTCAATATGATCACCTCAATTGAAAGGTCTCATCACCAGGTATGCACATGCCAAGTATGAAAGCCGTAGCTCTTAGCAATCTAAAGTTATGGCCAAGGTTAAAGTTTACTGAAAATGTTCATTGCGGCAAGGTCAAGGTCACAAGGTCAAATATGATCACCTCAATTGAAAGGTCTCATCACCAGGTATGCACATGCCAAGTATGAAAGCCGTAGCTCTTAGCAATCTAAAGTTATGGCCAAGGTTAAAGTTTACTGAAAATGTTCATTGCGGCAAGGTCAAGGTCACAAGGTCAAATATGATGACCTCATCTGAAAGGTCTCATCACAAGGTATGCACATGCCAAGTATGGAAGCTGTAGCTCTGAGCAATCAAAAGTTATGGCCAAGGTTAAAGTTATCTGAAAATGTTCATTGCGGCAAGGTCAAGGTCACAAGGTCAAATATGATGACCTCATCTGAAAGGTCTCATCACAAGGTATGCACATGCCAAGTATGGAAGCTGTAGCTCTGAGCAATCAAAAGTTATGGCCAAGGTTAAAGTTATCTGAAGATGTGACCTTGACCTTGCCGCAGTTGACAAGGTGAAATATGATGACCTCATCCGAAGGTCTCATCATTAGGTATGCACATGCCAAGAATGAAAGCCGTAGATCTGAGCAATCCTAAGTTACGGCCAAGTTTAACGTTTTCTAAATAGTGTCCACTTCGGCAAGGTCAAGGTCACAAGGTCAATATGATCACCTCAATTGAAAGGTCTCATCACCAGGTATGCACATGCCAAGTATGAAAGCCGTAGCTCTTAGCAATCTAAAGTTATGGCCAAGGTTAAAGTTTACTGAAAATGTTCATTGCGGCAAGGTCAAGGTCACAAGGTCAAATATGATCACCTCAATTGAAAGGTCTCATCACCAGGTATGCACATGCCAAGTATGAAAGCCGTAGCTCTTAGCAATCTAAAGTTATGGCCAAGGTTAAAGTTTACTGAAAATGTTCATTTCGGCAAGGTCAAGGTCACAAGGTCAAATATGATGACCTCATCTGAAAGGTCTCATCACAAGGTATGCACATGCCAAGTATGGAAGCTGTAGCTCTGAGCAATCAAAAGTTATGGCCAAGGTTAAAGTTATCTGAAAATGTTCATTGCGGCAAGGTCAAGGTCACAAGGTCAAATATGATGACCTCATCTGAAAGGTCTCATCACAAGGTATGCACATGCCAAGTATGGAAGCTGTAGCTCTGAGCAATCAAAAGTTATGGCCAAGGTTAAAGTTATCTGAAGATGTGACCTTGACCTTGCCGCAGTTGACAAGGTGAAATATGATGACCTCATCCGAAGGTCTCATCATTAGGTATGCACATGCCAAGAATGAAAGCCGTAGATCTGAGCAATCCTAAGTTACGGCCAAGTTTAACGTTTTCTAAATAGTGTCCACTTCGGCAAGGTCAAGGTCACAAGGTCAATATGATCACCTCAATTGAAAGGTCTCATCACCAGGTATGCACATGCCAAGTATGAAAGCCGTAGCTCTTAGCAATCTAAAGTTATGGCCAAGGTTAAAGTTTACTGAAAATGTTCATTGCGGCAAGGTCAAGGTCACAAGGTCAAATATGATCACCTCATCTGAAAGGTCTCATCACAAGGTATGCACATGCCAAGTATGGAAGCTGTAGCTCTGAGCAATCAAAAGTTATGGCCAAGGTTCAAGTTATCTGAAAATGTTCATTGCGGCAAGGTCAAGGTCACAAGGTCAAATATGATGACCTCATCTGAAAGGTCTCATCACAAGGTATGCACATGCCAAGTATGGAAGCTGTAGCTCTGAGCAATCAAAAGTTATGGCCAAGGTTAAAGTTATCTGAAGATGTGACCTTGACCTTGCCGCAGTTGACAAGGTGAAATATGATGACCTCATCCGAAGGTCTCATCATTAGGTATGCACATGCCAAGAATGAAAGCCGTAGATCTGAGCAATCCAAAGTTACGGCCAAGTTTAACGTTTTCTAACTATTGTCCACTTCGGCAAGGTCAAGGTCACAAGGTCAATATGATGACCTCAATTGAAAGGTCTCATCACCAGGTATGCACATGCCAAGTATGAAAGCCGTAGCTCTGAGCAATCTAAAGTTATGGCCAAGGTTAAAGTTTACTGAAGATGTCCACTGCGGCAAGGTAAAGGTCACAAGGTCAAATATGATGACCTCATCTGAAAGGTCTCATCACAAGGTATACAAATGCCAAGTATGAAAGCCGTACCTCTTAACAATCAAAAGTTATGGCCAAGGTTCAAGTTTTCTGAAAATGTTAATGCGACAAGGTCAAGGTCACAAGGTCAAATATGATGACCTCATCTGAAAGGTCTCATCACAAGGTATGCACATGCCAAGTATGGAAGCTGTAGCTCTGAGCAATCAAAAGTTATGGCCAAGGTTAAAGTTATCTGAAGATGTGACCTTGACCTTGCCGCAGTTGACAAGGTGAAATATGATGACCTCATCCGAAGGTCTCATCATTAGGTATGCACATGCCAAGAATGAAAGCCGTAGATCTGAGCAATCCTAAGTTACGGCCAAGTTTAACGTTTTCTAAATAGTGTCCACTTCGGCAAGGTCAAGGTCACAAGGTCAATATGATCACCTCAATTGAAAGGTCTCATCACCAGGTATGCACATGCCAAGTATGAAAGCCGTAGCTCTTAGCAATCTAAAGTTATGGCCAAGGTTAAAGTTTACTGAAAATGTTCATTGCGGCAAGGTCAAGGTCACAAGGTCAAATATGATGACCTCATCTGAAAGGTCTCATCACAAGGTATGCACATGCCAAGTATGGAAGCTGTAGCTCTGAGCAATCAAAAGTTATGGCCAAGGTTAAAGTTATCTGAAAATGTTCATTGCGGCAAGGTCAAGGTCACAAGGTCAAATATGATGACCTCATCTGAAAGGTCTCATCACAAGGTATGCACATGCCAAGTATGGAAGCTGTAGCTCTGAGCAATCAAAAGTTATGGCCAAGGTTAAAGTTATCTGAAGATGTGACCTTGACCTTGCCGCAGTTGACAAGGTGAAATATGATGACCTCATCCGAAGGTCTCATCATTAGGTATGCACATGCCAAGAATGAAAGCCGTAGATCTGAGCAATCCAAAGTTACGGCCAAGTTTAACGTTTTCTAAATATTGTCCACTTCGGCAAGGTCAAGGTCACAAGGTCAATATGATGACCTCAATTGAAAGGTCTCATCACCAGGTATGCACATGCCAAGTATGAAAGCCGTAGCTCTTAGCAATCTAAAGTTATGGCCAAGGTTAAAGTTTACTGAAAATGTTCATTGCGGCAAGGTCAAGGTCACAAGGTCAAATATGATGACCTCATCTGAAAGGTCTCATCACAAGGTATGCACATGCCAAGTATGGAAGCTGTAGCTCTGAGCAATCAAAAGTTATGGCCAAGGTTAAAGTTATCTGAAAATGTTCATTGCGGCAAGGTCAAGGTCACAAGGTCAAATATGATGACCTCATCTGAAAGGTCTCATCACAAGGTATGCACATGCCAAGTATGGAAGCTGTAGCTCTGAGCAATCAAAAGTTATGGCCAAGGTTAAAGTTATCTGAAGATGTGACCTTGACCTTGCCGCAGTTGACAAGGTGAAATATGATGACCTCATCCGAAGGTCTCATCATTAGGTATGCACATGCCAAGAATGAAAGCCGTAGATCTGAGCAATCCAAAGTTACGGCCAAGTTTAACGTTTTCTAAATATTGTCCACTTCGGCAAGGTCAAGGTCACAAGGTCAATATGATGACCTCAATTGAAAGGTCTCATCACCAGGTATGCACATGCCAAGTATGAAAGCCGTAGCTCTGAGCAATCTAAAGTTATGGCCAAGGTTAAAGTTTACTGAAGATGTCCACTGCGGCAAGGTAAAGGTCACAAGGTCAAATATGATGACCTAACCTGAAAGGTCTCATCACAAGGTATACAAATGCCAAGTATGAAAGCCGTACCTCTTAACAATCAAAAGTTATGGCCAAGGTTCAAGTTTTCTGAAAATGTTAATGCGACAAGGTCAAGGTCACAAGGTCAAATATGATGACCTCATCTGAAAGGTCTCATCACAAGGTATGCACATGCCAAGTATGGAAGCTGTAGCTCTGAGCAATCAAAAGTTATGGCCAAGGTTAAAGTTATCTGAAGATGTGACCTTGACCTTGCCGCAGTTGACAAGGTGAAATATGATGACCTCATCCGAAGGTCTCATCATTAGGTATGCACATGCCAAGAATGAAAGCCGTAGATCTGAGCAATCCTAAGTTACGGCCAAGTTTAACGTTTTCTAAATAGTGTCCACTTCGGCAAGGTCAAGGTCACAAGGTCAATATGATCACCTCAATTGAAAGGTCTCATCACCAGGTATGCACATGCCAAGTATGAAAGCCGTAGCTCTTAGCAATCTAAAGTTATGGCCAAGGTTAAAGTTTACTGAAAATGTTCATTGCGGCAAGGTCAAGGTCACAAGGTCAAATATGATGACCTCATCTGAAAGGTCTCATCACAAGGTATGCACATGCCAAGTATGGAAGCTGTAGCTCTGAGCAATCAAAAGTTATGGCCAAGGTTAAAGTTATCTGAAAATGTTCATTGCGGCAAGGTCAAGGTCACAAGGTCAAATATGATGACCTCATCTGAAAGGTCTCATCACAAGGTATGCACATGCCAAGTATGGAAGCTGTAGCTCTGAGCAATCAAAAGTTATGGCCAAGGTTAAAGTTATCTGAAGATGTGACCTTGACCTTGCCGCAGTTGACAAGGTGAAATATGATGACCTCATCCGAAGGTCTCATCATTAGGTATGCACATGCCAAGAATGAAAGCCGTAGATCTGAGCAATCCAAAGTTACGGCCAAGTTTAACGTTTTCTAAATATTGTCCACTTCGGCAAGGTCAAGGTCACAAGGTCAATATGATGACCTCAATTGAAAGGTCTCATCACCAGGTATGCACATGCCAAGTATGAAAGCCGTAGCTCTGAGCAATCTAAAGTTATGGCCAAGGTTAAAGTTTACTGAAGATGTCCACTGCGGCAAGGTAAAGGTCACAAGGTCAAATATGATGACCTAACCTGAAAGGTCTCATCACAAGGTATACAAATGCCAAGTATGAAAGCCGTACCTCTTAACAATCAAAAGTTATGGCCAAGGTTCAAGTTTTCTGAAAATGTTAATGCGACAAGGTCAAGGTCACAAGGTCAAATATGATGACCTCATCTGAAAGGTCTCATCACAAGGTATGCACATGCCAAGTATGGAAGCTGTAGCTCTGAGCAATCAAAAGTTATGGCCAAGGTTAAAGTTATCTGAAGATGTGACCTTGACCTTGCCGCAGTTGACAAGGTGAAATATGATGACCTCATCCGAAGGTCTCATCATTAGGTATGCACATGCCAAGAATGAAAGCCGTAGATCTGAGCAATCCTAAGTTACGGCCAAGTTTAACGTTTTCTAAATAGTGTCCACTTCGGCAAGGTCAAGGTCACAAGGTCAATATGATCACCTCAATTGAAAGGTCTCATCACCAGGTATGCACATGCCAAGTATGAAAGCCGTAGCTCTTAGCAATCTAAAGTTATGGCCAAGGTTAAAGTTTACTGAAAATGTTCATTGCGGCAAGGTCAAGGTCACAAGGTCAAATATGATGACCTCATCTGAAAGGTCTCATCACAAGGTATGCACATGCCAAGTATGGAAGCTGTAGCTCTGAGCAATCAAAAGTTATGGCCAAGGTTAAAGTTATCTGAAAATGTTCATTGCGGCAAGGTCAAGGTCACAAGGTCAAATATGATGACCTCATCTGAAAGGTCTCATCACAAGGTATGCACATGCCAAGTATGGAAGCTGTAGCTCTGAGCAATCAAAAGTTATGGCCAAGGTTAAAGTTATCTGAAGATGTGACCTTGACCTTGCCGCAGTTGACAAGGTGAAATATGATGACCTCATCCGAAGGTCTCATCATTAGGTATGCACATGCCAAGAATGAAAGCCGTAGATCTGAGCAATCCAAAGTTACGGCCAAGTTTAACGTTTTCTAAATATTGTCCACTTCGGCAAGGTCAAGGTCACAAGGTCAATATGATGACCTCAATTGAAAGGTCTCATCACCAGGTATGCACATGCCAAGTATGAAAGACGTAGCTCTTAGCAATCTAAAGTTATGGCCAAGGTTAAAGTTTACTGAAAATGTTCATTGCGGCAAGGTCAAGGTCACAAGGTCAAATATGATGACCTCATCTGAAAGGTCTCATCACAAGGTATGCACATGCCAAGAATGGAAGCTGTAGCTCTGAGCAATCAAAAGTTATGGCCAAGGTTAAAGTTATCTGAAAATGTTCATTGCGGCAAGGTCAAGGTCACAAGGTCAAATATGATGACCTCATCTGAAAGGTCTCATCACAAGGTATGCACATGCCAAGTATGGAAGCTGTAGCTCTGAGCAATCAAAAGTTATGGCCAAGGTTAAAGTTATCTGAAGATGTGACCTTGACCTTGCCGCAGTTGACAAGGTGAAATATGATGACCTCATCCGAAGGTCTCATCATTAGGTATGCACATGCCAAGAATGAAAGCCGTAGATCTGAGCAATCCAAAGTTACGGCCAAGTTTAACGTTTTCTAAATATTGTCCACTTCGGCAAGGTCAAGGTCACAAGGTCAATATGATGACCTCAATTGAAAGGTCTCATCACCAGGTATGCACATGCCAAGTATGAAAGCCGTAGCTCTTAGCAATCTAAAGTTATGGCCAAGGTTAAAGTTTACTGAAAATGTTCATTGCGGCAAGGTCAAGGTCACAAGGTCAAATATGATGACCTCATCTGAAAGGTCTCATCACAAGGTATGCACATGCCAAGTATGGAAGCTGTAGCTCTGAGCAATCTAAAGTTATGGCCAAGGTTAAAGTTTACTGAAGATGTCCACTGCGGCAAGGTAAAGGTCACAAGGTCAAATATGATGACCTAACCTGAAAGGTCTCATCACAAGGTATACAAATGCCAAGTATGAAAGCCGTACCTCTTAACAATCAAAAGTTATGGCCAAGGTTCAAGTTTTCTGAAAATGTTAATGCGACAAGGTCAAGGTCACAAGGTCAAATATGATGACCTCATCTGAAAGGTCTCATCACAAGGTATGCACATGCCAAGTATGGAAGCTGTAGCTCTGAGCAATCAAAAGTTATGGCCAAGGTTAAAGTTATCTGAAGATGTGACCTTGACCTTGCCGCAGTTGACAAGGTGAAATATGATGACCTCATCCGAAGGTCTCATCATTAGGTATGCACATGCCAAGAATGAAAGCCGTAGATCTGAGCAATCCTAAGTTACGGCCAAGTTTAACGTTTTCTAAATAGTGTCCACTTCGGCAAGGTCAAGGTCACAAGGTCAATATGATCACCTCAATTGAAAGGTCTCATCACCAGGTATGCACATGCCAAGTATGAAAGCCGTAGCTCTTAGCAATCTAAAGTTATGGCCAAGGTTAAAGTTTACTGAAAATGTTCATTGCGGCAAGGTCAAGGTCACAAGGTCAAATATGATGACCTCATCTGAAAGGTCTCATCACAAGGTATGCACATGCCAAGTATGGAAGCTGTAGCTCTGAGCAATCAAAAGTTATGGCCAAGGTTAAAGTTATCTGAAAATGTTCATTGCGGCAAGGTCAAGGTCACAAGGTCAAATATGATGACCTCATCTGAAAGGTCTCATCACAAGGTATGCACATGCCAAGTATGGAAGCTGTAGCTCTGAGCAATCAAAAGTTATGGCCAAGGTTAAAGTTATCTGAAGATGTGACCTTGACCTTGCCGCAGTTGACAAGGTGAAATATGATGACCTCATCCGAAGGTCTCATCATTAGGTATGCACATGCCAAGAATGAAAGCCGTAGATCTGAGCAATCCAAAGTTACGGCCAAGTTTAACGTTTTCTAAATATTGTCCACTTCGGCAAGGTCAAGGTCACAAGGTCAATATGATGACCTCAATTGAAAGGTCTCATCACCAGGTATGCACATGCCAAGTATGAAAGCCGTAGCTCTGAGCAATCTAAAGTTATGGCCAAGGTTAAAGTTTACTGAAGATGTCCACTGCGGCAAGGTAAAGGTCACAAGGTCAAATATGATGACCTAACCTGAAAGGTCTCATCACAAGGTATACAAATGCCAAGTATGAAAGCCGTACCTCTTAACAATCAAAAGTTATGGCCAAGGTTCAAGTTTTCTGAAAATGTTAATGCGACAAGGTCAAGGTCACAAGGTCAAATATGATGACCTCATCTGAAAGGTCTCATCACAAGGTATGCACATGCCAAGTATGTAAGCTGTAGCTCTGAGCAATCAAAAGTTATGGCCAAGGTTAAAGTTATCTGAAGATGTGACCTTGACCTTGCCGCAGTTGACAAGGTGAAATATGATGACCTCATCCGAAGGTCTCATCATTAGGTATGCACATGCCAAGAATGAAAGCCGTAGATCTGAGCAATCCAAAGTTACGGCCAAGTTTAACGTTTTCTAAATATTGTCCACTTCGGCAAGGTCAAGGTCACAAGGTCAATATGATGACCTCAATTGAAAGGTCTCATCACCAGGTATGCACATGCCAAGTATGAAAGACGTAGCTCTTAGCAATCTAAAGTTATGGCCAAGGTTAAAGTTTACTGAAAATGTTCATTGCGGCAAGGTCAAGGTCACAAGGTCAAATATGATGACCTCATCTGAAAGGTCTCATCACAAGGTATGCACATGCCAAGTATGGAAGCTGTAGCTCTGAGCAATCAAAAGTTATGGCCAAGGTTAAAGTTATCTGAAAATGTTCATTGCGGCAAGGTCAAGGTCACAAGGTCAAATATGATGACCTCATCTGAAAGGTCTCATCACAAGGTATGCACATGCCAAGTATGGAAGCTGTAGCTCTGAGCAATCAAAAGTTATGGCCAAGGTTAAAGTTATCTGAAGATGTGACCTTGACCTTGCCGCAGTTGACAAGGTGAAATATGATGACCTCATCCGAAGGTCTCATCATTAGGTATGCACATGCCAAGAATGAAAGCCGTAGATCTGAGCAATCCAAAGTTACGGCCAAGTTTAACGTTTTCTAAATATTGTCCACTTCGGCAAGGTCAAGGTCACAAGGTCAATATGATGACCTCAATTGAAAGGTCTCATCACCAGGTATGCACATGCCAAGTATGAAAGCCGTAGCTCTTAGCAATCTAAAGTTATGGCCAAGGTTAAAGTTTACTGAAAATGTTCATTGCGGCGAGGTCAAGGTCACAAGGTCAAATATGATGACCTCATCTGAAAGGTCTCATCACAAGGTATGCACATGCCAAGTATGGAAGCTGTAGCTCTGAGCAATCAAAAGTTATGGCCAAGGTTAAAGTTTTCTGAAAATGTTCATTGCGGCAAGGTCAAGGTCACAAGGTCAAATATGATGACCTCATCTGAAAGGTCTCATCACAAGGTATGCACATGCCAAGTATGGAAGCTGTAGCTCTGAGCAATCAAAAGTTATGGCCAAGGTTAAAGTTATCTGAAGATGTGACCTTGACCTTGCCGCAGTTGACAAGGTGAAATATGATGACCTCATCCGAAGGTCTCATCATTAGGTATGCACATGCCAAGAATGAAAGCCGTAGATCTGAGCAATCCAAAGTTACGGCCAAGTTTAACGTTTTCTAAATATTGTCCACTTCGGCAAGGTCAAGGTCACAAGGTCAATATGATGACCTCAATTGAAAGGTCTCATCACCAGGTATGCACATGCCAAGTATGAAAGCCGTAGCTCTTAGCAATCTAAAGTTATGGCCAAGGTTAAAGTTTACTGAAAATGTTCATTGCGGCGAGGTCAAGGTCACAAGGTCAAATATGATGACCTCATCTGAAAGGTCTCATCACAAGGTATGCACATGCCAAGTATGGAAGCTGTAGCTCTGAGCAATCTAAAGTTATGGCCAAGGTTAAAGTTTACTGAAGATGTCCACTGCGGCAAGGTAAAGGTCACAAGGTCAAATATGATGACCTAACCTGAAAGGTCTCATCACAAGGTATACAAATGCCAAGTATGAAAGCCGTACCTCTTAACAATCAAAAGTTATGGCCAAGGTTCAAGTTTTCTGAAAATGTTAATGCGACAAGGTCAAGGTCACAAGGTCAAATATGATGACCTCATCTGAAAGGTCTCATCACAAGGTATGCACATGCCAAGTATGGAAGCTGTAGCTCTGAGCAATCAAAAGTTATGGCCAAGGTTAAAGTTATCTGAAGATGTGACCTTGACCTTGCCGCAGTTGACAAGGTGAAATATGATGACCTCATCCGAAGGTCTCATCATTAGGTATGCACATGCCAAGAATGAAAGCCGTAGATCTGAGCAATCCTAAGTTACGGCCAAGTTTAACGTTTTCTAAATAGTGTCCACTTCGGCAAGGTCAAGGTCACAAGGTCAATATGATCACCTCAATTGAAAGGTCTCATCACCAGGTATGCACATGCCAAGTATGAAAGCCGTAGCTCTTAGCAATCTAAAGTTATGGCCAAGGTTAAAGTTTACTGAAAATGTTCATTGCGGCAAGGTAAAGGTCACAAGGTCAAATATGATGACCTCATCTGAAAGGTCTCATCACAAGGTATGCACATGCCAAGTATGGAAGCTGTAGCTCTGAGCAATCAAAAGTTATGGCCAAGGTTAAAGTTATCTGAAAATGTTCATTGCGGCAAGGTCAAGGTCACAAGGTCAAATATGATGACCTCATCTGAAAGGTCTCATCACAAGGTATGCACATGCCAAGTATGGAAGCTGTAGCTCTGAGCAATCAAAAGTTATGGCCAAGGTTAAAGTTATCTGAAGATGTGACCTTGACCTTGCCGCAGTTGACAAGGTGAAATATGATGACCTCATCCGAAGGTCTCATCATTAGGTATGCACATGCCAAGAATGAAAGCCGTAGATCTGAGCAATCCAAAGTTACGGCCAAGTTTAACGTTTTCTAAATATTGTCCACTTCGGCAAGGTCAAGGTCACAAGGTCAATATGATGACCTCAATTGAAAGGTCTCATCACCAGGTATGCACATGCCAAGTATGAAAGCCGTAGCTCTGAGCAATCTGAAGTTATGGCCAAGGTTAAAGTTTACTGAAGATGTCCACTGCGGCAAGGTAAAGGTCACAAGGTCAAATATGATGACCTAACCTGAAAGGTCTCATCACAAGGTATACAAATGCCAAGTATGAAAGCCGTACCTCTTAACAATCAAAAGTTATGGCCAAGGTTCAAGTTTTCTGAAAATGTTAATGCGACAAGGTCAAGGTCACAAGGTCAAATATGATGACCTCATCTGAAAGGTCTCATCACAAGGTATGCACATGCCAAGTATGGAAGCTGTAGCTCTGAGCAATCAAAAGTTATGGCCAAGGTTAAAGTTATCTGAAGATGTGACCTTGACCTTGCCGCAGTTGACAAGGTGAAATATGATGACCTCATCCGAAGGTCTCATCATTAGGTATGCACATGCCAAGAATGAAAGCCGTAGATCTGAGCAATCCAAAGTTACGGCCAAGTTTAACGTTTTCTAAATATTGTCCACTTCGGCAAGGTCAAGGTCACAAGGTCAATATGATGACCTCAATTGAAAGGTCTCATCACCAGGTATGCACATGCCAAGTATGAAAGACGTAGCTCTTAGCAATCTAAAGTTATGGCCAAGGTTAAAGTTTACTGAAAATGTTCATTGCGGCAAGGTCAAGGTCACAAGGTCAAATATGATGACCTCATCTGAAAGGTCTCATCACAAGGTATGCACATGCCAGGTATGGAAGCTGTAGCTCTGAGCAATCAAAAGTTATGGCCAAGGTTAAAGTTATCTGAAAATGTTCATTGCGGCAAGGTCAAGGTCACAAGGTCAAATATGATGACCTCATCTGAAAGGTCTCATCACAAGGTATGCACATGCCAAGTATGGAAGCTGTAGCTCTGAGCAATCAAAAGTTATGGCCAAGGTTAAAGTTATCTGAAGATGTGACCTTGACCTTGCCGCAGTTGACAAGGTGAAATATGATGACCTCATCCGAAGGTCTCATCATTAGGTATGCACATGCCAAGAATGAAAGCCGTAGATCTGAGCAATCCAAAGTTACGGCCAAGTTTAACGTTTTCTAAATATTGTCCACTTCGGCAAGGTCAAGGTCACAAGGTCAATATGATGACCTCAATTGAAAGGTCTCATCACCAGGTATGCACATGCCAAGCATGAAAGCCGTAGCTCTTAGCAATCTAAAGTTATGGCCAAGGTTAAAGTTTACTGAAAATGTTCATTGCGGCGAGGTCAAGGTCACAAGGTCAAATATGATGACCTCATCTGAAAGGTCTCATCACAAGGTATGCACATGCCAAGTATGGAAGCTGTAGCTCTGAGCAATCAAAAGTTATGGCCAAGGTTAAAGTTATCTGAAAATGTTCATTGCGGCAAGGTCAAGGTCACAAGGTCAAATATGATGACCTCATCTGAAAGGTCTCATCACAAGGTATGCACATGCCAAGTATGGAAGCTGTAGCTCTGAGCAATCAAAAGTTATGGCCAAGGTTAAAGTTATCTGAAGATGTGACCTTGACCTTGCCGCAGTTGACAAGGTGAAATATGATGACCTCATCCGAAGGTCTCATCATTAGGTATGCACATGCCAAGAATGAAAGCCGTAGATCTGAGCAATCCAAAGTTACGGCCAAGTTTAACGTTTTCTAAATATTGTCCACTTCGGCAAGGTCAAGGTCACAAGGTCAATATGATGACCTCAATTGAAAGGTCTCATCACCAGGTATGCACATGCCAAGTATGAAAGCCGTAGCTCTGAGCAATCTAAAGTTATGGCCAAGGTTAAAGTTTACTGAAGATGTCCACTGCGGCAAGGTAAAGGTCACAAGGTCAAATATGATGACCTAACCTGAAAGGTCTCATCACAAGGTATGCACATGCCAAGTATGGAAGCTGTAGCTCTTAACAATCAAAAGTTATGGCCAAGGTTCAAGTTTTCTGAAAATGTTAATGCGACAAGGTCAAGGTCACAAGGTCAAATATGATGACCTCATCTGAAAGGTCTCATCACAAGGTATGCACATGCCAAGTATGGAAGCTGTAGCTCTGAGCAATCTAAAGTTATGGCCAAGGTTAAAGTTTACTGAAGATGTCCACTGCGGCAAGGTAAAGGTCACAAGGTCAAATATGATGACCTAACCTGAAAGGTCTCATCACAAGGTATACAAATGCCAAGTATGAAAGCCGTACCTCTTAACAATCAAAAGTTATGGCCAAGGTTCAAGTTTTCTGAAAATGTTAATGCGACAAGGTCAAGGTCACAAGGTCAAATATGATGACCTCATCTGAAAGGTCTCATCACAAGGTATGCACATGCCAAGTATGGAAGCTGTAGCTCTGAGCAATCAAAAGTTATGGCCAAGGTTAAAGTTATCTGAAGATGTGACCTTGACCTTGCCGCAGTTGACAAGGTGAAATATGATGACCTCATCCGAAGGTCTCATCATTAGGTATGCACATGCCAAGAATGAAAGCCGTAGATCTGAGCAATCCTAAGTTACGGCCAAGTTTAACGTTTTCTAAATAGTGTCCACTTCGGCAAGGTCAAGGTCACAAGGTCAATATGATCACCTCAATTGAAAGGTCTCATCACCAGGTATGCACATGCCAAGTATGAAAGCCGTAGCTCTTAGCAATCTAAAGTTATGGCCAAGGTTAAAGTTTACTGAAAATGTTCATTGCGGCAAGGTCAAGGTCACAAGGTCAAATATGATGACCTCATCTGAAAGGTCTCATCACAAGGTATGCACATGCCAAGTATGGAAGCTGTAGCTCTGAGCAATCAAAAGTTATGGCCAAGGTTAAAGTTATCTGAAAATGTTCATTGCGGCAAGGTCAAGGTCACAAGGTCAAATATGATGACCTCATCTGAAAGGTCTCATCACAAGGTATGCACATGCCAAGTATGGAAGCTGTAGCTCTGAGCAATCAAAAGTTATGGCCAAGGTTAAAGTTATCTGAAGATGTGACCTTGACCTTGCCGCAGTTGACAAGGTGAAATATGATGACCTCATCCGAAGGTCTCATCATTAGGTATGCACATGCCAAGAATGAAAGCCGTAGATCTGAGCAATCCAAAGTTACGGCCAAGTTTAACGTTTTCTAAATATTGTCCACTTCGGCAAGGTCAAGGTCACAAGGTCAATATGATGACCTCAATTGAAAGGTCTCATCACCAGGTATGCACATGCCAAGTATGAAAGCCGTAGCTCTTAGCAATCTAAAGTTATGGCCAAGGTTAAAGTTTACTGAAAATGTTCATTGCGGCGAGGTCAAGGTCACAAGGTCAAATATGATGACCTCATCTGAAAGGTCTCATCACAAGGTATGCACATGCCAAGTATGGAAGCTGTAGCTCTGAGCAATCAAAAGTTATGGCCAAGGTTAAAGTTATCTGAAAATGTTCATTGCGGCAAGGTCAAGGTCACAAGGTCAAATATGATGACCTCATCTGAAAGGTCTCATCACAAGGTATGCACATGCCAAGTATGGAAGCTGTAGCTCTGAGCAATCAAAAGTTATGGCCAAGGTTAAAGTTATCTGAAGATGTGACCTTGACCTTGCCGCAGTTGACAAGGTGAAATATGATGACCTCATCCGAAGGTCTCATCATTAGGTATGCACATGCCAAGAATGAAAGCCGTAGATCTGAGCAATCCAAAGTTACGGCCAAGTTTAACGTTTTCTAAATATTGTCCACTTCGGCAAGGTCAAGGTCACAAGGTCAATATGATGACCTCAATTGAAAGGTCTCATCACCAGGTATGCACATGCCAAGTATGAAAGCCGTAGCTCTGAGCAATCTAAAGTTATGGCCAAGGTTAAAGTTTACTGAAGATGTCCACTGCGGCAAGGTAAAGGTCACAAGGTCAAATATGATGACCTAACCTGAAAGGTCTCATCACAAGGTATGCACATGCCAAGTATGGAAGCTGTAGCTCTTAACAATCAAAAGTTATGGCCAAGGTTCAAGTTTTCTGAAAATGTTAATGCGACAAGGTCAAGGTCACAAGGTCAAATATGATGACCTCATCTGAAAGGTCTCATCACAAGGTATGCACATGCCAAGTATGGAAGCTGTAGCTCTGAGCAATCTAAAGTTATGGCCAAGGTTAAAGTTTACTGAAGATGTCCACTGCGGCAAGGTAAAGGTCACAAGGTCAAATATGATGACCTAACCTGAAAGGTCTCATCACAAGGTATACAAATGCCAAGTATGAAAGCCGTACCTCTTAACAATCAAAAGTTATGGCCAAGGTTCAAGTTTTCTGAAAATGTTAATGCGACAAGGTCAAGGTCACAAGGTCAAATATGATGACCTCATCTGAAAGGTCTCATCACAAGGTATGCACATGCCAAGTATGGAAGCTGTAGCTCTGAGCAATCAAAAGTTATGGCCAAGGTTAAAGTTATCTGAAGATGTGACCTTGACCTTGCCGCAGTTGACAAGGTGAAATATGATGACCTCATCCGAAGGTCTCATCATTAGGTATGCACATGCCAAGAATGAAAGCCGTAGATCTGAGCAATCCTAAGTTACGGCCAAGTTTAACGTTTTCTAAATAGTGTCCACTTCGGCAAGGTCAAGGTCACAAGGTCAATATGATCACCTCAATTGAAAGGTCTCATCACCAGGTATGCACATGCCAAGTATGAAAGCCGTAGCTCTTAGCAATCTAAAGTTATGGCCAAGGTTAAAGTTTACTGAAAATGTTCATTGCGGCAAGGTCAAGGTCACAAGGTCAAATATGATGACCTCATCTGAAAGGTCTCATCACAAGGTATGCACATGCCAAGTATGGAAGCTGTAGCTCTGAGCAATCAAAAGTTATGGCCAAGGTTAAAGTTATCTGAAAATGTTCATTGCGGCAAGGTCAAGGTCACAAGGTCAAATATGATGACCTCATCTGAAAGGTCTCATCACAAGGTATGCACATGCCAAGTATGGAAGCTGTAGCTCTGAGCAATCAAAAGTTATGGCCAAGGTTAAAGTTATCTGAAGATGTGACCTTGACCTTGCCGCAGTTGACAAGGTGAAATATGATGACCTCATCCGAAGGTCTCATCATTAGGTATGCACATGCCAAGAATGAAAGCCGTAGATCTGAGCAATCCAAAGTTACGGCCAAGTTTAACGTTTTCTAAATATTGTCCACTTCGGCAAGGTCAAGGTCACAAGGTCAATATGATGACCTCAATTGAAAGGTCTCATCACCAGGTATGCACATGCCAAGTATGAAAGCCGTAGCTCTGAGCAATCTAAAGTTATGGCCAAGGTTAAAGTTTACTGAAGATGTCCACTGCGGCAAGGTAAAGGTCACAAGGTCAAATATGATGACCTAACCTGAAAGGTCTCATCACAAGGTATACAAATGCCAAGTATGAAAGCCGTACCTCTTAACAATCAAAAGTTATGGCCAAGGTTCAAGTTTTCTGAAAATGTTAATGCGACAAGGTCAAGGTCACAAGGTCAAATATGATGACCTCATCTGAAAGGTCTCATCACAAGGTATGCACATGCCAAGTATGGAAGCTGTAGCTCTGAGCAATCAAAAGTTATGGCCAAGGTTAAAGTTATCTGAAGATGTGACCTTGACCTTGCCGCAGTTGACAAGGTGAAATATGATGACCTCATCCGAAGGTCTCATCATTAGGTATGCACATGCCAAGAATGAAAGCCGTAGATCTGAGCAATCCAAAGTTACGGCCAAGTTTAACGTTTTCTAAATATTGTCCACTTCGGCAAGGTCAAGGTCACAAGGTCAATATGATGACCTCAATTGAAAGGTCTCATCACCAGGTATGCACATGCCAAGTATGAAAGACGTAGCTCTTAGCAATCTAAAGTTATGGCCAAGGTTAAAGTTTACTGAAAATGTTCATTGCGGCAAGGTCAAGGTCACAAGGTCAAATATGATGACCTCATCTGAAAGGTCTCATCACAAGGTATGCACATGCCAGGTATGGAAGCTGTAGCTCTGAGCAATCAAAAGTTATGGCCAAGGTTAAAGTTATCTGAAAATGTTCATTGCGGCAAGGTCAAGGTCACAAGGTCAAATATGATGACCTCATCTGAAAGGTCTCATCACAAGGTATGCACATGCCAAGTATGGAAGCTGTAGCTCTGAGCAATCAAAAGTTATGGCCAAGGTTAAAGTTATCTGAAGATGTGACCTTGACCTTGCCGCAGTTGACAAGGTGAAATATGATGACCTCATCCGAAGGTCTCATCATTAGGTATGCACATGCCAAGAATGAAAGCCGTAGATCTGAGCAATCCAAAGTTACGGCCAAGTTTAACGTTTTCTAAATATTGTCCACTTCGGCAAGGTCAAGGTCACAAGGTCAATATGATGACCTCAATTGAAAGGTCTCATCACCAGGTATGCACATGCCAAGTATGAAAGCCGTAGCTCTTAGCAATCTAAAGTTATGGCCAAGGTTAAAGTTATCTGAAAATGTTCATTGCGGCAAGGTCAAGGTCACAAGGTCAAATATGATGACCTCATCTGAAAGGTCTCATCACAAGGTATGCACATGCCAAGTATGGAAGCTGTAGCTCTGAGCAATCAAAAGTTATGGCCAAGGTTAAAGTTATCTGAAGATGTGACCTTGACCTTGCCGCAGTTGACAAGGTGAAATATGATGACCTCATCCGAAGGTCTCATCATTAGGTATGCACATGCCAAGAATGAAAGCCGTAGATCTGAGCAATCCAAAGTTACGGCCAAGTTTAACGTTTTCTAAATATTGTCCACTTCGGCAAGGTCAAGGTCACAAGGTCAATATGATGACCTCAATTGAAAGGTCTCATCACCAGGTATGCACATGCCAAGTATGAAAGCCGTAGCTCTGAGCAATCTAAAGTTATGGCCAAGGTTAAAGTTTACTGAAGATGTCCACTGCGGCAAGGTAAAGGTCACAAGGTCAAATATGATGACCTAACCTGAAAGGTCTCATCACAAGGTATACAAATGCCAAGTATGAAAGCCGTACCTCTTAACAATCAAAAGTTATGGCCAAGGTTCAAGTTTTCTGAAAATGTTAATGCGACAAGGTCAAGGTCACAAGGTCAAATATGATGACCTCATCTGAAAGGTCTCATCACAAGGTATGCACATGCCAAGTATGGAAGCTGTAGCTCTGAGCAATCAAAAGTTATGGCCAAGGTTAAAGTTATCTGAAGATGTGACCTTGACCTTGCCGCAGTTGACAAGGTGAAATATGATGACCTCATCCGAAGGTCTCATCATTAGGTATGCACATGCCAAGAATGAAAGCCGTAGATCTGAGCAATCCAAAGTTACGGCCAAGTTTAACGTTTTCTAAATATTGTCCACTTCGGCAAGGTCAAGGTCACAAGGTCAATATGATGACCTCAATTGAAAGGTCTCATCACCAGGTATGCACATGCCAAGTATGAAAGACGTAGCTCTTAGCAATCTAAAGTTATGGCCAAGGTTAAAGTTTACTGAAAATGTTCATTGCGGCAAGGTCAAGGTCACAAGGTCAAATATGATGACCTCATCTGAAAGGTCTCATCACAAGGTATGCACATGCCAAGTATGGAAGCTGTAGCTCTGAGCAATCAAAAGTTATGGCCAAGGTTAAAGTTATCTGAAAATGTTCATTGCGGCAAGGTCAAGGTCACAAGGTCAAATATGATGACCTCATCTGAAAGGTCTCATCACAAGGTATGCACATGCCAAGTATGGAAGCTGTAGCTCTGAGCAATCAAAAGTTATGGCCAAGGTTAAAGTTATCTGAAGATGTGACCTTGACCTTGCCGCAGTTGACAAGGTGAAATATGATGACCTCATCCGAAGGTCTCATCATTAGGTATGCACATGCCAAGAATGAAAGCCGTAGATCTGAGCAATCCAAAGTTACGGCCAAGTTTAACGTTTTCTAAATATTGTCCACTTCGGCAAGGTCAAGGTCACAAGGTCAATATGATGACCTCAATTGAAAGGTCTCATCACCAGGTATGCACATGCCAAGTATGAAAGCCGTAGCTCTTAGCAATCTAAAGTTATGGCCAAGGTTAAAGTTTACTGAAAATGTTCATTGCGGCGAGGTCAAGGTCACAAGGTCAAATATGATGACCTCATCTGAAAGGTCTCATCACAAGGTATGCACATGCCAAGTATGGAAGCTGTAGCTCTGAGCAATCAAAAGTTATGGCCAAGGTTAAAGTTATCTGAAAATGTTCATTGCGGCAAGGTCAAGGTCACAAGGTCAAATATGATGACCTCATCTGAAAGGTCTCATCACAAGGTATGCACATGCCAAGTATGGAAGCTGTAGCTCTGAGCAATCAAAAGTTATGGCCAAGGTTAAAGTTATCTGAAGATGTGACCTTGACCTTGCCGCAGTTGACAAGGTGAAATATGATGACCTCATCCGAAGGTCTCATCATTAGGTATGCACATGCCAAGAATGAAAGCCGTAGATCTGAGCAATCCAAAGTTACGGCCAAGTTTAACGTTTTCTAAATATTGTCCACTTCGGCAAGGTCAAGGTCACAAGGTCAATATGATGACCTCAATTGAAAGGTCTCATCACCAGGTATGCACATGCCAAGTATGAAAGCCGTAGCTCTGAGCAATCTAAAGTTATGGCCAAGGTTAAAGTTTACTGAAGATGTCCACTGCGGCAAGGTAAAGGTCACAAGGTCAAATATGATGACCTAACCTGAAAGGTCTCATCACAAGGTATGCACATGCCAAGTATGGAAGCTGTAGCTCTTAACAATCAAAAGTTATGGCCAAGGTTCAAGTTTTCTGAAAATGTTAATGCGACAAGGTCAAGGTCACAAGGTCAAATATGATGACCTCATCTGAAAGGTCTCATCACAAGGTATGCACATGCCAAGTATGGAAGCTGTAGCTCTGAGCAATCAAAAGTTATGGCCAAGGTTAAAGTTATCTGAAGATGTGACCTTGACCTTGCCGCAGTTGACAAGGTGAAATATGATGACCTCATCCGAAGGTCTCATCATTAGGTATGCACATGCCAAGAATGAAAGCCGTAGATCTGAGCAATCCTAAGTTACGGCCAAGTTTAACGTTTTCTAAATAGTGTCCACTTCGGCAAGGTCAAGGTCACAAGGTCAATATGATCACCTCAATTGAAAGGTCTCATCACCAGGTATGCACATGCCAAGTATGAAAGCCGTAGCTCTTAGCAATCTAAAGTTATGGCCAAGGTTAAAGTTTACTGAAAATGTTCATTGCGGCAAGGTCAAGGTCACAAGGTCAAATATGATGACCTCATCTGAAAGGTCTCATCACAAGGTATGCACATGCCAAGTATGGAAGCTGTAGCTCTGAGCAATCAAAAGTTATGGCCAAGGTTAAAGTTATCTGAAAATGTTCATTGCGGCAAGGTCAAGGTCACAAGGTCAAATATGATGACCTCATCTGCAAGGTCTCATCACAAGGTATGCACATGCCAAGTATGGAAGCTGTAGCTCTGAGCAATCAAAAGTTATGGCCAAGGTTAAAGTTATCTGAAGATGTGACCTTGACCTTGCCGCAGTTGACAAGGTGAAATATGATGACCTCATCCGAAGGTCTCATCATTAGGTATGCACATGCCAAGAATGAAAGCCGTAGATCTGAGCAATCCAAAGTTACGGCCAAGTTTAACGTTTTCTAAATATTGTCCACTTCGGCAAGGTCAAGGTCACAAGGTCAATATGATGACCTCTATTGAAAGGTCTCATCACCAGGTATGCACATGCCAAGTATGAAAGCCGTAGCTCTGAGCAATCTAAAGTTATGGCCAAGGTTAAAGTTTACTGAAGATGTCCACTGCGGCAAGGTAAAGGTCACAAGGTCAAATATGATGACCTAACCTGAAAGGTCTCATCACAAGGTATGCACATGCCAAGTATGGAAGCTGTAGCTCTTAACAATCAAAAGTTATGGCCAAGGTTCAAGTTTTCTGAAAATGTTAATGCGACAAGGTCAAGGTCACAAGGTCAACTATGATGACCTCATCTGAAAGGTTTCATCACAAGGTATGCACATGCCAAGTATGGAAGCTGTAGCTCTGAGCAATCAAAAGTTATGGCCAAGGTTAAAGTTATCTGAAGATGTGACCTTGACCTTGCCGCAGTTGACAAGGTGAAATATGATGACCTCATCCGAAGGTCTCATCATTAGGTATGCACATGCCAAGAATGAAAGCCGTAGATCTGAGCAATCCTAAGTTACGGCCAAGTTTAACGTTTTCTAAATAGTGTCCACTTCGGCAAGGTCAAGGTCACAAGGTCAATATGATCACCTCAATTGAAAGGTCTCATCACCAGGTATGCACATGCCAAGTATGAAAGCCGTAGCTCTTAGCAATCTAAAGTTATGGCCAAGGTTAAAGTTTACTGAAAATGTTCATTGCGGCAAGGTCAAGGTCACAAGGTCAAATATGATGACCTCATCTGAAAGGTCTCATCACAAGGTATGCACATGCCAAGTATGGAAGCTGTAGCTCTGAGCAATCAAAAGTTATGGCCAAGGTTAAAGTTATCTGAAAATGTTCATTGCGGCAAGGTCAAGGTCACAAGGTCAAATATGATGACCTCATCTGCAAGGTCTCATCACAAGGTATGCACATGCCAAGTATGGAAGCTGTAGCTCTGAGCAATCAAAAGTTATGGCCAAGGTTAAAGTTATCTGAAGATGTGACCTTGACCTTGCCGCAGTTGACAAGGTGAAATATGATGACCTCATCCGAAGGTCTCATCATTAGGTATGCACATGCCAAGAATGAAAGCCGTAGATCTGAGCAATCCAAAGTTACGGCCAAGTTTAACGTTTTCTAAATATTGTCCACTTCGGCAAGGTCAAGGTCACAAGGTCAATATGATGACCTCAATTGAAAGGTCTCATCACCAGGTATGC
This sequence comes from Gibbula magus, assembly GCA_936450465.1. Taxonomy (NCBI): domain Eukaryota; kingdom Metazoa; phylum Mollusca; class Gastropoda; order Trochida; family Trochidae; genus Gibbula; species Gibbula magus. Next base: position 49,982,241 of record OW388295.1, read on the forward strand.
ACATGCCAAGTATGAAAGCCGTAGCTCTGAGCAATCTAAAGTTATGGCCAAGGTTAAAGTTTACTGAAGATGTCCACTGCGGCAAGGTAAAGGTCACAAGGTATACAAATGCCAAGTATGAAAGCCGTACCTCTTAACAATCAAAAGTTATGGCCAAGGTTCAAGTTTTCTGAAAATGTTAATGCGACAAGGTCAAGGTCACAAGGTCAAATATGATGACCTCATCTGAAAGGTCTCATCACAAGGTATGCACATGCCAAGTATGGAAGCTGTAGCTCTGAGCAATCAAAAGTTATGGCCAAGGTTAAAGTTATCTGAAGATGTGACCTTGACCTTGCCGCAGTTGACAAGGTGAAATATGATGACCTCATCCGAAGGTCTCATCATTAGGTATGCACATGCCAAGAATGAAAGCCGTAGATCTGAGCAATCCTAAGTTACGGCCAAGTTTAACGTTTTCTAAATAGTGTCCACTTCGGCAAGGTCAAGGTCACAAGGTCAATATGATCACCTCAATTGAAAGGTCTCATCACAAGGTATGCACATGCCAAGTATGAAAGCCGTAGCTCTTAGCAATCTAAAGTTATGGCCAAGGTTAAAGTTTACTGAAAATGTTCATTGCGGCAAGGTCAAGGTCACAAGGTCAAATATGATGACCTCATCTGAAAGGTCTCATCACAAGGTATGCACATGCCAAGTATGGAAGCTGTAGCTCTGAGCAATCAAAAGTTATGGCCAAGGTTAAAGTTATCTGAAAATGTTCATTGCGGCAAGGTCAAGGTCACAAGGTCAAATATGATGACCTCATCTGAAAGGTCTCATCACAAGGTATGCACATGCCAAGTATGGAAGCTGTAGCTCTGAGCAATCAAAAGTTATGGCCAAGGTTAAAGTTATCTGAAGATGTGACCTTGACCTTGCCGCAGTTGACAAGGTGAAATATGATGACCTCATCCGAAGGTCTCATCATTAGGTATGCACATGCCAAGAATGAAAGCCGTAGATCTGAGCAATCCAAAGTTACGGCCAAGTTTAACGTTTTCTAAATATTGTCCACTTCGGCAAGGTCAAGGTCACAAGGTCAATATGATGACCTCAATTGAAAGGTCTCATCACCAGGTATGCACCTACCAAGTATGAAAGCCGTAGCTCTTAGCAATCTAAAGTTATGGCCAAGGTTAAAGTTTACTGAAAATGTTCATTGCGGCAAGGTCAAGGTCACAAGGTCAAATATGATGACCTCATCTGAAAGGTCTCATCACAAGGTATGCACATGCCAAGTAAGGAAGCTGTAGCTCTGAGCAATCAAAAGTTATGGCCAAGGTTAAAGTTATCTGAAAATGTTCATTGCGGCAAGGTCAAGGTCACAAGGTCAAATATGATGACCTCATCTGAAAGGTCTCATCACAAGGTATGCACATGCCAAGTATGGAAGCTGTAGCTCTGAGCAATCAAAAGTTATGGCCAAGGTTAAAGTTATCTGAAGATGTGACCTTGACCTTGCCGCAGTTGACAAGGTGAAATATGATGACCTCATCCGAAGGTCTCATCATTAGGTATGCACATGCCAAGAATGAAAGCCGTAGATCTGAGCAATCCAAAGTTACGGCCAAGTTTAACGTTTTCTAAATATTGTCCACTTCGGCAAGGTCAAGGTCACAAGGTCAATATGATGACCTCAATTGAAAGGTCTCATCACCAGGTATGCACATGCCAAGTATGAAAGCCGTAGCTCTGAGCAATCTAAAGTTATGGCCAAGGTTAAAGTTTACTGAAGATGTCCACTGCGGCAAGGTAAAGGTCACAAGGTCAAATATGATGACCTAACCTGAAAGGTCTCATCACAAGGTATACAAATGCCAAGTATGAAAGCCGTACCTCTTAACAATCAAAAGTTATGGCCAAGGTTCAAGTTTTCTGAAAATGTTAATGCGACAAGGTCAAGGTCACAAGGTCAAATATGATGACCTCATCTGAAAGGTCTCATCACAAGGTATGCACATGCCAAGTATGGAAGCTGTAGCTCTGAGCAATCAAAAGTTATGGCCAAGGTTAAAGTTATCTGAAGATGTGACCTTGACCTTGCCGCAGTTGACAAGGTGAAATATGATGACCTCATCCGAAGGTCTCATCATTAGGTATGCACATGCCAAGAATGAAAGCCGTAGATCTGAGCAATCCTAAGTTACGGCCAAGTTTAACGTTTTCTAAATAGTGTCCACTTCGGCAAGGTCAAGGTCACAAGGTCAATATGATCACCTCAATTGAAAGGTCTCATCACCAGGTATGCACATGCCAAGTATGAAAGCCGTAGCTCTTAGCAATCTAAAGTTATGGCCAAGGTTAAAGTTTACTGAAAATGTTCATTGCGGCAAGGTCAAGGTCACAAGGTCAAATATGATGACCTCATCTGAAAGGTCTCATCACAAGGTATGCACATGCCAAGTATGGAAGCTGTAGCTCTGAGCAATCAAAAGTTATGGCCAAGGTTAAAGTTATCTGAAAATGTTCATTGCGGCAAGGTCAAGGTCACAAGGTCAAATATGATGACCTCATCTGCAAGGTCTCATCACAAGGTATGCACATGCCAAGTATGGAAGCTGTAGCTCTGAGCAATCAAAAGTTATGGCCAAGGTTAAAGTTATCTGAAGATGTGACCTTGACCTTGCCGCAGTTGACAAGGTGAAATATGATGACCTCATCCGAAGGTCTCATCATTAGGTATGCACATGCCAAGAATGAAAGCCGTAGATCTGAGCAATCCAAAGTTACGGCCAAGTTTAACGTTTTCTAAATATTGTCCACTTCGGCAAGGTCAAGGTCACAAGGTCAATATGATGACCTCAATTGAAAGGTCTCATCACCAGGTATGCACATGCCAAGTATGAAAGCCGTAGCTCTGAGCAATCTAAAGTTATGGCCAAGGTTAAAGTTTACTGAAGATGTCCACTGCGGCAAGGTAAAGGTCACAAGGTCAAATATGATGACCTCATCTGAAAGGTCTCATCACAAGGTATACAAATGCCAAGTATGAAAGCCGTACCTCTTAACAATCAAAAGTTATGGCCAAGGTTCAAGTTTTCTGAAAATGTTAATGCGACAAGGTCAAGGTCACAAGGTCAAATATGATGACCTCATCTGAAAGGTCTCATCACAAGGTATGCACATGCCAAGTATGGAAGCTGTAGCTCTGAGCAATCAAAAGTTATGGCCAAGGTTAAAGTTATCTGAAGATGTGACCTTGACCTTGCCGCAGTTGACAAGGTGAAATATGATGACCTCATCCGAAGGTCTCATCATTAGGTATGCACATGCCAAGAATGAAAGCCGTAGATCTGAGCAATCCTAAGTTACGGCCAAGTTTAACGTTTTCTAAATAGTGTCCACTTCGGCAAGGTCAAGGTCACAAGGTCAATATGATCACCTCAATTGAAAGGTCTCATCACCAGGTATGCACATGCCAAGTATGAAAGCCGTAGCTCTTAGCAATCTAAAGTTATGGCCAAGGTTAAAGTTTACTGAAAATGTTCATTGCGGCAAGGTCAAGGTCACAAGGTCAAATATGATGACCTCATCTGAAAGGTCTCATCACAAGGTATGCACATGCCAAGTATGGAAGCTGTAGCTCTGAGCAATCAAAAGTTATGGCCAAGGTTAAAGTTATCTGAAAATGTTCATTGCGGCAAGGTCAAGGTCACAAGGTCAAATATGATGACCTCATCTGAAAGGTCTCATCACAAGGTATGCACATGCCAAGTATGGAAGCTGTAGCTCTGAGCAATCAAAAGTTATGGCCAAGGTTAAAGTTATCTGAAGATGTGACCTTGACCTTGCCGCAGTTGACAAGGTGAAATATGATGACCTCATCCGAAGGTCTCATCATTAGGTATGCACATGCCAAGAATGAAAGCCGTAGATCTGAGCAATCCAAAGTTACGGCCAAGTTTAACGTTTTCTAAATATTGTCCACTTCGGCAAGGTCAAGGTCACAAGGTCAATATGATGACCTCAATTGAAAGGTCTCATCACCAGGTATGCACATGCCAAGTATGAAAGCCGTAGCTCTTAGCAATCTAAAGTTATGGCCAAGGTTAAAGTTTACTGAAAATGTTCATTGCGGCAAGGTCAAGGTCACAAGGTCAAATATGATGACCTCATCTGAAAGGTCTCATCACAAGGTATGCACATGCCAAGTATGGAAGCTGTAGCTCTGAGCAATCAAAAGTTATGGCCAAGGTTAAAGTTATCTGAAAATGTTCATTGCGGCAAGGTCAAGGTCACAAGGTCAAATATGATGACCTCATCTGAAAGGTCTCATCACAAGGTATGCACATGCCAAGTATGGAAGCTGTAGCTCTGAGCAATCAAAAGTTATGGCCAAGGTTAAAGTTATCTGAAGATGTGACCTTGACCTTGCCGCAGTTGACAAGGTGAAATATGATGACCTCATCCGAAGGTCTCATCATTAGGTATGCACATGCCAAGAATGAAAGCCGTAGATCTGAGCAATCCAAAGTTACGGCCAAGTTTAACGTTTTCTAAATATTGTCCACTTCGGCAAGGTCAAGGTCACAAGGTCAATATGATGACCTCAATTGAAAGGTCTCATCACCAGGTATGCACATGCCAAGTATGAAAGCCGTAGCTCTGAGCAATCTAAAGTTATGGCCAAGGTTAAAGTTTACTGAAGATGTCCACTGCGGCAAGGTAAAGGTCACAAGGTCAAATATGATGACCTAACCTGAAAGGTCTCATCACAAGGTATACAAATGCCAAGTATGAAAGCCGTACCTCTTAACAATCAAAAGTTATGGCCAAGGTTCAAGTTTTCTGAAAATGTTAATGCGACAAGGTCAAGGTCACAAGGTCAAATATGATGACCTCATCTGAAAGGTCTCATCACAAGGTATGCACATGCCAAGTATGGAAGCTGTAGCTCTGAGCAATCAAAAGTTATGGCCAAGGTTAAAGTTATCTGAAGATGTGACCTTGACCTTGCCGCAGTTGACAAGGTGAAATATGATGACCTCATCCGAAGGTCTCATCATTAGGTATGCACATGCCAAGAATGAAAGCCGTAGATCTGAGCAATCCTAAGTTACGGCCAAGTTTAACGTTTTCTAAATAGTGTCCACTTCGGCAAGGTCAAGGTCAGAAGGTCAATATGATCACCTCAATTGAAAGGTCTCATCACCAGGTATGCACATGCCAAGTATGAAAGCCGTAGCTCTTAGCAATCTAAAGTTATGGCCAAGGTTAAAGTTTACTGAAAATGTTCATTGCGGCAAGGTCAAGGTCACAAGGTCAAATATGATGACCTCATCTGAAAGGTCTCATCACAAGGTATGCACATGCCAAGTATGGAAGCTGTAGCTCTGAGCAATCAAAAGTTATGGCCAAGGTTAAAGTTATCTGAAAATGTTCATTGCGGCAAGGTCAAGGTCACAAGGTCAAATATGATGACCTCATCTGAAAGGTCTCATCACAAGGTATGCACATGCCAAGTATGGAAGCTGTAGCTCTGAGCAATCAAAAGTTATGGCCAAGGTTAAAGTTTACTGAAAATGTTCATTGCGGCAAGGTCAAGGTCACAAGGTCAAATATGATGACCTCATCTGAAAGGTCTCATCACAAGGTATGCACATGCCAAGTATGGAAGCTGTAGCTCTGAGCAATCAAAAGTTATGGCCAAGGTTAAAGTTATCTGAAAATGTTCATTGCGGCAAGGTCAAGGTCACAAGGTCAAATATGATGACCTCATCTGAAAGGTCTCATCACAAGGTATGCACATGCCAAGTATGGAAGCTGTAGCTCTGAGCAATCAAAAGTTATGGCCAAGGTTAAAGTTTACTGAAAATGTTCATTGCGGCAAGGTCAAGGTCACAAGGTCAAATATGATGACCTCATCTGAAAGGTCTCATCAGAAGGTATACAAATGCCAAGTATGAAAGCCGTACCTCTTAACAATCAAAAGTTATGGCCAAGGTTCAAGTTTTCTGAAAATGTTCATTGCGGCAAGGTCAAGGTCACAAGGTCAAATATGATGACCTCATCTGAAAGGTCTCATCACAAGGTATGCACATGCCAAGTATGGAAGCTGTAGCTCTGAGCAATCAAAAGTTATGGCCAAGGTTAAAGTTATCTGAAGATGTGACCTTGACCTTGCCGCAGTTGACAAGGTGAAATATGATGACCTCATCCGAAGGTCTCATCATTAGGTATGCACATGCAAAGAATGAAAGCCGTAGATCTGAGCAATCCAAAGTTACGGCCAAGTTTAACGTTTTCTAAATATTGTCCACTTCGGCAAGGTCAAGGTCACAAGGTCAATATGATGACCTCAATTGAAAGGTCTCATCACCAGGTATGCACATGCCAAGTATGAAAGCCGTAGCTCTGAGCAATCTAAAGTTATGGCCAAGGTTAAAGTTTACTGAAGATGTCCACTGCGGCAAGGTAAAGGTCACAAGGTCAAATATGATGACCTAACCTGAAAGGTCTCATCACAAGGTATACAAATGCCAAGTATGAAAGCCGTACCTCTTAACAATCAAAAGTTATGGCCAAGGTTCAAGTTTTCTGAAAATGTTAATGCGACAAGGTCAAGGTCACAAGGTCAAATATGATGACCTCATCTGAAAGGTCTCATCACAAGGTATGCACATGCCAAGTATGGAAGCTGTAGCTCTGAGCAATCAAAAGTTATGGCCAAGGTTAAAGTTATCTGAAGATGTGACCTTGACCTTGCCGCAGTTGACAAGGTGAAATATGATGACCTCATCCGAAGGTCTCATCATTAGGTATGCACATGCCAAGAATGAAAGCCGTAGATCTGAGCAATCCTAAGTTACGGCCAAGTTTAACGTTTTCTAAATAGTGTCCACTTCGGCAAGGTCAAGGTCAGAAGGTCAATATGATCACCTCAATTGAAAGGTCTCATCACCAGGTATGCACATGCCAAGTATGAAAGCCGTAGCTCTTAGCAATCTAAAGTTATGGCCAAGGTTAAAGTTTACTGAAAATGTTCATTGCGGCAAGGTCAAGGTCACAAGGTCAAATATGATGACCTCATCTGAAAGGTCTCATCACAAGGTATGCACATGCCAAGTATGGAAGCTGTAGCTCTGAGCAATCAAAAGTTATGGCCAAGGTTAAAGTTATCTGAAAATGTTCATTGCGGCAAGGTCAAGGTCACAAGGTCAAATATGATGACCTCATCTGAAAGGTCTCATCACAAGGTATGCACATGCCAAGTATGGAAGCTGTAGCTCTGAGCAATCAAAAGTTATGGCCAAGGTTAAAGTTATCTGAAGATGTGACCTTGACCTTGCCGCAGTTGACAAGGTGAAATATGATGACCTCATCCGAAGGTCTCATCATTAGGTATGCACATGCCAAGAATGAAAGCCGTAGATCTGAGCAATCCAAAGTTACGGCCAAGTTTAACGTTTTCTAAATATTGTCCACTTCGGCAAGGTCAAGGTCACAAGGTCAATATGATGACCTCAATTGAAAGGTCTCATCACCAGGTATGCACATGCCAAGTATGAAAGCCGTAGCTCTGAGCAATCTAAAGTTATGGCCAAGGTTAAAGTTTACTGAAGATGTCCACTGCGGCAAGGTAAAGGTCACAAGGTCAAATATGATGACCTCATCTGAAAGGTCTCATCACAAGGTATACAAATGCCAAGTATGAAAGCCGTACCTCTTAACAATCAAAAGTTATGGCCAAGGTTCAAGTTTTCTGAAAATGTTAATGCGACAAGGTCAAGGTCACAAGGTCAAATATGATGACCTCATCTGAAAGGTCTCATCACAAGGTATGCACATGCCAAGTATGGAAGCTGTAGCTCTGAGCAATCAAAAGTTATGGCCAAGGTTAAAGTTATCTGAAGATGTGACCTTGACCTTGCCGCAGTTGACAAGGTGAAATATGATGACCTCATCCGAAGGTCTCATCATTAGGTATGCACATGCCAAGAATGAAAGCCGTAGATCTGAGCAATCCTAAGTTACGGCCAAGTTTAACGTTTTCTAAATAGTGTCCACTTCGGCAAGGTCAAGGTCACAAGGTCAATATGATCACCTCAATTGAAAGGTCTCATCACCAGGTATGCACATGCCAAGTATGAAAGCCGTAGCTCTTAGCAATCTAAAGTTATGGCCAAGGTTAAAGTTTACTGAAAATGTTCATTGCGGCAAGGTCAAGGTCACAAGGTCAAATATGATGACCTCATCTGAAAGGTCTCATCACAAGGTATGCACATGCCAAGTATGGAAGCTGTAGCTCTGAGCAATCAAAAGTTATGGCCAAGGTTAAAGTTATCTGAAAATGTTCATTGCGGCAAGGTCAAGGTCACAAGGTCAAATATGATGACCTCATCTGAAAGGTCTCATCACAAGGTATGCACATGCCAAGTATGGAAGCTGTAGCTCTGAGCAATCAAAAGTTATGGCCAAGGTTAAAGTTATCTGAAGATGTGACCTTGACCTTGCCGCAGTTGACAAGGTGAAATATGATGACCTCATCCGAAGGTCTCATCATTAGGTATGCACATGCCAAGAATGAAAGCCGTAGATCTGAGCAATCCAAAGTTACGGCCAAGTTTAACGTTTTCTAAATATTGTCCACTTCGGCAAGGTCAAGGTCACAAGGTCAATATGATGACCTCAATTGAAAGGTCTCATCACCAGGTATGCACATGCCAAGTATGAAAGCCGTAGCTCTGAGCAATCTCAAGTTATGGCCAAGGTTAAAGTTTACTGAAGATGTCCACTGCGGCAAGGTAAAGGTCACAAGGTCAAATATGATGACCTAACCTGAAAGGTCTCATCACAAGGTATACAAATGCCAAGTATGAAAGCCGTACCTCTTAACAATCAAAAGTTATGGCTAAGGTTCAAGTTTTCTGAAAATGTTAATGCGACAAGGTCAAGGTCACAAGGTCAAATATGATGACCTCATCTGAAAGGTCTCATCACAAGGTATGCACATGCCAAGTATGGAAGCTGTAGCTCTGAGCAATCAAAAGTTATGGCCAAGGTTAAAGTTATCTGAAGATGTGACCTTGACCTTGCCGCAGTTGACAAGGTGAAATATGATGACCTCATCCGAAGGTCTCATCATTAGGTATGCACATGCCAAGAATGAAAGCCGTAGATCTGAGCAATCCTAAGTTACGGCCAAGTTTAACGTTTTCTAAATAGTGTCCACTTCGGCAAGGTCAAGGTCACAAGGTCAATATGATCACCTCAATTGAAAGGTCTCATCACCAGGTATGCACATGCCAAGTATGAAAGCCGTAGCTCTTAGCAATCTAAAGTTATGGCCAAGGTTAAAGTTTACTGAAAATGTTCATTGCGGCAAGGTCAAGGTCACAAGGTCAAATATGATGACCTCATCTGAAAGGTCTCATCACAAGGTATGCACATGCCAAGTATGGAAGCTGTAGCTCTGAGCAATCAAAAGTTATGGCCAAGGTTAAAGTTATCTGAAGATGTGACCTTGACCTTGCCGCAGTTGACAAGGTGAAATATGATGACCTCATCCGAAGGTCTCATCATTAGGTATGCACATGCCAAGAATGAAAGCCGTAGATCTGAGCAATCCAAAGTTACGGCCAAGTTTAACGTTTTCTATATATTGTCCACTTCGGCAAGGTCAAGGTCACAAGGTCAATATGATGACCTCAATTGAAAGGTCTCATCACCAGGTATGCACATGCCAAGTATGAAAGCCGTAGCTCTGAGCAATCTAAAGTTATGGCCAAGGTTAAAGTTTACTGAAGATGTCCACTGCGGCAAGGTAAAGGTCACAAGGTCAAATATGATGACCTCATCTGAAAGGTCTCATCACAAGGTATACAAATGCCAAGTATGAAAGCCGTACCTCTTAACAATCAAAAGTTATGGCCAAGGTTCAAGTTTTCTGAAAATGTTAATGCGACAAGGTCAAGGTCACAAGGTCAAATATGATGACCTCATCTGAAAGGTCTCATCACAAGGTATGCACATGCCAAGTATGGAAGCTGTAGCTCTGAGCAATCAAAAGTTATGGCCAAGGTTAAAGTTATCTGAAGATGTGACCTTGACCTTGCCGCAGTTGACAAGGTGAAATATGATGACCTCATCCGAAGGTCTCATCATTAGGTATGCACATGCCAAGAATGAAAGCCGTAGATCTGAGCAATCCTAAGTTACGGCCAAGTTTAACGTTTTCTAAATAGTGTCCACTTCGGCAAGGTCAAGGTCACAAGGTCAATATGATCACCTCAATTGAAAGGTCTCATCACCAGGTATGCACATGCCAAGTATGAAAGCCGTAGCTCTTAGCAATCTAAAGTTATGGCCAAGGTTAAAGTTTACTGAAAATGTTCATTGCGGCAAGGTCAAGGTCACAAGGTCAAATATGATGACCTCATCTGAAAGGTCTCATCACAAGGTATGCACATGCCAAGTATGGAAGCTGTAGCTCTGAGCAATTAAAAGTTATGGCCAAGGTTAAAGTTATCTGAAAATGTTCATTGCGGCAAGGTCAAGGTCACAAGGTCAAATATGATGACCTCATCTGAAAGGTCTCATCACAAGGTATGCACATGCCAAGTATGGAAGCTGTAGCTCTGAGCAATCAAAAGTTATGGCCAAGGTTAAAGTTATCTGAAGATGTGACCTTGACCTTGCCGCAGTTGACAAGGTGAAATATGATGACCTCATCCGAAGGTCTCATCATTAGGTATGCACATGCCAAGAATGAAAGCCGTAGATCTGAGCAATCCAAAGTTACGTCCAAGTTTAACGTTTTCTAAATATTGTCCACTTCGGCAAGGTCAAGGTCACAAGGTCAATATGATGACCTCAATTGAAAGGTCTCATCACCAGGTATGCACATGCCAAGTATGAAAGCCGTAGCTCTGAGCAATCTAAAGTTATGGCCAAGGTTAAAGTTTACTGAAGATGTCCACTGCGGCAAGGTAAAGGTCACAAGGTCAAATATGATGACCTCATCTGAAAGGTCTCATCACAAGGTATACAAATGCCAAGTATGAAAGCCGTACCTCTTAACAATCAAAAGTTATGGCCAAGGTTCAAGTTTTCTGAAAATGTTAATGCGACAAGGTCAAGGTCACAAGGTCAAATATGATGACCTCATCTGAAAGGTCTCATCACAAGGTATGCACATGCCAAGTATGGAAGCTGTAGCTCTGAGCAATCAAAAGTTATGGCCAAGGTTAAAGTTATCTGAAGATGTGACCTTGACCTTGCCGCAGTTGACAAGGTGAAATATGATGACCTCATCCGAAGGTCTCATCATTAGGTATGCACATGCCAAGAATGAAAGCCGTAGATCTGAGCAATCCTAAGTTACGGCCAAGTTTAACGTTTTCTAAATAGTGTCCACTTCGGCAAGGTCAAGGTCACAAGGTCAATATGATCACCTCAATTGAAAGGTCTCATCACCAGGTATGCACATGCCAAGTATGAAAGCCGTAGCTCTTAGCAATCTAAAGTTATGGCCAAGGTTAAAGTTTACTGAAAATGTTCATTGCGGCAAGGTCAAGGTCACAAGGTCAAATATGATGACCTCATCTGAAAGGTCTCATCACAAGGTATGCACATGCCAAGTATGGAAGCTGTAGCTCTGAGCAATTAAAAGTTATGGCCAAGGTTAAAGTTATCTGAAAATGTTCATTGCGGCAAGGTCAAGGTCACAAGGTCAAATATGATGACCTCATCTGAAAGGTCTCATCACAAGGTATGCACATGCCAAGTATGGAAGCTGTAGCTCTGAGCAATCAAAAGTTATGGCCAAGGTTAAAGTTATCTGAAGATGTGACCTTGACCTTGCCGCAGTTGACAAGGTGAAATATGATGACCTCATCCGAAGGTCTCATCATTAGGTATGCACATGCCAAGAATGAAAGCCGTAGATCTGAGCAATCCAAAGTTACGTCCAAGTTTAACGTTTTCTAAATATTGTCCACTTCGGCAAGGTCAAGGTCACAAGGTCAATATGATGACCTCAATTGAAAGGTCTCATCACCAGGTATGCACATGCCAAGTATGAAAGCCGTAGCTCTGAGCAATCTAAAGTTATGGCCAAGGTTAAAGTTTACTGAAGATGTCCACTGCGGCAAGGTAAAGGTCACAAGGTCAAATATGATGACCTCATCTGAAAGGTCTCATCACAAGGTATACAAATGCCAAGTATGAAAGCCGTACCTCTTAACAATCAAAAGTTATGGCCAAGGTTCAAGTTTTCTGAAAATGTTAATGCGACAAGGTCAAGGTCACAAGGTCAAATATGATGACCTCATCTGAAAGGTCTCATCACAAGGTATGCACATGCCAAGTATGGAAGCTGTAGCTCTGAGCAATCAAAAGTTATGGCCAAGGTTAAAGTTATCTGAAGATGTGACCTTGACCTTGCCGCAGTTGACAAGGTGAAATATGATGACCTCATCCGAAGGTCTCATCATTAGGTATGCACATGCCAAGAATGAAAGCCGTAGATCTGAGCAATCCTAAGTTACGGCCAAGTTTAACGTTTTCTAAATAGTGTCCACTTCGGCAAGGTCAAGGTCACAAGGTCAATATGATCACCTCAATTGAAAGGTCTCATCACCAGGTATGCACATGCCAAGTATGAAAGCCGTAGCTCTGAGCAATCTAAAGTTATGGCCAAGGTTAAAGTTTACTGAAGATGTCCACTGCGGCAAGGTAAAGGTCACAAGGTCAAATATGATGACCTCATCTGAAAGGTCTCATCACAAGGTATGCACATGCCAAGTATGGAAGCTGTAGCTCTGAGCAATTAAAAGTTATGGCCAAGGTTAAAGTTATCTGAAAATGTTCATTGCGGCAAGGTCAAGGTCACAAGGTCAAATATGATGACCTCATCTGAAAGGTCTCATCACAAGGTATGCACATGCCAAGTATGGAAGCTGTAGCTCTGAGCAATCAAAAGTTATGGCCAAGGTTAAAGTTATCTGAAGATGTGACCTTGACCTTGCCGCAGTTGACAAGGTGAAATATGATGACCTCATCCGAAGGTCTCATCATTAGGTATGCACATGCCAAGAATGAAAGCCGTAGATCTGAGCAATCCTAAGTTACGGCCAAGTTTAACGTTTTCTAAATAGTGTCCACTTCGGCAAGGTCAAGGTCACAAGGTCAATATGATGACCTCAATTGAAAGGTCTCATCACCAGGTATGCACATGCCAAGTATGAAAGCCGTAGCTCTGAGCAATCTAAAGTTATGGCCAAGGTTAAAGTTTACTGAAGATGTCCACTGCGGCAAGGTAAAGGTCACAAGGTCAAATATGATGACCTCATCTGAAAGGTCTCATCACAAGGTATGCACATGCCAAGTATGGAAGCTGTAGCTCTGAGCAATCAAAAGTTATGGCCAAGGTTAAAGTTATCTGAAGATGTGACCTTGACCTTGCCGCAGTTGACAAGGTGAAATATGATGACCTCATCCGAAGGTCTCATCATTAGGTATGCACATGCCAAGAATGAAAGCCGTAGATCTGAGCAATCCTAAGTTACGGCCAAGTTTAACGTTTTCTAAATAGTGTCCACTTCGGCAAGGTCAAGGTCACAAGGTCAATATGATGACCTCAATTGAAAGGTCTCATCACCAGGTATGCACATGCCAAGTATGAAAGCCGTAGCTCTTAGCAATCTAAAGTTATGGCCAAGGTTAAAGTTATCTGAAAATGTTCATTGCGGCAAGGTCAAGGTCACAAGGTCAAATATGATGACCTCATCTGAAAGGTCTCATCACAAGGTATGCACATGCCAAGTATGGAAGCTGTAGCTCTGAGCAATCAAAAGTTATGGCCAAGGTTAAAGTTATCTGAAGATGTGACCTTGACCTTGCCGCAGTTGACAAGGTGAAATATGATGACCTCATCCGAAGGTCTCATCATTAGGTATGCACATGCCAAGAATGAAAGCCGTAGATCTGAGCAATCCAAAGTTACGGCCAAGTTTAACGTTTTCTAAATATTGTCCACTTCGGCAAGGTCAAGGTCACAAGGTCAATATGATGACCTCAATTGAAAGGTCTCATCACCAGGTATGCACATGCCAAGTATGAAAGCCGTAGCTCTGAGCAATCTAAAGTTATGGCCAAGGTTAAAGTTTACTGAAGATGTCCACTGCGGCAAGGTAAAGGTCACAAGGTCAAATATGATGACCTCATCTGAAAGGTCTCATCACAAGGTATACAAATGCCAAGTATGAAAGCCGTACCTCTTAACAATCAAAAGTTATGGCCAAGGTTCAAGTTTTCTGAAAATGTTCATTGCGGCAAGGTCAAGGTCACAAGGTCAAATATGATGACCTCATCTGAAAGGTCTCATCACAAGGTATGCACATGCCAAGTATGGAAGCTGTAGCTCTGAGCAATCAAAAGTTTTGGCCAAGGTTAAAGTTATCTGAAGATGTGACCTTGACCTTGCCGCAGTTGACAAGGTGAAATATGATGACCTCATCCGAAGGTCTCATCATTAGGTATGCACATGCCAAGAATGAAAGCCGTAGATCTGAGCAATCCTAAGTTACGGCCAAGTTTAACGTTTTCTAAATAGTGTCCACTTCGGCAAGGTCAAGGTCACAAGGTCAATATGATGACCTCAATTGAAAGGTCTCATCACCAGGTATGCACATGCCAAATATGAAAGCCGTAGCTCTTAGCAATCTAAAGTTATGGCCAAGGTTAAAGTTTACTGAAAATGTTCATTGCGGCAAGGTCAAGGTCACAAGGTCAAATATGATGACCTCATCTGAAAGGTCTCATCACAAGGTATGCACATGCCAAGTATGAAAGCCGTAGCTCTTAGCAATCTAAAGTTATGGCCAAGGTTAAAGTTTACTGAAAATGTTCATTGCGGCAAGGTCAAGGTCACAAGGTCAAATATGATGACCTCATCTGAAAGGTCTCATCACAAGGTATGCACATGCCAAGTATGGAAGCTGTAGCTCTGAGCAATCAAAAGTTATGGCCAAGGTTAAAGTTATCTGAAAATGTTCATTGCGGCAAGGTCAAGGTCACAAGGTCAAATATGATGACCTCATCTGAAAGGTCTCATCACAAGGTATGCACATGCCAAGTATGGAAGCTGTAGCTCTGAGCAATCAAAAGTTATGGCCAAGGTTAAAGTTATCTGAAGATGTGACCTTGACCTTGCCGCAGTTGACAAGGTGAAATATGATGACCTCATCCGAAGGTCTCATCATTAGGTATGCACATGCCAAGAATGAAAGCCGTAGATCTGAGCAATCCTAAGTTACGGCCAAGTTTAACGTTTTCTAAATAGTGTCCACTTCGGCAAGGTCAAGGTCACAAGGTCAATATGATCACCTCAATTGAAAGGTCTCATCACCAGGTATGCACATGCCAAGTATGAAAGCCGTAGCTCTTAGCAATCTAAAGTTATGGCCAAGGTTAAAGTTTACTGAAAATGTTCATTGCGGCAAGGTCAAGGTCACAAGGTCAAATATGATGACCTCATCTGAAAGGTCTCATCACAAGGTATGCACATGCCAAGTATGGAAGCTGTAGCTCTGAGCAATCAAAAGTTATGGCCAAGGTTAAAGTTATCTGAAGATGTGACCTTGACCTTGCCGCAGTTGACAAGGTGAAATATGATGACCTCATCCGAAGGTCTCATCATTAGGTATGCACATGCCAAGAATGAAAGCCGTAGATCTGAGCAATCCTAAGTTACGGCCAAGTTTAACGTTTTCTAAATAGTGTCCACTTCGGCAAGGTCAAGGTCACAAGGTCAATATGATCACCTCAATTGAAAGGTCTCATCACCAGGTATGCACATGCCAAGTATGAAAGCCGTAGCTCTTAGCAATCTAAAGTTATGGCCAAGGTTAAAGTTTACTGAAAATGTTCATTGCGGCAAGGTCAAGGTCACAAGGTCAAATATGATGACCTCATCTGAAAGGTCTCATCACAAGGTATGCACATGCCAAGTATGGAAGCTGTAGCTCTGAGCAATCAAAAGTTATGGCCAAGGTTAAAGTTATCTGAAAATGTTCATTGCGGCAAGGTCAAGGTCACAAGGTCAAATATGATGACCTCATCTGAAAGGTCTCATCACAAGGTATGCACATGCCAAGTATGGAAGCTGTAGCTTTGAGCAATCAAAAGTTATGGCCAAGGTTAAAGTTATCTGAAGATGTGACCTTGACCTTGCCGCAGTTGACAAGGTGAAATATGATGACCTCATCCGAAGGTCTCATCATTAGGTATGCACATGCCAAGAATGAAAGCCGTAGATCTGAGCAATCCTAAGTTACGGCCAAGTTTAACGTTTTCTAAATAGTGTCCACTTCGGCAAGGTCAAGGTCACAAGGTCAATATGATCACCTCAATTGAAAGGTCTCTTCACCAGGTATGCACATGCCAAGTATGAAAGCCGTAGCTCTTAGCAATCTAAAGTTATGGCCATGGTTAAAGTTTACTGAAAATGTTCATTGCGGCAAGGTCAAGGTCACAAGGTCAAATATGATGACCTCATCTGAAAGGTCTCATCACAAGGTATGCACATGCCAAGCATGGAAGCTGTAGCTCTGAGCAATCAAAAGTTATGGCCAAGGTTAAAGTTATCTGAAAATGTTCATTGCGGCAAGGTCAAGGTCACAAGGTCAAATATGATGACCTCATCTGAAAGGTCTCATCACAAGGTATGCACATGCCAAGTATGGAAGCTGTAGCTCTGAGCAATCAAAAGTTATGGCCAAGGTTAAAGTTATCTGAAGATGTGACCTTGACCTTGCCGCAGTTGACAAGGTGAAATATGATGACCTCATCCGAAGGTCTCATCATTAGGTATGCACATGCCAAGAATGAAAGCCGTAGATCTGAGCAATCCTAAGTTACGGCCAAGTTTAACGTTTTCTAAATAGTGTCCACTTCGGCAAGGTCAAGGTCACAAGGTCAATATGATCACCTCAATTGAAAGATCTCATCACCAGGTATGCACATGCCAAGTATGAAAGCCATAGCTCTTAGCAATCTAAAGTTATGGCCAAGGTTAAAGTTTACTGAAAATGTTCATTGCGGCAAGGTCAAGGTCACAAGGTCAAATATGATGACCTCATCTGAAAGGTCTCATCACCAGGTATGCACATGCCAAGTATGAAAGCCGTAGCTCTTAGCAATCTAAAGTTATGGCCAAGGTTAAAGTTATCTGAAGATGTGACCTTGACCTTGCCGCAGTTGACAAGGTGAAATATGATGACCTCATCCGAAGGTCTCATCATTAGGTATGCACATGCCAAGAATGAAAGCTGTAGCTCTGAGCAATCAAAAGTTATGGCCAAGTTTAACGTTTTCTAAATATTGTCCACTTCGGCAAGGTCAAGGTCACAAGGTCAATATGATGACCTCAATTGAAAGGTCTCATCACCAGGTATGCACATGCCAAGTATGAAAGCCGTAGCTCTGAGCAATCTAAAGTTATGGTCAAGGTTAAAGTTTACTGAAGATGTCCACTGCGGCAAGGTAAAGGTCACAAGTTCAAATATGATGACCTCATCTGAAAGGTCTCATCACAAGGTATACAAATGCCAAGTATGAAAGCCGTACCTCTTAACAATCAAAAGTTATGGCCAAGGTTCAAGTTTTCTGAAAATGTTCATTGCGGCAAGGTCAAGGTCACAAGGTCAAATATGATGACCTCATCTGAAAGGTCTCATCACAAGGTATGCACATGCCAAGTATGGAAGCTGTAGCTCTGAGCAATCAAAAGTTATGGCCAAGGTTAAAGTTATCTGAAGATGTGACCTTGACCTTGCCGCAGTTGACAAGGTGAAATATGATGACCTCATCCGAAGGTCTCATCATTAGGTATGCACATGCCAAGAATGAAAGCCGTAGATGTGAGCAATCCTAAGTTACGGCCAAGTTTAACGTTTTCTAAATAGTGTCCACTTCGGCAAGGTCAAGGTCACAAGGTCAATATGATCACCTCAATTGAAAGGTCTCATCACCAGGTATGCACATGCCAAGTATGAAAGCCGTAGCTCTTAGCAATCTAAAGTTATGGCCAAGGTTAAAGTTTACTGAAAATGTTCATTGCGGCAAGGTCAAGGTCACAAGGTCAAATATGATGACCTCATCTGAAAGGTCTCATCACAAGGTATGCACATGCCAAGTATGGAAGCTGTAGCTCTGAGCAATCAAAAGTTATGGCCAAGGTTAAAGTTATCTGAAGATGTGACCTTGACCTTGCCGCAGTTGACAAGGTGAAATATGATGACCTCATCCGAAGGTCTCATCATTAGGTATGCACATGCCAAGAATGAAAGCCGTAGATCTGAGAAATCCAAAGTTACGGCCAAGTTTAACGTTTTCTAAATATTGTCCACTTCGGCAAGGTCAAGGTCACAAGGTCAATATGATGACCTCAATTGAAAGGTCTCATCACCAGGTATGCACAAGCCAAGTATGAAAGCCGTAGCTCTGAGCAATCTAAAGTTATGGCCAAGGTTAAAGTTTACTGAAGATGTCCACTGCGGCAAGGTAAAGGTCACAAGTTCAAATATGATGACCTCATCTGAAAGGTCTCATCACAAGGTATACAAATGCCAAGTATGAAAGCCGTACCTCTTAACAATCAAAAGTTATGGCCAAGGTTCAAGTTTTCTGAAAATGTTCATTGCGGCAAGGTCAAGGTCACAAGGTCAAATATGATGACCTCATCTGAAAGGTCTCATCACAAGGTATGCACATGCCAAGTATGGAAGCTGTAGCTCTGAGCAATCAAAAGTTATGGCCAAGGTTAAAGTTATCTGAAGATGTGACCTTGACCTTGCCGCAGTTGACAAGGTGAAATATGATGACCTCATCCGAAGGTCTCATCATTAGATATGCACATGCCAAGAATGAAAGCCGTAGATCTGAGCAATCCTAAGTTACGGCCAAGTTTAACGTTTTCTAAATAGTGTCCACTTCGGCAAGGTCAAGGTCACAAGGTCAATATGATCACCTCAATTGAAAGGTCTCATCACCAGGTATGCACATGCCAATTATGAAAGCCGTAGCTCTTAGCAATCTAAAGTTATGGCCAAGGTTAAAGTTTACTGAAAATGTTCATTGCGGCAAGGTCAAGGTCACAAGGTCAAATATGATGACCTCATCTGAAAGGTCTCATCACAAGGTATGCACATGCCAAGTATGGAAGCTGTATCTCTGAGCAATCAAAAGTTATGGCCAAGGTTAAAGTTATCTGAAGATGTGACCTTGACCTTGCCGCAGTTGACAAGGTGAAATATGATGACCTCATCCGAAGGTCTCATCATTAGGTATGCACATGCCAAGAATGAAAGCCGTAGATCTGAGCAATCCTAAGTTACGGCCAAGTTTAACGTTTTCTAAATAGTGTCCACTTCGGCAAGGTCAAGGTCACAAGGTCAATATGATCACCTCAATTGAAAGGTCTCATCACCAGGTATGCACATGCCAAGCATGAAAGCCGTAGCTCTTAGCAATCTAAAGTTATGGCCAAGGTTAAAGTTTACTGAAAATGTTCATTGCGGCAAGGTCAAGGTCACAAGGTCAAATATGATGACCTCATCTGAAAGGTCTCATCACAAGGTATGCACATGCCAAGTATGGAAGCTGTAGCTCTGAGCAATCAAAAGTTATGGCCAAGGTTAAAGTTATCTGAAGATGTGACCTTGACCTTGCCGCAGTTGACAAGGTGAAATATGATGACCTCATCCGAAGGTCTCATCATTAGGTATGCACATGCCAAGAATGAAAGCCGTAGATCTGAGCAATCCAAAGTTACGGACAAGTTTAACGTTTTCTAAATATTGTCCACTTCGGCAAGGTCAAGGTCACAAGGTCAATATGATGACCTCAATTGAAAGGTCTCATCACCAGGTATGCACATGCCAAGTATGAAAGCCGTAGCTCTGAGCAATCTAAAGTTATGGCCAAGGTAAAAGTTTACTGAAGATGTCCACTGCGGCAAGGTAAAGGTCACAAGTTCAAATATGATGACCTCATCTGAAAGGTCTCATCACAAGGTATACAAATGCCAAGTATGAAAGCCGTACCTCTTAACAATCAAAAGTTATGGCCAAGGTTCAAGTTTTCTGAAAATGTCCACTTCGGCAAGGTCAAGGTCACAAGGTCAATATGATCACCTCAATTGAAAGGTCTCATCACCAGGTATGCACATGCCAAGTATGAAAGCCGTAGCTCTTAACAATCTAAAGTTATGGCCAAGGTTAAAGTTTACTGAAAATGTTCATTGCGGCAAGGTCAAGGTCACAAGGTCAAATATGATGACCTCATCTGAAAGGTCTCATCACAAGGTATGCACATGCCAAGTATGGAAGCTGTAGCTCTGAGCAATCAAAAGTTATGGCCAAGGTTAAAGTTATCTGAAAATGTTCATTGCGGCAAGGTCAAGGTCACAAGGTCAAATATGATGACCTCATCTGAAAGGTCTCATCACAAGGTATGCACATGCCAAGTATGGAAGCTGTAGCTCTGAGCAATCAAAAGTTATGGCCAAGGTTAAAGTTATCTGAAGATGTGACCTTGACCTTGCCGCAGTTGACAAGGTGAAATATGATGACCTCATCCGAAGGTCTCATCATTAGGTATGCACATGCCAAGAATGAAAGCCGTAGATCTGAGCAATCCAAAGTTACGGCCAAGTTTAACGTTTTCTAAATATTGTCCACTTCGGCAAGGTCAAGGTCACAAGGTCAATATGATGACCTCAATTGAAAGGTCTCATCACCAGGTATGCACATGCCAAGTATGAAAGCCGTAGCTCTGAGCAATCTAAAGTTATGGCCAAGGTTAAAGTTTACTGAAAATGTTCATTGCGGCAAGGTCAAGGTCACAAGGTCAAATATGATGACCTCATCTGAAAGGTCTTATCACAAGGTATGCACATGCCAAGTATGGAAGCTGTAGCTCTGAGCAATCAACAGTTATGGCCAAGGTTAAAGTTATCTGAAGATGTGACCTTGACCTTGCCGCAGTTGACAAGGTGAAATATGATGACGTCATCCGAAGGTCTCATCATTAGGTATGCACATGCCAAGAATGAAAGCCGTAGATCTGAGCAATCCAAAGTTATGGCCAAGTTTAACGTTTTCTAAATATTGTCCACTTCGGCAAGGTCAAGGTCACAAGGTCAATATGATGACCTCAATTGAAAGGTCTCATCACCAGGTATGCACATGCCAAGTATGAAAGCCGTAGCTCTGAGCAATCTAAAGTTATGGCCAAGGTTAAAGTTTACTGAAGATGTCCACTGCGGCAAGTTAAAGGTCAAGGTCACAAGGTCAAATATGATGACCTCATCTAAAGGTCTCATCACAAGGTATACAAATGCCAAGTATGAAAGCCGTACCTCTTAACAATCAAAAGTTATGGCCAAGGTTCAAGTTTTCTGAAAATGTTCATTGCGGCAAGGTCAAGGTCACAAGGTCAAATATGATGACCTCATCTGAAAGGGCTCATCACAAGGTATGCACATGCCAAGTATGGAAGCTGTAGCTCTGAGCAATCAAAAGTTATGGCCAAGGTTAAAGTTATCTGAAGATGTGACCTTGACCTTGCCGCAGTTGACAAGGTGAAATATGATGACCTCATCCGAAGGTCTCATCATTAGGTATGCACATGCCAAGAATGAAAGCCGTAGATCTGAGCAATCCTAAGTTACGGCCAAGTTTAACGTTTTCTAAATAGTGTCCATTTCGGCAAGGTCAAGGTCACAAGGTCAATATGATCACCTCAATTGAAAGGTCTCATCACCAGGTATGCACATGCCAAGTATGAAAGCCGTAGCTCTTAGCAATCTAAAGTTATGGCCAAGGTTAAAGTTTACTGAAAATGTTCATTGCGGCAAGGTCAAGGTCACAAGGTCAAATATGATGACCTCATCTGAAAGGTCTCATCACAAGGTATGCACATGCCAAGTATGGAAGCTGTAGCTCTGAGCAATCAAAAGTTATGGCCAAGGTTAAAGTTATCTGAAGATGTGACCTTGACCTTGCCGCAGTTGACAAGGTGAAATATGATGACCACATCCGAAGGTCTCATCATTAGGTATGCACATGCCAAGAATGAAAGCCGTAGATCTGAGCAATCCTAAGTTACGGCCAAGTTTAACGTTTTCTAAATAGTGTCCACTTCGGCAAGGTCAAGGTCACAAGGTCAATATGATCACCTCAATTGAAAGGTCTCATCACCAGGTATGCACATGCCAAGTATGAAAGCCGTAGATCTGAGCAATCCTAAGTTACGGCCAAGGTTAAAGTTTACTGAAAATGTTCATTGCGGCAAGGTCAAGGTCACAAGGTCAAATATGATGACCTCATCTGAAAGGTCTCATCACAAGGTATGCACATGCCAAGTATGGAAGCTGTAGCTCTGAGCAATCAAAAGTTATGGCCAAAGTTAAAGTTATCTGAAGATGTGACCTTGACCTTGCCGCAGTTGACACGGTGAAATATGATGACCTCATCCGAAGGTCTCATCATTAGGTATGCACATGCCAAGAATAAAAGCCGTAGATCTGAGCAATCCTAAGTTACGGCCAAGTTTAACGTTTTCTAAATAGTGTCCACTTCGGCAAGGTCAAGGTCACAAGGTCAATATGATCACCTCAATTGAAAGGTCTCATCACCAGGTATGCACATGCCAAGTATGAAAGCCGTAGCTCTTAGCAATCTAAAGTTATGGCCAAGGTTAAAGTTTACTGAAAATGTTCATTGCGGCAAGGTCAAGGTCACAAGGTCAAATATGATGACCTCATCTGAAAGGTCTCATCACAAGGTATGCACATGCCAAGTATGGAAGCTGTAGCTCTGAGCAATCAAAAGTTATGGCCAAAGTTAAAGTTATCTGAAGATGTGACCTTGACCTTGCCGCAGTTGACACGGTGAAATATGATGACCTCATCCGAAGGTCTCATCATTAGGTATGCACATGCCAAGAATGAAAGCCGTAGATCTGAGCAATCCTAAGTTACGGCCAAGTTTAACGTTTTCTAAATAGTGTCCACTTCGGCAAGGTCAAGGTTACAAGGTCAATATGATGACCTCAATTGAAAGGTCTCATCACCAGGTATGCACATGCCAAGTATGAAAGCCGTATCTCTTAGCAATCTAAAGTTATGGCCAAGGTTAAAGTTTATTGAAAATGTTCATTGCGGCAAGGTCAAGGTCACAAGGTCAAATATGATGACCTCATCTGAAAGGTCTCATCATTAGGTATGCACATGCCAAGAATGAAAGCCGTAGATCTGAGCAATCCTAAGTTACGGCCAAGTTTAACGTTTTCTAAATATTGTCCACTTCGGCAAGGTCAAGGTCACAAGGTCAATATGATGACCTCAATTGAAAGGTCTCATCACCAGGTATGCACATGCCAAGTATGAAAGCCGTAGCTCTGAGCAATCTAAAGTTATGGCCAAGGTTAAAGTTTACTGAAGATGTCCACTGCGGCAAGGTAAAGGTCACAAGTTCAAATATGATGACCTCATCTGAAAGGTCTCATCAGAAGGTATACAAATGCCAAGTATGAAAGCCGTACCTCTTAACAATCAAAAGTTATGGCCAAGGTTCAAGTTTTCTGAAAATGTTCATTGCGGCAAGGTCAAGGTCACAAGGTCAAATATGATGACCTCATCTGAAAGGGCTCATCACAAGGTATGCACATGCCAAGTATGGAAGCTGTAGCTCTGAGCAATCAAAAGTTATGGCCAAGGTTAAAGTTACCTGAAGATGTGATCTTGACCTTGCCGCAGTTGACAAGGTGAAATATGATGACCTCATCCGAAGGTCTCATCATTAGGTATGCACATGCCAAGAATGAAAGCCGTAGATCTGAGCAATCCTAAGTTACGGCCAAGTTTAACGTTTTCTAAATAGTGTCCACTTCGGCAAGGTCAAGGTCACAAGGTCAATATGATCACCTCAATTGAAAGGTCTCATCACCAGGTATGCACATGCCAAGTATGAAAGCCGTAGTTCTAAGCAATCTAAAGTTATGGCCAAGGTTAAAGTTCACTGAAAATGTTCATTGCGGCAAGGTCAAGGTCACAAGGTCAAATATGATGACCTCATCTGAAAGGTCTCATCACAAGGTATGCACATGCCAAGTATGGAAGCTGTAGCTCTGAGCAATCAAAAGTTATGGCCAAGGTTAAAGTTATCTGAAGATGTGACCTTGACCTTGCCGCAGTTGACAAGGTGAAATATGATGACCTCATCCGAAGGTCTCATCATTAGGTATGCACATGCCAAGAATGAAAGCCGTAGATCTGAGCAATCCTAAGTTACGGCCAAGTTTAACGTTTTCTAAATAGTGTCCACTTCGGCAAGGTCAAGGTTACAAGGTCAATATGATGACCTCAATTGAAAGGTCTCATCACCAGGTATGCACATGCCAAGTATGAAAGCCGTATCTCTTAGCAATCTAAAGTTATGGCCAAGGTTAAAGTTTATTGAAAATGTTCATTGCGGCAAGGTCGAGGTCACAAGGTCAAATATGATGACCTCATCTGAAAGGTCTCATCACAAGGTATGCACATGCCAAGTATGGAAACTGTAGCTCTGAGCAATCAAAAGTTATGGCCAAGGTTAAAGTTATCTGAAGATGTGACCTTGACCTTGCCGCAGTTGACAAGGTGAAATATGATGACCTCATCCGAAGGTCTCATCATTAGGTATGCACATGCCAAGAATGAAAGCCGTAGATCTGAGCAATCCAAAGTTACGGCCAAGTTTAACGTTTTCTAAATATTGTCCACTTCGGCAAGGTCAAGGTCACAAGGTCAATATGATGACCTCAATTGAAAGGTCTCATCACCAGGTATGCACATGCCAAGTATGAAAGCCGTAGCTCTGAGCAATCTAAAGTTATGGCCAAGGTTAAAGTTTACTGAAGATGTCCACTGCGGCAAGGTAAAGGTCAAGGTCACAAGGTCAAATATGATGACCTCATCTAAAGGTCTCATCACAAGGTATACAAATGCCAAGTATGAAAGCCGTACCTCTTAACAATCACAAGTTATGGCCAAGGTTCAAGTTTTCTGAAAATGTTCATTGCGGCAAGGTCAAGGTCACAAGGTCAAATATGATGACCTCATCTGAAAGGTCTCATCACAAGGTATGCACATGCCAAGTATGGAAGCTGTAGCTCTGAGCAATCAAAAGTTATGGCCAAGGTTAAAGTTATCTGAAGATGTGACCTTGACCTTGCCGCAGTTGACAAGGTGAAATATGATGACCTCATCCGAAGGTCTCATCATTAGGTATGCACATGCCAAGAATGAAAGCCGTAGATCTGAGCAATCCAAAGTTACGGCCAAGTTTAACGTTTTCTAAATATTGTCCACTTCGGCAAGGTCAAGGTCACAAGGTCAATATGATCACCTCAATTGAAAGGTCTCATCACCAGGTATGCACATGCCAAGCATGAAAGCCGTAGCTCTTAGCAATCTAAAGTTATGGCCAAGGTTAAAGTTTACTGAAAATGTTCATTGCGGCAAGGTCAAGGTCACAAGGTCAAATATGATGACCTCATCTGAAAGGTCTCATCACAAGGTATGCACATGCCAAGTATGGAAGCTGTAGCTCTGAGCAATCAAAAGTTATGGCCAAGGTTAAAGTTATCTGAAGATGTGACCTTGACCTTGCCGCAGTTGACAAGGTGAAATATGATGACCTCATCCGAAGGTCTCATCATTAGGTATGCACATGCCAAGAATGAAAGCCGTAGATCTGAGCAATCCAAAGTTACGGCCAAGTTTAACGTTTTCTAAATATTGTCCACTTCGGCAAGGTCAAGGTCACAAGGTCAATATGATGACCTCAATTGAAAGGTCTCATCACCAGGTATGCACATGCCAAGTATGAAAGCCGTAGCTCTGAGCAATCTAAAGTTATGGCCAAGGTTAAAGTTTACTGAAGATGTCCACTGCGGCAAGGTAAAGGTCACAAGTTCAAATATGATGACCTCATCTGAAAGGTCTCATCACAAGGTATACAAATGCCAAGTATGAAAGCCGTACCTCTTAACAATCAAAAGTTATGGCCAAGGTTCAAGTTTTCTGAAAATGTTCATTGCGGCAAGGTCAAGGTCACAAGGTCAAATATGATGACCTCATCTGAAAGGTCTCATCACAAGGTATGCACATGCCAAGTATGGAAGCTGTAGCTCTGAGCAATCAAAAGTTATGGCCAAGGTTAAAGTTATCTGAAGATGTGACCTTGACCTTGCCGCAGTTGACAAGGTGAAATATGATGACCTCATCCGAAGGTCTCATCATTAGGTATGCACATGCCAAGAATGAAAGCCGTAGATCTGAGCAATCCTAAGTTACGGCCAAGTTTAACGTTTTCTAAATAGTGTCCACTTCGGCAAGGTCAAGGTCACAAGGTCAATATGATCACCTCAATTGAAAGGTCTCATCACCAGGTATGCACATGCCAATTATGAAAGCCGTAGCTCTTAGCAATCTAAAGTTATGGCCAAGGTTAAAGTTTACTGAAAATGTTCATTGCGGCAAGGTCAAGGTCACAAGGTCAAATATGATGACCTCATCTGAAAGGTCTCATCACAAGGTATGCACATGCCAAGTATGGAAGCTGTAGCTCTGAGCAATCAAAAGTTATGGCCAAGGTTAAAGTTATCTGAAGATGTGACCTTGACCTTGCCGCAGTTGACAAGGTGAAATATGATGACCTCATCCGAAGGTCTCATCATTAGGTATGCACATGCCAAGAATGAAAGCCGTAGATCTGAGCAATCCTAAGTTACGGCCAAGTTTAACGTTTTCTAAATAGTGTCCACTTCGGCAAGGTCAAGGTCACAAGGTCAATATGATCACCTCAATTGAAAGGTCTCATCACCAGGTATGCACATGCCAAGCATGAAAGCCGTAGCTCTTAGCAATCTAAAGTTATGGCCAAGGTTAAAGTTTACTGAAAATGTTCATTGCGGCAAGGTCAAGGTCACAAGGTCAAATATGATGACCTCATCTGAAAGGTCTCATCACAAGGTATGCACATGCCAAGTATGGAAGCTGTAGCTCTGAGCAATCAAAAGTTATGACCAAGGTTAAAGTTATCTGAAGATGTGACCTTGACCTTGCCGCAGTTGACAAGGTGAAATATGATGACCTCATCCGAAGGTCTCATCATTAGGTATGCACATGCCAAGAATGAAAGCCGTAGATCTGAGCAATCCAAAGTTACGGCCAAGTTTAACGTTTTCTAAATATTGTCCACTTCGGCAAGGTCAAGGTCACAAGGTCAATATGATGACCTCAATTGAAAGGTCTCATCACCAGGTATGCACATGCCAAGTATGAAAGCCGTAGCTCTGAGCAATCTAAAGTTATGGCCAAGGTTAAAGTTTACTGAAGATGTCCACTGCGGCAAGGTAAAGGTCACAAGTTCAAATATGATGACCTCATCTGAAAGGTCTCATCACAAGGTATACAAATGCCAAGTATGAAAGCCGTACCTCTTAACAATCAAAAGTTATGGCCAAGGTTCAAGTTTTCTGAAAATGTTCATTGCGGCAAGGTCAAGGTCACAAGGTCAAATATGATGACCTCATCTGAAAGGTCTCATCACAAGGTATGCACATGCCAAGTATGGAAGCTGTAGCTCTGAGCAATCAAAAGTTATGGCCAAGGTTAAAGTTATCTGAAGATGTGACCTTGACCTTGCCGCAGTTGACAAGGTGAAATATGATGACCTCATCCGAAGGTCTCATCATTAGGTATGCACATGCCAAGAATGAAAGCCGTAGATCTGAGCAATCCTAAGTTACGGCCAAGTTTAACGTTTTCTAAATAGTGTCCATTTCGGCAAGGTCAAGGTCACAAGGTCAATATGATCACCTCAATTGAAAGGTCTCATCACCAGGTATGCACATGCCAAGTATGAAAGCCGTAGTTCTTAGCAATCTAAAGTTATGGCCAAGGTTAAAGTTTACTGAAAATGTTCATTGCGGCAAGGTCAAGGTCACAAGGTCAAATATGATGACCTCATCTGAAAGGTCTCATCACAAGGTATGCACATGCCAAGTATGGAAGCTGTAGCTCTGAGCAATCAAAAGTTATGGCCAAGGTTAAAGTTATCTGAAGATGTGACCTTGACCTTGCCGCAGTTGACAAGGTGAAATATGATGACCTCATCCGAAGGTCTCATCATTAGGTATGCACATGCCAAGAATGAAAGCCGTAGATCTGAGCAATCCTAAGTTACGGCCAAGTTTAACGTTTTCTAAATAGTGTCCACTTCGGCAAGGTCAAGGTTACAAGGTCAATATGATCACCTCAATTGAAAGGTCTCATCACCAGGTATGCACATGCCAAGTATGAAAGCCGTAACTCTTAGCAATCTAAAGTTATGGCCAAGGTTAAAGTTTATTGAAAATGTTCATTGCGGCAAGGTCAAGGTCACAAGGTCAAATATGATGACCTCATCTGAAAGGTCTCATCACAAGGTATGCACATGCCAAGTATGGAAGCTGTAGCTCTGAGCAATCAAAAGTTATGGCCAAGGTTAAAGTTATCTGAAGATGTGACCTTGACCTTGCCGCAGTTGACAAGGTGAAATATGATGACGTCATCCGAAGGTCTCATCATTAGGTATGCACATGCCAAGAATGAAAGCCGTAGATCTGAGCAATCCTAAGTTACGGCCAAGTTTAACGTTTTCTAAATAGTGTCCACTTCTGCAAGGTCAAGGTTACAAGGTCAATATGATGACCTCAATTGAAAGGTCTCATCACCAGGTATGCACATGCCAAGTATGAAAGCCGTATCACTTAGCAATCTAAAGTTATGGCCAAGGTTAAAGTTTATTGAAAATGTTCATTGCGGCAAGGTCAAGGTCACAAGGTCAAATATGATGACCTCATCTGAAAGGTCTCATCACAAGGTATGCACATGCCAAGTATGGAAGCTGTAGCTCTGAGCAATCAAAAGTTATGGCCAAGGTTAAAGTTATCTGAAGATGTGACCTTGACCTTGCCGCAGTTGACAAGGTGAAATATGATGACCTCATCCGAAGGTCTCATCATTAGGTATGCACATGCCAAGAATGAAAGCCGTAGATCTGAGCAATGCAAAGTTACGGCCAAGTTTAACGTTTTCTAAATAGTGTCCACTTCGGCAAGGTCAAGGTCACAAGGTCAATATGATGACCTCAATTGAAAGGTCTCATCACCAGGTATGCACATGCCAAGTATGAAAGCCGTAGCTCTTAGCAATCTAAAGTTATGGCCAAGGTTAAAGTTTATTGAAAATGTTCATTGCGGCAAGGTCAAGGTCACAAGGTCAAATATGATGACCTCATCTGAAAGGTCTCATCACAAGGTATGCACATGCCAAGTATGGAAGCTGTAGCTCTGAGCAATCAAAAGTTATGGCCAAGGTTAAAGTTATCTGAAGATGTGACCTTGACCTTGCCGCAGTTGACAAGGTGAAATATGATGACGTCATCCGAAGGTCTCATCATTAGGTATGCACATACCAAGAATGAAAGCCGTAGATCTGAGCAATCCAAAGTTACGGCCAAGTTTAACGTTTTCTAAATATTGTCCACTTCGGCAAGGTCAAGGTCACAAGGTCAATATGATGACCTCAATTGAAAGGTCTCATCACCAGGTATGCACATGCCAAGTATGAAAGCCGTAGCTCTGAGCAATCTAAAGTTATGGCCAAGGTTAAAGTTTACTGAAGATGTCCACTGCGGCAAGGTAAAGGTCAAGGTCACAAGGTCAAATATGATGACCTCATCTAAAGGTCTCATCACAAGGTATACAAATGCCAAGTATGAAAGCCGTACCTCTTAACAATCAAAAGTTATGGCCAAGGTTCAAGTTTTCTGAAAATGTTCATTGCGGCAAGGTCAAGGTCACAAGGTCAAATATGATGACCTCATCTGAAAGGTCTCATCACAAGGTATGCACATGCCAAGTATGGAAGCTGTAGCTCTGAGCAATCAAAAGTTATGGCCAAGGTTAAAGTTATCTGAAGATGTGGCCCTGACCTTGCAGCAGTTGACAAGGTGAAATATGATGACCTCATCCGAAGGTCTCATCATTAGGTATGCACATGCCAAGAATGAAAGCCGTAGATCTGAGCAATCCTAAGTTACGGCCAAGTTTAACGTTTTCTAAATAGTGTCCACTTCGGCAAGGTCAAGGTCACAAGGTCAATATGATGACCTCAATTGAAAGGTCTCATCACCAGGTATGCACATGCCAAGTATGAAAGCCGTAGCTCTGAGCAATCTAAAGTTATGGCCAAGGTTCATGTTTTCTGAAAATGTTCATTGCGGCAAGGTCAAGGTCACAAGGTCAAATATGATGACCTCATCTGAAAGGTCTCATCACAAGGTATGCACATGCCAAGTATGGAAGCTGTAGCTCTGAGCAATCAAAAGTTATGGCCAAGGTTAAAGTTATCTGAAGATGTGACCTTGACCTTGCCGCAGTTGACAAGGTGAAATATGATGACCTCATCCGAAGGTCTCATCATTAGGTATGCACATGCCAAGAATGAAAGCCGTAGATCTGAGCAATCCAAAGTTACGGCCAAGTTTAACGTTTTCTAAATATTGTCCACTTCGGCAAGGTCAAGGTCACATGGTCAATATGATGACCTCAATTGAAAGGTCTCATCACCAGGTATGCACATTCCAAGTATGAAGGCCGTAGCTCTGAGCAATCTAAAGTTATGGCCTAGGTTAAAGTTTACTGAAGATGTCCACTGCGGCAAGGTAAAGGTCAAGGTCACAAGGTCAAATATGATGACCTCATCTGAAAGGTCTCATCACAAGGTATACAAATGCCAAGTATGAAAGCCGTACCTCTTAACAATCAAAAGTTATGGCCAAGGTTCAAGTTTTCTGAAAAGGTTCATTGCGGCAAGGTCAAGGTCACAAGGTCAAATATGATGACCTCATCTGAAAGGTCTCATCACAAGGTATGCACATGCCAAGTATGAAAGCCGTATCTCTTAGCAATCTAAAGTTATGGCCAAGGTTAAAGTTTATTGAAAATGTTCATTGCGGCAAGGTCAAGGTCACAAGGTCAAATATGATGACCTCATCTGAAAGGTCTCATCACAAGGTATGCACATGCCAAGTATGGAAGCTGTAGCTCTGAGCAATCAAAAGTTATGGCCAAGGTTAAAGTTATCTGAAGATGTGACCTTGACCTTGCCGCAGTTGACAAGGTGAAATATGATGACCTCATCCGAAGGTCTCATCATTAGGTATGCACATGCCAAGAATGAAAGCCGTACCTCTTAACAATCAAAAGTTATGGCCAAGGTTCAAGTTTTCTGAAAATGTTCATTGCGGCAAGGTCAAGGTCACAAGGTCAAATATGATGACCTCATCTGAAAGGTCTCATCACAAGGTATGCACATGCCAAGTATGGAAGCTGTAGCTCTGAGCAATCAAAAGTTATGGCCAAGGTTAAAGTTATCTGAAGATGTGACCTTGACCTTGCCGCAGTTGACAAGGTGAAATATGATGACCTCATCCGAAGGTCTCATCATTAGGTATGCACATGCCAAGAATGAAAGCCGTAGATCTGAGCAATCCTAAGTTACGGCCAAGGTTAAAGTTATCTGAAGATGTGACCTTGACCTTGCCGCAGTTGACAAGGTGAAATATGATGACGTCATCCGAAGGTCTCATCATTAGGTATGCACATACCAAGAATGAAAGCCGTAGATCTGAGCAATCTAAAGTTATGGCCAAGGTTCATGTTTTCTGAAAATGTTCATTGCGGCAAGGTCAAGGTCACAAGGTCAAATATGATGACCTCATCTGAAAGGTCTCATCACAAGGTATGCACATGCCAAGTATGGAAGCTGTAGCTCTGAGCAATCAAAAGTTATGGCCAAGGTTAAAGTTATCTGAAGATGTGACCTTGACCTTGCCGCAGTTGACAAGATGAAATATGATGACCTCATCCGAAGGTCTCATCATTAGGTATGCACATGCCAAGAATGAAAGCCGTAGATCTGAGCAATCCAAAGTTACGGCCAAGTTTAACGTTTTCTAAATATTGTCCACTTCGGCAAGGTCAAGGTCACAAGGTCAATATGATGACCTCAATTGAAAGGTCTCATCACCAGGTATGCACATGCCAAGTATGAAGGCCGTAGCTCTGAGCAATCTAAAGTTATGGCCTAGGTTAAAGTTTACTGAAGATGTCCACTGCGGCAAGGTAAAGGTCAAGGTCACAAGGTCAAATATGATGACCTCATCTGAAAGGTCTCATCACAAGGTATACAAATGCCAAGTATGAAAGCCGTACCTCTTAACAATCAAAAGTTATGGCCAAGGTTCAAGTTTTCTGAAAAGGTTCATTGCGGCAAGGTCAAGGTCACAAGGTCAAATATGATGACCTCATCTGAAAGGTCTCATCACAAGGTATGCACATGCCAAGTATGGAAGCCGTAGATCTGAGCAATCCTAAGTTATGGCCAAGGTTAAAGTTATCTGAAGATGTGACCTTGACCTTGCCGCAGTTGACAAGGTGAAATATGATGACCTCATCCGAAGGTCTCATCATTAGGTATGCACATGCCAAGAATGAAAGCCGTACCTCTTAACAATCAAAAGTTATGGCCAAGGTTCAAGTTTTCTGAAAATGTTCATTGCGGCAAGGTCAAGGTCACAAGGTCAAATATGATGACCTCATCTGAAAGGTCTCATCACAAGGTATACAAATGCCAAGTATGAAAGCCGTACCTCTTAACAATCAAAAGTTATGGCCAAGGTTCAAGTTTTCTGAAAAGGTTCATTGCGGCAAGGTCAAGGTCACAAGGTCAAATATGATGACCTCATCTGAAAGGTCTCATCACAAGGTATGCACATGCCAAGTATGAAAGCCGTATCTCTTAGCAATCTAAAGTTATGGCCAAGGTTAAAGTTTATTGAAAATGTTCATTGCGGCAAGGTCAAGGTCACAAGGTCAAATATGATGACCTCATCTGAAAGGTCTCATCACAAGGTATGCACATGCCAAGTATGGAAGCTGTAGCTCTGAGCAATCAAAAGTTATGGCCAAGGTTAAAGTTATCTGAAGATGTGACCTTGACCTTGCCGCAGTTGACAAGGTGAAATATGATGACCTCATCCGAAGGTCTCATCATTAGGTATGCACATGCCAAGAATGAAAGCCGTACCTCTTAACAATCAAAAGTTATGGCCAAGGTTCAAGTTTTCTGAAAATGTTCATTGCGGCAAGGTCAAGGTCACAAGGTCAAATATGATGACCTCATCTGAAAGGTCTCATCACAAGGTATGCACATGCCAAGTATGGAAGCTGTAGCTCTGAGCAATCAAAAGTTATGGCCAAGGTTAAAGTTATCTGAAGATGTGACCTTGACCTTGCCGCAGTTGACAAGGTGAAATATGATGACCTCATCCGAAGGTCTCATCATTAGGTATGCACATGCCAAGAATGAAAGCCGTAGATCTGAGCAATCCTAAGTTACGGCCAAGGTTAAAGTTATCTGAAGATGTGACCTTGACCTTGCCGCAGTTGACAAGGTGAAATATGATGACGTCATCCGAAGGTCTCATCATTAGGTATGCACATACCAAGAATGAAAGCCGTAGATCTGAGCAATCTAAAGTTATGGCCAAGGTTCATGTTTTCTGAAAATGTTCATTGCGGCAAGGTCAAGGTCACAAGGTCAAATATGATGACCTCATCTGAAAGGTCTCATCACAAGGTATGCACATGCCAAGTATGGAAGCTGTAGCTCTGAGCAATCAAAAGTTATGGCCAAGGTTAAAGTTATC
Source organism: Gibbula magus (assembly GCA_936450465.1). NCBI lineage: Eukaryota > Metazoa > Mollusca > Gastropoda > Trochida > Trochidae > Gibbula > Gibbula magus. The sequence continues at coordinate 50,016,089 of OW388295.1, forward strand.
TGAAGATGTGACCTTGACCTTGCCGCAGTTGACAAGGTGAAATATGATGACCTCATCCGAAGGTCTCATCATTAGGTATGCACATGCCAAGAATGAAAGCCGTAGATCTGAGCAATCCAAAGTTACGGCCAAGTTTAACGTTTTCTAAATATTGTCCACTTTGGCAAGGTCAAGGTCACAAGGTCAATATCATGACCTCAATTGAAAGGTCTCATCACCAGGTATGCACATGCCAAGTATGAAAGCCGTAGCTCTGAGCAATCTAAAGTTATGGCCAAGGTTAAAGTTTACTGAAGATGTCCACTGCGGCAAGGTAAAGGTCAAGGTCACAAGGTCAAATATGATGACCTCATCTAAAGGTCTCATCACAAGGTATACAAATGCCAATTATGAAAGCCGTACCTCTTAACAATCAAAAGTTATGGCCAAGGTTCAAGTTTTCTGAAAATGTTCATTGCGGCAAGGTCAAGGTCACAAGGTCAAATATGATGACCTCATCTGAAAGGTCTCATCACAAGGTATGCACATGCCAAGTATGGAAGCTGTAGCTCTGAGCAATCAAAAGTTATGGCCAAGGTTAAAGTTATCTGAAGATGTGACCTTGACCTTGCCGCAGTGGACAAGGTGAAATATGATGACCTCATCCGAAGGTCTCATCATTAGGTATGCACATGCCAAGAATGAAAGCCGTAGATCTGAGCAATCCAAAGTTACGGCCAAGTTTAACGTTTTCTAAAAATTGTCCACTTCGGCAAGGTCAAGGTCACAAGGTCAATATGATGACCTCAATTGAAAGGTCTCATCACCAGGTATGCACATGCCAAGTATGAAAGCCGTAGCTCTGAGCAATCTAAAGTTATGGCCAAGGTTAAAGTTTACTGAAGATGTCCACTGCGGCAAGGTAAAGGTCAAGGTCACAAGGTCAAATATGATGACCTCATCTAAAGGTCTCATCACAAGGTATACAAATGCCAAGTATGAAAGCCGTACCTCTTAACAATCAAAAGTTATGGCCAAGGTTCAAGTTTTCTGAAAATGTTCATTGCGGCAAGGTCAAGGTCACAAGGTCAAATATGATGACCTCATCTGAAAGGTCTCATCACAAGGTATGCACATGCCAAGTATGGAAGCTGTAGCTCTGAGCAATCAAAAGTTATGGCCAAGGTTAAAGTTATCTGAAGATGTGACCTTGACCTTGCCGCAGTTGACAAGGTGAAATATGATGACCTCATCCGAAGGTCTCATCATTAGGTATGCACATGCCAAGAATGAAAGCCGTAGATCTGAGCAATCCTAAGTTACGGCCAAGTTTAACGTTTTCTAAATAGTGTCCACTTCGGCAAGGTCAAGGTCACAAGGTCAATATGATCACCTCAATTGAAAGGTCTCATCACCAGGTATGCACATGCCAAGTATGAAAGCCGTAGCTCTGAGCAATCTAAAGTTATGGCCAAGGTTCATGTTTTCTGAAAATGTTCATTGCGGCAAGGTCAAGGTCACAAGGTCAAATATGATGACCTCATCTGAAAGGTCTCATCACAAGGTATGCACATGCCAAGTATGGAAGCTGTAGCTCTGAGCAATCAAAAGTTATGGCCAAGGTTAAAGTTATCTGAAGATGTGACCTTGACCTTGCCGCAGTTGACAAGGTGAAATATGATGACCTCATCCGAAGGTCTCATCATTAGGTATGCACATGCCAAGAATGAAAGCCGTAGATCTGAGCAATCCAAAGTTACGGCCAAGTTTAACGTTTTCTAAATATTGTCCACTTCGGCAAGGTCAAGGTCACAAGGTCAATATGATGACCTCAATTGAAAGGTCTCATCACCAGGTATGCACATGCCAAGTATGAAGGCCGTAGCTCTGAGCAATCTAAAGTTATGGCCTAGGTTAAAGTTTACTGAAGATGTCCACTGCGGCAAGGTAAAGGTCAAGGTCACAAGGTCAAATATGATGACCTCATCTGAAAGGTCTCATCACAAGGTATACAAATGCCAAGTATGAAAGCCGTACCTCTTAACAATCAAAAGTTATGGCCAAGGTTCAAGTTTTCTGAAAAGGTTCATTGCGGCAAGGTCAAGGTCACAAGGTCAAATATGATGACCTCATCTGAAAGGTCTCATCACAAGGTATGCACATGCCAAGAATGAAAGCCGTAGATCTGAGCAATCCAAAGTTACGGCCAAGTTTAACGTTTTCTAAATATTGTCCACTTCGGCAAGGTCAAGGTCACAAGGTCAATATCATGACCTCAATTGAAAGGTCTCATCACCAGGTATGCACATGCCAAGTATGAAAGCCGTAGCTCTGAGAAATCTAAAGTTATGGCCAAGGTTAAAGTTTACTGAAGATGTCCACTGCGGCAAGGTAAAGGTCAAGGTCACAAGGTCAATTATGATGACCTCATCTAAAGGTCTCATCACAAGGTATACAAATGCCAAGTATGAAAGCCGTACCTCTTAACAATCAAAAGTTATGGCCAAGGTTCAAGTTTTCTGAAAATGTTCATTGCGGCAAGGTCAAGGTCACAAGGTCAAATATGATGACCTCATCTGAAAGGTCTCATCACAAGGTATGCACATGCCAAGTATGGAAGCTGTAGCTCTGAGCAATCAAAAGTTATGGCCAAGGTTAAAGTTATCTGAAGATGTGACCTTGACCTTGCCGCAGTGGACAAGGTGAAATATGATGACCTCATCCGAAGGTCTCATCATTAGGTATGCACATGCCAAGAATGAAAGCCGTAGATCTGAGCAATCCAAAGTTACGGCCAAGTTTAACGTTTTCTAAATATTGTCCACTTCGGCAAGGTCAAGGTCACAAGGTCAATATGATGACCTCAATTGAAAGGTCTCATCACCAGGTATGCACATGCCAAGTATGAAAGCCGTAGCTCTGAGCAATCTAAAGTTATGGACAAGGTTAAAGTTTACTGAAAATGTTCATTGCGGCAAGGTAAAGGTCACAAGGTCAAATATGATGACCTCATCTGAAAGGTCTCATCACAAGGTATACAAATGCCAAGTATGAAAGCCGTACCTCTTAACAATCAAAAGTTATGGCCAAGGTTCAAGTTTTCTGAAAATGTTCATTGCGGCAAGGTCAAGGTCACAAGGTCAAATATGATGACCTCATCTGAAAGGTCTCATCACAAGGTATGCACATGCCAAGTATGGAAGCTGTAGCTCTGAGCAATCAAAAGTTATGGCCAAGGTTAAAGTTATCTGAAGATGTGACCTTGACCTTGATGCAGTTGACAAGGTGAAATATGATGACCTCATCCGAAGGTCTCATCATTAGGTATGCACATGCCAAGAATGAAAGCCGTAGATCTGAGCAATCCAAAGTTACGGCCAAGTTTAACGTTTTCTAAATATTGTCCACTTCGGCAAGGATAAAGTCACAAGGTCAATATGATGACCTCAATTGAAAGGTCTCATCACCAGGTATGCACATGCCAAGTATGAAAGCCGTAGCTCTGAGCAATCTAAAGTTATGGACAAGGTTAAAGTTTACTGAAAATGTTCATTGCGGCAAGGTAAAGGTCACAAGGTCAAATATGATGACCTCATCTGAAAGGTCTCATCACAAGGTATACAAATGCCAAGTATGAAAGCCGTACCTCTTAACAATCAAAAGTTATGGCCAAGGTTCAAGTTTTCTGAAAATGTTCATTGCGGCAAGGTCAAGGTCACAAGGTCAAATATGATGACCTCATCTGAAAGGTCTCATCACAAGGTATGCACATGCCAAGTATGGAAGCTGTAGCTCTGAGCAATCAAAAGTTATGGCCAAGGTTAAAGTTATCTGAAGATGTGACCTTGACCTTGCCGCAGTTGACAAGGTGAAATATGATGACCTCATCCGAAGGTCTCATCATTAGGTATGCACATGCCAAGAATGAAAGCCGTAGATCTGAGCAATCCAAAGTTACGGCCAAGTTTAACGTTTTCTAAATATTGTCCACTTCGGCAAGGTCAAGGTCACAAGGTCAATATGATTACCTCAATTGAAAGGTCTCATCACCAGGTATGCACATGCCAAGTATGAAAGCCGTAGCTCTGAGCAATCTAAAGTTATGGCCAAGGTTAAAGTTTACTGAAGATGTCCACTGCGGCAAGGTAATGGTCAAGGTCACAAGGTCAAATATGATGACCTCATCTAAAGGTCTCATCACAAGGTATACAAATGCCAAGTATGAAAGCCGTACCTCTTAACAATCAAAAGTTATGGCCAAGGTTCAAGTTTTCTGAAAATGTTCATTGCGGCAAGGTCAAGGTCACAAGGTCAAATATGATGACCTCATCTGAAAGGTCTCATCACAAGGTATGCACATGCCAAGTATGGAAGCTGTAGCTCTGAGCAATCAAAAGTTATGGCCAAGGTTAAAGTTATCTGAAGATGTGACCTTGACCTTGCCGCAGTGGACAAGGTGAAATATGATGACCTCATCCGAAGGTCTCATCATTAGGTATGCACATGCCAAGAATGAAAGCCGTAGATCTGAGCAATCCAAAGTTACGGCCAAGTTTAACGTTTTCTAAATATTGTCCACTTCGGCAAGGTCAAGGTCACAAGGTCAATATGATGACCTCAATTGAAAGGTCTCATCACCAGGTATGCACATGCCAAGTATGAAAGCCGTAGCTCTGAGCAATCTAAAGTTATGGACAAGGTTAAAGTTTACTGAAAATGTTCATTGCGGCAAGGTAAAGGTCACAAGGTCAAATATGATGACCTCATCTGAAAGGTCTCATCACAAGGTATACAAATGCCAAGTATGAAAGCCGTACCTCTTAACAATCAAAAGTTATGGTCAAGGTTCAAGTTTTCTGAAAATGTTCATTGCGGCAAGGTCAAGGTCACAAGGTCAAATATGATGACATCATCTGAAAGGTCTCATCACAAGGTATGCACATGCCAAGTATGGAAGCTGTAGCTCTGAGCAATCAAAAGTTATGGCCAAGGTTAAAGTTATCTGAAGATGTGACCTTGACCTTGCCGCAGTTGACAAGGTGAAATATGATGACCTCATCCGAAGGTCTCATCATTAGGTATGCACATGCCAAGAATGAAAGCCGTAGATCTGAGCAATCCAAAGTTACGGCCAAGTTTAACGTTTTCTAAATATTGTCCACTTCGGCAAGGTCAAGGTCACAAGGTCAATATGATTACCTCAATTGAAAGGTCTCATCACCAGGTATGCACATGCCAAGTATGAAAGCCGTAGCTCTGAGCAATCTAAAGTTATGGCCAAGGTTAAAGTTTACTGAAGATGTCCACTGCGGCAAGGTAATGGTCAAGGTCACAAGGTCAAATATGATGACCTCATCTAAAGGTCTCATCACAAGGTATACAAATGCCAAGTATGAAAGCCGTACCTCTTAACAATCAAAAGTTATGGCCAAGGTTCAAGTTTTCTGAAAATGTTCATTGCGGCAAGGTCAAGGTCACAAGGTCAAATATGATGACCTCATCTGAAAGGTCTCATCACAAGGTATGCACATGCCAAGTATGGAAGCTGTAGCTCTGAGCAATCAAAAGTTATGGCCAAGGTTAAAGTTATCTGAAGATGTGACCTTGACCTTGCCGCAGTGGACAAGGTGAAATATGATGACCTCATCCGAAGGTCTCATCATTAGGTATGCACATGCCAAGAATGAAAGCCGTAGATCTGAGCAATCCAAAGTTACGGCCAAGTTTAACGTTTTCTAAATATTGTCCACTTCGGCAAGGTCAAGGTCACAAGGTCAATATGATGACCTCAATTGAAAGGTCTCATCACCAGGTATGCACATGCCAAGTATGAAAGCCGTAGCTCTGAGCAATCTAAAGTTATGGACAAGGTTAAAGTTTACTGAAAATGTTCATTGCGGCAAGGTCAAGGTCACAAGGTCAAATATGATGACCTCATCTGAAAGGTCTCATCACAAGGTATACAAATGCCAAGTATGAAAGCCGTACCTCTTAACAATCAAAAGTTATGGCCAAGGTTCAAGTTTTCTGAAAATGTTCATTGCGGCAAGGTCAAGGTCACAAGGTCAAATATGATGACCTCATCTGAAAGGTCTCATCACAAGGTATGCACATGCCAAGTATGGAAGCTGTAGCTCTGAGCAATCAAAAGTTATGGCCAAGGTTAAAGTTATCTGAAGATGTGACCTTGACCTTGCCGCAGTGGACAAGGTGAAATATGATGACCTCATCCGAAGGTCTCATCATTAGGTATGCACATGCCAAGAATGAAAGCCGTAGATCTGAGCAATCCAAAGTTACGGCCAAATTTAACGTTTTCTAAATATTGTCCACTTCGGCAAGGTCAAGGTCACAAGGTCAATATGATGACCTCAATTGAAAGGTCTCATCACCAGGTATGCACATGCCAAGTATGAAAGCCGTAGCTCTGAGCAATCTAAAGTTATGGACAAGGTTAAAGTTTACTGAAAATGTTCATTGCGGCAAGGTAAAGGTCACAAGGTCAAATATGATGACCTCATCTGAAAGGTCTCATCACAAGGTATACAAATGCCAAGTATGAAAGCCGTACCTCTTAACAATCAAAAGTTATGGCCAAGGTTCAAGTTTTCTGAAAATGTTCATTGCGGCAAGGTCAAGGTCACAAGGTCAAATATGATGACCTCATCTGAAAGGTCTCATCACAAGGTATGCACATGCCAAGTATGGAAGCTGTAGCTCTGAGCAATCAAAAGTTATGGCCAAGGTTAAAGTTATCTGAAGATGTGACCTTGACCTTGATGCAGTTGACAAGGTGAAATATGATGACCTCATCCGAAGGTCTCATCATTAGGTATGCACATGCCAAGAATGAAAGCCGTAGATCTGAGCAATCCAAAGTTACGGCCAAATTTAACGTTTTCTAAATATTGTCCACTTCGGCAAGGTCAAAGTCACATGGTCAATATGATGACCTCAATTGAAAGGTCTCATCACCAGGTATGCACATGCCAAGTATGAAAGCCGTAGCTCTGAGCAATCTAAAGTTATGGACAAGGTTAAAGTTTACTGAAAATGTTCATTGCGGCAAGGTAAAGGTCACAAGGTCAAATATGATGACCTCATCTGAAAGGTCTCATCACAAGGTATACAAATGCCAAGTATGAAAGCCGTACCTCTTAACAATCAAAAGTTATGGCCAAGGTTCAAGTTTTCTGAAAATGTTCATTGCGGCAAGGTCAAGGTCACAAGGTCAAATATGATGACCTCATCTGAAAGGTCTCATCACAAGGTATGCACATGCCAAGTATGGAAGCTGTAGCTCTGAGCAATCAAAAGTTATGGCCAAGGTTAAAGTTATCTGAAGATGTGACCTTGACCTTGCCGCAGTGGACAAGGTGAAATATGATGACCTCATCCGAAGGTCTCATCATTAGGTATGCACATGCCAAGAATGAAAGCCGTAGATCTGAGCAATCCAAAGTTACGGCCAAGTTTAACGTTTTCTAAATATTGTCCACTTCGGCAAGGTCAAGGTCACAAGGTCAATATGATGACCTCAATTGAAAGGTCTCATCACCAGGTATGCACATGCCAAGTATGAAAGCCGTAGCTCTGAGCAATCTAAAGTTATGGACAAGGTTAAAGTTTACTGAAAATGTTCATTGCGGCAAGGTAAAGGTCACAAGGTCAAATATGATGACCTCATCTGAAAGGTCTCATCACAAGGTATACAAATGCCAAGTATGAAAGCCGTACCTCTTAACAATCAAAAGTTATGGCCAAGGTTCAAGTTTTCTGAAAATGTTCATTGCGGCAAGGTCAAGGTCACAAGGTCAAATATGATGACCTCATCTGAAAGGTCTCATCACAAGGTATGCACATGCCAAGTATGGAAGCTGTAGCTCTGAGCAATCAAAAGTTATGGCCAAGGTTAAAGTTATCTGAAGATGTGACCTTGACCTTGCCGCAGTGGACAAGGTGAAATATGATGACCTCATCCGAAGGTCTCATCATTAGGTATGCACATGCCAAGAATGAAAGCCGTAGATCTGAGCAATCCAAAGTTACGGCCAAGTTTAACGTTTTCTAAATATTGTCCACTTCGGCAAGGTCAAGGTCACAAGGTCAATATGATGACCTCAATTGAAAGGTCTCATCACCAGGTATGCACATGCCAAGTATGAAAGCCGTAGCTCTGAGCAATCTAAAGTTATGGACAAGGTTAAAGTTTACTGAAAATGTTCATTGCGGCAAGGTAAAGGTCACAAGGTCAAATATGATGACCTCATCTGAAAGGTCTCATCACAAGGTATACAAATGCCAAGTATGAAAGCCGTACCTCTTAACAATCAAAAGTTATGGCCAAGGTTCAAGTTTTCTGAAAATGTTCATTGCGGCAAGGTCAAGGTCACAAGGTCAAATATGATGACCTCATCTGAAAGGTCTCATCACAAGGTATGCACATGCCAAGTATGGAAGCTGTAGCTCTGAGCAATCAAAAGTTATGGCCAAGGTTAAAGTTATCTGAAGATGTGACCTTGACCTTGATGCAGTTGACAAGGTGAAATATGATGACCTCATCCGAAGGTCTCATCATTAGGTATGCACATGCCAAGAATGAAAGCCGTAGATCTGAGCAATCCAAAGTTACGGCCAAATTTAACGTTTTCTAAATATTGTCCACTTCGGCAAGGTCAAAGTCACAAGGTCAATATGATGACCTCAATTGAAAGGTCTCATCACCAGGTATGCACATGCCAAGTATGAAAGCCGTAGCTCTGAGCAATCTAAAGTTATGGACAAGGTTAAAGTTTACTGAAAATGTTCATTGCGGCAAGGTAAAGGTCACAAGGTCAAATATGATGACCTCATCTGAAAGGTCTCATCACAAGGTATACAAATGCCAAGTATGAAAGCCGTACCTCTTAACAATCAAAAGTTATGGCCAAGGTTCAAGTTTTCTGAAAATGTTCATTGCGGCAAGGTCAAGGTCACAAGGTCAAATATGATGACCTCATCTGAAAGGTCTCATCACAAGGTATGCACATGCCAAGTATGGAAGCTGTAGCTCTGAGCAATCAAAAGTTATGGCCAAGGTTAAAGTTATCTGAAGATGTGACCTTGACCTTGCCGCAGTTGACAAGGTGAAATATGATGACCTCATCCGAAGGTCTCATCATTAGGTATGCACATGCCAAGAATGAAAGCCGTAGATCTGAGCAATCCAAAGTTACGGCCAAGTTTAACGTTTTCTAAATATTGTCCACTTCGGCAAGGTCAAGGTCACAAGGTCAATATGATGACCTCAATTGAAAGGTCTCATCACCAGGTATGCACATGCCAAGTATGAAAGCCGTAGCTCTGAGCAATCTAAAGTTATGGCCAAGGTTAAAGTTTACTGAAGATGTCCACTGCGGCAAGGTAATGGTCAAGGTCACAAGGTCAAATATGATGACCTCATCTAAAGGTCTCATCACAAGGTATACAAATGCCAAGTATGAAAGCCGTACCTCTTAACAATCAAAAGTTATGGCCAAGGTTCAAGTTTTCTGAAAATGTTCATTGCGGCAAGGTCAAGGTCACAAGGTCAAATATGATGACCTCATCTGAAAGGTCTCATCACAAGGTATGCACATGCCAAGTATGGAAGCTGTAGCTCTGAGCAATCAAAAGTTATGGCCAAGGTTAAAGTTATCTGAAGATGTGACCTTGACCTTGCCGCAGTTGACAAGGTGAAATATGATGACCTCATCCGAAGGTCTCATCATTAGGTATGCACATGCCAAGAATGAAAGCCGTAGATCTGAGCAATCCAAAGTTACGGCCAAGTTTAACGTTTTCTAAATATTGTCCACTTCGGCAAGGTCAAGGTCACAAGGTCAATATGATGACCTCAATTGAAAGGTCTCATCACCAGGTATGCACATGCCAAGTATGAAAGCCGTAGCTCTGAGCAATCTAAAGTTATGGACAAGGTTAAAGTTTACTGAAAATGTTCATTGCGGCAAGGTAAAGATCACAAGGTCAAATATGATGACCTCATCTGAAAGGTCTCATCACAAGGTATACAAATGCCAAGTATGAAAGCCGTACCTCTTAACAATCAAAAGTTATGGCCAAGGTTCAAGTTTTCTGAAAATGTTCATTGCGGCAAGGTCAAGGTCACAAGGTCAAATATGATGACCTCATCTGAAAGGTCTCATCACAAGGTATGCACATGCCAAGTATGGAAGCTGTAGCTCTGAGCAATCAAAAGTTATGGCCAAGGTTAAAGTTATCTGAAGATGTGACCTTGACCTTGATGCAGTTGACAAGGTGAAATATGATGACCTCATCCGAAGGTCTCATCATTAGGTATGCACATGCCAAGAATGAAAGCCGTAGATCTGAGCAATCCAAAGTTACGGCCAAATTTAACGTTTTCTAAATATTGTCCACTTCGGCAAGGTCAAAGTCACAAGGTCAATATGATGACCTCAATTGAAAGGTCTCATCACCAGGTATGCACATGCCAAGTATGAAAGCCGTAGCTCTGAGCAATCTAAAGTTATGGACAAGGTTAAAGTTTACTGAAAATGTTCATTGCGGCAAGGTAAAGGTCACAAGGTCAAATATGATGACCTCATCTGAAAGGTCTCATCACAAGGTATACAAATGCCAAGTATGAAAGCCGTACCTCTTAACAATCAAAAGTTATGGCCAAGGTTCAAGTTTTCTGAAAATGTTCATTGCGGCAAGGTCAAGGTCACAAGGTCAAATATGATGACCTCATCTGAAAGGTCTCATCACAAGGTATGCACATGCCAAGTATGGAAGCTGTAGCTCTGAGCAATCAAAAGTTATGGCCAAGGTTAAAGTTATCTGAAGATGTGACCTTGACCTTGCCGCAGTTGACAAGGTGAAATATGATGACCTCATCCGAAGGTCTCATCATTAGGTATGCACATGCCAAGAATGAAAGCCGTAGATCTGAGCAATCCAAAGTTACGGCCAAGTTTAACGTTTTCTAAATATTGTCCACTTCGGCAAGGTCAAGGTCACAAGGTCAATATGATGACCTCAATTGAAAGGTCTCATCACCAGGTATGCACATGCCAAGTATGGAAGCTGTAGCTCTGAGCAATCTAAAGTTATGGCCAAGGTTAAAGTTTACTGAAGATGTCCACTGCGGCAAGGTAATGGTCAAGGTCACAAGGTCAAATATGATGACCTCATCTAAAGGTCTCATCACAAGGTATACAAATGCCAAGTATGAAAGCCGTACCTCTTAACAATCAAAAGTTATGGCCAAGGTTCAAGTTTTCTGAAAATGTTCATTGCGGCAAGGTCAAGGTCACAAGGTCAAATATGATGACCTCATCTGAAAGGTCTCATCACAAGGTATGCACATGCCAAGTATGGAAGCTGTAGCTCTGAGCAATCAAAAGTTATGGCCAAGGTTAAAGTTATCTGAAGATGTGACCTTGACCTTGCCGCAGTGGACAAGGTGAAATATGATGACCTCGTCCGAAGGTCTCATCATTAGGTATGCACATGCCAAGAATGAAAGCCGTAGATCTGAGCAATCCAAAGTTACGGCCAAGTTTAACGTTTTCTAAATATTGTCCACTTCGGCAAGGTCAAGGTCACAAGGTCAATATGATGACCTCAATTGAAAGGTCTCATCACCAGGTATGCACATGCCAAGTATGAAAGCCGTAGCTCTGAGCAATCTAAAGTTATGGACAAGGTTAAAGTTTACTGAAAATGTTCATTGCGGCAAGGTAAAGGTCACAAGGTCAAATATGATGACCTCATCTGAAAGGTCTCATCACAAGGTATACAAATGCCAAGTATGAAAGCTGTACCTCTTAACAATCAAAAGTTATGGCCAAGGTTCAAGTTTTCTGAAAATGTTCATTGCGGCAAGGTCAAGGTCACAAGGTCAAATATGATGACCTCATCTGAAAGGTCTCATCACAAGGTATGCACATGCCAAGTATGGAAGCTGTAGCTCTGAGCAATCAAAAGTTATGGCCAAGGTTAAAGTTATCTGAAGATGTGACCTTGACCTTGATGCAGTTGACAAGGTGAAATATGATGACCTCATCCGAAGGTCTCATCATTAGGTATGCACATGCCAAGAATGAAAGCCGTAGATCTGAGCAATCCAAAGTTACGGCCAAGTTTAACGTTTTCTAAATATTGTCCACTTCGGCAAGGTCAAAGTCACAAGGTCAATATGATGACCTCAATTGAAAGGTCTCATCACCAGGTATGCACATGCCAAGTATGAAAGCCGTAGCTCTGAGCAATCTAAAGTTATGGACAAGGTTAAAGTTTACTGAAAATGTTCATTGCGGCAAGGTAAAGGTCACAAGGTCAAATATGATGACCTCATCTGAAAGGTCTCATCACAAGGTATACAAATGCCAAGTATGAAAGCCGTACCTCTTAACAATCAAAAGTTATGGCCAAGGTTCAAGTTTTCTGAAAATGTTCATTGCGGCAAGGTCAAGGTCACAAGGTCAAATATGATGACCTCATCTGAAAGGTCTCATCACAAGGTATGCACATGCCAAGTATGGAAGCTGTAGCTCTGAGCAATCAAAAGTTATGGCCAAGGTTAAAGTTATCTGAAGATGTGACCTTGACCTTGATGCAGTTGACAAGGTGAAATATGATGACCTCATCCGAAGGTCTCATCATTAGGTATGCACATGCCAAGAATGAAAGCCGTAGATCTGAGCAATCCAAAGTTACGGCCAAATTTAACGTTTTCTAAATATTGTCCACTTCGGCAAGGTCAAAGTCACAAGGTCAATATGATGACCTCAATTGAAAGGTCTCATCACCAGGTATGCACATGCCAAGTATGAAAGCCGTAGCTCTGAGCAATCTAAAGTTATGGACAAGGTTAAAGTTTACTGAAAATGTTCATTGCGGCAAGGTAAAGGTCACAAGGTCAAATATGATGACCTCATCTGAAAGGTCTCATCACAAGGTATACAAATGCCAAGTATGAAAGCCGTACCTCTTAACAATCAAAAGTTATGGCCAAGGTTCAAGTTTTCTGAAAATGTTCAATGCGGCAAGGTCAAGGTCACAAGGTCAAATATGATGACCTCATCTGAAAGGTCTCATCACAAGGTATGCACATGCCAAGTATGGAAGCTGTAGCTCTGAGCAATCAAAAGTTATGGCCAAGGTTAAAGTTATCTGAAGATGTGACCTTGACCTTGCCGCAGTTGACAAGGTGAAATATGATGACCTCATCCGAAGGTCTCATCATTAGGTATGCACATGCCAAGAATGAAAGCCGTAGATCTGAGCAATCCAAAGTTACGGCCAAGTTTAACGTTTTCTAAATATTGTCCACTTCGGCAAGGTCAAGGTCACAAGGTCAATATGATGACCTCAATTGAAAGGTCTCATCACCAGGTATGCACATGCCAAGTATGAAAGCCGTAGCTCTGAGCAATCTAAAGTTATGGCCAAGGTTAAAGTTTACTGAAGATGTCCACTGCGGCAAGGTAATGGTCAAGGTCACAAGGTCAAATATGATGACCTCATCTAAAGGTCTCATCACAAGGTATACAAATGCCAAGTATGAAAGCCGTACCTCTTAACAATCAAAAGTTATGGCCAAGGTTCAAGTTTTCTGAAAATGTTCATTGCGGCAAGGTCAAGGTCACAAGGTCAAATATGATGACCTCATCTGAAAGGTCTCATCACAAGGTATGCACATGCCAAGTATGGAAGCTGTAGCTCTGAGCAATCAAAAGTTATGGCCAAGGTTAAAGTTATCTGAAGATGTGACCTTGACCTTGCCGCAGTGGACAAGGTGAAATATGATGACCTCGTCCGAAGGTCTCATCATTAGGTATGCACATGCCAAGAATGAAAGCCGTAGATCTGAGCAATCCAAAGTTATGGCCAAGTTTAACGTTTTCTAAATATTGTCCACTTCGGCAAGGTCAAGGTCACAAGGTCAATATGATGACCTCAATTGAAAGGTCTCATCACCAGGTATGCACATGCCAAGTATGAAAGCCGTAGCTCTGAGCAATCTAAAGTTATGGACAAGGTTAAAGTTTACTGAAAATGTTCATTGCGGCAAGGTAAAGGTCACAAGGTCAAATATGATGACCTCATCTGAAAGGTCTCATCACAAGGTATACAAATGCCAAGTATGAAAGCTGTACCTCTTAACAATCAAAAGTTATGGCCAAGGTTCAAGTTTTCTGAAAATGTTCATTGCGGCAAGGTCAAGGTCACAAGGTCAAATATGATGACCTCATCTGAAAGGTCTCATCACAAGGTATGCACATGCCAAGTATGGAAGCTGTAGCTCTGAGCAATCAAAAGTTATGGCCAAGGTTAAAGTTATCTGAAGATGTGACCTTGACCTTGATGCAGTTGACAAGGTGAAATATGATGACCTCATCCGAAGGTCTCATCATTAGGTATGCACATGCCAAGAATGAAAGCCGTAGATCTGAGCAATCCAAAGTTACGGCCAAGTTTAACGTTTTCTAAATATTGTCCACTTCGGCAAGGTCAAAGTCACAAGGTCAATATGATGACCTCAATTGAAAGGTCTCATCACCAGGTATGCACATGCCAAGTATGAAAGCCGTAGCTCTGAGCAATCTAAAGTTATGGACAAGGTTAAAGTTTACTGAAAATGTTCATTGCGGCAAGGTAAAGGTCACAAGGTCAAATATGATGACCTCATCTGAAAGGTCTCATCACAAGGTATACAAATGCCAAGTATGAAAGCCGTACCTCTTAACAATCAAAAGTTATGGCCAAGGTTCAAGTTTTCTGAAAATGTTCATTGCGGCAAGGTCAAGGTCACAAGGTCAAATATGATGACCTCATCTGAAAGGTCTCATCACAAGGTATGCACATGCCAAGTATGGAAGCTGTAGCTCTGAGCAATCAAAAGTTATGGCCAAGGTTAAAGTTATCTGAAGATGTGACCTTGACCTTGCCGCAGTTGACAAGGTGAAATATGATGACCTCATCCGAAGGTCTCATCATTAGGTATGCACATGCCAAGAATGAAAGCCGTAGATCTGAGCAATCCAAAGTTACGGCCAAGTTTAACGTTTTCTAAATATTGTCCACTTCGGCAAGGTCAAGGTCACAAGGTCAATATGATGACCTCAATTGAAAGGTCTCATCACCAGGTATGCACATGCCAAGTATGAAAGCCGTAGCTCTGAGCAATCTAAAGTTATGGCCAAGGTTAAAGTTTACTGAAGATGTCCACTGCGGCAAGGTAATGATCAAGGTCACAAGGTCAAATATGATGACCTCATCTAAAGGTCTCATCACAAGGTATACATATGCCAAGTATGAAAGCCGTACCTCTTAACAATCAAAAGTTATGGCCAATGTTCAAGTTTTCTGAAAAGGTTCATTGCGGCAAGGTCAAGGTCACAAGGTCAAATATGATGACCTCATCTGAAAGGTCTCATCACAAGGTATGCACATGCCAAGTATGGAAGCTGTAGCTCTGAGCAATCAAAAGTTATGGCCAAGGTTAAAGTTATCTGAAGATGTGACCTTGACCTTGCCGCAGTTGACAAGGTGAAATATGATGACCTCATCCGAAGGTCTCATCATTAGGTATGCACATGCCAAGAATGAAAGCCGTAGATCTGAGCAATCCAAAGTTACGGCCAAGTTTAACGTTTTCTAAATATTGTCCACTTCGGCAAGGTCAAGGTCACAAGGTCAATATGATGACCTCAATTGAAAGGTCTCATCACCAGGTATGCACATGCCAAGTATGAAAGCCGTAGCTCTGAGCAATCTAAAGTTATGGCCAAGGTTAAAGTTTACTGAAGATGTCCATTGCGGCAAGGTAAAGGTCAAGGTCACAAGGTCAAATATGATGACCTCATCTAAAGGTCTCATCACAAGGTATACAAATGCCAAGTATGAAAGCCGTACCTCTTAACAATCAAAAGTTATGGCCAAGGTTCAAGTTTTCTGAAAATGTTCATTGCGGCAAGGTCAAGGTCACAAGGTCAAATATGATGACCTCATCTGAAAGGTCTCATCACAAGGTATGCACATGCCAAGTATGGAAGCTGTAGCTCTGAGCAATCAAAAGTTATGGCCAAGGTTCAAGTTATCTGAAGATGTGACCTTGACCTTGCCGCAGTTGACAAGGTGAAATATGATGACCTCATCCGAAGGTCTCATCATTAGGTATGCACATGCCAAGAATGAAAGCCGTAGATCTGAGCAATCCAAAGTTACGGCCAAGTTTAACGTTTTCTAAATATTGTCCACTTCGGCAAGGTCAAGGTCACAAGGTCAATATGATGACCTCAATTGAAAGGTCTCATCACCAGGTATGCACATGCCAAGTATGAAAGCCGTAGCTCTGAGCAATCTAAAGTTATGGCCAAGGTTAAAGTTTACTGAAGATGTCCACTGCGGCAAGGTAAAGGTCAAGGTCACAAGGTCAAATATGATGACCTCATCTAAAGGTCTCATCACAAGGTATACAAATGCCAAGTATGAAAGCCGTACCTCTTAACAATCAAAAGTTATGGCCAAGGTTCAAGTTTTCTGAAAATGTTCATTGCGGCAAGGTCAAGGTCACAAGGTCAAATATGATGACCTCATCTGAAAGGTCTCATCACAAGGTATGCACATGCCAAGTATGGAAGCTGTAGCTCTGAGGAATCAAAAGTTATGGCCAAGTTTAAAGTTATCTGAAGATGTGACCTTGACCTTGCCGCAGTGGACAAGGTGAAATATGATGACCTCATCCGAAGGTCTCATCATTAGGTATGCACATGCCAAGAATGAAAGCCGTAGATCTGAGCAATCCAAAGTTACGGCCAAGTTTAACGTTTTCTAAATATTGTCCACTTCGGCAAGGTCAAGGTCACAAGGTCAATATGAAGACCTCAATTGAAAGGTCTCATCACCAGATATGCACATGCCAAGTATGAAAGCCGTAGCTCTGAGCAATCTAAAGTTATGGCCAAGGTTAAAGTTTACTGAAGATGTCCACTGCGGCAAGGTAAAGGTCAAGGTCACAAGGTCAAATATGATGACCTCATCTAAATGTCTCATCACAAGGTATACAAATGCCAAGTATGAAAGCCGTACCTCTTAACAATCAAAAGTTATGGCCAAGGTTCAAGTTTTCTGAAAATGTTCATTGCGGCAAGGTCAAGGTCACAAGGTCAAATATGATGACCTCATCTGAAAGGTCTCATCACAAGGTATGCACATGATAAGTATGGAAGCTGTAGCTCTGAGCAATCAAAAGTTATGACCAAGGTTAAAGTTTTCTTAAGATGTGACCTTGACCTTGCCGCAGTGGACAAGGTGAAATATGATGACCTCATCCGAAGGTCTCATCATTAGGTATGCACATGCCAAGAATGAAAGCCGTAGATCTGAGAAATCCAAAGTTACGGCCAAGTTTAACGTTTTCTAAATATTGTCCACTTCGGCAAGGTCAAGGTCACAAGGTCAATATGATGACCTCAATTGAAAGGTCTCATCACCAGGTATGCACATGCCAAGTATGGAAGCTGTAGCTCTGAGGAATCAAAAGTTATGGCCAAGGTTAAAGTTTACTGAAGATGTCCACTGCGGCAAGGTAAAGGTCAAGGTCACAAGGTCAAATATGATGACCTCATCTAAAGGTCTCATCACAAGGTATACAAATGCCAAGTATGAAAGCCGTACCTCTTAACAATCAAAAGTTATGGCCAAGGTTCAAGTTTTCTGAAAATGTTCATTGCGGCAAGGTCAAGGTCACAAGGTCAAATATGATGACCTCATCTGAAAGGTCTCATCACAAGGTATGCACATGCCAAGTATGGAAGCTGTAGCTCTGAGCAATCAAAAGTTATGACCAAGGTTAAAGTTTTCTTAAGATGTGACCTTGACCTTGCCGCAGTGGACAAGGTGAAATATGATGACCTCATCCGAAGGTCTCATCATTAGGTATGCACATGCCAAGAATGAAAGCCGTAGATCTGAGCAATCCAAAGTTACGGCCAAGTTTAACGTTTTCTAAATATTGTCCACTTCGGCAAGGTCAAGGTCACAAGGTCAATATGATGACCTCAATTGAAAGGTCTCATCACCAGGTATGCACATGCCAAGTATGAAAGCCGTAGCTCTGAGCAATCTAAAGTTATGGCCAAGGTTAAAGTTTACTGAAGATGTCCACTGCGGCAAGGTAAAGGTCAAGGTCACAAGGTCAAATATGATGACCTCATCTAAATGTCTCATCACAAGGTATACAAATGCCAAGTATGAAAGCCGTACCTCTTAACAATCAAAAGTTATGGCCAAGGTTCAAGTTTTCTGAAAATGTTCATTGCGGCAAGGTCAAGGTCACAAGGTCAAATATGATGACCTCATCTGAAAGGTCTCATCACAAGGTATGCACATGATAAGTATGGAAGCTGTAGCTCTGAGCAATCAAAAGTTATGACCAAGGTTAAAGTTTTCTTAAGATGTGACCTTGACCTTGCCGCAGTGGACAAGGTGAAATATGATGACCTCATCCGAAGGTCTCATCATTAGGTATGCACATGCCAAGAATGAAAGCCGTAGATCTGAGCAATCCAAAGTTACGGCCAAGTTTAACGTTTTCTAAATATTGTCCACTTCGGCAAGGTCAAGGTCACAAGGTCAATATGATGACCTCAATTGAAAGGTCTCATCACCAGGTATGCACATGCCAAGTATGAAAGCCGTAGCTCTGAGCAATCTAAAGTTATGGCCAAGGTTAAAGTTTACTGAAGATGTCCACTGCGGCAAGGTAAAGGTCAAGGTCACAAGGTCAAATATGATGACCTCATCTAAAGGTCTCATCACAAGGTATACAAATGCCAAGTATGAAAGCCGTACCTCTTAACAATCAAAAGTTATGGCCAAGGTTCAAGTTTTCTGAAAATGTTCATTGCGGCAAGGTCAAGGTCACAAGGTCAAATATGATGACCTCATCTGAAAGGTCTCATCACAAGGTATGCACATGCCAAGTATGGAAGCTGTAGCTCTGAGCAATCAAAAGTTATGGCCAAGGTTAAAGTTTTCTGAAGATGTGACCTTGACCTTGCCGCAGTTGACAAGGTGAAATATGATGACCTCATCCGAAGGTCTCATCATTAGGTATGCACATGCCAAGAATGAAAGCCGTAGATCTGAGCAATCCAAAGTTACGGCCAAGTTTAACGTTTTCTAAATATTGTCCACTTCGGCAAGGTCAAGGTCACAAGGTCAATATGATGACCTCAATTGAAAGGTCTCATCACCAGGTATGCACATGCCAAGTATGAAAGCCGTAGCTCTGAGCAATCTAAAGTTATGGCCAAGGTTAAAGTTTACTGAAGATGTCCACTGCGGCAAGGTAAAGGTCAAGGTCACAAGGTCAAATATGATGACCTCATCTAAAGGTCTCATCACAAGGTATACAAATGCCAAGTATGAAAGCCGTACCTCTTAACAATCAAAAGTTATGGCCAAGGTTCAAGTTTTCTGAAAATGTTCATTGCGGCAAGGTCAAGGTCACAAGGTCAAATATGATGACCTCATCTGAAAGGTCTCATCACAAGGTATACAAATGCCAAGTATGAAAGCCGTACCTCTTAACAATCAAAAGTTATGGCCAAGGTTCAAGTTTTCTGAAAATGTTCATTGCGGCAAGGTCAAGGTCACAAGGTCAAATATGATGACCTCATCTGAAAGGTCTCATCACAAGGTATGCACATGCCAAGTATGGAAGCTGTAGCTCTGAGCAATCAAAAGTTATGACCAAGGTTAAAGTTTTCTTAAGATGTGACCTTGACCTTGCCGCAGTGGACAAGGTGAAATATGATGACCTCATCCGAAGGTCTCATCATTAGGTATGCACATGCCAAGAATGAAAGCCGTAGATCTGAGCAATCCAAAGTTACGGCCAAGTTTAACGTTTTCTAAATATTGTCCACTTCGGCAAGGTCAAGGTCACAAGGTCAATATGATGACCTCAATTGAAAGGTCTCATCACCAGGTATGCACATGCCAAGTATGAAAGCCGTAGCTCTGAGCAATCTAAAGTTATGGCCAAGGTTAAAGTTTACTGAAGATGTCCACTGCGGCAAGGTAAAGGTCAAGGTCACAAGGTCAAATATGATGACCTCATCTAAATGTCTCATCACAAGGTATACAAATGCCAAGTATGAAAGCCGTACCTCTTAACAATCAAAAGTTATGGCCAAGGTTCAAGTTTTCTGAAAATGTTCATTGCGGCAAGGTCAAGGTCACAAGGTCAAATATGATGACCTCATCTGAAAGGTCTCATCACAAGGTATGTACATGATAAGTATGGAAGCTGTAGCTCTGAGCAATCAAAAGTTATGACCAAGGTTAAAGTTTTCTTAAGATGTGACCTTGACCTTGCCGCAGTGGACAAGGTGAAATATGATGACCTCATCCGAAGGTCTCATCATTAGGTATGCACATGCCAAGAATGAAAGCCGTAGATCTGAGCAATCCAAAGTTACGGCCAAGTTTAACGTTTTCTAAATATTGTCCACTTCGGCAAGGTCAAGGTCACAAGGTCAATATGATGACCTCAATTGAAAGGTCTCATCACCAGGTATGCACATGCCAAGTATGAAAGCCGTAGCTCTGAGCAATCTAAAGTTATGGCCAAGGTTAAAGTTTACTGAAGATGTCCACTGCGGCAAGGTAAAGGTCAAGGTCACAAGGTCAAATATGATGACCTCATCTAAAGGTCTCATCACAAGGTATACAAATGCCAAGTATGAAAGCCGTACCTCTTAACAATCAAAAGTTATGGCCAAGGTTCAAGTTTTCTGAAAATGTTCATTGCGGCAAGGTCAAGGTCACAAGGTCAAATATGATGACCTCATCTGAAAGGTCTCATCACAAGGTATGCACATGCCAAGTATGGAAGCTGTAGCTCTGAGCAATCAAAAGTTATGGCCAAGGTTAAAGTTATCTGAAGATGTGACCTTGACCTTGCCGCAGTTGACAAGGTGAAATATGATGACCTCATCCGAAGGTCTCATCATTAGGTATGCACATGCCAAGAATTAAAGCCGTAGATCTGAGCAATCCAAAGTTACGGCCAAGTTTAACGTTTTCTAAATATTGTCCACTTCGGCAAGGTCAAGGTCACAAGGTCAATATGATGACCTCAATTGAAAGGTCTCATCACCAGGTATGCACATGCCAAGTATGAAAGCCGTAGCTCTGAGCAATCTAAAGTTATGGCCAAGGTTAAAGTTTACTGAAGATGTCCACTGCGGCAAGGTAAAGGTCAAGGTCACAAGGTCAAATATGATGACCTCATCTAAAGGTCTCATCACAAGGTATACAAATGCCAAGTATGAAAGCCGTACCTCTTAACAATCAAAAGTTATGGCCAAGGTTCAAGTTTTCTGAAAATGTTCATTGCGGCAAGGTCAAGGTCACAAGGTCAAATATGATGACCTCATCTGAAAGGTCTCATCACAAGGTATACAAATGCCAAGTATGAAAGCCGTACCTCTTAACAATCAAAAGTTATGGCCAAGGTTCAAGTTTTCTGAAAATGTTCATTGCGGCAAGGTCAAGGTCACAAGGTCAAATATGATGACCTCATCTGAAAGGTCTCATCACAAGGTATGCACATGCCAAGTATGGAAGCTGTAGCTCTGAGCAATCAAAAGTTATGGCCAAGGTTAAAGTTATCTGAAGATGTGACCTTGACCTTGCCGCAGTGGACAAGGTGAAATATGATGACCTCAATTGAAAGGTCTCATCACCAGGTATGCACATGCCAAGTATGAAAGCCGTAGCTCTGAGCAATCTAAAGTTATGGCCAAGGTTAAAGTTTACTGAAGATGTCCATTGCGGCAAGGTAAAGGTCAAGGTCACAAGGTCAAATATGATGACCTCATCTAAAGGTCTCATCACAAGGTATACAAATGCCAAGTATGAAAGCCGTACCTCTTAACAATCAAAAGTTATGGCCAAGGTTCAAGTTTTCTGAAAATGTTCATTGCGGCAAGGTCAAGGTCACAAGGTCAAATATGATGACCTCATCTGAAAGGTCTCATCACAAGGTATGCACATGCCAAGTATGGAAGCTGTAGCTCTGAGCAATCAAAAGTTATGGCCAAGGTTAAAGTTATCTGAAGATGTGACCTTGACCTTGCCGCAGTTGACAAGGTGAAATATGATGACCTCATCCGAAGGTCTCATCATTAGGTATGCACATGCCAAGAATGAAAGCCGTAGATCTGAGCAATCCAAAGTTACGGCCAAGTTTAACGTTTTCTAAATATTGTCCACTTCGGCAAGGTCAAGGTCACATGGTCAATATGATGACCTCAATTGAAAGGTCTCATCACCAGGTATGCACATGCCAAGTATGAAAGCCGTAGCTCTGAGCAATCTAAAGTTATGGCCAAGGTTAAAGTTTACTGAAGATGTCTACTGCGGCAAGGTAAAGGTCAAGGTCCCAAGGTCAAATATGATGACCTCATCTAAAGGTCTCATCACAAGGTATACAAATGCCAAGTATGAAAGCCGTACCTCTTAACAATCAAAAGTTATGGCCAAGGTTCAAGTTTTCTGAAAATGTTCATTGCGGCAAGGTCAAGGTCACAAGGTCAAATATGATGACCTCATCTGAAAGGTCTCATCACAAGGTATGCACATGCCAAGTATGGAAGCTGTAGCTCTGAGCAATCAAAAGTTATGGCCAAGGTTAAAGTTATCTGAAGATGTGACCTTGACCTTGCCGCAGTTGACAAGGTGAAATATGATGACCTCATCCGAAGGTCTCATCATTAGGTATGCACATGCCAAGAATGAAAGCCGTAGATCTGAGCAATCCAAAGTTACGGCCAAGTTTAACGTTTTCTAAATATTGTCCACTTCGGCAAGGTCAAGGTCACAAGGTCAATATGATGACCTCAATTGAAAGGTCTCATCACCAGGTATGCACATGCCAAGTATGAAAGCCGTAGCTCTGAGCAATCTAAAGTTATGGCCAAGGTTAAAGTTTACTGAAGATGTCCACTGCGGCAAGGTAAAGGTCAAGGTCACAAGGTCAAATATGATGACCTCATCTAAAGGTCTCATCACAAGGTATACAAATGCCAAGTATGAAAGCCGTACCTCTTAACAATCAAAAGTTATGGCCAAGGTTCAAGTTTTCTGAAAATGTTCATTGCGGCAAGGTCAAGGTCACAAGGTCAAATATGACGACCTCATCTGAAAGGTCTCATCACAAGGTATACAAATGCCAAGTATGAAAGTCGTACCTCTTAACAATCAAAAGTTATGGCCAAGGTTCAAGTTTTCTGAAAATGTTCATTGCGGCAAGGTCAAGGTCACAAGGTCAAATATGATGACCTCATCTGAAAGGTCTCATCACAAGGTATGCACATGCCAAGTATGGAAGCTGTAGCTCTGAGCAATCAAAAGTTATGGCCAAGGTTAAAGTTATCTGAAGATGTGACCTTGACCTTGCCGCAGTGGACAAGGTGAAATATGATGACCTCAATTGAAAAGTCTCATCACCAGGTATGCACATGCCAAGTATGAAAGCCGTAGCTCTGAGCAATCTAAAGTTATGGCCAAGGTTAAAGTTTACTGAAGATGTCCATTGCGGCAAGGTAAAGGTCAAGGTCACAAGGTCAAATATGATGACCTCATCTAAAGGTCTCATCACAAGGTATACAAATGCCAAGTATGAAAGCCGTACCTCTTAACAATCAAAAGTTATGGCCAAGGTTCAAGTTTTCTGAAAATGTTCATTGCGGCAAGGTCAAGGTCACAAGGTCAAATATGATGACCTCATCTGAAAGGTCTCATCACAAGGTATGCACATGCCAAGTATGGAAGCTGTAGCTCTGAGCAATCAAAAGTTATGGCCAAGGTTAAAGTTATCTGAAGATATGACCTTGACCTTGCCGCAGTTGACAAGGTGAAATATGATGACCTCATCCGAAGGTCTCATCATTAGGTATGCACATGCCAAGAATGAAAGCCGTAGATCTGAGCAATCCAAAGTTACGGCCAAGTTTAACGTTTTCTAAATATTGTCCACTTCGGCAAGGTCAAGGTCACATGGTCAATATGATGACCTCAATTGAAAGGTCTCATCACCAGGTATGCACATGCCAAGTATGAAAGCCGTAGCTCTGAGCAATCTAAAGTTATGGCCAAGGTTAAAGTTTACTGAAGATGTCCACTGCGGCAAGGTAAAGGTCAAGGTCCCAAGGTCAAATATGATGACCTCATCTAAAGGTCTCATCACAAGGTATACAAATGCCAAGTATGAAAGCCGTACCTCTTAACAATCAAAAGTTATGGCCAAGGTTCAAGTTTTCTGAAAATGTTCATTGCGGCAAGGTCAAGGTCACAAGGTCAAATATGATGACCTCATCTGAAAGGTCTCATCACAAGGTATGCACATGCCAAGTATGGAAGCTGTAGCTCTGAGCAATCAAAAGTTATGGCCAAGGTTAAAGTTATCTGAAGATGTGACCTTGACCTTGCCGCAGTGGACAAGGTGAAATATGATGACCTCATCCGAAGGTCTCATCATTAGGTATGCACATGCCAAGAATGAAAGCCGTAGAGCTGAGCAATCCTAAGTTACGGCCAAGTTTAACGTTTTCTAAATAGTGTCCACTTCGGCAAGGTCAAGGTCACAAGGTCAATATGATGACCTCAATTGAAAGGTCTCATCACCAGGTATGCACATGCCAAGTATGGAAGCTGTAGCTCTGAGAAATCAAAAGTTATGGCCAAGGTTAAAGTTATCTGAATATGTGACCTTGACCTTGCCGCAGTTGACAAGGTGAAATATGATGACCTCATCTGAAGGTCTCATCATTAGGTATGCACATGCCAAGAATGAAAGCCGTAGATCTGAGCAATCCAAAGTTACGGCCAAGTTTAACGTTTTCTAAATATTGTCCACTTCGGCAAGGTCAAGGTCACAAGGTCAATATGATGACCTCAATTGAAAGGTCTCATCACCAGGTATGCACATGCCAAGTATGAAAGCCGTAGCTCTGAGCAATCTAAAGTTATGGCCAAGGTTAAAGTTTACTGAAGATGTCCACTGCGGCAAGGTAAAGGTCAAGGTCACAAGGTCAAATATGATAACCTCATCTAAAGGTCTCATCACAAGGTATACAAATGCAAAGTATGAAAGCCGTACCTCTTAACAATCAAAAGTTATGGCCAAGGTTCAAGTTTTCTGAAAAGGTTCATTGCGGCAAGGTCAAGGTCACAAGGTCAAATATGATGACCTCATCTGAAAGGTCTCATCACAAGGTATGCACATGCCAAGTATGAAAGCCGTAGCTCTGAGCAATCTAAAGTTATGGCCAAGGTTCAAGTTTTCTTAAAATGTCAATTGCGGCAAGGTCAAGGTCACAAGGTCCAATATGATGACCTCATCTGAAAGGTCTCATCACAATGTATACAAATGCTAAGTATGAAAGCCGTACCTCTTAACAATCAAAAGTTATGGCCAAGGTTCAAGTTTTCTGAAAATGTCAATTGCGGCAAGGTCAAGGTCACAAGGTCAAATATGATGACCTCACCTGAAAGGTCTCATCACAAGGTATGCACATGCCAAGTATGAAAGCCCTAGCTCTGAGCAATCCAAAGTTATGGTCAAGGTTAAAGTTTTACTGGACAAACATACAGACGGACAGCCGGAGGGACAGACAGACGGACAGATGAAAAACAATATACCCTCGGAATCTCCGATTCGGGGGCATACAAAATAAAATGGAATAGGGTCAGAGGACAAATAATGGCGCCAAGTATGAAAGACCTAGCTCTCAACAATCCAAAGTTATGGAAGTTAAAGTCAATAAAATGGGAACAGGGGGAGAGAATGATTAAAGGCGCAATGAAGTAATCAATAAAATATGTTTTCAATGATCTTTTGGGAAGGGTAGGTGGTTGGGTGGTTACGGTGGAAGATGGGGGTGTAAGGATTATGTGTGACATGTCTCTGTGTATGTGTTGGGGAGGGATGGGGGTGAAGGTAGAAGCATAACCCACCATGCAAGGGGGGTAGATGGAAGTTGGCAAAGGTGTTGTTAGGGTGTGGTGGGGGGTAGGGGAGGATAGGATGATGTGAAATCTGGATTGGGGAAAGGAGGTTCGGATTAAAGTCAATAAAATGGGAACAGGTGGAGTGGATGATTAAAGGCGCCATTAAGTAACCAATAAAATATGTTTTCAATGAACTGTTGCGAAGGTGAAGGGGGGGGGGGGGGGGGGGGGGGGGGTTGCGGTTGAGGATGGGGGGTGTAAGGATTATGTGTGGCATGTCTCTGTGCATGTGTGGGGGAGGGATGGGGGAGAAGATAGAAGCATAACCCACCATGCAAGAGGGGTAGATGTAAGTTGGCAAAGGTGTTGTTTTGGGGTGGTGGTGGTAGTAGGGGGGAAAGGGAGATGGGGAGTCTTGATGGGGGAAATGGGTTTCCTTTTAAAAACACAATGGAATAGGGTTAGAGGACAATTAATGGTGCCATCCAGTAACGTAGATGTAAAGGAGATTTAATTGATAGATGGTGGGGGGATGGTTGCGGTAGAGGGTGGGGGGTCTTGGGGTTATGTGTGACCTTTCTCTGTGCATGTGAAGGGGAGGGATGGGGGTGAAGGTAGAAGCATAACCCAATATGCAAGGGGAGGGGGGAGGGGGGGGAGAGGGGGTAGGCAAAGGTGTTGTTTGGGTGTGCTGGGGGGTAGGGGAGGATAGGATGATGTGGAGTCTTGATTGGGGAAAGGAGGTTCGAATTAAAGACAATTAAATGGGAACAGGGGGAGATGACAATTAAAGGCGCCATGAAGTAACCAATAAAATATGTTTTCAATGAACTATTGGGAAGGGTAGGTGGTGGGGTGGTTGCGGTGGAGGATGGGGGCTGTTGGGATTATGTGTGACATGTCTCTGTGCTTGCGTAGGGGAGGGATGGGGGTAAAGGTAGAAGCATAACCCACTGTGCAAGGGGAGGGGGTTGGGGGGGGGGGGGGGGGGGGGGGGGGTAGGCAAATTTGTTGTTTGGGGTTGGTGGGAGTAGGGGGAAAGGGGGAAAGGGGGATGGGGAATCATGATGGGGGAAATGGGTTTCTGTTTAAAACAAAATGTGTTTGTTAAACACGGATGCCCCGGATGAAGCAAAGTTATAGCCAAGGTTAAAGTTTTCTGAATATTGTCCACTGCGGCAAGGTCAAGGTGACAAGGTCAAATATGATGACCTCATCTGAAAGGTCTCATCACAAGGTATGGCCAAGGTTAAAGTTATCTGAAGATGTGACCTTGACCTTGCCGCAGTGGACAAGGTGAAATATGATGACCTCATCCGAAGGTCTCATCATTAGGTATGCACATGCCAAGAATGAAAGCCGTAGATCTGAGCAATCCAAAGTTACGGCCAAGTTTAACGTTTTCTAAATATTGTCCACTTCGGCAAGGTCAAGGTCACAAGGTCAATATGATGACCTCAATTGAAAGGTCTCATCACCAGGTATGCACATGCCAAGTATGAAAGCCGTAGCGCTGAGCAATCTAAAGTTATGGCCAAGGTTAAAGTTTACTGAAGATGTCCACTGCGGCAAGGTAAAGGTCAAGGTCACAAGGTCAAATATGATGACCTCATCTGAAAGGTCTCATCACAAGGAATGCACATGCCAAGTATGAAAGCCCTAGCTCTCAGCATACCTCCGGAATCTCTGATTCGGGGGCATAAAAATAAAATGGAATAGGGTCAGAGGACAATTAATGGGTGGAGGGTGGTGGGTGTTGGCGTTATGTGTGACATGTCTCTAT
The DNA here is from genome assembly GCA_936450465.1 of Gibbula magus. Classification (NCBI taxonomy): domain Eukaryota; kingdom Metazoa; phylum Mollusca; class Gastropoda; order Trochida; family Trochidae; genus Gibbula; species Gibbula magus. The sequence goes on from OW388295.1 coordinate 50,043,885, forward strand.
GTATGTGTAGGGGAGGGATGGGGGAGAAGATAGAAGCATAACCCACCATGCAAGAGGGATAGATGTAAGTTGGCAAAGGTGTTGTTTTGGGGTGGTGGGGGTAGTAGGGGGGAAATGGGGATGGGGAGTCTTGATGGGGGAAATGGGTTTCCTTACAAAAAAAAATGGAATTGGGTCAGAGGACAATTAATGGCGCCGTCCAGTAACGTAGATGTAAAGGAGATGTAATTGGTAGATGGTGGTGGGATGGTTGCGGTGGAGGGTGTGGGGTGGTGGGGTTATGTGTGATCTTTCTCTGTGCATGTGAAGGGGAGGGATGGGGGTGAAGGTAGAAGCATTACCCACCATACAAGGGGAGGGGTGGAGAGGGGGGGGGGGGGGGGGGGGGTAGGCAAAGGTGTTGTTTGGGTGTGGTGGGGGGTAGGGGAGGAAAGGATGATGTGGAGTCTTGATTGGGGAAAGGAGGTTCGGATTAAAGTCAATAAAATGGGAACAGGGGGAGAGGATGATTAAAGGCGCCATCAAGTAACCAATAAAATATGTTTTCAATGAACTGTTGCGAAGGGTAGGTGGTGGGGTGGTTGCGGTGGAGGATGGGGGGTGTAAGGATTATATGTGACATGTCTCTATGTATGTGTAGGGGAGAGATGAGGGAGAAGATAGAAGCATAACCCACCATGCAAGAGGGGTAGATGTAAGTTGGCAAAGGTGTTGTTTTGGGGTGGTGGGGGTAGTAGGGGGGAAAGGGGGATGGGGAGTCTTGTTTTGGGAAATGGGTTTCCTTTTAAAAACAAAATGGAATTGGGTCAGAGGACAATTAATGGTGCCATCCAGTAACGTAGATGTAAAGGAGATGAAATTGGTAGATGGTGGTGGGATGGTTGCGGTGGAGGGTGGGTGGAGTTGGGGTTATGTGTGACCTTTCTCTATGTATGTGTAGGAGAGAGATGGGTGTGAAGATAGAAGCATAACCCACCATGCAAGTTGTGTAGATGTAAGTTTGCAAAGGTGTTGTTTTGGGGTGGTGGGGGGTAGTAGGGGGGATAGGAGGATGGGGAGTCTTGATGGGGGAAATGGGTTTCCTTTTAAAAACAAAATGGAATAGGGTCAGAGGACAATTAATGGTGCCATCCAGTAACGTAGATGTAAAGGAGATGTAATTGGTAGATGGTGGTGGGATGGTTGCTGTGGAGGGTGGAGAGTGGAGAGCTGGGGGGGGGGGGGGGGGGGGGGGGTGTTGGGGTTATGTTTGACCTTTCTCTGTGTATGTGTAGGGGAGGGATTGGGGTGAAGGTAGAAGCATAACCCACCATGCAAGGGGAGGGGGGGTAGGCAAAGTCTTGTTTGGGTGTGGTGGTGGGTAGGGGAGGATAGGATGATGTGGAGTCTTGATTGGGGAAAGGAGGTTCGGATTAAAGTCAATAAAATGGGAACAGGGGGAGAGGATGATTAAAGGCGCCATCAAGTAACCAATAAAATATGTTTTCAATGAACTGTTGCGAAGGGTAGGTGGTGGGGTGGTTGCGGTGGAGGATGGGGGGTGTAAGGATTATATGTGACATGTCTCTATGTATGTGTAGGGGAGAGATGGGGGAGAAGATAGAAGCATAACCCACCATGCAAGAGGGGTAGATGTAAGTTGGCAAAGGTGTTGTTTTGGGGTGGTGGGGGTAGTAGGGGGGGAAAGGGGGATGGGGAGTCTTGTTTTGGGAAATGGGTTTCCTTTTAAAAACAAAATGGAATTGGGTCAGAGGACAATTAATGGTGCCATCCAGTAACGTAGATGTAAAGGAGATGAAATTGGTAGATGGTGGTGGGATGGTTGCGGTGGAGGGTGGGTGGAGTTGGGGTTATGTGTGACCTTTCTCTATGTATGTGTAGGAGAGAGATGGGTGTGAAGATAGAAGCATAACCCACCATGCAAGTTGTGTAGATGTAAGTTTGCAAAGGTGTTGTTTTGGGGTGGTGGGGGGTAGTAGGGGGGATAGGAGGATGGGGAGTCTTGATGGGGGAAATGGGTTTCCTTTTAAAAAGAAAATGGAATAGGGTCAGAGGACAATTAATGGTGCCATCCAGTAACGTAGATGTAAAGGAGATGTAATTGGTAGATGGTGGTGGGATGGTTGCTGTGGAGGGTGGAGAGTGGAGAGTTGGGGGGGGGGGGGGGGGGGGGGGGGGTGTTGGGGTTATGTTTGACCTTTCTCTGTGTATGTGTAGGGGAGGGATTGGGGTGAAGGTAGAAGCATAACCCACCATGCAAGGGGAGGGGGGGGGGGGGGGGGGTAGGCAAAGTCTTGTTTGGGTGTGGTGGTGGGTAGGGGAGGATAGGATGATGTGGAGTCTTGATTGGGGAAAGGAGGTTCGGATTAAAGTCAATAAAATGGGAACAGGTGGAGTGGATGATTAAAGGCGCCATTAAGTAACCAATAACATATGTTTTCAATGAACTGTTGCGAAGGGGAAGGGGAGGGGGGGGGGGGGGGGGGGGTGGGGGAGGAGGGGGTGGGGGTTGCGGTTGAGGATGGGGGGTGTAAGGATTATGTGTGACATGTCTCTGTGCATGTGTAGGGGAGGGATGGGGGTGAAGGTAGAAGCATAACCCACCATGCAAGGGGGTGTAGATGTAAGCAGGCAAAGGCGTTGTTTGGGCGTGGTGGGGGGCAGGGAGGAAAGGGGATGGGGAGTCTTGATGGGGGAAATGTGGTTTCCTTTTTAAAAAAAAGGAATTAGGTCAGAGGACAATAATGGCGCCATGCAGTAACGTAGATGTAAAGGATGTGTAATTGGTAGATGGTGGTTGGATGGTTGCGGTGGAGGGTGGGGGTGTTGGGGTTATGTGTGACCTTTCTCTGTGCATGTGAAGGGGAGGGATGGGGGTGAAGGTAGAAGCATAACCCACCATGCAAGGGGAGGGGGGGGGGGGGGGGGGGGGGATAGGCAAAGGTGTTGTTTGGGGCCGGTGGGGTTAGGGGGAAAGGGGGATGGGGAATCATGAAGGGGGAAATGAGTTTCTGTTTAAAAAAATAAAATGGAATAGGGTCAGAGGCCAAATAATGGCGCCATTCAGTAATTGTATATATAAAGGAGATGTAATTGGTAGATGGTGGTGGGGTGCTTGAGGTGGAGGGTGGGGGTGTTGGGGTAATGTGTGACGTATATGTGTAGGGGAGGGATGGGAGTGAAGGTAGAAGCATAACCCAACATGCAAGGGGAGGGGGGGGGGGGGGGGGAGGGGGGATAGGCAAAGGTGTTGTTTGGGTGTGGTGGGGGGTAGGGGAGGATAGGATGATGTGGAGTCTTGATTGGGGAAAGGAGGTTCGGATTAAAGTCAACTAGAAATATGTGCATGTGATGCACTGTGATGTCCCCCGCTCCAACTTTCAATCCAACCTTGTCATATTACCCTTATTTTTCACTTATGCTAAGAACTAAGTTCAATACTGCATTAATAACGAGAAAATAAAAAAATCAGAATAGCCAAAGTAGCAAAAGGCACCACTCTATCACTAGGTCTAAGCAAATGCAAAGTTTGCTGAAAAAATATTGATCGGTTTTGGAGATAGAGGCCGGAAAAGGTCCCTACCCCCAATATGCACTAAGTTCAAATTGTTTCCATGGAAACCAGAAAAAATAAAAAATTCAGAATAACCAAAATAGCAAAAGGCACCATTCCACCACTAGGTCTAACCACATACCAAGTTTCGTAAAGAAATACTTGATAGATTTTGACATAAAGGCCGGAAAAGGTTCCTATCCCAAATTTCACCAAGTTGAAATTGTTGCCATGGAAACCAGTTAAAATAAAAAAATCAGAATAGCCAAAGTAGCAAAAGGCACCACTCTATCACTAGGTCTAAGCAAATACCAAGTTTGGTGAAAAAAGATTGAATGGTTTTGGAGATAGAGGCCGGAAAAGGTCCCTACCCCCAATATGCACTAAGTTCAAATTGTTTCCATGGAAACCAGAAAAAATAAAAAATTCAGAATAACCAAAATAGCAAAAGGCACCACTCCACCACTAGGTCAAACCAGATACCAAGTTTCGTAAAGAAATACTAAATAGATTTTGAAATAGAGGCCGGAAAAGGTCCCTACCCCCAATTTGCACCAAGTTCAAATTGTTTCCATGGAAACCAGAAAAATAAATAAATTCAGAATAACCAAAATAGCAAAAGGCACCACTCCACCACTAGGTCTAACCACATACCAAGTTTCGTGAAAATATATTGAACGGTTTTTGAGATATGGCCCGGAAAAGAAAGCATTTCGGAATAACGGAATAACGGAATGACGGAATGACGGGCGGAGGCGAAAACATTATGTCTCCCGAAAAAAATTTCGGAGGACATAATAAAATGGGAACAGGGGGAGAGGATGATTAAAGGCGCCATCAAGTAACCAATAAAATATGTTTTCGATGAACTGTTGCGAAGGGTAGGTGGTGGGGTGGTTGCTGTGGAGGATGGGGGATGTAAGGATTATGTATGACATGTCTCTGTGCATGTGTAGGGGAGGGATGGGGGTGAAGGTAGAAGCATAACCCGCCATGCAAGGGGGGTGTAGATGTAAGTAGGCAAAGGTGTTGTTTTGGGGTGGTGGGGGGTAGGGGGGAAAGGGGATGGGGTGTCTTGATGGGGGAAATGGGTTTCCTTTTAAAAACAAAATGGAATAGGGTCAGAGGACATTAATGGTGCCATCCAGTAACTTAGATGTAAAGGAGATGTAATTGGTAGATGGTGGATGGATGGTTGCGGTGGAGGGTTGAGGGTGGGGGGTGTTGGGGTTATGTGTGACATGTCTCTATGTATGTGTAGGGGAGAGTTGGGGATGAAGGTAGAAGCATAACCCACAATGCAAGGGGGGTGTAGATGTAAGTAGGCAAAGGTGTTGTTTTGGGGTGGTGGGGGGTAGGGGAGAAAGGGGGGTGTGGAATCTTGATGGGGGAAATTGGTTTCCGTTTAAAAAAATAAAATGGAATAAGGTGAGAGGAATATTAATGGCGCCATCCTGTTACGTAACTATAAAGGAGATGTAATTGGTAGATGATGGGGGGTGGTTGCGTTTGAGGGTGGGGGGTTTTGGGGTTATGTGTTACCTGTCTATGTGTATGTGTAGGGGAGGGATGAGGGTGTAAAGCACCACCCACCATGGAAGTAGGGTAGATGTAAGTAGGCAAATGTGTTGATTGGTGGCGTTGAGAGGTTTTGGGGGACAGGGGAATGCGAGTCCTTATGGGGGAAATGAGTTTCTGTTTAAAAAACATAAAATGTAATAGGGGGAGAGGACAATTAATGATACCATCCAGTAACCATTTAAATATGTCACCAATGAAACTAGAAGAGCGTTTGCGGGACACCGCAAAAGCTGAGCAGCTCCAAAACTTTGGGTCTCGCCTTTCCCTGTTCCGCCTTCTCAGCATAAATAAAATGGGATTTTTTTTGGACAAATTTGTTTTCATTATTCAAGTTATTCTAACAAGTTGAATCATCACTGGGGTCACTTTTCACAACTTTGTTCTTAAATCTTTCTGATTTCAAAATTGGATCAAAAGATTAACATGGCCTTAACCAATATCTCATGACCTTCAACTTTGACCTTCAAGGTCACACCATCAATGATTACTTTTCATTGTGTATAACAATCATGCAATGACTCAAAGTGTTCATTGTTAACATAAGGCATATTCACAATAGCACGCTTAAGTTGTGACCTTGCTGTGACCTTGAACTTTGACAGATATTAGCGAAAACGTTTTCAAATCTTGGTCTTTCTCCATAGTTGATATATACCAAATAAGAGCCTGACAGCACAAAAATGTTTGAAGTTATCGTGTTTACAAGGATTAATGTAGTGATTTAAGAACTCATGACCTTGACCTTTGACCTTGAATGTGAACACGTCAAAATCATTCACCAGATTTATAAGAAAGAAGCTATGTATATGAGGTGTTACTACCTTTTTGGAAAAAAGGTACTCAGAGATTTCAGAACTAGTCACCATGACCATATCTCGTTATTATCAATTTAATAGTGTACATCAGTAAATTTGCACTCCCCTGATTTCGGACAATTGGGTATTTCATATGAGAAATGTGATTGTACTCTAAAGATTTAACATGAATTGGTATTTCTCTGCATATAAGCAGAAAGCATTATCTTTAAAATCTAATAATACTAATGAAAATGTTTAAAGCACTGGTTATTGATGTTTTGAAAAGTAATGATATCCATTTGTGAAAATTTACGTTCGACTACGCTAGCGTTTACAAATTGCTGCGTTCAGTATGCAAGCTATTTGATTCTTTTTGGTTTTAAAGAAAATGTCTGAATATCTTTACTCCAAGCAATTAAACTAATTGGGTTTTTAAGGATTTTATTGCGTAAAATAAGCAGATACGTAGCTTATCTGGAGCAATGTTTATTTCTGTTGAATGTATGGTGGCCACTTTTCGCCAACTAGAAACCTAATCATGTATGTATTATTTCTTGTTTTTAATTCCATTATTTCGGACGATCTGGATAAGTTATATATATTGCTTGAAATTGTCTTTAGACAAGTTATCGCCATATATACCCACAACATCGAAATGGATGTTATATATATATAGTGTAATTATATTCCAGTAACATCTGGAATAATTTTAATTCTTACAGCGATTTATCACACTATCAACAATAAGAGGACATACTCTATAGCTCACCTGGCCTTAAAGGCCTGATGGGCTTATGGCATGGCATGGTGTCCGTCGTCTGTCCATCCGTCCGTTTGTAAACTTTTTGCATTTTCATCTTCTTCTCCAGTACCACTTGCTCTAGGGAGCTGAAATTTTGTGTGCAGACTCCTTGGCTAATGGAGTTTCTAAATTGTATATTTCATGACCCTGTGACCTCAAATGAGGTCACAGGGGTCACAATCACAAAAACTTATTTTCATCTTCTTCTCTAGTTCCAAAAGGTCTAGAGAGCTGAAAAGTTGTGTGCAGACTCCTTGGCTAATGTAGATTCTAAATTGTAGACTTAGTGACCCCGTGACCCCAAATGGGGTCACAGGGGACATGACCTTAAAAACCTATTTTCATCTTCTTCTTCAGTTCCAAAAGGTCTAGAGAGCTGAAAAGTTGTGTGCAGATTCCTTGGCTAATGGGGTTTCTAAATTGTAGATTTAGTGACCCCGTGACCCCAAGTATCACAGACGTCATGACCTGAAAAGCTATTTCATCTTGAGATTTGATGTGCTCTTTAAAGGGAGGTAAGTTAAAGGAAATAACAGTAATGAATTAAATCTTCAAGTGTGTTTTATCAGAGGTCAGAGGGGTAAGGACCTTAAGAGTTATTTCATCTTCTTCATTTAAAGTGCTTCCTATGTGTTGTACCTCTCACCTAGAAGTTGACATTTTGAATTAGTTAATGTATATAAAGTCTGATGAGCTACAGAGCCAAGGGCTCTATTTTTTTTGGTTTAATATAGATACAACAGTTTTGTAAAAATGATTTTATAATTGTTGGGATAACAAAAAACAGTTTTGTTTTTCAAGTCATTATGATTGCTGCTCTCGGTGAAGAAAACCATAAATAAACAAGCAGACAGAGTCGGCCATATCCCCCGCCTTTGGGAAAAATTTATTGAAGAATAGTTGTTGAATAACAGTGACTATGAACCTTTTTTCAACTAAACACAACACACACAATTTCAGCTCCTTAGACAAAGTGGTTCTGGAGAAGAAGAGAAAATGCGAAATGTTTCCAGACGGCTGGATACCGTGCAATGCCATAAGCCCATCGGGCCTTTCAGGCACATCTACACATGATGATTGTTCCACATACCAAGTTTCGTTGAGATATGTCTTATAGTTTTCGAGTTCTGTTCCGGAAACAAAATTCTAGGTTACATTTCTTTGGAAACGGTAAAAAAAATATTTCTAAGAAGTTGAAAACACCAAAAGGCACATCTAGACATGATGATTGTTCCACACACCAAGTTTCGTTGAGATATGTCTTATAGTTTTCGAGTTCTGTCCCAGAAACGAAATTCGAAGTTACATTTCCATGGAAACGGTCAAAAAAAATAACTCGAAGAAGTTGAAAACCCCAAAAGGCACATCTACACATGATGATTGTTCCACACACCAAGTTTCGTTGAGATATGTCTTATGGTTTTCGAGTTCTGCTCTGGAAACGAAATTCTAAGTTACATTTCCATGGAAACGGTAAAAAATAATAACTTGAAGAAGTTGAAAACCCCAAAAGGCACATCTACACATGATGACTGTTCCACACACCAAGTTTCGTTGAGATATGTCTTATGGTTTTCGAGTTCTGCTCCGGAAACGAAATTCTAAGTTACATTTCCATGGAAACGGTCCAAAAAAATAACACGAAGAAGTTGAAAAACCCAAAAGGCATATCTACTATCTAGACATGATGATTGTTCCCCACACCAAGTTTCGTTGAGATATGTCTTATGGTTTTCGAGTTCTGTTCCGGAAACGAAATTCTAAGTTACATTTCCATGGAAACGGTAAAAAAACTCGAAGAAGTTGAAAACCCCAAAAGGCACATCTACAAATGATGATTGTTCCACACACCAAGTTTCGTTGAGATATGTCTTATGGTTTTCGAGTTCTGTTCCGGAAACAAAATCGGGACGGACGGACGGACGAACGGACGAACGGACGGACGGACGAACGGACGAACGGACGGACGGACGAACGGACGAACGGACGGACGGACGGACGGACGGAGCCCATTTCAATATCCCCCCCCAACTATGTTGGCGGGGGATAATAACAATTGACATGGATTCGCATATAAGGTGACAAAATTAAATGAATAAGTCCCAAATTACTTATGAAATAACCCTGAAACGTCTTGCACACTTCAGAGATTATCTATGCTTTTTAGTGTTTCTGTTAGTGATACGGCTTCACCTGTCTTCGATGTAAACAATCGGCGAATCGCGAAGTGTTTTAACATTAGCACCGTAACTACTCATTTCCATGACAGTAAAATATAGTCTTGTTGATTCCATATCCGCATTCAACACAAGGTATTGTAACTTCGATTCATGTAACGTACGGACTGTAATCAGTAAAAACATTACTCAGGAACAGGAGAACATTCTTCGGACGCCAATTTTTTATGTCTGCATTTCCGGCATCAAACGAGAATTCACGGAAATTGCCGATGTCATTTCTGATAGCGATGTTGTTCCTTCTGATATCAGACTGTCTGTTTCAGTAATTATCGTGAATTTACGGCTATTGCTGCGATTGTTTCGAGAAAAGAAGCATTTTTCTTTCAAATTTGGATGGATTTTCTTCAAAATTGACGCATTTCCTTCACTTAGGGGGGCTGGTTATTGGTGGAACAAGACCCTACAAATATCTTACATGCTAATATGACACAAGTCAACATGTTTTTGCAGAAAATTCAGGTTCTCCTCAATACATGGTATGTATGACACATTGTGGTTCAATCACCAGTATTTGCTGTCAGATTGAAAAACATCAATGGCTACCCCCTTCTACTGACTGATCACCCAATATCAAGATGTAAAACTAACCCAGGAATGAATGTGAGAATGAATGATGCACACTAACAATGCACATTAACATTAATGTTCTCAACATTACATGATGTATGAGAATTCATATTTTTAGTAAGTTATTATTTTCTTTTCTTCCTATGATGCAAATGCAAATGTTTTGTATTCACATTTGTGTGTACAATTCAATTATGCATGAGTTATCATTATATCAGTGTTATGAATATGTTAGTTATGAATGATTCAATGTGTGGTTGTGCATTTCAGCTATTCAATATCAGCATACCAAGTTTAGCATTATATCAGTATTATAAATACCTTAGTTATGTACCGGTATGATGCATAATGTGTGGTTGTGCATTTCAGCTATTCAATATCAGCATACCAAGTTTAGCATTATATCAGTATTATAAATACCTTAGTTATGTGTGACGCATAATGTGTGTGTACAGCCATTTCAGCTTTCAATATTATCAGATCCACTTATATTTTTTATATCACTATTAGGCCTGATTTTTTATATTTTTTGGTTTACAGATTTTCAACAAGAATTTCAACGTCGGTAGGTAGGAATAAAAAGAAGAAGATTTTATATTATTTTGCGCAAAGTTGCTTTCACTAAAAATAGGCTGGTTAACAAAATATCACTGCTGTAAAAGCTGTTTGTTGTTGGTTTAATAATGTTTGCTGGTACAAATGGAAAGGTTGTGTCAGTATATTGTATTTATATTTATTCAGTATTTTATAAATATGGTTGGCGGTAATTTAAAAAGGGCAAATTTGAAAGAAAAAAAGTTAAAAAAAAGTGTGGCCTTATGAGTACGTTGGTTATATGTGACGCATAATGTGCGTACAGGCATTTAAGTTATTCAGTATTATCATATCTAGTTTTTTTAGTATTATGAATATGTTATGTTGAACGCATAATGAGCTAAAAAAGTAAAACAAGCAGACAGAGTCGGCCATATCCCCCGCCTTTGGGAAAATTTATTGAAGAATAGTTGTTGAATAACAGTGACTATGAACCTTTTTTCAACTAAACAAAACACACAAAATTTCAGCTCCTTAGACAAAGTGGTTCTGGAGAAGAAGAGAAAATGCGAAATGTTTACAGACGGCTGGACACCGTGAAAGGCCATAAGCCCATCAGGCCTTTCAGGCACATCTACACATGATGTTTGTTCCACACACCAAGTTCGTTGAGATATGTCTTATAGTTTTCGAGTTCTGTTCCGGAAACGAAATTCTAGGTTACATTTCTATGGAAACGGTAAAAAAAATAACTCTAAGAAGTTGAAAACCCCAAAAGGCACATCTACACATGATGATTGTTCCACACACCAAGTTTCGTTGAGATATGTCTTATAGTTTTCGAGTTCTGTTCCGGAAATGAAATTCTAAGTTACATTTCCATGGAAACGGTAAAAAAAAATAACTCGAAGAAGTTGAAAACCCCAAAAGGCACATCTAGACATGATGTTTGTTCCACACACCAAGTTTCGTTGAGATATGTCTTATGGTTTTCGAGTTCTGCTCCGGAAACGAAATTCTAAGTTACATTTCCATGGAAACGGTAAAAAAAAATAACTCGAAGAAGTTGAAAACCCCAAAAGGCACATCTACACATGATGATTGTTCCACACACCAAGTTTCGTTGAGATATGTCTTATGGTATCGAGTTCTGCTCCGGAAACGAAATTCTAAGTTACATTTCCATGGAAACGGTAAAAAAAAATAACTCGAAGAAGTTGAAAACCCCAAAAGGCACATCTACACATGATGACTGTTCCACACACCAAGTTTCGTTGAGATATGTCTTATGGTTTTCGAGTTCTGCTCCGGAAACGAAATTCTAAGTTACATTTCCATGGAAACCGTAAAAAAAAATAACTCGAAGAAGTTGAAAACCCCAAAAGGCACATCTACACATGATGATTGTACCATACACCAAGTTTCGTTGAGATATGTCTTATAGTTTTCAAGTTCTGCTCCGGAAACAAAATCGGGACGGACGGACGGACGAACGGACGAACGGACGGACGGACGGACTGAGCCAATTTCAATATCCCCCCCCAACTATGTTGGCGGGGATAATAAACAAGAACACAGAAGTAGCTTTTGATGAAAGTTACATGAAAAAGAAAATGACAAAGTCAACAAATGACAACACAGAAGTAGCTTCTAATGAAATTTTTACCCCAAGTAAGTCCAAAATACAAAAATTCGCCAAAAATTTAAAAATTCACCAAATTGTGTTTCATTTTGCTCTACACCTCTCCAAATGTTGAAGAAGACATGTGCCAAATTTGTAAAAGATGAGATAAATAGTTTTTCTGGAATTGATCGGACATTCAAGCTCCGAATATGACTACCGGGTAAGTAAAAAAAAAAAAAATTGACAAAAACTAAAAAAAATTACCAAATGGTTTTCAGTTTTGCACTGCACCTCTCTTAGTGGTAAAGAAGACATGTGTAAAATTTGAAAAGGATGAGATGAACAGTTTTCTAAAATCGAGCAGACAAAAAATGTCTTCGGACGGACGGACGGAAGGACGGGCCCTCATCAATTACAGGATTTCACGCCTTCAGAATCTTTTAGTCTAGAAAAGGTTGTATACTTCGCTCTACCCCACTTGCCTTCTTGGCCGTAATGTAAATTACGTTCCATTTATATTTGAATACGATATTCATGCTTGCCTTGTTTCAATATCAGAAATAAATTTCAGCACGGATAAAAGATCATGATTACACATTAAATATGTGCCTGACCGCTGGTAAAGTTTACTTTTTACTTTTTGGGCTGGTAAGGTTTATAAATGTATTTGCAAGCTCGCTACCTGTCTCCAGCGTTCTGGTGGGCAGTTGTTTATGACACTGTAAAAATGCAATGAAAGTTATCTGTATGATCTACTGAAATGTTTTAGTCAATAAGCTTTGTCAACTTGAACAGTATGCAAATAATGGGGACATTATCATGCAACTTTCTAATACTTGCTCGAAGTTGGTGGGAGATGAATGGCAAGGGAGATGTCATTGTTGAACATTTTTTTTATCGGATCAGGATTATTCATTCCTTTCCGCTAATTTCCGTAATGTTCGAAATATAGTCAATGCGAAATCATGTAGAGTTGTGATTTAAACATTGCAATCATAACTATGCAAGCCATGTTAGTCTTGAAATGGTGATGTCAGTTTTACAAAGCTGACTTTACAACTCTTACAACTTAACTTGTAACATTAAACTTACTAGAAAACCTTTCTATTTAAACATTTTTGAATTGCATTTCAACTTTGTAAACTTGAGAACGGACAGATTTAAAATGTTAGTTTTGAATCCTTTGACTTTTTGAGACGTGTATAGTTGAGAACAACAAGTTACATTTTGCAAGTTACACGTCTTAATGTCTTCCTTTTTGGCACACATTTCCTTCCATACTAATCAGCCATGAAACTGTACACATTTAGAAAACCTGGATGCATATCCAAGCAAGACTTATTAATGACAATCTGAACTTGCCAGTGACAGATCTGAATTTCAAGCACACAAGCGCATTCTCATCTTACATAAAAAAGGCGTCCCCTTTTCTTTCACACAGAAGGCGTCCCTCCTCACAATTTCTCGTGTCAGATCAACCGTGGGAAACATCCATAAAATTTGTACAATGGCTTATCTAAAATTCCTATATCTAAAATTCTGACAACCTCATGACCAACCATCATCACTACCACTCTATCGGGAACTGCTGGCTCCTCAACTCAAACTCATAACCTCACTCGAAATAACTTCTTCATCTCACCTCTAAAACCAAAAAAACAAGCTACTGGTTGCAGTGTCAAATCCAACTCTGAATGAGATTGAATTACTGCAGCACAAGAATCACTTACCAATACAGAATCACTCCCCGTGAAAACAGTAGAGGAACCTCAACTCCCTGAAACAACAGAACCATTAGAACAATTCCGCATCTATCAAAACCCTCAACAATCGGACCACAACCTAGCTCACACTTGAACCCCAAAGTTGAGGTAAGTGTCATCATTGTGGGATTGTCTAACCCTAGCCTGTATGGAAGGGGATGTGTGACAAAAATGAAGACATGAAGATTTGTAACTTGTAAAGTGTAACATGTCGTTCTCAAACATATACACCTTTTTGTAATGTTACAAGTTACGTTTAACAAATGAACAATGGAAAATAACGAGTTGTAAAGTCAGCCTTGTAAAACAGACTTTAGCATTTCGAGACTTACATGACTTGCATAGTTACGATTGCAATGTTTCAAATCACATCTCTACACGATTTTGCATTGAACATATTTGCAATATTACAGAAATTAACGGAAAGGAATAAACAATCCCGATCCAATAAAAACAATGTTCAACAATGACTTCTCCCTCGCCAAGCATCGCCCAGCAAATACGAGCAAATATTTGAAAGTTACATACAAATTTTCCCATTATTAGCATACTGTTGACAAAAGCACATTGACTAAATCATTATAGTAAACCGTACAGTTAATTATCATTGCATTTTTACAGTGTAGGAAACAACTGTCTGCCCTATCACCCAAAAGGTGGTTATTTCTGTTGCAAGGTGGCCAAAAGAAAACCTTACCAGCGTTCGGGCATATATTTAATGTGTAACCATGACCTCTTATCTGTGCTGAAATTCATTTCTAATTTTTAAATAAGGCCATTTTCCCACGGCAATTGGAGTATAAAAAAGTGAATGTTGACATGATTGAACTGAGAGAAGATAATGTGTGTGTAGGATATGGTTTATATATGGTTTGTAAATCTGCAGTTTTATATGTAAGTGAAAGACGTTTTATGATAACGGATTGGATACATTTATCATAGCATCAATGCCAATCTAGCTATGCGATCCTGTATGTCTATCAGTGTCCATCTTCCCACGGCAAGGTGAAAATGTACCGAGATCTCTCCATTTTTTACCTTGCCTTCAACCTAGCCAGAAGTGGTGAAAGGAATCAGCGACACCTATCATGATCACGAGTTACGTCCCTTATCATCTGCATACAGCCAATGAAATCGCCGTTTACATTCGGAACCAATTAAAAAATAAGCGACGATCGACAAAGTCACATAAGCAATACAACTGTCTTCGGATTGGCTTATCCCATTAGCCTGCAGTACTTTAAAATTTTGGCACTGAAAATGCGAGAGTTGAGGTCAAGGGCGGAAGGAGGAGATTTGGAACTCTTTTCGTTACGCCTGTGACGTTGTGAAGATGAAATAAGGCAAGCAGGAATATCTTATTGAAATACAAATGGAATGTACTTTACATGTCTCTTTTAATCAGGCATAATAATGATCTATCTTTGTTATTAGATTGAACATATGAACAGAATAAAGTAACTATATACACATTTCTAACAAATTTAAAGGCAACATTACTGGTAACTATAATGAAGAATAGTCATCGATTATAACATAAAATATGTGCAATTTGTTAAAGAATGAATTGAAACAATGTATAAGCTTTTAAACAAGATCTCATTGATATCATATTTTCGGCTCAAAATTATCATGCAGCTTTCAATCAATCAAATTGTGACAAATTTACGATCATTGTCAGTGTTACCAATTTTGCACAACATTTAATCGTTTCATTGCTATATCATCATCCAACACTGTTTTTCATCAAACAACTGATTATAGTATTTTTTTAAGTATGTGGAGTAACTATGCCACTTTTCCTATCTTAATAAATGACATTCAGGAACTTTTACCAAATGGACATCAGTATGCTCTGAATTATGCAATGAAATGTCCTCTTATTAGTATTTATATTAAGCTGTTTTTTGTGTGTATTTTTACCATTATTGGCTCTTCCCAATGGCGATGGTTTTAGAATTTTAAAGATGTGTACACTGATAAAATGGTATCTTCTAGGGGTGACTATTGACCAACAAGGACTATTGTGTTTGATCATTTTTCAAATCTAAAAACAGCAATTGTGTGCAAATTTACTTTTAGGTTCATGTAAACAACTGGATTGAAGAAACTATTGAAACTATCGATAGTAAGCCATATCGATGTAAAGTTACTATCGATAAAGTACTATTGACACTGTAACTACTGCAATAAATCAATAGTTCGATCTATTGTTACAACCCTACTGTCTTCATTACATCATATCAATGCCTTCAACAGCAGAGAAGGGAAACGACTTTATCATATCATGCGCACCGTACTGCAATATAGACAACGAAGGATGGCATAAAACACACATGCACACATGACTGTACATTAAGTCATTCATTGATAATGGCGATAAAACATGTTATTACTTTCCCTTTGTTTATTACGAAAGACAAGTTCACCGACACCAATTGATATGAAGAGCCAGGCATCCACGATCTCAGGTGCTGCCTCAAGCCCACGTCTAATATATGGTGCGGCAGTTCTATTCATTCATTGATAATGGCGATAAAACATGTTATTACTTTCCCTTTGTTTATTACGAAAGACAAGTTCACCGACATCAATTGATATGGAGAGCCAAGCATCCACGATCTCAGGTGCTGCCTCAAGCCCACAACAAACTCAGCTATCCTCATTCATTAGGAGCATACATCAAGAAGTCGGTCCTCCTGTCTTGAATATAAAAATTCAACAACATACAAAGGGAAAGTTCTATCACCGATCTATCGGCAGCATCCGCCATATTGGATTCTTGGCATTACATGAAATGAAAACACGCTATATTTAACCAAATTTTACACTTTTTTGAAAATTAAACATAAACAATTATAGAAAATTCACATAGTAACAAATAACATATAATAAAATGAATAAACAAAATGTGTTTAGTCCGTAGCGAAGTTTTCCCCACTTGCATGATGAATGGCTTCAGTTCTCATTGTTTTTATTTTTCAACAAATATGCGCTTGTCTTTATCAAGTTGTGAAATATAAAATCAAAATATTAACTTCATAAATATATTTTAATTTTACTGTGTTTTAATCATGTACCTATATCATATTTGTGTAAACGAGAACATCCTCTCGAATTTCGTTTAAAAAAATACCCCAATAGAACCCTACTTTTAAACCCATTCCCTCCTCCTATCTCTAACTAAACTCATTCCAAATCTCATTATTTTTCCCCACTCATAATTCAGGATGCCTTTAAAAAACATGTACAAATTATATAAAGCTACAAACTAATGCACTGTATATTGTCTGCAAGTCGGCGACATGACAGGCGTATAATAAATAAAACACAATCACAAATTTAAATCTTAGCATAGACTAGATTCAAAATTTACTTTACAATGACATGTGCATAGTTCGTCCCCAATACAAGAAATACGCTCATTATTAAACGAAAACATTGTGTTTATTTCATGTTCATGCATAAAGTTAAACACATAAGAGTCAGTCAGTCATATCTATATTTATGTTGTATCAATATAAGGTGCAAAATGAGTGTATTCACAAATTTTATGTACATGTACTTGGTGATTACAATGTGAGACACTGATTACCTGCGTTTATTATGGAATTCTCTTAGAAATAACGCAGTGTTTGTTGTGATATTAATGTTAATCAGTTATTTGTTTCTGAAACATGGACAGTGTTATTTATAAATCCGAAAAGCCACAAATACATCATGGATTATGCAAGGCGGTTAAAAGACGGAAATTGTGTATATTTGAAAGAGTGCATTCTTTCAGCCATTTACTTAATGTTTTTGAGACAGAAGTTTTATCCGTTCAATAGGCTGATATCTTGTTTATCTCATGTAACGCCGATGGAGGGAATAAACAGTTGAGTTTTAACTAAAATCATAAATTCTAATGTCTATCAATCATCTTATTAGAACCACTTAAAGGGTTCTAGCTAGGTACTTTTTATGGAGACAAAATTCGAGAGGACATTCCTGTTCACACACATTTGCTATTTATATTGTACATGCTTATTGAAAAATTCAGAAAAAAGCAGGTAAAACAGGCCTCAAGATTAACATCAAGAAAACTGAAGTCATGCGTTTAAAAAACAAGCAACGAGACCCCATACAAGTAAATGGAAACAACATCAAAGAGGTTGAGAAGTTTGTTTACCCGGGCAGAGTAGTTGGTGATCGAGTTGATGAAGACATCAGGAGCAGAATCAACAAAGCCAGAGATGCTTTCAACACCCTACGCACAATATAGAGCTCCACGTCCCTATCAAATCAATATCTATCAGATATGGTCAATATCAGATGGCCAGAGAAGATCAGCAACAACGATCTGTGGTCAACAACCCACCAACTGCCAATAGACAGTGAAATCAGGAAGAGAAAACGGGGTTGGATCGGCACACACACTGATAAAACCATCAAGCAACATCACTAGACAAGCGCTGGATTGGAACCCGCAAGGCAAAAGGAAAGTTGGACGACCAAGACATACTTGGAGACGCAGCACACACGAAGAGATCAAAACTGCTGGCTTGACGTGGGCAGAGGTGAAGAAAACAGCACTTATTAAACCATGTGAGGTGGAAACATGTGATGGCAGCCCTTATGCTCCCATACGGTTTAAACAGAATAAGTCAAGTTATTGAAAGATTCAGGTGTAACATTACTGACGGGAATATTCGTATCACTTCATATTTGACATCTTGATAAAGACTACTACACAATCATTCGGTATTCCTATAGAATTCTTTAAGTATGCTCCTAAGAAATGTATTGATTTAATAGTGATTTTGTACAATTGTATACTTAACACAGGTTCATATCCTAGCCTATGGCCATTAGGTGTTATTTTGCCCATTCACAAGAAAGGCGATGTTAACAACCCAGGTTACTACCGCCCCATTACTCTATTAGAAGCATGTGGCAAAATATTTGCCAAAAGTATATGCAAAAGACTCAATGACTTTGTGGATAATAATGAAGTACTGATTAATGAGCAAGCAGGTTTTCGGAAAGGCTACCAAACACTTGATAATGTTTTTGTTCTCAACACTTTAGTGGAAAAATATCTCTCTCTATACAAGGGTAGATTTTATAGCTGTTTTGTGGACCATAAAGCGGCATTTGATTCAATTGATCGCAACAGTTTATTATATAAGCTATGGATAAATAATATACAAGGTAAAACTTTTAATTTAATAAGAAACATGTATTCAAACGTTCAATGCTGTATTTCAATGCTAGATGGTTATAGTAAATTTTTCAGGTGCATGACAGGTGTAAAGCAGGGTTGCCAGTTATCTCCCTTGTTATTTTCACTGTACGTTAATGACATTGTAGATTTTCTTGGTGCAGACGGCGACAGATGTATTGAGCTTGGTGTGTGTCAAATTTTTATGTTGTTGTTTGCAGATGATATGGCCTTATTCGACAGTACTGTGAAAGGTTTACAAAAAATATTAAATGGTCTATCACATTATTGTAGAAAATGGAATCTTACTGTTAATACTGAAAAGACAAAAATCGTTGTTTTCAGGAAAGGAGGCAAGTTGAAAAAATATGAGAAATTTTACTTTAATTCAAATATGCTTGAAATTGTCTCGTCATATAAATACTTAGGTGTCCATTTTTCATGTAGTGGATCATGGTATGTTACACAAAAGACTCTGTCATTACAAACTGTTAAAAGTTTTGAATATTTTAAGATCACAGATATCTGGTTATCTCAAAATGCCACTGTCAGTTTTACAACAGATATTTGATGTAAAAGTCATATCATATGGATGTGAAATATGGGGCTTTCATGCTTGTCCAGATGCAACCCGTGTGTATGATAATTATTTTAAATCAATTTTATGTCTCAGTAGAAGTAACCCCAATATTGTAGCAAGGGGCGAACTTGGATATTGTTCATTTAAAACTAAACAATATGTAAAGATAATTAAATACTGGATAAGATTGTTATACCAGCAGAATAATAGCATTTTGGGACATGCCTATAGTTTTCAATTTAGATTAGCAGAAAAAGGTATTAAAGGTTAGATGAAATGACATATGGTCACATTCGTATTCGTTGATAAGGGGTTTCAATTTGACAATTGCTCGATTTTAAATTTCTGAAATCGACGCATAAATTACTTATATACAGCTTTTTAAAAAAGTGCCTAATTAAGCCCCAGCGACCAGAATGAAAGTGGGCGGGGTTAGTCGCTGAAGCGTATCGTGTTGTGACGTACGTAGAGGAGCCTCATCATGGCCGCTAATCATAATTTAACGCGTTTTCCCCACTTTTAAACTGCTCATTAGGACAGGAAACTTCATCAAAACAACCCCAATTTTCGATAAACGCATTACTTAACTATTCAACTAGCGATTTCATATGGTTACAACAACTCGGGCGTGCATAATTAGAGTTCTGCATTCTGCATTCTGCACTTTTGTATAGTATGTTTGTAGCAATTAATCGCGGAACTAGAAGGGAAGGTATAACAGTTCAAGTGACACTGAAACAAGGGAAGAAGACTATCGCGGGAATCGGCTGAAGAGAGATTAAGTAGCATCAGTTGATCAAATTATGTTGAATAATCGGCATGTTAATTTTGTTTTGTATGTAGTAATAAATAAATATATACGGTAGGTATATTTTCATATACACTGAACGATTGACTGTTCAAACAAGCGAGACAACATTGCAGATTTATAAATAACATTGTGTATTTAATATAAAAGATTACTGTATTTTAAGTTTGTCAATTAAAATTCTATATATGATGTAATGCAAAGCAAACCATTTTCACTTCACTTTCATGAATAAATAAATGAACTGGATTGGTCAACAAGCTCAATGAAATTTACATGTACACGCTAAACATATAAACTGAAGTACAAAAGAAAGTACACACCCAAGTAATTTGTTAATAAAAGACAACAGGACAAAATTTCCAGCATTTCAAAGGTTTAATATTAATAGTGAACCATTTTCAAACATTGCAAGGACAGGTATTTACTTCTCACTTCACACATCACTTCTCTACTTCTCTTAGTGTCCACTAGGGGTATATTTTGAAATTTACACTCATTGTTTCTGCAACATTCCGTGGTCTGATGTCCATAAATGAGGAGTTAGTATCGGGTGTGACCCCCATTACTGTTAATGCAAGCAAAGACACGTCTCCTCATTGAGAAAGTAAGACGTCGGATGACGTCATTAGGGATGCGTTGCCACTCTTCATGAAGTGCCTGTTCCAGCTGTTGTAGGTTGACTGGTTGCTGTGGGCGACGTCTTAGTTGTCTTCCCATATGGTCCCTAAGATGCTCGATTGGGGATAAATCAGGGGAGCTGCCTTTGTATGAAGGGGACAACCACAGGCTGCAACACTTGATCCCTATATCTCTGGGCTGTAAGGGTCTGGCGAATTGTCACCAAATCGGTCTTCTGGTCACCACAAATCCCGCCCCAGGCCATGACGCTGCCACCGCCATAGGGTACCACTTCTTGGACACACGCTGCAGCCTGTCTCTCGCCTCTACGCCTGTAAACCCTAACTCTGCCGTCTGCTGTGAAGAGGTTGAATCGACTTTCGCGCCTGAAGATTACTCTTGCCCAATCACGACGTTGCCAGCGTCCCACTCTCCTTGCCCAGCGTAGACTGTCCAGGCGAGTCAGGGTCATTCCGCGGAACGGTCGGCAAGCCCTAATACCGGCAGCTCGAAGACGTCTCATGACAGTCTTTCTGCTGATGTGGTGTCCTAACGCCGTCGATGCCGTTGACGTCATGGTGACGAATCTGTCCCGCAGATGCATTGTGCGCAGATAACAGTCTTCAGTGGGGTTCGTCACCCTCGGTCTTCCACTTCTAGGACGGTCTGATGTCTTGCCAGTCTGGTTATGACGTTGAAGGAGTCGAATGACCGTTTGTCTGGTGCAGCCAAACCTTCTGGCAATTTGGCTGTTTGAAACTCCAACTTCAGACATTCCAAGGACTCTTTCTCGCTCTGCTGCTGTTAAACGTGGCATTTTCTCGTGCTTTTTTCGGAACACTAGTAGTGAATGGTAGAATTCGGTGGTTTTTATACCCTTAGCGCGCCTAAGTCATGTAGAAATTGAAAAAAACGTGATTTTCGAAAAAATCACTTTTACCTGAACTGGCATGCCTCGGATGCGTTTTTACTATATGATTTCATTGTTTCCGTTCGAAACATTAGGAAAGAGCATAAAGAAATGCTACTTTGTAAATGAATATGAAATAATATGAAAATCTGTGGGTGTGTACTTTCTTTTGTACTTCAGTTTACATTATGATTACACAGATTGATATAGACAACGAACATTATCGAATAAAACAATTATGTTACCAGAAGCATTTTAATGCACATCTCGTTAATGATAACGAAATGGTTTAATCAATAGTCTGATTGCTTTTATGTGTCACTTCTGCACATCAACACACAATTCTCAGTTTAGTGGACCATATAGATGTTTCTTCCAGATCAAAGTGGAGTAGTGTTGTTACAGCAAATTAGTTTACGCATTTAAGAAGCTGAGTATGTTAGAAGGAAGGAGTGTAATTATGTTTGTACAGATAACAAGTTTACTGGACCGATTTAATTATATAACAAGTAATTGTCACAAACGTGACCATGTCCCCCGCCGCAATTAAGAAATGAGCTAAAAGAATGGACACACAGCTTGTACTGAGTAGTGACATTTACATGTTTGATTCAATTATTGTTATATCTGGCAAAAATTTTAAAATGGTCAAAGTCTTGTAGTGACCTTGAAAATGGGGTCAAGGTCACCCAAATTGAATGGTGTCTGCGTATTCCCCAAATGAAGACAGGTACCAAATTTGAAGACTCTAGGTACAGCAGTTCATGAGATATCGTGCTAACAACATTTGACTATCAGTCTTGTAGTGACCTTGAAAATAATTTCAAGGTCAACCAAATAGACTGGTATCTGGATATTCCCCAAATGAAGACTGATACTAAATTTAAAACCAATAGCTCTGGCGGTTCATGAGGAATCACACTAACAACATTTTCAAAACTGGTCAAAGTCTCCCCCTGACCTTTAAAATGAGGTCAAGGTCACCGAAAACTTTTCAGGTCTATGTATTCCCCAGATGAAGACTGGTACCAAGTTTGAAGACTCTAGGTCAAAGGGTTCATGAGATATCCCGCTAACAACATTTTCAAAACTGGTCAAAGTCTCCCCCTGACCTTGAAAATGAGGTCAAGGTCACCGAAAACTTTTCAGGTCTGCGTATTCCCCAGATGAAGACTGGTACCAAGTTTGAAGATTCTAGGTTGAGCGGTTCATTAGATATCGCGCTTAAAAAATTTTCAAAACTGGTCAAAGTCTCGCTGTGACCTTGAAAATGAAGTCAAGGTCACCAAAAACTTTTCAGGTCTGCGTATTCCCCAGATGAAGACTGGTACCAAGTTTGAAGATTCTAGGTTGAGCGGTTCATTAGATATCGCGCTAACAACATTTTCAAAACTGGTCAAAGTCTCGCTGTGACCTTGAAAATGAAGTCAAGGTCACCAAAAACTTTTCAGGTCTGCGTATTCCCCAGATGAAGACTGGTACCACATTTGAAGATTCTAGGTTGAGCGGTTCATTAGATATCGCGCTAACAAGAAGCGGGACGGACGTACGGACGTACAGAGCTGAATACTAAGTCCCCCGCTCCGCGCTTCGCGGCGGCGGGGGACAACAAATGGCAAGTCGGTGACCAGCATGTCATACATGTTTATTGTCAAACGTCCTGTCTTGGTGACACAAAGGAAATACAAAATAAACATTAACGCGACATTCAGTCTAGATGTTTTCAGCCAATGAAATTATTTTTAGTGTAAACTCGTCATAACTATTTGGTTTTCTATCTTGCCATTTGCAAAAAGACTTTTGCAAAAGAGGGTTATCATTTGACCATCTTCTGTTTCCAAGTACTGTCATTGATGGAATTATAGGTTTACATTTTGTGTCTAATGTGCATATGGATATTCATATTGTCCTTTTGGATAGGTTTATAAGGTAAG
Source organism: Gibbula magus (assembly GCA_936450465.1). NCBI lineage: Eukaryota > Metazoa > Mollusca > Gastropoda > Trochida > Trochidae > Gibbula > Gibbula magus. Next base: position 50,067,402 of record OW388295.1, read on the forward strand.
TTTCTTACATTAATTGACACTCTTTTTGTCAATTATATTTGATTAACCACACATTTTATTGAAAACATTATCTTATTATCTATTAGATTCTGAATGTTTTAATGTGTAATAAGTGATAACTAAATCGTAAAATGTAACATTGGGATGCGATGTTTACGTAGATGGATTCGTAGACATATTATTATCGTTGCTAATGAAATTCTTTTGATGTTTTAAAATATGTGGTGAGTTACTTTGATTGTTGTAATGTACAGTTAGTAAATTAGGTTGTCGGTTGATTAACGACGTTTAAAAACAGGATGTTGTGAAGCTTTTATTGTCGATGGCTTACAATAGGGCCTACTTCGCCGGCGTGCTTATCTCACGTTTGTTGTTTTATTTTAAACACATTCTCTAACAAAAAACTAGATGAGCGTTTGCGGGACACCGCAAAAGCAGAGCAGCTCCGAAACTTTGGGTCTCGCCTTTCCCTGTTCCGCCTTCTCCTCAGCATAAATAAAATGGAATTTTTTTTGACAATTTTTTTTTTATTATTCAAGTTATTCTTACAATTTGAATCATCACCGGGGTCACTTTTCACAAACTTGTTCTTAAAACCTATTTCTGATTTCAAAATTGGATCAAAGGATTAAAATGGCCTTAACCAATATCTCATGACCTTGACCTTTGACCTTCAAGGTCACACCATCAATGATTACTTTTCATTGTGTATAACAATCATGCAATGACTCAAAGTGTTCATTGTTAACACATTGTTAGCATATTCACAATAGCATGCTTAAGTTGTGACCTTGCTGTGACCTTGACCTTGGACAGATTTTAGCAAAAACGTTTTCAGATCTTGGTCTTTCTCCATAGTTGATATATACCAAATAAGAGCCTGACAGCACAAACATGTTTGAAGTTATCATGTCTACAAGGATTATTGTAGTGATTTAAGAACTCATGACCTTGACCTTTGACCTTGAATGTGAACATGTCAAAATCATTCACCAGATTTATAAGAAAGAAGCTATGTATATGAGATGTTAATACCTTCTTGGAAAAAAGTTATTTACAGATTTCAGAACTGGTCACCATGACCATATCTCATGACCTTGACCTTTGATCTTCAAGGTCACACAGTCAATGATCACTTTTCATTGTGTATAACAATCATGTAATGATTCAAAGTGTTAATAGTTAAAATAAGGAATGTTCGCAACTGCATGCTTAAGTTGTGACTTTGCTCTGACCTTGACCTTGGACAGATTTTAGCGAAAACCTTTTCAAATCTCAGTCTTTCTCGATAGTTGATATATACCAAGGGCCTGATAGCACAGAAGTTGTTGAAGTTATCGTGTTTACAAGGATTTTTGTAGTGATTTCAGAATTCATGACCTTGACCTTTGACCTTGAATGTGAGCATGTCAAAATATTTCCCCAGGTGTACAAGAAAGAAGCTATATATATGAGGTGTTGATACCTTCATGGAAAAAAGTTACATAGTGATTTCAGAACTGGTGACCATGGCCCTATCTCGTCACCTTGACCTTTAAAATTCAAGGTCACACAATCAGTCATCACTTTTCATTGTGTTTCACAATCATGTAATGATTCAAAGTGTTAATTGTTGAAATAAGACATTTTTGCAAAAGCATGCTTAAGTTGTGACCTCACTATGACCTTGACCTTTTCAAATCTTGGCCTTTCTCCATAGTTGATATACACAAAAGAAAAGCCTGATAGCACAAATATTTTTCAAGTTATCGTGTTTACAAGGATTGTTTTAGCAATTTCAGAACTTGTGACCTTGACCTTTGACCTTGAATGTGAACATGTCAAAAAAATTCCCCAGGGGTATGTATAAGTAAGAAGTTATGTATATGAGTTCTCAAAACCTAATAGGAAAAAAGTTAAAGCGAATACAAAATGCGGCGGCGGTGGCGGCGGCGATGGAAACTGCACAAAAACTTATAGCAGCTCCGACTTAGTCGGAGCTGCTAATAACAACAACACCGACTATCTGATTTCGTTGTCTCAACTATACTTCGTTCATATTATCATATCTTGGTTTCATTTTGTCATCTTATATAATATCATTAGCATTGATTTTATCCTATGTCTACGAATGACTATGAAACAACCGTCTTTTACTAGTTATATAAATTATATTTGATATATATAACGATATTTTGGTACATTTGTAAAGTGAAACTTGATAACTAACATTACTCGAACAGTTTACAGCAGAACAGCGATGTGGCATTATTGCAAAGCGTAGATATAACAGATTAACTGACCGATTCCCCAGTGTTTGCCATTGTAAATAGTAAGCGAATGTTTACACCCCGTCCCTTCACGTACGTCACTTACGGTATCTTCCAACTCTCTAAGCCCCGCCCCATTTTTGGTTTGTTGGTCACGGGTGAAAAGCAGACGATGTTTTTAAGTCGCTCTAGTCTAATATAGGAACAACATATGGATTTTTTGGGGTCTTGTTTTTCACAAAATAGTCTAATGAACCAATTGCAGTTAAGAATTCAATAGAAAATAATTTATTTCGGCCTTCCTTTAAATGTTGGGCTCTAAATGTCAAGAATCTTCTTCATGAATACGGGTTTGGGTTTATGTGGCAAAATCAAGATGTTGGCTGTATTAGCTCATTTATAGCAATATTTAAAGAGAATTGTACATCTATTGATAATCAAAAGTGGTTAGAAACTATTTCAAAACACTCCAATCTCCAATTGTATAGAAATGTAAAAGTTGTTTTTGGCTATGAACAGTATTTGTCCATTGTAAAGATCCGAACATATAGAATTGCTTTAACAAAATTTAGATGTTCAAACCATAACTTAATGATAGAAGAAGGTAGAAAACTAGGACTCTTAAGAGATGAAAGACTTTGCCCATTTTGTATTATCCCATGCATTGAGACAGAATATCATTTCTGTATGATCTGTCCATTTTTCAATGATTTACAAACTACTTTACCTAACTATTACACTGAAATTCCGTGTTATGATAAATTTATCCAATCGTTATCATCATTTAATCCTGATGTAGTTAATTCTTTAGCAAAATTTGTTTTCCTTGCTATGAAAAAAACGATGTAAACAACTGCGATGTCCTCAACATCCGTGAACATGTATTCGACTACTATATGCAATGTATAATGGGCCGGTGGCCTCGTTACTGAATAAATCTCTCTCTCTCTCTCTATTCAAAAACAAAAACAATGTAAATTGAAGATATGCAACGGCGCTACGAGTTCTTAACGCTTTGTTACGGAACATAACATTGTTTATTAGTTTACAGGGCTAGTTCTGTCACCATATTGGATCCTTTTGCATTACGTGAAATGAAAACACGCTATATCGTACCTAATTTTGATATTTTTAATAACTAAAGACATACACTGATGGAGTATTCACATATTAACACATAAAATGTCATAAAACTAATAAACACTTTGCTGTTATACTGTAGTGAAGTTTTTCCAACTCGCAGCGCCGATGAATGGTTTCAGTTCGTATTGTTTTATTTTCAACAAATGTGCGCTTGTGTTTATCAAGTTGTGAAATATAAATTCATCAAAATATTACCTTTATTACTATCTTTCAATTTGACTGTGTTTTAATAATGTATTAATAACATATATATGCATAAACTGAAATATCCTCTCAATTTCGTTTCCAAAAAAAATTATCCCGATAGAACTATTCTTTTAATGATAAGTTATTTGTTACTCTGTTAATATTCCAACACTACATATGTGTTATTATTTCTAAACGTTAGTATTTGTGGAAATACATAAATTTAACATGGCAATGAAAAAGCTTACATGAGGTGTAGTCTTTGATACAAAGGTATTAACCCTCTCAGGTTAGACAAGTAAAAGTTCTGAACTTGGTCATGGTAAGTGGGAAGTAAATTATATGACTGTATACTGAAAGTTTATCATTGTGTTGGTGAAGCACAGAATTTAAATGAATTTGTTCACTAGGAAGTTCTTATGATAGGTTAAGAATTTGTTTGTTCGGCTTACATACTATACAAATGTATTTCATCCTGATAGGGGGCTCCTGTTAAAGTTATTCAATGAGTAGACCTAAGGTCATTTACATTTATTTGCTTATATAAAATTGTTGATAATTAAATAATTACGGTAAGCCCAAAGAGCATTTCAGGCCTGATGAGCTAAAAATAAAAAAAATCCCCCAAAATTTAAAAAAAAATCCAAATCCTTTTCTGTTTGGCATTGCACCTCTCCTAGTGGTGAAGAAGACATTTGTCAAATTTGAAAAGGATGAGATGAACAGTTTTCCTGACATCAATTGGACAAAAAATGTCTTTGAACGGACGGACGGGCAGTAGTATTGTAGCGTATTGGTAATTAAGAACCAGTTACCTCGATTATACATTCCATTTGTATAGAATAACGAGTGCTCGCGTGTAACACCGGAAGTGTGCTTCTGTTGAGAGCTAGCAGACCACATGGCTGCTGATTGTACTTAGCCACATGTAACCCAGTCATATGAATGAATACACTTTATTCTCCGGAACAACAAAAGTGTTTGTTATGCGCCAAAGTCATCACATAATTTGGCGACGAGGTAAAAACTGGATGTCTTAGCGTCATTGTGAACATTTTTAGTGATTAACGTCCGTCATGTTTCACTCGCTCCATAAGCAACATGGCATCGTCTGCCCCCGGGAAGATTGACGATTTCAATCCAGAAACTGACAGCTGGGACATTTATATTGAAAGGTTGGAGCTGTTCTTTACGGCTAGAGGTGTCAAGGATGATGACAATGATATGAAACGGGCTATTCTACTTAGTGAAATGGGTAAGACAGCCTACACACTTCTCCGGAATTTGTGTGCTCCTACGAAACCTAACGCAATGAGGTTTGTAGAAATAGTGAAACTCATGCACGATCATCAACACCCAACACCATCAGTGATAGTTGAAAGACTTAAATTTCATAAGAGGGATAGAAAATCTCAAGAAAGTGTTGCAGCGTATGCTTCAGAGTTACGCAAATTAGCAAGTACATGTGATTTTGGTGCTACTCTTGATGATTCACTAAGAGACAGACTGGTTTGTGGCATTAATAATGATGCAATTCAGAGAAGATTATTAGGAGAGAAAATTCTTGATTACAAGAAGGCTTATACACTAGCACAGTCAATGAATTGGCAGCAAAGAATGTAGAAGATATTAAAGTCGGTGCTTCAAGTGTTTCAGGATCTACAAGGGGTAACATGCACAAGATGTCGTCATCTCAACATGCTCCTGTCTACCGACCATGTGACAGATGTGGTTTACGGAATCATAAATCTCCGGACTGTCATTTTCGCAATGCAAAGTGCTACAACTGTGGTAAGGTTGGTCACTTAGGAAAGGTGTGTCATCAGCCACAGAATAATAGAGGTTCTCACCGTGGACGCGGCTCACATCGATCTAGAGGTCAAGGTTGCAGTCGGGGTTAATACAAGCGTTCATCAACAAATCAGGTCACTCCTGATGATAATGATTATGAAGATTTGGAAAATGAAAGTGAAGTGTATGACATTTACAAAATGGAGACTTGTTCTACACCTATTGTTGGGAGGAGAGAGAAGGAACCACCAATGTTCGTTGACTTGTCACTTAATGGTCAGCCATTAAGCATGGAACTTGACACAGGTGCAACATTTTCAGTTATAAATGAGGACACTTAAAGTTCTTTAGGGAAAGATGCACCCGAACTTGGACCTCCACACACCATGTTACGCACTTACCTAGGGGAGAAGATACCTCTCCTTGGTTCCATCTCAGTGAAAGTGAGCTACGGTAAACAGACAGTAGAACTGCCAGTGATTGTAGTGAAGGGGAAAAGAGCTAATCTCTTTGGTCGCGACTGGCTACGACATGTTCGTCTAGACTGGGGAAATATCCTCAGAGTGGATTGTGATGATGTGCAGGGTATCCTCAACTCGCATCCCGAGGTTTTCAAGGAGGAACTTGGTGAACTGAAAGACACAAAGGTGAAGATAAACATATCTATTCCTTCACAACCACGCTTCTACAAGCACAGGAACATGGCATATGCCTTGAGGGACAAGGTTGCAAATGAACTTGATCATTTAGAACAACAAGGCGTCATCAAACCTGTACAGTACTCAGAGTGGGCTGCACCCATCGTACCAGTGTTGAAGTCGGATCAGTCTTCAGTTCGCATATGTGAAGAATACAAACTAACAGTCAACCAGGTAGCTAAACCAGATTGTTACCCTATACCTAGGATAGAGGACTTATTCGCATCACTCTCAGGTGGTCAGAAGTTTACGAAGTTGGACATGAGTAACGCCTACCAGCAGCTAGTGTTGGATGAAGATTCCAAGAAACTCACCACAATCAACACCCATAAAGGTCTCTACGAGTATCAGCGTTTGCCTTTTGGGGTGTCAGCAGCTCCTGCAATCTTCCAGCGGACAATGGAATGTCTCCTCAGCGACCTGCCACACGTGTGTGTCTACCTTGATGATATTCTCGTCACGGGCGTCGATGATGTAGAACACAACAGGTGTCTAAATAAAGTCCTTGACAGATTGCAGAAAGCAGGATTGCGTCTCAACGCTTCAAAGTGTCACATCAAGAAAGACTCAGTAACTTACCTGGGACACTGAATCGATGCACAAGGACTGCATCCACTACAAGAGAAAGTCAGTGCTATTGTGTCCGCACCAGCACCTCAGAATGTGACAGAGCTAAAGTCCTTCCTTGGGATGGTACAGTACTACCAGAGATTCCTGCCAAATCTCTCCATGATGTTAGCGCCGCTACATAGTCTACTACAAAAGGACACTTCATGGTCATGGACCAAGAAGCATGATACAACGTTTCAGAAGGTGGAATTTCACTTGTCTTCATGTAAATTCTTGATGCACTACAATCCTGATCTTCCCCTCAACTTAGCAGCAGATGCTTCTCCGTATGGTGTCAGCGCCGTCCTGTCGCACATCATGCCAGATGGAACCGAGAAACCTGTGGCGTTTTCAATCACGTTCTTTATCACCTGCAGAAAAGAACTATTCACAGCTGGATAAAGAAGCACTGGCCATAGTGTTTGGCATAAAGAAATTTCACCAATATTTGTTCGGACAGAAATTTCAGCTGTTATCAGATCACAAGCCTCTCATGGGTCTACTTGATGCAGAGAAAGGCATCCCAGTGATGGCCTCAGCCATACTTCAGAGATGGGCCTTGATGCTAGCAGCATATGATTACAGCATTGTGTATGAACCAGGCTCCAAGTTAGCAAATGCAGATTGTTTGAGCAGATTGCCTCTGCAAACTCATGTGTCTGTGCCGCCTGTTCCAGGAGACACAATAATGCTCCTTGGCTGAATTCCCAGTGAATGTGAAACAAACTCAGGTTTGGACAAGGGAGGATCCCTTGTTATCTAGAGTGAAGAAGTTGGTAGAGTGTGAGTTTCCTGAAAATATGAAACCAGATACAGAGCTCAGGCCGTATGTGCAGAGAAAACTTGAGCTGAGTGTTCAGGATGGTGTGATTCTGTGGGGTAACAGAGTAGTGGTTCCACCTCAGGGTAGGAAACAGTGTGTAGATGTGTTGCATGAAGCACACCCTGGAATAGCGAGAATGAAAGCTATCGCCAGAGGTCTTGTATGGTGGCCATGCATAGATGCAGAGCTGGAGAACAAGGTCAAGACTTGTTCTATGTGTCAGGAGAGTCGCTCTTCACCTTGCGAAGCGAAGTTATATCCGTGGGACTGGCCCTCTAAACCATGGTCTCGTCTCCACATTGATTATGCAGGTCCCATGCAAGGTAAAATGTTCCTCATCATTGTGGACTCTCACTCAAAGTGGATGGATGTTTTCCCTGTCAACAGCGCAACTACTAGCGCCACACTCGAGTGTCTTCGGAGAACGTTTTCCATACATGGTCTACCAGAGACAATGGTGTCGGATAATGGGACATGCTTCACAAGCGATGAATTTGCTTTGTTTGTCAAGAGAAATGGCATTCAACACATCTGTACATCCCCTTACCATCCAGCGTCCAATGGACTGGCAGAGAGAAGCGTTCAGACATTCAAACAGGGATTTAAGAAGCTCAACGGAGGTTCAATCGACACCAGGGTGTCAAGATTCCTGTTCAGATATCGCAACACTCCACAAACTACGACTGGGTCATCTCCAGCACAGTTACTTCTGGGAAGACGTCCGCGTTCCCATCTTGTCTTGCTTCACCCTGACATCGGTGTTAAAGTTCAGCATAAACAAGATAAGCAGGCAAACTACCACAATAGACATGCAGTGTCACGAGACTTCAACGTCGGTGATCTAGTCTACATCAAGAACTTATAATCTTGGTAAGCCCAAATGGTTACCAGGGGAGATAATCCAGTATACAGGTCCTGTCTCCTTCAAGGTCAGCTTGGAAAACAACAAAGTTGCTAAGAGACATGTAGATCACCTCATCAAGCGCTATGTGGATTCTGACTTAATGAAACCCGAAACTCCAGAGGTTTCGAAAGGAATTGAAATGCCTACGTCTATCACGTTCTCACCAGAACTCCCAGGACAGATTCCTGTACCAGTTTTGTCCGCTGACAATCCATCTTCAAGTGCCACAGTACCCACATGTGACACTCCTCCAACACTGTCCTCATCGGTTGAGTTGAGAAGATCAACTCGTGATCGTAGAGCTCCAGATAGACTCGATCTGTAAATTACTGTATTTCATTGTTGTGTGTTATCTTTCAGGATATTGAACTCTTAAGTGCATGCTCATTTCTTTATTTCAGCAACCAAGTGAATGAACATTAAGTTGTGAAGTTCTGTGTTAATGAACAATTCAGTGAACTCTATTGGAAGTTTTCCAGTGAACTTTTAATTTGATCACTATTTTCTTATTCAGTGATTGTTGAAGTTAAGTATTGTTGTTCATTAATTGCTTAAACAAGTTGTTAACTAAAGGTGGAGGAATGTAGCGTATTGGTAATTAAGAACCAGTTACCTCGATTATACATTCCATGTGTGCTCGCGTGTAACACCGGAAGTGTGCTTCTGTTGAGAGCTAGCAGATCACATGGCTGCTGACTGTACTTAGCCACATGTAACCCAGTCATATGAATGAATACACTTTATTCTCCGGAACAACAAGTGTTTGTTATGCGCCAAAGTCATCACAAGTATATAATAGCAGTCCTGGACCAACGGATAATTACTGTCTAATTAGTATGTAATTAAACATAAAAAAATTCCGCTTACGCTCCAAAATGTGTATGTTTAATTACAATACTAATTAGACAGTAATTATCTGATCCAGGACTGCTATTATATACTACTAAGAAAAAACAACTAAAAAAAACATTTTTAATTTTGATTATTAATTAATAATCAAACATATATATATCATATATTGAACCCAAGTTATTCAACATAAGAAATGCAATGTTAGTGTCATGTAACCCATATTTATTGGTTGGTTTTCTGTGTCTAATATAGAGATTGTCAAGTTAGGTATTTGCCCGAGCTTAAGTCTTTTATACTGAAGATAAGTAAACGTATTTTCCGCTGTTAAAATTTTCATTTTCCACTGGAATAATTCTCAATATAGACGAAGGTTTTTCTCTGAAAATATTATCGCATTATTATTACTAATACAATCTAGATGAATGCAAAGTTCTTTGTATGTTACCAATTTAGGTAAAGAGTTTGCACTATGAATGCCAGTAATATTTATCGAAGTATCAAACCCGAAAGTTTTAGCTAATGGATCTAGTAATACAATTTCTTCATCTCCAAACTTTTTGAGTGTTATTTTACCATTAGCCTCATTTATGGATACTTTACAACCATGCTCTTTAAAGTAAGTGTTTAGCAAACAAACATCATAATAACCATCCGGAATAGTGACGGATATTCCCCCCTTCATAAACTCATTATTCCCCGCACTTATATTATACCATTTAGGGTAGTACAATATCTCGCATAATCCTACTCGCATCTCTCCATTAGCATTGTCTATAGATCTAGTAAGTTTGAACGTTTGCCCATTATCAAAGTTGGGAAAAGCTAAATACATTTCTGAAGACATTTTATTATTTAAACATTTAAGGATTGTTTAACATCTTTTGTGCCTCTATCGAAGTATAACAGCAACAAATTGTATAACATCGCGTAGCGTAGCGGAGCGAACTTATACAAAATTTGATGCTGTTATACTTCGATAGAGGCACAAAACATGTTAAACAATCCTTATAATTACAAAATCAACAGGTTTTTCTTTAAATATTTTCACAAATCTAATATATTTGTCATTTATCACGAGAAACAGTAGCTTGTTACACGCGATGATACATGGCTGGATCAAAATTGAGGAATCCTACATCTAAAACGGCAGAAGATTTAATTTCGTTTTCCCCAACATTCACATGCATTCAATCAGAGTTCGTTTACTCTACATTCCGGATTTTTAGATTAACCCTCATTAGCATATCACGCGACGTTCAAACATGGCTACTGTTAGTGAAGCGCTGTGAGTGAACAAGCTTGGGGACTTGTATGAAGTTTTATCTATCAAAATTAAGTGTTCCTGGTGACGTTAACTGTCTCATTCTGAAAAGAAATGTATATTCCAGCTATCGGTGTAGATGTGAAGACGAAATGACATATGTATTTCATATTTTGCATCAAAACGTTACGTTCAGTTGTAAGAACCGGGTGACCCGACCCTTTGTTCGAATGGATTGTGACGTCACATGGTACGAATGCACGAGGTATGGTTGCACATTTTATCTGCATTCATCGAGAAATGGCAGCAGGTTTTTGAAAGCTCTCGTCCAATCAGAATCGCGGAAATTAGTGTAATAAAATCATTTTGTAATTATTCGATATTGGTAGATTCTAAGGGCTCTAATTTTACCGCTAAATTCTCCGATATATTCGAAAACTATGAGGTTACTATTTCTAATGAAGCTGAAATAGAAAAATGGAAGGATAACCCCATGCAATTTTGGCAAAATCAACTGCATTTCGCTTTGTGGTATCCTATAAAGATCATCTTTCTTAAAAAAAGACGTCTAACTAAGGCAATATTTATATTTCATGTGTACTATCAAGTTAGGCGTATTTTAAGCGTGATGGAAGTACCATTACCTCAAGATAAAGCATTGGATGCCAACAATAATCCATACAATGTCAGAGTATACGAACGTATCCGTAATGAATTTGGTGTTTCAATGACAGCCAATTGGCGTACACATGGAAAGAATAATGGCATGGGTCATATATTTGTGCACAGCATAGGTTTAGATCATGATCCTAATCATAGCTCGTACATTTCTGACGTTTATTCACCTTCTAAATGGTCCTTTTCATCACAACCAAAACCTAAATTAAAATTTAGTATAAGGGATGCGTATGATATGAAGTATGGAGGATTAAGTAAGCACATTAAACATGAATATATATATCCCTATAAACGTCAAGTTATAAAAATACAGCAAATTCACCAGCATTGGCAATCCTTTGTTTTGGATATATCACATGGATTCACTAAACCGGGTGTTCAAAGATTGAATGATTCCATTAGGACATATGTTTGGGCCTTGCTTGGTGCTCAATCACAAACTAGAACAAATATAAAAGCTATTGGAACCTCATTCGATGCTGAGAAACAATTCATTGCTAATGTAGAGGATGCTATTTCTAGATAGTAGAGAGATATTCCCGCTTCTATAAAAAGATATCAAGATGTATTACAATATGCCAGTTCAAAGGTAGATTATGTTTTTGCGATAGGTTTATATATGGCCCCCAGTGATATGAAACTAAAGGTATATCAAGTCAAAGGTTATAATAATAAGATTATCATTGCCAGTTCTGATAGAAGTTTGGGTACGAATGTTGAAATCAATAAGCCTCCAACTATAGATACTATTGTTAAATCCAAGCCCCTTAATAAACATTCGAGCTATACCCTAGAGTAAAGTCCGCCAATTTCGTCCAGTCCTGATATTTCGTCAACTTTTCAAAAAAAGCGAATTTACAGCCTGTCCTACCCTCAAATCGTTGTCTCGTTTGTTATTTTTCTTACTAAGAATAGCAGTCAATTGATATTAGTCATATGGTGCATACAGCATTGTTGAATGGTTGATACAACATGTCGAAGCTGTTATGTCACGATCTTTCTGCCCGCAAGACTTGAAAACGACATAAACAGGTGGACGAAATTATAATACAGTGTCTCCAATACTTAAATCTGTGTGGACGAAATTGCGAGATTGGTGGACGAAATAACACAACGCATACCCTTGCTTTTACGCTATTTTATTCATAAGAGTGACCCGCCTTAGAATATCAGCCAATCATTTTTCTTATAACAAAGATTCTTTGCCCCGGGCTGATTGTTGACCAAGAAGTGCTGAGTGAAGCCAGTGAGGGTTAGAATGCCGGCAAGCGAGGTTACCGTAAAAGTGGACGAAATATGAGGACTTTACTCTAAAACATTCGGGCTCTCCTCTAAGAAATGTTTATCAACAGCATGTTAATACTAGAAATTTAATGATACTCGGTGGGATAGCATTTGGCTTAGTAATTATCTGGCGATTCTAGATTTTATGAATACAATTGTTATACCTCCACTACCTACCATTATTGCCCATATATTTTGACTTAACCAAGTCACTGTTTTAGACAAGAAGGTTAAAAACCAAGATAGAAAACTTCCTATTATCCCCGGTAAAGCCGCTGCAGCCTTCCTAGCTAATTTTAATAAAGCCCGACTTATATATTGTAACCACTCCTTAAATTTACTGGGTTTCGTACTGGGTGTTGGTGGTCCAGTGGCACCTCCAGTGGCACCTGTAGAGCCCCCAGTAAGTGAGACAACCAATGTTGAAATAATAAATCCTATCGCCGTTATAATACTAGCGATTGTTATTCCCTGTTCTCTAAATAATGTTCGAAGACGTTCACCGAGTGATTCATCTTCGTTTAATATCTGCCTAATAGTTTGTTTCATACGTTGAAATTGTGAACGTAGGACTCGCTTATTTATTCCTGCGACCTCTAAACGCGCCAATCTCTCGAGTTCCATATCCCTTATTCTTCCTTCAACGAGTTCAATTTGGCTTTGATCTTCTGCTTGGGTTAATTTTGTTTGTTCGTGTTCGATTTCTCTATCTAGTTGTGTTAGTTTGGATAAGTTATTAAATAGTTCCCCTCTTTGAGTTTTCATAGCCTGATCAAGCCCCTTCAATTCTCTTATATTATGTTCTAATCCCTCAGTATTTAAAGGCTGGTCATTTATAGTTTGCAAGATTGTGTCTATTGAATTAATAGCTTTATTAGTGGCTTGTATCGCTTTTTCGCTGAAGGAATTTTCTGCTTCATTTAATTGTTCCCCTGAGGTCAGAAGTATTCTCTGAGCCCTTTCTGGAAGTTTTTTTTTTGTCCACTTATATATTCTTTATACCCTAATCCATTACGAATACCCCCTACTTTTAGTTTTTGTTGTAAACTTTCGAGTCTTTACCTTACCTCTATCCTTACCTATTTGGTACCGTAAGTCAACTTCATCTCGTATACTAGTCAAATCAGTTTTTAATCCGTGTCCCGGTATTGAACTGTCAGAAAGAAGGCTTGTATCACCAAGATCTTCCATTTCATGACTTTCGAAATATTCATCCATATCAGTATTCCCGCCAACAGCTCCTTCTTTATCGAAAGGATTAAGGTCGGTCATTTTTATAAATATATATATTAGCCCTTAAAGAAAAACAATTATTAACTAGAAGAGCGTTTGCGGGACAGAGCAGCTCCGAAACTTTGGGTCTCGCCTTTCCCTGTTCCGCCTTCTCCTCAGCATAAATAAAATGGGAATTCTTTTTGACAATTTTTTTTTCATTATTCAAGTTATTCTAACAAGTTGAATCATCACTGGGGTCACTTTTGACAACTTTGTTCTTAAATCTTTCTGATTTCAAAATTGGATCAAAAGATTAACATGGCCTTAACCAATATCTCATGACCTTCAACTTTGACCTTCAAGGTCACACCATCAATGATTACTTTTCATTGTGTATAACAATCATGCAATGACTCAAAGTGTTCATTGTTAACATAAGGCATATTCACAATAGCATGCTTAAGTTGTGACCTTGCTGTGACCTTGCTGTGACCTTGACCTTTGACAGATTTTAGAAAAAACGTTTTCAAATCTTGTTCTTTCTCCATAGTTGATATATACCAAGTTAGGGTCTGATAGCGCTGAAGTTGTTAAAGTTATCGTGTTTACAAGGATTTTTGTAGTGATTTCAGAATTCATGACCTTGACCTTTGACCTTGAATGTGAGCATGTCAAAATATTTCCCCAGGTGTACAAGAAAGAAGCTATATATATGAGGTGTTGATACCTCCATGGAAAAAAGTTATTTAGTGATTTCAGGTCTGGTGACCTTGACCCTATCTGGTGACCTTAACCTTTAAAATTCAAGGTCACACAATCAGTGATCACTTTTCATTGTGTATAACAATCATTTAATGAGTCAAAGTGTTAATAGTTGAAATAAGACATTTTCGGAAAAGCATGCTTAAGTCATGCCCTCGCTGTGATCTTGACCTTTGACGGATGTTAGCGAAAACCTTTTCAAATTTGACCAATGAAAACATTGCTGCTTAGACACGCCTATATCGATCTACATGGATTTCAGGGGAAACACGTGTTCTCTTCAACCGTCTGTATAACGCTGCAATGTGTTATTGTTGATGACTGGGCTTGCGATTAGCTGTTCTCCTTGTATTTAGAAGTGTTGACCAAATGTAACTTTGTTTGGTGACAGTCAAACGCATTTTCTACTTGTGTTGTATTATCGTTATGTAAAAGATGATATCTGTTCAAGTGTTATTTACAAACTTCAACATTATATTCGAATGTTGTATTCGAATGTTGTTTTGTGTTGAATCTTAATTCATTGTTTCAAATCATTTTATATGTTTGGATTTCTGGCCTACATTACTTACAGTGGTGACGAGATCACACCGGTTCTCCTTGCATTCTTTTGCTTTACACTGATAGAAAGTATCTATCTGTTTCTTTTAGTTTTCTTTTTTCATTTGTGTTCAAACATAAACTCTAAATGTTTGTTCTTACTTGATAAGGCGACAAAACTTATTTATTCCTACACCATGCCATCTATCATTACTGCAAATTGCACACACATCGAAGAATATATCTATACTGACAAATACTATACTGAAACACATCTCAATCAAATACTAAAAACATTGATGCCCCTTTTCTCACAATTGATTGTATTCTCAAGATTATTAGATGGGGGTTGATATTGTACAGTATCGACAGAGAATTGGGGTATTTAATTGTAAATCATGCAATAGAACAAAGGGTAAAATACACTTGCCTACTTACTACTTGGTGATGTTAGTCTGTACACTTGGGGTTAGGGGTATTCAGATAGCACTATTGTTATTGCTCTGTTGTGGAGATATTCACCCTCACCCGGAACCTGTCCTACAAGATATAAGTATCGTACATACTAATGTTTGTAGTCTTACTGATAAAGTTGATCTGGTGTATGCAGAACTACATGATTATGACGTTATATGTATATCTGAAACTTGGTTACACGATGGTATTTCAAATGTTGATATTAGCATGCCTGGGTTTCATCCGCCAATTCGTAATGACAGACAAAGCAGGGGAGGTGGGGTTGCTATATATGTTAAAGATTCTATTTATTATAAGCATAGACCAGACTTACAACTTCCCGGGATAGAGGCAGTGTGGGTACAGCTCACTTGTAAGAATAAGAGTTATCTTGTGGGTACTTTCTACCGTGCAAACACTAGTTCGCATAACTGGGATCTGATCGAAGAATCCATCGGTTTGGCGGCAGATACTAATATTAAGACCGTAGTACTTGGAGACTTCAACGCTAACCTATTGAAGAGAACAGACCCTAACATTGAACATATCAAGTCAATCTATTGTATGGAGCAGTTGATAAAAGAGGCAACACGAATTACTCAACAATCGAGGACGCTAATTGATCTTATATTCGTATCTTGTCCTGAAATTGTTAATTCCTCTGGTGTAACTCCCCCGTTCTGTAGTGATCACTGTTCAGTTAACGTAACGTTGAAGTCTACAAAGCAAACAAAGAAAGCCTACTCAAGATTGATATATAATTACGAAAATATCGATGTAAATGCTTTTCGGCAAAATGTAGGTGATATTGACTGGAATTTTATTACTTTATATGATGATGTCAATACTAGTACTCCCATATTAGTAAATACATAACAAACCTTTGTAAATCAAATATTCCAAATAAAACTGTTACTATTCGCCATAATGATGCACCATGGATGAACGGCTTCATCCGTAAACTCATGCGAAAGAAAAATAGAATTCACAGAAGAGCAAAACGAAGCAATTTGCCAAATGACTGGGAAAAGTTTAGAAAATGCCGAAATAAATTAATTACTGAGATACGAACATGTAAATCCTCTTATATTGAAAAACTTGACAATGTTGTTAATGCAGAACATGGTAGTAAATCGTGGTGGCGTATTGTTAAGAATTATCTAAAAAAGACTGACAAAATTAGTACATTCCCACACATAAAACAAAATGATATTGTATATGAAGATGTTATTGACAAAGCCACCATTTTCAATGACTATTTCTCTAGCATGGCAATGGTCAACAATGCTCTTGATGACGTTATAGATAATAATTCTCATGTTCAAATTGATCAATGTCTCCATGCCATAAGTTTACAAAGTGATGAAATAAGAGATATTTTACTGTCGCTTGATGTCACTAAGGCAACTGGTCCAGACCATCATAGTAATCGTGTTCTAAAATTTTTATCTGAACAACTGTCAGTTCCACTCTGTAATTTATTTAATATCTCATTGTCAACTTCACAGTTTCCAGATATATGGAAATATGCATCTGTTGTACCAATTCATAAAAAGAATGACGTGCATAAATGTGCTAATTACCGACCGGTGTCACTTACTAGCTGTTTGTCAAAAGTGTTTGAGAAGTGTGTTTTTAAAGGCCCACTATGCTCCTGAATAAAACACTGGAAGCGTAAATTCAATTAGTGGGAAAATGGAACTAGCGTTACTCCTACGCAACTATGTTTCCGTTGCGCAGTGGCCTACTCGCCACTACTTGCCGTACAAGCGCGAATATGAATGCATTTTAATCGAAACAAATACTTCTAACTGTCTGTTTTGTTTTACATGGTAATTGTCTCTTATCATAATAAAAAAAAAGAAGGGAATCGGCAAACTAGCTAAAGGACTTACGTATCGCTCTTCAAGAAACATGTATCTATATATCATTTTGTAAATAACAAAAGTACAATTGTGATGATTTTGCAAGTATTTCGCATGCGAATATAGCAATATACAATGATGACAAAGATTAGAATAACGAACCTGTTTTCTCCATGAGCCTTATAATCCATGTACTATAATAATCGTCCTATGTCAGCGATAAGTTATTCTTCAAATGCCAAATCTGCTTGTTGGAGGTTTTTCGCCAAAGAACACAGAATACAAAGCTCATCCTATCCCTAAATTCCATTGGTGGAATATATGTTCCAACCTTTCAGTGAACGTTTAATTGGCTGACAAATATCTAGACTGACAGTCGCATTAATGTTATTTCATGATTGTTTGTGTGTCACCTAGACCGGACTTTTGACAATTAACATGACAATTGAAATGCCGCCGGTCACCGACATGGCATTTGTTATATAATTGAACCGGTCCAATAAACTTGTTATCTGTAAAAACATAATTACACTACTCAGCGTATATGACTTTGTTCAGCTTAATTGCGTAAACTAATTTGCTGTCACAACACTTCTCTCCTTTGAAGAAACATCTATATGGTATGTTAAATTGAGAATTTGTATTGGAGCTATCATCGTATTTACCCTACCATTACGTTTTCATTTACGAGAGTGTGTATTAGGCTGCATCTGGTAACATAATTCATTCATTCGATCGTGTTCTATAAATGTGTATAATCATATTGTATATGTGTGCGTGTACAATGGTGCAATCTTAATGTTAATTTCACTGAGCTTGTTGAAAATCTTATACATAAAATATTTTGTTTATGGTTTGCATTACATTAAAATATGTTGATTGACACACTTATAATTATAGTAACCTTTTATATCTGATACACAATGTAACTTTATTACACTTATTGATATACTTTGTCACTGATATCAAACGTATATACAATCGTACAAGAGTAAACGAATGTTTCTTTACAACATGTTTCAATATAGCATCCATATTGCAAGGAAATGCTTGAGCAAAGAACCACGAAAATCGTGTACTGCTAAAATCCATCCACAATGTTATCGTTAAATCTAAAAGATTTTCGGATTTTTCATAAATCAATCTTTGTTTCTTAATTATTTCTTATCATCTATTGCCTTGCTGATATGTAACGTTCAACATCTTTACAAGTTTAACGCCTTCAATTGTGTCTTGTAATCTGGTACCATATACATGCCTGTTGGTTTAATATTTTATGATTGTTCAATGTATGCAACTTATTTGTTTGTTTGGTGTGTTTGCAGTTGTAGGGAGAGGCATTTATGCAAGCATTTTTTGGCTTGTTTGCCGATTCCGTCACTTTTTCAGTGTTTTAATACGTTTAAACTATATCAAGCGTTATAGCAACAAATAAAAAAACTTTAAATGAAATGTAAGATTAAACCTTGATTTTTCGCCAAACACGGAGACATATTTTCAGGAAATCGATGTCACACTTTACCTCTCTTATGCATTCCTTGAAATCATCCAGTAGCATTTTAATTCTATTATTAGTATTATTAAGCACCTTGATAAACTACGGCTTTCTTTGTGAAATATCGTAATAAATTTGTTGAAACACAATCATGGATGAACATCACATGAAGTATGGTTATAATAAACAACATATACGCGTGTATATGTACTTGTAACCCTGTTTGTCAACCCATCTTTCTATGTAAGATCCTGAAATAAATGCCGTTTAAATAATATACGAGTACTTACATTTACATTTAATCCCGTATGTGAAGTTGTATTGTGGAAGAAGACTCCGTAATATTGTATCAACAACCTGTCAATTAATTGCGAGTTGAAAATGGTTATATTAATTTTGTCTCATGATGATATAATATTATCAGTAATAATAATGTTAATAAATATATAAAAACTTACTCTTCAAATACGTCATCTGAAGCCTGAACAACTCAGGAAGAGGTGTACATATCGGTGTGTGGTGAGATGTTTTGGGTGTCAATTACTTTGTCGGCGACTTATCTTATTCTCTTCACCGGCATTTTCTATTCGTAACATCTTTGCTGTTTTGTCAGACACATGATTTTATCTATTTCACATTTTATGATGCTAATACAACCTGTACCCACACCGTTTTGTTATTGTACTAATTGTCTGCAAAGGTAAGGATAATAAATGAATCTAAATCTGAAATGTCTCGTTTGTTTGAACAACCAATCGTTCAGTTACCTACCAAACTATTTATTAATACATGCAAAGCAAAATATAACCTATATCCAGGCTTTTTAGCACGAGTTACGTTTTGATTACGAATCCCGATTGAGACGAGTTTACTTTGGATACGAAAAGCCGGCGATCGCTCGCCTGCACCTAGTTTGCGTCACGTGACCTCGTTACACATTGCGTAACGGTCTCTACCGCAGTCTCAAGATCGCTTGGACCAGACTTCCTTTAAGCATGTATCAAACTTCTTTTTAGATAATGGAACGATCACATCATTACAATCAGGTTTTACGACTGGCGATTCTACATCTTACCAGCTCACTCATTTGTATGATTATGTAGCTTAGGCGATGGATAGTGGTAAGGAAGTTCGCGCTGTATTTTGTGATATAAGTAAAGCGTTTGATAGGGTATGGCACAAGGGCCTTTTGCATAAACTATGGGCTAATAGGATACGTGGTTCTCTGTTATCATGGTTTGAAAGTTATCTTACTAATCGAAAACAATTCACAGTAATCAATGGGTATAAACCAAATGTTAAATCATAAGAAGCGGGTGTCCCTCAAGGATCAGTTTTGGGCCCTCTACTCTTTTTGGTCTATATTAATGATATCGTTGAAGATATCCATTGCAATATCAAATTATTCGCTGATGATACATCCTTATATGTGATAATCGATGATCCTGTCCTATCTTCTAATATGTTAAATGATGACCTTAAACTTATAGCAACATGGGCAAAAACGTGGAAGGTAGATTTTAACCCAAATAAAACAGAAACTATAGTTTTTTCTAGAAAGAAAGTGATAACATTAATGCCTGACCTTGTAATGAATGATACAATTATCAAATCTGTTGATTCTCATAAGCATTTAGGGTTGACTTTGCAAAGTGATGGTCAGTGGAATAAACATATTGAAAATATTATATCCAAGGTTAGTCCTATGATTAATTGCTTGAGAAGCCTAAAATATCGCCTTCAAAGGAAAAGCCTTCAAACCTTGTATAGTTCATTTGTTCTACCAATTTTTGATTATTGTGATTACATTTGGAATAATAGTACTAAGACACAAGAAACTTTATTAGAAAAACTTCATTTGGATGCCTTAAGAACCATATGTGGATCCGTTAGAGGAGTAAGTCATTCTAAAATTTATATTGAAACTGGTTTTTCGTCATTGTCTGATAGACGAAAACTTCATAAGATGAGCGTTTTTCACAAAAAGTTCAATGAAAAAACTCCGAAATACTTATCAGAATTAATTCCAATAAATATATCCTCTACATCCACATATGAATCTAGGACATCCAATATTCTTCAAAATCCTCTTTGCCGCACAGAAACATATAAAAAGTCCTTCGTTCCATCGTGTGTGCTTGAGTGGAATATGTTGGATGACAATGTAAGAAATATTGATTCCCTTGCTACATTTAAGAAACATGTTGATCGAACCTTACCGTGCAATGTGCACCATGTTATTAAAAACACAGGTACAAGACACAATCAAATTATCCATTGTAAAATGAGATTGGGTTGTAGTGACCTAAATGCCCATAAATTTGATCGTTTTCTTCAAAATTCTTCCACTTGTGAATGTGGCTATCACTATGAGGATACCATTCATTATCTATTTATATGTCCACATTTTACTGGAATTCGATCAAGGTGTTTCTTTTATGAACATGGCTTTGACTTAAAATCCATTTTACATGGAAATTATTCACTTTCTGATGAAATTAATCACAATATCGTCACTTCACTGCATTCTTATTTTACCCAGACAAAACGTTTTTAATTCAGATGTCCTTGCTTATTCTTTGTTATAAAATACTGTCCTACTAGTATATAACTATGTTTATTGAATGTTGTGCGTTTCTCAGTATTGATGGATGATGTTGTTTTACATGTATGTATACTTTTGTACTGGAGAAGTATTTATATAGGCGTAATGCCTGTTTACCAATCCACTCATGAATAATGAATAAATATTGTTTAAATCAAGTTATCCGTTATTATCATAAGATTGTGACTACGGGACAGGATACTTTGTTCACTGCTTTACACACATGGTCATTGCGAAGAAAATCATCCTGGGATTACAGAGCCTAAGACTTCATTAAAAAACTTAACTTACATGGACAAGAAACTATTAACAATTTTTGCTCAAACATAACTAAAACAGAACTGTTGCAGAAAGCCCTTGACATATTAGACCGCAGAGACCGTGAACAATGGTTACATGACTTGTTCAATGACCACAACCAAGCTAACGGAAACAAACTGTCTTGGCAACTTAACAAATAATGATTACCTTCACTGATTTTACCTTCTTTCTGCATAAACTTTAAACTATATTCGTTATGAATATTGAACGATAATGTTACAAATAACAGTTTATTTATTTTCTCAACGATAACATCAAATCACATGGGTAGCGAGATCACGATAAACAAAAGCATATCACTTATTTATTTTGATGTATTTATTATAAGGTTTAACAATAATCGGTTCAGAAAACAAAATATATGGACAAACAAGTTTATAATAAATATAAATGACGCTCAAATTACAGTCAGCAATTTCATTGATTTCAATAAGGTTTGCTGTTACCTAAGAATTTGATTGTTGTTTAACTGTCGTCCTTTCAGGATAATTAATGTTTTCATTGAATAATATTTGGTAATCAAATCAAGTATCAAATATTAGGAATTAATGAAAGAAACTTACCTTATCACCGAATCCAACAATATGAATATCCAGATACACAAGAACACAAATTGTAAACTTATAAATCCATCAATGTTAGAACTTTGAACTTTGAACCGGAAGATTACGAAACTTGTCCTACTTCAACAAAAGTCTTTTCGCAACTGGCAAACTTTGCAAACAAATTGTTCTGACGATTTCATACTTAATTTAATTTCATTGGTTCCTTGGTTAACCCATTAACTGTCATTGGACAACTAGATTGAGAAAAAATAGTGTTCATGTTGTTACAACCAACTCATGACACCGAGACAGACAATTGTCTTAGTACCACCTGCACTTGTTTATTCAAGTAACACTGACACTATCTGGTCAGGTGTCTTACCGGGAAGCAGATATTTGGTATTACAGTAAATATCCTTTGATGCTTGAGAGATGACGGCTTGTGTTGTTATAACGGATTAACTTTCCTGGTTATACTAATGCTGAACTACTTAACGAAATCGGCCGTTCACTACAGTGGCTTAATTGCATTGTCTTAAAGACAGAGCAACACACAGACAAGTAAAAACATTTCATAGAATGAAAATTACATTTTTATAGCAATACAACATATTCAGATGTAATCAATAAAGCATACTCAACCCCTTTTGATAAAATAAGGTATAGGTTTATATTAGATGGACATGAGTGAAATATATTGTGTACAAAATATTAAGGAAGATATCACTGTATTATATCAACATCACTGGTTCAATGTATTTATTTGCTTGTATATAGCGGTTCGCCGCTAATGGCTGCAATATTGCCCAAGTGGCGTTAAACAATAACTCACTCACTCACTATAGCGGTATTAACATATAAGTCAAACGGGCTTGTTTGCCAATCCTTTTCTGTTTACTGAATAAGATATGTTAAACTCTATCCCATAATCATTGACATGGATTTGATTATCCATGAATCGGTAATATGTTTTAAACATATTCATTCATGTTAATTATACATGAATGAGGACATGCAAACAAGCCAAAGGCTTATCTGAAATTCCTGTCCTCGTCAAGATACAAGTACATACAATATAAATACGGAGGGCATCATGAATACACACACGCACTTTTCATACAGTGATTACAATGTCAGAACAGTAATGAATTATTAGATCGGTATTATATAGCATAACAGATATCCACTTGTGTAACTACGTCTAACTTTTCATAGAATACATTAAATACATATATGTATATGACAAACCTAAAGTTGACTTCCCAGATAAACCGTTACCAGATGTTGATTATAGAAACCAAATTCATTAAGTGAATTTGTTTTGACCCGAAATGAAGTTAAATAGACGTTTACATAAGTCATTGTGTGGGTATATATTTCCTTCCATATGGAATGAAGTTTCTGTATATCCTTTGCACAAGAAAGGCAGTGTAAATGAATATCAAAGTTATACACCTGTAGTACTTCCTTCCTGTATCATAAGATATTTGAACAATGCGTTTTCAAACAGTGTTCAACTTTTTGCGAGACAACAATGTCAGGGTTTATGCCAGGTGATAGTACTGCATATCAACTTACATACCTCTATGACATCATAGCAAAACGCTTTAGACAGTTATTATGTTAATGGATTTAATTTGAAAACCGTTCCTTTTGGTAACATAGACTTATCTGGTTTGAACATATTTTTATTCAATAAGAATGTGGTTTGGCAAACAAGCAAAACTCTGCTTATGTGATAGCCTCACCACTACATAAAACATAAACAAATTCACAAGAGCCGGTAACATGTTAACAACAAAGGAAAAATCAAGACAATCAAACTATAGATATACGTACATAAGTGTTAATTGATAATTTGTTGCAGTTTCTTATCTGATGAGACTAACTTAAAAAGTGTGGATTCTGTTTGCACATTTATTGACTTAAGTGAACGTTCCAAATGTAGAAAGCACGTGAAGTTTAACCAAATGTCATATTTGTTAGCATGCAATAGCATACATTTCTTATTTTCAATTGTTGAATGGCCATGTATATAGGTTGTGGAAATTGTTGAATTTATATATTTATTTTTTGGTATATGAAATTATTTCTTGTTGTAATGTACGTTTCATGTTATAATGTATAAATCCTGTCAACGGGAGAGATATTTATATAGGGAAAAAAGTCACTGAAATAAGGTAGACTTAAAACAAGAAAAAGCCTTTACAATTATTTTCCAAGTATAAAAAGAAATGTTTCTCTTGTGTTGTTTGGTATGCCTGGTAATGACGGTTGCTGCAGTTGTTATTCAGTAATGAAACATATATTATACATGTATATACTATTTGTCAGTAACAACAATTATAGGAAATGGTTACCTTTCAAAATGTTTTGATAAATCCGACATGTGAAAAGCTAGTGTACTACGTCTTCGCTATAGTGACCAAATGAGCACTTCCGAGTTTCCGATATGTGTCGATTGTATCTGTCGGCGTTCAGATCACTGCAGCCGAGCTTGAGACGACAATGGATAATTTGACAGAATCTACTTCCGAAGTTTAAGTCGAAGTAACTAGGCGTTTGTTATGGTTTAATCATAGTTTTAACATGATTAAGAGATGCCGCGTTTGTAACCTCAACAAACTTACATATGTATATATATATATATATATATATATATAAATATATATATATATATATATATATATATATATATATATATTTATATATATATATATATATATATATATATATATATATATATATATATATATATATATATATATATATATATATAAAGGGAATATTTTTTAAACAAAAGAATAAATAATTATATCCACGAATCTGTCTATAATTTTATTCAAGAGTCACTAACATTTAAATCATCCTATACAGCTTGTGTCTTTGAAGATATTTCCCAATTAGTGTTTTACCTTTGTGTAACCGTTTGATAACTGATTTTGTACATTGATCTTGGATTACAAATTGTAGAGAGTTACGTGCCCTTGTAAGCAGTGGACGTGGTATGTGCGAGCTCCGTGAAAAAATCATATTGTTGAATGAAATAAGTCAATAAGAAGCAATCGGACAAGGACAAATACACCAGTAAGGTTCGCTATACATTCTGTGGACTTCTGAACTTTTTTGACAACAAATAACGCCGTGAGACCTGATGAACGCGGACACAGCAGAGAGCTTTGTTGAAGCTGTAATGGCGACCCCTCGGGTGATCAACAACACACCGGTCAACACGGAGGTGAATCAACGTAAAAGAAGTCTACAAAACGATGATGAAGCGGATGAAATATTTGACCATAGCCAAAAGAAACAAAAAGGTGAGGCGACTAGCCGAGATCCAAAAGGTGATACACTATCGAAATTGAATTTGAACTTTGAACCTAATGGCGGAAATATTGACCAGTCGAGTGTTACCCACATCATGAACGCAATCGATAAACTGTTCAAGCATTTTGACAATAGATTTGACACTTTAGAACAGAAATGGGAAGATAAAGTAAAGAAGATCGTTGGAAAAGAAATCCAAGATTTTCGAAGTGAGATTGACGAAAGAGTTGACAAACTAAATGATAAAGTGAATTGTTTTAATAGTGATCAAGTGAAATCGAACAGTAAAGTCCAGTCAGAAATAAAGGCAGTGAGTCAACAGACAACAGGTGAAGCAGTTGCAGACGACATCCGTTTTAACATTATTGTGAGAAATCTACCTGAGAGCGACAACGAAAGCGTGAGAAGTAAGGTAAATGGTTTGATCCGAGATGGGCTCAAGCTACGTGACATTGAGGTTGAGCGTGCAGATCGCAGACAATCACGACATTCTCGATACCCGGGAGTGATAGTAGCAAGGTGTCGCTCAATGGAAGAAAAATCAGAAATACTGAAACAGAAAAGAAAACTTAAAGATTCAAGGAACTATAAGGACATATATATCGCATCTGACAAAAGTTTTCAACAACGCGTGATGGAAGCAAACATGAAGGTACTATGCGAGTCTATCGGTGACAACCTAGTCCTGTCGGGAGGCAGGGTGCGACGTGGCGATCCAGACAGACGGGTTGCTGACCCCCACAGATCGACTACACACAACACCAGACAGCGGGACAACAGAAGACAAGATAGCAGCCGCTCCGGAGCACGTGGCAATGTTTATCAACACAACGAGCATGACTGGTCACGTGACGCGGGCCCGACCAATCGGAGATCAACGCAGGGGACAAGAACGTGGACAGATGAGAGGTCATCCATTCAGGGACAAGATAGAAGCACGAGCAACAGAACCCCGCCCCCTTCGTCCTCATACTAGGCTACATGCGGGTGTTGGAACGTGAAAGGCTGGGCAAGTGAACTGGACTCTCCAAATGATGTTTTACGACAATTATGTGTCAAATACTCGAAATGTGATATTATCGGGGTAACAGAGACTCACCTTCGTGATCATAATGTGTTAGAAGTTGAGGATTATACATGGTTCGGACATAACCGTGTACAACTACATAAGCGTGCACCCAAAGGCTCAGGGGGAGTGGGCTTTTTGATTAAAAATAAACTTTTACATGATTACGATGTTT
Organism: Gibbula magus; assembly: GCA_936450465.1. NCBI lineage: Eukaryota > Metazoa > Mollusca > Gastropoda > Trochida > Trochidae > Gibbula > Gibbula magus. Next base: position 50,094,252 of record OW388295.1, read on the forward strand.
GTATAAAAGACAATTCTCATGAGGGTATACTATGGCTATCTCTGTGCAACAAGACTGATGGCACTATTAGCTATATATGTGTGGGTTACCTACCACCAGACTCTTCTACTAGGAATATATGTGTTGAGACTTTTTTTGATACTTTATTGACCCAGCTCTATGAATATGAAAATGTTTTGTTTATTTGTGGCGATTTTAATAGCCGATGTGGAGATGAAGCAGACTTTATAGAAGGCGTGGACTCTGTGCCTGAGAGGAATGTGATTGATTACACCCTGAATGCGAGTGGTAAAATATGTCTTGACTTTTTAATTAGATCTAACATGTGTATTTTAAATGGAAGGTGTTCATTGAAAAATGATTTTACTTATGTTTCCAATATTGGTAAGTCAGTTGTGGATTATTGTTTTGTTCCGCATGAATGTTTATCAAAGTTCCAGAACTTTGAAGTGATACGCCCGAGTGAACTTGTAGATAAAGCGGGATGTGTGGGAACAATTGATGGTGATGTTTTACTGAAAATTGACCATTCTATTATCATATGGAATATGGAATTTGAACGGATTGAGTCAGAATGTGACAATACTGATCAAAGAGATCATTTTATTGACATAACTTTGACAAAGAAACCACCTAAAGATTTCCTTCAGTCTCCTGACATTACACGTCAACTACGTGATATAGTTGAGAAACTAGAGACAAGTAACAAGAATCAAGACGAAATCGACATGTGTTATGACAGTTTGGTTAGTGTTGTACATAATGAAATGGACATGCGGCTTGCAAAGAAAAAGATATATCTTACGGACAGCATCAGAACTAATAAGAAACGACGTCAACGACATCCATGGTGGAACGACGACCTATCATCGAGGTGGAACATGATGTGTCAAGCGGAGAGAGCATGGTGCAGATGCAAGATCACAGGGAACAAACTACAGTTAAAACACAGGTATATTCAGCTGAGGAAAGAGTTCGACAAGTGTGTACAGAAAGCTAAGAGACGATATCGCGGAGATCTGTACAATGAGATAGAAGATATGTGTGAGGATAATAACGGTCAATTTTGGAAATGTATTGGGAAAATAGGAGTTGGAAACGAGAGACGGAAGGCTATTCCATGGGAGATTGTGAATGAGGATGGCGATATCTGTACAGACAAGGATGTCGTGCTCGACCGGTGGCGATCAGATTACCAGAAACTGCTCAACTATGACCACCCTCCCGAAAGTACAGACACCGTAACTGAAGTTTTATCTTACCCTGATGACGAAATGAGCTACCCCATTAGTTTGGATGAGGTGAAAAAAGCTATCAACACAGCAAAGAACGGAAAAGCCCCAGGAGTAGACGAGATTCCCGTTCAGTTATTGAAAGGAGAGAACATCCCTCATATACTTCACAAGCTTTTCAACATATGCTTCTCATCGTCGACTGTACCCTCAACATGGAATAAAGGAATTATATCTCCTATACCAAAGGCCTCAACTTCAGACGCGAGAGATCCTCTTAGTTACCGGGGTTTGACCCTTGCTCCTGCTATCTACAAGCTGTACTGTAAAGTTCTCAATGACAGACTTTTATCATGGGCCGAAAGTAATGACGTCATCAGTGATGCCCAAAATGGATTCCGCCGCGGCCGTTCGACCCAAGACCACATAGGGACACTAACTAATGTAATCGAGACGAGGAAACTTTTAAGGAAACCTACTTTTGTAGCCTTCATCGATTTTAAGAAAGCGTACGATGGGATAAATCGGGAGAAACTATGGGAGAGACTAATGAAATGTGGTGTTCAGGGGAAAATGATGTCAGCAATCAAGTCTCTCTACCACGACGTTCAATGTTCTGTTCGAGTTAATCACCTCCAGACAGCTTGGTTCGGTGTAAAGAGAGGTCTGAAACAGGGATGCATATTATCTCCGCTGCTGTTTAACCTTTACATAGACGACCTCATCAGAAGTATAAACGCAGTTGGAAGAGGTGTGGACTGTGGGGGACAACGTGTTAGTGTTTTAGCATATGCAGATGATGTTGCACTACTTGCCGAGAATGAAGAAGATCTCAATATATTACTCTCTGCCCTTGACGACTGGTGTACTAGTAACATGATGAACGTGAACCAAGCTAAATCTAACGTTGTACACTTTAGAGGCCCTTCAGTTGCAAGAACGAGTTCACCTTTCACTTGTGGAGACAAGACACTGGAAGTAGTAGACAGTTACCAGTACCTGGGAGTGCTTATCACGGAACACCTGAACTACCAACTTATGGCTAAGGCAGCAGCTAAGTCCGCCAGTAGAGCGCTTGGTCTCGTGATCTCCAAATCCAAAAGTTTTGGCGGACTACCTTTTAACGTTTTTACCAAACTGTACGATACAATGGTGTGGCCAATTATGGAATATAGCTCGTCAATCTGGGGAACATCAAACTTTTCATGCATCAACGCAGTTCACCATCGAGCTATCCGCTTCTATCTTGGCGTTGGAAAGTACACCCCCAACCTAGCAGTAAATGGAGATGCTGGCTGGATTCCACCTGTAGTACGTCAGTGGTCTGCTGTAGCTAGGCAGTGGGCAAGATACAAGAATATGCGAGAGACAAGAATAAATAAAATCACGTTTTTATGGTCTGATGGTGTCAAAAGGAAGAACTGGGCCCACAGAGTAAAAGTCTACATGGATCAAAATAATCTCTCCCATTTAAGAACTCAACAACGGATAGAGTCACGCCTTCTTGTAAGAACTGTAAAGACGAAAGCTTTCAATAACTACAAAGCCGAATGGAGGGAAAATGTCCAGTGCGAAGAGACAAGAAACGGACGAAACAAACTTCGAAAATACAAGAACTTTAAACAGGACTTCTGCACAGAGTCATATCTACATGCCCCGATAGCGAAATCACACCGAAGTTCATTTGCAAAGTTCCGTTTTGGTGTAGCCCCTCTAAGGATAGAGACAGGTCGCTACGAGAACATTCCAACGGAAGAACGTCTTTGTTTTAACTGTAATGAAATTGAGGATGAATTCCATGCCTTTTTTAAATGCCCACTGTATAACGAGGAGAGAGATGAACTTTTTAGGAAAAGTGCCCAGATATTTCCTAATTTTACTAGCTTTAGCGATGCTTTAAAGTTTTACGTTCTTTTTAGTGATTGTAATATTGTTTTACACACTGCCAAGACCTGCAATATTATCTTATCAAAACGCCGTAATCTTTTATATTCGTAATTTTGCTCTCTTACTTTAAGATTTTTTAAAATATTATCTCTTTTTAACTTTTGTGCAGTTTTATATTTATCTTATGCATATGAATATACTTTGCTTTTAGTCTCTCATAAATCACCAAGTGATTGGTTGTGTACTTTTAACCGTGCAATTTATTGCCTTTTTTATGTATATATGAAATAATGTACACAAGTGAGACTTTAATAAAATACTTGTCTTGTCTGTCTGTCTGTACTTTGTTATATGTTGTGGTTTTGTGGAGCGGCACTACATAAGCCAATAAGCCAAAGTATCATCCTTTCAGTGCATTACTATTTTACCTAAATACCTAACTAATTTCCTTGTGAAGTAAAATGTTGTAAATTACTGTTATTCTATTACATGTATTCACCTTTATTCAATGTTGTGCTTTCTCAGTTTTGATGAATGAATTTGTATTACATGTATTTTATACTGGAGAGGTATTTATAAAGGTGTAATGTATGTGGTTTAAACATATATTTATTCATGAAGAATGTGGTTTAAGTAAAAAGCAAACTGTTGCTCATATTAGTACCTCACAAGTACATACATACATTAACAAACACACGAGAACTGGACATAAAAACAACCAGCTATAGCATAATCATATGGTTAAACGCAATATTATTCAATAAAGAATCTGTGGACATGATTGTTGTTTATGAACATTCTCTTCATGTGTAATGTATGCATTCATTCTGCTTCGAATCACTACCCGCTCATACGTTTAATGTATCAACATGTATAAATTACTCAGTATGTATGACACATTAATAAACACTATATCTCTCCTCATTCTGAGTGATACGCTCAGGGTTCATTCATCCATAATGAGGCTACTGGTCTCGCAGTTTGCATTCCCGGCTTAGAACCTTTTGATCAAAGGGGATCACAGCAGGAGGGCTAATTAGTGTCACAGTGTGTATCCACTGCGATGAGTGAACTGTCTTTCCACTTACCTGGCCTAATCGACCTGTGTAATAAATTACACCTCGCTTGTCTTGCATCTTTTGTTTGGAGGGGATTTAGCTATATTCTATTTCTCACTCGAACCACTTAATAAGACAAAGATAACTTTTGGTTGGAATAAAAACAAAATAAATAACATTGCACAGGATTATATAAATGCCAGAACCCAGACAACAAATTTAGCATAAAAAAGCAAGATATGCCCCAAAGAACTTCATGCAAAGATAGTGATCATAAATAGATATGCAGAGAATATCATTTTATTTCTAACAAAGGACTGAACTTATTATTTGATGGTGACATTATCAAAGAAGTTTAAAATCAGAAGCATTTAGGTATACACTTCAAAGTGATTGTTCTGGTTAAGTGCATATTAATTCAAAATTAGTCCAGTGATCAATTGTCTGAGGTGATTATGTCCTTGGGGATTTTGTCTGTTCGTCTTTGTAGAGTGACCATTTTTGTTTCACAGAACAAAAGTCTTTATAAATTATGAGTTCTTTAATTAAATATCAGTATTTTTTGGTTTTTGAAATCAATTATGACAGTGAACCGAGTTCTTCTAATAGTGAGAGCTGGTCAAAAGTGGCACTAATTAAAACAGGATACAGCCCCACAATCACAGTCAAGTAACCATCTAATCCCCTCTTAATCCCTAAAACATACAGATGTGTGACAGGGTGAGGTGTCACCATGACACAAGATCAAAGTTAATCTGTTTGTGTTTAAAGATTAAAACGAACCAAATATTTAAGAATACATTACAACTAACTAAAATATATCATACTCTGCACCAACATAATATATACTAATATATTATATAATTTGTGACTTTTTTCTTGTAACATGTGTCCCTAAATTCAACTGTACACGGCAATATTATAATTGTAAATTAGTTCCTTATTCAAACAGAAAGTAGTTAGCAAACTTTCGAGTCAACTCACATAACTTTGAAATTGAAAGTTGAAACCGGTAATTGAATTACTTTTCATATTACCAGGTCCTTGTTATAATGATTTCAGGAAAGCTTAAATTCAACCTAGATATTAGTTAATTAGTTGTTTAAGAAGTGAAATAATTGTTAGAAATAAAATTATGTTCTCTGCATTGTCCTCAACCTATCTGTTTATGATCACTTTGGTTTAAACATATAGTAGACTAGGAGAATTTAACAATAAACTAAAACAAAAAGCTACAAAACTACTTCAATATCTCACATGGATCCAGATTCTGCCAGCTAATTCATTCTCGTCTTTGGCTTGGGTGTAGTGGAATGGAGAATGTAGTAAATGGAGATAGATTCACAAGATTTATTTCAAATAACTCTAGGGGCGGGATAGCGCAGTGGTTAGCGCGTTCGGCTTCGGATCCCGCCAGGGGCACGGCAACTTTGTCTGCAGTAGAGAACTGTTCTACACGCAGTCAGGTTTGGGTTCAAGCCGTTGCTCGCAGGTTCACCGCAATGCATAGCCACATGGCGTTGAGGGCTTTCTCCCTGCCATAATACTAGCAGCTGTGATATAAGTGAAATACTCTTGAAAGCGGCGTTAAACCCTAAATCACTCACTCAAATAACTCTGCATGTAACTGCAGAAATGACAACGAAGATGTGTTTCACTTTTTCCTTATCTGTCCTATATTCAGTGATATAAGGTTAAATGCACATTTCTTTTCCAAAAGGTTAAATTCTCTTCAATTATATTTGGCAATTCTAGCTCATCAGAACATGTTAATTTAGAACTGTTAAAATCTGTACATATATAGTTTCATGACATTATCCAAAGAGATGTTTGGAATTTACATGAGTATTGATTCTCTTTTTTGTGTTTGTGCCGTGCCTTGCCGTGCCTTGCTATATCCTGATATCTAATCTGCTGACATCATAACACCTAGTTTTCTTTGGTGTTTTTGTTTCTTATAATATTACTTGCCTTCAACGTTTTAATAAATGTATATATTGATGTGTTTTTGTATTGTGTCCATTAGTACGTCACGTTTTATATGTAACTGCTTATATGTACGGGAGCGGCATTCACATAAGTGTTTGCTTGTTTGCCAATCCAGATTTCATTTCATGGAAATAAAAATATGTTTAAACAAAACATATATTTATTTCTTTGCTCTTGGTTGATTTTCTGTAAGGCTAAAAGTAATATCAAATCTGCGGATGAAGATGCATATCATTATGGTTTAAACATATTTCATTTCATAAACATGAAAATAGGATCGGCGAACATGTCAAAATGGTTATTTCAATGAATGTATGAAAACAAAGTACAGGAAAAAGTAACAGTTTTTATATAAAGCAACAATAAGGATATGGTATTGACTTGAATTATTTTGAAAATCTTGTCATTGAAAAAGTTATGAAAACAGCATTGATAGTACTTTTAAGGATAAATTAAGTAAAGTAAAACTAAAGTAAACTCGTTATTTGTAATAACATAATTAAAACAGGATTATCTTCTTGCTCCTCACCTGATCAGCTAACTTTACTTTTAGCTTAACCGAGTACACCAATTTACTATAACAACAAACAACATTTGTAACCTTTGACCTCGAAGACTGGTTTGAGTGTTTCTTAACAATGCAAGTTAATATAAAGGCTGTCGCTCACAACATGTGTTAAAAGTATTGTTGTTGACTTTTGTAAATTTATGATACATTGTAAAATCACCATGACCCATAATTTCCTGTATTCTCAGATAAACTTTAAAAGCGTGTTTACCAATACATTTCATGAATGAAATAAATATGTTTAAACCATATTTAAACGTATATTATTTCATAACATGAAACAATTATTGGCTAACAAGTCGCTCCGCTCCGGCTCATATATGTATTTTTAAAAAGCTGGTTACAAGATCAATGAGACAGGAAAATGAAAATTAACATTATTATAACATCACACATGAATATTGTTATGTTGTTAGGTGTGCCTTATAATGAAGTGGGCCGCAGCGCAGAATTTAATCATTAACTACAAGATACTTTCAAAGAAACCGGTTGCTTTAACTGATAAACTGATGTAATGAGTTCAAAATATTATTGTTAGCGGTGTCCTTCAAGGAGCTGTTACCATATAATACTGTTGTTATGTCATAGCCTTGATTGTAAAAATACGTATTTGATCTCAAATGGTAGAAGCTTCAGCAAGTAAATAGATGCCGAACTAAGTCTTCGTTGTTGTGACCACATGAACATCTGGACGTTTCCGATATATGTCTATTATAAAAGTAGGCGTTTCAATAACTACAACCGACCTTAAGGCGACAATGGATTATTTGATATAATCTAGTCCCTAAATTAACAAGAATTCTGAGTTTCTGTTTGGTTTTACATTTAACAGTTTTGAATTGATAAAGGTTGGGAGCGTCTGGTAAAGAATTCCACAGCATAATGGTATTTGGCAAGAAAGACTGAGAATACCTCTGAGTTGTACAGTTAATTGCTTAAATGGAAGAACGGTTTCTTAGATTATAATTACTTTGTTCAAATACCCTTCTTGGCCAAGATCGCTCAGATAGTCTGGAGTTATAGTCTAGATATGGTACATTGTATAGATATTAATGCACCTCATTATCTATAAATGTGTCCAAATTATACAAATATCCGCCATTTAAGCTTCTTTTATTTAAATGGTTGCGACCTGAATACTGAACTGAACAAGACCTTGTCAAATCATATTAATACATAAATAATCCGTAATCCAGGCTGTTCATAAGTTTATTTCTCATAGCAAAGTTTCTCATGAAATGTCTTTTAAAATGATGTTCTGTTTTTCTACATTAATGTATGTATGATTGTATTTATGATATAATTATCCTGTTTTATTGGGGAGAAACATTTGAATAGGGTAAACCCTGTTTGTTGATTCCCCTGAGTACATGAATAAATATTGTTAAAACCATATAAAATTTGAATCAGTTTATTTCAACATCTATCTACGTCGAACTGTGCAGTTAGAGGCGACCTGGGATGGTCATCATGTCTGACAAAACAACGAGTTGAATGCTTCAGGTGGTTTTTAAAACTCAACCGAATCGAGGATGACAGACTGCTTCACAAAGTTTTAGAGTACAGTAAAAGAAGAAAAAAATCGTTTTTTAATACTGTGCTAAAAATATGCAAAGAAAATGAGTTACAGGACATAATACTATCAAATGACTCTGTACGAAACATTACATCTACTATAAAGAAGGAAATGAGAAAAATCGACGAATATACCTGGTTCTCAGATATCTGGAACGACAAGAAAAATCCTCTACACGGAAATAAACTTCGACATTACCGATTGATAAAGAAAGACTTGGTTCCTGAACTTTATGTACAGACTATTTTATCAAGAAATCTAAGAAAATACATTGCTCGTCTACGATGTGGAAGCCTCCCCTTACATGTAGAGACAGGTCGACACTGCAGACCCCCCACCCCATTAGAGCGTAGATTTTGTATTTTCTGTAATAATGTTGAATCCGAAGTCCATTTTATTTCAGAATGCCACTTTTATGCCGACGTTTGATAACTGATTTTGTACATTGATCTTGGATTACAAATTGTACTTTGTTATATGTTGTGGTTTTGTGGAGCGGCACTACATAAGCCAATAAGCCAAAGTATCATCCTTTCAGTGCATTACTATTTTACCTAAATACCTAACTAATTTCCTTGTGAAGTAAAATATTGTAAATTACTGTTATTCTATTACATGTATTCACCTTTATTCAATGTTGTGCTTTCTCAGTTTTGATGAATGAATTTGTATTACATGTATTTTATACTGGAGAGGTATTTATAAAGGTGTAATGTATGTGGTTTAAACATATATTTATTCATGAAGAATGTGGTTTAAAAAAAAAAGCAAACTGTTGCTCATATTAGTACCTCACAAGTACATACATACATTAACAAACACACGAGAACTGGACATAAAAACAACCAGCTATAGCATAATCATATGGTTAAACGCAATATTATTCAATAAAGAATCTGTGGACATGATTGTTGTTTATGAACATTCTCTTCATGTGTAATGTATGCATTCATTCTGCTTCGAATCACTACCCGCTCATACGTTTAATGTACCAACATGTATAAATTACTCAGTATGTATGACACATTAATAAACACTATATCTCTCCTCATTCTGAGTGATACGCTCAGGGTTCATTCATCCATAACGAATCTACTGGTCTCGCAGTTTGCATTCCCGGCTTAGAACCTTTTGATCAAAGGGGATCACAGCAGGAGGGCTAATTAGTGTCACAGTGTGTATCCACTGCGATGAGTGAACTGTCTTTCCACTTACCTGGCCTAATCGACCTGTGTAATAAATTACACCTCGCTTGTCTTGCATCTTTTGTTTGGAGGGGATTTAGCTATATTCTATTTCTCACTCGAACCACTTAATAAGACAAAGATAACTTTTGGTTGGAATAAAAACAAAATAAATAACATTGCACAGGATTATATAAATGCCAGAACCCAGACAACAAATTTAGCATAAAAAAGCAAGATATGCCCCAAAGAACTTCATGCAAAGATAGTGATCATAAATAGATATGCAGAGAATATCATTTTATTTCTAACAAAGGACTGAACTTATTATTTGATGGTGACATTATCAAAGAAGTTTAAAATCAGAAGCATTTAGGTATACACTTCAAAGTGATTGTTCTGGGAAAGTGCATATTAATTCAAAATTAGTCCAGTGATCAATTGTCTGAGGTGATTATGTCCTTGGGGATTTTGTCTGTTCGTCTTTGTAGAGTGACCATTTTTGTTTCACAGAACAAAAGTCTTTATAAATTATGAGTTCTTTAATTAAATATCAGTATTTTTTGGTTTTTGAAATCAATTATGACAGTGAACCGAGTTCTTCTAATAGTGAGAGCTGGTCAAAAGTGGCACTAATTAAAACAGGATACAGCCCCACAATCACAGTCAAGTAACCATCTAATCCCCTCTTAATCCCTAAAACATACAGATGTGTGACAGGGTGAGGTGTCACCATGACACAAGATCAAAGTTAATCTGTTTGTGTTTAAAGATTAAAACGAACCAAATATTTAAGAATACATTACAACTAACTAAAATATATCATACTCTGCACCAACATAATATATACTAATATATTATATAATTTGTGACTTTTTTCTTGTAACATGTGTCCCTAAATTCAACTGTACACGGCAATATTATAATTGTAAATTAGTTCCTTATTCAAACAGAAAGTAGTTAGCAAACTTTCGAGTCAACTCACATAACTTTGAAATTGAAAGTTGAAACCGGTAATTGAATTACTTTTCATATTACCAGGTCCTTGTTATAATGATTTCAGGAAAGCTTAAATTCAACCTAGATATTAGTTAATTAGTTGTTTAAGAAGTGAAATAATTGTTAGAAATAAAATTATGTTCTCTGCATTGTCCTCAACCTATCTGTTTATGATCACTTTGGTTTAAACATATAGTAGACTAGGAGAATTTAACAATAAACTAAAACAAAAAGCTACAAAACTACTTCAATATCTCACATGGATCCAGATTCTGCCAGCTAATTCATTCTCGTCTTTGGCTTGGGTGTAGTGGAATGGAGAATGTAGTAAATGGAGATAGATTCACAAGATTTATTTCAAATAACTCTAGGGGCGGGATAGCGCAGTGGTTAGCGCGTTCGGCTTCGGATCCCGCCAGGGGCACGGCAACTTTGTCTGCAGTAGAGAACTGTTCTACACGCAGTCAGGTTTGGGTTCAAGCCGTTGCTCGCAGGTTCACCGCAATGCATAGCCACATGGCGTTGAGGGCTTTCTCCCTGCCATAATACTAGCAGCTGTGATATAAGTGAAATACTCTTGAAAGCGGCGTTAAACCCTAAATCACTCACTCAAATAACTCTGCATGTAACTGCAGAAATGACAACGAAGATGTGTTTCACTTTTTCCTTATCTGTCCTATATTCAGTGATATAAGGTTAAATGCACATTTCTTTTCCAAAAGGTTAAATTCTCTTCAATTATATTTGGCAATTCTAGCTCATCAGAACATGTTAATTTAGAACTGTTAAAATCTGTACATATATAGTTTCATGACATTATCCAAAGAGATGTTTGGAATTTACATGAGTATTGATTCTCTTTTTTGTGTTTGTGCCGTGCCTTGCCGTGCCTTGCTATATCCTGATATCTAATCTGCTGACATCATAACACCTAGTTTTCTTTGGTGTTTTTGTTTCTTATAATATTACTTGCCTTCAACGTTTTAATAAATGTATATATTGATGTGTTTTTGTATTGTGTCCATTAGTACGTCACGTTTTATATGTAACTGCTTATATGTACGGGAGCGGCATTCACATAAGTGTTTGCTTGTTTGCCAATCCAGATTTCATTTCATGGAAATAAAAATATGTTTAAACAAAACATATATTTATTTCTTTGCGCTTGGTTGATTTTCTGTAAGGCTAAAAGTAATATCAAATCTGCGGATGAAGATGCATATCATTATGGTTTAAACATATTTCATTTCATAAACATGAAAATAGGATCGGCTAACATGTCAAAATGGTTATTTCAATGAATGTATGAAAACAAAGTACAGGAAAAAGTAACAGTTTTTATATAAAGCAACAATAAGGATATGGTATTGACTTGAATTATTTTGAAAATCTTGTCATTGAAAAAGTTATGAAAACAGCATTGATAGTACTTTTAAGGATAAATTAAGTAAAGTAAAACTAAAGTAAACTCGTTATTTGTAATAACATAATTAAAACAGGATTATCTTCTTGCTCCTCACCTGATCAGCTAACTTTACTTTTAGCTTAACCGAGTACACCAATTTACTATAACAACAAACAACATTTGTAACCTTTGACCTCGAAGACTGGTTTGAGTGTTTCTTAACAATGCAAGTTAATATAAAGGCTGTCGCTCACAACATGTGTTAAAAGTATTGTTGTTGACTTTTGTAAATTTATGATACATTGTAAAATCACCATGACACATAATTTCCTGTATTCTCAGATAAACTTTAAAAGCGTGTTTACCAATACATTTCATGAATGAAATAAACATGTTTAAACCATATTTAAACGTATATTATTTCATAACATGAAACAATTATTGGCTAACAAGTCGCTCCGCTCCGGCTCATATATGTATTTTTAAAAAGCTGGTTACAAGATCAATGAGACAGGAAAATGAAAATTAACATTATTATAACATCACACATGAATATTGTTATGTTGTTAGGTGTGCCTTATAATGAAGTGGGCCGCAGCGCAGAATTTAATCATTAACTACAAGATACTTTCAAAGAAACCGGTTGCTTTAACTGATAAACTGATGTAATGAGTTCAAAATATTATTGTTAGCGGTGTCCTTCAAGGAGCTGTTACCATATAATACTGTTGTTATGTCATAGCCTTGATTGTAAAAATACGTATTTGATCTCAAATGGTAGAAGCTTCAGCAAGTAAATAGATGCCGAACTAAGTCTTCGTTGTTGTGACCACATGAACATCTGGACGTTTCCGATATATGTCTATTATAAAAGTAGGCGTTTCAATAACTACAACCGACCTTAAGGCGACAATGGATTATTTGATATAATCTAGTCCCTAAATTAACAAGAATTCTGAGTTTCTGTTTGGTTTTACATTTAACAGTTTTGAATTGATAAAGGTTGGGAGCGTCTGGTAAAGAATTCCACAGCATAATGGTATTTGGCAAGAAAGACTGAGAATACCTCTGAGTTGTACAGTTAATTGCTTAAATGGAAGAACGGTTTCTTAGATTATAATTACTTTGTTCAAATACCCTTCTTGGCCAAGATCGCTCAGATAGTCTGGAGTTATAGTCTAGATATGGTACATTGTATAGATATTAATGCACCTCATTATCTATAAATGTGTCCAAATTATACAAATATCCGCCATTTAAGCTTCTTTTATTTAAATGGTTGCGACCTGAATACTGAACTGAACAAGACCTTGTCAAATCATATTAATACATAAATAATCCGTAATCCAGGCTGTTCATAAGTTTATTTCTCATAGCAAAGTTTCTCATGAAATGTCTTTTAAAATGATGTTGTGTTTTTCTACATTAATGTATGTATGATTGTATTTATGATATAATTATCCTGTTTTATTGGGGAGAAACATTTGAATAGGGTAAACCCTGTTTGTTGATTCCCCTGAGTAAATGAATAAATATTGTTAAAACCATATAAAATTTGAATCAGTTTATTTCAACATCTATCTACGTCGAACTGTGCAGTTAGAGGCGACCTGGGATGGTCATCATGTCTGACAAAACAACGAGTTGAATGCTTCAGGTGGTTTTTAAAACTCAACCGAATCGAGGATGACAGACTGCTTCACAAAGTTTTAGAGTACAGTAAAAGAAGAAAAAAAATCGTTTTTTAATACTGTGCTAAAAATATGCAAAGAAAATGAGTTACAGGACATAATACTATCAAATGACTCTGTACGAAACATTACATCTACTATAAAGAAGGAAATGAGAAAAATCGACGAATATACCTGGTTCTCAGATATCTGGAACGACAAGAAAAATCCTCTACACGGAAATAAACTTCGACATTACCGATTGATAAAGAAAGACTTGGTTCCTGAACTTTATGTACAGACTATTTTATCAAGAAATCTAAGAAAATACATTGCTCGTCTACGATGTGGAAGCCTCCCCTTACATGTAGAGACAGGTCGACACTGCAGACCCCCCACCCCATTAGAGCGTAGATTTTGTATTTTCTGTAATAATGTTGAATCCGAAGTCCATTTTATTTCAGAATGCCACTTTTATGCCGACGTTTGATAACTGATTTTGTACATTGATCTTGGATTACAAATTGTACTTTGTTATATGTTGTGGTTTTGTGGAGCGGCACTACATAAGCCAATAAGCCAAAGTATCATCCTTTCAGTGCATTACTATTTTACCTAAATACCTAACTAATTTCCTTGTGAAGTAAAATATTGTAAATTACTGTTATTCTATTACATGTATTCACCTTTATTCAATGTTGTGCTTTCTCAGTTTTGATGAATGAATTTGTATTACATGTATTTTATACTGGAGAGGTATTTATAAAGGTGTAATGTATGTGGTTTAAACATATATTTATTCATGAAGAATGTGGTTTAAGTAAAAAGCAAACTGTTGCTCATATTAGTACCTCACAAGTACATACATACATTAACAAACACACGAGAACTGGACATAAAAACAACCAGCTATAGCATAATCATATGGTTAAACGCAATATTATTCAATAAAGAATCTGTGGACATGATTGTTGTTTATGAACATTCTCTTCATGTGTAATGTATGCATTCATTCTGCTTCGAATCACTACCCGCTCATACGTTTAATGTACCAACATGTATAAATTACTCAGTATGTATGACACATTAATAAACACTATATCTCTCCTCATTCTGAGTGATACGCTCAGGGTTCATTCATCCATAACGAGGCTACTGGTCTCGCAGTTTGCATTCCCGGCTTAGAACCTTTTGATCAAAGGGGATCACAGCAGGAGGGCTAATTAGTGTCACAGTGTGTATCCACTGCGATGAGTGAACTGTCTTTCCACTTACCTGGCCTAATCGACCTGTGTAATAAATTACACCTCGCTTGTCTTGCATCTTTTGTTTGGAGGGGATTTAGCTATATTCTATTTCTCACTCGAACCACTTAATAAGACAAAGATAACTTTTGGTTGGAATAAAAACAAAATAAATAACATTGCACAGGATTATATAAATGCCAGAACCCAGACAACAAATTTAGCATAAAAAAGCAAGATATGCCCCAAAGAACTTCATGCAAAGATAGTGATCATAAATAGATATGCAGAGAATATCATTTTATTTCTAACAAAGGACTGAACTTATTATTTGATGGTGACATTATCAAAGAAGTTTAAAAAATCAGAAGCATTTAGGTATACACTTCAAAGTGATTGTTCTGGGAAAGTGCATATTAATTCAAAATTAGTCCAGTGATCAATTGTCTGAGGTGATTATGTCCTTGGGGATTTTGTCTGTTCGTCTTTGTAGAGTGACCATTTTTGTTTCACAGAACAAAAGTCTTTATAAATTATGAGTTCTTTAATTAAATATCAGTATTTTTTGGTTTTTGAAATCAATTATGACAGTGAACCGAGTTCTTCTAATAGTGAGAGCTGGTCAAAAGTGGCACTAATTAAAACAGGATACAGCCCCACAATCACAGTCAAGTAACCATCTAATCCCCTCTTAATCCCTAAAACATACAGATGTGTGACAGGGTGAGGTGTCACCATGACACAAGATCAAAGTTAATCTGTTTGTGTTTAAAGATTAAAACGAACCAAATATTTAAGAATACATTACAACTAACTAAAATATATCATACTCTGCACCAACATAATATATACTAATATATTATATAATTTGTGACTTTTTTCTTGTAACATGTGTCCCTAAATTCAACTGTACACGGCAATATTATAATTGTAAATTAGTTCCTTATTCAAACAGAAAGTAGTTAGCAAACTTTCGAGTCAACTCACATAACTTTGAAATTGAAAGTTGAAACCGGTAATTGAATTACTTTTCATATTACCAGGTCCTTGTTATAATGATTTCAGGAAAGCTTAAATTCAACCTAGATATTAGTTAATTAGTTGTTTAAGAAGTGAAATAATTGTTAGAAATAAAATTATGTTCTCTGCATTGTCCTCAACCTATCTGTTTATGATCACTTTGGTTTAAACATATAGTAGACTAGGAGAATTTAACAATAAACTAAAACAAAAAGCTACAAAACTACTTCAATATCTCACATGGATCCAGATTCTGCCAGCTAATTCATTCTCGTCTTTGGCTTGGGTGTAGTGGAATGGAGAATGTAGTAAATGGAGATAGATTCACAAGATTTATTTCAAATAACTCTAGGGGCGGGATAGCGCAGTGGTTAGCGCGTTCGGCTTCGGATCCCGCCAGGGGCACGGCAACTTTGTCTGCAGTAGAGAACTGTTCTACACGCAGTCAGGTTTGGGTTCAAGCCGTTGCTCGCAGGTTCACCGCAATGCATAGCCACATGGCGTTGAGGGCTTTCTCCCTGCCATAATACTAGCAGCTGTGATATAAGTGAAATACTCTTGAAAGCGGCGTTAAACCCTAAATCACTCACTCAAATAACTCTGCATGTAACTGCAGAAATGACAACGAAGATGTGTTTCACTTTTTCCTTATCTGTCCTATATTCAGTGATATAAGGTTAAATGCACATTTCTTTTCCAAAAGGTTAAATTCTCTTCAATTATATTTGGCAATTCTAGCTCATCAGAACATGTTAATTTAGAACTGTTAAAATCTGTACATATATAGTTTCATGACATTATCCAAAGAGATGTTTGGAATTTACATGAGTATTGATTCTCTTTTTTGTGTTTGTGCCGTGCCTTGCCGTGCCTTGCTATATCCTGATATCTAATCTGCTGACATCATAACACCTAGTTTTCTTTGGTGTTTTTGTTTCTTATAATATTACTTGCCTTCAACGTTTTAATAAATGTATATATTGATGTGTTTTTGTATTGTGTCCATTAGTACGTCACGTTTTATATGTAACTGCTTATATGTACGGGAGCGGCATTCACATAAGTGTTTGCTTGTTTGCCAATCCAGATTTCATTTCATGGAAATAAAAATATGTTTAAACAAAACATATATTTATTTCTTTGCTCTTGGTTGATTTTCTGTAAGGCTAAAAGTAATATCAAATCTGCGGATGAAGATGCATATCATTATGGTTTAAACATATTTCATTTCATAAACATGAAAATAGGATCGGCTAACATGTCAAAATGGTTATTTCAATGAATGTATGAAAACAAAGTACAGGAAAAAGTAACAGTTTTTATATAAAGCAACAATAAGGATATGGTATTGACTTGAATTATTTTGAAAATCTTGTCATTGAAAAAGTTATGAAAACAGCATTGATAGTACTTTTAAGGATAAATTAAGTAAAGTAAAACTAAAGTAAACTCGTTATTTGTAATAACATAATTAAAACAGGATTATCTTCTTGCTCCTCACCTGATCAGCTAACTTTACTTTTAGCTTAACCGAGTACACCAATTTACTATAACAACAAACAACATTTGTAACCTTTGACCTCGAAGACTGGTTTGAGTGTTTCTTAACAATGCAAGTTAATATAAAGGCTGTCGCTCACAACATGTGTTAAAAGTATTGTTGTTGACTTTTGTAAATTTATGATACATTGTAAAATCACCATGACACATAATTTCCTGTATTCTCAGATAAACTTTAAAAGCGTGTTTACCAATACATTTCATGAATGAAATAAATATGTTTAAACCATATTTAAACGTATATTATTTCATAACATGAAACAATTATTGGCTAACAAGTCGCTCCGCTCCGGCTCATATATGTATTTTTAAAAAGCTGGTTACAAGATCAATGAGACAGGAAAATGAAAATTAACATTATTATAACATCACACATGAATATTGTTATGTTGTTAGGTGTGCCTTATAATGAAGTGGGCCGCAGCGCAGAATTTAATCATTAACTACAAGATACTTTCAAAGAAACCGGTTGCTTTAACTGATAAACTGATGTAATGAGTTCAAAATATTATTGTTAGCGGTGTCCTTCAAGGAGCTGTTACCATATAATACTGTTGTTATGTCATAGCCTTGATTGTAAAAATACGTATTTGATCTCAAATGGTAGAAGCTTCAGCAAGTAAATAGATGCCGAACTAAGTCTTCGTTGTTGTGACCACATGAACATCTGGACGTTTCCGATATATGTCTATTATAAAAGTAGGCGTTTCAATAACTACAACCGACCTTAAGGCGACAATGGATTATTTGATATAATCTAGTCCCTAAATTAACAAGAATTCTGAGTTTCTGTTTGGTTTTACATTTAACAGTTTTGAATTGATAAAGGTTGGGAGCGTCTGGTAAAGAATTCCACAGCATAATGGTATTTGGCAAGAAAGACTGAGAATACCTCTGAGTTGTACAGTTAATTGCTTAAATGGAAGAACGGTTTCTTAGATTATAATTACTTTGTTCAAATACCCTTCTTGGCCAAGATCGCTCAGATAGTCTGGAATTATAGTCTAGATATGGTACATTGTATAGATATTAATGCACCTCATTATCTATAAATGTGTCCAAATTATACAAATATCCGCCATTTAAGCTTCTTTTATTTAAATGGTTGCGACCTGAATACTGAACTGAACAAGACCTTGTCAAATCATATTAATACATAAATAATCCGTAATCCAGGCTGTTCATAAGTTTATTTCTCATTGCAAAGTTTCTCATGAAATGTCTTTTAAAATGATGTTGTGTTTTTCTACATTAATGTATGTATGATTGTATTTATGATATAATTATCCTGTTTTATTGGGGAGAAACATTTGAATAGGGTAAACCCTGTTTGTTGATTCCCCTGAGTAAATGAATAAATATTGTTAAAACCATATAAAATTTGAATCAGTTTATTTCAACATCTATCTACGTCGAACTGTGCAGTTAGAGGCGACCTGGGATGGTCATCATGTCTGACAAAACAACGAGTTGAATGCTTCAGGTGGTTTTTAAAACTCAACCGAATCGAGGATGACAGACTGCTTCACAAAGTTTTAGAGTACAGTAAAAGAAGAAAAAAATCGTTTTTTAATACTGTGCTAAAAATATGCAAAGAAAATGAGTTACAGGACATAATACTATCAAATGACTCTGTACGAAACATTACATCTACTATAAAGAAGGAAATGAGAAAAATCGACGAATATACCTGGTTCTCAGATATCTGGAACGACAAGAAAAATCCTCTACACGGAAATAAACTTCGACATTACCGATTGATAAAGAAAGACTTGGTTCCTGAACTTTATGTACAGACTATTTTATCAAGAAATCTAAGAAAATACATTGCTCGTCTACGATGTGGAAGCCTCCCCTTACATGTAGAGACAGGTCGACACTGCAGACCCCCCACCCCATTAGAGCGTAGATTTTGTATTTTCTGTAATAATGTTGAATCCGAAGTCCATTTTATTTCAGAATGCCACTTTTATGCCGACGTTTGATAACTGATTTTGTACATTGATCTTGGATTACAAATTGTACTTTGTTATATGTTGTGGTTTTGTGGAGCGGCACTACATAAGCCAATAAGCCAAAGTATCATCCTTTCAGTGCATTACTATTTTACCTAAATACCTAACTAATTTCCTTGTGAAGTAAAATATTGTAAATTACTGTTATTCTATTACATGTATTCACCTTTATTCAATGTTGTGCTTTCTCAGTTTTGATGAATGAATTTGTATTACATGTATTTTATACTGGAGAGGTATTTATAAAGGTGTAATGTATGTGGTTTAAACATATATTTATTCATGAAGAATGTGGTTTAAGTAAAAAGCAAACTGTTGCTCATATTAGTACCTCACAAGTACATACATACATTAACAAACACACGAGAACTGGACATAAAAACAACCAGCTATAGCATAATCATATGGTTAAACGCAATATTATTCAATAAAGAATCTGTGGACATGATTGTTGTTTATGAACATTCTCTTCATGTGTAATGTATGCATTCATTCTGCTTCGAATCACTACCCGCTCATACGTTTAATGTATCAACATGTATAAATTACTCAGTATGTATGACACATTAATAAACACTATATCTCTCCTCATTCTGAGTGATACGCTCAGGGTTCATTCATCCATAACGAGGCTACTGGTCTCGCAGTTTGCATTCCCGGCTTAGAACCTTTTGATCAAAGGGGATCACAGCAGGAGGGCTAATTAGTGTCACAGTGTGTACCCACTGCGATGAGTGAACTGTCTTTCCACTTACCTGGCCTAATCGACCTGTGTAATAAATTACACCTCGCTTGTCTTGCATCTTTTGTTTGGAGGGGATTTAGCTATATTCTATTTCTCACTCGAACCACTTAATAAGACAAAGATAACTTTTGGTTGGAATAAAAACAAAATAAATAACATTGCACAGGATTATATAAATGCCAGAACCCAGACAACAAATTTAGCATAAAAAAGCAAGATATGCCCCAAAGAACTTCATGCAAAGATAGTGATCATAAATAGATATGCAGAGAATATCATTTTATTTCTAACAAAGGACTGAACTTATTATTTGATGGTGACATTATCAAAGAAGTTTAAAATCAGAAGCATTTAGGTATACACTTCAAAGTGATTGTTCTGGGAAAGTGCATATTAATTCAAAATTAGTCCAGTGATCAATTGTCTGAGGTGATTATGTCCTTGGGGATTTTGTCTGTTCGTCTTTGTAGAGTGACCATTTTTGTTTCACAGAACAAAAGTCTTTATAAATTATGAGTTCTTTAATTAAATATCAGTATTTTTTGGTTTTTGAAATCAATTATGACAGTGAACCGAGTTCTTCTAATAGTGAGAGCTGGTCAAAAGTGGCACTAATTAAAACAGGATACAGCCCCACAATCACAGTCAAGTAACCATCTAATCCCCTCTTAATCCCTAAAACATACAGATGTGTGACAGGGTGAGGTGTCACCATGACACAAGATCAAAGTTAATCTGTTTGTGTTTAAAGATTAAAACGAACCAAATATTTAAGAATACATTACAACTAACTAAAATATATCATACTCTGCACCAACATAATATATACTAATATATTATATAATTTGTGACTTTTTTCTTGTAACATGTGTCCCTAAATTCAACTGTACACGGCAATATTATAATTGTAAATTAGTTCCTTATTCAAACAGAAAGTAGTTAGCAAACTTTCGAGTCAACTCACATAACTTTGAAATTGAAAGTTGAAACCGGTAATTGAATTACTTTTCATATTACCAGGTCCTTGTTATAATGATTTCAGGAAAGCTTAAATTCAACCTAGATATTAGTTAATTAGTTGTTTAAGAAGTGAAATAATTGTTAGAAATAAAATTATGTTCTCTGCATTGTCCTCAACCTATCTGTTTATGATCACTTTGGTTTAAACATATAGTAGACTAGGAGAATTTAACAATAAACTAAAACAAAAAGCTACAAAACTACTTCAATATCTCACATGGATCCAGATTCTGCCAGCTAATTCATTCTCGTCTTTGGCTTGGGTGTAGTGGAATGGAGAATGTAGTAAATGGAGATAGATTCACAAGATTTATTTCAAATAACTCTAGGGGCGGGATAGCGCAGTGGTTAGCGCGTTCGGCTTCGGATCCCGCCAGGGGCACGGCAACTTTGTCTGCAGTAGAGAACTGTTCTACACGCAGTCAGGTTTGGGTTCAAGCCGTTGCTCGCAGGTTCACCGCAATGCATAGCCACATGGCGTTGAGGGCTTTCTCCCTGCCATAATACTAGCAGCTGTGATATAAGTGAAATACTCTTGAAAGCGGCGTTAAACCCTAAATCACTCACTCAAATAACTCTGCATGTAACTGCAGAAATGACAACGATGTGTTTCACTTTTTCCTTATCTGTCCTATATTCAGTGATATAAGGTTAAATGCACATTTCTTTTCCAAAAGGTTAAATTCTCTTCAATTATATTTGGCAATTCTAGCTCATCAGAACATGTTAATTTAGAACTGTTAAAATCTGTACATATATAGTTTCATGACATTATCCAAAGAGATGTTTGGAATTTACATGAGTATTGATTCTCTTTTTTTGTGTTTGTGCCGTGCCTTGCCGTGCCTTGCTATATCCTGATATCTAATCTGCTGACATCATAACACCTAGTTTTCTTTGGTGTTTTTGTTTCTTATAATATTACTTGCCTTCAACGTTTTAATAAATGTATATATTGATGTGTTTTTGTATTGTGTCCATTAGTACGTCACGTTTTATATGTAACTGCTTATATGTACGGGAGCGGCATTCACATAAGTGTTTGCTTGTTTGCCAATCCAGATTTCATTTCATGGAAATAAAAAAATGTTTAAACAAAACATATATTTATTTCTTTGCTCTTGGTTGATTTTCTGTAAGGCTAAAAGTAATATCAAATCTG
Source organism: Gibbula magus (assembly GCA_936450465.1). Classification (NCBI taxonomy): domain Eukaryota; kingdom Metazoa; phylum Mollusca; class Gastropoda; order Trochida; family Trochidae; genus Gibbula; species Gibbula magus. The sequence continues at coordinate 50,116,586 of OW388295.1, forward strand.
CGGATGAAGATGCATATCATTATGGTTTAAACATATTTCATTTCATAAACATGAAAATAGGATCGGCGAACATGTCAAAATGGTTATTTCAATGAATGTATGAAAACAAAGTACAGGAAAAAGTAACAGTTTTTATATAAAGCAACAATAAGGATATGGTATTGACTTGAATTATTTTGAAAATCTTGTCATTGAAAAAGTTATGAAAACAGCATTGATAGTACTTTTAAGGATAAATTAAGTAAAGTAAAACTAAAGTAAACTCGTTATTTGTAATAACATAATTAAAACAGGATTATCTTCTTGCTCCTCACCTGATCAGCTAACTTTACTTTTAGCTTAACCGAGTACACCAATTTACTATAACAACAAACAACATTTGTAACCTTTGACCTCGAAGACTGGTTTGAGTGTTTCTTAACAATGCAAGTTAATATAAAGGCTGTCGCTCACAACATGTGTTAAAAGTATTGTTGTTGACTTTTGTAAATTTATGATACATTGTAAAATCACCATGACACATAATTTCCTGTATTCTCAGATAAACTTTAAAAGCGTGTTTACCAATACATTTCATGAATGAAATAAATATGTTTAAACCATATTTAAACGTATATTATTTCATAACATGAAACAATTATTGGCTAACAAGTCGCTCCGCTCCGGCTCATATATGTATTTTTAAAAAGCTGGTTACAAGATCAATGAGACAGGAAAATGAAAATTAACATTATTATAACATCACACATGAATATTGTTATGTTGTTAGGTGTGCCTTATAATGAAGTGGGCCGCAGCGCAGAATTTAATCATTAACTACAAGATACTTTCAAAGAAACCGGTTGCTTTAACTGATAAACTGATGTAATGAGTTCAAAATATTATTGTTAGCGGTGTCCTTCAAGGAGCTGTTACCATATAATACTGTTGTTATGTCATAGCCTTGATTGTAAAAATACGTATTTGATCTCAAATGGTAGAAGCTTCAGCAAGTAAATAGATGCCGAACTAAGTCTTCGTTGTTGTGACCACATGAACATCTGGACGTTTCCGATATATGTCTATTATAAAAGTAGGCGTTTCAATAACTACAACCGACCTTAAGGCGACAATGGATTATTTGATATAATCTAGTCCCTAAATTAACAAGAATTCTGAGTTTCTGTTTGGTTTTACATTTAACAGTTTTGAATTGATAAAGGTTGGGAGCGTCTGGTAAAGAATTCCACAGCATAATGGTATTTGGCAAGAAAGACTGAGAATACCTCTGAGTTGTACAGTTAATTGCTTAAATGGAAGAACGGTTTCTTAGATTATAATTACTTTGTTCAAATACCCTTCTTGGCCAAGATCGCTCAGATAGTCTGGAGTTATAGTCTAGATATGGTACATTGTATAGATATTAATGCACCTCATTATCTATAAATGTGTCCAAATTATACAAATATCCGCCATTTAAGCTTCTTTTATTTAAATGGTTGCGACCTGAATACTGAACTGAACAAGACCTTGTCAAATCATATTAATACATAAATAATCCGTAATCCAGGCTGTTCATAAGTTTATTTCTCATTGCAAAGTTTCTCATGAAATGTCTTTTAAAATGATGTTGTGTTTTTCTACATTAATGTATGTATGATTGTATTTATGATATAATTATCCTGTTTTATTGGGGAGAAACATTTGAATAGGGTAAACCCTGTTTGTTGATTCCCCTGAGTACATGAATAAATATTGTTAAAACCATATAAAATTTGAATCAGTTTATTTCAACATCTATCTACGTCGAACTGTGCAGTTAGAGGCGACCTGGGATGGTCATCATGTCTGACAAAACAACGAGTTGAATGCTTCAGGTGGTTTTTAAAACTCAACCGAATCGAGGATGACAGACTGCTTCACAAAGTTTTAGAGTACAGTAAAAGAAGAAAAAAATCGTTTTTTAATACTGTGCTAAAAATATGCAAAGAAAATGAGTTACAGGACATAATACTATCAAATGACTCTGTACGAAACATTACATCTACTATAAAGAAGGAAATGAGAAAAATCGACGAATATACCTGGTTCTCAGATATCTGGAACGACAAGAAAAATCCTCTACACGGAAATAAACTTCGACATTACCGATTGATAAAGAAAGACTTGGTTCCTGAACTTTATGTACAGACTATTTTATCAAGAAATCTAAGAAAATACATTGCTCGTCTACGATGTGGAAGCCTCCCCTTACATGTAGAGACAGGTCGACACTGCAGACCCCCCCACCCCATTAGAGCGTAGATTTTGTATTTTCTGTAATAATGTTGAATCCGAAGTCCATTTTATTTCAGAATGCCACTTTTATGCCGACCTTAGAAGTAATTTTAATTTAGATTTTTACAATACAACAGGGCCCTTGAACCTTTTTATCAGTTTATTAACGGAAAAGAGCCCCAAACGCATTAAATGCATTAGTACAACCATAAGAAATATGTTTTTTTAGAAGGCAACTTTTTTTTATAACTTTTATATCTATCCACTTATACATCTATTTAATATCTTATATTTTAATTTTGTATCATTGCTATTTTTACACGCCTATATTTATGTATTTATTGTGTAGTTTTATTCTGTAAAGTGTCTCATAAGCCAAAAATTGGCTGGTTGTTAAATATATCTTTATGTCCTTTAAAATATGATTTTACAATGTATATTTAACTTGTGACACTATAATAAAATATATCTGTCTGTCTGTCTATCAAGAGACATGAGCTTTGCCTCAAGTTGGTACCCATCTTGACCACACTAATTAATCCCTCGTTAATCCCTCGTCTGGGTGAATCTTGTTTGTTATATAACATTGTGTTCATCTCCTGTGAAGACCGTCTATGAAATGCAGACTTCTTTGTTAGTGTCAATTAAGCTACTCAGACAATACTAGCTAAGCAGGTGTGAACTTGTCACCTGTAAAAACACATACGGGTGGCTTATGGGCAGGTGACTAATTGCCTGTCAATAGAATCGAATGAGATTTGAGCTGAAATCCGGGATAATCAATTGGGCAAGATATTTACCACTTATCCCGAGATACTACACGTGTAAACACGTTGCATCAATGGTGGATACACATATGTTGTGTAATACCTGCATTTGATATGGATATTCATATTGTTCTTTCGGATACGCTTTTTCAAAAGGTGAGTTTTAGGTTTTTCATAAATCTATCACGAACTAGACAACAATTATAAAGAACCTGTATAAAGAACTTTAATGCAGGCAACTAATGCATTTGATATTGATACATATGATAGGGAAGCAACAATGACCAAGCTTCTAACGTGATTTTACACATGCATTGTATAATTTTCTCCAAAAAAAGCGTCTAAAGCGTCTTTAATGTCGTCTGACAGAAACAACTAATGCCAAAACTGTATGACAGGGGTAAACCGCGTATGTCTGTGTTATAATTTGTAGTGTTATATGTAATATTTTAAAATTTCTAACAATTTCCGATAGTTTAATATAGTTTCCTGAAGTATCCTGAAGTATCCTGAAGTATCCTGAATCATGAAACCCGGAGTATCCTGAGCAGGATATTTTTGGATACTCCGAGTATCCTATTGTATACTGGTCCTGAAATTCGGAGTATCCTGCTCAGGATACTTCATGAAATCCCTTATGTTTCTCATGTGCTGTCACTACACAAGGATAAATATAACTAGACATCAAAGAAGCCTGATTGCTACTTTTCGCAGTGGAAGCCTGCCCCTTAATATTGAGAGAGGACGTTATACCAAGCCTACCACCCCCCTCCAAGATAGATTATAGGAAAAAAAGTCCTTGGAAAAAAAAGTACCAGTAAGAAAGTCCTCCGGAAAAAAAGTCCTATTACTATAAAAACAGGCTAAATAGACATTAACATCAAAGATATTGTTAAGAAAACATGAATTGTTTGTACTTGAGGTATCAAGAAGGATGTTTTGATATCTAAATATGGATAATTAACTTTAAGACTTTACTTTAAGAGGCATTTTGGATTAATTAAGAATTGCAAAGACTCTGTAATGACATTAGGTCAGGGAGGAAGTCGGTCCCTGAATTCCTGAATGGGTATTCTAGGAACATCAGACTGAATAAAGTCCAGTGAAGCAATCAGTCAAACTCATGTACTCAATGTGTTACCACTGCTTATTAATGTTGTTGTATCTGAATAAAGAGATCTATGTATTGTATCTATAAACAATGTGTTACCAGTGCTAATTAATGTTGTTGTATCTGAATAAAGAGATCTATGTATTGTATCTATAAACAATGTGTTACCAGTGCTAATGATTATTGCATTGTTGAACCTGAATAAAGTGAATTTCTACAAAAGTTTATTATTTTGTCATACTCTGTTACCTAAAGTGTGTGAGTAACAATTTGGGTGGGGAGGGGTGGGATTGGAAGGGATACGGGGCTTGTAACTTAAGGTTTTGTACATTGTGTGTACTTTTACATTTTTACATGTATTTTAGAACAAAAAGTCTCATAGGCCTAATGGCCGGGTGCTATATAATACTGTTTTAATATGTTACAAAAGCCCACCAATCTTAATTAGTAGAGTAGAGAATGTATTGTTTGTAGTTGAGCATGTGTTGGTAACTGACAAGGAGATTAGTGAGTTGTTAACTAATGTGTTGTTAATAAATTGGATGTACCATTGAGTAATTAACTCAAAGGTAAGTGTATCAACTCAATGTCACTTAGAGTAGGTATAAAGGAAGCAGAAATTCTCTTACTTACTTACTTAATCCTCTTCATTCCTGCTGGAACATAAGGCTGCAACAAATTTCCTCCATTTGCTCCTGTCTTGTGCAAGTGCTTGTGCCTCTGCAAGTGTTGTTTTCGCTTGTTGAAGTTCCGATGTTATTGTTCTCCTCCATGTTGTTCTTGGCCTTCCTCGTTTCCTCCGTCCAGGTGGTGTCCACATGAGGGCTGTTCTTGGGATGGAGTCTGGGGTCATCCTGAAGACATGTCCAAGCCACCTGTACCTCCTTGCCTTTATCTCCATTGATACTGAGTCGGCTCCTGTCTTCTTGTAGAGGTCGGTGTTGGAGATCTTGTTCGGCCAGTAGATGTTGCAGATCTTCCGTAAGCATGTGTTGTGGAAGGCATCGATCTTGTTCATGTCGGACTGTATGACTCTCCAGCACTCTGAACCATACAGGAGTACAGACTTGACGTTGCTGTTGTACAGTTTCAGCTTGGTCTTGAGGCTGTAGTTCTTGCTCTTCCAGATGGGGCGGAGTCTGCTGAAAGCACCTCTTGCCTTGCTCAACCGGGCCTTGATGTCTTTGTGGGCTCCGTTGTCGTTGCTAATGACGCTGCCGAGATACGTGAAGTCTTTGACAAATTTCAGTTCTCCTTCTTTGATGGTGATTGGGGTTGTGGCAGAACTGTTGACGTTCATCACTTTGGTCTTGTACATATTTACTTGCAGCCCAATGTCATTGGCGAACTTGTTGAGTCTGGTTGACTTTTCTTGCAGATGCTTGAAGATGGTGGAGATGACAGCAAGGTCGTCAGCAAAATCAAGATCTTCCAGTTGTGAGAAGAGTGTCCATTGAATACCACGAGGATGGTCTGAGGTGGTTTGGCGCATTATCCAATCAATAGCTATGATGAAGAGTAGTGGTGAGAGAATGCAGCCTTGGCGAACTCCTGACTTGACCTTGAAAGATTCAGAAAGGGCAGTGTTGTGAATAACATGGCATTCAAATCGTTCATAAAACATCTCCATGAGGCTGACGATCTTGTCTGGTATTCCATATGATCTTAAGATCTTCCAGAGACTCTCTCGGTGTATGCTGTCAAACGCCTTCTTGAAGTCGATGAAGTTGACATAAAGGGGGGCATTCCACTCAAGACTCTGTTCAATGATGTTCCGCAGTGTAAAGATCTGATCAATGCAGCCCTTGCCCTTTCTAAATCCAGCCTGTTCTTTTCTGAGCCTCTTGTCAATTTCCCCATCAATCCTCTTGAGAAGAATTCTGCAGAATACTTTGCTGGGGATCGACAATAGTGTTATTCCTCGCCAGTTGTCAGTTTTGCTGAGATCTCCCTTTTTTGGTATCTTGACGATTAGCCCTTTGTTCCAGTCGGGTGGTATGACTTGGTTCTCCCAAATCTTCTTAAAGAGGTTAGTGAAGACTCTTGTGGCTGTTGGTAGGTCAGTTTTTATCAGCTCTGCTTGGAGTGAGTCAATGCCTGGGGATTTCCTGTTCTTCATGGCTCTGATGGCTGTCTCAACTTCTTTCATTGTGGGTGGTTCTATGCTGATGTTGACGTCAGGTTCGCAATGAGGTTGTAGCTCTAATGGGTTACCTCTACCTCTTCAAAATGTTGTACCCATCTCTCGGCTTGCTCAATCTCGGTTGTGAGTACCTTCCCTGACTTGTCTTTGATTGGAGCTGATGTTGTGTTTCGGCCTTTTCCACACAGAGTGTTGGTGATCTTATATACCCTGCTCAACTCTCCCTTGTTTGCGGCCTTCTCTGCCTCTGCTGCTAGATCCTCCACGTAGCATCTCTTGTCCCTTCTGGCACTCTTCTTGACCTGTTTGTCTTTGGCCCTGTACTCCTCTTGTGCTCTTTCCTGTAGTCTGGGGGATATGATGTTTAATAATCGCTTCTTTGCTTCTTTCCTTTCATTGATTTTCTTCCATGTCCTTGATGTTATCCATTCTTTATCTCTCTTGCTTTTGAAACCAAGGATCTTCTCTGCTGTTTCTGTGTAGGCTTTATGGTCTCCCACACTGATGAAACACTTCTGTCGCTGTCATCCCCTTCTAGTGCACTGAATCGGTTTTTGAGCTCGATGGTATATTCCTTCTTCACCTCAGGCAAGTTGAGCTTGTTGATGTCAAACGCCCTCTGTTGCTGCTTCTTGTTGCGCTGTGCCCTTAGTTTCAGCTTGATCTTGGCTTCAACTAGGTAGTGGTCACTGTTGGCATCTGCTCCACGTCTGACCTTGACATCCATCAGGGATCTTCTCCACTTCCTGTTGATGATTACATGGTCAATCTGGTTGATCGTTTTTCCTGTTGGGGAACACCATGTCAGTTTGTGGATGTCCTTGTGTGGGAAGATCGTACCACCTATGACGAAGCTGTTGTTAAGACAGAAGTCAACAAGTCTCTCTCCGTTGTTGTTGATGTTTCCACACCCGTGTCGTCCTTTTACTTCCTCCAGATCTTTATTCTCTCTTCCAACTTTGGCATTCATATCTCCCATGGTTACAAGCATGTCATGTTGAGGGATCTTGCTAATGGTTTTACTGAGCTGTTTGTAGAACTCATTTTTTGTTTCTTCCTCTGCCTCGTTGGTTGGGGCGTAACACTGTAAGATGGTAAGCTTGCAGTACTTGGAGTCAAACCTTGCCTTGATGATTCTATCGTTGATAGGTTCCCATTCAAGTAGGCTTTTCCTGCTGTTCTTGCTTAGAATGATGGCAACACCACTGGAGTGATCATCTGTCTTGCCTGAGTAAAGGATGCTCTTTCCGCAGGAGGTTCTTTTGGTGCCAGCACCAGTCCATCTGCATTCACTGATACCAAGAATATCCAGATTGTACCTGTCCATCTCTCTAGTAACTTGTGCCGTCTTTGATGTTTCATACATGGTGCGGACGTTCCATGATCCGATTCGGATATTGGTTTTGGGTCTCAGTAGACTTCTTGTCAGGCTCCTGACTTCCCTCGTAGGGCTTTGGTCTGAAGCCGTCATGGTACCAGCAGGCTGGTTGAAGTTTCCTGTCAGATCCTGGGTTAATGAATTTGAATTTGTTGCAGTTTCTGTAACGATATTGTTTTTACAGGTTGGGATTGTTAGTCCCAAGCCCAACCCCCAACCTGGAGGGCCAGGTGCCATGCTTCGTCTGGCCCCTCCCCTAAAACCTGCCCGACTTGGTTGAACCTGCCCGGGGCTTAACCCCTGTCGATATAGCTTTTAGGATCTATGAAGCACGCAAGCTTTTCCACCACGACAAGGTGATGACACATAGAAAATTCTCTACTCAATATAAATAAGATGGAGATGGAGATGGAGATATTGAAGAACAACAAAGGAGGCGTTAAGCTTAGTTTTGGTGGACATTGTACACAAAGAAGAGATCAACCATGATTAGATGGGAATGCAGCCGCCGGAAAGGACTTTTTTTGAGGTTTTTGAAAACATCCTTTTTTCTAATTTTATATACTTGGTGCAAGAAATTACAGACATTTTTGATAGTTTCATTGTTATTGCTTTCCGCTTTAAGTGCTGTATTGTGCTGTGACCACTGTTATTACTGTTATTGCTATTTAAATGTATTTCCAATGTATTATTATTGAATAAAAATAAAATTAAAATACAAGTGTGGGATTATGTCCTAGTATCTGTGGGATTGGTGTGGGGTTTTGTCAGGGTGGGCTTTAGTCCTATGGGCTTTTGTCCTTGTGGGCTTTTGTCAGGGTGGGCTTTTGTCCGTACACCGTTAAGAGTGGTGGTTTGCGCGAGTTTGGGGTTTTGTTTAGAAGTTATTTTGCTAAGATGGAGAATTATTTTGGGGTTGGGTAAGGGGGCTATAGGGTGATGCACCGTATTTTTGGGGGGAGGTTGATATGGTCTGTATTAGCTTGTGAAAGTAAGGTTTTTACGCGGTGAGACATAGGAGCGCGAGTTGGGTATTTATTAAAAATTGCCGTGTTAAGTTTAGATGGACTGCTAGTAAGCAGTTCCCTGATAAGTGGGTCCTCCGAAGATCCAGCCCAGAAGTTTAAGGTGAGTTGGTCCCTTCTCAGTGAGAGGGGAATTTCACCAGTTAGGGCTTGGAGAGCTTCGAGTGAGGTACCAATTTGGGTGCGGGTAGTTACCCTAAGTGCCTGATATTGAATAGAATTGAGGGTTTTTATTTTGGTTGGTTGAAGGGTGTTATAAATAGGTGCGCCATAGTCCAGTTTGGACCTTATGAGGGAGGAGTAGAGATGGAGAAGGGTTTGCCTATTTGCACCCCAGCCTGTGCCAGGGATTGCTCTCATGACATCAAGGTCTTTCGAGCATCTAAGTTTAAGTTCTTTGACATGAGCTTCCCATGTGAGATGCTCGTCAAAGATTAGCCCTAAAAATTTAGTTTGTTTTTGGAATTTAATTATGCTTTTGATAAATAAGTTAGGGGAGATAGGGCGCGAGAATTAATTTTAAATACTACCCCTACCGTTAGTAGGTTTAGTTTAAAGCCCCATTTATCAGCCCAACGGCTGATTTTATTTAATGCGGTTTGAAGTAAGGAAGTAGCTTTATTTGTTTTTTTACAACGTGCCCAAAGGGCGCCGTCGTCTGCAAATTTGGAGGTTTTAATATTTTTGTTGATACCCTAGAAAAGGTCATCAACCATTATATTGAATAGTGTGGAGCTAATGCTGCCTTGTAGGGTGCCGTTTTCCAAAGGGTAATCTGTGCACTGATTCACACTAACTATATAACTTTTCAATTAACATTCTGTTGATTTGTCTAGACAATTGTCTGGCAATCAAAGATGCCAGCCTGTGATCTCAAGATGACAATACCCTGGGTGGATGGGGGAGACATGTGACATCTAAACACCTACAGTGGCTGCCAGGATGTAGACACCACATGTTTTTATAGCTATTTAACTGAATTGACTATATGCACACCTTTTAACCAGGGATGCAGATTCAAAATTTTGCCAGTCGGACATTTCATCTTTGACCCAAAAAGACGAACCCGGAAGTAAAAATTTTTTATGAATAAAGTATCAGAAAGTATTACTATTTGTTGGTTCTTCATTCATTGCATACTATTAAACATAACACTAAAGCAATTAACGATAACTATTAATTTATCATTAACATGCATAAAATGGTTCATAATTCAAAATCAATGTTTACCAACTACGATTTACCGACAGTGCTAGTTTGAGCGAGTTTACACAAGCGAGTTTACAAGCGAATTTGCGTCAAGATGGACGAGAAAATTCTAATAATTTAATTGCACATAGTTCATCAAAAGTTCAAATCATGGACCAAATGATATATACCTTCTAAATAATATTTTTAAATTCAAAGGAACTCGTTTTCAATAGCGATATAATTTACGTAAACTCACAACTCGGCAGAGCACGTGGTCCAACTATTTTCCATACGACTATTTCCTATTCAAGATGTAGTTACGAATTTGAACTTATTCTAATAAGATTACTTTTATATTTTATTTGGAGACATATTTCTCAATTGTAAATGAATAATTATAGAATAAAAAGAACTGATGTAAACGCAAGAGAAATTGCAGTTTTTAAATTAGCGTACCTCTTTATAACGTGTGTCATCATTGTAAATGCGATCGCGTGTTCGTTGCGTCATACAAACGGTGTTTGACTACATAACGTCTCGTGAAATAATATTGCTAATTATTCGTTTTTGATAGGTTTATTTATTTTGAATTTGTATAATAGCTTTACCATACATCGATATTGATCTATCATATTTTGTTACAATATGTTACCTATGTTTTATGAACGAGAGATTATTAAATTTATCGAGATTCAAAGTAGCAAAATCTTAATCTGTAACAAATTCATGAATCACCGGTACGGTGAAGCCACACGTTCATGCAATGTTTATCTTGACAAAATTTGTTTACAATGCGATTTTAATGAAATCTTTTTCGTAAATAATGTTGTGAAATGGGTCATATCTTTCAGTCACTAAATGACACTGGAAATTTCAATTAAATATCAAACGGTAAGTGTTTTTTCTGCCGACAATTATAATTTACTGAAGATAATGACGATTGACGTCGTGCCTCGTGCTGTGAAGAATAAATGTGACTTCTTGACTGGATCAACATATTTCAATTCCATAAACAATTATGACCGACACAAGCAGGGCCGTTTGCCTTTATTTAATATGCTTGAAGTTTAGTTTTCCTTTTATTTTCTGCAATCGGTCAACTGATGTCCGATAGGTTAATTTTCCATTCGGTCAAACTGGATTTACAATCGGACATGTCCGGCAAATAGACCGATTTCTGCATCCCTGCTTTTAACAGCAACAGTTTAATTTGTTACTTTCATGGGAAATATTTTGTTTGAAATATATTTTGCATAAACATTAAACTATGCAGATTTGCAAATTCAACTTGATATATATTTTCATATATTCACAATTGAATGTATTCTTTTAACTATTAATGCAAATTTGGACAGCTGAATCCATTGAGCATTAGTCAGTTATGTCAATATTTCTTTAAAATTACATTTTGTTTTTAAATATGTTGAAACTATGAACATTACTTTTAATTCTTAATAGTTTCAAAATATTTTTAAAAAGTGTTTATTTTTTTTTCAAAACATAATATTCAAGAAATTTAAAAGACCATCAAAATATAAAACTGTCAACAACAATAAAATTGCTAAAACAAAAAACAATTGGATGCCTCTCTAATTAGCCAATCAAAGCACAGGTTACAATCACTGTTACGGTTATTGTTATTGGATAGCTCGTTAGGAATGAACCAATCACAGAAGAGACAGTGCCAATTTCCAAGTCCTTTCTGAAAAAAAACGCCATTTTGAATCTGACAAGATGTATGGAGATTGGAAGGATTTGAGGGCAATGCAAGTCAGGATTATTCAACAACATGGGTAAGTTGATCACATTTGCTAACATAACAATTTACATGTAATTGGGAATCAAATCACCTCAAATTTATCAGAGAAAATTTTAAAGCAAGTATTTGAATTTTTCACTGCAACTGATGCATTGTGAATTTGTTTTCAAATAGATCTCTTCAATGTTATATGTATCAAAAAATAGAGCCATGGGCTCTGTAGCTCATCAGGATTTCATTGATTTACTATCTAAGGTTGAATATCTAAGTTATCTCAAGTAATACATTGTTAACAAGCAAAAATAGGTTTTTAGATCATGACCCCTGTGACCCGTATTTGAAGTCACAGGGTCACCAATCCTACAATTAAGAATCACCTTTGACCAAAGAGTCTCTACACAACAGTTCACCTTTCTAGAGCTTTACATACTTGAGATAATGATGAAAATTGGTTTTTGGGTCATGACCCGTGACCTAGATTGGGGTCACAGGGTCACAAAATCTAAAATTTAGAATCCCCATTGGCCAAGGAGTCTGCACACAACTTTTCAGCTCTCTAGACCTTTTTGAGCTAGAGAAGAAGATGAATATAGGATTATAACGATGTGACCCCATTTGGGGTCACGGGGTCACAAAATCTACAATTTAGAATCCCCATTGGCCAAGGAGTCTGCACACAACTTTTCAACTCTCTAGATTTTTGGAACTGGATAAGAAGAGGAAAATAGGTTTTTAAGGATGTGACCTCTGTGACCCCATTTGGGGTCACGGGGTCACGAAATCTACAAATTAGAATCCCAATGGGCCAAGGAGTCTGCACACAACTTTTCAGCTCTCTAGACCTTTTGGAACTGGATAAGAAGAAGAAAATAGGTCTTTAAGGATGTGACCCCTGTGACCCCATTTTTTGGCACATTACACTACTACTAACAGCTTGACAATCATATTCCTGACCAAAAAATAACTGAAATACAACACCTTCACCATGTTTTAAACGAGCTACAGCCAACCGAAATAATACCTCATGAAATTCACACATGGAAAACATTGCTATCTTGGACCCGGAAGTGACCGAACAGCCTCTCTTAAATTGATCATTCCACCTTCTGCACCCTGCATAGAGATACATGAGTTTTAAAGACTGACTGCCAAGTATATGGGCTAATTTAAGCAGAAAAACTTATCCTCATGGCCCTTATCACCTTTAAGTTTGGGGTAAAACACTATCTGACCCTATACTTGCTCCCTAAAGTGGGAACTCTTTGGCCCCCGTTTATAACCTTAAAACTGTAGAATGATGCCTTAAGGCGAAACCAATTTTCACGACAACTTACTTTTCAATATTTTTCTTGTCCGTAAATGTTTTACGAACAAAATGGTGTATGATTTATGGTTTAATATCGAAAAAATTGCCCGGTTTGAGCGTTCTGATGGTATTCACCAAAAAGCTTTGCTGACAGTTGCCAACATCAGAGTAACGAGTTCTCGGCCCCAAAACAAACACCCACTACATCCAAGAAAAGCCTGATACAATCACATATTTGAACTTTTCTCTTTCATTTGGGCAGTTGAATTAGAAAAATGATACAAATACACATAGAGTCTTTATTTTTTCAAACAATCGCGGCTTGAAAAATGCCTGAAAATCATCAAATTTGGTCAATTTTGCTAGAGCAAGGCCAAAAAGTTAAATTTGGATTTTTTTTCTAAAAATACATACTTAAATGTAGTCAATATTTACAGCTAAATCATTAAAACATATAAATGTTCATTTTCATCTGTATTATGACAATAAACAAGTCAGATATTTGCCAAAAAGTAGTCCAAAAAGGACATTTTCACCATTTTTTAAACATATCGGCTTCATATGCATGTTTCCATGGCAACGGGGGAAACATTTGGCATAAAAATATCTCTTCTTGGACTTGTACTTGATCAGTAGTTCTTATCACCCAATAGTGGCAAAATACCTATTAATGTCCAAAAAAGACAGAAAATGACATTTTATGGCATCCGCCTTAAGGTCTCGTTATACAGTTTTTTCCCCCATCGACTCCAATGTTAAACGGCCAACCTTGTCCGGCCTGTCAAACTTAAACGAGAATTTTTTGGCACATTACACTACTACTAACAGCTTGACAATCATATTCCTGACCAAAAAATAACTGAAATACAACACCTTCACCATGTTTTAAACGAGCTACAGCCAATCGAAATAATACCTCATGAAATTCACACATGGAAAACATTGCTATCTTGGACCCGGAAGTGACCGAACAGCCTCTCTTAAATTGATCATTCCATTTTCTGCACCCTGCGTAGGGATACATGAGTTTTAAAGACTGACTGCTAACTATATGGGCTAATTTAAGCAGAAAAACTTATCCTCAGGGCCCTTATCACCTTTAAGTTTGGGGTAAAACACTATCTGACCTCCACTTGCTCCCTAAAGTGGGAACTCTTTGGCCCCCGTTTATAACCTTAAAACTGTAGAACGATGCCTAAGGGTGTGACCCCTGTGACCCCATTTGGGGTCATGGGGTCACGAAATCTTCAATTTAGAATCCCCATTGGCCAAGGAGTCTGCACACAATTGTTCAGCTCTCTAGACCTTTTGGAACTGAAGAAGAAGATGAAAATAGGTTTTTAAGGATGTGACCCCTGTGACCCCATTTGGGGTCACAGGGTCACGAAATCTACAATTTAGAATCCCCATTGGCCAAGGAGTCTGCACATAAAATTTCATCTCTCTAGAGTCATTGGTTCTGGAGAAGAAGTCGAAAAAGCGAAAAAGTTTATGGACGGACGGACAGACAGACAGACGGACGGACGGACAGACGGACGCCATGCCATGCCATAAGCCCATCGGGCCTTTCAGGCCTGATGAGCTAAAAATCAGGATAATAACAATACGTCTTCGAGACATACGTCTTGAAGACCTAATAAAGAAAAAAACGGATAATAACAATAGGTCTTCCAGACATTCGTCTTGAAGACCTAATAAAAGTAAAGCAAAGACAATAAGAAACAAGAGTCATCAGAAGATGACATATCCCACCGGTTCCACAAAATTTGTAAAACACATCTTTTACAGATACTTGTGTATCTACTACCATACTTCAGTTAGTGGGTATTACAGAGTTTCAGGAATGTTAAGGGTTTTAGACTTCTGCTCCAGAAGCAGTCAAAATCAACAACAACCAACATCCCTCTCATGTTTCTATGGAAACAGAAAAAAATTAATTTTTCAGAAAAAATCTGATAATATGAAAAGGCACCACATCAGTCAATGGGTAATACACATGCAAAGTTTCAGGAAGATATGATGAATGGTTTTGGAGCTGTGCTCCGGAAACGAACCTGTCTCTGAACAAAGTCCAAATTCAACAAGTTTCTATGGAAACGAAAAAGAAAAAAAAATTGAGAAATCTGAAAATATCAAAAGGCACCACTTCAGTTAGTGGGTAATACACATGCAAAGTTTCAGGAAGATATGATGAACGGTTTTGGAGCTGTGCTCCGGAAACGAACCTGTCTCTGAACAAAGTCCAACTTCAACATGTTTCTATGGAAACGAAAAAAAATGTTTTTTCAGAAATCTGAAAATATCAAAAGGCACCACTTCAGTTGGTGGGTAATACACATGCAAAGTTTCAGAAAGATGTCATGAATGGTTTTAGAGTTCTGCTCCGATTGGTGTGGGGTTTTGTCAGGGTGGGCTTTTGTCCGTACACCGTTAAGAGTGGTGGTTTGCGCGAGTTTGGGGTTTTGTTTAGAAGTTATTTTGCTAAGATGGAGAATTATTTTGGGGTTGGGTAAGGGGGCTATAGGGTGATGCACCGTATTTTTGGGGGGAGGTTGATATGGTCTGTATTAGCTTGTGAAAGTAAGGTTTTTACGCGGTGAGAGATAGGAGAGCGAGTTGGGTATTTATTAAAAATTGCCGTGTTAAGTTTAGATGGACTGCTAGTAAGCAGTTCCCTGATAAGTGGGTCCTCCGAAGATCCAGCCCAGAAGTTTAAGGTGAGTTGGTCCCTTCTCAGTGAGAGGGGAATTTCACCAGTTAGGGCTTGGAGAGCTTCGAGTGAGGTACCCATTTGGGTGCGGGTAGTTACCCTAAGTGCCTGATATTGAATAGAATTGAGGGTTTTTATTTTGGTTGGTTGAAGGGTGTTATAAATAGGTGCGCCATAGTCCAGTTTGGACCTTATGAGGGAGGAGTAGAGATGGAGAAGGGTTTGCCTATTTGCACCCCAGCCTGTGCCGGAGATTGCTCTCATGACATCAAGGTCTTTCGAGCATCTAAGTTTAAGTTCTTTGACATGAGCTTCCCATGTGAGATGCTCGTCAAAGATTAGCGCGAAGATTTATTTTTAAATACTACCCCTACCGTTTTTTCCGCATTTAGTTTAAAGCCCCATTTATCAGCCCAACGGCTGATTTTATTTAATGCGGTTTGAAGTAAGGAAGTAGCTTTATTTGTTTTTTTACAACGTGCCCAAAGGGCGCCGTCGTCTGCAAATTTGGAGGTTTTAATATTTTTGTTGATACCCTAGAAAAGGTCATCAACCATTATATTGAATAGTGTGGAGCTAATGCTGCCTTGTAGGGTGCCGTTTTCCAAAGGGTAATCTGTGCATTGATGATGATGAGTACGGGGATTTTATGAGCGGTTTTCAGCGGAGCTGTTCTCCCACTCGGGTCGCAAGGACCATTAATAAAGTTCCGAAAGTTCCATAAAGAGGATAATTTTGAAGCCAGGCCGAAAGGTGGAGGCAATTTTGAAATTTTGAAATTTGGAATATTACCTAGGTTAGGTTAAGCCGGGGGGAGGAGA
The DNA here is from genome assembly GCA_936450465.1 of Gibbula magus. Classification (NCBI taxonomy): domain Eukaryota; kingdom Metazoa; phylum Mollusca; class Gastropoda; order Trochida; family Trochidae; genus Gibbula; species Gibbula magus. Next base: position 50,133,053 of record OW388295.1, read on the forward strand.
GCGGGTAGGTTTAATTGTTAATTTTGGATGGTATTTGATTTTTAAGTGTGTTTTAGATTCGGTCCAAAAGGCCCGAATCCTTTATATAAGTGCCGACCGCTTGGAAGGTACTGTGATTATTGTGTGGGTTTAGAATTTGATATATGTTATTTGTTTGGATATTGTTGGCCCTTAATTTTAGTTCAAGTATGTGGCGGAAGGCCACATACTGTGGGCATTCAGTAAGGATGTGGTGAATTGTTTCTGCCTGTGGGCAGTGTGGGCATGTTGGGTGGATGTTTGCGATTTTGTATTTGTGGATATGATAGTTTAATTTTGTATGCCCCGATTGGAGCTTAATTATTGCCCTATCAATATTTTTGTTTTTGGAATATATTTTTTGTTTAGTTAAGGGTGCACTGATTCACACTAACTATATAACTTTTCAATTAACATTCTGTTAATTTGTCTAGACAATTGTCTGGCAATCAAAGATGCCAGCCTGTGATCTCAAGATGACAATACCCTGGGTGGATGGGGGGAGACATGTGACATCTAAACACCTACAGTGGCTGACAGGATGTAGACACCACATGTTTTTATAGCTATTTAACTGAATTGACTATATGCACACCTTTTAACAGCAACAGTTTAATTTGTTACTTTCATGGGAAATATTTTGTTTGAAATATATTTTGCATAAACATTAAACTATGCAGATTTGCAAATTCAACTTGATATATATTTTCATATGTTCACAATTGAATGTATTCTTTTAACTATTAATGCAAATTTGGACAGCTGAATCCATTGAGCATTAGTCAGTTATGTCAATATTTCTTTAAAATTACATTTTGTTTTTAAATATGTTGAAACTATGAACATTACTTTTAATTCTTAATAGTTTCAAAATATTTTTAAAAAGTGTTTTTTTTCTTTTTTCAAAACATAATATTCAAGAAATTTAAAAGACCATCAAAATATAAAACTGTCAACAACAATAAAATTGCTAAAACAAAAAACAATTGGATGCCTCTCTAATTAGCCAATCAAAGCACAGGTTACAATCACTGTTACGGTTATTGTTATTGGATAGCTCGTTAGGAATGAACCAATCACAGAAGAGACACTGCCAATTTCCAAGTCCTTTCTGAAAAAAAACGCCATTTTGAATCTGACAAGATGTATGGAGATTGGAAGGATTTGAGGGCAATGCAAGTCAGGATTATTCAACAACATGGGTAAGTTGATCACATTTGCTAACATAACAATTTACATGTAATTTGGAATCAAATAACCTCAAATTTATCAGAGAAAATTTTAAAGCAAGTATTTGAATTTTTCACTGCAACTGATGCATTGTGAATTTGTTTTCAAATAGATCTCTTCAATGTTATATGTATCAAAAAATAGAGCCATGGGCTCTGTGGCTCATCAGGATTTCATTGATTTACTATCTAAGGTTGAATATCTAAGTTATCTCAAGTAATACATTGTTAACAAGCAAAAATAGGTTTTTAGATCATGACCCCTGTGACCCGTATTTGAAGTCACAGGGTCACCAATCCTACAATTAAGAATCACCTTTGACCAAAGAGTCTCTACACAACAGTTCACCTTTCTAGAGCTTTACATACTTGAGATATGTAGACTTGACCCCTGTGACCCCATTTTTTGGCACATTACACTACTACTAACAGCTTGACAATCATATTCCTGACCAAAAAATAACTGAAATACAACACCTTCACCATGTTTTAAACGAGCTACAGCCAATCGAAATAATACCTCATGAAATTCACACATGGAAAACATTGCTATCTTGGACCCGGAAGTGACCGAACAGCCTCTCTTAAATTGATCATTCCACCTTCTGCACCCTGCGTAGAGATACATGAGTTTTAAAGACTGACTGCCAAGTATATGGGCTAATTTAAGCAGAAAAACTTATCCTCATGGCCCTTATCACCTTTAAGTTTGGGGTAAAACACTATCTGACCTCCACTTGCTCCCTTAAGTGGGAACTCTTTGGAACCCGTTTATAACCTTAAAACTGTAGAATGATGCCTTAAGGCGAAACCAATTTTCACGACAACTTACTTTTCAATATTTTTCTTGTCCGTAAATGTTTTACGAACAAAATGGTGTATGATTTATGGTTTAATATCGAAAAAATTGCCCGGTTTGAGCGTTCTGATGGTATCCACCAAAAAGCTTTGCTGACAGTTGCCAACATCAGAGTAACGAGTTCTCGGCCCCAAAACAAACACCCACTACATCCAAGAAAAGCCTGATACAATCACATATTTGAACTTTTCTCTTTCATTTGGGTCTGTTGAATTAGAAAAATGATACAAATACACATAGAGTCTTTATTTTTTCAAACAATCGCGGCTTGAAAAACGCCTGAAAATCATCAAATTTGGTCAATTTTGCTAGAGCAAGGCCAAAAATTTGGAATTTTTTTTTGGAATTTGAATTTTTTTTCTAAAAATACATACTTAAATGTAGTCAATATTTACAGCTAAATCATTAAAACATACAAATGTTCATTTCCATCTGTATTATGACAATAAACAAGTCAGATATTTGCCAAAAAGTAGTCCAAAAAGGACATTTTCACCATTTTTTAAACATATCGGCTTCATATGCATGTTTCCATGGCAACGGGGGAAACATTTGGCATCAAAATATCTCTTCTTGGACTTGTACTTGATCAGTAGTTCTTATCACCCAATACTTAGTGGCAAAAGACCTATTAATGTCCAAAAAAGACAGAAAATGACATTTTATGGCATCCGCCTTAAGGTCTCATTATACAGTTTTTTTCATTGACTCCAATGTTAAACGGCCAACCTTGTCCGGCCTGTCAAACTTAAACGAGAATTTTTTGGCACATTACACTACTACTAACAGCTTGACAATCATATTCCTGACCAAAAAATAACTGAAATACAACACCTTCACCATGTTTTAAACGAGCTACAGCCAATCGAAATAATACCTCATGAAATTCACACATGGAAAACATTGCTATCTTGGACCCGGAAGTGACCGAACAGCCTCTCTTAAATTGATCATTCCATTTTCTGCACCCTGCGTAGGGATACATGAGTTTTAAAGACTGACTGCTAACTATATGGGCTAATTTAAGCAGAAAAACTTATCCTCAGGGCCCTTATCACCTTTAAGTTTGGGGTAAAACACTATCTGACCTCCACTTGCTCCCTAAAGTGGGAACTCTTTGGCCCCCGTTTATAACCTTAAAACTGTAGAACGATGCCTAAGGGTGTGACCCCTGTGACCCCATTTGGGGTCATGGGGTCACGAAATCTTCAATTTAGAATCCCCATTGGCCAAGGAGTCTGCACACAATTGTTCAGCTCTCTAGACCTTTTGGAACTGAAGAAGAAGATGAAAATAGGTTTTTAAGGATGTGACCCCTGTGACCCCATTTGGGGTCACAGGGTCACGAAATCTACAATTTATAATCCCCATTGGCCAAGGAGTCTGCACATAAAATTTCATCTCTCTAGAGTCATTGGTTCTGGAGAAAAAAGTCGAAAAAGAGAAAAGTTTACAGACGGATGGACGGACGGACGGACGGACGGACGCCGGACGCCATGCCATGAGCCCATCGGGCCTTTCAGGCCTGATGAGCTAAAAATCAGGATAATAACAATACGTCTTGAAGACCTAATAAAGAAAAAAACGGATAATAACAATAGGTCTTCCAGACATTCGTCTTGAAGACCTTATAAAAGTAAAGCAAAGACAATAAGAAACAAGAGTCATCAGAAGATGACATATCCCACTGGTTCCACAAAATTTGTAAAACACATCTTTTACAGATACTTGTGTATCTACTACCGTACTTCAGTTAGTGGGTATTACAGAGTTTCAGGAATGTTAAGGGTTTTAGACTTCTGCTCCAGAAGCAGTCAAAATCAACAACAACCAATATCCCTCTCATGTTTCTTTGGAAACAGAAAAAAAATAATTTTTCAGAAAAAATCTGATAATATCAAAAGGTACCCCTTCAGTCAATGGGTAATACACATGCAAAGTTTCAGGAAGATATGATGAACGGTTTTGGAGCTGTGCTCCGGAAACGAACCTGTCTCTGAACAAAGTCCAAATTTAACATGTTTCTATGGAAACGATTTTTTTTTTTTTTCAGAAATCAATATCAAAAGGCACCACTTCAGTTGGTGGGTAATACACATGCAAAGTTTCAGAAAGATATCATGAATGGTTTTAGAGTTCTGCTCCGGAAACGAAATGATTACGGACGGACAGACGGACAGACGGGCGGACAGACGGACGGGGCGATGACTATATCCCACGGTATTACATACCGGTGGGATAATAAAAGTAAAGCAAAGACAATAAGAATAAATTCTAAAGCATTTACCCGGTAAACCCAAATCGGAAATCAATTTAAAAGAGCTCGATAAAGAAATTAAACGTGATTTAAATATTCCAATAAAAGATGAACCTGAACTTGATATCAAAACTGAAATCAAATATGAACTTGATGCGTTTCATTTATCGAGAACTTTTAATGGTTATTTAAGAACTTGGGAAATGAATTCTGATTATAAAGATCTATTAACACTATTCAAAAACACGAATAACCTCATTGAATAAAAACTTACCGAAGAATTAGAAAAATTTACAAACATTAAATACCAATTAGCACTTAAAATTCATTTCAGTAAGGATGATGGGAGAAATGTTATAGATGCTTATTTTAGAAGCCCACAGGATGTATTAACTAACTCGAATGATATTCTTTCATCTTTATCTAAATCTCAGCAAATTATACAAGAAAGGTTAGAAAAATTTACTAATAATGGCTCAGGTTGGGTGGTAAACCATATAGAAAGAATGTGGTTAGATGTAGCGAAATACAATCCATTGAAAGGTGGGTCTTACAATTTACCAAAATATTATAAAGATAAGAAGGCCATCATTAATGTAAAGAATAAGGATTATTATAACTGTGTAAGATGGGCTTTGAGATCTGCCTTATTTCCAGCAAATTCACACTCCGACAGGACATCATCATATCCTACTAAAGATGGCCTTAATTTTGATGGTATAGATATGCCTACTCCAATTTCGCAAATTGTAAAGGTAGAAAAACTGAATAATTTGGCTATTAATGTTTTCGGAAATAATACGAGTAATAATGGTCTCATTGTTTACAGGAACAGTTCTGCTGATAAAAACATTACTAGAATTCATCTGTTTCTATTAGAGAAAATGATAAATATCATTATACATAAACTTTTGTATGATCAATCTAAATATGATGGGAAAAACACTTTTGCGAAAGATGTCTTCATGGATATTCTAGAGAGGACCTACTGCAACAGCATAGAGATGACTGTATGAGTCTTAGTAAAACTGCAATTAGAATTGATATGCCTAAGGAGGGGAATAATAAACTCTATTTTAAAAATCATCAAAACCAGATGTCCGCACCTTTGGTTATTTATGGTGATTTTGAGAGTATTGATAAAAAAGTTCATAATGTAGAGCCCGATAATAATAAAAGTTTTACTTATAAAACTCAGGAACGCGAGGCATGTGGTTTTGGTTTTGTAGCGGTTAGGTGTGATGGAAAAACCATGGAACCTGTCATCTATAGGGGGCCAAATGCAGCTGAGATGTTTTTACTACTTTTACCACCACTGTGGAGCACAGTGGTGTAGTGGTTAGCATGCTTGCCTCTCATGCCAACGGCCCGGGTTCGAATCCCGGTGGAGACACCAAACATTTGTGACCTGGGTCTTATACTGTGTTGTGCCCCTGGGCAAGGCACTTCATCCACATTGCACTCAGTCCACCCAGCTGTTTAAATGGGTACCTGAACACGGGAGGTACGGACCTAAATGGTCACGCGGAGCGCTTAGTAGCGGCACCGAAAGTACAATTCCTTCAGGGTAATAATTGTACCGCCATTGAGCAGTGCTTGCACTGGATATTAGGCGTTAAAATGTATATTATTTATTATTATTATTATGCCTTCAAGAATATGAAGACACCATTAGGGAAGAATTCCAACATATAGAACCTATGAAAACTATGACTGTGGAAGAATGTTTGCTACATAAATCCTGCGGTAAATGCTGGATTTGCGGTGGATGGTTTAATAATAATGATAATAAGTGGAAAAAAGTACGAGATCACTGCCATATTTTGGGAAACTACCGCGGCGCAACTCATAATAAATGTAATTTAGAACTTAAAATAAAACCTGAAACTATCAAAATCCCAGTAGTAATTCACAATCTTAAATTTTATGATGCAAACATTATTATGCAGGCTATTTCTAAGGTTGATGGTGATATAAAATGTATACCTAATAATATGGAGAAATATATATCAGTTTCTTTAGGAAACCTTCGTTTTATAGATAGTTGTCAGTTTTTACTAATGTCTTTAGATGCTTTGGTGAAGGCTAATGATAATTTCCCGATAACCGAAAAATATACTCAGGAACTCACACGACATTTATTGTTGTGAAAGGGAGTATATCCATACTCGTATATGGATGATTGGGATAGGTTTGAAGAAACTGATTTTCCACCTATTGAATATTTTAATAATGATTTATCCGAAAGTCATATAAGTGATGATGATTACAACCACGCTAAAAATGTGTGGAATTCATTCGGATGTAAAACTTTAGGCGATTATCACGATCTGTATTTAAAAACCGATATATTATTGCTATCCGATGTGTTCGAAACTTTCCGAAAGACTTGTTTGAAACAATATGAGTTAGATCCTGCGCATTATTTCACTAGTCCAGGTCTATCCTGGGATGCTATACTTAAGAAAACTGGAGTAAAACTAGAACTACTAACCGACTATGACATGTCTTCGAGGTGGTATATCAATGGTGTCCAAGAGATATGCTAAAGCTAATAATAAATATGTAGAGGGATATGATTCGAGTAAGCCATCGAAGTATATTCTTTATTTAGATGCTAATAACCTTTACGGGTGGGCAATGAGTCAATGTTTACCTACGGGAGGGTTTAAATGGATACAATGTTCAGACCCTTCTATGGAAAAATTTTGTTTCCTACATTAGGAATATTCCTTAGGATTCGGATAAGGGATTAATTCTCGAAGTCGATTTAGAATATTCTAGAGAAACTCATATTAATCATAATACATACCCGTTAGCCCCTGAAAGACTTAGTGTAAAACAAGAATGGTTGTCCGATTACCAAAATGAATTATTAGATGGTAATAAATTATCTGATGTAGAAAAATTGGTGCCAAACTTGATGGATAAATCTAGATACGTAGTCCATTACAGAAATCTTCAAATTAACTAAAATACATAGAATTCTCGAATTTGACCAAAGTCAATGGTTGGAACCATACATTAGATTGAATACAGAATTAAGAAAAAAAGCTACTAGTGACTTCGAAAAAAATCTTTACAAACTGATGAACAACTCAGTATACGGTAAAACTATGGAGTGAGTGAGTGAGTTATTGTTTAACGTCGCTTCCGCACTATTGCAGCCATTAGCGGCGATAAAACTATGGAAAACGTAAGGAATAGAGTAGATGTTAGATTATTCAGGACAAATGATGAAGAACCATTAAGAAAGGTTTATTGCTAGTCCCGCTTTTAACGAATTTAAAATATTTAATCACGATTTAGCCGTTGTTCATATGAACAAGTCTAGTATAAAATTGAACAAACCGATATACGTTGGTATGAGTATACTAGACTTGTCGAAACACTTATTGTATGACTTTTATTATAATGAAATGAAGAAAAAATATGGTCATAGATGTGAAGTTTTATATACCGATACAGATTCTTTGTTATTAGAAATACAAACTGATGTTGTTTATGAAGACATGAAAGAAAATATCAATTTGTATGATTCAAGTGATTTTGATAAAGATCACCCATTGTATTGTGTTAAAAACAAGAAGGTTTTAGCTAAAATGAAGGATGAGTGCAATGGTGTACCAATTAATGAATATGTGGGATTAAGACCTAAGATGTATTGCATTAAAAAATCCTTTAGATACCAAAAGATGGATTGCTAATAATGGTGTACATATGCTTATGGGTATTTAGAAAATAATCCTTTATTATATAAATATCTACAGAGATGTCTTCTTCGAAGCAGAAATGGAAAATATCTATTATAGTCCCGAGGGATATTGGAAAGGTCTTGCAGCTGTAGAGAAACTCACTAAGGCTGCAAAGGTCACTAAGGCAGAAGCTAAGAATTGGCTAATGAAACAAGCCATTTGGCAAATATATTAACCAGCACCTAAATATACTGGCCCAAAAAAGAAACGCATAGCGAAAATGTGTTTTTCAAAGTATGATATTTTTAAAATTAAGGCTTGAAATTTTGTAAAAGTTACTGCTAAAGTTAGACTATAGTTTTTACAACAATTTCTTGCACTTGGACACAAAAATTTGTGAATTGCCGCCAAAACGCAGCAGCTTGAATCCAACCTGAAAAAATGTGCATGGAGAAAAATCCTAAAGCATGTTGCACGTGCAAATACGGGTACTTAGGCTTGATACCGATGGGTATAAAACCTGGGTAGTCCCATTGCGAATCACTCTCAGATGCTCCGTATACACGACTCTAAAGATGCCAAGACTTAATGAAGAGTGCAGAAACCAGGCCATTGGACGTCTAGAAACTGGCGAAAGTCAGTCAGCAGTAGCCAGGCACTTCAACGTTACTCAGAGTACCATATCTCCACAACTCCACGAGAGATCGACCGAGATCCGGCAGGCCAAAGGTGACAACTCCGGCGCAGGACCGATACATCCGGGTGATGCATCTTCGCAACAGGACAGTCAGTGCCACCTACACAGCCAACAACATTCCTGGACTTCGTAGAGTATCAGTGCAGACCATCATCAATCGCCTTCGTCAACATGGGATACGTCCTATGCGACCATATACAGCGCCATCTTTGCAACGCCATCATCGTCGTGCACGTCTGCGATGGAGCAGAAACGTTCGCCCATGGACTCTAGTGCATTGGAGAAGAATCTGGTTCAGCGATGAGTCGCGGTTCATGCTCTATCGCCACGATGGTAGGATGAGGGTCTATAGACGGAGAAATGAACGTTACGCTCAACACTGTATCCGTGCAATCGATGCATACAGTGGAGGGAGTGTAATGATGTGGGCAAGCATATCCTTTAATGGTAGGACAAATTTGGTTCACGTGCAAGGAAATTTAACTGCTGTACGCTATCGAGACGAAATCCTGCAACGTCACCTTCTTCCCGCAATTGACGTCAGACGTGAAATTTTTCAACAGGACAATGCCAGACCGCATACTGCGCGTGTTACCATGGATTATCTTGCCAACAGCAATGTGAATGTACTGCCATGACCCTCCAAATCTCCAGACTTGAACCAAATCGAGCATTTGTGGGATTTGTTGGATAGACGGGTACGACGTCGACAACATCCACCGCAGACGCTTCAAGAACTGACCCACTGATGAGTGGGGAAGAATTCCACAACGCCAGATTCGACGACTCATTCAATCCATGCCCAGGCGATGCAGAGCAGTGATCCATGCTCGTGGTGGTAGCACCCGGTACTGACTTCGTCACAGTGATGTCACAATCACAGACGTCCACAGGAGGATTAAATGACTGCATTTAGTGGAGGAGACATGCATTTAATGCTGTGAAAAATTTGGTTGTTGTACATTCCATATTTAGTGTGCAATTATGCTGTAAACACATGACAATAAACTCTGATTTTTCTGTTATGCGTTTCTTTTTTGGGCCAGTGTACATACCTAGACAAAAATTTGCCAAATGAAGTTCATCAAGCAGATCTACTATTTCTACCACATGACCGAGTAAAAGAAAGACTTATAAATATGCGTTAACTGTGGTGGATGTCGCCAGTAGAAGTAGAAGGAAGCTGAACCATTAACTACTAAGAACTCTTCTGAGGTAGCTAAAGCTTTAGAAAAAATATATAAAAGAAGTCCCTTAAAATCGCCGAGTATATTTCTAGTAGATCCTGGACGTGAGTTTATGGGAGATGTAACACAACTTTTATCAAAACATAACGTTAGAATTAGGAGAGGTGAAAAAGAAGCACACAGAAGTCAAGCCCTTGTAGAGAGATTTAATAAAACACTATCCGAACGCTTATTCGGTTATCAGTATACTGAAGAATTAAAAAATCCAAAGACAAGGTCGACTGAATGGGTAACTAGATTGCCTGAGGTTATATCAGCAATAAATAATGAAGAGACTCGACTTATAAATAAGAAACCTATTAATGCTATTAAATTGAAATCAGTGGTTTCTGAATCTTCTGCACCTTTGTTAAAACCTGAAAAAATAATACCAGATAGAGTTAACGTTAGATATTTTATGAACCTGGTTAGTTAGAAGGAGGTAAAAAATTTCGGGCGACTGACCCGATTTGGTCTCTTAAAAATATTAGCCGATATGTTTCTAAGAGAGGTGAACCAACCCTATATTACTTGCAAAATGGACCAGGCAGAGGGTTTGTCAAAGAAGAATTATTAATTGTGCCGCCAGATACAGTTTTGTCACTGTAATAAGGTAATATGTTATAGATATATATATAATTATGATTATTAATTAATAATCAAACTGAATTTTAGTTGTTTTTTCTTAGTAGTGTATAATGGGAGTCCTGGATCAACGGATAATTACTGTCTAATTAGTATTAAAATTAACCATAACAAATTTGGAGCATAAGCGGAAAATTTGTTATGTTTAATTACATACATATTACACAGTAATTATCCGTTGGTCCAGGACTCCCATTATATACTACTGATGAAGATGTAAGAGTTTATGTAGATGTAGATGTAAGGGTTGATGTAAATGAAGATGCAACAGTTGATGTAGATGTAGACATAAGAGTTGATGTAGATGTAGATGTAAAGCTCTAGAAACAAGATGTGTTTGTTAAACACGGATGCCCCCGGATGTAGCAAAGTTATGGCCAAGTTTAAAGTTTTCTGAATATTGTCCACTGCGGCAAGGTCAAGGTCACAAGGTCAAATATGATGACCTCATCTGAAAGGTCTCATCACAAGGTATGCACATGTCAAGTATGAAAGCCGTAGCTCTAAGCAATCCAAAGTTATGGCCAAGGTTAAAGTTTTATGAAGATGATCACTGTGGCAAGGTCAAGGTCACAAGGTCAAATATGATGACCTCATTCGAAGGTCTCATCACAAGGTATGCACATGCCAAGAATGAAAGCCGTAGCTCTAAGCAATCCAAAGTTATGGCCAAGGTTAACGTTTTCTGAATATTGTCCACTTCGGCAAGGTCAAGGTCACAAGGTCAAATATGATGACCTCATCTGAAAGGTCTCATCAACAGGTATGCACATGCTAAGTATGAAAGCCGTAGCTCTGAGCAATCTAAAGTTATTGCCAAGGTCAAAGTTTACTGAAGATGTCCAATGCGGCAAGGTAAAGGTCAAGGTCACAAGGTCAAATATGATGACCTCATCCGAAGGTCTCATCACAAGGTATACACATGCCAAGTATGAAAGCTGTACCTCTTCATAATCAAAAGTAATTGCCAAGGTTAAAGTTTTCTGAAAATGTTCATTGCGGCAAGGTCAAGGTCACAAGGTCAAATATGATGACCTCATCTTAAAGGTCTCATCACAAGGTATGCACATACAAAGTATGAAAGCCCTAGCTCTATGCAATCTAAAATTATGACCAAGGTTAAAGTTTTCTGAAAATGTCAATTGCGGCAAGTTCAAGGTCATAAGGTCAAATATGATGACCTCATCTGAAAGGTCTCATCACAAGGTATGCACATGCCAAGTATGAAAGCCCTAGCTCTTAGCAATCCAAAGTTATGGCCATGGTTAAAGTTTTTGTGGACAAACACACAGACGGACAGACAGACGGACGGACGGACGGACGGACGGACGGACGGACGGATAGACAGACAGACAGACAGACAGACAGACAGACAGACAGACAGACAGACAGACAGACAGACAGACAGACAGACAGACAGACGGATAGGTGAAAAACAATATACCCCCGGAATCTCCGATTCGGGGGCATAAAAATATATAAGTACCTTAACATTGCCAAGTGTATTTCAAGTAGATCCTGGACGTGAGTTTATGGGAGATGTAACACAACTTTTATCAAAACATAACGTTAGAATTAGGAGAGGTGAAAAAGAAGCCCACAGAAGTCAATCCCTAGATGAGAGAACACTATCCGAAGGCTTATTCGGTTATCAGTATGCTGAAGAATTAAAAAATCCAAAGACAAGGTCTACGGATTGGGTAATTAGACTACCTGAGGTTATATCAGCAATAAATAATGAAGAGACTCGACTTATAAATAATAAGCCTATAAATGCTATTAAATTGAAATCGGTGGTTTCTGAATCTTCTGCACCTTTACTAAGAGATAAAAAAATCATACCAGATAGAGTTAACTTAAGATATTTATATCAACCTGGTGAGTTAGGTCAAAGATTTCGGGCGACTGAACCAATTTGGTCTCTTAAAATGTATCAAATTGATAGATATGTTTCTAAGAAAGGTGAACCCACCCTATATTACTTGCAAGATGGACCAGGCAGAGAGTTTGTCAAAGAAGAATTATTAATTGTACCTTCAGATACAGTTTTGCCGCCGCAATAAGGTATTATGATATATATATATTTGATTATTAATTAATAATCAAAATTAATTTTTAGTTGTTTTTTCCTTAGTATATAATAGCAGTCCTGGATCAGATAATTACTGTCTAATTAGTATTGTAATTAAACATAAAAAAATTGGAGCGTAAGCGGAATTTTTTTTATATTTTATTACATACTAATTAGACAGTAATTATCCGTTGGTCCAGGACTGCTATTATATACTACTCGGGCCCTCATCAGTTACAGGACTTGGGTCATTGCTTTATACTATTAAATAAACAAAATAAAAACCACAAAAAAAGATAATAAAAAGTTGGAGATAACCCCCCGATTTTCACACCTTCAGAATCTTTTAGTCTAGAAAAGGTTGTATACTTTATAGCTCTACCCCACTTTCCTTCTTGGCAGTAATGTAAATTACGTTCCATTTATATTTGACTAAGATTTTCATGCTTGCCTTGTTTCAATATCAGAAATAAATTTCAGCACGGATAAAAGATCATGATTACACTTTAAATATGTGCCCGACCGTGGTAAAGTCTACTTTTTACTTTTTGGGCTGGTAAGGTTTATACATGTATTTGCCAGCTCGCTACCTGTATCCAGCGTTCTGGTGGGCAGTAACTGTTGTTTATGACACTGTAAAAATGCAAGAATCACTCCCTGTGAAAACAGTACACTGGAGAAACGCCCGTCCATTCCACAACTTTCCAGACATGGAAATAACGATCTTTACAAAACCAAAAGGCGTCCTTTCCACACTGTGGAATGATCGCATTTCCACAGCCTTCCTTTCCAAACTGTGAACTTCCATTGAAGTGTGAATAAAATCACATTATCTGTTTTCATCTCCTTACTCCTTAAACTAAATTAATCAATTTTAATGTAATTACATTTAAGTGATAAATTATATATTTATCATTTAATGTAGTATTTAATTTGTACATGTCATTATGTGAAGCGTTCATAAAATCGTGCTTCAGTTTTCTGTAGCAACGGGAACATTTTCTAATAGTTTTATTACTAGTACAATAAATAATGATATTTTCCTATAACTTCCTGAACGAGTGATAGATGAGATCATTGTAATTTAAATGACTAAATTATCAACATAAATAATAATAGTAGAAATAATAGTTGAATAGGAAATTAAAATGAAATGAGATTAAGGCCATCCTTACATACAACCTATGGTGAATCTATTTTCTCAACAAAACGACGGCATATCTGCAGATTTTGCAAACAAATATTAACAAAGTGCGAGTGGCATTTCCGTGTGACATTGAGTGAGTGAAATTTCGTTTCAATAGAAAATAAATCACCAAATACGATTCATAAATTGCAATGAATGTAGTTTTGTTTTTTGTAAGTGTTATAAGTATTAATTATTTATGTTGGGTTGTATTGGACACAATTAAAAACTACTATTATTTGAAAAGATCATTAAAAGAAGCATGTATAAAATCACAGTTCGTTTATTTTGCCATTGGTTTTGTTGGGATAACATTATCAGCAATATTATTATTTCCATAGTGGTCTTGCACATACACTTATGCCTTTACTTCATAAATGACTTTATAAAACGTGTCAGTTCTAAAAATTGTCTGTACGTTGACACATTTCTATTTTGTATATGATGGTCATCCATTAATAATTTTTCAATTGCCATTATGTACTACATATGAGGTATTCAAAACTATGCAAATTTATACAATTTTACGTTGTGAATCTAATTAGATTGTTGCCACTTTTAACCACCCATTCATATTTTATTCACTTAATCATAGAATATGTCTTTTTAAAGTAAAATTGATCTACTAATCCTTCAGGTATGTATAACTCATTAACCATATGATGATTACAAATGTGTGTTATACAGTTAAATCACTACTCTCTCTCTCTCTCTCTCACTAGATGCAGCCAAATGATTATCATCTGCAAACCTTATATTGGAACCCTAAAACACCTGAACTTGCAATGTAGCTAAATTACACATGTACTTTATATTCACGGATATATAGAGGATATTATATGAGTGTCTATGTCAAACTAGGTTTACGACACGAGTGCCTGAATAGTAGTATTTCCCGAGCGAGAGTGAGGGATATACCAATATTCAGGCACGAATGTCATAAATATAGTATGACATAGACACGAATATAATATTCTGTTTATTACCGAAGTCGTGAAATTAATGAAAATACGCTAATACGAAATTGGAAAAAGGGCAATAATTCGAAATAATTTTGCATTACTCATTTTCATTCCATCAAGGTATGTGTGCCCTCAAGCAACACACCAATTTTGGTTCTCCTATCTTAAATAGTTTCTGAGAAAAGCTGTCGACTTTGGAGCTACGATGAAAAAAGTCCAAAAATACGGAACAAGGGCAATAACTCAGGAAAAAATAATTGCACGCTTCTCATTTTCGTACTCCATCAAGGTATTCATGCCCTCAAGGAACACATCAAATTTGGTAACCCTATCTTAAATGGTTTCTGAGAAAAGCTGTCCCCTTTATCTCGGACGGAGGGACGCATGGACGGACACACGGACGGACGGAGGGAGCCCAAACCTATATTCCCCTTCCACATTGTGGCGGGGGATAATAAATAAGTTTATCATCCATAAAATATTTGTCTTCTTTAAAAACAATAACAACGAACACTTTGTTCTCCATTAAAACAAAATGGACAGACAGACAACTTGCAATATAATTACAATTATCATTATACATCAGTTCAGTTTCAAAGAGTACACCTTGTTGTGAGTTTTGGTAATGGTTGAATACCAGAGTGCTACCAGACTGCAGTTGACTGCAATCAGTACCGGTAAATATATATGCAACCCACGGTAACATTATCACTGCCCTAATACTATGCATATAATTTAGATGGTGAAGAACAAACTAATTTACTATAAAAGGGTAGTGTCACTGAACATGATTATAACATACAAATGGATATGAATAAACATACAACATGTGCTAATCCGTCAGGTGTGACATTTTAATCACTTATAACGTGATTAAAATGTGATTAACATTTATATTATTTTAATAAATTTCCATACGACATCATTACAGTACAGCAAGAATTATTGACTAATTTGTTATCTATAATTAATGAGTCATGCACAGAATTACGAGTTTTCACCGATTATAAGTAGATAACGTTAAATGTGTGATGACTATTTTGTATACCGGTAACAGTAAAATATAAAAAAGAAATTTCATAAAGTTAAGATAAAGTGCCGTAAAATAATGGATAGACAAATATGTATCCAAATGACACATACGCGCCCAAAACACTGATAAAAGCACAATTAACATAAAATTATATTTTTTATAGATATTATAGTGTTACTACAGTTAGTAAGATAAGATTAAGTTTTTCAATTACTTACCATTCTCGTGTATTGCACAGAATGTTTTAATAACCCGCAATTGATATCTTTAGATGGGCTCAACAGCGTGTATTCGCGACTTCGAATACATGTATATTCGGTTGTGTATTTGTGAACTCTGATGAGAGTAGTCTCTTCTTTGACCAATACACATCCACATGTATATAGGACAAGCATTCATTCTTCAACAAATTAAATTGTATAATCAAGATAGCTAACATAGGTTTTCTGTTTTATTGTTGTGTCCCATATACTGTCTGTTTTGCAATTGTGTCGGGGTATGATTTGTAAGTATTTTATGGCTGACAGTATATAACAATAGGAAAATCTTTAATAAAACTAATAAAATATGTCAATCAAATATTAACTTGTGTATGACGCAAGAGAGTGTCTACTGATTTTAGATATTAAAAATTATTATAAAAAAAACGGAAAATATTGATTATAGGTATCGTCTGTGGAAATAAAGTGAAATCAACTGAAGATGTGACAGAAATTTGGAATTTGTATTAGTAAATGATAAAATACATAAATGTATGCCTTGTTTATGAAGCATATTACATAGCTTTAATATAAATATCATACTGATGCAAATGAACACAGCTGGCAAGTTCGTATGAAATGTCACATGCAGAACATAAAAGAATATCATGCTTGTTTTCATATTGATGCAGACAAAATCCAAAGTGGCAAAGTTCTCAGTTGTCATGTGTACAGCTTTGATTTCTTAGTTATTAGTTTTAAGATACATTTTCAATAACATGTACGCATCTTTAAATATGTCCTGTTAACACGCATTAGTTAGCTGATATGAGAAATATTTATTGTCAAGTGGATTGTCTTATATCTGGTTGAATCAAAATGTTGGTGACAGGCAAATATTTGTGTTTATGTTTAAAGGATATGTTTATACAAATTGGTCCGACACAATTTTTTTAAGTCATTACATCATTTCAAATCCGGGTTTGGGCCAGACAAGAAGTTAAGCTTTCTAAGTGATAAGTCACTCTTACAAAATCTGTATAAATTTAGAATCGCATTACACCCCTTAAAAAAATACAACATTTTAGAAAGGAATATTACACTCTGGATGATCAATGATGTTCTAATTATTCTTCTGGTCAAATAGAAGACGAATTTTACAAATGGTTACTTTATGACGCTTTTGCAATCCACAACCGATGTATAATCTACTTATTTACATTATATCTTAAAATACTTTGCCATGTTTATAAAAGATTTGATGAAAACTCAGGGGAAAATAATTATCTAAGTCACGTCATCTCAAGCTGTCTTGCTGAAACATGAATTGTACTTTGTGCCAGATTGTTTAGGCCTGATATATTGAATAAACCTGTCTGTAAGTGCTCCTTTCGCAAATAACTATTGCATAAATGTTTTAAACAAAAAACAATAAAACATGCATTAACTAGATTAGCGTTTGCAGGACACCGCAAAAGCAGAGCAGCTCCGAAACTTAGGGTCTCGCCTTTCCCTGTTCCGCCTTCTCGTCAGCATCAATAAAATGGGAATTCTTTTTAACAAAAGTTTGTTCATTATTCGAGTTATTACTTATCATCACTGGGGTCACTTTTCACAAGTTTGTTCTTAAAACCTATTTCTTCTTTCAAAATTTGATCAAAGGATTAACGTGGCCTTAATCAATATCTCATCTCAATTTCTCCATAGTTGATATATACCAAATAAGAGCCTGATAGCTCAAATATTTTTCAAGTTATCGTGTTTACAAGGATTGTTTTAGCAATTTCAGAATTTGTGACCTTGACCTTTGACCTTGAATATGAACATGTCAAAATAATTCCCCAGGGGCATAAGTAAGAAGTTATGTATATGAGTTGTTGATACCTCCTTGGAAAGAAGTTATTTAGTGATTTCAGAACTGGTGACCATGACCCTATCTCGTGACCTTGACCTTTGACCTTCAAGGTCACATCATCAATGATCACTTTTCATCGCGTATAATAATCATGCAATGACCCAAAGTGTTCATAGTTAAAATACGGCATATTCACAAAAGCATGCTTAAGTTTTAGACCTCACTGTGACCTTGACCTCTGACAGATTTTAGCGAAAACGTTTTCAAATCTTGGTCTTTCTCCATAGTTCATATTTACCAAATAAGAGCCTAATAGCACAAAAAAAGTTTGAAGTTATCGTGTTTACAAGGATTGTTGTAGTGATTTCAGAACTCATGACCTTGACCTTGAATGTGAACATGTCAAAATCATTCACCAGGTGTATAAGAAAGAAATTGAGCTATCTATATGAGGTGTTAATATCTTCATGGAAAAAAGTTACTTTGTGATTTCAGAACTGGTGACCATGACCCTATTTCGTGACCTTGACATTTAAAATTCAAGGTCACACAATCAGTGATCACTTTTCATTGTGTATCACAATCATGTAATGATTCAAAGTGTTAATAGTTGAAATAAGACATTTTTGCAAAAGCATACTTAAGTTGTGACCTCAATATGACCTTGACCTTGGACGGATGTTAGCGAAAACCTTTTCAAATCTTGGCCTTTCTCCATAGTTGATATACACCAAATAAGAGCCTGATAGCACAAATATTTTTCAAGTTATCGTGTTTACAAGGATTTTTTTTTAGCGATTTCAGAACTCGTGACCTTGACATTTGACCTTGAATGTGAACATGTCAAAAAAATTCCCCAGGGGTATAAGTAAGAAGTTATGTGTATGAGTTCTCAAAACCTAATAGGAAAAAAGTTATAGTGAATACGACTTAGTCGGAGCTGCTAATTATATCCGTACGTCTG
Source organism: Gibbula magus (assembly GCA_936450465.1). Taxonomy (NCBI): domain Eukaryota; kingdom Metazoa; phylum Mollusca; class Gastropoda; order Trochida; family Trochidae; genus Gibbula; species Gibbula magus. Next base: position 50,151,950 of record OW388295.1, read on the forward strand.
TCCTACCCGACATTTTATAAATGACATAACAAACATATTAACAGTACCGATTTAGAGTAATGTACCGAGAAGACGTTTTACAAGGTTTGAAACAATCCAGTATGAATGGGTGAATTGTTTATGTGTCACGGATACAACTGCACGGTATACACGTTTAAGTTTCAAAGTTAAAATTAATAAGCCAAGGCTTCAAAAGAAGAAGAATATGTAGTAAAATGTAAATGATATAAGTGATTATAAAAGTATAGAGATAGCATTACAGTATTAACGGACATCATATGGTTTAATATTAAATCAAATAATGACCAGTTTTAACTGGTTACATATACTTAACACGTTTACACCGACAACAAATCTTGTACAAATAAACAACGGTATCCCAGAGAGCTAACTAATAAACTCATAATTTAAGATAATTGTCATTATTCATTTAGGGTTACATACAGAGCGATTTCCTAATTACGAAATATCCAATGTATTACGCGTAATTTCTCGCCTGGTTGTATGACCCGCAATTAAGCAAACACGGTCTGGGTGAGGATTGGTGTGTTTTCGCGACTAGCTGTGGGTGTGTATTCGGATGTATATTCGTCAACTCTGATGAGAGATTATCTTTAGATACCAATACACATACACAAAGAATTGACATTGACATAACTAGAGGCAAATGAAATATCTAGATAATAGCGTAGGCATTCGAGTCTGCAGTTATGAACATGTATATTTAATCGCCATCCATGAATTTATTTGAGCAGGATGATATGAAACATCATCCAAACTGTATTAAACAGGAACATTGGTCTTTGGTGAAATGATGTTTTCATTTGATTTTATGGTTTGTAGTAATACATGTTCAACTTCTATAAATACCTTATAGTATCGGTGTTTACACAAATGTGACCTGTTATCTAGGTCTATATCTTTTATAATTCTATTTGTAGCTTAGAAAATAGTAATACCTTTCACATCTATAACATGTAAATGTCATTGCAATTTGACAATTTGACATTCAAATATTGTTTCAACAGATAACAAGTAATTGTCACAAACGTGACCATGTCCCCTGCCGCAATTAAGAAATGAGCTAAAAGAATGGACACACATCTTGTACCGAGTAGTGACATTTACATGTTTGATTCAATTATTAGTATATCGGGCAAAAATTTTAAAATGGTCAAAGTCTTGTAGTGACCTTGAAAATAATTTCAAGGTCAACCAAATCGACTGGTATCTGGATATTCCCCAAATGAAGACTGATACTAAATTTAAAACCAATAGTTCTAGCGGTTCATGAGGAATTGCACTAACAACATTTTCAAAACTGGTCCAAGTCTTGCCCTGACCTTGAAAATAAGGTCAAGGTCACCGAAAACTTTTCAGGTCTACGTATTCCCCAGATGAAGACTGGTACCAAGTTTGAAGACTCTAGGTCGAAGGGTTCATTAGATATCGCGCTAACAACATTTTCAAAACTGGTCAAAGTCTCGCCCTGACCTTGAAAATGAGGTCAAGGCCACCAAAAACTTTTCAGGTCTGCGTATTCCCCAGATGAAGATTGGTACCAAGTTAGAAGATTCTAGGTTGAGCAGTTCATTAGATATCGCGCTAACAGGAAGCGGGATGGACGTACGGACGGACGCACGGACGGACGTACGTACGGAGCTGAATAATATGTCGCTCGCTTCGCGGGACAATGAAACATTCATGGGCTAGTGTACAGCAATACATTACCTAATCAAGTCAATTTGAAAAGCTATTTGATGTTCAAACACTGAACGTTGAAACACAGGCGCATACTGGTACCTCTTTGTCATCATAACAGTTTAGATACCCATATGAAAGTGTCTATAGCGATTGTTGATAGATACATAGCTGAATATGGCTGCAGTACAATCAAGTCAATCAAGTGTTACAGTCCACCAGGAGACCTGTTTACGAGCGAATACACATATTACATAACACCGACCGGAGTGCATCGTTTAACAGGTTGTTCAGATAGGTATTAACACATGACGCTTGCTCCTGTATATAGCCAGTGACTCCATCTGATTACAGAGTCCCTGGTTGACTACCGTCAGTGAAGTTCAGCAAAATTGAGATTGACAAAAAGAGTCATTGCAAAATGAAATACAGATGTATATAATGTAACAAATTCACAGCATTATTATCATGATAACATTAGCTTGCGACATAACAATCATAAATTTAATTTGTATTATGGCAGTATGTAACTTCCTCCAATAACAGAAACTCTTCCAAGTACAATCTTAAATATAAAGAGCAGGTGGAGCAACAAGTATTAGTATTTTAATTCAATACACTTAAACAACATGTGTTGAATAATAATCATTAATATTCAAACGTATACACTTTAATAAGAGTTAGTCGTGTGGCAGTTGTAATGAGCCTATCGGCCTATGATAAATTGTTTAAAGATCTGATGAAATGCATTTTTCTCAATAATGACAGATGATTACCTCTACGTATATTGTACATCGGAATCAATTGAGCATAAAATTGAGACAATACACACTTGCAATTGATAATTATAACGATCTTAATTTACCCATTTCAACACTAGCGCAATCAGTTGGATGGTTCATTTTGTAAATGCTCTCTGAGGCGTGACTGTGATTAGCGACAGACGGGGCCGGTTAGATAGGTACTCGCTGCGTCTCGTTAATCAATTAATGATGATTATCACTGCCGCTAAATGAATTTATGAGGTGTATTACATCGCCAAAAAGACATGTTTATGTAATAATTGTGTAATTGTCATCTGCGGAATTACCTAGTTGGATATGTAAACATTTGATATATGGGAAATTTAAGTTGGTTTATTGAAGATTTCTTTGTGAAATTAACAATCAAAATAACGTTGAATTATGTCTATCGCCGAAAATCAGATTCCTCCTGATACGTCACAGAAGTCATCCCTTCAGGGGCCACACCCCCGCAGACTTTCATTCTGGTCGCCGGAGAGAAATAAGGCGTTTTTTTAAAAAGCCGTATTTAAGTAATTTATGGACCGATTTCAGAAATTTAAAATCGAGCAATTGTCAAATTGACTTCCAATTTTAATGAATCCAATTTTGGTGGACTATTTCATCTATTCATTAAATATAAGATCATGTCAAAATAACCGGCAAAAAGATCATTGAAATAGCTATTTTCATAACTGATGTGTATAAAGCTGACAGGCAGACAGATATTTACCTATACATGTAACTTATTTAAAACAACAATGCTTGTTGGAATGAATGTCTTCATGCTCTGTTTGTTCTGAAAGTGGAGTTTGGATGCAGCGTCTAGAAGCTAAAATACATACAAAAGGAACAAATACATCATGAAGAAAATGTTCGGCGTCTGTAATAAACTCAGAAACCAGTTTTTCAATTTGCAGCGTGCCTAATGGTGTTTGAATATTTAAGGTGACACCTGATATTTTACTGATCAAATTGAATTTTTTTATTGCTTGTTTTTGTTTTGTAATGGAAGACCTTCAAACCAACTTGCTATGCTAAAACAGAGAACATTTTGAATAAACCTTTTGTAATAAAGAACAAGTGTAAAGGTATTGGCAATAGAAGGTTTAACTTGACGTAAAACACAGTCTTTGTTGGCAATTCTTGTAGATTCTATCTGTTTGAATTTGTCATAAAAAATATTGCCGAGATACTTATACTCTGGGACAACTTCTATGATGGAATTGTCAATGAGAACGGGTTTATAGTTGTCTTTCTTCACTTTTTAATATCTGTAATCATTGCCTTTATTTTCCGGGTATTAAGAACTATACGGTTGTCTTAGCACCATATAGAAAAACGTTCTATGGCCTTATGGAAAGTGAAGTATACATTTTATTAAAATCATAACAAATAATTATTTACGAATGAAAACGTCAGCTATTAAAATGTTTTATTTATAAACATTAATATAACATACTTCAAATTGGTAGTTTCTTTTCTCTCTGTGTTAATGAGCATAAACACGCACATTGACCCTGAAAGGCTTTGCAGCATGATGTCTGGGAAACTCGGCGGCCTTTGATGAATCTATTACGTAATTCATTGAGACACATCATTTGTGCAGAGGGCATAATGCCGACATATGATCGATAATTGGAACATGCTATACATAAAAATACAGTATGACTGCAAGTTGCTCATTGCTGTGAATGTCGAATTGAATGGTTGAACGGCTTTGACATTACAAACATATGTTAATGTACAGGATCGTTTCTCTCTTCTTTGGTTATTTGTTTTATCTTTGAACACACCTACGCTCCTTTTGTACATGGAAATATTCCAAAATGTAATATGTAAAGGTAGTGATATGTTGGATACCTAGAAATGAAACATTACCTGTAAATGTGGTCATAAGCAAACATATTCTTTTAGAGATGCATGATCAGTTTTGTATACTTTATATGGTTTTAAAATGTACATTTTACAGTAGGTACTGGTTTAGGTTATATTCTCTTACTCGACTTTCTCCATATTCATCCCCAAATGCTTAATATATCTATATATATATTTCAATGGAAACTAAGGAACAGTCTCATGCATGTGTAGTAGCCGACATGTATGGCTCTATTTCAGTATTTGCTCGTTATAAGACCTATTAAAAGCTATAGAAGAAAATCTGTCTTCTTATCTAATTTATGAACATTTCAAAATATACGTTTGACTTAATGGCTGCAGCATGCCAAGGTTCTATGTCCGTTTTTCGATCATGACCACATCTTTGAATGGTTGTATTTTCTTTATAATGAACTGACTGACCTTAAAGGGAGTCGCCGTCCGTTGGCCTAATCCGTATATACACGGGCTGATTAGCTTGTCTGCTAATGAGCCAAGCTACTCTTCACTGCCGAGATTGCGAGTTGGGAAGGAGTTAGGGTTCGCTTCTCGGTAGGGGATTCCCCGCGTGAGTCGCGCGCTCTGATTGGTTAATCACATCTTGGCCGGACAAAAATTATCATTAAATAAGAATCAGAATAGCAGGGATGGGACTGTTTATGTAGAACAAAAATACCTGCATTAAAAAAACAACTTAGTAATGTTGGTATCATAATGATGCAAATCGTAAAATCCACTTGTCACCGATATTATGTTCTATACTGATATTTTGTGCATCATATTCCAAGGATCTCGGCCTGAGAGTAAGAAAGTTATGTTCTGTTCTCAAAGCATATTTTCATTTCCAAATCCTTGTAGTCGTACAGAGAAATCGGCAACCAGGGAGATCTTGTGCAGAATTATGTATGTGAGCGACACACCGAGTGGCGTGTATTAACAGATACGAAATCATGGAAACCGACCCAAATGATTGTTTTCACTTGTTTTTAACCTTCATTACTTTATTAAAATCCTATCTTTAATCAACATTGGAATATAAGTTTTACATGTCCATATGTAGAATCGATAACGTAACGTCTCAAGTAATATGTTGGTCCTTATTATCGTGCCTAAAATCATTTTAGATCCGTATTTTCACCACAAAAAGGACAATTTTCATGATTCTTTCTTATTTTTAAGAAAACAAGAAAAATATCCTAAAACTGTATTGAAACTATTATCTGCGAATTTTACATTTTGAATCTCAATGATTTTTTTTAGAAATTCGTGAACCAACAGAATCTGTCATCGCTGAAACGCATACGACGACACCGTCTGTATCTAGATATTTGGAGAAGGCGGTCTTCTGTGGCCGCAATGTAAACTTCCTCCCAAATAGTTACCCTAAATACAATAACATTATTCGTCGTTTATACCATTAATCTGATCAATGATAATAAAGAGTCGCAATAATTGTCTAATGTTAATGTTATATCACATCTATGCTAGATTGACAAATGCACACTAGAAGTTATTTGTAACTTCATGCATGAACACATTGATAGCTCAACAACAGTGTTATCTAATCAATCAACAAGCCAGTCATAAAGCAATAAAGCACAGTTGTCCTCAAACCAGGAAACGATAATGAAAGATCTTATGTAAGAGGCAGACAAAATACAAAGGTAATTACACATCAAAGATTGTTATAAATGAAACTTAAAAAGTCTGATCTGAGCAATCACAGTCAATTGTAATCTCGTTCCACCTCCATGACTATTCACAAGCAAAATTGAAACCCCGATTGATTTTTTTATAATAACAGAATATTTTTCTGCAATGAGACGCATGCAGTAAATACAGTTTCTTTGCAGCAGAAAAGTAATGAAAAATAATAATGATAATTGATAATTGATAATTGTAATACGTTTGTGTAATATAAATTTGTAAGTTTAGATAATCCGCTAAGGACCTGTGATTTTCCCCACGACGATCGGCTAGATTATTCACCTTGGATATTGATCACACACATTTATTTTCGTGGCATCTCGTTTCCTAAACAATTCCCGAACACTTCTCTTCTTTGCAGAATCTGACAACGCTTTTCTTCCCATTTTCTCAAGAGAGTGATGACAATTCGCGAATGCCAACGGTTTCTTAATTATAAACACTTTCTCACCTTGATTTGCTTGAGTTAAACTGCAGCATAAGCGGTACATAGAGCAAATAAATAAAATTTTACAATATACAATACAATAAGTATGTACAGGTGGTGCATTTAGTAACGGTAAATATGGGAATTATAAGACTTATTTCTTGAACAAATATAATGATAATGATTTAAAAAAAAATTGAGAGCTTTATTAAAGTTCCTAGCTTATTGGAATTAAATAAAATATTTATTTTGTACATATATATTTGGCCTATTATGATAATATTTGTGAATGTAGTTTATCTTTCTTATTGTAATATAGGACATACAAATAAATAATGAAATTCGTCTCCAAGATCATTAAATTACAAAGAATACATTTTCTTTCATGAACTGGGATATTTTCCCATCTACCGGTCTCGATTGGCAGAAAGTGATTAGCTGTTCGGAATTTTAAATTTTAAGTTATTGTAATTCAGAAAATGTAGGTATTGTTGAGTGGGATAACTAAGTCAATCGTGATAAAATAATTACGATGCGCATGCGTCAGATGTGAAAGTCGTTTGAATTCTCTCTCCTCTTCAATTGCAATTTTCATCAAAACATGAAGTTTCTGAAAGACCAAATATGTATGTTCTTATTCGGCAGTGGTTGAGGAGTACTTCGGTGTTATTTTGAACAAAAAACGATATCTATAGAGGACGCTGTTGATAAATGAAATATCAAAACGTCTACAAGAGATTGTAACATGGATACATGAAGAAGGCGTTCAAGCTTACAGCAATCAACGCACAATGGATAGCCCAAGCCGAAGTGGGGACACCTTGAATGAATCGGACAGTGAAGACCATGATAGATACAACACGCAACATGTTGAAGAAATAGACAATGATATTTTCAACTTTATTCATGAGAACTATGGACGAATGGACAAAGTGTCGTTTGAAGATGAGCTTTTAGAAGCCTATGACAATGATGACGAGAAGTTGAATGAAGTAAGACAGAGCTTATATGATATAGCGAGAGAACGGAAATCTGACATGTCTAATGGATATCTTGTTAAGAGGATGCAGAGAGGTGAATCTGGAAAATCGGTGCTTGAAAAGTATGCGTCAGATGTGTTTTATTTATATGGATATATCTGTGGTTCTGTCTCTGCAATTGTTCTGGAAAAGAATGTTCTGAGCAAGCAGAAACCTAAGACTGTACCGTCGTGTTCTAGTCTTGCTGAAAACTCTAGAGTCACACCTCGGAATAATGACATTATGACAATGATGTATGCAAAAATATTAGAAATGTCAGACAACAACAAAGTTAATAATGAAATGTTGGATAGGAAGATTGAAGATCTTCATGAGAAGTTCATGTCAACCATATCAGAACTGAAACACACCGTTGATGAAAGAAATCGTGACATTATCGGTGCATCCAGAGAGATAGAACGACTCAAGTGCGTTGAAATGAAATTACAAAATGATGTTCGATTCCTTGTAGCTCAAATAAGGGAAAAAGACTCAAAAATAAAAGTGCTTGAAAGTGAAGTGAAATTATCGTTGGACAAAGTGTGCCGCAAAACAAACTCTATTGAGGCTAAACTGGATACAGTGTATACTAGGAACAAATTATTATATTCGGAAGCTTTGAAAAGTCCCAGCTTGGTTAATCAATCAATTCCAACTGAAACAATTGATCTAAACAATGATAGACATACTCAAAGCCACGAAAATTCTCAAACGAGGACATTGAGTATTGATGAAGCAAGTGACGTCATCATCGATGTCTCAAACCGCGATGACACACAGGCTGATACACCCGGACACCACTCAATACAAACGCCGGCCAATCAGCTAGAATCTGAGACTACAATTGATGAGCAGACACAACAAAAGCCTAGGAATGTTAATTTTCAAAGTGCATGGTCAAGAGCTTTTCGTGGAGCAGCTCCCAGGTTCAAGTCCAAGCGGTATGTATTGTCAAATGTGAAAGCAGACTCATCGTTTGAAGTGATTAAGGATGCCATAATAGACTATGCTAGGCAACGCTTTGTACAAATCAGTTATGTGCGCTTGCTGAAACACTGGGAAGGATACAACCCAAGCTACACACTCCGTATTAACGTGGACAGTAAAACTGTAGATCAGTTAGAAAATAACGAGTCATTCTGGCCAGAAAACGTTAAATGTCGTGAATGGATACCCTATTCCCAGATGAAAGGAAGTGCACAACACAAATAACTAATGTTGCGAGTGTATGGATATCTTACAACGTTACTCGTGTTAACCATTGGAACATGGAATACTCGTGGTGTGTTATACACTAATAACCATCTGGATGAAGTACTACAGAAGTGTGATATAGTTACTTTAACTGAACACTGGTTGTCAGCTGAAACTAAAGCATATCTAGAGACATTCTCTGACTCTTTTGTCTCTGTTATCAGGACTCGATCCAATCAGCTTGGTTATAGGGGTGAAGGCGGTGTGGCTATAATGGTGCGGTCTTCACGCTTCAGTGACATTATCACTCATGAAACAAACAATGATGATGTAACAGCGGTAACATTGAGTAGTCCTAACTGTGTTGATCTCTCCATTGTGTGTGCATTACTCCCCTCTACCAATCAGTCTACAAGCCAATATACTGATTGCCTTAATCGTGTATTTGAAACTGTAGATGAACTCAGTAGTAAGAGTATAACTTTACTCTGTGGTGACCTAAACACAGACATACGAAATAATATGAACTCTATAAGGTCAAGAATTCTGCTGGATGAACTAGCTAACCGTTAGTTATTGCCATCGTACTGCAGTGGTCTGGCTAATGGGAAGTTGTATTCATGGAGAAACAAATCCAACAGCTGTAGTACTCTAATCGACTATATATTCCTCCCGGAAATGTTGAAGACTTCAATAGTGGACACAACAATTGATTTATCCATACCATTTGAAGTGTCTGATCACTGCCCAATTTTTCTCTCTTTAATGACTGAAAAGCTTGTCCGGATTGAGTGTAAATTGAACTACACATCATTACAGTGGAACAAATGCTCACCCGAACAGCTGGATATGTACCAGGCGACTGTAGACTGTATGCTGGGACCTACACTTGATAATGCACATGATGTAACATCGGACTACATAGAATCATACATTGACGTATTGACATCCTCCATACATGAAGCGGCGTCACAGTGTATTCCAGTTGGAAACTTCAAACCCTATCTCAAACCATACTGGAAGAAGTCAGAGCTAGACACGTATCACTATCAAATGAGGAGTGCTAGACGACAGTGGGTGGCGGAGAAAAAACCTCGTGATGCTGAGAGTGTAACATTGAAAATGTATAAAAAAGCCAAATGCGAATTTAGGAAACAGAAACGTAGAGCTGAAAGATTGTGGGAAAAGCACAAGTACATTGAAATAGAAGGAGCTGCCGAGATCGATATAAGAGAATTCTACAGAGTTATCAAGAAACATCGTAATCCCCCAGTGATAAACTCTAACATTGTATACAATGGAAACTCTGGTAAGACCTCTGAGGATACTTGCACACTATGGGCTGAATATTATAGAGACTTATTCACACCGCTGGAATTGCACAATTTCGACCAACAGTTTCATACAGAGGTCAACGACAGAATACATGAGATTGAACAAACACCCGTAATACAAACTGATCCTATACTGGAAAATCCGATAACGATTGATGAAATAAAGGCAATTGTGAAGTCGCTTAAATTAAGAAAGGCTCCGGGACTTGATATGGTGACAAATGAACATATACGGTATGGTGGCTTCACTTTACTTGTCCGTCTCGCACGGCTGTTCAATCTGATACGACAAACTTGCTACATACCGGAAGCTATGAGGATTGGTTCAATCATACCTATATTCAAGGGTGGGAATAAAGACAGGTCGAATCCATCAAACTATCGAGGGATAACGCTAACATCAACAATTGGAAAAGTCTTTGAAAAGATATTATTATCGAGAGTTGAATACTACATATCCAAATTGAACCCATCTTTCCCCCACACTCTACAGTGCGGATTTAGAGTAAACCACGGCGCCACCACAGCTGTTCACATCCTGAAGGAGGTCATCGCTTTCTATACAGAACGGAAGTCGCCAGTGTTTACAGCATTCCTTGACAATGCCAAAGCATTTGACCGAATATGGCACAATGGTCTTCTAATGAAATTGCATGAACTAGGAGTACAAGGTCGGGCATGGAAGCTGATAAGTCATTCGTATCACTGTGCTACAGCGTGTGTGAAAGTCAATGGATGTACGAGTGAAATGTTCCCAGTACAACAAGGTGTAGGACAGGGTCGCGTGCTTTCGGCGTGGATGTTCCTTGTGTATATAAATGATCTGATTGTGCAACTTGATAAATTGAAGTGTGGTTTAATCGTCGCTGAAGAACATGTTCCAGCTGTCTTATTGGCGGATGATACAACTATAACTAGTTGTACTCCAGTAGGACTCAAGACAGCCCTTAATTCTGTACAGTGTTATGCTAACAAGTGGAGACTTGTGTACAACGCCCAGAAAAGCTGTGTGCTCGTGTTTAACGACATTTACAAAACTACAGATCAGTGTAGATTCACGCTTGATAAGTGTGTTATTCCCATCAAAGAGAGCAATATCTATGCAGGGACCTTAGTTACCACGAAAAAGGTCACTGAACGCTCTCAAAGAGCTTGTTTAAAAGGGAGGAAAACCATAGGTTCTCTCCGTGATATAGGGCTCAAACCTGGAGTACTCGATCCAGTCTGTTGTACAAAAGTATGGCAGAATGTTATCCTACCCAGTGTTCTGTATGGGTGTGAACTCTGGTCAACCATACAACCTAGTGAAATCACAGAGCTAGAAAAACTTCAACGCTTCTATGCAAGAAGCATCCAAAACTTCCATGTAAGGTCACCTGTTGCAGTAACTACTCAAACGCTTGGATTGTGGAGTATGGAAGCAAAGATAGACAAATCAAAGCTTCTGTACGTTGGTAGGTTGTGTAGAACACACCCATCTCAGTTTCTCAAACGATTGTTTAATTTTAGAATTGGACAATACATGTGTAATAATGTATCCTCATTGTCAGTCATGCATGATCTGATACAAACTGTACGGAAATATGATTTTTTTTCCATTATTTGTAAATTATCTTGAGAATGGACAGTTCCCTGAAAAGGTGAAATGGAATCGACTCGTAAAAAGAACTGTGTCTGATAAAGAATCTGCTAGATGGTATGAGACTCTGTCTACGAGACCAGACCTGAACCGATTCCGTTCAATCCATGAAAGACTCTTACCTCACAGACTATGGCAGTTGTGTAACTGGAGTAAGTCTGGCTGTAAACACATGTACGCCCTAGTTAAACTTTTGACAGGTATGTGTTTGTTGTGTGACTGTGAATGTGACGATATTGTAAATCACCAGATGATACAATGTGAACAATTGCAGACAAAACGTGACACGTTGTATGAGAGATTGTTTGATCAAATGAGTTTAGCAAAGTATATGGACATTGAAAATTGCCACGATGATGAGATGCTACTAGTGACAATGCTCGGTGGTATAACCAGTCTAGTGGGTGATATGGACCTTGATACATGGACTATGTTTATGACAATTATTGCACGAGAGATCAGCTCCTGGAACCTACAATCTATCATTTACCTTTAATGGGCCCTGATCTATGTTGTACATATCACTACCATTCCATAATGTATTTGCCTCGCCATAACTAATTCATTGTATTTGCTTTTTATGTGATATGCTTTTTCACATTGTACTCTTCATAACCATGGAGGAAATAAAACTCATTCATTCATTCATTCATTATATTTGGCCTATTATGATAATATTTGTGAATGTAGTTTATCTTTCTTATTGTAATATAGGACATACAAATAAATAATGAAATTCGTCTCCAAGATCATTAAATTACAAAGAATACATTTTCTTTCATGAACTGGGATATTTTCCCATCTACCGGTCTCGATTGGCAGAAAGTGATTAGCTGTTCGGAATTTTAAATTTTAAGTTATTGTAATTCAGAAAATGTAGGTATTGTTGAGTGGGATAACTAAGTCAATCGTGATAAAATAATCCGTACTAATTAAACGTTGCCACTTTGAAGTATTTTTAAGTAAAAACAACTCAATCAGAGAGTTCATTCAAGCGACTGAGATTTACAGCCTCTTCTGCATTGCAGAGTTCAAAGCTCCGTACAGCATTGTTTTGATAGCAGTGCTCAGAGCTGAGAGGCCTCGCTGTCAGCCGACACGCCTCAATGATTTTATTTCTATGGGACACATTTTTATAATGAATGGCAACGGACGGCGACTCCCTTTAAACTGGTTATTTTCGGTTAAAGTTGATAAATCCCAATGAAATAATACGGTACAAATTTTAACATTGGACATACATATGACCTCACCAACATGAGTATGTCCCTTTAACATGATATGTAATCAAATTGGAGACCCTGTTTGAGTATATTAGTGTTAGTGACCTTGAAATACATAATATATTGTTGCTCGAACTACATAAAAACTAGAATTTGACTTAATTTATGAAGAAATAAATACTTCAATTTATCAATGTTAAATTTTCTTGGTATTATGAAGGTCATCCATCTTGAACTCCACCGTTGTAATTAATATTATGCTAACAGGTCACAAGGTGCATGATCAGGGATTTCTACGGCATAGGGTAGTTGGACAGCATAAATCAAAATGCTTATTAAGAAGAATGTCCAGAACAACACACCTTTGGTGCATTTTAGGTACATGTATGTCTTGTCAATGTTGAACAGGACATAGAATAGCACAAAGTTTAAATTTAGTATTCAAATAATATTTAATCAAGTCAAAATAATTTTAAAATAAAAATAAACTTCAACAACTTATTCTTTTAATGTCAAAATAGTTATCAAAGATTTTCCTAAATCAAAATGATATTTAGTATGGTTCATAAATCAAAGAAAATCTAGTCATAAACGATATTTCTATAGAAATTGTTGACAGGTCGCGCATTACAAGGGGACATAACTCGTCGTCAGAAAAGTAATTATCTCATTAGCCTGATGGCTGTGGAAAGGCCGCCTTTCAGCCAATATTTACAAAGTGGCTTTGTAAAGGTAGTTCTTCCCGTCTTTGGAAAGGCGTGGGAAGCTGCCTCTTTCCACGGGTGGAAAGATTGGAAAGGTCGCTCTTTCCTTACCGAAAGAACGCCTTTCCACTAGTGTTTTAAACAAAAAACAATAAAACATGCATTAATTATATCCGTACGTCTGTCCTACACGACATTTTATAAATGACATTACAAACATATTAACAGTACCGATTCAGAGTAATGTACCGAGAAGACGTTTTACAAGGTTTGAAACAATCAAGTATGAATGGGTGAATTGTTTACGTGTCACGCATACAACTGCACGGTATACACGTTTAAGTTTCAAAGTTAAAATTAATAAGGCAAGGCTTCAAAAGAAGAAGAATATGTAGTAAAATGTAAATGATATAAGTGATTATAAAAATATAGAGATAGCATTACAGTATTAACGAACATCATATGGTTTAATATTAAATCAAATAATGACCAGTTTTAACTGGTTACATATACTTAACACGTTTACACCGACAACAACGGTATCCCAGAGAGCTAGCTAATAAACCCATAATTTAAGATAATTGTCATTATTCATTTAGGGTTACATACAGAGCGATTTCCTAATTACGAAATATCCAATGTATTACGCGTAATTTCTCGCCTGGTTTATGACCCGCAATTAAGCAAACACGGTCTGGGTGAGGATTGGTGTGTTTTCGCGACTAGCTGTGGGTGTGTATTCGGATGTATATTCGTCAACTCTGATGAGAGATTATCTTTAGATACCAATACACATACACAAAGAATTGACATTGACATAACTAGAGGCAAATGAAATATCTAGATAATAGCGTAGGCATTCGAGTCTGCAGTTATGAACATGTATATTTAATCGCCATCCATGAATTTATTTGAGCAGGATAATATGAAACATCATCCAAACTGTATTAAACAGGAACATTGGTCTTTGGTGAAATGATGTTTTCATTTGATTTTATGGTTTGTAGTAATACATGTTCAACTTTTATAAATACCTTATAGTATCGGTGTTTAAACAAATGTGACCTGTTATCTAGGTCTATATCTTTTATAATTATATTTGTAGCTTAGAAAATAGTAATACCTTTCACATCTATAACACGTAAATGTCATTGCAATTTTACAATTTGACATTCAAATATTGTTTCAACAGATTATGAAACATTCATGGGCTAGTGTACAGCAATACATTACCTAATCAAGTCAAATTACAAAGCTATTTGGGTGTTTATCAAAATTGGTAGGTTTTTCCGTCCGATCCAAATAATTAAAAAAATAAGTAATTTGAGAAGATTATTTTGTTTTGAGAAAGATATTTAGATGTTAACTAGTCAGTAAATGTGATTAACAATAAGGTTTGACATTTGGAATTTTTGACAAAAACACATTTTAGGGTCAAATTTGGCAGATTTACTCTGTCTGAGGGCGACGGTCATCATATAATTGTGCACAAATAATGTATAAATAAAAATAATTAAACAAAAATATATTCATATTATACTTATAAGCAATGATCAATGATTCTCAAACTGCATTGAATTTTTAAATCTACACATTAAAACATGCTTGTCCGTCGATTTCGTGTCCTGATCGTTACTGGGGTATAAAACGCCCACAATAATTTCTCCCTGGAGCTGGATTGAAAATCTGTTTGCTGTGTCTACTGAAGCTATGACCAGAGCATGTGACAAGATGAAATAAAGAGGTTTAGCAAATTCTGAAGAAATTTGACAACAATGAGTTAGCATCAATGTCATGTGTCAACCTTAATTCTACCATGACATTTTAAAATCCTTGTTTTTGATTGGTTTATTTTATTGTCGAACGTAGGTTCGAACACGATTTTTGTGAATGGCGATTTTCCGTGTTTGGATACATGATGACGTAAGATTCTAGGCCAAACTATGTGATTGAAATAACAACAGGTAAATCAGTTATCTTCACTTTACGGTTTCCATCATAGTTTCCTTCTACGCAATTTTATCTGTGTATCTGTTTTGGAAAATAGTTCTAATTTGGACCGATGTTTTAAACAGTGAAACTACAGTACTCGATCAAGACCGTGATAAGCCGTGAACGAACTGGTTTCGCTTCGGATACAATGATGTCATAAGCTCAATCAGTTATGACGTCACAGGAAATGGTCTAGTCAATTTGACAAGTGGTGGAGCAAAGCTTTCAAGGCGGAGAAACCTTAAGATTTACAAACCTGTATGTTATATTTGATTAAAATCTATGTTGTCACTTAATCATCATATTTGAATATGAATGAATTTTTAATTTCACTGTTTATTCAATTTCTACCGCATCGAAAACAAAGAAAATGTGATGCGTCATACC
The DNA here is from genome assembly GCA_936450465.1 of Gibbula magus. Lineage (NCBI taxonomy): Eukaryota > Metazoa > Mollusca > Gastropoda > Trochida > Trochidae > Gibbula > Gibbula magus. The sequence continues at coordinate 50,167,937 of OW388295.1, forward strand.
TGAAGAAAAATGGGTTCAACCGATTACCACATCACTCAGTTCACTTCCACAGTGTCAAAGAAACACGTTTAAAATACGCTGATAACTCGTCATGGTAGAATAGAGATAAACCTACTGTTTTTTTTACTTTTTGTGAGTCTAACTTAGATTCGATACCTTTTTTTATCATTCGAGGCCTCCGAATGATAAAAATCGGTATTGAATCTACGTTAGACTAACAAAAAGTTAAAAACACAGTAGGTTTATCTCCTAATTGTCCCGACCGTTACCGATGTATTTTGTGTCAAATAAATCTCATTTCTTTCTAATCTCACAGTGGTACATTACCCTGACATGGGAGACCTGGAAAAAAGGTCCTAAGTCTTCTTTTAGGGATCATTCATTTTTTCATTTTAGATTATTCACAAATTGTCCAAACCGTTACCAGACTGCAAAGTAATGGCTTGGACCCCTTCTTGTAACGGTCAGGACAAAATGATTTGTGATTTGAGAAACTACTGAAGTTACTCATTAATATTTAAAGAAATACACATAATTTGAATAACTTTAAGAGTCAAAATATTTAAAGAATGGAACTTTACTGTTTGGTGAAATTTTAACGTAATAACTTTGAAAGAAACAATTTGAGGTAGCGGTTTGGACAAAAAATAGTAACGGTTTGGACTATCTAAAATACATTTGTATTTTTGGATTTTTGGAAGTGGGATGGTGGAATTTTATTGTCCCCCGCCGCCGCGAAGCGCGGAGCGGGGGACATAGTATTCAGCTCCGTACGTCCGTACGTCCGTCCGTCCCGCTTCTTGTTAGCGCGATATCTAATGAACCGCTCAACCTAGAATCTTCAAACTTGGTACCAGTCTTCATCTGGGGAATACGCAGACCTGAAAAGTTTTTGGTGATCTTGACCTCATTTTCAAGGTCAGGGCGAGACTTTGACTAGTTTTGAAAATGTTGTAAGCGCGATATCTAATGAACCCTTCGACCTAGAGTCTTCAAACTTGGTACCCGTCTTCATCTGGGGAATACGTAGACCTGAAAAGTATTTGGTGACCTTGACCTCATTTTCAAGGTCAGGGCGAGACTTTGACCAGTTTTAAAAATGTTGTTTGTGCGATTCCTCATGAAGCGCTAGAACTATTGGTTTTAAAGTTAGTATCAGTCTTCATTTGGGAAATATCCAGATACCTTTCGATTTGGTTGACCTTGAAATTATTTATCACTACAAGACTGATTGTCAAATGATGTTAGCACGATATCTCATGAACTGCTGTACCTAGAGTCTTCAAATTTGGTACCTGTCTTCATTTGGGGAATACGCAGACACCAGTCGATTTGGGTGACCTTGACCCCATTTTCAAGGTCACTACAAGACTTTGACCATTTTAAAAATGTTGCCCAGTAACAACAAAAGTTGAATCAAACATGTAAATGTCACTACTCGGTACAAGCTGTGTGTCCATTCTTTTAGCTCATTTCTTAATTGCGGCGGGGGACATGGTCACGTTTGTGACAATTACTTGTTTACCTTTATATCTTTCTTAAATGATTAAAACTAAAACATTTTTGTCAGGTTAAATTTATATTTTTTTATAAAATCAATGCCTAGGTAATTCATGGTAACGGTTTGGACAAATGTGGTAAAAATTTGGAGCATTTTTTCAGATTTTGAATTTTAGTTGAATCATCTACCGAAATATAAGGAATCTGTGTCAATATGGAATATTTCATCAAATGATTCCATTTTTATGAATGCCTTTCATACTTTTTATTATGTTTTTACTTACAATAAAATCTAGAACATTGCTTGGTAACGGTTTGGAACTTTGCATCAGAATTTATATCTATATACATGGTAAACCTATGTTCATATTTGGTTTGTTTATATATTACGTAATGGAGAATGCATTCGGAGCCGTGGATTCGTTGAAAATAATCAACGAGCCCCAACGAGTCCCGAAGGGGCGAGTTGATTATTTTTAACGAATCCACGGCTCCGAATGCATTCTCCATCTTAATCCATGTATGACGTCACGAAACATACATACATGTATGTGATTATCTTGCATTATAGACAATACATTTCAATTATGTAACCTAAAAAAAATATATTTTGCAAATTTCGGTGCCCATTCATCAGATATGGTACACGTAGCTTCGACCCTTATGAAATGGATTCTTCCACGCAAGTGCATGGCGCAAATCTTCCACGCAAAGCGATTTGACTGACAGCCGAACTCCTGCATGTCATGTGTTTCAGCACGATCCCCACGCGTTTCACACTTTACCAGTCTTGTTTAGAATGCAAGGAACTTACTGACAAACAATCAAATGATTACCAGCAGGCCTGGTAGTCTAATAGGTTAGGGCGCTGCGTAACAGACGAAGGGTTACATGTTCGATTCCCGGGTCAGACATTACAAAAATAATCAGATATTTTAAGATTCTAATCAGATATACTAAGACAAAATACATCATTCTTGAAAAATTACTTTGTGAGCCATTACGAAAATGTCAAAACCTGACACCCCTCCTGACTGGATTAGTCAATGACCAGTAGATTCTTAAAAATAATCAACTGTTAACACAATAGAGTGACGTCATCACCATGGATTAATTGTAGTTAGTAATTTAGTATAGACTTATGTCTCTCAATACCACATAAATCACTAAAATTTGTTTGTTTTTCTATTACAAAATGGCCTTAATTATTAATGAAATGAATAAGACATCACCAGAGGAATGAAGATATATATCTGTAGAAAAGGCCAATTATCTAGCTGTAGAATAGCTGAGGAGTGGTAACAAAAGATCAATGATCTCTGACCTCTGCTTTTATTGATATGTAACCAAAACATGTGAGAAGAAAGTTTTTTCTAATAAACTTATTTGTATCCAACCTGTATAGTTTTGTTTGTTGTTTTCAACCCAGTAAAAAAGATAATGATAATTCCATTATACCTAATACCTAAATAACTTTCGAAGTTAATATAATCTCATTTAACCCTAAAAGCTAAATGTGTTTATTGAAACCATTGGCACTGTCCCTTCTACCTTCTTTCCTTCACGTCACTTCCTCCTTATTTATGACATCACTTTACCATTACGTCACTTCTTCTTCATTCATCCTTCAGTAACTACCATTTTCCATCACCTGTAATTTCTTTCTTCATCTGTAATTTATTCGCTATTTCTTGCTGAAGGTGATTGCATATAGGGTATAGCTTTATTATGTGCATATTGCTTTACTTGGAGTTCACGGAGAATATTAGATATTTTATCTACTTGTGATCAAATTGCCTAGATCTTTTGTTCGCTATGCCTCCCAAACGACAGGCTGCAAAAAAACAATAGGTTTGCGAAGGGGAAACAGAGGAGGACGGAGGAGCCATGCAGGTGAGTTGAATAATAATTATTTTTCGCGACCCCCTTCTACATCGCATGCGGTCGTGGTCGACTCTTCTTTGCTCGCGCCAGTTGGCACAGCTCCCGCAGGGGATAGCACTCATCCCTCCCCGACGGTCAACTCAAGCCTCAGTCTTGAAGGGACGGCAGCAAATCAGGTCTCATCACACTTGGGGGCGATTTTAGATATAATAAATTCTGGTAATTCTATTTCTTCCATTTCTGTAGCAGGTGAAATGGCGCCATCGGCAGTTCCCGCCAAATCAACTCAACTTGCCTATCCTATTCGGGTCGGCGGAGAGGATATCCCCGCTGACGTCACACCCTCCGATTGGTCAATAATCGGGGAACCCCCTTTCGTATGCTGTCAACAACATTGGCGTCCATGTCAAACAAACGTTGAAAGAAAAGATTTGGAATGGCGAGTACATGGATCTTGACAGACAAGGGGATAGACAGCGAGGAAGATGAGGCTTTCGGCTAGTGACGGACAGTTTGGGTAAGGTGATGTTTACACGAGTACAGGCCACCCAATCTCGTAAGTCCCTTGGTATCGGGGCTTGGACCTCAGGTTTTCATGTTTACATGTCCATTCACAGTTCAGGGCATGCTCCCATACATTGAGACGGTGAGAAATGCGGCCACGACGTTTGGACGGGACGGGTGGAGCATGTACGATAAGCAGTTCCGTTGCAGGATGGCTCGCGACCCGATGAGACAGTTGGGTAGAATCGATGGGGAATTGTGGCTTCGATACATGATCCCTTAGGCAAATCGTGGAAGGGGTAATACAGGTAACACCATTGTGTCCATGAATAATCCTGGCGCTTATGCTGCCAAATCTTTTCCAGCAAACGTTAGCTGGGATTTCAACAAGGGGACATGCATGAGGTTGTCATGTCGTTATCCACACAAATGCGGGACATGCGGGGGCTTGTCTCATGGGGCTTTCAACTGCTTTCGGAACGAGGGGGTCAACAGGCCCCAATCATCCGTCTCTCACAACAAGCGGCCAACTGGACAAAAAAACCTTTGACTCTAGCACCAACACCGGTAAAATATGAGAAAATCCGATCTTATCTTATTCATTATGCCAATCTCCCTGTACATACTCATCATGCATTGTTATTGTTATCTGGTTTCTTATCAGGTTTTCGTTTGAAGTACCAGGGCAGCCGCACTTACCGCTGGGCAGAGAATTTGAAATCTGCAACCACGACAGATGCACGACATATTGCGCAGCAAAAACTGGAGAAGGAGTTAAATATGGGGCGAGTAGCAGGACCATTTACTCGCATTTGACAACATTCAAGTGTCACCGATTGATCTGGTTTCCGAAAAAACAGGAATCTGCAACATACTCGCAGGACTCCCCGGACAATTACAGACTCATTCACCACTTATCTTTTCCACATGGTGACTCCATTAATGATTATATTTCTTCACAGGACTCATCGGGTCAGCTATGCACGATTTGACGAAGCGGTTCAAATGACACAGAAACTTGGTCCAGGTGCTTGACTTGCCAAATTTGACATCAAGTCAGCGTTCCGGATAATTCTGGTACACCTGTCAGATTGTGAATTACTTGGTATTTATTTCCAGGGTAATTATTTCTTTGATAAATGTTTACCATTTGGTTGTTCAATTTCATGTTCCATATTTGAAATGTTTAGTTCCTTTTTGCAGTGGTATGGTGCAAAAAACGGACAATAAAGAGGTCATGCACTATTTGGATGACTTCCTGACTGGAGGCCGGGCTGAGACTGAGGAGTGCCGCAACAACCTGACGGCATGTCTGCAGTTGACACAGTGGCTGGGGAAGTGAGACTGCCTCCAGACAAGGTTCAGGAAGTACGGCGACAAGTGTCGCAACTGCTCTTGGATGACACAAAGAAGGTGACAAAGCGGGAATTGAAATCTCTTGTGGGTAAATTAAATTTTTATTTACAGGGCAATTCCCATGGGGAGAGCATTTTGTCGTCGACTGATAAACCATATGAGTGCAGTCAAGGCAGCTCATCACTGCATTACGACTTCTTCAGGGTGGGCGAGCTTGTGCAAAGTAATAATAATAATAATAATAATAATAAAACTTTACTACCTCGAAAGGAATTAATTTTGTATCATGACAGAGCTCGTGTACATGAAGGGCAATTAACAGTCATGGATTACATGTAATACAAAACAATCAGAATTGGTTAACTTAAGGATCATTTAACAAACGAATGCTGAAGGGAATAAATGTATTCAGACCTCTATTGGTTTTGTATCGAGGTAATAAGTATCTCCTTCCAGAAGGAAGTTGAACATATTCACTGTGCAACACATGATCTGGATCCGCAAAAGGGGTTATTTGCAAAAACCCAATCTGAATTACTCTCTCAGCCAATATGGAATAACGACAACGTAAGAATAAATAACAAGACAATACATTATAAGCACATGTCAAACTCAGGCATTCGTTTCATAAACGACGTAATCAATATAAACGGAAAATTTCTAAATTACATAGAATTAAGTCAAATGTACCAATGCAAAACGAACTTTCTCGAATACGCTGGTATCATCAATGCAATCAAAGTGTATTTAGTCAAACTTAACATTAAAGTAGAGAGAAAACTAGAAATGCCGTTATTCCCATACTTTATTGAAAACATTGCTTGTAAGAAAAAAGGATGTCGGACATTTTACGATATATTACAATATTCAGTAAAAACACCGAGTTGGTACAAAAACAGAAAAAAATGGGAAAGAGATCTCAAATGCCAAATAAACGAAAGTGAATGGAACACAATAAATAAAATGCCTTTTGTGTGTAATCTCTCTTCGAAAACAAAATGGTTTCAATATTCCATAATACATAGAATTCTCCCGACAAATGATCTTTTGTATAAGATGAAGTATAAAGACGAAAATATATGCAGCTTCTGTGGGGAAGAGATAGAAACAATAAGTCATCTCTTTTTCGAATGTCCAATTGTGAAAGATATTTGGAGTAAAGTAAAAGAATGGATAGAGACACGTACGCAAGCAAACATAAATCTATCAAAAAGAAACATCTGTCTTGAATATCCTGAATATAGGAACAGAATACTTAACACGATAATCACAACCATTAAGTACACCATTTTCAAAACAAAACAAAACGGCTTGAAACCAAATTTAACCTACGTTAAAAATGACATTAAGAAAACATACAATATCGACAAATATAACGCTTATTGTACCTGCAACTACTCCAAATTTATGAAATTTTGGTCAAGTTGTCATTTACTATTTGACTAATTAAAAACATCATTCTATCTTTACCTTTGTTCCTTCTTTAACTGAAAACCCTTATAAAACAGAGGGTTTGATTGCTTAAAATTCATGTGTGTTATTGTAATTTGTTGAACTCAGAATGTCACTTGTAAATTGTTATGTGTATGTACCACAAAAAGAAATAAATAATAAAAAAAAAAAAAATGTCTGCAGTTGACACAGTGGCAGGGGAAGTGAGACTGCCTCCAGACAAGGTTCAGGAAGTACGGCGACAAGTGTCGCAACTGCTCTTGGATGACACAAAGAAGGTGACAAAGCGGGAATTGAAATCTCTTGTGGGTAAATTAAATTTTATTTGCAAGGCAATTCCCATGGGGAGAGCATTTTGTCGTCGACTGATAAACCATATGAGTGCAGTCAAAGCAGCTCATCACTGCATACGTCTTACACAGGCGGTGAAGGAAGACCTGCGCATATGGTTGCATTTCATGTCTCATTACAATGGCATTTCCATATTTCAGACCCCAAATTGGGAGGACAATGACTCCTTACAGCTCTTCACAGATGCAGCAGGCAGTGCAGGCTTTGGAGTATACTTCAAGGGCAATTGGGCCTATAGTGCCTGGCCAAGAGAATGGGTTGAGTCAAGCATCATCAGGGACATGACATTTCTTGTCTATCAGACTCTGGGGGAGTGATTTGACAAACAGGAAGGTAAATTTCTACTGCGACAATCAGGCGGTAGTAGAGATTATCAACAAGCAGTCATGCAAGTCCCCTAGAGTCATGACACTGGTTCGACGAATGGTCTTGTGCTGTCTCAATTTTAACATTCTCTTCAAAGCAAAATACATAAATACATATGACAATGTAATTGCTGTCGCTCTTTCGAGATTTCAGTGGACACGCTTTCAAGTGGCGCCGCCAACAGCCGACCTCTTGCCAGTGGAACTGCTGAGGGACATCTGGCAGACCTAGACCGGGAAATGAACAGGCTAGGGATACCCGGCAGCCAATCACATTTAATCTCCTTCAAGCCATCATTTCAAATTTGCCCTTTGTTTGCTCTTCTACCTTTGAAGCATGTCTGTTCTCAGCAGTGTTCCGGGTTGCATTCTTTGGCTTCTTCAGGGTGGGCGAGCTTGTGCAAAGTAAACCTGAACAAGCAGGCATAGCTAGGAAAGATATTACACTCCGGCAAGATCCTGGGCAAGTAACATTCACACTGCGTCACTCGAAAGTAGATAGAGCATAACATGTAATAACGGTTACTCTACAGGCCATTCCAGGACATCCGCTCTGTCCAGTCAGGGGTATGCAACAATACCCTGCGGATCCACCCAGTGGGAGCTACATCGGCTTTCGCTCATTTTGACCATTCCAATTTAACCAGATATCAATTTCAGGCTGTATTGAAGAAGGCATTGGCACACAGCAGACTCCCAGCTAATAACTTTAAAACTCACTCTTTCAGGATAGGCGCAGCCACCTCTGCAGCTGCAAACGGCATTAGCGCGGAGGATATTAAGAAATTTGGTAGATGGGGGTCTGATTCTTATTGCACATATATTCGTACTATTTAACATGTGATTTCTTCATAGAAACTGTTCTGCTGTTCTTTTGGTATGTTGCTGTTTGGCTCGTCGGGTCAAGTTACCTGGCAAGGGCGTGCCAGCATGTGACCCCCATCTACCAAATTTCTTAATATCCTCCGCGCTAATGCCGTTTGCAGCTGCAGAGGTGGCTGCGCCTATCCTGAAAGAGTGAGTGTTAAAGTTATAAGCTGGGAGTCTGCTGTGTGCCAATGCCTTCTTCATTACAAAATGAGCGAAAGCCGATGTAGTTCCCACTGGGTGGATCCGGAGGTATTGATGCATACCCCTGACTGGACAAAGCGGATGTCCTGGAATGGCCTGTAGAGTAACCGTTACTCTATGTTATGCTCTATCTCCTTTCGAGTGACGCAGTGTGAATGTTACTTGCCCAAGATCTTGCCGGAGTGTAATATCTTTCCTAGCTATGCCTGCTTGTTCAGGTTTGATTGCATAAGTAATAATCCCTGTAATCTAACAGTGAAGTTTGCTGACGATACTGCGTTGGTAGGACTTATTCAAGAAGATGAACTTTCTTACAGAGATAACATTAAACATTTTGTTACCTGGTGTGAAAACAATTTCTTAATGTTGAATGTCAGAAAAACGAAAGAAGTTTATCAATTTCAGGAACAACCAAAGTACTACAAGCCCTGTTTGTATAAATGGTGACAATGTGGAGATTGTAAATAACTATAAGTATCTTGGCACAATTATAGATAGTAAATTGAACTGGAATGCTAATACTGATGCTGTTTTAAAAAAATGTCAACAAAGATTACATTTCCTGCGCAAGTTGAGATCTTTTAATGTAAATGAGTATTATCACTATTTTATCACTGTTTTGTTGAAATTATTTTAACCTTTTCCTTCCAATGTTGGTATGGTTCTTGTCTCTTGTTAACAAATCTCGTTTAGAAAAAGTTGTCCACATCGCTGGTAAAATAGCTGGAGTTCATTTTACAAATCTGTCCTATCTTTATGAAAAAAGAGTTTTGAAATTATCTCTGAAAATTTTGTCGGATCCAGATCATGTGTTGCACAGTGAATATGTTCAACTTCCTTCTGGAAGGAGATACTTATTACCTCGATACAAAACCAATAGAGGTCTGAATACATTTATTCCCTTCAGCATTCGTTTGTTAAATGATCCTTAAGTTAACCAATTCTGATTGTTTTGTATGACATGTAATCCATGACTGTTAATTGCCCTTCATGTACACGAGCTCTGTCATGATACAAAATTAATTCCTTTCGAGGTAATAAAGTTTTATTATTATTATTATTATTATTATTATTACTTTGCACAAGCTCGCCCACCCTGAAGAAGTCGTAATGCAGTGATGAGCTGCCTTGACTGCACTCATATGGTTTATCAGTCGACGACAAAATGCTCTCCCCATGGGAATTGCCCTGTAAATAAAAATTTAATTTACCCACAAGAGATTTCAATTCCCGCTTTGTCACCTTCTTTGTGTCATCCAAGAGCAATTGCGACACTTGTCGCCGTACTTCCTGAACCTTGTCTGGAGGCAGTCTCACTTCCCCAGCCACTGTGTCAACTGCAGACATGCCGTCAGGTTGTTGCGGCACTCCTCAGTCTCAGCCCGGCCTCCAGTCAGGAAGTCATCCAAATAGTGGATGACCTCTTTATTGTCCGTTTTTTGCACCATACCACTGCAAAAAGGAACTAAACATTTCAAATATGGAACATGAAATTTCACAACCAAATGGTAAACATTTATCAAAGAAATAATTACCCTGGAAATAAATACCAAGTAATTCACAATCTGACAGGTGTACCAGAATTATCCGGATCGGTGACTTGATGTCAAATTTGGCAAGTCAAGCACCTGGACCAAGTTTCTGTGTCATTTGAACCGCTTCGTCAAATCGTGCATAGCTGACCCGATGAGTCCTGTGAAGAAATATAATCATTAATGGAGTCACCATGTGGAAAAGATAAGTGGTGAATGAGTCTGTAATTGCCCGGGGAGTCCTGCGAGTATGTTGCAGATTCCAGTTTTTTCAGAACCAGATCTATCGGTGACACTTGAATGTTGTCAAATGCGAGTAAATGGTCCTGCTACTCGCCCCATATTTAACTCCTTCTCCAGTTTTTGCTGCGCAATATGTCGTGCATCTGTCGTGGTTGCAGATTTCAAATTCTCCGCCCAGCGGTAAGTGCGGCTGCCCTGGTACTTCAAACGAAAACCTGATAAGAAACCAGATAATAACAATGCATGATGAGTATGTACAGGGAGATTGGCATAATGAATAAGATAAGATCGGATTTTCTCATATTTTACCGGTGTTGGTGCTAGAGTCAAAGGTTTTTTTGTCCAGTTGGCCGCTTGTTGTGAGAGACGGATGATTGGGGCCTGTTGACCCCCTCGTTCCGAAAGCAGTTGACAGCCCCTTGAGACAAGCCCCCGCATGTCCCGCATTTGTGTGGATAACGACATGACAACCTCATGCATGTCCCCTTGTTGAAATCCCAGCTAACGTTCGCTGGAAAAGATTTGGCAGCATAAGCGCCAGGATTATTCATGGACACAATGGTGTTACCTGTATTACCCCTTCCACGATTCTACCCCACTGTCTCAACGGAACTGCTAATCGTACATGCTCCACCCGTCCCTTCCAAACGTCGTGGCCGCATTTCTCACAGTCTCAATGTATGAGAGCAACTGTGAATGGACATGTAAACATGAAAACCTGAGGTCCAAGCCCCGATACCAAGGGACTTACGAGATTGGGTGGCCTGTACTCGTGTAAACATCACCTTACCCAAACTGTCCGTCACTAGCCGAAAGCCTCATCTTCCTCGCTGTCTATCCCCTTGTCTGTCAAGATCCACGTACTCGCCATTCCAAATCTTTTCTTTCAACGTTTGTTTGACATGGACGCCAATGTTGTTGACAGCATACGAAAGGGGGTTTCCCGATTATTGACCAATCGGAGGGTGTGACGTCAGCGGGGATATCCTCTCCGCCGACCCGAATAGGATAGGCAAGTTGAGTTGATTTGGCGGGAACTGCCGATGGCGCCATTTCACTTGCTACAGAAATGGAAGAAATAGAATTACCAGAATTTATTATATCTAAAATCGCCCCCAAGTGTGATGAGACCTGATTTGCTGCCGTCCCTTCAAGACTGAGGCTTGAGTTGACCATGGGGGAGGGATGAGTGCTATCCCCTGCGGGAGCTGTGGCAACTGGCGCGAGCAAAGATGAGTCGACCACGACCGCATGCGATGTAGAAGGGGGTCGCGAAAAATAATTATTATTCAACTCACCTGCATGGCTCCTCCGTCCTCCTCTGTTTCCCCTTCGCAAACCTATTGTTTTTTTGCAGCCTGTCGTTTGGGAGGCATAGCGAACAAAAGATCAAGGCAATTTGATCACAAGTAGATAATATCTAATATTCTCCGTGAACTCCAAGTAAAGCAATATGCACATAATAAAGCTATACCCTATATGCAATCACCTTCAGCAAGAAATAGCGAATAAATTACATATGAAGAAAGAAATTACAGGTGATGGAAAATGGTAGTTACTGAAGGATGAATGAAGAAGAAGTGACGTAACGGTAAAGTGACGTCATAAATAAGGAGGAAGTGACGTGAAGGAAAGAAGGTAAGAAGAACAGAAAGGACAGTGCCAATGGTTTTAATAAACACATTTAGCTTTTAGTGTTAAATGAGATTATATAAACTTCAAAAGTTATTTAGGTATTAGGTATAATGGAATTATCATTATCTTTTTTACTGGGTTGAAAACAACAAACAAAACTATACAGGTTGGATACAAATAAGTTTATTAGAAAAAACTTTCTTCTCACATGTTTTGGTTACGTAATAGATAGAGGACGAGAAGCAGTACATTATCGGGATATAAATGTACGGGTTTGAGAGGGTTGGGCGAGGCGTCAGCCGAGCCTAACCCTCTCTAACCCGTACATTTATATCCTGATAATGTACTGCTGCGAGTTCTCTATCTATCTTAGAGCACAGTCAAATGCTTGAGTCGTCAAGAAAATGTCTTAATTTATTTCAACAATTTTGTCAACAATTTTGGGAAACATTCTCTCGAAACACACCATGCAAAACATTGGCATTTCTCATTTTCATATGCAAATTTTAGGGACATTGACGTCATCTTCGGCACTGTGAGCACTGAATTTCTGAAATTGTCTGAGGCGCATGAAGCGTACATTTTATATAAAGCGTACGAGTCGTGCTTCAGCATAAGCGTCGTGCTTGAATCACGCACATGCATGATTTAAGCACGTTTTTATTCAGCAACATTGAGCAGTAATACATTTTATTGCCTATAAAGACTGAGTGGTTTGTGGAATGAATCAGTTCACACAATGGCTTCATCATGGACAGTCCAAGGTCAAGAACATTTACACTATTCTTTCAGGAAAGGTAATTTTACTTTTTTACCCCTTACTTTTTAAAGTGTATATTTTTAAAATTCAAAGTAAATTACATTAAATTGGTTTCTTTAATAAAAGTTATTGACTTTTGTATTTCAAATATTTGTGTTTGTTGAGCTGTATTTATCAATATGCGAGTTGTTATATCTATTGTTGCATATGCTTTTGTGCATCCCGTCTATATTGCATATACATTATTTCAGGTTACTGCAGCAAAGGAATTCGAACTGTCTGTAGGAAAGAATATAACGTCGTACTGGACATCGCTCGGACACTGTGTGACGATACAGGAGTTTCAGTGAGACGACAATGCAGTCTCCATCCTCTAACACTCCAAGAAGGTAATTTTATGTCACTTTCTTATTTCTCATTTTTATGTCGTTCTATATAACTATTGATATTATTTTTTATATCGTGGTTGAAAATATATAAAACATTGGTAACATGGTTTGATGCTTGTCATTGTTTCACTTACTCGTGATATAAATGAAATACACTTGAAAAAACCCAATTGACCTCACATCATTGCTTTATTTACATGCTTTTATTCTTCTTTTAGGAATATCAAGCTCCTTAATATAGAAGACCCTCATCAACGGAAGCGACTATTTCCTTTCGGAAAGGGAATACAGCAGGTCATTTGTCAATGTAATAAGTGTTTAATTGTGTATTATCTCCATAAATAAAACAATCAGTTGACATTGTTTGTTGTTTTTATTAAAGTCTGTGAACCAGTTTATGAGCATGATACCCGAACGCAACCAGACAACCGTACATCTATCGGGATATAAATGTACTCCACGTGACCACAATGCACTCATATGATTGGACGAAAGCATTTAGCTGTGCTCTAAATATCAATAAAAGCAGAGGTCAGAGATCATTGATCTTTTGTTGCCACTCCTCAGCTATTCTACAGCTAGATAATTGGCCTTTTCTACAGATATATATCTTCATTCCTCTGGTGATGTCTTATTCATTTAATTAATAATTAAGGCCATTTTGTAATAGAAAAAAAAACAAATTTTAGTGATTTATGTGGTATTGAGAGACATAAGTCTATACTAAATTACTAACTACAATTAATCCATGGTGATGACGTCACTCTATTGTGTTAATAGTTGATTATTTTTAAGAATCTACTGGTCATTGACTAATCCAGTCAGGAGGGGTGTCAGGTTTTGACATTTTCGTAATGGCTCACAAAGTAATTTGTTCAAGAATGATGTATTTTGTCTTAGTATATCTGATTAGAATCTTAAAATATCTGATTAACTTTGTAATATCTGACCCGGGAATCGAACATGTAACCCTTCGTCTGTTACGCAGCGCCCTAACCTATTAGACTACCAGGCCTGCTGGTAATCATTTGATTGTTTGTCAGTAAGATCCTTGCATTCTAAACAAGACTGGTAAAGTGTGAAACGCGTGGGGATCGTGCTGAAACACATGACATGCAGGAGTTCGGCTGTCAGTCAAATCGCTTTGCGTGGAAGATTTGCGCCATGCACTTGCATGGAAGAATCCATTTCATAAGGGTCGAAGCTACGTGTACCATATCCGATGAATGGGCACCGAAATTTGCAAAATATTTTTTTTTTTAGGTTACATAATTGAAATGTATTGTCTATAATGCAAGATAATCACATACATGCATGTATGTTTCGCGACGTCATACATGGATTAAGATGGAGAATGCATTCGGAGCCGTGGATTCGTTAAAAATAATCAACTCGCCCCTTCGGGGCTCGTTGATTATTTTTAACGAATCCACGGCTCCGAATGCATTCTCCATTACGTAATATATAAACAAACCAAATATGAACATAGGTTTACCATGTATATAGATATAAATTCTGATGCAAAGTTCCAAACCGTTACAATAAAATCTAGAACATTATAAAAAGTATGAAAGGCATTCATAAAAATGGAATCATTTGATGAAATATTCCATATTGACACAGATTCCTTATATTTCGGTAGATGATTCAACTAAAATTCAAAATCTGAAAAAATGCTCCAAACCTTTACCACATTTGTCCAAACCGTTACCATGAATTACCTAGGCATTGATTTTATAAAAAAATATAAATTTAACCTGACAAAAATGTTTTAGTTTTAATCATTTAAGAAAGATATAAAGGTAAATAAAATTCCACCATCCCACTTCAGCAAATAAATCCAAAAATACAAATGTATTTTAGATAGTCCAAACCGTTACTATTTTTTGTCCAAACCGTTACCTCAAATTGTTTCTTTCAAAGTTATTACGTTAAAATTTCACCAAACAGTAAAGTTCCATTCTTTAAATATTTTGACTCCTAAAGTTATTTAAATTATGTGTATTTCTTTAAATATTAATGAGTAACTTCAGTAGTTTCTCAAATCACAAATCATTTTGTCCTGACCGTTACAAGAAGGGGTCCAAGCCGTTACTTTGCAGTCTGGTAACGGTTTGGACAATTTGTGAATAATCTAAAATGAAAAAATGAATGATCCCTAAAAGAAGACTTAGGACCTTTTTTCCAGGTCTCCCATGTCAGGGTAATGTACCACTGTGAGATTAGAAAGAAATGAGATTTATTTGACACAAAATACATCGGTAACGGTCGGGACAATTAGGAGATAAACCTACTGTGTTTTTAACTTTTTGTTAGTCTAACGTAGATTCAATACCGATTTTTATCATTCGGAGGCCTCGAATGATAAAAAAAGGTATCGAATCTAAGTTAGACTCACAAAAAGTAAAAAAAACAGTAGGTTTATCTCTATTCTACCATGACGAGTTATCAGCGTATTTTAAACGTGTTTCTTTGACACTGCGGAAGTGAACTGAGTGATGTGGTAATCGGTTGAACCCATTTTTCTTCAGGTATGACGCATCACATTTTCCTTGTTTTCGATGCGGTAGAAATTGAATAAACAGTGAAATTAAAAATTCATTCATATTCAAATATGATGATTAAGTGACAACATAGATTTTAATCAAATAGAACATACAGGTTTGTAAATCTTAAGGTTTCTCCGCCTTGAAAGCTTTGCTCCACCACTTGTCAAATTGACTAGACCATTTCCTGTGACGTCATAACTGATTGAGCTTATGACATCATTGTATCCGAAGCGAAACCAGTTCGTTCACGGCTTATCACGGTCTTGATCGACTACTGTAGTTTCACTGTTTAAAACATCGGTCCAAATTAGAATTATTTTCCAAAACAGATACACAGATAAAATTGCGTAGAAGGAAACTATGATGGAAACCGTAAAGTGAAAATAACTGATTTACCTGTTGTTATTTCAATCACATAGTTTGGCCTATAATCTTACGTCATCATGTATCCAAACGCGGAAAATCGCCGTTCACAAAAATCGTGTTCGAACCTCCGTTCGACAATAAAATAAACCAATCAAAAACAAGGATTTTAAAATGTCATGGTAGAATTAAGGTTGACACATGACATTGATGTCAAATTTCTTCATAATTTGCTAAACCTCTTTATTTCATCTTGTCACATGCTCTGGTCATAGCTTCAGTAGACACAGCAAACAGATTTTCAATCCAGCTCCAGGGAGAAATTATTGTGGGCGTTTTATACCCCAGTAACGATCAGGACACGAAATCGACGGACAAGCATATTTTAATGTGTAGATTTAAAAATTCAATGCAGTTTGAGAATCATTGATCATTGCTTATAAGTATAATATGAATATATTTTTGTTTAATTATTTTTATTTATACATTATTTGTGCACAATTATATGATGACCGTCGCCCTCAGACAGAGTAAATCTGCCAAATTTGACCCTAAAATGTGTTTTTGTCAAAAATTCCAAATGTCAAACCTTATTGTTAATCACATTTACTGACTAGTTAACATCTAAATATCTATCTCAGAACAAAATACTTATTTGGATCGGACGGAAAAACCTACCAATTTTGATAAACACCCAAATAGCTTTGTAATTTGACTTGATTAGGTAATGTATTGCTGTACACTAGCCCATGAATGTTTCATTATCTGTTGAAACAATATTTGAATGTCAAATTGTAAAATTGCAATGACATTTACGTGTTATAGATGTGAAAGGTATTACTATTTTCTAAGCTACAAATAGAATTATAAAAGATATATACCTAGATAACAGGTCACATTTGTGTAAACACCGATACTATAAAGTATTTATAGAAGTTGAACATGTATTACTACAAATCATAAAATCAAATGAAAACATCATTTCACCAGAGACCAATGTTCCTGTTTAATACAGTTTGGATGATGTTTCATATTATCCTGCTCAAATTAATTCATGGATGGCGATTAAATATACATGTTCATAACTGCAGACTCGAATGCCTACGCTATTATCTGGATATTTCATTTGCCTCTAGTTATGTCAATGTCAATTCTTTGTGTATGTGTATTGGTATCTAAAGATAATCTCTCATCAGAGTTGACGAATATACATCCGAATACACACCCACAGCTAGTCGCGAAAACACACCAATCCTCATCCAGACCGTGTTTGCTTAATTGCGGGTCATAAACCAGGCGAGAAATTACGTGTAATACATTGGATATTTCGTAATTAGGAAATCGCTCTGTATGTAACCCTAAATGAATAATGACAATTATCTTAAATTATGGGTTTATTAGCTAGCTCTCTGGGATACCGTTAAACGTGTTAAGTATATGTAACCAGTTAAAACTGGTCATTATTTGATTTAATATTAAACCATATGATGTCCGTTAATACTGTAATGCTATCTCTATATTTTTATAATCACTTATATCATTTACATTTTACTACATATTCTTCTTCTTTTGAAGCCTTGCCTTATTAATTTTAACTTTGAAACTTAAACGTGTATACCGTGCAGTTGTATGCGTGACACGTAAACAATTCACCCATTCATACTGGATTGTTTCAAACCTTGTAAAACGTCTTCTCGGTACATTACTCTGAATCGGTACTGTTAATATGTATGTAATGTCATTTATAAAATGTCGGGTAGGACAGACGTACAGATATAATTAATGCATGTTTTATTGTTTTTTGTTTAAAACACTAGTGGAAAGGCGTTATTTCGGTAACGAGGCAGCTTTCCACGCCTTTCCAAAGACGGGAAGAACTACCTTTACAAAGCCACTTTGTAAATATTGGCTGAAAGCGGCCTTTCCACAGCCATCACGCTAATGAGATAATTACTTTTCTGACGACGAGTTATGTCCCCTTGTAATGCGCGACCTGTCAACAATTTCTATAGAAATATCGTTTATGACTAGATTTTCTTTGATTTATGAACCATACTAAATATCATTTTGATTTAGGAAAATCTTTGATAACTATTCTGACATTAAAAGAATAAGTTGTTGAAGTTTATTTTTATTTTAAAATTATTTTGACTTGATTAAATATTATTTGAATACTAAATTTAACCTTTGTGCTATTCTATGTCCTGTTCAACATTGACAAGACATACATGTACCTAAAATGCACCAAAGGTGTTGTTCTGGACATTCTTCTTAATAAGCATTTTGATTTATGCTGTCCAACTACCCTATGCCGTAGAAATCCCTGATCATGCACCTTGTGACCTGTTAGCATAAGATTAATTACAACGGTGGAGTTCAAGATGGATGACCTTCATAATACCAAGAAAATTTAACATTGATAAATTGAAGTATTTATTTCTTCATAAATTAAGTCAAATTCTAGTTTTTATGTAGTTCGAGCAACAATATATTATGTATTTCAAGGTCACTAACACTAATATACTCAAACAGGGTCTCCAATTTGATTACATATCATGTTAAAGGGACATACTCATGTTGGTGAGGTCATATGTATGTCCAATGTTAAAATTTGTACCGTATTATTTCATTGGGATTTATCAACTTTAACCGAAAATAACCAGTTTAAAGGGAGTCGCCGTCCGTTGCCGTTCATTATTAAAAATTGTCCCATAGAAATAAAATCATTGAAGCGTGTCGGCTAACAGCGAGGCCTCTCAGCTCTGAGCACTGCTATCAAAACAACGCTGTACGGAGCTTTGAACTCTGCAATGCAGAAGAGGCTGTAAATCTCAGTCGCTTGAATCAACCTTCTGATTGAGTTGTTTTTACTTAAAAATACTTCAAAGTGGCAACGTTTAATTAGTACGGATTATTTTATCACGATTGACTTAGTTATCCCACTCAACAATACCTACATTTTCTGAATTACAATAACTTAAAATTTAAAATTCCGAACAGCTACATGTAATCACTTTCTGCCAATCGAGACCGGTAGATGGGAAAATATCCCAGTTCATGAAAGAAAATGTATTCTTTGTAATTTAATGATCTTGGAGACGAATTTCATTATTTATTTGTATGTCCTATATTACAATAAGAAAGAGAAACTACATTCACAAATATTATCATAATAGGCCAAATATATATGTACAAAATAAATATTTTATTTAATTCCAATAAGCTAGGAACTTTAATAAAGCTCTCAATTCTTTTTAAAATCATTATCATTATATTTGTTCAAGAAATAAGTCTTATAATTCCCATATTTACCGTTACTAAATGCACCACCTGTACATACTTATTGTATTGTATATTGTAAAATTTTATTTATTTGCTCTATGTACCGCTTATGCTGCAGTTTAACTCAAGCAAATCAAGGTGACAAAGTGTTTATAATTAAGAAACCGTTGGCATTCGTGAATTATCATCACTCTCTTGAGAAAATGGGAAGAAAAGCGTTGTCAGACTCTGCAAAGAAGAGAAGTGTTCGGGAATTGTTTAGGAAACGAGATGCCACGAAAATAAATGTGTGTGATCAATATCCAAGGTGAAAAATCTAGCCGATCGTCGTGGGGAAAATCACAGGTCCTTAGCAGATTATCAAAACTTACAAATTTATATTACACAAATGTATTACAATTATCAATTATCAATTATCATTATTATATTTCATTACTTTTCTGCTGCAAAGAAACTGTATTTACTGCATGCGTCTCATTGCAGAAAAATATTCTGTTATTATAAAAAAATCAATCGGGGTCTCAATTTTGCTTGTGAATAGTCATGGAGGTGGAATGAGATTACAATTGACTGTGATTGCTCAGATCAGACTTTTTAAGTTTCATTTATAACAATCTTTGATGTGTAATTACCTTTGTATTTTGTCTGCCTCTTACATAAGATCTTTCCTTATCGTTTCCTGGTTTGAGGACAGCTGTGCTTTATTGCTTTATGACTGGCTTGTTGATTGATTAGATAACACTGTTGTTGAGCTATCAATGTGTTCATGCATCATGCATTTGTCAATCTAGCATAGATGTGATATAACATTAACATTAGACAATTATTGCGACTCTTTATTATCATTGATCAGATTAATGGTATAAACTAGATGAGCGTTTGCGGGACACCGCAAAAGCTTAGCATTCACTATGGAGGAGCTTCAATTCGTAATTAATAATAGGAAGAAAGGAACAGCCCCAGGGCTTGACCTGACCTCCTATCAAATAATTAAGAAGCTACCACCCTCCACCCTCTCTATCTTACTAAACTTATATAAATACCATTTGGCAAGCAGGAAAGCTCCTCTCCAACTGTTTAGTAATACCCTAATACCTAAACCCAATAAACCCCCCGGGGACCCAAATTCCTATAGGCCCATCTCCCTCACCTCATATCTATGTAAAGTAATGGAGGCAATGGTAAAACATCGCCTCCCAGCTCACCTTAACACCAATCCACTAAATAACGACCAGAGTGGCTTCACTCCTGGTCGTTCTACTCTAAACAATCTTGCTCGCTTAGAGCAAGATATTAAAAAATCTCAAACCCAAAAGCAATATACACTCGCAATATTCCTGGATTTTTCCAAAGCTTTTGATATGGTGTGGCATAACGGCCTCATCCAAAAATTAACTAAAAAAGGCCTTTCAGGCAACATAATTAATTACATCCGGGATTTCCTACACAACAGGCAAATAACTGTCGGGGTCGAAAACCAAAAATCAGAAAACCATCTTTTGGAAAACGGCACTCCACAAGGCAACATTATTAGCCCCACCTTATTCAACATAATGGTTGATGATCTTTTCGAAGGTATCAACAAAAATATAAACACCTCCAAATTTGCAGACGACGGTGCCCTATGGGCACGTTGTAAAAACCCAGGTAAAGCTACTTCCTTACTTCAAACCGCATTAAAGAAAATCGGCCGCTGGGCCGATAAATGGGGCTTTAAACTAAATGCGGAAAAAACTGTAGGGGTAGTATTCAAAAATAAAACTTCGCGCCCTATCTCCCCTAACCTCTATCTAAAAAATAACCTAATTTAATTAAAAAAACAAACTAAATTCCTAGGGCTAATCTTTGACGAGCATCTCACATGGGAAGCTCATGTCAAAGAACTTAAACTAAGATGCTCGAAAGACCTTAATGTCATGAGAGTAATCTCCGGCACAGGCTGGGAAGCAAATAGGCAAACCCTACTCAACCTCTATTCATCCCTTATAAGGTCCAAACTGGACTATGGCGCACCTATCTATAACACCCTTAATTCTACCAAAATAAATACTTTAAATACTATCCAATATCAGGCACTAAAGGTTGCTCGCACCCAAATGGGTACCTCACTCGAAGCTCTCCAAGCCCTAACTGGTGAAATTCCCCTCACTCTTAGACGGGACCAACTCACCTTAAACTTCTGGGCTGGATCTTCAGAGGACCCACTTATCAGGGAAATGCTTACTAGCACTACCTCTAAACTTAACACCGCAATTTTTAATAAATATCCAACCCGTGCACCCATTTCCCACCGTATCCAAACACTTCTATCCTAAGCTGAGATGGGGCATATCCAACTCCCCCCTCAAAATACGGCGCATCACCCTATCGCCCCACTACCCACCCCCAAAATAAACCTCCATCTCAGCAAAATAACTTCTAAACAAAACCCTAAATTAGCACATTCCATCGCACTCAACTACATACAATAACACTGGTCTGACTGGTGTCACATATACAACTAAAAAATGCCCTGATCTAATCTCCAAAATTCTAAACTCTATCCAAACTTTAAATAATCAAGGCAAGGCTGTAAAGCTCCTATTGGTACCAGCACACGTCGGCATATTTGGCAACAAAAAAGCCGACAAAGCTGCCAAGGAGGGCCTCAAACTACCAAATTTTCTCCCCCTTTTCCATTCGAAACAAGAGGCAAAAAGCCTATCAAAATCTCATGCAAAGCGAGCATGGCACCGGCAATATGCAAATTCCAGCAAGGCACATCACACCAAACAACTTCTACCTAAACCCTAAGGCAAACAAAAAATCTACTCCAAAAATAAAAATATTGATAGGGCAATAATTAAGCTCCAAACGGGGCACACAAAATTAAATAACCATATCCACAAACTTAACTTTACTAACACCCCCGCATCATGCCCACACTGCCCGCAGGCAGAAACAATTCACCACATCCTTATTGAATGCCCACAGTATATGGCCTTCCGCCAAATACTTAACATAAAACTAAGGGCCAACAACATCCAAACAAATAACATATATCAAATCCTAAATCCACACAATAATAACAGTGCCTTCAAAGCGGTCGGCACTTATATAAAGGATTCGGGCCTCTTGGACCGAATCTAAAAACACCAAATAATCAAATCACCATCCAAAATTAACAAATACCCCCCCCCCCCCCCCCCCCCCCCCCCCCCCCATGGCCTTAACCAATATCTCATGACCTTGACCTTTGACCTTCAAGGTCACACCATCAATGATTACTTTTCATTATTTCAGATCCATCACATGTCCTGCACTCACAGTATTCACCTTTGCCATCCGGAAAACGTTTTAATATGCCTTTTCACAAATCCAACAGAACTCGGAAATCATTTATACCCTCAAGTATTTCCATTCTAAATAAACAGTCCGCATGAGGAATTTCAGATTCCAATACCAATTTTAGAACTTATCGAGTTGTACAATTATATGTGTTGAATGTGTGTTTTTGTTTTTAATATTTCTATGTTTAATAATCATGTATTATATAAAGTTGGTATGCATTTCATGTCATGCTCTGTTGGATGTAAGAAGAATTCCCTTTTGGGTAATAAAGTGTTATCTTATCTTATCTTATTGTGTATAACAATCATGCAATGACTCAAAGTGTTCATTGTTAACATAAGGCATATTCACAATAGCATGCTTAAGTTGTGACCTTGCTGTGACCTTGACCTTTGACAGATTTTAGCAAAAACGTTTTCAGATCTTGGCCTTTCTCCATAATTGATATATACCAAATAAGAGACTGCCAGCACAAAAATGTTTGAAGTTATCATGTCTACAAGGATTATTATAATGATTTCAGAATTCGTGACCTTGACCTTTGACCTTGAATGTGAGCGTGTCAAAATAATTCCCCAGGTGTACAAGAAAGAAGCTATATATATGAGGTTTTGATACCTTCATGGGAAAAAGTTACATAGTGATTTCTGAACTGGTGACCATGACCCTATCTCGTGACCTTGACCTTTAAAATTCAAGGTCATACAATCGGTGATAACTTTTCATTGAGTATCACAATCATGTAATGATTCAAAGTGTTAATAGTTGAAATAAGACATTTTTGCAAAAGCATGCTTAAGTTGTGACCTCACTATGACCTTGACCTTTGACGGATGTTAGCGAAAACCTTTTCAAATCTTGGCCTTTCACCATAGTTGATATACACCAAATAAGAGCCTGATAGCACAAATATTTTTCAAATTATCGTGTTTACAAGGATTGTTTTAGCAATTTCAGAACTTGTGACCTTGAACTTTGACCTTGAATATGAACATATCAAAATTATTCCCCAGGGGCATAAGTAAGAAGTTATGTATATGAGGTGTTGATACCTCCTTGGAAAGAAGTTATTTAGTGATTTAAGAACTGGTGACCATGACCCTATCTCGTGACCTTGACCTTTAAAATTCAAGGTCACACAATCAGTGATCACTTTTCATTGTGTATCACAATCATGTAATGATTCAAAGTGTTAATAGTTGAAATAAGACATTTTTGCAAAAGCATGCTTAAGTTGTGACCTCACTATGACCTTGACCTTTGACGGATGTTAGCGAAAACCTTTTCAAATTCTGGCCTTTCTCCATAGTTGATATACACCAAAGAAGAGCCTGATAGCACAAATATTTTTCCAAGTTATCGTGTTTACAAGTTTTTTTTTTAGCGATTTCAGAACTCGTGACCTTGACCTTTGACCTTGAATGTGAACATGTCAAAAAAATTCCCCAGGGGTATAAGAAAGAAGTTATGTATATGAGTTCTCAAAACCTAATAGGAAAAAAGGTATAGCGAATACAAAACGCGGCGGCGGCGGCAATGGAAACTGCACAAAAACTGATAGCAGCTCCGACTTAGTCGGAGCTGCTAATGACGAATAATGTTATTGTATTTAGGGTAACTATTGGGGAGGAAGTTTACATTGCGGCCACAGAAGACCGCCTTCTCCAAATATCTAGATACAGATGGTGTCGTCGTATGCGTTTCAGCGATGACAGATTCTGTTGGTTCACGAATTTCTAAAAAAAATCATTGAGATTCAAAATGTAAAATTCGCAGATAATAGTTTCAATATAGTTTTAGGATATTTTTCTTGTAAACATGAAAATTGTCCTTTTTGTGGTGAAAATACGGATCTAAAATGATATTAGCCACGATAATAAGGACCAACATATTACTTGAGACGTTACGTTATCGATTCTACATATGGACATGTAAAACTTATATTCCAATGTTGATTATAGATAGGATGTAAATAAAGTAATGAAGGTTAAAAACAAGTGAAAACAATCATTTGGGTCGGTTTCCATGATTTCGTATCTGTTAATACACGCCACTCGGTGTGTCGCTCACATACATAATTCTGCACAAGATCTCCCTGGTTGCCGATTTCTCTGTACGACTACAAGGATTTGGAAATGAACATATGCTTTGAGAACAGAACATAACTTTCTTACACTCAGGCCGAGATCCTTGGAATATGATGCACAAAATATCAGTATAGAACATAATATCGGTGACAAGTGGATTTTACGATTTGCATCATTATGATACCAACATTACTAAGTTGTTTTTTTAATGCAGGTATTTTTGTTCTACATAAACAGTCCCATCCCTGCTATTCTGATTCTTATTTAATGATAATTTTTTTCCGGCCAAGATGTGATTAACCAATCAGAGCGCGCGACTCACGCGGGGAATCACCTACCGAGAAGCGAACCCTAACTCCTTCCCAACTCGCAATCTCAGCAGTGAAGAGTAGCTTGGCTCATTAGCAGACAAGCTAATCAGCCCGTGTATATACGGATTAGGCCAACGGACGGTGACTCCCTTTAAGGTCAGTCAGTTCATTATAAAGAAAATACAACCATTCAAAGATGTGGTCATGATCGAAAAACGGACATAGAACCTTGGCATGCTGCAGCCATTAAGTCAAACGTATATTTTGAAATGTTCATAAATTAGATAAGAAGACAGATTTTCTTCTATAGCTTTTAATAGGTCTTATAACGAGCAAATACTGAAATAGAGCCATACATGTCGGCTACTACACATGCATGAGACTGTTCCTTAGTTTTCATTGAAATATATATATAAATATATTAAGCATTTGGGGATGAATATGGAGAAAGTCGAGTAAGATAATATAACCTAAACCAGTACCTACTGTAAAATGTACATTTTAAAACCATATAAAGTATGCAAAACTGATCATGCATCTCTAAAAGAATATGTTTGCATATGACCACATTTACAGGTAATGTTTCATTTCTAGGTATCCAACATATCACTACCTTTACATATTACATTTTGGAATATTTCCACGTACAAAAGGAGCGTAGGTGTGTTCAAAGATAAAACAAATAACCAAAGAAGAGAGAAACGATCCTGTACATTAACATATGTTTGTAATGTCAAAGCCGTTCAACCGTTCAATTCGACATTCACAGCAATGAGCAACTTGCAGTCATACTGTATGTTTATGTATAGCATGTTCCATAGTGAAGTTTAGTATCTCCTATATCAATCTTAGATGGATGGTTTCATACCTGTGACACTTGAACTCGATCGTCTTTGATATAAACAGTACGAGAGTTATACAACCAATTATCGATCATATGTCGGCATTATGTCGTCTGCACAAATGATGTGTCTCAATGAATTATGTAATAGATTCATCAAAGGCCGCCGAGTTTCCCAGACATCACGCTGCAAAGCCTTTCAGGGTCAATGTGCGTGTTTATGCTCATTAACACAGAGAGAAAAGAAACTACCAATTTGAAGTATGTTATATTAATGTTTATAATTAAAACATTTTAATTGCTGACTTTTTCATTCGTAAATAATTATTTGTTATGATTTTAATAAAATGTATACTTCACTTTCCATAAGGCCATAGAACGTTTTTGTATATGGTGTTATGACAACCGTATAGTTCTTAATACCCGGAAAATAAAGGCAATGATTACAGATATTAAGAATAGAGCTATGGGCTCTGTAGCTCATCAGGATTTCATTGATTTATTATTTAAGGTTAAATATCTAAGTTATTTCAAGTAATACGTTGTTAACAAGCAAAAACAGGTTTTTAGAGCATGACCCCTGTGACCCGTATTTGGAGTCACAGGGTAACATATCCTACAATTAAGAATCACCTTTGACCAAAGAGTCTCTACACAACATTTCACCTTTCTAGAGCTTAACATACTTGAGATAAAGATGAAAATTTGGGGTTACAGGGTCACGAGATCTACAATTTAGAATCCCCATTGGCCAAGGAGTCGGCACACAACTTTTCAGCTCTCTAGACCTTTTGGAACTGGAGAAGAAGATGAAAATAGGTTTTTAACGATGTGACCCGTGACCCCATTTGGGGTCATGGGGTCACGAAATCTACAATTTCGAATCCCCATTGAACAAGGAGTCTGCACACAACTGTTCAGCTCTCTAGACCTTTTGGAACTGGTGAAGAAGATGAAAATAGATTTTTAACGATGTGACACCTGTGACCCCATTTGGGGTCATTGGGTCACGAAATCTACAATTTAGAATCCCCATTGGCCAAGAAGTCTGCACATAAAATTTCAGCTCTGTGGAGTCATTGGTTCTGGAGAAGTCGAAAAAGCGAAAAGTTTACGGACGGATTGACGGACGCCGGACGCCGGACACCATGCTATGCCATAAGCCCATCGGGCCTTTCAGGCCTGATGAGCTAAAAAGTGAAGAAAGACAACTATAAACCCGTTCTCATTGACAATTCCATCATAGAAGTTGTCCCAGAGTATATGTATCTCGGCAATATTTTTTATGACAAATTCAAACACAGATAGAATCTACAAGAATTGCCAACAAAGACTGTGTTTTACGTCAAGTTAAACCTTCTAATGCCAATACCTTTACACTTGTTCTTTATTACAGAAGGTTTATTCAAAATGTTCTCTGTTTTAGCATGGCAAGTTGGTTTTGAGGTCTTCCATTGCAAAACGAAAACAAGCAATAAAAAATAGAGCCACTGGCTCTGAAGCTCATCAGGAATCATGTTATTAATTATCCCTAAGGAAAAGATTAAGATATCACATAATAAGTCATTGCCCAGTCATCAAATTTATTATCAAAATTGGTTACACATTAATCCATATTCATTATAAATAATGTAGAACTTTGCAGTTTATTGTTTTACTTCTTATTTTTATTCTGGAATTATCAACATTTATTACATAATGAAAAAGAACCCCTATTTGTTTCTAAAAATCCTGTTTCTGATAGGCTCATAGTTTCATAGGCCCCTTTTCAATATTTTATTAACAAATTCTATCGAGCATCTGAGCATCTTAAGCAGAGAAGTAACCTGAAACCTCTGTGTATTAGCTGCTGTTTGCATCTTTGCCAGGGAGTGGTCACTCCCCAGGTCAACACCTGCAATTACACAACATGCAGACCCTGGACTCACAGCCAGTGAATTATATATTTTAAATTGTGTTTTCCCAATCTTTATTTATTTTTCTTTACTGGAAAAGAAGATATGGTATCATGTACTCATGCAGCTAGTTTTAATAGTCTTATCTTACTTCATCACCAGTCATATTTAGTTCACATATCTAATGTAAAATAAAACATTTCTTAACTCTTTTTCATTTTTTTCCTATGCATCCTGTCACAATATTCAGTTCACAGGCTATTCAATAGTTCTAATTTCACATTGATTACATCAAACATCTCCATAATATTACTCTTAAGCTGACATATGAAGTGCACATAAAATCTCATTATGTTCACAGTTCATTAAAACAGCTGTTTTAGGCGGTGACCCCTGTGATCCATATTTGGGGTCACAAGATCACCAAATCTACAATTTAGAATCCCCATTGGCCAAAGAGTCTGTACACAACATTTCAGCTTTCTAGAGTTTTTGGGACTTGAGAAAAAGAGGAAAAATGCTTTTTAGGTTGTGACCCCTGTGGCCCTTATTTGGGGTCACAGGGTTACCAAATCTACCATTTAGAATCCCCGTCAGTCAAGGAGTCTGTTCATAAAATTTCAGCTCTCTATGATCATTGGGACTGGAGAAGATGATGGATAGCTTTTTAGGTAATGACCCCTGGGGCCCTTATTTGGGGTCACAGGGTCACCAAATCAACAATTTAGAATCCCCATTGGCCAAGGAGTATGTACATAAAATTTCAGCTCTCTAGACCTTTTGGAACTAGAGAAGAAGATGAAAATAGGTTTTTAAGGATGTGACCCCTGTGACCCGATTTGGGGTCACGGGATCACGAAATCTACAATTTAGAATCCCCAATGGCCAAGGAGTCTGCACACAAAATTTCAGCTCCCTAGACCAAGTGGTTCTGGAGAAGAAGATGAAAATGCGAAAAGTTTACAGACGGACGGACGGAAGGACGGATGGACGGACGGACGCCGGACACCATGCCATGCCATAAGCCCATCGGGCCTTTCAGGCCAGATGAGCTAAAAATGAAATTCAGAAATAGTTCTAACCCTCAAAAGGCACAACTAGGGATCATGGTTGACATGCGTATGAAGTTTGGTGTGATGCTATCATGTAGACTTTGGGAGATGAGAGTTTTGAGATGGATGGACAGACGGACGGACGGAAAGAATGAACGCTATATACCCCCGCTTAAGCTGTAAGGCGGGGGTATAATTATAGAAAATTCACATAGTAACAAATAACATATAATAAAACGAATAAACAAAATGTGTTTAGTCCGTAGCGAAGTTTTCCCCACTCGCAGCGGCGATGAATGGCTTCAGTTCTCATTGATTAAATTTTTCAACAAATATGCGCTTGTCTTTATCAAGTTGTGAAATATAAAGTCATCAAAATATTAACTTCATAAATATATTTTAATTTTACTGTGTTTTAATCATGTATTTATATCATATTTGTGTTAACAAGAACATCCTCTCGAATTTCGTTTCCACAAAAAATACCCCGATAGAACCCTACTTTTAAACCCATTCCCCCCTCCTATCTCTAACTTAACTCATTCCAAATCTCATTCAGGATGGCTTTAAAAACATGTACAAATTATATAAAGCTACAAACTAATGCACTGTAAATTGTCTGCAAGTCGGCAACATGACAGGCGTATAATACATAATAAACAATCACAAATTTAAATCTTAGCATAAACTAGATTCAAAATTTTACTTCACAATGACATGTGCATAGTTCGTCCCCAATACAAGAAATACGCTCATTATTAAACAAAAACATTGTGTTTATTTCATGTTCATGCATAAAGTTAAAAACATAAAGAGTCAGTCAGTTATATCTATATTTATGTTGTATCAATATAAGGTGCAAAATGAGTGTATTCACAAATTTTTATGTAAATGTACTTGGTGATTACAATTCGAGACACTGACTACCTGCGTTTATTATGGAATTCTCTTAGAAATAAAGAAGTGTTTCTTGTGATATTAATGTTAATCAGTTATTTGTTTTTGAAACATGGACAGTGTTATTTATATATCCGAAAAGCCACAAATACTTCATGGATTATGCAAGCCGGTTAAAAGACAGAAATTCTGTATATTTGAAAGAGTGCATTCTTTCAGCCATTTACTTAATGTTTTTGAGACAGAAGTTTTATCCGTTCAATACGCTGTTATCTTGCTTATCTCATGTAAAGCCGATGGAGGGAATAAACAGTTGAGTTTTAACTAAAATCATAAATTCTAATGTCTATCAATCATCTAATCAGAACCACTTAACCCTCAACTTACGAATCCCAGCATAGTCTGGGATGGCCATAAACAATTCCTACGTGTCTCAATCCGGTTCCCGGACACTAGACTGTATTAGGTCTCGCAGTTAGCCACGATAACGAGTCTTTGTCAATGTCCAGTCGAAATGTCCAGCCAAAATCACACCAAATTGTGTGTGCATTGTTGACTCATAACGCGTCGATAATTAGTTTACAAAAGGCCAATTTTGTCGGGCTTCGCCCCGAAGCCTAATCTCCCTGGAGGCTAATTATCATCCACTTGATTGCATTGCCTCGGGTTTTCCCCACCCATACATGCTATCTGCCTCGCATCTAACGGGACGTGAAAAATAAAATATCAGTAACTCGCCTTACTCCCGCACTTCATATCATGTGAACGAATTGTTCGTTTCCAAAAAGATGACGGCAAAATAAAGGGGAAAGAATAGACTACAATCCCATATAAAATTTGCAAATGCCAAAAAGAAAATAAAGACACAGCAAGCGCCGTGAAAAAGGTCATGTTTACACTTCATAAATTTTGAAACAATGGGCGATTTTCACAACTTCTTACACATTTATCACGGCTAAACTACTGAATGCATTTTCATAATTTTTATATCACAATAAACCGAAAAGAATAATCTTTTATTCTATATAAAATGCGCATATTTATTCACAGAAATAAAGATACAATTTTACCTTTCTGAGAGGCATGTGAAACCAAACGACACACAAACTAATCAACATATTTTCATCAGTTAATGTTCGAGGTTAGCATTTATTTGAAAGGTCAAACAACATAACCATATTTGGGTTGACATGTGCTTATTTGTCAACTGGTTTGAGATTATGATTTCTTGGAAAAGTGCGATGAACGACCGTTTGCAATGCCGCATACATGTTGTAAGTATTCACGATTTTATAGGTGGAAATAAAGACAAACTTTACATAGCTATAGAATTATAAGTTTCCTATTTATGATGTTACGAGGCCCGAATTACAGACAATCTTTCGAAAGTAATAAAAAAAAGACGAAAAATCATAGAAAATTAATTCAAAATGCTTTCAACACCATACGCCCAATATAGAGCTCCATGTCCCTATCAGATCAATATCTATCAGATATGGTCAATATCAGATGGCCAGAGAAGATCAGCAACAACGATCTGTGGTCAACAACCCACAAACTGCCAATAGACAGTGAGATCAGGAGGAGAAAATGGGGTTGTATCGGCCACACACTGAGAAAACCATCAAGCAACATCACTAGACAAGCGCTGGATTGGAACTCGCAAGGCAAAAGGAAAGTTGGACAACCAAGACATACTTGGCACAGCACACACGAAGAGATCAAAACAGCTGGCTTGACGTGGGCAGAGGTGAAGAAAACAGCACTTATTAAATCATGTGAGGTGGAAACATGTGATGGCAGCCCTTATGCTCCCCTACGGTTTAAACAGAATAAGTCAAGTTATTGAAAGATTCAGGTGTAACATTACTGACGGGAATATTCGTATCACTTCATATTTGACATCTTGATAAAGACTACTACACAATCATTCAAAAACATAAACAATGTAAATTGAAGATATGCAACGGCGCTACGAGTTCTGAACGCTTTGTTACGGAACATAACATTGTTTATTAGCTTACAGGGCGAGTTCTGTCACCATATTGGATCCTTTTGCATAACGTGAAATGAAAACACGTTATATTGTACCTAATTTTGATATTTTTAATAACTAAAGACATACACTGATAGAGTATTCACATATCAACACATAAAAAGTCATAAAACTAATAAACACTTTGCTGTTATACTGCAGTGAAGTTTTTCCAACTCGCAGCGCCGATGAATGGTTTCAGTTCGTATTGTTTTATTTTCAACAAATGTGTGCTTGTGTTTATCAAGTTGTGAAATATAAATTCATCAAAATATTACCTTTATTACTATCTTTCAATTTGACTGTGTTTTAATAATGTATTAAAAACATATATGTGTAAACTGTAATATCCTCTCGAATTTCGTTTCCACAAAAAATATCCCGATAGAACCCTCCTTTTAACGATATGTTATTTGTTACTCTATAAATACTCCAACACTACATATGTGTTATTATTTCTAAACGTTAGTATTTGTGGAAATACATAAATTTAACCTAGCATGGCAATGAAAAAGCTTAGATGAGGTGTAGTCTTTGATACAAAGGTATTAACCCTCTCAGGTTAGACAAGTAAAAGTTCTGAACTTACAGGGCCATGGTAAGTGGGAAGTAAATCATATGACTGTATACTGAAAGTTTATCATTGTGTTGGTGAAGCACTTAGAATTTAAAAGAGTTTGTTCACTAGGAAGTTCTTATGATAGGTTAAGAATTTGTTTGTTCGGCTTACATTCTATACAAATGTAGGGGGCTTCGGTTAAAGTTATTCAATGAGTAGACCTAAGGTCATTTACATTTATTTGCTTATACACAGGGGGTAAGCCCTGTCCATACTAAACCGGAAGTTGGCAGTCGTCAACAACCATTTTCTCGACAGACAGTAGTTTTTCAACTGGGGTGGGTCCCGAAATTGTTTAGTTTTGAACATTTTCCATTGAATGATGTTAACAAAATCAACATGTTTCAACTCTTGAATAGCTATAGTTTACAATCGCTACATCTTTAGAACATAATGTAATATATAGTTTAGAATTTTAACATTTTGGGAGCCAGTCAATCGTTGTCGGGGAAAAAATTAGCGAAAAGGCGACTTTCTACATGAAAACAGCAAATCTACATGGATCAAGCCCATATTTTGTCTAATTTTAAGTCTGATGTGTTAATTTAGGACTTGCATCAAAGTTACAGCTTTCACAGATTGATCGAAACCGATATATTAGCAAAAATAAAAACTGTACACATTATGGTAGTTGCTCCATCACTGTCTAGGTTGCTGAAAAATAAAAATAATAACTGTCCATGGTAGTTGCCATGCAGGGAACCTTTTTTTACATTGTGGGGGTTGATAGTACATGTAAAGGTGCAACGTGAAGTGATTTTAGCTGCTGCTTTTCATAAATTTTATTGACAATTTTAATCGGTAAACTATTGTACACACTAAAATGACTTTTTGCGTAGATGTCGAAATTTAAAAAAAAAAATACAAGTTTAACATATAAATCCATCGACTATATGTTTTAACTGCAAACTTTATGTTATAATAGTGCCACTTGTGTAATTATTACCCCTTGAAATATTGTAATCTCGAATAATAATGTATTAATAATTTGTTACTATTCCTATCAATGATTTATCCAAAGCACGACGTACCTGATGCCATCTTCAACTTCAGTCTTGTCATCCATTAGTCTAGGAATTATATCCCCTTTGACTGTTATCAGCAATATAAGACAGTGTGATTGTAAGGACATTGAACAATGAATCTGTGGACAGGAAATGAGAATATCACCTTTTTTTAAAGTTGATTGTTATTAAAATTCAAAAGACACGAAGAAATGAGCATATCCTTTCGAGCAACATGCATGTCATCAAAAGATATGTTTGTAAATAATTGCGCATAGCATTAGTAGATGTTACTGAATGATATGAAATTAAAAAATACTTTTTACTTTTTGGGCTGGCAAGGTTTATACATGTATTTGCCAGCTCGCTACCTGTATGCGGCGTTCTGGTGGGCAGTTGCCTGAAGTTGGGAGATGAATGGCAAGGTATAAGTCATTGTTGAACATTGTTTTTATCGGATCAGGATTATTCCTTCCTTTCCGCTAATTTCTGTAATGTTCCAAATTTAGTCAATGCGAAATCATGTAGAGATGTGATTTAAACATTGCAATCATAACTATGCAAGTCATGTTAGTCTTGAAATGCTGATGTCAGTTTTACAAAGCTGACTTTACATCTCTTACAACTTAACTTGTAACATTATAAAATGTGTATATTATTACGATTTAATAATTAAAATTACTAGAAAATTTTTCTATTTAAACATTTCTAGAATTACATTTCAACTTTGTAAACTTGAGAACGGACAGATTTAAATTGTTACTTTTGAATCCTTTGACTTTTTGAGACTTGTATAGTTGAGAACAACAAGTTACATTTTACAAGTTACATGTCTTAATGTCTTCATTTTTGGCACACATCTCCTTCCATACTAATCAGCCATGAAACTGTACACATTTAGAAAACCTGGATGGATATCCAAGCACGACTTATTAATGACAATCTGAACTTGCCAGTGACAGATCTGAATTTCAAGCACACAAGCGCATTCTCATCTTACATAAAAAAGGCATCCCCTTTTCTTTCACAGCGAAGGCGTCCCTCCTCACAATTTCTCGTGTCAGATCAACCGTGGTTTGATCAGAGGGAAAAAATCCATAAAATGTGTACAATGGCTTATCTTACAAAATTCCTACATCTAAAATTCTGACAACCTCATGACCAACCATCATCACTACCACTCTATCGGGAACTGCTGGCTCCTCAACTCAAACTCATAACCTCAATCGAAATAACTTCTTCATCTCACCTCTGAAACCAAAAAACAAGCTACTTGTTGCAGTGTAAAATCCAACTCTGAATGAGATTTAATCACTGCAGCACAAGAAACACATACCAATACAGAATCACTCCCCGTGAAAACAGTAGAGGAACCTAAACTCCCTGAAACAACAGAACCATAAGAACCATTCCGCATCTATCAAAACCCTCAACAATCGGACCACAAGCTAGCTCACACTTGAACCGCAAAGTTGAGGTAAGTGTCATCATTGAGGGATTGTCTAACCCTAGCCTGTATGGAAGGGGATGTGTGACAAAAATGAAGACATGTAGATTTGTAACATGTCGTTCTCAAGCATATACACATTTTGTAATGTTACAAGTTGCGTTTAACAAATGAACAATGGAAAATAACAGGCTGTTAAGTAAGCCTTCTAGAACAGACTGTAGCATTTAGAGACTTACATGACTTGCATAGTTACGATTGCAATGTTTCAAATCACATCTCTACACGATTTCGCATTGACAATATTTGGAATATTATGGAAATGAACGGAAAGGAATGAACAATCCAGATCCGATAAAAACAATGTTCAACAATGACTTCTCCCTCGCCAAGCATCGCCCAGCATCTAGGAGCAAATATTTGAAAGTTACATACTAGTTTTCCCATTATTAGCATACTGTTGACCAAAGCACATGGACTAAAACATTATAGTAAACCGTACAGTTAACGAGACAAGCTCACATACCCCCGCCTGTAGTTTGATCATCTTCATACAGTATGAATAAATTGGAAAATATTATCTAGTCATTCATGTCAATGAATAACAATGATCTTTTTTAATGAAAATATTTTTTAAAATTACTTGAACAGTTGAGTTTACACCAATAAAAGGCAAAACAATACCATATAGGTAGGCAACATCCAAATTTAAGTTTTCAAATTACATAGTTTTTTAGTTATGCTGCAGAAATGACACAAATGACAAAATTTCAAAAATTATTTGGACCATAGGACTCCTAAAGGGCACAACAGCACCATATAGGTTAATTCCATACCAAATTTGAAGTTCCAAGTCATATAGTTTTTTAAATACGCTCCGGAAACGATTTCGGACGGACAGACGCACGGACGGACATGCACTATATACCCCCGACTAAGTTGTAGCGGGGGTATAATTATCATTGCATTTTTACAGTGTATTAAACAACTGTCTGCCCAATCGCCCAAGAAGTGGTTATTTCTGATGCAAGGTGGCAAAAATAGAGCAATGGGCTCTGTAGCTCATCAGGATTTCATTGATTTACTATCGAAAGTTGATTATTTAAGTTATTTAAGTTATTTAAGTTATTGTTAACAAGCAAAAGATAGGTTCTTAGATCATGACCACTGTGACCCCATTTGGGGTCACAGGGTCACACAATCTACAATTTAGAATCCCCATTGGCCAAGGAGTCTGCACACAACTTTTCATCTCTCTAGACCTTTTGGAACTGGAGAGGAAGATGAAAATAGGATTTTAAACATGTGACCCCTGTGACCCCAATTTGGGGTCATGGGGTCACGAAATCTACAATTTAGAATCCCCATTGGCCAAGGAGTCTGCACACAACTTTTCAGCTCTCTAGACCTTTTGGAACTGGAGAAGAAGATGAAAATAGGATTTTAAACATGTGACCCTGTGACCCCAATTGGGGTCGTGGGGTCGTGGGGTCACGAAATCTACAATTTAGAATCCCCATTGGCCAAGAAGTCTGCACATAAAATTTCAGCTCTGTGGAGTTCTTGGTTCTGGAGAAGAAGTCGAAAACGCGAAAAGTTTACGGATGGACGGACGGATAGACAGACGGATGGACGGACGCCGGACACCATGCCATGCCATAAGCCCATCGGGCCTTTCAGGCCTGATGAGCTAAAAATGGTATTATGGAAGTGAGGTAGTTGAAGTAGTCCCACAATATAAATATCTTGGGGTTTTGTTTACATATAATTTAAGCATGCAAAAGTCTGTCCAAAATGTATGCATCAAGGGCAAAGCTGCATTATATGAACTACTGAGGTCTATGAAAACACAAGGAGATTTTTCCTATGAGTTATAAATCACGAAAATAAAACCTATTTGTTTGTATGGTGCGGAATTGTGGAGACATCAGAAGCATGATGCCTTAGAAAGAATTCAAACAACAGCATGTAAAAGGTTCTTAGGAGTACCAGGTAATACACCTAATGTAATGGCTACTGGTAAATGTGGCAGATTCCCAATGTACTCAGAAACTTTTGTCAGATGCATCAGGTATTGGCTATCCATACTTAAAATGACAGATAATAGACTTCCCAAAAAAGCTTACAATATGATGTGTTCCTTAGATATACAGGGTAGAGTCAGTTGGGTATCACATGTAAGAGAATCTTTATTTATAAGCTTGGCCTTGGTTATGCGTGGGTGTATCAAGAAGTTAGACATTATCAATTATTTATAAACGCAATAAAAATGACACTAAGAGATATTTCTGTACAGGATAGCATTCAATTTTACTAGATACGATAATTACCTATTATATAAACATAATCCTTTTCCAGAAACATATGTCATAATTTTCCAACATCCAAAATTGCGGCGGTATTTAGCGTTACTCCGAACTGGTGGATCCCAACTTCAGAGGGATATTGGACGTCGAAATAATATACCTAAAGAACATCAAATTTG
This sequence comes from Gibbula magus, assembly GCA_936450465.1. Taxonomy (NCBI): domain Eukaryota; kingdom Metazoa; phylum Mollusca; class Gastropoda; order Trochida; family Trochidae; genus Gibbula; species Gibbula magus. The sequence goes on from OW388295.1 coordinate 50,205,176, forward strand.
TAAATTGTGTAACTTAAATGTTAAAGAAGACGAATTTCATGTCATCTTGAAATGTGCATTGTATAATGATATTAGGCAGCAATATATACCAAAGAAATACATACAGAACTGTCACTTTGAAATGTTCTGTTGATTCATTTAATCTAGAACGCTTTTCCTGTGATAAACTCGTAAATAACTTCGGAAAATGTCTTTTAGACCTATGTTCAGTTCTAAACATCCATATTATGAATGGGAGATGCAGTCGAGATGAAAACATTGGTGATTTTACATTTCTAGGTGTTAATGGAGTCAGTGTTATTGACTATATATTAGCTTCCTCATCACTGTTTGACAGTGTTATTGACTTCGGTATAGAATCTCGCTCTGAGTCCTCCCACCTCCCAGTCACACTGAAATTACGTGCGCTTCAAAAACGTCCGTTAACTCTTGAGCAAGAAAATAATACGAAATCATTCAGGTTCGTTTGGGACAACAGCAAATTACAAACATTTAGGGATAATCTCCTGACTGATTCTATCAAAGAATTACTTGACAAATCTGTTGATTCTGTAATGTCGAATATAGATATAAGTGTTAGCTACCTAGCAGACGCCCTATGTTTAGCTGCTGAAAGTATGAAAAAACAAACCGGAAACAATAGAAATGATGTGTATAAGAAAAATACGCTTAAATGGTTTGATGCCGAATGTGAGCTTTTAAAAAGAGAAAGATGTAGATCCCTAAACCACTTTAGAAAAAGTAAAACCACCGATAATCTTCGTGAATACCATACTGCCAGGAACAAGTATAATGCAACTTGTAAGCGAAAGCAGCAGGCCTATTTTATAGGTAGGAAAGAACGCCTAGAAAAGAGTATTAATAATTCAAACAATTTTGGTCCGAAATTAAAAACTTGTGCGGTCAACGTACAACAAACGATATAGGCATCAGAGATTGGTATGATTACTTTAAAGATTTATTCTCTTTTTCCGGTATGACTGAAACTTTAATTGATTCAGAACCAAACGGAGAGCAGGCAGTATCACAAACGGATCCCGATATAATGTTTGCCAATGAAATTCGTGATTCGCCCATTAGCAAAGAAGAAATTATTGACAGTATTCACCACCTTAAATGTAATAAGACTCCAGGAATAGACAAAACCCTCCCTGAATTCTTTAAGAATTCCGCGGATATTTTGCTACCATATTTAGAACTAATATTCAATGTGATCCTGGAAAAGGGAACATTTCCTGAGACGTGGTCCCTTGGAGTTATTGTCCCGATACATAAACAAGGCAATACGCACGATATGAACAATTACAGAGGCATTACTCTACTAAGCATTTTCGGTAAAGTATTCACATATATTATTAACAAGCGACTAGTTTTTTGGGCAGAGACTTTGGATAAAATTAGCGAAGAACAAGCAGGATTCAGAAAAGGTTATTCGACAATCGACAATATTTTCACCTTACAAGCCCTAATACAAAAATACTTATATACCAAAGGGGGGAAGTTTTACGTATTTTTCGTTGACTTTGCTAAAGCATTTGACTCGGTCGAAAGAAACAAGTTATGGAACTTGTTGAAATCACATAGTTTGAGTATAAAAATGAACAGATTATTACGCAGTATTTATGAGAATGTCAAAGTGTGTGTTCGGAACAATAATGAAATTTCAGAAAGTTTTATTAGCCATTCGGGAGTTAGACAGGGGTGCGTGTTGAGCCCTTTTTTATTCACAATGTTTATTAATGAATTAGCAAGTCAAATTAGGAAGAATTGTACGCATGGTATACAACTTCACCCAGATGTAATCGAGCTATTTCTGTTATTATTCGCAGATGATATTATCCTATTTTCTTCAACTGTAATTGGTTTACAAAGACAAGTCAATGAATTAGAAAAATATTGTAATGAATGGAAACTTCCTGTGAATAGATCAAAATCAAAAGTCATGGTTTTAAAAAATGGCGGGAAATTGTCAAAAGCAGAAAAATGGTATTTCAAAGAGGAACTTTTGGAGACAACTTCATTTTATAAATATTTGGGTGTATATTTTAGCAGAAACCTCTCATGGCACAAACATTCCCACCAGGCAGCGACGCAAGCAAAAAAAGTGTTCATAGCTATATTTAAACAGACACGTGTCTAAGGTGACCTATCCATCCAGACCTTTTTTAAAATCTTTGATGTTAAAATAAAACCAATATTGTTATACGGCTCAGAAATCTGGGGTTTACAAAATACGGATATAATTGAAAAGGTTCACCTTTTTACATGCAAGAAATTCCTAGGAGTAAAATCAAATACTTCGAGTGCTATGGTTTATGGTGAACTTGGGAGGTTCCCGCTGAATATTTACTCGTCGATAAATGCTGTCAAATATTGGCTAAAACTTTTAGCTATGTCCTCCAACAGAATACCGAGAAAATACTATAATATGATGTTATTGTATGATGAAAATGGACAAAGAAATTGGGCATCCCAAGTAAAGAAGTTTTTATTCTCTATTGGTTTTGGAAACGTGTGGATTGCACAAAGTGTAGAATCTCACCCATTATTCATTCAGTCGTTAACCACAAAACTTAAAGACATGTATATTCAAACATGGTGTGAACACATCTCTTTGTCCAGAAAATGCTTTTACTACTCAATGTTTAAAAATGACCTTTCTACCGAAATATATCTATCATGTGTTGATATAAAGAAATATAAGCAATCACTAGCTAGATTTCGATGCTCATCTCATGATTTGGCTATTGAAAGTGGCAGATATAAAAATGTTAAAAAAGAAGACAGAATATGTACATTATGTAGTTTAAACGAAATTGAGGATGAGTACCATTTCCTTCTCGTTTGCCCATTGTATAATTCATTACGTAAAAAGTATATTAAACGCTACTTCTATGTCCATCCAAGTACTATAAAATTCATTAGGCTAATGAGCAGTACAAATCAAATTATATTACAAAATCTTGCTATATATGTTCACAATGCAATGTATTATAGAACAAACACTACAACATCTTAAAAATGTAAATATATGTATAAGCCCATGTTATATGCATATGTACTATAGGCCTGAGGCCTTTTCAGTGCGAATAAAGATTGATATAAACGCAATAAAAATGACACTAAGAGATATTTCTGTACAGGATGGCATTCAATTTTACTAGATACGATAATTACCTATTATATAAACATAATCCTTTTCCAGAAACATATGTCATAATTTTCCAACATCCAAAATTGCGGCGGTATTTAGTAACGAACTGGTGGATCCCAACTTCAGAGGGATATTGGACGTCGAAATAATATACCTAAAGAACATCAAATGTGTAAATTGTGTAACTTAAATGTTAAAGAAGACGAATTTCATGTCATCTTGAAATGTGCATTGTATAATGATATTAGGCAGCAATATATACCAAAGAAATACATACAGAACTGTCACTTTGAAATGTTCTGTATACTTATGGCGGACACTAATGCCAAAACTGTTTTTAATTTGTGTAAATTCAGCACATGCCATTCTATTAGAAACGAAAAAAAGAAAGAAAAACCATAATATCAATTTTTTTCGTATGTGTAAATTTCCATTACGGATGTATATACTGATGTATTATGTATGTCATCTATGTTTACTTGTATATGGGCCTGAGGCCAAGAATACAATAAACTGAATTGAGTATGTTCTGCAGTTGTTTTTGTTAGAACCCCTACAAATAGACACCAACAAATCTTTATTACAAGGATGAGTGAACAAATAACACAAGACTGTATACCCATTAGGACACTATGATGATTTCAATGACACGGACTAATCAAACTTTCTGGTTATCATATCCACTCTATGTCATTATGTATGAATTATGAGAATTAACTTGACTTGTTATTATATGATGTAATCGCAATGACTGGTTAGTTGATTGATTCGACTGAATACACAACGCTTATCTTGAGTATTTCTACGGTTTATGTCGTAATCACGTAATATGGTCTGGCGCGTTTATTATATCTCGTCCAGCAAACAGAATTCACCATAAAGCAGGAACTGTATAACAATAGGCGAGTCATTGGTTTGAGCGTAGCACAAGGTACCCTTTTCGAATTAGGATGATCAAACTAATGTCGTATAAAGCCCTTTTTACATTCACACGTTTACTCCTAGGATTATATTTACTCCTATCAGTAATATACTTACAGGAAGCAAACGTGTCATGTAAACAGTCCAAAACAAATTTACTTACAGGAGTATATTTACTCCTAGGAGTTAAATACTCTACCTCAAAAGTATTTTTACTCCAGGAGTATTTTACTCCTGTAAGTAACCGTGTCATGTAAACAGATTTCCTGTTTACTCCTGTAAGCAAACTGAATGCAACATTCTAAACATATGACATAATCCATGGACATTTTATATGTTTTGTTCTACATTAATGTTTAAATTAACTATTTACTGTCATTGACCTTCTGATTTGTATCTACAAAGTTCCTGTGAACTATAGGATTGTTTAATTAATGAAAATGTTCACATAACGTCCATTTAAAACCGTTTTGATATTTACCATGTTTCAATTTGGCGTGTAGAACTTGGTTCCTAATATGTGTGTTCTATGTATGATTAATTCTAAATACCTAGCGGTTACTTACTGTTCAGGAAGTGTTGTTTTTCTTCTTAGAGAAGCATTGTATTTCTGTTGTTAGCTGTCATTAATTTAGTTGAAGAATATCAAAACAATAAACTCTCGTTTTCATTTTGAACTTTATTATCAAATTGAACAATATATGATAACATTAGTTTGCTTTATTATATGACTATAGGCATGTCATGTAAGAATTGACAACTTAAGCAGTCAATTGGTTGCTAGGCTTAAAGTACCCATAGTCATCTATATTGTAACCATCACCATCAGCGTCATCTGGGTCATCCTCAGGTTCTATCTCGCCGCTAATGGCTGCAATACTGCCGAAGCGGCGTTAAACAATAACTCACTCACTCAGGAATGTTTATGTAGTACAACACAGTTATGCAGTTATAACTGCAACAGGTATATTTCATTTTATAACCGAGCTTTTCTGTATGTGTCGCAAAATTTTTTTTCAATAGTCACTCGGGCTCTTCTAAGCTTGTCATTGAACAACCTGTGAGATGCAGTGAGGTTTTGTATGTGGCTCTATGGCTTCAGTAACCACTTAAGCGACAATCTGGCATGCTTGTAATTTTATCTTAATAAATTTGATGTTTTTCAGCTAACATGTGTTATCGGTGAAATAGCGACCTCAGCACGAGGCGTTCGCTGTGATATCACCCGCGAGCGGTAGCGAGAGGGTGATATCACAGCGGACGCCGAGTGCTGGGTCGCTATTTGCCATACACAACAAGGCCCACTTTGTCAGCAATAGCTACGATTTTATACGTGATATCAATTATATCAATATCTAATTTGATATAGTAGTACAAGTGTGATCAGTTTGCTGGTGAAAGGCGGTTTTAGTAACAACATGTATTTTCTCAATTTTAGAGGTCAGATACGGATACTGTGTATCCAACAACAGAGGGGAAAGTTCTTCACGAGGTACGATACTGATAAACATGCGAGGCTTTGCCGAGCATGTTTATCAGTATCGGACAGAGGTAACGATATATAAAGATTGTTATTGGACAGGTCATCAACTTATTTATGATTTACTGCAGATAGTTATCAATATCAAACTGATATTAATTTTATGTATGTATGTATGTATGTATGTATGTATGTATGTATGTATGTATGTATGTATGTGTGTGTGTATGTACGATGTATGTGTGTACGTGTGCGTGTATGTATGTATGTGTATATGTATGTTTGTATGTATGTATGTAGGTAGGTATGTACATGTAGGTACGTATACGTACGGACTTATGTATGTATGTACGATATACATGTATGTATGTACATACGTACGTATGTACGTACGTATGTATGTACATGTGTATGTATTTACGTATGTATGTTTGTAAATATGGATCATGGATGGATGAATGGATGACTGCATACATGTATGCATGGGATGTCAAGGCCTATGTATGGATATATACCATTTGTATGTATTTAAGTTCATGTATGTGAGCCGTGTCAACATTCCTTTTTTGCATATCATGTTTTATCAAGTTTACCATTTATGAATTTATTATCAAAGTTTATACAATACATAGTTACTTTAGAGGGTAAAATATCTCATTACATGACCCGATAAACTGTATTCATAGAAAACGGTCATCCGTATTGGAAGAACATGGTTGGACGCATAAAGCGACAGTGGTATAAAACAGTGTGAGAGGTAAATTTGTAGGCCTCATGAGAATTTGAGAGTTCAGACAGCAAGAGTGTTGACCATTCCACTATTGTATCATATTTAAAAGTCTTCGATGGGTAATGGACTCGCGTGGCTTAACCGAACCATGCACATTCATTTTAGAACTCTTTTTATGGATTTAGGAGATTTATTCTGTCATTGGTAACATTATTTGTTGTTTTGTGAGAGCACTTTATTTCAGTAAGCAGAACGTGCTATAACGCCTTTAAAAATATAACATTTATTTATGACATGTATGACCTACATTGTATAACACACAGTAAAATTATAAAATACATCCATTATACAAACTCACAGATATGCACGCACATGTAACCGGGAAATGATCGAATACATATACACATACATGTATGCATACATACATGCTAGGTAATACAATTGTCATATTTCCATAAGCAATTACTGTGCCGGTTAAAAAGCGGTTTCTTTTTTAAAATATGTTTTCTCCAATCAAATTATAATTCAACTACAGAAGTACAACACAAATGTATACCCATACCTATCATACCATTTTCCCCATAAAACAAAATGTATGGTCCTCGTAAAATTTACTTTAAAATCATAGTCTTAACAGTAACAAAATTCACCCGTCTAAAAATCATATGACTGACGTCACTGTCGCAGTGGCGCAGTTGTTAAGTTGCTAGTTTACAAATCCATAGTTCGCTGGTTCGATTCCAGCGATAGACAAATAACTTTGCAAGACAGATACTTTACTCGGGTGTGATATCTGATATCGTGCGGGCAGTTTAGGATAACAAGTTGATATCGGACTCAGTGGTGCAGTTACATGAATTCAAGTACCTCCAAATAACGACACCGTGTTGTGTATGGGAGAAATAGCGACCTTAGCACGAGGCGTTCGCTGTGATATCACCCGCGAGCGGTAGCGAGAGGGTGATATCACAGCGGACGCCGAGTGCTGGGTCGCTATTTGCCATACACAACAAGGCCAACTTTGTCAGCAATAGCTACGATTTAAAACGTGATATCAATGATATCAATTTATAATTTGATATAGTCGTACAAGTGTGATCGGTTGCTGGTGAAAGGCGGTTTTAGAAACAACATGTATTATATAAATTTTAGAGGTCAGATACGGATACTGTGTATCCAACAACAGAGGGGAAAGTTCTTTACGAGGTACGATACTGATAAACATGCGAGGCTCTGCCGAGCATGTTTATCAGTATCGGACCGAGGTAACGATATAAAAAGATTGTTATTGGACAGGTCATCAATTTATTTCTGATTTACTGCAGATAGTTATCAATATCAAACTGATATTAATTTTATGCATGTACATGCATGTATGTATGTATGTATGTACGTACGTACGTACGTATGTATGTATGTATGTATGTATGTATATACGTATGTATGTATGTATGTATGTATGTATGTATGTACGTATGTATGTTTGTATAGATGGATCATGGATGGATGAATGGATGACTGCATACATGTATGCATGCTATGTCTAGTCCTATGTATGGATATATATCATGTGTATGTTTTTAAGTTCATGTATGTGAGGCGTTTCGGCAGTTCTTAGTCTTAGTATGAGGACGCTGACTGATCCTCAGAATATTGTGTTATTACATAAATTTATTTTTAAAAACAGAAACATTTAATATCACAAAGAAAAAAGACAGACAGAGGAGTGAAAGTATAACATATTGCAAAATTTTTGCATATCATATTTTATCAAGTTTACCATTTGTGGATTTATTATCAAAGACTATACAATACATAGTTATTTTGGAGGGTAAAATATCTCATTAAATGACCCGATTAACTGTATCCTGAAAACGGTTATCCGTATTGGAAGAAAATGGTGCGACGTATAAAGCGACATTGGTATAAAACCCTTCAGTATGAGGGGTAGATTTGTATGCCTCACGAGAATTTTATTCTGTCATTGGTAACAATTACTTGTCGTTTTGTGAGAGCACTTTATATCAGTAAGCAGAACGTGCTATAACGCCTTTAAAAATATAATTTATATTTATGACATTTATGACCTATAACACGATGGTTAAAATATAAAATACATCCATTATATATACAAACACACACATATGCACAGGTAATACAATTGTCCTAATTCCATAAGCAATTACTATGCCGGTTAAAAAGCGGTTTCTTATTTAAAATATGTATTCTCCAATGAAATGATAATTCAACTACAGAAATAAAACACAAATGTATACCAATACCTATAATAAAAAAAATTCCCATAAAGTAAAATCCATGTAAAATTACTTTAAAATCAGTCTTAACAGTAACAATATTCACCCGTCTAAAAATCATATGACTGACGTCACTGTCGCAGTAGCGCAGTTGACAAGCTTCTAGTCTACGAAGCCGTAGTTCGCTGGTTCGATTCCAGCCAGAGACAAATACATTTGTAAGATAGATACTTTACTCGGGTGTGATATCTGATATCGTGCGGGCAGTTTAGGATATCAGGTTGATATCGAACTTAGTGGTGCAGTTACATGAATTCAAGTACCTCCAAATAACGGCACCGTGTTGTGTATATTAAGATATATATGTTATAAGATATGTTTTGTTTCGCCTTTGCGGTAAAGTTCTGACGGATTACAGAATACAAGACAGATATACAGTAAATAGGCCTTAGGCCCATAATACAAACAGATAGCATAAGTAATGGCAGTACGGATTTACAGCTCTATATCCTGAAATTCATTAATGTCTGGACTTAATGGAGATATAAACCAACATAATAAACATTATGCAACTTTTTTTGGATTCTTTAAGTGTGGCACTTCAGGTTACAGATACCAATCCTTACGATTGAGGTAGTTACCGTAAGCTTAAACTAGTGTAACTATTGAAATGTGCCACCAGTCTGTTGCACCTCCATAGTTTGGAGATCTACAATGCTCTTCATATCCAGTGATTACAACCTGCAACTCTACTCTATTTGAGGAAGTAACATATCTATGGAGAATATTTTCAAATAATACAAATAGGTTACTGATAGATGCAAGTCAATACAGGGCGATAGCAACCTCATGAAATAGATCTATTGGTTCTCTTAAAGGTGCCTCACTTTCATGAAAAAAGGCTTAATTCTTTACATACTACATAGAATGTTTCCCTTGTCATTTTGAAAGTTTCTTTAACTTTTCATCATCAAAATATCCATCGTACAATGAGAATGTGAGTTGACAGATCAAACACAAAACAAGTGCACAGAAAATATTGATAACCTCTTCTTCACTTCTCGATACGCAGTTAACTCATTGTTCTCACTAGAATGACTTTTTAACTGTAAGCAACCCAATTATACTTAAGGGTCCTTAAATTCCAATGGAACGTAAAGTAAATATACTTTTACTCCTAGGAGTAAATATACTCCCAGGTGTAAATATACTCCTGGGATTAAAGCGTGCATGTAAAAAGGGCATAAGTGTTAGTGCTGCGACGACGACGCAGACATTTTGATGAAGCTATCATAAATATATAGTCATATTTGCATACATGCTAAAAATAACTACATGTATCAGTCATTCAATAGTTGATTTGACTGTCTTGACACAAATTAATGATTGTCATGAAAATAATAAACCCCGACAACAATCAAATATTCATATGTATAATCACAACTACTTTCGTTCACGTTGCCCAAGTCGTATTAATGAAATAACGCAACACTTATTTAAGACTTTGTTTGTAGCTGCCATGTTCAAAGTTTTTATTGTTGAAATGCAATTATTTGTTGATAACTTATTTTAAAACTTTTAAAATAAACCAGGTTTGAATGAGTGAGCATTTTGACCATTCCATTCTTCACCAATAGGTAATACATATGCTCCTGTGTGTATAAGTGGTCTGTGAACTTATGCTTATTGGGGTGTGACAACTGGCATATGGATTACTAACGGGAGGATACAATACAAAAGTCACGGTTTATATCGTTATATAATAACCAAAATAACACAAATGGGGAACTTGCGTAATTTAGTTCTTTTGGACTTGTTTCATCCTTCTCATTGGATTACATTTAGCTTTTAATATGAGTAAACATAAACAAAAATATCGCGAAACATTTAAACACAATTAATTCAAAATTGAATCAACACATACTAAATATATGTGTATAAACATTAGCGTAGTAATAAGTGTTAAGTTATTTTTAAAGATTCTAGAGTCAAGTACCTCCATTTACCTAAGTACTCAGGACTTAGTTGCTGCAAACTCGTGTTTTGTTATCTTAAGAATAAGTAAAAATTTAATTCATTATAGTGTCACCTGTTACAAATAATATGATTGGACATACTGAACATAGTTAAAAGTTACATCCTGCCTAGAGGCCAACATGACGCTCAATAAAATTAAAACACAATATACTTAATTAAAAAATGTACACTACAGTAATAACCTGACGTCCAACATACTCATATGAACATAATACCGTATTCATCCTAATAAACGCCCTCTCCTAATAAACGCCCCCCTTAGCCATTTTTAACTCGCGGAAAATGACCCCTAATAAACGCCCCCCTTTTGTATCAACTTACTTTACTGATGTTTCACTGAAGAAGAGTTTTCAATCATGCTATCAACCTATTATGTCTCTTGCTTCTAACAAGGAATTAGACGTGATATACGTCTTTGCCTCTAATGACGACAATATCTTCTTTATTGTGATTTAAATAAGGATTATCATGATCCGGAAATAGTGTTTACATAATCGTTCTGCTGCTCTGCACCATGTGCTTATCAGCTGATTGTGTTTATGCTGCCGTTCATTGGTAGTTATATTTCGATTCATTTGATAAGAGTAATGACGCGACAAGATGGCGGATTCAATCACTAGATGTATCTTCATGAGTTTTAATTAGTTTAAATTTCCATTGCAAATTGTGTATTGGTACCGGTTGGAATTTGATACAAATAATAAACTGCGACATTTAACTCTTCTTTACATTTATTTCATACACTTATTTTGATTAAAACTCCGAAATAAGGTCGATGTTTCTTTTTCTTTTGGACATCAACAGACTTTTTTTTAATAAACGCCCCCTTTTTACGATTTTTAAAGTCATTTTAATAAACTCCCCCTTTTCCCAATGTTTTAAACGCCCTGGGCTTCTATTACGGCAAATACGGTACATACATACATAAATAAGAAGTGGTTGTCACTAAGGTGACATAATCCCCCGCCGCAAATTAATACTTCAAAATTGAAAAATAATGTCAAAATCAGCAAAATCGACTGTCAAACATGTTGGAAAAGTCAAAGCTCCACTGTGACCTTGAGAATAATGTCAAGGTCACCAAAATCTAATCAGCGCTTTGTCGTCCCAAGGAGGTGCTTTGTGTCAGATATGATGAAATTCCTGTGAATGGTTCTGGAGATATCCCGCTGACAAGATTTACAATTACATTATCATGTTGAAAAAATCAGTTCAACTGTGACCTTGAGAATGATATCAAGGTCACCAAAATCTAAACAGCCCATCGTCTTCCCTAGGAGGTGCTTTGTGTAAGATATGATGGAATTCCTGTGAATGGTTCTTGAGATATCCCGCTGACAAGAATTACATGTACATTAGCATGTAAAAAAATTCAAAGTTCCGTAGTGACCTTGAAAATAATGTCAAGGTCACCAAAATTTAATCAGCCCTTTGTCTTTCCTTGGAGAAGCCATGTGTAAAATATGAAGAGAATCCAGTGAATGGTTCTTGTGATATCCCGCTGACAAGGGTAAAATGACAAAGTCTCGTCGTGACCTTGAAATGAAGGTCAAGGTCACAAACCTCTGTAGGAACATTACTCTTCTCATGATGAACCCATATGCAAAATATGAAAAGAATCCAGTGAATAGTATTTGAGTTATTCCATTTCGTACGGACGTACGTACGTACGGACGGACGGACGGACGCAGCCGAATACTATATCCCCCGCTTCGCGCTAAACGCGCAGCGGGGGATAAATACAAACTAGATGAGCGTTTGCGGGACACCGCAAAAGCAGAGCAGCTCCGAAACTTTGGGTCTCGCCTTTCCCTGTTCCGCCTTCTCCTCAGCATAAATAAAATGGGAATTTTTTTTGACAAAATTTTTTTTATTATTCAAGTAATTCTAACAAGTTGAATCATCACCGTGGTCACTTTTCACAAACTTGTTCTTAAAACCTATTTCTGATTTCAAAATTGGATCAAAGGATTAACATGGCCTTAACCAATATCTCATGACCTTGACGTTTGACCTTCAAGGTCACACCATCAATGATTACTTTTCATTGTGTATAACAATCATGCAATGACTCAAAGTGTTCATTGTTAACATAAGGCATATTCACAACAGCATGCTTAAGTTGTGACCTCGCTGTGACCTTGACCTTTGACAGATTTTAGAGAAAACGTTTTCAGATCTTGGTCTTTCTCCATAGTTGATATATACCAAATAAGAGCCTGACAGCACAAAAATGTTTGAAGTTATCATGTCTACAAGGATTATTGTAGTGATTTAAGAACTCATGACCTTGACCTTTGACCTTGAATGTGAACATGTCAAAATCATTCACCAGATTTATAAGAAAGAAGTCAAAATCATTCACCAGATTTATAAGAAAGAAGCTATGTATATGAGATGTTAATACCTTCTTGGAAAAAATAGAGCCACTGGCTCTGAAGCTCATCAGGAATCATGTTATTAATTATCCCTAAGGAAAAGATTAAGATATCACATAATAAGTCATTGCCCAGTCATCAAATTTATTATCAAAATTGGTTACACATTAATCCATATTCATTATAAATAATGTAGACCTTTGCAGTTTATTGTTTTACTTCCTATTTTTATCCTGGAATTATCAACATTTATTACATAATGAAAAAGAGCCCCTATTTGTTTCTAAAAATCCTGTTTCTGATAGGCTCATAGTTTCATAGGATCCTTTTCAATATTTAATTAATAAATTCTATTAAGCATCTGAGTGTAAGACTAAATCAGTAACACAGCAGAGAAATAACCTGAAACCTCCGTGTATTAGCAAGCTGCTGTCTGCATCTCTGCCAGGGAGTGGTCACTCCCCAGGTCAACACCTGCAATTATGCAACATGCAGACCCTGGACTCACAGCCAGTAAATTATATATTTTAAATTTTGTTTTCCCCATCTTTATTTATTTTTCTTTATTGGAAAAGAAGATGTGGTATCACAAACTCATGTAGCTAGTTTTAATAGTCTTATCTTACTTCATCACCAGTCATATTTAGTTCACATATCTAATGTAAAATAAAACATTTGTTAACGCTTTTTAATTTTTTTCCTATGCCTCCTGTCACAATATTCAGTTCACAGGCTATTCAATAGTTCTTATTTCACATTGATTACATCAAACATGTCCATAATATAGTATTACTCTTAAGCTGGCATATGAAGTGCACATAAAATCTCATCATGTTCACAGTTCATTTAAACAGCTGTTTTAAGTGATTACCCCTGTGATCCATATTTGGGGTCACAAGATCACCATATCTACAATTTAGAATTTCCATCAGTCAAGGAGTCTGTACATAATATGTTTAATAATCATGTATTATATAAAGTTGGTATACATTTCATGTCATGCTCTGTTGGATGTAAGAAGAATTCCCTTTTGGGTAATAAAGTGTTATCTTATCTTATCTTATCTTATAAAATTTCAGCTCTCTAGGGTCATTGGTTCTGGAGAAGAAGTCGAAAAAGTGAAAAGTTTACAGACGGACGGACGGACGGACGACATCCCATGCCATAAGCCCATTTGGCCTTTCAGACCTGATAAGGAATGTTCGCAACTGCATGCTTAAGTTGTGACCTCGCTGTGACCTTGACCGTGGAAAACCTTTTCAAATCTTGGCCTTTCTCCATAGTTGATATACACTAAATAAGAGCCTAATAGCACAAATATTTTTCAAGTTATCGTGTTTACAAGGATTTTTGTAGTGATTTCTGAACTCGTGACCTTGACCTTTGACCTTTGACCTTGAATATGAACATGTCAAAAAAATTCCCCAGGGGCATAAGTAAGAAGTTATGTATATGAGTTCTTAAAACCTTCTAGGAAAAAAGTTATAGCGAATACAAAACGCGGCGTCGCTGGCGGCGATGGAAACTGCGCAAAAACTGATAGCAGCTCCGACTAAGTCGGAGCTGCTAATAAACTTTGTACTTATCTTTTGAAGAATACATCATCTGCTGAAACCGATATATTTACAAAATTATATTCAGCTCATGTCGTTTTGTAAATACTATGAATATTGACTTAATATGTATCTTACTTTTTAAAATAAATGTCATGTTAAATAATCACATCCAACACTTAAGCTTTTAGCTATTTATTATCTCCAAACAACTTGTTTATGTGCTATATACGAGGGGCGTTCAATAAGTGTTGCAAGCGGGCATTGGTGTTAACATAAACAGTGTCAGCTTATAGCAGGTGTTACTATAGTCAAAACATAACATTGACACATGTCAAAACAATTTCTAGACATAACAATTATTTAGATATAATAGCTGCGCTGACCTAGGGGTCTCCATAATCATGGATTCTCTCAAACATGAACAACGCGCTGTGATCAAGTACCTTACTAAAGAGGGATACAAAGCTACATAAATACATAATCGTATGTGTAATGTGATGGGTAAGGATGCTCCTAACTTTTCAACAGTTTGTCGCTGGTGTCTTCAGTTCAAGCGGGGCAGGGTGTCCTTAGACGATGACCCACGGTCAGGCAGGCCATCTGAAGTCACCCGACCGGAAGTTATTGTCGCTATCGAAAGACGAATTTTAGCTGACCGCCGTGTTAAAGTTTCTGAACTGTCTTTGGAATTCCAGATATCAGTTGGAAGTGTTGAAAAAATAATTCATGACAATCTTGGTATGTCCAAGGTATCTGCAAAATGGGTACCCAGAAACCTCACAGCACAAGATCGCCAGAAAAGAACCGAAAGTTGCATGGATCTCCTGGATCGGTTTAATGCGGATGAAGCCAGGTTTTTGTCTCGTCTGGTGACAGGTGACAGGTGACGAAACCTGGATCCACCACTGGGACCCGGAAAATAAACTGGAATCCAAGCAACGGAAGCACCCGAGTTCACCGCCTCCCCTGAAGTTTCCCACTCAACCATCAGCTGGCAAGGTTATGGCGACAATCTTTTGGGATGCAAAAGGCATATTATTAATTGATTACTTGCCAACCAAAACTACAATGAATGGTCAATATTATGCCAACCAAATGCAAGAATTGCGAAAGACAATTCGACAGAAACGCCGTGGAATGTTGACACGTGGTGTTCTGATTTTGCATGACAACGCTCCAGTCCACAAGTCAAGAGTTGCACAGGCCGCTATACGTGATTGTGGATTCGAACAGTTAACCACCCACCCTACAGCCCAGACCTAGCCCCAAGTGACTACTTCCTGTTCAGAAACCTGAAATCCGCCCTACGTGGAAGGCACTTCCGGGATGACGAAGACGTCAAAGCTGCCACAGAGGCGTGGTTAGGGGGGCAAACGGAAGACTTCTACAAAAGCGGCATCGAAAGTCTTAAAGAGAAATGGAATAAGTGTATTGAGGTGAAGGGTAACTATATTGAAAAATAAAAGTAAAAAATTGACTACGCGAGTTGGTTTTATATTGAAGTTGCAACACTTATTAAACGCCCCTCGTATGTGACACTATGATGAACAATATCATTATTTCTTAAACAACCAAAATACCCATCCATTAATGAATTTAGTTCCGGTGTCTTTTGTGCGGCCTAATGTCAGAGTAATACAACTGCTACCATTAACTTACATAAGTAGCCGTAAATAGTACAAATCGTACAAAAGTACATTCAAACTACTTGACGCAAGTGGCTATTATTTCAAATTGTTAACAAGTGCAAACAATCCTTACACGTATGTAATGCCTAAACGACATGATTATTGCTTGAAAAACTTGCATGTTAATACTGTTTGAGATGACACCAATTGATTTATACATCAAATGATTTTAACTTGTTACGTCACACAAAACAGTAATTATCACGCCTGACTCAATCATAATCAATTTGGCCCGAATACGGCAGATTCGAGTTTCACTAATGTTTAAGACTTGTCACTTCTTCTGTAGGCCTATTGCAGACATGCAGACAATGTCTGAAGGACAATCATGCTCAGCCCGTAGTCGGATTGACCACGGTCCGACTGCAGTCTGATCCTGGTTGACCGCGATCAGAATGCAATCTGATCCCGGTTAACCGCGATCAGAATGCAGTCAGAACGCGATCAAATTGGGATCAGATTGCAGTCGGACCGCGCTTGACCGTGATCAGAATGCATTCAGATTGCGGTTTTCAGGTAACTTATTCTGCAAGGGTCTGTAGAATATGGTAATTTAGGACTTCCATCAACGTTATAGTATTCACCGATTGATCGAAGACGAGATATTAGCAAAATTAAAAACTGTACACATTGATGATAGTTGCTCCTATTGACAAACACATTGTCTGGGTTGTTGAAAATGAACTGTATGGGAAGTTGGTCTGACAGTAACAGAAAACTGTTATATAGAACTGAAAGGTTGGTCATCAGTAACTTCACTAACTCTCCTAATGAAGTAGATCTTATAAAGGAAGTTATGACTTGAGGTGAGGGGAGGTGAGTTGTGGTTAAACGACGCTTTCAAGAGTATTTCACTTATATCGCGGCTGCTAGTATTATGCCAGGGAGAAAGCTCACAATGCCATGTGGCTATGCATTGCGGTGAAACCTGCGAGCATCGGCTGGAACTAGCGAACCATGGGTGGTACTGCAATGAAATTCAGTGTAGCATTGCACCCAAACCTGACTGCGTGTAGAACAGTTCTCTACTGCAGACAAAGTTGCCGTTCCCCTGGCGGGATTCGAACCCCGGACCTCTTGATCCGAAGCCGAACGCGCTAACCACTGCGCTATCCCACCCCCTATGACTTGAGTAACGTTTGTTGAGAATATCACTCAACCTGACGTTTTATGATTCTCTAAAGTGAGCCCAGCATCTAAGTTAATAACCTTTACCTTTCTATTGGAAAACATATCACAGATATTTCCTCCGAAACTATACATAATCATACATGGTAGTTTAATATGAGTATTGAAACTTCTGCCTTTTATTGTAACCAACTTAAGTGCTTACAAGAATGTCTGCTAGGAATTGGATATCTATTAAAAATATATGTATCATGAATCATTACAATATTTACACTTAGAACTGAAAATATGTCATATTCCTGTTAAGACCGTATTAAAGTATAATTGCAGAATGTGTGTAAATATCACAAATATTTTTTTGGAATATTCATTGTCCAGTCTACTTATACAAGGCAGACACAGTTACCCAAAAGAGGTGGGATACCTTTAAGTTTGTTTCTGCGCATTCTCTGATGGCCTTTTTTGTGACCATGTCTTGTGGCCTTGTTCATTGGCCGTGTATTGCAAGTACATTAACATGTGTTCTTATAAATATTGAAGTAGCTTTAAAACAAATATGGAACATCTTACTTTAGAGATAACTTTTTATTGATGTAACGCTTTCAAAACCCAATTCTCGAACAATTGCGCTGATGGCTTGCTGATTTAATAGTTCAATTTGATTCAGGGCACATATTTCGAAATTATATAATTTTTTTAAATTGTGGTAATTTGTATCGTTTAGGACCCTCTTTAGAATAAGTCTTATATGCAACACAACGTCCTGTTAGTCTAGCCAGTAATATTTCAAGGGGTGAGAATGACACAAATGACACTTTTATATAAATAAGTGGTAGTCGAACCATACAGTCGAATCTATATGTTAAACTTGTATGTTTTGTTGTTACGATATGTACGCTCAAAACCATGTCTGTAGATCGATACCTTAGTTTACAAATTGAATAATTGATAATATTTTAAGGGAAAGACGCAGTGAAAATTCAGGTGGTACCTTTTCATGTAATATTAACCCCTACAAAGTGGAGAAAGGGGTATCAAATAGTGTCCTGCACAGCAAATACCTTGGACAGTTATTTTTGAAAATTTCCAACAACCTGGACAGTGATGTTGCAACTACCATCATGTGTACACTTTTTATTAGCTCATCAGGCCTGAGAGGCCCAATGGGCCTATGGCATGGCATTGCATGGTGTCTGGTGTCCGTCCATCCGTCCGTCCATAAACCTTTCGCTTTTTCGACTTCTTCTCCAGAACCAATGACTCAACAGAGCTGAAATTTGATGTGCAGACTCCTTGGCCAATGGGGATTCTAAATTGTAGATTTCGTGACCCCGTGATCCCAAATGGGGTCACCAGGGTCACATCCTTAATAACTTTTTTCATCTTCTTCTCCAGTCCCAAAAGGTCTAGAGAGCTGAAAAGTTATGTGCAGACTCCTTGGCCAATGGGGATTCTAAATTGTAGATTTCCTGACCCCATGACCCCAAATGGGGTCACATTCTTAAAAACCTATTTTCATCTTTTTCTCCAGTCCCAAAAGGTCTAGAGAGCTGAAAAGTTATGTGCAGGCTCCTTAGCCAATGGGGATTCTAAATTGTAGATTTGGTGACCCCTTGACCCCAAATAAAATGGGGTCACAGGGGTCACAACCTTAAAAACCTATTTTCATTTTCTTCTCCAGTTCCAAAAGGTCTAGAGAGTTGAAAAGGTGTGTGCAGACTCCTTGGCCAATGGGGATTCTAAATTGTAGATTTCGTGACCCCGTGATCCCAAATGGGGTCACCAGGGTCACATCCTTAATAACTTTTTTCATCTTCTTCTCCAGTCCCAAAAGGTCTAGAGAGCTGAAAAGTTATGTGCAGACTCCTTGGCCAATGGGGATTCTAAATTGTAGATTTCCTGACCCCATGACCCCAAATGGGGTCACATTCTTAAAAACCTATTTTCATCTTTTTCTCCAGTCCCAAAAGGTCTAGAGAGCTGAAAAGTTATGTGCAGGCTCCTAAGCCAATGGGGATTCTAAATTGTAGATTTGGTGACCCCTTGACCCCAAATAAAATGGGGTCACAGGGGTCACAACCTTAAAAACCTATTTTCATTTTCTTCTCCAGTTCCAAAAGGTCTAGAGAGTTGAAAAGGTGTGCAGACTCCTTGGCCAATGGGGATTCTAAATTGTAGATTTCGTGACCCCGTGATCCCAAATGGGGTCACCAGGGTCACATCCTTAATAACTTTTTTCATCTTCTTCTCCAGTCCCAAAAGGTCTAGAGAGCTGAAAAGTTATGTGCAGACTCCTTGGCCAATGGGGATTCTAAATTGTAGATTTCCTGACCCCATGACCCCAAATGGGGTCACATTCTTAAAAACCTATTTTCATCTTTTTCTCCAGTCCCAAACGGTCTAGAGAGCTGAAAAGTTATGTGCAGACTCCTTAGCCAATGGGGATTCTAAATTGTAGATTTGGTGACCCCTTGACCCCAAATAAAATGGGGTCACAGGGGTCACAACCTTAAAAACTTATTTTCATTTTCTTCTCCAGTTCCAAAAGGTCTAGAGAGTTGAAAAGGTGTGTGCAGACTCCTTGGCCAATGGGGATTCTAAATTGTAGATTTCGTGACCCCGTGATCCCAAATGGGGTCACCAGGGTCACATCCTTAATAACTTTTTTCATCTTCTTCTCCAGTCCCAAAAGGTCTAGAGAGCTGAAAAGTTATGTGCAGACTCCTTGGCCAATGGGGATTCTAAATTGTAGATTTCCTGACCCCATGACCCCAAATGGGGTCACATTCTTAAAAACCTATTTTCATCTTTTTCTCCAGTCCCAAAAGGTCTAGAGAGCTGAAAAGTGATGTGCAGACTCCTTAGCCAATGGGGATTCTAAATTGTAGATTTGGTGACCCCTTGACCCCAAATAAAATGGGGTCACAGGGGTCACAACCTTAAAAACCTATTTTCATTTTCTTCTCCAGTTCCAAAAGGTCTAGAGAGTTGAAAAGGTGTGTGCAGACTCCTTGGCCAATGGGGATTCTAAATTGTAGTTTGTGTGACCCCGTGACCCCAAGTTGTCATGATCTAAGAACCTATCTTTTGCTTGTAAACAATAACTTAAATAACTTAAATATTCAACTTTCGATAGTAAATCAATGAAATCATCATGAGCTACAGAGCCCATGGCTCTATTTTTTTTGCTAATATCTCGTCTTCGATCAATCGGTGAATACTATAACGTTGATGCAAGTCCTAAATTACCATATTCTACTTAAACTTACATAAAATATGGTTTACATCCATATAGATTAGCAGTTTTCATGTAGAAGTCACCTTTCGCGGCTTTTATCCCTGAAGACGATTGACTCGCCCCGTATTGTTAAAATTATAAAATATATCTTAAATGTCATGTACCAAAGATGTAGAGATTGTAAACTATAGTTATCCAAGAGTTGAAATTTGTGAATATTGCTAAAATCATTCAAAGGAAAATATTTTAAACCTACCAATTTCGGGATCCACCCAAGTTGAAAAACTACTGTCTGTCGAGAAAATGGTTGACGACTGCCAACTTCATGGACAGGGCTTACCCCCTGTGAAATACACAATTTATAATCACAACTGCCTGATAATGAGTCTGCACACATTTCAGCTTTCTAGAGCTTTTCACATTTGAGAAGATGAAAATAGTTTTCAGGTCATGACCCATGTGACCCACATGTGGGGGTCACAGGGTCATGAAATCTACAATTTAGAATCCCCATTGGACAAAGAGTCTACACACAACTTTTCAGCTCAATCTCTAGATCTTTTGGTACTGGAAAAGAAGATAAAAAAGGTTTTTATGGATGGGCCCCCTGTGACCCTATTTGTGACCCCTGTGACCCTAATTGACCAAGACCAAGTGGTCTTAAGATGAAAATGCGAAACGTTTACAGACAGACGGCCGGACGCTGGCCACCATGCCATGCCACAAGACCAATGCCACAGGATGAGCTAAAACTTGTGTCGTGTGATGTATGAAGGCCACGATACCACATTTTGGCGACGAGGATAATTGGAGAATGAGGAAGTAAAGTTTTGACATTCAGGTGTGAAAACGAACTCGTCAGGAAATCTTCCGGGAACCTGATCGACGGAATGGCAAGCGAGTAAGTTGAACAAAATGGCGGCATTTGGAAAAATTTAAGAATTCAATACCGATAGTGATGATTGGAACGAATAAACCGAGAGACTCGATCATTATTTCGTTGCAAATAGCATACGCGATGAAGACAAGAAACGTTCTATTCTTTTGAGTGTTGAAGGAAGAAAAGCATACAAACTGTTCAGAAATTTGACGATACTGTCCAAACCAGGCGATCTGCCATATGATAGACTTTTGAAGTTAATGAAGAACCATGTTAATCCAAAACAAAATGTCATGGTCGAGAGGAAAAGATTTAACATGAGGGACAAGCACCAAAATGAAAGTTTTTCATCGTATGTTGCTGAATTGAGACGTTTAGCGTCTACATGTGGATTAGCAGACATTGAAATACAACTGAGAGATAGACTTGTGTGTGGTATCAATAATGACCAAATGCAGAAGAGATTGTTCACAGAAAAGACCCTTGATTATAACAAAGCATATTCTCTCTGTTTGGGTATGGAAATGGCAGCCAAAGAAGTTCAGGGTATTAGAGATGAAACTCACCCTGTGAAAAGTGTCAACAAGACATCCATTCAAGGTCAAGGTCGATCTAAATGTGACAGATGTGGTGATCTATTTCACACAGGGACTCAGTGGTACCATAGGAAGAGTGAGTGTCATAACTGTTGCAGACGTGGTCATATTGCTAGAGTTTGCCATTCTTCACCAAACTACCCTGCATATCAGCGTGGACGTGGTCAAAGAGGAGGTCGTAGAGGTCAACATGGTCAGCTAGGTCATTAAGGTCACCGTGGTCATTCCGGTCATCGCGGAAGAGGAAGAGGAAATCAGAATCAAACTTATCACATTGAAGAAAATGAAGATAAACAAGAAGTTGAGTATGAATTGTACAGAACTGACACTGAAAAGAGACCATCTTTGAGAGTTGAACCCTACATGATAGATGTGATTGTGAATGGAAAGAAGAGCTTGACACAGGGGCAGCAACGGCAGTGATAAATGAAGTCACTTATACATCAGTGTTTCAGGAAGAAGACAGACCTGTTCTACGGGAACCCAAAGAAATTCTGAGAGGTTATATGCGAGAAAGAATTACGATTCTTGGAACTACAGAAGTTGATGTCTGTTACGGCCTACAGAATGCAACATTACCTCTAACTGTAGTGGAAGGAGACAGAGAAAATCTCCCAGGCAGAGACTGGTTACAAGTGATAAAGATAGATTGGGGGAGGATCATGAATGTAAGAAATGAAGGCTTAAATGACATTATCAAAGCTCATGAAGAAGTATTCCAGGAAGATTTGGGCGAATTAAAGGGACAGACCGTCCAGATCCAGATAACCGACAACTAACCCAGATTCTACAAACACAGGAATGTGGCATATGCCCTTCGAGAGAAAGTGGAACATGAACTTGATAAATTAGAGAAACAAGGTGTCATAAAACCAGTGCAATTCTCTAAGTGGGCTGCACCAATTGTGCCCGTGGTAAAAAACAATGGACAGGTGAGAATTTGTGAGGATTACAAATTAACTGTCAACAGAGTGGCTCAGGTAGATGTGTACCCAATTCCACGGATTGAAGATTTGTTTGCTTCCTTGTCGGGTGGTCAGAGTTTCACTAAACTTGATCTCAGCCAAGCGTATCAGCAGTTGACTTTAGACGAAGAATCAAAGGAACTCACAACTATAAACACTCACCGTGGACTCTACCAATATCAACGTTTACCGTTTGGGATATCTGCCGCTCCAGCGCTTTTTCAATGAACCATCGAGTGTCTGTTGACAGGAATCCCCCACGTCTGTGTTTACCTGGATGACATACTTGTAACCGGAGACACTTGAGACGAGCACCTGGACAACATCTGAGCTGTTCTCGAAAGATTGAAGGAAGCTGGACTGCGACTCAATAGTCAGAAATGCAAGTTTTTGGCAAAATCTGTTGAATATCTGGGTCATCGAATCGACAAGGAAGAATTGCATCCCTTGAATGAGAAGGTCGAAGCCATTGTGTCAGCACCTGCACCACATAACGTCAGTGAACTGAAATCCTTCTTAGGCTTGGTACAATACTACCAACGTTTTCTCCCAAACCTGGCTACCACACTAGGCCCCCTGCATCATTTTTTACGAAAAGAAGTGACCTGGAAATGGGAACACCGAGAAGAAACGGCATTCAACAAAGTGAAAGATCACTTGTCATTGTGTAAGCTCCTCACACACTATGACCCGAAGAAGCAGCTACTTCTAGCCTGTGATGCCTCTCCGTATGGCATTGGAGCTGTACTTTCACACATCATACAAGATGGAACTGAACGACCCGTCGCATTTGCCTCTAGATCGTTGTCCGATGCCGAGAAGAACTACTCTCAACTGGTCCGTGAAGCCCTGGTGATCATCTTTGGAACAAAGAAATTTCATCAGTATATCTATGGAAGAACGTTCAAACTAATATCTGATCGCAAACCACTAGCGAGCATCTTCAGTCCTGACAAAGCATTTCACCAATGGCGTCTAGCAGAATTCAGCATTGGGCCCTGACCATATCAGCATACAGCTACACCATTGAATACAGAAAAGGAAGTATACTAGCAAACGCAGGCTGCATGAGTCGTCTTCCCTTGTCGACGAGTGTGCTTGATCCACCGCTACTTGGAGACACAATATTCACGGACTACCAGAGCCTGTTGTCACAGATAATGGGACTTGCTACACCAGTGAAGAGTTCAGTCTTCATGAAGAAGAATGGTATCCAGCATGTTTGCGTCGCACCTTATCATCCAGCGTCGAACGGTTTAGCAGAAAGAGCTGTTCAAACATTCAAGAATGGAGTAAAGAGAATGACTGAAGGAAGTATTGAGACAAGAGTCTCTCGATTCTTGTTCAAGTACAGAGTGACACCACAAGCCACGACCGGAGTCTCCCCAGCTGAGCTACTGCTAGGTAGAAGACCCAGAACGCACCTTGACCTACTTCACCCTGATGTGAGTCGACGCGTGCAACAGAAGCAAGAAAAACAGAAGATGAGCCATGATGCTCGTGCCAAGTATCGTTATATTCCAGTCGGTGATCTTGTGTATGTGTTAAATTTTCGCCCTGGCAAAAAGTGGTTACCTGGTATTGCAGTAGAGCAAACTGGTCCTGTGTCGTACAAAGTCCGCTTGACGGATGGTGTTATTGTACGTTGTCACCTTGACCATGTGAGGTTGAGATGTGAGATAAAGTGTGAGATTGAGAAAAATGTGACCGAACCCCTAGTGGTGAAGTCTGATGTGCCAAATGTCACAGAGGTGATAACCCCTCTTGTGCCTAATCAATGTGTAGGCCTGAACCCAGTGTTTCACAGGCCATGTCAGATGTGACACCTCGGGTGCCTACCTCTCACTGACTCAGGTTCCCAAATCTACTAGTCCTGGACTGTCAGTGTCTGAGGGTCCGGTCGTTCTAGCCGTGTGACCAGAGCACCAGATGGACTGAACCTGAAGACTGATTTGGAACATTTTGAACTTTGAAGTTTCATGACATGATAATAAGCAGATAAATGCTTTGAGAGTGACTTTTAAAGTTCTGTATTAATTGTTGACTACAGTATTCAAACCAAGGAATCACTAGTGAAGTTTCAAGTTCTACAGTTAAAATTTTTCATAACTGTTTTGCATAATTTGATGTTATAATAATTGTTCCATTGAACATTTTCAGAGTTTTTACACTAAGGATGTATTTGAATCTGAAATAACAGTGTAACAATCATCTTTGCTACATAGGTACATATGTAGTGTGTAAAGTTAAAATAAATTTATATTTTATTAAACAACAAAAGATGATTGATTTAGCAGTATTAATCTTGCATAGTGTAAAGATTTGTTTTTGTTAAGAAAAAAAATCTGGAGAGGAGAAGTGTAGTAACGTATCGTAATGGTATTAGCACTTAAAGCTCCCTACGTCATTTGGATGTAAATGACTGGTCCCTATGAAATGCATCATGGGAAGTGTTGTGTCACAACGTTCCCGCCGAAGTTTAATACGGAATAAACCGCTCGCTCCTTTCACGCTTGTGTCGTGTGATGTATGAAGGTCACGATACCACATATGGGTTCTGTAGTTATCCTGCTATATAGTTATTGATGTTGTAACAGACTAACAAAAATAGTTCAGAC
Organism: Gibbula magus; assembly: GCA_936450465.1. NCBI lineage: Eukaryota > Metazoa > Mollusca > Gastropoda > Trochida > Trochidae > Gibbula > Gibbula magus. The sequence continues at coordinate 50,230,800 of OW388295.1, forward strand.
AAGTAATTGTCACAAACGTGACCATATTCCCCGCCGTAATTAAGAAATGAGCTAAACGGATTGACACACAGCTTGTACCGTGTAATGACCATTACATGTTTGATTCAGTTATTATTATATCAGACTAAGAACATTTTAAAAAGCGACCAAAGTCTCGTAGATGTCAAGGTCACCCAAATCGACTGGTGTCTGCGTACTTCCAAAATGAAGACTGGTACGTACTAAATTTGAAGACTATAGGTGTAGCGGTTCATGAGATATTAGGCTAACAACATTTGACAAACAATCAAAGTCTCATAGTAACCTTGGGAATAATGTTAAGGTCACCCTAATCGACTTGTGTCTGCGTATTCCCCAAGTGAAAACTGATACCAAATTTCAAGCTTATAGGTGCAGCGGTTCATGAGATATCATGGTAACAAGATCTTTACCCCATAAATTTCAAAGTCTCGTATTGACCTTGAAAACGAAATGAAGGTCACCCAAATCAACTGGTGCCTGCATATTCCCCTAATAAAGACTGGTACCAAATTTGAAGACTCTAGGTCCAGCGGTTCATAAGATGTCGTGGTAACAAGATTTTATCCCCAAAAATTTAAGTCTTGTTTTGATATTGACCATTAAAATAAAGTAAAGGTCACCCAAATCAACTGGTGTCTGCGTATTGCCCTAATGAAGACTGGTACCAAATCTGAAGACTCTAGGTGCAGCGGTACATGAGATATCGTGGTAACAAGATTTTATCCCCAAAAATTTCAGTCTCGTATTGATATTGACCGTTAAAATAAATTATTCATTAAATATCAATGTTATGGCACGTATACGGCATTTACGGCCTAGACCATATGATTCGACAACTGGGCCAATACGGGGAAACTGGGCCAATACGGGGAAAACTGGGCCAATACGAGACAAACTGGGCCAATATGAGTCTGAGCATGCGCAGTTGCACATTTGGTGAAAACTCGAAGCTGTCGCTTCACAACTTTGACCCGTGTTATTTGTTCACCAATCTTGTTTATAATTATTATTTCAATATAAATGAGATGTCTAGTGTTGTGCAAATATAATGAAAAGAAGTTAATTAATAAAATTGTCATTAATCAAGTATTTCCGTATTGGCCGAGTTACAGGTCCTCGGTCCGTTGTATTGGCCCTCGACTTCGTCTCTGGCCAATACAACGGACCTCGGACCTGTAACTGGGCCAATACGGAAATACTTAATTAATAACATTATAGTAATGGTCACCCAAATCAACTGGTGTCTGCGTATTGCCCTAATGAAGACTGGTACCAAATTTTGAAGACTCTAGGTGCAATGGTTCATGAGAATACCATATCCCCCGTTTCACGGCAGCTGGGGAGAAAGCACAAGTAAAAGCCATAAATTTTAAACAAAAACGTCCCAAACTGATCACTGACTACCCATCCCTCCTCTCTTAGTCTTTCTAGCCTACCCCATTCATTAAAATACAAACCCCACCCCTATGCCTACTAACCCCCAACTTCCAAACGCAAGGCATAACTCTTACCAGTCTGCATTACTGACTGATTTAAGCCTTGCTGTATTTCCCTCGCTTTGTTGTGCCTCGATAGTGAATCGCTGCACCAGAAATGCATAGTGGGCCTGGATTTCTAAGCACAGATTTCTTAAGGAAATACTGCAAGGCCTAAATCAGCCAGTAATGGAGACTGGCAAGAGGTATGCCATGCATTGGGAAGTTGACTAACCCCCATCAACACTTGGAGAAGAGCTGTCATGCTGTTACAGTTAACCCCCAATCCTTAGCTCTGAAAAAAAAAAAAGGTTTTGAAAAAAAGTAATCCTCCCAATTAGAAGTACAATCCCATGACATATATGAATGAGAAGAAGATAGAAATAGGTTTATAAGGTTGTGACACCTGTGACCCTATTTCGGGTCACAGGATCACAAAATCTACTATTTAGAATCTCTATTGGCCAAGGAGTCACATACAAATTCAGCTCTTTAGAGGCAGTGGTTCTGGAGAAAAAGTCGAAAAAGTGAAAAGTTTACGGATGGACGGGTGAATGGTTGGATGGCCTGAAAGGTCTGATGAGCTAAAAAAGCTTTGTGTAACAGCTTAGCTGCTATTCACTCTTTAAAATATTCAGGTTAAGGTCCTCCTGGTACAATATTGGTCATGTTTTAAATGTCAGAGAACATGTTGAGCTATTGGTACTGTAGAGTACAGATGTTACCATTGCAAAGTCAAAGGATATGCACGTCACATGTTGTCATGGTAACATGATTTGCATGAGCCTGGTAAAATTAAAATTTCTCGTGCTTAATCTGAGACTTGCTCTGTGAAAAGGACCCCAAATTGTGACTCCAGCCTAAATGTTTAAAAAGTTAAAAGATTGGCGGCCCCCACCCCAATAAATGGGATATTGGCCGATTGCATGCAGAACAGTTTGCTCATGTAACACCTTGGTAACAAAAAAAGAATGCAATACCTTGTTTTTACCAAAATGAGACCTGCAGTAAAACAAAAAATCCTAGCCATTTGACGCTTAATCATGGTAGGTTAACCCTCTTAGTACTGGGAACATATTGGAAATATTATAATATCTGGTAGGTGCTGATCATTGATGCGAAACAAACCCCCCTCTCCCCTCCCTCTCAGCTGCTATTAGAGGCCTGGCCCCTATTAGAAAAGAAATATGGTGCCAGTGTTGTTCCTAGAGGGGGGTCCTGGGGACATTTGCCCACCTTTTTGGCTTGGTGTCTCAACATTTTTAGCAGTGTAGGATACTTTTACCATTGCAAAGGGTCCCACTTGTTCAGAATTGGCAAAATGACCCCTTCAGGAGAACACCTAGGAACAACACTGTGGTACATCCCTTGTTACTTGAATCTGTATACCCACTGCTGCTAACTCAGTAATTCAGGGGTTAAAAAATATGATTGCCCGACTCCCGGGCTAGTAAAAGTCGATGTCGGGCTATATTAACTTGTGCACTTCAACTTGACGTAGGCAAGTAAACAATCAAAAGTCAAATATCAAAACTTACATCGAGAGGAAATTTAGAACATCCTAAAAAGTACTTACATAACTGATAATTGTTCTTCATCGTGGGATTTTTGCTTATATTTGTCATTTTAACACATTTCTTACAACAATTCACAGAAACTCGTAGTGTTAAGGTACCAAAAACCAATAAGCAAAGATGAATGACATTCCGAATGCTTTCTTGGAATGCATGAGAAAGGTCATGTGACCTGATTTCCTGGAAATGGTGTGTTTGTGTGACGTGTTTCAACAGGAAACAGGAACTATTTTAATTTCACCAATTATTTAATAGAAACACTAACTAAATCTTTGGGTCAGAAACATTTCCATTTATCATTTTCTAAATAAGCTTGATCATTTAGTGACTCATAATTACGACAACAAAAAATAATATATATATATACTCCCTCACTCAACAGTGTAACAATGACTTATATCTTCATGTCTTAAGGGGAGTAGGGCAAACCCTGAATGAGATTATCTTAATTATGAGTTCTGAGTCCTGACAGTTCTGATGCTCATTTGGAATGTCCAGTCAATTAAGACTAAAAACAGACACACACACACACACATTTTGTCATTAGGTCTTCAAGACTACGTCTGGAAGACCTATGGTTCTTATCCAGATTGGCGTGTTTTCTCCAACCTGATACGCAGTTGGATTTCACGCTATATTACTGTTGGAATATTCAAAATAAACTTTCGACCAATCATGCTTGGCCTCTTCATACTTTGGAAAAAGCATATGACCAACGAACACGGCTGAAACAAATTTGTAACCACGTGACCATGTGGGTTATCCGAAATAATTATCCCCTTTTACTGCGAAAAGAGATTTTGTCTAAACATCTAAATTAGAAACGACCGTTGTGTTATTCTGAGTCTGAATGTTAGTAAACATAAGATTTTTCAATTCAAAGCCATTTTACACCTCCATGAGCAGACATGTACCAATTCAAGTGCATAATTTCGCACTACAGTTTCGGAAAATCCATGAAACTTTACATGCTAATGTTATACGCTTTTACCCCCCAAAATGACCATAATGCAGGCTTCATTTTGCTATATGTACATATGACATACATATCCTTTTTATAATATATTTTAGCCTTAACAAGATGCCTCCAACCATGCCTTTTTAAAGGCTTTTCTTGTTATTATTCTTCCAGCGATTTTGTCCCCAGCATTTTGAAAAAAGCGCAAACTTCAAAAGGACACAACTCAAAAACCTACCCGTCGAATTTCATGATTTTTTCAGGAGAGTAAGACAATACTATGATCATTAAAAATCAAAAATAAAATCGCTGCGAACAGTCATTCCTGGTCACAATTTGACAAATACTGAATATGAACTGAATTGGCCTGATTTGTAACAGGGACTCGGAAATAAAATATTGATTACAAAACAAACAAAAATATTATCTGAGTGATCTACAGTCTAGAACGAACACTGTACGTGTATATAATTATTTTTTCATCAAAACCTGCCGCTTGTCTGAATAAACCTATGTCTGATCGTTCTTGGGAGCAATCATTTATTGAGATGTCAACAAAACGTAAATGAATTAGTAAGCTTACTAAATCGTGAAACCGGAAGTGATTTAGTAAGCTTACTAAATGAATTAGTAAGCTTACTAATTCATTTAGTAAGCTTACTAAATCGTTTCTATTTAGTAAGCTTACTAAATGAATTAGTAAGCTTACTAATGCATGTAGTAAGCTTACTTAATCGATCACATTAGTAAGCTTGCTAAATGAATTAGTTAGCTAACTAAATGATTTAGTAAGCTTACTAATTCATTTAGTTAGCTTACTAAATAGCGATTAAAGTCCCGTTTGGCACCCCATAGATAAATCCATAATAAACGCAAATTAAACATGGGATATCGTTCATGAACCATTACGTAAAGATAGAAATGCTTTTGGTGGAGGGGTCATGATCTATGTGAAAAATTGTCTTAGCTTTAAAAGACACGTTGAGTTAGAAAATAATTTTTATGAAGCTATTTGGTTAGAAGTATATTTACCACAGAAGTCTATCATGCTTTGTGCAGCTTATAGGCCTCCTAGTAAGAACGCAGATTTTTGGGAGAGATTAGAAACTACTCTTGAAAATTCACTTGATTATACATCAACATTTGTTCTGGTTGGTGATCTTAATGAGGATATTTTTCCCGACAAACTCACAAATTTACGAGAGATTATGATCAGAAAGGCACTATGCAATGTCATAAAGGAGCCAACACGTATCAGTAGAACGAGTAGAACATTATTAGATCCTATCTTAATCAGTAATGACATAGATGTTTTCGACAGTGGCGTTATCGATTTCAACACAGATAATAGTGACCACAGAAGTACTTTTGTAGCCATTAACACAGCTACTTCTATGTCTTTGTGTTACACCAGAGATGTATGGTGTTATGACAAAGGTGATTATGACCTATTAAATAGTTATATCAGAGATACAGATTGGAATAATTTGATAGATAACAACACTGACATTGATAAAGCAACCGATGTATTTTATGGTTATCTTTGCAAATATATAAATGAATGCATTCCTTCTAAAACAGTGACAATTCGCCCTAGTGATAAACCTTGGTACAATCGGTTGAGAGAAAAAGCCAAAAGAGCTAATAGGAAAGAGGATATATTATCGTACCGTAAGCAAAGGAATAAAGTAAATAACATGAAATGTTATGCAAAGGAACAGTACTTTTCGAATCTTGACGAGTTTATAGTGGAATTGAGCAAAGAAAACAAACCCTCTTATTAGAAAATTCTAAGAAGTCTCATTAAAGAAACGGGATCGATCAACCCTATTCAGGCAATACGATGTAATGAATCTGATAAAAACTCCGAGTATATTTTCAGACTTTGATAAAGCAGAAGCATTAAATTCGTACTTTGCATCAATTTGTAAATTAGATGATACGGACAAAACCCTCCCTTACTTTGAAATGCGCACAGATAGTAAAGTCGACCATATTGTAGTAAATGAATGCGAAATTGCTGAAATCATTAAATGCTTGCAGGTTAACAAAGCAAGCGGTCCTGACAGAATGAGTCATAAACTTTTGAAATTTATTTCAAAATCTGTAAGTAAACCCTTATGTTTGTTATTCAATAAATCTCTATCGACGGGTATCTACCCGAGTAGATGGAAAGAAGCTCACGTGATGCCTTTATATAAGAAGGGAGATAAATCTAGCTGTAGTAATTATCGACCCATTTCTTTGATAAGTTGTTTGGGGAAGATTACTGTATGGTGTTTTACGATGTGTCTTAAGCCTTTGACAGAGTATGGCATAGGGGTTTGATTCACAAATTAGAACGTTACAGCATAGGTGGTGGATTACTCAAATGGATACAATGTTACCTAAGCGGTAGAAGTCAAAAGGTTTTTCTAAATGGTTCATTATCAAAGTCAAAACACTTATCCTGGTGTACCACAGGGATCAGTGCTTGGTCCGTTTTTAGGTCTTCATTGTTTATTGTTTTTGTTAACGATATTGCAGATGAATTAGATTGTGCCGCACACTTGTTCGCTGACGATACATCAATGGGATTGTCATCTATCAACCACATGCTAATGCAAGACACGCTAAACAGGAATCTTCAAACGTTATCATGTTGGGCAAAACGTTGGCTTGTAACCTACAATCCAAGCAAAACTGAAGCGATCATGTTTAGTCTGAAGAATAAACATGAAACTTTGAACTTGAAATTTGAAAATCAGTTCGTCGGTATGGAAAAATCCCATAAACATCTTGGCATTATATTCTCATCTGATTGTAAATGGAACATACATATTAATAGCATTGTGAAAACAACTTCCTCCATGGTGTCATTTATGAGAAAATTAAAATTTATGTTAAGCAGGGAAACCTTAAACAAGATTTACATAATTTTTATAAGACCACACCTTGAATACGCCTGTGAAGTATGGGATGATTGTTCAGCAGAGTTATCAGACAAAATTGAAAATGTTCAGTTCGAGGCCGCCAGGATAGTAACTGGCCTACCTAAATATGCCACCCGAGATTCTCTTATTAACAGGATGGCAATCGTTAATGAGAGAAGAACATATCGTAAACTAACTCTGTTTTATAATATATACAATAATAATACTCCATCGTACCTGTGTGACCTTATGCCACAACATATTGAAGCCAGGACCAGTTATAATCTTAGAAACGTTCGGGATCTTTCCATTTCGTATTGCCGCACCGACCTTTACAGTCAATCATTTTTCCCATCATGTTCACAACTTTGGAATAGTCTCCCACTGCACGTAAGAGAAGCTGCCTCCATATATATGTTTAAATCGTATATATTTCCGCGTAAACTTAAATCACCTGCATATTTCTCACTTGGTAAAAGAAAACTCAACATAATTCACACTCAGTTATTTAAAGATATTCAAATAGCAAATTAAATGATGATCTATATAGAATTAGACTCTCGGACCACACTGAATGTAATTGTAAACCTCCTTGTGAAAATTCTTATCATTATTTCATGGAATGTATTATGTATCATAATATTAGACATCAAATGTTTCAAAATATTAGTATATTATGCAATAACAGAGTACAGTTAAATTTAGACTTGTTAAATGGCAATGTAAATCTTTCTCATAATGACAACGTGCACGTTTTTAAAGAAGTACATAATTACATATCTCTCACTGGAAGATTTGACAATTAAGATAGAAACTGCTTACCCATTAGAATATTTTTTTCATGGTTGTCATTATACTATGCTATGTCATTTCGGATTCTTTTTAAATATACTCATATTTCCATATAAACATGTCTCTGTACATAATGTATGTTCCGTTTCAATAGTATATGTCAATATTGTACATAGGAGAGGGTTTCATATGGGTGGATAACTTGTACCCAATCCTTTCTCTTGAATAAATATGTTTAAATCAAAATCGTGAGAATGGTCATGTAGGGGTCCAGATATATGTGATTTTTCCATTTTCAGAGGGGTACTTCCTTTGAGGAATTTTTGTAAAAAAAAACTACTGAAGATAGAGACATGTTTGATAGCTCATTTAAAAGCTGAGAAACTGATGAATAACCGAGAGTCCAACATGGAGTTCAAGGTCAAGCAGAAGTCTTGAAGACCTAAGTATTGACGCGTCAATCCTAGTTTGTATTTGTTTTATTTCGATGCAAACAGTGGGCAAGTATGAAACAAAATCAGGGCAAGTAAAAATACAGTTTACACTTGCCCTTGGGCAAGTAAAGATTTTAGAAATTTGTTAATCCCTGCGGCTATAAATATTTTGCTGTCATATTCGTGTATCACTTGCATGGTGAAGGTGTTACTATCTACACCGAAACATCGCAATGAATGCGATAAAGAAGTCCACTGTTCATATGTATCTTGGTTTTTCTTCATTTCTACAACTTCTTAAAATGTACCTCAAAGACGTTTAGAGTGTTATTTGTTCTCTTGAATTTTATTTAGCAGGTTTATAAGATTTAAGAATTTGACAGTTACTATAAAAACATTTGGGTTGCTGTTTTCGTTTTGTTATTACAACTGCAACGTTACTGAATGTGGATACGTTTTCACGAAACGTTAATCTTGAATTTAGCAGTCTACAAATAACGAGTTGATCCGTTTTATCGATTGCATCATTCAGAGACCATAAATATATGGTTTCTGCATCGTCTAAATAAATGCCATTAACGCTTTAAAATTCATAAGAATACTAATCAACAATGTCAAGGAAAAATAAAGATAAAACTCACCAGGACTGACTCGTCTCCACTCAAAGTTCAAACCTACCAACGAAGTGTGCAAAACACGTGCATCTCGTGCTGAGTCACGTGGTTATACTATAGGTGAATTCGTATCTAAACCGAACTCGCCCTGGCAACGCGAATTCTCACCAAAAAAGAACTTGTAACCGCTGAATACGTTCCTTATCAAGACCAAGATTTTCATTAATTACACGCCGGGCGTCTATTATTTCAAACGATCTACATCACAGGCTTCTATTTGAGGTAGGCTTCTGTTCAAGGCAGGCGTCTATTTCGTAATTCAATAGTGACCGACGACTACAGGAGGAAGCAGCAATTGTAGAAGTTAAATTCGGTTTACCCGGCGTTAAATTAAGGCAGGCGTTTATTGTTTTCAGAAAGCCCTGTGCAAGGGCGCCTTTTTGAGGCAGGCGTGTAATAAAGGAAATACGGTATTCGAGATAATGACTGCGCAACATATTGGCATCGAAAAAGTAATGTCGTTCAAGTGTACTAGGAGGGTCCGCTCCAAAACGCGTTTTGCTGGACTTTTTAACAGCAAATACGCCTTGATTTTAGTTACGAATTTTAAGATATTGAGGTGAGCTATTTTCAAGATGATGATACCATCGGATAAACTCATTAAGATACTTATGGTCGTGTAGGGAATTTGGTTACAGTGAGAGTGGATTATTTGTGATTCATGTGACGGATATGTAACACAGTCATTGTGGTTTTGGCATTGGTAGGTCAAGGGTAAGGAGCTATATTAAACGCCTTGTAGATATACAAACTCAATGTTATCAGAGAATTGAAGTAACAGTAAGTTAATACATATATCCATACTAAACTAACTAAACCATGATGGCCAAATAATATAACCACTGATAATGTCGTGAAGTCAGTAATTGCCACAATGTTCATTGTTTTTCCATAAATTATCGGTATATATTGTAAGTAACGGGTGCATTGAATTGTATAACCCATGCATGTTGCTCCGAGTAGGGTTCATCCTCTTTTTTTTTATAAAGCACTCTTCGTTTTATCAATACCAAAAAAAGAAGATAACAGTTACCTTTAGATTTCTAATGTGTCACAGAAAAGTTGTGATTACAAAATGCATGTACCGGAAAATTTGTATATTGTCATGAAATTTAATTGGCTTGAGTCGTCGCGTATTACGATCTACGAATTGGATAAAGATGGTTCCATGAACGTGGTACTGGAATCGTATCAATGAATACCTTAACTTCTTGGATGTTAAATGTGAAATATATCTTTCGGGTTGGAGTAGGCTTTTAAAGAGTCTATATGAATCATAACGTGAGCTATTATCTAATGTCGACTGCCAATCTTGATTAAACATATTAAATGTTGTTTCTCGAAATTGATACAAGAAAAGATTTATATTACCAACAGTCTGGCTCAGCCAAACAAAACCATAACCATGAGAAAACAAAATATTTCGAACGTGGGATGCCCATGTTACTTTCCGTAAATCATCTAAATGAACAAGCATGTTGTAAACCTTCTTAGGTAGTCTATATTCATGCATACATATTATTTTTAACCAAAATTTCAAACATCTAACATAAGCATTAACTTATAACGGGTATCTCCCACATTACCCATACCATGCATATACATGTTGGAGTCGACTGACCAACACAAAGGAACTTTTTACACGCTAACAGATGTACCTTTTCGATGCATTCAAAACGTTGAAATCCCAATATTTCTGATCCATAAAGTAAAATTGGTTGTATTTGACAATCAAAAAGTTTAAAATATATTTTAGGCGTCAACACGCCAAAATTGTGCATAATTGAAAGCAAATTTATTAAAACTTTTCTTGCTCTAAATGCTAAATCTGCAAGAGATTTCTTTAAATTTACTGTTGTATTAAACATAAATCCAATATTTATACTCGTTACTTAAGATCAGGGCTGATTATCATCAAACCATTTTTCTTTAGATGCTACCGGCCCACCTTTTCTGAAAATTACAATATTTGTTGTATCCAAATTAACAGTTAATTTATATGTTTTAGAGTAATGTTCTAAAATATTTAACTGGTTTTGTAGCCCAACTACTGTTTCTGAAATAAGGACAATATCATCGGCAAATAGAAGTATAAACATTTCTATCAGATCTGGGAACATGTGAACACCATGTTTCCCGTTTGTTATAACTATAAATGGTATAAATCATTGATAAAGAAGGAAAAGAGAATTGGACTGAGAACACAACCCTGTCGCAAGCCTATTGGACAATCAAAAAAGTCATATTTTCACCACAACGTACACTAGCTTTAACGTTCTCATACATATGTTGACTTCAACAATTTATACATTTTCCCTTTTAGACCAGAATTGCGTAAACAATACCAAAGTTTTGATCGATCAACCGAATCAAACGCTTTCTGGAAATCAACAAAAGCAACATATAGCTTACGCTTTCGTCGAGATAATGATTTCTGAAGTAATGCAAAAAGTGTAAATATATGATCTGTATTGAATTTTGTTTTCTGAAACCTGCTTGCGATTCTGGGATAATATGTTTCATATTTGACCATCTTGAAAGTCTGTTATTAAGGATTGTGTTGAAAACTTTTCCAAGTAAACTCATGAGGGAAATACCTCTATAGTTATCTGTGTTTGAACGATCACCTTTCTTATGTAGAGGAATAATAACTGACATTGCCCAATTGCTTGGAAATATACCTTTTACAAAAAGTGTATTGAAACACTTGTTTAGGAATGGCATGATGATAGACTGTGACGACTTCAAAATTTCAACAACAAGTTGATCTAAACCAGCGGATTTTCCATTTTTTAAATGAAACAACGCTTCAGAAATTTCTTGATCTGTTATCGGTGAATCAAATAGAAGTGCTTCGGCATTTGTAGCAAAATCAAATGTTTCCCATGTTTCTTGATCCACACTACTGGCCGTAGACGAGTGGGTAAGCCATGTCGTTTCGGCAATGTTATTGCTTGATGTTGGTTTATTCTTATATTTTCGTATTTGTCTCCAAAATTTTGTTGGGGAACTATTTGCATTGCATAATATCTCTACATTTCGTTTACGCACATCTGATTTATATCTCCTACAGAAAATTGTGTACCTATTTCTCTCTTTACAGTATAATCTCCTATCAGATTCCATGTCCATGTGTATGATAGGCTTGAAGAGATGCGATACAAAACAACGTTTCAGGAAATTGCTTAATTTGGTACTATTTTGTAGAAATATTTATCTCGAATCTAAACAAATCATGCAATAGCAATTCACCTCAGTATTTGTTAAACAAATGGCACCCCTTATGGCACCGCGTCTGAAAGCATTTCGTCAAAATAAGGTCCTCCATATGTAAAACTTTTCCTGTTATTAGTCACTTTCTGTTTGTTAGACGAGATGATATAACATTAAGCAGGAATAATAATTGTCAAGGAGTTGTATATTCACACACTAATTGCATTTAAAAACAAAATAATCCAAAACTATTGATTCATCACTCATTATAGTCACTCACAGCATTTATAAAGACGGAACAAAACTACAAGGGCCTGACCAAAGTACAAGGGCTATACCCAGGGACAAAGAAACTACATGTTTAGGGCCTATGTACCCAAAACAATGCAAGAGGAATAAATATAGTTAACATAACACAGACCTTTACAGCACGTCTCTTAAAGCCAACTAAACTTTATGTTTTATACTTTGTATTTGTGTCTAAAATTCAATATTGTCTAAATCTCAGTTAATATTTTGCCAATTAAGTTAAAGGATTTAAAAAACCCTTTCAGAAATAATTGTAATAAAAAAAACATATTGATGGAAGAACATGTTTTGTATGTACAGAATCGGTTGAAGATGAATGACATGTTCTGCTAAGATGTCCGATACATAAGATGTCTGCTACGATAATATCCGCTATGATTAATAAGGGCGGCTCTACTTCTGCCAAGACTATTTCATTGACCTATTATCCCCGCAAATAAAATAGACTGTCCCAAACAATTGTTATTAAGAAATTATAAGTGCAGATTTTTATGTCTCATGTTTATTCAATTATTTTGATAATTCAACATTTCAACAGAAAAACATTTCACATTTTACTTGCAGATTTTTATGTTATGTTTTTAATCTCAATTACGCAATATGTTATTTTGTGTTCACAACATATATTTTTCAACAAAAAAACATTTCAGTTTATTTACTGTCAAATTGTCAAAAGTCATTTCAGTGATCAAGAACTCCCGAACCTCATCTTTCCCACTTTCTTTTACCTTCTTAGACAAGAGTCAATTAAAAAAAATGTGTACATTTCAAGGAGAAATACCATTTATTCTTACTTCAAATTAAACACTCATATATTGGGGTAGTAGCTACAAAATAGGGATAACTTCACAAAATATGTCACAACATATGTTTACAGTACCTGAACTCAGCCAAAAAACATAATCAGAGGTGTTTTATATCTGCTATATTTTAATCATAATTTCTTTCGTTTTTAGTGAGTAGAGGACATGTGTCTTTATTATTTTTGGCAAAATAATAATTTGACGAAACATCTTTGAATATGTAAGGTGCGTAAGAAAGAAAATATAACATTTATCTATGTTTGAATGATTATTAAATCTAGATAAGGAGTGAAAGATAATTGAGATTGATGTTTTCAATTATTTGCAGTATAGGCCTACACAGCTTTTAGGCGAAGGCGTTCCTAAATATTTATATTTTTGGAATGCGTATACTGGATAAGTAACATGATATATGCAAATAATTAGTTTATGCAGACATATTCATACAGTGCAACATGTGTTTTATTTGAATAAAGGATCTTTTCTCACAAATCAAACTGCATGCAACTTTGGTGAAGTCCGTCATTTCGAATGAAATAAGAGTAGTCCCCACATAGGCACATATATAAGCATATTAGCCAATTATTATTTAAATTGGTATGTATCTTTAGATATAACATTTATGATGTGACTAATATGCACAATTAGGTAAGTCTACTTATGAAAATAAAAGAAACATTGAAAATTAAGCATAGACTAGATATAAAGAGTTGATCAATAGATTGTGCACTGCATTCGTAACCAAACCGACATCGTGTTATTCATTGTGAAAAATTATTTTTTTACAATTGAGTTAGCGAATAATGATATCTGTGATATACTGAAAGGTGAAAATAGCCAAATAGGTAAGTTATTTCCCTTATGATAAGAACTGATCATGATTAACATTTAAGTTTACGAGGTACGAGCTCTCTTTGGGTACGAAATAGTTTGGTGGACTCTAGGGGACATAACTCTCGTGCACAACAGTAAATAACCACACCCCTACTACTTTTTATGCCCCCGAATCGGAGATTCCGGGGGTATATTGTTTTTCACCTGTCCGTCTGTCTGTCCGTCCGTCTGTCCGTCTGTGTGTTTGTCCACTAAAACTTTGACCTTGTGACCTTGACCGTGCCGCAATTGACATTTTCAGAAAACGTTAACCTTGGCCATAACTTTGGATTGCTCAGAGCTACGGCTTTCATACTTGGCATGTGCATACCTTGTGATAAGACCTTTCAGATGAGGTCATCATATTTGACCTTGTGACCTTGACCTTGCCGCAATGAACATTTTCAGAAAACTTTAACCTTGGCCATAACTTTAGATTGCTGAGAGCTACAGCCTTCATTCTTGGCATGTGCATACCTTGTGATGAGACCTTTCAGGTGAGGTCATCATATTTGACCTTGTGACCTTGACCTTGCCGAAGTGGAATTTTTTTAGAAAACGTTAACCTTGGCCATAACTTTGGATTGCTCAGAGCTACGGCTTTCATACTTGGCATGTGCATACCTTGTGATGAGACCTTTAAGATGATGTCATCATGTTTGACCTTGTGACCTTGACCTTGCCGCAGTGTACAATATTCAGAAAACTTTAACCTTGGCCATAACTTTGCTACATCCGGGGGCATCCGTGTTTAACAAACACATCTTGTTTAAAAAGGATTTTACCCCAAAATAAAAAATCCCAATGATTCTTATGGAAAAGTAACAGATTTGGGGTCTTTTGGTCATAATTTGGCTTGTTATCCTAAACATTCCATTCTAATCACCACAACAGTGTATTATGCAACACATATATTTTTAAAGAGAAAATATTGAATTCTCTTTAATTTTTCAAGGTTTTGATCCCAAAACAGACATGTTGTTCTGCCAAGAGTATCAATGACAATTAGAAGTATGCTATAGGGCATGATCTATGATACAAGTCACTATAAAAGTGTATTATGCAATTTTTAAATAAATTATTCTCATTTTCTTTCATTTTTCAAGATTTTTTACCCAAATAAACGACATGTTGTTCAACTAAGACCATTAATTACCATTAGAAATATGCAACGATGCAACATCTTTCATTTTAATTACCACTAAAGTGTGTTATGCAACAGATGTACTTTTAAAAAAATTATTCCAATTTTCTTTCATTTTTTAAGGTTTAAGACCTCAAAACAGACATTTTGTTCATCTAATAGCATCATTGACCAAAAGAAGTATGCAATGGTGTGTAATAGTGAGAGAATGGCGGTCAGGTATGTCACGGTGGACTTTGCGTTGTGTACTTTTTTGTTTAGATGTTAATGACCACAACCGCCAATCTCATTCCATTACACCCAGGTTCTTTCTCTTCATGAAGCGGGATGAATGACAAACAAATGAATTACCAGATATGCGAAGTTTATTCAACAAGTGTAAATCAACGTACAAACATTGTGGTGCCACAGATAAACATAGTTCCTGCTCTTACAAAGACCAGAGCACAGGGATGAACAACTTGAGTTTTAAATGACAAATATTTATCAAAAGCAACAACAAGTAAAAGCAATAACGGTATAAGGATCTATACCAAAACGTCACTATTGTTAATAAAGAAGTTGATCATCCATAAACTATTTGTCTTCTTCATCACACCAACTTCTAGAATGCCTCTCAAACAGTTTAAAAGTTTGAAGTAAATGCAAGTTATCAAAAATAACTTGAGTTTTAAATTACAAATATTTATCAAAAGCAACAACAAGTAAATGCAATAACGGTATAAGGATCTATACAGAAACGTCGCTATTGTTAATAAAGAAGTTGATCATCCATAAAATATTTTGTCTTCTTCATCACACCAACTTCTAGAATGCCTCTCAAACAGTTTAACAGTTTGAAGTAAATGCAAGTTATCAAAAATAGTGCCATGGGCTCTGTAGCTCATCAGGGTTTATATTATTTAATGATGAAGACTGAAATAGATCATGGTCATGATCATTAGGTCATGGCTTGAAGCCTTTATTTGGGGCACAACATCTACAATTTAGAATCCCCATTTGCTAAAAAGTCTGCACAGAATATTACAGCCTTCTAGATACATTTGTTCTGGAGAGGATGGAAATAGGTTTTTAGGTCATGGTCTGAGAGGCCTTTATTTGGGGCTCCAGGCCAGGGTCACTTAAATCTACAATTTAGAATCCCCATTGACCTAGGAGTCTGTACACAACTTTTCAGCTCTCTAGACCTTTTGGAACTGGAGAAGAAGATGAAAATAGGTTTTTAAGGATGTGACCCCGGTAACCCCATTTGGGGTAACGAGGTCACGAAATCTACAATTAGAATCCCCATTGACCAAGGAGTCTGTACACAATTTTTCAGCTCTCTAGACTTTTTGGAACTGGAGAAGAAGATGAAAATAGGTTTTTAAGGATGTGACCCCGGTAACCCCATTTGGGGTAACGAGGTCACGAAATCTACAATTAGAATCCCCATTGACCAAGGAGTCTGTACACAACTTTTCAGCTCTCTAGACTTTTTGGAACTGGAGAAGAAGATGAAAATAGGTTTTTAAGGATGTGACCCCTGTGACCCAATTTGGGGCCATAGGGTCACGAAATCTACAATTTAGAATCCCCATTGGCCAAGGAGTCTGCACACAACTTTTCAGCTCTCTAGACCTTTTGGAACTGGAGAAGATGAAAATAGGTTTTTAAGCATGTGACCCCGGTAACTCAATTTGGGGTCACGGGGTCACGAGATCTACAATTTTGAATCCCCAAGGGCCAAGGAGTCTGCGCACAACTTTTCAGCTCTCTAGACCTTTTGGAACTGGAGAAAAAGATGAAATTGGGTTTTAAGGATGTGACCCCATTTGGGGTCACGAGATCTACAATTTAGAATCCCCATTGGCCAAGGAATCTGCGCACGACTTTTTAGCTCTAGACCTTATGAACTGGAGAAGAAGACTAGAAATATGTGCATGTGATGCACTGTGATGTCCCCCGCTCCAACTTTCAATCCAACCTAGTCATATTACCCTTATTTTTCACTTATGCTAAGAACTAAGTTCAAAACTGCATTAATAACGAGAAATAAAAAATTCAGAATAGCCAAAGTAGCAAAAGGCACCACTCCACCATTAGGTCTAACCACATACCAAGTTTCGTAAAGAAATACTAGATAGATTTTGAAACAGAGGCCGGAAAAGGTCCCTACCCTCAATATGCACTAAGTTCAAATTGTTGCCATGGAAACCAGTAAAAATAAAAAAAATCAGAATAGCCAAAGTAGCAAAAGGCACCACTCTATCACTAGGTCTAAGCAAATACCAAGTTTGGTGAAAAAATACTGAACGGTTTTGGAGATAGAGGCCGGAAAAGGTCCCTACCCTCAATATGCACTAAGTTCAAATTGTTTCCATGGAAACTAGAAAAAATAAAATATTCAGAATAACCAAAATAGCAAAAGGCACCACTCAACCATTAGGTCTAACCACATACCAAGTTTCGTAAAGAAATACTAGATAGATTTTGAAATAGAGGCCGGAAAGGTCCCTACCCCAAATTTGCACTAAGTTCAAATTGTTTCCATGGAAACCAGAAAAAATAAAAAATTCAGAATAACCAAAATAGCAAAAGGCACCACTCCACCACTAGGTCTAACCACATACCAAGTTTCGTGAAAAAATATTGAACAGTTTTTGAGATATGGCCCGGAAAAGAAAGCATTTTGGAATGACAGCATAACGGAATGACGGAATGACCGAATAACGGACGGAGGCGAAAACATTATGTCTCCCGAAAATTTTTTCGAGGAACATAATGAAAAAAGGTTTTTAAGGATGTGACCCCGGTGACCCCATTTGCAGTCACGGGGTCACAAGATCTACAATTTAGATCCCCATGGGCCAAGGAGTCTGCACTCAACTTTTCAGCTCTCTAGACCTTTGGGAATTTGAGAAGAAGATGAAAATAGGTTTTAAAGGATATGACCCCGGTGACCCCATTTGGGGTCACGCGGTCACAAGATCTACAATTTAGAATCCCCATTGGCCAAGGAGTCTGCACACAACTTTTCAGCTCTCTAGACCTTTTGGAACTGGAGAAGGAGATGAACATTGATTTTTAAGGATGTGACCCCGGTGACCCCATTTGGGGGTCACGGGATCACAAGATTTACAATTTAGAATTCCCATTGGCCAAGGAGTCTGCACAAAACTTTTCAGCTCTCTAGACCTTTTGGAACTGGAGAAGAAGATGAAAATAGGTTTTTTAGGATGTGACCCTGGTGACCCCATTTGGGGTCACGGGGTCACAAGATCTACAATTTAGAATCCCCATTGGCCAAGGAGTCTGCACACAACTTATCAGCTCTCTAGACCTTTTGGAACTGGAGAAGATGAAAAAAGGTTTTTAAGGATGTGACCCCGGTGACCCCATTTGGGGTCACAGGGAGACAAGATCTACAATTTAAAATTCCCATTGGCCAAGGAGTCTGTGCACAACTTTTCAGCTCTCTAGACCTTTTAGAACTGGAGAAGATTAAAATAGGTTTATTACACTCTCGTTGAAGATACTACTGTTGTGAAACATTGAAATGTTATTCAACACTGTTGTGAAACATTGCACGTGAAAGCGATCGTAGTCGGGACTACTTTCCAGTAGTCACATGGCTTTTGGGATAGCACTGGATTTCTACCTACACGGTTTATCACATAAAGATTTATGATTACATTGTACGGTCGCTTCTATCACAATTCACTGTCAAACAGTATCACTTGGTTGATTCAGAGTTAGTTCCCTTGACATGTATAATCACGTTAGCGCTCTCGCGATTTGACCGCCATTTGCATGGCTTTGTCATGCAACTTGACGTAGTCTAGATTCTCAATTCATAAGGAATAAACTTCATGTTCAGTTAACCCACGAATCATGTGACAATCGTCAGTTGAGTATAAATGTGACTACATTGTTATCCTTATACTTATAGGTACGTTTTGATATTTTCTTCTCTTTTTTTGCGGAATGGGTTTGATTGTTTAGAATGTAAACAACTAGTCTACTGTAACTTCGTGTCGACACGTAGGCCTAAGTTTCAAGGTTGTGGAGACATCGTTCACGTCTGTCTGTTGTTACAGAGGATACCATACCAAGATATATGAATAAAAAATGCTTCAAGGTAACTGTCAATGTTGATATAGGCCTAACATTTTAACGTTCACTAAAAATGTCGGAACTCCATTTTCAGGCCTTCTGTTAGATCTAGCAATTTGTGCCGTCAATGTTAACTTAATCAGCAACAAAGACACTGATCCCCACAATTTCGCTAGATAAAACTATCATCAGAACTGTATGCAACTTTACTCCCCAGTATCATTGTCATCTGGGTGTTACAGATCCTATTTTGGCAAAGCAACCGCAGCTACGTACAGCTGTTACTAGCCTAACTGAATCGCGCTTGAAAACAGTCGCATTCCGATGACGTCACAATCACCTGACATCATTCATAAGATCTAGCGAGATTAATACGATGTTTTTGTTTACTCGCCAATTTGCGATTCTTATCGTTTCACGTAAAGACAATGTAATGAGTGTTTTGAAATTGTTTTGTTCAAAATTGAAACTGTTATTAAGGGATATTTGCTTGGTCTATTTTTGGTGTTTAGTGAGATGGCGTTATGCGTCCATGGTAAGAGATGTATCCCTACGCACATCTACATGAATGAAGAGTGAACTTTAATTACATATTTCATTAATTTAGAGCGTGTAATAAATAAAATACTAAACTCCGTCCCGTTTAATAACATATTTATGAAACTCGTGGATGGTTTTGGTATCTAACTCGCTTTCGCTCGTTAGATACCAAAACCATCCACTCGTTTCATAAATATGTTATTAAACGGGACGTCGTTTAGTATTCTCTATTTTTAAGGATGTGACCCCGTTAACCCCATTTGGGGTCACGGGGACGAGATCTACAATTTTGAATCCACATTGGCCAAGGAGTCTGCACACAACTTTTCAGCTCTCTAGACCTTTTGGAAATGGAGAAGAAGATGAAAATAGGTTTTTAAGGATGTGACCCCGGTGACCCAATTTGGGGTCACAGAGAAAGATCTACAATTTAGAATCCCCATTGGCCAAGGAGTCTGCACACAACTTTTCAGCTCTCTAGACCTTTTGGAACTGGAGAAGAAGATTAAAATAGGCTTTTAAGGATGTGACCCCGGTGACCCCATTTGGGGTCACGGGTAGACAAGATCTACAATTTGAAATTCCCATTGGCCAAGGAATCTGCACACAACTTTTCAGCTCTCTTGAACTTTTGGAACTGGAGAAGAAGATGAAAATAGGTTTTTAAAGGGGCAGTAGCACGTTTCTTCGCTGAAATAAGTCGATGAAATGTATTTGAAAAATAATGTCACCAAAAGTAAAACACCCTTCTCTCTTCGGAAAATCAAGTTAAAAATGAGAGTACATGGTTCCGTAAAGCCATGAGAATCATTTTTGCCATTCGAAATAATAAATTGTGTTCACAATAAAATGGCCGCCATGCAACCGTCATTACCACTACGGATAATTGGTTTGAGTTTTAAGATGTTTTACCCTATAAACTAAACATAAATGACATAAACTTTCATTATTAATTTGAAATTTGAAAAAATAAAATTTGCAAAAAACGTGCTACTGCCCCTTTAAGGATGTGACCCCGGTGACCCCATTTTGTGTCACGGGGTCACAAGATCTACAATTGTTGGAGAAGAGGTTCACATCGAAAGAGATAGTGAAACTCGTCTCCTATAGCATAAATGTCATGTTTTGGAATATCTTGCCAGTGTCCGGTTTCAATCGGGAAGTTATGATTACTTTTCCAAAATTTCAAAATTGGATAGTATACAGAACGAGGCATGAACAGATAATTTTCAAAACACGGGGATGTCTTAAAGTTTTGATAATATATACCTTTCGAAACTATTTCTAACCGAACTTTGCCAGTTTTGTAAGTGTTGATCTGTTTAATTTTAGAAGTGAGTTTAGACCTTGTATACAGCCATGTTTTGCTAAATACCAAGGATAAACCACAATCTTTTAAAATCTTTTTAATAAATGAAATCCATCGTAGATTCTTCACGAGGTTTGAATTTTCTTGCGATATGAATGTATATAATAAACTAGATATATTTAATATTTCGTTGTTAGTAGCTATCCTATGCCAATAATGTATCATTCTTACATAAATTCAAACATAGATATGTGTACATATCAGTTATATCAATCGGAAGGATAATTAACATTTATTGGCTGGGCGCTGCCGAAAATTAAAATCTTTGTTTTTGATAAGTAAACCTTCAGTTTTCAAGTTCTGCAATAGTCATGAAATACATTAAGTGTTTTTTTGTAATTCTTTTGGATCGTCACTAAACAATACAATATCATCAGCACATAACAAAATAAGTAACTGGATAAATAGCATCACATTTCCTTCACTGCATTCAAGGTTAACCCCTTTACAATTGTGTTGCATAAGTACTGCTTCCAGATCATTCACAAAAACGGAGAACAGGAGTGGGGAAAATTTTTCTCCTTGTCTGACGCCAGAATTGCATGAAAGAGGCATTTTTACTTCAACTGTCGCACTATTTCATCTTTCAAACATGCACTCCCTCTCATCTGGATAGTTCAGACATTGTGCTACTTAATTTTGTTGCAAAATCGCAAAGGAAAACTTCACAGACAACTTTTGCTGCAGAATATTGATTTTTTTAGCGTTTCTTTCATTTTTGAAGGTGTGCGTGTTTGAAAATCTTCTTCTCACTAACAGCAATATATACATATATATGTGATAGCTCATCTTAAAGCTAGATAAATGATTAAGGCAGTGATGAGCAAAATTTTGGAATTTCGTCCTAGAACAAAAGTTATCCGCCTTTGAATATGGTCCTTATTTAAATGTTCGTTTTATCGGCTTTATGTTCAAAGGGACATAAATGAGTCGCACGCCAAAATTAAGTAAAAACTATTTATTGGAATCCGTTGCCAAATGCCAGCCCAACAATTCCATTTCAGATAACTATCATATAAAGGTTGATAGTTACGGCACAATTTGGACACATGAAGCTCATCTGTCAAGAAATGTTCATAATTGAAGGACAGTTACTTGTAGTTTACGAGTCACCAATCACATTGTTCTAGACATGCCAATTTGAACAAGTATTTGACGTCTCAGATGAAAGAAAATACATTGGGACGCTATAACATGCAGCCAATACACCACCCCCCCCTTTCTTAATTAGCTACAGGACAGAAATACAAATACAAATACAAAGAGGAAAACGCTCTTTGCAGCTTATATCTTCAAGAATGAAGATATGGTCAAGATATAACAAGACCGAATGCCTGTACGTGTACGCACATGTACATGCAAAAGGCATATTCCCAATCAACCACGACAGCATGGCAAGCAAATAAAACTTGCTGGCTTGTCTTCGTCGAGTCGAGTCGAGTCTTTGAATATGTAAATGTAGAAATGAGAAAGTTAGTCCTGACCATGCAGCAGATTTACTCGGGTGGGTGTGAAAGCCTCTTTAAGGCATTTTTTACTTCAACTGTCGCACTATTTCATCTTTCAAACATGCACTCCCTCTCATCTGGATAGTTCAGACATTGTGCTACTTAATTCTGATGCAAAATCGCAAAGGAAAAGTTCACAGACAACTTTTGCTGCAGAATATTGATTTTTTTTTAGCGTTTCTTTCCTTTTTGAAGTTGTGCGCGTTTGAAATCTTCGCCTCACTAACAGCAATACATACATATATATGTGATATCTCATTTTAAAGCTAGATAAATGGTTAAGGCAGTGATGAGCAAAATTTTGGAATTTCCTACTAGAATAAAAGTTATCTGCCTTTGAATATGGTCCTTATTTAAATGTTCGTTTTATCGGCTTTATGTTCAAAGGGACATAAATGAGTCGCACGCAAAAATTAAGTAAAAACTATTTATTGGAATCCATTGCCAAATGCTAGCCCAACAATTCCATTTCAGATAACTATCATATAAAAGTTGATAGTTACGGCACAATTTGGACACATGAAGCTCATCTGTCAAGAAATGTTCATAATTGAAGGACAGTTACTTGTAGTTTACGAGTCACCAATCACATTGTTCTAGACATGCCAATTTGAACAAGTATTTGACGTCTCAGATGAAAGAAAATACATTGGGACGCTATTACATGCAGCCAATACATGATCCTTCTTAAAGGACACAACAAGAGATCCATGTATACTCTTGAACTATTGAGATTTCTTTGCAACCACTGAGTGAGAGAGCAGACCATGAATCCTCCTACGGTCTGTTTGTGAACACATCAGGAAGACTGGATTCACACATTGCAGCCGACATGCAAATGGAACACATAGTTAGATTGACCAAAGGTCACATCAGATCACTACAGTCAAACAAAACAGAGAAGGTTATTGTGAAACGCACAGCTGCATTTTCCGGCATGTCACACATCTCTGAAAATTTTGACAAAGTCACAAAGGTGTTGGTTCGTGCACAGAAGCATAAGATTCCCCCTTCGTTGAATGATGAAAAGGTGCTTATTCAGAACTTGAGACAACCTGGTCGAGTTGTGTCTTCTATCCCTTGGATGGCTACAAGTCCGGCAGTCAAGTTGAATCTGCAGCACCTGAAAACCTGAATTAGAGAACATCAGATTAAACTAACCAATGAGGTTGGACAGTAATTCCAGAGAAGTTAGTGAACTGATTTTTATTGTGGTTTATTGCTGTTTGGTCAATACACATAGACTGTACCAGAGACAAATTATATTGTTTTAACAAACTTTTTTTTATCTCCTTAGGTCAATAGGCTAGATGGGCTTATGACCGTCGTCCGTAACTTTTTCACCTTTGAGATTTCTCCCCCAGGGACCACTTCTTCTAAACCATTTGACATAGGAAGCTGATATTTGCCACATAATATCTTTGTAACATTGAGGCACAAGTTTGTAAAAGTCTCATGAACCCACTTCAGAAATGGTGATATTGTTTTTAATCAAGACCATAGCAAGAGATTGATTTTCACCAGGATAACTATCTTCAACATCAAACAATACAAAAGCTGATGAGCTACAGAACCCTTAGCTCTGTGTAAATTAAAATTGTGTAAAACATGTGCTGCATTATTATGCTGCATTAAATTGCCTTTACTACTAGTCTAGAATGATTGGGAGTGATTCATACTTGTGTTGAAGTTTATATAAGAATTATACCAAGTCTCACTATGTAAGTATTTGATGTCATATTTGTACTGTCATGAATGAATATTGCACTTTTGTGATTGAGAAAACAATTTATCTATTTATGTTAATTTATTGACTACTGAATCATAGATATATTATAGTGTTCAATTCATTTTCATTAACTATGCAGTTGCCGAGTTATATTTGTAAGCAATATTCCTGGCACCAAAAGTTAAGGGTTAATATCCATGCACATCCTACAATTCGTTTTGCCAAGGCCAATTTTTTTTTATTACAAAATATTTCAATAAATGTCACCTGCATTGCAAAAATATTCCATAAATATGGTTAACTCTATTTCTAATATTTTTTCGGCTTCGGATCAAGAGGTCCTGGGTTCGAATCCCGCCAGGGGTACGACAACTTTGTCTGCAGTAGAGAACTGTTCTACACGCAGTAAGGTTTGGGTGCAAAGCTACACTGAATTTCAGAGTAGTACCACCCATGGTTTGCTAGTTCCAGCCGATGCTCGCAGGTTTCACCACAATGCATATCCACATGGCCTTGCAGGCTTTCTCCCTGCCAAATACTAACAGCCGAGATATAAGTGAAATACTCTTTAAAGCGGCATTAAACCCCATTTTACTCTACTACATTCAGTTAAAACATAACATTTTAAATGAAATTGCCCTTCAGGCTGAAAGGCCTTATTGGCTTAAAGGGACACTGCGTCAAGGATAAAAATGAGTCTCATCTTTATCTAACTAAGCTGATTAGAGTGTCTGCTAACGAGTTCTGCTTCACTTCACTGTCTACATGCAGAAGTTTTTATTACCAATTACATCAATTGTCTGAAATTGGGTGTCTGTGACTTGTTAGAAGACATGTTAATTAACATAGGTAGATACACATAATCTGATTTTTATCCTCGACGCGGTGTCCCTTTAAGGCATAGCCCTGCGTCATTTCTAGTTATTTTCTAGAACCACTGACTGTAGATAGCTGAAATCTTGTGTATAAGCACTTTGGCTTGTGGGGGATCTTAATTTATAGACTTGGTGCCCTGTGATATACCAGTATTAAATGTTGCACAGCCCTGATAATTTTATTATGAATTAGTTTAGACATATGACATTATTGTGTGTTTGGGCTTGAAACCTGTACTAACTTCGTGATGTCAATTTGAGTGGATCTATTTGTATCTAAAGTGAGTAAGTTTAATGTAAAGATTTTAATTAACAGAAAAATGCTACTTTAACTACAATAGACCTGACCTAAATGTTTCTATAATATATATGTAAACTTGAGTTTTGACAATAATGAATGTTTAAGATAGTAATTCATATATTGTAGGTATGTATTGACTAGATGTTTAACATTATGAACTCATCTACAAATAAATGGACAAAATAATGATTCCTATTTAATTTTTGTAAGGAATCTAATTGGACAGTGCAAAATACATGCAAATTGAAGTAATGAAAATTGATTTTTATATTGTCAGAAATATTTTACTGTAACATAATTTCAAACTGCAATAATAATGTATTTAGTTCTACATTCTTCACATAGGAAGATTAACAAACAGCTCAAAAGCCATTACCATAATATCATAAATGTGAAGACAATGCTGTCTTTTATCTTTTAATTCATTGCTGAGCAACAAAGTATCAACCTAACATGATATATGGTTCTTGGAGCAACATTATACATCAATAATTTCAACCACTTGTATTCATTTCCCGGACTGAAGAGATGATATGTGCTACTGCACTGGCCACATTTAAGTCAATTCCAAATGACTCCTGTAGTACACTTGTGTCCATGAAAGTATCTGGTGCACATAAAATCTGTTGAATTGCGGATGTGTCAAGTAATTCAACTAGTTTGCCTGTACTGTCCTCTTCCATGTATGCTAGAAGGGCATTGCGTAGTGTGTCCTTGATTGCAGGCGCTGAGCTGTGCAAGTAAGGTTGCACAATATCAGGGTTACAGATGTTGCAACAAACTTCACGCCTAACATCACTCTCGCTAGTGAAGCCAAATGCACTTCTGGTCTACCCACGTCAGAATTATTGAAGTACATAACGGCAATGGACTGTTGCCCAGATCGACCTGCTCGACCCATCTGCTGAAAGAGATACATACCATTACAACATGTCATTGTGCAATTATGTAAATTGCTTTGTCATTGTCAATACACACAAACACACTAAAACACAATTTGTTTCAACCTACATATTTCAAATAAGAGTCAGGAGCTATTTTATGATATCACTGTAATCAAATACAATTAACGTTATTCAAACATCTCATAGTACATATAGCCCAGCGGGTAAGTGCAATTTTCCAACTGAATTGTGCACATCGTGATGCAAGCATGAAATTTGCCATGATTGTAGCTGATACCCATATAATCACATTCAGATCGAGAGGCCTCGCAAAATTTTCATATTTTTTTAATTTTGGGGGGGAAAGTGAAACAAATTAAATTTCCACCCTCATTTAATCATAGTTTTTTTTTTAATTCTCTGATTCTTACAAATCATATGTCAACTTGTTGGAAATTCTAAGCTGAACACTTTTCATCATATATGTGATTTTCTATCTTTAAAGGTTGAGGCTAGAGAGGTCATAATAACTAAAATAAAAGTGGGAAATTGACATATAAATATGTTTTCTATCTGGCTGTCAGATAGAAGTCGGGTCAATATAAGGAAAATACCCCCTCAACCCCCAAAATATTGCTACAAAAGGTTTCTCAACTGATTCTGGGAAGTTTTAGTGTTCTTAATAACATACTAAAAGTTTACCAAAATAGGATCCCCGGAAAGGTGTTTTTTTCAAGATGGCGTCCAAGATGGCCGCCGACACCTCTTAGTGATCATTACTTTGTACCCATCAACTCAAATGTAATGATGTTGATGTCTATCCCCAGGTTTGTGGGGCAACGAACACGTTAAATTCATAACAAATGGTGTTTGTCTATTATGGACACCTCCAAATGACCAAAAGTCCATAACTATTCACTCAAATTTGATGATCTGAATGTCTATTTCAACGCTTTTTGGGGCAAGGTACACATTAGGACCATTAAAATATTAACTGGGCAATTATATTACAATTTAAATTTGTCAAACATGGCACTACCATTTGACCTACGTTTCAATCTAATTTGAGAGCGTTCATTTGTGAGTGTCATCCTCCTGCTCCAAATGACTTGGTTTGTTCGTAAAAGGAAGTGTATATTAATAACCATAATCAATTATTTACAAAAATTGCGTTATCGTCTTAATAGTGCGTAGATCTTGCCATGGTCGGTTTACTAGGTCACGCTCTTGAGACTTAATTTAAGATTCAGCTTTCATATTTCATAGCTTTTATTTTCATATTTACATTCATTCAGCATAATACATCCTTACACAAATGTCAAGACACTATATTTAAAGAATACATGCACCTCTTTCACGGCTCGGAATTATAATATATACTAATAAGTAAAAAGTCATTATGTAAATTTTGTTGAGTTGTTTTAACTTGTAGCAATAGTATAACTTGCGGTCACACATTACATGATAAAAACCCACTGCTATAGGCCAAAAGAAAAAAGCCTGAATTTGTTCTGAACAGATGTACATGTCGGTAATGTTGTGTTGTATAAACTATACAGTATAAAGTGAAATTCTGGGGAATCTATACATGTAGGTAAAGTCTGATACAGTCCATTTGAAACAAATGATGTACCTCGTCTAGTGTCTTTTCCACGAAAATGCCGTTGTCCTACCACACCAAAGCAGATCTCAGAGCATGCACTTCTTTTCAAGAGAAGTAAAGTGAAGACCAAGGAAAAGCAACAATTCATTAATTTTCAAAGATAATGGCAACCTATTCACCCAAATGTTCATTGCATGACAATTCCGCATAGCTGATTTGAAACAATTTTCAATTTCGAAAATCACCCATTGAAACCAGCTCTGTAACAACATGGAAACTTCAGACTTCCAACTTGCAAATCTGAACTTTTGAATTGCGTAAAAATTTCCAGGACACTCTGAAAGTAGATGCTGAAGTGTTTGATGGAGCATCCATTGTCCTCTCAGTGCCAATAGGTAATGTGCACGTGTTATCCTTTGGAGAGTAGAGTAATCTCACATTTCTAACCCGAGTAGCAAGGCAACTACCTGACTGTTCAAGGATAGACATTATATGAGACCACTACAGGAAAGAAGTCTCAAGTCTGCAACCAGAGACAGAAGAGACAAAGGGTCAAGATGCAATGTGTCCAAACAAAACTAACTACCACAGAATTTCCCAATGTTTCCCAAAACTTCAAAGAGCAAACAAGAACTAGTACTAACAGATAGTGTCAAAACAAGCACATTTGAGGCAGGTAAAGAAGTACGTAACATTAGGGAGAACAGTGTTAGATTAAAAGGATGCTAACACCAGACTAGTGACACAACTTCCAGTGTGCTAGTAGAGGAAAGAACATGGCAGACTTGGCAAGCCTATCCAGGTATCCTATCCAGAGATAGCAGAAGCTTTTATTCTTCCAAAGCAGGATTCCCTACCAGCCGATTGACAGAAGTGGGCAACAGTTTGCTCTCATAGAAAGATTTGTGTGTATCATGTATGACCACACCACCTCACCTACCAGAGTGAACGATGTTAAAGAAGACTTATTCTGCCAGGGGAAGCACACGGAACTGAAGCATTTGTTTCCACCATTTCTTATTCGGCACACAAATAGGACCATCTTCCAAGCAAGTGTTTGGACAAAGAGTGTATACATATTTGCAGAGAAAACTCCTCCAAGCCCTCAGGATTTTGAATGGTACCAAAAGGAACAATATTGGTATGAACTATGGGTGAATATTCCAGAAGAGTCCAGGTCTAACAGAGAACTGGCGAAATGTGGGTGTAAAGCACAACCTGTGTGGTTGGGAAATGCATTTGCAGGCATTCACCGTTAAAATGGTTAGAATGTGTTTCTTGACCCCCAAAACCAGAGGATAGATCTAGACCAAAATTAAATCAAATTAAGACTGAAACGCAGGTCAAATGGTAGTGCCATGTTGGACCAGGTAAGATATACTTGTAATGTTCATGGCCCAATTTCATTTCTAATGGTCCTCATGTGTTCCTTGCCCAAAAAAACTTTGCAATAGACATTTAGATCATCAAATTTAAGTGAATAGTTCAAATGGTCATCTGGAGGTGTCGGCGGCCATTTTTTACACCATATTGAATGTTTGTGTTCCATAATAGACAAACAACATTTGTTATGACTTTAATGTGTTCGTTGCCCCACAAACCTGGGGATAGACACCAAGATCGTATCATTTGAGTTGATGGGTACAGAATATTGATCATAAGAGGCGTCGGCGACCATCTTGGACGCCATCTTGGACGCCATCTTGAAAAAAACAACACCTTTCCGGGGGTCCTATTTTGGTAAACTTTTAGTATGTTATAAGTACACTAAACCTTCCCAGAATCAGTTGAGAAACCTTTTGTAGCAATATTTTGTGGCTTGAGGGGGTATTTTCCCTATATTGACCCGACTTCTATCTGACAGCCAGATAGAAACAATATTTATATGTCAATTTCCCACTTTTATTTTAGTTATTATGACCTCTCTAGCCTCAACCGTTAAAGATAGAAAATCATATATATGATGAAAAATGTTCAGCATAGAATTTCCAACTAGTTGACATATGATTTGTAAGAATCAGAGAATTAAAAAAAAATTATGATTAAATTAGGGTGGAAATTTCATTTTTTTCACCCAAAAATAAAAAAAATACGAAAATTTTGCGAGGCCTCTCGATCTGTATGTCATTATATTGGTATAAGCTCCAATCGTGCCAAATTTCATGCTTGCATCACGATGTGCACAATTATATCATTTACCCGCTGTACTAATAGGTTTGTCTAGAGATGAGTGTTTAAAGGCTTTATACAATACATCATGTATGTACTCTTTTGTCTAATTGATGTTTATATTCAGTGCAGATACAAACATAAATGGACATCATTCTGAAAGAAATAACTTGTACGTGTGTTTAGTTACCTTCCAGTCTCTTTGGTGGGCCAACATTTATCACACGTTGCGCATATCTCAGATTGGCACCCATCCCCAAAGCGACCGTGGCAATTAAGTACCAGCTTCAAGGGACTTTCTCCTGGGTCCTCAGCTAGGTTTTGAAATATTGTTGTCTTGATCTAAAAAAAAAACAAACATATGAATGACAGTTTAAAATATATAAGCATAAATGAAAGACATCCTCTGACAAGTTGTGTCGTTAGGAATTATAATAAAACTTTAATTCTTTTAGAAAAAATGTCAAAACATATATATTGCATTTGTGTAAAGATAAACCAATAGTAAATGACAGTAAATGTTTTTATGCCTCTGAATCGAAGATTCCGGGGACATATTGTTTTTCACCTGTCCGTATGTCTGTCTGTCCGTCTGTCTGTGTGTTTGTCCACACAAACTTAAACCTTGGCCATAACTTTGGATTGCTCAGAGTTAGGGCTTTCATACTTGGCATGTGGATACCTTGTGATGAGACCTTTCAGATGAGGTCATCATATTTGACCTTGTCACCTTGACCTTGCCGCAGTGGACATTTTCAGAAAACTTTAACCTTGGCCATAACTTTGGATTGCTCAGAGTTAGCGCTTTCATACTTGGCATGTGCATACCTTGTGATGAGACCTTTCAGATGAGGTCATTATATTTGACCTTGTCACCTTGACCTTACCTCTGTGGACATTTTCAGAAAACTTTAACCTCGGCCATAACTTTGGATTGCTCAGAGTTAGCGCTTTAATACTTGGCATGTGCATACCTTGTGATGAGACCTTTCAGATGAGGTCATTATATTTGACCTTGTCACCTTGACCTTACCTCTGTGGACATTTTCAGAAAACTTTAACCTCGGCCATAACTTTGGATTGCTCAGAGCTAGGGCTTTCATACTTGGTATGTGCATACATGTACCTTGTTATGAGAACTTTCAGATGATGTCATCATATTTGACCTTGTGACCTTGACCTCGCCACAGTGGACATCTTCAGAAAACTTTAACCGTTGCCATAACTTTGGTATATCAGGGGGCATACGTGTTTAACAAACACATCTTGTTTTTTTTTAAACTATTTTTTATTTTATTTTCCACAGACAGCAAATGATGGTTAAACTTCTATTATTTTACCTTATCACTGCCTTTTTCAAGTGATGCATGGAACTGGACAACTCGGACATTTTCCAGTCTTGGACTACCAGCATAGAGCTTATCCCCGAGGAAGCGTTCTGCCATTTAATATGACACACCCAGCAAGTCTTAACTGCCACTGAAATACACAACTGTCAGAGGGAAATCCTGCCTTTTTGCAGAAAGTTCCATTAATACAGGTTCCATGATGTACTCAATGTTATGTTGGACAGATTTTGATGGAGGTCTTTTGCAAACTGCTACCGAGATGTTGTCTCTTGCAGGCGAGGCTACAATTGGTTGAAAACTGTTCATTCTCAGGGATTGGCCACCTTTTTTTGTCCTTCAACTGTCAAAGTAGCACTCAAGGCAAGAACCAAAGCATTTGGTAGCACTGCACATAATGTCCCAAGTTTACTGTACATTGGTCGGAAATCCAAACCCCACTCTAACACACAGTGCGCTTCATCAATCACAATGAATGATTTTACATCTTCTTGGAAATGTTTAGTTAGCAAAAGATCTGTCACAGTTTTGTTGTCCAGTATTTGTTCAGGATGACAAAGCAAAAAGGTAATGTCCCCATTCAACCATCTTTGTCTTTCAAGACTGTTGGGTGACAGGATTTGCTCCATTTTACCCTGCAGTGATGTTGCACAAGGACTCAATTTATTGAGCTGTTGAGTATGGATGACATTGAGTAGCACATTTACCAAAACAAAGGCTGACTTTTGAAATTTTCTTCTGCAAATATCAGGTAGTATTTCATAGGTTAAAGATTTTCCAAATCCAGTGGGAAGCATTGCAATTGTATCTTGGCATAAAATAGATTTAATGACTTCAGTCTGTAGTGGCTTGAGAGTATCAATTGATGTTTCATATCTATGATTGTAATCAGTAAGTGACAACTGTATGATAGATTCCTGAAAGAAAGAGTTACCAGTAATACACCTGTCTAAACTATTGTCAATTTCAACAATACAGTTTTAGAAACAGTCTTAACATGTGGACACATTATTCCTACTATCGGCTGCAGCAATATTATAGCTTTGCAAGTTATTATTATAGTCATTAATAACACTAACGCACATACTAAGACTATATATACGGGTGCTGGACGGAACGGCAAAACGGCAAAACCGCGACAAGCCAGAACGGCGACAATTTGGACAGAACGACGACAGATGGAAAAAATCTCCTGGACAGAACGGCGAAACCCATTTCTTACTAAATTTTATACCAAAATCGCTGGACTAAACGGTGACAATAGTTTTTTTATAAAATAGTTTTTATAAGTTATATTGTTAGATCATTCATGTCTGAGATGTTTAATCACCATGTTTACATAGTGATGAAGACAGGTGGGACCTGACGACAGCGAAGGGGCAATTGAATTATTGCTAGAGTTACTAGTTTCGTACTTGGTGTAGTACTCATCAGACTGAGGTAGCAATGGTTCGGCTCTCCTTATATACTCTTAGACTAGGTCACGTGACTTCCGGTGGGACTTCCGGTGGGACTTCCGGTGGTTTGGTGAACTTCCGGTTCCGGTGGTACTTCCGGTTCCGGTGCTTCCGGTGGTGTTTTTACCGGTGGTTTTTACGTTGGGAGAATTGATAACTTCCGGTTTGGAATTTATCTATCTCCCACTGTAAAATTAGTGACAAGAGTTGAGAATTCTGTCTTAGTGTATAATAAATATAATAAGATTGTGTTCTGTATTATATTTTTATGTTTCAGATGGTGGCTGGGTCCTGTCATGCAGAAGTCTAATTGAATCTGTAGGAATAGTTATTTTGAAAAAAACCCAGTGTTTTTGTTTTTTATTATAACTGGCGGAGGACGAAGCTGAAGTATTTAAAAACTAAATGATATAGTAGTTTTATAGGCAAAAAACAAAGAGAGGTTACTGAGTGTGATAGACTAGTATAGTATTTTAGTTTATTTGCCGTAAGTACTTAAGTAGTAATTGATTAAGTAGAAGTTGCTTATATTTAGATTGTAATTATAAGCTCGGGGGCCCCTATATTCTTTTCCAAAGTAAAAAGAGAGGGGTCCGTGTGTAAGACAGAGAGTAGATTCGTAAAGAGTATAGGTACATGCAGGTGGCAAATACGATTACGTGAAGTGTATTATAGTGTATAAAGATTTTTTTCATGAGGGCACATTGTGTTTGTCAAAAGACGGCAAAACTTCCCATGCTTCGGTAATGAGATTATTAGCATCAATGTCATGTCCCCAGTTACTGAGTGGGGGAAATGGAACTTGCCCGTACATAATGACCCATGGGCATTTCCCCTGGCCTGTTGTTGTGAGGGCAAGTGGTGTCCCATGTGTGTGGACAGGCGACGTGGGGGCAGTAATCGGGAACGGTAAGTAGGGTGACTGCGGCAAGGTTGGACCTGGTGACTGAGTGTGGTACACAGTAGGTTTATCCGGTGACAGGTCACTATTTTCTGTCTGGTCTGTTGCCGGCGATTGTATGGAATCAGTATGGAATCCAAACTTGATAGAGGTAACTTTCGGTATGGTGAAATGTCCAAAATTGGATGTTTGCTTCTGGCGAATAGTGGTTACTGTAATACCTGCCGGGATGTAGAGATCCTGGGAAGTGTTGGTCATGAGCGGGTTATATGCCCTTGACGGCCCTGCTGTCGGTGGCGTTGATTCGTTCACTGCACGATCTTTAGTGGAGATATGCTTGTATATTTCCGTAGTTCCGACTTTATGTTTGAAGACGATGTGTCTTCTTAGGTCATCTTTTCTATTGTATTTGTTATTACAGATATTACAGCAGTAACAAAGAGTGCCGTGGTTAACGGCTATGTGCCTTTTGAGAGCATCCCGACGTGATAGTCGGGCCCCACACAGTTTGCACGTGTGTTGTTTCTGCCGTGGCATAGTTGACGGTAGATAGATGCGTATTGTGTGACGTCATAGACAGATAGGAGTGTGTATCTGTGTGTGTGACGTCATCACGTCTGTGTGTGTGTGACGTAGGTTGTCTGTATACTGTGACAGTGTGTGTAGGACGTAGGACAGAACAACTAGTGTTTTAAGTTGTAAAGGAATGTGTATAGGGCCCTGATATGTCCACTTAGATCGTGGTTGTAACAATCAGGAGATAAGAAAAGTGAAACAAAACAAAGGGGGATGTTTCAACCAACGATCTTATCATTGAGGCTGTGCGGTTGGAACGTTAGAAGCTCAAAAATCCATCTCAATTCCAGGGATCTTCTGGTTTGAGTGGTCCTATCTGAATCAGGATTTTGTTTAAGTTGTGCGATGATATTGTAGGAAACATCGCGTTTGGAATGGTCAGGGAGGTTGAAATGATGGGACACGGGTTTGTCTCTCTTGTGTGTGATATCTGCAAAATGTTCAGATAATCTGATTTTGAACTCCCTTTTAGTTTCACCTACATATTGTTTTTTGCACTTTTTGCAAGTGAGTAGATAAACTACATTGCGGGATTTGCAAGTGTAACTCCGACATGAGAATCTACGGCCGGTAGCAGAGCTATAGAAGTAGATGCTTCTGTTAATGTTAATGCATAATGTGCATTGAGTTTTGTCACATGGGTTGTCGACAAAAGCGACTTGTTTACCACTGATTTGTGTTTTTTTCGGAGGATAGGAAATGGTGGCATTTACCAGCATATCTCTGAGGGTTTGGTTCCTCCTGTAGGCCGCAATATGTGGGGAAGGGAAGACTTGTTTGCAGAGGTCGGAACCTTGAATTAGGTGCCATCTTTGCCTGATGATTTTATTGAGTTCCATGTTCGTAGGGTTGTAATCGCACACAAGTACTGGTCGCATGTTTTGCGTTTGTACTTGTTGTGTGGGGGATAGGAGTTGTGTCCTATCTTTCAAATCCGACTTGAGTTTGTTCTGCTGTACTATCTTTTTGGGGTATCCCCGTTTTAGATAGTAATTGATGAGATTCATGCTGTGAATCTCATACTCCGTCTGTGTAGAACAGATTCGTTTGAGACGTAAGAACTGGCTGTATGGGCCTTTAGTTTTGACATGTCTGGGGTGGCATGACGTATACAGCAGATAGGAGTGAGTATCTGTGGGTTTGCAGTATACAGTGAACTGGAGCTTGTCTATTCCGTTCACGTGTGAAACCCAGGTGTCAAGGAATGAAACCCTTTCACGTGAAAATTCGCCTTTGAATTTGATAGTGGGGTGGGCTGAATTGAGGTATTGAATGAATTCCTCAAGTTTAGCTTGACCTGATGACCAAATGAGGAAAATGTCATCGATAAAACGGACATAAAGGTTTTCTAGGAGCGTTTCTTCTAGTTCAGCCATGAATATATTAGCATAGGAGGGTGCAAGTTTTGTACCCATTGCTGTACCGCCAACTTGTATATAGTTGTCTCCATTAAAGACGAAATTGTTTTTATGGAGTACAAGTTTGAGTAGGTTTAGAAGGCCTGTGGGAGATATTTGCCAGTCTGGTTTGTATCTTCTAATAGCTTTTGCTACTGCTCTGAGGCCTTCGCCGTTTGGGATGTTTGTGTATAATGACGTGACGTCCATTGTGACCAATAGGATATCTTTAGTGTTATCAATGTGATAAGACTCTAACTTCTGGATGAAGTGTGTGGTGTCTTTAATTTAACTAGGGTATTGGCTGACAAACGGTTTGATGTGTTCATCAACAAAGCTACTGATTTTTTCTGTAGCTGTGTTATTGCCGCTGATAATGGGGCGGCCAGGTATGGACCCCGGTGTGAGACACTTATGAATTTTGGGTAGGAGATAGAATCGTCCTGCTGATGCATCATCCGGTATAAGGCCGGTGAGACATTTTTGGCTGATCTCTTCTTTTAGGTAGAGATTGGTGAGTTCTTTAGTAATGATAGAGCAGAAGTCCCGTGTCGGTTTGCAGTAAAACCTGTTGTCAGACTAATTGTCTGACAGCCTCATTGATGTAGTCTGGTGGTATTGTTGTGTGTGTAAGGAATAGTATAGCATCATTATGTGTGAGAGTTTTCAATCAGTGGAAAAATTGTATTTTTCTCAAAATCATCAACTACAAATCAGATGATAATATTTTCCTTGGATTTTTGTATGTTCATCCGGATAAATCACAATTCTATAAGGATGCAGAGGAAAATGGAATTGATTTAATTGAGAAAAAACTTGAACACATACGCAACGATTTTGGTGATGCTTCTCTGTTTATACTAAGTGGTGATTTCAATGCTAGAACGAGCAACCTAGATGACTTCATCATTGATGACGACCCAGAATACTTACCTCTACCAGATGACTACAGGGCGGATTCATTCAATGTAACAAGAGAATCATGTGACTCTGAAATCAACACATACGGAACTCATTTGCTGGACCTATGTAAACTATTCAGTATTCATATTGTAAATGGTCGCACCAAATCTGACTCAACCAGCAAACTAACATTTATTTCACATGTGGGGTGTAGCATAGTAGACTATTTCCTTGTATCGAGTCAATTATTCCATAAAATTGTGGACCTAAAGATATGTGACCGTGTTGAATCGGACCACATGCCTGCAGTGTGTACTTTTTCGGCAGTTTTTGAGGAACCAAAAGTACCCGTGAGTAATATTAATTTATCGCCAGTTCCTAGATACAGGTTACCAAATCCAGCATCATCTGCTTATAAGGAGCTTTTGCGATCCCCAAATGCATTGGAAGACTTTCTCGCAGTGCTACAATCTGACGTTAATCAGGCTGTGTCTAAACTAAATGAATTCATCATCGCATGTGCATGTGCTGCTGGAGGTTTCTGTGTGTCAAACCAGAAAAATAATAAACAGCAACCACCATGGTTTGATTCTGAATGTGAGGAACTCAAAAGTGAAAAGTATAGATGTCTTAATTTATTCAGAAGATATAAATGTAAAGAAAATCTTGATAGATATGTGCAAACTAAAGCCAGATTTAAAAAACTGTGTGCTTCTAAAAGAGTGAATATGGATAAATGTTTAGCAGAGGATCTGTATCAGGCAGCTAAATATGGAGACTGTAAAACCTTTTGGAATAGTTTAAAAAGATCATTACGAAATAAAAACTCTGGTTGTCCAGTATCTGCAGATGCTCTTCAGAAGTATTTCAAGGACCTCTTAAATCCATCTAAACAACAAGCAGTTGAAGAATTTGATCAGTATGTATCTGATTTTATAAATAGCCATTGCTGTGATGAGTGTGTAACCACTTCCGGTATAGATCAACTTCTATCTGACAGTATTACTGAACTTGAAATTAGTGAGGCGATCAAGAAGATGAAAAATGGTAAATCTCCTGGCGAAGATGGCATTCCACCTGAATTTCTCAAGATTGGACAATCTACCCTACTCGCTTTTCTCAAACCACTATTCAATTCAGTATTAGACTCTGGTATATTTCCGGATTCCTGGAACTCAGCTCTAACCATTCCATTATTTAAAGCCGGCTGTGTGACCGACCCAAACAACTACCGAGGAATATCATTACTTAATGTGAAAGATATTCACATCAATCCTTGATAAACGCCTCCGGGCATGGATAGACTTGAATGATATTCTATCAGAAGCACAAGCTGGGTTTAGGCCCGGATATGCTACTACAGATAACATATTTACACTACAGACTCTATGTTCCAAATATCTTTCAAAGCCTAAAGGGCGATTTTATTGTGCCTTTATTGACTTTAAAAAGGCTTTTGATTGTGTGGATAGGGCAAAACTTTTATATATGTTACTTAAGTCAGGTTGTCATGGTAAATTATATAATCTTCTTAACAATATGTATTCATCTGTGAAATCCTGTGTAAAGGTTGGTAATTGTAAAACTGACATGTTTTCAACAGGTTCAGGTGTACGCCAAGGCTGTATCCTGAGCCCTATCCTTTTTATCTTTTTCATAAATGAACTTGCCACCGAAATATGTAAATCCTGTAAACATGGTGTTTTCTTATCACAAGATATTGATGATATTATGATGCTACTTTTTGCTGATGATATAAATATGTTTTCATACACTGTCATTGGTTTACAACAACAGCTAAATGTCTTGCACCAATTTTGTATTAAATGGGGTTTGAGTGTAAATATTGATAAAACTAATATTATTGTTTTTAGAAATGGAGGTGTGTTAAAAAAGGATGAAGTGTGGTATTTTGGTATTATTAGGAATAAATGTGTCACTTACTATAAATATTTGGGCATGATATTTTCCTCTATACTAAATTGGTCAATAGCTTGTAAAAGTTTAGCAATCCAAGCCTCGAAGGCCACACAACCTGTATTTGAATTATTTAGAAGGAATACTTTCATTTCTTTTAAGACAGCATGTACCATTTTTGACTGTAAGATATTGCCTATTCTTTTGTATGGGTCCGAAATTTGGGGGACAAGATATTTTCAATGTATAGAAAAAGTACATGCAACCTTTTTTAAACGTTTTCTAAATTTGGGAAAGTATGCTTCAAATAAAGCTATATTGGGGGAAACAGGGCGTTGTAATATATTTGTTTTAAGTAGAGTAAGGGTAGTTAAGTATTGGTTGAAATTATTAAAGATGGATTTTTATAGGTATCCTAAACAAAGCTATCTTTTTTCAAAATCACAAGATGATATGGGTAAGAGTAACTGGGTTTCAGAGGTTAGACAGTTGCTCTTCATGACAGGTTTTTCATTTGTATGGATAACTCAAGGTGTTGGAAATGAAACTAGTTTTTTTTATTTGCCTTTAAACAACGCCTTCTTGATATATTTTTCCAAGAATGGTCTATGGCAATTAATAATTCTAGGTTTTTAGACCACTACTCTTCCCATAAATCTTTATTAGACCCTGAATTTTATATTTTACATTTTGAGGATAAATCATTGAAAAGGGCACTTTGTAAATTTAGAATTAGTCTTCATGATTTCAGAATTAATTCTGTACGTAAGACAAGAAATGTTTCCTTTGATACTAGCGAATATCATTGTAGAAATTGTAATGCAGGAAATATCGAAGATGAATTCCATGTGTTATTTGAGTGTACAAAATATATACACCTGCGAAATAGGTATCTATCCTTTATAATATTACCTGTCAAAGATAAACATATAATGTCCAATCTGTTAAATTAAAAAAATACTGATGTTATTTATTCCCTTGCAAACTATCTAAAACATGTATTCATTCTGAGAAACGTCACTGCCACGTGATCTCTCATACAATGTAAAACTGTACTTGTACTTTAGGCCTTTAGGCCATGTATACTGAATAAACGAATCTGAATCAGTGGTGTTTTGAACAACCACCGCTGATCCCTTGTCTGCCTTTTTAATGATGATGTCATTATTGCTTTTTAGGCGTTTAATAGCTTCCCGTTCTAACTTGGTAATGTTATTTCGGTGGAATTTACTGTCTTCTAATTTGAAGAAGTCATTAGTTACTGCCTTAACGAACGATTCTAAGCTGTGATCGTTACTATAAGGAGGGTGCCATTTGCTTTTTGGGCCAAACTTTTTGTCTAACACCGGTGTGGTATCAGTATTTGGAATGTTATGAAAAAAATGTGATATTTTCATTTTTCTAAAGAACGCTTTTAGGTCAGAAAAAGATTGACTTTTATTACCTCTTGCCGGTGTGGGACTAAAAGTTAGACCCTTGTTCAACAAGCTTATCTCACTATCATTCAACTGATAATCAGAAAGATTAACAACGAACATTTTTTGAGGGTTAGACATTTTATTTTCTCAAATTGATAGCTGAGAAGTTAGAAGCTAAATCTGCAGAGTTGTTCAGGTTCAGCGTCCTGGTGATGATGTCACGGCGGCCGTTGTCACGGCGACGGCTACGACTGCGGCTCCTTGATCGGGTACGAGGGGCATTGCTAGGGCGGGTTCCCTTGACAAACTTGTTCCAGTCAAAAGGCTGGGTGGTGGAGTAGAACTTTTTCAGTTCACTGCATTTGGACGTGTACTTGGTCTGGGCGACCTTCGTCTCACGGTCCGTGATGGCGTTGATGGCGGCTTGTATGATTTCACCATGTTTGGTTTCCATATCGGTGGGAAATGTAGATTGTATTTTCTTTATGGATTCCTCAATGGAATTGAATTGTCTCTTTAGCAACTCGATGTGGTTTGCTATAAGAACTTGTGACAAGTTTGTAGCGGAAGTGGCCCTGACGGTGGCTAGGTCTTCCGGAAACGTAGCTTGTATTTTTGGCAGCTGCACTCGGTATTGTTCGGGCAGTTGGTCAGCTTGTTGGCAGCATTCCAAGAATTGTATATGCACGTTGAGTCGGGCGGATTTGGACTGTGCGTTTCTAAGATGTTTGTAGGGCTGCATTAGATGAATGGGCAGCTGTACAGCTTTGGCCTCAGCGGCACCGGCGGTGGGTAACCCGTACAAATTACCTGTGTGATGCCCTAATGGGAAAAATTAAGTTACCTGAAAAATATTACATCTGGGTGAATGAAATTTTGTAATAACAGTCAGTTCCTAAAATTATTTTGGACAATATTATGATGCTTGAAGCTGTTTTTTAAACAT
Source organism: Gibbula magus (assembly GCA_936450465.1). Lineage (NCBI taxonomy): Eukaryota > Metazoa > Mollusca > Gastropoda > Trochida > Trochidae > Gibbula > Gibbula magus. Next base: position 50,271,916 of record OW388295.1, read on the forward strand.
AGTAACCTTCACATCTATAATTCTCAATGGACGGATAGCGGATGGCGGGGGTATGTGAGCCATGCTCACTTTTTTCTTGTATTATGAGAGTGCGCCAAATTCGAAGGGCTCGTTTTGCAAACATTTGTCGATCACTGTGTCGTTGACAAAATCGATGCAAATTTTGAAGAAACAGTTTAATGAGTATTGCAGTCAACTTCTATGGCGTATGGGATGAGCAATCTACATATAAGTAATATACAGACATGCTGTCAACCGTTTGTGCAGCGCCGAATTACGGTGGCGGTATTTGTTTACATTGTGAGTATGTGGTGGACCAGCTAGTCCGGGGTTAGATTCTGACCGGACCTATTCTAACCCCCATTACGATAGGTCCGGGGGTTAGAATTTGACAGGTCCGTGTGCAAATAGGTCCGGGCATTAGATTTTGACTGCATTGTGATATATGAGAATTGGACACTCAAATGATTTGCGTTTTGTCAGATAATAAGAAAACTAAGGTATTGCTATCAATGAACATATTTTAAATAAACTTGTAGTATGTGATTGTTTGTTTATTAGGTCTTCAAGACTACGTCTGGAAGACCTATTGTTATTATCCATGTTCTTCATTATTATTCTTTGTACTTTTTTTGTCCAGAGCTTTCTGAAGTAACCACTGGGCTGATTCGCATGAAATTTTCAGGGATGATAGCCTGTGACCCAACTTAGATTTTAACGAGCCACTTTTTGGATTTTCGACTTTTTTCGTGAGTTATCTACCCTTGAAGTCAAAACTTTAAACCTTCATAGCTCGAATACTAATCAATATATTTTCTCAAAACTTTCACCAAAATGTGTGCAACAAAATTCCCCATCGAAAAGGTCCGAAAGATAGATTTTTTGCTATTTCGAAAAAATTGAATTTTGTGTGAACTTTCGCAGTTTTCAGGGTACGCGTCTAAGAAAACCTTCTCGTTCTTCAATTTTATGAGTACAACTACATATCATAGCTTATTTTAAAGATAAATGAATTCTTCAGAGGGTTGTATTTGTCGATTTTTTATTTTCATCCTGGAATGTTTATAATCCGTCATTGAACATGGTCAATTTTAAAAAGACCGAATTTCGGCCTCATGTTAAAGGAGCATAACTTTGTAAGAAATGGAGATATGTCAAAGATACTTATTGCCATCTGATCACAATACTTTACTTAACATTTCCATAACAGATCGATATCATGTAAAAGTCGATAGTTAGGCCACAATTATCACATTTGTCAAAATGTATGCATTTTCGTGATTTTGAGGACTTTTGAGGGGCATATTTTTCGAAGAATTTTAGATCTTAAACCACTGAAGATACAAACATCTTTAATAGCTTATGTTAAAGGAGAGATATCATTTTACTAAGGACAACAATTTTCCAGCCTTTGTTTGTCATACCTTACGTGTGACAAGTCATAGAACTTTGTCATTTTTCGAAAATCGCCATTTTCAGCAAAGTTCAAAGGATCATAACTGCTTAACTAATCAAGATAATTAAATTATAGTTACATATGCGGACGCACAAATTCAACTGCTGAACTCTTTCATCAAAAAGTTGATAGTTAAGCTATGAACATCGTATTCGTTGTCTAGGGGTCAAAATTTAAGCAATTATGAGTGTATTCTTGAATATTCAGAAAAAGATAACGCATTAATTATGTATGCAATCTAAATGATGATTACATCTACTTAAGTGGAAATTAAACCACAATATTTTGTATGTTGTAACTTAGTATGAAAATATTAACCATTTTGTCTTAATCGTGAGAAAGGTCATGTAGGGGTCCATTAATAAGCGATTGTTCCATTTTCAAAGGGTCATTGTCTTTGGGGAATTTTTGTAAAATAACTACTGAAGATAGAGACATGTTTGATAGCTCATTTTAAAGCAGAATAACTGGCGAATAACCGAGAGTCCAACATGGAGTTCAAGGTCAAGCAGTAGTCTTGAAGACCTAAGTATTGCCTTGGCAATCCTAGTTATGATTTATATTGCTGTAGTATACTATTTCTTTTCAATTCAACATGAGTGTTCAAAAGAGGAAGAATAGATAAGAAGAAGAAAGCATTGGAAAACTATTACTATACACCAAGCCAACCTGGCTCCTACTTTGGACCATTTAAACTACATGGTGAATTGAAGAGAAACAAAACCCTCAACTCACGCAAACAACCGCACTTCTCTACATACAGGAACACTGGTCCGACTGGTGTCACATTTACACAGACGGGTCCAAGGAGCCGGAAGCACGCACAACAGGTGTAGGCATACATTTCCAACATCCACAACCTTCTTCATACTCCAATAGGCTTCCCAACGACCAAAAACTACACATATAATATCAAAGCACATTTGTTTATCAATCAATATTAATTGGGGCGAACCGACCTGGGCCGAACCGGTACTTGGCCGAATCGACACTAGGCCGAACTGGTTTTGGGGCGAACTGACACGCAACCAAGTGTCCTATTATTTGTAGAAACCTATGTTGAAATGATAGTGCCTGAAAGCACACAGTCTATGCACAGAACAAAACTAGAGGTGAAACAACTTTAGTTTTTTCAAATAATTGTTGGACTTTTGTGGATATAAGATTATATCGATTTTATAAGTTAGTATTACGTTTAATCACAAGCTCTTAAACATTATGAAGTTAGTTTATAATTTGTGCCTGAAAGCAATTCAAACATGTCTTTCTTCAATGTTGATTGTTTCTGTGAAAAAGTATTGAAGTGCATTTAGTTGTTTATTCTAAGGATATAAGATATCAATATTATCATGTTCGGTAATGTCTTCATTTCTTTATCAAGTTCAATAATTTGTGCCTGAAAGCACCTTTGACACACATATTATAAATGGCATTTGAAAGCTTCTTGATTTGTGCTCATATATGTGTCGAAAAACAATGGTTGAAGAAAATCCAGCTATTAAGTTGTGGATATGAGATTAAACAAAAGACTGATTTTGATTACTATTTCAATTTTGCTTATTTTTGTGTCTGGCAGAGACTGCACAATTCAAATATTGTAGTTTTTGAATAAATGAGATTACAAATTATTTTATTTATATTATCCTTTTTAATTTAACCCATTAAGACCAATGGATCAACTTACCCCATGCACATGATCAACTTACGCCAGTCTCGGGGTAAGTTGAGCCAAAATAAATTTTCATAAAAATGTGTGTCAAAATGTCAACATGCATCCAATCCAGGTGTCATGACTATGTTATGTGCAGTATGGCCTGTCACGTGTTTTGGGCCAAAAACATTAAAAATAAATTGCATATTTTAAGAATTATACAGTCCTAACCAAAAAAAGGCTCAACTTACCCCACCCTCCCTACCCAGGCCCGTAGCAACAGGGATGCTAAGGGGGACACATTTTAGGGAGAAAAAAAATATTTTTTTGGCTCTCTTTTCCAAAGTGTTTTTTCAAACTGAAAGACATTGCAAATAACTTTGTGAGAGAAAATTATGGTGATGTACGTAACGTTGGCATGTAAGTTACAAGTATCGTGTCTGACGTATCTAAATTGACAATGACAATAAACACAACTGGCTCTATATACTTTGTAAGAAGTGAAGATAGGATGTTTATTTTTGGAAAATTCTGATAGTGCAAGTTGATGTATGAGTATAATAACGCATACTACGTAGACAAGTATTGCAACGTTTACCCAAAGTAGAGGATGAGTAAGTTTAAGTACGAAGCTGGACTGTATACTGTACTGTAACGATTTTCTTGCAATTCAGCGCTATTTACATCATTGAGTAATAAATAAAATACTAAACTCGGTCCCCTTTGATAACATGTTTATGAAACTCGTGAATGGCATCGGTATTTAACTCGCTTTCGCTCGTTAAAATACCAAACCATCCACTCGTTTCATAAACATGTTATCAAACGGGACGTCGTTTAGTATTCTATATGTATCACCAAATATATTTAACAACATTGAAGAGTTCACAATTGAAGATCGATCAAAGTCAGACCACCCCCCACTTCTTCTAGTATTAAAAGCTGAAGATATGACATTTCAAATATGATTTTAAACGATGAAATAACTGAAATGGAAATTCAAACCGCTATTAACGGGTTGAAACGAAAAAAGTCACCTGGTCTTGATAAATTGATTGCTGAATTTTTTATACATGGTGCTTTTGTTTTAATTCCAACTCTTCATAAGTTGTTTAATAAAATGTTCAACTCTGGGACCTTACCAGATGAATGGTCTAAATCTATTATCATCTCATTACATAAAGGTGGCCCATTGAATGAGCCAAAAAACTATCGAGGGATATCTCTTTTAAGCATATTTAGCAAACATATTTACGTCAATCATTTGTAATAGATTGAGATTGTTGACAGAAATATTAAGATAAGATTGTAGAATCGCAAGCTGGTTTTAGACATGAATATTCGACGATTGATAATGCATTTATTTTAAGTGCTTTGATAGAAAAACAAATAACCAAGAAAAGAGGTGAGGTGAGGTGAGTTGGGGTTTAACGCCACTTTCAAGATTATTTCACTTATATCGCGGCTGCTAGTATTATGGCAGGGAGAAAGCCCGCAACGCCATGTGGCTATGCATTGCGGTGAAACCTGCGAGCATCGGCTTGAACTAGTGAACCATGGGTGATACTAAGCTGAAATTCAGTGTAGCATTGCACCCAGACCTTACTGCGTTTAGAACAGTTCTCTACTGCAGACAAAGTTGCCGTGCCCCTGGCGGGATTCGAACCCCGGACCTCTTGATCCGAAGCCGAACCCGCTAACCACTGCGCTATCCCGCCCCCAAGAAAAGAGGTAAACTATATGCTGCGTTTATAGACTTCAAAAAGGCTTTCGATACGGTTAAGGGCCCAAAGTTATGGAACCTATTTAACAGTATTGGAATTAAAGGCAAGTTATTCCAAATCATACATACTATCTATAGTATTGTCACTACCTGTGTAAGGAACAATAACAGATATTCTGAATTCTTCACATGCCCAATTGGACTGAAACAAGGTTGCATCATGAGCCCACTAATATTTTCCATTTATATTAATGAATTAGCAACCAGTATTGAAAGTGCAGATTGTTATGTGTTACAACTCATGCCAGATCTTGTACATATATATCTGCTTTTGTTTGCTGATGACATTGTGCTGTTTTCTAAAGTGTGCAGGGATCTTTTGTCCGTTTGGATACGTTTATAAGGTAAGTTTCTTATATTAATTGACACTCTTGCTGAAATGTCAATTTAATACGACGTTTATTTGATTTCATTAACCACACATTTGATTGAAAACATTATTTTATTATCTATAAGTTACTGAATGTTTTAATGTGTTAATAAGTGATAACTAAATCGTAATATGTAACATTGGGATGCAGTGTTTTCGTAGGTGGATTCGTAGACGTATTATTATCGTTGATAACCAACTTCCTTTGGTGTTTTAAAATATGTGGTGAGTTGCTTTGATTGTTGTAATGTACTGTTAGTAAATTAGGTTGTCTGTAGATTAACAATGTTAAAAAATCAGGATGTTGTGATGTGCTTTGATTGTCGATGGCTTACCGTAGGGCCTACCTCGCTGGAGCTAATCTCACGTTTGTTGTTTTATTTTTATCACAAGAATTCTCCCCAAAAAAATAACAACAACAACGACTATCTGATTTCGTTGTCTCAACTATACTTCGTTCATATTATCATATCTTGGTTTCATTTTGTCATCTTATATCTCATTATCATCGATTTATCCTATGTCTACGAACGTCTACGAATACACCGTCTTACATACACTATTCATATCAATTATATTTGATATATATAACGATATTTTGGGACATTTGTAAAGTGAAACTTGATAACCAACATTACTCAAACAGTTTACAACAGAACAGCGATGTGTCATTATTGCAAAGCGTTGATATAACAGATTAACTGACCGATTCCCAAGTGTTGGCCATTGTAAATAGTAAGCGAATGTTTACACCCCGTCCCTTCACGTACGTCACAACATATGGATTTTTGGGGGGTCTCATTTTTCACAAAATAGTCTAATGAACCAATTGCAGTTAAGAATTCAAAAGAAAATAATATATTATTTAAATACCTATCTGTTGACTAGACCTACTATGCCTACCTCCTAATAGGTATGCTATTTCAACCTTAACACAGCCGACCTTGAAACAGTGGAGAAGGGGTGCGTGAAGTCCCTTATCCAAGGGCGGTAAGTCCAGGTGGTCTCCTGACGTCACTACCTGTCTAGTTCACTCTCCTAAAAGTTGCAGAGCAAGACAGACGTGTTTGTTTTTGTTCTGTGACTGGGTATTTAGCGACTTGTGTTGCTAACTTGCTATTTTTCTCTTGTTCATTCAAGAGATACCCTCAACTTTAATCTACGGTTAGTGCGGGTTGTGTTAACAATCTGCTTCAAGTAGGTGTTAGATTTCAAGGGGCCTTGTTGACATGTGCTAGCTAGCGACCGCCCGGAGTAGGTGGGTTGCATGCGCCGCACGTGCAGCTCGTGACTCTTTGTTTTCTCTCACCTGACTGTTGGTTGTTGACTTGCGTAGGGTAAAGGAGCAGTGGACTCTCTCCTATGCGTTTGACTTGCTTCGCTTGTCATTCGCTTTCGCTTGTCATACGCCTTCGGTCCGTACTCTAGTGCTTCGCGTCTCGCTTGCTGACTGTTGGTTGTTGACTTGCGTAGGGTAAAGGAGCAGTGGAATCTCTCCTACGCGTTTGACTTGCTTCGCTTGTCATTCGCTTTCGCTTGTCATACGCCTTCGGTCCGTCCGTACTCAAGTGCTTCGCGTCTCGCTTGGCTTCTCGCCTCGCCTGTCACTGGCTTCGCTAGTTATTCGCCTAAGGTTGATCGCGGGTATCGCCTTTCGTGAAATCTACTTGACTAGCTTGGTTAAGGAGCAGTGGATACACTCCTCGCCAGTGACACGCGTTGCCCGTTGCTAGCTTTCGCATACCATTCGCCTTTGGTATCGCCTTAGGTCGAATCTACATGACTCATTCGCCACGCCAGTGATTCGCGTAAGCCAGTTACTTGCTTCGCCGGTTGGTTCCCCTTTAAAGGCTTGATTCTACATGACCTGCATCTACTCGCTTGTGTCTCGCTTATGCCAGTCACTTGCTTTGCCGGTCCATCGCCTTAGGTTGAATCAGTTTGGTTCAAGTGACTCGCTACGCCAGTCACTTACGGTTTGGTATACGCACGATTGTTATGTGAAATAAAGATTGATTTATCTTGTAAGTGTTTAAGTGTTTCTACTCGCTTGTGTCTCGCTTATGCCAGTCACTTGCTTTGCTGGTCGACTGTCTCTACCTTCGCTTACGTTACGCGTTTTATCGTTTATCGTTCGCCATGTACTCCGCCTTTGCACGAATTGCAGAGGCAGGAAGTCCGCCTCTAAGGATCCGCACTTGTTATGTAGGAAGTGTAAGGACCTTTGCGAAGAGCAGTACCGTTGCGACGAGTGCGCTCCTCTCTCCGAATCGGAGCTCCACGCGTACGTTTCCGCCATACGCAAGTCTGTGGCCGATAGGGCTGCGCTTCAGAAGCGTGCGTCGTCAGCTCAACGTAGGGAGAGGTCTCCCGTTCGTCATCCGTCTCCGGAGGAGGACGTAGACATTGTCCTCACGGAACGGGCGGATGAATTCGAAAGGGAATCGTCGGTCCTGTCCGAACCCGCTTGGGGGTTGAAGGATTTACGCTCCCCCCCTCCGCCGTCGTCTTCCGGTTCTCGTCCGAGGACTCGCCCGTTGTCCCCTCTTTTGCCAGACAAGCGGTTGTCTCCGCTTAGACTTAAGGTGGGCGGACCCACTACGCCCAAGAGCAAGAAGAAGAAGTCCAAGAAGGCCAGGTTTGACAAGGTCGATCCGACCCACCTTCTGGCATCCGTCAAGGATATGGTCTCTTCCTTGCTCGATGCGCGTCTGGGCCGCGGACCTTACCCACTCACACTACGACCGTGTGAGCCCTATGCGGATGTCGTACCTCAGGGTGCGCGTTCCTCGTCCGCTAGGGCCTCCGCATCCGCGACCCCATCGCGTACCCCTCACACCCCTACGCGGCGTGTCACGGTTCTGTCACCCTTACGTGATTCCTCGCCGGACTCGCCGGAGCGTGACACCCGCTACATTGACGTGTCGAACCCTCCGTTCATCAGTATAGAAACGGAGGCAGAGGGTACGGGGTTGTCGGAGGATCTGCCAGTGGTTGACGCAATCGCTATGTTATCCGAAGTGGCTTCGTTCGCGGACGTTCCACTTAGCCAAGTCAGCGTGACAGGTCCGCGCACGTCGGCGGCCAGGAAGGCTTCCTTTTGCCCTGATGGTGAGGTACCTCCCGCGCGTCTTGCCCTTCCACCTCATAGGCTCCTGTTGGACGCCACCGAGGATATGGAGCAAGTCATATCATCTGCGATGCCCAATCGTCTGCTTCCGCCTTTGGTGGTGCCGGACAAGCGCAGACGGCAACTGCCCTTGTATCCGGTGCCTTTTCAACTTGTTCCGCCTCCCCTCGATCAGGGTGCGTCTCGGTTGTTTGCCACCAACCTGCTTCACCGCGTGTCTGAGGCACAGATTTCTCATCTTGACAGGGAGGCGCGCTCGGTGTTAGGCTTGGGCAACAACGTGGCTTTCACATGTCAGGCGATGCTGGCTTGTGCTAAGCAGGCGGGCATGGAGGCGGGGGACCCGGTGTTGTTCAAAGCGTTCGGCGATGTGGCTGCGGACCTTGCGCAGATCATGTTGTCAGCGTCGCGAATTCCATCGGGTATAACAGTACTTCGCAGAGACAACTTCCTCTACCGGTCAGGTCTCAACCCCGATCATAAGTCGTTCCTTCGACATGCTCCTGCTCTCGCTGAAACTCTGTTTGGGGGTCGTATCCCTGAGGTTTTGAGAGCACGACAGGAGGCCCAACAGCAAGACCTCACCAATCGGCTCGTCACTCAGAGGCAAACGACACCGAAGCGTCCGCAGACCAATTTTCGTCAGGGGCAAGGCCAGGGCAGTGGCCAACCTTCCCCCAATCACCCCCTCTGCTCCCCCCTCCACTCGTCCCGGTATCGGAGGCCTCGGTGGGGGGTCGGCTCCAAGATTTTGTCAGCAACTGGGTACAGTTAGGGTTAGACCCTTACGTGTGTCAGATTTTGGGTCAGGGGTTCCGCATTCCCTTCTCATCTCCGCCGCCCCTCACCTGTACTCCAATGGAGCGTCCCTTAGCAGGGGACCGGCTCAAATTGACATTGGAACAGGTGGAGATATTAATCTCCAAACGGGCGGTGCAGGAGGTCCTGACCCCGCATCTAACGCCGGGGTTTTACTCCCCAATGTTCGTAATACCCAAAAGGAACTCGAAAAAATGGCGGCTAATTCACGATTTGAAGGTGTTCAACCTCGTTCGGCCGCCATATTTTCGACTCTTGACGCTTCCCTCAGTGATGCGGTCCTTGGAGCGCTCAGACTGCATGGTGTCTCTCGATCTACAGGATGCATACCTGCACGTTCCGATTCACTATCGGGACCGCAGGTACCTCCGCTTCATCCTGGACGGGAGACATTTTCAGTGGTGCGTGCTCCCGTTCGCGATCTCGTCCGCCCCCTGGCTATTCACACGGGTGACTCAGCCCATTGTCCAATTCCTTCACCAATGCGACATTCAGTTCCTAATGTACTTGGACGATGGGCTTGATGGGTCACGAGCAGGTGGCGGGAGTTTGGTCCCCATCAGAGCGGAACCTACACATCAACGTCCTCGAGTTGGACGCAGTACGTCTTGCCATTCAGCACTGGCAGGTCCCCTTGCGGGGCCAGTGTCTGCTAGTACACACGGACAGTTCGGTGGCTGCTTGGTCGATAAACAAGCAGGGGTCCACCAAGGCGGAGTCTCTGCTACGCGTGTCACTCCAGCTCTTCGAGTTGGTGGACGAGGTGGACCTGGACATTCGAGCAGTCCACATTCCGTCTTGGCGGACGCGTTGTCACGTCCAGATGCCCCTCCCCCAACGGAGTGGCAACTGAATCTGGTGGTTTTCAGGGGGTTGTGTCTCCAGTTAGGCACCCCGCTGATAGATCTGTTCGCGACGTGTCTCAACCACCAATTGCCAACCTACATCTCCCCAGTGCCAGACCCGCTAGCGATGGGCTTAGACGCGCTCTCGTTAGGGTGGGAGGGGATGGACGCCTATGCTTTTCCACCGCCGGCCATCCTCTCCCAAGTTGTTCGTTCCTCTCCGTCGGCTCTGTCAGCAGGAACCGTTTCCGATTCAGATACGGAGAGATCTGCTCATCAGCAGGCCAAGCGGAAGGTTACAAGAGAACCCTCAGGTGTTCTCCCTTCACGCTTGGCTTGTATTAAAAGAGGGTTAAGGAGTAGTGGATACTCTAAGTGCGTCGCCAACGCAATAGCTACCTCGCACAGGAAGACCACTAGGAAGCTCTATGATTTCCAGTGGCAGGCCTTCGCCTCTTTCTGTGCTCAGAGGGATTTCATCCCGACAGAGGCTTCAGTGCCTCAGGTTGCGGAGTACTTGGTGTACCTTCGCAACACTAGACATCTTAAGGCGTCGTCAATTAACACCAACATGTCGGCTATCCTGTCGGTTCTCAGGAAGAGATCGCCAGGCTTGGATGTGTCGGTCCTCAAGGACCTCATTAAAACCTTCCGTTCGGTGGACGGCAGGTCCAGGCTTCGCCCACCTGAATGGGACTTAGCCATTGTGCTCAACCACCTGCGCTCCGATAAGTATGAACCGCTCTCCGACGTGCCTCTCCTCCCTCTCACCATCAAGGTCATTTTTCTGGTGGCCATGGCCTCCGCAGCGCGGATTTCAGAAATCCATGCGTTGCAGGCGGACCTGCTACGTTTTGAGGTCAGGGAGGGGGGCTCCGCCTCGCTGGGGTTGGCTCCTGATTTTGTCTGTAAGAACCAGGCAGCGGATGAAGCGGGACGTACGTTCTCTATCCCAGCTCTTTGTTCTGACTCAGGAGAGGTGGATCTCTCTCTGTGTCCGGTAAGAGCCTTGAGGGTGTACACGCAGCGTACCCACAGGCTGAGGGATGGCAGGCGTCGTCTGTTCTTGCCTCACTCACCCGGGAGCACCAAGGAACTAGACAAGCGAGCGTTGGGGGTGTATCTAAGATCGGCGGTCATTGATGCGTACAAGGCCGCTGATCTGCCTCCGCCGTCGCGTTCCAACCCTCATGAGATCCGCGCAGTTTCAGCCACGATGGCGTATCACTGCAACATCGCGGTTTTGGATGTCATGGCAGGGTGTTTTTGGCGTTCATCAGAGGTCTTCGCCAACCATTACCTACGAGATGTCTCCACAGCTGATCTTGAATGCATCTCTAGGCTGGGTCCACAAGTCTTCGCGCAGACGAAGGTGGTCCCCCCAACCAGACCAAGAAGGGATCATCCTTCTTAGACGCTTTGAGACTTATTGTAAATTAACTTGTTCTCTTTACTAGCTCGGTTGAATGTGTTTTTTTTTCTTTTAACTTTGATTCAACCCCCCCCCCCCCCCCCCCCCCCCTCCCAACCCCCCCTTCCTATGGGGATTTGGGGGTGGTGTTTTGGTCGGAAGTTGAGTGGCAGGGTTGTCTCTTCGATCCGCTCAGTGGTAGAGATCGTATCTCCCGGGCTGTACCTTGTCCTCACCACAAGGTGGAGGACTTGTAGGTTAGCTTACACTCAAGGTTCGTCGCTGGTCTCGTCACTACCACGTATATACAGACCCGCCACGCGGTGGGATTCTAGGCATAGTAGGTCTAGTCAACAGATAGGTATTTAAATAATAGTACGTTTTTGTGTAAACGTAATTATTTATACTTACCTGTTGACTAGACCTACGCTCTAGGCCCTCCCGTCCTCCCCTCTTGGTCTGTCTTGCCTTTTTGGGACTTTGGAGAGTGAACTAGACAGGTAGTGATGTCACGAGACCACCTGGACTTACCGCCCTTGGATAAGGGACTTTACGCTCCCCTTCTCCACTGTTTCAAGGTCGGCTGTGTTAAGGTTGAATTAGCATACCTATTAGGAGGTAGGCATAGTAGGTCTAGTCAACAGGTAAGTATAAATAATTACGTTTACTCAAAAACGTACTATTTCGGCCTTCCTTTAAAACACCTTATTATGCTGTCCTCGGAGAATGTGGCCGCTTTCCTCTATTTGTGAACACATCTGTGAGAGTAGTCAAATATTGGCTTAAGATAACCAGAATGTCTGAACACAGATATGTCAAGAAATCTTACAAAATGTCTTTACTTTATGATTCAAATGGTAAGGTAAACTGGGTTACTAAAGTTAGGCATATGTTATGCTCAAACGGATATATGTACGGGAGTAGAGAACATAAACTTATTTATCAGTGAATTCAAAAAAAGAATGAAAGATGTATCAATATCAGATTGGTTTGCTTCAATAGATAAGATATCTAAACTCCAAAACTCCAAAAGCTTTAAGAATAGATTCGAAACCGAAGTCTATATAAATTCACTCCATATAAATAAATTCAGAAGTACTTATATTAATTTCCGATGTGGTACACTCCCACTTGAAATAGAAACTGGCAGGATGAATGGCATAGAACGTGAGGATAGATTATGCAGAGTATGTAAATCAGGGGAGACAGAGGATGAATATCATTTTTTACTTATTTGTAAAACCACTTGCAGACATCAGAAAACAATACATAAATGTCATAGCAATCTCCAAACAACAGTTCATTGATTTGATGTCAAATCATAATGATGAAGTCATTAGGAAGTTGTCTATGTATATATACACCATGCAATGACAGTGCTGATTCTAGGAATTTAATAAAGGGGGCCCAATGCCCCATCACATTTCAAAATAGGGGGCCTCCACTAACTTACAGGGGGTAAATGAAAACAAAAAAGAAATTAGATTGCCTTTACGGTAACTTCGGGAATCTCCATAGGTAAACAAAATGGCGGCCGCAAAGTGATCCGATTGTCGGGAAATACGAATTTTATTAATTTGTGAATGAACATTCAAATGGCATTTCAAAATGATAACAAAATATCCATCAATTCATGATTATCATACAAATCAATTTCAATTTGACAGTCATATACAGTCGCAAATGTCTAAAATGCAGTTAAAACTTTGCTATCCACTGATCGACTTTAACTCGTGCAACACGAGGCAAGCGTGCTACGTAAGTGAAAGTTAAAATAGATATAAGCCTAGGTCACCGTAAGTTTTCAAACGTAAACAGAGCATTATTCACTCGAGCAGCCGACAAGAATTTAAGTGCATGCGAGGCTTATGCTAATGTTTAGCAACCTGTGATTGGTTGAAAACTGTCGAAGTGAAGCTCCGCAGAAAGGTGTTTTATAAGGCCAGCTGTGATTGGTCTAAAAAAAGATTGTTTACGTCGACACACAGACACTCGCGATGTTTCATTCATTCATTCAAAGTATCTTTTCAAGTTTAATCTACTAAATGTCTATTATTCAGCAAGATATACCGCGGACAGAAATATATTTTGCGGCCTTGGTGACGCACTGTTTTCTGAACTGGGGGCATTTTAATAAAAATAGCGGGATTCCCGCAAGACCGCGCTCTAGAATCAACACTGAATGATATTTCGAAATACTCTAATTCAATAAGCACCATTCTTGTATTGCATACGCATGTGCAGAATGTTATAATAACATTGTATTCTATGTTGTTATATAATATCAACCGCAATAAAGAACTTGACTTGACCCTTGTGACCCCATTTTGGGTCACGGGGTCACAAAGTCTACAATTTAGAAGCCCCATTGCCCAAGGAGACTGCACACAACATTTCAGCTCTCTAGACCTTTTGGAACTGGAGAAGAAGATGAAAATAGGTTTTTAAGGATGTGACCCTAGTGACCCCATTTGGGGTCACGGGATCACGAAATCTACAATTCAGAATCCCCATTGGTCAAGGAGTCTGCACACAACTTTTCAGCTCTCTAGACCTTTTGGAACCGGAGAAGATGAAAATAGGTTTTTAAGGATGTGACCCCTGTGACCCCATTTGGGGTCATGGGGTCACGAAATCTACAATTTAGAATCCCCATTGGCCAAGGAGTTTGCATATAAAATTTCAGCTCTGTGGAGTCATTGGTTCTGGAGAATAAGTCGAAAAAGCAAAAAGTTTATGGACGGACGATGAGCCTGATGAGCTAAAAAATAAACATTTGGACCACCATAAGTTGGCCCAACCCTAGCGGTTGCTAACCAAGCCAAGGGCAGGTAACTCTCATCCGTCCACTTATAAATTTGACAGGCAGACGGAATAAGGGGAAGATCCTCTTCAAACACTGGAGTAACGACCGTTCTTTCCACTAGTGGAAAGGCGTTCTTTTGGCGTGGAAAGAGCGACCTTTCCAATCTTTCCACCCGTGGAAAGAGGCAGCTTTCCACGCCTTTCCAAAGACGGAAAGAACGACCTTTACAAAGCCACTTTGGAAATATCGGCTGAAAGGCGGCCTTTCCACAGCCATCACGCTAATGAGATAATTACTTTTCTGACGACGAGTTATGTCCCCTTGTAATGCGCGACCTGTCAACAATATCTATAGAACTATCCCTTATGACTAGATTTCCTTTGATTTAATACCCATATTAAATATCATTTTTTATTTAGGAAAATCTTAGACTTTGATACCTATTTTGACATTAAAAGAATAAGTTGTTGAATATTATTTTTTATTTTTACATTATTACTTGATTAAATATTATTTAAATACTAACTTTAAACTTGTTAAACGTATTCTAACAAGAAAGTGAAAGTGAAAATGAGACAGCAGACTATATTGACTTTGTTAAAATTATGAAAATAATGAAAATATTGTTTAATATATTTTAATAGAAACATTTTTTTATCATGTTGAAAAGTAAATATTATATTTAAGTTATAAAACGTAAAGATTACAAGGTTTTGGCAAGAATTAGAAAAAAGTAACTTTATTTTTTCAAAAACAATTTCGTTGAATGATTTTTTTAGAACATTCATTTTCTATTTTGATTTTAAATCCGTAAGTATGACTTTAATAGGAATGTGATCAGTCTACGAACAAATACAATACACTGGCTTTCTAGAATGTTTCACAAATCCTACTTTAGGTAAACAAAACTGAATGTAAAATGTTGATTTGACACTGACTTATTTATAAACATTGTGCTATTCTATGTCCCGTTTAACAGAGACATACATACATACATATAGACATACATGTACCTAAAATGCACCAGAGGTGTGTTGTTCTGGAAATTCTTCTTAATAAGCATTTTTTATTTATGCTGTCCAAATAACTGATCATGCACCTTGTGGCCTGTTAACATAGGATTAATTACAGCGGTTGAATTAAAGATGGATGAGCTTCATAATGCCAATTTTTTATTTTATTTAATTGAGATTGACCAACTTTAACCGAAAATAACCAGTTTAAGGTCAGTCAGTTCATTATAAAGAAAATACAACCATTCAAAGTCGTGGTCATGATCGAAAACAGGACATAGAACCTTTCCATGATGCAGCCATTAAGTCAAACGTATATTTGGACACTTTCATGAAATAGATAGGAAGATTTATTTGCTTCTATAGCTTTTAATAGATCTTATAACGAGTAAATACTGAAATATCGCCATATATGTTTACTACTACATGAGACTGTTCCTTAGTTTTCATTGAAATATATATATATATAATATGAAGAAAGTCGAGTAAGATGATATAACGCAAACCAGCACCTACTGTAATATGTACATTTCAGAACCATATAAAGTATCATGCAAAACTGATTATGCATCTTTAAAAGAATACATTTGCATACGACCACATTTACAGGTAATGTTTCATTTCTAAGTATCCAACATCTCACTACCTTTACATATTATATTTTGGAACTATTTCCATGTACAAAAGGAGCGCAGGTGTATTCAAAGATAAAACAAATAACCAACCAGCCTGATGCTATCATAACAAATGACCATGTATAATATTATCACTATAACCATGTCTAAACACTACATGATCCTACAGGGCAAGAAAAATACTCCCTGGCGTAATTTGCTTACCTTTGAAATGTAACTAATCACTGATAGAACATGGGAGGGTGATAATATGTTTATTTCATTCCTTAATTTCATAAGCTAACCATAAGTTATTAAGTTAAAAAGTAGATCCTACATATATAGTGTTTGACTGAATGATGGAACGACAGAGAGAATGAATGAGGGATTGGCATGTTCAAGCCAAGCAGCTGTAGTGATCTAAATTATCATAAGTTTAACAGACATATCCCGAAAGATAATCTTATATTCATTCGGCCTGAATCAAAAAAATACATAACACAACACCTGTGAAATGATGAGTTATATTAAGAACTAGAGCAAGCTTTAAACAACTTTTTTTGACAAAGTATGGTGTGTCATCTTGATGATAACTTGTCTTACAGTCTGTTTAATGTTCCACCACTGCTTCTTAACTTGCAGATTTGATAATCAATTATGTTAAATTACTGGTAGATTTTAGAAATATGTCTAAGTGTTTATCATGGGACTGCCTTTCAATTATCCTACATCAATTTACATATTATCAATCACATTATATTGTTCACTTAACCTCTTGATTAGCCATGTTATTGTGATGTGGGATAATGTCGGTTTCTTTACCACTAACCATTTCGATTTCACTACAAGCTATGTATAAACGATCGTATTGACCAGGTGTACATTTAAAGAAGAAATATTCAAAGAGCATGTACAATTCTTTGATTGGCATTCTTGAAGTTAAGGTGATGAAGAAGAGATATATGATCATGTACATTGACGTCTGTTTGTTATGTCAAAGCTGTTCTCAACTGTTCACATCCACATTCAAAGCAATGGGTAACTTGCAGGCATACTGTATTTTTATGTATAGCATGTTCCATAGTGAAGTTTAGTATCTCCTAGATCAATTTTAGATGGATGGTTTCATACCTGTGACACTTGAAAACGATCGTCGTCTTTGATATAAACAGTACGAAGGTTATAAACCAATAGGCAATCATATGTCGGCATTATGCCGTCTGCACACACGATGAGTTCCAATGAATTACGTAATAGTTTCATCAAAGGCGGCCGCGTTTCCCAGATATCACGCTGCAAAGCCTTTCAAGGACATTGTGCGTGCTTACACTCATTAACACAGAGAGAAAAGAAAATACCAATTTGATATATGTTATATTAAAATCTATAATTAAAACATTTTAATTGCTGACTTTTTCATTCGTAAATAATGTTTTGTTATGTATACTTCACATTCCATAAGGCCATAGAACGTTTTTGTATATGGTGCTGAGAGAACCTTATAGTTATTAATACCCGGAAAATAAAGGCAATGATTACAGAGATTAATAAGTGAAGAAAGACAACTATAAACCTGTTCTCATTGACAATTCCATCATAGAAGTTGTCCCGGAGTATAAGTATCTCGGCACTATTTTTTATGACAAATTCAAACACAGATAGCATCTACAAGAATGGCCAACAAAGACTGTGTTTTACGTAAAGTTAAAGCTTTTAATGTCAATACCTTTACACTTGTTCTTTATAACAAAAGTTTTATTCAAAACGTTCTCTCTTGTAGCATGTCAAGTGGTTTGGTTTGGAGGTCTTTCATTGCAAAACGAAAACAAGCAATAAAACATTTCCATGATCTTTCATCCGGTTATTTTGACATGATCATTTTACAGTCTTATATTTAATGAATAGATTAACTGGTATCACGATTGTATACGTAATTCATCATTATGAGTTTAAAAAATTATTATAGGCCGATAGGCTCATTACAAGTATCACACGACTTACTCTTATTAAAGTGTTTAGGTTTGAATATTAATGATTAATGATATGAATTCAACACATGTTGTTTAAGTGTATTAAATTAAAATACTAATACTTGTTGGTCCGCCTGTTCTTTATTTTTAAGATTGTATTCGGAAGAGTTTCTGTTATTGGAGTAAGTTACATACTGCCATAATACAAATTAAATTTATTATTGTTATGTCGCAAGCTAATGCAGCGGACGATAATAATGCTGTTAAGTTGTTACATTGTATACATCTGTATTTCATTTTGCAATGACTCTTTTTTTCAATCTCATTTTTTGCTGAGCTTCACTGACTGTGGTCAACCAGGGACTCTGTAATCAGATGGGAGTCCCTTGCTATATACAGGAGCAAGCGTCACGTGCAAATGCCTATCAGAACAACCTGTTAAACGATGCGTTCCGGTCGGTGTTATGTAACATGTGTATTCGGTCTTAAACAGGTCTCCTTGGGGACTGTAACACTTGATTCCGGTATCATGTACTGCATCCATATTCAGCTATTCATCTATCAACAATCGTTATATACACTTTCATATGGGTATCTAAACTAATTGTTATGATGACAAAGAGGTACCAGTATGCGCCTTTGACTATTTTCTAAACTACAAATAAAATTATGAAATAAAAGATATAGACGATATAGACCTAGATAACAGGTCACAGTTCTGTAAACAACGATACTGTAAGGTATTTATAGAAGTTGAACATGTATTACTACAAATCATAAAATAAAATGAAAACATAGAATAAGCACACACGTGCCAAAGACTCATGTTCCGGTTTAAAACAGTTTGGATGGGATGATGTTTCATATTATCCTGCTCAAATAAATTCATGGATGGCGATTTATATATACATGTTCATAATTGCAGACTCGAATAACTACACTAGATATATCTAGATATTTCTTTTTCCTCTGCTTATGTCAATGACAATTCCTTGTGTATGTGTATTGGTATTTAAAGATAACCCTCTCATCAGAATTGTCGAATATACATCCGAATATACAACCACAGCTAGTCACCAATACACACCATTCCTCACCCAGACAATGTTAGCTTAATTGCGGGTCATAAACCAGGCGAGAAATTACGCGTAATACATTAGATATTTCGTAATTATAAAATCGCTCTGTATGTTACCTTAAATGAATAATGACAATTATCTTAAATTTTGCTTGTATTAGCTCTCTGGGATACCGTTGTTTATTTGTACAAGATTCTTTGTCGTCGTAAAAGTGTTAGGTATATGTACCCAGTTAAAATTGGTCATTATTTGATTTAGTATTAAATATGATGTCCGTTAATACTGTAATGCTATCTCTATATTTTTATAATCACTTATATTATTTACATTTGACTACATATTCTTCTTCTTTTGAAGCTTTGGCTTATCAATTTTATCTTTGGAACTTAAAAGTGTATACCCTGCAGTGGTATGCGTGACACGTAACCAATTCACTCATTCATACTGGATTAATTTAAACCTTGTAAAAACGTCTTCTCGGTACATTACCCTGAATCGATACTATTAATATGTTTGTAATGTCATTTATAAAATGTCTGGTAGGACAGACGGACGGATATAATTAATGCATGTTTTATAGATGTATCGTTAAAACATTTATGCAATAGTTATTTGTGAAAGGAGCACTTACAGACAGGTTTATTCAATATATAAGGCCCAAACAAGTACAATTCATGTTTCAGCAGGACGGCTTGAGATGATGCGACTTTGATTATTATTTCCTCCGGAGTTTTCATCTAAACTTTTATAAACATGGCAAGGTATTTTAAGATATATTATGAATAAGTAGATTATACATCGTTTGTGGATTGCAAAGCGTCACAAACTAACCATTTGTAAAATTCGTCTTCTATTTGACCAGAAGAATAATTAGAACATCATAGATCATCCAGCGTGTATTAGTGCTTTCTAAAATGTTGTATTTTAAGGAGTGTAATGCGATTCTAAATTTACATAGATTTCGTAAGAGTGACTTATCACTAAGAAAACGTAAATACTAGTCTGGCCCAAACCCCGATCTGAAATGATGTAATGACTTAAATAAATTGATGAATTAATTGTTTCGGACCAATTTGTATAAACATATCCTTTAAAAGGAAACAAAGATATTTACCTCTTACCAACATTTTGATTCAACCAAATATAAGACAATATACTTGACAATACATGTTTCTCATATCAGCTAACTAATGTGTGTTAACGGGACATATTTAGGATGCGTACTCGTTATTGAAAATGTATCTTAAAACTAATAATTAAGAAATCAAAGCTGTGTACATGACAACTGTGAGCTTTGCCACTTTGGATTTTGTCTGCAACAATATGAAAACAAGCATGATATCCTTTAATGTTCTGCATGTGACATTTTATACGCCAGCTGTGTTCATTTGCATCAGTATGATATATATATCTTAAAGCTATTAGTAGGCCGTTTGCTGCGAACGTACTTCATAACACTCACATTCAGTTTTAATGTAATATGCTTCATAAACAAAGCATACATTTATACATTTTATCATTTACAAATACAAATATAATTAAAAAAATTTTGTCACATCTTCAGTCGGTTGCACTTTATTTCCACAAACGATACCTATAATGGATATTTTCCGTTTTTTAAAAAATAATAATTCTTAATATCTAAAATCAGTGGACACGCTCTTGCGTCATATACAGTAAATATTTGATTCCACCAGTTTTAATTTGTGATCCGAAACGAAGTATGATGGACAGAACATGACAAGTTTTATTATTTTTATTGAAAATATTAAAATACTTACAAATCATACCCCGACACAATTGCAAAACAGATAGTATATATATATATATATATATATATATATATATATATATATATATATATATATATATATATATATATATATATATATATATAATAAGATGAGTTGCTTCTCACGTGAAGTAAGGTTATATATAGAAAAGAGTAAACATCAGATGGTTTTGACTGGATCAATCTTCTTTAATACAATACGATGAGCTCATTTCGACCCTTACATCGGTCTTTTCAAGTATCTCATAATGTCGGTACTCGATAAAGTAACACTATTTATAACGTTTGGAATATGTTTGGAATATGTGACCCCCAACAGCACAATGGATAGACCTTCAAGGTCTCGTGAACACAACCTGAACAAACTAAGTTTTTCGCAGAGCTTCTTGTTTTAATAAGCTAGAAGGTTTTAATCTACTACCGCCAAACGAACAGTTTTATGCCATACTCAACAATCCCGTTTTAACTTTTGATAGTGCCAAGGCCTTCAATAGTATTCTTCGTTCACGTCGTAATCTTTTATATGGATAATGTATGCAATATTTTAGTTTACTTTTATTGATGTACATGCTTTTACTCTATATTCAATATATTATATGTTTTATAAATTGATACAGTGTCTCTCATATATACAATCTGTATGTCTGTCTGTCTGTCTGTCAGAGATTGTCGTAGCTAGTAGTTATGCAACTCAGTGTAACAACGCGCTACTGCCCTTTCTGTACATCTATTGTCGAAGACGAAGAACATTTCCTGATAGACTGCTCTATGTATGCCGCCATTAGATATGAGCTTTTTAATAGTGACCTTTTACCTGATAACTTCATGAACTTCAACTCTACCCAAAAGTTAATATCTGTGATGCAGTGTTCCGGAATTCAGCAGAGTCTAGCTAACTGTATTGATAAGATGTTCCAGAGAAGAAAGAACCTGATTAAATAATTTAATATAATTATTACAAATATATTGGTAACTTATTTTATTTTATTTTTATCATGTACACGTACCTTTATTTATACATGATTATGAGTGCTTGAGTGTATGTGGTAGATACATGTGTGTATATTGTATACGTATGTTTATGTATGTATATTGTGTATGTTTGTGTGTGTATGCGTGTATTTTGGTGTGTCGTGTGTGTGTGTGTGTGGGGGGGGGGGGGGGGGGGGGGGGGGGGGGGGGTCGGGGCTGTGTGTGTCTGTGTCTGTGTATGAATGTGTAGTGGTGCGCACGTGTATTAGTGTATGAATATTCTTGTGTGAATGTGTGCATGTGGGCGTGTACTGATTCAAGTGTGATTGTATATACATGAAGAAATGCATACATGTGTATATGCACATATTGTCAGTATGATTGATTGAATGTATGTACTGCACAGAATGAGTGCAGCTCTTGGTGACGCTAGTGTGAGTAATGTGTGTATGACTGAAGTGTGTGTGAGTGGGTCGGTGAATATGATGGAGTGGGTGTGTATATATGCTTTCATATAAATTTTTATATATTTTAAACATACATGCAAAGTATATTTATAATATCGTAATTTCTATTTTAATATATTAAATGTAACTTTTTGTGTATTTATATTGCATTACTGCATTTGTCTCTTATAGCCTTTTGGCGGCTTGTACATTAATATTTTATCAACATGTGTATTAACAATGTGTATGTACGGGATGAGACGTTAATAAACAAATTCTCTCTATCTCTCTCTCTCTCTCTCTCTCTCTCTCTCTCTCTCTCTCTCTCTCTCTCTCTCTCTCTCTCTCTCTCCTCTCTCTCTCTCTCTCTCTTCTCTCTCTCTCTTAAAATACATGCGTAATTTAGCTACATTGCATAAATACTCATATAACCAATTTTGTCATTTAACTGAGATGATATATTTATCGAAATAATATTATACAACACTGTGAAATGCCATAAGACTTACGAAAAACTATTTTCAAAATGCTTAAACTTCACAACATGATACACAATATTTCCGTCCGCTAATCGTTCCACATACATAAACACACACGCGTGCACACACTCTGTAATTCAGAATTGCAAGTAGAAACTGAGAGTGCTGGGTTTTGGGGCTGTTTGTTTTTGGCTGTTTTTTAGCAAAGTGTACGGAGAGAGGGACGGATAGAGGAAGGAGAGAGAGAGAGGGGTACAGAGAGAGAGACGGAGAGAGAGACGGAAATAGGAACGGAGAGAGAGAGAGAGAGAGAGAGAGAGAGAGAGAGAGAGAGAGAGAGAGAGAGAGAGAGAGAGAGAGAGAGAGAGAGAGAGATACAGAGAGAGAGAGAGATACAGAGAGAGAGAGGTACAGAGAGGGAGATGGAGAGAGAGGCGGAAATAGGAACGGAGAGAGAGAGAGAGAGAGAGAGAGAGAGAGAGAGAGAGAGAGAGAGAGAGAGAGAGAGAGAGAGAGAGAGAGATACAGAGAGTTAGAGGTACAGAGAGGGAGATGGAGAGAGAGACGGAGAGAGAGACGGACGGTCGGACGAAGATAGGGACGGAGAGAGAGAGAGAGAGAGAGAGAGAGAGAGAGAGAGAGAGAGAGAGAGAGAGAGAGAGAGAGAGAGAGAGAGAGAGAGAGAGAGAGAGAGACGAAAGGACGGACGGAGGAAGGGACGGAGGGACGGACGGAGGGAGAGAGGGAGAGAGATTAGACTGTGCAAGTTGTCTATCATTGTAGAACGTTATACAGTTATATCTTCCTAGAGAGAGAAAGAGAGAGAGAGAGAGAGAGAGAGAGAGAGAGAGAGATGGAGAGAGAGAGATGGAGAGAGAGAGAGAGAGAGACGGAGAGAGAGACGGAGAGAGAGACGGAGAGAGAGACGGGGAGAGAGACGGAGATAGGTACTGAGAGAGGGACGGAGAGAGAGAGAGAGAGAGAGAGAGAGAGGGGGGGGACATACGGACGGACGGAGGGTCGGAGGGATGGACGGAGGGACGGACGGAGGGAGGGAGTATGAGAGGGAGAGAGATTAGACTGTGCAAGTTGTCTACCATTGGTATTTGTTTGTAACTAGGGGTAAATACTCGATAATGTACAAGATCAATTAAACTATGAGGTATGGACAAATACATTTATATATGCGTGTCTTTTTCCCTGTGTAATCAACAACCCTTAACAAAAAACAAAACTACACCCATTGCAATGTATGACTCGTATTTGGTGATTATTTGATTAATTTCACTCACTCAATGTCACACGGGAATACCACTCGCGCTTTGTTAATATTTGTTTGGAAAATCTGTGGATATGCCGTCGTTTTCTTGAGAAAATAGATTCACCATAGGTTGTATGTAAGGATGGTCTTAATCTCATTTAATTTTAATTTCCCATTCAAATATTATTTCTGGATATCTGAATTTTGATAATTTAGTCATTTAAATTACAATGATCTCATCTATCACTTGTTCAGAAAATTATAGGAAAATATAATGATTTATTGTATTGGTAATAAAACTATTCCAAAATGTTCCCGTTGCTTAAGAAAACTGAACCACGATTTTATGAACGCTTCACATAATGACATGAACAAATTAAATACTACATTAAATGATTAATATACACTTTCTCACTTATAAATATAATTACATTAAAAAAAATTAAGATAAATAGGATAAAAAGGAGTTTTAAAGAGTGATTCTTAATTTAATTGAAGAAGTAAGTACACGAAAACAAATAATGTGATTTTATTCACGCTTCAATGGAAGTCCACTGTTTGGAAAGATTGGCTGTGGAAATGTGATCATTCCACAGTGTGGAAAGGACGCCTTTCGGTTTTGGAGAGGTCGTTGTTTCCAAGTGTGGAAGGTTGTGGAATGGACGGTCGTTTCTCCAGTGAAAGAATCTGCAACCTCTGCAGGTTGGTTCGATTCAGAAGGGATCCTCCTTGGGGTACATATAGCATAAGACAGACTCCCAAAGAAGAGTCCTGGAAGCGGAATTCTTTCTGTTAGACCATATGTGATACATTGCTCGTAGATAAATTTTTAAGACAAAAAAGTAGCAAGTAACCTGGACCAAAGTGCGACGACTCCAAGGGTCAGAACATACCTGATAGACCAGGGACTTACCTCAAGAGGGCCTTTAAAACAGGCTTCATTAGTATTTAAAGGACTATGGGGAGAGATTCTCTTTTAGGGACGAAAATTGTGAAGATAGTTTAAAAACGAAACAGTGCCATTAAGTCAACCTCGGAAAGCTCATTCAGCTAGAGGAGTTATGACTCTGCCCACTGGAGAGAACTGTCTGACCGAACCGAGTCCGTTCTCTGGAGTGCTTATCCAACTGGTAATCCTGAATGAACGTGCTTGGACGGCTCCAGATAGCTGCGGAGCAGATCTCTTCAATGGGCGGGCCGCAGCGAACGCTTTCAAACCTTCTGGTGGGCTCATACCCTTGTGGACATAAGTCAAGACTATGGCTGAAACAATCCACCTGGAAATCATCTGCTTTGTGGCGGGAAACACTGGGCTGGCCCCACCATAACAGCAAAACAACTGCTTGTTCCTCCTGATGGAGGCAGTTCTGGATAAATACTTCTTCAGTGTTCTTCGCACGTCATGGATATGAGGGCGAGAACTAAAAGCCCCTAAAGCTGCCGGCTGGTGTAGCGCAGGCAGCTCAATGGGAGCGGTGACATGAAAAGAATAATCGACTTTCGGGCGATACGAGTCCAGCAGTCTAATGCTGACTCTGTCTTTGTGAAAAACAGTCAGCTCGGGACCGGAAGACATCGCATGGATGTCTCCTACCCGCCTGCCGGAAGTGACCGCCACAAGGAAGGCCGTCTTCCCTGTCAGTAACTGCAATGAAAGGTTTGACAGGTCCGCAAAAGCGGGCCCTGAAAGCCAGTCTAATACTATGAATAGATCCCATCAGCGGCTAATCCGCCTTACAGGAGGCCGGATTCCGTCCACACCTGCTATGAAGCACTGGACCAGAGGATGGGCCCCTAGGAGAGCACCATCCACCGGTATATGGAGAGCAGAGATGGCTGTAGAATATTACTTGACTGTTGATGCGGCTAGGCCAGCATCTAGTCTAGATTGAAGGAAAGAAGGGATCTGGCAGCCCTCTACCTCTACACCAGCGCGCATTACAAGCCCATCTATCCTCGTATTGAACGTTACGTTTGTTGAATTCCTCCGCGAAGCCAGTATTGTGTCTGCAACTCGTGCAGGAATACCGTCTTCTTGGAGGTGATTCTGGATAGAGGCCAAGCCACCCACTGAACCTTGGGTGTGGCTTGCCCCACTGAGCTACAAGCCCTGGCCGACACGATAACAGAACAGGTGGCAAAATGAGAAACCTGAGTACCAGTGGAAACCAGGACTGCACTATCCACAACGGAGCGAGCAACACCAGCAGACGACTCGGCTAAATCGCTAGGTGCGACAGGACCTTGGAGATCAGAGGTACTGGTGGGAATGCCCACAGCACTCTGTTGGTCCAGTCTAGGGCGAATGCGTCCGCGGCTCCCGCTCTGGGGTCTGGTAGCAGGGAGCAATACACTCGGACCTGCTTGTTCGTCTCTGATGCAAACAGATCCACCTGGAATAACCCGAACAACCGGTAGATAGTTACGAATATCTCCGGGTCGAGCTTCCATTCGTGAGGAGCACATTACCCACCCCCATAAGGTAAACCGGAAGGGCTGTGATGTCGCACTTGTCGAACCACAGGAGAAACTCCCATGACTCCTGACACTGCCCCCCCTTGCTTCAGGATGTACAACAGAGGGAACCCCCCAACCTATAAGGCAGAGCAAGTAGCTTGGAGTGAGTGTCTAGCCCCAACGACGAAGTCGTGAGCCATAGACGGCGCATGCCCATCACTGCACCCATCATCTGGCTTCCGCGAGAGTTGCGCGCCAGATGTGTAGCAACCCTCACCAATTGAGAGAGGAGAACCACCGAGTCAGACTCGGGGTCTCCCAACCTCCCTACTATCTCCGACTGAAGTACTGAGAGAAAGGCCCCGTGCGTGGACACACACACCTGCTGAGCGGCATTTCGATAGGCATCCTCAAAGCACCTATATGCCGAACGCAGATGTGAGGCCTGCTGGGTAGAGTAGAGAACGGGTCGTGGACCCAGCAAGGGTGGTGGAGGACAGCACACACTCACCTACCCCCGGGACGTCGAACAACCCCTTCTCGCCAATCTGATACCTTTTTAACCAGGTCAGGACAATCCATACAGACCCTGGTACCAAGTAATTGAGTAGCGATAGTTTCAGCCTCGAGGGGAGGGAGCAGGCTAAGCCTTACCTGTGTGGTCTTGGGATTGGCAAAGTTGTCCCCGGGAGCAGAAATCCAGTTGAAATCGGGGCCAGGGCCGGGGCCGGAATGGCAACCTGAGGCAGAGCCAAATAGATTCTCTCGCGCCTCTGCCTCTGATCTCCCCGTCGATCTCCATGATCTTATCTTCCTCATCCTGCCTCTCCGAGTCTTCCGAGATCTCTGGAGAGGTAACATCAGCGGGATCGACAAGAGAGGATGAGCCTATGGGAAGGCTCGGTGTCAATAAGGTCTGCCTTGAGGCTTCCTTTTCCGCCCTGAACCCGGTTCCTTGGGTTTTTGGATCTCGAGAGGCTCCAGAGGTGCCCGGCTTAGTCGGAGGCACCTTGGCGCTTCGAGCGTCAAGTTGGTTCCAAGGGTTCCGACAAAGGTCGGATGGCCTGGAGCCCGGAGGTAAAAGGTTTGCGCCTTGGTTACCACCTCCCCCTGAGCCAACGGAGCCACTAGGCACTTGGGGTTGGCCTGAAACATCTGGGTCAGCCGGGGTTGGGGCCCGGAACTCTGCACGTAGCCCCAAAATCGCCTCCGCCAGCATCCCCTTCATATGCTCGTGCAAAGCAGATGTTAATGCATTTATGTCAATAGTGCTGGTCGAGGGGGGGGGGGGGAACCTGTCTCTCTAGGACAGGGGGTTGCCTCTCACCCCCCTCCTCCGATTCGTAATCAGAAGGAGGGGGGGGGGGGGGGGAGAGCGAGCCTTGTGCTCATTACTACGCCCTTTAACTGTGCCTTTGCCCTTGCCAGATTTGCGCTTAAGCTTAGATTGGGGGTCTACCTTGGCAATGTCTTTGCCCGCCTTAATCATTGTCTGGTAATACAGGAAATTGGTCTGCCTGCGCTTCCTGGCCTTAGGGGTGAACTGCAGGCACATCTCACACTGACTGTCGTCATGGCTGTCCTCAGCTGTTGATGGAACACCCCAAACAATGAGTGAAGGACTGAAAATCCAACAATCAATGTGTGAGGACAAAAGGGAAGGGGTCACAGCTGTTTCAACTCTGAGATTCCCGGCCCTTTAGTTACACTGGCTGGGAGAATGCTGAGTCATGACTGGGCATGCGCAGTAACCCGTTTCTAAGTGTGACGTCAGTGTTTACAAATGGCGGCTGTTCTGGCAACATCACTCGCTTCGAAATAAAAACACTTATTTTCATCTCTTTAACACTGTTTGGAAACAACAAAGTTAGCTTTATCTGACACTTTAACCTTGTGACCATTTAATTGAGGTGATAAATAGCATCTGCCATGATGTTATCACAGTTAACTGGCTTCATACAGATAATGTCAACAGAGGGGCACATATGTTATTTTTCGGTGTTTATAATTGTCAATTTATCAACAGATGAAGTTTTTCCATGACATTTGTTTAGATTATCCTGACCCTGTGCGTATGTTCTCTTCAGAGAATGCTTTAGTTTCACCGATTCAGAGTATTTTTTCTCATTATAAAGCAGTTCAGTGGAGTACAGTTTCACTATAGCGCGTCACTGAAACCATATCCTATACTCCCAGTTATAGCCACAGTTCCCTTTCTGAAAGCAGTGTAATTTTGAAAATGGATGCAGTATGTGAAACCCACACTAAAAATCTTAAATTAATGTGTAGAATTTGTGCTGGGAGAGTTAAACCAAAGTGGAAGGATGTGCTACCAAAAGTGTGCATTGATTACAAAGCTGAAATTAATTCTGTTTATGGAATTGAAGTCCAGAATGACAAATCAGAATTCTATCCACAATTTTTCTGCAATACTTGCTACTCAAGGATAATTAATTATCAACACAGGGTTGTGCCATCTAAGGGAAGGATTACAGAGACCGATTCAGCTGCTGCAGAAGAAAGTAAAAGGCTTAATAACATCTGGGAAGTAAAGTCCTGTCAAAATGACTGCTGGGTTTGTCTTAGATTCAAGACACAAAGTGTAGGTGGACGGCCCAGCAAGAAGAAAAAGAAAATATCTGGATCAAAACATGCTGATATATTTGTCAGCCCTTTGAATGACAGTTCTGTATGTGAAGAAAGTGAAGGTGATTCAAGGAATCCCAAAACACCAACCCGACCAATCAAACAGAGGGAGTTTAAAGAGGCGCAGACTTCCCCATTTCAATTTGAAAACACATCAAGTAGTACCTTTGAGTCATGTTTTCAAAAACCTTTAGAAAAACCTCTCTCTAAAATTGAAGAACAACTTCATACACATCTTGTTCGAAGGAAGCTCCTCTCATCTACTGATGCAAGCACTCTGTTATGTAAAACAAAAGGTCAGCCAATTGTCTTTAAAAGAATTAAAAAACCGAGAAAACCATCTTCTGAAGCCACCAGTCCTTTGAAACGACGTCGTTCTAGAGAAATTGCCAAAGTCAGGGGATTGATAAGTGGTCAGTCTGACGATTCCACCAAACAGCAGCAAATTTCCGAGCTGAAACGTCTACCATTCCACAGAAGACAAAATGTCTGTGCCAAAGCTGGAATTCAGCGCAAATTAAAAATTTCATCTAGATATGGGCTAGCCATAAGAACAAGCCTCGGTCTGTCATGGACACAATACAGAAAACACAAAAAATTTATGTCTGCTGTTGGTGTAAAATTCCAAAATGAATTAATTGAACGTGAAGAACAAACATCTCTTTTGGGTGATCATATTGACACAAAGACCATTAAAATGCAGGTAACTGATGCAACACAAACTAAAGAAGAAGACATAGCAGTTTGTTTTGTTAAAGACCTGCCAAAGTTTGTCATGACATTACTTGACAAATATTCGGCAGCTGAGAGGTTGACATGGCATGATGGGACTATACCAGATGATGAAATTTGGCTTAAAGTTGGGGGAGATCATGGGGGAGGATCGTTTAAGATGTCACTGCAAATTGCTAACCTGCATCACCCAAATTCAAAACATAACACAGTCGTGTTTTCCATCATGGAAGCTAAGGACACTCGGTACAATTTGGAAGTTTTATTACAAAAGTATGCAGATCAGCTGAAAAGTCTATCAAAAATGAAATGGGGCGATAAGAAAATAAATATTTTTATGTTTGGAGATTATGACTTTCTTTCTAAAATATATGGATTGTCTGGAGCAGCGGGAAAATTTCCCTGTTTATGGTGCAATGCGTCAAAATCTCAGATTCAACAAGATATAACATCAAGAGAAGATGTTGTTGGTAGAACATTGAAAACAATCAAAATGGATTTCAGACGATTTTCAGAAAATGGACAAGGAAAGATCTCAAAAGCATCTCAACACAATAATGTGATACATCAACCTATCCTGCCAATCTCCATCAACAAAGTCTGTCCACCTTACCTCCATATTCTCCTGGGCATTGTGAAGAAACATCACACAATGCTTGAGAATGAATGTCATGAAATAGATATAAGTATTGGCTTTCACTGCAAAGTGCCCCATGAAGATCTCAGCGACCCTGAATTCTGCACATATGTTACAAACTGTGAGGAAATTAAAAGTCTGCAAAATAAAGAAAACCAACTGCAGATCAGATTAGAAAATTTAGAAGACATCACTCCTCTACAAAACTTAAATGCTTCGGAACAAAAGCTCAAGAAGAAAATTGAAGATATTCAGAAACAGATTAGACAGAAAAGGAAAGCTAACAACCTCCCACAACGAAAAGGTCCTGTGACATCAAATTTGGATGCAGTTCTAAAAAAACACCGCATTACACCACAGGCTTACCATGGTAGATCATTTATTGGTAACCACTGTGCCAGGTACCTGAGAGATACAGTTTATGAAGACCTTTGTACAAGCATCACTTGTGTTACATCCTCAATGACAGATAATGACCGGATAATAACACGTGCCTACTGTGTGAGGAATGTATATGAGGAACTAAACAGGCGTTTTGCTGAAGTTCACCATGCTGTAGCTCATGACGAACCAATATTGGAAGATGATGTCAACGATATTGATTGTAAAATTCAGAATTACATGAAATTCTTCCGTCGTAGGTTTCCATCATGCTCAATTATACCTAAAATGCACATTCTGGAGGATCATGTGCCAGCATGGATTCAAAAATGGAAATTTGGCATGGGTTTTCATGGAGAACAGGGTGGTGAGCAGATACATGCCACTATAAACCTGATGAAACGACGTGTATGGGGAGTGAAAACACAACAAGCAAGACTACTAACGATCATGAGAGAGCACCATCTACAAATTTCCCCCGAAATCCAGTCATCACTACCTATGGTTAAAAGGAAGAAATTAGAGAAATAGACTTAAAATGATGTAACAATAATTATTCCCGTCTACAATCAGTTTACATACTCCAGTGATATCGGTATGCGAACTGTACCAAGTCAACCCGGAAATGTAGCAGCGGTAATGGATATAGCTGTTTGGATTTAGCTGTTTCCACCAGGGTAGGCCTCTTTTCTTATCTCTCCTCGTTTGAGATAAAATGAATCGGATAGATGGTTCAGTGTATCAAATTGGGAAGGTTTAGAACTAACTAAATCTGTCTTTAAAAAACAATGCATAACTTTCATTAGCCTATGATTCATGATTAGTTTTCAATCAGTGTTTAAAGCTCGCATTTCTATAATCTATGGTATGTGAACAGAATTCCTGCTACACAGCAACTAAATAACAGTTAACAACACTATAACTGTTTGTGCAGTCTTGCTAATGTATGACCTTGACTTAAGAACAATTGCCTTGTTGAAAAGGTCTTTGATGAGGCACGTGCACGTGTTTATATGTCATGTGAATGGGGATGTTGTATGTAGGGAATGTACAGCTGAACCCACTGTAGCTCATCTGGGTCAGCCTTCTCACAGCGTGTACAGTGCTGGCACTGTAGTTCTCTCTCCTAGCTAAAGTGCTCAGTGTCAAACAGCTGTGGGGTAGGCATGTGCATATGTAAAAACATAAACAATGACGATAAACCCCGGCAGAGGTAGTTAATATAGTCATGCAAAGAATCAATAATTATCTTGCAAGCCAATCTATCAGACCCGAGACTGAGAGAAAGCATGTAAACAAACAAATGCTTGCTGAGAAATGACTAAGTTCCAATCCAAATCAACAGCTAAAAAACTGTAAAAAATTGATGGAAACCACCGTGCATCCTACATAAACCTATCGTAAACCAACTTGGACAGCCCCAGAAACTTTCGAAACTCTCGATGAAGAAATAGGAAAAATAAAAAGGGCCACCATGATGGGCGTTTTTTCCTGCCACGTGGACCAGCTGGTCACATAGACAAGTTGAAAAACAACAATTACGAGGTAAAGAATGCGACGATGAATGAAAAAACTCTGCCGAGACAATAGAAAAGGTTACTACTCCTACAGTATTTGGGTGTAGGTGCATTTTCTTAGAAATCTGCGACAAACTGAACTCAAAATCACAACACGTCTATACTCTTCAATGACAGATTTATAAGTGGAGAGATGATAGTTACCTGCCCTTGGCTTGGTTAGCAACCGCCAGGGTTGGTGCCCACTTAGGGTGGTCCAAATGTTTATTTTTTAGTAATTCATTATTTTATTTTATTAAAAATATTAATTTCAACTGTCATATCTCAAAAATTAGGATTTTTATGCTATATGTACCCCAAGGAGGATCCCTTCTGAAAAAGAATGTATATTTGGTGACCCTGTGACCCATAATAACGCCATAAGGGTCACAACCTTTAACACCCTTTCATCTTCTTCTCCAGTATACAACGCTCTTGAAAGCTAAAATGTTGTGTGCAGACTCCTTTGGCCAATGGGGATTCTAAATTTTAGATTTGGTGACCCTGTGACCCTAAAAAGGTCTCACGGGACGCAACCTGTTAAACCTACTTTCATCTTCTTCTCCAGCATGCAAAGCTCTTGAAAGCTGAAATTTTGTGTGCCGACTCCTTGGCTAAAATGTTTTGTGCAGACTCCTTGGCCAATTGGAATTTGAAAATGTAGTTTTGGTGACACTATGACCCTAAATAGGGTCAGAGGGGTCACAATCTTTAAACCATATTTTCATCTTCTTCTCCAGTACCAAAAGTACAGGTCTAGAGAGCTTAAATGTTGTGTGCAGACTCCTTGGCTAAAATGTTGTGTGCAGACTCCGTGACCAATGGGGATTATAAATTGTAGATTTGGTGACCCATAATAAGGTCACAAGGGTCACAACCTTTAAGGAGAGATGGGACCCAGAAATCGAACTCGCTTACGGTAACATTTTGCGACAACAACTTATTGTAGTGAATAAGTCTAAAAATATATGGATAACGTTGTTTGGGGCATACGCTTATCAATACACTAACGGAAAGTGCTTAAATTTTCGGTAACGCCCTTTTAACGGTCATTTTAGGACATGCCGCATAACATTATCGTCACCTATATTCGCGGTAAATATGTTACTGTGTCTGTTATTCGAATTACGTATGTATCTTTTGTTACTGGCGAATTTAAATCGCCTGGTATAATCAACTGATAGTTATTATTCCATCATGCACTCCTAGATTGATAGTATGTTCAATAATGATTACACGGTAGGCCGTCAAAGTTACACTTGAAACCATCAAAATTGCCGTGACACGTTTATGAAGGTAATTTAAAAATTATGTTAAAGTGATGAAAAACCTCCGGTGACCCCCTATTTTTATTTCTGAATTCGTTTGCTTATTCAAATGTGCACATTATATTGCATTTTTAGCAATATCTAAAATATGTGTGTCAGTGAGAAACCCTATTCAATATGCGAAAAACTATGAGAAAAATGCCGTTTTTAATTAAAAAGTGCTTAATTTAATTTTGTTTCTCTTTCCAGTGTCATTAATTTTCAAAATATAGACTTGCTATGCATCCCTGTATGTAACTGAAATGTGTTTGAAAGGATTCTGAGCTTATTCGTTGAAAGCGAGCGCTTCATCTAAATACATCAAATCAGTCAAAAATTGCGAAATTTGCCAACGGGAGTATTATTATTAATGTCGATATCTCTTTAAATCGGTCGGTGACCCCCAAATTTTCTTACATTTTTGGATAAAAGACACAATAAACCTGCTATTTTGAAAAAATGAACGAATTCTAAAATATTTTGTTTCATCGTCCCATCTCTCCTTAAAACCTTCTTTCATCTTCTCCTCCAGTATGCAAAGCTCTAGCTTGACAAAAATGGATTCTCAATCGTATATTTGGTGACCCTTTGATGAGCTACAGAGCCAATGGCTTTATTTTGTCTGTTTTACCAACTGATTAACTTTTTCATAACACGAATAACAGATCAAATAACTAAATGATTTTTATTAGTAAAGTTGATCCTGACAACTGATGTCCCTTTCACACATGTTTTGAACTGTACCTGAACATATCATAAATATCATTAATAACATGTTGCCTGAGAACAGGTCTAGGCCCCAAACTTTTTAAGCATGTTAGCTGCAATAACAAGTCTCTGTATTTCACTTGTTCCTTCATATATCTCTGTTATTCTGGCATCTCTGTAGAGGCGCTCTGCTGGCATATCGGTCACATAACCCATTCCTCCCAGAATTTGGATGCACTGAAATGAAGAAAAACATTTGTGTAATAACATCAACTATTCTATTTTTTTTTATATATCTCTGTTACATCTTCTCTACTAATGTGTTTGTTTCAGTAAGGATCTGTGTTACATCTTCTCTACTACTGTGCACGTTCCAGTAAAGATCTGTGTTACATCTTCTCTACTACTGTGCACGTTCCAGTAAAGATCTGTGTTACATCTTCTTATCTTATGTGCATGTTTCAGTAAAGATCTGCGTTACATCTTCTCTTATACCGTGCATGTTTCAGTAAGGATCTTTGTTATATCTGTCTACTAATGTGCATGTTCAAGTAAGGATCTGAGTTGCATCTTCTCTACAAATGTGCTTGTTCAAGTAACAATTTGTGTTACATCTTTACTACTAATGTGCATGTTTCAGGAAGGATCTGTGTTACATCTTCTCTACTTATCTGCATGTTTTAGGAAGGATCTGTGTTACATCTTCTCTACTAATGTGCATGTTCCAGAGAGATCTGTGTTACATCTTCTCTACTAATGTGCATGTTTCAGTAAGGATCTTTGTTACATCTTCTCTACTAATGTGCATGTTCTAGTAAAGATCTGTGTTAGATCTTCTCTAATAATGTGCTTGTTTCAGTAAGGATCTGTGTTGCATCTTCTCTCCTACTGTGCATGCTCCAGTAAGGATCTGTGTTACATCTTCTCTACTAATGTGCTTGTTTCAGTAAGGATCTGTGTTGCATCTTCTCTAACAAGAGTCATCAGAAGATGACATATCCCACCGGTCCCACATAATTTGTATAACACATTTTTGACAGACGAAAACAATTAAAATTTTAAAAAAATCTGAAAATATCAAAAGGCACCACTCCAGTAAATGTATAATACATATGTGAAGTTTCAGAAAGATATGTTAAATGGTTTTCGAGTTCTGCTCCGGAAATGAAATGATTACGGACAGACGGACGGACGGACAGACAGACGGACAGACGGACAGGGTGATGACTATATCCCACAGTATGACATACCGGTGGGATAATAATGTGCTTGTTTCAGTAAAGATCTTTGTTAGATCTGCTCTACTAATGTGCTTGTTTCAGTAAAGATCTGTGTTGCATCTTCTCTACTAATATGCATGTTCCAGTAAAGATCTTTGTTACATCTTCTCTACTAATGTGCATGTTCCAGTAAAGATCTTTGTTAGATCTTCTCTACTAATGTGCTTGTTTCAGTAAAGATCTTTGTTAGATCTCCTCAACTAATGTGCATGTTCCAGTAAGGATCTGTGTTACATCTTCTCTTCTACAGTGCATGTTCCAGAAAAGATCTGTGTTGCATCTTCTCAACTACTGTGCATGTTCCAGTAAAGATCTGTGTTACATCTTCTCTACTACAGTGCATGTTTCAGTAAAGATCTTTGTTACATCTTCTCTACTACAGTGCATGTTTCAGTAAAGATCTTTGTTAGATGTTCTCTACTAATGTGCATGTTTCAGTACAGATCTTTGTTAGATCTTCTCTACTAATGTGCATGTTTCAGTAAAGATCTGTGTTGCATCTTCTCTACAACAGTGCATGTTTCAGTAAAGATCTGTGTTACATCTTCTCTACTAATGTGCATGTTTCAGTAAAGATCTTTGTTAGATCTTCTCTACTAATGTGCATGTTCCAGTAAAGATCTGTGTTGCATCTTCTCAACCAATATGCATGTTCCAGTAAGGATCTGTGTTACATCTTCTCTACTAATGTGCATGTTTCAGTAGAGATCTGTGTTGCATCTTCTCAACTACTGTGCATGCTCCAGTAAAGATCTGTGTTACATCTTCTCTACTACAGTGCATGTTTCAGTAAAGATCTTTGTTAGATCTTCTCTACTAATGTGCATGTTTCAGTAAAGATATGGGTTTCATCTTCTCTTTTAATGTCCACGTTCCAGTAAGGATCTGTGTTACATCTTCTTAACTAATGTGCATGTTCCAGTAAGGATCTGTGTTACATCTTCTCTACTAATGTGCATGTTTAAGTAAGGATCTGTGTTACATCTTCTTAACTAATGTGCATGTTCCAGTAAGGATCTGTGTTACGTCTTCTCTACTACTGTGCTTGTTTCAGTAAGGATCTGTGTTACATCTTCTCTACTAATGTGCATGTTTCAGTAAGGATCTGTGTTACATCTTCTCTACTGACGTGCATGTTTCAGGAAGGATTTGTGTTACATCTTCTCTACTTATTTCCATGTTCCAGTAAGGATTTTTGTTACATCTTCTCTACTACTGAGCTTGTTTCAGTAAGGATCTGTGTTACATCTTCTCTACTTATGTGCATGTTTCAGAAAGGATCTGTGTTACATCTTCTCTACTTAACTGCATGTTTTAGGAAGGATCTTTGTTACATCTTCTCTACTAATGTGCATGTTTCAGTAAGGATCTGTGTTACCACGTTCCAGTAAGGATCTGTGTTACATCTTCTTAACTAATGTGCATGTTCCAGTTAGGATCTGTGTTACATCTTCTCTACTAATGTGCACGTTCCAGTAAAGATCAGTGTTACATCTTCTCCACTAATGTGAACGTTTCAGGAAGGATCTGTGTTACATCTTCTCTACTTATGTGCACGTTCCAATAAAGATCTGTTTTACATCATCTCCACTAATGTGCACATTCCAGTAAGGATCTGTGTTACATATTCTCTACTGACGTGCATGTTCCAGTAAGGATCTGTGTTACATCTTTTCTACTTAAGTGCATGTTTCAGTAAGAATCTGTGTTACATCTTCTCTACTAATGTGCACATTCCAGTAACCATCAGAGTTACATCTTCTCTACTTAACTGCATGTTTTAGGAAGGATCTTTGTTACATCTTCTCTACTACTGTGCATGTTTCAGTAAGGATCTGTGTTACCACGTTCCAGTAAGGATCTGTGTTACATCTTCTTAACTAATGTACATGTTCCAGTAAGGATCTGTGTTACATATACTCTACTTATGTGCATGTTTCAGTAAGGATATTTGTTACATCTTCTCTACTTATGTGCACGTTCCAGTAAAGATCAGTGTTACATCTTCTCCACTAATGTGTACGTTTCAGTAAGGATCTGTGTTACATCTTCTCTACTAATGTGCACGTTCCAGTAGAGATCAGTGTTACATCTTCTCTACTAATGTGAACGTTTCAGGAAGGATCTGTGTTACCACGTTCCAGTAAGGATCTGTGTTACATCTTCTAAACTAATGTGCATGTTCCAGTAAGGATCTGTGTTACATATACTCTACTTATGTGCATGTTCCAGTAAGGATCTTTGTTACATCTTCTCTACTAATATGCATGTTCCAGTAAAGATTTGTGTAATATCTTCTCTACTAATGAGCATGTTTCAGTAAGGATCTGTGTTACATCTTCTTAACTAATGTGCACGTTTCAGTAAGGATCTGTTTTACATCTTCTTAACTAATGTGCATGTTCCAGTAAGGATCTTTGTTACATCTTCTCTACTAATATGCATGTTCCAGTAAAGATTTGTGTAATATCTTCTCTACTAATGAGCATGTTTCAGTAAAGATCTTTGTTACATCTTCTCTTCTAATATGCACGTTTCAGTAAGGATCTGTTTTACATCTTCTTAACTAATGTGCATGTTCCAGGAAGGATCTTTGTTACATCTTCTCTACTAATATGCATGTTCCAGTAAAGATTTGTGTAATATCTTCTCTACTAATGTGCATGTTTCAGTAATAATCTGTGTTACATCTTCTTAAATAATGTGCATGTTTTAGGAAGGATCTGTGTTACATCGTCTCTACTTATGTGCATATTCCAGTAGGAAATTGTGTGTTTTATATTCTAAAACATTGTGTATGTGAAGAACTGTGTCTTACATCTTATTAACTAATGTGCTTGTTCAAGTAAGGAACTGGGCCCTTATTCTCTTAATGTTAGTAGCCATATAAACTGCTTAGTCCGATTCTCAACGCATGTGGTACGGTTAAAGTAGTATGGAAAGAAAGGGCCCTTGATGTTAGATATTCACAGGTAAATTTGAAGTTCCACTAAGGAATGAAGTGTTAAATGTTCTGAATGAACTAAGGTGCATGTTCGAGTGCTAGATCTCACCTGATGAGCAATAAATGTTGCTGCCTCAGAGGCAGATAGTTTTGCCATGGCTGCCTCCTGTAATACAAAAAGAAATCAGAACTGACTTTATCCTAAGTTGAACAAATCCTAAGATGAACACACTAACCTCTGCGGTACCCCTCCCCCTTCATTCGATAGGAAAATAGTCATGGGATTTGTAGCTCACAATTTAATTATTCATCTCTATTGAGAGAACCAAAACCCCCGGGTTCCTTAAAATCCTTCATATAAGCAGTAATTTAATGACCTATTAAAAACTAAAAAAAGCATGTCAGATATTAAAGGCCTATCACCAAACAATAAAAAAACAAGCAGACAGAGTCGGCCATATCCCCCGCCTTTCGGAAAATTTATTGAAGAATAGTTGTTGAATAACAGTGACTATGAACCTTTTTTCAACTAAACACAACACACAAAATTTCAGCTCCTTAGACAAAGTGGTTCTGGAGAAGAAGA
Source organism: Gibbula magus (assembly GCA_936450465.1). Lineage (NCBI taxonomy): Eukaryota > Metazoa > Mollusca > Gastropoda > Trochida > Trochidae > Gibbula > Gibbula magus. The sequence continues at coordinate 50,311,047 of OW388295.1, forward strand.
CAAAATGCAAAACGTTTACAGACGGCTGGACACCGTGCAATGCCATAAGCCCATTGGGCCTTTCAGGCACATCTACACATGATGATTGTTACACACACCAAGTTTCGTTGAGATATGTCTTATAGTTTTCGAGATCTGTTCCGGAAACGAAATTCTAAGTTACATTTCCATGGAAACAGTCAAAAAAAATAACTCAAAGAAGTTGAAAAACCCAAAAGGCACATTTACACATGATGATTGTTCCACACACCAAGTATCGTTGAGATATGTCTTATAGTTTTCGAGTTCTGCTCCGGAAACGAAATTCTAAGTTACATTTCCATGGAAACGGTAAAAAAAAATAACTCGAAGAAGTAGAAAACCCCAAAAGGCACATCTACACATGATGATTGTTCCACACACCAAGTTTCATTGAGATATTTCTTATGGTTTTCGAGTTCTGCTCCGGAAACGAAATTCTAAGTTACATTTCCATGGAAACGGTCAAAAAAAATACCTCGAAGAAGTTGAAAACCCCAAAAGGCACATCTACACATGATGATTGTTCCACACACCAAGTTTCGTTGAGAAATGTCTTATAGTTTTCGAGTTCTGTTACGGAAACGAAATGCTAAGTTACATTTCCATGGAAACGGTAAAAAAAAATAACTCAAAGAAGTTGAAAACCCCAAAAGGCACATCTACACATGATGATTGTTTCACAAACCAAGTTTCGTTGAGATATGTCTTATGGTTTTCGAGTTCTGCTCCGGAAACAAAATCGGGACGGACGGACGGAGCCCATTTTAATATCCCCCCCCCCCCCCCCCCCATAGTTGGGGGGGGGGATAATTATGGAATCTACATCAAGGTCAAGGTCACATGGTCAAAGGTTACAACCTAAGTGTGTGATATTGGAAACAAAACATTTTCAAATGCTGACAAATTAAAAGTTACTGTCAGTCTGAAATTGGAAAGCTGATCCCTCTAAGTCAAGGGCCATTACTCTAAAAACTAATCTGATCAGTCCCAAAAAAGCACACGCGTATCACCGATATATATCCAAAGCATGTGTAAAGTTTCAGAAAGATTGATAAAAAATAGAGCCATGTTTAATGATGAAGACTGAAATAGATTTTAGGTCATGGTCCGTGAGACCCTTATTTGGGGCCACGGGTCACCAAATCTACAATTTAGAATTTCCATTGACTAAAGAGTCTGTTAATATTACAGCCTTCTGGATCTTTTCTTTCTGGAGAGGAAGATGAAAATAGTTTTTTTGTTCATGGCCTGTGAGGCGCTTATTTGAGGCCACAGGGTCACCAAATCTACAATTTAAAATCTCCATTGGCTAAAAACTCTGCACACACCATTTCAGCCTTCTAGGTCTTTTTGTTCTGGAGAAGAACATGAAAATAGGATTTAAGGTCATGGCCTGTGAGGCGGCGACGAAAACTGCACAAAAACTGATAGTCCTGCAGGACTGCTAATGAATCCCTGTCACAATCAAAGTATTAAAGTTTCAAGTAAAGAAATATACAAATCTTAATCTCCATCTTTTAACTCATTAACCCTTACGTTGCATATTTCTATTTTACCCATTTTGGCCCTTGTGGCGGAATTTACAGACCATCCAGCTCGCAGCAGTATTTCGGCTTTGCCACTAATTAGCTCTGCTGGTGGAATTTCCAGGCGGAGATTCTGGTTCCGTTTTTATGAAATATATTGCATCTACATCGCAAAAACGGACTATATACGGGCTTTCAATAAAAATTCAAGTCGAGGCACCCGTACACAAATTCATACCCGCGACTTTGAATGAATTTATATACGGAACTGAAGACAAGATGTCTGGCTTCAAAATGATATAAAAATTATTATAATGCGACCTTTGGTTATAATTCTATAGCTGTGTAAAGTTTGTCTTTATTTCCACCTATAAAATCATAAATACTTACAACATGTATGCGGTATTGCAAACGGTCGTTCATCACACTTTTCCAAGAAATCATAATCTCGAACCAGTTGACAAATGAGCACATGTTAACCAAAATATGGTTATGTTGTTTGACGTTTCCCATAAATGCTAACCTCGAACCATAACCGATGAAAATATGTTTATTAGTTCGTCTGTCTTAAAAAAAAATAGTACTGCAAATATGATAGATCAATAGCAAATTTAAAAGTTGAAATCCTATCAAAGACAAATAATTAGCGATGAAATCGACAATGTTATTTAATAAATGTTACGTTCACAAACACTGCCATTCTGCGATAATGTTTTCTTGACGACATATAGGTTATTAAGAATATGCTAATTTACAAAATCTAATAATCTAGTATTTATAAAATTCTCTAAATATTTCTTCAAATTAAAATATCACAAAAAATCTAATTAAACTAAGTAAAATTTAGTACATACATCCTGCATAGGAACAATGTTGTGTGGAAAATGTTCGGACCACGTGTTCTAAATTCCCATTATTTTCATATGAGTCTTTCTTCAAATAAATATGAATCAAAATGCTAAAGAAACTAGATGAGCGTTTGCGGGACTCCGCAAAAGCAGACCTTGACCTTTGACAGATTTTAGCGAAAACCTTTTAAAATATTGGCCTTTCTCCAGAGTTGATATACACCAAATAAGAGCCTGATAGCACAAATATTTTTCAAGGATTTTTTTTAGCGATTTCAAAACTCGTGACCTTGACCTCTGACCTTGAATGTGAACATGTCAAAATCATTCATCAGGTTTATAAGAAAGAAGCTATGTATATGAGGTGTTAATAGCTTCTTGGAAAAAAAGTTATTTAGTGATTTCAGAACTGGTGACCGTGACCATATTTCGTGACCTTGACCTTTACAATTCAAGGTCAAACAATCAGTGATCACTTTTCATTGTATATAACAATCATGTAATGATTCAAAGTGTTAATATTTGAAATAAGACATTTCTGCAAAAGCATGCTTAAGTCGTGCCCTGGCTGTGACCTTGACCTTTGACAGATGTTAGCGAAAACCTTTTCAAATCTTGGCCTTTCTCCATAGTTGATATACACCAAATAAGAGCCTGACAGCACAAATATTTTTCAAGTTATCGTGTTTACAAGGATTTTTTTTAGTGATTTCAAAACTCGTGACCTTGACCTTTGACCTTGAGTGTGAACATGTCCAAAAAATTCCCCAGGGGTATGTAAATGAGTTCTCAAACCCTCTAGGAAAAACGTTATAGCCAATACAAAACGCGGCGGCGGCGGCGACGGAAACTGCGCAAAAACTGATAGCAGTCCCGACTAAGTCAGGACTGCTAATGACAGCAAACACGTCAACAAATCCTGTTAAAAAGTTCTGGCCTTCAAGGTGACCCAGCAAATTAATTTGATGCAAAGCGTTTCACCTGTGACCTAGTTAACGACATCTGCGACATTTGATTGGCTAACCTTTCACCTCACAAATACACTGACAACGTTTTAATTTGTTTCTGGCTACCGTTTATCAACATTGATAAAGTTAATTCCTACATATCAGACATGATATTGTCATATAACACTCAGTTTTTAGACTTTGTGATCAAAATATGAAGGATGTTGCAAGTTGCGTGAAGTTAGGCTAGTTATCAGACGTGAAAGCGAAACAAAATCTGCACGATGCCTAGAACCGTGCATGGAGTTATAGAGTTACATAATTAGCAAAATTGTATATATTCTCCTGCTTCTCATGATAATGTACCACTTGCTTGATAACAGTGCTAGTATCTGCATCGAAACGTCGCACTCATATCAATAAAGAAGTTGACTATCCATAGAACTTGTTCTTATTCATCATATCAGCTTCTAAAATGCCTCTTAAAGACGTTATAGAGTTACAGTTGGAAGTTCATTGCTGCACATAGTTTTTTTTTTCAAGAAGTTTTGCCGTTTAATTAAAAAATAATAAATCATGATTCAACATAATATTATATTTAGCAGTTATGGCAATCTCCTTTCATGTTTAGAAAATTTTTAATGAAAATACTGCGTCCAGGAGGACGCGCATGATTTTATTTTGAGGGTACTTTATAAAGTTTCTGCGTCAAATACGCAGGAAACACGCGTCCCGTAAAACCCTGGACCTGTCACTGACAATCAACACAGCTGTTAACGGGAGTGCTGGATCGTCCAATCACAAAGAAGATGTGCCAAACTGCATACTTGGATTTCGTGCCTCAGTGATCAGCTGCCTATAGACCTCTCCACGGAGCAGTGCGTCACGACGCTCTCAGTTACCCCCCTTTGTGGTGGCGCTAACGTCGTCCGCCATTAAGCGACTGCAAAATGACGTTTACGTTAGGGTCGAAAGCTGTAGCTTGTCTCTAAAATTACTTTAAGCCAAAGTTTTGGGTTAAAGGTAGAAACAATATATCAATTTAATCCTGACTGTTTACTGCTTCCAAAAATGCAATGTTTCATTGGATACTTGTTAATTATGAAATTAGGGCATGTTAAAGTGGAGCACAGTAGTGTAGTGGTTAGCATGCTTGCCTCTCACGCCAACGGCCCGGGTTCGAATCCAGGTGGAGACACCAAACATTTGTGACCTGGGTCTTACACTGTGTTGTGCCCCTGGGCAAGGCACTTCATCCACATTGCACTCAGTCCACCCAGCTGTTTAAATGGGTACCTGAACACGGGAGGTACGGACCTATATGGTCGCGCAGAGCGCTTAGTAGCTGCACTGAAAGTACAGTTTCTTCAGGGTAATTATTGTACCGCCATTGAGCAGTGCTTGCATTGGATATTAGGCGTTAAAATGTATATTATTATTATTATTAAAGTGATGAATCAGCATGCAGTTTCGCAAAAGGTCTAAGTTATGGGAAAAAAATATTTTAAACAAAAGTTCTTAATATATTTCCACATATTACTTTTCTTCTGAAAGAGAAAATGTTGTTCTGGTCCAACTGGGTTTCTTATGTAAAGATAATACATTTTTGCAAAATAAAATGCATAAAAATGCATTTTTTTCTCAAACTGTTAGCCTACATTTCATTTATGATTTGAAATGTTAATGAATTACTTAGCCCCCATTCAATTCATGGTGTAAGAAACAGATGTATGTGTATCAATGAGATTTGGACTTTTTTTTAAAAACTACATCAATTTTCAAGAGAGTTATTTGAATTTCTGTAATATGGGTGAGATTTTTTTCTTAGCAAGGGAGATAATTCTTGCAAGTATTTCTAATTATTTTTAACATTTCTCATATAATTTGCTATCAAGTAACAACTGTTTCTTCTTAAAAACGTTACAAACGCAGTATGCAAATATATGTTATAAAAATATAGCTTCTAAGGAAAAGATTAAGATATCACATAATAAGTTATTGTCCAGTCATCAAATTTAAAAGTTATTATCAAAATTGGTTACACATTAATCCATATTCATTATAAATAATGTAGACCTTTGCAGTTTATTGTTTTACTTCTTATTTTTATTCTGGAATTATCAACATTTATTACATAATGAAAAAGAGCCCCTATTTGTTTCTAAAAATCCTGTTTCTCATAGGCTCATAGTTTCATAGGCCCCTTTTCAATATTTAATTAATAAATTCTATCGAGCATCTGAGCATCTAAAGCAGAGAAGTAACCTGAAACCTCCGTGTATTAGCTGCTGTTTGCATCTCTGCCAGGGAGTGGTCACTCCCCAGGTCAACACCTGCAATTACATAACATGCAGACCCTGGACTCACAGCCAGTGAATTATATATTTTAAATTGTGTTTTCCCCATCTTTCCCCATTTTTCTTTACTGGAAAAGAAGATATGGTATCAAAAAACTCATGTAGCTAGTTTTAATAGTCTTATCTTACTTCATCACCAGTCATATTTAGTTCACATATCTAATGTAAAATAAAACATTTCTTAACTCTTTTTCATTTTTTTCCTATGCATCCTGTCACAATATTCAGTTCACAGGCTATTCACTAGTTCTTATTTCACATTGATTACATCAAACATCTCCATAATGTAGTATTACCCTTAAGCTGACATATGAAGTGCACATAAAATCTCATGTTCACAGTTCATTAAAACAGCTGTTTTAGGCGGTGACCCCTGTGATCCATATTTGGGGTCACAAGATCACCAAATCTACAATTTAGAATCCCCATTGGCCAAAGAGTCTGTACATAACATTTCAGCTTTCTAGAGCTTTTGGGACTGGAGAAAAAGATGAAAAATGCTTTTTAGGTTGTGACCCCTGTGGCCCTTATTTGGGGTCACAGGGTCACCAAATCCACAATTTAGAATCCCCATTGGCCAAGGAGTCTGTACATAAAATTTCAGCTCTCTAGAGTCATTGATTCTGGAGAAGAAGATGAAAATAGCTTTTAAGGTTATGACCCCTGGGGCCCTTATTTGGGGTCACAGCTAGGGTCACCAAATCTACAATTTAGAATCCCCATTGGCCAAGGAGTCTGTACATAAAATTTTAGCTCTCTAGAGTCATTGGCTCTGGAGAAGAAGTCGAAAAAGCGAAAGGTTTACGGACGGATGGATGGACGGACGGACCCACAGATGATACATCATGTGGCATATTTTATTGTGTGGCTAGACACCTAAAAGGCAAATTTGTGTGGCTGTTATATATATATGAAAAAAGGTGTTCTTACGGATGATACATTGTGTGTCTTGCCAGGAACTTGGACATATTAATGTGACTATTTGTCCATGTTTTAATGTGCCTTTCTTGGACAATTTATGTGGTTACATTAAACCTTCTGGACATATTAATGCGACTATTTGTCAATGTTTTAATGTGCCTTTCTTGGACAATTTATGTGGTTACATTAAACCTCCTGGACATATTAATGTGACTATTTGTCCATGTTTTAATGTGCCTTTCTTGGACAATTTATGTGGTTACATTAAACCTCCTGGACATAGTAATGTGACTATTTGTCCATGTTTTAATGTGCCTTTCTTGGACAATTTATGTGGTTACATTAAACCTCCTGGACATATTAATATGACTATTTGTTGTTGTTTTAATGTGCCTTTCTTGGACAATTTATGTGGTTACATTAAACCTCCTGGACATATTAATGTGACTATTTGTCCATGTTTTAATGTGCCTTTCTTGGACAATTTATGTGGTTACATTAAACCTCCTGGACATATTAATATGACTATTTGTCCATGTTTTAATGTGCCTTTCTTGGACAATTTATGTGGTTACATTAAACCTCCTGGACATATTAATGTGACTATTTGTCCATGTTTTAATGTGCCTTTCTTGGACAATTTATGTGGTTACATTAAACCTCCTGGACATATTAATATGACTATTTGTCCATGTTTTAATGTGCCTTTCTTGGACAATTTATGTGGTTACATTAAACCTTCTGGACATATTAATGCGACTATTTGTCAATGTTTTAATGTGCCTTTCTTGGACAATTTATGTGGTTACATTAAACCTCCTGGACATATTAATGTGACTATTTGTCCATGTTTTAATGTGCCTTTCTTGGACAATTTATGTGGTTACATTAAACCTCCTGGACATAGTAATGTGACTATTTGTCCATGTTTTAATGTGCCTTTCTTGGACAATTTATGTGGTTACATTAAACCTCCTGGACATATTAATATGACTATTTGTCGTTGTTTTAATGTGCCTTTCTTGGACAATTTATGTGGTTACATTAAACCTCCTGGACATATTAATGTGACTATTTGTCCATGTTTTAATGTGCCTTTCTTGGACAATTTATGTGGTTACATTAAACCTCCTGGACATATTAATATGACTATTTGTCCATGTTTTAATGTGCCTTTCTTGGACAATTTATGTGGTTACATTAAACCTCCTGGACATATTAATGTGACTATTTGTCCATGTTTTAATGTGCCTTTCTTGGACAATTTATGTGGTTACATTAAACCTCCTGGACATATTAATATGACTATTTGTCCATGTTTTAATGTGCCTTTCTTGGACAATTTATGTGGTTACATCAAACCTCCTGGACATATTAATGTGACTATTTGTCCATGTTTTAATGTGCCTTTCTTGGACAATTTATGTGGTTACATTAAACCTCCTGGACATATTAATATGACTTTTTGTCCATGTTTTAATGCGCCTTTCTTGGACAATTTATGTGGTTACATTAAACCTCCTGGACATATTAATATGACTATTTGTCCATGTTTTAATGTGCCTTTCTTGGACAATTTATGTGGTTACATTAAACCTCCTGGACATATTAATGTGACTATTTGTCCATGTTTTAATGTGCCTTTCTTGGACAATTTATGTGGTTACATTAAACCTCCTGGACATATTAATATGACTATTTGTCCATGTTTTAATGTGCCTTTCTTGGACAATTTATGTGGTTACATTAAACCTCCTGGACATATTAATGTGACTATTTGTCCATGTTTTAATGTGCCTTTCTTGGACAATTTATGTGGTTACATTAAACCTCCTGGACATATTAATGTGACTATTTGTCCATGTTTTAATGTGCCTTTCTTGGACAATTTATGTGGTTACATTAAACCTCCTGGACATATTAATATGACTATTTGTCCATGTTTTAATGTGCCTTTCTTGGACAATTTATGTGGTTACATTAAACCTCCTGGACATATTAATATGACTATTTGTCCATGTTTTAATGTGCCTTTCTTGGACAATTTATGTGGTTACATCAAACCTCCTGGACATATTAATGTGACTATTTGTCCATGTTTTAATGTGCCTTTCTTGGACAATTTATGTGGTTACATCAAACCTTCTGGAGATATTAATGTGACTATTTCACCAATGTTTTAGCCTTCTTTGACAATTTTATTTGGTTACAAAGAACTTTCTGGACATATTAATGTGACCATTAAACCAATGTTTTAGTTTCATGTGGTTACATTTTACTTTCTTGACATTTCAATCAGGAAATAAACCTGCAGTGTTTTAATGTTTGGAGTTTCAAACATAGATTTGATACCTATTGATGTCATCAGGAGTTAAACACATCACCGTGAGACTTTAAACTTATCATCAATGGTCTAAATTTAAATATTTTTATGAACAAAACATTAGACAATAATATTAAAGATATGGATTCATGGATGTGAAAAATAATGGAAATTGTATTGAAGTTTGTATTGTAGGTAATCCTGTATTCTAACAGTGTGAATCACAAGCCACAAACAAGAGCTGTGGGCTCTTTAGTTCACTAGGAATTTGAAAAGTAGAAGTAGAAGTAGAGGGTTAACCCTGACCTAACTTCCATGCAACAGAAATGTTATACTGAAAATTTCACCTTCCTGGTTTAACTGGCTTAAGGGAAGAAGTCGTCACACCAATATTTGATGAGGGATCAGTTGGACCCCTAGGTACAAGGTACCTTCCTACCAAATTTCAGCTTTGAGGATGCAACGGTTCTGGAGAAGAAGCCGAAAATGTCAAAAGTTTATAGACAACAGAAGACGATTGATTTTGGTGTTTGTTCAGATCCAACACTATCGCAATAGCTACTGCAATAGTGGGTCACAATAGTCTATTGCTATTGCAGTAGTATAAATAGCAAAATACTATCGCTATCACATTAGATCCATCATGGTCAACAATAGTCATCCCTAATCATTATTTATTACCTACGAGGGCAATCATATCGGGGTTCATATTTTTCATACGATGCCCTAGGGCAAAATATCACTTTGTCATGGTGACGTGACGTCATAAACAATGCTATGACGTCATGCTTTGTCTATGACGTTGCGTTCCAAATGCGGCGACGGCGGGTCGCTAGACTATGGTTGAAAGTGGATTTTAGCATGTTATCATTAATTTCACGACTTCGGTAATAAACAGAATATTATATTTGTGTCTTTGTTATACTATGTTTACGACACTCGTGCCTGAATATCAGTATATCCCTCGCTCTCGCTCGGATAATACTAATATTCAGGCACTCGTGTCGTAAACATAGTATGTCATAGACACTCATATAATATCCTCTATGTATCTACCATAACAGAACAGATATTCAGTGGATCAAATTTAACTTTTATTATGTCAAAGAAAATTTCTAAAATTACTTAAAAGTTAACACTAATGTCCATGATTGAAAGCTTGCTTACCATGCTTGCTACGTATTGACATTGTTAATTTTCTAGTATATTTTCTGAATTTTGGTTCTGATTCTCATTCATCATCAATTATGATACTCACATATCAATTAACAATGAAAGGAAAATGATATCATTTCCTTCAAATTATTTACAATATTTTTTCTAATGACTGTAAAACAATTTAATTATTTATTTGTTGTGAAGAATAGCATAAACAGCAGTTGATATTAAACTTAGATTATAAATCAATTGGATCCCTGATAAGTTTCAATAAAGTGATGGATATACATATGGAACAACATATGAAGTATACTTTTTGGTATTTAAAGATATTTTCAAAATTACATGTATTATATAAATTGAATAAAATATTTGTTTTACAAGGAGAAAATGTAGCTGGACAAGTTGCAAATTAGAGTTTGTCAGCAACTAAGTCACACATTTAAGAGTGATGTATTACTAATTGAAAACAATGTTCTACATTACAAGAAGCGGATAAAGTGGGACAAACAAAACATTGTTGTGCTTTTTAAATATTTTGTGAAACAATGTTTCCTCGTATATCAACTTTACTGCTAATGCATGTAGAATATTGTGTTAAACTGTAACACATTTATATAAAGATTATAACCTAGTCACCTTATCATCAATAAGTTATACAAATGTAGTTTACCAAATTTTGACAAAAGGTTAGAGGCTAGAAGTAGACTTTTTGAAAAATGTATATGTTGTGCAAGAGATTCCGTTTGTAATAATAGCTCAAATTTGTTATAAGAACATAACTTAAAATGAAGTGTGATTGCCAAACTTATTCTATGTTAATGTTTTAGAAACACTTGCCATTTAGATAGTGAAGAAATATAACATGGTTATATTTGGGATAACACTACCTTCAATAGTACAAATTCTTGTACTTTTTCGGGCCGAGTCCCATGCAGGATTCCAACCCACACCCTCAGAGTAAGGCAACTATCGCCAGCATTGACTGTACCAACAGCTTACTTACTCTCAGGGCATGGTTTCGAATCCCACATGTGACTCGGCCGGAAAAAGTACAAGAATTTGTAGTATTGAAGGTAGTGTTATCCCAAATATAACAATGTTATATTTTAATGTTCATAAGATTCATCTTAGGTAAGAAGATAATAACCACTTTCTGGTTTGTTGGGCTACTATTTCATCACTAGCACATGAACTCAATAAAGGTCAGGTTTCTTCAGCTTTAGCAGGTTGTGATGACTGTAAGACTGGTAGGAACAAAAAACATAAGCATGATGATGTTGTGAGATGTAATGTGTTATCAAACACCATGACATGTGTTTGAACTTCATTATTTCAATATGAGCTTTATTTTTCTAAACATTCAACAAACTAATTCTTACTTAAGGACTATGTTTCTGGAAGTACATCTCAACAGCTTATTGTTATAAAATCAATTTATTGCTAAATGTCCCATTAATTTTATAAGGGTAAACATTTCTGTTTCCCATCTTGTTTGTCAACAAAAGAAAGAGGCTGATTGATGAACAACTAGAAATATGTGCATGTGATGCACTGTGATGTCCCCCGCTCCAACTTTCAATCCAACCTAGTCATAGTACCCTTATTTTTCACTTATGCTAAGAACTAAGTTCAATACTGCATTAATAACGAGAAAATAAAAAATTCAGAATAGCCAAAGTAGCAAAAGGCACCACTCTATCACTAGGTCTAAGCAAATACAAAGTTTGCTGAAAAAATATTGAACGGTTTTGGAGATAGAGGCCGGAAAAGGTCCCTACCCCCAATATGCACTAAGTTCAAATTGTTTCCATGGAAACCAGAAAAAATTTAAAATTCAGAATAACCAAAATAGCAAAAGGCACTACTCCACCACTAGGTCTAACCACATACCAAGTTTCGTAAAGAAATACTTAATAGATTTTGACATAGAGGCCGGAAAAGGTCCCTATCCCAAATTTCACTAAGTTGAAATTGTTGCCATGGAAACAAGTAAAAATAAAAAAAATCAGGATAGCCAAAGTAGCAAAAGGCACCACTCTATCACTAGGTCTAAGCAAATACAAAGTTTGCTGAAAAAATATTGAACGGTTTTGGAGATAGAGGCCGGAAAAGGTCCCTACCCCCAATATGCACTAAGTTCAAATTGTTTCCATGGAAACCAGAAAAAATTAAAAATTCAGAATAACCAAAATAGCAAAAGGCACCATTCCACCACTAGGTCTAACCACATACCAAGTTTCGTAAAGAAATACTTGATAGATTTTGACATAAAGGCCGGAAAAGGTCCCTATCCCAAATTTCACTAAGTTGAAATTGTTGCCATGGAAACCAGTAAAAATAAAAAAATCAGAATAGCCAAAGTAGCAAAAGGCACCACTCTATCACTAGGTCTAAGCAAATACCAAGTTTGGTGAAAAAATATTGAATGGTTTTGGAGATAGAGGCCGGAAAAGGTCCCTACCCCCAATATGCACTAAGTTCAAATTGTTTCATGGAAACCAGAAAAAATAAAAAATTCAGAATAACCAAAATAGCAAAAGGCACCACTCCACCACTAGGTCTAACCACATACCAAGGTTCATAAGGAAATACTAAATAGATTTTGAAATAGAGGCCGGAAAAGGACCTACCCCCAATATGCACTCAGTTCAAATTTTTTCCATAGAAACCAGAAAAAATAAAAAAATTCAGAATAACCAAAATAGCAAAAGGCACCACTCCACCACTAGGTCTAACCACATACCAAGTTTCGTGAAAAAATATTGAACGGTTTTTGAGATATGGCCCGGAAAAGAAAGCATTTCGGAATAGCGGAATAACGGAATGACGGAATGACGGACGAAGGCAAAAACATTTCGGGGGACATAACAAGATTAGATGAGATTTATTTGGTATTCTGAACCTAAAACATTTACCACAGAGTAAACTATTTTTCAACATTTTATATGATCCAATACAATTTCTACTCTGTAAGACATAATTCCATTCTTTATTCTTTATTTCTTAAAATGAGCAGGTATCACTTTACATAAAGCAAGAATACTTATAGACCATCAACACAGTGTCAGGTTCAAGATTGCGCCCCCCTTCAAAGTATACTTGAGTAGATTTTAGGGAACTCCCAGAATCTACCCCAGGGTATAATCTGGAAGTTCCCAGAATCTACCTGGGTATACTTTGAAGGAGGGGAAGGGGTGTGTGTGTATTTTCAGACTCTACACCGGGTCTCAAAGATAACACAGGCCTTGAATACCACCCAAGGTTAGGGGATATGCAGAGTGAAATACAACTTGGGTTTCTTTCGAATACAACCCAGGTCTAAAAAATGATCCAGGTCTTTGTGACAATTATTGGAGGGTGGAACTAATGTCATGTACAAACAAGATGTTTTTAACATATATATCAGTGGAAATATCACAAAATATATGTGATTGTCAAAAATTTTACTAGTCCTATTAAGCTTTTCTTGAAGATTTATAGACATCAATTTTGACCTGAAAAAATAGAACGCGGCCTTGAATACAACGAAAGTCTCGATTAGAACCCAGGGGTAAAGGGGTGTTGAGTGAAAATGGGTTGTATTGGGGAAATATGTTTTGGGTGGTGTTATTTCAGCTCAGAGCCAACAGCTGCTGAACAAAAGTTTATTAAATTCAATTCAGAATGCTTTATCTGACATAATTGTTCAACTGTCAAGAGTTTCATTGTCAAAATGTATGATTTTAATGACTGAATTGTTTGTTTTTTTAACATTTCAAATTTAATCTGTTACCTTGATATTTCATTTATTATAGATGATACCTAATTGACCTTAAACTGTACATTAATGTTGGAATTCTGAAATTCAGGCATTGCAGTTAAATATAAACGCTTTTTTGATTGAATGAAAAGGAATTTGATGATGTGAGCGTGATTGTATACCACTAAACAATGTGAAGCAATGAAAGGCATGAACACAATAGAGATGTATCAACTAAACTAAACCACTGCGACGTAGATGTAATTTCTACACAACAATCTTAATCAAATTAGAAAATAGGACAAAGGTGACACTTTTCTTTAAAATATTAAACCTTGATTACAAAATAGTAAAAATTGTTTCTCTTGTTATCATTTTGGCTTCATGAGTTTCCTTAAAGAAATTTCAAACAAAATTTAATACCGGTAACCTAATGTATCTTATATAAGAAGAGGGAAAATGTAGTTGCTTTTTAATTCTGTTAAGACTCTCACTATATATTCTTGATACTAATGGTATAAAACTCCTTGAATTGTCCGCGGATTCAATTTGATCAACTGACGTGAATTTTACAGAATTATTATATTATATAAAAGACAGTAAAGTGAAAGGCATGTATCAATATATGCCCACAAATGCTTTAGGAAAATTGATGCAAAAATAATGTTTAAAGTGCAGAATTTTCCTTCAAAATATGTTTTTTCAATTTATACCTGTATTCAATCCCAGTGTGAGAAGCAAATCTTTTATTATTATTCAAGGCCTTTGACTCTTTTCAGGCCAAACGGAAGTTAAAAACAATGTACCTAAGATTAATTCATCGAATGTCCCAAACTGTTCAGCAGTTCTATATAGTAAGACCAGCTGGGTTTATATGGCAATGGTCTTCACCCATAGACAATTTTCAACAAAGGGAGTACAACAAAATCTTTATAGCAAATTTTCAACTATTTTGAAATACAGTGTTTAAAACTGAAGGAAGTTGTCCATGGTACTTTTTTCAATTGTCCATCACAAAATTGAAAGAATTGCCACTAGATTGTTTGTTCTTCCAGTATATTCCAGTCTTCCAGTCGATTATCTATATGGTCTATCTAGCATCTATTGTAGGAGATGCTAAACATGAAGGTATTTTATTCTTCAGCATTACATAAACGTTTAGGGACACTAACTTTCCAAACCTTGTGGATCTTGGAATACAAGCTTTTCTGAAGAAACTCAGCAATGGTGCATTTACATTGAAATTAATGAAACACATATCAGTACATTTCATGTATGTGTCATGTTGAATTTAATCAACAATACATCTGGTAGGGAGGAGCAGGACAGATTAGGACAAAGGGACAATGGGACACCCTCAAATCTGTTGACATATAAAGACCATGCTCACAAGGTCTAACTCTACGATGAGTTTGTGGGTAAAAACGATTTGTCAATAATTAAAGAAAAACAATCACATATTGTAACTGCAATAGGTTTCCAGGGTCCTGTTTCACAAAACAACTTAACACTAAGGTTAACCCTAGACTAGTGCCATCATTTGACTTTGCACTAACGCTACCTTCATTATTGACTAATCGAGACACAGTGTTTGGACAAATAGACACACAGTTGTGGACGTAGAAACTCCCTGAAGATACAATATCTATATTTCCTTTTCTTTAATTATTTACAAATTTACACACAGTGTTTGGACAAATAGACACAAAGATGTGGAACTAGAAACTCCCTGAAGATACGATATCTATATTTCTTTTTCTTTAATTATTGAGAAATTTACACACAGTGTTTGGACAAATAGACACACAGTTGTGGACGTAGAAACTCCCTGAAGATACAATATCTATATTTCTTTTTCTTTAATTATTGAGTAATTTACACACAGTGTTTGGACAAATAGACACAGTTGTGGACGTAGAAACTCCCTTAAGATACAATATCTATATTTCTTTTTCTTTAATTATTGACAAATTTACACACAGTGTTTGGACAAATAGACACACAGTTGTGGACCTAGAAACTCACTGCAGATACAATATCTATATTTCTTTTTCTTTAATTATTGACTAGTTGACACAGAATGTTTGGACAAATAGACACACAGTTGTGGACCTAGAAACTCACTGAAGATACAATATCTATATTTCTTTTTCTTTAATTATTGACTAAAGACACACCGTGTTTGGACAAATAGACACACAGTTGTGGACCTAGAAACTCACTGTAGATACAATATCTATATTTCTTTTTCTTTAATTATTGACAAATGATACACAGTGTTTGGACAAATAGACACACAGTTGTGGACCTAGAAACTCACTGTAGATACAATATCTATATTTCTTTTTCTTTAATTATTGATTAGTTGACACAGAATGTTTGGAAAAATAGACACACGGTTGTGGACCTAGAAACTCACTGAAGATACAATATCTATATTTCTTTTTCTTTAATTATTGATGAATTGACACACAGAATGTTTGGAAAAATAGACACACGGTTGTGGACCTAGAAACTCACTGAAGATACAATATCTATATTTTTTTTTCTTTAATTATTGATGAATTGACACACCATGTTTGGACAAATAGACACACAGTTGTGGACCTAGAAATTCACATTTGTTCAATATATATGTATTTCCTTTTCTTTAATTATTGACTAGTTGACACAGAATGTTTGGACAAATAGACACACAGTTGTGGACCTAGAAACTCACTGAAGATACAATATCTATATTTCTTTTTCTTTAATTATTGACTAAAGACACACAGTGTTTGGACAAATAGACACACAGTTGTGGACCTAGAAACTCACTGTAGATACAATATCTATATTTCTTTTTCTTTAATTATTGACTAAAGACACACAGTGTTTGGACAAATAGACACACAGTTGTGGACCTAGAAACTCACTGTAGATACAATATCTATATTTCTTTTTGTTTAATTATTGACTAGTTGACACAGAATGTTTGGACAAATAGACACACAGTTGTGGTCCTAGAAACTCACTGAAGATACAATATCTATATTTCTTTTTCTTTAATTATTGATTAATTGACACACAGTGTTTGGACAAATAGACACACTGTTGTGGAACTAGAAACTCACTGAAGATACAATATCTATATTTCTTTTTCTTTAATTATTGACTAGTTGACACAGAATGTTTGGACAAATAGACACACTGTTGTAGACCTAGAAACTCACTGAAGATACATATCTATATTTCTTTTTCTTTAATTATTGACTAGTTGACACAGAATGTTTGGACAAATAGACACACAGCTGTGGACCTAGAAACTCAATAAAGATACAATATCTATATTTCTTTTTCTTTAATTATTGACTAGTTGACACAGAATGTTTGGACAAATAGACACACTGTTGTGGACCTAGAAACTCACTTAAGATACAATATCTATATTTCTTTTTCTTTAATTATTGACTAATGACACACAGTGTTTGGACAAATAGACACACAGTTGTGGACCTAGAAACTCACTGAAGATACAATATCTATATTTCTTTTTCTTTAATTATTGACTAGTTGACACAGAATGTTTGGACAAATAGACACACTGTTGTGGACCTAGAAACTCACTGAAGATACAATTTCTATATTTCTTTTTCTTTAATTATTGACTAATGACACACAGTGTTTGGACAAATAGACACACAGTTGTGGACCTAGAAACTCACTGAAGATACAATATCTATATTCCTTTTTGTTTAATTATTGACTAGTTGACACAGAATGTTTGGACAAATAGACACACTGTTGTGGACCTAGAAACTCACTGAAAATACAATATCTATATTTCTTTTTCTTTAATTATTGACAAATGATACACAGTGTTTGGACAAATAGACACACTGTTGTGGACCTAGAAACTCACTGAAGATACAATTTCTATATTTCTTTTTCTTTAATTATTGACTAGTTGACACAGAATGTTTGGACAAATAGACACACTGTTGTGGACCTAGAAACTCACTGAAGATACAATATCTATATTTCTTTTTCTTTAATTATTGACTAATGACACACAGTGTTTGGACAAATAGACACACAGTTGTGGACCTAGAAACTCACTGAAGATACAATATCTATATTTCTTTTTCTTTAATTATTGACTAGTTGACAGTGAATGTTTGGACAAATAGACACACTGTTGTGGACCTAGAAACTCACTGAAGATACAATTTCTATATTTCTTTTTCTTTAATTATTGACTAATGACACACAGTGTTTGGACAAATAGACACACAGTTGTGGACCTAGAAACTCACTGAAGATACAATATCTATATTTCTTTTTCTTTAATTATTGACTAGTTGACACAGAATGTTTGGACAAATAGACACACTGTTGTGGACCTAGAAACTCACTGAAAATACAATATCTATATTTCTTTTTCTTTAATTATTGACAAATGATACACAGTGTTTGGACAAATAGACACACAGTTGTGGACCTAAAAACTCACTGAAGATACAATTTTTATATTTCTTTTTCTTTAATTATTGACTAGTTGACACAGAATGTTTGGACAAATAGACACACAGTTGTGGACCTAGAAACTCAATAAAGATACAATATCTATATTTCTTTTTCTTTAATAATTGACTAGTTGACACAGAATGTTTGGACAAATAGACACACTGTTGTGGACCTAGAAACTCACTGAAGATACAATATCTATATTTCTTTTTCTTTAATTATTGACTAGTTGACACAGAATGTTTTGACAAATAGACACACAGCTGTGGACCTAGAAACTCAATAAAGATACAATATCTATATTTCTTTTTCTTTAATTATTGACTAGTTGACACAGAACGTTTGGACAAATAGACACACTGTTGTGGACCTAGAAACTCACTGAAGATACAATATCTATATTTCTTTTTCTTTAATTATTGACTAATGACACACAGTGTTTGGACAAATAGACACACAGTTGTGGACCTAGAAACTCACTGAAGATACAATTTCTATATTTCTTTTTCTTTAATTATTGACTAGTTGACACAGAATGTTTGGACAAATAGACACACTGTTGTGGACCTAGAAACTCACTGAAGATACAATATCTATATTTCTTTTTCTTTAATTATTGACTAGTTGACACAGAATGTTTGGACAAATAGACGCACAGTTGTGGACCTAGAAACTCACTGAAGATACAATATCTATATTTCTTTTTCTTTAATTATTGACTAGTTGACACAGAATGTTTGGACAAATAGACACACAGTTGTGGACCTAGAAACTCACTGAAGATACAATATCTATATTTCTTTTTCTTTAATTATTGACTAGTTGACACAGAATGTTGGGACAAATAGACACACTGTTGTGGACCTAGAAACTCACTGAAGATACAATATCTATATTTCTTTTTCTTTAATTATTGACTAGTTGACACAGAATGTTTGGACAAATAGACGCACAGTTGTTGACCCAGAAACTCACTGAAGATACAATATCTATATTTCTTTTTCTTTAATTATTGACTAAAGTCACACAGTGTTTGGACAAATAGACACACAACAACATACAACCCAAAGCTAACTCCCAGTGACTACTTGCTGTTCAGAAACCTGAAATACAGATATTGTACAGTAATTTTCTTGGTCCACAACAGTGTGTCTATTTGTCCAAACACCCTGTGTTGATTAGTCAATAATTCAAGACAAAGAAATAAAGATATTTTATCTACAGTGAGTTTCTAGTTCCATAACTGTGTGTCTATTTGTCTAAACACTGTGTGTCAATTAGTCAAATGTCCAGTTCAGTGAGTGTCTAAGATCAATTCAAACACCTATTTTCTCTCATAACATACTATGTGCTTCGTATTTGCTCACAAAATATTGTCACTTATTCATAACATGCATTTCAAACTAATTTATTTATGTACATTATTTGAAGGAAGAGATTAATAGTCACAAAGTTCTCAGATGTATCAATTTTAGGTGCTTTGAAAGGTCAAGGTCAAAACATGCAAAATGGCCTTCACTGATTGGCTGACAACATGTCCATATTTAAGATTACAATCTAGCCAGTATACTTCTATAAACACTCACCAGGTGGCAGCATGTGCTAGAAATATCCATTATTGGTTGGACAATGTCCGTATGGACACCATTGTGATGAGTCCAAAAACATTGTGTGACTTAATTTTTTTATAATAAATTCTTGCAAACTGATTCTGAGATCAATTTAAAAGCAACTTATTTTTCGTGATGTGTGGCTAGCCACACTAAACAAAAAAAGCCACATAAGTACCAACGGGGCTTACATAAAGCCACATAATGTATCATTCGTGAGAACGGACGGACGCCATGCCATGCCATAAGCCCATCGGGCCTTTCAGGCCTGATGAGCTAAAAATGAATCATTATTTGGCCAGTAAGTTTGACGTCTTTTATACAGCGTAAGTGTTGACTAGGCACCATCTATCCTTGATTACGTCATACTTGATTTCGGCAGCGTTGCAAATAACATAGGCTGCGCCCATGAAATAGGGCGTGGAAAGGTCTATATATGTGATTGTTAAATTTTTAGGGTATATTTTTCTTTTGATAACAATCACTACAACAAAGGCGTTCGATAATATATTGTTAGTGTAAGTTTGGCTAAGAACTTGCAATCAAGACGACTTGGTGATTTCGAAAGTAGAAAACAAAGGAGCGTTGATACGGTACTTTGCCATAACATTTATTGCCCAACGAAATATACATGAAGGAAACGGGATTCTTAATGTTTTGTTTATTAAAATGAAAAAGCAATCCTTAACATAATAATTCATAATAATAATATGGTTGGTGAAAATAATACAAAAATTATTAGGAAAGAGAGAGACATTATCTTATTTTTTTATTAAATGTTGCAAAACTTTGATCGTTCGTTTATCTGAACAATGAATATGAATTAGGAGGATTGACTATTGTTAACTAATTGCATCAAAGAGTGAACTACCTTTGCCGAAACGTCGCAACTGTTGAATAAAGAAGTTGATCATACATAAATATTCTTATCTCGTTCAAGACTAGTTTTATTTTAATTACGCAATGTAAGGCTTTGATTATTATCATTATACAGAGATATCGTTAATTTATTTTAATAATGAATGTGAAGAGTGACCTATAAAGCGGATTACGGGATAATCATCCTGATTTTACAAGTAAGGTGGTACTTGATGCACGTGACTTGTCACTGGCAATTGTCAAAGATAGAGCCATGGCTTCTGTAGCTCATCAGGAAATAATAAGTGGGGTATGTTATGGAGTGGGCTTTATAGCAATGGTCAGATAATGGAATGCAGTAATAAGAATCTAGGTAGTGAAACGATTAAAGCAGTTTAAAAATATTTTGTTACCATAACTTTGCCAATCTGCTATATATATATGTGTTGAAAGAGCAACACAAAGTTGCACAGAAACATGTTATTTGTTATAAAATGTTAGTATGACAATATAAGCATAGATAATAAATGCCAAAGATGTTTTTCGTGTAATATATGTGCAAGTCGTTTGTTTTGTAGCTTGGAAATAAATTGCTGGTATCAAACATATAATAATGTGGTGGAGAGATCATACTATTTTTTAATATCGTACACACATTATATAATAATGAATATACCGGGTACAATTCTTTGCATACAATTCACCACTGTCAGCTATTGCAATAATGGCCTGTGACTGTAGAAGGAAATACAAAAACTATTTAGGTCATGACCCCTGCTAATTATTAGCAAAATTGGTTACACATAAATCCACATTCGTTATAAATATCATACACCTTTGCATTATATTGTTGTTAATTCTTAATTGCATTATGGCAATATCAACATTTATTACATAATGAATAGGAGCCTCAGTTTTTTAAAATCCCATTTCTCATAGGCTCCATTTCAATACTTAATAAATTGGTGAATCTTTTTAGTAAATTCTTTGCACAGTAGTGCAATCATTGATCATTAACATGCATAAAATGGTTCATAATTTAAAATCAATGTTTACCAACTACGATTTACCGAGCGAGTTTACACAAGCGAGTCTACAAGCGAATTTGCGTCAAGATAGACGAGAAAATTCTAATAATTTAATTGCAAATAGTTCATCAAAAGTTCAAACCATGGACCAAATGATATGTACCTTCTAAATAATCATTTTAAATTCAAAGGAACTCGTTTTCAATAGAGATATAATTTACGTAAACTCACAACTCGACAAAGCACGTGGTCCAACTATTTTCCATGCGACTATTTCCTATTCAAGATGTAGTTACGAATTTGAACTTATTCTAATAAGATTACTTTTATATTTTATTTGGAGACATATTTCGCAATTGTAAATGAATAATTATAAAATAAAAAGAAGTAATGTAAACGCGAGAGAAATTGGAGTTTTTAAATTAGCATACCTCTTTATAACGTGTGTCATCATGTAAATGCGATCGCGTGTACGTAGCGTCATACAAACGGTGTTTGACTACATAACGTCTCGTGAAATAATATTGCTAATTATTCGTTTTTGATAGGTTTAAGTAACCTGAAACCTCTGTGTAACTATCAGTTTTCATCCTTCTGCCAGGAAGTGGTCACCCCCAGGTCAACACAATGCAATTACATAACATGTAGACACTGGACTCACAGCCAGTAAAATTTATATATGTTAGATGTTGTTTTTCCTACAATTAATTGTTTTTCTGTACTGGAGATGAAGATGAAAAAAGGTGTGGTGTCACAATCTCATATAGCTACTTCTTTTATAGTGCTATGCTATCACCAGTCATCACTAGTCATATTCAGTTCACATATCTCATGTAAAATGAAAACAAATTAATTCCTCTTCAAGTTATTCCTTCAAAGCTAGGGTATTCAATAGTTCTCATTTCAAATAGATTCACATTAAACATGTCCATAATATAGACATTTATCTCATTTCTTGTTCCTATTGAATAAAATTAACTGCAAAGTTAATAGAAAAAAATAGAGCCATGGGCTCTGTAGCTCATCAGGATTTCATTGATTCACTATCTAAAGTTGAATATTTAAGTTATTTAAGTTATTGTTTACAAGCAAAAGGTTCTTAGATCATGACCACCGGACCCCATTTGGACCTGTTACCACATAATCTACAATTTAGAATCCCCATTGGCCAAGGAGTCTGCACACAACTTTTCAGCTCTCTAGACCTTTTGGAACTGGAGAAGAAGATGAAAATAGGTTTTTAAGGATGTGACCCCTTTGACTCCATTTGGGGTCACGGGGTCACATAATCTACAATTTAGAATCCCCATTGGCCAAGGAGTCTGCACACAACTTTTCAGCTCTCTAGACCTTTTGGAACTGGAGAAGAAGATGAAAATAAGTTTTTAAGGATGTGACCCGGGTGACCCCATTTGGGGTCATGGGGTCACGAGATCTACAATTTAGAATCCCCATTGACAAAAGAGTCTGCACACAACTTTTCAGCTCTCGAAACCTTTTGGAACTGGAGAAGAAGATGAAAATAGGTTTTTAAACATGTGACCCCTGTGACCCCATTTGCGGTCATGGGGTCACGAAATCTACAATTTAGAATCCCCATTGGCCATGGAGTCTGCAAACAACTTTTCAGCTCTCTAGACCTTTTGGAACTGGAGAAGAAGATGAAAATAGGTTTTTAAGGATGTGACCCGGGTGACCCCATTTGGGGTCATGGGGTCACGAGATCTACAATTTAGAATCCCCATTGACAAAAGAGTCTGCACACAACTTTTCAGCTCTCTAGACCTTTTGGAACTGAAGAAGAAGAAGATGAAAATAGGTTTTTAAGGATGTGACCCCTGTGACCCCATTTGGGGTCATGGGGTCACGAAATCTACAATTTAGAATCCCCATTGGCCAAGGAGTCTGCACTCAATTTTTCAGCTCTCTAGACCTTTTGGAACTGAAGGAGAAGAAGAAAATAGGTTTTTAAGGATGTGACCCCTGTGACCCCATTTGGGGTCATGGGGTCACGAAATCTACAATTTAGAATCCCCTTTGGCCAAGGAGTTTGCATATAAAATTTCAGCTCTGTGGAGTCATTGGTTCTTGAGTAGAAGTCGAAAAAGCGAAAAGTTTACGGACAGACGGACAGACGGATGGACGGACGCCATCCCATGCCATTAGCCCATCGGGCCTTTCAGGCCTGATGAGCTAAAAAGGCGTGTCTGGTGGACCAATCATACATCAGTGTTACAAAGCATACATAACTAGACCACTAATGGTCAGTTGTGATTGGTTGGAACCAATCATACCCGAGAGGCATGGTTATACCTGTAAACGTGTTGTTTATGTAATATATATACATCGAAACCAGTTTGTAAAATCTTAACACTTGGGTCAAGTTAAATGTACTAATATTGACATTTTCGGTCCCTTTCAGTAAATACATGTTTGAGTTATGATAATTCCTATGCTTATTATTTCGCAAAGGAATTATATTATTGTGAAAATACAATAACAGAATAGATATTTAAGAATGCTATACGAAAAATAAATTCGCATTATCATAAGACCTAGTTGGACTCAAATATTATGTTTTATAATTGATCAGTTGATGTAAAATTATCATTATAAGCTTGTGTTTATAGTATACATACACATGAAAAATAAAAACATACGAATAACAAACACATAACATAGCACACCTCTATTCAAGTTAAATGTTTATTACAGGATGTAAATGTTTAGCATCCTGTAAAAGATCAACATTATCTCATCCTTTGCCTAGCTTGAAAACATGATATTGCAACAACACAAACCAACAGATTATCTCGGACATTGATCTCACCCTGTAATTTCAGCCAAGTGCAACATAGATTGCCAGCTAATTATATCTTTTTATCTCTCAATTTGGTTGTTAGATTTTGTTTGCAGATAGTAATTTGAGTTTAAGATAAAGTTTGTTCAAGTGGTGAAAGATCCTGACGCGCATATCTAAATGAATTGTTTATCTTTGTAAATACATGATATGATGTGTGAAGATGTAATAACGCCTCGAATAACTTAACAATCAAAGCATAGTCCCAATCAACACAGTGAGAAAGCGCCGAACGGCCCTGCAAAGTTCATATTTCATAATTTATCTCAACCAAATTTAAAAACTTGTATCTCCATCCTACAAAGATGTTAATGACAAAATTTCACATTCCTATATCAAGTACTTTCAGAGAAGAAGTCATTTAAAGGTTTTACTTTAAACGTCTCTGGCGGCCATATTTGTGGGCATTGAAATTCGTGATGAACAAACTTTGACTACCTCGGTGCCAGGTACACACCCACCAAATTACAGCTTTAAGGGTGTAGCGGTTCTGGAGGAGAAATCCAAAATATGAAAAGTAAACGGACAGTCTAACACAGTCTACTATCAGTCTGACTTCGGAAAGCTGAGCCCTCTAAGTCAAGGGCCATAACTCTGAACAAATTAATCTGATCGGTCCCAAAAAAACACATGCCTATCACCGGATGTTATCCAACGCATGTGTAAAGTTTCAGAAATATTGATCAAAAACTGTGGGAGGAGTTGATTTCAGAACATAAGTACCGTTTTCAGGGCGGACAGACGGACGGACAGACGGGCTCAGCCTCGACATAAACCCCCTTTAGTTCCACCTGGGATTAAAAAAAAAATGGACAGATGGACGGACGCCGGACACCATGCCATGCCATAAGTCCATCAGCCTTTCGGGCCAGATGAGCTAAAAAGTAAAACTGAATATTTTGCTGACCTACCATTGTAAATGTTAGACTGGCATCTTTGAGCATTGCAGCCTTCCATGTGAGCAGTCTTGCACTCTCAAGCCGTACCTGCATGTCAGCAATCTTCATCTAAAGCAGAAACACTTTAAAAATAGAGCCATGGGCTCTGTAGCTAAATAGAAATTGTATATGTAATATCTCTCTTAGTGAGTGAATTGTTTAACAACTGCTTAAATCAGAATAAGAGATCTATTTTTAGGTCTTCAAGACATTTGTCTCAAAGACCTATTGTTTTTATAAGAGTTTTCCATATTATTAGGTCTTCAAGACGAATGTCTCAAAGTACTATTGTTATTGTCATGTTTTTTATTATTAGGTCTTCAAAATGTATGTCTAGAAGACATATTGTTATTATCCTGATTATTAGGTCTTTAAGACGAAGGTCTGGAAGACCTATTGTTATTATCCGGATTTTTAAGGATTCAGCAATTTTCTGAATCCTTATTGTTATTGGCATGTTTATTAGGTCTTCAAGACGTATGTCTCGAAGACGTATTGTTATTATCCTGATTATTAGGTTTTCAAGACGTATGTCTGGAAGACGTATTGTTATTATCCTGATTATTAGGTCTTCAAGACGTATGTCTGGAAGACGTATTGTTATTATCCTGATTATTAGGTCTTCAAGACGTATGTCTCGAAGACGTATTGTTATTATCCTGATTATTTTATTAGGTCTTCAGACGAAAGTCTGGAAGACCTACTGTAATTATCCTGATTATTATTCCACATGAATTTTGTGGAATTTCTATAAAATAAATGGCTGAACCGATTTTCATGGAACTTTCAGGGATGATAGCCTCTGGGATGAACTTGATACGTTTCTTAGGAATTCCGATTTCCGGTTCCGGTTTTTGGGTTATGGCCCTTGGAAAATTGAAATTTTAACAAAATGCACCTAGAGACAAAAAAGTAAATCATAGCGAAATCGTACGTCACGTGACTTAGTGCCATTTTGATTTTAGTGATTTTTCGTGAATTTTGACCCCATGCACCTTTAAAAATCTTCTCCTCTGAAAGTACTTGGGGTAGACAGCTGTAAGTTACATTTCCTTGAAGCAGATGCATTGTAGTATCTGGCTATCTCATGGGAAGTGCGAACTCATTGTATTTTTATCACAGTCAGCTTTCAAAGTTGTCTAAAAATGAGAAAATCAGAAAAATTGCAAACTTCAAGCGCAGATAACTCAAAAACCTGGAAAGGGAACTTTATGATATTTTCAGGGAAGGAAGATACATATGTTCTGTATAGGAATCAATAATAAAATGGCTCGCGTACAGTCATTTCCGGTCTGTAGGAATTTTGAAAAAAATGACATTTTTCAAAATGTAAATTTTTAACATGGGCAAAATCTTCAAAATAGACCTAGAGACTTGCAACTTAATTTTAACAATAGCTTATATCGTTGTCACCAAAATTGTAAATCATTACGACTTCGTAGCTCACATGGTTTAGCCTCCATTTACACTTTCTGTATTATGATGCTTTTTCATCGGTTGACTTGGAAGTCCTGCCTTTGGCGGCATGCTCCTTAGCAAGAGGTTGCGGGAACCTGGCATCTCATCTCTTTAGTGTTATTGTCATTACATTATTTCTAAATATCTACTTTCAGACTTGCAACTTGTTTTGAATGAAACAAAATAACCTTCATTGCAAATAAATAAAGCTGATATATTCGTTGTAGTTTACACGTCTTACAGATGTATAAAATATTATCACTAAATTGACTCTTTGAGACCAGAGGTGAGGTGGGTGAGGTGAGTTGGGGTTTAACGCCGCTTTCAAGAGTATTTCACTTATATCGCGGCTGCTAGTATTACGGCAGGGAGAAAGCCCGCAACGCCATGTGGCTATGCATTGCGGTGAAACCTGCGAGCAACGGCTGGAACTAGCGAACCATGGGTGGTACTACTCTGAAATTCAGTGTAGCATTGCACCCAAACCTTACTGCGTGTAGAACAGTTCTCTACTGCAGACAAAGTTGCCGTGCCCCTGGCGGGATTCGAACCCCGGACCCCTTGATCCGAAGCCGAACGCGCTAACCACTGCGCTATCCCGCCCCCGAGACCAGAGGTTTCGTTGGTGTAGTGGTTAGTGTCTTGGACAGGTACGTTAGCCTGTATACAAACTGAGTCTATGACATCGGCCGATTTTCAATTTTCAACTTCTTTCATGAGATTTCTGTCCAATAAGTTAAAAATTGAAATCTCAGAAATCTCAAAAAACTATGAAGTCAATATCACAAAACGTTCACCGAACTAAGTACAGTAACAACATGTTGCTATGTCGACTGTACAGCAGCCTGAAAAATGACAGAAAATAAGGATTTCGATTTTTAACATGGGGACAATCTTAGAATCCACATAGACACTTTTTTTTAAAAGATGTGAAATAGTAATACAAAAAAAACAAGTTAATCATGGCGAAGTGTTAGGTCACCTGGTTGAGGTGCTATTTTTTATTATTTACAATGAAATTTCGGAATTTTCAGTTTGTTGGTATAAGATATACATGTTACATTGGTAGTTTTGACAGAACATTATCAGTGACATTCTTCGATCAAACATGGAGGTGAAGGTCAAGCTCGTATCTGTCTTTGTTTTTTTTGTGACAAGTCATAGAAGTTTGTCATTTTTAAAAATTCTCCATTTTAAGCAAAGTTCAAAGGATCATAACTGCTTAACTAATTAAAATATTGAAATTGTATTTTTTATATTATTTATATCTACAGATGGACAATTTCAAGAACAACAACGTTTCTGTTGAACCCTTTCATCAAAAAGTTGATAGTTAAGCTCCGAACATCGCAAATGTTGTCTAGGGGTCCAAATTAACGCATTTTTTAGTATTTTCTTGAATATTCGAAACAACATAACGCATTACTTATACATGCAAACTTAATGATGATTACATCTTCTTAAATGGAAATTAAAGCACAACATTTTCTATGTTACACCTTAGCATGGAAATATTAACCATTTTGTCTTAATCGTGAGAAAGGTCATGTAGGGGTCCATAAATATGCGATTTTTCCATTTTCAGAGGGTCATTGTCTTTGGAGATTTTTTAAAAAAAAACTACTAAAGATAGAGACATGTTTGATAGCTCATTTTAAAGCAGAGAAACTGGCGAATAACCCAGAGTCCAACATGGAGTTCAAGGTCAAGCAGAAGTCTTGAAGATCTAAGTATTGCCTGTGTCAATCCTAGTTAGGTCTTCAAGACGAATGTCTGAAGACCTATTGTTGTTATCGTGTTTTTCCTTATTAGGTCTTCAAGACGAATGTCTGAAGACCTATTGTTATTATCGTGTTTTTAGGTCTTCAAGACGAATGTCTGAAGACCTATTGTTGTTATCGTGTTTTTAGGTCTTCAAGACGAATGTCTGAAGACCTATTGATGTTATCGTGTTTTTCCTTATTATTAGGTCTTCAAGACGAATGTCTGGAAGACCTATTGTTATTATCCGGTTTTTAGGTCTTCAAGACGAATGTCTGAAGACCTATTGTTGTTATCGTGTTTTTAGGTCTTCAAGACGAATGTCTGAAGACCTATTGTTGTTATCGTGTTTTTAGGTCTTCAAGACGAATGTCTGAAGACCTATTGATGTTATCGTGTTTTTCCTTATTATTAGGTCTTCAAGACGAATGTCTGGAAGACCTATTGTTATTATCGTGTTTTTAGGTCTTCAAGACGAATGTCTGAAGACCTATTGTTGTTATCGTGTTTTTAGGTCTTCAAGACGAATGTCTGAAGACCTATTGATGTTATCGTGTTTTTCCTTATTATTAGGTCTTCAAGACGAATGTCTGGAAGACCTATTGTTATTATCCGGTTTTTTTTCTTATTATTTGTACGTTTTTTGTTAAACGGATTCTGAAGTAACTGCTGAACCGATTTGCATGAAATTTTCAGGGATCATAGCCTGTAACAAAAACTTGCCTTGTACGTCGGCCGAATTTTGATTTTCGTCTCCTATCTTGAGTTATCTCCCCTTGAAGTCAAAACTTTAAACCTTAATAGCTCAAAAACAAAAAAAGATATTTTCATAAAACTTTCACCAAAATGTGGGCAACAACATTCCCCATCGATTAGGCCTATAGCGGTTTTCGGCCGTAATAATAGATTTTTTGCTATTTCGAAAAAACTGAAAATGTTGTCAACTTTCGCGGTTTTTAGGGTACGCGTCTTCAAAAATCTTCTCCTAAATCACGGCAATACATACAACTATGTGTGATAGCTCACCCGAAAGCTAAATGAATGTACAACAACTTGATCTTTTCCGAATTTTGAATTTCGTCCTCGAATTTCAGGAATATGCCCTTGAATATGGACCTTTTTTTAAAAGATCCCTTTTAGGCTATATGTTTAAAGGGGCATAACTCTGTTACAAATGATGTTGTGTCAAAGTTACTTATTGCTATCTCTTTCGTATAACTAGTTAAACAATTCCACAATATATCATTATCATATAAAAGTTGATAGTATCGACACAATTTGGACGTATTTCCAAAAATGTAAAATTTTGGGATTTTGCGACTTTTCGAGGGGTTCTTTCTTTGTAGAATTTTCCATTGTAAACCACTGAAGATACAATTATGTTTAATATATCATCCTGAAGTAGAGATGTCCTTTATTAAGGTAAATAAATTTCAAACATTTTTCTGTCATAGTTTATGTGTGACAAGTCATAGAAGATTGCCATTTTTCAGAACTCGCCATTTTCAACCATGTTTAAAGGATCATTGCTGCTTAACTTCTTACGCTATTGAAATTTTGCATACACCAACGGATGCACAATTTCAAGAAGAACAACTTTTATGTTGACCGCTTTCATCAAAAAGTTGATAGTTAAGCCTCGAACATCGTAAGCGATGTCTAGGGTTCATAATTTAAGCATTTGTGAGTATTTTCTTGAATATTCAGAACAGCATAACGCATTAATTATGTATGCAATCTAAATGCTGATTACATCTTCTTAAGTGGAAATTAAAGCACAGCATTTTCTATGTTACACCTTAGTATGGAAATATTAACCATTTTGTCTTAATCGTGAGAAATGTAATGTAGGGGTCCATTAATATGTGATTTTTCCGTTTTCAGAGGGGTACCTTCTTTGGATAATTTTTGTAAAAAAACTACTGAAGATAGAGACATGTTTGATAGCTCATTTTAAAGCTGAGACACAGATGTATAACTCTAAGTCCAACATTGAGTTCTAGGTCAAGCAGAAGACTTGGAGACCTAAGTATTGCCTGTGGCAATCCTAGTTATTATTATTATTATTTCATAGAATTTGTTCATTGTTTTCCGGCAAAACGGCTCGTCCGATCTGCATGAAATTTTCAGGGATGATAGCCCATGTCCTAACTTAGATTTTATCGTCGTGGTTCTTGAGTTATCTGCCCTTTAAGCAACACATACAGCTATGTGTGATAGCTCATTTGAAAGCTGGAGAAACGGTTGAAATTCTGATGGACCGGAATTTTGAATTTTGTCTTAGAATTCGAGTTATGTGCCCTTGAATTTGGACCTTTTTTAAAAGTGCGTTTTTTGGCTGCATGTTCAAAGCGGCATAGCTCTGTATCTAATTGACTTATGTCAAAGTTACTTATTTCAATCTCTTTAGAATAACCTGTTTAACAAATCCATAGCACATCATTATCATATAAAAGTTATTAGTTTGGGCATAATTTGAGCATATTCCCAAAACAGTGAAATATTTTGATTTTGAGACTTTTTGAGGTGTGTATCCTTTGGGGAATTATTGATAATGAACCATTTAAGATAGGAAGACTTTAAATAGATCATGGTGATGTAGAAACATCATATATTAAGGACAATATTTTTCAAGCTCGTATCTGACTTAGTTTTTTTGTGACAAGTCATAGAAGTTTGTCATTTTTTAAAAATCGCCATTTTCAACAAAGTTGAAAGGTTCATAACTGCTTAACTTCTTATGCTATTGAGATTTTACATACACCTACGTATGCACAATTTCAAGAAGAACAACTTTTATGTTGACCGCTTTCATCAAAAAGTTGATAGTTAAGCCTCGAACATCGCAAGTGATGTCTAGGGGTCCAAATTTAAGCATTTTTGAATATTTTCTTGAATATTCAGAACAGCATAACGTATTTATAATGTATGTAATCTAAATGATGATTACATCTTCTTAAGTGGAAATTAAAGCGCAACATTTTCTATGTTGAACCTTAGTATGGAAATATTAACCATTTTGTCTTAATCGTGAGAAATGTAATGTAGGGGTCCATTAATATGTGATTTTTCCGTTTTCAGAGGGGTACCTTCTTTGGAGATTTTTTGTAAAAAAACTACTGAAGATAGAGACATGTTTGATAGCTCATTTTAAAGCGGAGAAACAGACGAATAACCCTGAGTCCAACATGGAGTTCAAGGTCAAGCAGAAGTCTTGAAGACCTAAGTATTGACGTGTCAATCCTAGTTTTTTATTATTATTCTTTGGACGTTTTTTGTTGGTCGCGTTCTGCAATAACCACAGAACAGATTTCTATGAAATTTTCAAGGATGATAGCCTGTGACCTGAACTCGTTCACTATGTCGGCCGATTTTTCATTTTCGACTTCTTTCGCGAGTTATCTCCCCTTTAAGTTGAAACTTCAAACCTTAATAGCTCGAAAACAATTCAAGATAATTTCACAAAACCTTCACCAAAATGTGGGCAAAAACATTCCCCATCGATCAGGCCTATACTGGTTTTCGGCCGTAATAATAGATGTTTTGCTATTTTGAAAAAACTGAAAATTTTGCGCACTTTCGCGACTTTGAGGGTACGCGTCTTCAAAAATCTTCTTCTAAATCAGGGCAATACATACAACATCGTGCAGTAGCTCATTCGAAAGCTAAAAGAATGCTGCAAAAAGTAATTCCCCCAACCCTTGCTCTATTTTTAACGGTTAACGAGCTACAGCAATTTGAAAATTTAACTTTTTCAAAAACTTATTTTTGGGGCTCACACTCAAAGGGACATAACTCTGTTATAAATGAACTTATGTCAAAGTTATTGATAACAATCTCTTTCTAATAACGAGTTTAACAATTCCATAACATATCATTATCGTATAAAAGTTATTAGTTTGGGCATAATTTGAGCATATTCCCCAAACAGTGAAATATTTTGATTTTGAGACTTTTTGAGGTGTTTATCATTTGGGGAATTATTGATCATGAACCACTGAAGATAGGAAGATTTTAAATAGATCATGGTGATGTAAAAACGTCATTTATTAAGGACAATATTTTTCAAGCTCGTATCTGTCTTAGTTTTTTTGTGACAAGTTATAGAAGTTTGCCACTTTTCAGAAATCGTCAATTTCAACAAACTTGAAAGGTTCATAACTTAGCTTATGCTATTGAAATTTTACATACACCTACGTATGCATAATTTCAAGAAGAACAACTTTTATGTTGACAGCTTTCATCAAAAAGTTGATAGTTAAGCCTCGAACATCATAAGCGATGTCTAGGGGTCCAAATTTAAGCATTTTTGAGTATTTTCTTGAATATTCAGAACAGCATAACGCATTAATTATGTATGCAATCTAGATGATGATTACATCTTCTTAAGTGGAAATTAAAGCACAACATTTTCTATGTTACACCTTAGTATGGAAATATTAACCATTTTGTCTTAATCGTGAGAAATGTAATGTCGGGGTTCATTAATATGTGATTTTTCCGTTTTCAGAGGGGTACCTTCTTTGAAGAA
Source organism: Gibbula magus (assembly GCA_936450465.1). Lineage (NCBI taxonomy): Eukaryota > Metazoa > Mollusca > Gastropoda > Trochida > Trochidae > Gibbula > Gibbula magus. The sequence goes on from OW388295.1 coordinate 50,344,440, forward strand.
TTTTTGTAAAAAAACTACTGAAGATAGAGACATGTTTGATAGCTCATTTTAAAGCAGAGAAACAGATGTATAACCCTGAGTCCAACATGGAGTTCAAGGTCAAGCAGAAGTCTTGAAGACCTAAGTATTGCCTGTGGCAATCCTAGTTATTTGTACCGATTTTGTCCCACGGGTTCTGAACTATTGGCTGAAGCGATTTTTCTGAAAATGTAAGGGATGCTAGAGCGTATTAAGATCTCGCTCTGTACGGAGCCCGAATTTTGAATTTTGACCTGGTTCCGGAGTTACCCCCCTTTGAAGGAAAAACTTCAAACCCAAATAGCTCGAAAACGTATCAAGATATTTTCATAAAACTTTCACCAAAATGTGGGCAACAACATTCCCCATCGATTAGGCATATAGCGGTTTCGGCCGTAACAATATAATTTTTGCTATTTCGCAAAAACTGATTTGTGTGTGCACTTTCGTGATTTTGAGGGTACGCGTCTTTGGAAATCTTCTCCTAAATAATGGCAATACATACAGCTATGTGTTATAACTCATTTGATAGCTTGATAAACGTGTAAAAAAGTTATCGAGACAGAATTTTGAATTTTGTCTTAGAATTTGAGTAATGTGAACTTGTATTTGGACCTTTTCAAAAAGTGCGTTTTTTTGCTGCATGTTCAAAGTAGCATAACTCTGCAACAAATTAATTTATGTCAAAATTACTTATTTCAATCTCTTTATAATAACTTTTATAACAATTCCATAACATATCATTATCATGTAAAAATTGACCGTTTAATCAAAATGTCGACATGAACACATTTGACGGTTTTTAGGGGATTTTCGTTGGGGATTTTTTGTTCGAAAACTACTGAAGATAGAATCACGTTTGATAGCTCATATAAAAGCTGACGAACTGATTCAATCAATAGACACAAGGAAACAACCAAGTAAAGCCTGCCTGTGTGCATCAATGCCATTTATATATGGAGGTCTTTTTCCTTTTTCCTTTTTTTTTTTTTTTTTTTTGAAGAGTCCAAAGCGCAACCTGGATTTGTCAACTTTCTAATCCAGGGAGGATCAGAAAAATCAAGCTTTGAGTCCAATCGGAATAAAACGCGTTTTTTTTTTCCTGGTGTAAAAAAAAAATTCAAATCAGTCTCCTTAGTTCTTATTGAGAGGTACAAACTCTAAAAATTGTCTTTTCCTGTCTTACCATGGTCCTGCCACCATGTAACACCGAAAAATCATGCGTTGAGGCAAAACAAATTTTGAGCCCCAAAAAATCTTTTTTTTTACTGCTTTTACAAATTGCTTCGAAACCGTTCCCGTAGTCATTATTGAGAAGTACAAAGCCCAAAAACGTTGTTTGCAAAGGTTACATGCTCAAAGGTCAAAGCGGGAACCTTGAAGACCTGCAGTATTGACGCGTCAATCCTAGTTAAGTCTTCAAGACGAATGTCTGAAGACCTATTGTTTTTATCCAGATTATTTAGGTCTTCAAGACGAATATCTGAAGACCTATTGTTTTTATCCAGATTATTAGGTCTTCAAGACGAATGTCTGAAGACCTATTGTTGTTATCGTGTTTTTCCTTATTATTATTATTATTCCGACGATTTTGTTCATTGTTTTCCCGAAAAACGGCTAGTCCGAACTGTATGAAATTTTCAGGGATGATAGCCCGTGTCCTAACTTAGATTTTACCGTCGGCCGAATTTTAGATTTCGTCCTGGTTCTTGAGTTATCTCCCCTTGAAGTTGAAACTTCAAACCTTAATAGCTCCAAAACTTATCAACATATTTTCATAAAACTTTCACCTAAATGTGGGCAACAACATTCCCCATCGATTAGGCCTATAGCGGTTTTCGGCCGTAACAATAGATTTTTTGCTATTTCGAAAAAACTGAAAATTTGGTGAACTTTCGCGGGTTTGAGGGTACGCGTCTTCAAAAATCTTCTTCTAAATCACGGCAATACATACAGTTATGTGTGATAGCTCATTCGAAAGCCAAGACAACGTAGAATATAATTTGGTAACAGAATTTTGAATTTCGGCCTAGCATTCGAGTAATCTGCCCTTGAATATGGTCCTTTTTATAAAGGGTGTTTTTCGGTTACAATTTCAAAGGGGCATAACTCTGTAACTAATTGACTAATGTCAAAGTTATTGATAGCCATCTCTTGCTAACAAGCTTAACAAGTCCATAATACATCGCTGTCATAAAAAAGTTGATAGTTTCGGCACAATTTGGACATATTCTCAAAAAAGTAAATTTTGTGATTTTGAGCATTTTCGACGGGTATATCCTATGGATAATTATTGATGATGAACCACTGAAGATAGGAAGATTTGAAATAGTTCATGTTGAAGTAGAAACGTCATTTATGAAGGACAATATTTTTCAAGCTCGTATCTGTCTTAGTATTTTTGTGACAAGTCATAGAAGTTTGTCATTTTTTAAAAATCGCCATTTTAGGCAAAGTTCAAAGGATCATAACTGCTTAACTAATTAAAATATTGAAATTGTTTTTATACCTACGGATGGACAATTTAAGAACAACAACGTTTCTGTTGAACTCTTTCATCAAAAAGTTGATAGTTAAGCTCCGAACATCGCAAATGTTGATTAGGGGTCCAAATTTAAGCATTTTTGAGTGTTTTCTTGAATATTCAGAACGGCATAACGCATTAATTATGTATGCAATGTAAATGATGATTACATCTTCTTAAGTGGAAGTTAAAGCACAACATTCTATGTTACACCTAAGTATGAAAATATTAACCGTTTTGACCTAATCATGAGAAATGTAATATAGGGGTCCATTAATATGCGATTTTTCCATTTTCAGAGGGGTATGTTCTTTGGAGAAATTTTGTAAAATAACTACTGAAGATAGAGACATGTTTGATAGCTCATTTTAAAGCAGAGACACTGACGAATAACCGAGAGTCCAACATGGAGTTCTAGGTCAAGCAGAAGTCTTGAAGACCTAAGTATTGACGCGTCAATCCTAGTTAGGTCTTCAAGACGAATGTCTGAAGACCTATTGTTTTTATCCAGATTATTATTAGGTCTTCAAGACGTATGTCTCGAAGACGTATTGTTATTATCCTGATTATTTTTTATTATTATTATTCTTTGTACTTTTTGTGTTCAGGCAGATTTCTCAGTAACGGCTGGGCCGATTTGCATGAAATTTTCAGGGAAGGTAGCCTGTAATCAAATCTAGAAGTAATTTTTTTACTTTTTTGATTTTCGACTTCTTTCTAGAGTTATCTCCCCTTGAAGTTGAAACTTCAAACCTCAATAGCTCGAAAACTTACCAAGATATTTTCATAAAACTTTCACCAAAATGTGGGCAACAACATTCCCCATCGATTAGACCTAGTGCGAATTTCGGCCGTAATAATAGATTTTTTGCTATTTTGAAAAAACTGAAAATTTGGTGCACTTTCGCGGATTTGAGGGTACGCGTCTTCAAAAATCTTCTTCTAAATCACGGCAATACATACAGATATGTGTGATAGCTCATTCGAAAGCCAAGACAACGTAGAATGTAATTTGCTAACAGAATTTTGAATTTTGGCCTAGAATTCGAGTAATCTGCCCTTGAATATGGTCCTTTTTAAAAAAGGCGTTTTTTGGCTGCAATTTCCAAGGGCCATAACTCTGTAACTAATTGACTTATGTCAAAGTCATTGATAGCCATCTCTTGCTAATAAAGAGCTAAACAAGTCCATAATACATCAACATCATATAAAAGTTGATAGTTTCGGCACAATTTGGACATATTCCCCAAAAAGTAAAATTTTGTGATTTTGAGCATTTTCGAGGGGTATATCCTTTGGATAATTATTGATGATGAACCACTGAAGATAGGAAGAATTTGCGTATGCCATGTTGATGTTAAAACGCCATTTATAAAGGACAATATTTTTCGAGCACGTATCTGTCATAGTTTATATGTGACAAGTCATAGAACATTGTCATTTTTCGAAAAATCGCAATTGTTAGCATAGTTCAAAGGATCATAACTGCTTAACTAATAAAGATATCAAAATAGTATTTACACCGTCGGATGCACAATTTCAAGATCAACAACGTTTCTGTGGAACTCTTTCATCAAAAAGTTGATAGTTAAGCTCCAAACATCGCAAAGGTTCTCTAGGGGTCCCAATTGTAGCATTTTTGAGTATTTTCTTTAACATTCAGAATAATATAACGCATTACTTATGTATACAATCCAAATGATAATAACATCTCCTGAAGCGGAAATTGAAGCACAACATTTTCTATGTAACACCTTAGTATGAAAATATTAACCATTTTGTCGTAATCGTGAGAAAGATCATGTAGGGGTCCATTACTATGTGATTTTCCATTTTCAGAGGGGTACTTTCTTTGGAGATTTTTTGTAAAATAACTATTGAAGATAGAGACATGTTTGATAGCTCGTTTTAAAGCAGAAAAACTGGTGAATAACCGAGTCCAGCATGGAGTTCAAGGTCAAGCAGAAGTCTTGAAGACCTAAGTATTGACGCGTCAATCCTAGTTATTATTATTATTATTTGTACCGATTTTGTCCCACGGGTTCTGAACTAACGGCTGAGGCGATTTTTCTGAAACTTTCTGGGATGTTAGAGCGTATCAAGATCTCGCTCTGTACGGAGCCCGAATTTTGAATTTCGACCTGGTTCTTGAGTTATCTCCCCTTGAAGTTGAAACTTCAAACCTCAATAGCACGAAAACTAAGCAAGATAATTTCACAAAACTTTCACCAAAATGTGGGCAACAACATTCCCCATCGATTAGGCCTATAGCGGTTTTCGGCCGTAATAATAGATTTTGTGCTATTTCGAAAAAACTGAAAATTTCGTGCATTTTCGCGGTTTTGAGGGTATGCGTCTTCAAACTTCTTCTCCTCACTAACGGCAACACATACAGATATGTTTGATAGCTCATCTGAAAGCCAAGACAACGTAGAATATAATTTGCTAACAGAATTTTGAATTTCGGCCTAGAATTCGAGTAATCTGCCCTTGAATATGGTCCTTTTTAAAAAGGGCGTTTTTCAGCTGCAATTTCAAAGGGGCATAACTCTGTAACTAATTGACTTATGTCAAAGTTATTGATAGCCTTCTCTTGCTAGTAAAGAGCTAAACAAGTCCATAATACATTAATATCATATAAAAGTTGATAGTTTCGGCACAATTTGGACATATTCCCCAAAAAGTAAAATTTTGTGATTTTGAGCATTTTCGAAGGGTATATCCTTTGGATAATTATTGATTATGAACCAATGAAGACAGGAAGACTTTAAATAGATCATGTTGAAGCAGAAACGTCATTTATTAAGGACAATATTTTTCAAGCTCGTATCTCTCTTAGTGTTTTGATGATAAGTCATAGAAGTTTGTCATTTTTAAAAAATCGCCATTTTCAACAAAGTTGAAATGTTCATGGCTGCTTAACTTCTTATGCTATTGAAAGTTTACATACACCAACGTATGCACAATTTCAAGAAGAACAACTTTTATGTTGACCGCTTTCATCAAAAAGTTGATAGTTAAGCCTCGAACATCGCAAGCGATGTCTAGGGGTCCAAATTTAAGCAATTTTGAGTCTTTTCTTGAATATTCAGAACAGCATAACGCATTAATTATGCATGCAATCTAAATGATAATTACATTTTCTTAAGTGGAAATTAAAGCACAACATTTTCTATGTTGCACCTTAGTATGGAAATGTTAACCATTTTGTCTTAATCGTGAGAAATGTAATGTAGGGGTCCATTAATATGTGATTTTTCCGTTTTCAGAGGGGTACCTTCTTTGGAGAATTTTTGTAAAAAAACTACTGAAGATAGAGACATGTTTGATAGCTCATTTTAAAGCGGAGAAACAGACGAATAACCCTAAGTCCAACATGGAGTTCTAGGTCAAGCAGAAGTCTTGAAGACCTAAGTATTGACGCGTCAATCCTAGTTATTATTATTATTTGTACCGATTTTGTCCCACGGGTTCTGAACTAACGGCTGAAGCGATTTTTCTGAATCTTTCAGGGATGTTAGAGCGTATCAAGATCTCGCTCTGTATGGAGGCCGAATTTTGAATTTCAAACTGGTTCTTGAGTAATCTGTCCTTGAAGTTGAAATTTCAAACCTCAATAGCTCGAAAACTAAGCAAGATAATTTCACAAAACTTTCACAAAATGTGGGCAACAACATTCTTCATAGATTGGGCCCATTGCGGTTTTCGGCCGTAATAATAGATTTTTTCTATTTCGAAAAAAATGAAAATTTCGTGCATTTTCGCGGTTTTGAGGGTACGCGTCTTCAAACTTCTTCTCCTCACTAACGGCAACAAATACAGATATGTTTGATAGCTCATTCGAAAGCCAAGACAACGAAGAATATAATTTGCTAACATAATTTTGAATTTTGGCCTAGAATTCGAGTAATCTGCCCTTGAAAATGGTCCTTTTTGAAAAGGGCGTTTTTCGGTTACAATTTCAAAGGGGCATAACTCTGTTACTAATTGACTAATAACAAAGTTACTGTTAGCCATCTCTTTCTAATAAAGAGCTGAACAATTCTTTAATATATCCATATCATATAAAAGTTGATAGTTTCGGCATAAATTGGATATATTACCAAAAAAGTAAAATGTTGTGATTTTCAACATTTTCGAGGGGTATATCCTTTGGAGAATTATTGATCATGAACCAATGGAGATAGGAATATTTGTTTATATGACATTTGATGTAGAAACCTCAATTATAAAGGACAATATGTTTCGAGCACGTGTCTGTCATACTTTATATGTGACAAGTCATAGAACATTGTCATTTTTCGAAAATCGCCATTTTTAGCATAGTTGAAAGGATCATAACTGCTTAACTAATCAGGATAATTAAATTGTAGTTACATCTTCGCATGCACAAATTCAAGAACAATAACAACAAAGACGTATTGTTATTATCCTGATTATTTAGGTCTTCAAGACGAATGTCTGAAGACCTATTGTTGTTATCGTGTTTTTCCTTATTATTATTCCGACGATTTTGTTCATTGTTTTCCCGAAAAACGGCTGGTCCGATCTGCATGAAATTTTCAGGGATTATAGCCTGTGTCCTAACTTAGATTTTGTCGAGCCGTTTTTTTGAATTTCGTCCTGGTTCTTGAGTTATCTCCCCTTGAAGTTGAAAATTCCAACCTTAATAGCTCGAAAACTATTCAAGATATTTTCATAAAACTTTCACCAAAATGTGGGCAACAACATTCCCCATCGATTAGGCCTATAGCGGTTTTCGGCCGTAATAATAGATTTTTTGCTATTTCACAAAAACTGAAAATTTGGTGAACTTTCGCGAGTTTGAGGGTACGCGTCTTCAAAAATCTTCTCCTTAATAACGGCAATACATAGAGCATCATGCAATAGCTCATTTGAAAGCTGAAAGAATGTAGTTTAAAGGAACCCCCCAACCCGTTGGTCTATTTTGAACGGTTAACGAGGTACAGCCATTTGAAAAATGAACATTTTAAAAATACATTTTTTAGGGCTCGCATTCAAAGTGACATAACTCTGTTGGGAATCAACTTATGTCAAAGTTACTTAGTTCTTTCTTATGAATAGTTTTGAAATTCCATAACATATCATTATCATATAAAAGTTATTAGTTTGGGCATAATTTGAGCATATTCCCAAAACAGTGAAATATTTAGATTTTGAGACTTTTTGAGGTGTTTATCCTTTGGGGAATTATTGATCATGAACCACTGAAGAAGGAAGACTTTAAATAGATCATGGTGATGTAGAAACGTCATTTATTAAGGACAATATTTTTCAAGCTCGTATCTGTCATAGTTTTTTTGTTACAAGTCATATAAGTTTGTCATTTTTTAAAAATCGCCATTTTCAACAAAGTTGAAAGATTCATAACTGCATAACTTCTTATGCTATTGAAATTTTACATACACCTACCTATGCACAATTTCAAGAAGAACAACTTTTATGTTGACCGCTTTCATCAAAAAGTTGATAGTTAAGCCTCGAACATCGCAAGCGATGTCTAGGGGTCCAAATTTAAGCATTTTTGACTATTTTCTTGAATATTCAGAACAGCATAACGCATTTATTATGTATCCAATCTAAATGATGATTACATCTTCTTAAGTGGAAATTAAAGCACAACATTTTCTATGTTGCACCTTAATATGGAAATATTAACCATTTTGTCTTAATCGTGAGAAATGTAATGTAGGGGTCCATTAATATGTGATTTTTCCGTTTTCAGAGGGGTACCTTCTTTGGAGATTTTTTGTAAAAAAATTACTGAAGATAGAGACATGTTTGATAGCTCATTTTAAAGCGGAGAAACAGACGAATAACCCTGAGTCCAACATGGAGTTGAAGGTCAAGCAGAAGTCTTGAAGACCTAAGTATTGACGCGTCAATCCTAGTTATTAGGTCTTCAAGACGTATGTCTCGAAGACGTATTGTTATTATCCTGATTATTTTATTATTATTATTATTATTATTCTTTGTACCAAATTTTGTGCAGCAGATTTCTCAGTAACGGCTGGGCCGATTTGCATGAAATTTTCAGGGAAGGTAGCCTGTAATCAAACTTAGAAGTAATTTTCTTACTTTTTGGATTTTCGACTTCTTTCGTGAGTTATCCCACCTGGAAGTTGAAACTTTAAACCTAAATAGCTCGAAAACTTACCAAGATATTTTCAAAAAACTTTCGCCAAAATGTGGGCAACAACATTCCCCATCGATTAGCCCTATAGCGGTTTTCGGCCGTAATGATAGATTTTTTGCTATTCCGAAAAAACTGAAAATTTGGTGCACTTTCGCGGGTTTGAGGGTACGCGTCTTCAAAAATCTTCTTCTAAATCACGGCAATACATACAGATATGTTTGATAGCTCATTCGAAAGCCAAGACAACGTAGAATATAATTTGCTAACCGAATATTGAATTTCGGCCTAGAATTCGAGTAATCTGCCCTTGAATATGGTCCTTTTTAAAAAGGGCGTTTTTCGGCTCTATGTTCAAAGGGACATAACTCGCTTAGGAAAACTCTGATTCGAATTCTGTTTTTTGCAATCTGTTCATCGTTTGTGGTTTAACAATTCCACTTCAGAATGTGATCATGTAAAAGTTGACCGTTAAAGCAAAATGTCGACATGAAGACATTTGACGATTTTCAGGGGATTTTCTTTGGAGATTTTTTGTTCGAAAACTACTGAAGATAGAATCACGTTTGAAAGCTCATATAAATGCTGACGAACTGATTCAATCAATAGACACAATGAAACAACCAAGTAAAGCCTGCCTGTCTGCATCAATGCCATACATATATGGAGGTCTTTTTACTTTTTTTTTTTTTTTTTTTTTTTTTTAGAGTCCAGAGCGCAACCTGGATTTCTCAACTTTCGAATCCCGCCAGCATCAGAAAAATCAAGGTTTGACTCGAATCGGAGCAAAACGCGTTTTTTTTTTCCTGGTGTTAAAAAAAAGTTCAAATCAGTGTCCTTAGTTCTTATTGAGAGGTACAAACTCCCAAAGTGTCTTTTCCTGTCTTGCCATGTTTCTGCCACCATGTAACACCGAAAAATCAAGCTTTGAGGCCAAACAAATTTGGAGCCAAAAAAATAAAAGATTTTTTATTGCTTTTACAAATTGCTTCGAAACCGTTCCCGTAGTTATTATTGAGAAGAACAAAGCCCAAAAACGTTGTTTACAAAGGTTCCATGCCCAAAGGTCAAAGCGGAAGTCTTGAAGACCTGCAGTATTGACGCGTCAATCCTAGTTAGGTCTTCAAGACGAATGTCTGAAGACCTATTGTTTTTATCCAGATTATTATTATTATTATTATTATTTGTACCGATTTTGTCCCACGGGTTCTGAACTAACGGCTGAGGCGATTTTTCTGAAACTTTCTGGGATGTTAGAGCGTATCAAGATCTCGCTCTGTACGGAGCCCGAATTTTGAATTTCGACCTGGTTCTTGAGTTATCTCCCCTTGAAGTTGAAACTTCAAACCTCAATAGCACGAAAACTAAGCAAGATAATTTCACAAAACTTTCACCAAAATGTGGGCAACAACATTCCCCATCGATTAGGCCTATAGCGGTTTTCGGCCGTAATAATAGATTTTGTGCTATTTCGAAAAAACTGAAAATTTCGTGCATTTTCGCGGTTTTGAGGGTATGCGTCTTCAAACTTCTTCTCCTCACTAACGGCAACACATACAGATATGTTTGATAGCTCATCTGAAAGCCAAGACAACGTAGAATATAATTTGCTAACAGAATTTTGAATTTCGGCCTAGAATTCGAGTAATCTGCCCTTGAATATGGTCCTTTTTAAAAAGGGCGTTTTTCAGCTGCAATTTCAAAGGGGCATAACTCTGTAACTAATTGACTTATGTCAAAGTTATTGATAGCCTTCTCTTGCTAGTAAAGAGCTAAACAAGTCCATAATACATTAATATCATATAAAAGTTGATAGTTTCGGCACAATTTGGACATATTCCCCAAAAAGTAAAATTTTGTGATTTTGAGCATTTTCGAAGGGTATATCCTTTGGATAATTATTGATTATGAACCAATGAAGACAGGAAGACTTTAAATAGATCATGTTGAAGCAGAAACGTCATTTATTAAGGACAATATTTTTCAAGCTCGTATCTCTCTTAGTGTTTTGATGATAAGTCATAGAAGTTTGTCATTTTTAAAAAATCGCCATTTTCAACAAAGTTGAAATGTTCATGGCTGCTTAACTTCTTATGCTATTGAAAGTTTACATACACCAACGTATGCACAATTTCAAGAAGAACAACTTTTATGTTGACCGCTTTCATCAAAAAGTTGATAGTTAAGCCTCGAACATCGCAAGCGATGTCTAGGGGTCCAAATTTAAGCAATTTTGAGTCTTTTCTTGAATATTCAGAACAGCATAACGCATTAATTATGCATGCAATCTAAATGATAATTACATTTTCTTAAGTGGAAATTAAAGCACAACATTTTCTATGTTGCACCTTAGTATGGAAATGTTAACCATTTTGTCTTAATCGTGAGAAATGTAATGTAGGGGTCCATTAATATGTGATTTTTCCGTTTTCAGAGGGGTACCTTCTTTGGAGAATTTTTGTAAAAAAACTACTGAAGATAGAGACATGTTTGATAGCTCATTTTAAAGCGGAGAAACAGACGAATAACCCTAAGTCCAACATGGAGTTCTAGGTCAAGCAGAAGTCTTGAAGACCTAAGTATTGACGCGTCAATCCTAGTTATTATTATTATTATTATTCTTTGGACGTTTTTTGTTGGTCCGGTCCTGCAATAACCACTGAACAGATTTCTACGAAATTTTCAGGGATGATAGCCTATGACCTGACTTAGTTCACTACGTCGGCCGATTTTTCATTTTTGACTTCTTTCGCGAGTTATCTCCCCTTGAAGTTGAAACTTCTAACCTTAATAGCTCGAAAACTTATCAAGATATTTTCATAAAACTTTCACCAAAATGTGGGCAACAACATTCCCCATCGATTAGGACTAGTGCGAATTTCGGCCGTAACAATAGATTTTTTGCTATTTCGAAAAAACTGAAATTTCGATGCACTTTCGCGGTTTTGAGGGTACGCGTCTTCAAAAATCTTCTCCTAAATCAGGGCAATAGATACAGCATCGTGCAGTAGCTCATTCGAAAGCTAAAAGAATGCTGCAAACAGTAATCCCCCCAACCCTTGCTCTATTTTCAACGGGTAACGAGCTACAGCAATTTGAAAATTGAACTTTTTGAAAATCTTATTATTACGGCTCGCATTCAAAGGGACATAACTCTGTTATAAATGAAGTTATATCAAAGTTGCTGACTTCAATCTCTTTCTAATAACTAGATTAACAATTCCATAACACATCATTATCATATAAAAGTTATTAGTCTGGGCATAATTTGAGCATATTCCCAAAACAGTGAAATATTTTGATTCGGAGACTTTTTGAGGTGTATATCCTTTGGGGAATTATTGATAATGAACCACTGAAGTTAGGAAGACTTGAAATAGATCATGGTGATGTAGAAACATCATTTATTAAGGACAATATTTTTCAAATTCAAATCTGTCTTAGTTTTTTTGTGACAAGTCATAAAAATTTGTCATTTTTTAAAAATCGCTATTTTCAACAAAGTTGAAAGGTTCATAACTGCTTAACTTCTTACGCTTTTGAAATTTTACATATACCTACGTATGCACAATTTCAAAAAGAACAAATTTTATGTTGACCGCTTTCGTCAAAAAGTTGATAGTTAAGCCTCGAACATCGCAAGCGATGTCTAGGGGTCCAAATTTTCGCATTTTTGAGTATTTTCTTGAATTTTCAGAACAGCATAACGCATTAATTATGTATGCAATCTAAATGATGATTACATCTACTTAAGTGGAAATTAAAGCGCAACATTGTCAATGTTACACCTTAGTATGGAAATATTAACCATTTTGTCTTAATCGTGAGAAATGTAATGTAGGGGTTCATTAATATGTGATTTTTCCGTTTTCAGAGGGATACCTTCTTTGGATAATTTTTAAAAAAAACTACTGAAGATAGAGACATGTTTGATAGCTCATTTTAAAGCAGAGAAACAGATGTATAACCCTGAGTCCAACATGGAGTTCTAGGTCAAGCAGAAGTCTTGAAGACCTAAGTATTGACGCGTCAATCCTAGTTATTATTCTTTGTACCAAATTTTGTTCAGCAGATTTCTCAGTAACGGCTGGGTCGATTTGCATGAAATTTTCAGGAAAGGTAGCCTGTAACCAAACTTAGAGGACACTTTTTTACTTTTTTGATTTTCGACTTCTTTCTTGAGTTATCTCCCCTTGAAGTTGAAACTTCAAATCTCAATAGCTCGAAAACTTACCAAGATATTTTCAAAAAACTTTCACCAAAATGTGGGCAACAACATTCCCCATCGATAAGGACTAGTGCAGATTTCGGCCGTAATGATAGATTTTTTGCTATTTTGAAAAAACTGAAACTTCGGTGCACTTTCGCGGTTTTAAGGGTACGCGTCTTTAAAAATCTTCTTCTAAATAAGGGCAATACATACAACATCGTGCAGTAGCTCATTCGAAAGCTAAAAGAATGCTGCAAAATGTAATCCCCCAAACCCTTGCTCTATTTTTAACGGTTAACGAGCTACAGCAATTTGAAAATTGAACTTTTTCAAAAACTTTTTTTTAGGGCGTGTATTCAAAGGGACATAACTCTGTTATAAATGAAGTTATATCAAAGTTGCTGACTTCAATCTCTTTCTAATAACTAGATTAACAATTCCATAACACATCATTATCATATAAAAGTTATTAGTCTGGGCATAATTTGAGCATATTCCCAAAACAGTGAAATATTTTGATTTGGAGACTTTTTGAGGTGTATATCCTTTGGGGAATTATTGATAATGAACCACTGAAGATAGGAAGACTTGAAATAAATCATGGTGATGTAGAAACGTCATTTATTAAGGACAATATTTTTCAAGCTCAAATCTATCTTAATTTTTTTGTGACAAGTCATAGAAGTTTGTCAATTTTAAAAAATCGCCATTTTCAACAAAGTTGAAAGGTTCATAACTTCTTAACTTTTTATGCTATTGAAAGTTTACATACACCTACGTATGTACAATTCCAAGAAGAACAACTTTTATGTTGACCGCTTTCATCAAAAAGTTGATAGTTAAGGCTCGAACATCGCAAGCGACGTCTAGGGGTCCAAATTTAAGCATTTTTGAGTATTTTCTTGAATATTCAGAACAGCATAACACATTCATTATGTATGCAATCTAAATGATGATTACATCTTCTTAAGTGGAAATTAAAGCACAACATTTTCTATGTTGCACCTTAGTATGGAAATATTAACCATTTTGTCTTAATCGTGAGAAATGTAATGTAGGGGTCCATTAATATGTGATTTTTCCGTTTTCAGAGGGGTACCTTCTTTGGAGAATTTTTGTAAAAAAGCTACTGAAGATAGAAACATGTTTGATAGCTCATTTTAAAGCGGAGAAACAGACGAATAACCCCGAGTCCAACATGGAGTTCAAGGTCAAGCAGAAGTCTTGAAGACCTAAGTATTGCCTGGGCAATCCTAGTTATTGTTATTATTATTATTATTCTTTGTACCAAATTTTGTGCAGCAGATTTCTCAGTAACGGCTGGGCCGATTTGCATGAACTTGAGCATAATTTGAGCATATTCCCAAAACAGTAAAATACTTTGATTTGGAGACTTTTTGAGGTGTATATCCTTTGGGGAATTATTGATAATGAACCACTCATGATAGGAAGACATGAAATAGATCATGGTGATGTAGAAATATCATTTATTACGGACAATATTTTTCAAGCTCAAATCTGTCTTAGTTTTTGTGTGTCAAGTCATATAAGTTTGTCATTTTTTTTAAATCGCTATTTTCAACAAAGTTGAAAGGATCATAACTGCTTTACTTTTCTGCTATTGAAGTTTTACACACACCTACGTATGCACAATTTCAAGAAGAACAACTTTTATGTTGACCGCTTTCATCAAAAAGTTGATAGTTAAGCCTCAAAGATCGCAGGCGATGTCTAGGGGTCCAAATTTAAGCATTTTTGACTATTTTCTTGAATATTCAGAACAGCATAACGCATTTATTATGTATGCAATCTAACTGATGATAACATCTTCTTAAGTGGAAATTAAAGCACAACATTTTCTAGGTTGCACCTTAGTATGGAAATATTAACCATTTTGTCTTAATCGTGAGAAATGTAATCTAGGGGTCCATTAATATGTGATTTTTCCGTTTTCAGAGCGGTACCTTCCTTGGAGAATTTTTGTAAAAAAACTACTGAAGATAGAGACATGTTTGATAGCTCATTTTAAAGCGGAGAAACAGACGAATAACCCTAAGTCCAACATGGAGTTCTAGGTCAAGCAGAAGTCTTGAAGACCTAAGTATTGACGCGTCAATCCTAGTTTTTTTATTATTATTCTTTGTACCAAAATTTTGTGCAGCAGATTTCTCAGTAACGGCTGGGCCGATTTGCATGAAATTTTCAGTTAAGGTAGCCTGTAAGCAAACTTAGATATTCTTTTTTTACTTTTTGGATTTTCGACTTCTTTCGTGAGTTATCTCCCCTGGAAGTTGAAACTTTAAACCTCAATAGCTCGAAAACTTATCAAGATATTTTCATAAAACTTTCACCACAATGTGGGCAACAACATTCCCCATCGATTAGGACTAGTGCGGATTTCGGCCGTAATCATAGTTTTTTTTCTATTTCGAAAAAACTGAAAATTTGGTGCACTTTTGCGGTTTTGAGGGTACGCGTCTTCAAAAATCTTCTTCTAAATCAGGGCAATACATACAACATCGTGCAGTAGCTCATTCGAAAGCTAAAAGAATGCTGCAAAAAGTAATCCCCTAACCCTTGCTCTATTTTTAACGGTTAACGAGCTACAGCAATTTGAAAAATGGACTTTTTAAAAATTGAATATTTTGGACTCGCATTCAAAGGAACATAACTCTGTTATAAATCGAGTTATGTCAAAGTTACTGACTTCAATCTCTTTCTAATAAATAGATCAACAATTCCATAACACATCATTTTCATATAAAAGTTATTAGTTTGGGCATAATTTGAGCATATTCCCAAAACAGTGAAATATTTTGATTTTGAGACATTTTGAGGTGTTTATCCTTTGGGGAATTCTTGATAATGAACCACTGAAGATAGGAAGACTTTAAATAGATCATGGTGATGTAGAAACGTCATTTATTAAGGACAATATTTTTCAAGCTCAAATCTATCTTAATTTTTTTGTGACAAGTCATAGAAGTTTGTCAATTTTAAAAAATCGCCATTTTCAACAAAGTTGAAAGGTTCATAACTGCTTCACTTTTTATGCTATTGAAAGTTTACATACACCTACGTATGTACAATTCCAAGAAGAACAACTTTTATGTTGACCGCTTTCATCAAAAAGTTGATAGTTAAGGCTCGAACATCGCAAGCGACGTCTAGGGGTCCAAATTTAAGCATTTTTGAGTATTTTCTTGAATATTCAGAACAGCATAACACATTCATTATGTATGCAATCTAAATGATGATTACATCTTCTTAAGTGGAAATTAAAGCACAACATTTTCTATGTTGCACCTTAGTATGGAAATATTAACCATTTTGTCTTAATCGTGAGAAATGTAATGTAGGGGTCCATTAATATGTGATTTTTCCGTTTTCAGAGGGGTACCTTCTTTGGAGAATTTTTGTAAAAAAGCTACTGAAGATAGAAACATGTTTGATAGCTCATTTTAAAGCGGAGAAACAGACGAATAACCCCGAGTCCAACATGGAGTTCAAGGTCAAGCAGAAGTCTTGAAGACCTAAGTATTGCCTGGGCAATCCTAGTTATTAGGTCTTCAAGACGTATGTCTCGAAGACGTATTGTTATTATCCTGATTATTTTATTATTATTATTATTATTCTTTGTACCGAATTTTGTGCAGCAGATTTCTCAGTAGCGGCTGGGCCGATTTCCATGAAATTTTCAGGGAAGGTAGCCTGTAATCAAACTTAGAAGTAATTTTCTTACTTTTTGGATTTTCGACTTCTTTCGTGAGTTATCCCCCCTGGAAGTTGAAACTTTAAACCTAAATAGCTCGAAAACTTACCAAGATATTTTCAAAAAACTTTCACCAAAATGTGGGCAACAACATTCCCCATCGATTAGGCCTATAGCGGTTTTCGGCCGTAATGATAGATTTTTTGCTATTTCGCTAAAACTGAAAATTTGGCGCACTTTCGCGATTTTTAGGGTACGCGTCTTCAAAAATCTTCTTCTAAATCAGGGCAATACATACAACATCGTGCAGTAGCTCATTCGAAAGCTAAAAGAATGCTGCAAAAAGTAATCCCCCCAACCCTTGCTCTATTTTTAACGGTTAACGAGCTACAGCAATTTGAAAATTGAACTTTTTCAAAAACATATTTTTAGGGTGTGCATTCAAAGGGACATAACTCTGTTATAAATGAAGTTATATCAAAGTTGCTGACTTCAATCTCTTTCTAATAACTAGATTAACAATTCCATAACACATCATTATCATATAAAAGTTATTAGTCTGGGCCTAATTTGAGCATATTCCCAAAACAGTGGAATATTTTGGTTTTGAGACTTTTTGAGGTGTATATCCTTTGGGGAATTATTGATCATGAACCACTGAAGATAGGAAGACTTGAAATAGATCATGGTGATGTAGAAACGTCATTTATTAAGGACAATATTTTTCAAGCTCAAATCTGTCTTAGTTTTTTTTTGTGACAAGTCATATAAGTTTGTCATTTTTAAAAAATCGCAATTTTAATCAAACTTCAAAGGATCATAACTGCTTTACTTCTTCTGCTATTGAAGTTTTACATACACCTACGTATGCACAATTTCAAGAAGAACAACTTTTATGTTGACCGCTTTCATCAAAAAGTTGATAGTTAAGCCTCAAAGATCGCAGGCGATGTCTAGGGGTCCAAATTTAAGCATTTTTGAATATTTTCTTGAATATTCAGAACAGCATAACGCATTTATTATGTATGCAATCCAACTGATGATTACATCTTCTTAAGTGGAAATTAAAGCACAACATTTTCTATGTTGCACCTTAGTATGGAAATATTAACCATTTTGTCTTAATCGTGAGAAATGTAATGTAGGGGTCCATTAATATGTGATTTTTCCGTTTTCAGAGGGGTACCTTCTTTGGAGATTTTTTGTAAAAAAACTACTGAAGATAGAGACATGTTTGATAGCTCATTTTAAAGCGGAGAAACAGACGAATAACCTTGAGTCCAACATGGAGTTCAAGGTCAAGCAGAAGTCTTGAAGACCTAAGTATTGACGTGTCAATCCTAGTTATTATTATTATTATTAAGGATTCAGCACTAAAGAGCTAATGCAACCAAACTTTGCAAAATGATAGCCCTTACTACGTACTACTAAAAATAAGCTTTTGGGCTCAATCGTCACAGCCATTAAAGGTCCAGTTCGATTCTAAATTTCGATTTTTAACATGGGAAAATTATTCAAAATGCAGCAAGAGACTTCCAACCTTTTTAGCTCATCAGGCCTGAAAGGTCCGATAGGCTTATGGCATGGCAAGGCGTCCGGCGTCCGTCCGTCCGTCCGTCCATCCGTCTGTAAACTTTTCGCTTTTTCAACTTCTTCTCCAGAACCAACGACTCCACAGAGCTGAAATTTTATGTGCAGACTCCTTGGCCAATGGGGATTCTAAATTGTAGATTTCGTGACCCCGTGACCCAAACTGGGGTCACAGGGGTCACATCCTTAAAAACCTATTTTCATCTTCTTCTCTAGTTCCAAAAGGTCTAGAGAGCTGAAAAGTTGTGTGCAGACTAATTGGCCAATGGGGATTCTAAATTGTAGATTTCGTGACCCCATGACCCCAAATGGGGTCACAAGGGTCACATCCTTAAAAACCTATTTTCATCTTCTTCTCCAGTTCCAAAAGGTCTAGAGAGCTGAAAAGTTGTGTGCAGACTAATTGGCCAATGGGGATTCTAAATTGTAGATTTCGTGACCCCATGACCCCAAATGGGGTCACAAGGGTCACATCCTTAAAAACCTATTTTCATCTTCTTCTCCAGTTCCAAAAGGTCTAGAGAGCTGAAAAGTTGTGTGCAGACTCATTGGCCAATGGGGATTCTAAATTGTAGATTTCGTGACCCCATGACCCCAAATGGGGTCACAAGGGTCACATCCTTAAAAACCTATTTTCATCTTCTTCTCTAGTTCCAAAATGTCTAGAGAGCTGAAAAGTTGTGTGCAGACTCATTGGCCAATGGGGATTCTAAATTGTAGATTTCGTGACCCCATGACCCCAAATGGGGTCACAAGGGTCACATCCTTAAAAACCTATTTTCATCTTCTTCTCCAGTTCCAAAAGGTCTAGAGAGCTGAAAAGTTGTGTGCAGACTCATTGGCCAATGGGGATTCTAAATTGTAGATTTCGTGACCCCATGACCCCAAATGGGGTCACAAGGGTCACATCCTTAAAAACCTATTTTCATCTTCTTCTCCAGTTCCAAAAGGTCTAGAGAGCTGAAAAGTTGTGTGCAGACTCATTGGCCAATGGGGATTCTAAATTGTAGATTTCGTGACCCCATGACCCCAAATGGGGTCACAAGGGTCACATCCTTAAAAACCTATTTTCATCTTTTTCTCCAGTTCCAAAAGGTCTAGAGAGCTGAAAAGTTGTGTGCAGACTCATTGGCCAATTGGGATTCTAAATTGTAGATTATGGTCATGATCTAAGAACCTATCTTTTGCTTGTAAACAATAACTTAAATAACTTAAATATTCAACTTTAGATAGTAAATCAATGAAATCCTGATGAGCTACAGAGCCCATGGCTCTATTTTTTAAAAGATGCGCATTGACAGTGCGAGCAAAAAAGTAAATCATGACGATTTCGTTGGTCACGTGGTTTCGCCGCTATTTTGATGTTAGTCCTTTTTAAAATTTCCCGACCCCATGCACCTTTGACAATCTTCTCCTCTGAAGATACAAGCATTAGAAAGCTCATATTTTCACATAATGTAGCTGATATATTGCTAACAAAAGTGATCAGACGGATTTTGCAAATTCAATATACTTTTTGCACAGTGTGTATTTGAAACCTTGTGATATTGAACAAAGCGCAAACTTCAAAGGGACATAACTCAAAAACCTACCTGTCGAATTTGATGATTTTTTCAGGAGAGTAAGATTGGACTAAGGTCTTTATGAATCAATAATAAAATCGCTCGCGTACAGTCATTCCTGGCCACAATTAAGCTTACAATTTCAAAAAATATCAAAAATCACCCTTTTGGTGATTTTTTGCAAATTCATAACGTAATAACCAAATCTTGGAGAATATTGTTTGATACCTCACCAGATAGACAAGCCATTTTCCTGAATACGAAAATTTAATTTAATAGAATAGTGTTCATAACGAACGAGTTTCGGGAATTTTAAGTTTGAAATGGGGTCACAGGGGTCACATCCTTAAAAACCTATTTTCATCTTCTTCTCGAGTTCCAAAAGGTCTAGAGAGCTGAAAAGTTGTGTGCAGACTCCTTGGCCAATGGGGATTCTAAATTGTAGATTTTGTGACCCCGTGACCGCAAATGGGGTCACCGGAGTCACATCCTTAAAAACCTATTTTCATCTTCTTTTCCAGTTCCAAAAGGTCTAGAGAGCTGAAAAGTTGTGTGCAGACTCCTTGGCCAATGGGGATTCTTAATTGTAGATTTCGTGACCAAGTGACCCCAAATGGGGTCACAGGGGTCACAGCCTTAAAAACCTACTTTTATCTTCTTCTCCAGTTCCAAAAGGTCTAGAGAGCTGAAAAGTTGTGTGCAGACTCCTTGGCCAATGGGGATTCTAAATTGTAGATTATGTGACACTGGACCCCAAATGGGGTCACAGTGGTCATGATCTAAGAACCTATCTTTTGCTTGTAAACAATAACTTAAATAACTTAAATATTCAACTTTAGATAGTAAATCAATGAAATCCTGATGAGCTACAGAGCCCATGGCTCTATTTTTTAACCTAGTCAAATTCTGAAATTTTTTGGTCTGATCGATTACAGAAAAACTATTCATCTCATCCTTTTCAAATTTGGTACATGTCTTCTTCACCACTAGGAGAGGTGCATTGCAAAATGTAACACGATTTGGTGAATTTTTGAATTTTTGGCGATTATTTATATTTTTGTAATTTATCATAGCTAGAATGAATGAAGCTACTTCTGTGTTGTGATTTGTTGACTTTATCATTTTCTTTTTCATGTAACTTTCATCAAAAGCTACTTCTGTGTTCTTGTAGATTTTACTATTTTATATTTCCACTGGTTATATTTTGGGAAAAGTTAAATTTTCTTTCCTTTCAGCCATAAAGTGCTTTATATCTCTCACTTTGCCTTCAGGGGTGTGCTTCCATGTACCTGTTGTTTAAGGTCACTCGAATGAATCATTATGATGGATTAATTTCCAAAATAAAGTTGAAATCAGTGGTAATAGCAGTAGTGTATTATGTTACCAATACCTTTTCAAGTTACTTTTATTCCTATTTTGACTTAAACCTCCTTTTTTACATGAAGATTGAGACTTGTCCTACCATTTTCACAAACAGTTTAATCTTAGCAATTACATTTCATAGCTTATCAATCCTTAGGTGTGCAAACACCTCTCTCTTTAAGTAAAATAAAAATGTCAAACTTAAACAGTTGGGGGTATTAGTGAGCCACGCTCACTTTTTTGCTTGTTAGGTCTTCAAGACGAAAGTCTGAAGACCTATTGTTCTTATCCTGGTTTTCCTTATTATTATTTGTACTTTTCTTGTGCGCGGTGTACAGCCAAAACGGCTGAACTGATCTTCTTGAAATTTTCAGGGATTATAGCCTGTGACCTAAACTCGGGCTGTACGAGACCGATTTTTTATTTTCGACTTCTACCGCGAGTTATCTCCCCTTGAAGTCAAAACTTCAAACCTCAATAGCTCGAAAACTAATTAAGATATTTTCATAAAACTTTTACCAAAATGTGGGCAACAATATTCCCCATCGATTAGGCCCATAGCGGTTTTCGGCCGTAACAATAGATTTTTTGCTATTTCGAAAAAACTTAAATTTTTGCTCACTTTCGCGATTTTGAGGGTACGCGTCTTCAAAAATCTTCTTCTAAATCACGGCAATACATACAGATATGTATGATAGCTCATTCGAAAGCCAAGACAACGTAGAATATAATTTGCAAAAAGAATTTTGAATTTCGGCCTAGAATTCGAGTATTCTGCCCTTGAATATGGTCCTTTTTAAAAAGGGCGTTTTTCGGTTGCAATTTCAAAGGGCCATAACTCTGTAACTAATTGACTTATGTCTAAGTTATTGATAGCCATCTCTTTCTAATAAAGAGCTAAACAAGTCCATAATACATCAATATCATATAAAAGTTGATAGTTTCGGCACAATTTGGACATATTCCCAAAAAAGTAAAATTTTGTGATTTTGAGCATTTTCGAAGGGTATATCCTTTGGATAATTATTGATTATAAACCAATGACGACAGGAAGACTTTAAATAGATCATGTTGAAGCAGAAACGTCATTTATTAAGGACAATATTTTTCAAGCTCGTATCTCTCGTAGTTTGTTGGTGATAAGTCATAGAAGTTTGTCATTTTTACAAAATCGCCATTTTAAGCAAAGTTCAAAGGATCATAACTGCTTAACTTATTAAATTATTGAAATTGTATTTATACCTACGGATGGACAATTTCAAGAACAACAACGTTTCTGTTGAACCCTCTCATCAAAAAGTTGATAGTTAAGCTCCGAACATCACAAATGTTGTCTAGGGGTCCAAATTAACGCATTTTTGAGTAATTTCTTGAATATTCAAACAACATAATGCATTACTTATACATGCAAACTTAATGATGATTACATCTACTTAGGTGGAAATTAAAGCACAATATTTTCTATGTTGCACCTTTTGTCTTTATCGTGAGAAAGGTCATGTAGGGGTCCATTAATAAGCGATTTTTCCATTTTCAGAGGGTTATTGTCTTTGGAGAATTAAAAAAAAAAAACTATTGAAGATAGAGACATGTTTGATAGCCCATTTTAAAGCAGAGAAACTGGCGAATAACCGAGAGTCCAACATGGAGTTCAAGGTCAAGCAGAAGTCTTGAAGACCTAAGTATTGCCTGTGGCAATCCTAGTTGTTATTATTATTATTATTCTTTGTACCAAATTTTGTGCAGCAGATTTCTCAGTAACGGCTGGGCCGATTTGCATGAAATTTTCAGGGAAGGTAGCCTGTAATCAAACTTAGAAGTAATTTTCTTACTTTTTGGATTTTCGACTTCTTTCGTGAGTTATTCCCCCTGGAAGTTGAAACTTTAAACCTAAATAGCTCGAAAACTTACCAAGATATTTTCAAAAAACTTTCACCAAAATGTGGGCAACAACATTCCCCATCGTTTAGGATCAGTGCGGATTTTAGCCGTAATAATAGATTTTTTGCTATTTCGAAAAAACTTAAAATTCGGTGCACTTTTGCGGTTTTGAGGGTACGCGTCTTCAAAAATCTTCTTCTAAATAAGGGCAATACATACAACATCGTGCAGTAGCTCATTCGAAAGCTAAAAGAATGCTGCAAAATGTAATCCCCCAAACCCTTGCTCTATTTTTAACGGTTAACGAGCTACAGCAATTTGAAAATTGAACTTTTTCAAAAACTTTTTTTTAGGGCGTGTATTCAAAGGGACATAACTCTGTTATAAATGAAGTTATATCAAAGTTGCTGACTTCAATCTCTTTCTAATAACTAGATTAACAATTCCATAACACATCATTATCATATAAAAGTTATTAGTCTGGGCATAATTTGAGCATATTCCCAAAACAGTAAAATACTTTGATTTGGAGACTTTTTGAGGTGTATATCCTTTGGGGAATTATTGATAATGAACCACTCATGATAGGAAGACATGAAATAGATCATGGTGATGTAGAAATATCATTTATTACGGACAATATTTTTCAAGCTCAAATCTGTCTTAGTTTTTGTGTGTCAAGTCATATAAGTTTGTCATTTTTTTTAAATCGCTATTTTCAACAAAGTTGAAAGGATCATAACTGCTTTACTTTTCTGCTATTGAAGTTTTACACACACCTACGTATGCACAATTTCAAGAAGAACAACTTTTATGTTGACCGCTTTCATCAAAAAGTTGATAGTTAAGCCTCAAAGATCGCAGGCGATGTCTAGGGGTCCAAATTTAAGCATTTTTGACTATTTTCTTGAATATTCAGAACAGCATAACGCATTTATTATGTATGCAATCTAACTGATGATAACATCTTCTTAAGTGGAAATTAAAGCACAACATTTTCTAGGTTGCACCTTAGTATGGAAATATTAACCATTTTGTCTTAATCGTGAGAAATGTAATCTAGGGGTCCATTAATATGTGATTTTTCCGTTTTCAGAGCGGTACCTTCCTTGGAGAATTTTTGTAAAAAAACTACTGAAGATAGAGACATGTTTGATAGCTCATTTTAAAGCGGAGAAACAGACGAATAACCCTAAGTCCAACATGGAGTTCTAGGTCAAGCAGAAGTCTTGAAGACCTAAGTATTGACGCGTCAATCCTAGTTTTTTTATTATTATTCTTTGTACCAAAATTTTGTGCAGCAGATTTCTCAGTAACGGCTGGGCCGATTTGCATGAAATTTTCAGTTAAGGTAGCCTGTAAGCAAACTTAGATATTCTTTTTTTACTTTTTGGATTTTCGACTTCTTTCGTGAGTTATCTCCCCTGGAAGTTGAAACTTTAAACCTCAATAGCTCGAAAACTTATCAAGA
This sequence comes from Gibbula magus, assembly GCA_936450465.1. Lineage (NCBI taxonomy): Eukaryota > Metazoa > Mollusca > Gastropoda > Trochida > Trochidae > Gibbula > Gibbula magus. The sequence goes on from OW388295.1 coordinate 50,368,924, forward strand.
TATTTTCAAAAAACTTTCACCACAATGTGGGCAACAACATTCTCCATCGATAAGGACTAGTGCGGATTTCGGCCGTAATGATAGTTTTTTTTCTATTTCGAAAAAACTGAAAATTTGGTGCACTTTCGCGGTTTTGAGGGTACGCGTCTTCAAAAATCTTCTTCTAAATCAGGGCAATACATACAACATCGTGCAGTAGCTCATTCGAAAGCTAAAAGAATATTGCAAAAAGTAATCCCCCAACCCTTGCTCTATTTTTAACGGTTAACGAGCTACAGCAATTTGAAAAATGGACTTTTTAAAAATTGAATTTTTTGGACTCGCATTCAAAGGAACATAACTCTGTTATAAATCGAGTTATGTCAAAGTTACTGACTTCGATCTCTTTCTAATAAATAGATTAACAATTCCATAACACATCATTTTCATATAAAAGTTATTAGTTTGGGCATAATTTGAGCATATTCCCAAAACAGTGAAATATTTTGATTTTGAGACATTTTGAGGTGTTTATCATTTGGGGAATTCTTGATAATGAACCACTGAAGATAGGAAGACTTTAAATAGATCATGGTGATGTAGAAACGTCATTTATTAAGGACGATATTTTTCAAGCTCAAATCTATCTTAATGTTTTTGTGACAAGTCATAGAAGTTTGTCAATTTTAAAATATCGCCATTTTCAACAAAGTTGAAAGGTTCATAACTGCTTAACTTTTTATGCTATTGAAAGTTTACATACACCTACGTATGCACAATTTCAAGAAGAACAACTTTTATGTTGACCGCTTTCATCAAAAAGTTGATAGTTAAGCCTCGAACATAGCAAGCGATGCCCAGGGGTCATAATTTAAGCATTTTTTAGTATTTTCTTGAATATTCAGAACAGCATTACGCATTAATTATGTATGCAATCTAAATGCTGATTACATCTTCTTAAGTGGAAATTAAAGCACAACATTTTCTATGTTACACCTTAGTATGGAAATATTAACCATTTTGTCTTAATCGTGAGAAATGTAATGTAGGGGTCCATTAATATGTGATTTTTCCGTTTTCAGAGGGGTACCTTCTTTAGGGAATTTTTGTAAAATAACTACTGAAGATAGAGACATGTTTGATAGCTCATTTAAAGCAGAGAAACAGACGAATAACCCTAAGTCCAACATGGAGTTCTAGGTCAAGCAGAAGTCTTGAAGACCTAAGTATTGACGCGTCAATCCTAGTTAAGGATTCTGGCCTTTGGGCCAGAATCCTTATTGTTATTGGCGTGTTTTGTTTTTTTATTGTTTGCACCGATCTTGTGAACACGATTCAGCCAAAACGGCTACAGATAATTCAACAAAACTCAGCAGTCTGATAGCTCTTACTACGGACACGGCACAATAAGCTTTTGGGCCCAATCGTTTAAGCCATTAAAGGTACAGTTCGATTCCAAATTCCGATTTTTAACATGGGAAAATTTTTCAAAATGCACTGAGAGACTTGCAACTTTTTGCAAAAGATGCGCAATGACCATGCGAGCAAAAAAGTAAATCATGGCGAATTCGTCAGTCACGTGGTTTTTCCGCCATTTTGATTTTAGACGCATTTAACAATTTTCCGACCCCATGCACCTTTGACAATCTTCTCCTCTGAAGATACTAGCATCTTAGAGCTCAAACTTGCATGTATGTGTAGCTAAAGGGTTGGTGATTAAATGAATGTCCAAAGCATTAGCGTACCTCTTACACTTTTTTCACAGTGACCTTTCAAAGTCCGACAATTTTTGAAAATCGCAAACTTCAAAGGGCCATAATTCAAAAACCTTGGAATGGAATTGAATGATTTTTTCAGGAGAGTAAGACAGGACTATGGTCTTTATGAATCAATAATAAAGTCGCTCGCGAACAGTCATTTCCGGTCATAATAAAGAAAAACTTTTACATGGGGAAAATCTTCAAAATCCACTTAGATATTCGAAACTTGTTTCAAAAGATGCGCAAAAACAATACAAGCAAAAATGTAAATCATGACCAAATCGTCGGTCAGGTGGTTAAGCCGATATTTTGATTTTCTTAAAATTTGTCTAATTTTGACATGCTAAATATGGGACTAAATAATTCCAGTGACATACTAGAGACTCTCAACTTGTTTAAAAAGATGCGTAATAACTTGACAAGCAAAATATGTTACCATTGCGAAGTCATAGGTCACGTGGTTTTGACGCCATATTGAATTTTATCCTTTTTTGATCATGCACTTTTGCGGAAATATCACTGTTAAGATAGTTGCATCTAACTGCTGAAACTTGGATTTACATGCAGCTGAAGCACTCGGGAATAACAAGTTTGTCATATTTTGAGTAAACTCCTAATACTTGTTTCACAATCACCTTTCAAAGTATGGTAATTTTGAATATTTGATAAGTTTGATTTGAACTGACTTGATGAAGATTTCATTGAAGCGTCACTAGACAATCGACCACTCCTAATTTGATTTTCATTAATTTATATTGTACAGCAGAGGCATTGGACATAGCTACGAACTTTAACTTCAACCCGGAAGCAATTCAGTAACAATGCAGTTCATTTCATTTTGATGTGTAAACAGAGGAAATTCCTACTTTCGTTTTGACATAGGCTACATTGTTTTGCTGGGGGATCAGTCCTGCTAAAGATTATAGATGGCGTTATTGTATCGAGAAGTACTGAATATTGCCGAAAATTACCAATTTGAAGACAGTCGACTCAGTATAATGACAATATATATGTAAAAGTAGTTCTGATCGAAAACCGGACACTGCACCACGACTAACGCACATCTATCAGCCAACGAAAAAGACAAATGTAGGTTGATTATGCTTGAAAGATCTGTGCATGTAAATCGGACTGTAGTTTCAGTTCTTCAAATATTTTATATGATTCACATTGAGTGTAATGCACACAGACATTGGTATGCAATTTTTTATTTGTACATAATAGAGAATTATTAAGGAACGTAGCACGAGTCAACAAATTAACACTTCATTCATTCATAAACAAGATTTTACTATTGTCATAGTAAGCTACTTCCATATAAGGCAAGGTTGTATTTTACTGCGCCAAAATAGTGCAGCTTCAATAATTCATACATTACGCATGTGACAATTGACTGACAAACTCATCAATGTAACTACCCTCGTTTTAAGGCAGTCTCTCCCACAGTATAATAACTATAACCATTCAATGCGTATTCTAAAACCAGCTAAGGGTAACGGATTTGAGTCATCATATACACAAACATTTATTCTACCCGTTCTAACAGTTTTATACCGTGCTGTACAGATTCATTGTCCTTGCAATTCTAAACTATTTCAATTCTATTCCTTCTCTTTTCTTTTTATTCAAACATTATTATCAAATCATATTCTACCTAACCAGTACGCCAATTGCTCCCTTTTGAAAATAGGTCTGAAACAACCACTTCCAGTCCATTCATTTACGTAAGTAAACGCTCACACCATTGTATATTGTCACACAATTGATCGATTTTAACATGTAAACTTTGGATCTCAATACTCCCAGAGACATGCTAGACACTTGAATCTTGTTTTGAAAAAAATAATTCTGGCTACTGTTTTTGTTGTATTTTCTAATATTTCTGTACATGTAACCAAAAAGATGATGTCATGAAATAATTTGGTACGTTTGTCGTTTTGCCGATTTTGGATTTTCGACTTCTTTAATGAGATTTGGGTCCAATAAGTTAAACATTTATATCTCATAGAAAATCAACTTTCTCAGTTTTTAGAGTACGTGTCTTCAAAAATCGTTCCCTAAATTACAGCATTACATACAAAATCAAGATCTCCTAATTCATTATCTTTGAATTAAATAAAACATTTAATAGCAGAATCCGCTTGTCGTCGCTTGCGACTATATTTAAGGATTCAGCCATTAGGCTGAATCCTTATTGTTATTGGCGTGTTTATTATTAAGGATTCAGCCCTTTGGGGCTAAATCCTTATTGTTATTGGCGTGTTTATTATTATTATTATTTTTATTATTTCAAGATTCTTGTTAACACGACTTCGGCAAGAAGGATTGCAGCTATTGCAACCAAACATTGCAGGCTGATAGCGCTTACTATGTAGTTGTGCAGCGAAGCTTTTGGGCCCAATTGCTGCAGCCATGTAGGGTCCAGTTCGAATCTAAACGTCAATTTTTAACATGGGAAAAAAATGAAAAATGCAGCTAGAGACTTGCAACTTTTTCTAAAAGGTGCGCAATAACCATGCGAGCAAAAAAGACAATCGTGACGAATCTGTTTGTCACGTGGTTTCGCCGCCATCTTGCATTTTGTGAACTTTGGCGGTTTTGAGGGTACGCGTCTTCAAAAATCTTCTTCTAAATAACGGCAACACATACAGACACATAGTGTAGCTCAATTGGAAGCTGAAACACTGCTGTTTATATGAATCTATCAACCTCAGCTCTATGTTATACCGTTTTCAGGGTGCAGCATTTTCAAAATTGAACTTTTTGAAAATCACCTTTTTTGGGGTCGCATTCAAAGAGACATAACTCGCTACGGAAAACTTTGATTCGAATTCTGTTTATTGCAATTGATTCACCATTGGTGGTTTAACAATTCCACTTCAGAATGTATTCATGTAAAAGTTGACCGTTAAAGCAAAATGTCGACATGAAGACATTTGACGATTTTCAGGGGATTTTCTTTGGAGATTTTTTGTTCGAAAACTACTGAAGATAGAATCACGTTTGATAGCTCATATAAAAGCTGACCAACTGATTCAATCAATAGACACAAGAAAACAACCAAGTAAAGCCTGCCTGTCTGCATCAATGCCATACATATATGGAGGCTTTTTTACTTTTTTTTTTTTTTTTTTTTTTTTTTAGAGTCCAAAGCGCAACCTGGATTTCTCAACTTTCTAATCCCGCCAGCATCAGAAAAATCAACCTTTGAGTCGAATCGGAGCAAAACGCGTTTTTTTTCCCCTGGTGTTAACAAAAAATTCAAATCAGTGTCCTTGGTTCTTATTGAGAGGTACAAACTCCAAAAGTGTCTTTTCCTGTCTTGCCATCTTTCTGCCACCAGGTAACACCGAAAAATCATGCTTTGAGGCCAAACAAATTTTGAGCCCAAATTTTTTTTTTTTTTACTGCTTTTACAAATTGCTTCAAATCCCTTCCCGTAGTTACTATTGACAAGTACAAAGTCCAAAAACGTTGTTTACAAAGGTTCCATGCTCAAAGGTTCCTTTTCATTTCACAATGTGAAGGATATTGCTGCCAATGACCACAGACAAGCAATGGCCGGCTGAATCGTTTTATCGTCGCTTGCGACTATATTTATTATTATTATTATTTTTATTATTTCAAGATTCTTGTTAACACGACTTCTACAAGAAGGATTGCAGCTACAGCAACCAAACTTTACAGGCTGATAGCCCTTACTATGTAGTTGTGCAGCGAAGCTTTTGGGCCCAATTGGTTCAGCAATGTAGGGTCCAGTTCGAATCTAACAGTCAATTTTTAACATGGGAAAAAAATGAAAAATGCAGCTAGAGACTTGCAACTTTTTTTAAAAGATGCGCAATAACCATGCGAGCAAAAAAGTCGATCATGACGAATCTGTATGTCACGTGGTTTCGCCGCCATCTTGATTTTAAAAACTTTTAAAAATCTTCGGACCCCATGCACCTTTGACAATCTTCTCCTCTGAAGATATACGCTCTGCAGAGCTGCTATTTGCACATAATGTAGCTGAAGCATTATATATATTGGGAATCCTCTCACGGGCACTTATTGGCAATACTCTTTACACAGTGAGTACTTGAAATCTGACATTTTTGAAAAAAGTGTAAATTTCAAAACTCAATAACTCGAAAACTTAACAAGATAATTTCATAAAACTTTCACCAAAATGTGGGCAACAACATTCCCCATCGAATAGGCCCATAGCGGTTTTCGGCCGTAATGATAGATTTTTTGCTATTTCCAAAAAACTGAAAAACAGGTGAATATGCGCAAATTTGAGGGTACACATCTTCAAAAATCTTCTCCTAAATAACGGCAATACATACAGATACATAGTATAGCTCATTTTAAAGCTGAATCATTGTTGTGTATATGAATCTATAAACCAAAGCTTTACATTTAATAGTTTATGGGTTACAGCATTTTAAAAATTGAACTTTTTAATAAAGGGATTTTCGGCCTTTGATTCTAAAGGGACATAACTCTGTCAGAAATCGTTTAATTTGTAATCTATTTCTTGCCATCTGCTTTAAATGGTTACCTTTACAACTCCACTACAGAATATTATCATATAAAAGTTCATAGTTTTGGCATGATATAAGCAGTTTTAATAACATTTGAAATTTGATGATTTTGCGACTTTTTGAAGTGCATTTTCTTTGGAGAATTATTTTTCTTCAACCACTAAGGATACAAACACGAATCTTATATCATTTCAAAGCGAAAAGATATAATATTAAGCAGAATATTTTTCAAGCGTGGATCTATAAAGGTTTCCATGTTACGGTCCATTGAATATTGCCATTTTTCGAAAATCGTAGTTTTCGACAAACTTCAAACGTACACAAGTGCTTAACTATATGAAGAAGTGACACATTATTTATACGTGCCGATGGACAATTTCAAGAACAACAACTTTTATATTGAACCCTTTCATAAAAAAGTTGATAGTTTAGCTTCAAGCATCGAAAATGTCGTATAGGGGTCCGAAAATAAGGAGTTTTTAGTATTTTCTTGAATATTCAAAACAATATTACTAATTTATTATATATGCAATCTATATGATGATTATATCTTCTTAAGTGGAAATACAAGCACAACATTTCCTATGTTACACCTTAGTATGAACATATTAACCGTTTTATCTTAACCATGAGAAACATAATGTAGGGGTTCATTAGTGTGTGATTTTTCCATTTTCACTTAGAGACATGGGCAAACCTTTCGAAATAACTCTACAGATTTGCAGCTTGTTTTGAACGATGGACAGTGTCAATGACATTCAAAAGAAGTGTCTCATGTATGCGCTGAATCCTTTTATCGTCACTTGTGACTATATTTATTATTATTATTATTATTATTATTATTTTTATTATTTCAAGATTCTTGTTAACACGACTTCTACCAGAAGGATTGCAGCTATTACAACCAAACTGTACAGGCTGATAGCCCTTACTATGTAGTTGTGCAGCGAAGCTTTTGGGCACAATTGGTTCAGCCATTTAGGGTCAGGTTCGAATCTAAAAGTCATTTTTTAACATGGGAAAAAAATGAAAAATGCAGCTAGAGACTTGCAACTTTTTCTAAAAGATGCGCAATAACCATGCGAGCAAAAAAGGCAAGCATGACGAATGTGTAAGTCACGTGGTTTCGCCGCCATCTTGATTTTAAAAACTTTATAAAATCTCCGGACCCCATGCATCTTTGACGATCTTCTCCTCTGAAGATATAAGCTCTACAGAGCTGATAGTTGCACATAATGTAGCTGAGACATGATATATATTGTGAATCCCCTCAAGGGGCACCTATTCAGAATAAATTTTTCACACAGAGTACTTGAAATCTGACAATTTCGAAAAAAGTTCAAATTTCAAACATCAATAACTCGAAAAATTAATAAGATAATTTCATAAAACTTTCACCAAAATGTGGGCAACAACATTCCCCACCGATTAGGCCCATAGTGGTTTTCGGCCGTAATAATAGATTTTTTGCTATTTCGAAAAAACTGAAAAACAGGTGAATTTTCGCAAATTTGAGGCTATGCATCTTCAAAAATCTTCTCCTAAATAACCGCAACACATACAGATACATAGTATAGTTTATCTTAAAGCTGAATTACTGCTGTTTATATGAATCTATAAGCCGAAGCTCTATATTTAATAGTATATGAGATACAGCATTTTAAAAATTGAACTTTTAAAAAAAAGAATTTTCGGCCTTTGATTCTAAAGGGACATAACTCTGTCAGAAATTGTTTGATAAGTAATCTTTTTCTTGCAATCTGTTTGACATAGTTACCTTTACAACTCCACTACAGAACATTATCATATAAAACTTCATAGTTTGGGCATAATATATGCAGTTTTAATAACATTTGAAATTTGACGATTTTGCGACTTTTTGAAGTGCATTTTCTTTGGAGAATTATTTTTCTTCAACCAATAAAGATACGAACATGAATCTTATATCATATCAAAGCGGAAAGATATTATATTATGCACAATATTTTTCAAGCATGGATCCATAAAGGTTTCCATGTTACAGTCCATTGAATATAATCATTTTTCGAAAATCGTAATTTTCGACAAAATTCAAACGTACACAAGTGCTTAACTATATGAAGAAGTGACACATTATTTATACGTGCGTGTGCACAATTTCAAGACCAACAACTTTTGTATTGAAACCTTTCAGCAAAAAGTTGATAGTTAAGCTTCAATCATCGCAAATGTAGTATAGGGGTCCGAAAATAAGCATTTTTTAGTATTTTTTCAAATATTTAAAACAACATTACTCATTAATTATGTATTCAATCTATATGATGATTATATCTACTTAAGTGGAAATACAAGCACATCATTTCCTATGTTACACCTTAGTATGAAAATATTAACCGTTTTATCATAATCATGAGAAACATAATGTAGGGGTCAATTAGTGTGTGACTTTTCGATTTTCATTTAGAGACATGGGTAAAACTTTTAAAATAACTTTACAGACTTGCAACTTGTTTTGAAAGATGGACAATGCCAATGACATTCAACATAAGTGTCTCATGTATAAGCTGAATCCTTTTATCGTCACTTGTGACTATATTTATTATTAGGTCTTCAAGACGAATGTCTGAAGACCTATTGTTTTTATCCAGATTATTATTATTATTATTATTATTTGTACCGATTTTGTCCCACGGGTTCTGAACTAACGGCTGAAGCGATTTTTCTGAAACTTTCAGGGATGTTAGAGCGTATCAAGATCTCGCTCTGTACGGAGCCCGAATTTTGAATTTCGACCTGGTTCTTGAGTTATCTCCCCTTGAAGTTGAAACTTCAAACCTCAATAGCTCGAAAACTAAGCAAGATAATTTCACAAAACTTTCACCAAAATGTGGGCAACAACATTCCCCATCGATAAGGCCTATAGCGGTTTTCGGCCGTAATAATAGATTTTTTGCTATTTCGAAAAAACTGACAATTTCGTGCATTTTCGCGGTTTTGAGGGTACGCGTCTTCAAACTTCTTCTCCTCACTAACGGCAACACATACAGATATGTGTGATAGCTCATTCGAAAGCCAAGACAACGTAGAATATAATTTGCTCACAGAATTTTGAATTTCGGCCTAGAATTCGAGTAATCTGCCCTTGAATATGGTCCTTTTTAGAAAGGGCGTTTTTCGGCTGCAATTTCAAAGGGGCATAACTCTGTAACTAATTGACTTATGTCAAAGTTATTGATAGCCATCTCTTGCTAATAAAGAGCTTTACAAGTCCATAATACATCGCTGTCATATAAAAGTTGATAGTTTCGGCACAATTTGGACATATTCTCAAAAAAGTAAAATTTTGTGATTTTCAGCATTTTCGACGGGTATATCCTATGGATTATGATTGATCATGAACCTCTGAAGATAGGAATATTTTAAATAGTTCATGTTGAAGTAGAAACGTCATTTATGAAGGACAATATTTTTCAAGCTCAAATCTGGCTTAGTTTTTCTTTGACAAGTCATATAAGTTTGTCATTCTTAAAAAATCGCCATTTTCAACAAAGTTGACAGGTTCATAACTGCTTCACTTCTTATGCTATTGAAATTTTACATACACCTCCGTTTGCACAATTTCAAGAAGAACAACTTTTATGTTGACCGCTTTCATCAAAAAGTTGATAGTTAAGGCTCGAACATCGCAAGCGATGTCTAGGGGTTCATATTTAAGCATTTTTGAGTATTTTCTTGAATATTCAGAACGGCATAACGCATTAATTATGTATACAATCTAAATGATGATTACATCTTTTTAAGTGGAAATTAAAGCACAACATTTTCTATGTTACACCTAGGTATGGAAATAGTAACCATTTTGTCTTAATCGTGAGAAATGTAATGTAGGGGTCCATTAATATGTGATTTTTCAATTTTCAGAGGGGTACCTTCTTTGGAGAATTTTTAAAAAAAAACTACTGAAGATAGAGACATGTTTGATAGCTCATTTTAAAGCAGAGAATCTGATGAATAACCGAGAGTCCATCATGGAGTTCTAGGTCAAGCAGAAGTCTTGAAGACCTAAGTATTGACGCGTCAATCCTAGTTATTATTCTTTGTACTTTTTTTGTGCAGCAGATTTCTCAGTAACGGACGGGCCGATTTCCATGAAATTTTCAGGGAAGGTAGCCTGTAAGCAAACTTAGATATACTTTTTTTGCTTTTTGGATTTTCGACTTCTTTCGTGAGTTATCTCCCCTGGAAGTTAAAACTTTAAACCTCAATAGCTCGAAAACTTACCAAGATATTTTCAAAAAAATTTCACCAAAATGTGGGCAACAACATTTTCCATCGATAAGGACTAGTGCGGATTTCGGCCGTAATGATAGATTTTTTGCTATTTCGAAAAAACCTAAAATTTGGTGCACTTTCGCGGTTTTGAGGGTACGCGTCTTCAAAAATCTTCTTCTAAATCAGGGCAATACATACAACATCGTGCAGTAGGTCATTCGAAAGCTAAAAGAATGCTGCAAAAAGTAATCCCCCCAACCCTTGCTCTATTTTTAACGGTTAACGAGCTACAGCAATTTGAAAATTGAACTTTTTCAAAAACTTATTTTTAGGGGGTGCATTCAAAGGGACATAACTCTGTTATAAATGAAGTAATATCAAAGTTGCTGACTTCAATCTCTTTCTAATAACTAGATTAACAATTCCATAACACATCATTATCATATAAAAGTTATTAGTCTGGGCATAATTTGAGCATATTCCCAAAACAGTGAAATATTTTGATTTTGAGACATTTTGAGGTGTTTATCCTTTGGGGAATTCTTGATAATGAACCACTGAAGATAGGAAGACTTTAAATAGATCATGGTGATGTAGAAACGTCATTTATTAAGGACAATATTTTTCAAGCTCAAATCTATCTTAATTTTTTTGTGACAAGTCATCGAAGTTTGTCAATTTAAAAAAATCGCCATTTTCAACAAAGTTGAAAGGTTCATAACTGCTTAACTATTTATGCTATTGAAAGTTTACATACACCTCCGTATGCACAATTTCAAGAAGAACAACTTTTATGTTGACCGCTTTCATCAAAAAGTTGATAGTTAAGGCTCGAACATCGCAAGCGACGTCTAGGGGTCCAAATTTAAGCATTTTTGAGTATTTTCTTGAATATTCAGAACAGCATAACACATTCATTATGTATGCAATCTAAATGATGATTACATCTTCTTAAGTGGAAATTAAAGCACAACATTTTCTATGTTGCACCTTAGTATGGAAATATTAACCATTTTGTCTTAATCGTGAGAAATGTAATGTAGGGGTCCATTAATATGTGATTTTGCCGTTTTCAGAGGGGTACCTTCTTTGGAGAATTTTTGTAAAAGAACTACTGAAGATAGAAACATGTTTGATAGCTCATTTTAAAGCGGAGAAACAGACGAATAACCCTGAGTCCAACATGGAGTTCAAAGTCAAGCAGAAGTCTTGAAGACCTAAGTATTGACGCGTCAATCCTAGTTTTTTATTAGGTCTTCAAGACGAATGTCTGAAGACCTATTGTTTTTATCCAGATTATTATTATTATTATTTGTACCGATTTTGTCCCACGGGTTCTGAACTAACGGCTGAAGCGATTTTTCTGAAACTTTCTTGGATGTTAGAGCGTGTCAAGATCTCGCTCTGTACGGAGCCCGAATTTTGAATTTCGACCTGGTTCTTGAGTTATCTCCCCTTGAAGTTGAAACTTCAAACCTCAATAGCTCGAAAACTAAGCAAGATAATTTCACAAAACTTTCACCAAAATGTGGGCAACAACATTCCCCATCGATTAGGCCTATAGCGGTTTTCGGCCGTAACAATAGATTTTTTGCTATTTCGAAAAAACTGAAAATTTCGTGCATTTTCGCGGTTTTGAGGGTACGCGTCTTCAAACTTCTTCTCCTCACTAACGGCAACACATACAGATATGTTTGATAGCTCATCTGAAAGCCAAGACAACGTAGAATATAATTTGCTAACAGAATTTTGAATTTCGGCCTAGAATTCGAGTAATCTGCCCTTGAATATGGTCCTTTTTAGAAAGGGCGTTTTTTGGCTGCAATTTCAAAGGGGCATAACTCTGTAACTAATTGATTTATGTCAAAGTAATTGGTAGCCATATCTTTCTAATAAAGAGCTGCACACTTCCATAATACATCAATATCATATAAAAGTTAATAGTTTCGGCATAAATTTGAGATATTCCCAAAAAAGTAAAAGGTTGTGATTTTGAGCATTTTCGAGGGGTATATCCTTGGGAGAATTATTGGTTATGAACCAATGGAGATAGGAAGACTTTAAATAAATCATGGTGATGTAGAAACGTCATTTATTAAGGACAATATTTTTCAAGCTCAAATCTGGCTTAGTTTTTCTTTGACAAGTCATATAAGTTTGTCATTTTTATAAAATCGCCATTTTCAACAAAGTTGAAAGGTTCATAACTGCTTCACTTCTTATGCTATTGAAATTTTACATACACCTCCGTATGCACAATTTCAAGAAGAACAACTTTTATGTTGACCGCTTTCGTCAAAAAGTTGATAGTTAAGGCTCGAACATCGCAAGCGATGTCTAGGGGTCCATATTTAAGCATTTTTGAGTATTTTCTTGAATATTCAGAACGGCATAACGCATTAATTATGTATACAATCTAAATGATGAATACATCTTTTTAAGTGGAAATTAAAGCACAACATTTTCTATGTTACACCTTAGTATGGAAATAGTAACCATTTTGTCTTAATCGTGAGAAATGTAATGTAGGGGTCCATTAATATGTGATTTTTCCGTTTTCAGAGGGGTACCTTCTTTGGAGAATTTTTGTAAAAAAACTACTGAAGATAGAGACATGTTTGATAGCTCATTTTAAAGCGGAGAAACAGACGAATAACCCTAAGTCCAACATGGAGTTCTAGGTCAAGCAGAAGTCTTGAAGACCTAAGTATTGACGCGTCAATCCTAGTTATTATTATTATTTGTACCGATTTTGTCCCACGGGTTCTGAACTAACGGCTGAAGCGATTTTTCTGAAACTTTCTGGGATGTTAGAGCGTGTCAAGATCTCGCTCTGTACGGAGCCCGAAATTTTAATTTCGAACTGGTTCTTGAGTTATCTCCCCTTGAAGTTGAAACTTCAAACCTCAATAGCACGAACACTAAGCAAGATAATTTCACAAAACTTTCACCAAAATGTGGGCAACAACATTCCCCATCGATTAGGCCTATAGCGGTTTTCGGCCGTAACAATAGATTTTTTGCTATTTCGAAAAAACTGAAAATTTCGTGCATTTTCGCGGTTTTGAGGGTACGCGTCTTCAAACTTCTTCTCCTCACTAACGGCAACACATACAGATATGTTTGATAGCTCATCTGAAAGCCAAGACAACGTAGAATATAATTTGCTAACAGAATTTTGAATTTCGGCCTAGAATTCGAGTAATCTGCCCTTGAATATTGTCCTTTTTAGAAAGGGCGTTTTTTGGCTGCAATTTCAAAGGGGCATAACTCTGTAACTAATTGATTTATGTCAAAGTAATTGGTAGCCATATCTTTCTAATAAAGAGCTGCACACTTCCATAATACATCAATATCATATAAAAGTTAATAGTTTCGGCATAAATTTGAGATATTCCCAAAAAAGTAAAATGTTGTGATTTTGAGCATTTTCGAGGGGTATATCCTTGGGAGAATTATTGGTTATGAACCAATGGAGATAGGAAGACTTTAAATAAATCATGGTGATGTAGAAACGTCATTTATTAAGGACAATATTTTTCAAGCTCAAATCTGGCTTAGTTTTTCTTTGACAAGTCATATAAGTTTGTCATTTTTTAAAAATCGCCATTTTCAACAAAGTTGAAAGGTTCATAACTGCTTCACTTCTTATGCTATTGAAATTTTACATACACCTCCGTATGCACAATTTCAAGAAGAACAACTTTTATGTTGACCGCTTTCATCAAAAAGTTGATAGTTAAGCCTCGAACATAGCAAGCGATGCCTAGGGGTCCAAATTTAAGCATTTTTGAGTATTTTCTTGAATATTCAGAACAGCATTACGCATTAATTATGTATGCAATCTAAATGCTGATTACATCTTCTTAAGTGGAAATTAAAGCACAACATTTTCTATGTTACACCTTAATATGGAAATATTAACCATTTTGTCTTAATCGTGAGAAATGTAATGTAGGGGTCCATTAATATGTGATTTTTCCGTTTTAAGAGGGGTACCTTCTTTGGGGATTTTTTGTAAAATAACTACTGAAGATAGAGACATGTTTGATAGCTCATTTTAAAGCAGAGAAACAGACGAATAACCCTAAGTCCAACATGGAGTTCAAGGTCAAGCAGAAGTCTTGAAGACCTAAGTATTGACGCGTCAATCCTAGTATTATTATTATTCTTTGTACCAAATTTTGTGCAGCAGATTTCTCAGTAACGGCTGGGCCGATTTGCATGAAATTTTCAGGGAGGGTAGCCTGTAATCAAACTTAGAAGAATTTTTCTTACTTTTTTTATTTTCGACTTCTTTCGTGAGTTATCCCCCCTGGAAGTTGAAACTTTAAACCTAAAATAGCTCGAAAACTTACCAAGATATTTTCAAAAAACTTTCACCAAAATGTGGGCAACAACATTCCTCATCGAATAGGACTAGTGCGGATTTCGGCCGTAATAATAGATTTTTTGCTATTTCGAAAAAAGTGAAAATTTCGTGCATTTTCGCGGTTTTGAGGGTACGCGTCTTCAAACTTCTTCTCCTCACTAACGGCAACACATACAGCTATGTTTGATAGCTCATCTGAAAGCCAAGACAACGTAGAATATAATTTGCTAACAGAATTTTGAATTTCGGCCTAGAATTCGAGTAATCTGCCCTTGAATATGGTCCTTTTTAAAAAGGGCGTTTTTTGGCTGCAATTTCAAAGGGGCATAACTCTGTAACTAATTGATTTATGTCAAAGTAATTGGTAGCCATATCTTTCTAATAAAGAGCTGCACACTTCCATAATACATCAATATCATATAAAAGTTAATAGTTTCGGCATAAATTTGAGATGTTCCCAAAAAAGTAAAAGGTTGTGATTTTGAGCATTTTCGAGGGGTATATCCTTGGGAGAATTATTGGTTATGAACCAATGGAGATAGGAAGACTTTAAATAAATCATGGTGATGTAGAAACGTCATTTATTAAGGACAATATTTTTCAAGCTCAAATCTGGCTTAGTTTTTCTTTGACAAGTCATATAAGTTTGTCATTTTTTAAAAATCGCCATTTTCAACAAAGTTGAAAGGTTCATAACTGCTTCACTTCTTATGCTATTGAAATTTTACATACACCTCCGTATGCACAATTTCAAGAAGAACAACTTTTATGTTGACCGCTTTCATCAAAAAGTTGATAGTTAAGCCTCGAACATAGCAAGCGATGCCTAGGGGTCCAAATTTAAGCATTTTTGAGTATTTTCTTGAATATTCAGAACAGCATTACGCATTAATTATGTATGCAATCTAAATGCTGATTACATCTTCTTAAGTGGAAATTAAAGCACAACATTTTCTATGTTACACCTTAATATGGAAATATTAACCATTTTGTCTTAATCGTGAGAAATGTAATGTAGGGGTCCATTAATATGTGATTTTTCCGTTTTAAGAGGGGTACCTTCTTTGGGGATTTTTTGTAAAATAACTACTGAAGATAGAGACATGTTTGATAGCTCATTTTAAAGCAGAGAAACAGACGAATAACCCTAAGTCCAACATGGAGTTCAAGGTCAAGCAGAAGTCTTGAAGACCTAAGTATTGACGCGTCAATCCTAGTATTATTATTATTCTTTGTACCAAATTTTGTGCAGCAGATTTCTCAGTAACGGCTGGGCCGATTTGCATGAAATTTTCAGGGAGGGTAGCCTGTAATCAAACTTAGAAGAATTTTTCTTACTTTTTTTATTTTCGACTTCTTTCGTGAGTTATCCCCCCTGGAAGTTGAAACTTTAAACCTAAAATAGCTCGAAAACTTACCAAGATATTTTCAAAAAACTTTCACCAAAATGTGGGCAACAACATTCCTCATCGAATAGGACTAGTGCGGATTTCGGCCGTAATAATAGATTTTTTGCTATTTCGAAAAAAGTGAAAATTTCGTGCATTTTCGCGGTTTTGAGGGTACGCGTCTTCAAACTTCTTCTCCTCACTAACGGCAACACATACAGCTATGTTTGATAGCTCATCTGAAAGCCAAGACAACGTAGAATATAATTTGCTAACAGAATTTTGAATTTCGGCCTAGAATTCGAGTAATCTGCCCTTGAATATGGTCCTTTTTAAAAAGGGCGTTTTTTGGCTGCAATTTCAAAGGGGCATAACTCTGTAACTAATTGATTTATGTCAAAGTAATTGGTAGCCATATCTTTCTAATAAAGAGCTGCACACTTCCATAATACATCAATATCATATAAAAGTTAATAGTTTCGGCATAAATTTGAGATATTCCCAAAAAAGTAAAATGTTGTGATTTTGAGCATTTTCGAGGGGTATATCCTTGGGAGAATTATTGGTTATGAACCAATGGAGATAGGAAGACTTTAAATAAATCATTGTGATGTAGAAACGTCATTTATTAAGGACAATATTTTTCAAACTCAAATCTGGCTTAGTTTTTCTTTGACAAGTCATATAAGTTTGTCATTTTTTAAAAATCGCCATTTTCAACAAAGTTGAAAGGTTCATAACTGCTTCACTTCTTATGCTATTGAAATTTTACATACACCTCCGTATGCACAATTTCAAGAAGAACAACTTTTATGTTGACCGCTTTCATCAAAAAGTTGATAGTTAAGGCTCGAACATCGTAAGCGATGTCTAGGGGTCCATATTTAAGCATTTTTGAGTATTTTCTTGAATATTCAGAACAGCATAACGCATTAATTATGTATGCAATCTAACTGATGATTACATCTTTTTAAGTGGAAATTAAAGCACAACATTTTCTATGTTACACCTAGGTATGGAAATAGTAACCATTTTGTCTTAATCGTGAGAAATGTAATGTAGGGGTCCATTAATATGTGATTTTTCAATTTTCAGAGGGGTACCTTCTTTGGAGAATTTAAAAAAAAAACTACTGAAGATAGAGACATGTTTGATAGCTCATTTTAAAGCAGAGAATCTGATGAATAACAGAGAGTCCATCATGGAGTTCTAGGTCAAGCAGAAGTCTTGAAGACCTAAGTATTGACGCGTCAATCCTAGTTATTATTATTCTTTGTACTTTTTTTGTGCAGCAGATTTCTCAGTAACGAACGGGCCGATTTCCATGAAATTTTCAGGGAAGGTAGCCTGTAAGCAAACTTAGATATACTTTTTTTGCTTTTCAGATTTTCGACTTCTTTCGTGAGTTATCTCCCCTGGAAGTTGAAAATTTAAACCTCAATAGCTCGAAAACGTATCAAGATATTTTCAAAAAAATTTCACCACAATGTGGGCAACAACATTCCCCATCGAGTAGGACTAGTGCGAATTTCGGCCGTAATGATAGATTTTTTGCTATTTTGAAAAAACTGAAAATTTGGTGCACTTTCGCGGCTTTGAGGGTACGCGTCTTCAAAAATCTTCTTCTAGATCAGGGCAATACATACAACATCGTGCAGTAGCTCATTCGAAAGCTAAAAGAATGCTGCAAAAAGTAATCCCCCCAACCATTGCTCTATTTTTAACGGTTAACGAGCTACAGCAATTTGAAAATTGAACTTTTTCAAAAACTTATTTTTGGGGCTCGCACTCAAAGGGACATTACTCTGTTATAAATGAATTATATCAAAGTTACTGACTGCAATCTCTTTCTAATAATTAGATTAACAATTCCATAACACATCGTTATCATATAAAAGTTATTAGTTTTGGCGTAATTTGAGCATATTCCCAAAACAGTGGAATATTTTGGTTTTGAGACTTTTTGAGGTGTTTATCCTTTGGGGAATTATTGATCATGAACCATTGAAGATAGGAATACTTTGAATAGATTATGGTGATGTCGAAACGTCATTTATTAAGGACAATATTTTTCAAGCTCAAATCTGTCTTAGTTTTTTTGTGACAAGTCATAGAAGTTTGTCATTTTTAAAAAATCGCAATTTTAATCAAATTTCAAAGGATCATAACTGCTTTACTTCTTCTGCTATTGAAGTTTTACATATACCTACGTATGCACAATTTCAAGAAGAACAACTTTTATGTTGACCGCTTTCATTAAAAAGTTGATAGTTAAGCCTCAAAGATCGCAGGCGATGTCTAGGGGTCCAAATTTAAGCATTTTTGAATATTTTCTTGAATATTCAGAACAGCATAACGCATTTATTATGTATGCAATCCAACTGATGATTACATCTTGTTAAGTGGAAATTAAAGCACAACATTTTCTATGTTGCACCTTAGTATGGAAATATTAACCATTTTGTCTTAATCGTGAGAAATGTAATGTAGGGGTCCATTAATATGTGATTTTTCCGTTTTCAGAGGGGTACCTTCTTTGGAGATTTTTTGTAAAAAAAACTACTGAAGATAGAGACATGTTTGATAGCTCATTTTAAAGCGGAGAAACAGACGAATAACCCTGAGTCCAACATGGAGTTCAAGGTCAAGCAGAAGTCTTGAAGACCTAAGTATTGACGTGTCAATCCTAGTTAGGTCTTCAAGACGTATGTCTCAAGGCGTATTGTTATTATCCTGATTATTAAGGATTCAGCCATAAGGCTGAATCCTTATTGTTATTGGCGTGGTTTTTTTTTTTATTATTCCACCGATTTTGTGACCGCGGTACTGAACTAACGGCCTGACCGATTTCTCTGAAACTTTCAGGGATCGTAGCCTGTGACCTAACTTAGATCTTTCTTTTTTACTTTTTGGATTTTCGACTTCTTTCGTGAGTTATCTCCCTTGGAAGTTAAAACTTCAAACCTTAATAGCTCGAAAACTTATCAAGATATTTGCACAAAACTTTCAACAAAATGTGCGCAACAACATTCCTCATCGATTAGGCCTATAGGGGTTTTCGGCCGTAACAATAGAATTTTTGCTATTTCGAAAAAAATGAATTTGTTGTGTACTTTCGCGGTTTTGAGGGTACGCGTCTTCAAAAATCTTCTTCTAAATCCCGGCAACACATACAGCTATGTGTGATAGCTCATTTGAAAGCTGGATAAACGTGTAAAAAAGTTATCGAGATAGAATTTTGAATTTTGGCTTAGAATTCGAGTTATCTGCCCTTGTATTTGAACCTTTTCGAAAAGTGCGTTTTTCGGTTGCATGTTCAAAGTGGCATAACTCTGTCACAAATTTATTTATGTCAAAGTTACTTATTTCAATCTCTTTATCATAACTTGTTTAACAATTCCATAACATTTCATGATCATGTAAAAGTTGATCGATTGGGCACAATTTAGACGTAATCCCTTAAAAGTTAAATTTTGTGATTTTGAGACCTTTCGAGGGGTACCTACTTTGGAGAATTTTCCTTCGTAAACCACTGAAGATACAATAATGTTTTATGTCTCACTGTGAAGTAGACATGTCTCTAATGTAGAATAATAATTTTCAATCGCGTATCTGTCATACTTTATGTGTGACAAGTCACAGAACATTGTCATTTTTCAAAAATCGCCATTTTCAGCAATGTTCAAAGGATCATGACTGCTTAACCAATTATGCAATTGAAATTTTATTCACACCTGCGAATAGACAATTTCAAGAATAAAAACTTTTATGTTGAACCCTTTCATCAAAATGTTAATAGTTTAGCTTCGAACATCGGAAAAGTGGAATAGGGGTCCGAAAATAAGCATTGTTTAGTATTTTCCTGAATATTCAAAAGAACATTACGCATTAACCATGTATGCAATCTAAATTATGACTACATCAACCTAAGTTGAAATTACGAAAAATAAAATAAGTACAGTAGTGGTGTTCATAACCAATGAGTTACGGGTATTTTAAGTTGGACAGTTTCTGCCTTCTTTCTAAATTGACAATCGCCACGTTTGTAGTGTATCTTTGTTAGTGCAAGTTCAACAATGCAAAATCATAGCACGTTGTTTGATACCTCGTTGAAATGGGAAAGGATTACTCTATATGGGAAAAACATTATTAGTTTGATAATAAACATAACCAATGAGATATAAGCATTTTATCTTGATCAATTGCGACTTTATTTTGAACTGTTAACAAAGGGGGTAAATCCTACTTTCGTTTTACATGATGGACAGGGATAGGTTGCTGTAGCTTAACACATTTCCAAATAATCGTGTAACTTTCAGGAATGACTGCTGATATAATGTACCTAATAGGAAATGAATCATATATATGCTGAATCCGTTTAAAGTCGCTTGCGACTATATTTAGGTCTTCAAGACTACGTCTGGAAGACCTATTGTTATTATCCGTGTTCTTCATTATTAAGGATTCAGCCATAAGGCTGAATCCTTATTGTTATTGGCGTGTTTTTAAGGATTCAGCCATAAGGCTGAATCCTTATTGTTATTGGCGTGTTTTTTTTTGTTTTTTTTATTATTCCACCGATTTTGTGACCGCGGTACTGAACTAACGGCCTGACCGATTTCTCTGAAACTTTCAGGGATCGTAGCCTGTGACCTAACTTAGATCTATTTTTTTTACTTTTTGGATTTTCGACTTCTTTCGTGAGTTATCCCCCTTGGAAGTTAAAACTTCAAACCTTAATAGCTCGAAAACTTATCAAGATATTTGCACAAAACTTTCACCAAAATGTGCGCAACAACATTCCTCATCGATTAGGGCTATAGGGGTTTTCGGCCGTAATAATAGATTTTTTGCTATTTCGAAAAAACTGAATTTGTTGTGTACTTTCGCGGTTTTGAGGGTACGCGTCTTCAAAAATCTTCTTCTAAATCCCGGCAACACATACAGCTATGTGTGATAGCTCATTTGAAAGCTGGATAAACGTGTAAAAAAGTTATCGAGACAGAATTTTGAATTTTGGCTTAGAATTCGAGTTATCTGCCCTTGTATTTGAACCTTTTCGAAAAGTGCGTTTTTCGGTTGCATGTTCAAAGTGGCATAACTCTGTCACAAATTGATTTATGTCAAAGTTACTTATTTCAATCTCTTTATAATAACTTGTTTAACAATTCCATAACATATCATGATCATGTAAAAGTTTATCGATTGGGCACAATTTAGACGTAATCCCTTAAAAGTTAAATTTTGTGATTTTGAGACCTTTCGAGGGGTACCTACTTTGGAGAATTTTCCTTCGTAAACCACTCAAGATACAATAATGTTTTATGGCTCACTGTGAAGTAGAAATGTCTCTCATGAAGAATAATAAATTTCAATTGCGTATCTGTCATACTTTATGTGTGACAAGTCACAGAACATTGTCATTTTTAAAAAATCGCCATTTTCATCAAAGTTCAAAGGATCATGACTGCCTAACCACTTATGCTATTGGAATTTTATTCATACCTGCAAATGCACAATTTCAAGAATAAAAACTTTTATGTTGAACCCTTTCATCAAAATGTTAATAGTTTAGCCTCAAACATCGGAAAAGTGGTATAGGGGTCCGAAAATAAGCATTTTTTAGTATTTTCCTGAATATTCAAAAGATCATTACGCATTAACCATGTATGCAATCTAACTTATGACTACATCAACCTTAGTGGAATTTACGGAACATGAAATAAGTACAGTAGTGGTGTTCATAACCAATGAGTAACGGGTATTATAAATTGGACAGTTTTTGCCTTCTTTCTAAATTGATAATCGCCACGTTTGTAGTGTATCTTTGTTTGTGCATAGTTCAACAATGCAAAATCATAGCATGTTGTTTGATACCTCGTTAGAATGGGAAAGGATTACTCTACACGTGGAAAGCATTTTTAGTTTGAGGATAAACATAACCAATGAGTTATAAGTATTTTATCTTGATCAAATTGCAACTTTTTCTAGTACTGTAAACAAAGGGGGTAAATCCTCCTTTCGTTTTACATGATGGACTGGAATAGGTTGCTGTAGCTTTACACATTTACACATAATCGTGTAACTTTCAAGAATAACTGCTGATATAATGTACCTAATAGGAAATGAATCATATATGTGCTGAATCCGTTTTAAGTCGCTTGCGACTATATTTTTTTTTTTATTATTCCACCGATTTTGTGACCGCGGTACTGAACTAACGGCCTGACCGATTTCTCTGAAACTTTCAGGGATCGTAGCCTGTGACCTAACTTAGATCTATTTTTTTTACTTTTTGGATTTTCGACTTCTTTCGTGAGTTATCCCCCTTGGAAGTTAAAACTTCAAACCTTAATAGCTCGAAAACTTATCAATATATTTGCACAAAACTTTCACCAAAATGTGCGCAACAACATTCCTCATCGATTAGGGCTATAGGGGTTTTCGGCCGTAATAATAGAATTTTTGCTATTTCGAAAAAACTGAATTTGTTGTGTACTTTCGCGGTTTTGAGGGTACGCGTCTTCAAAAATCTTCTTCTAAATCCCGGCAACACATACAGCTATGTGTGATAGCTCATTTGAAAGCTGGATAAACGTGTAAAAAAGTTATCGAGACAGAATTTTGAATTTTGGCTTAGAATTCGAGTTATCTGCCCTTGTATTTGAACCTTTTCGAAAAGTGCGTTTTTCGGTTGCATGTTCAAAGTGGCATAACTCTGTCACAAATTGATTTATGTCAAAGTTACTTATTTCAATCTCTTTATAATAACTTGTTTAACAATTCCATAACATATCATGATCATGTAAAAGTTGATCGATTGGGCACAATTTAGACGTAATCCCTTAAAAGTTAAATTTTGTGATTTTGAGACCTTTCGAGGGTTACCTACTTTGGAGAATTTTCCTTCGTAAACCACTGAAGATACAATAATGTTTTATGGCTCACTGTGAAGTAGAAATGTCTCTAATGTAGAATAATAATTTTCAATCGCGTATCTGTCATACTTTATGTGTGACAAGTCACAGAACATTGTCATTTTTCAAAAATCGCCATTTCCAGCAATGTTCAAAGGATCATGACTGCTTAACCAATTATGCTATTGAAATTTTATTCACACCTGCGAATAGACAATTTCAAGAATAAAAACTTTTATGTTGAACCCTTTCATCAAAATGTTAATAGTTTAGCTTCGAACATCGGAAAAGTGGAATAGGGGTCCGAAAATAAGCATTGTTTAGTATTTTCCTGAATATTCAAAAGAACATTACGCATTAACCATGTATGCAATCTAAATTATGACTAGATTATCAACCTAAGTTGAAATTACGAAAAATAAAATAAGTACAGTAGTGGTGTTCATAACCAATGAGTTATGGGTATTTTAAGTTGGACAGTTTCTGCCTTCTTTCTAAATTGACAATCGCCACGTTTGTAGTGTATCTTTGTTAGTGCAAGTTCAACAATGCAAAATCATAGCACGTTGTTTGATACCTCGTTGAAATGGGAAAGGATTACTCTATATGGGGAAAACATTATTAGTTTGATAATAAACATAACCAATGAGATATAAGCATTTTATCTTGATCAATTGCGACTTTATTTTGAACTGTTAACAAAGGGGGTAAATCCTACTTTCGTTTTACATGATGGACAGGGATAGGTTGCTGTAGCTTAACACATTTCCACATAATCGTGTAACTTTCAGGAATGACTGCTGATATAATGTACCTAATAGGAAATGAATCATATATATGCTGAATCCGTTTAAAGTCGCTTGCGAGTATATTTAAGGATTCAGCCATAAGGCTGAATCCTTATTGTTATTGGCGTGTTTTTTTTTTTTATTATTCCACCGATTTTGTGACCGCGGTACTGAACTAACGGCCTGACCGATTTCTCTGAAACTTTCAGGGATCGTAGCCTGTGACCTAACTTAGATCTTTCTTTTTTTACTTTTTGGATTTTCGACTTCTTTCGTGAGTTATCCCCCTTGGAAGTTAAAACTTCAAACCTTAATAGCTCGAAAACTTATCAAGATATTTGCACAAAACTTTCACCAAAATGTGCACAACAACATTCCTCATCGATTAGGGCTATAGGGGTTTTCGGCCGTAACAATAGAATTTTTGCTATTTCGAAAAAACTGAATTTGTTGTGTACTTTCGCGGTTTTGAGGGTACGCGTCTTCAAAAATCTTCTTCTAAATCCCGGCAACACATACAGCTATGTGTGATAGCTCATTTGAAAGCTGGATAAACGTGTAAAAAAGTTATCGAGATAGAATTTTGAATTTTGGCTTAGAATTCGAGTTATCTGCCCTTGTATTTGAACCTTTTCGAAAAGTGCGTTTTTCGGTTGCATGTTCAAAGTGGCATAACTCTGTCACAAATTTATTTATGTCAAAGTTACTTATTTCAATCTCTTTATCATAACTTGTTTAACAATTCCATAACATTTCATGATCATGTAAAAGTTGATCGATTGGGGACAATTTAGACGTAATCCCTTAAAAGTTAAATTTTGTGATTTTGAGACCTTTCGAGGGGTACCTACTTTGGAGAATTTTCCTTCGTAAACCACTGAAGATACAATAATGTTTTATGTCTCACTGTGAAGTAGACATGTCTCTAATGTAGAATAATAATTTTCAATCGCGTATCTGTCATACTTTATGTGTGACAAGTCACAGAACATTGTCATTTTTCAAAAATCGCCATTTTCAGCAATGTTCAAAGGATCATGACTGCTTAACCAATTATGCAATTGAAATTTTATTCACACCTGCGAATAGACAATTTCAAGAATAAAAACTTTTATGTTGAACCCTTTCATCAAAATGTTAATAGTTTAGCTTCGAACATCGGAAAAGTGGAATAGGGGTCCGAAAATAAGCATTGTTTAGTATTTTCCTGAATATTCAAAAGAACATTACGCATTAACCATGTATGCAATCTAAATTATGACTACATCAACCTAAGTTGAAATTACGAAAAATAAAATAAGTACAGTAGTGGTGTTCATAACCAATGAGTTACGGGTATTTTAAGTTGGACAGTTTCTGCCTTCTTTCTAAATTGACAATCGCCACGTTTGTAGTGTATCTTTGTTAGTGCAAGTTCAACAATGCAAAATCATAGCACGTTGTTTGATACCTCGTTGAAATGGGAAAGGATTACTCTATATGGGAAAAACATTATTAGTTTGATAATAAACATAACCAATGAGATATAAGCATTTTATCTTGATCAATTGCGACTTTATTTTGAACTGTTAACAAAGGGGGTAAATCCTACTTTCGTTTTACATGATGGACAGGGATAGGTTGCTGTAGCTTAACACATTTCCAAATAATCGTGTAACTTTCAGGAATGACTGCTGATATAATGTACCTAATAGGAAATGAATCATATATATGCTGAATCCGTTTAAAGTCGCTTGCGACTATATTTAGGTCTTCAAGACTACGTCTGGAAGACCTATTGTTATTATCCGTGTTCTTCATTATTAAGGATTCAGCCATAAGGCTGAATCCTTATTGTTATTGGCGTGTTTTTTTTTTTTTATTATTCCACCGATTTTGTGACCGCGGTACTGAACTAACGGCCTGACCGATTTCTCTGAAACTTTCAGGGATCGTAGCCTGTGACCTAACTTAGATCTATTTTTTTTACTTTTTGGATTTTCGACTTCTTTCGTGAGTTATCCCCCTTGGAAGTTAAAACTTCAAACCTTAATAGCTCGAAAACTTATCAATATATTTGCACAAAACTTTCACCAAAATGTGCGCAACAACATTCCTCATCGATTAGGGCTATAGGGGTTTTCGGCCGTAATAATAGAATTTTTGCTATTTCGAAAAAACTGAATTTGTTGTGTACTTTCGCGGTTTTGAGGGTACGCGTCTTCAAAAATCTTCTTCTAAATCCCGGCAACACATACAGCTATGTGTGATAGCTCATTTGAAAGCTGGATAAACGTGTAAAAAAGTTATCGAGACAGAATTTTGAATTTTGGCTTAGAATTCGAGTTATCTGCCCTTGTATTTGAACCTTTTCGAAAAGTGCGTTTTTCGGTTGCATGTTCAAAGTGGCATAACTCTGTCACAAATTGATTTATGTCAAAGTTACTTATTTCAATCTCTTTATCATAACTTGTTTAACAATTCCATAACATATCATGATCATGTAAAAGTTGATCGATTGGGCACAATTTAGACGTAATCCCTTAAAAGTTAAATTTTGTGATTTTGAGACCTTTCGAGGGGTACCTACTTTGGAGAATTTTCCTTCGTAAACCACTGAAGATACAATAATTTTTTATGTCTCACTGTGAAGTAGACATGTCTCTAATGTAGAATAATAATTTTCAATCGCGTATCTGTCATACTTTATGTGTGACAAGTCACAGAACATTGTCATTTTTCAAAAATCGCCATTTTCAGCAATGTTCAAAGGATCATGACTGCTTAACCAATTATGCTATTGAAATTTTATTCACACCTGCGAATAGACAATTTCAAGAATAAAAACTTTTATGTTGAATCCTTTCATCAAAATGTTAATAGTTTAGCTTCGAACATCGGAAAAGTGGAATAGGGGTCCGAAAATAAGCATTGTTTAGTATTTTCCTGAATATTCAAAAGAACATTACGCATTAACCATGTATGCAATCTAAATTATGACTACATCAACCTAAGTTGAAATTACAAAAAATAAAATAAGTACAGTAGTGGTGTTCATAACCAATGAGTTACGGGTATTTTAAGTTGGACAGTTTCTGCCTTCTTTCTAAATTGACAATCGCCACGTTTGTAGTGTATCTTTGTTAGTGCAAGTTCAACAATGCAAAATCATAGCACGTTGTTTGATACCTCGTTGAAATGGGAAAGGATTACTCTATATGGGGAAAACATTATTAGTTTGATAATAAACATAACCAATGAGATATAAGCATTTTATCTTGATCAATTGCGACTTTATTTTGAACTGTTAACAAAGGGGGTAAATCCTACTTTCGTTTTACATGATGGACAGGGATAGGTTGCTGTAGCTTAACACATTTCCACATAATCGTGTAACTTTCAGGAATGACTGCTGATATAATGTACCTAATAGGAAATGAATCATATATATGCTGAATCCGTTTAAAGTCGCTTGCGACTATATTTCTTATTATTATTTGTACTTTTTTTGTCCAGAGCTTTCTGAAGTAACCACTGGGCCGATTCCCATGAAATTTTCAGGGATGATAGCCTGTGACTCAACTTAGAAAAAGACGAGTCACTTTTTGGATTTTCGACTTCTTTCTCGAGTTATCTCCCCTTGAAGTCCAAACTTTAAACCTTCATAGCTCGAATACTTATCAATATATTTTCTTAAAACTTTCACCAAAATGTGCGCAACAACATTCCCCACAAAAAAAGTTAGTGACATTTTTTCGGCCGTATATATAGATTTTTTGCTATTTCGAAAAAACTGAAAATTTTGTGAAATTTCGCGGTTTTGAGGGTACGCGTCTTCAAAAATCTTCTCCTAAATCAGGGCAATACATACAGCTATATATGATATCTCATTTAAAAGCAAAATTAATTCCTAAAAGATCGTTGGCACTCGAATTTTTAATTTCCACTAAGTATTCGTATTATCTGCCCTTGAAAATGGTCTTTTTTTAAATGTTCATTTTTCTACTGCATGTTCATAGGGGCATAACTCTGTTATTAATTAAGCTATGTCAAAGTTATATATTGCAATCTCTTCATAATAACCAGTTCAACACTTTCATAACATATCATTATCATGTAAAAATTGATAGTTTAGACACAATTTGGACATATTCCCAAAAATGTAAAATTTTGGGATTTTGAGACTTTTCGAGGGGTACTTTCTTTCTGGAATTTTCCATTGTAAACCACTGAAGATACAATTATGCTTAATATATCATCGTGAAGTAGAGATGTCCTTTTTTAAGGGGAATAAATTTCAAACATTTTTCTGTCATAGTTTATGTGTGACAAGTCATAGATGATTGCCATTTTTCAGAAGTCGACATTTTCAACCATGTTTAAAGGATCATTTTTGCTTAACTTCTTACGCTATTGAAATTTTGCATACACCTGCGTATGTACAATTTCAAGAATCACAACTTTTATGTTGACCGCTTTCATCAAAAAGTTGATAGTTAAGGCTCGAACATCGCCAGCGATGTTTAGGGGTCCAAATTTAAGCATTTTTGAGTATTTTCTTGAATATTCAGAACAGCATAACGCATTAATTATGTATGCAATCTAAATGATGATTGCATCTTCTTAAGTGGAAATTAAAGCACAACATGTTCTATGTTACACCTTAGTATGAAAATATTAACCATTTTGTCTTAATCGTGAGAAATGTAATGTAGGGGTCCATTAATATGTGATTTTTCCGTTTTCAGAGGGGTACCTTCTTTGGGGAATTTTTGTAAAAAAACTACTCAAGATAGAGACACGTTTGATAGCTCATTTTAAAGCTGAGAAACAGATGCATAACTCTAAGTCCAACATGGAGTTCTAGGTCAAGCGGAAGTCTTGAAGACCTAAGTATTGCCTTGGCAATCCTAGTTTTTATTATTCTTTGTACCAATTTTGTGCAGCAGATTTCTCAGTAATGGCTGGGCCGATTTGCATGAAATTTTCAGGAAATGTAGCCTGAAACCAAACTTAGAAGGAATTTTTTTGGCTTTTTGGATTTTCGACTTCTTTCTTGAGTTATCTCCCCTTGAAGTTGAAACTTCAAACCTCAATAGCTCGAAAACTTAACAAGATATTTTCATAAAACTTTCACCAAAATGTGGGCAACAACATTCCCCATCGATAAGGTCTAGTACGGATTTCGGCCGTCATAATAGATTTTTAGCTATTTCAAAAAAACTGAAACTTCGGTGCACTTTCGCGGTTTTGAGGGTATGCGTCTTCAAAAATCTTCTTCTAAATCATGGCAATACATACAGATATGTTTGATAGCTCATTCGAAAGCCAAGACAACGTAGAATATAATTTGCTAACAGAATTTTGAATTTCGGCCTAGAATTCGAGTAATCTGCCCTTGAATATGGTCCTTTTTAAAAAGGGCGTTTTTCGGCTGCAATTTCAAACGGGCATAACTCTGTAACTAATTGACTTATGTCAAAGTAATTGGTAGCCATATCTTTCTAATAAAGAGCTGCACACTTCCATAATACATCAATATCATATAAAAGTTAATAGTTTCGGCATAAATTTGAGATATTCCCAAAAAAGTAAAATGTTGTGATTTTGAGCATTTTCGAGGGGTATATCCTTGGGAGAATTATTGGTTATGAACCAATGGAGATAGGAAGACTTTAAATAACTTTTAGTTATTGATAGCCATCTCTTGCTAATAAAGAGCTTAACAAGTCCATAATACATTGATGTCATATAAAAGTTGATAGTTTCGGCACAATTTGGACATATTCTCAAAAAAGTTAAATTTTGTGATTTTGAGCATTTTCGACGGGTATAACTTATGGATAATTATTGATGATGAATCACTGAAGATAGGAAGATTTAAAATAGGTCATGTTGAAGTAGAAACGTCATTTATTAAGGACAATATTTTTAAAGCTCGTATCTGTCTTAGTTTTTTTGTGAAAAATCAGAGAAATTTGTCATTTTTACAAAATCGCCATTTTAAGCACAGTTCAAAGGATCATAACTGCTTAACTAATTAAAATATTGAAATTGTATTTATACCTACGGATGGACAATTTCAAGAACAACAACGTTTCTGTTGAACCCTTTCATCAAAAAATTGATAGTTAAGCTCCGAACATCGCAAATGTTGTCTAGGGCTCCAAATTAACGCATTTTTTAGTATTTTCTTGAATATTCAAAACAACATAACGCATTACTTATACATGCAAACTTAATGATGATAACATCTACTTAGGTGGAAATTAAAGCACAATATGTTTTATGTTGCACCTTAGTATAAAAATATTAACCATTTTGTCGTTATCGTGAGAAAGGTCATGTAGGGGTCAATTAATAAGCGATTTTCCATTTTCAGAGGGTCATTGTCTTTGGAGAATTTTTGTAAAAAAACTACTGAAGATAGAGACATGTTTGATAGCTCATTTTAAAGCAGAGAAACTGGCGAATAACCGAGAGTCCAACATGGAGTTCAAGGTCAAGCAGAAGTCTTGAAGACCTAAGTATTGACGCGTCAATCCTAGTTATTATTATTTGTACAATGTTGTGCCTCGCGTCCAGACTTAACGGCTTGGCCGAATTTCATGAAATTTTCAGGGAGGATAGCCTGTGATCTGAAGTTGTGCACCTCGAAGCCCGATTTTTGATTTTCGACTTCTTTCTTGAGTTATCTCCCCTTCAAGTTGAAACTTCAGACCTCAATAGCTCGAAAACTTATCAAGATATTTTCATAAAACTTTCACCAAAATGTGGGCAACAACATTCGCCATCGATTAGGTCTAAAGCGGTTTTCGGCCGTAATAACAGATTTGTTGCTATTCCGAAAAAACTGAAAATTTGGCAAACTTTCGCGATTTTGAGGGTACGCGTCTTCAAAAATCTTCTTCTAAATAACGGCAATATATACAGCTATGTGTGATAGCTTATTTGGAAGCTGAAAGACTGCTGTTTATATGAATCTATCAACCTTAGCTCCATGTTCAACTGTTTTCGAATTACAGTATTTTGAAAATTGAACTTTTTGAAAAGGGGATGTTCGACCTTTGACTTAAAAGGGACATAACTCTGTTACGAATGAAGTTATGTCAAAGTTACTTATTGCCCTCTCTTTCTAATAACTAGTTTAACAATTCCATAACACATCATTAATATATATAACGTGATAGTTTGGGCACAATTTGGACATTATTCCCAACAAACTTACATTTTGTGATTTTGAGCATTTCTGAGGGGTATATCTTTTGGAGAATTATTGATCATAAACAAATGAAGATAGGAAGACTTTAAATAGTTCTGTTTCATGTAGAAACGTCATTTATTAAGGATAATATTTTTCGAGCACGTATCTGTCATAGTTTATATATGAAAAGTCATAGAAGATTGTCATTTTTCGAAAATCGCCGTTTTCAGCATAGATGAAAGGGTCATAACTGCTTTACTGCTTATGCTATTGAATTTTACCCAAACCTACGTATTCACAATTTCAAGAAGAACAACTTTTCTGTTGTCCACTTTCATCAAAAAGTTGATTGTTAAGCTTCAAACATCGCAAATGTCGTCTATGGGTCCGAAAATGAGCATTTTTGAGTATTTTCCTGAATATACAGTACAGAAAAACGCATTAATTATGTATGCAATCTAAATGATGATAACATCTACTTCAGTAGAAATTACAGGACAACATTTCCTATGTTACACCTTATGATGAAAATATTAACCATTTTGTCTAAATCGTGACAGAGATCATGTAGGGGTCCATTAATAAGCAATTGTTACAATTTAAGAGGGTCATGGTCTTTGGAGAGTTTTTGTAAAATAACTACTAAAGATAGAGACATGTTTGATAGCTCATTTTAAAGCAGAGAAACTGGTGAATAACCGAGAGTCCAACATGGAGTTCAAGGTCAAGCAGAAGTCTTGAAGACCTAAGTATTGCCTGTGGCAATCCTAGTTATTATTATTAGGTCTTCAAGACGAATGTCTGAAGACCTATTGTTGTTATCGTGTTTTTCCTTATTATTAGGTCTTCAAGACGTATGTCGTGAAGACCTATTGTTTTTATCCGAGTTTTCCTTATTAGGTCTTCAAGACGTATGTCGTGAAGACCTATTGTTTTTATCCGAGTTTTCCTTATTATTATTATTTGTACCTTTTTGTGGATCGCGTCCAGACTTAACGGCTGGAGCGAATTTCACGAAATTTTCAGAGATGAAAGCCTGTGACCTGAAGTTGTGCACCTCGAAGCCCGATTTTCGATTTTCGACTTCTGTCGTGAGTTATCTCCCCTGGAAGTTGAAACTTCAAACCTTAATAGCTCGAAAACTTACAAAGTTATTTTCATAAAACTTTCACCAAAATGTGGGCAACAACATTCCCCATCCACTAGGACTAGTGCGGATTTCGGCCGTAATAATAGATTTTTTGCTATTTCGAAAAAACTTAAATTTTTGCTCACTTTCGCGATTTTGAGGGTACGCGTCTTCAAAAATCTTCTTCTGAATCACGGCAATACATACAGACACATACTGTAGCTCATTTGGAAGCTGAAGGACTGCTGTTTATATGAATCTATCAACCTCAGGTCTATCTCAAACAGTTTCAGAGGCACAGCAATTTAAAAATTGAACTTTTTGAAAAATGGATTTTCGGCCTTTGACTTTAAAGGGACGTAACTCTGTTACGAATGAAGTTATGTCAAAGGTACTTATTGCCCTCTAATTCTAATAACTAGTTTAACAATTCCATAACACATCATTATCATATAAAAATTTATGGTTTGGGCACAATTGGGACATATTCCTAAAAAAGTAAAATTTTGTTATTTTCAGCATTTTCGAGGGGTATATCCTTTCAATAATTATGGCTAAAAAACCACTGAAGATAGGAGGATGTTGAATAACTCATTTGAAGTGGAAACATCAATTATTAAGGACAATAATTTTCACGCACGTATCTGTAATAGTTTACATGCGACAAGTCGTAGGAGATTGTTGTTTTTAGAAAATCGCCATTTTCAGCAAAGTTGAAAGGTTAATAACTGCTTAACTAATTAACCTATTGAACTTTGACATCCACCTGCGTATGTACAATTTCAAGAGGAACAACTTTTCTGTTGCACTCTTTCATCAAAAAGTTGATAGTTAAGCTTCAAACATCACAAATGTCGTCTAAGGGTCCGAAAATGAGCGTATTTGACTATATTAATGAATATTCAGAAGAAAATGACAAATTTATCATGTATGCAATCTAAAAGATGATTACATCTACTTACGTGGAAATTAAAGCACAACATTTTCTATGTTGTACCTCAGTATTAAAATAATTACCGTTTTGTCTCAATCACGAGAAACATCATGTAGGGGTCAATAAATATGCCATTATTCCAATTTCAGAGGGGTACTTCCTTTGAAGAATTTTTTTTAAAAACTACTGACGATAGAGACACGTTCGATAGCTCATTTCAAAGCAGAGGAATTGGAGAATAACCTTGAGTCCAACATGGAGTTCAAGGTCAAGCAGAAGTCTTGAAGACCTAAGTACTGCCGCGGCAGTCCTAGTTATTATTAAGGATTCAGCCATTTGGCTGAATCCTTATTGTTATTGGCGTGTTTATTTTTATTTTTATTATTTCAAGAATTTTGTGGACCAGATTCCGAACTAACGGCTAGGCCGATTGGCATGAAATTTTACGGGAGTATAGCCTGTGACCTAACTTAGATCAAGTCGAGCCATCTTATTTATTTTCGACTTCTTTCGTGAGTTATCCCCCCTGGAACTTGAAACTTCAAACCTTAATAGCTCGAAAACTTTCCAGGATATTTTCATAAAACTTTCACCAAAATGTGGGCTACAACATTCCCCATCGATTAGGCATATAGTGGTTTTCGGCCGTAATAATAGATTTTTTGCTATTTCGCAAAAACTGAAAATTTGGCGCACTTTCGCGATTTTGAGGGTACGCATCTTCAAAAATCTTCTCCTAAATGATGGTAATACGTACAGCATCGTGCAATAGCTCATTTGAAAGCTGAATTAATGAAGTTTAAACGATAATCACAACCAATTGACTATTTTCAGCGGTTAACGAACTACAGCCATTTGAAAAATGAACATTTTAAAAATACATTTTTTAGGGCTCGCATTCAAAGGGACATAACTCTGTTGGGAATAAACTTATGTCAAAGTTACTTAGTGCTATCTCTTTCTTATAAATAGTTTTGAAATTCCATAACATATGATTATCATATAAAAGTTATTAGTTTGGGCAGAATTTGAGCATATTCCCAAAACAGTGAAATATTTTGATTTTGAGACTTTTTGAGGTGTTTATCCTTTGGGGAATTATTGATCACGAACCACTGAAGCTAGGAAGACTTTAAATAGGTCATGCTGATGTAGAAACGTCATTTATTAAGGACAATATGTTTCATGTTCGTATCTGTCATAGTTTATTTGTGACAAGTCATAGAAGTTTGTCATTTTTAGAAAATCGACATTTTCAGCAAGGTTGAAAGGTTCATAACTGCTTAACTTCTTATGATATTGAAGTTTTACTCAAACCTACGTGTGCACAATTTCAAGAAGAAATTATTTTCTGTTGTCTGCTTTCATCAAAAAGTTTATAGTTAAGCCTCGAACTTTGCGAACGTTGTCTAGGGGTCCGAAAATGAGCGTTTTTGAGTAATTTCTTAAATATATAGAACATAACACATTAATTATGTATGCCATCTAAATGTTGATTACATCTACTTAACTGGAAATTAAAGCACAGCACTTCCTTTGTTATACCTTAGTATGAAAATATTAACCGTTTTGTCTTCATCATGAGAAATGTATGTGCTGAATCCTTTTATCGTCGCTTGCGACTATATTTATTATTATTATTATTTGTACCTTTTTGTGGATCGCGTCCAGACTTAACGGCTGGAGCGAATTTCACGTAATTTTCAGAGATGATAGCCTGTGACCTGAAGTTGTGCACCTCGAAGCCCGATTTTCGATTTTCGACTTCTGTCGTGAGTTATCTCCCCTGGAAGTTGAAACTTCAAACCTTAATAGCTCGAAAACTTACTAAGTTATTTTCATAAAACTTTCACCAAAATGTGGGCAACAACATTCCCCATCCACTAGGACTAGTGCGGATTTCGGCCGTAGTAGTATCTTTTTTGCTATTTCGAAAAAACTTAAAATTTTGTGAACTTTTGCGGTTTTGAGGGTACGCGTCTTCAAAAATCTTCTTCTAAATAACGGCAATACATACAGACACATACTGTAGCTCATTTGGAAGCTGAAGGACTGCTGTTTATATGAATCTATCAACCTCAGGTCTATCTCAAACAGTTTCAGAGGCACAGCAATTTAAAAATTGAACTTTTTGAAAAATGGATTTTCGGCCTTTGACTTTAATGGGACATAACTCTGTTACGAATGAAGTTATGTCAAAGGTACTTATTGCCCTCTAATTCTAATAACTAGTTTAACAATTCCATAACACATCATTATCATATAAAAATTTATGGTTTGGGCACAATTGGGACATATTCCTAAAAAAGTAAAATTTTGTTATTTTCAGCATTTTCGAGGGGTATATCCTTTCAATAATTATGGCTAAAAAACCACTGAAGATAGGAGGATGTTGAATAACTCATTTGAAGTGGAAACATCAATTATTAAGGACAATAATTTTCAAGCACGTATCTGTAATAGTTTACATGCGACAAGTCGTAGGAGATTGTTGTTTTTAGAAAATCGCCATTTTCAGCAAAGTTGAAAGGTTAATAACTGCTTAACTAATTAACCTATTGAACTTTGACATCCACCTGCGTATGTACAATTTCAAGAGGAACAACTTTTCTGTTGCACTCTTTCATCAAAAAGTTGATAGTTAAGCTTCAAACATCACAAATGTCGTCTAAGGGTCCGAAAATGAGCGTATTTGACTATATTAATGAATATTCAGAAGAAAATGACAAATTTATCATGTATGCAATCTAAAAGATGATTACATCTACTTACGTGGAAATTAAAGCACAACATTTTCTATGTTGTACCTCAGTATTAAAATAATTACCATTTTGTCTCAATCACGAGAAACATCATGTAGGGGTCAATAAATATGCCATTATTCCAATTTCAGAGGGGTACTTCCTTTGAAGAATTTTTTTTAAAAACTACTGACGATAGAGACACGTTCGATAGCTCATTTCAAAGCAGAGGAATTGGAGAATAACCTTGAGTCCAACATGGAGTTCAAGGTCAAGCAGAAGTCTTGAAGACCTAAGTACTGCCGCGGCAGTCCTAGTTATTATTATTAGTATTTGTACCTTTCTTGTGGATCGTGTCCAGACTTAACGACTGGGCCGAATTTTACAAAATTTCCAGGGGTGATAGCCTGTGACCTGAAGTTGTGCACCTCGAAGCCCGATTTTCGATTTTTGACTTCTATCGTGAGTTATCTCCCCTTGAAGTCAAAACTTCAAACCTCAATAGCTCGAAAACTAATCAAGATATTTTCATAAAACTTTCACCAAAATGTGGGCAACAACATTCCTCATCGAATAGGCCTATAGCGATTTTCGGCCGTAATAATAGATTTTTTGCTATTTCGAAAAAACTGAAAATTTGGTGAACTTTCGCGGTTTTGAGGGTACGCGTCTTAAAAAATCTTCTTCTAAATAACGGCAATACATACAGACACATAGTGTAGCTCATTCGGAAGCTGAAAGACTGCTGTTTATATGAATCTATCAACCTCAGCTCTATCTCAAACAGTTTTAGAGGCACAGCAATTTAAAAATTGAACTTTTTGAAAAGGGGATTTTCGGCCTTTGACTTTAAAGGGACATACCTCTGTAACGAATGAAGTTATGTCAAAGGTACTTATTGCGCTCTCTTTCCAATAACTGGTTTAACAATTCCATAACACATTAATATCATATAAAAGTTATTAGTTTGGGCATAATTTGAGCGTATTCCCAAAACAGTGAAATATTTTGATTTTGAGACTTTTTGAGGTGTTCATCCTTTGGGGAATTATTGATAATGAACCACTGAAGATAGGAAGACTTTAAATAGATCATGGTGATGTAGAAACGTCATTTATTAAGGATAATATTTTTCAAGCTCGAATCTGTCTTAGTTTTTTTGTGACAAGTCATAGAAATTTGTCATTTTTAAAAAATCGCCATTTTCAACAAAGTTGAAATGTTCATAACTGCTTAACTGTTTATGCTATTGAAATTTTACATACATCTACGTATGCACAATTTCAAGAAGATAAACTTTTATGTTGACCGCTTTCATCAAAAAGTTGATAGTTAAGCCTCGAACATAGCAAGCGATGCCTAGGGGTCATAATTTAAGCATTTTTGAGTATTTTCTTGAATATTCAGAACAGCATTACGCATTAATTATGTATGCAATCTAAATGCTGATTACATCTTCTTAAGTGGAAATTAAAGCACAACATTTTCTATGTAGCACCTTAGTATGGAAATATTAACCATTTTGTCTTAATCGTGAGAAATGTAATGTAGGGGTCCATTAATATGTGATTTTTCCGTTTTCAGAGGGGTACCTTCTTTGGAGAATTTTTGTAAAAAAACTACTGAAGATAGAGACATGTTTGATAGCTCATTTTAAAGCAGAGAAACAGACGAATAACCCTAAGTCCAACATGGAGTTCTAGGTCAAGCAGAAGTCTTGAAGACCTAAGTATTGACGCGTCAATCCTAGTTATTATTATTATTATTTCAACGATTTTTGTTCCATGTTTTCTGGGAAAACGGCTCATCCGATCTGTATGAAAATTTCAGGGATGATAGTCCGTGTCCTAACTTAGATTTTATCGTCGGCCGAATTTTGAATTTCGACCTGGTTCTTGAGTTATCTCCCCTTGAAGTTAAAACTTCAAACCTTAATAGCTCGAAAACTTATCAAGATATTTTCATAAAACTTTCACCAAAATATGGGCAACAACATTCCCCATCAATGAGGCCTATAGCTCTTTTCGGCCGTAACAATAGATTTTTTGCTATTCCGCAAAAACTGAAAATTTCCCGCACTTTCGCGATTTTGAGGGTACGCGTCTTAAAAAATCTTCTTCTAAATCAGGGCAATACATACAACATCGTGCAGTAGCTCATTCGAAAGCTAAAAGAATGCTGCAAAAAGTAATCCCCCCAACCCTTGCTCTATTTTTAACGGTTAACGAGCTACGGCAATTTGAAAATTGAACTTTTTGAAAAAATGATTTTTAGGGCTGGCATTCAAAGGGACATAACTCGCTAAGGAAAACTCTGATTCGAATTCGGTTTTTTGCAATCTGTTCATCAATTGTGGTTTAACAATTCCACTTCAGAATGTATTCATGTAAAAGTTGACCCTTAAAGCAGGATGTCGACATGAAGACATTTGACGATTTTCAGGGGATTTTCTTTGGAGATTTTTTGTTCGAAAACTACTGAAGATAGAATCACGCTTGATAGCTCATATAAAAGCTGACGAACTGATTCAATCAACAGACACAAGGAAACAACCAAGTAAAGCCTGCCTGTCTGCATCAATGCCATACATATATGGTGGTCTTTTTACTTTTTTTTTTTTTTTTTTTTTTTTTTTGGGTCCAGAGCGCAACCTGGATTTCTCAACTTTCTAATCCCGCAAGGATCAGAAAAATCAAGCTTTGAGCCGAATCGGAGCAAAACGCGTTTTTTTTTTCCTGGTGTTAAAAAAAAATTCAAATCGGTGTCCTTAGTTCTTATTGAGAGGCACAAACTCCAAAAGTGTGTTTTCCTGTCTTGCCTTGTTTCTGCCATCATGTAACACCGAAAAATCACGCTTTGAGCAAAAACAAATTTTGAGCCCAAATTTTTTTATTTTTTTCACTGCATTTACAAATTGCTTCGAAACCGTTCCTGTAGTTATTATTGAGAAGTGCAAAGCCCAAAAACGTTGTTTACAAAGGTTCCATGCCCAAAGGTCAAAGCGGAAGTCTTGAAGACCTGCAGTATTGACGCGTCAATCCTAGTTAGGTCTTCAAGACGAATGTCTGAAGACCTATTGTTCTTATCGTGTTTTTAGGTCTTCAGACTTTAGTCTGAAAGACCTATTGTTATTACCCGATTTTCCTTATTATTAGGTCTTCAGACTTTAGTCTGAAAGACCTATTGTTATTATCCGATTTTCCTTATTAGGTCTTCAGACTTTAGTCTGAAAGACCTATTGTTATTATCCGATTTTCCTTATTAGGTCTTCAGACTTTAGTCTGAAAGACCTATTGTTATTATCCGATTTTCCTTATTATTATTATTATACTTTTTATTATACTTATTTGTACCAATTTTGTGTCAAAGGTACAGCCCAAACTTCTTATGCAAATTCCATGAAACTTTCAGGGACTATAGCCTCTGGTCTGAAATTTATACATATCACAAAAAATCCTGACTTCCGGCTTCTGTTTCTGTGTTACAGCCCCTTTAATTTTCGAATTTTAACATGGGAATTTTTTTCAAAATGCACTTAGAGACTTGCAACTTTTTCTAAAAGATGCGCAATCATCTACTTACCAAAAAAGTAAATCATGAAAAAGTCGTATGTCACGTGACTTAGACGCCATTTTGATTTTAGTGCATTTTTTAGCATTTTCAGCCGCTCCGATCGTACCGATCTTAAAAAATCTTCTCCTCTGAACATACTGGTACTACAAAGCTGAAACTTTCACAGATTGTAGCTGATGCATTGCACTAAAAACGAATCTAAAAAGCAAATGTGTAATGTTATTACTTTTGTCACACTGCCCATTGAAAGTTGTCCGAAATTGCGAAAATATGAAAAATCGCAAACTTCAAGGGCAGATAATTCGACTCATTACCAAGCGAACTTTATCAGTTTTTCAGGGAAGGAGGACACATATGTCATGTAGAATAATCAATAATAAAATTTCTTGCGTACACTCATTCACGGTCTGTAGAAATGTCGAAAAAGTGTCACTTTTCAAAATTTTATTTTTTAACATGGGAAAATTTTTCAAAAGAGAGTTAGGAATTTGAAACTTTGTGCAGACGATAGCTTATGTCCTTGTGACAAAAAAAGTAAATCATGAAGAGATCGTAGGTCACGTGGTTTCTATATTATAAAGCATTTCCTTTGCTTCCCTTCGAAGGTCTGCTTTTGGCGGCATGCTCCTTAGCAAGAGGTTGCAGGAACCTTGCATCGTTTCACTATTTTCATTGTATCTTTTCTAAATATCAACTTAGAGACTTGGAACTTGTTTTAAAAGATACACAATGACCTTGCCTACAAACCAATAAAGCTTATAATATTCTTAGCAGGGGTAAACAACATTTCCATCGTTTTTCAGCCTGGTCTGCTTTTGGTGACATGCACCTTGGCAGGAGCCAGCGGAAAGCTCTGATCTCTTCAACATTATGTAAAACGTGGACTAGAAGGAAAGATTGCTTTGGCTACAATGCAGCAGTCTGAAGACCGTCAGTACTGCCATGGCAGTCCTAGTTATTATTATACTTATTTGTACCAATTTTGTGTCAAAGGTACAGCCTAAACTACTGATGCACATCCCATAACACTTTCAGGGATGATAGCCTCTGGGCTGAAATCTATACATATCACAAAAAATCCTGACTTCCGGCTTCTGTTTCCGTGTTACAGCCCCTTTAATTTTCGAATTTTAACATGGGAATTTTTTTCAAAATGCACTTAGAGACTTGCAACTTTTTCTAAAAGATGCGCAATCATCTACTTACCAAAAAAATAAATCATGAAAAAGTCGTATGTCACGTGACTTAGACGCCATTTTCATTTTAGTGCATTTTTTAGCATTTTCAGCCGCTCCGATCGTACCGATCTTAAAAAATCTTCTCCTCTGAACATACTGGTACTACAAAGCTGAAACTTTCACAGATTGTAGCTGATGCATTGCACTAAAAACGAATCTAAAAAGCAAATGTGTAATGTTATTACTTTTGTCACACTGCCCATTGAAAGTTGTCCGAAATTGCGAAAATATGAAAAATCGCAAACTTCAAGGGCAGATAATTCGACTCATTACCAAGCGAACTTTATCAGTTTTTCAGGGAAGGAGGACACATATGTAATGTACAAAAATCAATAATAAATTTGTTTGCGTACAGTCATTACCCGTCTGTAGAATTGTTAAAAAATTGTAATTTTTCGAAATTTTAATTTTTAACATGGGCAAAATTTTCAAAATAGAACTAGCGACTTGCAACTTAGTTTAAACGATAGCTAATGTCCTTGTGACAAAATAAGTAAATCAAGACGAAATCGTAGGTCACGTGGTTTCTATATTATAATGCATTTCCTTTCCTTCCCTTCGAAGGTCTGATTTTGGCGGCATGCTCCTTGGCAGGAGGTTGCGGGAACCTTGCATCTTTTCACTATTTTCATTGTATCTTTTCTAAATATCAACTTAGAGACTTGGAACTTGTCTTAAAAGATGCACAATAACCTTGCCTGCAAATAAATAAAGCTTATAATATTCGTGGCAGGGGTAAACATTTTATAATTCAACATTTCCATTGTTCTACAGCCTGGTCTGCTTTTGGCGACATGCACCATTGAAATAAGAAAACTGCATTCACGACAGACATTGTGCCAATTCACCGTGATAGCAGTAGTACAACAAACACTTGCTTGCTACGTCATTTCAGAGTTGTTCTAAAGATCATTTCTGCAAGAAGCAGAATCCAGAGACGTGGTTTCTGTATTATAATGCATTTCCTTTCTTTCCCTTCGGAGGTCTGATTTTGGCGGCATGCTCCTTAGCAAGAGGTTGCGTGAACCTTGCATCTTTTCACTATTTTCATTGTACCTTTTCTAAATATCCACTTAGAGACTTGCAACTTGTTTTAAAAGATACACAATAACCTTTCCTGCAAATAAATAAAGCTTATAATATTCGTAGCAGGGGTAAAAAATTTATAATTCAACATTTCCATCGTTCTACAGCCTGGTCTGCTTTTGGCGACATGCACCTTGTCAGGAGCTAGTGGAAAGCTCTGATCTTGTGGACAAGAAGGAAAGATTGCTCTGGCTACAATGCAGCAGTCTGAAGACCGTCAGTACTGCCCTGGCAGTCCTAGTTATTATTATTATTATTTTCGGTAATTTTGTGTCAACTGTGCAGTCTAAACTACGTATGCTTATTACATGAAACTTTCAGGGGTAATAGCCTTTGGTCTGAAATTGATACATATCACAAAAAATCCTGACTTCCGGCTTCCTTTATTGTGCTACAGCCCCTTTAAATTTCGATTTTTAACATGGCAATTTTTTTCAAAATGCACTTAGAGGCTTGCAACTTTTTGCAAAAGATGCATAATCATCTTCCAAGCAAAAAAGTAAATCATGAAAAAGTCGTACGTCACTTAATTTAGACGCCATTTGGATTTTAGTGCATTTTTTGGCATTTTCAGCCTTTCCGACACTGCCGATCTTAAAAAATCTTCTTCTCTGAACATACTGGTACTACAGAGCTGAAACTTTCACAGAACGTAGCTGATGCATTGTACTGAAAACGTATCGAAACAGAAATTGCGATTTGTTTTTACTTTTTGGACAGTGCCCATTCAAATTTGTCCGAAAATTGAAAAACATGAAACATCGCAAACTTCAAGGTCAGATAACTCGAATACCTACCAAGGGAACTTTATCAGTTTTTCAGGTCAGGAGGACACATATGCCATGTACAGGTATCAGTTATAAAAGTGCTTGCGTACAGTCATTCTTTGTCTGTAGAAATGTCGTAAAATCATCATTTTTCACAATTTAAAATTTTAACATGGGCTAAATTTTCAAAATACAACTAGAGACTTGCAACTTAGTTTAAACGATAGCTAATGTCCTTGTGACCAAAAAAGTAAATCAAGACGAAATCGTAGGTCACGTGGTTTCTATAGTATAATGCATTTCCTTTGTTTCCCTTCGAAGGTCTGCTTTTGGCGGCATGCTCCTTGGCAAGAGGTTGCGGGAACCTTGCTTCTTGTCACTATTTTTATTGTATCTTTTCTAAATATCCACTTAGAGACTTGCAACTTGTTTTAAAAGATGCACAATAACCTTGCCTGCAAATAAATAAAGCTTATAGTATTCGTAGCAGGGATAAAATTTGTATAATTCAACATTTCCATCGTTCTACAGCCTGGTCTGCTTTTGGCGACATGCACCTTGTCAGGAGCTAGCGGAAAGCTCTGATCTCTTCAACATTATGTAGAACGTGGACAAGAAGGAAATATTGCTCTGGCTACAATGCAGCAGTCTGAAGACCGTCAGTACTGCCCTGGCA
Source organism: Gibbula magus (assembly GCA_936450465.1). Classification (NCBI taxonomy): domain Eukaryota; kingdom Metazoa; phylum Mollusca; class Gastropoda; order Trochida; family Trochidae; genus Gibbula; species Gibbula magus. The sequence goes on from OW388295.1 coordinate 50,412,235, forward strand.
GTCCTAGTTATTATTATTATTATTTTCGGTAATTTTGTGTCACCTGTACCTCCTAAACTGCTTATGCTAGTTTAGTCTGAAAGACCTATTGTTATTATCCGATTTTCCTTATTATTATTATTATTATTTTCGGTAATTTTGTGTCAACTGTGCAGTCTAAACTACGTATGCTTATTACATGAAACTTTCAGGGGTAATAGCCTTTGGTCTGAAATTGATACATATCACAAAAAATCCTGACTTCCGGCTTCCTTTATTGTGCTACAGCCCCTTTAAATTTCGATTTTTAACATGGCAATTTTTTTCAAAATGCACTTAGAGGCTTGCAACTTTTTGCAAAAGATGCATAATCATCTTCCAAGCAAAAAAGTAAATCATGAAAAAGTCGTACGTCACTTAATTTAGACGCCATTTGGATTTTAGTGCATTTTTTGGCATTTTCAGCCTTTCCGACACTGCCGATCTTAAAAAATCTTCTTCTCTGAACATACTGGTACTACAGAGCTGAAACTTTCACAGAACGTAGCTGATGCATTGTACTGAAAACGTATCGAAACAGAAATTGCGATTTGTTTTTACTTTTTGGACAGTGCCCATTCAAATTTGTCCGAAAATTGAAAAACATGAAACATCGCAAACTTCAAGGTCAGATAACTCGAATACCTACCAAGGGAACTTTATCAGTTTTTCAGGTCAGGAGGACACATATGCCATGTACAGGTATCAGTTATAAAAGTGCTTGCGTACAGTCATTCTTTGTCTGTAGAAATGTCGTAAAATCATCATTTTTCACAATTTAAAATTTTAACATGGGCTAAATTTTCAAAATACAACTAGAGACTTGCAACTTAGTTTAAACGATAGCTAATGTCCTTGTGACCAAAAAAGTAAATCAAGACGAAATCGTAGGTCACGTGGTTTCTATAGTATAATGCATTTCCTTTGTTTCCCTTCGAAGGTCTGCTTTTGGCGGCATGCTCCTTGGCAAGAGGTTGCGGGAACCTTGCTTCTTGTCACTATTTTTATTGTATCTTTTCTAAATATCCACTTAGAGACTTGCAACTTGTTTTAAAAGATGCACAATAACCTTGCCTGCAAATAAATAAAGCTTATAGTATTCGTAGCAGGGATAAAATTTGTATAATTCAACATTTCCATCGTTCTACAGCCTGGTCTGCTTTTGGCGACATGCACCTTGTCAGGAGCTAGCGGAAAGCTCTGATCTCTTCAACATTATGTAGAACGTGGACAAGAAGGAAATATTGCTCTGGCTACAATGCAGCAGTCTGAAGACCGTCAGTACTGCCCTGGCAGTCCTAGTTATTATTATTATTATTTTCGGTAATTTTGTGTCACCTGTACCTCCTAAACTGCTTATGCTACTTACATGAAACTTTCTGGAGTGATAGCCTTTGGTCTGAAAGGTGTACACTTGACAATTAAATCTGACTTCCGGCTGCTGTTTTTGTGTTACAGCCCCTTTAAATTTCGATTTTTAACATGGGAATTTTTTTCAAAAAGCACTTAGAGACTTGCAACTTTTTGCAAAAGATGCGCAATCATCTTCTGAGCAAAAAAGCAAATCATGAGAAAGTCGTACGTCATGTGACTTAGACGCCATTTTGATTTCAGTGCATTTTTTTGCATTTTCAGCCTTTCCGACACTACTGATCTTAAAAAATCTTCTCCTCTGAACATACTGGTGGTACAGAGCTGAAACTTTCGCAGAATGTAGCTGATGCATTGTAGTAAAAACGATACCTACTTAGAAATAGGAAACCTCTATACTTTTCTCACAGTGCCCATTCAAATTTGTCAAAAAATCGAAAAACCTGAAAAATGGCAAACTTCAAGGACAGATAACTCGAATACCTACCAAGCGAACTTTATCAGTTTTGCAGGGTAGGAGGACACATATGTCATGTTCAGGAATCAATAATTAAATTGCTCGTGTATAGTCATTTACGGTCTGTAGAAATATCGAAAAATTGTCATTTTTCAAAAAAATTCTTTTTAACGTGGGCAAAATTTCAAAATAGAACTAGCGACTTGCAACTTAGTTTAGACGATAGCTAGTGTCCTTCTGACAAAAAAAGTAAATCAAGACGAAATCGTAGGTCACGTGGTTTCTTTATTATAATGCATTTCCTTTGTTTCCCTTTGAAGGTCTGCTTTTGGTGGCATGCTCCTTGGCAAGAGGTTGCGGGAACCTTGCATCTTTTCACTATTTTCATTGTATCTTTTCTAAATATCAACTTAGAGACTTGCAACTTGTTTTAAAAGATACACAACAACCTTGCCTGCAAATCAATAAAGCTTATTATATTCGTTACAGGGGTAAACTTTTTATAATTCAACATTTCCATCGTTCTTCAGTCTGGTCTGCTTTTGGTGACATGCACCTGGGCAGGAGCCAGCGGAAAGCTCTGATCTCTTCAACATTATGTAAAACGTGGACAAGAAGGAAAGATTGCTTTGGCTACAATGCAGCAGTCTGAAGACCGTCAGTACTGCCATTGCAGTCCTAGTTTATTATTATTATTATTCTTTGGACGTTTTTTGTTGGTCCGGTCCTGCAATAACCACTGAACATATTTCTACGAAATTTTCAGGGATGATAGCCTATGACCTGACTTAGTTCACTACGTCGGCCGATTTTTGATTTTTGACTTCTTTCGCGAGTTATCTCCCCTTGAAGTTGAAACTTCTAACCTTAATAGCTCGAAAACTTATCAAAATATGTTCATAAAACTTTCACCAAAATGTGGGCAACAACATTCCCCATCGATTAGGACTAGTGCGAATTTCGGCCGTAATAATAGATTTTTTGCAATTTCGAAAAAACTGAAAATGTGATGCACTTTCGCGGTTTTGAGGGTATGCGTCTTCAAAAATCTTCTCCTAAATCAGGGCAATAGATACAGCATCATGCAGTAGCTCATTTGAAAGCTAAAAGAGTGCTGCAAAAAGAAATCCCCGAACCCTTGCTCTATTTTCAACGGTTAACGAGCTACAGCAATTTGAAAATTGAACTTTTTGAAAATCTTATTATTACGGCTCGCATTCAGAGGGACATAACTCTATTAAAAATGAAGTTATATCAAAGTTTATTATTGCTATCTATTTGTAATAACTAGTTTAACAATTCCATAACATATCATTATCATATAAAAGTTGATAACTTAGGCACATTTAGCGCATTTCCACAGATAATTGAAATTTTGTGATTTTGACACTTTTCGAGGGGTTTAGTCTTTAGAGCATTTTCCATCGTTAACCATAAACGATAGCAAAAAAATTAATAGCTCATTTCGAAGTAGAAACAACATTTATTAAGGATAATAATTATGAAGCATGTATCTGTCATAGTTTATGTGTGGCTTGTCATAGAACATTGTCATTTTTTAAAATATCGCAATTTTCATCAATCATCAAAGGTTCATTACTGCCTGACTTATTATGCAAATGCAACGTTATTGACACATACGTTTGCATACTTTCACGTTCCAATAACTTTTATATGTTGGACCCTTTCATCACAAGTGAAGAAGCGAGCAAAGCTCACATACCCCTGCGTCTCCCTTACTTCAACAAATATAGGTCTTATAAATTTGAAAATTACTAAGTTCTAACTCTCAATGGCACAACTAGGGATCATAGTTGACATGCGCATGAAATTTGATGAAGCTAGCATGCAAAGTGTTCAACAAAGGGTTCGCACAAAATGATTTCCTCAGTCACTTTTTATTTACATTTCCATGGCAACCATAACAATTAAAATTCAGAAATAGTTCTAACCCTCAAAAGGTACAACTAGGGATCATGGTTGACATGTGTATGAAGTTTGGTGAAGCTAGCACGTATAGTTTTGGAGATATGCTCCGCACAAAGTTTTGGGACGGACGGACAGACGGACAGACAGACGGACGGACGGACGGACGGACGGACGGAAAGAATGAACGCTATATACCCCCGCTTACGCTGTAAGGCGGGGGTATAAAAATGTTCATAGATCGCACAAAGTTTTGGGACGGACGAACAGACGGACAGACAGACGGACGGACGGATGGACGGACGGACGGACGGAAAGAATGAACGCTATATACCCCCGCTTACGCTGTAAGGCGGGGGTATAAAAATGTTCATAGATAAGCTTCAAATATAGGAAATGTTGTCTATTGTCTAGGGGTCGAAATTTCAGCATTTTAAAGTATTGTTTTTAATATTCAGAACAACATTTTCTATGTCAAAAAACTTAGTATGAAAATATTAACCATTTTGTGTTAATCGTGAGGAAGATCATGTAGGGGTAACAACATATGTAATTGTTCCATATTCAGAGGGATATTACCTATTATTGAAGCACATTTGTTTAGAAAACTACTTAAAATAGACGTGATTGATAGTTAATTTTAAACTAGATACACTGATAAAGCCAAAATAATAATAACTTTTCAATTATATTTTTTTTACATTTCTACTATTTTGATGTTAGTGGTTTTTTTAACATGAAAATCTTATGATTTTGTTTACCAATTTCATTCAAATTTGAAATATGAAATGACAAAATAATGTATTACACATTTTTACTTATTCACCAATTTTGTTTGTATTCTGTTAATATATAATACAATATTATGATTAATAAAGTGCAAAGTATTTAGGGTTTGTCATTTGTAGCATTCTGAATTTCTCAAGTTCAAATTTCAAATCTTAATTTGTTGAAAAATCTATTTCAAATATAGGCAATCTACAAAATGAGTTATTTGGATAAAAACGTGTAGGTATTTAGATTAAAAAGTTTATTTTAAATAACATGAATAAATGCAAGATTGCATTAATAAATCCACTGTCGGGCATTCACCCAGCCAAACACCACCAAAAAGAATACATCTGATTGGGTAGATTATTACATGTCCTGCTATTTTAGACGCTCGATGAGAGAGCCCATCTCATTGGGTAGATTATTACATGTCCTGCTAATTTAGACGCTCGATGGCTTTGGTAACTCAGAAATTTGTAATCAGTTGGTATTTGCAGTCGTCGAGTCCACAACTGTCGTTGTCGAGACAAATTGATTTCTTTGCTAACCTTGACTTTTTGGAAGTCATCTGGCATAAGTTTGTCACAGTTTTTCCTCTGATAGTTTATTATACTTGTGTTAATAGTTTAATATCGAGTCCACGAAACATTTGATTTCTTTGCAATCCTTGCTCTTTTGATTATCTTGGCATTTGTCGTAGTTTCATTACTGCTGACAACAGTCAAACTCACTCTTTACAATACATGTAATTGCCGGTTTTCCACAGACACTTTATTAACATTAATTAAATTTCCGTATTTGTTTACTCTTTGTGCTGCTGTCTCGTCAGTTTGCTATTTTACTCCGTCCTTGTTGGTTATGTGTTAAATTTCTGAAGTTGGCTGACGGCACAGGTGCAGTAAAGTTTTAGACTAATTCCTGCACTTGTATATAATTCATTGGTTTGCTCCAAATCCGTCACCCTCGTTTATTTCTCGGAGGGGCTCTGCAACCTTTCAAAGTTTGACCGGTTCGTTGTTTTCTCTTTCAGGGTAGGTGTTATAAGCATATAGGGCTTACGATTCAGGTACTGCCTGCAATCGTACCCGTGTGATCTATTGAAGCTACGCATAATCCTACATGCTGCAATGATTTGCATGCATTAGGGAAAGCTTTCTAAATTTATGCGTATATTCGATAGATCGCACTGCGTACACCCACCCCCCATGCCCAATTTTTTTTTGAAAATTGCTGAGTCATGCCGAGAGCATGGTCTCTTGAATTTTTATCATCGATAATCAGTCTTGTTCCTGATTGGGTCATGTTGTTTTCAACTTGTGTTGTCTGTCAGACATACTTATTAATTGAACCTTTCCAATAAATGTTGATTACCTGATGGTTTTTCCACTTTGAACCTGTCATTATTAAGTTGTAGGTGTTTGATTAGTAAGTAACTATTTACTCCAGCAATGGTACTTTTTACTTGAGATCACCTGGTCACTAGTGTTTCCTGAATAGGCTGAAACAGTATCTGTATCTGGTAACTAATATTTTGGCTACAAATAGATTGTTTACCTCAATGCTTGATGTATAATTTCTTTTTGTCCATAAGGATAAATGTGACTACTTGGAATTTGAAGGTTGATTTTATAAATAGTGTTCGCAAGTTTATGTTTCCGTTCACTTACTGTAACTATCTGAATTTGCAAACAAATAATCACTGTCTTTCTCTGTACAACGGCCACAATCAGTCGTTAATTTGATTTATTTGCCACGATGCCTCGTTCAAAAAATTGGAAAAAAATTGCTGCTGGCAAAAAAGCGGCCATGCTGTACCGAAATTCCAAAGAAAAGCCTGAATCTGTATCAGAGGAAATAAATGTAGATATCAATGTTGTGCCAGAGGAAATAAATGATGCGATTTGCATTGAACCAGAAATATCAGATATCATCAATCGAGATTTGAACAGTCAAGGCGAACAATTTTCTAATGATACGACAATTCAGGGATCTTATCACCAGGCTAATCCTGACCTGTTTCCTGAACACGGAGGAAATCAGTGCGTGTCAGTATCATTCATGTCTGCCATCTACAGTAAGTTAAAATGTTTAAACGATTGGCAAAGTGGCGACTTGGATGCAATTCTAATAAATGGCGACGAATTGTATGGAAATCTCAGGAGATCGTCAACTATGTTGCATGGCTATCTCTTGATATCTGAATTGCCAGCATATTTGGACGCTTTTGGAAGCACATTTACGCTCGTGCGTGATGAACCAAAAGCTGGTTTCATTTGGCCCGGAGAAGAAACTTTGGGGTTCGGTAACCTCGTCACACTAGAAACTGCTTTGGAAGAAGGATTGGAAAACCGAGCTTCTTGTTTTGTGAATTTCTGTCAGGCAGTGTTTACCATTATGTATTTTGAAGGCTGTTACTATGTCTTTGATTCTCACTCACGAAATCGACAAGGTGTACTGAGTGTGGATGGTACAAGCATCCTCATTCAGTACCACAGTGTTCGTGCTGTTTATGAACACTGTATTCGTCTGGCCTTGTCCATGAGTGCAAATCAAAATACCTTTTTTGAGGTAACTCCATTCAGCGTGAGCTGTGAAAATGTCCCTGCAATGTTTAGAAGGAGTCAAAAGCCAGGAAAGATGCCATATGTGAAATCTGCCAAGGCAGACACATCGCTGTGTAAACGTGTCAAGAGACAACGGCTCATAAATCCTGTCTCCTCAACTGTGACTTTAGAAACCAATCCTGTGTCCTCGGCTGTGGCTTCAGACACAGACTTCCAGTCGCTCACCTCGAGCAGTTCGGAAAACGAGTCTGCTGTTTCAGATTTATCAGAAAACTTGTGTGCAAAATTCAATAAAATACTGAAAAGAAAGAGGTCATCTTATGCTGTATGTAAAGTCGAACGTGTAAGACAGAGGGGAAAACGAATGAAAGATAAAACTGAATCTACTGTAAGTACTAAAGAACTAAAAAATATAAAAGCTGCTGAGAAATATGCAGTAGATGAGAATTATCGTATGAAGTTGAAAAGGGGTGCAGAACAATTGTATAAAGAGGATGAGGCTTACAGAGAATCTAAAAAGTGTTCCAGCATCAAAAAATATAAACTTGATGAAACATTTAAAGGGTCTTTGAAGTTGGCAAGTACCTCAAAATATAAGCAAAATGAAGCATTTCGAGAAAGTGTGAAATTGGCAAGTACTTCAAAATATAAGCAAAATGAAGCATTTCGAGAAAGTGTGAAATTGGCAAGTACTTCAAAATATAAGCACAATGAAGCGTTTAGAGAAATTGTGAAATTGGCAAGTACTTCTAAATACAAAGAAAATGAAACTTTTCGAAATGCTGTTAAGGCTGCCACTTCTGTTCAGTACAAAAACAATCCTGAATATCGAGAACAATCGAAAAAAAGAACAAGAAACAAAAGAAAGAATACAATGGTTCTCAACAGGAAAATGATCAATGTTAGGACAAAATTTAGAAAACTGATCAGTGAAGGTCCTGAATATGTTTGTTCTGTTTGCAACAGACTGTTATTTAGAAAACAAGTTATTGAATGTCACAAAAGACAATATAGTAATGCTCCTGAAATTGCGGATCTTTGCATTAGAGATACATACTTTCACAGATGTGCCAGCAGTTGTAACCAGCCATGTTCTGTAGGCAAAGGTCCAAAGGGAAAATTATGGATATGTCATACATGCGATAGAAAATTAAAATCTGGAAAGAAGCCAGAAGAAGCTGTTGTCAATAATCTGAATCTTGAACCAATTCCTGAGGAACTGCGTCGTCTCAATAGCTTAGAACAGCATCTTGTGTCTATCAACATCCCCTTAATGAAAATGATTGCCCTACCCAAAGGAGGCCAAAACGGTGTTCATGGTCCAACCGTTTGTGTTCCATCAAAAATGAAGAAAACAATATCATTGTTGCCTAGATGTGAAGATAGCGATCAGATGATCCGTGTGAAGTTAAAAAGAAAATTGTCTTTCAAAGGCCACCATGAATATAAATTTGTGAATACTGGTTATATTCGAGAAGCCCTCTCCTATCTGAAAGCAAATAACATCTATTATAGAAACATAGAGTTCAATAGAGATTGGATCAATTCTAATAATACAATTGATGATCAGTGTGATGAAATAGAGGTGGAAGATCAAGAATCTCTGCCTGAAACAATTACTGATGGATCTCCTAGCCAATCAGAACATGATGATGAAAACGAAGTGCTGCTCGATACTTGTCTTCAACCAGTTGATATTGGGCAACATCATTTGGATAATAACTTGGAAAATATAATTAATATTTCCCCATGCGAAGGTGAAACACCAACATCAATTGCCACGGATGCAGCCAATGAAGCCAAATGCTTCCCAACATTATTCCCCAAAGGGACACCAACATTTCATGACCATCGGGAAGAGCGACTTACCCTTGGAAGATATCTTAATACAAGACTTTTAAGTGCTGATAGCAGGTTTGCCAACAATACTGATTATATATTTTATTCTCAGTATCTATCAGAACTTGAACAAGTCAAATCAAATGTCTCTGTGTCCTTACGAAAAGGTACAGCTGCTGGAAGAGGTAAAAAAATTGCCTCTAAAGATCTTCTCGATAAAGACTCTTTGAAAGATATTTTGAAACATGACGATGGTTACAAGTTTTTAAAACCGATAAGAGGTACGCCACCTTTTTGGCAGTCAGTACAGAAAGACATTTTTGCAATGATAAGACAGTTGGGTATTCCAACATGGTTTTGTTCGTTTTCATCGGCTGAATTTAGATGGAGTGAAATTATTGATTGTATTCTGCGTGAAACTGATGATCCTCGGAAATCTGAAGAGCTAGACTGGAATGCTAAATGCGTTATTCTTAGGGAAAACCCTGTTACTGCTTCTAGAATGTTTGATGAAAGATTTCATTATTTTCTAAACGACGTTATCAAGTCTCCAGCAGCTCCCATCGGGAAAGTGGTTGATTATTTCTACCGTGTAGAGTTTCAACAAAGGGGATCACCCCATACCCATTGCTTATTTTGGATTCTGAACGCGCCAAAAATCTCTAAAGACCCAGATGATGTTGTGATAGAATTTATTGACCGATATGTTTCATGTGAACTGCCGGATGACATTGATGAAGATCTTCATAATATTGTTGATTCTGTTCAAAAGCATAGTAAACGCCACTCTAAAACTTGTAGAAAAACTGGCAAGATATGTAGATTTCATTTTCCAAGGCCACCATCATGTGAAACGTTCATTTGTCATGTTGATGAGGACGAAACAAAGACCATGAATGATTTGCCAAAAGATGTCAATGGCAACCCAGATTTAAGTCGTCTTGGTGAATTGCTGAATCAACACAAAATGTCGTCCAAAATTGCAGAAACTATATTGAATGCAATCTGGCATGAAATTAATGATGAGGACCAAACTTACGAGTCTACTGAAGATTTATTTAATGCACTTGGCATTTCCCAGTCTGTATTTGAAGATGCATGTTCTGCTTTGGGAAAGAAAACAAATGTTGTGTTGCGAAGACGACCTAGTGATATTTGGATAAACCAATACAATCCCGATTTGTTGAAATGCTGGAATGCCAACATGGACATTCAGTTTGTCGTAGATGCCTACTCGTGCGTTGTTTATATTATATCTTACATAAGTAAAGCAGAACGCGAAATGGGGCTTCTATTAAGTCGAACTGAGAAAGAAGCTCGCGATGACAATACTGACGCAAAAGAAGCACTTAAAAAGATTGGATGTGCATATTTAACCCACAGGGAAGTAAGTGCCCAAGAAGCTGTATTCAGGGTTTGTAATTTACATTTAAAACAAGCTTCCAGAAAAGTTCAATTCATACCTGTTGGAACAGAGAATGTAAGGTTAAGTTTGCCTATTGCCACAATAAAACAAAAGTGTTCTTCAAGAGATTTCAATGAAGATGACATGTGGGCAACAAGTATCGTAGATCGCTACATAAACAGGCCCAATCAACCTGACATGGACCATCTTTGTCTTGCACAATTTTGTTCAGAATTCAGAATTGTATCCTCTACTGAGATGTCACGTGTTGACAATTCAAAACGTCGCACACCTGTATTAGAACTTAAAAATGGACTAGGGTTCATGCAAAAAAGGACCAACAGTCAACCAGCAGTTATTAGATATCCACGGTTTTCAAAACTTAAACATCCCGAGAAATACTTTCAGAGCATATTGCAGTTATTTTTACCATATAGAGTTGATGCTCATTTGAAACCTTTAGCCTTTGAGACCTTTGAAAACTTTTATCTTGATGGATATGTAAAGATTGGAAATGTACTCAAATCGGTCAGAGACATTGTTGATGGAAATAGATTAAATTTTGAGAAAGATTCCGAAGAACTTGAAATTGCAGAAAACATTTTGGAAAATGCTGGTCCACTGGATGACGCATGGGCCCAAATTTGCCCTGAAACTGAACTAGAGAGAGCAGAATGTGAACAGATGGCTCCTAGAATTGATGACACTGATGATGACGATGATGAAGGAAACATTCCTGACTTGATGACCATTAGAGATAATGCTCATCAGGTTTCTACAGTAGTTGCTGTAAAATCGACGTTGTCAAAAACAAATGCTCAGAAGCTTTTGAAAAGTTTGAATAATGAGCAAAGGGACATTTTTTTCAAGGTCAGACATTGGGCCCTTCAGAAGAGAAATGGGCACCACCCGGAAGCATTCCACCTTTGTTTACATGGACCTGGTGGAACTGGAAAGTCTCTTTTGATCAAGGCAATACATTATGAATGTAATCGACTCCTTGCCAAACTTTGTGAAAAACCAGATGATATATCAGTTTTACTCACTGCGCCAACTGGGGTGGCTGCATTTAACATAAATGCTCAAACAATTCACAGTGCTTTTTCGATTGGGATTGATGCATATCTACCCTATGTCCCCCTCGGTGAGGAGAAAATCAATACCCTCAGATCTAAGTATCAAAACCTTGAACTATTGATCATAGATGAGATCTCCATGGTTGATCATAAGCTCCTGTCATACATCCATGGCAGACTACGACAAATAAAACAGACGCCCGAAGAAATGCCTTTTGGCAATATATCAGTTCTTGCCGTTGGAGATTTTTATCAATTGCCACCAGTAAAAGGAAAACCATTATTTTCTGAAAATATAGGCATTGATTATTTCAATGACTTTTTTGTCAAAGCAGAGTTAACTCAAATAATGCGCCAAAGCAATAGAGATTTTGCTGAAACTCTGAATCGTCTTCGTATTCGAGAACGGAAAACTCCGTTGCAGCCACAAGATCTTGCAACTCTTCAGAGTCGTGAAACTGGACAAGAAAACCTTGATTGCATTCATATATTCGCACTAAATCGTGATGTTGACAATTTCAATTCTAAGAAATTACATGAAAATTGTGCTGATGTGGTCAACATTGAGGCCCAAGATATTCTAAAACAAAAACAGACTGGTGTTTTGTTAAGAAAATCGAGATGCGGAGCATTTGCTCTCCCAAAGACCATTAGTATTGGAGTAGGTGCCAGGGTGATGCTGACAAGAAATGTGGATACTGCCGATGGCCTGGTTAATGGAGTTTTTGGCACAGTTCATCATATATTATTCAAAGATGATGCAGAATTCCCTGACAGGATTTTTATTCTGTTTGATGATCCAAAAGTAGGAGAAAATTTGAGAAAAACAACATCATTTCCAAATGGAGTTTCTGTTTCGAGTACACCAATTGTGAGACAGGAAGAGACTGCAAAAAATGGGTCTGGTATGCGGCATCAATTTCCTGTGAAACTGGCATGGGCATGCACTGTTCATAAGACTCAAGGATTGACCTTCAACGAAATTGTAATCTCATTTGAGGCTATCCGAACTGCAGGTCAAGCATATGTTGCTCTGAGCCGGGTGACCTCCTTGGAAGGTTTGACAATTAAAAACTTTGATGCAGGGAAAATATTCTGCAATGATCTTGTCACTAATGCCTTGTGTAAAATGAAAAACTTTGTCCCTCAACCTATTTGTTGCCAATACACCAACGGAATTAGACTTGTGGTGCATAATATTCAAGGACTTGAATGTCATTTTCAATATCTGGAGCATGATGATCGGTTCTTTGAGGCGGATATCATTTGCCTTACTGAAACATGGGTATCTGATTCAACTGTGTGTAAAGAAAAACTTCAGGGTTACTCCTTTTATCACCAGAATCGTCAGTCCTCATACGATGATTCTACCAGATTATTTACCAATTTGCGATCACTTCAGCATGGTGGAGTTGGGTTTTTTGTAAAAGATGGCCTCCTTATGCAAAGAATAAAACACCACTTTAATATAGAACATTTATGCATGTATTTGCCAGATAATGATGTGGTCCTTATTGTGCTATACAGACCTCCAAAATATGACATAGCTGTATTCAAAGAGAAGTTGTCAGATATGATTTCAAGTGTTACTAACATGTTCCAGTGTGCCATTATAGTGACGGGCGACTTCAACTACAACATAAGGACATCATCTTCAATGACACAATTACTTGGAACGTTTGGTTTGACCCAACATGTTTCCGAATCAACAACTGAAGATGATTCCATCATTGATCATGTTTACAGCAGAAACATTGAACATATCTCTGTGAACATCATGCCTACATTTTACAGTCACCATGAGGCAATACAGGTGAACTTTGCAAGTGGTTAAGATAAGGTTTGAAGAGAGAATTCTGCTTTAGTAATGCTGAGAAACAATTATCCTGTTCATTATTTACGCTTTTAGTCCCTGGCCACATGGACTGTTATGCTTTGTATATAGAATGAGGTAAGATTTTACCAAAACTGATTATTTAACAAAACTTATATGTTTTAGTTCTTGAATTTCTGTTGTGTGGTTAGTGTCAATTACCCTGACCACGAAAACTATTTGGATTTGTATGTAGATTGTGTTACCCTTGACCAACAATTAATGATAAAAAAACAAACAAACAAGAAGACATGTTTAGTGTTAATGGATTTATGTTGTTCCTGACCAAGAGGACGTTATGCTTCGTTGTTGAGAAGCAATTGTCTTTACTTTACATGTTTGAGTGCTTCAATTTATGTTTTGTGGTTAGTGTTAATATTGCCCCTGACCACTAGGACTATTATGTTGTGTATATACACTACACATGTTTGTATGGTTGCTTTTCTGTACGTGTTGTGTCGTTCATTGTCTTTTTTCATGAGGATTTTTATGCTTTGTATGGAAATCGTTGTAAGCTTTGATCAAAATGCAATGTAACACATACATTTCATTGTATGACTTTCTGTTATGTTTCAAGTGTCATTGGATTACTGTTTTTAGTGTCGTCCCTGAGAAAGAGTAGTGTTATGTATGTTTGTCCAAAATTAGTATTTTCATGCATATTAAAAAAAACATTACGCATTAATAGTGCAACCTAATGCAACCTAACTGATTGTTTTATCTTAGTGTGAAAATCTAAGTGTTTTTTTGTTTTAATCATGAGAAATATGATGTAGGAGTCCATTAATGTGTGATTTTTTTTCCATTTTAAGAGGACTGTTTTCTTTGGATAATTATTTTTTTAAAATGCTAATGATAGAGACACGTTTGAAAGCTCATTTAACAGCAAGGAAACCGATTAATGAAAGGTTGAAGTCAAACATGGAGTTCAAGATCAGGCAGAAGTCTTGAAGACCTAAGTACTGCCGCGGCAGTCCTAGTTATTATTATTCTTTGTACCAGATTTTGTTCAGCAGTTTTCTCAGTAACGGCTGGGCCGATTTGCATGAAATTTTCAGGAAAGGTAGCTTGTAACCAAACTTAGGGGTCTTTTTTTTACTTTTTTGATTTTCGACTTCTTTCTTGAGTTATCTCCCCTTGAAGTTGAAACTTCAAACCTCAATAGCTCGAAAACTTACGAAGATATTTTCAAAAAACATTCACCAAAATGTGGACAACAACATTCCCCATCGATTAAGACTAGTGTGGATTTTAGCCGTAATAATAGATTTTTTGCTATTTCGAAAAAACTGAAATGTTGATGCACTTTCGCGAGTTTGAGGGTACGCGTCTTCAAAAATCTTCTTCTAAATCAAGGCAATACATACAGATATGTATGATAGCTCATTCGAAAGCCAAGACAACGTAGAATATAATTTGCTAACAGAATTTTGAATTTCGGCCTGGTTCTTGAGTTATCTCCCCTTGAATTTGAAACTTCAATCCTCAATATCTCGAAAACTTATCAAGATATTTTCATAAAACTTTAACCAAAATGTGGGCAACAACATTCCCCATCGATTAGCCCTATAGCGGTTTTCGGCCGTAATAATAGATTTTTTGCTATTTCGAAAAAACTGAAAATTTGGTGAACTTTCGCGATTTTGAGGGTACGCGTCTTCAAAAATCTTCTCCTAAATAACGGCAATACATACAGCATCATGCTATAGCTCATTCGAAAGCTACAAGAATGCTGCAAAAAGTAATCCCCCCAACCCTTGCTCTATTTTCAACGGTTAACGAGCTACAGCAATTTGAAAATTGAACTTTTTGAAAAGCTTATTTTTACGGGTCGCATTCAAAGGGACATAACTCTTTTAGAAATAAAGTTATATCAAAGTGAATTATTGTTATCTATTTGTAATAACTAGTTTAACAATTCCATAGCATATCATTATCATATAAAAGTTGATAACTAAGGCACAATTTGAGCAATTCCGCAGATAATTGAAATTTTGTGATTTTGACAGTTTTTGAGGGGTATAGTCTCTACATAATTTTCTGTCGTGAACCATTAACGATAGCAAAACGTTTAATAGCTCACCGTGAAGTAGAAACATCATTTATTAAAAACAATAATTTTGAAGCATGTATCTGTCTTAGTTTGTGTGTGACTTGTCATAGAACATTGTCATTTTTAAAAAATCGCCATTTTCATCCATCTTCAAAGGTTCATCTCTGATTAACTAATTACGCAATTGCAACATTATTTACATCTACGTATGCATAATTTCACGTCCAATAACTTTTATGTTGAATCCTTTCATCAAAAAGTTGATAGTTAACCTACAAACATAGGAAATGTTTTCTTGGGGTCCGAAAATTAGCATTTTTGAGTATTTTCTAGAATATTCATAAGAACGTAACGCATTAACTTTTTATGTAATCTAGATAATGATGACATCTTCTTAAGTGGAAATTACTGGACAATATTTTCTATGTTCCACTTAAGTATGAAAATATTAACCGTTTTTTCTAAATCATGAGAAATGTAATGTAGATGTCCATTAATGTGTGATTTTTCCGTTTTTAGAGGGGTACCTTCTTTGGAGAATTTTTGTAAAATAACTATTGAAGTTAGAGACATGATTGATAGCTCATTTTAAAGAGGAGAAAATGGTGAATAACCGAGAGTCCAACATGGAGTTCAAGGTCAAGCAGAAGTCTTGAAGACCTAAGTATTGACGCGTCAATCCTAGTTATTATTATTATTATTAGGTCTTCAAGACGTATGTCGTGAAGACCTATTGTTTTTATCCTGATTTTTTTTTCCTTATTATTATTATTATTTGTACTTTTCTTGTGCGCAGTGTACAGCCAAGACGGCTGAACCGATCTTCTTGAAATTTTCAGGGATTATAGCCTGTGAACTAAACTCGGGATGTACGAGACCTATTTTTTATTTTTGACTTCTATCGCGAGTTATCTCCCCTTGAAGTCAAAACTTCAAACCTCAATAGCTCGAAAACTAATTAAGATATTTTCATAAAACTTTCACCAAAATGTGGGCAACAATATTCCCCATCGATTGGGCCCATGTCTGTTTCGGCCGTAATAATAGATTTTTCGCTATATTGAAAAAACTTTAAATTTGGTGCACTTTCGCGGGTTTGAGGGTACGCGTCTTCAAAAATCTTCTTCTAAATCACGGCAATACATACAGATATGTGTGATAGCTCATTCGAAAGCCAAGACAACGTAGAATATAATTTTCTAACAGAATTTTGAATTTCGAACTCGTTCTTGAGTTATCTCCCCTTGAAGTTGAAACTTCAAACCTCAATAGCACGAAAACTAAGCAAGATAATTTCACAAAACTTTCACCAAAATGTGGGCAACAATATTCCCCATCGATTAGGCCTATACCGGTTTTCGGCCGTAATAGTAGATTTTTTGCTATTTCGAAAATAGTGAAAATTTCGTGCATTTTCGCGGTTTTGAGGGTACGCGTCTTCAAACTTCTTCCCCTCACTAAAGGCAACACATACAGATATGTTTGATAGCTCATCTGAAAGCCAAGACAACGTAGAATATAATTTGCTAACAGAATTTTGAATTTCGGCCTAGAATTCGAGTAATCTGCCCTTGAATATGGTCCTTTTTAGAAAGGGCGGTTTTTGGCTGCAATTTCAAAGGGGCATAACTCTGTAACTAATTGATTTATGTCAAAGTAATTGGTAGCCATATCTTTCTAATAAAGAGCTGCACACTTCCATAATACATCAATATCATATAAAAGTTAATAGTTTCGGCATAAATTTGAGATATTCCCAAAAAAGTAAAATGTTGTGATTTTGAGCATTTTCGAGGGGTATATCCTTGGGAGAATTATTGGTTATGAACCAATGGAGATAGGAAGACTTTAAATAAATCATGGTGATGTAGAAACGTCATTTATTAAGGACAATATTTGTCAAGCTCAAATCTGGCTTAGTTGTTCTTTGACAAGTCATATAAGTTTGTCATTTTTAAAAAATCGCCATTTTCAACTAAGTTGAAAGGTTCATAACTGCTTCACTTCTTATGCTATTGAAATTTTACATACACCTCCGTGTGCACAATTTCAAGGAGAACAACTTTTATGTTGACCGCTTTCATCAAAAAGTTGATAGTTAAGGCTCGAACATCGCAAGCGATGTCTAGGGGTCCATATTTAAGCATTTTTGAGTATTTTCTTGAATATTCATATGGCATAACGCATTAATTATGTATACAATCTAAATGATGATTACATCTTCTTAAGTGGAAATTAAAGCGCAACATTTTCTATGTTACACCTTAGTATGGAAATATTAACCATTTTGTCTTAATCATGAGAAATGTAATGTAGGGGTTCATTAATATGTGATTTTTCCGTTTTCAGAGGGGTACCTTCTTTGGAGAATTTTTGTAAAAAAACTACTGAAGATAGAGACATGTTTGATAGCTCATTTTAAAGCAGAGAAACAGATGTATAACCCTGAGTCCAACATGGAGTTCAAGGTCAAGCAGAAGTCTTGAAGACCTAAGTATTGCCTGGGCAATCCTAGTTTGTACCGATTTTGTCCCACGGGTTCTGAACAATTGGCTGAAGCGATTTTTCTGAAAATTTAAGGGATGCTAGAGCGTATCAAGATCTCGCTCTGTACGGAGCCCGAATTTTGAATTTTGACCTGGTTCCGGAGTTACCCCCCTTTGAAGGAAAAACTTCAAACCCCAATAGCTCGAAAACTTATCAAGATATTTTCATAAAACTTTCACCAAAATATGGGCAACAACATTCCCCATCGATTAGGCATATAGCGGTTTTCGGCCGTAACAATAGAATTTTTGCTATTTCGCAAAAACTGATTTTTGTGTGCACTTTCGCGGTTTTGAGGGTACGCGTCTTTGGAAATCTTCTCCTAAATAATGGCAATACATACAGCTATGTGTTATAGCTCATTTGAAAGCTTGATAAACGTGTAAAAAAGTTATCGAGACAGAATTTCGAATTTTGTCTTAGAATTTGAGTAATGTGAACTTGTATTTGGACCTTTTCAAAAAGTGCGTTTTTTGGCTGCATGTTCAAAATGGCATAACTCTGTAACAAATTAATCTATGTCAAAATTACTTATATCAATCTCTTTATAATGACTTGTATAACAATTCCATAACATATCATTATCATGTAAAAATTTACCGTTAAAGCAAAATGTCGACATGAAAACATTTGACGATTTTCAGGGAATTTTCTTTGGAGATTTTTTGTTCGAAAACTACTGAAGATAGAATCACGTTTGATAGCTCGTATAAAAACTGACCAACTGATTCAATCAATAGACACAAGGAAACAACCAAGTAAAGCCTGCCTGTCTGCATCAATGCCATATATATATGGAGGTCTTTTTACTTTTTCCTTTTTTTTTTTTTTTTTTTTGAAGAGTCCAAAGCGCAGCCTGGATTTGTCAACTTTCTAATCCAGCGAGGATCAGAAAAATCAAGCTTTGACTCGAATCGGAGCAAAACGCGTTTTTTTTTTCCTGGTGTTAAAAAAAAGTTCAAATCAGTGTCCTTAGTTTTTATTGAGAGCTACAAACTCCCAAAGTGTGTTTTCCTGTCTTGCCATGTTTCTGCCACCATGTAACAGCGAACAATCATGCTTTGAGGCCAAACAAATTTTGAGCCCCCAAAAAAAAATTTGTTTTACTGCTTTTACAAATTGCTTCGAAACCGTTCCTGTACTTATTATTGAGAAGTGCAAAGCCCAAAAACGTTGTTTACAAAGGTTCCATGCCCAAAGATCAAAGCGGGAATCTTGAAGACCTGCACTATTGACGCGTCAATCCTAGTCAGGTCTTCATGACTGATTTATCAGAATTTTCTTTTTCATTAGGTCTTCAAGACGAAAGATTGAAGACCTATTGTTTTTATCGAGATTATTATTATTATTAGGTCTTCAAGACATAGTCTGGAAGACGTATTGTTATTATGCGAATCCTTATTATTATTATTATTTCCACGATTTTTGTTGGTCGTGCCCAGAACTAACGGCTGAACCGATTTTGATGAAACTTTCAGGGATTGTAGAATTCAATGAGATCTGGATCTGTATCGAACGGATTTTTGATTGCTGTCCTCATAAATTTCGATTTTTAACATTGGAAAAAAATTCAAAATGAAGCTAGAGACTTGAAACTTTTTTTAAAAGATGCACAATGACAATGTTAACAAAAAAGTAAATCATGGCGAATTCGTCAGTCACGTGGTTCAGTCGCCATTTTGATTTTTGTCACTTTTTTAAAGTGTCTGACCCCATGTACCTTTGACAATCTTCTTCTCTGAAGATACTTGCACCACGAATCTGACATTTATTTTTGTATGTAGCTGAAGCATTGGTGAATAGAATTTGAATTTTGTAGAAGGATAATCGTAATACTTTTTGCACAGTGACCTTTCAAAGTTGGGCGACTTGTTACATTGGAC
This sequence comes from Gibbula magus, assembly GCA_936450465.1. Taxonomy (NCBI): domain Eukaryota; kingdom Metazoa; phylum Mollusca; class Gastropoda; order Trochida; family Trochidae; genus Gibbula; species Gibbula magus. Next base: position 50,432,018 of record OW388295.1, read on the forward strand.
CTACTTCAAGGGGACATTACTCCAACTTCCCGACCTTACAACTGAATGAATTTTTCAGGGCTACTAGACCAATATATTGTCTTTAGGAATCAATAATAAAATCGCTCGCGAACAGTCATTTCCGGTCACAATTAAGGCTGAAAAATTACAGAAAAACACAATTTCAAATTTTAACATGGGGAAAATTTTCAAAATTGAGATAGAGACTTAAAACTTTTTTTTAAAGATGGGCAATAACAATACAAGCAAAAAAGTCAATCATGACGAATTCGTAGGTCACGTGGTTTTCCCACGATTTTGATCTAAAAATAAATTTTTGATCTTTTGAGGTTTTCTCAGTACATTATGATATGTTACACATAGAAGTTTTGTTAGAAACATTATTGGTGACATTCTTCGATCAAACAAGGAGGTGAAGGTCAAGCAGAAGTCTTGAAGACCTAAGTATTGACGCGTCAATCCTAGTTAGGTCTTCAAGACGTATGTCTCGAAGACGTATTGTTATTATCCTGATTATTAGGTCTTCAAGACGAATGTCTGGAAGACCTATTGTTATTTGTATGGCCTTTTTTAAGGATTCAGCCATTAGGCTGAATCCTTATTGTTATTGGCGTGTTTATTATTATTATTATTAAGGATTCAGCCATTAGGCTGAATCCTTATTGTTATTGGCGTGTTTATTAAGGATTCAGCCATTAGGCTGAATCCTTATTGTTATTGGCGTGTTTATTATTATTATTATTATTATTATTTTTATTATTATTTCAAGATTTTTGTGCTGGCGACTTCTACAAGAAGGACTGCAGCTATTACAACCAAACTTCACAGGCTGATAGCCCTTACTATGTAGTTGTGCAGCGAAGCTTTTGGGCCCAATTGGTGCAACCATGTAGGGTCAGGTTCGAATCTAAAAGTCAATTTTTAACATGGGAAAAAAATGAAAATTTCAGCTAGAGACTTGCAACTTTTTTTAAAAGATGCGCAATAACCATGCGAGAAAAAAAGTTAACTACTAAAGATAGAGACATGTGTGATAGCTCATTTTAAAGCAGAGAAGCTGATGAATAACCGAGAGTCCAACATGAAGTTCAAGGTCAAGCAGAAGTCTTGAAGACCTAAGTATTGACGCGTCAATCCTAGTTATTATTATTGTTATTAGGTCTTCAAGACGTATGTCTTGAAGACGTATTGTTATTATCCTGATTTTTTTTCTTTATTAGGTCTTCAATATTAAAGTCTGAAGACCTATAGTTCTTATCCTGATTATTATTATTATTAGGTCTTCAGACGTAAGTCTGTAAGACCTACTGTTATTATCCTGATTATTAAGTCTTCAAGACGAATTTCTCGAAGACGTATTATTATTATATTGATTATTAAGGATTCAGCACCAAATTGCTGAATCCTTATTGTTATTGGCATGTTTATTTTGTCCGCAAGATTCAGCCAAAACGGCTGAAGCAAATGCAACCAAATTGTACATGCTGATAGCCCGTTATGTGGAATAGAACTGCGAAGCTTTTGGGCCCATTCGGCCCAGCCATTAGAGGTCCAGGTCTTATCCATATGTCAATCTTTAACATGGGAAACATGCACTTGAGATTTTTTATAAAAGATGCGCAATGGCAATGAAACTAAAAATGTAAATCATGGCGAATTAGTACATCACATGATTAAGCTGCCATATTGATTTTTCGCACTTCTGAAAATTTCCACGACCCCGTGCACCTTTGACAATCAACTACTCTGAAGATACCAGCATTACAAAGATCATATGTACACATAATGTAGCTGAAGCATTGTATATTATAGTTTGCTTATAGCAGCTGCGAACTAATAATACTTTTTGCACAGTGTGCGCTCAAAATCTGGTAATTTAGAAAAAATGCAAACTTCAAGGGGACATAACTCAAGTACCTACCCATCAAATTTTATGATTTTTTTTCAGGAGAGTAAGATTTGACTACGGTCTTTATGAATCAATAATAAAATCGCTCGCGAACAGTCATTTCCAGTCATAATAGAGAAAAACATTATCATGAGGAAAACTCGAACAAACCTGTATAGGTTGCAGATTCTTTGAAGGGGATCCTCCTTGGGGTACTTATTGCATAAAATCTCTCATTTTAGGTATATGACAGGTTGTAACTAATTTTTCCACATAAACAATCGGTTAAAAAACTGAATGAAGGGGAGGTGGGTGGCCCTACCCCAAGGAGGATCCCCTTCAAAGAATCTGCAACCTATACAGGTTTGTTCGATTCTTTTTCAGAAGAGATCCTCCTTGGGGTACTTATTGCATAAGATAGACTCCCAAAGACAAAGTCAACGGCAGTGGCATTCAGTCTGCACCAGACTCATGGCCGCCTTACAGGTCTAAATACCCCGCCCCCAGCCTTTTTTTGACAAAGAGAGAGAATGGGAAAAAAAAATCCCATAACAAAAGATCTCCCCACAGGGGTCTTCAGCCGGGGAAGTAACTGTGGGAAAAGAGACTTGGGCCCTTAGTATCAACAGATATTAGTGGCTTTAGTACAGTTTAAAAACACAATCGACCAACCCTCAGTAGCTCATTCATCTAGGGGGTTGACGACTCTGGAGAGAACTGTCTGACCAAACCGAGCGCGCTCACCCGAGAGCCTGTCGAGTTGGTAGTGGGGAATGAACGTGCTAGGCTGGCTCCAGATAGCAGCGGAGCAGATCTCTTCAATGGGCAGGGCCGCTGCGTACGCTTTTGACGTCACGACTGCCCTAACCGAATGAGCCTTGAGGTCACCTGGGGGCTCACGGCCCTTATGAACATAGGCTAAACAGATAGTCGAGACAATCCATCTCGAGATCGACTGCTTAGAGGCGGGTAACCCCTGCTTGCCTCCACCATAACAGCAGAAGAGCTGCTTATCCTTAGGGATAGAGGCTGTTCTTTTGACATATGCTTTCAAGGTCCTGCGGACATTTAGAATATGATCGTGCGAGGCCTGAGAACCTGATGCTGCTGGCTGCTTCAGCGCCGGTAACTCAATGGGGGCCGTCACATGAAAAGAGTGGGCCACTTTAGGATGGTAGGAGTCTGGCAGTCTGATACTGACTCTGTCTCTGTGGAAGACTGTGAGCTCGGGATCGGCGGACATAGCATTTTTTGTCTCCTACCCGTCTGCCAGACGCCACCGCCACCAGAAAAGCTGTCTTCCAGGTTAGCAGGGAAGGGCCTGGAGAAGACGTCAGCTGCCGCCGGAGCCCCCACGTGCGGCCCGGACTGCACCATCACTGGGACGGTGGTCGCGGCGCACGGGGCAGGGGGAAGAAGTCGCTGATGCTGGAGCACAGGAGGCGCCTCGTACCCTGAGGTGGAAGCCGTGGCCTGGGGACCGTCTCCGGCGCGAGGTCCCAGGTTAGGCGGGGCCAGCTGTCCCCAAGACGGGACCTGACCGGCGTCAGGTGTCTGGAGGGCTGGGTGTGTGTGGAGGCCTTGGGCTCCATACTCGCCAGGGCTACCCCTGGGAGATGGGTGCCCCGGGTTGATCTCGTGTCTTGGACTAGGCCGAGACCGGGACCCCCCCCTAGCCTTAGTAGCATCAGGTTCACGATCCGAGGCCCGGAACTCCGTACTGAGCCCCGAAACCGCCGAGTCGATCATCACCTTCATCTGCTGTGTGATGATTGATGCGACATATCAATGGTGTTAGGGTTAGGTGGTGTTGGATTAGCCTGTTTTGAAGTGGGAGGCAGGGATAATTCCCCGGCTGAGGACCCCCGCTGTTCCTCGACGGAATCGGCCTCGGATGACGAATCATCCAGGTCCGACTTGGACGAGGAAACCGAAGCGGAGGCCGAAGCCTTTTGCATCTTAGCCTTACCACTCTTTTGCAATTTCTTTAACCTATAGGGGGGTCCATCTTCGATATGTCCTTCCCCTGCAGCAGAACGTGGGCAAAGATCTTGAGATCCCTCTCACGCCGGGACCGAGCCTTGGGGGTGAAGGCCTGGCAGACCTCGCACTTTAATGGATGATGGAAGTCCTGCGCTAAACAGCGCAGTCACTTGTCATGGCCGTCAGCCATAGCAATGGGGCCCTTACACTGCCCGCAGGGCTTGAATGGCTAGAAAACAAAATAGCCATTCAAGGACCGGGTAGTGCAAAACATGTGTATATATATAAATTTTTTAATAAATATATATACGTAAAACATGGGGAAATGCAATGTACATGTTTTATATGTAAACATGCATGCATAACAAGAGCAGAGGCGAATGGCAAATTCGAAGTAAGAATGTAAACAAGCATGGCCACACCCCTAACATCCCTGAAACAAATAGAACATGTAATGTGACTAGATTGCTTGAAGGCCAGAGGGCGGTTCGAAATACGTACGGAAATCGAATCTAAAACTCCAATATGAATAAATAACCACGTGGAAAGCCCAGATCTAACCAAAAACAAAAACATTGATCGAGGAAAATGGCCGCCATCTTGGGTCGACTTTCCCGCCATGTGCGTGAAAGCAAGTTACAATCAACATGAAATTACTACTGAAAACGTGAAGCCATTCGACTCTACTGTAAAAATGTAGAAGTTACCACAGGTTGTCTTTGGGCCATTTTCTTAGTGATCAGCAGGTAAACTCAACAAAAAGAGGGGTGACCAAAAGTATGTTTTTTTAGTTTTTTAGTTTTTTTAACCGATTTGTTATGTGGACAAAATAGTTACAACCTGTCATATACCTAAAATCAGAGATTGTATGCAATAAGTACCCCAAGCAGGATCCCTTCTGAAAAAGAATTAAAAAATCCACATAGAGACTTGAAACTTGTTTCCAAAGATGCGCAATAACAATACGAGCAAATAAGTAAATCATGACGAAGTTGTAGCTTACATGGTTTACGGGTTTACGGGTTACGGCGAGGGTTAGGGTTAGAGTGAGGGTTAGGGTTAGGGTTAGGGTTAGGGTTTGAGCTCATCTAGATTTTCTTTACATTTCTTTCATTTTGTCATGTACATATTTGGTACCAATAGTTCTAGGGACATGCTAGAAACTTGCAACTTGTCTTAAAAGACTGGCTCTGTAGCTCATCAGGCTTTATTTACATTAACTAATTCAAAACGTCAACTTCTAGGTGAGAGGTTCAACAAATAGGAAACACTTCAAATGGAGAAGATACAAAAGGTCTTCAGTCCTTACCCCTGTGACCTATCTTTGATGCCAGAGATAAAATCCCCTACAGATAAAGACACACTTGAAGATTTAATTCATTACTGTTGTTTCCTTGAAATTATCTATCTTTTAAGAGCACATAAAATCTCAAGATGAAAATAGCATTTCAAGTCATGACCTCTGCGACCTCTATTTGAGGTTATGGGGTCACGAAATCTACAATTTAGAATCTCCATTGGCCAAGGAGTCTGTACACAACTTTGAGCTCTCTAGCCCTTTTGGAACTAGGGAAGAAGATGAAAAGAGGTTTTTAAGGTTGTGACCCCTGTGACCTGAATTGAGGTCATGGGGTCACAAAATCTACAATTTAGAATTCCCATTGTCCAAGGAGTCTGCACACAACTTTTCAGCTCTCTAGACCCTTTGCAGGAACTGGAGAAGAAGATGAAATTAGGTTTTTGGGGTTGTGACCCCGATGACCCCAATTTAAGGCCCCTTTTCACAGAGCCGCGTCCTTCGTACAACCATTGAGCGACCAAAAAAATTGACAAGACGCTAAATGGTCGGCTAATTTCGCGAAATCCCGTTTCTGTGTTAATGCTCCTGCGATCTTTGTGAATCCTTTGTACGACCTAAAATGCAAAAAACGGTAATTTCCATGACAATCTTTGAACGACCTGCACGTTTACGGAGACTCCACACTGCCTCCTCTGTGCCTTCCCTGTGCCTCCATTCACGACTATGGCGACAGTTGGCCGACCATGCAGCAACACTTCTGCCTCCACTGCGTTACCTGAACAATGCTTCAGTGATCCCTGGGAGCATTCGGCAGCCTGGATAGACTAGGGTCTATAATAAGCTGCATTAGTCTCAATTGTTTCAGTCCCATTCCAACAGTCAAAAACAACCAATCAATCAGCTTTTGCAGCTGCAATAAATAAAAATAAAATTGTTTTTTTGCAGAAGAATATGATAAAAAAAACTAAAGAGGTAAATATACAAAAATACATGAAATTATTAAATCCACTGGTAAACATACGAATGAAACAGGGCTTCATCATTCAAATGGGTTACATTTAAGTTTATGAAACATTATCTGTTCATACTTCTGAAAATCATGCCTTGTAAAAACTCTCTTTTTTTTAATCTTCTTAACGGGGAGATAAAAAAGTAAAAAGAGAGTAACAAGCAAAAAAGTGAGCGTGGCTCACTAATACCCCCGACTGTTTAAGTTTGACATTTTTATTTTACTTAAAGAGAGAGGTGTCTGCACACCTAAGGATTGATAAGCTTTGAAATGTAATTGCTAAGATTAAACTGTTTGTGAAAGTGGTAGGACAAGTCTCGATCTTCATGTGAAAAGGGTGGTTTAAGTCAAAATAGGAATAAAAGTAACTTGAAAAGGTATTGGTAATATAATACACTACTGCTATTACCATTGATTTCAACTTTATTTTGGAAATTAATCCATCATAATGATTCATTCGAGTGACTTTAAACAACATGTCCATGGAAGCACACCCCTGAAGGCACAGTGAGAGATATACAGCAGTTAATGGCTGCATGAAAGGAAAGAAAATTTAACTTTTCCCAAAATATAACCAGTGGAAATATAAAAAGTAAAATCAACGAGAACACAAAAGTAGCTTTTGATGAAAGTTACATGAAAAAGAAAATGATGAAGTCAACAAATCACAATACAGAAGTAGCTTCAGTCATTCTAGCTATGATAAAGTAAAAGAATATAAAAAATCGCCAAAAATTCAAAAATTCACCAAATCGTGTTACATTTTGCAATGCACCTCTCCTAGTGGTGAAGGAGACATGTGCCAAATTTGAAAAGGATGAGATGAATAGTTTTTCTGTAATCGATCGGACAAAAAATGCTCAGAATTTGACTAAGTTAAAAAATACAAAAATTCGCCAAAAAATCAAAAATTCACCGATTCGGTTTAAACTTCGCACTGCACCTTTCCTAGTGGTGAAGAAGACATGTACCAAATTTGAAAAGGATGAGATGAATAGTTTTTTTGTAATCGATCGGACAAAAAATGCTCAGAATTTGACTAAGTTAAAAAATAAAAAAAATCGCCAAAAATTAAAAAATTCACCAATTCGGTTTAAACTTCGCACTGCACCTCTCCTAGTGGTGAAGAAGACATGTACCAAATTTGAAAAGGATGAGATGAATAGTTTTTCTGTTATCGATCGGACAAAAATTGTCTTCGGACGGAAGGACGGACGGACGGAAGGACAGACCGACGGAAGGACAGGACACACGGACAGACGGACGGAAGGATAGACGGACGGACGGACGGAATCGTTGGTATAACTATATACCCCCAACCGTTGGTCGGGGGTATAAAAAGGGAATTTTTGGCTTGTTTTACAATGTCCTATTTTCGGTATTTCGTAATTTGTAAAGAAAATTACCCAACATTCTGGACAAAAAAAAGATATTCCAACACCCGTATGTGTTTGAATAAAGATCATGATAAAAGTATCAAACCCGAATGAATGAAATTGTGCATACTTCTTTACAAAACTTGTTATTATCAAAGACATTTAAAATCGACTCTATCCGACAGCAGCTTTCCGTTCTTATAGTTAAATATGTGATGGTGTTTCTTTACCAGTGAGTTTATACATCTTTATTTGCTTGACTTTTCTGTTGTCTTGCTCCTTTTTGGTACCATAGTCTTATCAAAGATTTGCCAACAGAAACAAGGAAACATGTGAGAATCGATCATCTATTTTTTGGAGAATTTATGAGGAGGCTCACAGAAGGCTGAGTGAATGCAGAAAGAAGGCACAACACTTGTCATGGTCGCACAAAGGTTGTCGTTGTCGCTGCATGAAGGCAGACAGTCGTGATATAAACGGCTTAGATTGCACAGAGGACGCAGTAGGAAGGCACAAGGGAGGCAGAGGCATGGCCCAACGTTAGCAAATTTCTTACATGGCGATCATTGAGCGTCCTTTGCGACCTTAGAATGTCCATTGTACGACCTTTCTGCATCATGGGAGCAACCCTTGAGCGACCAGAATAGTCGGCGACCCCTCTGCGTAAGTTTTGAGCATGTTCAAAATTTGTTGGCGGATATGGAATTGAAGACAATTCTTTTACACTTCTGAAAACAACCAATTGGTTCATATGATATTATATGATGCGCATTATGTTCCCGTAATAAGACATTCAAATATTGTTTCAACAGATAATGAAACATTCATGGGCTAGTGTACAGCAATACATTACCTAATCAAGTCAAATTACAATCATCATATAATTGTGCACAAATAATGTATAAATAAAAATAATTAAACAAAAATATATTCATATTATACTTATAAGCAATGATCAATGATTCTCAAACTGCATTGAATTTTTAAATCTACACATTAAAACATGCTTGTCCGTCGATTTCGTGTCCTGATCGTTACTGGGGTATAAAACGCCCACAATAATTTCTCCCTGGAGCTGGATTGAAAATCTGTTTGCTGTGTCTACTGAAGCTATGACCAGAGCATGTGACAAGATGAAATAAAGAGCTTGAGCAAATTTTGAAGAAATTTGACAACAATGAGTTAGCATCAATGTCATGTGTCAACCTTAATTCTACCATGACATTTTAAAATCCTTGTTTTTGATTGGTTTATTTTATTGTCGAACGGAGGTTCGAACACGATTTTTGTGAATGGCGATTTTCCGTGTTTGGATACATGATGACTAAGATTCTAGGCCAAACTATGTGATTGAAATAACAACAGGTAAATCAGTTATCTTCACTTTACGGTTTCCATCATAGTTTCCTTCTACGCAATTTTATCTGTGTATCTGTTTTGGAAAATAGTTCTAATTTGGACCGATGTTTTAAACAGTGAAACTACAGTAGTCGATCAAGACCGTGATAAGCCGTGAACGAACTGGTTTCGCTTCGGATACAATGATGTCATAAGCTCAATCAGTTATGACGTCACAGGAAATGGTCTAGTCAATTTGATAAGTGGTGGAGCAAAGCTTTCAAGGCGGAGAAACCTTAAGATTTACAAACCTGTATGTTCTATTTGATTAAAATCTATGTTGTCACTTATCATCATATTTAAATATGAATGAATTTTTAATTTCACTGTTTATTCAATTTCTACCGCATCGAAAACAAGGAAAATGTGATGCGTCATACCTGAAGAAAAATGGGTTCAACCGATTACCACATCACTCAGTTCACTTCCGCAGTGTCAAAGAAACACGTTTAAAATACGCTGATAACTCGTCATGGTAGAATAGAGATAAACCTACTGTTTTTTTTACTTTTTGTGAGTCTAACTTAGATTCGATACCTTTTTTTATCATTCGAGGCCTCCGAATGATAAAAATCGGTATTGAATCTACGTTAGACTAACAAAAAGTTAAAAACACAGTAGGTTTATCTCCTAATTGTCCCGACCGTTACCGATGTATTTTGTGTCAAATAAATCTCATTTCTTTCTAATCTCACAGTGGTACATTACCCTGACATGGGAGACCTGGAAAAAAGGTCCTAAGTCTTCTTTTAGGGATCATTCATTTTTTCATTTTAGATTATTCACAAATTGTCCAAACCGTTACCAGACTGCAAAGTAATGGCTTTGACCCCTTCTTGTAACGGTCAGGACAAAATGATTTGTGATTTGAGAAACTACTGAAGTTACTCATTAATATTTAAAGAAATACACATAATTTAAATAACTTTAAGAGTAAAAATATTTAAAGAATGGAACTTTACTGTTTGGTGAAATTTTAACGTAATAACTTTGAAAGAAACAATTTGAGGTAACGGTTTGGACAAAAAATAGTAACGGCTTGGACTATCTAAAATACATTTGTATTTTTGGATTTATTTGCTGAAGTGGGATGGTGGAATTTTATTGTCCCCCGCCGCCGCGAAGCGCGGAGCGGGGGACATAGTATTCAGCTCCGTACGTCCGTACGTCCGTACGTCCGTACGTCCGTACGTCCGTCCGTCCCGCTTCTTGTTAGCGCGATATCTAATGAACCGCTCAACCTAGAATCTTCAAACTTGGTACCAGTCTTCATCTGGGGAATACGCAGACCTGAAAAGTTTTCGGTGACCTTGACCTCATTTTCAAGGTCACGGCGAGACTTTGACCAGTTTTGAAAATGTTGTTAGCGCGATATCAAATGAACCGCTCAATCTAGAATCTTCAAACGTGGTACCAGTCTTCATCTGGGGAATACGCAGACCTGAAAAGTTTTTGGTGATCTTGACCTCATTTTCAAGGTCAGGGCGAGACTTTGACCAGTTTTGAAAATGTTGTTAGCGCGATATCTAATGAACCCTTCGACCTAGAGTCTTCAAACTTGGTACCAGTCTTCATCTGGGGAATACGTAGACCTGAAAAGTTTTTGGTGACCTTGACCTCATTTTCAATGGTCAGGGCGAGACTTTGACCAGTTTTGAAAATGTTGTTAGCGCGATATCAAATGAACCGCTCAATCTAGAAACTTCAAACTTGGTACCAGTCTTCATCTGGGGAATACGCAGACCTGAAAAGTTTTTGGTGATCTTGACCTCATTTTCAAGGTCAGGGCGAGACTTTGACCAGTTTTGAAAATGTTGTTAGCGCGATATCTAATGAACCCTTCGACCTAGAGTCTTCAAACTTGGTACCAGTCTTCATCTGGGGAATACGTAGACCTGAAAAGTTTTTGGTGACCTTGACCTCATTTTCAAGGTCAGGGCGAGACTTTGACCAGTTTTAAAAATGTTGTTTGTGCGATTCCTCATGAAGCGCTAGAACTATTGGTTTTAAAGTTAGTATCAGTCTTCATTTGGGAAATATCCAGATACCAGTCGATTTGGTTGACCTTGAAATTATTTATCACTACAAGACTGATTGTCAAATGATGTTAGCACGATATCTCATGAACTGCTGTACCTAGAGTCTTCAAATTTGGTACCTGTCTTCATTTGGGGAATACGCAGACACCAGTCGATTTGGGTGACCTTGACCCCACTTTCAAGGTCACTACAAGACTTTGACCATTTTAAAAATTTTGCCCAGTAACAACAATAGTTGAATCAAACATGTAAATGTCACTACTCGGTACAAGCTGTGTGTCCATTCTTTTAGCTCATTTCTTAATTGCGGCGGGGGACATGGTCACGTTTGTGACAATTACTTGTTTACCTTTATATCTTTCTTAAATGATTAAAACTAAAACATTTTTGTCAGGTTAAATTTATATTTTTTTTATAAAATCAATGCCTAGGTAATTCATGGTAACGGTTTGGACAAATGTGGTAAAGGTTTGGAGCATTTTTTCAGATTTTGAATTTTAGTTGAATCATCTACCGAAATATAAGGAATCTGTGTCAATATGGAATATTTCATCAAATGATTCCATTTTTATGAATGCCTTTCATACTTTTTATTATGTTTTTACTTACAATAAAATCTAGAACATTGCTTGGTAACGGTTTGGAACTTTGCATCAGAATTTATATCTATATACATGGTAAATCTATGTTCACATTTGGTTTGTTTATATATTACGTAATGGAGAATGCATTCGGAGCCGTGGATTCGTTAAAAATAATCAACGAGCCCCAACGAGCACCGAAGGGGCGAGTTGATTATTTTTAACGAATCCACGGCTCCGAATGCATTCTCCATCTTAATCCATGTATGACGTCACGAAACATACATACATGTATGTGATTATCTTGCATTATAGACAATACATTTCAATTATGTAACCTAAAAAAAATATATTTTGCAAATTTCGGTGCCCATTCATCGGATATGGTACAAGTAGCTTCGACCCTTATGAAATGGATTCTTCCACGCAAGTGCATGGCGCAAATCTTCCACGCAAAGCGATTTGACTGACAGCCAAACTGCATGTCATGTGTTTCAGCACGATCCCCACGCGTTTCACACTTTATCAGTATTGTTTAGAATGCAAGGAACTTACTGACAAACAATCAAATGATTACCAGCAGGCCTGGTAGTCTAATAGGTTAGGGCGCTGCGTAACAGACGAAGGGTTACATGTTCGATTCCCGGGTCAGACATTACAAAAATAATCAGATATTTTAAGATTCTAATCAGATATACTAAGACAAAATACATCATTCTTGAACAAATTACTTTGTGAGCCATTACGAACATGTCAAAACCTGACACCCCTCCTGACTGGATTAGTCAATGACCAGTAGATTCTTAAAAATAATCAACTGTTAACACAATAGAGTGACGTCATCACCATGGATTAATTGTAGTTAGTAATTTAGTATAGACTTATGTCTCTCAATACCACATAAATCACTAAAATTTGTTTGTTTTTCTATTACAAAATGGCCTTAATTATTAATGAAATGAATAAGACATCACCAGAGGAATGAAGATATATATCTGTAGAAAAGGCCAATTATCTAGCTGTAGAATAGCTGAGGAGTGGCAACAAAAGATCAATGATCTCTGACCTCTGCTTTTATTGATATGTAACCAAAACATGTGAGAAGAAAGTTTTTTCTAATAAACTTATTTGTATCCAACCTGTATAGTTTTGTTTGTTGTTTTCAACCCAGTAAAAAAGATAATGATAATTCCATTATACCTAATACCTAAATAACTTTTGAAGTTTATATAATCTCATTTAACACTAAAAGCTAAATGTGTTTATTGAAACCATTGGCACTGTCCTTTCTACCTTCTTTCCTTCACGTCACTTCCTCCTTATTTATGACGTCACTTTACCATTACGTCACTTCTTCTTCATTCATCCTTCAGTAACTACCATTTTCCATCAACTGTAATTTCTTTCTTCATCTGTAATTTATTCGCTATTTCTTGCTGAAGGTGATTGCATATAGGGTATATCTTTATTATGTGCATATTGCTTTACTTGGAGTTCACGGAGAATATTAGATATTTTATCTACTTGTGATCAAATTGCCTAGATCTTTTGTTCGCTATGCCTCCCAAACGACAGGCTGCAAAAAAACAATAGGTTTGCGAAGGGGAAACAGAGGAGGACGGAGGAGCCATGCAGGTGAGTTGAATAATAATTATTTTTCGCGACCCCCTTCTACATCGCATGCGGTCGTGGTCGACTCTTCTTTGCTCGCGCCAGTTGGCACAGCTCCCGCAGGGGATAGCACTCATCCCTCCCCCACAGTCAACTCAAGCCTCAGTCTTGAAGGGACGGCAGCAAATCAGGTCTCATCACACTTGGGGGCGATTTTAGATATAATAAATTCTGGTAATTCTATTTCTTCCATTTCTGTAGCAGGTGAAATGGCGCCATCGGCAGTTCCCGCCAAATCAACTCAACTTGCCTATCCTATTCGGGTCGGCGGAGAGGATATCCCCGCTGACGTCACACCCTCCGATTGGTCAATAATCGGGGAACCCCCTTTCGTATGCTGTCAACAACATTGGCGTCCATGTCAAACAAACGTTGAAAGAAAAGATTTGGAATGGCGAGTACGTGGATCTTGACAGACAAGGGGATAGACAGCGAGGAAGATGAGGCTTTCGGCTAGTGACGGACAGTTTGGGTAAGGTGATGTTTACACGAGTACAGGCCACCCAATCTCGTAAGTCCCTTGGTATCGGGGCTTGGACCTCAGGTTTTCATGTTTACATGTCCATTCACAGTTCAGGGCATGCTCTCATACATTGAGACGGTGAGAAATGCGGCCACGACGTTTGGACGGGACGGGTGGAGCATGTGCGATAAGCAGTTCCGTTGCAGGATGGCTCGCGACCCGATGAGACAGTTGGGTAGAATCGATGGGGAATTGTGGCTTCGATACATGATCCCTTAGGCAAATCGTGGAAGGGGTAATACAGGTAACACCATTGTGTCCATGAATAATCCTGGCGCTTATGCTGCCAAATCTTTTCCAGCAAACGTTTGCTGGGATTTCAACAAGGGGACATGCATGAGGTTGTCATGTCGTTATCCACACAAATGCGGGAAATGCGGGGGCTTGTCTCATGGGGATGTCAACTGCTTTCGGAACGCGGGGGTCAACAGGCCCCAATCATCAGTCTCTCACAACAAGCGGCCAACTGGACAAAAAACCTTTGACTCTAGCACCAACACCGGTAAAATATGAGAAAATCCGATCTTATCTTATTCATTATGCCAATCTCCCAGTACATACTCATCATGCATTGTTATTGTTATCTGGATTCTTATCAGGTTTTCGTTTGAAGTACCAGGGCAGCCGCACTTACCGCTGGGCGGAGAATTTGAAATCTGCAACCACGGCAGATGCACGACATATTGCGCAGCAAAAAACTGGAGAAGGAGTTAAATATGGGGCGAGTAGCAGGACAATTTACTCGCATTTGACAACATTCAAGTGTCACCGATTGATCTGGTTTCCGAAAAAACAGGAATCTGCAACATACTCGCAGGACTCCCCGGACAATTACAGACTCATTCACCACTTATCTTTTCCACATGGTGACTCCATTAATGATTATATTTCTTCACAGGACTCATCGGGTAAGCTATGCACGATTTGACGAAGCGGTTCAAATGACACAGAAACTTGGTCCAGGTGCTTGACTTGCCAAATTTGACATCAAGTCAGCGTTCCGGATAATTCTGGTACACCTGTCAGATTGTGAATTACTTGGTATTTATTTCCAGGGTTATTATTTCTTTGATAAATGTTTACCATTTGGTTGTTCAATTTCATGTTCCATATTTGAAATGTTTAGTTCCTTTTTGCAGTGGTATGGTGCAAAAAACTGACAATAAAGAGGTCATGCACTATTTGGATGACTTCCTGACTGGAGGCCGGGCTGAGACTGAGGAGTGCCGCAACAACCTGACGGCATGTCTGCAGTTGACACAGTGGCAGGGGAAGTGAGACTGCCTCCAGACAAGGTTCAGGAAGTACGGCGACAAGTGTCGCAACTGCTCTTGGATGACACAAAGAAGGTGACAAAGCGGGAATTGAAATCTCTTGTGGGTAAATTAAATTTTATTTGCAGGGCAATTCCCATGGGGAGAGCATTTTGTCGTCGACTGATAAACCATATGAGTGCAGTCAAGGCAGCTCATCACTGCATACGTCTTACACAGGCGGTGAAGGAAGACCTGCGCATATGGTTGCATTTCATGTCTCATTACAATGGCATTTCCATATTTCAGACCCCAAATTGGGAGGACAATGACTCCTTACAGCTCTTCACAGATGCAGCAGGCAGTGCAGGCTTTGGAGTATACTTCAAGGGCAATTGGGCCTATAGTGCCTGGCCAAGAGAATTGGTTGAGTCAAGCATCATCAGGGACATGACATTTCTTGTCTATCAGACTCTGGGGGAGTGATTTGACAAACAGGAAGGTAAATTTCTACTGCGACAATCAGGCGGTAGTAGAGATTATCAACAATCAGTCATGCAAGTCCCCTAGAGTCATGACACTGGTTCGACGAATGGTCTTGTGCTGTCTCAATTTTAACATTCTCTTCAAAGCCAAATACATAAATACATATGACAATGTAATTGCTGTCGCTCTTTCGAGATTTCAGTGGACACGCTTTCAAGTGGCGCCGCCAACAGCCGACCTCTTGCCAGTGGAACTGCTGAGGGACATCTGGCAGACCTAGACCGGGAAATGAACAGGCTATTGGACCGCTTCCTATCACGGAACACCTGGTCGACTTACCAGACAGCGGTCAATGCTCTGTTCAACTTCAGAAACATGCACAGTCTCAAGCAGGTATGGCCGGTACCCATTGATCATCTTACCCATTTTATAGCTTACATGTCTCTTCAACAATTTTCTGTAAATACTGTAAGGACATTTATTTCTGCCTTATCAATATGCCATAAGCTTAAAGGCATCCCAGATTGTACAAATCATTTCATTATCCATAAGCTATTATCGGGCATGAGTAAAGATAGCCCCCCTAGGGATACCCGGCAGCCAATCACATTTAACCTTCTTCAAGCCATCATTTCAAATTTGCCCTTTGTTTGCTCTTCTACCTTTGAAGCATGTCTGTTCTCAGCAGTGTTCCGGGTTGCATTCTTTGGCTTCTTCAGGGTGGGCGAGCTTGTGCAAAGTAAACCTGAACAAGCAGGCATAGCTAGGAAAGATACTACACTCCGGCAAGATCCTGGGCAAGTAACATTCACACTGCGTCACTCGAAAGGAGATAGAGCATAACATGTAATAACGGTTACTCTACAGGCCATTCCAGGACATCCGCTCTGTCCAGTCAGGGATATGCAACAATACCTCCGGATCCACCCAGTGGGAGCTACATCGGCTTTCGCTCATTTTGACCATTCCAATTTAACCAGATATCAATTTCAGGCTGTATTGAAGAAGGCATTGGCACACAGCAGACTCCCAGCTAATAACTTTAAAACTCACTCTTTCAGGATAGGTGCAGCCACCTCTGCAGCTGCAAACGGCATTAGCGCGGAGGATATTAAGAAATTTGGTAGATGGGGGTCTGATTCTTATTGCACATATATTCGTACTATTTAACATGTGATTTCTTCATAGAAACTGTTCTGCTGTTCTATTGGTATGTTGCTGTTTGGCTCGTCGGGTCAAGTTACCTGGCAAGGGCGTGCCAGCATGTGTCAGTGGACCAGCTGTGGGCCTCCTGTTTGTGGCTGCCAAGGGGTGGGATGCAGTGGCAACACCTCATCAGGACCGTCGAGCAGCAACTTCGACGGACGACGCAGCATATAATAATGTTACTTTTAAAATCCAACATTTATTCACAAGTTTTATATTAATTTTGTAACAAATGTCCAAACCGTTGCCACAAAAATAAGCAAAAAATGTCATATTTGTTACAAGTTATTTTTCTAATATATATTTCACTGTCAATCAAAATTGGAGTTAACAGTTATGCTAAATACTGTTTACTTTTTCATTTCGTATTACTTTTTTCTATTTTTAATTAAATTGTTTAAGATTGATGTCCAACCCGTTACCGTTCCTGTCCAAACCGTTACCAGTAATGTCCTGACCATTACTGGTGTTAATTAACTACTCTAATTTATTTAAGATAATACATAAATACTTCATTTAATGTAGGTGTCATCAAAAGAACTTTTGGGTTAAGAAGCTTATGTTTAAATTCGTACAAACCTGTATAGGTTTAGTATTCCTTGAAGAAGATCATCCTTGGGGTACTAAATGCAATTTCATATTCCAATTGAAAATAACACGAAACTTGTAACAAATATTTGACGAAAATATCGTCTAAAAACTATAAAAAAAACTTACCTATACGACCGCGCCCAACAGAATATATAAATGAGTATTTATAAAGCGCCTTATCCATAAGTCATATGCTCAAAGCGCTGTACAAGTCAATGATGAAATGTCACTCTGGATAATACTTTTTGAAAAGATGTGTTTTTAAGTTAGCTTTGAAACTCTCCAGAGATGGGCAAGTTCTCATATCTTCAGGCAGAGTATTCCAGAGAGTGGCGGCGGAGTTTTTGAAAGAACATTGTCCAAACGTTTTGAGTTTCCATCTAGGAGCTAGTAGAAGATTCTGTGTGTCCCTCGATCTCTCGCACAAGAGCGATCTAAGGGGAGTAACTCTGTCAGACTTACCCAACCTCTCACTTTCAAATTTAATTAAACTTAATTAATCAGACAGGATGAGGGGAGGTGGGAGGAATGTACTCAAAGGACGATCTTCTTTAAGGAATACTAAACCTATACAGGTTTGTTCGATTCCTTTTCAGAAGAGATCGTCCTTTGGGTACTAAATGCAATAAAAACTCCCATAGAGAAGTAACGTGAGTGGTCAACTGTCTGTATTCAACTACCTCGAACTTGCTTCCACTAAGAAATAATTCTAAAAATAGCAATTATGCCACTCACCTCACATCACGTGACGAGAAGGTCCATAGCGCAATCGAGGTAGCGGGGTCAGTGGGTCGTATAGTGTTACCAGGCCAAAAGGCAACTTCGGTATTTATACAAGAATGACCCCCCCCCCCCCTTTTTTTGGAAGCAATATGAGGGATTGAGTACAAAAGAACCCATAATAATCCAACCCCAGCAGCAGGAGACCCCTGAAGTGCTCTGCAGTGCTCTGGAGTGCCAAAGTGGATAAAACATTTCAACTCACGTCAGAATTAGTATTAGTGTAACAGTGCAGTTAAAACCAAAAAAACCCTGAAGCTCAAAGAGCTAGGGTTTTTGGCCTTCCTACTGGAGACTTCTGACTGACCGAACCGAGCACGCTCCTTACAGTGCTTGTCGAGTTGACAGTGCTTAATGAACGTACTCTTCCGGCTCCAAATAGCCGCTGAGCAGATCTCTTCAATAGGCAGGGCTGCAGCATACGCCTTCGACGTTGCCACTGCCCTAATTGAATGAGCCTTCAGACCATCAGGGGTAATCTTTCCCTTGTGAATATAGGCCATGTAGATCGTTGAAACCAGCCATCGAGATATCGACTGCTTAGTGGCTGGTGAACCCACCTTACCGCCCCCGTAGCAGCAGAACAACTGTTTGTCTTTACGGATCTCTTTGGTGCTCTTAAGGTAAATCCTAAGAGATCTCCTAACGTCTAGAATATGAGTCTGGCTGCTAGCCGAGGCCCCTGCCGAAGTGGACTGACGGAGGACGGGAAGTTCTATGGGTGCCGTTACGTGGAACACATGGTCAACCTTGGGCGGTACGAATCTGGTAGTCTAATGCTGACTCTGTCTTTGTTAAAAACAGTCAGCTCGGGATCGGCAGACATCGCATGGATATCGCCTACCCGCCTACCAGATGTAACCGCCACTAAAAAGGCTGTCTTCCACGTCAAGAGCTGGATTGAAAAGAGAGGAAGGAGTTTGAAAAGCTGGGCCTGACAACCAGTCCAGCACTATGGCAAGATCCCAGGCTGGACTGACCCTTCTCAAAACGGGTCGGATCCTGTCCATGCATGCTAGAAATCTCTGTACGAGCGGATTGGATCCTAAGAGAGGTTGGGTAAGTCTGACAGAGTTACTCCCCTTAGATCGCTCTTGTGCGAGAGAGGGACATATTCTGTTGGGCGCGGTCGTATAGGTAAGTGTTTTTTTATAGTTTTTAGACAATATTTTCGTCAAATATTTGTTACAACTTTCGTGTTATTTTCAATTGGAATATGAAATTGCATTTAGTACCCCAAGGATGATCTTCAAGAAATACTAAACCTATACAGGTTTGTTCGAATTTAGACATAAGCTTCTTAACCCTAAAGTTCTTTTGATGACACCTACATTAAATGAAGTATTTATGTATTATCATAAATAAATTAGAGTAGTTAATTAACACCAGTAATGGTCAGGACATTACTGGTAACGGTTTGGACAGGAACGGTAATGGGTTGGACATCAATCTTAAACAATTTAATTAAAAATAGAAAAAAGTAATACGAAATGAAAAAGTAAACAGTATTTAGCATAACTGTTAACTCCAATTTGGATTGACAGTGAAATATATATTAGAAAAATAACTTGTAACAAATATGACATTTTTTGCTTATTTTTGTGGCAACGGTTTGGACATTTGTTACAAAATTAATATAAAACTTGTGAATAAATGTTGGATTTTAAAAGTAACATTATTATATGCTGCGTCGTCCGTCGAAGTTGCTGCTCGACGGTCCTGATGAGGTGTTGCCACTGCATCCCAACCCTGGGCAGCCACAAACAGGAGGCCCACAGCTGGTCCGCTGACACATGCTGGCACGCCCTTGCCAGGTAACTTGACCCGACGAGCCAAACAGCAACATACCAATAGAACAGCAGAACAGTTTCTATGAAGAAATCACATGTTAAATAGTACGAATATATGTGCAATAAGAATCAGACCCCCATCTACCAAATTTCTTAATATCCTCCGCGCTAATGCCGTTTGCAGCTGCAGAGGTGGCTGCGCCTATCCTGAAAGAGTGAGTTTTAAAGTTATTAGCTGGGAGTCTGCTGTGTGCCAATGCCTTCTTCAATACAAAATGAGCGAAAGCCGATGTAGCTCCCACTTGGTGGATCCGGAGGTATTGTTGCATACCCCTGACTGGACAAAGCGGATGTCCTGGAATGGCCTGTAGAGTAACCGTTACTCCATGTTATGCTCTATCTCCTTTCGAGTGACGCAGTGTGAATGTTACTTGCCCAAGATCTTGCCGGAGTGTAATATCTTTCCTAGCTATGCCTGCTTGTTCAGGTTTGATTGCATAAGTAATAATCCCTGAAATCTAACAGTGAAGTTTGCTGACGATACTGCGTTGGTAGGACTTATTCAAGAAGATGAACTTTCTTACAGAGATAACATTAAACATTTTGTTACCTGGTGTGAAAACAATTTCTTAATGTTGAATGTCAGAAAAACGAAAGAAGTTTATCAATTTCAGGAACAACCAAAGTACTACAAGCCCTGTTTGTATAAATGGTGACAATGTGGAGATTGTAAATAACTATAAGTATCTTGGCACAATTATAGATAGTAAATTGAACTGGAATGCTAATACAGATGCTGTTTTAAAAAAATGTCAACAAAGATTACATTTCCTGCGCAAGTTGCGATCTTTTAATGTAAATGAGTATTATCACTATTTTATCACTGTTTTGTTGAAATTATTTTAACCTTTTCCTTCCAATGTTGGTATGGTTCTTGTCTCTTGTTAACAAATCTCGTTTAGAAAAAGTTGTCCACATCGCTGGTAAAATAGCTGGAGTTCATTTTACAAATCTGTCCTATCTTTATGAAAAAAGAGTTTGAAATTATCTCTGAAAATTTTGTCGGATCCAGATCATGTGTTGCACAGTGAATATGTTCAACTTCCTTCTGGAAGGAGATACTTATTACCTCGATACAAAACCAATAGAGGTCTGAATACATTTATTCCCTTCAACATTCGTTTGTTAAATGATCCTTAAGTTAACCAATTCTGATTGTTTTGTATTACATGTAATCCATGACTGTTAATTGCCCTTCATATACACGAGCTCTGTCATGATACAAAATTAATTCCTTTCGAGGTAATAAAGTTTTATTATTATTATTATTATTATTATTATTACTTTGCACAAGCTCGCCCACCCTGAAGAAGCCAAAGAATGCAACCCGGAACACTGCTGAGAACAGACATGCTTCAAAGGTAGAAGAGCAAACAAAGGGCAAATTTGAAATGATGGCTTGAAGGAGGTTAAATGTGATTGGCTGCCGGGTATCCCTAGGGGGGCTATCTTTACTCATGCCCGATAATAGCTTATGGATAATGAAATGATTTGTACAATCTGGGATGCCTTTAAGCTTATGGCATGTTGATAAGGCAGAAATATATGTCCTTACAGTATTTACAGAAAATTGTTGAAGAGACATGTAAGCTATAAAATGGTTAAGATGATCAATGGGTACCGGCCATACCTGCTTGAGACTGTGCATGTTTCTGAAGTTGAACAGAGCATTGACCGCTGTCTGGTAAGTCGACCAGGTGTTCCGTGATAGGGAGCGGTCCAGTAGCCTGTTCATTTCCCGGTCTAGGTCTGCCAGATGTCCCTCAGCAGTTCCACTGGCAAGAGGTCGGCTGTTGGCGGCGCCACTCGAAAGCGTGTCCACTGAAATCTCGAAAGAGCGACAGCAATTACATTGTCATATGTATTTATGTATTTGGCTTTGAAGAGAATGTTAAAATTGAGACAGCACAAGACCATTCGTCGAACCAGTGTCATGACTCTAGGGGATTTGCATGACTGCTTGTTGATAATCTCTACTACCGCCTGATTGTCGCAGTAGAAATTTACCTTCCTGTTTGTCAAATCACTCCCCCAGAGTCTGATAGACAAGAAATGTCATGTCCCTGATGATGCTTGACTCAACCAATTCTCTTGGCCAGGCACTATAGGCCCAATTGCCCTTGAAGTATACTCCAAAGCCTGCACTGCCTGCTGCATCTGTGAAGAGCTGTAAGGAGTCATTGTCCTCCCAATTTGGGGTCTGAAATATGGAAATGCCATTGTAATGAGACATGAAATGCAACCATATGCGCAGGTCTTCCTTCACCGCCTGTGTAAGACGTATGCAGTGATGAGCTGCCTTGACTGCACTCATATGGTTTATCAGTCGACGACAAAATGCTCTCCCCATGGGAATTGCCCTGCAAATAAAATTTAATTTACCCACAAGAGATTTCAATTCCCGCTTTGTCACCTTCTTTGTGTCATCCAAGAGCAGTTGCGACACTTGTCGCCGTACTTCCTGAACCTTGTCTGGAGGCAGTCTCACTTCCCCTGCCACTGTGTCAACTGCAGACATGCCGTCAGGTTGTTGCGGCACTCCTCAGTCTCAGCCCGGTCTCCAGTCAGGAAGTCATCCAAATAGTGCATAACCTCTTTATTGTCAGTTTTTTGCACCATACCACTGCAAAAAGGAACTCAACATTTCAAATATGGAACATGAAATTGAACAACCAAATGGTAAACATTTATCAAAGAAATAATTACCCTGGAAATAAATACCAAGTAATTCACAATCTGACAGGTGTACCAGAATTATCCGGATCGCTGACTTGATGTCAAATTTGGCAAGTCAAGCACCTGGACCAAGTTTCTGTGTCATTTGAACCGCTTCGTCGAATCGTGCATAGCTGACCCGATGAGTCCTGTGAAGAAATATAATCATTAATGGAGTCACCATGTGGAAAAGATAAGTGGTGAATGAGTCTGTAATTGCCCGGGGAGTCCTGCGAGTATGTTGCAGATTCCATTTTTTTCGGAACCAGATCAATCGGTGACACTTGAATGTTGTCAAATGCGAGTAAATGGTCCTGCTACTCGCCCCATATTTAACTCCTTCTCCAGTTTTTGCTGCGCAATATGTCGTGCATCTATTGTGGTTGCAGATTTCAAATTCTCCGCCCACCGGTAAGTGCGGCTGCCCTGGTACTTCAAACGAAAACCTGATAAGAAACCAGATAATAACAATGCATGATGAGTATGTACAGGGAGATTGGCATAATGAATAAGATAAGATCGGATTTTCTCATATTTTACCGGTGTTGGTGCTAGAGTCAAAGGTTTTTTGTCCAGTTGGCCGCTTATTGTGAGAGACGGATGATTGGGGCCTGTTGACCCCCTCGTTCCGAAAGCAGTTGACAGCCCCATGAGACAAGCCCCCCGCATGTCCCGCATTTGTGTGGATAACGACATGACAACCTCATGCATGTCCCCTTGTTGAAATCCCAGCAAACGTTTGCTGGAAAAGATTTGGCAGCATAAGCGCCAGGATTATTCATGGACACAATGGTGTTACCTGTATTACCCCTTCCACGATTCTACCCCACTGTCTCAACGGAACTGCTTATCGTACATGCTCCACCCGTCCCGTCCAAACGTCGTGGCCGCATTTCTCACAGTCTCAATGTATGAGAGCAACTGTGAATGGACATGTAAACATGAAAACCTGAGGTCGAAGCCCCGATACCAAGGGACTTACGAGATTGGGTGGCCTGTACTCGTGTAAACATCACCTTACCCAAACTGTCCGTCACTAGCCGAAAGCCTCATCTTCCTCGCTGTCTATCCCCTTGTCTGTCAAGATCCACGTACTCGCCATTCCAAATCTTTCTTTCAACGTTTGTTTGACATGGACGCCAATGTTGTTGACAGCATACGAAAGGGGGTTCCCCGATTATTGACCAATCGGAGGGTGTGACGTCAGCGGGGATATCCTCTCCGCCGACCCGAATAGGATAGGCAAGTTGAGTTGATTTGGCGGGAACTGCCGATGGCGCCATTTCACCTGCTACAGAAATGGAAGAAATAGAATTACCAGAATTTATTATAGCTAAAATCGCCCCCAAGTGTGATGAGACCTGATTTGCTGCCGTCCCTTCAAGACTGAGGCTTGAGTTGACCGTGGGGGAGGGATGAGTGCTATCCCCTGCGGGAGCTGTGGCAACTGGCGCGAGCAAAGATGAGTCGACCACGACCGCATGCGATGTAGAAGGGGGTCGCGAAAAATAATTATTATTCAACTCACCTGCATGGCTCCTCCGTCCTCCTCTGTTTCCCCTTCGCAAACCTATTGTTTTTTGCAGCCTGTCGTTTGGGAGGCATAGCGAACAAAAGATCTAGGCAATTTGATCACAAGTAGATAAAATATCTAATATTCTCCGTGAACTCCAAGTAAAGCAATATGCACATAATAAAGCTATACCCTATATGCAATCACCTTCAGCAAGAAATAGCGAATAAATTACAGATGAAGAAAGAAATTACAGGTGATGGAAAATGGTAGTTACTGAAGGATGAATGAAGAAGAAGTGACGTAACGGTAAAGTGACGTCATAAATAAGGAGGAAGTGACGTGAAGGAAAGAAGGTAAGAAGAACAGAAAGGACAGTGCCAATGGTTTTAATAAACACATTTAGCTTTTAGTGTTAAATGAGATTATATAAACTTCAAAAGTTATTTAGGTATTAGGTATAATGGAATTATCATTATCTTTTTTATAGGGTTGAAAACAACAAACAAAACTATACAGGTTGGATACAAATAAGTTTATTAGAAAAAACTTTCTTCTCACATGTTTTGGTTACGTAATAGATAGAGGACGAGAAGCAGTACATTATCGGGATATAAATGTACGGGTTTGAGAGGGTTGGGCGAGGCGTCAGCCGAGCCTAACCCTCTCTAACCCGTACATTTATATCCTGATAATGTACTGCTGCGAGTTCTCTATCTATCTTAGAGCACAGTCAAATGCTTGAGTCGTCAAGAAAATGTCTTAAAATTAATTTATTTCAACAATTTTGTCAACAATTTTGGGAAACATTCTCTCGAAACACAACATGCAAAACATTGGCATCTCTCATTTTCATATGCAAATTTTATGGACATTGACGTCATCTTCGGCACTGTGAGCACTGAATTTCTGAAATTGTCTGAGGCGCATGAAGCGTACATTTTATATAAAGCGTACGAGTCGTGCTTCAGCATAAGCGTCGTGCTTGAATCACGCAAATGCATGATTTAAGCACGTTTTTATTCAGCAACATTGAGCAGTAATACATATCATTGCCTATAAAGACTGAATGGTTTGTGGAATGAATCAGTTCACTCAATGGCTTCATCATGGACAGTCCAAGGTCAAGAACATTTACACTATTCTTTCAGGAAAGGTAATTTTACTTTTTTACCCCTTACTTTTTAAAGTGTATATTTTTAAAATTCAAAGTAAATTACATTAAATTGGTTTATTTAATAAAAGTTATTGACTTTTGTATTTCAAATATTTGTGTTTGTTGAGCTGTATTTATCAATATGCGAGTTGTTATATCTATTGTTGCATATGCTTTTGTGCATCCCGTCTATATTGCATATACATTATTTCAGGTTACTGCAGCAAAGGAATTCGAACTGTCTGTAGGAAAGAATATAACGTCGTACTGGACATCGCTCGGACACTGTGTGACGATACAGGAGTTTCAGTGAGACGACAATGCAGTCTCCATCCTCTAACACTCCAAGAAGGTAATTTTATGTCACTTTCTTATTTCTCATTTTTATGTCGTTCTATATAACTATTGATATTATTTTTTATATCGTGGTTGAAAATATATAAAACATTGGTAACATGGTTTGATGCTTGTCATTGTTTCACTTACTCATGATATAAATGAAATACACTTGAAAAAACCCAATTGACCTCACATCATTGCTTTATTTACATGCTTTTATTCTTCTTTTAGGAATATCAAGCTCCTTAATATAGAAGACCCTCATCAACGGAAGCGACTATTTCCTTTCGGAAAGGGAATACAGCAGGTCATTTGTCAATGTAATAAGTGTTTAATTGTGTATTATCTCCATAAATAAAACAATCAGTTGACATTGTTTGTTGTTTTTATTAAAGTCTGTGAACCAGTTTATGAGCATGATACCCGAACGCAACCAGACAACCGTACATCTATCGGGATATAAATGTACTCCACGTGACCACAATGCACTCATATGATTTGACGAAAGCATTTGGCTGTGCTCTAAATATCAATAAAAGCAGAGGTCAGAGATCATTGATCTCTTGTTGCCACTCCTCAGCTATTCTACAGCTAGATAATTGGCCTTTTCTACAGATATATATCTTCATTCCTCTGGTGATGTCTTATTCATTTAATTAATAATTAAGGCCATTTTGTAATAGAAAAACAAACAAATTTTAGTGATTTATGTGGTATTGAGAGACATAAGTCTATACTAAATTACTAACTACAATTAATCCATGGTGATGACGTCACTCTATTGTGTTAACAGTTGATTATTTTTAAGAATCTACTGGTCATTGACTAATCCAGTCAGGAGGGGTGTCAGGTTTTGACATTTTCGTAATGGCTCACAAAGTAATTTGTTCAAGAATGATGTATTTTGTCTTAGTATATCTGATTAGAATCTTAAAATATCTGATTAACTTTGTAATGTCTGACCCGGGAATCGAACATGTAATCCTTCGTCTGTTACGCAGCGCCCTAACATATTAGACTACCAGGCCTGCTGGTAATCATTTGATTGTTTGTCAGTAAGATCCTTGCATTCTAAACAAGACTGGTAAAGTGTGAAACGCGTGGGGATCGTGCTGAAACACATGACATGCAGGAGTTCGGCTGTCAGTCAAATCGCTTTGCGTGGAAGATTTGCGCCATGCACTTGCATGGAAGAATCCATTTCATAAGGGTCGAAGCTACGTGTACCATATCCGATGAATGGGCACCGAAATTTGCAAAATATATTTTTTTTAGGTTACATAATTGAAATGTATTGTCTATAATGCAAGATAATCACATACATGCATGTATGTTTCGTGACGTCATACATGGATTAAGATTGAGAATGCATTCGGAGCCGTGGATTCGTTAAAAATAATCAACGAGCTCCGAAGGGGCTCGTTGATTATTTTTAACGAATCCACGGCTCCGAATGCATTCTCCATTACGTAATATATAAACAAACCAAATATAAACATAGGTTTACCATGTATATAGATATAAATTCTGATGCAAAGTTCCAAACCGTTACAATAAAATCTAGAACATTATAAAAAGTATGAAAGGCATTCATAAAAATGGAATCATTTGATGAAATATTCCATATTGACACAGATTCCTTATATTTCGGTAGATGATTCAACTAAAATTCAAAATCTGAAAAAAATGCTCCAAACCTTTACCACATTTGTCCAAACCGTTACCATGAATTACCTAGGCATTGATTTTATAAAAAAATATAAATTTAACCTGACAAAAATGTTTTAGTTTTAATCATTTAAGAAAGATATAAAGGTAAATAAAATTCCACCATCCCACTTCAGCAAATAAATCCAAAAATACAAATGTATTTTAGATAGTCCAAACCGTTACTATTTTTTGTCCAAACCGTTACCTCAAATTGTTTCTTTCAAAGTTAGTACGTTAAAATTACACCAAACAGTAAAGTTCCATTCTTTAAATATTTTGACTCTTAAAGTTATTTAAATTATGTGTATTTCTTTAAATATTAATGAGTAACTTCAGTAGTTTCTCAAATCACAAATCATTTTGTCCTGACCGTTACAAGAAGGGGTCCAAGCCGTTACTTTGCAGTCTGGTAACGGTTTGGACAATTTGTGAATAATCTAAAATGAAAAAATGAATGATCCCTAAAAGAAGACTTAGGACCTTTTTTCCAGGTCTCCCATGTCAGGGTAATGTACCACTGTGAGATTAGAAAGAAATGAGATTTATTTGACACAAAATACATCGGTAACGGTCGGGACAATTAGGAGATAAACCTACTGTGTTTTTAACTTTTTGTTAGTCTAACGTAGATTCAATACCGATTTTTATCATTCGGAGGCCTCGAATGATAAAAAAAGGTATCGAATCTAAGTTAGACTCACAAAAAGTAAAAAAAACAGTAGGTTTATCTCTATTCTACCATGACGAGTTATCAGCGTATGTTAAACGTGTTTCTTTGACACTGCGGAAGTGAACTGAGTGATGTGGTAATCGGTTGAACCCATTTTTCTTCAGGTATGACGCATCACATTTTCCTTGTTTTCGATGCGGTAGAAATTGAATAAACAGTGAAATTAAAAATTCATTCATATTCAAATATGATGATTAAGTGACAACATAGATTTTAATCAAATAGAACATACAGGTTTGTAAATCTTAAGGTTTCTCCGCCTTGAAAGCTTTGCTCCACCACTTGTCAAATTGACTAGACCATTTCCTGTGACGTCATAACTGATTGAGCT
Organism: Gibbula magus; assembly: GCA_936450465.1. Lineage (NCBI taxonomy): Eukaryota > Metazoa > Mollusca > Gastropoda > Trochida > Trochidae > Gibbula > Gibbula magus. The sequence continues at coordinate 50,460,446 of OW388295.1, forward strand.
TATGACATCATTGTATCCGAAGCGAAACCAGTTCGTTCACGGCTTATCACGGTCTTGATCGACAACTGTAGTTTCACTGTTTAAAACATCGGTCCAAATTAGAATTATTTTCCAAAACAGATACACAGATAAAATTGCGTAGAAGGAAACTATGATGGAAACCGTAAAGTGAAGATAACTGATTTACTTGTTGTTATTTCAATCACATAGTTTGGCCTAGAATCTTACGTCATCATGTATCCAAACGCGGAAAATCGCCGTTCACAAAAATCGTGTTCGAACCTCCGTTCGACAATAAAATAAACCAATCAAAAACAAGGATTTTAAAATGTCATGGTAGAATTAAGGTTGACACATGACATTGATGTCAAATTTCTTCATAATTTGCAAAACCTCTTTATTTCATCTTGTCACATGCTCTGGTCATAGCTTCAGTAGACACAGCAAACAGATTTTCAATCCAGCTCCAGGGAGAAATTATTGTGGGCGTTTTATACCCCAGTAACGATCAGGACACGAAATCGACGGACAAGCATGTTTTAATGTGTAGATTTTAAAATTCAATGCAGTTTGAGAATCATTGATCATTGCCTATAAGTATAATATGAATATATTTTTGTTTAATTATTTTTATTTATACATTATTTGTGCACAATTGTATGATGACCGTCGCCCTCAGACAGAGTAAATCTGCCAAATTTGACCCTAAAATGTGTTTTTGTCAAAAATTCCAAATGTCAAACCTTATTGTTAATCACATTTACTGACTAGTTAACATCTAAATATCTATCTCAGAACAAAATACTTATTTGGATCGGACGGAAAAACCTACCAATTTTGATAAACACCCAAATAGCTTTGTAATTTGACTTGATTAGGTAATGTATTGCTGTACACTAGCCCATGAATGTTTCATTATCTGTTGAAACAATATTTGAATGTCAAATTGTAAAATTGCAATGACATTTACGTGTTATAGATGTGAAAGGTATTACTATTTTCTAAGCTACAAATAGAATTATAAAAGATATATACCTTGATAACAGGTCACATTTGTGTAAACACCGATACTATAAGGTATTTATAGAAGTTGAACATGTATTACTACAAATCATAAAATAAAATGAAAACATCATTTCACCAAAGACCAATGTTCCTGTTAAATACAGTTTGGATGATGTTTCATATTATCCTGCTCAAATAAATTCATGGATGGCGATTAAATATACATGTTCATAACTGCAGACTCGAATGCCTATGCTATTATCTAGATATTTCATTTGCCTCTAGTTATATCAATGTCAATTCTTTGTGTATGTGTATTGGTATCTAAAGATAATCTCTCATCAGAGTTGACGAATATACATCCGAATACACACCCACAGCTTGTCGCGAAAACACACCAATCCTCATCCAGACCGTGTTTGCTTAATTGCGGGTCATAAACCAGGCGAGAAATTACGCGTAATACATTGGATATTTCGTAATTAGGAAATCGCTCTGTATGTAACCCTAAATGAATAATGACAATTATCTTAAATTATGGGTTTATTAGCTAGCTCTCTGGGATACCGTTAAACGTGTTAAGTATACTCACGGGCAAAAGAAACGTCACCACATTTTGAAAACAGTATAAAATGAAATATTGATGTCGGAGAAAATAGATTTTGTATGTATTTGGTAGCCACATGTTTTCTTAAGAAATATTCACAATTTCATACATCAGAGTATGCAATTTTTATTTTTACATCTGTTCAAATTGACATGGGGTGCTAAAATCGTTTTTTAAAGATGTTTTTGGCCCACAATATTTAGTATTTAAGTTTAAAACATTGAAAAAGTAGAAATTTAATTAACTTAAGATATCCTCGACATAAATAACCTTCTTTGATTTAAATTTGTTGACGCGTCTTTACTGTAGGACGTCTTAAAACAAGCCAAAACTGGCTTTTTGAGGCTTCTATCTCGTCTAGTTAAGGAGATTCCAAAACGACCATTTCTTAAAACTTGTGTTTCTCAGAGTTATGAATAGATAATGTTTTGAAAATTCATATTTAGTATTGTTGGGTTCTGAAGACATGATGTAACGCTGTTTCAGTCGCATTTATCGCCCGATGATTGAAATATCTTGTATTTTGTATGGGGACGTTTCTTTTGCCCGTGAGTTTATATGTAACCAGTTGAAACTGGTCATTATTTGATTTAATATTAAACCATATGATGTCCGTTAATACTGTAATGCTATCTCTATATTTTTATAATCACTTATATCATTTACATTTTACTACATATTCTTCTTCTTTTGAAGCCTTGCCTTATTAATTTTAACTTTGAAACTTAAATGTGTATACCGTGCAGTTGTATGCGTGACATGTAAACAATTCACCCATTCATACTGGATTGTTTCAAACCTTGTAAAACGTCTTCTCGGTACATTACTCTGAATCGGTACTGTTAATATGTTTGTAATGTCATTTATAAAATTTCAGGTAGGACAGACGTACAGATATAATTAATGCATGTTTTATTGTTTTTTGTTTAAAACACTAGTGGAAAGGCGTTCTTTCGGTAAGGAAAGAGCGACCTTTCCAATCTTTCCACCCGTGGAAAGAGGCAGCTTTCCACGCCTTTCCAAAGACGGGAAGAACTACCTTTACAAAACCACTTTGTAAATATTGGCTGAAAGGCGGCCTTTCCACAGCCATCAGGCTAATGAGATAATTACTTTTCTGACGACGAGTTATGTCCCCTTGTAATGCGCGACCTGTCAACAATTTCTATAGAAATATCGTTTATGACTAGATTTTCTTTGATTTATGAACCATACTAAATATCATTTTGATTTAGGAAAATCTTTGATAACTATTTTGACATTAAAAGAATAAGTTGTTGAAGTTTATTTTTATTTTAAAATTATTTTGACTTGATTAAATATTATTTGAATACTAAATTTAAACTTTGTGCTATTCTATGTCCTGTTCAACATTGACAAGACATACATGTACCTAAAATGCACCAAAGGTGTTGTTCTGGACATTCTTCTTAATAAGCATTTTGATTTATGCTGTCCAACTACCCTATGCCGTAGAAATCCCTGATCATGCACCTTGTGACCTGTTAGCATAAGATTAATTACAACGGTGGAGTTCAAGATGGATGACCTTCATAATACCAAGAAAATTTAACATTGATAAATTGAAGTATTTATTTCTTCATAAATTAAGTCAAATTCTAGTTTGTATGTAGTTCGAGCAACAATATATTATGTATTTCAAGGTCACTAACACTAATATACTCAAACAGGGTCTCCAATTTGATTACATATCATGTTAAAGGGACATACTCATGTTGGTGAGGTCATATGTATGTCCAATGTTAAAATTTGTACCGTATTATTTCATTGGGATTTATCAACTTTAACCGAAAATAACCAGTTAAAAGGGAGTCGCCGTCCGTTGCCGTTCATTATTAAAAATTGTCCCATAGAAATAAAATCATTGAAGCGTGTCGGCTAACAGCGAGGCCTCTCAGCTCTGAGCACTGCTATCAAAACAACGCTGTACGGAGCTTTGAACTCTGCAATGCAGAAGAGGCTGTAAATCTCAGTCGCTTGAATCAACTCTCTGATTGAGTTGTTTTTACTTAAAAATACTTCAAAGTGGCAACGTTTAATTAGTACGGATTATTTTATTACGATTGACTTAGTTATCCCACTCAACAATACCTACATTTTCTGAATTACAATAACTTAAAATTTAAAATTCCGAACAGCTAATCACTTTCTGCCAATCGAGACCGGTAGATGGGAAAATATCCCAGTTCATGAAAGAAAATGTATTCTTTGTAATGTACAAAATAAATATTTTATTTAATTCCAATAAGCTAGGAACTTTAATAAAGCTTTCAATTCTTTTTAAAATCATTATCATTATATTTGTTCAAGAAATAAGTCTTATAATTCCCATATTTACCGTTACTAAATGCACCACCTGTACATACTTATTGTATTGTATATTGTAAAATTTTATTTATTTGCTCTATGTACCGCTTATGCTGCAGTTTAACTCAAGCAAATCAAGGTGACAAAGTGTTTATAATTAAGAAACCGTTGGCATTCGTGAATTATCATCACTCTCTTGAGAAAATGGGAAGAAAAGCGTTGTCAGACTCTGCAAAGAAGAGAAGTGTTCGGGAATTGTTTAGGAAACGAGATGCCACGAAAATAAATGTGTGTGATCAATATCCAAGGTGAATAATCTAGCCGATCGTCGTGGGGAAAATCACAGGTCCTTAGCGGATTATCAAAACTTACAAATTTATATTACACAAATGTATTACAATTATCAATTATCAATTATCATTATCATATTTCATTACTTTTCTGCTGCAAAGAAACTGTATTTACTGCATGCGTCTCATTGCAGAAAAATATTCTGTTATTATAAAAAAATCAATCGGGGTTTCAATTTTGCTTGTGAATAGTCATGGAGGTGGAATGAGATTACAATTGACTGTGATTGCTCAGATCAGACTTTTTAAGTTTCATTTATAACAATCTTTGATGTGTAATTACCTTTGTATTTTGTCTGCCTCTTACATAAGATCTTTCCTTATCGTTTCCTGGTTTGAGGACAGCTGTGCTTTATTGCTTTATGACTGGCTTGTTGATTGATAAGATAACACTGTTGTTGAGCTATCAATGTGTTCATGCATCATGCATTTGTCAATCTAGCATAGATGTGATATAACATTAACATTAGACAATTATTGCGACTCTTTATTATCATTGATCAGATTAATGGTATAAACTAGATGAGCGTTTGCGGGACACCGCAAAAGCTTAGCATTCACTATGGAGGAGCTTCAATTCGTAATTAATAATAGGAAGAAAGGAACAGCCCCAGGGCTTGACCTGACCTCCTATCAAATAATTAAGAAGCTACCACCCTCCACCCTCTCTATCTTACTAAACTTATATAAATACCATTTGGCAAGCAGGAAAGCTCCCCTCCAACTGTTTAGTAATACCCTAATACCTAAACCCAATAAACCCCCCGGGGACCCAAATTCCTATAGGCCCATCTCTCTCACCTCATATCTATGTAAAGTAATGGAGGCAATGGTAAAACATCGCCTCCAAGCTCACCTTAACACCAATCCACTAAATAACGACCAGAGTGGCTTCACTCCTGGTCGTTCTACTCTAAACAATCTTGCTCGCTTAGAGCAAGATATTAAAAAATCTCAAACCCAAAAGCAATATACACTCGCAATATTCCTGGATTTTTCCAAAGCTTTTGATATGGTGTGGCATAACGGCCTCATCCAAAAATTAACTATAAAAGGCCTTTCAGGCAACATAATTAATTACATCCGGGATTTCCTACACAACAGGCAAATAACTGTCGGGGTCAAAAACCAAAAATCAGAAAACCATCTTTTGGAAAACGGCACCCCACAAGGCAGCATTATTAGCCCCACCTTATTCAACATAATGGTTGATGATCTTTTCGAAGGTATCAACAAAAATATAAACACCTCCAAATTTGCAGACGACGGTGCCCTATGGGCACGTTGTAAAAACCCAGGTAAAGCTACTTCCTTACTTCAAACCGCATTAAAGAAAATCGGCCGCTGGGCCGATAAATGGGGCTTTAAACTAAATGCGGAAAAAAAATGTAGGGGTAGTATTCAAAAATAAAACTTCGCGCCCTATCTCCCCTAACCTCTATCTCGAAAATAACCTAATTAAATTCCTAGGGCTAATCTTTGACGAGCATCTCACATGGGAAGCTCATGTCAAAGAACTTAAACTAAGATGCTCGAAAGACCTTAATGTCATGAGAGTAATCTCCGGCACAGGCTGGGGAGCAAATAGGCAAACCCTACTCAACCTCTATTCATCCCTTATAAGGTCCAAACTGGACTATGGCGCACCTATCTATAACACCCTTAATTCTACCCAAATAAATACTTTAAATACTATCCAATATCAGGCACTAAGGGTTGCTCGCACCCAAATGGGTACCTCACTCGAAGCTCTCCAAGCCCTAACTGGTGAAATTCCCCTCACTCTGAGACGGGACCAACTCACCTTAAACTTCTGGGCTGGATCTTCAGAGGACCCACTTATCAGGGAAATGCTTACTAGCACTACCTCTAAACTTAACACCGCAATTTTTAATAAATATCCAACCCGTGCACCCATTTCCCACCGTATCCAAACACTTCTATCCTAAGCTGAGATGGGGCATATCCAACTCCCCCCTCAAAATACGGTGCATCACCCTATCGCCCCACTACCCACCCCCAAAATAAACCTCCATCTCAGCAAAATAACTTCTAAACAAAACCCTAAATTAGCACATTCCATCGCACTCAACTACATACAATAACACTGGTCTGACTAGTGTCACATATACACAGACGGGTCCCGTGACCCCGATGCACGCAAAACAAATCAACTAAAAAATGCCCTGATCTAATCTCCAAAATTCTAAACTCTATCCAAACTTTAAATAATCAAGGCAAGGCTGTAAAGCTCCTATTGGTACCAGCACACGTCGGCATATTTGGCAACAAAAAAGCCGACAAAGCTGCCAAGGAGGGCCTCAAACTACCAAATTTTCTCCCCCTTTTCCATTCGAAACAAGAGGCAAAAAGCCTATCAAAATCTCATGCAAAGCGAGCATGGCACCGGCAATATGCAAATTCCAGCAAGGCACATCACACCAAACAACTTCTACCTAAACCCTTAGGCAAACAAAAAATCTACTCCAAAAATAAAAATATTGATAGGGCAATAATTAAGCTCCAAACGGGGCACACAAAATTAAATAACCATATCCACAAACTTAACTTTACTAACACCCCCGCATCATGCCCACACTGCCCGCAGGCAGAAACAATTCACCACATCCTTATTGAATGCCCACAGTATATGGCCTTCCGCCAAATACTTAACATAAAACTAAGGGCCAACAGCACCCAAACAAATAACATATATCAAATCCTAAATCCACACAATAATAACAGTACCTTCAAAGCGGTCGGCACTTATATAAAGGATTCGGGCCTCTTGGACCGAATCTAAAAACACCAAATAATCAAATCACCATCCAAAATTAACAAATAACCCCCCCCCCCCCCCCCCCCCCCCCCCACCCCCATGGCCTTAACCAATATCTCATGACCTTGACCTTTGACCTTCAAGGTCACACCATCAATGATTACTTTTCATTATTTCAGATCCATCACATGTCCTGCACTCACAGTATTCACTTTTGCCATCCGGAAAACGTTTTAATATGCCTTTTCACAAATCCAACAGAACTCGGAAATCATTTATACCCTCAAGTATTTCCATTCTAAATAAACAGTCCGCATGAGGAATTTCATGTCATGCTCTGTTGGATGTAAGAAGAATTCCCTTTTGGGTAATAAAGTGTTATCTTATCTTATCTTATTGTGTATAACAATCATGCAATGACTCAAAGTGTTCATTGTTAACATAAGGCATATTCACAATAGCATGCTTAAGTTGTGACCTTGCTGTGACCGTGACCTTTGACAGATTTTAGCAAAAACGTTTTCAGATCTTGGCCTTTCTCCATAATTGATATATACCAAATAAGAGACTGACAGCACAAAAATGTTTGAAGTTATCATGTCTACAAGGATTATTATAGTGATTTCAGAATTCGTGACCTTGACCTTTGACCTTGAATGTGGGCATGTCAAAATAATTCCCCAGGTGTACAAGAAAGAAGCTATATATATGAGGTTTTGATACCTTCATGGAAAAAAGTTACATAGTGATTTCTGTACTGGTGACCATGACCCTATCTCGTGACCTTGACCTTTAAAATTCAAGGTCATACAATCAGTGATAACTTTTCATTGAGTATCACAATCATGTAATGATTCAAAGTGTTAATAGTTGAAATAAGACATTTTTGCAAAAGCATGCTTAAGTTGTGACCTCACTATGACCTTGACCTTTGACGGATGTTAGCGAAAACCTTTTCAAATCTTGGCCTTTCACCATAGTTGATATACACCAAATAAGAGCCTGATAGCACAAATATTTTTCAAGTTATCGTGTTTATAAGGATTGTTTTAGCAATTTCAGAACTTGTGACCTTGAACTTTGACCTTGAATATGAACATATCAAAATCATTCCCCAGGGGCATAAGTAAGAAGTAATGTATATGAGGTGTTGATACCTCCTTGGAAAGAAGTTATTTAGTGATTTCAGAACTGGTGACCATGACCCTATCTCGTAACCTTGACCTTTAAAATTCAAGGTCACACAATCAGTGATCACTTTTCATTGTGTATCACAATCATGTAATGATTCAAAGTGTTAATAGTTGAAATAAGACATTTTTGCAAAAGCATGCTTAAGTTGTGACCTCACTATGACCTTGACCTTTGACGGATGTTAGCGAAAACCTTTTCAAATTCTGGCCTTTCTCCATAGTTGATATACACCAAAGAAGAGCCTGATAGCACAAATATTTTTCCAAGTTATCGTGTTTACAAGGGTTTTTTTTAGCGATTTCAGAACTCGTGACCTTGACCTTTGACCTTGAATGTGAACATGTCAAAAAAATTCCCCAGGGGTATAAGAAAGAAGTTATGTATATGAAAACCTAATAGGAAAAAAGTTATAGCGAATACAAAACGCGGCGGCGGCAGCGGCAGCGGCGGCGGCAATGGAAACTGCACAAAAACTGATAGCAGCTCCGACTTAGTCGGAGCTGCTAATGACGAATAATGTTATTGTATTTAGGGTAACTATTGGGGAGGAAGTTTACATTGCGGCCACAGAAGACCGCCTTCTCCAAATATCTAGATACAGATTGGTGTCGTCGTATGCGTTTCAGCGATGACAGATTCTGTTGGTTCACGAATTTCTAAAAAAAATCATTGAGATTCAAAATGTAAAATTCGCAGATAATAGTTTCAATATAGTTTTAGGATATTTTTCTTGTAAACATGAAAATTGTCCTTTTTGTGGTGAAAATACGGATCTAAAATGATATTAGCCACGATAATAAGGACCAACATATTACTTGAGACGTTACGTTATCGATTCTACATATGGACATGTAAAACTTATATTCCAATGTTGATTATAGATAGGATGTAAATAAAGTAATGAAGGTTAAAAACAAGTGAAAACAATCATTTGGGTCGGTTTCCATGATTTCGTATCTGTTAATATACGCCACTCGGTGTGTCGCTCACATACATAATTCTGCACAAGATCTCCCTGGTTGCCAATTTCTCTGTACGACTACAAGGATTTGGAAATGAACATATGCTTTGAGAACAGAACATAACTTTCTTACACTCAGGCCGAGATCCTTGGAATATGATGCACAAAATATCAGTATAGAACATAATATCGGTGACAAGTGGATTTTACGATTTGCATCATTATGATACCAACATTACTAAGTTGTTTTTTTAATGCAGGTATTTTTGTTCTACATAAACAGTCCCATCATGCATCTCTAAAAGAATATGTTTGCATATGACCACATTTACAGGTAATGTTTCATTTCTAGGTATCCAACATATCACTACCTTTACATATTACATTTTGGAATATTTCCACGTACAAAAGGAGCGTAGGTGTGTTCAAAGATAAAACAAATAACCAAAGAAGAGAGAAACGATCCTGTACATTAACATATGTTTGTAATGTCAAAACCGTTCAACCGTTCAATTCGACATTCACAGCAATGAGCAACTTGCAGTCATACTGTATTTTTATGTATAGCATGTTCCATAGTGAAGTTTAGTATCTCCTAGATCAATATTAGATGGATGGTTTCATACCTGTGACACATGAACTCGATCGTCTTTGATATAAACAGTACGAGAGTTATACAACCAATTATCGATCATATGTCGGCATTATGCCGTCTGCACAAATGATGTGTCTCAATGAATTACGTAATAGATTCATCAAAGGCCGCCGAGTTTCCCAGACATCACGCTGCAAAGCCTTTCAGGGTCAATGTGCGTGTTTATGCTCATTAACACAGAGAGAAAAGAAACTACCAATTTGAAGTATGTTATATTAATGTTTATAATTAAAACATTTTAATTGCTGACTTTTTCATTCGTAAATAATTATTTGTTATGATTTTAATAAAATGTATACTTCACTTTCCATAAGGCCATATAACGTTTTTGTATATGGTGCTATGACAACCGTATAGTTCTTAATACCCGGAAAATAAAGGCAATGATTACAGATATTAAAAATAGAGCTATGGACTCTGTAGCTCATCAGGATTTCATTGATTTATTATCTAAGGTTAAATATCTAAGTTATTTCAAGTAATACGTTGTTAACAAGCAAAAACAGGTTTTTAGAGCATGACCCCTGTGACCCGTATTTGGAGTCACAGGGTAACATATCCTACAATTAAGAATCACCTTTGACCAAAGAGTCTCTACACAACATTTCACCTTTCTAGAGCTTAACATACTTGAGATAAAGATGAAAATTTGGGGTTACAGGGTCACGAGATCTACAATTTAGAATCCCCATTGGCCAAGGAGTCGGCACACAACTTTTCAGCTCTCTAGACCTTTTGGAACTGGAGAAGAAGATGAAAATAGGTTTTTAACGATGTGACCCGTGACCCCATTTGGGGTCATGGGGTCACGAGATCTACAATTTAGAATCCCCATTGAACAAGGAGTCTGCACACAACTGTTCAGCTCTCTAGACCTTTTGGAACTGGTGAAGAAGATGAAAATAGATTTTTAACGATGTGACACCTGTGACCCCATTTGGGGTCATGGGGTCACGAAATCTACAATTTAGAATCCCCATTGGCCAAGAAGTCTGCACATAAAATTTCAGCTCTGTGGAGTCATTGGTTCTGGAGAAGTCGAAAAAGCGAAAAGTTTACGGGTGATGGCCGGACGCCGGACACCATGCTATGCCATAAGCCCATCGGGCCTTTCAGGCCTGATGAGCTAAAAAGTGAAGAAAGACAACTATAAACCCGTTCTCATTGACAATTCCATCATAGAAGTTGTCCCAGAGTATATGTATCTCGGCAATATTTTTTATGACAAATTCAAACACAGATAGAATCTACAAGAATTGCCAACAAAGACTGTGTTTTACGTCAAGTTAAACCTTCTAATGCCAATACCTTTACACTTGTTCTTTATTACAGAAGGTTTATTCAAAATGTTCTCTGTTTTAGCATGGCAAGTTGGTTTGGAGGTCTTCCATTGCAAAACGAAAACAAGCAATAAAAAATAGAGCCACTGGCTCTGAAGCTCATCAGGAATCATGTTATTAATTATCCCTAAGGAAAAGATTAAAATATCACATTATAAGTCATTGCCCAGTCATCAAATTTATTATCAAAATTGGTTACACATTAATCCATATTCATTATAAATAATGTAGAACTTTGCAGTTTATTGTTTTACTTCTTATTTTTATTCTGGATTTATCAACATTTATTACATAATGAAAAAGAACCCCTATTTGTTTCTAAAAATCCTGTTTCTCATAGGCTCATAGTTTCATAGGCCCCTTTTCAATATTTTATTAACAAATTCTATTGAGCATCTGAGCATCTTAAGCAGAGAAGTAACCTGAAACCTCTGTGTATTAGCTGCTGTTTGCATCTTTGCCAGGGAGTGGTCACTCCCCAGGTCAACACCTGCAATTACACAACATGCAGACCCTGGACTCACAGCCAGTGAATTATATATTTTAAATTGTGTTTTCCCAATCTTTATTTATTTTTCTTTACTGGAAAAGAAGATACGGTATCATGTACTCATGCAGCTAGTTTTAATAGTCTTATCTTACTTCATCACCAGTCATATTTAGTTCACATATCTAATGTAAAATAAAACATTTCTTAACTCTTTTTCATTTTTTTCCTATGCATCCTGTCACAATATTCAATTCACAGGCTATTCAATAGTTCTAATTTCACATTGATTACATCAAACATCTCCATAATATTACTCTTAAGCTGACATATGAAGTGCACATAAAATCTCATTATGTTCACAGTTCATTAAAACAGCTGTTTTAGGCGGTGACCCCTGTGATCCATATTTGGGGTCACAAGATCACCAAATCTACAATTTAGAATCCCCATTGGCCAAAGAGTCTGTACACAACATTTCAGCTTTCTAGAGTTTTTGGGACTGGAGAAAAAGAGGAAAAATGCTTTTTAGGTTGTGACCCCTGTGGCCCTTATTTTGGGTCACAGGGTTACCAAATCTACAATTTAGAATCCCCGTCAGTCAAGGAGTCTGTTCATAAAATTTCAGCTCTCTATGTTCATTGGGACTGGAGAAGATGAAGGATAGCTTTTTAGATAATGACCCCTGGGGCCCTTATTTGGGGTCACAGGGTCACCAAATCAACAATTTAGAATCCCCATTGGCCAAGGAGTCTGTACATAAAATTTCAGCTCTCTAGACCTTTTGGAACTGGAGAAGAAGATGAAAATAGGTTTTTAAGGATGTGACCCCTGTGACCCGATTTGGGGTCACGGGATCACGAAATCTACAATTTAGAATCCCTAATGGCCAAGGAGTCTTCACACAAAATTTCAGCTCCCTAGACCAAGTGGTTCTGGAGAAGAAGATGAAAATGCGAAAAGTTTACAGACGGACGGACGGAAGGACGGATGGACGGACGGACGCCGGACACCATGCCATGCCATAAGCCCATCGGGCCTTTCAGGCCAGATGAGCTAAAAATGAAATTCAGAAATAGTTCTAACCCTCAAAAGGCACAACTAGGGATCATGGTTGACATGTGTATGAAGTTTGGTGTGATGCTAGCATGTAGACTTTGGGAGATGAGAGTTTTGGGATGGATGGACAGACGGACGGACGGAAAGAATGAACGCTATATACCCCCGCTTAAGCTGTAAGGCGGGGGTATAATTATAGAAATTTCACATAGTAACAAATAACATATAATAAAACGAATAAACAAAATGTGTTTAGTCCGTAGCGAAGTTTTCCCCACTCGCAGCGGCGATGAATGGCTTCAGTTCTCATTGATTAAATTTTTCAACAAATATGCGCTTGCCTTTATCAAGTTGTGAAATATAAAGTCATCTAAATATTAACTTCATAAATATATTTTAATTTTACTGTGTTTTAATCATGTATTTATATCATATTTGTGTTAACAAGAACATCCTCTCGAATTTCGTTTCCACAAAAAATACCCCGATAGAACCCTACTTTTAAACCCATTCCCCCCTCCTATCTCTAACTTAACTCATTCAAAATCTCATTCAGGATGGCTTTAAAAACATGTACAAATTATATAAAGCTACAAACTAATGCACTGTAAATTGTCTGCAAGTCGGCAACATGACAGGCGTATAATACATAATAAACAATCACAAATTTAAATCTTAGCATAAACTAGATTCAAAATTTTACTTCACAATGACATGTGCATAGTTCGTCCCCAATACAAGAAATACGCTCATTATTAAACAAAAACATTGTGTTTATTTCATGTTCATGCATAAAGTTAAAAACATAAAGAGTCAGTCAGTTATATCTATATTTATGTTGTATCAATATAAGGTGCAAAATGAGTGTATTCACAAATTTTTATGTAAATGTACTTGGTGATTACAATGTGAGACACTGATTACCTGCGTTTATTATGGAATTCTCTTAGAAATAAAGAAGTGTTTCTTGTGATATTAATGTTAATCAGTTATTTGTTTTTGAAACATGGACATTGTTATTTATATATCCGAAAAGCCACAAATACTTCATGGATTAAGCAAGCCGGTTAAAAGACAGAAATTCTGTATATTTGAAAGAGTGCATTCTTTCAGCCATTTACTTAATGTTTTTGAGACAGAAGTTTTATCCGTTCAATACGCTGTTATCTTGCTTATCTCATGTAAAGCCGATGGAGGGAATAAACAGTTGAGTTTTAACTAAAATCATAAATTCTAATGTCTATCAATCATCTAATCAGAACCACTTAACCCTCAACTTACGAATCCCAGCATAGTCTGGGATGGCCATAAACAATTCCTACGTGTCTCAATCCGGTTCCCGGACACTAGACTGTATTAGGTCTCGCAGTTAGCCACGATAACGAGTCTTTGTCAATGTCCAGTCGAAATGTCCAGCAAAAATCACACCAAATTGTGTGTGCATTGTTGACTCATAACGCGTTGATAATTAGTTTACAAAAGGCCAATTTTGTCGGGCTGAAGCCTAATCTCCCTGGGGGCTAATTATCACCCACTTGATTGCATTGCCTCGGGTTTTCCCCACCCGTACATGCTATCTGCCTCGCATCTAACGGGACGTGAAAAAAAAAATATCAGTAACTCGCCTTACTCCCGCACTTCATATCATGTGAACGAATTGTTCGTTTCCAAAAAGATGACGGCAAAATAAAGGGGAAAGAATAGACTACAATCCCATATAAAATTTGCAAATGCCAAAAAAAAAATAAAGACACAGCAAGCGCCGTGAAAAAGGTCATGTTTACACTTCATAAATTTTGAAACAATCAGCGATTTTCACAACTTCTTACACATTTATCACGGCTAAACTACTGAATGCATTTTCATAATTTTTATATCACAATATACCGAAAAGAATAATCTTTTATTCTATATAAAATGCGCATATTTATTCACAGAAATAAAGATACAATTTTACCTTTCTGAGAGGCATGTGAAACCAAACGACACACAAACTAATCAACATATTTTCATCAGTTAAGGTTCGAGGTTAGCATTTATTTGAAAGGTCAAACAACATAACCATATTTGGGTTGACATGTGCTTATTTGTCAACTGGTTTGAGATTATGATTTCTTGGAAAAGTGCGATGAACGACCGTTTGCAATGCCGCATACATGTTGTAAGTATTCACGATTTTATAGGTGGAAATAAAGACAAACTTTACATAGCTATAGAATTATAAGTTTCCTATTTATGATGTTACGAGGCCCGAATTACAGACAATCTTTCGAAAGTAATAAAAAAAAAAACGAAAAATCATAGAAAATTAATTCAAAATGCTTTCAACACCCTACGCCCAATATAGAGCTCCATGTCCCTATCAGATCAATATCTATCAGATATGGTCAATATCAGATGGCCAGAGAAGATCAGCAACAACGATCTGTGGTCAACAACCCACAACCTGCCAATAGACAGTGAGATCAGGAGGAGAAAATGGGGTTGTATCGGCCACACACTGAGAAAACCATCAAGCAACATCACTAGACAAGCGCTGGATTGGAACTCGCAAGGCAAAAGGTTTAAACAGAATAAGTCAAGTTATTGAAACATTCAGGTGTAACATTACTGACGGGAATATTCGTATCACTTCATATTTGACATCTTGATAAAGACTACTACACAATCATTCAAAAACATAAACAATGTAAATTGAAGATATGCAACGGCGCTACGAGTTCTGAACGCTTTGTTACGGAACATAACATTGTTTATTAGCTTACAGGGCGAGTTCTGTCACCATATTGGATCCTTTTGCATAACGTGAAATGAAAACACGTTATATTGTACCTAATTTTGATATTTTTAATAACTAAAGACATACACTGATAGAGTATTCACATATCAACACATAAAAAGTCATAAAACTAATAAACACTTTGCTGTTATACTGTAGTGAAGTTTTTCCAACTCGCAGCGCCGATGAATGGTTTCAGTTCGTATTGTTTTATTTTCAACAAATGTGTGCTTGTGTTTATCAAGTTGTGAAATATAAATTCATCAAAATATTACCTTTATTACTATCTTTCAATTTGACTGTGTTTTAATAATGTATTAAAAACATATATGTGTAAACTGTAATATCCTCTCGAATTTCGTTTCCACAAAAAAATATCCCGATAGAACCCTCCTTTTAACGATATGTTATTTGTTACTCTATAAATACTCCAACACTACATATGTGTTATTATTTCTAAACGTTAGTATTTGTGGAAATACATAAATTTAACCTAGCATGGCAATGAAAAAGCTTAGATGAGGTGTAGTCTTTGATACAAAGGTATTAACCCTCTCAGGTTAGACAAGTAAAAGTTCTGAACTTACAGGGCCATGGTAAGTGGGAAGTAAATCATATGACTGTATACTGAAAGTTTATCATTGTGTTGGTGAAGCACTTAGAATTTAAAAGAGTTTGTTCACTAGGAAGTTCTTATGATTGGTTAAGAATTTGTTTGTTCGGCTTACATTCTATACAAATGTAGGGGGCTTCGGTTAAAGTTATTCAATGAGTAGACCTAAGGTCATTTACATTTATTTGCTTATACACAGGGGGTAAGCCCTGTCCATACTAAACCGGAAGTTGACAGTCGTCAACAACCATTTTCTCGACAGACAGTAGTTTTTCAACTGGGGTGGGTCCCGAAATTGTTTAGTTTTGAACATTTTCCATTGAATGATGTTAACAAAATCAACATGTTTCAACTCTTGAATAGCTATAGTTTACAATCGCTACATCTTTAGAACATAATGTAATATATAGTTTAGAATTTTAACATTTTGGGAGCCAGTCAATCGTTGTGGGGGAAAAAATTAGCGAAAAGGCGACTTTCTACATGAAAACAGCAAATCTACATGGATCAAGCCCATATTTTGTCTAATTTTAAGTCTGATGTGTTAATTTAGGACTTGCATCAAAGTTACAGCTTTCACAGATTGATCGAAACCGATATATTAGCAAAAATAAAAACTGTACACATTATGGTAGTTGCTCCATCACTGTCTAGGTTGCTGAAAAATAAAAAAAATAACTGTCCATGGTAGTTGCCATGCAGGGAACCTTTTTTTACATTGTGGGGGTTGATAGTACATGTAAAGGTGCAACGTGGAGTGATTTTAGCTGCTGCTTTTCATAAATTTTATTGACAATTTTAATCGGTAAACTATTGTACACACTAAAATGACGTTTTGCGTAGATGTCGAAATTTAAAAAAGAAATTACAAGTTTAACATATAAATCCATCGACTATATGTTTTAACTGCAACTTATATGTTATAATAGTGCCACTTGTGTAATTATTACCCCTTGAATATTGTAATCTCGAATAATAATGTAATAATAATTTGTTACTATTCCTATCAATGATTTATCCAAAGCATGACGTAACTGATGCCATCTTCAACTTCAGTCTTGTCATCCATTAGTCTAGGAATTATATCCCCTTTGACTGTTATCAGCAATATAAGACAGTGTGATTGTAAGGACATTGAACAATGAATCTGTGGACAGGAAATGAGAATATCACCTTTTTTTAAAGTTGATTGTTATTAAAATTCAAAAGACACGAAGAAATGAGCATATCCTTTCGAGCAACATGCATGTCATCAATAGATATGTTTGTAAATAATTGCGCATAGCATTAGTAGATGTTACTGAATGATATGAAATTAAAAATTACTTTTTACTTTTTGGGCTGGCAAGGTTTATACATGTATTTGCCAGCTCGCTACCTGTATGCGGCGTTCTGGTGGGCAGTTGCCTGAAGTTGGGAGATGAATGGCAAGGTATAAGTCATTGTTGAACATTGTTTTTATCGGATCAGGATTATTCCTTCCTTTCCGCTAATTTCTGTAATGTTCCAAATTTAGTCAATGCGAAATCATGTAGAGATGTGATTTAAACATTGCAATCATAACTATGCAAGTCATGTTAGTCTTGAAATGCTGATGTCAGTTTTACAAAGCTGACTTTACAACTCTTACAACTTAACTTGTAACATTATAAAATGTGTATATTATTACGATTTAATAATTAAAATTACTAGAAAATTTTCTATTTAAACATTTCTAGAATTACATTTCAACTTTGTAAACTTGAGAACGGACAGATTTAAATTGTTACTTTTGAATCCTTTGACTTTTTGAGACTTGTATAGTTGAGAACAACAAGTTACATTTTACAAGTTACATGTCTTAATGTCTTCATTTTTGGCACACATCTCCTTCCATACTAATCAGCCATGAAACTGTACACATTTAGAAAACCTGGATGGATATCCAAGCACGACTTATTAATGACAATCTGAACTTGCCAGTGACAGATCTGAATTTCAAGCACACAAGCGCATTCTCATCTTACATAAAAAAGGCGTCCCCTTTTCTTTCACAGCAAAGGCGTCCCTCCTCACAATTTCTCGTGTCAGATCAACCGTGGTTTGATCAGAGGGAAAAATCCATAGAATTTGTACAATGGCTTATCTTACAAAATTCCTACATCTAAAATTCTGACAACCTCATGACCAATCATCATCACTACCACTCTATCGGGAACTGCTGGCTCCTCAACTCAAACTCATAACCTCACTCGAAATAACTTCTTCATCTCACCTCTGAAACCAAAAAACAAGCTACTTGTTGCAGTGTAAAATCCAACTCTGAATGAGATTTAATCACTGCAGCACAAGAAACACATACCAATACAGAATCACTCCCCGTGAAAACAGTAGAGGAACCTAAACTCCCTGAAACAACAGAACCATAAGAACCATTCCGCATCTATCAAAACCCTCAACAATCGGACCACAACCTAGCTCACACTTGAACCGCAAAGTTGAGGTAAGTGTCATCATTGAGGGATTGTCTAACCCTAGCCTGTATGGAAGGGGATGTGTGACAAAAATGAAGATCGGTAGATTTGTAACATGTCGTTCTCAAGCATAAACACATTTTGTAATGTTACAAGTTGCGTTTAACAAATGAACAATGGAAAATAACAGGTTGTTAAGTCAGCCTTCTAGAACAGACTGTAGCATTTCTAGACTTACATGACTTGCATAGTTACGATTGCAATGTTTCAAATCACATCTCTACACGATTTCGCATTGACAATATTTGGAATATTATGGAAATGAACGGAAAGGAATGAACAATCCCGATCCGATAAAAACAATGTTCAACAATGACTGCTCCCTCGCCAAGCATCGCCCAGCATCTAGGAGCAAATATTTGAAAGTTACATACTAGTTTTCCCATTATTAGCATACTGTTGACCAAAGCACATGGACTAAAACATTATAGTAAACCGTACAGTTAACGAGACAAGCTCACATACCCCCGCCTGTAGTTTGATCATCTTCTTACAGTATGAATAAATTGGAAAATATTATCTAGTCATTCATGTCAATGAATAACAATGATCTTTTTTAATGAAAATATTTTTAAAAATTACTTGAACAGTTGAGTTTACACCAATAAAAGGCAAAACAATACCATATAGGTAGGCAACATCCAAATTTAAGTTTTCAAATTACATAGTTTTTTAGTTATGCTGCAGAAATGACACAAATGACAAAATTTCAAAAATTATTTGGACCATAGGACTCCTAAAGGGCACAACAGCACCATATAGGTTACTTCCATACCAAATTTGAAGTTCCAAGTCATATAGTTTTTTAAATACGCTCCGGAAACGATTTCGGACGGACAGACGCACGGACGGACATGCACTATATACCCCCGACTAAGTTGTAGCGGGGGTATAATTATCATTGCATTTTTACAGTGTAGGAAACAACTGTCTGCCCAATCGCCCAAGAAGTAGTTATTTCTGATGCAAGGTGGCAAAAATAGAGCCATGGGCTCTGTAGCTCATCAGGATTTCATTGATTTACTATCGAAAGTTGAATATTTAAGTTATTTAAGTTATTGTTTACAAGCAAAAGATAGGTTCTTAGATCATGACCACTGTGACCCCATTTGGGGTCACAGGGTCACACAATCTACAATTTAGAATCCCCATTGGCCAAGGAGTCTGCACACAACTTTTCATCTCTCTAGACCTTTTGGAACTGGAGAGGAAGATGAAAATAGGATTTTAAACATGTGACCCCTGTGACCCCAATTTGGGGTCATGGGGTCACGAAATCTACAATTTAGAATCCCCATTGGCCAAGGAGTCTGCACACAACTTTTCAGCTCTCTAGAGCTTTTGGAACTGGAGAAGAAGATGAAAATAGGATTTTAAACATGTGACCCTGTGACCCCAATTGAGGTCGTGGGGTCGTGGGGTCACGAAATCTACAATTTAGAATCCCCATTGGCACATAAAATTTCAGTTCTGTGGAGTTCTTGGTTCTGGAGAAGAAGTCGAAAAAGCGAAAAGTTTACGGATGGACGGACGGATAGACAGACGAATGGACGGACGCCGGACACCATGCCATGCCATAAGCCCATCGGGCCTTTCAGGCCTGATAAGCTAAAAATGGTATTATGGAAGTGAGGTAGTTGAAGTAGTGCCACAATATAAATATCTTGGGGTTTTGTTTACATATAATTTAAGCATGCAAAAGTCTGTCCAAAATGTATGCATTAAGGGCAAAGCTGCATTATATGAACTACTGAGGTCTATGAAAACACAAGGAGATTTTTCCTATGAGTTATAAATCACGAAAATAAAACCTATTTGTTTGTATGGTGCGGAATTGTGGGGACATCAGAAACATGAAGCCTTAGAAAGAATTCAAACAACAGCATGTAAAAGGTTCTTAGGAGTACCAGGTAATACACCTAATGTAATGGCTACTGGTAAATGTGGCAGATTCCCAATGTACTCAGAAACTTTTGTCAGATGCATCAGGTATTGGCTATCCATACTTAAAATGACAGATAATAGACTTCCCAAAAAAGCTTACAATATGATGTGTTCCTTAGATATACAGGGTAGAGTCAGTTGGGTATCACATGTAAAAGAATCTTTATTTATAAGCTTGGCCTTGGTTATGCGTGGGTGTATCAAGAAGTTAGACATTATCAATTATTTATAAACGCAATAAAAATGACACTAAGAGATATTTCTGTACAGGATGGCATTCAATTTTACTAGATACGATAATTACCTATTATATAAACATAATCCTTTTCCAGAAACATATGTCATAATTTTCCAACATCCAAAATTGCGGCGGTATTTAGCGTTACTCCGAACTGGTGGATCCCAACTTCAGAGGGATATTGGACGTCGAAATAATATACCTAAAGAACATCAAATTTGTAAATTGTGTAACTTAAATGTTAAAGAAGACGAATTTCATGTCATCTTGAAATGTGCATTGTATAATGATATTAGGCAGCAATATATACCAAATAAATACATACAGAACTGTCACTTTGAAATGTTCTGTATACTTGTGGCGGACACTAATGCCAAAACTGTTTTTAATTTGTGTAAATTCAGCACATGCCATTCTATTAGAAACGAAAAAAAGAAAGAAAAACCATAATATCAATTTTTTTCGTATGTGTAAATTTCGATTACGGATGTATACACTGATGTATTATGTATGTCATCTATGTTTACTTGTATATGGGCCTGAGGCCAAGAATACAATAAACTGAATTGAGTATGTTCTGCAGTTGTTTTTGTTAGAACCCCTACAAATAGACACCAAAAAATCTTTATTACAAGGATGAGTGAACAAATAACACAAGACTGTATACCCATTAGGACACTATGATGATTTCAATGACACGGACTAATCAAACTTTCTGGTTATCATATCCACTCTATGTCATTATGTATGACTTATGAGAATTAACTTGACTTGTTATTATATGATGTAATCGCAATGACTGGTTAGTTGATTGATTCGACTGAATACACGCTTATCTTGAGTATTTCTACGGTTTATGTCGTAATCACGTAATATGGTCTGGCGCGTTTATTATATCTCGTCCAGCAAACAGAATTCACCATAAAGCAGGAACTGTATAACAATAGGCGAGTCATTGGTTTGAGCGTAGCACAAGGTACCCTTTTCGAATTAGGATGATCAAACTAATGTCGTATAAAGCCCTTTTTACATTCACACGTTTACTCCTAGGATTATATTTACTCCTATCAGTAATATACTTACAGGAAGCAAACGTGTCATGATAACAGTCCAAAACAAATTTACTTACAGGAGTATATTTACTCCTAGGAGTTAAATACTCTACCCCAAAAGTATTTTTACTCCAGGAGTATTTTACTCCTGTAAGTAACCGTGTCATGTAAACAGATTTTCTGTTTACTCCTGTAAGCAAACTGAATGCAACATTCTAAACATATGACATAATCCATGGACATTTTATATGTTTTGTTCTACATTAATGTTTAAATTAACTATTTACTGTCATTGACCTTCTGATTTGTATCTACAAAGTTCCTGTGAACTATAGGATTGTTTAATTAATGAAAATGTTCACATAACGTCCATTTAAAACCGTTTTGATATTTACCATGTTTCAATTTGGCGTGTAGAACTTGGTTCCTAATATGTGTGTTCTATGTATGATTAATTCTAAATACCTAGCGGTTACTTACTGTTCAGGAAGTGTTGTTTTTCTTCTTAGAGAAGCATTGTATTTCTGCTGTTAGCTGTCATTAATTTAGTTGAAGAATATCAAAACAATAAACTCTCGTTTTCATTTTGAACTTTATTATCAAATTGAACAATATATGATAACATTAGTTTGCTTTATTATATGACTATAGGCATGTCATGTAAGAATTGACAACTTAAGCCTAGCAATTGGTTGCTAGGCTTTAAGTACCCATAGTCATCTATATTGTAACCATCACCATCAGCGTCATCTGGGTCATCCTCAGGTTCTATCTCGCCGCTAATGGCTGCAATACTGCCGAAGCGGCGTTAAACAATAACTCACTCACTCAGGTTCTATCTGCATGTCATAATGATTTTTATTTCATTTAGGAATGTTTATGTAGTACAACACAGTTATGCAGTTATAACTGCAACAGGTATATTTCATTTTATAACTGAGCTTTTCTGTATGTGTCGCAAAAATTTTTTTCAATAGTCACTCGGGCTCTTCTAAGCTTGTCATTGAACAACCTGTGAGATGCATTGAGGTTTTGTATGTGGCTCTATGGCTTCAGTAACCACTTAAGCGACAATCTGGCATGCTTGTAATTTTATCTTAATAAATTTGATGTTTTTCAGCTAACATGTGTTATATTAAGATATATATGTTATAAGATATGTTTTGTTTCGCCTTTGCGGTAAAGTTCTGACGGATTACAGAATACAAGACAGATATACAGTAAATAGGCCTTAGGCCAATAATACAAACAGATAGCATAAGTAATGGCAGTACGGATTTACAGCTCTATATCCTGAAATTCATTAATGTCTGGACTTAATGGAGATATAAACCAACATAATAAACATTATGCAACTTTTTTTGGATTCTTTAAGTGTGGCACTTCAGGTTACAGATACCAATCCTTACGATTGAGGTAGTTACCGTAAGCTTAAACTAGTGTAACTATTGAAATGTGCCACCAGTCTGTTGCACCTCCATAGTTTGGAGATCTACAATGCTCTTCATATCCAGTGATTACAACCTGCAACTCTACTCTATTTGAGGAAGTAACATATCTATGGAGAATATTTTCAAATAATACAAATAAGTTACTGATAGATGCAAGTCAATACAGGGCGATAGCAACCTCATGAAATAGATCTATTGGTTCTCTTAAAGGTGCCTCACTTTCATGAAAAAAAGGCTTAATTCTTTACATACTACATAGAATGTTTCCCTTGTCATTTTGAAAGTTTCTTTAACTTTTCATCATCAAAATATCCATCGTACAATGAGAATGTGAGTTGACAGATCAAGCACAAAACAAGTGCACAGAAAATATTGATAACCTCTTCTTCACTTCTCGATACGCAGTTAACTCATTGTTCTCACTAGAATGACTTTTTAACTGTAAGCAACCCAATTATACTTAAGGGTCCTTAAATTCCAATGGAACGTAAAGTAAGTATACTTTTACTCCTAGGAGTAAATATACTCCCAGGTGTAAATATACTCCTGGGATTAAAGCGTGCATGTAAAAAGGGCATAAGTGTTAGTGCTGCGACGACGACGCAGACATTTTGATGAAGCTATCATAAATATATAGTCATATTTGCATACATGCTAAAAATAACTACATGTATCAGTCATTCAATAGTTGATTTGACTGTCTTGACACAAATTAATGATTGTCATGAAAATTATAAACCCCGACAACAATCAAATATTCATATGTATAATCACAACTACTTTCGTTCACGTTGCCAAAGTCGTATTAATGAAATAACGCAACACTTATTTAAGACTTTGTTTGTAGCTGCCATGTTCAAAGTTTTTATTGTTGAAATGCAATTATTTGTTGATAACTTATTTTAAAACTTTTAAAATAAACCAGGTTTGAATGAGTGCGCATTTTGACCATTCCATTCTTCACCAATAGGTAATACATATGCTCCTGTGTGTATAAGTGGTCTGTGAACTTATGCTTATTGGGGTGTGACAACTGGCATATGGATTACTAACGGGAGGATACAATACAAAAGTCACGGTTTATATCGTTATATAATAACCAAAATAACACAAATGGGGAACTTGCGTAATTTAGTTCTTTTGGACTTGTTTCATCCTTCTCATTGGATTACATTTAGCTTTTAATATGAATAAACATAAACAAAAATATCGCGAAACATTTAAACACAATTAATTCAAAATTGAATCAACACATACTAAATATATATGTATAAACATTAGCGTAGTAATAAGTGTTAAGTTATTTTTAAAGATTCTAGAGTCAAGTACCTCCATTTACCTAAGTACTCACGACTTAGTTGCTGCAAACTCGTGTTTTATTATCTTAAGAATAAGTACAAATTTAATTCATTATAGTGTCACCTGTTACAAATAATATGATTGGACATACTGAACATAGTTAAAAGTAACATCCTGCCTAGAGGCCAACATGACGCTCAATAAAATTAAAACACAATATACTTAATTAAAAAATGTACACTACAGTAATTACCTGACGTCCAACATACTCATATGAACATAATACCGTATTCATCCTAATAAACGCCCTCTCCTAATAAACGCCCCCCTTAGCCATTTTTAACTCGCGGAAAATGACCCCTAATAAACGCCCCCCTTTTGTATCAACTTACTTTACTGATGTTTCACTGAAGAAGAGTTTTGAATCATGCTATCAACCTCTTATGTCTCTTGCTTCTAACAACGAATTAGACGTGATATACGTCTTTGCCTCTAATGACGACAATATCTTCTTTATTGTGATTTAAATAAGGATTATCATGATCCGGAAATAGTGTTTACATAATCGTTCTGCTGCTCTGCACCATGTGCTTATCAGCTGATTGTGTTTATGCTGCCGTTCATTGGTAGTTATATTTCGATTCATTTGATAAGAGTAATGAAGCGACAAGATGGCGGATTCAATCACTAGATGTATCTTCATGAGTTTTGATTAGTTTAAATTTCCATTACAAATTGTGTATTGGTACCGGTTGGAATTTAATACAAATAATAAACTGCGACATTTAACTCTTCTTTACATTTATTTCATACACTTATTTTGATTAAAACTCCGAAATAAGGTCGATGTTTCTTTTTCTTTTGGACATCAACAGACATTTTTTTAATAAACGCCCCCTTTTTACGATTTTTAAAGTCATTTTAATAAACTCCCCCTTTTCCCAATTTTTTAAACGCCCTGGGCTTCTATTACGGCAAATACGGTACATACATACATAAATAACAAGTGGTTGTCACTAAGGTGACATAATCCCCCGCCGCAAATTAATACTTCAAAATTGAAAAATAATGTCAAAATCAGCAAAATCGACTGTCAAACATGTTGGAAAAGTCAAAGCTCCACTGTGACCTTGAGAATAATGTCAAGGTCACCAAAATCTAATCAGCGCTTTGTCGTCCCAAGGCGGTGCTTTGTGTCAGATATGATGAAATTCCTGTGAATGGTTCTGGAGATATCCCGCTGACAAGATTTACATGTACATTATCATGTTGAAAAAATCAGTTCCACTGTGACCTTGAGAATGATGTCAAGGTCACCAAAATCTAATCAGCCCATCGTCTTCCCTAGGAGGTGCTTTGTGTAAGATATGATGGAAATCCTGTGAATGGTTCTTGAGATATCCCGCTGACAAGAATTACATGTACATTAGCATGTAAAAAAATTCAAAGTTCCACTGTGACCTTGAGAATAATGTCAAAGTCACCAAAATCTAATCAGCCCGTCGTCTTCCCTTGGAGGTGCTTTGTGTAAGATATGATGGAATTGCTGTGAATTGTTCTTGAGATATCCCGCTGACAAGCTTTACATGTACATTAACTTGTCGAAAAATTCAAAGTTCCGTAGTGACCTTGAAAATAATGTCAAGGTCACCAAAATCTAATCAGCCCTTTGTCTTTCCTTGGAGAAGCCATGTATAAAATATGAAGAGAATCCAGTGAATGGTTCTTGTGATATCCCGCTGACAAGGGTAAAATGACAAAGTCTCGTCGTGACCTTGAAATGAAGGTCAAGGTCACAAACCTCTGTAGGAACATTACTCTTCCAATGATGAACCCATATGCAAAATATGAAAAGAATCCAGTGAATAGTATTTGAGTTATTCCATTTCGTACGGACGTACGTACGTACGGACGGACGGACGGACGGACGGACGGACGCAGCCGAATACTATATCCCCCGCTTCGCGCTAAACGCGCAGCGGGGGATAAATACAAACTAGATGAGCGTTTGCGGGACACCGCAAAAGCAGAGCAGCTCCGAAACTTTGGGTCTCGCCTTTCCCTGTTCCGCCTTCTCCTCAGCATAAATAAAATGGGAATTTTTTTTGACAAAAATTTGTTTATTATTCAAGTAATTCTAACAAGTTGAATCATCACCGGGGTCACTTTTCACAAACTTGTTCTTAAAACCTATTTCTGATTTCAAACTTGGATCAAAGGATTAACATGGCCTTAACCAATATCTCATGACCTTGACCTTTGACCTTCAAGGTCACACCATCAATGATTACTTTTCATTGTGTATAACAATCATGCAATGACTCAAAGTGTTCATTGTAGACATAAGGCATATTCACAACAGCATGCTTAAGTTGTGACCTCGCTGTGACCTTGACCTTTGACAGATTTTAGAGAAAACGTTTTCAGATCTTGGTCTTTCTCCATAGTTGATATATACCAAATAAGAGCCTGACAGCACAAAAATGTTTGAAGTTATCATGTCTACAAGGATTATTGTCGTGATTTAAGAACTCATGACCTTGACCTTTGACCTTGAATGTGAACATGTCAAAATCATTCACCAGATTTATAAGAAAGAAGTCAAAATCATTCACCAGATTTATAAGAAAGAAGCTATGTATATGAGATGTTAATACCTTCTTGGAAAAAATAGAGCCACTGGCTCTGAAGCTCATCAGGAATCATGTTATTAATTATCCCTAAGGAAAAGATTAAGATATCACATAATAAGTCATTGCCCAGTCATCAAATTTATTATCAAAATTGGTTACACATTAATCCATATTCATTATAAATAATGTAGACCTTTGCAGTTTATTGTTTTACTTCCTATTTTTATCCTGGAGTTATCAACATTTATTACATAATGAAAAAGAGCCCCTATTTGTTTCTAAAAATCCTGTTTCTGATAGGCTCATAGTTTCATAGGATCCTTTTCAATATTTAATTAATAAATTCTATTAAGCATCTGAGTGTAAGACTAAATCAGTAACACAGCAGAGAAATAACCTGAAACCTCCGTGTATTAGCAAACTGCTGTTTGCATCTCTGCCAGGGAGTGGTCACTCCCCAGGTCAACACCTGCAATTATGCAACATGCAGACCCTGGACTCACAGCCAGTAAATTATAGTATGTTTTTGTTTAAACATCATTATTTATACTCACCGTTGATAGTTAACAATATGCCCAATTATCCTAATCTGTCTAATCCCGACAATCTTTACACAGATAAAAGACAGAGTTATCGCTCAAGTGAACTGCACTCACCACTCACCGGCAGGTGGCCTACCTTATATGGTCATTGCTTCTTCTGATGGACAGACACGAAGCCGAACGCGACCGAGGGGAGGCCGGGAGGGAACTTACGATTGTTAACTATCAACGGTGAGTATAAATAATGATGTTTAAACAAAAACATACTATTATTTAATATACTCTCCGTGATAGTTAACAATATGCCCGATTGCCACAGAGGTGGAGGGGAGCGAGAGGCTCCTAAGAGGGATAGCTCTGTCTTAACAAGAGTCAAGTTGGTGAGCCAATGCCACGTAACCAGCCTGAACCCCGATGGGGTTCATCTGTCAACCGGAGGGTTAAGCTTGACCCAACTCGTAACCGGAGGGACTCTCACCCGCGTGGTCACCAACTAAAGAAAAGACAACAAACGCATCACTAAAATCATCGAGACTATGTTTAATAGCAACTCCAGACTGGTCAAGGAGCAGCCGAATTAACGAGGGGGGGGTAGGCCTCTTCGGTACGAGGCCGACGGAACTCGTTGCTGGGCGTACACCTGTGCGCCCAACCGATGAATCCCCTCCATGTCCTCGTTGGAAATGTCTCTCAGATAGTGATTGGCGAACACCAGGCCCGACTTCCAGAAACAGCCGGCCATGATGTCCGCCACTGCCATGTTACTGTGAAGAGCCATCGTAGCCGAGATGGCTCTTATCTCGTGTGGATTGGCCCTCGCTGGCGGGTCGAGGCCCGCGGCCTTGTAGGCGTCCAACACTGCCGAGCGGAGATACACACTGAGTTGACGCTTGTCTAACTCCCGAACACTAGTCTGGGAGTGCGGGAGAAAAAGTTTCCTTCTCCCTTGACGTAGTGTCTTGGTCTTTTCGGTGTAGATCCGCAGGGCTCTCACCGGACAAAGGAGCCGATCCTCGTCCGTCGGATCTATGCTACCGGAAAGAGACGGTAACGAAAAGGTTCTACCCCTTTCGTCTGCGGCTTGGTTCTTACAAATGAACTCAGGGGCTAACCCCAGTGACGCCGACCCCCCGTCTCTCACCTCAAAACGCAAGAGGTCCGCCTGGAGAGCGTGAAGCTCTGAAATCCTGGCTGCGGACCCCATCGCAACCAAAAAGGCTGTTTTGATGGTGAGACGGAGAAGAGTCGTCTCTGTCAACGGCTCGTAGTGGTCCGACTTGAGATGGTTGAGCACCACTGTCAGGTCCCACTCCGGCGGCCTGAGTTTCCTCCGCCCGTCCTCATTCCGGTAGGTCTTAATCAGTTCTTTAAGGACCGAGATGTCCACCTGGGGCTCACGCTTCCTAAGGACTGACATGACCGCCGCCAGGTTGGTGTTAATTGAGGAAGCTTTGAGCTTCCTCACCTCTCGTAGGTACACCAGGTACTCAGCTACCTGCGGGACCGTTACCGCCTGGATGGCATACCCCTCCTTCGCGCAGAAGGCGGCGAAGGCGCCCCACTGGGCGTCATAGAGATTCCTCGTGGAGGGTCTCTGCGAAGAGGCGACCGCTTCGGCAACGGACTTGGAAAACCCCGCCCCTGTCAACCCCCTTTGGAGACAAACCAGGCGTGAAGGTGGAGCGCCTGGGGGTTCTCGTGAACCCGCCCGCTTGGTTTGCTCGTCAATAGGTCCCATCTCAGAGGGAGGGGGACAGGGTCTTGGCGGCACATCCTCCTCAGGGGAACGTACCAGGCCCTGGCTGGCCACAACGGAGCTATGAGCAGGAGTTGAAGTACTCGTGTCTCCTGTACCTTCGCCACCACGTGACTCAGGATGGCTTGAGGGGGATAGGCGTAGGCGACCATCCCCTCCCATCCTAACGCGAGCGCATCGAGAGCCCACGCGGCCGGGTCCGGTACGGGGGACACGTACGTCGGCAACTGGTGGTTGAGCCGAGTCGCAAAGAGGTCTATGTGAGGTCTGCCGAACCTCAAACACAGACTCTCGAACACCCTCGGGTGCAACATCCACTCCGTCGAAGGAGGTTTGTCCGGTCGAGACAAGGCGTCCGCCAGGACGTTCTTGGCTCCCGGGATGTGCACCGCTCTGAGAGAGAGTCCGAGACTGTCCACTAGGTGAAACAGCTCCGCCACCAGTTGAAGTAGAGAGTCTGCCTTGGTTGACCCCTGCTTGTTTATGGCCCAGGCCGCCGCTGAGCTGTCCGTGTGAACACACAGGACCTGCCCCCGCAGGCGACCTGACCAATGGCTGATCGCCAGCCTTATGGCGTCCAATTCGAGGACGTTGATGTGGCGCCGCGCTTGCGCTGGCGACCACACCCCCGCCGTTTGGTCCGAGTCTAGGTGGGCTCCCCACCCCTGGGTGGAGGCATCCACGTATAGCTGAGACGTCGCTGGGGGCTGCCTGAGAGGCACTCCTCCCAGCACGTTGGATTCCTGCTGCCACCAGGAGAGGTGGCGTCTCAAACCGGTTGGGATCGGGAAGACATGACGGCAAGTCTTCTCCCTGACGTGCGTGTTGACGAAGATCTGCAGGGGCCTGAGCTGCAACCGACCCCTTCGAGTGAAGTGTTGGGTCGCGCTCAAGAACCCCAACAGCCTCTGCCACTTGCGGAGTGACAGCGGCTCCCGGAGTGCTAATTCCAGGAGATCTTTGTAGCGCCCCATCCGTTCTGTGGTGACGAAAGCTCTGTAGGTCACGGTATCCAGGCGAGCTCCCAGAAAGACCAGCGACGTCGTTGGCTCCAGGTCTGACTTGTCTAGGTTGACTAGCCATCCCAGGCGCCTGAACAACGTTATCACAAAGTCTCGTTGCGCCTCCAGAACAGATGGGGATCTGTTGTGAGTGAACCCGTCGTCCAGATACATCGCGAACTGCACGTCCACTCGATGAAGGTATTGGACGATGGGCTGGGTCACGCGAGTGAAAAGCCATGGAGCCGACGATATCCCGAACGGTAGAACGTTCCACTGAAAGTGGCGACCCGCCAGGACAAAACGGAGGTACCTGCGATCCCCATGGTAGATGGGAATGTGCAGATACGCGTCCTGCAGATCGAGGGATATCATCGAGTCCAAGGGCTCCAGCAACCGCATCACTGATGGTACGGTCAAGAGACGAAAATATGGCGGCCGCTCTAGGAAGGAGCGGTTGAACTCCTTCAAGTCGTGGATCAGCCGCCACTTTTTCGGGTCCCGCTTCGGTCGCACGAAGACCGGAGAATAGTATCCTGGGGTGAGGTTTTGGGGCAGGAGTTCCTCCACCGCCCGTTTGGAGATGAGTGTCTCCACCTGTTCCAGCGTCAGTGCGAGCCGATCTCGTTCTAGCGGCCTCTCTGTTGGAAAACAGGTTAGCGGGGGGCGGTGTGCCACGGGAATACGAAACCCCCGCTCCAAAACCTTGCAGACGAAAGGATCGAGTCCCAATTGCGCCCAGTTGGCCACAAACCGAGAGAGTCGACCTCCCACTGGCCCTTCCCACGCCGGGACAACCTGTGGAGGCAGCTCGGGGGCCATCCACGAGTCACTGCTTCCTCGGGGTACCTCCATATGCGCGGCCCCTGCCACGCTGATTTCCCTTCTTGGGGGTGTGCTTGGGAGAGGGGCCGGCATTGAAGTCACGACTTCTGTCCTGCCGACCCCCAAACCGAAAGGAAACTCCGCCAGTCTTGGCGTTACCCATGGGAGTGTTCGCGCCTCCCTTCCTCTTCTTGGGCGTATGCGCCTGAGACGAGGCTCTACCCCCGCCAGCGGCCAGTCTGTTGGTCAACTCCTGCTGCTGACACTCCTGCCGCTGCCGGAGGACCCCGGCAATCTGCCCATCAAAGAGAGATGACGACGACGCGGGAGCGGCCCGCAAGCGGTTCCGGAGCTCCGCCGGAAGGTTTGTCCGGGCAAGGAACCCATCTCTCCTGAGATTTGTGACCCCCGCCGAAATGCGGGAGGCGCACAACATCATCTGAGCGATGTTCCCCGCCACGGCGCCGAACCCGCGGTAAAGAGCCTTCGCCCCTCCCTCCATCCCCGCCTCCTTCGCAAAGGACGCCATACCCTGACAGGCATGCGCCACGTGATTGGCCAACCCCAGGATGCTCCTAGCCTCTTTGTCAAGATGGCTCAAGTGAGCGTCCGACACCTGGTGAGGTACGGAGGGGACGGCCACCCGGCGAATATCCTCGTCCAGGCCAGGGGGACAGAGGGAGAAAGAAGACTGCGCTACTGGGAGGGAAGCGCGCTGCTTCTCACCCAGAACCAGGGGCGGCAGGAGGCGGCCTGGCGCCGCCGCGGCGACATTGGCGTCGTAATCCTTGCCCGCCGCCTGAAGGAGCCTGTGTGGCGGCAGCGCCACGAGGCGTTGGGTAGGCGCCTCCTCCTCGGCGCAGAATGTCTCCATTCTGGCCAGTTTGGTCGAGGAGGGTTCATCCTCAACCTCAACCAATTCCACTTGACACCAGTCGGCGATAGCCGCCAGGCGTTCCTTGAGGTCAGGGGCATCCACTTGAGGCGTCTCCACAATGGTCAACTCGGGAGAGGATCTCCCAGAAGTGGACATCCCACCCTCCTGGGAAGCCGCCTCCGGGGCCGACTTGTCTGGATCTGAGGAGGTGCCGGCAGGTGAAACAACCACCACCCTCCTCCTCTTGGGCGTGGACGGCGGGGAGGTCAAGGGCGAAGTAACCCCTTCCTCAACCCTAGTCTGCGCCGGCAGTCGTCCGTCCAGCATGGAGGAAACCATGTCCTTGACTGAGGACAGGATATCCTCAGTCAATCTCCTTGAATCGAAGGGAGGAGGAGAAGGAGGCCTCGACCTCCTCTTCTTAGACTTGTGTTTCCTCTTCCTCTTAGGCGAAAGTCGCCGGTCTGGAAAAGACTCGGCGTCAGGGGAGGGTCTCCTGACGGGAGATCTCTCAACCCCGCTACCCTGAGAAGAGACGTAGGTGTCCTTGGCGGCCGCCTCTCGACCCGCTCCCGCCCCTGCCTCTGGCAAATCGAATTCTGCCGCGTCCTCCGAGATCACCAGGTCTGAAGTCGGCGACCTGGGATCGGACATGGCGGCGCCGGCGCTAGCGGTAGCGGTGGCGGTAGCGGACGGAGAGGGCCGCTTGGACGCCCTCAGCTTAGACTGACTCTCACTCTTCTTAACGGAGGTGCGATACTCGCGATGCTCCGCCACCGAGAGGTCAGCACATTCCTCACACCTGTCCGCGTCCGAACAAAGGTTGCGGCACAGGCGGCAAAGGGTGTGGGGGTCAAATCGCGCTGACTTCCTATAGCCACACGCCCCACAGAACGCCGAGAATGGTGAAGTCATACTCAGCAAGCCAAAGAGAGAGACGCGCGAGCGGCCGGCGCTATCCCCGCGCAAGCGCACTAAACAAGCGCAGGCGGCAGTGCAATCCAACCCGGGCGACAAGCGCTGTCCAACCCAGGCGACACCCTACCAAGAGGAGGCGCCAAGCGCTGTCCACGCGCACGCGGTAAGCGCTACAAGCGGCAAGCGCTAAACAACGCAGGCGGCAGCGCAATCCCACCCAGGCGGCAAGCGCTGTCCAACCCAGGCGCCAACTTACCGAGAGGAGGCGGCAGGCGCTATCCCCGCGCAAGCGGCAAGAGCAATCAAGCGCAGACGGCAAGCGTCAATCGCTACAGCAGAAACAGGAGGGCAAGCGGTATGACCCCCGCGCCAAGCGCCAGGGACAGGCGGCACGCGCGAGCGGCCCCGAGATCACCGACCTGCACGGACTGCACGTGCAGAACGAGCACTCCGAAATTGACAACAGCTGACACGTCAACCGCAGTCAACAACCACTAACCTGTCTAAAGGAGAGAGACCACTTCGCGAGAGGCAGTCTAACCAACCTCAGACAGAAAACACAACTGAGAAAGAGAACAAAGTCGAGACAATAGTCTTATTACTATCGAATTAGAGAGCTATCAAAACACAACATGCTTCGATGGCCGACAGAAAAGCAATGACCATATAAGGTAGGCCACCTGCCGGTGAGTGGTGAGTGCAGTTCACTTGAGCGATAACTCTGTCTTTTATCTGTGTAAAGATTGTCGGGATTAGACAGATTAGGATAATTGGGCATATTGTTAACTATCACGGAGAGTATATTAAATAATATATTTTAAATTTTGTTTTCCCCATCTTTATTTATTTTTCTTTATTGGAAAAGAAGATGTGGTATCACAAACTCATGTAGCTAGTTTTAATAGTCTTATCTTACTTCATCACCAGTCATATTTAGTTCACATATCTAATGTAAAATAAAACATTTGTTAACGCTTTTTAATTTTTTTCCTATGCCTCCTGTCACAATATTCAGTTCACAGGCTATTCAATAGTTCTTATTTCACATTGATTACATCAAACATGTCCATAATATAGTATTACTCTTAAGCTGACATATGAAGTGCACATAAAATCTCATCATGTTCACAGTTCATTTAAACAGCTGTTTTAAGTGATAACCCCTGTGATCCATATTTGGGGTCAAAAGATCACCAAATCTACAATTTAGAATTTCCATCAGTCAAGGAGTCTGTACATAATATGTTTAATAATCATGTATTATATAAAGTTGGTATACATTTCATGTCATGCTCTGTTGGATGTAAGAAGAATTCCCTTTTGGGTAATAAAGTGTTATCTTATCTTATCTTATCTTATAAAATGTCAGCTCTCTAGAGTCATTGGTTCTGTAGAAGAAGTCGAAAAAGTGAAAAGTTTACGGACGGACGGACGGACGGACGGACGGACGGACGGACGACATCCCATGCCATAAGCCCATTGGGCCTTTCAGACCTGATAAGGAATGTTCGCAACTGCATGCTTAAGTTGTGACCTCGCTATGACCTTGACCGTGGACAGATTTTAGCGAAAACCTTTTCAAATCTTGGCCTTTCTCCATAGTTGATATACACTAAATAAGAGCCTGATAGCACAAATATTTTTCAAGTTATCATGTTTACAAGGATTTTTGTAGTGATTTCTGAACTCGTGACCTTGACCTTTGACCTTGAATATGAACATGTCAAAAGAATTCCCCAGGGGCATAAGTAAGAAGTTATGTATATGAGTTCTTAAAACCTTCTAGGAAAAAAGTTATAGCGAATACAAAACGCGGCGTCGCTGGCGGCGATGGAAACTGCGCAAAAACTGATAGCAGCTCCGACTAAGTCGGAGCTGCTAATAAACTTTGTACTTATCTTTTGAAGAATACATCATCTGCTGAAACCGATATATTTACAAAATTATATTCAGCTCATGTCGTTTTGTAAATACTATGAATATTGACTTAATATGTATCTTACTTTTTAAAATAAATGTCATGTTAAATAATCACATCTAACACTTATAAAGCTTTTAGCTATTTATTATCTCCAAACAACATGTTTATGTGCTATGTACGAGGGGCGTTCAATAAGTGTTGCAAGCGGGGCATTGGTGTTAACATAAACAGTGTCAGCTTATAGCAGGTGTTACTATAGTCAAAACATAACATTGACACATGTCAAAACAATTTCTAGACATAACAATTATTTAGATATAATAGCTGCGCTGACCTAGGGGTCTCCATAATCATGGATTCTCTCAAACATGAACAACGCGCTGTGATCAAGTTCCTTACTAAAGAGGGATGCAAAGCTACATAAATAAATAATCGTATGTGTAATGTGATGGGTAAGGATGCTCCTAACTTTTCAACAGTTTGTCGCTGGTGTCTTCAGTTCAAGCGGGACAGGGAGTCCTTAGACGATGACCCACGGTCAGGCAGGCCATCTGAAGTCACCCGACCGGAAGTTATTGTCGCTATCGAAAGACGAATTTTAGCTGACCGCCGTGTTAAAGTTTCTGAACTGTCTTTGGAATTCCAGATATCAGTTCGAAGTGTTGAAAAAATAATTCATGACCATCTTGGTATGTCCAAGGTATCTGCAAAATGGGTACCCAGAAACCTCACAGCCAGAAAAGAACCGAAAGTTGCATGGAGCTCCTGGATCGGTTTAATGCGGATGAAGCCAGGTTTTTGTCTCGTCTGGTGACAGGTGACAGGTGACGAAACCTGGATCCACCACTGGGACCCGGAAAATAAACTGGAATCCAAGCAATGGAAGCACCCGAGTTCACCGCCTCCCCTGAAGTTTCCCACTCAACCATCAGCTGGCAAGGTTATGGCGACAATCTTTTGGAATACAAAAGGCATATTATTAATTGATTACTTGCCAACCAAAACTACAATGAATGGTCAATATCATGCAAACCTAATGCAAGAATTGCGAAAGACAATTCGACAGAAACGCCGTGGAATGTTGACACGTGGTGTTCTGATTTTGCATGACAACGCTCCAGTCCACAAGTCAAGAGTTGCACAGGCCGCTATACGTGATTGTGGATTCGAACAGCTTAACCACCCACCCTACAGCCCAGACCTAGTCCCCAGTGACTACTTCCTGTTCAGAAACCTGAAATCCGCCCTACGTGGAAGGCACTTCCGGGATGACGAAGACGTCAAAGCTGCCACAGAGGCGTGGTTAGGGGGGCAAACGGAAGACTTCTACAAAAGCGGCATCGAAAGTCTTAAAGAGAAATGGAATAAGTGTATTGAGGTGAAGGGTAACTATATTGAAAAATAAAAGTAAAAAATTGACTACGCGAGTTGGTTTTATATTGAAGTTGCAACACTTATTAAACGCCCCTCGTATGTGACACTATGATGAACAATATCATTATTTCTTAAACAACCAAAATACCCATCCATTAATGAATTTAGTTCCGGTGTCTTTTGTGCGGCCTAATGTCAGAGTAATACAACTGCTACCATTAACTTACATAAGTAGCCGTAAATAGTACAAATCGTACAAAAGTACATTCAAACTACTTGACGCAAGTGGCTATTATTTCAAATTGTTAACAAGTGCAAACAATCCTTACACGTATGTAATGCCTAAACGACATGATTATTGCTTGAAAAACTTGCATGTTAATACTGTTTGAGATGACACCAATTGATTTATACATCAAATGATTTTAACTTGTTACGTCACACAAAACAGTAATTATCACGCCTGACTCAATCAAAATCAATTTGGCCCGAATACGGCAGATTCGAGTTTCACTAATGTTTAATACTTGTCACTTCTTCTGTAGGCCTATTGCCGACATGCAGACAATGTCTGAAGGACAATCATGCTCAGCCCGTAGTCGGATTGACCACGGTCCGACTGCAGTCTGATCCTGGTTGACCGCGATCAGAATGCAATCTGATCCCGGTTGACCGCGATCAGAATGCAGTCAGAACGCGATCAAATTGGGATCAGATTGCAGTCGGACCGTGCTTGACCGCGATCAGAATGCATTCAGATTGCGGTTTTCAGGTAACTTATTCTGCAAGGGTCTGTAGAATATGGTAATTTAGGACTTGCATCAACGTTATAGTATTCACCGATTGATCGAAGACGAGATATTAGCAAAATTAAAAACTGTACACATTGATGATAGTTGCTCCTATTGACAAACACATTGTCTGGGTTGTTGAAAATGAACTGTATGGGAAGTTGGTCTGACAGTAACAGAAAACTGTTATATAGAACTGAAAGGTTGGTCATCAGTAACTTCACTTACTCTCCTAATGAAGTAGATCTTATAAAGGAAGTTATGACTTGAGGTGAGGGGAGGTGAGTTGTGGTTAAACGACGCTTTCAAGAGTATTTCACTTATATCGCGGCTGCTAGTATTATGCCAGGGAGAAAGCTCGCAATGCCATGTGGCTATGCATTGCGGTGAAACCTGCGAGCATCGGCTGGAACTAGCGAACCATGGGTGGTACTGCAATGAAATTCAGTGTAGCATTGCACCCAAAGCTGACTGCGTGTAGAACAGTTCTCTACTGCAGACAAAGTTGCCGTTCCCCTGGCGGGATTCGAACCCCGGACCTCTTGATCCGAAGCCGAACGCGCTAACCACTGCGCTATCCCACCCCCTATGACTTGAGTAACGTTTGTTGAGAATATCACTCAACCTGACGTTTTATGATTCTCTAAAGTGAGCCCAGCATCTAAGTTAATAACCTTTACCTTTCTATTGGAAAACATATCACAGATATTTCCTCCGAAAATATACATGATCATACATGGTAGTTTAATATGAGTATTGAAACTTCTGCCTTTTATTGTAACCAACTTAAGTGCTTACAAGAATGTCTGCTAGGAATTGGATATCTATTAAAAATATATGTATCATGAATCATTACAATATTTACACTTAGAACTGAAAATATGTCATATTCCTGTTAAGACCGTATTAAAGTATAATTGCAGAATGTGTGTAAATATCACAAATATTTTTTTGGAATATTCATTGTCCAGTCTACTTATACAAGGCAGACACAGTTACCCAAAAGAGGTGGGATACCTTTAAGTTTGTTTCTGCGCATTCTCTGATGGCCTATTTTGTGACCATGTCTTGTGGCCTTGTTCATTGGCCGTGTATTGCAAGTACATTAACATGTGTTCTTATAAATATTGAAGTAGCTTTAAAACAAATATGGAACATCTTACTTTAGAGATAACTTTTTATTGATGTAACGCTTTCAAAACCCAATTCTCGAACAATTGCGCTGATGGCTTGCTGATTTAATAGTTCAATTTGATTCAGGGCACATATTTCGAAATTATATAAAAAAAATTAAATTGTGGTAATTTGTATCGTTTAGGACCCTCTTTAGAATAAGTCTTATATGCAACACAACGTCCTGTTAGTCTAGCCAGTAATATTTCAAGGGGTGAGAATGACACAAATGACACTTTTATATAAATAAGTGGTAGTCGAACCATACAGTCGAATCTATATGTTAAACTTGTATGTTTTGTTGTTACGATATGTACGCTCAAAACCATGTCTGTAGATCGATACCTTAGTTTACAAATTGAATAATTGATAATATTTTAAGGGAAAGACGCAGTGAAAATTCAGGTGGTTCCTTTTCATGTAATATTAACCCCTACAAAGTGGAGAAAGGGGTATCAAATAGTGTCCTGCACAGCAAATACCTTGGACAGTTATTTTTGAAAATTTCCAACAACCTGGACAGTGATGTTGCAACTACCATCATGTGTACACTTTTTATTAGCTCATCAGGCCTGAGAGGCCCAATGGGCCTATGGCATGGCATGGCATGGTGTCCGGTGTCCGTCCATCCGTCCGTCCATAAACTTTTCGCTTTTTCGACTTCTTCTCCAGAACCAATGACTCAACAGAGCTGAAATTTGATGTGCAGACTCCTTGGCCAATGGGGATTCTAAATTGTAGATTTCGTGACCCCGTGATCCCAAATGGGGTCACATTCTTAAAAACCTATTTTCATCTTCTTCTCCAGTCCCAAAAGGTCTAGAGAGCTGAAAAGTTATGTGCAGATTCCTTAGCCAATGGGGATTCTAGATTGTAGATTTGGTGACCCCGTGACCCCAAATAAAATGGGGTCACAGGGGTCACAACCTTAAAAACCTATTTTCATTTTCTTCTCCGGTTCCAAAAGGTCTAGAGAGTTGAAAAGGTGTGTGCAGACTCCTTGGCCAATGGGGATTCTAAATTGTAGTTTGTGTGACCCCTTGACCCCAAGTGGTCATGATCTAAGAACCTATCTTTTGCTTGTAAACAATAACTTAAATAACTTAAATATTCAACTTTCGATAGTAAATCAATGAAATCATCATGAGCTACAGAGCCCATGGCTCTATTTTTTTTGCTAATATCACGTCTTCGATCAATCGGTGAATACTATAACGTTGATGCAAGTCCTAAATTACCATATTCTACTTAAACTTACATAAAA
Organism: Gibbula magus; assembly: GCA_936450465.1. Taxonomy (NCBI): domain Eukaryota; kingdom Metazoa; phylum Mollusca; class Gastropoda; order Trochida; family Trochidae; genus Gibbula; species Gibbula magus. Next base: position 50,500,175 of record OW388295.1, read on the forward strand.
TATGGTTTACATCCATATATATTAGCAGTTTTCATGTAGAAGTCACCTTTCGCGGCTTTTATCCCTGAAGACGATTGACTCGCCCCGTATTGTTAAAATTATAAAATATATCTTAAATGTCATGTACCAAAGATGTAGCGATTGTAAACTATAGTTATCCAAGAGTTGAAATTTTTGAATATTGCTAAAATCATTCAAAGGAAAATATTTTAAACCTACCAATTTCGGGATCCACCCCAGTTGAAAAACTACTGTCTGTCGAGAAAATGGTTGACGACTGCCAACTTCATGGAAAGGGCTTACCCCCTGTGAAATACACAATTTATAATCACAACTGCCTGATAATGAGTCTGCACACATTTCAGCTTTCTAGAGCTTTTCACATTTGAGAAGATGAAAATAGTTTTCAGGTCATGACCCATGTGACCCACATGTGGGGGTCACAGGGTCATGAAATCTACAATTTAGAATCCCCATTGGACAAAGAGTCTACACAACTTTTCAGCTCAATCTCTAGATCTTTTGGTACTGGAAAAGAAGATAAAAAAGGTTTTTATGGATGGGCCCCCTGTGACCCTATTTGTGACCCCTGTGACCCTAATTGACCAAGACCAAGTGGTCTTAAGATGAAAATGCGAAACGTTTACAGACAGACGGCCGGACGCTGGCCACCATGCCATGCCACAAGACCAATGCCACAGGATGAGCTAAAACTTGTGTCGTGTGATGTATGAAGGCCACGATACCACATTTTGGCGACGAGGATAATTGGAGAATGGGGAAGTAAAGTTTTGACATTCAGGTGTGAAAACGAACTCGTCAGGAAATCTTCCGGGAACCTGATCGACGGAATGGCAAGCGAGTAAGTTGAACAAAATGGCGGCATTTGGAAAAATTTAAGAATTCAATACCGATAGTGATGATTAGAACGAATAAACCGAGAGACTCGATCATTATTTCGTTGCAAATAGCATAAGCGATGAAGACAAGAAACGTTCTATTCTTTTGAGTGTTGAAGGAAGTAAAGCATACAAACTGTTCAGAAATTTGACGATACTGTCCAAACCAGGCGATCTGCCATATGATAGACTTTTGAAGTTAATGAAGAACCATGTTAATCCAAAACAAAATGTCATGGTCGAGAGGAAAAGATTTAACATGAGGGACAAGCACCAAAATGAAAGTTTTTCATCGTATGTTGCTGAATTGAGACGTTTAGCGTCTACATGTGGATTACGCAGACATTGAAATACAACTGAGAGATAGACTTGTGTGTTGTATCAATAATTACCAAATGCAGAAGAGATTGTTCACAGAAAAGACCCTTGATTATAACAAAGCATATTCTCTCTGTTTGGGTATGGAAATGGCAGCCAAAGAAGTTCAGAGTATTAGAGATGAAACTCACCCTGTGAAAAGTGTCAACAAGACATCCATTCAAGGTCAAGGTCGATCTAAATGTGACAGATGTGGTGATCTATTTCACACAGGGACTCAGTGGTACCATAGGAAGAGTGAGTGTCATAACTGTTGCAGACGTGGTCATATTGCTAGAGTGTGCCATTCTTCACCAAACTACCCTGCATATCAGCGTGGACGTGGTCAAAGAGGAGGTCGTAGAGGTCAACATGGTCAGCTAGGTCATCAAGGTCACCGTGGTCATTCCGGTCATCGCGGAAGAGGAAGAGGAAATCAGAATCAAACTTATCACATTGAAGAAAATGAAGATAAACAAGAAGTTGAGTATGAATTGTATAGAACTGACACTGAAAAGAGACAATCTTTGAGAGTTGAACCCTACATGATAGATGTGATTGTGAATGGAAAGAAGAGCTTGACACAGGGGCAGCAACGGCAGTGATAAATGAAGTCACTTATACATCAGTGTTTCAGGAAGAAGACAGACCTGTTCTACGGGAACCCAAATAAATTCTGAGAGGTTATATGCGAGAAAGAATTACGATTCTTGGAACTACAGAAGTTGATGTCTGTTACGGCCGACAGAATGCAACATTACCTCTAACTGTAGTGGAAGGAGACAGAGAAAATCTCCCAGGCAGAGACTGGTTACAAGTGATAAAGATCGATTGGGGGAGGATCATGAATGTAAGAAATGAAGGCTTAAATGACATTATCAAAGCTCATGAAGAAGTATTCCAGGAAGATTTGGGCGAATTAAAGGGACAGACCGTCCAGATCCAGATAACCGACAACTAACCCAGATTCTACAAACACAGGAATGTGGCATATGCCCTTCGAGAGAAAGTGGAACATGAACTTGATAAATTAGAGAAACAAGGTGTCATAAAACCAGTGCAATTCTCTAAGTGGGCTGCACCAATTGTGCCCGTGGTAAAAAACAATGGACAGGTGAGAATTTGTGAGGATTACAAATTAACTGTCAACAGAGTGGCTCAGGTAGATGTGTACCCAATTCCACGGATTGAAGATTTGTTTGCTTCCTTGTCGGGTGGTCAGAGTTTCACTAAACTTGATCTCAGCCAAGCGTATCAGCAGTTGACTTTAGACGAAGAATCAAAGGAACTCACAACTATAAACACTCACCATGGACTCTACCAATATCAACGTTTACCGTTTGGGATATCTGCCGCTCCAGCGCTTTTTCAATGAACCATCGAGTGTCTGTTGACAGGAATCCCCCACGTCTGTGTTTACCTGGATGACATACTTGTAACCGGAGACACTGAAGACGAGCACCTGGACAACATCCGAGCTGTTCTCGAAAGATTGAAGGAAGCTGGACTGCGACTCAATAGTCAGAAATGCAAGTTTTTGGCAAAATCTGTTGAATATCTGGGTCATCGAATCGACAAGGAAGAATTGCATCCCTTGAATGAGAAGGTCGAAGCCATTGTGTCAGCACCTGCACCACATAACGTCAGTGAACTGAAATCCTTCTTAGGCTTGGTACAATACTACCAACGTTTTCTCCCAAACCTGGCTACCACACTAGGCCCCCTGCATCATTTTTTACGAAAAGAAGTGACCTGGAAATGGGAACACCGAGAAGAAACGGCATTCAACAAAGTGAAAGATCACTTGTCATTGTGTAAGCTCCTCACACACTATGACCCGAAGAAGCAGCTACTTCTAGCCTGTGATGCCTCTCCGTATGGCATTGGAGCTGTACTTTCACACATCATACAAGATGGAACTGAACGACCCGTCGCATTTGCCTCTAGATCGTTGTCCGATGCCGAGAAGAACTACTCTCAACTGGTCCGTGAAGCCCTGGTGATCATCTTTGGAACAAAGAAATTTCATCAGTATATCTATGGAAGAACGTTCAAACTAATATCTGATCACAAACCACTAGCGAGCATCTTCAGTCCTGACAAAGCAATTTCATCAATGGCGTCTAGCAGAATTCAGCATTGGGCCCTGACCATATCAGCATACAGCTACACCATTGAATACAGAAAAGGAAGTATACTAGCAAACGCAGGCTGCATGAGTCGTCTTCCCTTGTCGACGAGTGTGCTTGATCCACCGCTACCTGGAGACACAATACTCACGGACTACCAGAGCCTGTTGTCACAGATAATGGGACTTGCTACACCATTGAAGAGTTCAGTCTTCATGAAGAAGAATGGTATCCAGCATGTTTGCGTCGCACCTTATCATCCAGCGTCGAACGGTTTAGCAGAAAGAGCTGTTCAAACATTCAAGAATGGAGTAAAGAGAATGACTGAAGGAAGTATTGAGACAAGAGTCTCTCGATTCTTGTTCAAGTACAGAGTGACACCACAAGCCACGACCGGAGTCTCCCCAGCTGAGCTACTGCTAGGTAGAAGACCCAGAACGCACCTTGACCTACTTCACCCTGATGTGAGTCGACGCGTGCAACAGAAGCAAGAAAAACAGAAGATGAGCCATGATGCTCGTGCCAAGTATCGTTATATTCCAGTCGGTGATCTTGTGTATGTGTTAAATTTTCGCCCTGGCGAAAAGTGGTTACCTGGTGTTGCAGTAGAGCAAACTGGTCCTGTGTCGTACAAAGTCCGCTTGACGGATGTCGTTATTGTACGTTGTCACCTTGACCATGTGAGGTTGAGATGTGAGATAAAGTGTGAGATTGAGAAAAATTTGACCGAACCCCTAGTGGTGAAGTCTGATGTGCCAAATGTCACAGAGGTGATAACCCCTCTTGTGCCTAATCAATGTGTAGGCCTAAACCCAGTGTTTCACAGGCCATGTCAGATGTGACACCTCGGGTGCCTACCTCTCACTCAGGTTCCCAAATCTACTAGTCCTGGACTGTCAGTGTCTGAGGGTCTGCGTCGTTCTAGCCGTGTGACCAGAGCACCAGATGGACTGAACCTGAAGACTGATCTGGAACATTTTGAACTTTGAATTTTCATGACATGATAATAAGCAGATAAATGCTTTGAGAGTGACTTTTAAAGTTCTGTATTAATTGTTGACTACAGTATTCAAACCAAGGAATCACTAGTGAAGTTTCAAGTTCTACAGTTAAAAATTTTCATAACTGTTTTGCATAATTTGATGTTATTATAATTGTTCCATTGAACATTTTCAGAGTTTTTACACTAAGGATGTATTTGAATCTGAAATAACAGTGTAACAATCATCTTTGCTACATAGGTACATATGTCGTGTGTAAAGTTAAAATAAATTTATATTTTATTAAATAACAAAAGATGATTGATTTAGCAGTATTAATCTTGCATAGTGTAAAGATTTGTTTTTGTTAAGAAAAAAAATCTGGAGAGGAGAAGTGTAGTAACGTATCGTAATAGTATTAGCACTTAAAGCTCCCTACGTCATTTGGATGTAAATGACTGGTCCCTATGAAATGCATCATGGGAAGTGTTGTGTCACGGCGTTCCCGCCGAAGTTTAATACGGAATAAACCGCTCGCTCCTTTCACGCTTGTGTCGTGTGATGTATGAAGGCCACGATACCACATATGGGTTCTGTAGTTATCCTGCTATATAGTTATTGATGTTGTAACAGTAGACTAACAAAAATAGTTTAGACAAGTAATTGTCACAAACGTGACTATGTCCCCCGCCGTAATTAAGAAATGAGCTAAACGGATTGACACACAGCTTGTACCGTGTAATGACCATTACATGTTTGATTCAGTTATTATTATATCAGACTAAGAACATTTTAAAAAGCGACCAAAGTCTCGTAGATGTCAAGATCACCCAAATCGACTGGTGTCTGCGTACTTCCAAAATGAAGACTGGTACGTACTAAATTTGAAGACTATAGGTGTAGCGGTTCATGAGATATTAGGCTAACAACATTTGACAAACAATCAAAGTCTCATAGTAACCTTGGGAATAATGTTAAGGTCACCCTAATCGACTTGTGTCTGCGTATTCCCCAAGTGAAAACTGGTACCAAATTTCAAGCTTATAGGTGCAGCGGTTCATGAGATATCATGGTAACAAGATCTTTACCCCATAAATTTCAAAGTCTCGTATTGACCTTGAAAACGAAATGAAGGTCACCCAAATCAACTGGTGCCTGCATATTCCCCTAATAAAGACTGGTACCAAATTTGAAGACTCTAGGTCCAGCGGTTCATAAGATGTCGTGGTAACAAGATTTTATCCTCAAAAATTTAAGTCTTGTTTTGATATTGACCATTAAAATAAAGTAAAGGTCACCCAAATCAACTGGTGTCTGCGTATTGCCCTAATGAAGACTGGTACCAAATCTGAAGACTCTAGGTGCAGCGGTACATGAGATATCGTGGTAACAAGATTTTATCCCCAAAAATTTCAGTCTTGTATTGATATTGACCGTTAAAATAAATTATTCATTAAATATCAATGTTATGGCACGTATACGGCATTTACGGCCTAGACCATATGATTCGACAACTGGGCCAATACGGGGAAACTGGGCCAATACGGGGAAAACTGGGCCAATACGAGACAAACTGGGCCAATATGAGTCTGAGCATGCGCAGTTGCACATTTGGTGAAAACTCGAAGCTGTCGCTTCACAACTTTGACCCGTGTTATTTGTTCACCAATCTTGTTTAAAATAATTATTTCAATATAAATGAGATGTCTAGTGTTGTGCAAATATAATGAAAAGAAGTTAATTAATAAAATTGTCATTAATCAAGTATTTCCGTATTGGCCGAGTTACAGGTCCTCGGTCCGTTGTATTGGCCCTCGACTTCGTCTCTGGCCAATACAACGGACCTCGGACCTGTAACTGGGCCAATACGGAAATACTTAATTAATAACATTATAGTAATGGTCACCCAAATCAACTGGTGTCTGCGTATTGCCCTAATGAAGACTGGTACCAAATTTTGAAGACTCTAGGTGCAATGGTTCATGAGAATACCATATCCCCCGTTTCACGGCAGCTGGGGAGAAAGCACAAGTCAAAGCCATAAATTTTAAACAAAAACGTCTCAAACTGATCACTGACAACCCATCCCTCCTCTCTTAGTCTTTCTAACCTACCCCATTCATTAAAATACAAACCCCACCCCTATGCCTACTAACCCCCAACTTCCAAACGCAAGGCATAACTCTTACCAGTCTGCATTACTGACTGATTTAAGCCTTGCTGTATATCCCTGGCTTTGTTGTGCCTCGATAGTGAATCGCTGCACCAGAAATGCATAGTGGGCCTGGATTTCTAAGCACAGATTTCTTAAGGAAATACTGCAAGGCCTAAATCAGCCAGTAATGGAGACTGGCAAGAGGTATGCCATGCATTGGGAAGTTGACTAACCCCCATCAACACTTGCAGAAGAGCTGTCATGCTGTTACAGTTAACCCGCAATCCTTAGCTCTGAAAAAAAAATTAGGTTTTGAAAAAAAGTAATCCTCCCAATTAGAAGTACAATCCCATGACATATATGAATGAGAAGAAGATAGAAATAGGTTTATAAGGTTGTGACACCTGTGACCCTATTTCGGGTCACAGGATCACAAAATCTACTATTTAGAATCTCTATTGGCCAAGGAGTCACATAAAAATTCAGCTCTTTAGAGGCAGTGGTTCTGGAGAAAAAGTCGAAAAAGTGAAAAGTTTACGGATGGACGGGTGAATGGTTGGATGGCCTGAAAGGTCTGATGAGCTAAAAAAGCTTTGTGTAACAGCTTAGCTGCTATTCACTCTTTAAAATATTCAGGTTAAGGTCCTCCTGGTACAATATTGGTCATGTTTTAAATGTCAGAGAACATGTTGAGCTATTGGTACTGTAGAGTACAGATGTTACCATTGCAAAGTCAAAGGATATGCACGTCACATGTTGTCATGGTAACATGATTTGCATGAGCCTGGTAAAATTAAAATTTCTCGTGCTGTAATCTGAGACTTGCTCTGTGAAAAGGACCCCAAATTGTGACTCCAGCCTAAATGTTTAAAAAGTTAAAAGATTGGCGGCCCCCATCCCAATAAATGGGATATTGGCCGATTGCATGCAGAACAGTTTGCTCATGTAACACCTTGGTAACAAAAAAAAGAATGCAATACCTTGTTTTTACCAAAATGAGACCTGCAGTAAAACAAAAAATCCTAGCCATTTGACGCTTAATCATGGTAGGTTAACCCTCTTAGTACTGGGAACATATTGGAAATATTATAATATCTGGTAGGTGCTGATCATTGATGCGAAACAAACCCCCCTCTCCCCTCCCTCTCAGCTGCTATTAGAGGCCTGGCCCCTATTAGAAAAGAAATATGGTGCCAGTGTTGTTCCTAGAGGGGGGTCCTTGGGACATTTGCCCACCTTTTTGGCTTGGTGTCTCAACATTTTTAGCAGTGTAGGATACTTTTTCCATTGCAAAGGGTCCCACTTGTTCAGAATTGGCAAAATGACCCCTTCAGGAGAACACCTAGGAACAACACTGTGGTACATCCCTTGTTACTTGAATCTATATACCCACTGCTGCTAACTCAGTAATTCAGGGGTTAAAAAATATGATTGCCCGACTCCCGGGCTAGTAAAAGTCGATGTCGGGCTATATTAACTTGTGCACTTCAACTTGACGTAGGCAAGTAAACAATCAAAAGTCAAATATCAAAACTTACATCAAGAGGAAATTTAGAACATCCTAAAAAGTACTTACATAACTGATAATTGTTCTTCATCGTGGGATTTTTGCTTATATTTGTCATTTTAACTCATTTCTTACAACATTTCACAGAAACTCGTAGTGTTAAGGTACCAAAAACCAATAAGCAAAGATGAATGACATTCCGAATGCTTTCTTGGAATGCATGAGAAAGGTCATGTGACCTGATTTCCTGGAAATGGTGTGTTTGTGTGACGTGTTTCAACAGGAAACAGGAACTATTTTAATTTCACCAATTATTTAATAGAAACACTAACTAAATCTTTGGGTCAGAAACATTTCCATTTATCATTTTCTAAATAAGCTTGATCATTTAGTGACTCATAATTACGACAACAAAAAATAATATATATATATACTCCCTCACTCAACAGTGTAACAATGACTTATATCTTCATGTCTTAAGGGGAGTAGGGCAAACCCTGAATAAGATTATCTTAATTATGAGTTCTGAGTCCTGACAGTTCTGATGCTCATTTGGAATGTCCAGTCAATTAAGACTAAAAACAGACACACACACATACACACATTTTGTCATTAGGTCTTCAAGACTACGTCTGGAAGACCTATGGTTCTTATCCAGATTGGCGTGTTTTCTCCAACCTGATACGCAGTTGGATTTCACGCTATATTACTGTTGGAATATTCAAAATAAACTTTCGACCAATCATGCTTGGCCTCTTCATACTTTGGAAAAAGCTTATGATCAACGAACACAGCTGAAACAAATTTGTAACCACGTGACCATGTGGGTTATCCGAAATAATTATCCCCTTTTACTGCGAAAAGAGATTTTGTCTAAACATCTAAATTAGAAACGACCGTTGTGTTATTCTGAGTCTGAATGTTAGTAAACATAAGATTTTTCAATTCAAAGCCATTTTACACCTCCATGAGCAGACATGTACCAATTCAAGTGCATAATTTCGCACTACAGTTTCGGAAAATCCATGAAACTTTACATGCTAATGTTATACGCTTTTACCCCCCAAAATGACCATAATGCAGGCTTCATTTTGCTATATGTACATATGACATACATATCCTTTTTATAATATATTTTAGCCGTAACAAGATGCCTCCAACCATGCCTTTTTAAAGGCTTTTCTTGTTATTATTCTTCCAGCGATTTTGTCCCCAGCACTTTGAAAAAAGCGCAAACTTCAAAAGGACACAACTCAAAAACCTACCCGTCGAATTTCATGATTTTTTCAGGAGAGTAAGACAATACTATGATCATTAAAAATCAAAAATAAAATCGCTGCGAACAGTCATTCCTGGTCACAATTTGACAAAAACTGAAAATGTACTGATATTTCGGCATTTCTAAATCACGGCAACACATACAGATATGTGTCATAGCTCATCTGAAAGCTGAATTTAGAAAAAAGTGATCTAGCCCGAATTTTTAATTATGGCCTGGAAATTCTGTCATGTGCCCTTGAATAAGAACCTTTTTGAAAAGAGCTTTTTTCGGATGCATGTTCAAGTGGACTTAATTCTGTTACGAATGAACTTATGTGAAAGTTATCTATTGTCATCTATTTCTAAGTTTAGTTCCGGCACAATTTGGACATATTTCCAAAAAAGTAAAATTTTGTGATTTTGACCATTTTCGAGGGGTCAATCCTTTGGAGAATTATCGATCGTAAACTACTGAAGATAGGGAGATGTTTAATAGCTCATTTTTTAATAGCTCATTTTTGATAAGAAACGTCATTTATGTTGGAAAAAAAAGGCAAGCACTTATCAGTCATAGTTTACATATGACAAGTCATAGAAGATTTTCATTTTTCGAAAATCACAATTTTCAGCAAAGTTCAAACAATCATAATTGTTTAACTAATTAAGCTATTGAAATTCTGTGCATACCTGCTCATGCACAATTTCAACAAAACTTTTATGTTGACACATCTCATCAAAAAGTTGATAGTTAAGCTCCCAACATCGCTAACGTTGTCTAGGGGTCCAAATTTAAGCATTTTTGAGTATTTTCTTGAATATTCAGAACAACATAACGCATTACTTATGTATACAATCTTAATGATGATTACATCTACTTTAGTGGAAATTAAAGCACAACTTTTTCTATGTTACACCTCAGTATGAAAATATTAACCATTTTGACTTAATCGTAAGTGGTAAGACGTGTCTAAAGGGAGCTCTCGCTTAACCGGTGGAAGTCAGTGTACCGCAAGTTAAGACGTCTACATAAGTTAGTATATGTACTAAGGTACTATATACATTAATTTCGAGTAATTTTGCCACCATTTCTGTGATTATTATCACCAAATGGGACGGAACAAGTCGGCTGCCAAACGCCTGGCGAAATCAGATAGTGAGAAGAGGAAACCGTCATCATCTCCTGTGGACAGCATGCCTCCCAAGTCTACTAAACATGATTTAGCGCAGAAGGCTCTGGACTTCAAAACTATGGCTGAAAATTTGTGTGCGAACTTCACTCTGGACAAGAATGTGACAAGTACGACGAAACCTTCCAAACCAATCTCCGAGAAATCAACTAACATAGAGAACGTTAGTGGGACACCCTCCTATCTTGACCAGTCTGTATTCTCCTTCATCAACAACGCTGCTCAAGACACTCTCACCTCTAAACTATCCTCTGCTCTAATGTTGCCCCAACTTCAGGATAAATTTCAACCAGCGTTCATGGAGGTTGCAACAACTTTGATAACTGAGCATGTACACAGTATTGTAAAGCTATTGAAAGAAAGCCTAGAACTACTTAGGAGTGAGATAGCGCCTATCAAAGAAGATATCAAAGATCTCAAGATCCTGAAAGACGAACTGATACCTTTAAAGGAAGAAGTGAACTCTCTAAAGAAAGACATCGGTGAGTGCAATGAGGAAATAGAAGAACTCAGGGAGGAAGTAGAGAGTAAAACAGAGAAAATCAAGAAACATAAGTCCGAAATAAGAAGCCTAAGAAAGAATTTTGAAGAGGGGACTGATGAACTAGAGCAATACAGTCGGCGTAACTCCATTCGAATCACTGGTGTATCCGAATCTCCGTACGAAGAGATCGACAAAGTTGTGATGGATGTGTTAAAGACTATCGATGATAAGCTACCAATCTAAGCTATCGACAGATGCCACACAGTTGGACACAAAACCCAAGGGAAGACCAGACAGATCATAGTCAAGTTTACGAACCATTACAACAAGTATTTCATGATCAAACACAGACGACGCCTAGCACAAAAGTACAGGAACGTGTATATCAACGAGGACTTGACAAAGGCTAGGAGTGTCCTGTTCAAGAGTTGAGTTGATTTGAGTTGGGGTTGGGTTTAACGCCGCTTTCAAGAGTATTTCACTTATATCGCGGCTGCTAGTATTATGGCAGGGAGAAAGCCCGCAACGCCATGTGGCTATGCATTGCGATGAAACCTGCGAGCATCGGCTTGAACTAGCGAACCATGGGTGGTACTGCACTGAAATTCTGTCCTGTTCAAGACGGCGAGAGATATGTGGAAGAACAAGTGTTTCTCTGGTACCTTGACATGGGACGGTAGGATTTTCATTGAAGAACAGCCTGAAGGCATGATCCAAGAGATCAAATGAGATTATGACTTGGACAGATATCGCCGCTAAGTGCATGTTGTGTATGTGATATTCAGTTCGGATTATGTCGGAATATTATGAAGTGCCTATAATTAAGTATGTATATTGATGACGCACAAAATAATGACCGTAATAACCTAAGTTACCATGTTTATACAGCAATCATGTATATGTAGACAAAGTTGTTACTTGTAATTACCACCAGGTTTTATATGTAATAACCACCATTGTTGTTTTACTCTTTTTTGTAAACCCAGCTACAAATTTAGAATAGTCCTTTGGCCTTGTGTATAGTCTCGTTGTTATATAGTATACACTTTTCAATCACATATTGCCCCGTTCATATCTGTTGCTACTTCATATGAATTGTGTTGTATATATGTAACCCTCATTCTATAGTCTGTTATCAGCAGGTTTACGGACATAATTGACTTTATAATACTTCAAGTTATTTATACTTAACCTATTAGGCTTGTCTATTTGCATATTTTATCCCTTGGTTATATTTTGAGAGATCTAACTTATACGGCGACTTAAATCGAATTAGTAAGCTTACTAATTCAGGCATGTATTTAGTAAGCTTACTAAATCGAATTAGTAAGCTTACTAATTCGAATTAGTAAGCTTACTGATTCGAATTAGTAAGCTTACTAATTCGATTTAGTAAGATTACTAATTCGATTTAGTAAGATTACTAATTCGATTTAGTAAGATTACTAATTCGATTTAGTAAGATTACTAATTCGATTTAGTAAGCTTACTAATTCGATTTAGTAAGCTTACTAATTCGTTTTGAATTAGTAAGCTTACTTAATGAATTAGTAAGCTTACTAAATGAATTAATAAGCTTACTAAATGATTTCGGCAAAGAGTTTTCGTAGAACCACGGAGTTATCTCCCTTTGCAAACATGAGCCACTGGTTACCGCGCATTTTAAAAACGGGTTTTTGTCAGTCTCCCCTATTTAATGTGTTTGTTAAAATATTATCTGAGTCAGATGTTGTATTTGACCTAATATTGTTACTGGCTTGAGCGTCAAGTTTTCTTCAGAAAGTCCAACCATAATAAATTCTATGAAAAGTGGCTCATGTAGCCTACCATTCACTCTTTGATGAGAAATCTTGATTTCACTTTTATGCAAGTATCAATCTGACCATCAATATTCATTTCAATCACTTTCTTTGTTATTGTTTGTCTACATTGTATTTACAAATTATACCTATGGTATGGATGTGTGTATGTGTGTGATAGTGTTGTATCTGTAGTTTCCAAAAAATCCGAATCCATCATGTCTGTACTTTATTAAACATGAAGGCAAGGCCCTCCCTGGCACCTTGACCTGATTTGTAACAGGGACTCGGAAATAAAATATTGATTACAAAACAAACAAAAATATTATCTGAGTGATCTACAGTCTAGAACGAACACTGTACGTGTATATAATTATTTTTTCATCAAAACCTGCCGCTTGTCTGAATAAACCTATGTCTGATCGTTCTTGGGAGCAATCATTTATTGAGATGTCAACAAACCGGAAATGAATTAGTATGCTTACTAAATCGTGAAACCGGAAGTGATTTAGTAAGCTTACTAAATGAATTAGTAAGCTTACTAATTCATTTAGTAAGCTTACTAAATCGTTTCTATTTAGTAAGCTTACTAAATGAATTAGTAAGCTTACTAATTCATTTAGTAAGCTTACTTGGGAGTAGTAAGCTTGCTAAATGAATTAGTAAGCTTACTAAATGATTTAGTAAGCTTACTAATTCATTTAGTTAGCTTACTAAATAGCGATTAAAGTCCCGTTTGGCACCCCATAGATAAATCCATAATAAACGCAAATTAAACATGGGATAGCGTTCATGAACCATTACGTAAAGATAGAAATGCTTTTGGTGGAGGGGTCATGATCTATGTGAAACTTTGTCTTAGCTTTAAAAGACACGTTGAGTTAGAAAATAATTTTTATGAAGCTATTTGGTTAGAAGTATATTTACCACAGAAGTCTATCATGCTTTGTGCAGCTTATAGGCCTCCTAGTAAGAACGCAGATTTTTGGGAGAGATTAGAAACTACTCTTGAAAATTCACTTGATTATACATCAACATTTGTTCTGGTTGGTGATCTTAATGAGGATATTTTTTCCGACAAACTCACAAATTTACGAGAGATTATGATCAGAAAGGCACTATGCAATGTCATAAAGGAGCCAACACGTATCAGTAGAACGAGTAGAACATTATTAGATCCCATCTTAATCAGTAATGACATAGATGTTTTCGACAGTGGCGTTATCGATTTCAACATAGATAATAGTGACCACAGAGGTACTTTTGTAGCCATTAACACAGCTACTTCTATGTCTTTGTGTTACACCAGAGATGTATGGTGTTATGACAAAGGTGATTATGACCTATTAAATAGTTATATCAGAGATACAGATTGGAATAATTTGATAGATAACAACACTGACATTGATAAAGCAACCGATGTATTTTATGGTTATCTTTGCAAATATATAAATGAATGCATTCCTTCTAAAACAGTGACAATTCGCCCTAGTGATAAACCTTGGTACAATCGGTTGAGAGAAAAAGCCAAAAGATCTAATAGGAAAGAGGATATATTATCGTACCGTAAGCAAAGGAATAAAGTAAATAACATGAAATGTTATGCAAAGGAACAGCACTTTTCGAATCTTGACGAGTTTATAGTGGAATTGAGCAAAGAAAACAAACCCTCTTATTAGAAAATTCTAAGAAGTCTCATTAAAGAAACGGGATCGATCAACCCTATTCAGGCACTACGATGTAATGAATCTGATAAAAACTCCGAGTATATTTTCAGACTTTGATAAAGCAGAAGCATTAAATTCGTACTTTGCATCAATTTGTAAATTAGATGATACGGACAAAACCCTCCCTTACTTTGAAATGCGCACAGATAGTAAAGTCGACCATATTGTAGTAAATGAATGCGAAATTGCTGATATCATTAAATGCTTGCAGGTTAACAAAGCAAGCGGTCCTGACAGAATAAGTCATAAACTTTTGAAATTTATTTCAAAATCTGTAAGTAAACCCTTATGTTTGTTATTCAATAAATCCCTATCGACGGGTATCTACCCGAGTAGCACACGTGATGCCTTTATATGAGAAGGGAGATAAATCTAGCTGTAGTAATTATCGACCCATTTCTTTGATAAGTTGTTTGGGGAAGATTACTGTATGGTGTTTTACGATGTGTCTTAAGCCTTTGACAGAGTATGGCATAGGGGTTTGATTCACAAATTAGAACGTTACGGCATAGGTGGTGGATTACTCAAATGGATACAATGTTACCTAAGCGGTAGAAGTCAAAAGGTTTTTCTAAATGGTTCATTATCAAAGTCAAAACACTTATCCGCTGGTGTACCACAGGGATCAGTGCTTGGTCCGTTTTTAGGTCTTCATTGTTTATTGTTTTTGTTAATGATATTGCAGATGAATTAGATTGTGCCGCACACTTGTTCGCTGACGATACATCAATGGGATTGTCATCTATCAACCACATTCTAATGCAAGACACGCTAAACAGGAATCTTCAAACGTTATCATGTTGGGCAAAACGTTGGCTTGTAACCTACAATCCAAGCAAAACTGAAGCGATCATGTTTAGTCTGAAGAATAAACATGAAACTTTGAACTTGAAATTTGAAAATCAGTTCGTCGGTATGGAAAAATCCCATAAACATCTTGTCATTATATTCTCATCTGATTGTAAATGGAACATACATATTAATAGCATTGTGAAAACAACTTCCTCCATGGTGTCATTTATGAGAAAATTAAAATTTATGTTAAGCAGGGAAACCTTAAACAAGATTTACATAATTTTTATAAGACCACACCTTGAATACGCCTGTGAAGTATGGGATGATTGTTCAGCAGAGTTATCAGACAAAATTGAAAATGTTTAGTTCGAGGCCGCCAGGATAGTAACTGGCCTACCTAAATATGCCACCCGAGATTCTCTTATTAACAGGATGGCAATCGTTAATGAGAGAAGAACATATCGTAAACTAACTCTGTTTTATAATATATACAATAATAATACTCCATCGTACCTGTGTGACCTTATGCCACAACATATTGAAGCCAGGACCAGTTATAATCTTAGAAACGTTCGGGATCTTTCCATTTCGTATTGCCGCACCGACCTTTACAGTCAATCATTTTTCCCATCATGTTCACAACTTTGGAATAGTCTCCCACTGCACGTAAGAGAAGCTGCCTCCATATATATGTTTAAATCGTATATATTTCCGCGTAAACTTAAATCACCTGCATATTTCTCACTTGGTAAAAGAAAACTCAACATAATTCACACTCAGTTATTTAAAGATATTCAAATAGCAAATTAAATGATGATCTATATAGAATTAGACTCTCGGACCACACTGAATGTAATTGTAAACCTCCTTGTGAAAATTCTTATCATTATTTCATGGAATGTATTATGTATCATAATATTAGACATCAAATGTTTCAAAATATTAGTATATTATGCAATAACAGAGTACAGTTAAATTTAGACTTGTTAAATGGCAATGTAAATCTTTCTCATAATGACAACGTGCACGTTTTTAAAGAAGTACATAATTACATATCTCTCACTGGAAGATTTGACAATTAAGATAGAAACTGCTTACCCATTAGAATATTTTGTTCATGGTTGTCATTATACTATGCTATGTCATTTCGGATTCTTTTTAAATATACTCATATTTCCATATAAACATGTCTCTGTACATAATGTATGTTCCGTTTCAATAGTATATGTCAATATTGTACATAGGAGAGGGTTTCATATGGGTGGATAACTTGTACCCAATCCTTTCTCTTGAATAAATATGTTTAAATCAAAATCGTGAGAATGGTCATGTAGGGGTCCAGATATATGTGATTTTTCCATTTTCAGAGGGGTACTTCCTTTGAGGAATTTTTGTAAAAAAAAACTACTGAAGATAGAGACATGTTTGATAGCTCATTTAAAAGCTGAGAAACTGATGAATAACCGAGAGTCCAACATGGAGTTCAAGGTCAAGCAGAAGTCTTGAAGACCTAAGTATTGACGCGTCAATCCTAGTTTGTATTTGTTTTATTTCGATGCAAACAGTGGGCAAGTATGAAACAAAATCAGGGCAAGTAAAAATACAGTTTACACTTGCCCTTGGGCAAGTAAAGATTTTAGAAATTTTTTAATCCCTGCGGCTATAAATATTTTGCTGTCATATTCGTGTATCACTTGCATGGTGAAGGTGTTACTATCTACACCGAAACATCGCAATGAATGCGATAAAGAAGTCCACTGTTCATATGTATCTTGGTTTTTCTTCATTTCTACAACTTCTTAAAATGTACCTCAAAGACGTTTAGAGTGTTATTTGTTCTCTTGAATTTTATTTAGCAGGTTTATAAGATTTAAGAATTTGACAGTTACTATAAAAACATTTGGGTTGCTGTTTTCGTTTTGTTATTACAACTGCAACGTTACTGAATGTGGATACGTTTTCACGAAACGTTAATCTTGAATTTAGCAGTCTACAAATAACGAGTTGATCCGTTTTATCGATTGCATCATTCAGAGACCATAAATATATGGTTTCTGCATCGTCTAAATAAATGCCATTAACGCTTTAAAATTCATAAGAATACTAATCAACAATGTCAAGGAAAAATAAAGATAAAACTCACCAGGACTGACTCGTCTCCACTCAAAGTTCAAACCTACCAACGAAGTGTGCAAAACACGTGCATCTTGTGCTGAGTCACGTGGTTATACTATAGGTGAATTCGTATCTAAACCGAACTCGCCCTGGCAACGCGAATTCTCACCAAAAAAGAACTCGTAACCGCTGAATACGTTCCTTATCAAGACCAAGATTTTCATTAATTACACGCCGGGCGTCTATTATTTCAAACGATCTACATCACAGGCTTCTATTTGAGGTAGGCTTCTGTTCAAGGCAGGCGTCTATTTCGTAATTTAATAGTGACCGACGACTACAGGAGGAAGCAGCAATTGTAGAAGTTAAATTCGGTTTACCCGGCGTTAAATTAAGGCAGGCGTTTATTGTTTTCAGAAAGCCCTGTGCAAGGGCGCCTTTTTGAGGCAGGCATGTAATAAAGGAAATACGGTATTCGAGATAATGACTGCGCAACATATTGGCATCGAAAAAGTAATGTCGTTCGAGTGTACTAGGAGGGTCCGCTCTTTTTAACTTTTTACGCCTTGATTTTAGTTACGAATTTTAATATATTGAGGTGAGCTATTTTCAAGATGATGATACCATTGGATAAACTCTTTAAGATACTTATGGTCGTGTAGGGAATTTGGTTACAGTGAGAGTGGATTATTTGTGATTCATGTGACGGATATGTAACACAGTCATTGTGGTTTTGGCATTGGTAGGTCAAGGGTAAGGAGCTATATTAAACGCCTTGTAGATATACAAACTCAATGTTATCAGAGAATTGAAGTAACAGTAAGTTAACACATATATCCATACTAAACTAACTAAACCATGATGGCCAAATAATATAACCACTGATAATGTCGTGAAGTCAGTAATTGCCACAATGTTCATTGTTTTTCCATAAATTATCGGTATATATTGTAAGTAACGGGTGCATTGAATTGTATAAACCATGCATGTTGCTCCGAGTAGGGTTCATCCTCTTTTTTTTATAAAGCACTCTTCGTTTTATCAATACCAAAAAAAGAAGATATCAGTTACCTTTAGATTTCTAATGTGTCACAGAAAAGTTGTGATTACAAAATGCATGTACCGGAAAATTTGTATATTGTCATGAAATTTAATTGGCTTGAGTCGTCGCGTATTACGATCTACGAATTGGATAAAGATGGTTCCATGAACGTGGTACTGGAAGCAGAAGATCATCGGAACAGCTTTTCATCAGTGGACGATCTCATGCATGGCATGGATGTTGCTGTTTTGATTAAATTTTACTACATCCGAAAATAACTGATTAGCAATGTTATTTTCACGGCAATCAACACTTGCACAATGCCTTCCATTCCTCCAACTTGTTTAATTAATGCAAATAATGTTACTACATTATAGGCAAACAGTTCTTGTAATCAAAGTCAAAAGTTCTTTATTGTATTCGAGGCCTCCGGCCCATATACATTTGAGTTACATGCATTATTAATAACCAGTTCAATAACAAATTAAATGGATACAAAGGTGATTGATTTTAACTTATCATCTCGATGAGATATGGCATAGGTAACATATTGTGCAAGTCTAAGAATGCTGTTATTGTTATCAGAAGAAAGAATTTGTTTAAATGCTAAAGTAGGAGGCTTTGATAGATAATAATCATGGATAAACCTTTTCCGTAAATCATCGTAAGATTGACAAACAAATAGAAAATGGATTTCGTCTTCAACGGCTACTTTACACAATGGACATTTTCTATTGTACCTACCTTCATTCATCATTAAATTTGACAGACCTAATCTGAATCGTATCAATGAATACCTTAACTTCTTGGATGTTAAATGTGAAATATATCTTTCGGGTTGGAGTAGGCTTTTAAAGAGTCTATATGAATCATAACGTGAGCTATTATCTAATGTCGACTGCCAATCTTGATTAAACATATTAAATGTTGTTTCTCGAAATTGATACAAGAAAAGATTTATATTACCAACAGTCTGGCTCAGCCAAACAAAACCATAACCATGAGAAAACAAAATATTTCGAACGTGGGATGCCCATGTTACTTTCCGTAAATCATCTAAATGAACAAGCATGTTGTAAACCTTCTTAGGTAGTCTATATTCATGCATACATATTATTTTTAACCAAAATTTCAAACATCTAACATAAGCATTAACTTATAACGGGTATCTCCCACATTACCCATACCATGCATATACATGTTGGAGTCGATTGACCGACACAAAAGAACTTTTTACACGCTAATAGATGTACCTTTTCGATGCATTCAAAACGTTGAAATCCCAATATTTCTGATCCATAAAGTAAAATTGGTTGTATTTGACAATCAAAAAGTTTAAAATATATTTTAGGCGTCAACACGCCAAAATTGTGCATAATTGAAAGCAAATTTATTAAAACTTTTCTTGCTCTAAATGCTAAATCTGCAAGAGATTTCTTTAAATTTACTGTTGTATTAAACATAAATCCAATATTTATACTCGTTACTTAAGATCAGGGCTGATTATCATCAAACCATTTTTCTTTAGATGCTACCGGCCCACCTTTTCTGAAAATTACAATATTTGTTGTATCCAAATTAACAGTTAATTTATATGTTTTAGAGTAATGTTCTAAAATATTTAACTGGTTTTGTAGCCCAACTACTGTTTCTGAAATAAGGACAATATCATCGGCAAATAGAAGTATAAACATTTCTATCAGATCTGGGAACATGTGAACACCATGTTTCCCGTTTGTTATAACTATAAATGGTATAAATCATTGATAAAGAAGGAAAAGAGAATTGGACTGAGAACACAACCCTGTCGCAAGCCTATTGGACAATCAAAAAAGTCATATTTTCACCACAACGTACACTAGCTTTAACGTTCTCATACATATGTTGACTTCAACAATTTATACATTTTCCCTTTTAGACCAGAATTGCGTAAACAATACCAAAGTTTTGATCGATCAACCGAATCAAACGCTTTCTGGAAATCAACAAAAGCAACATATAGCTTACGCTTTCGTCGAGATAATGATTTCTGAAGTAATGCAAAAAGTGTAAATATATGATCTGTATTGAATTTTGTTTTCTGAAACCAGCTTGCGATTCTGGGATAATATGTTTCATATTTGACCATCTTGAAAGTCTGTTATTAAGGATTGTGTTGAAAACTTTTCCAAGTAAACTCATGAGGGAAATACCTCTATAGTTATCTGTGTTTGAACGATCACCTTTCTTATGTAGAGGAATAATAACTGACATTGCCCAATTGCTTGGAAATATACCTTTTACAAAAAGTGTATTGAAACACTTGTTTAGGAATGGCATGATGATAGACTGTGACGACTTCAACATTTCAACAACAAGTTGATCTAAACCAGCGGATTTTCCATTTTTTAAATGAAACAACGCTTCAGAAATGTCTTGATCTGTTATCGGTGAATCAAATAGAAGTGCTTCGGCATTTGTAGCAAAATCAAATGTTTCCCATGTTTCTTGATCCACACTACTGGCCGTAGACGAGTGGGTAAGCCATGTCGTTTCGGCAATGTTATTGCTTGATGTTGGTTTATTCTTATATTTTCGTATTTGTCTCCAAAATTTTGTTGGGGAACTATTTGCATTGCATAATATCTCTACATTTCGTTTACGCACATCTGATTTATATCTCCTACAGACAATTTTGTACCTATTTCTCTCTTTACAGTATAATCTCCTATCAGATTCCATGTTCATGTGTATGATAGGCTTGAAGAGATGCGATACAAAACAACGTTTCAGGAAATTGCTTAATTTGGTACTATTTTGTAGAAATATTTATCTCGAATCTAATTAAATCATGCAATAGCAATTCACCTCAGTATTTGTTAAACAAATGGCACCCCTTATGGCACCGCGTCTGAAAGCATTTCGTCAAAATAAGGTCCTCCATATGTAAAACTTTTCCTGTTATTAGTCACTTTCTGTTTGTTAGACGAGATGATATAACATTAAGCAGGAATAATAATTGTCAAGGAGTTGTATATTCACACACTAATTGCATTTAAAAACAAAATAATCCAAAACTATTGATTCATCACTCATTATAGTCACTCACAGCATTTATAAAGACGGAACAAAACTACAAGGGCCTGACCAAAGTACAAGGGCTATACCCAGGGACAAAGAAACTACATGTTTAGGGCCTATGTACCCAAAACAATGCAAGAGGAATAAATATAGTTAACATAACACAGACCTTTACAGCACGTCTCTTAAAGCCAACTAAACTTTATGTTTTATACTTTGTATTTGTGTCTAAAATTCAATATTGTCTAAATCTCAGTTAATATTTTGCCAATTAAGTTAAAGGATTTAAAAAACCCTTTCAGAAATAATTGTAATAAAAAAAAACATATTGATGGAAGAACATGTTTTGTATGTACAGAATCGGTTGAAGATGAATGACATGTTCTGCTAAGATGTCCGCTTTACGATAATATCCGCTATGATTAATAAGGGCGGCTCTACTTCTGCCAAGACTATTTCATTGACCTATTATCCCCGCAAATAAAATAGACTGTCCCAAACAATTGTTATTAAGAAATTATAAGTGCAGATTTTTATGTCTCATGTTTATTCAATTATTTTGATAATTCAACATTTCAACAGAAAAACATTTCACATTTTACTTGCAGATTTTTATGTTATGTTTTTAATCTCAATTACGCAATATGTTATTTTGTGTTCACAACATATATTTTTCAACAAAAAAACATTTCAGTTTATTTACTGTCAAATTGTCAAAAGTCATTTCAGTGATCAAGAACTCCCGAACCTCATCTTTCCCACTTTCTTTTACTTTCTTAGACAAGAGTCAATTAAAAAAAATGTGTACATTTCAAGGAGAAATACCATTTATTCTTACTTCAAATTAAACACTCATATATTGGGGTAGTAGCTACAAAATAGGGATAACTTCACAAAATATGTCACAACATATGTTTACAGTACCTGAACTCAGCCAAAAAACATAATCAGAGGTGTTTTATATCTGCTATATTTTAATCATAGTTTCTTTCGTTTTTAGTGAGTAGAGGACATGTGTCTTTATTATTTTTGGCAAAATAATAATTTGACGAAACATCTTTGAATATGTAAGGTGCGTAAGAAAGAAAATATAACATTTATCTATGTTTGAATGATTATTAAATCTAGATAAGGAGTGAAAGATAATTGAGATTGATGTTTTCAATTATTTGCAGTATAGGCCTACACAGCTTTTAGGCGAAGGCGTTCCTAAATATTTATTTTTTTGGAATGCGTATACTGGATAAGTAACATGATATATGCAAATAATTAGTTTATGCAGACATATTCATACAGTGCAACATGTGTTTTATTTGAATAAAGGATCTTTTCTCACAAATCAAACTGCATGCAACTTTGGTAAAGTCCGTCATTTCGAATGAAATAAGAGTAGTCCCCACATAGGCACATATATAAGCATATTAGCCAATTATTATTTAAATTGGTATGTATCTTTAGATATAACATTTATGATGTGACTAATATGCACAATTAGGTAAGTCTACTTATGAAAATAAAAGAAACATTGAAAATTAAGCATAGACTAGATATAAAGAGTTGATCAATAGATTGTGCACTGCATTCGTAACCAAACCGACATCGTGTTATTCATTGTGAAAAATTATTTTTTTACAATTGAGTTATCGAATAATGATATCTGTGATATACTGAAAGGTGAAAATAGGCAAATAGGTAAGTGAATGAATGAATGAATGAATGTCTTTATTTCCTCCGATATGGCGAAGATCACAAGGATGTATTTACATGGTCATAAACAAGGCATAGAAACAGGATTCATAAAACAAAATAGATATCAGAAACTGTACAAAAGAGATGATTTCAATGAATGAATGAACAAAGCAAAATGCAATATAACATTGTTTCTGTCTGATGTAGTTATTTCAGGTATGATATTTGCTCCACATAAAAAAGCTATTAAATTATCATCATCATCAATCATTTCAATACGAACATACAAGTCAATATCAAGTGTATCAATTAGAAAACTATAAAATGCGTTACGTTGCTTCATATAAGTTTCACAATGTAGAATGACATGACAGTCGTGATCAAAACATTGGGTTTTACAATTTATACATTCCCGTGAGGTTTTCCCTCGTGACATTACCTGTATTAAAAGTTGTATATAGGCTCTATAATCTGGATAGTTGTACATTAAGCTATATAAACTATGCATACGTAGTTGTTTGTGTACTTTAGCATATCTAACCATATCATGTCTGACAGATAGAGTCGATTTAAGTTTACGAGGTACGAGCTCTCTTTGGGTACGAAATAGTTTGGTGGACTCTAGGGGACATAACTCTCGTGCACAACAGTAAATAACCACACCCCTACTACTTTTTATGCCCCCGAATCGGAGATTCCGGGGGTATATTGTTTTTCACCTGTCCGTCTGTCTGTCCGTCCGTCTGTCCGTCTGTGTGTTTGTCCACTAAAACTTTGACCTTGTGACCTTGACCGTGCCGCAATTGACATTTTCAGAAAACGTTAACCTTGGCCATAACTTTGGATTGCTCAGAGCTACGGCTTTCATACTTGGCATGTGCATACCTTGTGATGAGACCTTTCAGATGAGGTCATCATATTTGACCTTGTGACCTTGGCCTTGCCGCAATAAACATTTTCAGAAAACTTTAACCTTGGCCATAACTTTAGATTGCTGGGGCTACAGCCTTCATTCTTGGCATGTGCATACCTTGTGATGAGACCTTTCAGGTGAGGTCATCATATTTGACCTTGTGACCTTGACCTTGCCGAAGTGGAATTTTTTTAGAAAACGTTAACCTTGGCCATAACTTTGGATTGCTCAGAGCTACGGCTTTCATACTTGGCATGTGCATACCTTGTGATGAGACCTTTCAGATGTGGTCATCATATTTGACCTTGTGACCATGACCTTGCCGCAATGAACAAATATCCAGAAAACTTTAACCTTGGCCATAACTTTAGATTGCTCAGAGCTACGGCCTTCATACTTGGCATGTGCATACCTTGTGATGAGACCTTTAAGATGAGGTCATCATATTTGACCTTGTGACCTTGACCTTGCCGCAGTGGACAATATTCAGAAAACTTTAACCTTGGCCATAACTTTGCTACATCCGGGGGCATCCGTGTTTAACAAACACATCTTGTTTAAAAAGGATTTTACCCCAAAATAAAAAATCCCAATGATTCTTATGGAAAAGTAACAGATTTGGGGTCTTTTGGTCATAATTTGGCTTGTTATCCTAAACATTCCATTCTAATCACCACAACAGTGTATTATGCAACACATATATTTTTAAAGAGAAAATATTGAATTTTCTTTAATTTTTCAAGGTTTTGATCCCAAAACAGACATGTTGTTCTGCCAAGAGTATCAATGACAATTAGAAGTATGCTATAGGGCATGATCTATGATACAAGTCACTATAAAAGTGTATTATGCAATTTTTAAATAAATTATTCTCATTTTCTTTCATTTTTCAAGATTTTTGACCCAAATAAACGACATGTTGTTCAGCTAAGACCATTAATTACCATTAGAAATATGCAACGATGCAACATCTTTCATTTTAATTACCACTAAAGTGTGTTATGCAACAGATGTACTTTTAAAAAAATTATTCCAATTTTCTTTCATTTTTTAAGGTTTAAGACCTCAAAACAGACATTTTGTTCATCTAATAGCATCATTGACCAAAATAAGTATGCAATGGTGTGTAATAGTGAGAGAATGGCGGTCAGGTATGTCACAGTGGACTTTGCGTTGTGTACTTTTTTGTTTAGATGTTAATGACCACAACCGCCAATCTCATTCCATTACACCCAGGTTCTTTCTCTTCATGAAGCGGGATGAATGACAAACAAATGAATTACCAGATATGCGAAGTTTATTCAACAAGTGTAAATCAACGTACAAAACTTGTGGTGCCACAGATAAACATAGTTCCTGCTCTTACAAAGACCAGAGCACAGGGATGAACAACTTGAGTTTTAAATGACAAATATTTATCAAAAGCAACAACAAGTAAAAGCAATAACGGTATAAGGATCTATACCAAAACGTCACTATTGTTAATAAAGAAGTTGATCATCCATAAAATATTTGTCTTCTTCATCACACCAACTTCTAGAATGCCTCTCAAACAGTTTAACAGTTTGAAGTAAATGCAAGTTATCAAAAATAGTGCCATGGGCTCTGTAGCTCATCATGGTTTATATTGTTTAATGATGAAGACTGAAATAGATCATGGTCATGATCATTAGGTCATGGCTTGAAGCCTTTATTTGGGGCACAACATCTACAATTTAGAATCCCCATTTGCTAAAAAGTCTGCACAGAATATTACAGCCTTCTAGATACATTTGTTCTGGAGAGGATGGAAATAGGTTTTTAGGTCATGGTCTGAGAGGCCTTTATTTGGGGCTCCAGGCCAGGGTCACTTAAATCTACAATTTAGAATCCCCATTGACCTAGGAGTCTGTAAACAACTTTTCAGCTCTCTAGACCTTTTGGAACTGGAGAAGAAGATGAAAATAGGTTTTTAAGGATGTGACCCCGGTAACCCCATTTGGGGTAACGAGGTCACGAAATCTACAATTAGAATCCCCATTGACCAAGGAGTCTGTACACAACTTTTCAGGTCTCTAGACCTTTTGGAACTGGAGAAGATGAAAATAGGTTTTTAAGCATGTGACCCCGGTAACTCAATTTGGGGTCACGGGGTCACGAGATCTACAATTTTGAATCCCCAAGGGCCAAGGAGTCTGCGCACAGCTTTTCAGCTCTCTAGACATTTTGGAACTGGAGAAAAAGATGAAATTGGGTTTTAAGGATGTGACCCCATTTGGGGTCACGAGATCTACAATTTAGAATCCCCATTGGCCAAGGAATCTGCACACGACTTTTTAGCTCTAGACCTTATGAACTGGAGAAGAAGACTAGAAATATGTGCATGTGATGCACTGTGATGTCCCCCGCTCCAACTTTCAATCCAACCTAGTCATATTACCCTTATTTTTCACTTATGCTAAGAACTAAGTTCAAAACTGCATTAATAACGAGAAATAAAAAAATTCAGAATAGCCAAAGTAGCAAAAGGCACCACTCCACCATTAGGTCTAACCACATACCAAGTTTCGTAAAGAAATACTAGATAGATTTTGAAACAGAGGCCGGAAAAGGTCCCTACCCTCAATATGCACTAAGTTCAAATTGTTTCCATGGAAACCAGACAAAAAATAAAATTCAGAATAACCAAAATAGCAAAAGGCACCACTCCACCACTAGGTTTAACCACATACCAAGTTTCATAAAGAAATACTTGATAGATTTTTAAATAGAGGCCGGAAAACGTCCTTACCCCAAATATGCACTAAGTTGAAATTGTTGCCATGGAAACCAGTAAAAATAAAAAAAATCAGAATAGCCAAAGTAGCAAAAGGCACCACTCTATCACTAGGTCTAAGCAAATACCAAGTTTGGTGAAAAAATACTGAACGGTTTTGGAGATAGAGGCCGGAAAAGGTCCCTACCCTCAATATGCACTAAGTTCAAATTGTTTCCATGGAAACCAGAAAAAATAAAAAATTCAGAATAACCAAAATAGCAAAAGGCACCACTCCACCACTAGGTCTAACCACATACCAAGTTTCGTAAAAAAATATTGAACAGTTTTTGAGATATGGCCCGGAAAAGAAAGCATTTTGGAATGACAGCATAACGGAATGACCGAATGACCGAATGACCGAATAACGGACGGAGGCGAAAACATTATGTCTCCCGAAATTTTTTTCGAGGGACATAATGAAAAAAGGTTTTTAAGGATGTGACCCCGGTGACCCCATTTGCGGTCACGGGGTCACAAGATCTACAATTTAGATCCCCATGGGCCAAGGAGTCTGCACACAACTTTTCAGCTCTCTAGACCTTTTGGAACTTGAGAAGAAGATGAAAATAGGTTTTAAAGGATATGACCACGGTGACCCCATTTGGGGTCACGCGGTCACAAGATCTACAATTTAGAATCCCCATTGGCCAAGGAGTCTGCACACAACTTTTCAGCTCTCTAGACCTTTTGGAACTGGAGGAGGAGATGAACATTGATTTTTAAGGATGTGACCCCGGTGACCCAATTTGGGGGTCACGGGATCACAAGATTTACAATTTAGAATTCCCATTGGCCAAGGAGTCTGCACAAAACTTTTCAGCTCTCTAGACCTTTTGGAACTGGAGAAGAAGATGAAAATAGGTTTTTAAGGATGTGACCCTGGTGACCCCATTTGGGATCACGGGGTCACAAGATCTACAATTTAGAATCCCCATTGGCCAAGGAGTCTGCACACAACTTATCAGCTCTCTAGACCTTTTGGAACTGGAGAAGATGAAAAAAGGTTTTTAAGGATGTGACCCCGGTGACCCCATTTGGGGTCACAGGGAGACAAGATCTACAATTTAAAATTCCCATTGGCCAAGGAGTCTGTGCACAACTTTTCAGCTCTCTAGACCTTTTAGAACTGGAGAAGATTAAAATAGGTTTTTAAGGATGTGACCCCGTTAACCCCATTTGGGGTCACGGGGTCACGAGATCTACAATTTTGAATCCACATTGGCCAAGGAGTCTGCACACAACTTTTCAGCTCTCTAGACCTTTTGGAACTGGAGAAGAAGATGAAAATAGGTTTTTAAGGATGTGACCCCGGTGACCCCATTTGGGGTCACGGGGGGACAAGATCTACAATTTAAAATTCCCATTGGCCAAGGAGAATGCACACAACTTTTCAGCTCTCTTGACCTTTTGGAACATGAGAAGAAGATGAAAATAGGTTTTTAAGGATGTGACCCCGGTGACCCAATTTGGGGTCACAGAGAAAGATCTACAATTTAGAATCCCCATTGGCCAAGGAGTCTGCACACAACTTTTCAGCTCTCTAGACCTTTTGGAACTGGAGAAGAAGATTAAAATAGGCTTTTAAGGATGTGACCCCGGTGACCCCATTTGGGGTCACGGGGAGACAAGATCTACAATTTGAAATTCCCATTGGCCAAGGAATCTGCACACAACTTTTCAGCTCTCTTGAACTTTTGGAACTGGAGAAGAAGATGAAAATAGGTTTTTAAAGGGGCAGAAGCACGTTTTTTCGCTGAAATAAGTCGATGAAATGTATTTGAAAAATAATGTCACCAAAAGTAAAACACCCTTCTCTCTTCGGAAAATCAAGTTAAAAATGAGAGTACATGGTTCCGTAAAGCCATGAGAATCATTTTTGTCATTCGAAATAATAAATTGTGTTCACAATAAAATGGCCGCCATGCAATTTTTGCTTTATACGCAACACCGTCATAACCACTACGGATAATTGGTTTGAGTTTTAAGATGTTTTACCCTATAAACTAAACATAAATGACATAAACTTTCAGTATTAATTTGAAATTTGAAAAAATAAAATTTGCAAAAAACGTGCTACTGCCCCTTTAAGGATGTGACCCCGTTGACCCCATTTTGGGTCATGGGGTCACAAGATCTACAATTGTTGGAGAAGAGCTTCACATCGAAAGAGATAGTGAAACTCGTCTCCTATAAACTGTTTGAGAGGCATTCTAGAAGTTGGTGTGATGAAGAAGACAAATATTTTATGGATGATCAACTTCTTTATTAACAATAGCGACGTTTCGGTATAGATCCTTATACCGTTATCAAGCATCAAGTCGTCTCCGTTATCAAGTCGTCTCCTATAGCATAAATGTCATGTTTTGGAATATCTTGCCAGTGTCCGGTTTCAATCGGGAAGTTATGATTACTTTTCCAAAATTTCAAAATTGGATAGTATACAGAACGAGGCATGAACAGATAATTTTCAAAACATGGGGATGTCTTAAAGTTTTGATAATATATACCTTTCGAAACTATTTCTAACCGAACTTTGCCAGTTTTGTAAGTGTTGATCTGTTTAATTTTAGAAGTGAGTTTAGACCTTGTATACAGCCATGTTTTGCTAAATACCAAGGATAAACCACAATCTTTTAAAATCTTTTTAATAAATGAAATCCATCGTAGATTCTTCACGAGGTTTGAATTTTCTTGCGATATGAATGTATATAATAAACTAGATATCTTTAATATTTCGTTGTTAGTAGCTATCCTATGCCAATAATGTATCATTCTTACATAAATTCAAACATAGATATGTGTACATATCAGTTATATCAATCGGAAGGATAATTTACATTTATTGGCTGGGCCGCTGCCGAAAATTAAAATCTTTGTTTTTGATAAGTAAACCTTCAGTTTTCAAGTTCTGCAATAGTCATGAAATACATTAAGTGTTTTTTTGTAATTCTTTTGGATCGTCACTAAACAATACAATATCATCAGCACATAACAAAATAAGTAACTGGATAAATAGCATCACATTTCCTTCACTGCATTCAAGGTTAACCCCTTTACAATTGTGTTGCATAAGTACTGCTTCCAGATCATTCACAAAAACGGAGAACAGGAGTGGGGAAAATTTTTCTCCTTGTCTGACGCCAGAATTGCATGAAAGAGGCATTTTTACTTCAACTGTCGCACTATTTCATCTTTCAAACATGCACTCCCTCTCATCTGGATAGTTCAGACATTGTGCTACTTAATTTTGTTGCAAAATCGCAAAGGAAAACTTCACAGACAACTTTTGCTGCAGAATATTGATTTTTTTAGCGTTTCTTTCATTTTTGAAGGTGTGCGTGTTTGAAAATCTTCTTCTCACTAACAGCAACATATACATATATATGTGATAGCTCATCTTAAAGCTAGATAAATGATTAAGGCAGTGATGAGCAAAATTTTGGAATTTCGTCCTAGAACAAAAGTTATCCGCCTTTCAATATGGTCCTTATTTAAATGTTCGTTTTATCGGCTTTATGTTCAAAGGGACATAAATGAGTCGCACGCAAAAATTAAGTAAAAACTATTTATTGGAATCCGTTGCCAAATGCCAGCCCAACAATTCCATTTCAGATAACTATCATATAAAGGTTGATAGTTACGGCACAATTTGGACACATGAAGCTGATCTGTCAAGAAATGTTCATAATTGAAGGACAGTTACTTGTAGTTTACGAGTCACCAATCACATTGTTCTAGACATGCCAATTTGAACAAGTATTTGACGTCTCAGATGAAAGAAAATACATTGGGACGCTATTACATGCAGCCAATACACCCCCCCCCCCCCCCCCCCCCCCCCCCTTTCTTAATTAGCTACAGGACAGAAATACAAATACAAATACAAAGAGGAAAACGCTCTTTGCAGCTTATATCTTCAAGAATGAAGATATGGTCAAGATATAACAAGACAGAATGCCTGTACGTGTACGCACATGTACATGCAAAAGGCATATTCCCAATCAACCACGACAGCATGGCAAGCAAATAAAACTTGCTGGCTTGTCTTCGTCGAGTCGAGTCGAGTCTTTGAATATGTAATTGTAGAAATGAGAAAGTTAGTCCTGACCATGCAGCAGATTTACTCGGGTGGGTGTGAAAGCCTCTTTAAGGCATTTTTTACTTCAACTGTCGCACTATTTCATCTTTCAAACATGCACTCCCTCTCATCTGGATAGTTCAGACATTGTGGTACTTAATTCTGTTGCAAAATCGCAAAGGAAAAGTTCACAGACAACTTTTGCTGCAGAATATTGATTTTTTTTTTAGCGTTTCTTTCCTTTTTGAAGTTGTGCGCGTTTGAAAATCTTCGCCTCACTAACAGCAATACATACATATATATGTGATATCTCATTTTAAAGCTAGATAAATGGTTAAGGCAGTGATGAGCAAAATTTCGGATTTCCCTACTAGAATAAAAGTTATCTGCCTTTGAATATGGTCCTTATTTAAATGTTCGTTTTATCGGCTTTATGTTCAAAGGGACATAAATGAGTCGCACGCAAAAATTAAGTAAAAACTATTTATTGGAATCCATTGCCAAATGCTAGCCCAAAAATTCCATTTCAGATAACTATCATATAAAAGTTGATAGTTACGGCACAATTTGGACACATGAAGCTCATCTGTCAAGAAATGTTCATGATTGAAGGACAGTTACTTGTAGTTTACGAGTCACCAATCACATTGTTCTAGACATGCCAATTTGAACAAGTATTTGACGTCTCAGATGAAAGAAAATTCATTGGGACGCTATTACATGCAGCCAATACATGATCCTTCTTAAAGGACACAACAAGAGATCCATGTATACTCTTGAACTATTGAGATTTCTTTGCAACCACTGAGTGAGAGAGCAGCCCATGAATCCTCCTACGGTCTGTTTGTGAACACATCAGGAAGACTGGATTCACACATTTCAGCCGACATGCAAATGGAACACATAGTTAGATTGACCAAAGGTCACATCAGATCACTACAGTCAAACAAAACAGAGAAGGTTATTGTGAAACGCACAGCTGCATTTTCCGGCATGTCACACATCTCTGAAAATTTTGACAAAGTCATAAAGGTGTTGGTTCGTGCACAGAAGCATAAGATTCCCCCTTCGTTGAATGATGAAAAGGTGCTTATTCAGAACTTGAGGAGACTAACGTCTGTCAAGAGACAACCTGGTCGAGTTGTGCCTTCTATCCCTTTGATGGCTAAAAGTCCGGCAGTCAAGTTGAATCTGCAGCACCTGAAAACCTGAATTAGAGAACATCAGATTAAACTAACCAATGAGGTTGGACAGTAATTCCAGAGAAGTTAGAGAACTGATTTTTATTGTGGTTTATTGCTGTTTGGTCAATACACATAGACTGTACCAGAGACAAATTATATTGTTTTAACAAACTTTTTTATCTCCTTAGGTCAATAGGCTAGATGGGCT
The DNA here is from genome assembly GCA_936450465.1 of Gibbula magus. NCBI lineage: Eukaryota > Metazoa > Mollusca > Gastropoda > Trochida > Trochidae > Gibbula > Gibbula magus. The sequence goes on from OW388295.1 coordinate 50,532,540, forward strand.
TATGACCGTCGTCCGTAACTTTTTCACCTTTGAGATTTCTCCCCCAGGGACCACTTCTTCTAAACCAATTGACATAGGAAGCTGATATTTGCCACATAATATCTTTGTAGCATTGAGGCATAAGTTTGTAAAAGTCTCATGAACCCACTTCAGAAATGGTGATATTGTTTTTAATCAAGACCATAGCAAGAGATTGATTTTCACCAGGACAACTATCTTGAACATCAAACAATACAAAAGCTGATGAGCTACAAAACCCTTAGCTCTGTGTAAATTAAAATTGTGTAAAACATGTGCTGCATTATTATGCTGCATTAAATTGCCTTTACTACTAGTCTAGAATGATTGGGAGTGATTCATACTTGTGTTGAAGTTTATATAAGAATTATACCAAGTCTCACTATGTAAGTATTTGATGTCATATTTGTACTGTCATGAATGAATATTGCACTTTTGTGATTGAGAAAACAATTTATCTATTTATGTTGATTTATTGACTACTGAATCATAGATATATTATAGTGTTCAATTCATTTTCATTAACTATGCAGTTGCCGAGTTATATTTGTAAGCAATATTCCTGGCACCAAAAGTAAAGGGTTAATATCCATGCACATCCTACAATTCGTTTTGCCAAGGCCAATTTTTTTTTATTACAAAATATTTCAATAAAATTTAATGTCACCTGCATTGCAAAAATATTCCATAAATATGGTTAACTCTATTTATAATATTTCGGCTTCGGATCAAGAGGTCCTGGGTTCGAATCCCGCCAGGGGTACGACAACTTTGTCTGCAGTAGAGAACTGTTCTACACGCAGTAAGGTTTGGGTGCAAAGCTACACTGAATTTCAGAGTAGTACCACCCATGGTTTGCTAGTTCCAGCCGATGCTCGCAGGTTTCACCACAATTCATATCCACATGGCCTTGCAGGCTTTCTCCCTGCCAAATACTAGCAGCCGAGATATAAGTGAAATACTCTTTAAAGCGGCATTAAACCCCATTTTACTCTACTACATTCAGTTAAAACATAACATTTTAAATGAAATTGCCCTTCAGGCTGAAAGGCCTTATTGGCTTAAAGGGACACTGCGTCAAGGATAAAAATGAGTCTCATCTTTATCTAACTAAGCTGATTAGAGTGTCTGCTAACGAGTTCTGCTTCACTTCACTGTCTACATGCAGAAGTTTTTATTACCAATTACATCAATTGTCTGAAATTGGGTGTCTGTGACTTGTTAGAAGACATGTTAATTAACATAGGTAGATACACATAATCTGATTTTTATCCTCGACGCGGTGTCCCTTTAAGGCATAGCCCTGCGTCATTTCTAGTTATTTTCTAGAACCACTGACTGTAGATAGCTGAAATCTTGTGTATAAGCACTTTGGCTTGTGGGGAATCTTAATTTATAGACTTGGTGCCCTGTGATATACCAGTATTAAATGTTGCACAGCCCTGATAATTTTATTATGAATTAGTTTAGACATATGACATTATTGTGTGTTTGGGCTTGAAACCTGTACTAACTTCGTGATGTCAATTTGAGTGGATCTATTTGTATCTAAAGTGAGTAAGTTTAATGTAAAGATTTTAGTTAACAGAAAAATGCTACTTTAACTACAATAGACCTGACCTAAATGTTTCTATAATATATATGTAAACTTGAGTTTTGACAATAATGAATGTTTAAGATAGTAATTCATATATTGTAGGTATGTATTGACTAGATGTTTAACATTATGAACTCATCTACAAATAAATGGACAAAATAATGATTCCTATTTAATTTTTGTAAGGAATCTAATTGGACAGTGCAAAATACATGCAAATTGAAGTAATGAAAATTGATTTTTATATTGTCAGAAATATTTTACTGTAACATAATTTCAAACTGCAATAATAATGTATTTAGTTCTACATTCTTCACATAGGAAGATTAACAAACAGCTCAAAAGCCATTACCATAATGTCATAAATGTGAAGACAATGCTGTCTTTTATCTTTTAATTCATTGCTGAGCAACAAAGTATCAACCTAACATGATATATGGTTCTTGGAGCAACATTATACATCAATAATTTCAACCACTTGTATTCATTTCCTGGACTGAAGAGATGATATGTGCTACTGCACTGGCCACATTTAAGTCAATTCCAAATGACTCCTGTAGTACACTTGTGTCCATGAAAGTATCTGGTGCACATAAAATCTGTTGAATTGCGGATGTGTCAAGTAATTCAACTAGTTTGCCTGTACTGTCCTCTTCCATGTATGCTAGAAGGGGGGCATTGCGTAGTGTGTCCTTGATTGCAGGCGCTGAGCTGTGCAAGTAAGGTTGCACAATATCAGGGTTACAGATGTCGCAACAAACTTCACGCCTAACATCACTCTCGCTAGTGAAGCCAAATGCACTTCCGGTCTACCCACGTCAGAATTATTGAAGTACATAACGGCAATGGACTGTTGCCCTGATCGACCCATCTGCTGAAAGAGATACATACCATTACAACATGTCATTGTGCAATTATGTAAATTGCTTTGTCATTGTCAATACACACAAACACACTAAAACACAATTTGTTTCAACCTACATATTTCAAATAAGAGTCAGGAGCTATTTTACGATATCACTGTAATCAAATACAATTAACGTTATTCAAACATCTCATAGTACATATAGCCCAGCGGGTAAGTGCAATTTTCCAACTGAATTGTGCACATCGTGATGCAAGCATGAAATTTGCCATGATTGTAGCTGATACCCATATAATCACATTCAGATCGAGAGGCCTCGCAAAATTTTCATATTTTTTTAATTTTGGGGGGGAAAGTGAAACAAATTAAATTTCCACCCTCATTTAATCATAGTTTTTTTTTAAATTCTCTGATTCTTACAAATCATATGTCAACTTGTTGGAAATTCTTAGCTGAACACTTTTCATCATATATGTGATTTTCTATCTTTAAAGGTTGAGGCTAGAGAGGTCATAATAACTAAAATAAAAGTGGGAAATTGACATATAAATATTTTTTCTATCTGGCTGTCAGATAGAAGTCGGGTCAATATAAGGAAAATACCCCCTCAACCCCCGAAATATTGCTACAAAAGGTTTCTCAACTGATTCTTGGAAAGGTGTTTTTTTTAAGATGGCGTCCAAGATGGCCGCCGACACCTCTTAGTGATCATTACTTTGTACCCATCAACTCAAATGTAATGATGTTGATGTCTATCCCCAGGTTTGTGGGGCAACGAACACGTTAAATTCATAACAAATGGTGTTTGTCTATTTATGGACACCTCCAAATGACCAAAAGTCCATAACTATTCACTCAAATTTGATGATCTGAATGTCTATTTCAACGCTTTTTGGGGCAAGGTACACATTAGGACCATTAAAATATTAACTGGGCAATTATATTACAATTTAAATTTGTCAAACATGGCACTACCATTTGACCTACGTTTCAATCTAATTTGAGAGCGTTCATTTGTGAGTGTCATCCTCCTGCTCCAAATGACTTGGTTTGTTCGTAAAAGGAAGTGTATATTAATAACCATAATCAATTATTTACAAAAATTGCGTTATCGTCTTAATAGTGCGTAGATCTTGCCATGGTCGGTTTACTAGGTCACGCTCTTGAGACTTAATTTAAGATTCAGCTTTCATATTTCATAGCTTTTATTTTCATATTTACATTCATTCAGCATAATACATCCTTACACAAATGTCAAGACACTATATTTAAAGAATACATGCACCTCTTTCACGGCTAGGAATTATAATATATACTAATAAGTAAAAAGTCATTATGTAAATTTTGTTGAGTTGTTTTAACTTGTAGCAATAGTATAACTTGCGGTCACACATTACATGATAAAAACCCACTGCTATAGGCCAAAAGAAAAAAACCCTGAATTTGTTCTGAACAGATGTACATGTCGGTAATGTTGTGTTGTATAAACTATACAGTATAAAGTGAAATTCTGGGGAATCTATACATGTAGGTAAAGTCTGGTACAGTCCATTTGAAACAAATGATGTACCTCGTCTAGTGTCTTTTCCACGAAAATGCCGTTGTCCTACCACACCAAAGCAGGTCTCAGAGCATGCACTTCTTTTCAAGAGAAGTAAAGTGAAGACCAAGGAAAAGCAACAATTCATTAATTTTCAAAGATAATGGCAACCTATTCACCCAAATGTTCATTGCATGACAATTCCGCATAGCTGATTTGACACAATTTTCAATTTCGAAAATCACCCATTGAAACCAGCTCTGTAACAACATGGAAACTTCAGACTTCCAACTTGCAAATCTGAACTTTTGAATTGCGTTAAAATGTCCAGGACACTCTGAAAGTAGATGCTGAAGTGTTTGATGGAGCATCCATTGTCCTCTCAGTGCCAATAGGTAATGTGCACGTGTTATCCTTTGGAGAGTAGAGTAATCTCACATTTCTAACCCGAGTAGCAAGGCAACTACCTGACTGTTCAAGGATAGACATTATATGAGACCACTACAGGAAAGAAGTCTCAAGTCTGCAACCAGAGACAGAAGAGACAAAGGGTCAAGATGCAATGTGTCCAAACAAAACTAACTACCACAGAATTTCCCAATGTTTCCCAAAACTTCAAAGAGCAAACAAGAACTAGTACTAACAGATAGTGTCAAACAAGCACATTTGAGGCAGGTAAAGAAGTACGTAACATTAGGGAGAACAGTGTTAGATTAAAAGGATGCTAACACCAGACTAGTGACACAACTTCCAGTGTGCTAGTAGAGGAAAGAACATGGCAGACTTGGCAAGCCTATCCAGAGATAGCAGAAGCTTTTATTTTTCCAAAGCAGGATTCCCTACCAGCCGATTGACAGAGATGGGCAACAGTTTGCTCTCATAGAAAGATTTGTGTGTATCATGTATGACCACACCACCTCACCTACCAGAGTGAACGATGTTAAAGAAGACTTATTCTGCCAGGGGAAGCACACGGAACTGAAGCATTTGTTTCCACCATTTCTTATTCGGCACACAAATAGGACCATCTTCCAAGCAAGTGTTTGGACGAAGAGTGTATACATGTTTGCAGAGAAAACTCCTCCAAGCCCTCTGGATTTTGGATGGTACCAAAAGGAACAATATTGTTATGAACTATGGGTGAATATTCCAGAAGAGTCCAGGTCTAACAGAGAACTGGCGAAATGTGGGTGTAAAGCACAACCTGTGTGGTTGGGAAATGCATTTGCAGGCATTCACCGTTAAAATGGTTAGAATGTGTTTCTTGACCCCCAAAACCAGAGGATAGATCTAGACCAAAATTAAATCAAATTAAGACTGAAACGCAGGTCAAATGGTAGTGCCATGTTGGACCAGGTAAGATATACTTGTAATGTTCATGGCCCAATTTCATTTCTAATGGTCCTCATGTGTTCCTTGCCCAAAAAAACTTTGCAATAGACATTTAGATCATCAAATTTAAGTGAATAGTTCAAATGGTCATCTAGAGGTGTCGGCGGCCATTTTTGACACCATATTGAATGTTTGTGTTCCATAATAGACAAACAACATTTGTTATGACTTTAATGTGTTCGTTGCCCCACAAACCTGGGGATAGACACCAAGATCGTATCATTTGAGTTGATGGGTACAGAATATTGATCATAAGAGGCGTCGGCGACCATCTTGGACGCCATCTTGGACGCCATCTTGAAAAAAACAACACCTTTCCGGGGGTCCTATTTTGGTAAACTTTTAGTATGTTATAAGTACACTAAACCTTCCCAGAATCAGTTGAGAAACCTTTTGTAGCAATATTTTGTGGCTTGAGGGGGTATTTTCCCTATATTGACCCGACTTCTATCTGACAGCCAGATAGAAACAATATTTATATGTCAATTTCCCACTTTTATTTTAGTTATTATGACCTCTCTAGCCTCAACCGTTAAAGATAGAAAATCATATATATGATGAAAAATGTTCAGCATAGAATTTCCAACTAGTTGACATATGATTTGTAAGAATCAGAGAATTAAAAAAAAATTATGATTAAATTAGGGTGGAAATTTCATTTTTTTCACCCAAAAATAAAAAAAAACGAAAATTTTGCGAGGCCTCTCGATCTGTATGTCATTATATTGGTATAAGCTACAATCGTGCCAAATTTCATGCTTGCATCACGATGTGCACAATTATATCATTTACCCGCTGTACTAATAGGTTTGTCTAGAGATGAGTGTTTAAAGGCTTTATACAGTATATCATGTATGTACTCTTTTGTCTAATTGATGTTTATATTCAGTGCAGATACAAACATAAATGGACATCATTCTGAAAGAAATAACTTGTACGTGTGTTTAGTTACCTTCCAGTCTCTTTGGTGGGCCAACATTTATCACACGTTGCGCATATCTCAGATTGGCACCCATCCCCAAAGCGACCGTGGCAATTAAGTACCAGCTTCAAGGGACTTTCTCCTTGGTCCTCAGCTAGGTTTTGAAATATTGTTGTCTTGATCTGAAACAAAAACAAACATATGAATGACAGTTTAAAATATATAAGCATAAATGAAAGACATCCTCTGACAAGTTGTGTCGTTAGGAATTTAATAAAACTTTAATGTTTTAGAAAAAATGTCAAGTCATATATATTGCATTTGTGTAAAGATAAACCAATAGTAAATGACAGTAAATGTTTTTATGCCTCTGAATCGAAGATTCCGGGGGTATATTGTTTTTCACCTGTCCGTATGTCTGTCTGTCCGTCTGTCTGTGTGTTTGTCCACAAAAACTTAAACCTTGGCCATAACTTTGGATTGCTCAGAGTTAGGGCTTTCATACTTGGCATGTGGATACCTTGTGATGAAACCTTTCAGATGAGGTCATCATATTTGACCTTGTCACCTTGACCTTGCCGCAGTGGACATTTTCAGAAAACTTTAACCTTGGCCATAACTTTGGATTGCTCAGAGTTAGCGCTTTAATACTTGGCATGTGCATACCTTGTGATGAGACCTTTCACATGAGGTCATTATATTTGACCTTGACCTTACCTCTGTGGACATTTTCAGAAAACTTTAACCTCGGCCATAACTTTGGATTGCTCAGAGCTAGGGCTTTCGTACTTGGTATGTGCATACATGTACCTTGTTATGAGAACTTTCAGATGATGTCATCATATTTGACCTTGTGACCTTGACCTTGCCACAGTTGACATCTTCAGAAAACTTTAACCGTTGCCATAACTTTGGTATATCAGGGGGCATACGTGTTTAACAAACACATCTTGTTTTTTTTTTATTTATTTTTTATTTTATTTTCCATAGACAGCAAATGATGGTTAAACTGGACAACTCGGACATTTTCCAGTCTTGGACTACCAGCATAGAGCTTATCCCCGAGGAAGCGTTCTGCCATTTAATATGACACACCCAGCCAGTCTTAACTGCCACTGAAATACACAACTGTCAGAGGGAAATCCTGCCTTTTTGCAGAAAGTTCCATTAATACAGGTTCCATGATGTACTCAATGTTATGTTGGACAGATTTTGATGGAGGTCTTTTGCAAACTGCTACCGAGATGTTGTCTCTTGCAGGCGAGGCTACAATTGGTTGAAAACTGTTCATTCTCAGGGATTGTGCCACCTTTTTTTGTCCTTCAACTGTCAAAGTAGCACTCAAGGCAAGAACCAAAGCATTTGGTAGCACTGCACATAATGTCCCAAGTTTACTGTACATTGGTCGGAAATCCAAACCCCACTCTAACACACAGTGCGCTTCATCAATCACAATGAATGATTTTACATCTTCTTGGAAATGTTTAGTTAGCAAAAGATCTGTCACAGTTTTGTTGTCCAGTATTTGTTCAGGATGACAAAGCAAAAAGGTAATGTCCCCATTCAACCATCTTTGTCTTTCAAGACTGTTGGGTGACAGGATTTGCTCCATTTTACCCTGCAGTGATGTTGCACAAGGACTCAGTTTATTGAGCTGTTGAGTAAGGATGACATTGAGTAGCACATTTACCAAAACAAAGGCTGACTTTTGAAATTTTCTTCTGCAAATATCAGGTAGTATTTCATAGGTTAAAGATTTTCCAAATCCAGTGGGAAGCATTGCAATTGTATCTTGGCATAAAATAGATTTAATGACTTCAGTCTGTAGTAGCTTGAGAGTATCAATTGATGTTTCATATCTGTGATTGTAATCAGTAAGTGACAACTGTATGATAGATTCCTGAAAGAAAGAGTTACCAGTAATACACTTGTCTAAACTATTGTCAATTTCAACAATACAGTTTTAGAAACAGTCTTAACATGTGGACACATTATTCCTACTATCGTCTGCAGCAATATTATAGCTTTGCAAGTTATTCTTTATAGTCATTAATAACACTAACGCACATACTAAGACTATATATACGGGTGCTGGACGGAACAGCAAAACGGCAAAACGGCGACAAGCCAGAACGGCGACAATTTGGACAGAACGACGACAGATGGAAAAAATCTCCTGGACAGAACGGCGAAACCAATTTCTTACTAAATTTTATACCAAAATCGCTGGACTAAACGGCGACAATAGTTTTTTTATAAAATAGTTTTTATAAGTTATATTGTTAGATCTTTCATGTCTGAGATGTTTATTCACCATGTTTACATAGTGATGAAGACAGGTGGGACCTGACGACAGCGAAGGGGCAATTGAATTATTGCTAGAATTACTAGTTTCGTACTTGGTGTAGTACTCATCAGACTGAGGTAGCAATGGTTCGGCTCTCCTTATATACTCTTAGACTAGGTCACGTGACTTCCGGTGGGACTTCCGGTGGGACTTCCGTTTGGACTTCCGGTGGTTTGGTGAACTTCCGGTTCCGGTGGTACTTCCGGTTCCGGTGCTTCCGGTGGTGTTTTTACCGGTGGTTTTTACGGTGGAAGAATGGATAACTTCCGGTTTGGAATTTATCTATCTCCCACTGTAAAATTAGTGACAAGAGTTGAGAATTATGTCTTAGTGTATAATAAATATAATAAGATTGTGTTCTGTATTATATTTGTATGTTTCAGATGGTGGCTGGGTCCTGTCATGCAGAAGTCTAATTGAATCTGTAGGAACAGTTATTTTGAAAAAAACCCAGTGTTTTTGTTTTTTATTATAACTGGCGGAGGACGGAGCTGAAGTATTTAAAAACTAAATGATATGGTAGTTTTATAGGCAAAAAACAAAGAGAGGTTACCGACTGTGATAGACTAGTATAGTATTTTAGTTTATTTGCGGTAAGTACTTAAGTAGTAATTGATTAAGTAGAAGTTGCTTATATTTAGATTGTAATTATAAGCTCGGGGGCCCCTATATTCTTTTCCAAAGTAAAAAGAGAGGGGTCCGTGTGTAAGACAGAGAGTAGATTCGTAAAGAGTATAGGTACATGCAGGTGGCAAATACGATTACGAGAAGTGTATTATAGTGAATAAAGATTTTATTCAAGTATAGAGTGAGGAGGTATACGAGTTAAGAGAAAAATGTATCTGTTAAAGAACACATAAAGAATGTTAAAAAACATTAATGTCTAGGCATTTTCGCATGGACTCTGCTAACGGGTTGTGAGGGTCCGGTGTGTAGATGGCCCCATACTCCGGTATGGGGGGGGGGGGGGGGCATGAGGGCACATTGTGTTTGTCAAAAGACGGCAAAACTTCCCATGCTTCGGTAATGAGATTATTAGCATCAATGTCATGTCCCCAGTTACTGAGTGGGGGAAATGGAACTTGCCCGTACATAATGACCCATGGGCATTTCCCGTGGCCTGTTGTTGTGAGGGCAAGTGGTGTCCCATGTGTGTGGACAGGCGACGTGGGGGCAGTAATCGGGAACGGTAAGTAGGGTGACTGCGGCAAGGTTGGACCTGGTGACTGAGTGTGGTACACAGTAGGTTTATCCGGTGACAGGTCACTATTTTCTGTCTGGTCTGTTGCCGGCGATTGTATGGAATCAGTATGGAATCCAAACTTGATAGAGGTAACTTTCGGTATGGTGAAATGTCCAAAATTGGATGTTTGCTTCTGGCGAATAGTGGTTACTGTAATACCTGCCGGGATGTAGAGATCCTGGGAAGTGTTGGTCATGAGCGGGTTATATGCCCTTGACGGCCCTGCTGTCGGTGGCGTTAGTTCGTTCACTGCACGATCTTTAGTGGAGATATGCTTGTATATTTCCGTAGTTCCGACTTTATGTTTGAAGACGATGTGTCTTCTTAGGTCATCTTTTCTATTGTATTTGTTATTACAGATATTACAGCAGTAACAAAGAGTGCCGTGGTTAACGGCTATGTGCCTTTTGAGAGCATCCCGACGTGATAGTCGGGCCCCACACAGTTTGCACGTGTGTTGTTTCTGCCGTGGCATAGTTGACGGTAGATAGATGCGTATTGTGTGACGTCATAGACAGATAGGAGTGTGTATCTGTGTGTGTGACGTCATCACGTATGTGTGTGTGTGACGTAGGTTGCCTGTATACTGTGACAGTGTGTGTAGGACGTAGGACAGAACAACTAGTGTTTTAAGTTGTAAAGGAATGTGTATAGGGCCCTGATATGTCCACTTAGATCGTGGTTGTAACAATCAGGAGATAAGAAAAGTGAAACAAAACAAAGGGGGATGTTTCAACCAACGATCTTATCATTGAGGCTGTGCGGTTGGAACGTTAGAAGCTCAAAAATCCATCTCAATTCCAGTGATCTTCTGGTTTGAGTGGTCCTATCTGAATCAGGATTTTGTTTAAGTTGTGCGATGATATTGTAGGAAACATCGCGTTTGGAATGGTCAGGGAGGTTGAAATGATGGGACACGGGTTTGTCTCTCTTGTGTGTGATATCTGCAAAATGTTCAGATAATCTGATTTTGAACTCCCTTTTAGTTTCACCTACATATTGTTTTTTGCACTTTTTGCAAGTGAGTAGATAAACTACATTGCGGGATTTGCAAGTGTAACTCCGACATGAGAATCTACGGCCGGTAGCAGAGCTATAGAAGTAGATGCTTCTGTTAATGTTAATGCATAATGTGCATTGAGTTTTGTCACATGGGTTGTCGACAAAAGCGACTTGTTTACCACTGATTTGTGTTTTTTTCGGAGGATAGGAAATGGTGGCATTTACCAGCATATCTCTGAGGGTTTGGTTCCTCCTGTAGGCCGCAATATGTGGGGAAGGGAAGACTTGTTTGCAGAGGTCGGAACCTTGAATTAGGTGCCATCTTTGCCTGATGATTTTATTGAGTTCCATGTTCGTAGGGTTGTAATCGCACACAAGTACTGGTCGCATGTTTTGCGTTTGTACTTGTTGTGTGGGGGAAAGGAGTTGTGTCCTATCTTTCAAATCCGACTTGAGTTTGTTCTGCTGTACTATCTTTTTGGGGTATCCCCGTTTTAGATAGTAATTGATGAGATTCATGCTGTGAATCTCATACTCCGTCTGTGTAGAACAGATTCGTTTGAGACGTAAGAACTGGCTGTATGGGCCTTTAGTTTTGACATGTCTGGGGTGGCATGACGTATACAGCAGATAGGAGTGAGTATCCGTGGGTTTGCAGTATACAGTGAACTGGAGCTTGTCTATTCCGTTCACGTGTGAAACCCAGGTGTCAAGGAATGAAACCCTTTCACGTGAAAATTCGGCTGTGAATTTGATAGTGGGGTGGGCTGAATTGAGGTATTGAATGAATTCCTCAAGTTTAGCTTGACCTGATGACCAAATGAGGAAAATGTCATCGATAAAACGGACATAAAGGTCTGGTTTAACGATTGCGTTTTCTGGGAGTGTTTCTTCTAGTTCAGTCATGAATATATTAGCATAGGAGGGTGCAAGTTTTGTACCCATTGCTGTACCGCCAACTTGTATATAGTTGTCTCCATTAAAGACGAAATTGTTTTTATGGAGTACAAGTTTGAGTAGGTTTAGAAGACCCGTGGGAGATATTTGCCAGTCTGGTTTGTATCTTCTAATAGCTTTTGCTACTGCTCTGAGGCCTTCGCCGTTTGGGATGTTTGTGTATAATGACGTGACGTCCATTGTGACCAATAGGATATCTTTAGTGTTATCAATGTGATAAGACTCTAACTTCTGGATGAAGTGTGTGGTGTCTTTAATTTAACTAGGGTATTGGCTGACAAACGGTTTGATGTGTTCATCAACAAAGCTACTGATTTTTTCTGTAGCTGTGTTATTGCCGCTGATAATGGGGCGGCCAGGTATGGACCCCGGTGTGAGACACTTATGAATTTTGGGTAGGAGATAGAATCGTCCTGCTGATGCATCATCCGGTATAAGGCCGGTGAGACATTTTTGGCTGATCTCTTCTTTTAGGTAGAGATTGGTGAGTTCTTTAGTAATGATAGAGCAGAAGTCCCGTGTCGGTTTGCAGTAAAACCTGTTGTCAGACAATTGTCTGACAGCCTCATTGATGTAGTCTGGTGGTATTGTTGTGTGTGTAAGGAATAGTATAGCATCATTATGTGTGAGAGTTTTCAATCAGTGGAAAAATTGTATTTTTCTCAAAATCATCAACTACAAATCAGATGATAATATTTTCCTTGGATTTTTGTATGTTCATCCGGATAAATCACAATTCTATAAGGATGCAGAGGAAAATGGAATTGATTTAATTGAGAAAAAACTTGAACACATACGCAACGATTTTGGTGATGCTTCTCTGTTTATACTAAGTGGTGATTTCAATGCTAGAACGAGCAACCTAGATGACTTCATCATTGATGACGACCCAGAATACTTACCTCTACCAGATGACTACAGGGCGGATTCATTCAATGTAGCAAGAGAATCATGTGACTCTGAAATCAACACATACGGAACTCATTTGCTGGACCTATGTAAACTATTCAGTATTCATATTGTAAATGGTCGCACCAAATCTGACTCAACCAGCAAACTAACATTTATTTCACATGTGGGGTGTAGCATAGTAGACTATTTCCTTGTATCGAGTCAATTATTCCATAAAATTGTGGACCTTAAGATATGTGACCGTGTTGAATCGGACCACATGCCTGCAGTGTGTACTTTTTCGGCAGTTTTTGAGGAACCAAAATTACCCGTGAGTAATATTAATTTATCGCCAGTTCGTAGATACAGGTTACCAAATCCAGCATCATCTGCTTATAAGGAGCTTTTGCGATCCCCAAATGCATTGGAAGACTTTCTCGCAGTGCTACAATCTGACGTTAATCAGGCTGTGTCTAAACTAAATGAATTCATCATCGCATGTGCATGTGCTGCTGGAGGTTTCTGTGTGTCAAACCAGAAAAATAATAAACAGCAACCACCATGGTTTGATTCTGAATGTGAGGAACTCAAAAGTGAAAAGTATAGATGTCTTAATTTATTCAGAAGATATAAATGTAAAGAAAATCTTGATAGATATGTGCAAACTAAAGCCAGATTTAAAAAACTGTGTGCTTCTAAAAGAGTGAATATGGATAAATGTTTAGCAGAGGATCTGTATCAGGCAGCTAAATATGGAGACTGTAAAACCTTTTGGAATAGTTTAAAAAGATCATTACGAAATAAAAACTCTGGTTGTCCAGTATCTGCAGATGCTCTTCAGAAGTATTTCAAGGACCTCTTAAATCCATCTAAACAACAAGCAGTTGAAGAATTTGATCAGTATGTATCTGATTTTATAAATAGCCATTGCTGTGATGAGTGTGTAACCACTTCCGGTATAGATCAACTTCTATCTGACAGTATTACTGAACTTGAAATTAGTGAGGCGATCAAGAAGATGAAAAATGGTAAATCTCCTGGCGAAGATGGCATTCCACCTGAATTTCTCAAGATTGGACAATCTACCCTACTCGCTTTTCTCAAACCACTATTCAATTCAGTATTAGACTCTGGTATATTTCCGGATTCCTGGAACTCAGCTCTAACCATTCCATTATTTAAAGCCGGCTGTGTGACCGACCCAAACAACTACCGAGGAATATCATTACTTAATGTTACGGGAAAGATATTCACATCAATCCTTGATAAACGCCTCCGGGCATGGATAGACTTGAATGATATTCTATCAGAAGCACAAGCTTGGTTTAGGCCCGGATATGCTACTACAGATAACATATTTACACTACAGACTCTATGTTCCAAATGTCTTTCAAAGCCTAAAGGGCGATTTTATTGTGCCTTTATTGACTTTAAAAAGGCTTTTGATTGTGTGGATAGGGCAAAACTTTTATATATGTTACTTAAGTCAGGTTGTCATGGTAAATTATATAATCTTCTTCACAATATGTATTCATCTGTGAAATCCTGTATAAAGGTTGGTAATTGTAAAACTGACATGTTTTCAACAGGTTCAGGTGTACGCCAAGGCTGTATCCTTTTTATCTTTTTCATAAATGAACTTGCCACCGAAATATGTAAATCCTGTAAACATGGTGTTTTCTTATCACAAGATATTGATGATATTATGATGCTACTTTTTGCTGATGATATAAATATGTTTTCATACACTGTCATTGGTTTACAACAACAGCTAAATGTCTTGCACCAATTTTGTATTAAATGGGGTTTGAGTGTAAATATTGAAAAAACTAATATTATTGTTTTTAGAAATGGAGGTGTGTTAAAAAAGGATGAAGTGTGGTATTTTGGTATTATTAGGAATAAATGTGTCACTTACTATAAATATTTGGGCATGATATTTTCCTCTATACTAAATTGGTCAATAGCTTGTAAAAGTTTAGCAATCCAAGCCTCGAAGGCCACACAACCTGTATTTGAATTATTTAGAAGGAATACTTTCATTTCTTTTAAGACAGCATGTACCATTTTTGACTGTAAGATATTGCCTATTCTTTTGTATGGGTCCGAAATTTGGGGGACAAGATATTTTCAATGTATAGAAAAAGTACATGCAACCTTTTTTAAACGTTTTCTAAATTTGGGAAAGTATGCTTCAAATAAAGCTATATTGGGGGAAACAGGGCGTTGTAATATATTTGTTTTAAGTAGAGTAAGGGTAGTTAAGTATTGGTTGAAATTATTAAAGATTGATTTTTATAGGTATCCTAAACATAGCTATCTTTTTTCAAAATCACAAGATGATATGGGTAAGAGTAACTGGGTTTCAGAGGTTAGACAGTTGCTCTTCATGACAGGTTTTTCATTTGTATGGATAACTCAAGGTGTTGGAAATGAAACTAGTTTTTTATGTGCCTTTAAACAACGCCTTCTTGATATATTTTTCCAAGAATGGTCTATGGCAATTAATAATTCTAGGTTTTTAGACCACTACTCTTCCCATAAATCTTTATTAGACCCTGAATTTTATATTTTACATTTTGAGGATAAATCATTGAAAAGGGCACTTTGTAAATTTAGAATTAGTCTTCATGATTTCAGAATTAATTCTGTACGTAAGACAAGAAATGTTTCCTTTGATACTAGCGAATATCATTGTAGAAATTGTAATGCAGGAAATATCGAAGATGAATTCCATGTGTTATTTGAGTGTACAAAATATATACACCTGCGAAATAGGTATCTATCCTTTATAATATTACCTGTCAAAGATAAACATATAATGTCCAATCTGTTAAATTAAAAAAATACTGATGTTATTTATTCCCTTGCAAACTATCTAAAACATGTATTCATTCTGAGAAACGTCACTGCCACGTGATCTCTCATACAATGTAAAACTGTACTTGTACTTTAGGCCTTTAGGCCATGTATACTGAATAAACGAATCTGAATCAGTGGTGTTTTGAACAACCACCGCTGATCCCTTGTCTGCCTTTTTAATGATGATGTCATTATTGCTTTTTAGGCGTTTAAAAGCTTCCCGTTCTAACTTGGTAATGTTATTTCGGTGGAATTTACTGTCTTCTAGTTTGAAGAAGTCATTAGTTACTGCCTTAACGAACGATTCTAAGCTGTGATCGTTACTATAAGGAGGGTGCCATTTGCTTTTTGGGCCAAACTTTTTGTCTAACACCGGTGTGGTATCAGTATTTGGAATGTTATGAAAAAAATGTGATATTTTCATTTTTCTAAAGAACGCTTTTAGGTCAGAAAAAGATTGCTTTTATTACCTCTTGCCGGTGTGGGACTAAAAGTTAGACCCTTGTTCAACAAGCTTATCTCACTATCATTCAACTGATAATCAGAAAGATTAACAACGAACATTTTTTGAGAGTTAGACATTTTATTTTCTCAAATTGATAGCTGAGAAGTTAGAAGCTAAATCTGCAGAGTTGTTCAGGTTCAGCGTCCTGGTGATGATGTCACGGCGGCCGTTGTCACGGCGACGGCTACGACTGCGGCTCCTTGATCGGGTACGAGGGGCATTGCTAGGGCGGGTTCCCTGGACAAACTTGTTCCAGTCAAAAGGCTGGGTGGTGGAGTAGAACTTTTTCAGTTCACTGCATTTGGACGTGTACTTGGTCTGGGCGACCTTCGTCTCACGGTCCGTGATGGCGTTGATGGCAGCTTGTATGATTTCACCATGTTTGGTTTCCATATCGGTGGGAAATGTAGATTGTATTTTCTTTATGGATTCCTCAATGGAATTGAATTGTCTCTTTAGCAACTCGATGTGGTTTGCTATAAGAACTTGTGACAAGTTTTTAGCGGAAGTGGCCCTGACGGTGGCTAGGTCTTCCGGAAACGTAGCTTGTATTTTTGGCAGCTGCACTCGGTATTGTTCGGGCAGTTGGTCAGCTTGTTGGCAGCATTCCAAGAATTGTATATGCACGTTGAGTCGGGCGGATTTGGACTGTGCGTTTCTAAGATGTTTGTAGGGCTGCATTAGATGAATGGGCAGCTGTACAGCTTTGGCCTCAGCGGCACCGGCGGTGGGTAACCCGTACAAATTACCTGTGTGATGCCCTAATGGGAAAAATTAAGTTACCTGAAAAATATTACATCTGGGTGAATGAAATTTTGTAATAACAGTCAGTTCCTAAAATTATTTTGGACAATATTATGATGCTTGAAGCTGTTTTTTAAACATAGTAACCTTCACATCTATAATTCTCAATGGACGGATAGCGGATGGCGGGGGTATGTGAGCCATGCTCACTTTTTTCTTGTATTATGAGAGTGCGCCAAATTCGAAGGGCTCGTTTTGCAAACATTTGTCGATCACTGTGTCGTTGACAAAATCGATGCAAATTTTGAAGAAACAGTTTAATGAGTATTGCAGTCAACTTCTATGACGTATGGGATGAGCAATCTACATATAAGTAATATACAGACATGCTGTCAACCGTTTGTGCAGCGCCGAATTACGGTGGCGGTATTTGTTTACATTGTGAGTATGTGGTGGACCAGCTAGTCCGGGGTTAGATTCTGACCGGACCTATTCTAACCCCCATTACGATAGGTCCGGGGGTTAGAATTTGACAGGTCCGTGTGCAAATAGGTCCGGGCATTAGATTTTGACTGCATTGTGATATATGAGAATTGGACACTCAAATGATTTGCGTTTTGTCAGATAATAAGAAAACTAAGGTATTGCTATCAATGAACATATTTTTAATAAACTTGTAGTATGTGATTGTTTGTTTATTAGGTCTTCAAGACTACGTCTGGAAGACCTATTGTTATTATCCGTGTTCTTCATTATTATTCTTTGTACTTTTTTTGTCCAGAGCTTTCTGAAGTAACCACTGGGCTGATTCGCATGAAATTTTCAGGGATGATAGCCTGTGACCCAACTTAGATTTTAACGAGCCACTTTTTGGATTTTCGACTTTTTTCGTGAGTTATCTCCCCTTGAAGTCAAAACTTTAAACCTTCATAGCTCGAATACTAATCAATATATTTTCTCAAAACTTTCACCAAAATGTGCGCAACAAAATTCCCCATCGAAAAGGTCCGAAAGATAGATTTTTTGCTATTTCGAAAAAATTGAATTTTGTGTGAACTTTCGCAGTTTTCAGGGTACGCGTCTAAGAAAACCTTCTCGTTCTTCAATTTTATGAGTACAGCTACATATCATAGCTTATTTTAAAGATAAATGAATTCTTCAGAGGGTTGTAGTTGTCGATTTTTTATTTTCATCCTGGAATGTTTATAATCCGTCATTGAACATGGTCAATTTTAAAAAGACCGAATTTCGGCCTCATGTTTAAAGGAGCATAACTCTGTAAGAAATGGAGATATGTCAAAGATACTTATTGCCATCTGATCACAATACTTTACTTAACAATTCCATAACAGATCGATATCATGTACAAGTCGATAGTTAGGCCACAATTATCACATTTGTCAAAATGTATGAATTTTCGTGATTTTGAGGACTTTTGAGGGGCATATTTTTCGAAGAATTTTAGATCTTAAACCACTAAAGATAAAAACATCTTTAATAGCTTATGTTAAAGGAGAGATATCATTTTACTAAGGACAACAATTTTCCAGCCTTTGTTTGTCATACCTTACGTGTGACAAGTCATAGAACTTTGTCATTTTTCGAAAATCGCCATTTTCAGCAAAGTTCAAAGGATCATAACTGCTTAACTAATCAAGATAATTAAATTATAGTTACATATGCGGACGCACAAATTCAACTGCTGAACTCTTTCATCAAAAAGTTGATAGTTAAGCTATGAACATCGTATTCGTTGTCTAGGGGTCAAAATTTAAGCAATTATGAGTGTTTTCTTGAATATTCAGAAAAAGATAACGCATTAATTATGTATGCAATCTAAATGATGATTACATCTACTTAAGTGGAAATTAAACCACAATATTTTGTATGTTGTAACTTAGTATGAAAATATTAACCATTTTGTCTTAATCGTGAGAAAGGTCATGTAGGGGTCCATTAATAAGCGATTGTTCCATTTTCAAAGAGTCATTGTCTTTGGGGAATTTTTGTAAAATAACTACTGAAGATAGAGACATGTTTGATAGCTCATTTTAAAGCAGAATAACTGGCGAATAACCGAGAGTCCAACATGGAGTTCAAGGTCAAGCAGAAGTCTTGAAGACCTAAGTATTGCCTTGGCAATCCTAGTTATGATTTATATTGCTGTAGTATACTATTTCTTTTCAATTCAACATGAGTGTTCAAAAGAGGAAGAATAGGATAGATAAGAAGAAGAAAGCATTGGAAAACTATTACTATACACCAAGCCAACCTGGCTCCTACTTTGGACCATTTAAACTACATGGTGAATTGAAGAGAAACAAAACCCTCAACTCACGCAAACAACCGCACTTCTCTACATACAGGAACACTGGTCCGACTGGTGTCACATTTACACAGACGGGTCCAAGGAGCCGGAAGCACGCACAACAGGTGTAGGCATACATTTCCAACATCCACAACCTTCTTCATACTCCAATAGGCTTCCCAACGACCAAAAACTACACATATAATATCAAAGCACATTTGTTTATCAATCAATATTAATTGGGGCGAACCGACCTGGGCCGAACCGGTACTTGGCCGAATCGACACTAGGCCGAACTGGTTTTGGGGCGAACTGACACGCAACCAAGTGTCCTATTATTTGTAGAAACCTATGTTGAAATGATAGTGCCTGAAAGCACACAGTCTATGCACAGAACAAAACTAGAGGTGAAACAACTTTAGTTTTTTCAAATAATTGTTGGACTTTTGTGGATATAAGATTATATCGATTTTATAAGTTAGTATTACGTTTAATCACAAGCTCTTAAAAATTATGAAGTTAGTTTATAATTTGTGCCTGAAAGCAATTCAAACATGTCTTTCTTCAATGTTGATTGTTTCTGTGAAAAAGTATTGAAGTGCATTTAGTTGTTTATTCTAAGGATATAAGATATCAATATTATCATGTTCGGTAATGTCTTCATTTCTTTATCAAGTTCAATAATTTGTGCCTGAAAGCACCTTTGACACACATATTATAAATGGCATTTGAAAGCTTCTTGATTTGTGCTCATATATGTGTCGAAAAACAATGGTTGAAGAAAATCCAGCTATTAAGTTGTGGATATGAGATTAAACAATAGACTGATTTTGATTACTATTTCAATTTTGCTTATTTTTGTGTCTGGCAGAGACTGCACAATTCAAATATTGTAGTTTTTGAATAAATGAGATTACAAATTATTTTATTTATATTATCCTTTTTAATTTAACCCATTAAGACCAATGGATCAACTTACCCCATGCACATGATCAACTTACGCCAGTCTCGGGGTAAGTTGAGCCAAAATAAAATTTTCATAAAAATGTGTGTCAAAATGTCAACATGCATCCAATCCAGGTGTCATGACTATGTTATGTGCAGTATGGCCTGTCACGTGTTTTGGGCCAAAAACATTAAAAATAACTTGCATATTTTATGAATTATACAGTCCTAACCAAAAAAAGGCTCAACTTACCCCACCCTCCCTACCCGTAGCAACAGGGGGGCTAAGGGGGACAAATTTTAGGGAGAAAATATATTTGTTTTGGCTCTCTTTTCCAAAGTGTTTTTTCAAACTGAAAGACATTGCAAATAACTTTGTGAGAGAAAATTCTGGTGATGTACGTAACGTTGGCATGTAAGTTACAAGTATCGTGTCTGACGTATCTAAATTGACAATGACAATAAACACAATTGGCTCTATATACTTTGTAAGAAGTGAAGATAGGATGTTTATTTTTGGAAAATTCTGATAGTGCAAGTTGATGTATGAGTATAATAACGCATACTACGTAGACAAGTATTGCAACGTTTACCCAAAGTAGAGGATGAGTAAGTTTAAGTACGAAGCTGGACTGTATACCCACCCCCCCCCCCCCCCCCCCCCCCCCCCCCCCACCACAAATTGGTGCATATCACATACTAGAAAAAGTGTCATTGACTACTTCATTGTATCACCAAATATATTTAACAACATTGAAGAGTTCACAATTGAAGATCGATCAGAGTCAGACCACCTCCCACTTCTTCTAGTATTAAAAGCTGAAGATATGACATTTCAAATATGATTTTAAACGATGAAATAACTGAAATGGAAATTCAAACCGCTATTAACGGGTTGAAACGAAAAAAGTCACCTGGTCTTGATAAATTGATTGCTGAATTTTTTATACATGGTGCTTTTGTTTTAATTCCAACTCTTCATAAGTTGTTTAATAAAATGTTCAACTCTGGGACCTTACCAGATGAATGGTCTAAATCTATTATCATCTCATTACATAAAGGTGGCCCATTGAATGAGCCAAAAAACTATCGAGGGATATCTCTTTTAAGCATATTTAGCAAACATATTTACGTCAATCATTTGTAATAGATTGAGATTGTTGACAGAAATATTAAGATAAGATTGTAGAATCGCAAGCTGGTTTTAGACATGAATATTCGACGATTGATAATGCATTTATTTTAAGTGCTTTGATAGAAAAACAAATAACCAAGAAAAGAGGTGAGGTGAGGTGAGTTGGGGTTTAACGCCGCTTTCAAGATTATTTCACTTATATCGCGGCTGCTAGTATTATGGCAGGGAGAAAGCCCGCAACGCCATGTGGCTATGCATTGCGGTGAAACCTGCGAGCATCGGCTGGAACTAGTGAACCATGGGTGATACTAAGCTGAAATTCAGTGTAGCATTGCACCCAAACCTTACTGCGTGTAGAACAGTTCTCTACTGCAGACAAAGTTGCCGTGCCCCTGGCGGGATTCGAACCCCGGACCTCTTGATCCGAAGCCGAACGCGCTAACCACTGTGCTATCCCGCCCCCAAGAAAAGAGGTAAACTATATGCTGCGTTTATAGACTTCAAAAAGGCTTTCGATACGGTTAAGGGCCCAAAGTTATGGAACCTATTTAACAGTATTGGAATTAAAGGCAAGTTATTCCAAATCATACATACTATCTATAGTATTGTCACTACCTGTGTAAGGAACAATAACAGATATTCTGAATTCTTCACATGCCCAATTGGACTGAAACAAGGTTGCATCATGAGCCCACTAATATTTTCCATTTATATTAATGAATTAGCAACCAGTATTGAAAGTGCAGATTGTTATGTGTTACAACTCATGCCAGATCTTGTACATATATATCTGCTTTTGTTTGCTGATGACATTGTGCTGTTTTCTAAAGTGTGCAGGGATCTTTTGTCCGTTTGGATACGTTTATAAGGTAAGTTTCTTATATTAATTGACACTCTTGCTGAAATGTCAATTTAATACGACGTTTATTTGATTTCATTAACCACACATTTGATTGAAAACATTATTTTATTATCTATAAGTTACTGAATGTTTTAATGTGTTAATAAGTGATAACTAAATCGTAACATGTAACATTGGGATGCAGTGTTTTCGTAGGTGGATTCGTAGACGTATTATTATCGTTGATAACCAACTTCCTTTGGTGTTTTAAAATATGTGGTGAGTTGCTTTGATTGTTGTAATGTACTGTTAGTAAATTAGGTTGTCTGTAGATTAACAATGTTAAAAAATCAGGATGTTGTGATGTGCTTTGATTGTCGATGGCTTACCGTAGGGCCTACCTCGCTGGAGCTAATCTCACGTTTGATGTTTTATTTTAATCACAAGAATTCTCCCAAAAAAAATAACACAAACAACGACTATCTGATTTCGTTGTCTCAACTATACTTCGTTCATATTATCATATCTTGGTTTCATTTTGTCATCTTATATCTCATTATCATCGATTTATCCTATGTCTACGAACATTTACGAATACACCGTCTTACATACACTATTCATATCAATTATATTTGATATATATAACGATATTTTGGGACATTTGTAAAGTGAAACATGATAACCAACATTACTCGAACAGTTTACAACAGAACAGCGATGTGTCATTATTGCAAAGCGTTGATATAACAGATTAACTGACCGATTCCCCAGTGTTGGCCATTGTAAATAGTAAGCGAATGTTTACACCCCGTCCCTTCACGTACGTCACAACATATGGATTTTTGGGGGGTCTCATTTTTCACAAAATAGTCTAATGAACCAATTGCAGTTAAGAATTCAAAAGAAAATAATATATTATTTAAATACCTATCTGTTGACTAGACCTACTATGCCTACCTCCTAATAGGTATGCTATTTCAACCTTAACACAGCCGACCTTGAAACAGTGGAGAAGGGGTGCGTAAAGTCCCTTATCCAAGGGCGGTAAGTCCAGGTGGTCTCGTGATGTCACTACCTGTCTAGTTCACTCTCCTAAAAGTTGCAGAGCAAGACAGACGTGTTTGTTTTTGTTCTGTGACTGGGTATTTAGCGACTTGTGTTGCTAACTTGCTATTTTTCTCTTGTTCATTCAAGAGATACCCTCAACTTTAATCTACGGTTAGTGCGGGTTGTGTTAACAATCTGCTTCAAGTAGGTGTTAGATTTCAAGGGGCCTTGTTGACATGTGCTAGCTAGCGACCGCCCGGAGTAGGTGGGTTGCATGCGCCGCACGTGCAGCTCGTGACTCTTTGTTTTCTCTCACCTGACTGTTGGTTGTTGACTTGCGTAGGGTAAAGGAGCAGTGGACTCTCTCCTACGCGTTTGACTTGCTTCGCTTGTCATTCGCTTTCGCTTGTCATACGCCTTCAGTCCGTACTCTAGTGCTTCGCGTCTCGCTTGCTGACTGTTAGTTGTTGACTTGCGTAGGGTAAAGGAGCAGTGGAATCTTTCCTACGCGTTTGACTTGCTTCGCTTGTCATTCGCGTTCGCTTGTCATACGCCTTTGGTCCGTCCGTACTCAAGTGCTTCGCGTCTCGCTTGGCTTCTCGCCTCGCCTGTCACTGGCTTCGCTAGTTATTCGCCTAAGGTTGATCGCGGGTATCGCCTTACGTGAAATCTACTTGACTAGCTTGGTTAAGGAGCAGTGGATACACTCCTCGCCAGTGACACGCGTTGCCCGTTGCTAGCTTTCGCCTACCATTCGCCTTTGGTATCGCCTTAGGTCGAATCTACATGACTCATTCGCCACGCCAGTGATTCGCGTAAGCCAGTTACTTGCTTCGCCGGTTGGTTCCCCTTTAAAGGCTTGATTCTACATGACCTGCATCTACTCGCTTGTGTCTCGCTTATGCCAGTCACTTGCTTTGCCGGTCCATCGCCTTAGGTTGAATCAGTTTGGTTCAAGTGACTCGCTACGCCAGTCACTTACGGTTTGGTATACGCACGATTGTTATGTGAAATAAAGATTGATTTATCTTGTAAGTGTTTAGCCTAGTATTTGTCTGGCTTGTTCGTCTTTGTTTTACCTTGGCGGGTCGTTACTTGATTTTGACTTTGTGCTCTTCGAGTTCAGAGTCTTTGGTTCAACTCTCTCGATTACCTATCGTCAGAGTTGTTGTTCTTTCGCTCCGCTGCTTAGGTGTTTCACGTGTGTGACTCACCTTGTCTAAGCTACGCTGCTTAGGTGTTTTTCCATAGGGATTCACCTCGTCTACGCTACGCGAGCGAGTGTCTCGTGTTTCGCCACGCCGCGTAGGTGACTCGACTGTCTCTACCTTCGCTTACGTTACGCGTTTTATCGTTTATCGTTCCCCATGTACTCCGCCTTTGCACGAATTGCAGAGGCAGGAAGTCCGCCTCTAAGGATCCGCACTTGTTATGTAGGAAGTGTAAGGACCTTTGCGAAGAGGAGTACCGTTGCGACGAGTGCGCTCCTCTCTCCGAATCGGAGTTCCACGCGTACGTTTCCGCCATACGCAAGTCTGTGGCCGATAGGGCTGCGCTTCAGAAGCGTGCGTCGTCAGCTCAACGTAGGGAGAGGTCTCCCGTTCGTCATCCGTCTCCGGAGGAGGACGTAGACATTGTCCTCATGGAACAGGCGGATGAATTCGACAGGGAATCGTCGGTCCTGTCCGAACCCGCTAGGGGGTCGAAGGATTTACGCTCACCCCCTCCGCCGTCGTCTTCAAGTTCTTGTCCGAGGACTCGCCCGTTGTCCCCTCCTTTGCCAGACAAGCGGTTGTCTCCGCTTAGACTTAAGGTGGGCGGACCCACTACGCCCAAGAGCAAGAAGAAGAAGTCCAAGAAGGCTAGGTTTGACAAGGTCGATCCGACCCTCCTTCTGGCATCCGTCAAGGATATGGTCTCTTCCTTGCTCGATGCGCGTCTGGGTCCGCGGACCTTACCCACTCACACTACGACTACGCAACCGTGTGAGCCCTATGCGGATGTCGTACCTCAGGGTGCGCGTTCCTCGTCCGCAAGGGCCTCCGCATCCGCGACCCCATCGCGTACCCCTCACACCCCTACGCGGCGTGTCACGGTTCTGTCACCCTTACGTGATTCCTCGCCGGACTCGCCGGAGCGTGACACCCGCTACGTTGACGTGTCGAACCCTCCGTTCATCAGTATAGAAACGGAGGCAGAGGGTACGGGGTTGTCGGAGGATCCGCCAGTGGTTGACGCAATCGCTATGTTATCCGAAGTGGCTTCGTTCGCGGACGTTCCACTTAGCCAAGTCAGCGTGACAGGTCCGCGCACGTCGGCTGCCAGGAAGGCTTCCTTTAGCCCTGATGGCGAGGTACCTCCCGCGCGTCTTGCCCTTCCACCTCATAGGCTCCTGTTGGACGCCACCGAGGATATGGAGCAAGTCATATCATCTGCGATGCCCAATCGTCTGCTTCCGCCTTTGGTGGTGCCGGACAAGCGCAGACGGCAACTGCCCTTGTATCCGGTGCCTTTTCAACTTGTTCCTCCTCCCCTCAATCAGGGTGCGTCTCGGTTGTTTGCCACCAACCTGCTTCACCGCGTGTCTGAGGCACATATTTCTCATCTTGACAGGGAGGCGCGCTCGGTGTTAGGCTTGGGCAACAACGTGGCTTTCACATGTCAGGCGATGCTGGCTTGTGCTAAGCAGGCGGGCATGGAGGCGGGGGACCCGGTGTTGTTCAAAGCGTTCGGCGATGTGGCTGCGGACCTTGCACAGATCATGTTGTCAGCGTCGCGAATTCCATCAGGTATAACAGTACCTCGCAGAGACAACTTCCTCTACCGGTCAGGTCTCAACCCCGATCATAAGTCGTTCCTTCGACATGCTCCTGCTCTCGCTGAAACTCTGTTTGGGGTTCGTATCCCTGAGGTTTTGAGAGCACGACAGGAGGCCCAACAGCAAGACCTCACCAATCGGCTCGTCACTCAGAGGCAAACGACACCGAAGCGTCCGCAGACCAATTTTCGTCAGGGGCAAGGCCAGGGCAGTGGCCAACCTTCCCCCAAGAAAGCGAAAACGGACTTTCGGCAGGGAGGTCGTGGCCGTGGATCCACGGGTCAGTCCCCCAAGTCCCCCCGGCCTGGCGCCGGAGGTCGTACCCCGCAAAAGAAGCGGAGGAAGTGACTCGTGGTCACCCCCTCTGCTCCCCCCTCCACTCGTCCCGGTATCGGAGGGCTCGGTGGGGGGTCGGCTCCAAGATTTTGTCAGCAACTGGGTACAGTTAGGGTTAGACCCTTACGTGTGTCAGATTCTGGGTCAGGGGTTCCGCATTCCCTTCTCATCTCCGCCGCCCCTCACCTCTACTCCAAATTGACATTGGAACAGGTGGAGATATTAATCTCCAAACGGGCGGTGCAGGAGGTCCTGACCCCGCATCTAACGCCGGGGTTTTACTCCCCAGTGTTCGTAATACCCAAAAGGAACTCGAAAAAATGGCGGCTAATTCACGATTTGAAGGTGTTCAACCGCTCCTTCCTCGTTCGGCCGCCATATTTTCGACTCTTGACGCTTCCCTCAGTGATGCGGTCCTTGGAGCGCTCAGACTGCATGGTGTCTCTCGATCTACAGGATGCGTACCTGCACATTCCGATTCACTATCGGGACCGCAGGTACCTCCGCTTCATCCTGGACGGGAGACATTTTCAGTGGTGCGTGCTCCCGTTCGCGATCTCGTCCGCCCCCTGGCTATTCACACGGGTGACTCAGCCCATTGTCCAATTCCTTCACCAATGCGACATTCAGTTCCTAATGTACTTGGACGATGGGCTCGCTCGCGACCGCTCCCCTGTCGTTCTCGAGGCGCAGCTCAGGTTCACGATAGACCTGTTCCGTCGTCTGGGGTGGCTAGTGAACTTAGAGAAGTCGGACTTGGTTCCGGCGACTCGTCTGAAGTTCCTAGGGGCTATCCTAGACACCCGGCTGTTCCGCGGGTTCGTCACGAGGGAGCGGATGGCTCGTTACGATCGCCTTGTGGATCGCGCGCTCGACGCATCGCTCTCCCTACGTCAGTGGCAAAGAGTGTTTATTAACATCAGCTCAGGACCTGACCCGCAGGGGGAGGTTGTTCCTTCGCCCGTTACAGGTGTTCCTGAATCTCCACATCAGGGAGACGCGTTGTCGTCACGACATAGTCTTAACCCCAGACCTACATCGGTTCCTAGCTTGGTGGTGGGTAGACGAGAGTGTGTTCGCAGGCGTTCCACTTCGTCCTCGCCCCCCCTCAGCTCACCTGTTTGAAGACGCCTCCACCCAAGGGTGGGGGGCGCACATGGGTCACGAGCAGGTGGCGGGAGTTTGGTCCCCATCAGAGCGGAACCTACACATCAACGTCCTCGAGTTGGACGCAGTACGTCTTGCCATTCAGCACTGGCAGGTCCCCTTGCGGGGCCAGTGTCTGCTAGTACACACGGATAGTTCGGCGGCTGCTTGGTCGATAAACAAGCAGGGGTCCACCAAGGCGGAGTCTCTGCTACGCGTGTCACTCCAGCTCTTCGAGTTGGTGGACGATGTGGACCTGGACATTCGAGCAGTCCACATTCCGTCTTGGCGGACACGTTGTCACGTCCAGATGCCCCTCCCCCAACGGAGTGGCAACTGAATCTGGTGGTTTTCAGGGGGTTGTGTCTCCAGTTAGGCACCCCGCTGATAGATCTGTTCGCGACGTGTCTCAACCACCAATTGCCAACCTACATCTCCCCAGTGCCAGACCCGCTAGCGATGGGCTTAGACGCGCTCTCGTTAGGGTGGGAGGGGATGGACGCCTATGCTTTTCCACCGCCGGCCATCCTCTCCCAAGTTGTTCATTCCTCTCCGTCGGCTCTGTCAGCAGGAACCGTTTCCGATTCAGATACGGAGAGATCTGCTCATCAGCAGGCCAAGCGGAAGGTTACACTAGAACCCTCAGGTGTTCTCCCTTCACGCTTGGCTTGTATTAAAAGAGGGTTAAGGAGTAGTGGATACTCTAAGTGCGTCGCCTCGCACAGGAAGACCACTAGGAAGCTCTATGATTTCCAGTGACAGGCCTTCGCCTCTTTCTGTGCTCAGAGGGATTTCATCCCGGCAGAGGCTTCAGTGCCTCAGGTTGCGGAGTACTTGGTGTACCTTCGCAACACTAGACATCTTAAGGCGTCGTCAATTAACACCAACATGTCGGCTATCCTGTCGGTTCTCAGGAAGAGATCGCCAGGCTTGGATGTGTCGGTCCTCAAGGACCTCATTAAAACCTTCCGTTCGGTGGACGGCAGGTCCAGGCTTCGCCCACCTGAATGGGACTTAGCCATTGTGCTCAACCACCTGCACTCCGATAAGTATAAACCGCTCTCCGACGTGCCTCTCCTCCCTCTCACCATCAAGGTCATTTTTCTGGTGGCCATGGCCTCCGCAGCGCGGATTTCAGAAATCCATGCGTTGCAGGCGGACCTGCTACGTTTTGAGGTCAGGGAGGGGGGCTCCGCCTCGCTGGGGTTGGCTCCTGATTTTGTCTGTAAGAACCAGGCAGGGGATGAAGCAGGACGTACGTTCTCTATCCCAGCTCTTTGTTCTGACTCAGGAGAGGTGGATCTCTCTCTGTGTCCGGTAAGAGCCTTGAGGGTGTACACGCAGCGTACCCACAGGCTGAGGGATGGCAGGCGTCGTCTGTTCTTGCCTCACTCACCCGGGAGCACCAAGGAACTAGACAAGCGAGCGTTGGGGGTGTATCTAAGATCGGCGGTCATTGATGCGTACAAGGCCGCTGATCTGCCTCCGCCGTCGCGTTCCAACCCTCATGAGATCCGCGCAGTTTCAGCCACGATGGCGTATCACTGCAACATCGCGGTTTCGGATGTCATGGCAGGGTGTTTTTGGCGTTCATCAGAGGTCTTCGCAAACCATTACCTACGAGATGTCTCCACAGCTGATCTTGAATGCATCTCTAGGCTGGGTCCACAAGTCTTCGCGCAGACGAAGGTGGTCCCCCCAACCAGACCAAGAAGGGATCATCCTTCTTAGACGCTTTGAGACTTATTGTAAATTAACTTGTTCTCTTTACTAGCTCGGTTGTATGTGTTGTTTTTTCTTTTAACTTCGATTCAACCCCCCCCCCCCCCCCCCCCCCCCCCCCCCCCCCCCCTCCCCCCCCCTTCCTGTGGGGATTGGGGGGCGGTGTTTTGGTCGGAAGTTGAGTGGCAGGGTTGTCTCTTCGATCCGCTCAGCGGTAGAGATCGTATCTCCCGGGCTGTACCTTGTCCTCACCACAAGGTGGAGGACTTGTAGGTTAGCTTACACTCAAGGTTCGTCGTTGGTCTCGTCAGTACCATGTATATACAGACCCGCCACGCGGTGGGATTCTAGGCATAGTAGGTCTAGTCAACAGATAGGTATTTAAATAATAGTACGTTTTTGAGTAAACGTAATTATTTATACTTACCTGTTGACTAGACCTACGCTCTAGGCCCTCCCGTCCTCCCCTCTTGGTCTGTCTTGCCTTTTTTGGGACTTTGGAGAGTGAACTAGACAGGTAGTGACATTACGAGACCACCTGGACTTACCGCCCTTGGATAAGGGACTTTACGCTCCCCTTCTCCACTGTTTCAAGGTCGGCTGTGTTAAGGTTGAATTAGCATACCTATTAGGAGGTAGGCATAGTAGGTCTAGTCAACAGGTAAGTATAAATAATTACGTTTACTCAAAAACGTACTATTTCGGCCTTCCTTTAAAACACCTTATTATGCTGTCCTCGGAGAATGTGGCCGCTTTCCTCTATTTGTGAACACATCTGTGAGAGTAGTCAAATATTGGCTTAAGATAACCAGAATGTCTGAACACAGATATGTCAAGAAATCTTACAAAATGTCTTTACTTTATGATTCAAATGGTAAGGTAAACTGGGTTACTAAAGTTAGGCATATGTTATGCTCAAACGGATTTATGTACGGGAGTAGAGAACATGAACTTATTTATCAGTGAATTCAAACAAAGAATGAAAGATGTATCAATATCAGATTGGTTTGCTTCAATAGATAAGATATCTAAACTCCAAAACTCCAAAAGCTTTAAGAATAGATTCGAAACCGAAGTCTATATAAATTCACTCCATATAAATAAATTCAGAAGTACTTATGTTAATTTCCGATGTGGTACACTCACACTTGAAATAGAAACTGGCAGGATGAATGGCATAGAACGTGAGGATAGATTATGCAGAGTATGTAAATCAGGGGAGACAGAGGATGAATATAATTTTTTACTTATTTGTAAAACCACTTGCAGACATCAGAAAACAATACATAAATGTCACAGCAATCTCCAAACAACAGTTCATTGATTTGATGTCAAATCATAATGATGAAGTCATTAGGAAGTTGTCTATGTATATATACACCATGCAATGACAGTGCTGATTCTAGGAATTTAATAAAGGGGGCCCAATGCCCCATCACATTTCAAAATAGGGGGCCTCCACTAACTTACAGGGGGTAAATGAAAACAAAAAAGAAATTAGATTGCCTTTACGGTAACTTCGGGAATCTCCATAGGTAAACAAAATGGCGGCCGCAAAGTGATCCGATTGTCAAATTCAAATTCAAATGGCATTTCAAAATGATAACAAAATATCCATCAATTCATGATTATCATACAAATCAATTTCAATTTGACAGTCATATACAGTCGCAAATGTCTAAAATGCAGTTAAAACTTTGCTATCCACTGATCGACTTTAACTCGTGCAACACGAGGCAAGCGTGCTACGTAAGTGAAAGTTAAAATAGATATAAGCCTAGGTCACCGTAAGTTTTCAAACGTAAACAGAGCATTATTCACTCGAGCAGCCGACAAGAATTTAAGTGCATGCGAGGCTTATGCTAATGTTTAGCAACCTGTGATTGGTTGAACACTGTCGAAGTGAAGCTCCGCAGAAAGGTGTTTTATAAGGCCAGCTGTGATTGGTCTAAAAAAGATTGTTTACGTCGACACACAGACACTCGCGATGTTTCATTCATTCATTCAAAGTATCCTTTCAAGTTTAATCTACTAAATGTCTATTATTCAGCAAGATATACCGCGGACAGAAATATAATTGCAGCCTTGGTGACGCACTGTTTTCTGAACTGGGGGCATTTTAATAAAAATAGCGGGATTCCCGCAAGACCGCGCTCTAGAATCAACACTGAATGATATTTCGAAATACTCTAATTCAATAAGCACCATTCTTGTATTGCATACGCATGTGCAGAATGTTATAATAACATTGTATTCTATGTTGTTATATAATATCAACCGCAATAAAGAACTTGACTTGACCCTTGTGACCCCATTTGGGGTCACGGGGTCACAAAGTCTAAAATTAAGAATCCTCATTACCCAAGGAGTCTGCACACAACTTTTCAGCTCTCTAGACCTTTTGGAACTGGAGAAGAATATGAAAATAGGTTTTTAAGGTTGTGACCCCTGTGACCCCATTTGGGGTCATGGGGTCACAAAGTCTACAATTTAGAATCCCCATTGCCCAAGGAGACTGCACACAACATTTCAGCTCTCTAGACCTTTTGGAACTGGAGAAGAAGATGAAAATAAGTTTTTAAGGATGTGTCACGAAATCTACAATTCAGAATCCCCATTGGTCAAGGAGTCTGCACACAACTTTTCAGCTCTCTAGACCTTTTGGAACCGGAGAAGATGAAAATAGGTTTTTAAGGATGTGACCCCTGTGACCCCATTTGGGGTTATGGGGTCACGAAATCTACAATTTAGAATCCCCATTGGCCAAGGAGTTTGCATATAAAATTTCAGCTCTGTGGAGTCATTGGTTCTGGAGAATAAGTCGAAAAAGCAAAAAGTTTATGGACGGACGATGAGCCTGATGAGCTAAAAAATAAACATTTGGACCACCATAAGTGGGCCCAACCCTAGCGGTTGCTAACCAAGCCAAGGGCAGGTAACTCTCATCCGTCCACTTATAAATTTGACAGGCAGACGGAATAAGGGGAAGATCCTCTTCAAACACTGGAGTAACGACCGTTCTTTCCACTAGTGGAAAGGCGTTCTTTTGGCGTGGAAAGAGCGACCTTTCCAATCTTTCCACCCGTGGAAAGAGGCAGCTTTCCACGCCTTTCCAAAGACGGAAAGAACGACCTTTACAAAGCCACTTTGGAAATATCGGCTGAAAGGCGGCCTTTCCACAGCCATCACGCTAATGAGATAATTACTTTTCTGACGACGAGTTATGTCCCCTTGTAATGCGCGACCTGTCAACAATATCTATAGAACTATCCCTTATGACTAGATTTCCTTTGATTTAATACCCATATTAAATATCATTTTTTATTTAGGAAAATCTTAGACTTTGATACCTATTTTGACATTAAAAGAATAAGTTGTTGAATATTATTTTTTATTTTTACATTATTACTTGATTAAATATTATTTAAATACTAACTTTAAACTTGTTAAACGTATTCTAACAAGAAAGTGAAAGTGAAAATGAGACAGCAGAATATATTGACTTTGTTAAAATTATGAAAATAATGAAAATATTTTTTAATATATTTTAATAGAAACATTTTTTTATCATGTTGAAAAGTAAATATTATATTTAAGTTATAAAACGTAAAGATTACAAGGTTTTGGCAGGAATTAGAAAAAAGTAACTTTATTTTTTCAAAAACATTTTCGTTGAATGATTTTTTTAGAACATTCATTTTCTATTTTGATTTTAAATCCGTAAATATGACTTTAATAGGAATGTGATCAGTCTACGAACAAATACAATACACTGGCTTTCTAGAATGTTTCACAAATCCTACTTTAGGTAAACAAAACTGAATGTAAAATGTTGATTTGACACTGACTTATTTATAAACATTGTGCTATTCTATGTCCCGTTTAACAGAGACATACATACATACATATAGACATACATGTACCTAAAATGCACCAGAGGTGTGTTGTTCTGGAAATTCTTCTTAATAAGCATTTTTAATTTATGCTGTCCAAATAACTGATCATGCACCTTGTGGCCTGTTAACATAGGATTAATTACAGCGGTTGAATTAAAGATGGATGAGCTTCATAATGCCAAGAAAATTTAATTTTTTAATTTTATTTAATTGAGATTGACCAACTTTAACCGAAAATAACCAGTTTAAGGTCAGTCAGTTCATTATAAAGAAAATACAACCATTCAAAGTCGTGGTCATGATCGAAAACAGGACATAGAACCTTTGCATGATGCAGCCATTAAGTCAAACGTATATTTGGACACTTTCATGAAATAGATAGGAAGATTTATTTGCTTCTATAGCTTTTAATAGATCTTATAACGAGTAAATACTGAAATATCGCCATATATGTTTACTACTACATGAGACTGTTCCATATATATATATATTTCAATGAAAACTAAGGAACAGTCTCATGTAGTAGTAAACATATATGGCGATATTTCAGTATTTATATATATAATATGAAGAAAGTCGAGTAAGATGATACAACGCAAACCAGCACCTACTGTAATATGTACATTTCAGAACCATATAAAGTATCATGCAAAACTGATTATGCATCTTTAAAAGAATACATTTGCATACGACCACATTTACAGGTAATGTTTCATTTCTAAGTATCCAACATCTCACTACCTTTACATATTATATTTTGGAATTATTTCCATGTACAAAAGGAGCGCAGGTGTGTTCAAAGATAAAACAAATAACCAACCAGCCTGATGCTATCATAAGAAAAGATGACCATGTATAATATAATCACTATAACCATGTCCAAACACTACATGATCCTACAGGGCAAGAAAAATACTCCCTGGCGTAATTTGCTTACCTTTGAAATGTAACTAATCACTGATAGAACATGGGAGGGTGATAATATGTTTATTTCATTCCTTAATTTGATTAGCTAACCATAAGTTATTAAGTTAAAAAGTAGATCCTACATATATAGTGTTTGACTGAATGATGGAACGACAGAGAGAATGAATGAGGGATTGGCATGTTCAAGCCAAGCAGCTGTAGTGATCTAAATTATCATAAGTTTAACAGACATATCCCGAAAGATAATCTTATATTCATTCGGCCTGAATCACAAAAATACATAACACAACACCTGTGAAATGATGAGTTATATTAAGAACTAGAGCAAGCTTTAAACAACTTTTTTTGACAAAGTATGGTGTGTCATCTTGATGATAACTTGTCTTACAGTCTGTTTAATGTTCCACCACTGCTTCTTAACTTGCAGATTTGATAATCAATTATGTTCAATTACTGGTAGATTTTAGAAATATGTATAAGTGTTTATCATGGGACTGCCTTTCAATTATCCTACATCAATTTACATATTATCAATCACATTATATTGTTCACTTAACCTCTTAATTAGCCATGTTATTGTGATGTGGCATAATGTCGGTTTCTTTACCACTAACCATTTCGATTTCACTA
Source organism: Gibbula magus (assembly GCA_936450465.1). Taxonomy (NCBI): domain Eukaryota; kingdom Metazoa; phylum Mollusca; class Gastropoda; order Trochida; family Trochidae; genus Gibbula; species Gibbula magus. Next base: position 50,567,176 of record OW388295.1, read on the forward strand.
CAAGCTATGTATAAACGATCGTATTGACCAGGTGTACATTTAAAGAAGAAATATTCAAAGAGCATGTACAATTCTTTGATTGGCATTCTTGAAGTTAAGGTGATGAAGAAGAGATATATGATCATGTACATTGACGTCTGTTTGTTATGTCAAAGCTGTTCTCAACTGTTCACATCCACATTCAAAGCAATGGGTAACTTGCAGGCATACTGTATTTTTATGTATAGCATGTTCCATAGTGAAGTTTAGTATCTCCTAGATCAATTTTAGATGGATGGTTTCATACCTGTGACACTTGAAAACGATCGTCGTCTTTGATATAAACAGTACAAAGGTTATAAACCAATAGGCAATCATATGTCGGCATTATGCCGTCTGCACACACGATGAGTGCCAATGAATTACGTAATAGTTTCATCAAAGGCGGCCGCGTTTCCCAGATATCACGCTGCAAAGCCTTTCAAGGACATTGTGCGTGCTTACACTCATTAACACAGAGAGAAAAGAAAATACCAATTTGATATATGTTATATTAAAATCTATTATTAATTTGTGAATGAACATTCAAATGGCATTTCAAAATGATAACAAAATATCCATCAATTCATGATAATCATACAAATCAATTTCAATTTGACAGCCATATACAGTCGCAAATGTCTAAAATGCAGTTAAAACTTTGCTATCCACTGATCGACTTTAACTCGTGCAACACGAGGCAAGCGTGCTACGTAAGTGAAAGTTAAAATAGATATAAGCCTAGGTCACCGTAAGTTTTCAAACGTAAACAGAGCATTATTCACTCGAGCAGCCGACAAGAATTTAAGTGCATGCGAGGCTTATGCTAATGTTTAGCAACCTGTGATTGGTTGAACACTGTCGAAGTGAAGCTCCGCAGAAAGGTGTTTTATAAGGCCAGCTGTGATTGGTCTAAAAAAGATTGTTTACGTTGACACACAGACACTCGCGATGTTTCATTCATTCATTCAAAGTATCCTTTCAAGTTTAATCTACTAAACGTCTATTATTCAGCAAGATATACCGCGGACAGAAATATATTTGCGGCCTTGGTGACGCACTGTTTTCTGAACTGGGGGCATTTTAATAAAAATAGCGGGATTCCCGCAAGACCGCGCTCTAGAATCAACACTGAATGATATTTCGAAATACTCTAATTCAATAAGCACCATTCTTGTATTGCATACGCATGTGCAGAATGTTATAATAACATTGTATTCTATGTTGTTATATAATATCAACCGCAATAAAGAACTTGACTTGACCCTTGTGACCCCATTTGGGGTCACGGGGTCACAAAGTCTAAAATTAAGAATCCTCATTACCCAAGGAGTCTGCACACAACTTTTCAGCTCTCTAGACCTTTTGGAACTGGAGAAGAATATGAAAATAGGTTTTTAAGGTTGTGACCCCTGTGACCCCATTTGGGGTCATGGGGTCACAAAGTCTACAATTTAGAATCCCCATTGCCCAAGGAGACTGCACACAACATTTCAGCTCTCTAGACCTTTTGGAACTGGAGAAGAAGATGAAAATAGGTTTTTAAGGATGTGACCCTAGTGACCCCATTTGGGGTCACGGGGTCACGAAATCTACAATTCAGAATCCCCATTGGTCAAGGAGTCTGCACACAACTTTTCAGCTCTCTAGACCTTTTGGAACCGGAGAAGATGAAAATAGGTTTTTAAGGATGTGACCCCTGTGACCCCATTTGGGGTCATGGGGTCACGAAATCTACAATTTAGAATCCCCATTGGCCAAGGAGTTTGCATAGCTCTGTGGAGTCATTGGTTCTGGAGAATAAGTCGAAAAAGCAAAAAGTTTATGGACGGACGATGAGCCTGATGAGCTAAAAAATAAACATTTGGACCACCATAAGTGGGCCCAACCCTAGCGGTTGCTAACCAAGCCAAGGGCAGGTAACTCTCATCCGTCCACTTATAAATTTGACAGGCAGACGGAATAAGGGGAAGATCCTCTTCAAACACTGGAGTAACGACCGTTCTTTCCACTAGTGGAAAGGCGTTCTTTTGGCGTGGAAAGAGCGACCTTTCCAATCTTTCCACCCGTGGAAAGAGGCAGCTTTCCACGCCTTTCCAAAGACGGAAAGAACGACCTTTACAAAGCCACTTTGGAAATATCGGCTGAAAGGCGGCCTTTCCACAGCCATCACGCTAATGAGATAATTACTTTTCTGACGACGAGTTATGTCCCCTTGTTATACGCGACCTGTCAACAATATCTATAGAACTATCCCTTATGACTAGATTTCCTTTGATTTAATACCCATATTAAATATCATTTTTTATTTAGGAAAATCTTAGACTTTGATACCTATTTTGACATTAAAAGAATAAGTTGTTGAATATTATTTTTTATTTTTACATTATTACTTGATTAAATATCATTTAAATACTAACTTTAAACTTGTTAAACGTATTCTAACAAGAAAGTGAAAGTGAAAATGAGACAGCAGAATATATTGACTTTGTTAAAATTATGAAAATAATGAAAATATTTTTTAATATATTTTAATAGAAACATTTTTTTATCATGTTGAAAAGTAAATATTATATTTAAGTTATAAAACGTAAAGATTACAAGGTTTTGGCAAGAATTAGAAAAAAGTAACTTTATTTTTTCAAAAACATTTTCGTTGAATGATTTTTTTAGAACATTCATTTTCTATTTTGATTTTAAATCCGTAAGTATGACTTTAATAGGAATGTGATCAGTCTACGAACAAATACAATACACTGGCTTTCTAGAATGTTTCACAAATCCTACTTTAGGTAAACAAAACTGAATGTAAAATGTTGATTTGACACTGACTTATTTATAAACATTGTGCTATTCTATGTCCCGTTTAACAGAGACATACATACATACATATAGACATACATGTACCTAAAATGCACCAGAGGTGTGTTGTTCTGGAAATTCTTCTTAATAAGCATTTTTTATTTATGCTGTCCAAATAACTGATCATGCACCTTGTGGCCTGTTAACATAGGATTAATTACAGCGGTTGAATTAAAGATGGATGAGCTTCATAATGCCAAGAAAATTTAATTTTTTAATTTTATTTAATTGAGATTGACCAACTTTAACCGAAAATAACCAGTTTAAGGTCAGTCAGTTCATTATAAAGAAAATACGACCATTCAAAGTCGTGGTCATGATCGAAAACAGGACAAAGAACCTTTGCATGATGCAGCCATTTATTCAAACGTATATTTGGACACTTTCATGAAATAGATAGGAAGATTTATTTGCTTCTATAGCTTTTAATAGATCTTATAACGAGTAAATACTGAAATATCGCCATATATGTTTACTACTACATGAGACTGTTCCATATATATATATATTTCAATGAAAACTAAGGAACAGTCTCATGTAGTAGTAAACATATATGGCGATATTTCAGTATTTATATATATAATATGAAGAAAGTCGAGTAAGATGATATAACGCAAACCAGCACCTACTGTAATATGTACATTTCAGAACCATATAAAGTATCATGCAAAACTGATTATGCATCTTTAAAAGAATACATTTGCATACGACCACATTTACAGGTAATGTTACATTTCTAAGTATCCAACATCTCACTACCTTTACATATTATATTTTGGAACTATTTCCATGTACAAAAGGAGCGCAGGTGTGTTCAAAGATAAAACAAATAACCAACAAGCCTGATGCTATCATAAGAAAAGATGACCATGTATAATATTATCACTATAACCATGTCTAAACACTACATGATCCTACAGGGAAAGAAAAATACTCCCTGGCGTAATTTGCTTACCTTTGAAATGTAACTAATCACTGATAGAACATGGGAGGGTGATAATATGTTTATTTCATTCCTTAATTTCATTAGCTAACCATAAGTTATTAAGTTAAAAAGTAGATCCTACATATATAGTGTTTGACTGAATGATGGAACGACAGAGAGAATGAATGAGGGATTGGCATGTTCAAGCCAAGCAGCTGTAGTGATCTAAATTATCATAAGTTTAACAGACATATCCCGAAAGATAATCTTATATTCATTCGGCCTGAATCACAAAAATACATAACACAACACCTGTGAAATGATGAGTTATATTAAGAACTAGAGCAAGCTTTAAACAACTTTTTTTGACAAAGTATGGTGTGTCATCTTGATGATAACTTGTCTTACAGTCTGTTTAATGTTCCACCACTGCTTCTTAACTTGCAGATTTGATAATCAATTATGTTCAATTACTGGTAGATTTTAGAAATATGTATAAGTGTTTATCATGGGACTGCCTTTCAATTATCCTACATCAATTTACATATTATCAATCACATTATATTGTTCACTTAACCTCTTAATTAGCCATGTTATTGTGATGTGGGATAATGTCGGTTTCTTTACCACTAACCATTTCGATTTCACTACAAGCTATGTATAAACGATCGTATTGACCAGGTGTACATTTAAAGAAGAAATATTCAAAGAGCATGTACAATTCTTTGATTGGCATTCTTGAAGTTAAGGTGATGAAGAAGAGATATATGATCATGTACATTGACGTCTGTTTGTTATGTCAAAGCTGTTCTCAACTGTTCACATCCACATTCAAAGCAATGGGTAACTTGCAGGCATACTGTATTTTTATGTATAGCATGTTCCATAGTGAAGTTTAGTATCTCCTAGATCAATTTTAGATGGATGGTTTCATACCTGTGACACTTGAAAACGATCGTCGTCTTTGATATAAACAGTACGAAGGTTATAAACCAATAGGCAATCATATGTCGGCATTATGCCGTCTGCACACACGATGAGTGCCAATGAATTACGTAATAGTTTCATCAAAGGCGGTCGCGTTTCCCAGATATCACGCTGCAAAGCCTTTCAAGGACATTGTGCGTGCTTACACTCATTAACAGAGAGAGAAAAGAAAATACCAATTTGATATATGTTATATTAAAATCTATAATTAAAACATTTTAATTGCTGACTTTTTCATTCGTAAATAATGTTTTGTTATGATTTTAATAAAATGTATACTTCACATTCCATAAGGCCATAGAACGTTTTTGTATATGGTGCTGAGAGAACCTTATAGTTATTAATACCCGGAAAATAAAGGCAATGATTACAGAGATTAATAAATGAAGAAAGACAACTATAAACCTGTTCTCATTGACAATTCCATCATAGAAGTTGTCCCGGAGTATAAGTATCTCGGCACTATTTTTTATGACAAATTCAAACATAGATAGCATCTACAAGAATGGCCAACAAAGACTGTGTTTTACGTAAAGTTAAAGCTTTTAATGTCAATACCTTTACACTTGTTCTTTATAACAAAAGTTTTATTCAAAACGTTCTCTCTTGTAGCATGTCAAGTGGTTTGGTTTGGAGGTCTTTCATTGCAAAACGAAAACAAGCAATAAAACATTTCCATGATCTTTCATCCGGTTATTTTGACATGATCATTTTACAGTCTTATATTTAATGAATAGATTAACTGGTATCACGATTGTAATTCATCATTATGAGTTTAAAAAATTATCATAGGCCGATAGGCTCATTACAAGTATCACACGACTTACTCTTATTAAAGTGTTTAGGTTTGAATATTAATGATTAATGATATGAATTCAACACATGTTGTTTAAGTGTATTAAATTAAAATACTAATACTTGTTGGTCCGCCTGTTCTTTATTTTTAAGATTGTATTCGGAAGAGTTTCTGTTATTGGAGTAAGTTACATACTGCCATAATACTAATTAAATTTATTATTGTTATGTCGCAAGCTAATGCAGCGGACGATAATAATGCTGTTAAGTTGTTACATTGTATACATCTGTATTTCATTTTGCAATGACTCTTTTTTTCAATCTCATTTTTTGCTGAGCTTCACTGACTGTGGTCAACCAGGGACTCTGTAATCAGATGGGAGTCCCTTGCTATATACAGGAGCAAGCGTCACGTGCAAATGCCTATCAGAACAACCTGTTAAACGATGCGTTCCGGTCGGTGTTATGTAACATGTGTATTCGGTCTTAAACAGGTCTCCTTGGGGACTGTAACACTTGATTCCGGTATCTTGTACTGCATCCATATTCAGCTATTCATCTATCAACAATCGTTATATACACTTTCATATGGGTATCTAAACTAATTGTTATGATGACAAAGAGGTACCAGTATGCGCCTTTGACTATTTTCTAAACTACAAATAAAATTATGAAATAAAAGATATAGACGATATAGACCTAGATAACAGGTCACAGTTCTGTAAACAACGATACTGTAAGGTATTTATAGAAGTTGAACATGTATTACTACATAATGTATTAAAATAAAATGAAAACATAGAATAAGCACACACGTGCCAAAGACTCATGTTCCGGTTTAAAACAGTTTGGATGGGGTGATGTTTCATATTATCCTGCTCAAATAAATTAATGGATGGCGATTTATATATACATGTTCATAATTGCAGACTCGAATAACTAGATATATCTAGATATTTCTTTTTCCTCTGCTTATATCAATGACAATTCCTTGTGTATGTGTATTGGTATTTAAAGATAACCCTCTCATCAGAATTGTCGAATATACATCCGAATATACAACCACAGCTAGTCACCAATACACACCATTCCTCACCCAGACAATGTTAGCTTAATTGCGGGTCATAAACCAGGCGAGAAATTACGCGTAATACATTAGATATTTCGTAATTATAAAATCTCTCTGTATGTTACCTTAAATGAATAATGACAATTATCTTAAATTTTGCTTTTATTAGCTCTCTGGGATACCGTTGTTTATTTGTACAAGATTCTTTGTCGTCGTAAAAGTGTTAGGTATATGTACCAAGTTAAAATTGGTCATTATTTGATTTAGTATTAAATATGATGTCCGTTAATACTGTAATGCTATCTCTATATTTTTATAATCACTTATATTATTTACATTTGACTACAGATTCTTCTTCTTTTGAAGCTTTGGCTTATCAATTTTATCTTTGGAACTTAAAAGTGTATACCCTGCAGTGGTATGCGTGACACGTAACCAATTCACTCATTCATACTGGATTGTTTTAAACCTTGTAAAAACGTCTTCTCGGTACATTACCCTGAATCGATACTATTAATATGTTTGTAATGTCATTTATAAAATGTCTGGTAGGACAGACGGACGGATATAATTAATGCATGTTTTATAGATGTATCGTTAAAACATTTATGCAATAGTTATTTGTGAAAGGAGCACTTACAGACAGGTTTATTCAATATATAAGGCTCAAACAAGTACAATTCATGTTTCAGCAGGACGGCTTGAGATGATGCGACTTTGATTATTATTTCCTCCGGAGTTTTCATCTAATCTCTTATAAACATGGCAAGGTATTTTAAGATATATTATGAATAAGTAGATTATACATCGTTTGTGGATTGCAAAGCGTCACAAACTAACCATTTGTAAAATTCGTCTTCTATTTGACCAGAAGAATAATTAGAACATCATAGATCATCCAGCGTGTATTAGTCCTTTCTAAAATGTTGTATTTTAAGGAGTGTAATGCGATTCTAAATTTACATAGATTTCGTAAGAGTGACTTATCACTAAGAAAACGTAAATACTAGTCTGGCCCAAACCCCGATCTGAAATGATGTAATGACTTAAATAAATTGATGAATTAATTGTTTCGGACCAATTTGTATAAACATATCCTTTAAAAGGAAACAAAGATATTTACCTCTTACCAACATTTTGATTCAACCAAATATAAGACAATCCACTTGACAATACATGTTTCTCATATCAGCTAACTAATGTGTGTTAACGGGACATATTTAAGGATGCGTACTCGTTATTGAAAATGTATCTTAAAACTAATAATTAAGAAATCAAAGCTGTGTACATGACAACTGTGAGCTTTGCCACTTTGGATTTTGTCTGCAACAATATGAAAACAAGCATGATATCCTTTAATGTTCTGCATGTGACATTTTATACGCCAGCTGTGTTCATTTGCATCAGTATGATATATATATCTTAAAGCTATTAGTAGGCCGTTTGCTGCGAACGTACTTCATAACACTCACATTCAGTTTTAATGTAATATGCTTCATAAACAAAGCATACATTTATACATTTTATCATTTACAAATACAAATACAAATTAAAATTTTTTTGTCACATCTTCAGTCGGTTGCACTTTATTTCCACAAACAATACCTCTAATGGATATTTTCCGTTTTTTTTAAAATAATTATTCTTAATATCTAAAATCAGTGGACACGCTCTTGCGTCATATACAGTAAATATTTGATTCCACCAGTTTTAATTTGTGATCCGAAACGAAGTATGATGGACAGAACATGACAAGTTTTATTATTTTTATTGAAAATATTAAAATACTTACAAATCATACCCCGACACAATTGCAAAACAGATAGTATATATATATATATATATATATATATATATATATAAATAAATAAGATGAGTTGCTTCTCACGTGAAGTAAGGTTATATATAGAAAAGAGTAAACATCAGATGGTTTTGACTGGATCAATCTTCTTTAATACAATACGATGAGCTCATTTCGATCCTTATATCGGTCTTTTCAAGTATCTCATACAGTCGGTACTCGATAAAGTAACACTATTTATAACGTTTGGAATATGTTTGGAACATGTGACCCCCAACAGCACAATGGATAGACCTTCAAGGTCTCGTGAACACAACCTGAACAAACTAAGTTTTTCGCAGAGCTTCTTGTTTTAATAAGCTAGAAGGTTTTATTCTACTACCGCCAAACGAACAGTTTTATGCCATACTCAACAATCCCGTTTTAACTTTTGATAGTGCCAAGGCCTGCAATAGTATTCTTCGTTCACGTCGTAATCTTTTATATGGATAATGTATGCAATATTTTAGTTTACTTTTATTGATGTACATGCTTTTACTCTATATTCAATATATTATATGTTTTATAAATTGATACAGTGTCTCTCATATATCACTGAGCGATTGGTTGTATATACACAAGTGAGACAAAAATAAAACAATCTGTATGTCTGTCTGTCTGTCTGTCTGTCAGAGATTGTCGTAGCTAGTAGTTATGCAACTCAGTGTAACAACGCGCTACTGCCCTTTCTGTACATCTATTGTCGAAGATGAAGAACATTTCCTGATAGACTGCTCTATGTATGCCTACATTAGATATGAACTTTTTAATAGTGACCTTTTACCTGATAACTTCATGAACTTCAACTCTACCCAAAAGTTAATAACTGTGATGCAGTGTTCCGGAATTCAGCAGAGTCTAGCTAACTGTATTGATAAGATGTTCCAGAGAAGAAAGAACCTGATTAAATAATTTTAATATAATTATTACAAATATATTGGTAACTTATTTTATTTTATTTTTATCATGTACATGTACCTTTATTTCGTCGTGTGTGTGTCTGTGTATGAATGTGTAGTGGTGCGCACGTGTATGAGTGTATGAATATTCTTGTGTGAATGTGTGCATGTGGGCGTGTACTGATTCAAGTGTGATTGTATATACATGAAGAAATGTATACATGTGTATATGCACATATTGTCAGTATGATTGATTGAATGTATGTACTGCACAGAATGAGTGCAGCTCTTGGTGACGCTAGTGTGAGTAATGTGTGTATGACTGAAGTGTGTGTGAGTGGGTCGGTGAATATGATGGAGTGGGTGTGTATATATGCTTTCATATAATTTTTTATATATTTTAAACATACATGCAAAGTATATTTATAATATCGTAATTTCTATTTTAATATATTTAATGTAACTTTTTGTGTATTTATATTGCATTACTGCATTTGTCTCTTATAGCCTTTTGGCGGCTTGTACATTACTATTTTATCAACATGTGTATTAACAATGTGTATGTACGGGATGAGACGTTAATAAACAAATTCTCTCTCTCTCTCTCTCTCATATGTATCTCAGCACGTATTATGACTAAATACACAATCACTACTTAACGACTTAAATATGCAATCATTTGATTGCGTTGTTGTGGAATGTATTGAGAGAGATTATTATGGCTGATTTCGTACACATAAATACATGTTAATAAAATATAAATATAACGACATGCGATGGTATGACGTAAAATAGTTGAAGATATCTTTGAAATTAAAATACATGCGTAATTTAGCTACATTGCATAAATACTCATATAACCAATTTTGTCATTTAACTGAGATGATATATTTATCGAAATAATATTATACAACACTGTGAAATGCCATAAGACTTACGAAAAACTATTTTCAAAATGCTTAAACTTCACAACATGATACACAATATTTCCGTCCGCTAATCGTTCCACATACATAAACACACACGCGTGCACACACTCTGTAATTCAGAATTGCAAGTAGAAACTGAGAGTGCTGGGTTTTGGGGCTGTTTGTTTTTGGCTGTTTTTTAGCAAAGTGTACGGAGAGAGGGACGGATAGAGGAAGGAGAGAGAGAGAGGGGTACAGAGAGAGAGACGGAAGGACGGACGGAGGGACGGACGGAGGGAGTGAGGGAGAGAGATTAGACTGTGCAAGTTGTCTATCATTGTAGAACGTTATACAGTTATATCTTCCTAACTGAAAAACTGTAGCCAGTAGGGAACATTCGCTTCCACACAACAAAATGTTGTCGTTTGACAGAGACAGAGACAGAGACAGACAGACAGGGAGAGCGGAAGAGAGGGAAAAGCGAGAGAGAGAGAGAGAGAGAGAGAGAGAGAGAGAGAGAGAGAGAGAGAGAGAGAGAGAGAGAGGGGGGGGGGGGGGGGGGGGGGGGGAGACAAACGGACGGACGGAGGGTCGGAGGGAGGGAGTATGAGAGGGAGAGAGATTAGACTGTGCAAGTTGTCTACCATTGGTATTTGTTTGTAACTAGGGGTAAATACTCGATAATGTACAAGATCAATTAAACTATGAGGTATGGACAAATACATTTATATATGCGTGTCTTTTTCCCTGTGTAATCAACAACCCTTAACAAAAAACAAAACTACACCCATTGCAATGTATGACTCGTATTTGGTGATTATTTGATTAATTTCACTCACTCAATGTCACACGGGAATACCACTCGCGCTTTGTTAATATTTGTTTGGAAAATCTGTGGATATGCCGTCGTTTTTTTTGAGAAAATAGATTCACCATAGGTTGTATGTAAGGATGGTCTTAATCTCATTTAATTTTAATTTCCCATTCAAATATTATTTCTGGTTATCTGAATTTTGATAATTTAGTCATTTAAATTACAATGTTCTCATCTATCACTTGTTCAGAAAATTTGAGGAAAATATAATGATTTATTGTATTGGTAATAAAACTATTCCAAAATGTTCCCGTTGCTTAAGAAAACTGAACCACGATTTTATGAACGCTTCACATAATGACATGAACAAATTAAATACTACATTAAATGATTAATATACACTTTCTCACTTATAAATATAATTACATTAAAATAAATTAAGATAAATAGGATAAAAAGGAGTTTTAAAGAGTGATTCTTAATTTAATTGAAGAAGTAAGTACACGAAAACAAATAATGTGATTTTATTCACGCTTCAATGGAAGTCCACTGTTTGGAAAGATTGGCTGTGGAAATGTGATCATTCCACAGTGTGGAAAGGACGCCTTTCGGTTTTGGAGAGGTCGTTGTTTCCAAGTGTGGAAGGTTGTGGAATGGACGGTCGTTTCTCCAGTGAAAGAATCTGCAACCTCTGCAGGTTGGTTCGATTCAGAAGGGATCCTCCTTGGGGTACATATAGCATAAGACAGACTCCCAAAGAAGAGTCCTGGAAGCGGAATTCTTTCTGTTAGACCATATGTGATACATTGCTCGTAGATAAATTTTTAAGACAAAAAAGTAGCAAGTAACCTGGACCAAAGTGCGACGACTCCAAGGGTCAGAACATACCTGATAGACCAGGGACTTACCTCAAGAGGGCCTTTAAAACAGGCTTCATTAGTATTTAAAGGACTATGGGGAGAGATTCTCTTTTAGGGACGAAAATTGTGAAGATAGTTTAAAAACGAAACAGTGCCATTAAGTCAACCTCGGAAAGCTCATTCAGCTAGAGGAGTTATGACTCTGCCCACTGGAGAGAACTGTCTGACCGAACCGAGTCCGTTCTCTGGAGTGCTTATCCAACTGGTAATCCTGAATGAACGTGCTTGGACGGCTCCAGATAGCTGCGGAGCAGATCTCTTCAATGGGCGGGCCGCAGCGAACGCTTTCAAACCTTCTGGTGGGCTCATACCCTTGTGGACATAAGTCAAGACTATGGCTGAAACAATCCACCTGGAAATCATCTGCTTTGTGGCGGGAAACACTGGGCTGGCCCCACCATAACAGCAAAACAACTGCTTGTTCCTCCTGATGGAGGCAGTTCTGGATAAATACTTCTTCAGTGTTCTTCGCACGTCATGGATATGAGGGCGAGAACTAAAAGCCCCTAAAGCTGCCGGCTGGTGTAGCGCAGGCAGCTCAATGGGAGAGGTGACATGAAAAGAATAATCGACTTTCGGGCGATACGAGTCCAGCAGTCTAATGCTGACTCTGTCTTTGTGAAAAACAGTCAGCTCGGGACCGGAAGACATCGCATGGATGTCTCCTACCCGCCTGCCGGAAGTGACCGCCACAAGGAAGGCCGTCTTCCCTGTCAGTAACTGCAATGAAAGGTTTGACAGGTCCGCAAAAGCGGGCCCTGAAAGCCAGTCTAATACTATGAATAGATCCCACCAGCGGCTAATCCGCCTTACAGGAGGCCGGATTCCGTCCACACCTGCTAAGAAGCACTGGACCAGAGGATGGGCCCCTAGGAGAGCACCATCCACCGGTATATGGAGAGCAGAGATGGCTGTAGAATATTACCTGACTGTTGATGCGGCTAGGCCAGCATCTAGTCTAGATTGAAGGAAAGAAGGGATCTGGCAGCCCTCTACCTCTACACCAGCGCGCATTACAAGCCCATCTATCCTCGTATTGAACGTTACGTTTGTTGAATTCCTCCGTGAAGCCAGTATTGTGTCTGCAACTCGTGCAGGAATACCGTCTTCTTGGAGGTGATTCTGGATAGAGGCCAAGCCACCCACTGAACCTTGGGTGTGGCTTGCCCCACTGAGCTACAAGCCCTGGCCGACACGATAACAGAACAGGTGGCAAAATGAGAAACCTGAGTACCAGTGGAAACAAGGACTGCACTATCCACAACGGAGCGAGCAACACCAGCAGACGACTCGGCTAAATCGCTAGGTGCGACAGGACCTTGGAGATCAGAGGTACTGGTGGGAATGCCCACAGCACTCTGTTGGTCCAGTCTAGGGCGAATGCGTCCGCGGCTACCGCTCTGGGGTCTGGTAGCAGGGAGCAATACATTCGGACCTGCTTGTCCGTCTGACGCAAACAGATCCACCTGGAATAACCCGAACAACCGGTAGATAGTTGCGAATATCTCCGGGTCGAGCTTCCATTCGTGAGGAGCACATTACCCACCCCCATAAGGTAAACCGGAAGGGCTGTGATGTCGCACTTGTCGAACCACAGGAGAAACTCCCATGACTCCTGACACTGTCCCCCCTTGCTTCAGGATGTACAACAGAGGGAACCCCCCAACCTAAGGGGGAGCAAGTAGCTTGGAGTGAGTGTCTAGCCCCAACGAAGAAGTCGTGAGCCATAGACGGCGCATGCCCATCACTGCACCCATCATCTGGCTTCCGCGAGAGTTGCGCGCCAGATGTGTAGCAACCCTCACCAATTGAGAGAGGAGAACCACTGAGTCAGACTCGGGGTCTCCCAACCTCCCTACTATCTCCGACTGAAGCACTGAGAGAAAGGCCCCGTGCGTGGACACACACACCTGCTGAGCGGCATTTCGATAGGCATCCTCAAAGCACCTATATGCCGAACGCAGATGTGAGGCCTGCTGGGTAGAGTAGAGAATGGGTCGTGGACCCAGCAAGGGTGGTGGAGGACAGCACACACTCACCTACCCCCGGGACGTCGAACAACCCCTTCTCGCCAATCTGATATCTTTTTAACCAGGTCAGGACAATCCATACAGACCCTGGCCCCAAGTAATTGAGTAGCGATAGTTTCAGCCTCGAGGGAAGGGAGCAGGCTAAGCTGTACCTGTGTGATCTTGGGATTGGCAAAGTTGTCCCCGGGAGCAGAAATCCAGTTGAAATCGGGGCCAGGGCCGGGGCCGGAATGGCAACCTGAGGCAGAGCCAAATAGATTCTCTCGCGCCTCTGCCTCTGATCTCCCCGTCGATCTCCATGATCTCATCTTCCTCATCCTGCCTCTCCGAGTCTTCCGAGACCTCTGGAGAGGTAACATCAGCGGGATCGACAAGAGAGGATGAGCCTATGGGAAGGCTCGGTGTCAATAAGGTCTGCCTTGAGGCTTCCTTGTCCGCCCTGAACCCGGTTCCTTGGGTTTTTGGATCTCGAGAGGCTCCAGAGGTGCCCGGCTTAGTCGGAGGCACCTTGGCGCTTCGAGCGTCAAGTTGGTTCCAAGGGTTCCGACAAAGGTCGGATGGCCTGGAGCCCGGAGGTAAAAGGTTTGCGCCTTGGTTACCACCTCCCCCTGAGCCAACGGAGCCACTAGGCACTTGGGGTTGGCCTGAAACATCTGGGTCAGCCGGGGTTGGGGCCCGGAACTCTGCACGTAGCCCCAAGATCGCCTCCGCCAGCATCCCCTTTATATGCTCGTGCAAAGCAGATGTTAATGCATTTATGTCAATAGTGCTGGTTGCAGGGGGGGGAACCTGTCTCTCTAGGACAGGGGGTTGCCTCTCACCCCCCTCCTCCGATTCGTAATCAGAAGGAGGGGGGGGGGGGGGGGGGGAGAGCGAGCCTTGTGCTCATTACTACGCCCTTTAACTGTGCCTTTGCCCTTGCCAGATTTGCGCTTAAGCTTAGATTGGGGGTCTACCTTGGCAATGTCTTTGCCCGCCTTAATCATTGTCTGGTAATACAGGAAATTGGTGTGCCTGCGCTTCCTGGCCTTAGGGGTGAACTGCAGGCACATCTCACACTGACTGTCGTCATGGCTGTCCTCAGCTGTTGATGGAACACCCCAAACAATGAGTGAAGGACTGAAAATCCAACAATCAATGTGTGAGGACAAAAGGGAAGGGGTAGGCATGTGCATATGTAAAAACATAAACAATGACAATAAACCCCGGCAGAGGTAGTTAATATAGTCATGCAAAGAATCAATAATTATCTTGCCAGCCAATCTATCAGACCCGAGACTGAGAGAAAGCATGTAAACAAACAAATGCTTGCTGAGAAATGACTAAGTTCCAATCCAAATCAACAGCTGAAAAACTGTAAAAAATTGATGGAAACCACCGTGCATCCTACATAAACCTATCGTAAACCAACTTGGACAGCCCCAGAAACTTTCGAAACTCTCGATGAAGAAATAGGAAAAATAAAAAGGGCCACCATGATGGGCGTTTTTTCCTGCCAAGTGGACCAGCTGGTCACATAGACAAGTTGAAAAACAACAATTACGAGGTAAAGAATGCGACGATGAATGAAAAAACTCTGCCGAGACAATAGAAAAGGTTACTACTCCTACAGTATTTGGGTGTAGGTGCATTTTCTTAGAAATCTGCGACAAACTGAACTCAAAATCACAACACGTCTATACTCTTCAATGACAGATTTATAAGTGGAGAGATGATAGTTACCTGCCCTTGGCTTGGTTAGCAACCGCCAGGGTTGGTGCCCACTTAGGGTGGTCCAAATGTTTATTTTTTAGTAATTCATTATTTTATTTTATTAAAAATATTAATTTCAACTGTCATATCTCAAAAATTAGGATTTTTATGCTATATGTACCCCAAGGAGGATCCCTTCTGAAAAAGAATGTATATTTGGTGACCCTGTGACCCATAATAACGCCATAAGGGTCACAACCTTTAACACCCTTTCATCTTCTTCTCCAGTATACAACGCTCTTGAAAGCTAAAATGTTGTGTGCAGACTCCTTTGGCCAATGGGGATTCTAAATTTTAGATTTGGTGACCCTGTGACCCTAAAAAGGTCTCACGGGACGCAACCTGTAAAACCTACTTTCATCTTCTTCTCCAGCATGCAAAGCTCTTGAAAGCTGAAATTTTGTGTGCCGACTCCTTGGCTAAAATGTTCTGTGCAGACTCCTTGGCCAATTGGAATTTGAAAATGTAGTTTTGGTGACACTATGACCCTAAATAGGGTCAGAGGGGTCACAATCTTTAAACCATATTTTCATCTTCTTCTCCAGTACCAAAAGTACAGGTCTAGAGAGCTTAAATGTTGTGTGCAGACTCCATGGCTAAAATGTTGTGTGCAGACTCTGTGACCAATGGGGATTATAAATTGTAGATTTGGTGACCCATAATAAGGTCACAAGGGTCACAACCTTTAAGGAGAGATGGGACCCAGAAATCGAACTCGCTTACGGTAACATTTTGCGACAACAACTTATTGTAGTGAATAAGTCTAAAAATATATGGATAACGTTGTTTGGGGCATACGCTTATCAATACACTAAC
Source organism: Gibbula magus (assembly GCA_936450465.1). Classification (NCBI taxonomy): domain Eukaryota; kingdom Metazoa; phylum Mollusca; class Gastropoda; order Trochida; family Trochidae; genus Gibbula; species Gibbula magus. The sequence goes on from OW388295.1 coordinate 50,583,811, forward strand.
GGAAAGTGCTTAAATTTTCGGTAATGCCCTTTTAACGGTCATTTTAGGACATGCCGCATAACATTATCGTCACCTATATTCGCGGTAAATATGTTACTGTGTCTGTTATTCGAATTACGTATGTATCTTTTGTTACTGGCGAATTTAAATCGCCTGGTATAATCAACTGATAGTTATTATTCCATCATGCACTCCTAGATTGATAGTATGTTCGATAATGATTACACGGTAGGCCGTCAAAGTTACACTTGAAACCATCAAAATTGCCGTGACACGTTTATGAAGGTAATTTAAAAATTATGTTAAAGTGATGAAAAACCTCCGGTGACCCCCTATTTTTATTTCTGAATTCGTTTGCTTATTCAAATGTGCACATTATATTGCATTTTTAGCAATATCTAAAATATGTGTGTCAGTGAGAAACCCTATTCAATATGCGAAAAACTATGAGAAAAATGCCGTTTTTAATTAAAAAGTGCTTAATTTAATTTTGTTTCTCTTTCCAGTGTCATTAATTTTCAAAATATAGACTTGCTATGCATCCCTGTATGTAACTGAAATGTGTTTGAAAGGATTCTGAGCTTATTCGTTGAAAGCGAGCGCTTCATCTAAATACATCAAATCAGTCAAAAATTGCGAAATTTTCCAACGGGAGTATTATCATTAATGTCGATACCTCTTTAAATCGGTCGGTGACCCCCAAATTTTCTTACATTTTTGGATAAAAGACACAATAAACCTGCTATTTTGAAAAAATGAACGAATTCTAAAATATTTTGTTTCATCGTCCCATCTCTCTTTAAAACCTTTTTTCATCCTCCAGTATGCAAAGCTCTAGCTTGACAAAAATGGATTCTCAATCGTATATTTGGTGACCCTTTGGTGAGCTACAGAGCCAATGGCTTTATTTTGTCTGTTTTACCAACTGATTAACTTTTTCATAACATGACACGAATAGGTAAGCTGATGGTCCAGTCTGTGCTGAAGGTGTGAGAGTTCAAATCCTGTAAGGAACTTGTCTAAAAAAAAGAACACCAATATTTACTATTTCAGTTGTGATCCCAAAAATAATGTTACATCTGTCCACTGTCACGGTTTGCAAATTGTTTCATCAGTAATGGTAGTAATGATATTCATACATGTAGCTAAGTCCAAATACACTTCGGAATCCATTTGGCAAAAATGAAAATTTGAGCTTCTATTTGCAAATGTCTCACTATTTCTAAAGAACAACACTAAGATTTTCCTTTTAAACAGATCAAATAACTAAATGATTTTTATTAGTAAAGTTGATCCTGACAACTGATGTCCCTTTCACACATGTTTTGAACTGTACCTGAACATATCATAAATATCATTAATAACATGTTGCCTGAGAACAGGTCTAGGCCCCAAACTTTTTAAGCATGTTAGCTGCAATAACAAGTCTCTGTATTTCACTTGTTCCTTCATATATCTCTGTTATTCTGGCATCTCTGTAGAGGCGCTCTGCTGGCATATCGGTCACATAACCCATTCCTCCCAGAATTTGGATGCACTGAAATGAAGAAAAACATTTGTGTAATAACATCAACTATTATATTTTTTTTTATATATCTCTGTTACATCTTCTCTACTAATGTGTTTGTTTCAGTAAGGATCTGTGTTACATCTTCTCTACTACTGTGCACGTTCCAGTAAAGATCTGTGTTACATCTTCTTATCTTATGTGCATGTTTCAGTAAAGATCTGCGTTACATCTTCTCTTATACCGTGCATGTTTCAGTAAGGATCTTTGTTATATCTGTCTACTAATGTGCATGTTCAAGTAAGGATCTGTGTTGCATCTTCTCTACTAATGTGCTTGTTCAAGTAACAATTTGTGTTACATCTTTACTACTAATGTGCATGTTTCAGGAAGGATCTGTGTTACATCTTCTCTACTTATCTGCATGTTTTAGGAAGGATCTGTGTTACATCTTCTCTACTAATGTGCATGTTCCAGAGAGATCTGTGTTACATCTTCTCTACTAATGTGCATGTTTCAGTAAGGATCTGTGTTACATCTTCTCTACTAATGTGCAAGTTCTAGTAAAGATCTGTGTTAGATCTTCTCTAATAATGTGCTTGTTTCAGTAAGGATCTGTGTTGCATCTTCTCTCCTACTGTGCATGCTCCAGTAAGGATCTGTGTTACATCTTCTCTACTAATGTGCTTGTTTCAGTAAGGATCTGTGTTGCATCTTCTCTAACAAGAGTCATCAGAAGATGACATATCCCACCGGTCCCACATAATTTGTATAACACATTTTTGACAGACGAAAAAAATTAAAATTTTTAAAAAATCTGAAAATATCAAAAGGCACCACTCCAGTAAATGTTTAATACATATGTGAAGTTTCAGAAAGATATGTTAAATGGTTTTCGAGTTCTGCTCCGGAAATGAAATGATTACGGACAGACGGACGGACAGACAGACAGACAGACAGGGTGATGACTATATCCCACAGTATGACATACCGGTGGGATAATAATGTGCTTGTTTCAGTAAAGATCTTTGTTAGATCTTCTCTACTAAAGTGCTTGTTTCAGTAATAATCTTTGTTAGATCTTCTCTACTAATGTGCATGTTCCAGAAAGATCTTTGTTAGATCTTCTCTACTAATGTGCATGTTCCAGTAAAGATCTTTGTTAGATCTTCTCTACTAATGTGCATGTTCCAGTAAAGATCTTTGTTAGATCTTCTCTACTAATGAGCATGTTTCAGTAAAGATCTGTGTTGCATCTTCTCAACTAATATGCATGTTTCAGTAAAGATCTTTGTTAGATCTACTCTACTAAGTGCATGTTTCAGTAAAGATCTTTGTTACATCTTCTCTACTACAGTGCATGTTTCAGTAAATATCTTTGTTAGATCTTCTCTACTAATGTGCATGTTTCAGTAAAGATCTTTGTTAGATCTTCTCTACTAATGTGCTTGTTTCAGTAAAGATCTGTGTTGCATCTTCTCTACTAATGTGCTTGTTACAGTAAGGATCTGTGTTGCATCTTCTCTACTACAGTGCATGTTTCAGTAAAGATCTTTGTTAGATCTTCTCTACTAATGTGCATGTTTCAGTAGAGATCTGTGTTGCATCTTCTCAACTACTGTGCATGCTCCAGTAAAGATCTGTGTTACATCTTCTCTACTACAGTGCATGTTCCAGAAAAGATCTGTGTTGCATCTTCTCAACTACTGTGCATGTTCCAGTAAAGATCTGTGTTACATCTTCTCTACTACAGTGCATGTTTCAGTTAAGATCTTTGTTAGATGTTCTCTACTAATGTGCATGTTTCAGTAAAGATCTTTGTTAGATCTTCTCTACTAATGTGCATGTTTCAGTAAAGATCTGTGTTGCATCTTCTCTACTACAGTGCATGTTTCAGTAAAGAACTTTGTTAGATCTTCTCTACTACAGTGCATGTTCCAGTAAAGATCTGTGTTGCATCTTCTCAACCAATATGCATGTTCCAGTAAGGATCTGTGTTACATCTTCTCTACTACAGTGCATGTTCCAGAAAAGATCTGTGTTGCATCTTCTCAACTACTGTGCATGTTCCAGTAAAGATCTGTGTTACATCTTCTCTACTACAGTGCATGTTTCAGTAAAGATCTTTGTTAGATCTTCTCTACTAATGTGCATGTTTCAGTAGAGATCTGTGTTGCATCTTCTCAACTACTGTGCATGTTCCAGTAAAGATCTGTGTTACATCTTCTCTACTACAGTGCATGTTTCAGTAAAGATCTTTGTTAGATCTTCTCTACTAATGAGCATGTTTCAGTAAAGATCTGTGTTGCATCTTCTCAACTAATATGCATGTTTCAGTAAAGATCTTTGTTAGATCTACTCTACTAAGTGCATGTTTCAGTAAAGATCTTTGTTACATCTTCTCTACTACAGTGCATGTTTCAGTAAAGATCTTTGTTAGATCTTCTCTACTAATGTGCATGTTTCAGTAAAGATCTTTGTTAGATCTTCTCTACTAATGTGCTTGTTTCAGTAAAGATCTTTGTTAGATCTTCTCTACTAATGTGCTTGTTTCAGTAAAGATCTGTGTTGCATCTTCTCTACTACAGTGCATGTTTCAGTAAAGATCTTTGTTAGATCTTCTCTACTAATGTGCATGTTTCAGTAGAGATCTGTGTTGCATCTTCTCAACTACTGTGCATGCTCCAGTAAAGATCTGTGTTACATCTTCTCTACTACAGTGCATGTTTCAGTAAAGATCTTTGTTGCATCTTCTCTACTAATGTGCTTTTTTCAGTAAAGATCTGTGTTGCATCTTCTCAACTAATGTGCATGTTTCAGTAAAGATCTTTGTTAGATCTACTCTACTAAGTGCATGTTTCAGTAAAGATCTGTGTTACATCTTCTCTACTACAGTGCATGTTTCAGTAAAGATCTTTGTTAGATCTTCTCTACTACAGTGCATGTTTCAGAAAAGATCTGTGTTGCATCTTCTCAACTACTTTGCATGTTCCAGTAAAGATCTGTGTTACATCTTCTCTACTACAGTGCATGTTTCAGTAAAGATCTTTGTTAGATCTTCTCTACTAATGTGCATGTTTCAGTAAAGATCTGTGTTGCATCTTCTCAACTAATGTGCATGTTTCAGTAAAGATCTTTGTTACATCTACTCTACTAAGTGCATGTTTCAGTAAAGATCTTTGTTACATCTTCTCTACTACAGTGCATGTTTCAGTAAATATCTTTGTTAGATCTTCTCTACTAATGTGCATGTTTCAGTAAAGATCTTTGTTAGATCTTCTCTACTAATGTGCTTGTTTCAGTAAAGATCTGTGTTGCATCTTCTCTACTACAGTGCATGTTTCAGTAAAGATCTTTGTTAAATCTTCTCTACTAATGTGCATGTTTCAGTAGAGATCTGTGTTGCATCTTCTCAACTACTGTGCATGCTCCAGTAAAGATCTGTGTTACATCTTCTCTACTACAGTGCATGTTTCAGTAAAGATCTTTGTTGCATCTTCTCTACTAATGTGCTTTTTTCAGTAAAGATCTGTGTTAGATCTTCTCTACTAATGTGCATGTTTCAGTAAAGATCTTTGTTAGATCTTCTCTACTAATGTGCTTGTTTCAGTAAAGATCTGTGTTGCATCTTCTCTACTAATGTGCATGTTCCAGTAAAGATCTGTGTTGCATCTTCTCAACTAATATGCATGTTCAAGTAAGGATCTGTGTTACATCTTCTCTACTACAGTGCATGTTCCAGTAAAGATCTGTGTTGCATCTTCTCAACCAATATGCATGTTCCAGTAAGGATCTGTGTTACATCTTCTCTACTACAGTGCATGTTCCAGAAAAGATCTGTGTTGCATCTTCTCAACTACTGTGCATGTTCCAGTAAAGATCTGTGTTACATCTTCTCTACTACAGTGCATGTTTCAGTAAAGATCTTTGTTAGATCTTCTCAACTACTGTGCATGCTCCAGTAAAGATCTGTGTTACATCTTCTCTACTACAGTGCATGTTCCAGTAAAGATCTTTGTTACATCTTCTCTACTAATGTGCATGTTTCAGTAAAGATCTTTGTTAGATCTTCTCTACTAATGTGCATGTTTCAGTAAAGATCTTTGCTAGATCTTCTCTACTAATGTGCTTGTTTCAGTAAAGATCTGTGTTGCATCTTCTCTACTAATGTGCTTGTTTCAGTAAAGATCTGTGTTGCATCTTCTCAACTACTGTGCATGTTTCAGTAAAGATGTGTGTTGCATCTTCTCTACTAATGTGCTTGTTTCAGTAAAGATCTTTGTTAGATCTTCTCTATTAATGTGCTTGTTTCAGTAAAGATCTGTGTTGCAGCATCTTCTACTAATGTGCATGTTCCAGTAAAGATCTGTGTTGCATCTTCTCTACTAATGTGCATGTTTCAGTAAAGATCTGTGTTACATCTTCTCTACTAATGTGCATGTTCTAGTAAAGATCTGTGTTACATCTTCTCCACTAATGTGCATGTTTCAGTAAAGATCTGTGTTACATCTTCTCTACTAATGTGCATGTTCTAGTAAAGATCTGTGTTACATCTTCTCTACTACAGTGCTTGTTTCAGTAAGGATCTGTGTGAAATCTTCTCTACTTATTTGCATGTTTCAGTAAAGATCTGTGTTAGATCTTCTCTACTAATGTGCTTGTTTCAGTAAAGATTTGTGTTACATCTTCTCTACTAATGTGCATGTTACAGTAAGGATCTGTGTTACATCTTCTTTACTAATGTGCATGTTTCAGTAAAGATCTTTGTTAGATCTTCTCTACTAATGTGCTTGTTTCAGTAAAGATCTGTGTTACATCTTCTCTACTAATGTGCATGTTCTAGTAAAGATCTGTGTTACATCTTCTCTACTATAGTGCTTGTTTCAGTAAAGATCTTTGTTACATCTTCTCTACTAATGTGCATGTTTCAGTAAAGATCTGTGTTACATCTTCTCTACTAATGTGCATGTTCTAGTAAAGATTTGTGTTACATCTTCTCTACTAATGTGCATGTTTCAGTAAAGATCTTTGTTACATCTTCTCAACTAATATGCATGTTCCAGTATGGATCTGTGTTGCATCTTCTCTACTACTGTGCATGTTCCAGTAAGGATCTTTGTTAGATCTGCTCTACTTATGTGCATGTTTCATTTAGGATCTGTGTTACATCTTCTCTACTAATGTGCATGTTACAGTAAGGATCTGTGTTACATCTTCTCTACTACAGTACTTGTTTCAGTAAGGATCTGTGTTACATCTTCTCTACTTATGTGCATGTTTCAGTAAAGATCGTTGTTAGATCTTCTCTACTAATGTGCTTGTTTCAGTAAAGATCTGTGTTGCATCTTCTCTACTAATGTGCTTGTTTCAGTAAAGACATGTGTTGCATCTTCTCTACAAATATGCATGTTCCAGTAAAGATATGTCTAACATCTTCTCTACTAATATGCATGTTCCAGTAAAGATTTGTCTAACATCTTCTCTACTACTGTGCATGTTTCAGTAAAGATTTGTGTTACATTTTTTTTACTAATATGCATGTTCCAGTAAAGATCTGTGTAACATATTCTCTTCTAATATGCATGTTCCAGTAAAGATTTGTCCAACATCTTCTCTACTACTGTGCATGTTTCAGTAAATATCTGTGTTACATCTTCTCAACTAATATGCATGTTCCAGTAAAGATTTGTGTAACATCTTCTCAACTAATATGCATGTTCCAGTAAAGATTTGGTTACATCTTCTCTACTAATGTGCATGTTCCAGTAAGATCTGTGTTACATCTTCTCTACTAAGGTGCATGTTACAGTAAGGATCTGTGTTACATCTTCTCTCCTACTGTGCATGTTTCAGTAAGGATCTGTGTTACATCTTCTTAACTAATGTGCATGTTCCAGTAAGGATCTGTGTTACATCTTCTCTACTACTGTGCTTGTTTCAGTAAGGATCTGTGTTACATCTTCTCTACTAATGTGCATGTTTCAGTAAGGATCTGTGTTACATCTTCTCTACTGAAGTGCATGTTTCAGGAAGGATTTGTGTTACATCTTCTCTACTATTGTGCATGTTACAGTAAGGATCTGTGATGCATCTTCTCTTTAAATGTGCATGTTCCAGTAAAGATCTTTGTTACATCTTCTCTTCTAATGTGCACGTTTCAGTAAGAATCTGTTTTTTCATCTCCTTAACTAATGTGCATGTTCCAATGAGGATCTGTGTTACATCTTCCTAACTAATGTGCATGTTTCAGTAAGGATCTTTGTTACATCTTCTCTACTAATATGCATGTTCCAGTAAAGATTTGTGTAATATCTTCTCTACTAATGAGCATGTTTCAGTAAAGATTTGTGTTACATTTTTTTTACTAATATGCATGTTCCAGTAAAGATCTGTGTAACATATTCTCTTCTAATATGCATGTTCCAGTAAAGATTTGTCCAACATCTTCTCTACTACTGTGCATGTTTCAGTAAATATCTGTGTTACATCTTCTCAACTAATATGCATGTTCCAGTAAAGATTTGTGTAACATCTTCTCAACTAATATGCATGTTCCAGTAAAGATTTGTGTAACATCTTCTCTACTAATGTGCATGTTCCAGTAAGATCTGTGTTACATCTTCTCTACTAAGGTGCATGTTACAGTAAGGATCTGTGTTACATCTTCTCTACTTATGTGCATGTTTCAGTAAGGATCTGTGTTACATCTTCTTAACTAATGTGCATGTTCCAGTAAGGATCTGTGTTACATCTTCTCTACTACTGTGCTTGTTTCAGTAAGGATCTGTGTTACATCTTCTCTACTAATGTGCATGTTTCAGTAAGGATCTGTGTTACATCTTCTCTACTGAAGTGCATGTTTCAGGAAGGATTTGTGTTACATCTTCTCTACTATTGTGCATGTTACAGTAAGGATCTGTGATGCATCTTCTCTTTAAATGTGCATGTTCCAGTAAAGATCTTTGTTACATCTTCTCTTCTAATGTGCACGTTTCAGTAAGAATCTGTTTTACATCTTAACTAATGTGCATGTTCCAATAAGGATCTGTGTTACATCTTCCTAACTAATGTGCATGTTTCAGTAAGGATCTTTGTTACATCTTCTCTACTAATATGCATGTTCCAGTAAAGATTTGTGTAATATCTTCTCTACTAATGAGCATGTTTCAGTAAAGATTTGTGTTACATTTTTTTTACTAATATGCATGTTCCAGTAAAGATCTGTGTAACATATTCTCTTCTAATATGCATGTTCCAGTAAAGATTTGTCCAACATCTTCTCTACTACTGTGCATGTTTCAGTAAATATCTGTGTTACATCTTCTCAACTAATATGCATGTTCCAGTAAAGATTTGTGTAACATCTTCTCAACTAATATGCATGTTCCAGTAAAGATTTGTGTAACATCTTCTCTACTAATGTGCATGTTCCAGTAAGATCTGTGTTACATCTTCTCTACTAAGGTGCATGTTACAGTAAGGATCTGTGTTACATCTTCTCTACTACAGTGCTTGTTTCAGTAAGGATCTGTGTTACATCTTCTCTACTTATGTGCATGTTTCAGTAAAGATCGTTGTTAGATCTTCTCTACTAATGTGCTTGTTTCAGTAAAGATCTGTGTTGCATCTTCTCTACTAATGTGCTTGTTTCAGTAAAGACATGTGTTGCATCTTCTCTACAAATATGCATGTTCCAGTAAAGATATGTCTAACATCTTCTCTACTAATATGCATGTTCCAGTAAAGATTTGTCTAACATCTTCTCTACTACTGTGCATGTTTCAGTAAAGATTTGTGTTACATTTTTTTTACTAATATGCATGTTCCAGTAAAGATCTGTGTAACATATTCTCTTCTAATATGCATGTTCCAGTAAAGATTTGTCCAACATCTTCTCTACTACTGTGCATGTTTCAGTAAATATCTGTGTTACATCTTCTCAACTAATATGCATGTTCCAGTAAAGATTTGTGTAACATCTTCTCAACTAATATGCATGTTCCAGTAAAGATTTGTGTAACATCTTCTCTACTAATGTGCATGTTCCAGTAAGATCTGTGTTACATCTTCTCTACTAAGGTGCATGTTACAGTAAGGATCTGTGTTACATCTTCTCTACTTATGTGCATGTTTCAGTAAGGATCTGTGTTACATCTTCTTAACTAATGTGCATGTTCCAGTAAGGATCTGTGTTACATCTTCTCTACTACTGTGCTTGTTTCAGTAAGGATCTGTGTTACATCTTCTCTACTAATGTGCATGTTTCAGTAAGGATCTGTGTTACATCTTCTCTACTGAAGTGCATGTTTCAGGAAGGATTTGTGTTACATCTTCTCTACTATTGTGCATTTACAGTAAGGATCTGTGATGCATCTTCTCTTTAAATGTGCATGTTCCAGTAAAGATCTTTGTTACATCTTCTCTTCTAATGTGCATGTTTCAGTAAGAATCTGTTTTACATCTCCTTAACTAATGTGCATGTTCCAATAAGGATCTGTGTTACATCTTCCTAACTAATGTGCATGTTTCAGTAAGGATCTTTGTTACATCTTCTCTACTAATATGCATGTTCCAGTAAAGATTTGTGTAATATCTTCTCTACTAATGAGCATGTTTCAGTAAAGATTTGTGTTACATTTTTTTTACTAATATGCATGTTCCAGTAAAGATCTGTGTAACATATTCTCTTCTAATATGCATGTTCCAGTAAAGATTTGTCCAACATCTTCTCTACTACTGTGCATGTTTCAGTAAATATCTGTGTTACATCTTCTCAACTAATATGCATGTTCCAGTAAAGATTTGTGTAACATCTTCTCAACTAATATGCATGTTCCAGTAAAGATTTGTGTAACATCTTCTCTACTAATGTGCATGTTCCAGTAAGATCTGTGTTACATCTTCTCTACTAAGGTGCATGTTACAGTAAGGATCTGTGTTACATCTTCTCTACTACAGTGCTTGTTTCAGTAAGGATCTGTGTTACATCTTCTCTACTTATGTGCATGTTTCAGTAAAGATCGTTGTTAGATCTTCTCTACTAATGTGCTTGTTTCAGTAAAGATCTGTGTTGCATCTTCTCTACTAATGTGCTTGTTTCAGTAAAGACATGTGTTGCATCTTCTCTACAAATATGCATGTTCCAGTAAAGATATGTCTAACATCTTCTCTACTAATATGCATGTTCCAGTAAAGATTTGTCTAACATCTTCTCTACTACTGTGCATGTTTCAGTAAAGATTTGTGTTACATTTTTTTTACTAATATGCATGTTCCAGTAAAGATCTGTGTAACATATTCTCTTCTAATATGCATGTTCCAGTAGAGATTTGTCTAACATCTTCTCTACTACTGTGCATGTTTCAGTAAATATCTGTGTTACATCTTCTCAACTAATATGCATGTTCCAGTAAAGATTTGTGTAACATCTTCTCAACTAATATGCATGTTCCAGTAAAGATTTGTGTAACATCTTCTCTACTAATGTGCATGTTCCAGTAAGATCTGTGTTACATCTTCTCTACTAAGGTGCATGTTACAGTAAGGATCTGTGTTACATCTTCTCTCCTACTGTGCATGTTTCAGTAAGGATCTGTGTTACATCTTCTTAACTAATGTGCATGTTCCAGTAAGGATCTGTGTTACATCTTCTCTACTACTGTGCTTGTTTCAGTAAGGATCTGTGTTACATCTTCTCTACTAATGTGCATGTTTCAGTAAGGATCTGTGTTACATCTTCTCTACTGAAGTGCATGTTTCAGGAAGGATTTGTGTTACATCTTCTCTACTATTGTGCATGTTACAGTAAGGATCTGTGATGCATCTTCTCTTTAAATGTGCATGTTCCAGTAAAGATCTTTGTTACATCTTCTCTTCTAATGTGCACGTTTCAGTAAGAATCTGTTTTACATCTCCTTAACTAATGTGCATGTTCCAATAAGGATCTGTGTTACATCTTCCTAACTAATGTGCATGTTTCAGTAAGGATCTTTGTTACATCTTCTCTACTAATATGCATGTTCCAGTAAAGATTTGTGTAATATCTTCTCTACTAATGAGCATGTTTCAGTAAAGATTTGTGTTACATTTTTTTTACTAATATGCATGTTCCAGTAAAGATCTGTGTAACATATTCTCTTCTAATATGCATGTTCCAGTAAAGATTTGTCCAACATCTTCTCTACTACTGTGCATGTTTCAGTAAATATCTGTGTTACATCTTCTTAACTAATGTGCATGTTCCAGTAAGGATCTGTGTTACATCTTCTCTACTACTGTGCTTGTTTCAGTAAGGATCTGTGTTACATCTTCTCTACTAATGTGCATGTTTCAGTAAGGATCTGTGTTACATCTTCTCTACTGCCGTGCATGTTTCAGGAAGGATTTGTGTTACATCTTCTCTACTATTGTGCATGTTACAGTAAGGATCTGTGATGTATCTTCTCTTTAAATGTGCATGTTCCAGTAAAGATCTTTGTTACATCTTCTCTTCTAATGTGCACGTTTCAGTAAGAATCTGTTTTACATCTTCTAAACTAATGTGCATGTTCCAATAAGGATCTGTGTTACATCTTCTCTACTACAGTGCTTGTTTCAGTAAGGATCTGTGTTACATCTTCTCTACTTATGTGCATGTTTCAGTAAAGATCGTTGTTAGATCTTCTCTACTAATGTGCTTGTTTCAGTAAAGATCTGTGTTGCATCTTCTCTACTAATGTGCTTGTTTCAGTAAAGACATGTGTTGCATCTTCTCTACAAATATGCATGTTCCAGTAAAGATATGTCTAACATCTTCTCTACTAATATGCATGTTCCAGTAAAGATTTGTCTAACATCTTCTCTACTACTGTGCATGTTTCAGTAAAGATTTGTGTTACATTTTTTTTACTAATATGCATGTTCCAGTAAAGATCTGTGTAACATATTCTCTTCTAATATGCATGTTCCAGTAGAGATTTGTCTAACATCTTCTCTACTACTGTGCATGTTTCAGTAAATATCTGTGTTACATCTTCTCAACTAATATGCATGTTCCAGTAAAGATTTGTGTAACATCTTCTCAACTAATATGCATGTTCCAGTAAGATCTGTGTTACATCTTCTCTACTAAGGTGCATGTTACAGTAAGGATCTGTGTTACATCTTCTCTCCTACTGTGCATGTTTCAGTAAGGATCTGTGTTACATCTTCTTAACTAATGTGCATGTTCCAGTAAGGATCTGTGTTACATCTTCTCTACTACTGTGCTTGTTTCAGTAAGGATCTGTGTTACATCTTCTCTACTAATGTGCATGTTTCAGTAAGGATCTGTGTTACATCTTCTCTACTGAAGTGCATGTTTCAGGAAGGATTTGTGTTACATCTTCTCTACTATTGTGCATGTTACAGTAAGGATCTGTGATGCATCTTCTCTTTAAATGTGCATGTTCCAGTAAAGATCTTTGTTACATCTTCTCTTCTAATGTGCACGTTTCAGTAAGAATCTGTGTTATATCTTCTCTACTGAAGTGCATGTTTCAGGAAGGATTTGTGTTACATCTTCTCTACTATTGTGCATGTTACAGTAAGGATCTGTGATGCATCTTCTCTTTAAATGTGCATGTTCCAGTAAAGATTTGTGTAACATCTTCTCTACTAATGTGCATGTTCCAGTAAGATCTGTGTTACATCTTCTCTACTAAGGTGCATGTTACAGTAAGGATCTGTGTTACATCTTCTCTCCTACTGTGCATGTTTCAGTAAGGATCTGTGTTACATCTTCCTAACTAATGTGCATGTTTCAGTAAGGATCTTTGTTACATCTTCTCTACTAATATGCATGTTCCAGTAAAGATTTGTGTAATATCTTCTCTACTAATGAGCATGTTTCAGTACGGATCTGTGTTACATCTTCTCTCCTACTGTGCATGTTTCAGTAAGGATCTTTGTTACATCTTCTCTACTAATGTGCATGTTCCAGTAAGATCTGTGTTACATCTTCTCTCCTACTCAGCATGTTTAAGTAAGCATCTTTGTTACATCTTCTCTACCAATGTGCATGTTCCAGTAAAGATCTGGGTTACATCTTCTCTTTTAATGTCCACGTTCCAGTAAGGATCTGTGTTACATCTTCTTAACTAATGTGCATGTTCCAGTAAGGATCTGTGTTACATCTTCTCTACTAATGTGCATGTTTCAGTAAGGATCTGTGTTACATCTTCTCTACTTATGTGCATGTTTCAGTAAGGATCTGTGTTACATCTTCTTAACTAATGTGCATGTTCCAGTAAGGATCTGTGTTACATATTCTCTACTACTGTGCTTGTTTCAGTAAGGATCTGTGTTACATCTTCTTAACTAATGTGCATGTTCCAGTAAGGATCTGTGTTACATCTTCTCTACTACTGTGCTTGTTTCAGTAAGGATCTGTGTTACATCTTCTCTACTAATGTGCATGTTTCAGTAAGGATCTGTGTTACATCTTCTCTACTGACGTGCATGTTTCAGGAAGGATTTGTGTTACATCTTTTCTACTTAAGTGCATGTTTCAGTAAGAATCTATGTTACATCTTCTCTACTAATGTGCACATTCCAGTAACCATCAGAGTTACATCTTCTCTACTTAACTGCATGTTTTAGGAAGGATCTGTGTTACATCTTCTCTACTACTGTGCATGTTTCAGTAAGGATCTGTGTTACCACGTTCCAGTAAGGATCTGTGTTACATCTTCTAAACTAATGTGCATGTTCCAGTAAGGATCTGTGTTACATATACTCTACTTATGTGCACGTTCCAGTAAAGATCAGTGTTACATCTTCTCCACTAATGTGTACGTTTCAGTAAGGATCTGTGTTAAATCTTCTCTACTAATGTGCACGTTCCAGTAAAGATCAGTGTTACATCTTCTCCACTAATGTGAACGTTTCAGGAAGGATCTGTGTTACATCTTCTCTACTTATGTGCACGTTCCAATAAAGATCTGTTTTACATCATCTCCACTAATGTGCACATTCCAGTAAGGATCTGTGTTACATATTCTCTACTGACGTGCATGTTCCAGTAAGGATTTGTGTTACATCTTTTCTACTTAAGTGCATGTTTCAGTAAGAATCTGTGTTACATCTTCTCTACTAATGTGCACATTCCAGTAACCATCAGAGTTACATCTTCTCTACTTAACTGCATGTTTTAGGATGGATCTGTGTTACATCTTCTCTACTACTGTGCATGTTTCAGTAAGGATCTGTGTTACCACGTTCCAGTAAGGATCTGTGTTACATATACTCTACGTATGTGCATGTTTCAGTAAGGATCTTTGTTACATCTTCTCTACTTATGTGCACGTTCCAGTAAAGATCAGTGTTACATCTTCTCCACTAATGTGTACGTTTCAGTAAAGATCAGTGTTACATCTTCTCCACTAATGTGTACGTTTCAGTAAGGATCTGTGTTACATCTTCTCTACCAATGTGCATGTTTCAGAAAGGATCTGTGTTACATCTTCTCTACTGACGTGCATGTTTTAGGAAGGATGTGTGTTACATCGTCTTTACTACTATGCATGTTCCAGTAAGGATCTGTGTTACATATTTTCTACTTAAGTGCATGTTCCAATAAAACTCTGTTTTACATCATCTCCACTAATGTGCACACTCCAGTAAGGATCTGTGTTACATCTTCTCTACCAATGTGCATGTTTCAGTAAGGATCTGTGTTACATCTTCTCTACTGACATGCATGTTTCAGGAAGGATTTGTGTTACATCTTCTCTACTAATGTGCATGTTTCAGGAAGGATCAGTGTTACATCCTCTCTACTTATGTGCATGTTTCAGGAAGGATCTGTGTTACATCTTCTCTACTAATGTGCATGTTCCAGTAAGGATTGGTGTTACATCTTCTCTACTAATGTGCATGTTCCAGTAAGGATTGGTGTTACATCTACTCTCCTACTGTACATGTTTCAGTAAGGATCTTTGTTACATCTTCTCTCCTACTGTGCATGTTTCAGTAAGGATCTTTGTTACATCTTCTCTTTTAATGTGCATGTTCCAGTAAAGATCTTTGTTACATCTTCTCTTCTAATGTGCACGTTTCAGTAAGGATCTGTTTTACATCTTCTTAACTAATGTGCATGGTTCAGTAAGGATCTTTGTTACATCTTCCTAACTAATGTGCATGTTTCAGTAAGGATCAGTGTTACATCTTCTCCACTAATGTTCATGTTCCAGTAAGGATCTGTGTTACATATACTCTACTTATGTGCATGTTTCAGTAAGGATCTTTGTAACATCATCTCTACTTAGGTGCACGTTCCAGTAAAGATCAGTGTTACATCTTCTCTACCAATGTGCATGTTTCAGAAAGGATCTGTGTTACAATTTCTCTACTGACGTGCATGTTTTAGGAAGGATCTGTGTTACATCGTCTTTACCACTATGCATGTTCCAGTAAGGATCTGTGTTACATCTTTTCTACTTAAGTGCATGTTCCAATAAAGATCTGTTTTACATCATCTCCACTAATGTGCACACTCCAGTAAGGATCTGTGTTACATCTTCTCTACCAATGGGCATGTTTCAGTAAGGATCTGTGTTACATCTTCTCTACTGATATGCATGTTTCAGGAAGGATTTGTGTTACATCTTCTCTCCTACTGTGCATGTTTCAGTAAGGATCTTTGTTACATCTTCTCTACTAATGTGCATGTTACAGTAAGGATCTGTGTTACATCTTCTCTTTTAATGTGCATGTTCCAGTAAAGATCTTTGTTACATCTTCTCTTCTAATGTGGACGTTTCAGTAAGGATCTGTTTTACATCTTCTTAACTAATGTGCATGTTTCAGTAAGGATCTTTGTTACATCTTCTCTACTAATATGCATGTTCCAGTAAAGATTTGTGTAATATCTTCTCTACTAATGAGCATGTTTCAGTAAGGATCTGTGTTACATCTTCTCTCCTACTGTGCATGTTTCAGTAAGGATCTTTGTTACATCTTCTCTACTAATGTGCACGTTCCAGTAAAGATCTGGGTGACATCTTCTTAACTAATGTGCATGTTCCAGTAAGGATCTGTTTTACATCTTCTTAACTAATGTGCATGTTCCAGTAAGGATCTTTGTTACATCTTCTCTACTAATATGCATGTTCCAGTAAAGATTTGTGTAATATCTTCTCTACTAATGAGCATGTTTCAGTAAGGATCTGTGTTACATCTTCTCTCCTACTGTGCATGTTTCAGTAAAGATCTTTGTTACATCTTCTCTTCTAATGTGCACGTTTCAGTAAGGATCTGTTTTACATCTTCTTAACTAATGTGCATGTTCCAGTAAGGATCTTTGTTACATCTTCTCTACTAATATGCATGTTCCAGTAAAGATTTGTGTAATATCTTCTCTATTAATGAGCATGTTTCAGTAAGGATCTGTGTTACATCTTCTTAACTAATGTGCACGTTTCAGTAAGGATCTGTTTTACATCTTCTTAACTAATGTGCATGTTCCAGTAAGGATCTTTGTTACATCTTCTCTACTAATATGCATGTTCCAGTAAAGATTTGTGTAATATCTTCTCTACTAATGAGCATGTTTCAGTAAGGATCTGTGTTACACCTTCTTAACTAATGTGCACGTTTCAGTAAGGATCTGTTTTACATCTTCTTAACTAATGTGCATGTTCCAGTAAGGATCTTTGTTACATCTTCTCTACTAATATGCATGTTCCAGTAAAGATTTGTGTAATATCTTCTCTACAAATGAGCATGTTTCAGTAAGGATCTGTGTTAATCTTCTTAACTAATGTGCATGTTTCAGTAAAGATCTTTGTTACATCTTCTCTTCTAATGTGCACGTTTCAGTAAGGATCTGTTTTACATCTTCTTAACTAATGTGCATGTTCCAGTAAGGATCTTTGTTACATCTTCTCTACTAATATGCATGTTCCAGTAAAGATTTGTGTAATATTTTCTCTACTAATGAGCATGTTTCAGTAAGGATCTGTGTTGCATCTTCTTAACTAATGTGCACGTTTCAGTAAGGATCTGTTTTACATCTTCTTAACTAATGTGCATGTTCCAGTAAGGATCTTTGTTACATCTTCTCTACTAATATGCATGTTCCAGTAAAGATTTGTGTAATATCTTCTCTACTAATGAGCATGTTTCAGTAAGGATCTGTGTTACATCTTCTCTCCTACTGTGCATGTTTCAGTAAGGATCTTTGTTACATCTTCTCTACTAATGTGCATGTTCCAGTAAAGATCTGGGTGACATCTTCTCTTTTAATGTGCACGTTCCAGTAAGGATCTGTGTTACATCTTCTTAACTAATGTGCATGTTCCAGTAAGGATCTGTGTTACCTCTTCCTAACTAATGTGCATGTTTCAGTAAGGATCTTTGTTACATCTTCTCTACTAATGTGCATGTTCCAATAAGGATCTTTGTTACATCTTCTTAACTAATGTGCATGTTCCAGTAAAGATCTGTGTTACATCTTCCTAACTAATGTGCATGTTTCAGTAAGGATCTTTGTTACATCTTCTCTATTAATGTGCATGTTCCAATAAGGATCTGTGTTACATCTTCTCTACTTATGTGCACGTTCCAGTAAAGATCAGTGTTACATCTTCTCCACTAATGTGTACGTTTCAGTAAGGATCTGTGTTACATCTTCTCTACTGACATGCATGTTTCAGGAAGGATTTGTGTTACATCTTCTCTACTGACGTGCATGTTTCAGGAAGGATTTGTGTTACATCTTCTCTACTTATGTGCATGTTTCAGAAAGGATCTGTGTTACATCTTCTCTACTGACGTGCATGTTTCAAGAAGAATTTGTGTTACATCTTCTCTACAAATGTGAATGTTCCAGTAAGGATCTGTGTTACATCTTCTCTACTTATGTGCATGTTCCAGTAAAGATCTGTTTTACATCATCTCCACTAATGTGCACATTCCAGTAAGGATCTGTGTTACATCTTCTCTACCAATGTGCATGTTTCAGTAAGGATCTGTGTTACATCTTCTCTACTGACGTGCATGTTTCAGGAAGGATTTGTGTTACATCTTCTCTACTTATCTGCATGTTTTAGGAAGGACCTGTGTTACATCGTCTCTACTTATGTGCATATTCCAGTAGGAAATTGTGTGTTTTATATTCTAAAACATTGTGTATGTGAAGAACTTACATCTTATTAACTAATGTGCTTGTTCAAGTAAGGAACTGGGCCCTTATTCTCTTAATGTTAGTAGCCATATAAACTGCTTAGTCCGATTCTCAACGCATGTGGTACGGTTAAAGTAGTATGGAAAGAAAGGGCCCTTGATGTTAGATATTCACAGGTAAATTTGAAGTTCCACTAAGGAATGAAGTGTTAAATGTTCTGAATGAACTAAGGTGCATGTTCGAGTGCTAGATCTCACCTGATGAGCAATAAATGTTGCTGCCTCAGAGGCAGATAGTTTTGCCATGGCTGCCTCCTGTAATACAAAAAGAAATCAGAACTGACTTTATCCTAAGTTGAACAAATCCTAAGATGAACACACTAACCTCTGCGGTACCCCTCCCCCTTCATTCGATAGGAAAAGAGTCATAGGATTTGTAGCTCACAATTTAATTATTCATCTCTATTGAGAGAACCAAAACCCCCGGGTTCCTTATAATCCTTCATATAAGCAGTAATTTAATGACCTATTAAAAACTAAAAAAAGCATGTCAGATATTGAAGGCCTATCACCAAACAATAAAAAACAAGCAGACAGAGTCGGCCATATCCCCCGCCTTTGGGAAAATTTATTGAAGAATAGTTGTTGAATAACAGTGACTATGAACCTTTTTTCAACTAAACACAACACACAAAATTTCAGCTCCTTAGACAAAGTGGTTCTGGAGAAGAAGACAAAATGCAAAAAGTTTACAGACGGCTGGACACCGTACAATGCCATAAGCCCATTGGGCCTTTCAGGCACATCTACACATGATGATTGTTCCACACACCAAGTTTCGTTGAGATATGTCTTATAGTTTTCGAGATCTGTTCCGGAAACGAAATTCTAAGTTACATTTCCATGGAAACAGTCAAAAAAAATAACTCAAAGAAGTTGAAAAACCCAAAAGGCACATCTACACATGATGATTGTTCCACACACCAAGTATCGTTGAGATATGTCTTATAGTTTTCGAGTTCTGCTCCGGAAACGAAATTCTAAGTTACATTTCCATGGAAACGGTAAAAAAAAATAACTCGAAGAAGTAGAAAACCCCAAAAGGCACATCTACACATGATGATTGTTCCACACACCAAGTTTCATTGAGATATGTCTTATGGTTTTCGAGTTCTGCTCCGGAAACGAAATTCTAAGTTACATTTCCATGGAAACGGTAAAAAAAAATAACTCGAAGAAGTAGAAAACCCCAAAAGGCACATCTACACATAATGATTGTTCCACACACCAAGTTTCATTGAGATATGTCTTATGGTTTTCGAGTTCTGCTCCGGAAACGAAATTCTAAGTTACATTTCCATGGAAACGGTAAAAAAAAATACCTCGAAGAAGTTGAAAACCCCAAAAGGCACATCTACACATGATGATTGTTCCACACACCAAGTTTTGTTGAGAAATGTCTTATAGTTTTCGAGTTCTGTTCCGGAGACGAAATGCTAAGTTACATTTCCATGGAAACGGTAAAAAAAAATAACTCAAAGAAGTTGAAAACCCCAAAAGGCACATCTACACATGATGATTGTTTCACACACCAAGTTTCGTTGAGATATGTCTTATGGTTTTCGAGTTCTGCTCCGGAAACAAAATCGGGACGGACGGACGGAGCCCATTTTAATATCCCCCCCCAACTATGTTGGCGGGGGATAATTATGGAATCTACATCAAGGTCAAGGTCACATGGTCAAAGGTTACAACCTAAGTGTGTGATATTGGAAACAAAACATTTTCAAATGCTGACAAATTAAAAGTTACTGTCAGTCTGAAATTGGAAAGCTGATCCCTCTAAGTCAAGGGCCATTACTCTAAAAACTAATCTGATCAGTCCCAAAAAAGCACATGCGTATCACCGATATATATCCAAAGCATGTGTAAAGTTTCAGAAAGATTGATAAAAAATAGAGCCATGTTTAATGATGAAGACTGAAAAAGATTTTAGGTCATGGTCCGTGAGACCCTTATTTGGGGCCACGGGTCACCAAATCTACAATTTAGAATCTCCATTGACTAAAGAGTCTGTTAATATTACAGCCTTCTGGATCTTTTCTTTCTGGAGAAGAAGATGAAAATAGTTTATTTGTTCATGGCCTGTGAGGCGCTTATTTGGGGCCACAGGGTCACCAAATCTACAATTTAAAATCTCCATTGGCTAAAAACTCTGCACACACCATTTCAGCCTTCTAGGTCTTTTTGTTCTGGAGAAGAACATGAAAATAGGATTTAAGGTCATGGCCTGTGAGGCGGCGATGAAAACTGCACAAAAACTGATAGTCCTGCAGGACTGCTAATGAATCCCTGTCACAATCAAAGTATTAAAGTTTCAAGTAAAGAAATATACAAATCTTAATCTCCATCTTTTAACTCATTAACCCTTACGTTGCATATTTCTATTTTACCCATTTTGGCCCCTGTGGCGGAATTTACAGACCATCCAGCTCGCAGCAGTATTTCAGCTTTGCCACTAATTAGCTCTGCTGGTGGAATTTCCAGGCGGAGATTTTGGTACCATTTTTATGACATATATTGCATCTACATCGCAAAAACGGACTATATACGGGCTTTCAATAAAAATTCAAGTCGAGGCACCCGTACACAAATTCATACCCGCGACTTTGAATGAATTTATATACGGAACTGAAGACAAGATGTCTGGCTTCAAAATGATATAAAAATTATTATAATGCGACCTTTGGTTATAATTCTATAGCTGTGTAAAGTTTGTCTTTATTTCCACCTATAAAATCATAAATACTTACAACATGTATGCGGTATTGCAAACAGTCGTTCATCACACTTTTCCAAGAAATCATAATCTCGAACCAGTTGACAAATGAGCACATGTTAACCAAAATATGATTATGTTGTTTGACGTTTCCCATAAATGCTAACCTCGAACCATAACCGATGAAAATATGTTTATTAGTTCGTCTGTCATAAAAAAAAATAGTACTGCAAATATGATAGATCAATAGCAAATTTACAAGTTGAAATCCTATCAAAGACAAATAATTAGCGATGAAATCGACAATGTTATTTAATAAATGTTACGTTCACAAACACTGCCATTCTGCGATAATGTTTTCTTGACGACATATAGGTTATTAAGAATATGCTAATTTACAAAATCTAATAATCTAGTATTTATAAAATTCTCTAAATATTTCTTCAAATTAAAATATCACAAAAAATCTAATTAAACTAAGTTAAATTTAGTACATACATCCTGCATAGGAACAATGTTGTGTGGAAAATGTTCGGACCACGTGTTCTAAATTCCCATTATTTTCATATGAGTCTTTCTTCAAATAAATATGAATCAAAATGCTAAAGAAACTAGATGAGCGTTTGCGGGACTCCGCAAAAGCAGACCTTGACCTTTGACAGATTTTAGCGAAAACCTTTTAAAATATTGGCCTTTCTCAAGAGTTGATATACACCAAATAAGAGCCTGATAGCACAAATATTTTTCAAGGATTTTTTTTAGCGATTTCAAAACTCGTGACCTTGACCTCTGACCTTGAATGTGAACATGTCAAAATCATTCATCAGGTTTATAAAAAGCTATGTATATGAGGTGTTAATAGCTTCTTGGAAAAAAGTTATTTAGTGATTTCAGAACTGGTGACCGTGACCATATTTCGTGACCTTGACCTTTACAATTCAAGGTCACACAATCAGTGATCACTTTTCATTGTATATAACAATCATGTAATGATTCAAAGTGTTAATATTTGAAATAAGACATTTCTGCAAAAGCATGCTTAGGTCGTGCCCTGGCTGTGACCTTGACCTTTGACAGATGTTAGCGAAAACCTTTTCAAATCTTGGCCTTTCTCCATAGTTGATATACACCAAATAAGAGCCTGACAGCACAAATATTTTTCAAGTTATCGTGTTTACAAGGATTTTTTTTAGTGATTTCAAAACACGTGACCTTGACCTTTGACCTTGAGTGTGAACATGTCCAAAAAATTCCCCAGGGGTATGTAAATGAGTTCTCAAACCCTCTAGGAAAAACGTTATAGCCAATACAAAACACGGCGGCGGCGACGGAAACTGCGCAAAAACTGATAGCAGTCCCGACTAAGTCAGGACTGCTAATGACAGCAAACACGTCAACAAATCCTGTTAAAAAGTTCTCGCCTTCAAGGTGACCCAGCAAATTAATTTGATGCAAAGCGTTTCACCTGTGACCTAGTTAACGACATCTGCGACATTTGATTGGCTAACCTTTCACCTCACAAATACACTGACAACGTTTTAATTTGTTTCTGGCTACCGTTTATCAACATTGATAAAGTTAATTCCTACATATCAGACATGATATTGTCATATAACACTCAGTTTTTAGACTTTGTGATCAAAATATGAAGGATGTTGCAAGTTGCGTGAAGTTAGGCTAGTTATCAGACGTGAAAGCGAAACAAAATCTGCACGATGCCTAGAACCGTGCATGGAGTTATAGAGTTACATAATTACCAAAATTGTATATATTCTCCTGCTTCTCATGATAATGTACCACTTGCTTGATAACAGTGCTAGTATCTGCATCGAAACGTCGCACTCATATCAATAAAGAAGTTGACTATCCATAGAACTTGTTCTTATTCATCATATCAGCTTCTAAAATGCCTCTTAAAGACGTTATAGAGTTACAGTTGGAAGTTCATTGCTGCACATAGTTTTTTTTTTCAAGAAGTTTTGCCGTTTAATTAAAAAATAATAAATCATGATTCAACATAATATTATATTTAGCAGTTATGGCAATCTCCTTTCATGTTTAGAAAATTTTTAATGAAAATACTGCGTCCAGGAGGACGCACATGATTTTATTTTGAGGGTACTTTATAAAGTTTCTGCGTCAAATACGCAGGAAACACGCGTCCCGTAAAACCCTGGACCTGTCACTGACAATCAACACAGCTGTTAACGGGAGTGCTGGATCGTCCAATCACAAAGAAGATGTGCCAAACTGCATACTTGGATTTCGTGCCTCAGTGATCAGCTGCCTATAGACCTCTCCACGGAGCAGTGCGTCACGACGCTCTCAGTTACCCCACTTTGTGGTGGCGCTAACGTCGTCCGCCATTAAGCGATTGCAAAATGACGTTTACGTTAGGGTCGAAAGCTGTAGCTTGTCTCTAAAATTACTTTAAGCCAAAGTTTTGGGTGAAGGTAGAAACAATATATCAATTTAATCCTGACTGTTTACTGCTTCCAAAAATGCAATGTTTCATTGGATACTTGTTAATTATGAAACTAGGGCATGTTAAAGTGGAGCACAGTAGTGTAGTGGTTAGCATGCTTGCCTCTCACGCCAACGGCCCGGGTTCGAATCCAGGTGGAGACACCAAACATTTGTGACCTGGGTCTTACACTGTGTTGTGCCCCTGGGCAAGGCACTTCATCCACATTGCACTCAGTCCACCCAGCTGTTTAAATGGGTACCTGAACACGGGAGGTACGGACTTATATGGTCGCGCGGAGCGCTTAGTAGCTGCACCGAAAGTACAGTTTCTTCAGGGTAATAATTGTACCGCCATTGAGCAGTGCTTGCATTGGATATTAGGCGTTAAAATGTATATTATTATTATTATCATTATTAAAGTGATGAATCAGCATGCAGTTTCGCAAAAGGTCTAAGTTATGGAAACAAAATATTTTAAACAAAAGTTCTTTTTATATTTCCACATATTACTTTTCTTCTGAAAGAGAAAATGTTGTTCTGGTCCAACTGGGTTTCTTATGTAAAGATAATACATTTTTGCAAAATAAAATGCATAAAAATGCATTTTTTTCTCAAACTGTTAGCCTACATTTCATTTATGATTTGAAATGTTAATGAATTACTTAGCCCCCATTCAATTCATGGTGTAAGAAACAGATGTATGTGTATCAATGAGATTTGGACTTTTTTTTAAAACTACATCAATTTTCAAGAGAGTTATTTGAATTTCTGTAATATGGGTGAGATTTTTTTCTTAGCAAGGGAGATAATTCTTGCAAGTATTTCTCATTATTTTTAACATTTCTCATATAATTTGCTATCAAGTAACAACTGTTTCTTCTTAAAAACGTTACAAACGCAGTATGGAAATATATGTTATAAAAATAGAGCTTCTAAGGAAAAGATTAAGATATCACATAATAAGTTATTGTCCAGTCATCAAATTTAAAAGTTATTATCAAAATTGGTTACACATTAATCCATATTCATTATAAATAATGTAGACCTTTGCAGTTTATTGTTTTACTTCTTATTTTTATTCTGGAATTATCAACATTTATTACATAATGAAAGAGAGCCCCTATTTGTTTCTAAAAATCCTGTTTCTCATAGGCTCATAGTTTCATAGGCCCCTTTTCAATATTTAATTAATAAATTCTATCGAGCATCTGAGCATCTAAAGCAGAGAAGTAACCTGAAACCTCCGTGTATTAGCTGCTGTTTGCATCTTTTGATCCGAGCCTATATAAAGATGCAGAAGATCCATAAAATCATTGCATCTTTGACTCCAGAACACGATGGCAGAACAACAAGATCCAGAAGTTCCAGATGTACCAGAGCATGATCTATCTGAAGAAGACATGATATTTGTATCCCTGCTGTATAACTACTGAGAGCGTGAGGAAGCTTGCCAAGCGTAACAAAGCCTCTCAATTCGTGGGAAAGCATGAGAGTCCTTCATCAAAGCGTAACAAAGCGTAACAAAGCATGTCAGAGCTTGATGAAAGCGTCTGACCTCATGACAGATCTTCATGCCAGATCGTAGAAAATCTTGAGACATCTTAACGAAGCGTGTCAAGTGGTGACAGACCATGAAGACCGGGGTCCCCGCTTTGAACCAAGCTCTGTTAAGCTTTCCTACGCATTGAGTCAAGCTTTGCTGAGATTTGTTACGCTTTGTTAAGCTTTGATACGCTCTCGGCGCTGTAATCAATTCGTGACAGAGCGCCCAAAATTTTTAAACAGTTTAAAAAATGTTGGCGCTCTTGCCGAATGTCCCGCTTTACTCCAAGCTTTACCACGATCTATTACGACCCTGACGCTTTAATCAAGCTTTGTTACGCTTTGGTGCCGCTTTGCACGCCGTTTTTTAAAGCGCCATCAAAGCGCCGTTGGTGTGAACTTAGCATTACGGACGGACGCCATCCCATGCCATAAGCCCACCGGGCCTTTCAGGCCTGATGACTTAAAAATGTAGATTATTGAAAGAGGAAATATATAATTGTTATATACCCCCTATTCTCGCAATGGCATAAATAGCCTATGTAAAAATAATTGCAAACATGGTAAACTATAATTATGCAGTGATACACAAATTGTACGTGAGAAATTAAAGTTTTCTTAAAGGTGTGCTAAGTCTAATCGTCTAAGATATCTATTTTCTATAGAAGCAGTTAAAGGTCTGTGTGTTTAATGAACATAAATTTGATGATGAAAAGAGTTTTTAAAAACTTACGTTTTCCCCTTTGCTTAACGTTTTGAAAGTGAATAATTTTTGGGTTATGAGAATGATATGATTGAGAGAACTTATATGTTTGGTTGGCCAAATAAAAAGAGGATTATTTGGTGTTAAAACACCACATTTCTGACCACAAAAGCCTGTAATAAACACAGCATTCGAAATAGCTGCCTGCCCGCCTGCCAATTGCTGGTTGCTTTCCGATCGGGCTTGTAGAAAATATTACAAGCAAGCCCGACTGGCTTGTTGGAATTTTGAGCTTATCTATTAGGGACTTCCAAAGAATTGAGTGATAAAAACATTAATAAGAAATTTACAAAATTAATTATGAAATTTTAACTATTGAATCTTTCTGTTTTAAGTCGGCGAGTTGGAACATTTACTTCCTTGTTCTAAAAATAGATTGTCACAATAGCTTCTCAGTAGCTCAGTAGCTCAGTAGCACTGCATCGCTCTGTAACTATACTATATGCAATAATATGGAAACAATTTTGTATTGAAATCATGAAATACCTGAAGCTGAAAACTTAGCAATTTTACAATGCAGTATTCTATAAGAAGTACAAGAAAGGTCCGTTTGTCCAGGGTTGTAAGAATTTGAAACTTGATGCGCTTGTTCACCCCGGTTTAAACATATTTTATTCATCATTGAACTTTATTGGCAAACAAGCTGAGAACTTATATAAGCCGCTCCAACATTACAAAGGTGAATTCAACAAATTGCATTCAGTCAAAGCATTCTCATGTCAAACCTCAAGGCTAATGTACAATCACAACATGATCAATTATTGACAAATATATTTTACATACCAATGTATCTAAAGCTAACATTTGTTCAATTTTAATTGTTATCAAATCAACAAGAAGCGATGATGAAGAGGAAAACAGATTGTAAAATTGCTAAGTTTCAGCTTCAGGTATTTCACGATTTCAATACAAAATTGTTTTCAGACTATAACCATTTTTTAGTATAATGCATCATTTCTTAAAAAGTAGTAGTAGTAGTGAACACGCAAGTAGATAATGTGATGTGTCTTTACTATTTGACCCGTACGAACAGGGTGGATTGTTTGAAATATGTCTTTCACATTTATGATAGTTTAAATCACTGCCGCCTAAATGGAGCCTACAATGAGTAATTTAACAAAAACAGCTTCTACAATTTATATCAAATCCAAATAAGTATTCACATTGTTGAGTTCTGATTGTATCATTTTGATGTCATTTGGTAATGCATTCAAAAGGTCTACTGTACTAGGTAAAACAGATTTTGAATATGTTTCTCAATTCGAATGATTGGTGGTCGAAACGCAGTCAGGGATGAGGTTAAATATTAAGAATTTCGGTGCTTTGCCATTTATCAATTTATGAAAAAAGTTCATTTTGTAAATGTCTTCTTTCAACAAAAGGTATGAAATTTGTTTCAGTATATAGTTTATTAGAACGTGCGTCTCCTGTTGCCCTACAGATCGTCTTAATGCATCTAATTGTAATTTTTCAAGATTTGTCTTTTGAGCCTGAGTACAGTTACTCCAAACATGACTACACAAAGCGGTACAATGAAGGACTGATCCATAATGTGAAGCGATTTTGTAATAATCTGCGTAATAATTGATGTTTCAAACATCTTAAGCAATTTATCATGGGAGTAACTCTATCTACAACACTGGTAACATGATCAGCCCAGTTAGCATCCTTTTGAAATATAAAACCTAAATGTTTATGTTCTTCAACTTCAGTTATAGGAGTCCCTTGCGTATATAACTGAGGATTGGGACTGGCGACCCGCTTTTTGACTAAATTGAATAATTTCTTTTTTCCGAGTTAAACTTCAACTGCCATTTGTTTGCCCACAAAGATGTTATTAGTAAATCTTCGTTCAGACTGCAGCTGTTTGCTGATAAAACCGAGTCTTCAATTATTATATACAATGAAGTGACATCATCAAAAATACGTATGTTACAATCAATGATATCAAGAAGGTCACTAATCTATATTAGAAATAACAAACAAGTTAAAATTTGGAGTTATATCCGTTGATGACTACCTTCTGAACTACGAAACTAGGAACAGTTAGATAACTACGAAAACTCTGTCACAAAAGACTGCTCTTACTTCTTCAACCATATCTAAAACACAACAAATTGATGCAATGAAATAATACAAATCTAGTAACTGGTGAGTAGCTATAGAGAGTCGCCTGGAAGTCCGGCTAATTTCATAGTAGTAAATTTGTATGAACTAAATAATGTGTTCTTTCTATTATCACTTAAAACTTTGAGGGCTTGCTAAGCTTGATGAGGGCTTGTAAGTTTTTGAGTGAACAAGCCCTGTTGGCTTGTTACATTTTAAAACTATTTCATACACTGAATAAACATAAAATGATGTATTTACAGTGTTATATCACTTATCTCTCATCTAGTGACAGGTGAAAACCGGTATTTTCACAAGTGGTGCATTCATCTAAATATGCTGCATCTTCCTACATTGCTAGTATGCAAAATAGTATTAACATACTACACTTGAACAAATAGGTAAATTCATGTTTTGTAGTTTATGCATATTTCGGACTTTGGTATTACTCGATTGTGTAGGTGAGTAAATGAAGGAAGAAACATATTTACAGATTATATAAAAATCATTTTAAACATCTACAGTAAATATTGACAGTAGGAAATGTACAAATATATAGTATTTCATTCTGTTCTAATAAAATAACATACTAACAAAAGTTTATACAGCAGGTGGCCATATAATTACGTACATGTAACGTAACGTAATTCCCATAGACTTACGTGTTAATTAACTGTTGCGAGAATAATTTTCATGAATATATTGTTTGTCAATTAATTCTGAAATCGTTACCAAAATATAGGAAATCATCTCAGCTACAGATACATAATTTCCATAATATTTTCTGACAATTATTAAGAAACCCACCTCTTATCAAACAACATGTGCACATACAACATACCGATTAGATTTAACATGGCCGTCAATCGGACATTGGAATCAAAATTTTACATGCGATGTTTAAATATGTGTCATTCGATATATGTGTCATACCTGATAGTTAAAAGGTAATTATGTGCCTGTACCTGAGATGATTACCAATATGTCCGCAAAATATGACAGCAATGGGATATTCGCCTCCATTCAAATAAGTTTCTGTGCGCTTTGATATCGCAGATTTACATCAAACAATACACAGAACTGTTATTATCTGTTAACTTCTTCAATCTATTACTCATGAATCGTTGTTTGCACGGTTTGTCGCAAATATGACATCAGAAATCTTAAAAATAGAGCCATGGGCTCTGTAGCTCATCAGGATTTTATTGATTTATTATCTAAGGTTAAATATCTAAGTTATCTCAAGTAATACATTGTGAACAAGCAAAATAATATTGGTTTTAGAGCATGACCCCATTTGTGGTCATGGGGTCACGAAATCTACAATTTAGAATCCCCATTAGCCAAGGAGTCTGCACACAACTTTTCAGCTCTCTAGACCTTTTGGAACTGGAGAAGAAGATGAAAATAGGTTTTTAAGGATGTGACCCCTGTGACCCCATTTGGGGTCATGGGGTCACGAAATCTACAATTTAGAATCCCCATTGGCCAAGGAGTCTGCAAACAACTTTTCAGCTCTCTAGACCTTTTGGAACTGGAGAAGAAGATGAAAATAGGTTTTTAAACATGTGACCCCTGTGACCCCATTTGCGGTCATGGGGTCACGAAATCTACAATTTAGAATCCCCATTGGCCATGGAGTCTGCAAACAACTTTTCAGCTCTCTAGACCTTTTGGAACTGGAGAAGAAGATGAAAATAGGTTTTTAAGGATGTGACCCCTGTGACCCCATTTGGGGTCATGGGGTCACGAAATCTTCAATTTAGAATCCCCATTGGCCAAGGAGTCTGCACACAACTTTTCAGCTCTCTAGACCTTTTGGAACTGGAGAAGAAGATGAAAATAGGTTTTTAAGGATGTGACCCCTGTGACCCCATTTGGGGTCATGGGGTCACGAAATCTACAATTAAGAAACCTCATTGGCCAAGGAGTCTGCACACAACTTTTCAGCTCTCTAGACCTGTTGGAACTTGAGAAGAAGATGAAAATAGGTTTTTAAACATGTGACCCCTGTGACCCCATTTGGGGTCATGGGGTCACGAAATCTACAATTTAGAATCCCTATTGGCCAAGGAGTCTGCATACAACTTTTCAGCTCTCTAGACCTTTTGGAACTGGAGAAGAAGATGAAAATAGGTTTTTAAGGATGTGACCCCTGTGACCCCATTTGGGGTCATGGGGTCACGAAATCTTCAATTTAGAATCCCCATTGGCCAAGGAGTCTGCACACAACTTTTCAGCTCTCTAGACCTTTTGGAACTGGAGAAGAAGATGAAAATAGGTTTTTAAGGATGTGACCCCTGTGACCCCATTTGGGGTCATGGGGTCACGAAATCTACAATTAAGAAACCTCATTGGCCAAGGAGTCTGCACACAACTTTTCAGCTCTCTAGACCTGTTGGAACTTGACAAGAAGATGAAAATAGGTTTTTAAACATGTGACCCCTGTGACCCCATTTGGGGTCATGGGGTCACGAAATCTACAATTTAGAATCCCTATTGGCCAAGGAGTCTGCATACAACTTTTCAGCTCTCTAGACCTTTTGGAACTGGAGAAGAAGATGAAAATAGGTTTTTAAGGATGTGACCCCTGTGACCCCATTTGGGGTCATGGGGTCACGAAATCTACAATTTAGAATCCCCATTTGCCAAGGAGTCTGCACATAAAATTTCAGCTATGTGGAGTTATTGGTTCTGGAGAAGAAGTCGAAAAAGCGAAAAGTTTACGGACGGATGGATGGATGGACGGACCCACAGATGATACATCATGTGGCATATTTTATTGTGTGGCTAGACACCTAAAAGGCAAATTTGTGTGGCTGTTATATATATATGAAAAAAGGTGTTCTTACGGATGATACATTGTGTGTCTTGCCAGGAACTTGGACATATTAATGTGACTATTTGTCCATGTTTTAATGTGCCTTTCTTGGACAATTTATGTGGTTACATTAAACCTTCTGGACATATTAATGCGACTATTTGTCAATGTTTTAATGTGCCTTTCTTGGACAATTTATGTGGTTACATTAAACCTCCTGGACATATTAATGTGACTATTTGTCCATGTTTTAATGTGCCTTTCTTGGACAATTTATGTGGTTACATTAAACCTCCTGGACATATTAATGTGACTATTTGTCCATGTTTTAATGTGCCTTTCTTGGACAATTTATGTGGTTACATTAAACCTCCTGGACATATTAATTTGACTATTTGTCCATGTTTTAATGTGCCTTTCTTGGACAATTTATGTGGTTACATTAAACCTCCTGGACATATTAATGTGACTATTTGTCCATGTTTTAATGTGCCTTTCTTGGACAATTTATGTGGTTACATTAAACCTCCTGGACATATTAATATGACTATTTGTCCATGTTTTAATGTGCCTTTCTTGGACAATTTATGTGGTTACATCAAACCTCCTGGACATATTAATATGACTATTTGTCCATGTTTTAATGTGCCTTTCTTGGACAATTTATGTGGTTACATCAAACCTCCTGGACATATTAATGTGACTATTTGTCCATGTTTTAATGTGCCTTTCTTGGACAATTTATGTGGTTACATTAAACCTCCTGGACATATTAATATGACTATTTGTCCATGTTTTAATGTGCCTTTCTTGGACAATTTATGTGGTTACATTAAACCTCCTGGACATATTAATATGACTATTTGTCCATGTTTTAATGTGCCTTTCTTGGACAATTTATGTGGTTACATTAAACCTCCTGGACATATTAATATGACTATTTATCCATGTTTTAATGTGCCTTTCTTGGACAATTTATGTGGTTACATTAAACCTCCTGGACATATTAATATGACTATTTGTCCATGTTTTAATGTGCCTTTCTTGGACAATTTATGTGGTTACATTAAACCTTCTGGACATATTAATGCGACTATTTGTCAATGTTTTAATGTGCCTTTCTTGGACAATTTATGTGGTTACATTAAACCTCCTGGACATATTAATGTGACTATTTGTCCATGTTTTAATGTGCCTTTCTTGGACAATTTATGTGGTTACATTAAACCTCCTGGACATATTAATGTGACTATTTGTCCATGTTTTAATGTGCCTTTCTTGGACAATTTATGTGGTTACATTAAACCTCCTGGACATATTAATATGACTATTTGTCCATGTTTTAATGTGCCTTTCTTGGACAATTTATGTGGTTACATTAAACCTCCTGGACATATTAATGTGACTATTTGTCCATGTTTTAATGTGCCTTTCTTGGACAATTTATGTGGTTACATTAAACCTCCTGGACATATTAATATGACTATTTGTCCATGTTTTAATGTGCCTTTCTTGGACAATTTATGTGGTTACATTAAACCTCCTGGACATATTAATGTGACTGTTTGTCCATGTTTTAATGTGCCTTTCTTGGACAATTTATGTGGTTACATCAAACCTCCTGGACATATTAATATGACTATTTGTCCATGTTTTAATGTGCCTTTCTTGGACAATTTATGTGGTTACATCAAACCTCCTGGACATATTAATGTGACTATTTGTCCATGTTTTAATGTGCCTTTCTTGGACAATTTATGTGGTTACATTAAACCTCCTGGACATATTAATATGACTATTTGTCCATGTTTTAATGTGCCTTTCTTGGACAATTTATGTGGTTACATTAAACCTCCTGGACATATTAATATGACTATTTGTCCATGTTTTAATGTGCCTTTCTTGGACAATTTATGTGCTTACATTAAACCTCCTGGACATATTAATATGACTATTTGTCCATGTTTTAATGTGCCTTTCTTGGACAATTTATGTGGTTACATTAAACCTCCTGGACATATTAATATGACTATTTGTCCATGTTTTAATGTGCCTTTCTTAGACAATTTATGTGGTTACATTAAACCTTCTGGACATATTAATGCGACTATTTGTCAATGTTTTAATGTGCCTTTCTTGGACAATTTATGTGGTTACATTAAACCTCCTGGACATATTAATGTGACTATTTGTCCATGTTTTAATGTGCCTTTCTTGGACAATTTATGTGGTTACATTAAACCTCCTGGACATATTAATGTGACTATTTGTCCATGTTTTAATGTGCCTTTCTTGGACAATTTATGTGGTTACATTAAACCTCCTGGACATATTAATATGACTATTTGTCCATGTTTTAATGTGCCTTTCTTGGACAATTTATGTGGTTACATTAAACCTCCTGGACATATTAATGTGACTATTTGTCCATGTTTTAATGTGCCTTTCTTGGACAATTTATGTGGTTACATTAAACCTCCTGGACATATTAATATGACTATTTGTCCATGTTTTAATGTGCCTTTCTTGGACAATTTATGTGGTTAAATTAAACCTCCTGGACATATTAATGTGACTGTTTGTCCATGTTTTAATGTGCCTTTCTTGGACAATTTATGTGGTTACATCAAACCTCCTGGACATATTAATATGACTATTTGTCCATGTTTTAATGTGCCTTTCTTGGACAATTTATGTGGTTACATTAAACCTCCTGGACATATTAATGTGACTATTTGTCCATGTTTTAATGTGCCTTTCTTGGACAATTTATGTGGTTACATTAAACCTCCTGGACATATTAATATGACTATTTGTCCATGTTTTAATGTGCCTTTCTTGGACAATTTATGTGGTTACATTAAACCTCCTGGACATATTAATATGACTATTTGTCCATGTTTTAATGTGCCTTTCTTGGACAATTTATGTGGTTACATTAAACCTCCTGGACATATTAATATGACTATTTGTCCATGTTTTAATGTGCCTTTCTTGGACAATTTATGTGGTTACATTAAACCTCCTGGACATATTAATATGACTATTTGTCCATGTTTTAATGTGCCTTTCTTGGACAATTTATGTGGTTACATTAAACCTCCTGGACATATTAATGTGACTATTTGTCCATGTTTTAATGTGCCTTTCTTGGACAATTTATGTGGTTACATTAAATCTCCTGGACATATTAATATGACTATTTGTCCATGTTTTAATGTGCCTTTCTTGGACAATTTATGTGGTTACATTAAACCTCCTGGACATATTAATGTGACTATTTGTCCATGTTTTAATGTGCCTTTCTTGGACAATTTATGTGGTTACATTAAACCTCCTGGACATATTAATATGACTATTTGTCCATGTTTTAATGTGCCTTTCTTGGACAATTTATGTGGTTACATCAAACCTCCTGGACATATTAATGTGACTATTTGTCCATGTTTTAATGTGCCTTTCTTGGACAATTTATGTGGTTACATCAAACCTTCTGGAGATATTAATGTGACTATTTCACCAATGTTTTAGCCTTCTTTGACAATTCTATTTGGTTACAAAGAACTTTCTGGACATATTAATGTGACCATTAAACCAATGTTTTAGTTTCATGTGGTTACATTTTACTTTCTTGACATTTTAATCAGGAAATAAACCTGCAGTGTTTTAATGTTTGGAGTTTCAAACATAGATTTGATACCTATTGATGTCATCAGGAGTTAAACACATCACCGTGAGACTTTAAACTTATCATCAATGGTCTAAATTTAAATATTTTTATGAACAAAACATTAGACAATAATATTAAAGGAGGACTATGCGGGATAATGAGCCCGCTGATGGCGAACGTGTTGCGTGCTGGTGACATGGTCACGTGACTCGGACTGGGCGCAGACCCAGCGATGTGGTCATGTTTTTGACAGGGGATTCCCCCTTTTCACAGGCGATCGTTGATTGGCTGTTTCATTCTCGTTCTTGTTTTGGACCCCGCCATCGCTAACTACAACGATTTCATGGTCCATGACCAGGTTCGAGACAACACAGCCTACAGACAGCAATCCCACAGACGATTTAATTGTGTTGCAGAGGTTTGGACGTCTTGGACAGACGATTTTACTGGAAATCCGGGATCGATTCCTTGATCCCCAAGGGCACTACACTGGGTTTATCGGACTTTAGATGTGTAGATGTTTGGGGGGAAAACGATTACAATAAAAAAAATGCTAACATGTATTACTATTAATTCATTTGGTATTCTTCATAAAGCAAAACTATTTTCGTAAGGAATGACAGATATTTAATTTAAGAAACCATTGTAGTAAAATATATGTAAAAGATGTATTTTAACTCATAAAACATGTTAAACAAGTTTTGTAGGTAACAACTTCAATATTGTAAAAAAAAACCCCAGCATTGTTCATGTCACTCAGTCTCTATGAATGTACATCATACATACTGGACAAAACAGTGGCATTTTGAAATTATTCCATAGTGATATATTTATTGATAGTGATGTTTTAATCCTGAAATATATAAACCCCAACTTGGACATATAAATATACTCTGTCAATGTCAATAAATATACAAATTTGTTTTGACATAGATTATCCCGGGAACGGGACAAAACGGCGATAAACCAAAACGTCGAAGGCGAAAACGGCGAATATTTGACGAAAACGTCGATGAAATGCCTGGCGAAAACGTCGATAAATTTTATATAGAGCAATAAAGTATAAAAGTATTATTTAGTTTGTTTTTATTTACGTTTTAATCCTTACATGTGATTAATGTGATTATTACAGTATGGTATTACCGTGTATTGAAGTCGCCGACAGTGTTGTGATTAAAACAACATTGTTCGCTTGGATGTTTTCACAAGACTTCATTGATAAGTGGATAAACTCAAACTCCTCCTACAGATTAGATGTCACTCACCACCATGCCTTTCCCTTGTACGGTGTGTAAGAAGACAAATTAAAATTCTTTATTTCTCAAAATCGCCACCAACGGTGGTACATGAGCTTTACAATTCAAAGAAAATTTATACAAAAATTCCAAGATGGACAGAAGGAACATATAAACAATATTTATATATATATTTAATGTTGAATAATGTTTTATAAATGTATTGCTAAACAGTCATTGAATTGTTAATACTGTTCACATAAACCTTCTTATAACAAATTAAATGTACAATATATTGACATGCAAGTCGTGTGTCATTTATCTAGTCAGTAGTGTATACAACGTGCAGAGAAACTTTGCAATCGACAAATTGTCTAGCCAGACTGGAGACAATTGCAATGCGATTTGGCAATAGAAAGCTTACATATAATGCTTTGAAGTTTCATCCGCAGGGTTCTACTTGAATCTATGTACAAATAACAGTGTTCAATACACATTGTCTGTTATGTCAGCAGCATTTCCTGTATATTAGCGGTTGTCGTCTCCACTGACACTACCAAATACCACAATTATGTAACGTCGCAGATTGTGATCACATCATTACACGGAGTCAGATACCTTTCAATTAGCATTCAATTAGCATTGCTATGTCCCTGTAATGAAGTCTTTTGGTGATATTTTCATTTCTACCACATTTTAAATATTTGATTTTTTATAAGTAACGCATAGGGCAAACTGAAAGAAGTCACCAGCTGTAGAAGTCGCCCGAACTTCGGAGACTTTTCACTTCCAGCTGACGCTATAATATCTGCAATAAATGCAAACTGTTTGTTTCCAAATGTTCCTTTTTAATATGTTTTATTTGTATTTTATTTTTATGAATTATTGATAGTTTGATATATTTTTGTTTTATCAAAACTAGCAATTGCGTGAGGTTCAATTAACGGTTTCATGAAATAATTTGGACACTATTACATTTTCTTTGTAACCACTTGTGAAGTTTTAAATGGCCGCGGAAAAAATATGGAAATATGTAGAAATATTACATTATCACATATGACAACAACATTAAGTTAATTAATTATCAGTTTAGCGCTCACATCGTTTATGCAGCAGCATACCTGCGAAAATGATTGCGACATCATTTATTCTAACAAAGTTTGCGGCAGTTGCTGAAATTAAATAGGAAAGCATGCTCTCAATAAATGACAAATTACTTCAAGCAGTTTAACTAGGGATAATGTATTGTTCCTGGACTATTATCCATGTGTTTAAGGATATAAAGAATCAGTTTGGTGAATAGTTTAAACCACTGACGCATGCCAGAACATTTGGGTTGTAGGGTCCGAAGGAAGGTCAATCTTGTCCGAACTGATATACGCAACTTTAGCCGTTTTTATTTTCGGTTAATCTTAAGCAATTCTGAAATATCTATGTAAAATCGAGTAAAATTCTTTCTATCAAATATTTTGATTTGCTGAAATTGACATTTTAAAGATTATTATTTATTATACAGTCTTTCATAATATTTGAATCGGATCAGTGTCCAAGCTTCGGTCAGTTTGCGCTACTCTAACCTTTTATGTCTGAAACCTTTTATGGGTGAAATAGGTTTAATGTAGTTAAATATCAGATAAGCGAACCAATTTGATATAATTCTTTTATTTTGCGATACACATATGAGTTTGATATCAATAATAGAAAAGGGAAATGGTCTGCATTGTAATAAATATAAACTCATATCAGTATATCACTATATCCACATTGGAACTTGGTTCATTATGGGCTAATTATTATTATTATGAACACAACGCAAAAAGGTAAATAACGCTATTATTACGAGCTCGAATTATAGACACTCCGTTTCACCGTTGAGTAAAGCGAGAGAGGGGTCAGACGCGAGAAGATTAGGAGCGCGTAGGATTGCGCAGACAAAACTACGCTGAGTAGAGAGAACGCTAATTGAGATTTCCGGCTCGGCACGCTGTGGTGGTAATTACTCGTGGATCGTTTTAATTATCCCGCACAGACCTCCTTTAAAGATGTGGATTCATGGATGTGAAAAATAATGGAAATTGTATTGAAGTTTGTATTGTAGGTAATCCTGTATTCTAACAGTGTGAATCACAAGCCACAAACAAGAGCTGTGGGCTCTTTATATATAGTTCACTAGGAATTTGAAAAGTAGAAGTAGAAGTAGAGGGTTAACCCTGACCTAACTTCCATGCAACAGAAATGTTATACTGAAAATTTCACCTTCCTGGTTTAACTGGCTTAAGGGAAGAAGTCGTCACACCAATATTTGATGAGGGATCAGTTGGACCCCTAGGTACAAGGTACCTTCCTACCAAATTTCAGCTTTGAGGATGCAACGGTTCTGGAGAAGAAGCCGAAAATGTCAAAAGTTTATAGACAACAGAAGACGATTGATTTTGGTGTTTGTTCAGATCCAACACTATCGCAATAGCTACTGCAATAGTGGGTCACAATAGTCTATTGCTATTGCAGTAGTATAAATAGCAAAATACTATTGCTATCACATTAGATCCATCATGGTCAACAATAGTCATCCCTAATCATTATTTATTACCTACGAGGGCAATCATATCGGGGTTCACATTTTTCATACGATGCCCTAGGGCAAAATATCACTTTGTCATGGTGACGTGACGTCATAAACAATGCTATGACGTCATGCTTTGTCTATGACGTTGCGTTCCAAATGCGGCGACGGCGGGTCGCTAGACTATGGTTGAAAGTGGATTTTAGCATGTTATCATTAATTTCACGACTTCGGTAATAAACAGAATATTATATTTGTGTCTTTGTTATACTATGTTTACGACACTCGTGCCTGAATATCAGTATATCCCTCGCTCTCGCTCGGATAATACTAATATTCAGGCACTCGTGTCGTAAACATAGTATGTCATAGACACTCATATAATATCCTCTATGTATCTACCATAACAGAACAGATATTCAGTGGATCAAATTTAACTTTTATTATGTCAAAGAAAATTTCTAAAATTACTTAAAAGTTAACACTAATGTCCATGATTGAAAGCTTGCTTACCATGCTTGCTACGTATTGACATTGTTAATTTTCTAGTATATTTTCTGAATTTTGGTTCTGATTCTCATTCATCATCAATTATGATACTCACATATCAATTAACAATGAAAGGAAAATGATATCATTTCCTTCAAATTATTTACAATATTTTTTCTAATGACTGTAAAACAATTTAATTATTTATTTGTTGTGAAGAATAGCATAAACAGCAGTTGATATTAAACTTAGATTATAAATCAATTGGATCCCTGATAAGTTTCAATAAAGTGATGGATATACATATGGAACAAAATATGAAGTATACTTTTTGGTATTTAAAGATATTTTCAAAATTACATGTATTATATAAATTGAATAAAATATTTGTTTTACAAGGAGAAAATGGAGCTGGACAAGTTGCAAATTAGAGTTTGTCAGCAACTAAGTCACACATTTAAGAGTGATGTATTACTAATTGAAAACAATGTTCTACATTACAAGAAGCGGATAAAGTGGGACAAACAAAACATTGTTGTGCTTTTTAAATATTTTGTGAAACAATGTTTCCTCGTATATCAACTTTACTGCTAATGCATGTAGAATATTGTGTTAAACTGTAACACATTTATATAAAGATTATAACCTAGTCACCTTATCATCAATATGTTATACAAATGTAGTTTACCAAATTTTGACAAAAGGTTAGAGGCTAGAAGTAGACTTTTTGAATAATTTATATGTGATGCAAGAGATTCCGTTTGTAATAATAGCTCAAATTTGTTATAAGAACATAACTTAAAATGAAGTGTGATTGCCAAACTTATCCCATTTTAATGTTTTAGAAACACTTGCCATTTAGATAGTGAAGAAATATAACATGGTTATATTTGGGATAACACTACCTTCAATAGTACAAATTCTTGTACTTTTTCGGGCCGAGTCCCATGCAGGATTCCAACCCACACCCTCAGAGTAAGGCAACTATCGCCAGCATTGACTGTACCAACAGCTTACTTACTCTCAGGGCATGGTTTCGAATCCCACATGTGACTCGGCCGGAAAAAGTACAAGAATTTGTAGTATTGAAGGTAGTGTTATCCCAAATATAACAATGTTATATTTTAATGTTCATAAGATTCATCTTAGGTAAGAAGATAATAACCACTTTCTGGTTTGTTGGGCTACTATTTCATCACTAGCACATGAACTCAATAAAGGTCAGGTTTCTTCAGCTTTAGCAGGTTGTGATGACTGTAAGACTGGTAGGAACAAAAACATAAGCATGATGATGTTGTGAGATGTAATGTGTTATCAAACACCATGTCAGTGTTCAAGCCAGGCTGCGGGATTGCGGGATTCACGCATAGTATTTGGTTCTGACGCAAAAATATTCACCTGTATGCGCCCCAAGGCCGCATTGAATTTATTAGTTTCTTAAAGCAAGTGTGCACTTGTCTTTGAAAACAACAGTTTATCATTTGAAATAAAACTCACATCATTAAATATCGAAACGAAACCCGGAAGTTTATCACTTATCATTCGCAATGTCTCGTTAATTTCTGACATGCTGTTACTATTTTGATCTTTGGCTGTTCCATTTAGCCTCATCGGTATCTAAGGAAGTGAGCTTGCTGATTGGTATTAATGTTATGCGAGGGAGGGGCACGGAACAGCCTCTGTTTACGAAACAATTGAAGCAAAGGTTCGAAACGAAACAACGTCGATATAATTATAACTTTTAGTCATATATCCTTTAAATTATTCATAAATCGCTTAACATGATAGATTAATAGGTATTTATGAAATAAATAATTCAAAACATGGATGTTACAGTGTTTAATAACGACGATGCCAGCAATGAAAACACATGTGCTGTGCTATAAATAACCTACCCACTCGGCGAGAAGTGGCGATATTTAACTTTACGGACATTACGGCATATTATTTCATTTTATTTTATCTCAAAACTGACTTCATGAAATATAAATTAGATATTATTATGAATTTAATTTAATAAAATATTAACGAAAGCATTCGTATTCGTAGCTAATTAAATCTCAAAGTATTGACTTGTGATAATCGAGTTACATTCGATATTAGATGATTTAGTTTTGTTTTCGTTAACCATTTAGACTAATTAATAATGTTGTCAGAATGCTGAATATTTTTGAAAATATATTTTTAAAAATCAATAACGAAGATTGGTTTTGATAATTGTTATTCCAAATTGTAATTTAATTGTTATTCACAATGATGTCATGTCATGTAACATTGTTGACATATCGGCAACATTTTTGCTAAACTTTTCAACCAGTCATTGAATGTGTTTTGACCTTAGATTTTTTACAATACTGTCAAATTTGTGATGATTAACAATTTATGGAATTATGCAAACTATTTTCACAGCAACCAGTTTCCAATAGTACATATAATGTACACACATATAATACGCTTCTCATTTCAAATTTGACTTTTTGTTGACCAATATGTTTGGAAAACCATTTTTCAGCTTCATATGGGACTGTTTTTTTTGGTTATTTAACTATAATTGGTCAGTATTCTTGAATTTCTAATGTATCTTGATACTAGTAGTATCATGAAATTTCTTGTGATACTCAGCTCTACTAAACATGATAAAATAAAACAAGACTGTTATCTTTGAAATCTTTTATTGAACATATTTAAAGGCCCCATAAATATCCAGATGGCCCCTCTTTTTTATAAGGAGGGGGCCCTTGGGCCCCACATTTTTAAATCCTGGCTTGAACACTGCCATGTGTTTGAACTTCATTATTTCAATATGAGCTTTATTTTTCTAAACATTCAACAAACTAATTCTTACTTAAGGACTATGTTTCTGGAAGTACATCTCAACAGCTTATTGTTATAAAATCAATTTATTGCTAAATGTCCCATTAATTTTATAAGGGTAAACATTTCTGTTTCCCATCTTGTTTGTCAACAAAAGAAAGAGGCTGATTGATGAACAACTAGA
This sequence comes from Gibbula magus, assembly GCA_936450465.1. Classification (NCBI taxonomy): domain Eukaryota; kingdom Metazoa; phylum Mollusca; class Gastropoda; order Trochida; family Trochidae; genus Gibbula; species Gibbula magus. Next base: position 50,625,892 of record OW388295.1, read on the forward strand.
AATATGTGCATGTGATGCACTGTGATGTCCCCCGCTCCAACTTTCAATCCAACCTAGTCATATTACCCTTATTTTTCACTTATGCTAAGAACTAAGTTCAATACTGCATTAATAACGAGAAAATAAAAAATTCAGAATAGCCAAAGTAGCAAAAGGCACCACTCTATCACTAGGTCTAAGCAAATACAAAGTTTGCTGAAAAAATAATGAACGGTTTTGGAGATAGAGGCCGGAAAAGGTCCCTACCCCCAATATGCACTAAGTTCAAATTGTTTCCATGGAAACCAGAAAAAATTAAAAATTCAGAATAACCAAAATAGCAAAAGGCACTACTCCACCACTAGGTCTAACCACATACCAAGTTTCGTAAAGAAATACTTGATAGATTTTGACATAGAGGCCGGAAAAGGTCCCTATCCCAAATTTCACTAAGTTGAAATTGTTGCCATGGAAACCAGTAAAAATAAAAAAATCAGAATAGCCAAAGTAGCAAAAGGAACCACTCTATCACTAGGTCTAAGCAAATACCAAGTTTGGTGAAAAAATATTGAATGGTTTTGGAGATAGAGGCCGGAAAAGGTCCCTACCCCCAATATGCACTAAGTTCAAATTGTTTCCATGGAAACCAGAAAAAATAAAAAATTCAGAATAACCAAAATAGCAAAAGGCACCACTCCACCACTAGGTCTAACCACATACCAAGGTTCATAAGGAAATACTAAATATATTTTGAAATAGAGGCCGGAAAAGGTCCCTACCCCCAATATGCACTCAGTTCAAATTTTTTCCATAGAAACCAGAAAAAATAAAAAAATTCAGAATAACCAAAATAGCAAAAGGCACCACTCCAACACTAGGTCTAACCACATACCAAGTTTCGTGAAAAAATATTGAACGGTTTTTGAGATATGGCCCGGAAAAGAAAGCATTTCGGAATAACGGAATAACGGAATGACGGAATGACGGACGGAGGCGAAAACATTATGTCTCCCGAAAAAAATTTCGGGGGACATAACAAGATTAGATGAGATTTATTTGGTATTCTGAACCTAAAACATTTACCACAGAGTAAACTTTTTTTCAACATTTTATATGATCCAATACAATTTCTACTCTGTAAGACATAATTCCATTCTTTATTCTTTATTTCTTAAAATGAGCAGGTATCACTTTACATAAAGCAAGAATACTTATAGACCATCAACACAGTGTCAGGTTCAAGATTGCGCCCCCCTTCAAAGTATACTTGAGTAGATTTTAGGGAACTCCCAGAATCTACCCCAGGGTATAATCTGGAAGTTCCCAGAATCTACCTGGGTATACTTTGAAGGAGGGGAAGGGGTGTGTGTGTTTATTTTCAGACTCTACACCGGGTCTCAAAGATAACACAGGCCTTGAATACCACCCAAGGTTAGGGGATATGCAGAGTGAAATACAACTTGGGTTTCTTTCGAATACAACCCAGGTCTAAAAAATGATCCAGGTCTTTGTGACAATTATTGGAGGGTGGAACTAATGTCATGTACAAACAAGATGTTTTTAACATATATATCAGTGGAAATATCACAAAATATATGTGATTGTCAAAAATTTTACTAGTCCTATTAAGGTTTTCTTGAAGATTTATAGACATCAATTTTGACCTGAAAAAATAGAACGCGGCCTTGAATACAACGAAAGTCTCGATTAGAACCCAGGGGTAAAAGGGTGTTGAGTGAAAATGGGTTGTATTGGGGAAATATGTTTTGGGTGGTGTTATTTCAGCTCAGAGCCAACAGCTGCTGAACAAAAGTTTATTACATTCAATTCAGAATGCTTTATCTGACATAATTGTTCAACTGTCAAGAGTTTCATTGTCAAAATGTATGATTTTAATGACTGAATTGTTTGTTTTTTTTACATTTCAAATTTAATCTGTTACCTTGATATTTCATTTATTATAGATGATACCTAATTGACCTTAAACTGTACATTAATGTTGGACTTCTGAAATTCAGGCATTGCAGTTAAATATAAACGCTTTTTTGATTGAATGAAAAGGAATTTGATGATGTGAGCGTGATTGTATACCACTAAACAATGTGAAGCAATGAAAGGCATGAACACAATAGAGATGTATCAACTAAACTAAACCACTGCGACGTAGATGTAATTTCTACACAACAATCTTAATCAAATTAGAAAATAGGACAAAGGTGACACTTTTCTTTAAAATATTAAACCTTGATTACAAAATAGTAAAAATTGTTTCTCTTGTTATCATTTTGGCTTCATGAGTTTCCTTAAAGAAATTTCAAACAAAATTTAATACCGGTAACCTAATGTATCTTATATAAGAAGAGGGAAAATGTAGTTGCTTTTTAATTCTGTTAAGACTCTCACTATATATTCTTGATACTAATGGTATAAAACTCCTTGAATTGTCCGCGGATTCAATTTGATCAACTGACGTGAATTTTACAGAATTATTATATTATATAAAAGACAGTAAAGTGAAAGGCATGTATCAATATATGCCCACAAATGCTTTAGGAACATTGATGCAAAAATAATGTTTAAAGTGCAGAATTTTCCTTCAAAATATGTTTTTTCAATTTATACCTGTATTCAATCCCAGTGTGAGAAGCAAATCTTTTATTATTATTCAAGGCCTTTGACTCTTTTCAGGCCAAACGGAAGTTAAAAACAATGTACCTAAGATTAATTCATCGAATGTCCCAAACTGTTCAGCAGTTCTATATAGTAAGACCAGCTGGGTTTATATGGCAATGGTCTTCACCCATAGACAATTTTCAACAAAGGGAGTACAACAAAATCTTTATAGCAAATTTTCAACTATTTTGAAATACAGTGTTTAAAACTGAAGGAAGTTGTCCATGGTACTTTTTTCAATTGTCCATCACAAAATTGAAAGAATTGCCACTAGATTGTTTGTTTTTCCAGTATATTCCAGTCTTCCAGTCGATTATCTATATGGTCTATCTAGCATCTATTGTGGGAGATGCTAAACATGAAGGTATTTTATTTTTCAGCATTACATAAACGTTTAGGGACACTAACTTTCCAAACCTTATGGATCTTGGAATACAAGCTTTTCTGAAGAAACTCAGCAATGGTGCCTTTACATTGAAATTAATGAAACACATATCAGTACATTTCATGTATGTGTCATGTTGAATTTAATCAACAATACATCTGGTAGGGAGGAGCAGGACAGATTAGGACAAAGGGACAATGGGACACCCTCAAATCTGTTGACATATAAAGACCATGCTCACAAGGTCTAACTCTACGATGAGTTTGTGGGTAAAAACGATTTGTCAATAATTAAAGAAAAACAATCACATATTGTAACTGCAAAAGGTTTCCAGGGTCCTGTTTCACAAAACAACTTAACACTAAGGTTAACCCTAGACTAGTGCCATCATTTGACTTTGCACTAACGCTACCTTCATTATTGACTAATCGAGACACAGTGTTTGGACAAATAGACACACAGTTGTGGACGTAGAAACTCCCTGAAGATACAATATCTATATTTCCTTTTCTTTAATTATTGACAAATTTACACACAGTGTTTGGACAAATAGACACAAAGTTGTGGACCTAGAAACTCCCTGAAGATACAATATCTATATTTCCTTTTCTTTAATTATTGACAAATTTACACACAGTGTTTGGACAAATAGACACAAAGTTGTGGACCTAGAAACTCCCTGAAGATACAATATCTATATTTCTTTTTCTTTAATTATTGAGAAATTTACACACAGTGTTTGGACAAATAGACACACAGTTGTGGACCTAGAAACTCCCTGAAGATACAATATCTATATTTCTTTTTCTTTAATTATTGACAAATTTACACACAGTGTTTGGACAAATAGACACACAGTTGTGGACGTAGAAACTCCCTGAAGATACAATATCTATATTCCTTTTTCTTTATTTATTGACAAATTTACACACAGTGTTTGGACAAATAGACACACAGTTGTGGACCTAGAAACTCACTGAAGATACAATATCTATATTTCTTTTTCTTTAATTATTGATTCATTGACACACAGTGTTTGGACAAATAGACGCACTGTTGTGGACCTAGAAATTCACATTTGTTCAATATATATGTATTTCCTTTTCTTTAATTATTGACTAGTTGACACAGAATGTTTGGACAAATAGACACACAGTTGTGGACCTAGAAACTCACTGAAGATACAATATCTATATTTCTTTTTCTTTAATTATTGACTAAAGACACACAGTGTTTGGACAAATAGACACACAGTTGTGGACCTAGAAACTCACTGTAGATACAATATCTATATTTCTTTTTCTTTAATTATTGACTACAGACACACAGTGTTTGGACAAATAGACACACAGTTGTGGACCTAGAAACTCACTGTAGATACAATATCTATATTTCTTTTTCTTTTATTATTGACTAGTTGACACAGAATGTTTGGACAAATAGACACACAGTTGTGGACCTAGAAACTCACTGAAGATACAATAACTATATTTCTTTTTCTTTAATTATTGATTAATTGACACACAGTGTTTGGACAAATAGACACACTGTTGTGGAACTAGAAACTCACTGAAGATACAATATCTATATTTCTTTTTCTTTAATTATTGACTAGTTGACACAGAATGTTTGGACAAATAAACACACTGTTGTAGACCTAGAAACTCACTGAAGATACAATATCTATATTTCTTTTTCTTTAATTATTGACTAGTTGACACAGAATGTTTGGACAAATAGACACACAGCTGTGGACCTAGAAACTCAATAAAGATACAATATCTATATTTCTTTTTCTTTAATAATTGACTAGTTGACACAGAATGTTTGGACAAATAGACACACTGTTGTGGACCTAGAAACTCACTGAAGATACAATATCTATATTTCTTTTTCTTTAATTATTGACTAGTTGACACAGAATGTTTGGACAAATAGACACACTGTTGTGGACCTAGAAACTCACTGAAGATACAATATCTATATTTCTTTTTCTTTAATTATTGACTAGTTGACACAGAATGTTTGGACAAATAGACACACTCTTGTGGACCTAGAAACTCACTGAAGATACAATATCTATATTTCTTTTTGTTTAATTATTGACTAGTTGACACAGAATGTTTGGACAAATAGACACACAGCTGTGGACCTAGAAACTCAATAAAGATACAATATCTATATTTCTTTTTCTTTAATTATTGACTAATGACACACAGTGTTTGGACAAATAGACACACAGTTGTGGACCTAGAAACTCACTGAAGATAAAATATCTATATTTCTTTTTCTTTAATTATTGACTAGTTGACACAGAATGTTTGGACAAATAGACACACTGTTGTGGACCTAGAAACTCACTGAAGATACAATTTCTATATTTCTTTTTCTTTAATTATTGACAAATTTACACACAGTGTTTGGACAAATAGACACACAGTTGTGGACCTAGAAACTCACTGAAGATACAATATCTATATTTCTTTTTGTTGAATTATTGACTAGTTGACACAGAATGTTTGGACAAATAGACACACTGTTGTGGACCTAGAAACTCACTGAAAATACAATATCTATATTTCTTTTTCTTTAATTATTGACAAATGATACACAGTGTTTGGACAAATAGACACACAGTTGTGGACCTAGAAACTCACTGAAGATACAATATCTATATTTCTTTTTCTTTAATTATTGACTAGTTGACACAGAATGTTTGGACAAAAAGACGCACAGTTGTGGACCTAGAAACTCACTGAAGATACAATATCTATATTTCTTTTTCTTTAATTATTGACTAATGACACACAGTGTTTGGACAAATAGACACACAGTTGTGGACCTAGAAACTCACTGAAGATAAAATATCTATATTTCTTTTTCTTTAATTATTGACTAGTTGACACAGAATGTTTGGACAAATAGACACACTGTTGTGGACCTAGAAACTCACTGAAGATACAATTTCTATATTTCTTTTTCTTTAATTATTGACTAATGACACACAGTGTTTGGACAAATAGACACACAGTTGTGGACCTAGAAACTCACTGAAGATACAATATCTATATTTCTTTTTGTTTAATTATTGACTAGTTGACACAGAATGTTTGGACAAATAGACACACTGTTGTGGACCTAGAAACTCACTGAAAATACAATATCTATATTTCTTTTTCTTTAATTATTGACAAATGATACAGAGTGTTTGGACAAATAGACACACAGTTGTGGACCTAGAAACTCACTGAAGATACAATTTCTATATTTCTTTTTCTTTAATTATTGACTAGTTGACACAGAATGTTTGGACAAATAGACACACTGTTGTGGACCTAGAAACTCACTGAAGATACAATATCTATATTTCTTTTTCTTTAATTATTGACTAAAGTCACACTGTGTTTGGACAAATAGACACACAACAACATACAACCCAAAGCTAACTCCCAGTGACTACTTGCTGTTCAGAAACCTGAAATACAGATATTGTATCTACAGTAATTTTCTTGGTCCACAACAGTGTGTCTATTTGTCGAAACACCCTGTGTCGATTAGTCAATAATTCAAGACAAAGAAATAAAGATATTTTATCTACAGTGAGTTTCTAGTTCCATAACTGTGTGTCTATTTGTCTAAACACTGTGTGTCAATTAGTCAAATGTCCAGATCAGTGAGTGTCTAAGATCAATTCAAACACCTATTTTCTCTCATAACATACTATGTGCTTCGTATTTGCTCACAAAATATTGTCACTTATTCATAACATGCATTTCAAACTAATTTATTTATGTACATTATTTGAAGGAAGAGATTAATAGTCACAAAGTTCTCAGATGTATCAATTTTAGGTGCTTTGAAAGGTCAAGGTCAAAACATGCAAAATGGCCTTCACTGATTGGCTGACAACATGTCCATATTTAAGATTACAATCTAGCCAGTATACTTCTATAAACACTCACCAGGTGGCAGCATGTGCTAGAAATGTCCATTAATGGTTGGACAATGTCCGTATGGACACCATTGTGATGAGTCCAAAAACATTGTGTGACTTAATTTTTTTATAATAAATTCTTGCAAACTGATTCTGAGATCAATTTAAAAGCAACTTATTTTTCGTGATGTGTGGCTAGCCACACTAAACAAAAAAAGCCACATAAGTACCAACGGGGCTTACATAAAGCCACATAATGTATCATTCGTGAGAACGGAAGGACGCCATGCCATGCCATAAGCCCATTGGGCCTTTCAGGCCTGATGAGCTAAAAATGAATCATTATTTGGCCAGTAAGTTTGACGTCTTTTATACAGCGTAAGTGTTGACTAGGCACCATCTATCCTTAATTACGTCATACTTGATTTCGGCAGCGTTGCAAATAACATAGGCTGCGCCCATGAAATAGGGCGTGGAAAGGTCTATATATGTGATTGTTAAATTTTTAAGGTATATTTTTCTTTTGATAACAATCACTACAACAAAGGCGTTCGATAATATATTGTTAGTGTAAGTTTGGCTAAGAACTTGCAATCAAGACGACTTGGTGATTTCGAAAGTAGAAAACAAAGGAGCGTTGATACAGTACTTTGCCATAACATTTATTGCCCAACGAAATATACATGAAGGAAACGGGATTCTTAATGTTTTGTTTATTAAAATGAAAAAGCAATCCTTAACATAATAATTCATAATAATAATATGGTTGGTGAAAATAATAAAAAGATTATTTGGAAAGAGAGAGACATTATCTTATTTTTATTAAATGTTGCAAAACTTTGATCGTTCATTTATCTGAACAATGAATATGAATTAGGAGGATTGACTATTGTTAACTAATTGCATCAAAGAGTGAACTACCTTTGCCGAAACGTCGCAACTGTTGAATAAAGAAGTTGATCATACATAAATATTCTTATCTCGTTCAAGACTAGTTTTATTTTAATTACGCAATGTAAGGCTTTGATTATTATCATTATACAGAGATATCGTTAATTTATTTTAATAATGAATGTGAAGAGTGACCTATAAAGCGGATTACGGGATAATCATCCTGATTTTACAAGTAAGGTGGTACTTGATGCACGTGACTTGTCACTGGCAATTGTCAAAGATAGAGCCATGGCCTCTGTAGCTCATCAGGAAATAATAAGTGGGGTATGTTATGGAGTGGGCTTTATAGCAATGGTCAGATAATGGAATGCAGTAATAAGAATCTAGGTATCAAAACAATTAAAGCAGTTTAAAAATATTTTGTTACCATAACTTTGCCAATCTGCTATATATATATGTGTTGAAAGAGCAACACAAAGTTGCACAGAAACATGTTATTTGTTATAAAATGTTAGTATGACAATATAAGCATAGATAATAAATGCCAAAGATGTTTTTCGTGTAATATATGTGCAAGTCGTTTGTTTTGTAGCTTGGAAATAAATTGCTGGTATCAAACATATAATAATGTGGTGGAGAGATCATACTATTTTTTAATATCGTACACACATTATATAATAATGAATATACCGGGTACAATTCTTTGCATACAATTCACCACTGTCAGCTATTGCAATAATGGCCTGTGACTGTAGAAGGAAATACAAAAACTTTTTAGGTCATGACCCCTGCTAATTATTAGCAAAATTGGTTACACATAAATCCACATTCGTTATAAATATCATACACCTTTGCATTATATTGTTTTAATTCTTAATTGCATTATGGTAATATCAACATTTATTACATAATGAATAGGTGCCTCAGTTTTTTAAAATCCCATTTCTCATAGGCTCCATTTCAATACTTAATAAATTGGTGAATCTTTTTAGTAAATTCTTTGCACAGTAGTGCAATCATTGATCATTAACATGCATAAAATGGTTCATAATTTAAAATCAATGTTTACCAACTACGATTTACCGACAGTGCTAGTTTGAGCGAGTTTACACAAGCGAGTCTACAAGCGAATTTGCGTCAAGATAGACGAGAAAATTCTAATAATTTAATTGCACATAGTTCATCAAAAGTTCAAACCATGGACCAAATGATATGTACCTTCTAAATAATCATTTTAAATTCAAAGGAACTCGTTTTCAATAGAGATATAATTTACGTAAACTCACAACTCGACAAAGCACGTGGTCCAACTATTTTCCATGCGACTATATCCTATTCAAGATGTAGTTACGAATTTGAACTTATTCTAATAAGATTACTTTTATATTTTATTTGGAGACATATTTCGCAATTGTAAATGAATAATTATAAAATAAAAAGAAGTAATGTAAACGCGAGAGAAATTGGAGTTTTTAAATTAGCATACCTCTTTATAACGTGTGTCATCATGTAAATGCGATCGCGTGTACGTAGCGTCATACAAACGGTGTTTGACTACATAACGTCTCGTGAAATAATATTGCTAATTATTCGTTTTTGAGAGGTTTGAGTAACCTGAAACCTCTGTGTAACTATCAGTTTTCATCCTTCTGCCAGGAAGTGGTCACCCCCAGGTCAACACAATGCAATTACATAACATGTAGACACTGGACTCACAGCCAGTAAAATTTATATATGTTAGATGTTGTTTTTCCTACAATTGATTATTTTTCTGTACTGGAGATGAAGATGAAAATAGGTGTGGTGTCACAATCTCATATAGCTACTTCTTTTATAGTGCTATGCTATCACCAGTCATCACTAGTCATATTCAGTTCACATATCTCATGTAAAATGAAAACAAATTAATTCCTCTTCAAGTTATTCCTTCAAAGCTAGGGTATTCAATAGTTCTCATTTCAAATAGATTCACATTAAACATGTCCATAATATAGACATTTATCTTATTTCTTGTTCCTATTGAATAAAATTAACTGCAAAGTTAATAGAAAAAAAATAGAGCCATGGGCTCTGTAGCTCATCAGGATTTCATTGATTCACTATCTAAAGTTGAATATTTAAGTTATTTAAGTTATTGTTTACAAGCAAAAGGTTCTTAGATCATGACCACTGTGACCCCATTTGGACCTGTGACCACATAATCTACAATTTAGAATCCCCATTGGCCAAGGAGTCTGCACACAACTTTTCAGCTCTCTAGACCTTTTGGAACTGGAGAAGAAGATGAAAATAGGTTTTTAAGGATGTGACCCCTGTGACCCCATTTGGGGTCATGGGGTCACATAATCTACAATTTAGAATCCCCATTGGCCAAGGAGTCTGCACACAACTTTTCAGCTCTCTAGACCTTTTGGAACTGGAGAAGAAGATGAAAATAGGTTTTTAAGGATGTGACCCCTGTGACCCCATTTGGGGTCACGGGGTCACGAAATCTACAATTTAGAATCCCCATTGGCCAAGGAGTCTGCACACAACTTTTCAGCTCTCTAGACCTTTTGGAACTGGAGAAGAAGATGAAAATAGGTTTTTAAGGATGTGACCCCTGTGACCCCATTTGGGGTCACGGGGTCACGAAATCTACAATTTAGAATCCCCATTGGCCAAGGAGTCTGCAGACAACTTTTCAGCTCTCTAGACCTTTTGGAACTGGAGAAGAAGATGAAAATAAGTTTTTAAGGATGTGACCCGGGTGACCCCATTTGGGGTCATGGGGTCACGAGATCTACAATTTAGAATCCCCATTGACAAAAGAGTCTGCACATAACTTTTCAGCTCTCTAGACCTTTTGGAACTGAAGAAGATGAAAATAGGTTTTTAAGGATGTGACCCCTGTGACCCCATTTGGGGTCATGGGGTCACGAAATCTACAATTTAGAATCCCCATTGGCCAAGGAGTCTGCACACAATTTTTCAGCTCTCTAGACCTTTTGGAACTGAAGAAGAAGATGAAAATAGGTTTTTAAGGATGTGACCCCTGTGACCCCATTTGGGGTCATGGGGTCACGAAATTTACAATTTAGAATCCCCATTGGCCAAGGAGTCTGCACACAATTTTTCAGCTCTCTAGACCTTTTGGAACTGAAGAAGAAGATGAAAATAGGTTTTTAAGGATGTGACCCCTGTGACCCCATTTGGGGTCATGGGGTCACGAAATCTACAATTTAGAATCCCCATTGGCCAAGGAGTTTGCATATAAAATTTCAGCTCTGTGGAGTCATTGGTTCTTGAGAAGAAGTCGAAAAAGCGAAAAGTTTACGGACAGACGGACAGACGGATGGACGGACGCCATCCCATGCCATAAGCCCATCGGGCCTTTCAGGCCTGATGAGCTAAAAAGGCTTGTCTGGTGGACCAATCATACATCAGTGTTACAAAGCATACATAACTAGACCACTAATGGTCAGTTGTGATTGGTTGGAACCAATCATACCCGAGAGGCATGGTTATACCTGTAAACGTGTTGTTTATGTAATATATATACATCGAAACCAGTTTGTAAAATCTTAACACTTGGGTCAAGTTAAATGTACTAATATTGACATTTTCGGTCCCTTTCAGTAAATACATGTTTGAGTTATGATAATTCCTATGTTTATTATTTCGCTAAGGAATTATATTATTGTGAAAATACAATAACAGAATAGATATTTAAGAATGCTAAACCAAACATAAATTCGCATTATCATAAGACCTAGTTGGACTCAAATATTATGTTTTATAATTGATCAGTTGATGTAAAATTATCATTATAAGCTTGTGTTTATAGTATACATACACATGAAAAATAAAAACATACGAATAACAAACACATAACATAGCACACCTCTATTCAAGTTAAATGTTTATTACAGGATGTAAATGTTTAGCATCCTGTAAAAGATCAACATTATCTCATCCTTTGCCTAGCTTGAAAACATGATATTGCAACAACACAAACCAACAGATTATCTCGGACATTGATCTCACCCTGTAATTTCAGCCAAGTGCAACATAGATTGCCAGCTAATTATATCTTTTTATCTCTCAATTGGGTTGTTAGATTTTGTTTGCAGATAGTAATTTGAGTTTAAGATAAAGTTTGTTCAAGTGGTGAAAGATCCTGACGCGCATATCTAAATGAATTGTTTATCTTTGTAAATACATGATATGATGTGTGAAGATGTAATAACGCCTCGAATAACTTAACAATCAAAGCATAGTCCCAATCAACACAGTGAGAAAGCGCCGAACGGCCCTGCAAAGTTCATATTTCATAATTTATCTCAACCAAATTTAAAAACTTGTATCTCCATCCTACAAAGATGTTAATGACAAAATTTCACATTCCTATATCAAGTACTTTCAGAGAAGAAGTCATTTAAAGGTTTTACTTTAAACGTCTCTGGCGGCCATATTTGTGGGCATTGAAATTCGTGATGAACAAACTTTTACTCCCTCGGTGCCAGGTACACACCCACCAAATTACAGCTTTAAGGGTGTAGCGGTTCTGGAGGAGAAATCCAAAATATGAAAAGTAAACGGACAGTCTAACACATTCAACTATCAGTCTGACATCGGAAAGCTGAGCCCTCTAAGTCAAGGGCCATAACTCTGAACAAATTAATCTGATCGGTCCCAAAAAAACACATGCCTATCACCGGATGTTATCCAACGCATGTGTAAAGTTTCAGAAATATTGATCAAAAACTGTGGGAGGAGTTGATTTCAGAACATAAGTACCGTTTTCAGGGCGGACAGACGGACGGACAGACGGGCTCAGCCCTCGACATAAACCCCCTTTAGTTCCACCTGGGGTTAACAAAAACAATGGACAGATGGACGGACGCCGGACACCATGCCATGCCATAAGTCCATCAGCCTTTCGGGCCAGATGAGCTAAAAAGTAAAACTGAATATTTTGCTGACCTACCATTGTAAATGTTTGACTGGCATCTTTGAGCATTGCAGCCTTCCATGTGAGCAGTCTTGCACTCTCAAGCCGTACCTGCATGTCAGCAATCTTCATCTGAAGCAGAAAAACTTTAAAAATAGAGCCATGGGCTCTGTAGCTAAATAGAAATTGTATATGTAATATCTCTCTTAGTGAGTGAATTGTTTAACAACTGCTTAAATCAGAATAAGAGATCTATTTTTAGGTCTTCAAGACATTTGTCTCAAAGACCTATTGTTTTTATAAGAGTTTTCCTTATTATTAGGTCTTCAAGACGAATGTCTCAAAGTACTATTGTTATTGTCATGTTTTTTATTATTAGGTCTTCAAAATGTATGTCTAGAAGACCTGATTATTAGGTCTTTAAGACGAAGGTCTGGAAGACCTATTGTTATTATCCGGATTTTTAAGGATTCAGCAATTTTCTGAATCCTTATTGTTATTGGCATGTTTATTAGGTCTTCAAGACGTATGTCTCGAAGACGTATTGTTATTATCCTGATTATTAGGTCTTCAAGACGTATGTCTGGAAGACGTATTGTTATTATCCTGATTATTAGGTCTTCAAGACGTATGTCTGGAAGACGTATTGTTATTATCCTGATTAATTTATTAGGTCTTCAGACGAAAGTCTGGAAGACCTACTGTTATTATCCTGATTATTATTCCACATGAATTTTGTGGAATTTCTATGAAATAAATGGCTGAACCGATTTTCATGAAACTTTCAGGGATGATAGCCTCTGGGATGAACGCCATTTTGATTTTAGTGATTTTTCGTGAATTTTGACCCCATGCACCTTTAAAAATCTTCTCCTCTGATAGTACTTGGGGTAAACAGCTGTAAGTTACATTTCCTTGAAGCAGATGCATTGTAGTATCTGGCTATCTCATGGGAAGTGCGAACTCATTGTATTTTTATCACAGTCAGCTTTCAAAGTTGTCTAAAAATGAGAAAATCAGAAAAATTGCAAACTTCAAGGGCAGATAACTCAAAAACCTGGAAATGGAACTTTATGATATTTTCAGGGAAGGAAGATACATATGTTCTGTATAGGAATCAATAATAAAATGGCTCGCGTACAGTCATTTCCGGTCTGTAGGAATTTTGAAAAAAATGACATTTTTCAAAATGTAAATTTTTAACATGGGCAAAATCTTCAAAATAGACCTAGAGACTTGCAACTTAATTTTAACGATAGCTTATATCGTTGTCACCAAAATTGTAAATCATTACGACTTCGTAGCTCACATGGTTTAGCCTCCATTTACACTTTCTGTATTATGATGCTTTTTCATCGGTTGACTTGGAAGTCCTGCCTTTGGCGGCATGCTCCTTAGCAAGAGGTTGCGGGAACCTGGCATCTCATCTCTTTAGTGTTATTGTCATTATATTATTTCTAAATATCTACTTTCAGACTTGCAACTTGTTTTGAATGAATCAAAATAACCTTCATTGCAAATAAATAAAGCTGATATATTCGTTGTAGTTTACACGTCTTACAGATGTATAAGAGTTCAAGAGTATTTCACTTATATCGCGGCTGCTAGTATTACGACAGGGAGAAAGCCCGCAACGCCATGTGGCTATGCATTGCGGTGAAACCTGCGAGCAACGGCTGGAACTAGCGAACCATGGGTGGTACTACTCTGAAATTCAGTGTAGCATTGCACCCAAACCTTACTGCGTGTAGAACAGTTCTCTACTGCAGACAAAGTTGCCGTGCCCCTGGCGGGATTCGAACCCCGGACCCCTTGATCCGAAGCCGAACGCGCTAACCACTGCGCTATCCCGCCCCTGAGACCAGAGGATTCGTTGGTGTAGTGGTTAGTGTCTTGGACATGTACGTTAGCCTGTTTACAAACTGAGTCTATGACATCGGCCGATTTTCAATTTTCAACTTCTTTCATGAGATTTCTGTCCAATAAGTTAAAAATTGAAATCTCAGAAATCTAAAAAAACTATGAAGTCAATATCACAAAACGTTCACCGAACTAAGTACAGTAACAACATGTTGCTATGTCGACTGTAAAGCAGCCTGAAAAATGACAGAAAATAAGGATTTCGATTTTTAACATGGGGACAATCTTAGAATCCACATAGACACTTTTTTTTAAAAGATGTGAAACAGTAATACAAAAAAACAAGTTAATCATGGCGAAGTGTTAGGTCACCTGGTTGAGGCGCTATTTTTTTTAATTTACAATGAAATTTCGGAATTTTCAGTTTGTTGGTATAAGATATACATGTTACATTGGTAGTTTTGACAGAACATTATCAGTGACATTCTTCGATCAAACATGGAGGTGAAGGTCAAGCTCGTATCTGTCTTTGTTTTTTTGTGACAAGTCATAGAAGTTTGTCATTTTTAAAAATTCTCCATTTTAAGCAAAGTTCAAAGGATCATAACTGCTTAACTAATTAAAATATTGAAATTGTATTTATATCTACAGATGGACAATTTCAAGAACAACAACGTTTCTGTTGAACCCTTTCATCAAAAAGTTGATAGTTAAGCTCCGAACATCGCAAATGTTGTCTAGGGGTCCAAATTAACGCATTTTTTAGTATTTTCTTGAATATTCAAAACAACATAACGCATTACTTATACATGCAAACTTAATGATGATTACATCTTCTTAAGTGGAAATTAAAGCACAACATTTTCTATGTTACACCTTAGCATGGAAATATTAACCATTTTGTCTTAATCGTGAGAAAGGTCATGTAGGGGTCCATAAATATGCGATTTTTCCATTTTCAGAGGGTCATTGTCTTTGGAGATTTTTTTTAAAAAAACTACTAAAGATAGAGACATGTTTGATAGCTCATTTTAAAGCAGAGAAACTGGCGAATAACCCAGAGTCCAACATGGAGTTCAAGGTCAAGCAGAAGTCTTGAAGATCTAAGTATTGCCTGTGGCAATCCTAGTTAGGTCTTCAAGACGAATGTCTGAAGACCTATTGTTGTTATCGTGTTTTTCCTTATTAGGTCTTCAAGACGAATGTCTGAAGACCTATTGTTATTATCGTGTTTTTTTATTATTATTCTTTGGATGTTTTTTGTTGGTCGCGTTCTGCAATAACCACTGAACAGATTTCTATGAAATTTTCAAGGATGATAGCCTGTGACCTGAACTCGTTCACTATGTCGGCCGATTTTTCATTTTCGACTTCTTTCGCGAGTTATCTCCCCTTTAAGTTGAAACTTCAAATCTTAATAGCTCGAAAACTATTCAAGATAATTTCACAAAACCTTCACCAAAATGTGGGCAAAAACATTCCCCATCGATCAGGCCTATAGTGGTTTTCGGCCGTAATAATAGATTTTTTGCTATTTTGAAAAAACTGAAAATTTTGCGCACTTTCGCGACTTTGAGGGTACGCGTCTTCAAAAATCTTCTTCTAAATCAGGGCAATACATACAACATCGTGCAGTAGCTCATTCGAAAGCTAAAAGAATGCTGCAAAAAGTAATCCCCCCAACCCTTGCTCTATTTTTAACGGTTAACGAGCTACAGCAATTTGAAAATTTAACTTTTTCAAAAACTTATTTTTGGGACTCAAAGGGACATAACTCTGTTATAAATGAACTTATGTCAAAGTTATTGATTACAATCTCTTTCTAATAACGAGTTTAACAATTCCATAACATATCATTATCGTATAAAAGTTATTAGTTTGGGCATAATTTGAGCATATTCCCCAAACAGTGAAATATTTTGATTTTGAGACTTTTTGAGGTGTTTATCATTTGGGGAATTATTGATCATGAACCACTGAAGATAGGAAGATTTTAAATAGATCATGGTGATGTAAAAACGTCATTTATTAAGGACAATATTTTTCAAGCTCGTATCTGTCATAGTTTTTTTGTGACAAGTCATAGAAGTTTGCCACTTTTCAGAAATCGTCAATTTCAACAAACTTGAAAGGTTCATAACTGCTTAACTGCTTATGCTATTGAAATTTTACATACACCTACGTATGCATAATTTCAAGAAGAACAACTTTTATGTTGACAGCTTTCATCAAAAAGTTGATAGTTAAGCCTCGAACATCATAAGCGATGTCTAGGGGTCCAAATTTAAGCATTTTTGAGTATTTTCTTGAATATTCAGAACAGCATAACGCATTAATTATGTATGCAATCTAGATGATGATTACATCTTCTTAAGTGGAAATTAAAGCACAACATTTTCTATGTTACACCTTAGTATGGAAATATTAACCATTTTGTCTTAATCGTGAGAAATGTAATGTCGGGGTTCATTAATATGTGATTTTTCCGTTTTCAGAGGGGTACCTTCTTTGAAGAATTTTTGTAAAAAAACTACTGAAGATAGAGACATGTTTGATAGCTCATTTTAAAGCAGAGAAACTGGCGAATAACCCAGAGTCCAACATGGAGTTCAAGGTCAAGCAGAAGTCTTGAAGACCTAAGTATTGCCTGTGGCAATCCTAGTTATTTGTACCGATTTTGTCTCACGGGTTCTGAACTATTGCCAATTGGCTGAAGCGATTTTTCTGAAAATTTAAGGGATGCTAGAGCGTATTAAGATCTCGCTCTGTACGGAGCCCGAATTTTGAATTTTGACCTGGTTCCGGAGTTACCCCCCTTTGAAGGAAAAACTTCAAACCCAAATAGCTCGAAAACGTATCAAGATATTTTCATAAAACTTTCACCAAAATGTGGGCAACAACATTCCCCATCGATTAGGCATATAGCGGTTTTCGGCCGTAACAATAGAATTTTTGCTATTTCGCAAAAACTGATTTTTGTGTGCACTTTCGTGATTTTGAGGGTACGCGTCTTTGGAAATCTTCTCCTAAATAATGGCAATACATACAGCTATGTGTTATAGCTCATTTGAAAGCTTGATAAACGTGTAAAAAAGTAATTGAGACAGAATTTTGAATTTTGTCTTAGAATTTGAGTAATGTGAACTTGTATTTGGACCTTTTCAAAAAGTGCGTTTTTTGGCTGCATGTTCAAAGTAGCATAACTCTGCAACAAATTAATTTATGTCAAAATTACTTATTTCAATCTCTTTATAATAACTTTTATAACAATTCCATAACATATCATTATCATGTAAAAATTGACCGTTTAATCAAAATGTCGACATGAACACATTTGACGGTTTTTAGGGGATTTTCGTTGGGGATTTTTTGTTCGAAAACTACTGAAGATAGAATCACGTTTGATAGCTCATATAAAAGCTGACGAACTGATTCAATCAATAGACACAAGGAAACAACCAAGTAAAGCCTGCCTGTGTGCATCAATGCCATATATATATGGAGATCTTTTTCCTTTTTCCTTTTTTTTTTTTTTTTTTGAAGAGTCCAAAGCGCAACCTGGATTTGTCAACTTTCTAATCCAGCGAGGATCAGAAAAATCAAGCTTTGAGTCCAATCGGAATAAAACGCGTTTTTTTTTTCCTGGTGTTAAAAAAAATTTCAAATCAGTCTCCTTAGTTCTTATTGAGAGGTACAAACTCCAAAAGTGTCTTTTCCTGTCTTACCATGGTCCTGCCACCATGTAACACCGAAAAATCATGCGTTGAGGCCAAACAAATTTTGAGCCCAAAAAAATCTTTTTTTTTACTGCTTTTACAAATTGCTTCGAAACCGTTCCCGTAGTCATTATTGAGAAGTACAAAGCCCAAAAACGTTGTTTGCAAAGGTTACATGCTCAAAGGTCAAAGCGGGAATCTTGAAGACCTGCAGTATTGACGCGTCAATCCTAGTTATTAGGTCTTCAGACTTTAGTCTGAAAGACCTATTGTTATTATCCGATTTTCCTTATTATTATTATTTGTGTTAATACTTTAGTCTGAAAGACCTATTGTTATTATCCGATTTTCCTTATTATTATTATTTGTGTTAATTTTGTGTCAAATGTACAGCCTAAACTACTTATGCAAATTGCATGAAACTTTAAGGGATGATAGCCTCTGGGCTGAAATTGATACATATCACAAAAAATCCTGACTTCCGGCTTCTGTTTTTATGTTACAGCCCCTTTAAATTTCGAATTTTAACATGGGATTTTTTTTCAAAATGCACTTACAGACTTGCAACTTTTTCCAAAAGATGCGCAATCATCCTCTAAGCAAAAATGTAAATCGTGAGAAAGTCGTATGTCACGTGACTTAGACGTCATTTTGATTTTAGTGCATTTTTTTCCATTTTCAGCCTCTCCGATCGCACCAATATTAAAAAATCTTCTCCTCTGAACATACTGGTACTACAAAGCTGAAACTTTCACAGAATGTAGCTGATGCATTGAACTAAAAACGATACTGAAATGGAAATGTGTAATGTTAATACTTTTGTCACCGTGACCATAGAAAGTTGTCTGAAAATGCGAAAATTTGAAAAATCGCAAACTTCAAGGGCAGATAATTCGAATATTTACCAAGCGAACTTTATCAGTTTTTCAGGGAAGGACACATATGTCATGAACTAAAATCAATAATAAAATTTCTTGCGTACAGTAATTTACCGTCTGTAGAAATGTCGAAAAATTGTCATTTTTCGACATTTAAATTTTTAACATGGGCAAAATTTTCAACATAGAACTAGGGGCTTGCAACTTAGTTTAAACGATAGCTAATGTCCTTGTGACAAAAAAAGTAAATCAGGACGAAATCGTAGGTCACATGGTTTCTATATTATAATGCATTTCCTTTGTTTCCCTTCAAAGGTCTGATTTTGGCGGCATGTCCTTAGCAAGAGGTTGCGGGAACCTTGCATCTTTTCACTATTTTCATTGTATCTTTTCTAAATATCCACTTAGAGACTTGCAACTTGTTTTAAAAGATACACAATAACCTTGCCTGCAAATAAATAACTATTATAATATTCGTAGCAAGGGTAAAATTTGTATAATTCAACATTTCCATCGTTCTACAGCCTGGTCTGCTTTTGGCGACATGCACCTTGACAGGAGCTAGTGGAAAGCTCTGATCTCGTGGACAAGAAGGAAAGATTGCTCTGGCTACAATGCAGCAGTCTGAAGACCGTCAGTACTGCCCTGGCAGTCCTAGTTATTATTCTTTGTACCAAATTTTGTTCAGCAGATTTCTCAGTAACGGCTTGGTCGATTTGGATGAAATTTTCAGGGAAGGTAGCCTGTAACCAAACTTAGAAGAATTTTTTTTGCTTTTTGGATTTTCGACTTCTTTTGTGAGTTATCTCCCCTTGAAGTTGAAACTTCAAACCTCAATAGCTCGATAACTTACTAAGATATTTTCATAGAACTTTCACCAAAATGTGGGCAACAACATTCCCCATCGATTAGGACTAGTGCGGATTTCGGCCGTAATAATAGATTTTTGGCTATTTCGAAAAAACTGAAAATTTGGTGCACTTTCGCGGGTTTGAGGGTAAGCGTCTTCAAAAATCTTCTTCTAAATCACGGCAATACATACAGATATGTGTGATAGCTCATTCGAAAGCCAAGACAACGTAGAATATAATTTGCTAACAGAATTTTGGATTTCGGCCTAGAATTCGAGTAATCTGCCCTTGAATATGGTCCTTTTTAAAAAGGGCGTTTTTCGGATGCAATTTCAAAGGGGCATAACTCTGTAACTCATTGACTTATGTCAAAGTTATTTATAGCCATCTCTTTCTAATAAAGAGCTAAACAAGTCCATAATACATTAATATCATATAAAAGTTGATAGTTTCGGCACAATTTGGACATATTCCCAAAAAAGTAAAAAAAATTGATTTTGAGCATTTTCGAGGGTATATCCTTTGGATAATTATTGATTATGAACCAATGAAGACAGGAAGACTTTAACAAGATCATGTTGAAGTAGAAACGTCATTTATTAAGGACAATATTTTTCAAGCTCGTTTCTGTCATAGTTGTTTGGTGACAAGTCATAGAAGTTTGTCATTTTTACAAAATCGCCATTTTAAGCAAAGTTCAAAGGATCATAACTGTTTAACTAATTAAAATATTGAAATTGTATTTATACCTACGGATGGACAATTTCAAGAACAACAACGTTTCTGCTGAACCCTTTCATCAAAAAGTTGATAGTTAAGCTCCGAACATCGCAAATGTTGTCTAGGGGTCCAAATTAACGCATTTTTGAGTATTGTCTTGAATATTCAAAACAACATAAGGCATTACTTATACATGCAAACTTAATGATGATTACATCTACTTAGGTGGAAATTAAAGCACAACATTTTCTTTGTTGCACCTTAATTAGTATGAAAATATGAACCATTTTGTCTTTATCGTGAGAAAGGTCATGTAGGGGTCCATTAATAAGCGATTTTTCCATTTTCAGAGGGTAATTGTCTTTGAAGAATTTTTGTAAAAAAACTGCTGAAGATAGAGACATGTTTGATAGCTCATTTTAAAGCAGAGAAACCGACGAATAACCGTGAGTCCAACATGGAGTTCTAGGTCAAGCAGAAGTCTTGAAGATCTAAGTATTGACGCGTCAATCCTAGTTTTTTATTTATTAATGACAATAATTTTCAAGCACGTATCTCTCTTTAGTTGATGTTCACGACTCGTAGAAAATTGTCATTTTTCAAAAATCGCAATTTTCAGGAAACTTGAAAGGTTCATAACTGCTAAACTTATTATGCTATTGAATCTTTACTCAAACCTATGTATGCACAATTTCAAGAACAACAACTTTTCTGTTGTCGGCTTTCTTCAAAAAGTTGATAGTTAAGCCTCGATCATGGCGAATGATCTCTAGGGGTCCGAAAATGAGCATTTATGAGTATTTTCTTGAATACTCAGAAGAACATAACGCATTAATTATGAATGCAATCTGAATGATGATTTCATCATTTTCAAGCACGTATCTCTCTTTAGTTGATGTTCACGACTCGTAGAAAATTGTCATTTTTCAAAAATCGCAATTTTCAGGAAACTTGAAAGGTTCATAACTGCTAAACTTATTATGCTATTGAATCTTTACTCAAACCTATGTATGCGCAATTTCAAGAACAACAACTTTTCTGGTGTCGGCTTTCATCAAAAAGTTGATAGTTAAGCCTCGATCATGGCGAATGATCTCTAGGGGTCCGAAAATGAGCATTTATGAGTATTTTCTTGAATACTCAGAAGAACATAACGCATTAATTATGAATGCAATCTGAATGATGATTACATCTACTTAAGTAGAAATTAAAGCACAACATTTCCTTTGTGATACCTTTAGTATGAAAATATTAACCGTTTTGTCTTAATCATGAGAAATATAATGTAGGGATCTATAAATATGCGATTGTTCCATTTTCATAGGGGTATGTTCTTTGAAGAATTTTTGTAAAAAAACTACTAAAGATAGAGACATGTGTGATAGCTCATTTTAAAGCAGAGAAGCTGATGAATAACCGAGAGTCCAACATGAAGTTCAAGGTCAAGCAGAAGTCTTGAAGACCTAAGTATTCACGTAATAATCCTAGTTACCGGTATTATTATTGTTATTAGGTCTTCAAGACGTATGTCTTGAAGACGTATTGTTATTATCCTGATTTATTTTCTTTATTAGGTCTTCAATATGAAAGTCTGAAGACCTATAGTTCTTATCCTGATTATTATTATTATTAGGTCTTCAGACGTAAGTCTGTAAGACCTACTGTTAATATCCTGATTATTAGGTCTTCAAGACGAATTTCTCGAAGACGTATTGTTATTATATTGATTATTAAGGATTCAGCACCAAATTGCTGAATCCTTATTGTTATTGGCATGTTTATTTTGTCCGCAAGATTCAGCCAAAACGGCTGAAGCAAATGCAACCAAATTGTACATGCTGATAGCCCGTTATGTGGAATAGAACTGCGAAGCTTTTGGGCCCATTCGGCCCAGCCATTAGAAGTCCAGGTCGTATCCATATGTCAATCTTTAACATGGGAAACATGCACTTGAGATTTTTTATAAAAGATGCGCAATGGCAATGAAACTAAAAATGTAAATCATGGCGAATTAGTACATCACATGATTTAGCTGCCATATTGATTTTTCACACTTCTGAAAATTTCCATGACCCCGTGCACCTTTGACAATCAATTACTCTGAAGATACCAGCATTACAAAGATCATATGTACACATAATGTAGCTGAAGCATTGTATATTATAGTTTGCTTATAGCAGCTGCGAACTAATAATACTTTTTGCACAGTGTGCGCTCAAAATCTGGTAATTTAGAAAAAATGCAAACTTCAAGGGGACATAACTCAAGTACCTACCCATCAAATTTTATGATTTTTTTTCAGGAGAGTAAGATTGGACTACGGTCTTTATGAATCAATAATAAAATCGCTCGCGAACAGTCATTTCCAGTCATAATAGAGAAAAACATTAACATGAGGAAAACTCGAACAAACCTGTATAGGTTGCAGATTCTTTGAAGGGGATCCTCCTTGGGGTACTTATTGCATAAAATCTCTGATTTTAGGTATATGACAGGTTGTAACTAATTTTTCCACATAAACAATCGGTTAAAAAACTGAATGAAGGGGAGGTGGGTGGCCCTACCCCAAGGAGGATCCCCTTCAAAGAATCTGCAACCTATACAGGTTTGTTCGATTCTTTTTCAGAAGAGATCCTCCTTGGGGTACTTATTGCATAAGATAGACTCCCAAAGACAAAGTCAACGGCAGTGGCATTCAGTCTG
This sequence comes from Gibbula magus, assembly GCA_936450465.1. Classification (NCBI taxonomy): domain Eukaryota; kingdom Metazoa; phylum Mollusca; class Gastropoda; order Trochida; family Trochidae; genus Gibbula; species Gibbula magus. Next base: position 50,649,418 of record OW388295.1, read on the forward strand.
CACCAGACTCATGGCCACCTTACAGGTCTAAATACCCCGCCCCCCGCCTTTTTTTGACAAAGAGAGAGAACGGGGAAAAAAAATCCCATAACAAAAGATCTCCCCACAGGGGTCTTCAGCCGGGGAAGTAACTGTGGGAAAAGAGACTTGGGCCCTTAGTATCAACAGATATTAGTGGCTTTAGTACAGTTTCAAAACACAATCGACCAACCCTCAGTAGCTCATTCATCTAGGGGGTTGACGACCTTGGAGAGAACTGTCTGACCAAACCGAGCGCGCTCACCCGAGAGCCTGTCGAGTTGGTAGTGGGGAATGAACGTGCTAGGCTGGCTCCAGATAGCAGCGGAGCAGATCTCTTCAATGGGCAGGGCCGCTGCATACGCTTTTGACGTCACGACTGCCCTAACCGAATGAGCCTTGAGGTCACCTGGGGGCTCACGGCCCTTATGAACATAGGCTAAACAGATAGTCGAGACAATCCATCTCGAGATCGACTGCTTAGAGGCGGGTAACCCCTGCTTGCCTCCACCATAACAGCAGAAGAGCTGCTTATCCTTAGGGATAGAGGCTGTTCTTTTGACATATGCTTTCAAGGTCCTGCGGACATTTAGAATATGATCGTGCGAGGCCTGAGAACCTGATGCTGCTGGCTGCTTCAGCGCCGGTAACTCAATGGGGGCCGTCACATGAAAAGAGTGGGCCACTTTAGGATGGTAGGAGTCTGGCAGTCTGATACTGACTCTGTCTCTGTGGAAGACTGTGAGCTCGGGATCGGCGGACATAGCATTTTTTGTCTCCTACCCGTCTGCCAGACGCCACCAGAAAAGCTGTCTTCCAGGTTAGCAGGGAAGGGCCTGGAGAAGACGTCAGCTGCCGCCCGAGCCCCCACGTGCGGCCCGGACTGCACCGTCACTGGGACGGCGGTCGCGGCGCACGGGGCAGGGGGAAGAAGTCGCTGATGCTGGAGCACAGGAGGCGCCTCGTACCCTGAGGTGGAAGCCGTGGCCTGGGGACCATCTCCGGTGCGAGGTCCCAGGTTAGGCGGGGCCAGCTGTCCCCAAGACGGGACCTGACCGGCGTCAGGTGTCTGGAGGGCTGGGTGTGTGTGGAGGCCTGGGGCTCCATACTCGCCAGGGCTACCCCTGGGAGCTGGGTGCCCCGGGTTGATCTCGTGTCTTGGACCAGGCCGAGACCGGGACCCCCCTAGCCTTAGTAGCATCAGGTTCACGATCCGAGGCCCGGAACTCCGTACTGAGCCCCGAAACCGCCGAGTCGATCATCACCTTCATCTGCTGTGTGATGATTGAAGTGAAATGCGACATATCAATGGTGTTAGGGTTAGGTGGTGTTGGATTAGCCTGTTTTGAAGTGGGAGGCAGGGATAATTCCCCGGCTGAGGACCCCCGCTGTTCCTCGACGGAACCGGCCTCGGATGACGAATCATCCAGGTCCGACTTGGACGAGGAAACCGAAGCGGAGGCCGAAGCCTTTTGCATCTTAGCCTTACCACTCTTTTGCAATTTCTTTAACCTAGAGGGGGGGTCCATCTTCGATATGTCCTCCCCTGCAGCAGAACGTGGGCAAAGAACTTGAGATCCCTCTCACGCCGGGACCGAGCCTTGGGGGTGAAGGCCTGGCAGACCTCGCACTTTAATGGATGATGGAAGTCCTGCGCTAAACAGCGCAGTCACTTGTCATGGCCGTCAGCCATAGCAATGGGGCCCTTACACTGCCCGCAGGGCTTGAACGGCTAGAAAACAAAATAGCCATTCAAGGACCGGGTAGTGCAAAACATGTGTATATATATAAATTTTTTAATAAATATATATACGTAAAACATGGGGAAATGCAATGTAGATGTTTTATATGTAAACATGCATGCATAACAAGAGCAGAGGCGAATGGCAAATTCGAAGTAAGAATGTAAACAAGCATGGCCACACCCCTAACATCCCTGAAACAAATAGAACATGTAATGTGACTAGATTGCTTGAAGGCCAGAGGGCGGTTCGAAATACGTACGGAAATCGAATCTAAAACCCCAATATGAATAAATAACCACGTGGAAAGCCCAGATCTAACCAAAAACAAAAACATAAATCGAGGAAAATGGCCGCCATCTTGGGTCGACTTTCCCGCCATGTGCGTGAAAGCAAGTTACAATCAACATGAAATTACTACTGAAAACGTGAAGCCATTCGACTCTACTGTAAAAATGTAGAAGTTACCACAGGTTGTCTTTGGGCCATTTTCTTAGTGATCAGCAGGTAAACTCAACAAAAAGAGGGGTGACCAAAAGTATGTTTTTTTAGTTTTTTTAGACCGATTTTTTATGTGGACAAAATAGTTACAACCTGTCATATACCTAAAATCAGAGATTTTATGCAATAAGTACCCCAAGCAGGATCCCTTCTGAAAAAGAATTAAAAAATCCACATAGAGACTTGAAACTTGTTTCCAAAGATGCGCAATAACAATACGAGCAAATAAGTAAATCATGACGAAGTTGTAGCTTACATGGTTTAGTCGCCATCTAGATTTTCTTTACATTTCTTTCATTTTGTCATGTACATATTTGGTACCAATAGTTCTAGGGACATGCTAGAAACTTGCAACTTGTCTTAAAAGACTGGCTCTGTAGCTCATCAGGCTTTATTTACATTAACTAATTCAAAACGTCAACTTCTAGGTGAGAGGTTCAACAAATAGGAAACACTTCAAATGGAGAAGATACAAAAGGTCTTCAGTCCTTACCCCTGTGACCTATCTTTGATGCCAGAGATAAAATCCCCTACAGATAAAGACACACTTGAAGATTTAATTCATTACTGTTGTTTCCTTGAAATTATCTATCTTTTAAGAGCACATAAAATCTCAAGATGAAAATAGCATTTCAAGTCATGACCTCTGCGACCTCTATTTGAGGTTATGGGGTCACGAAATCTACAATTTAGAATCTCCATTGGCCAAGGAGTCTGTACACAACTTTGAGCTCTCTAGCCCTTTTGGAACTGGAGAAGAAGATGAAAAGAGGTTTTTAAGGTTGTGACCCCTGTGACCTGAATTGAGGTCATGGGGTCACAAAATCTACAATTTAGAATTCCAATTGTCCAAGGAGTCTGCACACAACTTTTCAGCTCTCTAGACCCTTTGCAGGAACTAGAGAAGAAGATGAAATTAGGTTTTTGGGGTTGTGACCCCGATGACCCCAATTTAAGGCCCCTTTTCACAGAGCCGCCACATGAGAAACAGAAGTGATTTCATGAAGTTTCCTGACCAGGATACTCCGAATTTCAGTATCAGTATACCATAGGATACTCGGGGTATCCAAAAATATCCTGTTCTGGATACTCCGGGTTTCATGATTCAGGATACGTCAGAATACTTCAGGATACTTCAGGAAACTATATTAAACTATCGGAATTTGTTAGAAATTTTAAAATATTACACATAATACTGCAAATTATACCACAGACGAACGAGGTTTAACCCTGTCATACAGTTTTGGCATTAGTTGTTTCTGTCAGACGACATTAGATTCATGTAGACGCTTTTTATTGAGAAAATTATACATTGAAGCATGTGTAAAATCACGTTTGATATGTGTGGCTCTTTGTCATTGTTGCTTCCCTATCATATGTATCAGTATCAAATGCATAAGTTTAAGTTACCTGCATTAAAGTTCTTTATACAAGTTCTTTTATAATTGTTGTCTGGATCGTGATAGATTTATGAAAAACCTAAAACTCACCTTTTAAAAAAGCGCATCCGAAAGAACACTATGAATATCCAAATCAAATACAGGTATTAACACTACACAACATGTGTATCCACCATTGATGAAACTCTTAGGTGTTTACACGTGTAGTAACTCGAGATAAATGGTTAACATCTTGCCCAATTGATTATCCCGGATTTCAGCTCAAATCTCATTGGTGTTTCACTTAACAGTTACTGATTTCATTGGATAACTCAAAACAGTATATCATCCATTGGCTGTGACGTGATTCTATTGACAGGCAACATAAGGCCCATAAGCCACCCGTGTGTGTTTTTACAGGTGACTAGTTCACACCTGCTTAGCTGGTCACAAGTGAATTACTAGTATTGTCTGAGTATCTTAATTGACACTTAACAAAGACGTCTGCATTTCACGGATGGTATTCACAAGAGATGAACACAATGTTAAATAACAAACAAAGAGCCCGTTTAGTTTGTACACCTCAGAGTGTCAACAAGATTCACCCAGACGAGGGATTAACGATGGATTAATTAGTGTGGTCAATATGGGTACCAACTTGAGGCAAAGCTCATGTCTCTTGATAGATGACTACAGCTCTCCTGTAAATGTTGAAATAAACTTATTCAGATTTTATATGGTTTTAACAATATTTATTCATGTACTCAGGGGAATCAACAAACAGGTTTTCCCTATATAACTGTTTCTCCCGAAAAGAACATAAAACAGGATAATTACATCATAAATATAATCATACATACATGAATGTAGAAAAACACAACATCATTTTAATAGATATTTCATAAGAAGCGTTTGCTATGAGAAATGAAGAGCCTGGATTATGGATTACCCACCGTTATAATAGACATATATCATAAATTGGTGTATTATTCTTTTCAGACATGTAATACAATTTATTGTACATTCATCATGACATTTATTTTATGTATTTTGTATCCCAGAGCGGCATTGACATAAGCGTCAACTTGTTTGCCAATCCGGATCCATTTATGGAATAAATATGTTTAAATCACATATCTCGGAAACGTCCAGATTTTCATGTGGTCACAATAACGAAAACTTACATGTACTTCGCTATCTGTTTACTTGCTGAAGCTACTACCATTTAAGATCAAATATGTATTTTTACAATCAAGGCTAGGACATAACAACAGTATAATATGATCACGGGGAGAGATATTTATATAGGGGTAACCCTGTTTATCGATCCCCCTTTCCATGTACCATCTGGAAAATAAATACTGTTTAAATCATATGATAACAGCTCCTTGAAGGACACCACTTACAATAATATTTTGAACTCATTACATCAGTTTATCAGTAAAAGCAACCGGTTTCTTTGAAAGTTATTGTAGTTAATGATTAAATTCTGAGCTGCAGCCCACTTCATTATTAGTCACACCTAACAACATAACAATATTCATGTCTGATGTTATACAAATGTTAATTTTCATTTTTCTGTCTCATTTATCTTGTAACCAGCTTTTTAAAAATATATGGTTTAAACATATGTTTATTCAATAAGAATGTGGTTTGGCAAACAAGCAAAACTCTGCTTATGTGAATGCCTCACCACTACATAAAACATAAACAAATTCACAAGAGCTGGTAACATGTTAACAACAAATGAAAAATCAAGACAATCAAACTATAGATATACGTACATAAGTGTTAATTGATAATTTGTTGCAGTTTCGTTCCATTATATTTATTTAGATAATTTAGAATGATTTTCAAAATATGATTTTTAAAAATATATATGTGCCGGAGCGGATTGTGCCTTGTTCGCCAATAATTTTTTCATGTTTATGAAATAAAATACGTTTAAATATGGTTTAAACTTATTTATTTCATACATGAAATGGATTAAACGAACTTTAAAAGTTAAAGTGAATACAGCTCCAGACTACAGGACATTATGCGTCATGGTGAATTTACAAAATATCATAAATTTACAAATTCAACAACAAAACAAAACAAGACAAGTAATATTATAAGAAACAAAAACACCAAACAAAACTAGGTGTTATGATGTCAGCAGAATAGATATCTGGATATAGGTAACGCCAACAAGGCATGGCACGGCACAAACATACATAACATTGTGGCTTTTTGTTTTAGTTTATTGTTAAATTCTCCTAGTCTGCTATATGTTTAAACCAAAGTGATCATAAACATATAGGTTGAGGACAATGCAGAGAATATAATTTTATTTCACTTCTTAAACAACTAGCTTTATTCAAATATCAAGGTTGAATATAAGCTTTCCTGAAATCATTATAACAAGGACCTGATAATATGAAAAGAAATTAAATTATCGGTTTCAAAGTTTGCTAACTACTTTCTGTCTGAATAAGGAACTAATTTACAATTATAATATTGCCGTGTAGAGTTGAATGAAGGGACACATGTTACAAGAAAAAAGTCACAAATTATATAATATATTAGTATATATTATGTTGATATATGATATATATTTTTGTTAGTTGTTTTTGTAATGTATTCTTAAATATTTGGTTCTTTTTAATCTTTAAACACAAACAGATTAACTTTGATCTTGTGTCATGGTGACACCTCACCCTGTCACACATCTGTATGTTTTGACAGGGATTAAGAGGGGATTAGATGGTTACTTGACTGTGGGGCTGTAACCTGTTTTAGAGCAGAACAGTTCACTCATCGCAGTGGATACACACTGTGACACTAATTAGCCCTCCTGCTGTGATCCCCTTTGATCAAAAGGTTCTTAGCCGGGAATGCTAAATGCGTGACCAGTAGCCTTGTTATGGATGAATGAACCCTGAGCGTCTCACTCAAAATGAGGAAAGATATATTGTTTATTAATGTGTCATACAGAGTAATTTATACATGTTGATGCAATAAAATGTATGAGCGGGTAGTGATTCGAAGCAGAATGAATGTATACATTACACATGTAGAGAATGTTCATAAACAACAATCATGTGCACAGATTCTTTATTGAATAATAATGAGTTTAAACCATATGATTATGTTATAGCTGGTTGTTTTTATGTCCAGTTCTCGTGTGTTAATATAAGCAACAGTTTGCTTTTTACCAAACCAAATTCTTCATGAATAAATATGTTTAAACCACATACATTACACCTTTATAAATACCTCTCCAGTACATAATACATATTCATTCATCAAAACTGAGAAAGCACAACATTAAATAAAGGTGAATACATGTAATAGAATAACATTAATTTTCAACATTTAATTTTCACAAGGAAATTAGTAAAATAACCATTTAGGTAAAACAGTAATGCACTGAAAGGATGATACTTCGACTTATTGGCTTATGTAGTGCCGCTCTACTAAATATATCAAAGTACAATTTATAATTCAAGATCAATGTACAAATTCAGTGATCAAATGATTACACAAAGGCAAAAAGCAAAACACTAATTCGGAAATATCTAAAAGGACACATGCTGAATAGGATGATTTAAATGTTAGTGACTCTTGAATAAAATTATAGACAGATTCGAGGATTAACTGATTTGTCTTTTGCTTAAAAATTATTCCATATATATTGTTTCTGCGTCCAGCTTTTGCTTTCATTGTACTGGAGCGGCGTTGAAATAAGCCTATGGCTTGTTCGCCAATCCAGATTTCTTTTTGGAAATAAATAATAATAATAAATAAGAAATGTACGTGTTGCATGCTAACAAATATAACATTTGGTTAAACTTCACGTGCTTTCTAAATTTAGAAACGTTAACTTAAGTCAATAAATGTGTCAACAGAATCCACAATTGTTAAGTTAGTCTCATCAGATAAGTCATTTTTACCTTAAAGAACGGTTTTCAAATTAAATCCATTAACATAATAATTGTCTAAAGCGTTTGCTATGATGTCATAGAGGTATGTAAGTTGATATGCATTACTTTCACCTGGCATAAACCCTGACATTTTTGTCTCGAAAAAAGTTGAACACTGTTTGAAAACTCATCTTTCAAATACAGGAAGGAAATACTACAGGTCTATAATTTTGATATTCATTTACACTGCCTTTCTTGTGCAAATGATATACAGAAACTTCTTTCCATAAGGGAGGAAATATATACCAACACAATGATTTATGTAAATGTAAATATATAAGGGGCAAGGAAATTGATTATGCAGCTAGCTTGGTGAACTTATTACTAAGTGTATCTGGGCCACTTGCCTTATTTATGTCAACTCATATAATCAACATCTGGTAACGGTTTATCTGGGAAGTCAACTTTAGCTTTGTCATAATGTATTCTATGAAAAATTAAACGTAGTTACACAAGTGGATATCTGTTTTACTATATAATACCGATCTAATAATTCATTACTGTTCTGACATTGCAATCACTGTATGAAATGTGCGTGTGTGTATTCATGATGCCATCCGTATTTATATTGTATGTATTGTATCTTGACGAGGACAGGCATTTAGATAAACCTTTGGCTTATTTGCATGTCCTTATTCATGTATAATTAACATGAATAAATATGTTTAAAACATAATACCGATTCACGGATAATCAAATCCATGTCAATATTATGGGATAGAGTTTAACATATCTTGTTCAGTAAATAGAAAAGGAATTGCAAACAAGATGTTTATATGCTGTCATCAATACATATTGTTTTCTTAATTTTGTAAAATTTTAAAATCAATTTCAATATATATATGAAGGAGAACGAGTTTCTAAAACTGTTATCAAGCTACCACGAAACGTCGCACTCCTGCATTAAAGAAGTTGTATATCCATAGAACTCATTCTCCTTCATCTTCTAGTAACCAATATTTATGTTCAAGAACCACTGGATGGATATTGAAAAGCGTTACGTTTTACGCGACTGTTATAACAATTCCCCTATTACAATAAATACTAAAAATACTGTCGGGGATGCAAGTAAACATATTACATTTTCGATTATTTATATATTCAAGATAAGATTAAATATTGTATTTTAACATCGAGTCACCAATTTTGCATTATCCGAACACTATCTATTTAATCTTGAAATAAGTCTCCAATTTTTAGATTTAGATTGTTGACAGCAGTGAAGAGGCGTATGCAAAATCTACATTACACATGTTCTTAATCATTTGATTTGTTTACAATTTCGGCTGGTCTCTCTCTGTTTTATACAAGATGTCTTACGATTTTGATGGACAATTTTTACGAATAGCCTTTTGTCACACAATTTTCCTTCCCTCAGAATTATCAAATTTGAATAAGCCTTCAACCAATATGCTCTCCGGTTTTCATTCAAATGAAATCAAAATAAATATATACCACTTTTTCAAAAATCTCAGAAACTTTAGGGTTTATCCATGAAGTCAGTGAACCGTATCTCCTGAACATTCCAGTGACCACTTGAATATATCTCTGAGTCAACTACACACGTGTAAATTTAATCAGATTGAATAAGCAGTATTGGCGACAATACACATCCGTAAATTGGTTTATGGTAATAGCCGCACAGATTGCCCCCTTGCAATACACACATATCCTAGTATATCCAGGCTTGCATATTTTATTTAACTCGTTAATAGCGCGACTGGGCTCCTCACAGGATGAGTGATGGCAATTAGACACTAAAATACTGTACTGTATACACTGATACAACTTATAAATAATAAAGAATTGAATTGACTTGATTCATTTCAAATATCCCATCACAAATTACATTTATTATACCATACTGAGAAATCAAAATCAATGTCCAGTAACTATGCAATTTCCAAATTGTGTCTGCATGTTATAGAATATGATAATTAAGTATTCCGTCGATTCTTAAATTTTACAATACATGTACTTTGTTTTGAATATTCATTTATTTCTCATATACATTGTAGATTATAATTATCTAAATATGCACAAACTAAAATGGCTTTTGTTGGATGTGTGACGGCAATATATATTTTATGATGAATACGATGTTTAATCAATGTTTTTACGGTTAGATTCTTATTGTTTGACGGCAACGGTTTTAAATGATATTATACATTACAACTTAAACATCGATACGATACGACATGTATATTTCATACTGTCTCCCTTGGTTATTGACATTATCCTATGGTATTTCTTTTTAAATATGTGTTTATTCTTTTGTATACTATGTTTTATAGGGCCCCATAAGTCAGTTTTTGTGTGACACTTACATACAACAATCTTCACCTTTGTGGAAATAGGGTTTTAATGGCATTGTCACAGACGTATTTACACTCATGTATAAGTGTGGATACTTATCAATACGAAACAAATGTAATGAAATAAATAGTATGCACGTTTTCAAATTTGCTTATATTTCATATTCGTGCGCTCACAATTGGTCAATAGTGTAATCTATATACACGCTGATTTTCATACTATACCGCAATGAATACGTAACTTTTGATTTGTCATGTTTGTAACAATTAAAGAACTATAAGATTAGGTTGACGATATCAAAACCAGTGTTTAATTACGCAGTATCATGAAGTTAGAGAAGCTCCACGACAGTGCTTTGAATACCCTGCTAATCACGCATGTTTCGGTATCATTGATACACGAGTATAACAAGTGGTTCCCAATGAACGAAAACTGTCTAGTCATGTACAACAGCCGGTGATTTAAGTTGTTGTATATACGTCTACGTATATAAACAATATATTGCGACACTGATGTACACACGTCTGTCTCTTATGTAGCTCTTGTGCGGCCTCTGTGATTGTATTTTATCAGTTCATGCTCAAGCTTATTGTTCCGCGCTACTGATCTAGTGGTTTCAAGACAAAGTTTCCGATGGCGTTACAAAACTGAGTTGAAAATAGGTTAAAGGGATAATAATTGAGTATGGAAATGTATTTCAAAATGTTTATTTTTACTTTGGTATTTTAGTTTGTTTTGGTGTTTCAATACCCCTTCAAACATGTTTCGGTAGGGTACTAAATGTACATTTCCTACGTTTTATTTGTGAATGATTCTTGACAAACGCCACAAATACAATATTATTGCCTTGGTTAAGTGTATGGGTTCTTGGTTGGATATTTATATCAAACTGCTTTCTTAAATACCCATAAACAAATGAATTCTACTCATTAAACGGATCCAATACTTACTGTGTTTTATCATAAAAGAACAATGTAATATGAGCAAATGAATGCAAATGACCAAAGGTCTACTCATTCAAATAACTTTAATCAAATACAAATTTGTGGATGTATTGTTTTGTGGGGGATTTACGTTCATTGATAGTTAATTGTGGTTGAGAGAGATGCCAAATACTAATAATGTGTGAACTACCATATCACTGTTATGTATTTTAGACGAACAAACGAATTCCTACTCAGTGATAAGAAGTTTTACTTTTCTAACCTCACATGATTAATAACTTTGGTTCAACGACTACAACTTATGTAGGCTCTCAAGTAAGTTCTCAAATATAAAGTCATACATATATCACCCTCAGTAATAATTTTCATCTTGATTGCGCAATAAGCACATGCAGTGTTAATAAGACATAAGTTTAATCAAGCATGGTAGATGATTGATGGACATTTAGAATATGTGATTTTCAGTTCAAATTCAAATGTTAATTCTCTCCATCGGCGTTACATGAGATAATCAAGATATCAGCTTATTGAAGACATAAAACTTCTTTCCTAAATACATAAATAAATGGCTGACAAAACACCATCTTTCAAATATACACCATTTTCTTCTTTCAATGATCTTGTATACTTCATTATGTAATCTTACCATTGAATGAATGACACAACGGCGGGTCCACAGCTTACCACGTTTGAGTTGCTGAACAGGTGTCCTCAAAACCTGGGATGACAGGAAACTGGCTGATCATATACACCAGCCATGACTGTTTAATTAGAGATATACACGTATAAATGAAATACATTGCACCATTGCTGTTCATGCGCGTGTCTCGTAAAACTCTTTGGCGGCCTCAGTGTTTTATCTCTCTTAACGAGCTGACCGCCGACAACCAGTTCATTAGTAATTGTCGGTAACGCGAGGTTAATTTTACGCTCTAATAATCTCTGGTTTACAGGACAAAAATCAAAATGGTACCATCAAAATGTCCCGATTAAAGTGATAAAACTATTAAGTATGAAAATGTATGTTTGACTCAGTGTAATTATCAGAACTTATGTTTAATAACCTGAAAAAGCAATTAACCTTTGATCTAAATACACATCTTATGTAGGCTCATTACTTGTATCAATATTGTTAGGCTAGGAAAAACCGGGAAACAGGTAATGGTAAAATGGTTCTTATTAAATGAGTATAGGGCATTTAGAATTCGGTAGGTTTTACAACGTGTGATATGGATTATAGTTTCTTAACCACTTACAATACGAAGTTTCTTAGCTCATTCTTGCCCCTATGTCTGACATGCATCACTCAACCCCTTTCATTACTTAATCTATAGAAATAAACACATACACATTTTAACCAATATGCAAGATGACATCTTACTGAAAATGTAATACTTCATTTTCAAAATGCATTAAGTGGCTTATGACAAAATGCCCTCTTTCAGCTACCATTCCTTCTATAAATCGTCTTGCATTAGTGAGTCTCTCCGGATTTATTAATATTGTTTCTGTTCATATGTAGTAAGTAACAACAAATGAATTAAAATCAGTCACTTGATTTGATATTCCAATCAGTTTAGGAACAAATACATTCATATTCGTTGAGACGCCTTACTATAAATACTCTGCTACCTGTACTTACATGTATACTGTTATCATCATTCAAATGACACATTTATTGTTCATTTGAAAAATAAACTTACAAATAAGGATTCAAAATATGGCAAACTTAATATATTTCTCGAATTGAGCTAAGCAGACAACCTTAAACCCAGAGACACTTCTTTAGTTCAATACAAATTATTAAAAAGATAGCATAACCAACGCAGTGAATCACTGTTTTACATTTGAAAGGCCAAGAACATTGGTACGCAGGATTTAGTAAGTACGCCCTTTTTATACGTGATATTGATATCAGTTTTATATGGTTTAAACATATTTTTATTTCAAAAACAAAACGGGATTGGCAAACAAGCAAATAATGCTTATGTTAATGCTGCTCCCTAACAAAATACAGTTAAATCAAAGTGACATACACATGGACAGGTCATGGACAGTTATAATGACACAAAATGTTTTATTTCGTTCAGGTCTCACCATGATTTTACGGATGATTAAATGTAGTAAAACAGTTGATGCAACATGGGGGTCCTACTGTTGTCTCTGGGGTTTATGAAAAATATTTGTGTCATGTTTCCAAGGATGAAGTGTGATTAGTGATTTGCAAAAATATGTCCAGATGGCACATGGTACATGGTACATAGAAAGTGTTTGATAGAAAGTTTCTAGATATGCACTAGAAAGTTTCTAGATATGCACTAGAAAGTTTCTAGATACGCACTAGAAAGTTTCTAGATACGGGGTATGTTTATTTATTGGACACCTGTGCAAGCAAATAAATACATTGAACAAGTGATGTAGATATTATACAGTGATATCTTCCTTAATATATTGTACACAAGATATGATATTTCACTCATGTCCATCTAATATAAACCTATACCTAATTTTATCAAAAGGGGTTGAGTATGCTTTATTGATTATATCTGAATATGTTGTACTGCTATAAAAAATGTAATTTTCATTCTATGACATGTTTTTACTTGTCTGTGTGTTGCTCTGTCTTTAAGACAATGCAATTAAGTCACTGTAGTGACCGGCCGATTTCGTTAAGTAGTTCAGCATTGGTATAATCAAAAAAGTTTATCCGTTATAACAACACAAGCCATCATCTCTCAAGCATCAAAGGATTTTAACTGTAATACCAAATGTCTGCTTCCCGGTAAGCCACCTGACCAGATAATGTCAGTGTCACTTGAATAAACAATTGCAGGTGGTACTGAGACAATTGTCTGTCTCTCTGTCTCAGTGTCATGAGTGTAACAACATGAACACTATTTTTTCTCAATCTAGTTGTCCAATGACAATTAATGGGTAAACCAAGGAACCAATGATATTAAATTAAGTATGAAATCGTGAGAACAATTTGTTTGCAAACTTTGCCAGTTGCGAAAAGACTTTTGTTGAAGTAGGACAAGTTTCGCAATCTTATGGTTCAAAGTTCTAACATTGAAGGATTTATAAGTTTACAATTTGTGTTCTTGTGTATCTGGATATTCATATTGTTGGATTCGGTGATACGGTAAGCTTCTTTCATTAATTCCTAATATTTGATACTTGATTTGATTACCAAATATTATTCAATGAAAACATTTATTATCCTGAATGGACGACAGTTAAACAACAACCAACCTCTTAGGTAACAGCAAACCATATTGAAATCAATGAAATTGCTGACTGTAATTTGAGCGTCATTTATATTTATTATAAATTTGATTGTCCATATATTTTGTTTTTCTGAACCGTATATTGTTAAACCTTATAATAAATACTGACAAAGTAAATAAGTGATATGCTTTTGTTTATCGTGATCCTGCTACCCTCTGAAATGTTATTAGATGTTATCATTGAGAAAATAAATGAACTGTTAATTGTAACATTATCGTTCAATATTCATAACGAATATAGAAAGAAGGTAAAATTAGTGAATGTATCATTATTTGTTAAGTTGCCAAGACATGTGGCAAAATCCTCCTCTTCATTCGTATATCAAATCTTTCAAGATGTCTCTTACAAGCATCTGACTTCTATGAAACAGTGACAAAATAATGTTAAAAACAAAGTTTTCAGTTTGTTTCTTAGAAATGCGAGTTAATCATTTTGAAAACTGCTTCTCATGTATAAATAATTCCCTTTTCATTTGAATAATGACACCCCCCCCCCAGCCCCGTCAAGCATTCAACTAACAGATCAAAATGCACATTTTTAACACACTATCTTAATTTTTAACAATGAAATGTAACATGACTATGTATATTTGGTGAATAAATACAAAGTCCTCGTTATGTTATAGCGCTGATAATTTCCGTTCATATACTGGAGTTTCCTTGAGTTTCCTGAAGTATCCTGTGCTCAGGAAATTCCCTGTAAACTGATCATGATACCTCATTAAACCCTTAGGGTATCCTGAGCAGGATACCTCATTAAACCCTTAGGGTTTCATGAGGTATACTGTATCAGGATACCCCCAATTTTCTAGCAGTGCGCGTCCTTCGTACAACCATTGAGCGACCAAAAAAATTGACAAGACGCTAAATGGTCGGTTGATTTCGCGAAATCCCGTTTCTGTGTTAATGCTCCTGCGATCTTTGTGCATCCTTTGTACGACCTAAAATGCAAATAACGGTAATTTCCATGACAATCTTTGAACGACCTGCACGTTTACGGAGACTCCACACTGCCTCCTCTGTGCCTTCCCTGTGCCTCCATTCACGACTATGGCGACAGTTGGCCAACCATGCAGCAACACTTCTGCCTCCACTGCGATACCTGAACAATGCTTCAGTAATCCCTGGGAGCATTCGGCAACCTGGATAGACTAGGGTCTATAATAAGCTGCATTAGTCTCAATTGTTTCAGTCCCATTCCAACAGTCAAAAACAACCAATCAATCAGCTTTTGCAGCTGCAATAAATAAAAATAAAATTGTTTTTTGCAGAAGAATATGATAAAAAAAAATAAAGAAGTAAATATACAAAAATACATGAAATTATTAAATCCACTGGTAAACATACGAATGAAACAGGGCTTCATCATTCAAATGGGTTACATTTAAGTTTATGAAACATTATCTGTTCATACTTCTGAAAATCATGCCTTGTAAAAACTCTCTTTTTAAAATCTTCTTAACGGGGAGATAAAAATAGAGCCATGGGCTCTGTAGCTCGTCAGGATTTCATTGATTTATTATCTAAGGCTTAATATCTAAGTTATCTCAAGTAATACATTGTTAACAAGCAAAAAAAAAGTTTTTAGATCATGACCCCTGTGACCCGTATTTGGAGTCACAGGGTCATCAATCCTACAATTAAGAATCACCTTTGACCAAAGAGTCTCTACACAACATTTCACCTTTCTAGAGCTTTACATACTTGAGATAAAGATGAAAATAGGTTTTTGGGTCATGACCCGTGACCTATATTGGGGTCACAGGGTCACAAAATCTACAATTTAGAATCCCCCATTGGCCAAGGAACCTGCACACAACTTTTCAGCTCTCTAGACCTTTTGGAACTGGAGAAGAAGATGAAAATAGGTTTTTAAGGATGTGACCCCTCTGACCCCATTTGGGGTCATGAGATCTACAATTTAGAATCCCCATTGGCCAAGGAGTCTGCACACAACTTTTCAGCTCTCTAGACCTTTTGGAACTGGAGAAGATGAAAATAGGTTAATAACGATGTGACCCCTGTGACCCCATTTGGGGTCATGGGGTCACGAAATCTACAATTTAGAATCCCCATGGGCCAAGGAGTCTGCACACATCTTTTCAGCTCTCTAGACCTTTTGGAACTGAAGAAGAAGATGAAAATAGGTTTTTAAGGATGTGACCCCTGTGACCCCATTTGGGGGCATGGGGTCACGAAATCTACAATTTAGAATCCCCATTGGCCAAGGAGTCTGCACACAACTTTTCAGCTCTCTAATCTATACCTTTTGGAACTGGAGAAGAAGATGAAAATAAGTTTTTAAGGATGTGGCCCCTGTGACCCCATTTGGGGTCAAGGGGTCACGAAATCTACAATTTAGGATCCCCATTGGCCAAGGAGACTGCACATAAAATTTCAGCTCTGTGGAGTCATTGTTTCTTGAGAAGAAGTCTAAAAAGCGAAAAGTTTACGGATGGACGGACGGACGGATGGACGGACGGACGGATGGACGGACGCCGGACACCATGCCATGCCATAAGCCAATCGGGCCTTTCAGGCCTGATGAGCTAAAAAGTAAAAAGAGAGTAACAAGCAAAAAAGTGAGCGTGGCTCACTAATACCCCCGACTGTTTAAGTTTGACATTTTTATTTTACTTAAAGAGAGAGGTGTCTGCACACCTTAGGATTGATAAGCTTTGAAATGTAATTGCTAAGATTAAACTGTTTGTGAAAGTGGTAGGACAAGTCTTGATCTTCATGTGAAAAAGGTGGTTTAAGTCAAAATAGGAATAAAAGTAACTTGAAAAGGTATTGGTAATATAATACACTACTGCTATTACCACTGATTTCAACTTTATTTTGGAAATTAATCCATCATAATGATTCATTCGAGTGACTTTAAACAACAGGTACATGGAAGCACACCCCTGAAGGCACAGTGAGAGATATACAGCAGTTTATGGCTGAAAGGAAAGAAAATTTAACTTTTCCCAAAATATAACCAGTGGAAATATAAAATAGTAAAATCAACGAGAACACAGAAGTAGCTTTTGATGAAAGTTACATGAAAAAGAAAATGATGAAGTCAACAAATCACAATACAGAAGTAGCTTCAGTCATTCTAGCTATGATAAAGTAAAAGAATATAAAAAATCGCCAAAAATTCAAAAATTCACCAAATCGTGTTACATTTTGCAATGCACCTCTCCTAGTGGTGAAGGAGACATGTGCCAAATTTGAAAAGGATGAGATGAATAGTTTTTCTGTAATTGATCGGACAAAAAATGCTCAGAATTTGACTAGGTTAAAAAATACCAAAATTCGCCAAAAAATCAAAAATTCACCAATTCGGTTTAAACTTTGCACTGCACCTTTCCTAGTGGTGAAGAAGACATGTACCAAATTTGAAAAGGATGAGATGAATATTTTTTTTGTAATCGATCGGACAAAAAATGCTCAGAATTTGACTAAGTTAAAAAATAAAAAAAATCGCCAAAAATTAAAAAAATCACCAATTCGGTTTAAACTTCGCACTGCACCTCTCCTAGTGGTGAAGAAGACATGTACCAAATTTGAAAAGGATGAGATGAATAGTTTTTCTGTAATCGATCGGACAAAAATTGTCTTCGGACGGACGGAAGGACGGACGGACGGAAGGACAGACAGACGGAAGGACAGACGGACGGACGGACAGACGGACGGACGGACGGAATCGTTGGTATAACTATATACCCCCAACCGTTGGTCGTGGGTATAAAAAGGGAATTTTTGGCTTGTTTTACAATGTCCTATTTTCGGTATTTCGTAATTTGTAAAGAAAATTAACCAACATTCTGGACAAAAAAAAGCTATTCCAACACCCGTATGTGTTTGAATAAAGATCATGATAAAAGTATCAAACCCGAATGAATGAAATTGTGCATACTTCTTTACAAAACTTGTTATTATCAAAGACATTTAAAATCGACTCTATCCGACAGCAGCTTTCCGTTCTTATAGTTAAATATGTGATGGTGTTTCTTTACCAGTGAGTTTATACATCTTTATTTGCTTGACTTTTCTGTTGTCTTGCTCCTTTTTGGTACCATAGTCTTATCAAAGATTTGCCAACAGAAACAAGGAAACATGTGAGAATCGATCATCTATTTTTTGGAGAATTTATGAGGAGGCTCACAGAAGGCTGAGTGAATGCAGAAAGAAGGCACAACACTTGTCATGGTCGCACAAAGGTTGTCGTTGTCGCTGCATGAAGGCAGACAGTCGTGATATAAACGGCTTAGATTGCACAGAGGACGCAGTAGGAAGGCACAAGGGAGGCAGAGGCATGGCCCAACGTTAGCAAATTTCTTACATGGCGATCATTGAACGTCCTTTGCGACCTTAGAATGTCCATTGTACGACCTTTCTGCATCATGGGAGCAACCCTTGAGCGACCAGAATAGTCGGCGACCCCTCTGCTTAAGTTTTGAGCATGTTCAAAATTTGTTGGCGGATATGGAATTGAAGACAATTCTTTTACAATTCTGAAAACAACCAATTGGTTCATATGATATTATATGATGCGCATTATGTTCCCGTAATAAGAGAAGATTTGGCGATGTGGCCAGATGCGAGACAGATAAGCCTGTACGGGCCTGTATGAGCCTGTGTGAACCAATATCAATAATTTCAGACAAGTCTATGCCACTGAAAAGTTTATTGCTTGTAAGAACAACAAAAACATTGCATTTGAAAAAAAAAAGTCTCAACTCTCAAAGGTTATGAGAATGAAATAAGATTAGATCTGATCTTGTATACCTGTTGTAAACTGTGTCATTATAATATAGAAAGCCAAAATTGTACCATTCATGCCCATGTAACTGTACATGTTTCTATGTTGGAATAAAAATATGAAAAAAAAACATGTGAAGAAACAAGCTAAGCTTTTAATTAGTAAAAATCACATGAATGTATACAGATTAACATATATATTATGTTTGATGTAAGGGGCACACCAGTTTCAGAGGTGTTTAAAGATAAAAGAAATTACATTTATATCCAGTTTGGTGAAGCTTATAAGATAAGTTATCAGAATAGAATAAAGAATAACCGTTAAGTTATGTTTCCATGGAAACCACCAAAATAAAATTCAGAAATAGGTTCTAACCCTCAAAAGGCACAACTAGAGATCATGGCTAATCTGTGTAGCAAGTTTGGTGAAGCTAGCATGTTTAACATCTTTGATGGGCATTCTAGAAGTTGAGGTGATGAAGAATGAAGAACAATTTTATGGATACACAGCTTCTTTATTCTGTATAGGCGACGTTTCGACATAGATGCTAATGTCGTTGTCAAGTAGGTGATACAGTTGAACAAATTCCCAGGGTATATATACATGTAGTGTTTATACAATATAGAGGATAACGCCTGGACTGTTGGGTAGGAGGCGCAAGTCCTGGTGCACAGCCACCTGCATGTGTTGAGCCGCGTTGCGGTACTGGTCCTCGAAGGACATGTACGCCGACTTCAACTCAGGGGCCTGCCCCGTGAAGGGTGGCAGTCGCTGACCTTGCCTGCCAAAAGAGGCAGCGACCATAGGTCGATGCAAGGAGACCGCAGTGAACACGCAATCCCCAACTGATGGAACGTCGAAGAAGCCTTCCTCTCCGAGCTGGTAGCGCTTAGTAAGGTAGCCTAAGTCAGCATTAGTACGGCACCAACAAGGAGGGGATCGACAACCTCATGCATCAAGGAGGAGAGAACGCGGAGCCCCGCTGTGGGAGGCTTGCACTTGGCGAAGGCCTCCCCCGCTAAGCGGTAGTCTGACTCCTCTGGCTCGGGGACCAGGCAGCAACGCCAGGGATGGCCTCTGAGATTTAGTCTCGGAGGTTCCTGATCGCAGTGGCAGCTGATATCATAACGGAGTCCTCTCGGCCCTCGTCCTAATCCATGCACACCACCCCCGTGCGCTCTGACAAACGGGAGCCCACTTCAGAGTCGACAAGGGAGGAATCACGGATGGAGACAAAAGGTTGGGCGAACACGTCAGCTACCGCCGGCTGTCCCGAACCCCCAGTCCGAGGAACGGACTCAAGCGGGTGACCCAGGTCGCGGGGGTACTCGTGGGGTCCCGCGCTGACCGGACAGCACCGTCACTGGGACGGCAGCTCGGGGTGAGGGATGGGGTAGAAGCCGCTGGTCCTGCAAGACAGGAGGCGACTCATTCCCTGACATAGGAGCCTGGGCCTGGTTACCTTCTCTGGCGAGAGGTACCAGGTTAGGCGAGGCCAGCTGGCTCTCAGACTGGACCTGACCAGCGTCAGGTGTCTGGGAGGGCTGAGTGGTGGCTTGGGACTCCAGGCTCGTCAGACCAATGCCTGGGAGCTGGAGGCTCTGGGTTGATCCAATGTCTTGGACAAGGCCGAGACCTGGACCCCCCCTTATAGCCTGGTTTTGCATCGGGCTCCAGACCGGTGGCCCGGAACTTTGTACGGAGCCCCGAGACCGCAGAGTCTATCATCACCTTCATCTGCTGTGTAATAAGTGAAGTGAACTGTGCCATGTTGAAATAAGGTGCAGTTGATTGAGTAAGGTTAGTTTGTGTGGGTGAGGGGGGGGGGGGGGTTTCCCTGGCTGAAGGTTGCTGCTCTTCCTCGGTAGAATCGGCCTCGGATGAACTGTCATCGAGGTCCGACCTAGCCAAGGAAGTAGACGGCACCGGAGCCTTTTTAACTACCTTACCCTTACACTTAGCGCTCTTAAGGAGCTTGTTTGCCTTTGATGGGGGTCAAGATGTGTGATGTCCTTGCCATCTCGTAACGCCGCAGCAAAGAACTTAAAATCCTTATCCCGCTTGGCTCTAGCTTTCGGGGTAAAGGCCTGGCAGACCAAGCACTTGAGTGGATGGTGGAAGTCCTGGGCCAGGCATCGAAGGCATTCATCATGTCCGTCGCATACACTATCGACAGGGCTTGAAGGGCTAAAAAGAAAGTAGCCTTACAAGAACCGGGCATTGTAAAAATTTTTTATTTATATATATATTAAAAACATGGGAAAATGCAATGTAGTTGTTTATGTGTAAACATGCATGCATAACATGAGCAGAGGCGAATGGCAGAAAATGCGAAGTACGAATGTAAACAAGCATGGCCACACCCCCTACCTGAAAGAAATAGAAACATGTAATGTGACTAAATTGCTTGCAGGCCAGAGGGTGATTCGAAATCCGTAAGGAAAAGGAATCTAAAACCCCCATAAGAATGTAATAAACAAGTGGAAAGCCCAGATTGACCAAACAACTACGATCAAAAACATCGATCGAAGAAAATGGCCGCCATGGGTCGACTTTCCCGCCACGTGCGAGAAAGCAAGTTACAATATTCACGAAGTTAATACTAGAAATGCGAAGCCATTCGACCCTACTGAAAGAATGTAGACGTTACCACACATACAGATTCTTTCTGGGACATTTTCTTTGCTAGATCTAGATGACGAACTTAGAAAAGATCGGTGAAACTTCAGACACGTCTTCTACCTGGGAATGACAGATTGAAAAGTGGTGAGAATAGACTTATCTGCCCCTTGGCTGCATAGCAACCACCAGGGTTGGAGGCTCAAGAGGGGTGGCCCAAAGTACGATTTTTTAGTTTTTAATCATTTTTTTTGTGGAAAAAATAGTTTCAAAATTACCGATTTTATGCAATAAGTACCCAAAGGAGGATCCCTTCTGAAAAAGAATCTTCTTCATTCTAGCATGGTTAGTTTGGGAGATTTGCTCGGTTCAGTTTAGAGAGATATGCTTTTCAAAAAATTTTGTGACAGACAGACAGAATGAATGCTAAATATAAAAGTATAAAAAACATTGCCTCTGTAAATCATATGCTTTCTTTGATTTATTCTTTCTAAAGTTGAACATTAACATGTTGAACACTATTTCGGTAAAATTTCAAACGGACATGACATAATTGACCTTGTTTCATGCCTTTATTTTTTTGCATTACATATGCAGGTGTAAGGGGCGGGAGGAGAGGGAGAAATGAGTGACTTATTGATGGAGATCTAGACAAGAGGAGAAGACAAATGGAGAAGAGGTATAGTCTCACCTGGATAGCCTGCAGCTTAGCTATTGGTCGACTGAAGGCCATTCTTTTGGTGGAATACTCGACAGCACACTCTAGCGCAGCCTGCAGAGGAGTAACAACTTATTTAATGTGAAAATACATAACGTTGCGGAGTATATACTCACTCCTATATCAAGTGGAATGAAAGGAAACAAGCACAAAAGTGAGCATGGCTCAATAATACCCTGACCATTTATGTTCAATGATTCTTGATTCTACCTATCCTATGCTATGAATCATTTCAAAGTAAGTTTGTTTTGATTTCATAAAGCTTCATCAGATAAATACACTTGTGTAAAAATAGAGCCATGGGCTCTGTAGCTCGATCATCAGGATTTCATCGCTTTACTATCTAAAGTTGAATATTTAAGTTATTGTTTACAAGCAAAAGATAGGTTCTTAGATCATGACCACTGTGACGCCATTTGGGGTCATGGGGTCACATAATCTACAATTTAGAATCCCCATTGGCCAAGGAGTCTGCACACAACTTTTCAGCTCTCTAAACCTTTTGGAACTGAAGAAGAAAATGAAAATAGGTTTTTAAGAATGTGACCCCTGTGACCCCATTTGTGGTCACGGGGTCACGAAATCTACAATTTAGAATCTCCGTTGGCCAAGGAGTCTGCACACAACTTTTCAGCTCTCTAAACCTTTTGGAACTGAAGAAGAAGATGAAAATAGGTTTTTAAGGATGTGACCCCTGTTACCCCATTTGGGGTGATGGGGTCACGAAATCTACAATTTAGCTAGGATCCCCATTGGCCAAGGAGTCTGCACACAACTTTTCAGCTCTCTAGACCTTTTGGAACTGAAGAAGAAGATGAAAATAGGGTTTTAAGGATGTTACCCCTGGATGGACGGACCGACTGACGCCATACCATGCATAAGCCCATGGGGCCTTTCAGGCCTGATGAGCTAAAAAATCGGATAGTTTTTTTGTAATCGGTCTGACAAAAAATGTCTTCGGACTGACAGAAGGAAGGACGGAATCCTTCATATTACTATATACCCCAGAACGTTGGTGGGGGGTATAATAACAAAATGGGATAAATTTACATGACAAGAGTCATCAGAAGATGACATATCCCACCTGTTCCACAAAATTTGTAAAACACATCCTTGACAGATTATTGCGTATCTACTACCGTACCATACAGTTAGTGGGTATTACAGATGCTGAGTTTCAGGTATGTTAAGGGTTTTAGACTTCTGCTCCAGAAGCAGTCAAAATCAACAACGACGAACATCCCTCTATTTTCTATGGAAACAGAAAAAAAAAATAATTTCAGATTAATATCAAAAGGCACCACTTCAGTTAGTGGGTAATACACATGCAAAGTTTCAGGAAGATATGATGAAAGGTTTTGGAGCTGTGCTCCGGAAACGAACCTGTCTCTGACAAAGTCCAAATTCAACAAGTTTCTATGGAAAGGAAAAAAAATAAAATTTCAGAAATCTGAAAATATCAAAAGGCACCACTTCAGTTGGTGGGTAATACACAGGGAAAGTTTCAGAAAGATATCATGAAGGTTTTCGAGTTCTGCTCCGGAAACGAAATGATTACGGACGGACGGACGGACATACGGACGGACGTACGGACGGACGGACAGACGGCCGGGGCGATGACTATATCCCACGGTATTACATACCGGTGGGATAACAAATAAAAGAATGGTGAGAAGACCTTTTGGAACTGGAGAAGATGAAAATAGGTTTTTAATGTCATGGGTTTATCATCAGGGTTTATATTGTTTAATGATGAAGATTGAAATAGATTCTTAGGTCATGGCCCGTGAGGACTTTATTTGGGGCCACAGCTCACCAAATCTACAAATTGAAATCTCCATTGGCTGAAGAGTCTGTACACAATATTACTGTCTTTTCTTTACGGTGAAGAATAGGAAAATAGGATTTTAGGTCATGGCCTTTGAGAATCTATTGGGGGCCACAGGCTGAGGGTCAACAAATCTACAAATTAGAATCTCCATTCGCTAAAGAGTCTTTACACAATATTACAGCCTTCTAGGTATTTTTGTTCTGGAGAAAAAGATAAAAACATTTTTTTAAGTTGTGACCTTTCAGGCCAGATGAGTTTAAATTCAAAACCAAGACCCCAGATATATTTTTTTAAAAAGATGCACAATAACTTTGAAAACAAAATGTAAATCTTGTCCAAATCGGATGTCATATAATTAAGCTGCCATTTTGATTAAGTTTGATGATACCTGTATTCAGATATTAATATTTTTCTTACTTGACCAATTCCGAGTGCTTGAGCAGCTATTCCGATTCTCCCCGCATCAAGTGTTTGCTGAAACAGGACAAGGATCCAACAATGACACCAAGATTTTCTAACTGGCTAACACTTCAACAGATTGACCCATGTAAGAAATAGGCATACACATGCACACTCACTCACATGTATTTCAGGGCTGCACATGAGCACAGTGGCCATAGAAGCGGTAAGTGCTTCTTAGTACCGGTGTAACTATAGTTTCGTAAAAATATACTGCATAGATTTTGAGATAGAGGCCGGAAAAGGTCCTTACCCCAAATATGCACTAAGTTAAAAATGTTTACATGGAACCAGAAAAAATATAAAATTCAGAATAACCAAAGTACCTCTCTACCATTAGGTCTAACCACATATCAAGTTTCATTAACAAATATTAAACATTTTTTTAAATATGGCACGGAAGCGAAAGCATTTCTGAAGGACGGAATCTACCTATAGACAAATTATTCCTCTTTACAATGACATAAAAATTATTAGAATACAACCTATGGTTCAGAAAATATAACCAACTAAAGGAGAGTGACTCTACTGGACTGTGAATGCATCCCAAGTGAATGCATCCCAATGCACACCAAGTTACTGGCACCGCTTGGTCCCCCCAGGACTGGGCTTATTACAATACCGTTACATCTTCGAGACCTCCTCGAGGGTACCAGAGCCGAGCGTGCGTGGAAGTAATGAGTACTAATGAGCACAGCATACATTTATCACCACGGCACACGCAATACATGTTGCGCGGTGTAAAGTTTGTCTTTATTTCCAGCCTTATAAAAACGTAAATCCTTTGCGAGTACAGTGATATAAAAATACTTGGAATACGTCAAATGGTTCACAATATATGGAGAGCGTAAGGAAGGCACCCCCAGTACTTAGAGAATTGGGACACCTGGCGCATCACTTGTCGCATATTTATTTTTCGCTGCGCATATATAAAAATAGAGCCATGGGCTATATCTAATATCTAAGTTATCTCAAGTAATATATTGTTAACAAGCAAAAAATAGGTTTTTAAATCATGACAGCTGTGACCCACATTTGGAGTAACAGGGTCACCAATCCTACAATTAAGAATCACCTTTGACCAAAGAGACTCTACACAATTTTTTTTTAGAGCTTTACATACTTGACATAAAGATGAAAATAGGTTTTTGGGTCGTGACCCGTGACCTAGAGAGGGGTCACAGGGTCACAAAATCTACAATTTAGAATCCCCATTGTCCAAGGAGTCTGCACTCAACTTTTCAGCTCTCTAGACCTTTTGGATCTGGAGAAGAAGATGAAAATAGGTTTTTAAGGATGTGACCCCTGTGACCTCATTTGGGGCCACAGGGTCACACAATCTACAATTTAGAATCGATCGATCCCTATTGGCCAAGAAGTCTGCACACAACTATTCATCTCTCTAGACCTTTTGGAACTGGAGAAGAAGATGAAAATAGATTTTTAAGGATGTGACCCCTGTGACCCCATTTGAGGTCACGAGGTCACAAAATCTACAATTTAGAATCCCCATTGGCCAAGGAGTCTGCACACAACTTTTCAGCTCTCTAGACCTTTTGGAACTGGAGAAGAAGATGAAAATAGGTTTTTAACGATGTGACCCCTGTGACCCCATTTGGGGTCACTGGGTCACGAAATCTACAATTTAGAATCGCCATTGGCCAAGGAGTCTGCACACAACTTTTAAGCTCTCTAGACCTTTTGGAACTGGAGAAGAAGATAAAAATAGGTTTTTAACGATGTGACCCCTGTGACCCCATTTGAGGTCATGGGGTCACGAAATCTACAATTAGGATCCCCATTGGCCAAGGAGTCTGCACACAACTTTTCAGCTTTCTAGACCTTTTGGAACTGGAGAGAAGATGAAAATAGGTTTTTAAGGATGTGACCCCTGTGACCCCATTTGGGGTCATGGGATCATGGGGTCATGGGGTCACGAAATCTACAATTTAGCTAGGATCCCCATTGGCCAAGGAGTCTGCACACAACTTTTCAGCTTTCTAGACCTTTTGGAACTGGAGAGAAGATGAAAATAGGTTTTTAAGGATGTGACCCCTGTGACCCCATTTGGGGTCATGGGGTCATGGGGTCACGAAATCTACAATTTAGGATCCCCATTGGCCAAGGAGTCTGCACATAAAATTTCAGCTCTGTGGAGTCATTGGTTCTGGAGAAGAAGTCGAAAAAGGGAAAAGTTTACGGATGGACGGACGGATGCCGGACACCATGCCATGCCATAAGCCCATCGGGCCTTACAGGCCTGATGAGCTAAAAATGGTACATGGCATTAAAGACAATTTATTCGTCTTTACAAATTAGTTTGGAAGCTATAGCGTGCGAAAGGAAGGTACCCTCGGTTCTTTGAGGCAACTTTTTGAGTATCGCGCATCTTACGGCAAGTGCCGCAATTTTAGTTTTTCGTGCGCATGTGTAAGTTTTATATGGAATCAAAGCCAAATCTTTCCTCTTTATGAGGATGTAAGTTTTATGATATTTGGCCAACCGGTTCAGCATTTATTGGTGGTATTTATGATGCGGTTATGGCTGAACTTCCAATGAAAGCTCGCATTCACTTTCTCTGTCTCTTTGACAAAATACAACATATTTTATTTGCAATGACATATTTCACAATAAAATTACATTGCATTTATGTACAAATATACAAACATATTTATCTGCGGTAGTGCAAAGAACAGCTGTAATGACCTAACAAGGTCTGTATATAATGTTTATATAATTGTCCACACTTCTGCTCTCTTTACTTAATTTTCAACTTCATTTTCTTCTTAATGCGGCAGTGATGTAAGCCCTGGTGTAGTCAGTGTGATACAGTTTGAAGCATGGTGCGGCGCACAGAGCAACATTACAGTCTGTACACTCATAAGAAGACTCTCTGCCTACTCATTTTCTCTTCCTTGCTGGTGCATTGCCTTCTTCTATCTGTTTTGCGTAGACCGCACGTTTTGCCTTAGAGCATACCACACACATCCTTGTGATGTTTTTCTTCTTTCCGACAGCGCGAATCCTCGTTGGAAAGTGAAGTCCATGAAGACGAATGACACTCTCGACGCTCGTGCTCGGCTGACCACGAGGACGTCTGCACAGTGATGGAACTTGTTCCCTGTCTGCAAATGTTACTATATGTTGAGCCAAAGCCTTCCTGTATTCCTGACTTGTTTTGAGAGGTTTATCTTGGCTATGTTCTTTATAAATGATATAAGAGTTCAAGAAGGCAACGTTGGGAACGTGAAACCAAACCCGTTTCCACCACTTCAGGGATCTTCACTCGGAACGGCGTGTACGACAACATCTGGTCGCCCCGATCAACACCTCCTATGTACTCGTTGTACGATGTTACAATGCGTGACTTGAGAACTGGTTCGCCTGTTGCCCGGTTCTTCTTCCCTGTTTGTTCAAGATGTGTATCTTCAACAGTAGACATGAGGACTGATTTCCTATCTTTATAGCGAACAACGAGTAGGTCATGGTTGTGAGAAACTGTCATGTCCCCTTGCTTCGGTTTCTTTTAACTCTTACGTATTGCGTATTTCTGTTTTACCAATTTTAGCCCCTGTGGCGGGATTTACAGGCTTGCAGCTCGCAGCTCGCAGCTCGCAGCAGTAGTTTTGTCTTAGGCACTAATTAGCTCTGCTGGCAGAATTTCCAGGCGGCGATTCCGGTACCGTTTTTACGAAATATATCGCACCTACATGGCGAAAACGGACTATATACGGGCATTCAATACAAATTCAAGTCGCGACACCAGTATACAAATGGCTAATTCACACCCGAAACTTTGAATGAATTTTTTTTTATGATTTTTCGTTTTTATTCTATTACTTTCGAAAGATTGTCTTTAATTCGGGCCTTGTAACATCATAAATACGAAACGAAAAAATGCCATTTATAAACGGAATTGAAGACAAGATGTCTAGCTTCACAATGATATAAAAAAAATTAGAATGCGACCTTTGGTTATAATTCTATAGCTATAGCTTTTTTGAAAACAAACAATTCGTTCACATGATATGAAGGTGTGTTGCCGATTTTTTTCAAGGCAGATAGCATGTACGGGCGGGGCAAACCCGAGGCAAAGCTAATTATCAATGCATTACGAGTCAACAATGCACACGCAATTTCGTGTGATTTTTGCTGGACATTTCGACCGGACATTGACAAAGTCTTGTTATCGTGGCTAACTGCGAGATGTATGTAAACAAGTTTTAATGTGGCGATCCATGGACACACTTCGTCTCGCATTTCGCCTTGAGACCAAATATAACAAGAAAAAAGTGAGCATGGCTCACATACCCCCGCCATCCGCTATCCGTCCATTGAGAACTATAGATGTGAAGGTTACTATGTTTAAAAAACAGCTTCAAGCATCATAATATTGTCCAAAATAATTTTAGGAACTGACTGTTATTACAAATTTCATTCACCCAGATGTAATATTTTTCAGGTAACTTAATTTTTCCCATTACTTCGTAACGGGGGTATAATTATTATTGACCCGGTATATGCACTTAGTCCAACGTATGCATCTCGCCAAGGGGTAAAACATTTTTCTCTATGAGCCTTCCGGACAATTCCGGGACCCGCAAGTAAAGGGTTAAGGCCTCTTGACAGAATCAGGAAGGCCCTTTCGATTGGTTCTCAATGTCCCTGTGGCACCGATTCCCCGCTCCCACAAGTTTATGTACAGATTTGTGAACGAATAATAGTTGTCCATAAAGATGTGATGCCCCTGTCCAACGTAGTCGTTCACCAATACATGTTGCGCGGTGTAAAGTTTGTCTTTATTTCCAGCCTTATAAAAACGTAAATCCTTTGCGAGTACAGTGATATAAAAATACTTGGAATACGTCAAATGGTTCACAATATATGGAGAGCGTAAGGAAGGCACCCCCAGTACTTAGAGAATTGGGACACCTGGCGCATCACTTGTCGCATATTTATTTTTCGCTGCGCATATATAAAAATAGAGCCATGGGCTATATCTAATATCTAAGTTATCTCAAGTAATATATTGTTAACAAGCAAAAAATAGGTTTTTAAATCATGACAGCTGTGACCCACATTTGGAGTAACAGGGTCACCAATCCTACAATTAAGAATCACCTTTGACCAAAGAGACTCTACACAATTTTTTTTTAGAGCTTTACATACTTGACATAAAGATGAAAATAGGTTTTTGGGTCGTGACCCGTGACCTAGAGAGGGGTCACAGGGTCACAAAATCTACAATTTAGAATCCCCATTGTCCAAGGAGTCTGCACTCAACTTTTCAGCTCTCTAGACCTTTTGGATCTGGAGAAGAAGATGAAAATAGGTTTTTAAGGATGTGACCCCTGTGACCTCATTTGGGGCCACAGGGTCACACAATCTACAATTTAGAATCGATCGATCCCTATTGGCCAAGAAGTCTGCACACAACTATTCATCTCTCTAGACCTTTTGGAACTGGAGAAGAAGATGAAAATAGATTTTTAAGGATGTGACCCCTGTGACCCCATTTGAGGTCACGAGGTCACAAAATCTACAATTTAGAATCCCCATTGGCCAAGGAGTCTGCACACAACTTTTCAGCTCTCTAGACCTTTTGGAACTGGAGAAGAAGATGAAAATAGGTTTTTAACGATGTGACCCCTGTGACCCCATTTGGGGTCACTGGGTCACGAAATCTACAATTTAGAATCGCCATTGGCCAAGGAGTCTGCACACAACTTTTAAGCTCTCTAGACCTTTTGGAACTGGAGAAGAAGATAAAAATAGGTTTTTAACGATGTGACCCCTGTGACCCCATTTGAGGTCATGGGGTCACGAAATCTACAATTAGGATCCCCATTGGCCAAGGAGTCTGCACACAACTTTTCAGCTTTCTAGACCTTTTGGAACTGGAGAGAAGATGAAAATAGGTTTTTAAGGATGTGACCCCTGTGACCCCATTTGGGGTCATGGGGTCATGGGGTCACGAAATCTACAATTTAGGATCCCCATTGGCCAAGGAGTCTGCACATAAAATTTCAGCTCTGTGGAGTCATTGGTTCTGGAGAAGAAGTCGAAAAAGGGAAAAGTTTACGGATGGACGGACGGATGCCGGACACCATGCCATGCCATAAGCCCATCGGGCCTTACAGGCCTGATGAGCTAAAAATGGTACATGGCATTAAAGACAATTTATTCGTCTTTACAAATTAGTTTGGAAGCTATAGCGTGCGAAAGGAAGGTACCCTCGGCTCTTTGAGGCAACTTTTTGAGTATCGCGCATCTTACGGCAAGTGCCGCAATTTTAGTTTTTCGTGCGCATGTGTAAGTTTTATATGGAATCAAAGCCAAATCTTTCCTCTTTATGAGGATGTAAGTTTTATGATATTTGGCCAACCGGTTCAGCATTTATTGGTGGTATTTATGATGCGGTTATGGCTGAACTTCCAATGAAAGCTCGCATTCACTTTCTCTGTCTCTTTGACAAAATACAACATATTTTCTTTGCAATGACATATTTCACAATAAAATTACATTGCATTTATGTACAAATATACAAACATATTTATCTGCGGTAGTGCAAAGAACAGCTGTAATGACCTAACAAGGTCTGTATATAATGTTTATATAATTGTCCACACTTCTGCTCTCTTTACTTAATTTTCAACTTCATTTTCTTCTTAATGCGGCAGTGATGTAAGCCCTGGTGTAGTCAGTGTGATACAGTTTGAAGCATGGTGCGGCGCACAGAGCAACATTACAGTCTGTACACTCATAAGAAGACTCTCTGCCTACTCATTTTCTCTTCCTTGCTGGTGCATTGCCTTCTTCTATCTGTTTTGCGTAGACCGCACGTTTTGCCTTAGAGCATACCACACACATCCTTGTGATGTTTTTCTTCTTTCCGACAGCGCGAATCCTCGTTGGAAAGTGAAGTCCATGAAGACGAATGACACTCTCGACGCTCGTGCTCGGCTGACCACGAGGACGTCTGCACAGTGATGGAACTTGTTCCCTGTCTGCAAATGTTACTATATGTTGAGCCAAAGCCTTCCTGTATTCCTGACTTGTTTTGAGAGGTTTATCTTGGCTATGTTCTTTATAAATGATATAAGAGTTCAAGAAGGCAACGTTGGGAACGTGAAACCAAACCCGTTTCCACCACTTCAGGGATCTTCACTCGGAACGGCGTGTACGACAACATCTGGTCGCCCCGATCAACACCTCCTATGTACTCGTTGTACGATGTTACAATGCGTGACTTGAGAACTGGTTCGCCTGTTGCCCGGTTCTTCTTCCCTGTTTGTTCAAGATGTGTATCTTCAACAGTAGACATGAGGACTGATTTCCTATCTTTATAGCGAACAACGAGTAGGTCATGGTTGTGAGAAACTGTCATGTCCCCTTGCTTCGGTTTCTTTTAACTCTTACGTATTGCGTATTTCTGTTTTACCAATTTTAGCCCCTGTGGCGGGATTTA
Source organism: Gibbula magus (assembly GCA_936450465.1). Taxonomy (NCBI): domain Eukaryota; kingdom Metazoa; phylum Mollusca; class Gastropoda; order Trochida; family Trochidae; genus Gibbula; species Gibbula magus. The sequence goes on from OW388295.1 coordinate 50,681,418, forward strand.
CAGGCTTGCAGCTCGCAGCTCGCAGCTCGCAGCAGTAGTTTTGTCTTAGGCACTAATTAGCTCTGCTGGCAGAATTTCCAGGCGGCGATTCCGGTACCGTTTTTACGAAATATATCGCACCTACATGGCGAAAACGGACTATATACGGGCATTCAATACAAATTCAAGTCGCGACACCAGTATACAAATGGCTAATTCACACCCGAAACTTTGAATGAATTTTTTTTTATGATTTTTCGTTTTTATTCTATTACTTTCGAAAGATTGTCTTTAATTCGGGCCTTGTAACATCATAAATACGAAACGAAAAAATGCCATTTATAAACGGAATTGAAGACAAGATGTCTAGCTTCACAATGATATAAAAAAAATTAGAATGCGACCTTTGGTTATAATTCTATAGCTATAGCTTTTTTGAAAACAAACAATTCGTTCACATGATATGAAGGTGTGTTGCCGATTTTTTTCAAGGCAGATAGCATGTACGGGCGGGGCAAACCCGAGGCAAAGCTAATTATCAATGCATTACGAGTCAACAATGCACACGCAATTTCGTGTGATTTTTGCTGGACATTTCGACCGGACATTGACAAAGTCTTGTTATCGTGGCTAACTGCGAGATGTATGTAAACAAGTTTTAATGTGGCGATCCATGGACACACTTCGTCTCGCATTTCGCCTTGAGACCAAATATAACAAGAAAAAAGTGAGCATGGCTCACATACCCCCGCCATCCGCTATCCGTCCATTGAGAACTATAGATGTGAAGGTTACTATGTTTAAAAAACAGCTTCAAGCATCATAATATTGTCCAAAATAATTTTAGGAACTGACTGTTATTACAAATTTCATTCACCCAGATGTAATATTTTTCAGGTAACTTAATTTTTCCCATTACTTCGTAACGGGGGTATAATTATTATTGACCCGGTATATGCACTTAGTCCAACGTATGCATCTCGCCAAGGGGTAAAACATTTTTCTCTATGAGCCTTCCGGACAATTCCGGGACCCGCAAGTAAAGGGTTAAGGCCTCTTGACAGAATCAGGAAGGCCCTTTCGATTGGTTCTCAATGTCCCTGTGGCACCGATTCCCCGCTCCCACAAGTTTATGTACAGATTTGTGAACGAATAATAGTTGTCCATAAAGATGTGATGCCCCTGTCCAACGTAGTCGTTCACCAAGTCCATGACTACATCATAAGTTTTGCCACCTTCAGAAACCGGTTCATTCGTTATTCCAGTGTAGAGTTTGAACTTGCAAGCGTATCCGTTGTGCGAGTCACACAACATGAAAGCCTTTATCCCATACTTCTTAGGCTTGTCGGGAAGATAAACTTTGAAAGATAAGTTGCCTTTCCAGGGCACCATGCCCTCATCGACTGAAATGTTTTGATGCGGTTTATACACCATTGAAAAACGGTGAACTATCTGGTTATACAAGTGTCCCAGTTTATTTATTGGGGTGTTGCGGCCTGGCATCTTTTTGTTGTCAGACAAATGTAGGTAGATTATAAGAAGCCAAAACCTGTCTCGGGGCATGCACTTGGCAAAGAAAGACGTTGAGGTAACATCACTTGATGACCAGTACTCAGCAAAGTTTCTCTGCACAACTAATGACATGGCTATTGTCACGGTTACAAATACTTTCATCTCTTTTGCATTTGTGTCTTGCCACTGTTGCAATCTTGAACGGGGGTCTTGGAGTTTTGTCTTCAGTTGCTTGTTTGAAATATCAATTGGTTTTCGTTGCCATATCGTGATAGTCATCTTCATGTAAAAACAAGTCGAAAAAGTCAATAGATTAAGGGTTCTCAGGAAGTTCTATGAACTGGCGCAACCCAGTTTGACCAGTGAAAGCCAATTAACATGTGGCCGCGGACCATCCACCCACTCATCAAACGTCTGTGTATTATTTTGATTATATTGTGGTATGTCGGCAAACTCCTCCTCAAAACCACTAAAGTCTTCTTCGGTGGAATTACCGGCGGCTAGAATGTTTCTACGTCAGGGAAGCTCGGGTTGTCAGTTGCCGAATGACTTCTCTTTTCAAGAAGCAGAGCATCCACGGGGCAGTCTCTCGAGGCGGAGCCCGGACCCATGGGAACATACTCCCATGCTCTCCGGGAATTCCCGTACCCGTCTTCCGAGGCGGACCCCGGATTCAATCGCGGGACAGGTTTCCCATGTTCTCTTTTGAGAACGAGAGGCTTCAAGGAACAATCCTGTGGGACGAAGCCCGAATTCTATTGGGAATGGGTTCCCATACCCTCTCGACATGTACAGCAGAAACCTTGGTACATTGGAATGTAACGAACCTTATTTTCAAAGTAAAAAAAAAAATTAATTTGTACAAAAAGGTTTGGGGGAGGCGACCAAAAGCGGTTGGGTCCGCGGCCCCAGGAGTAGACATTTATAGTTGTGGGTCGGTCCTGAAGATGACAGACAAAGCCCATTTTCATGGGAATTATTTTCCATTATGTCATGGCGAATCCTGTCAGAAATTCACCTGCTCACGAAAAAACTTATTGCGATAAAAAAAACTTTGGTAATAAAAGTGGTGAGGAATCAAATTCTCCATCTGCTCAGTTCAGTCCGCTTCATTTATAAATAATTCTTCAAATCTTATTATATATATATAAATAATGTAAAAAATAAAATAATAAATTCAATTCCTATGGTTTGGAAGGGTGCACCAGCGCATCTGAATTTTAGAAATGCAAACTTTTCGCAAATGGCATCACTTACAAAAATGTTCAATATTTTTATAAACTCTGAGAAATGAAATATTTCCCTGAGAAAAGATTCCCACAAAAATACTTTTCCCCGAGCGACAAGTCCCGTACTCAAATATATATATTTAAAAAAAAATTTTTTTTTCAAAACTGGAAACAAAATTCTGTCATGACAGTTGTTTATAAACCTCTACATTTGCGTATCAAAAGAACAGTATTTTTGTTATATTTTATCATACTCTTTCACTGCGGCATTAGGCGCATCGAAAGTTATTTGCAAAAATATGCGCATTATATATGGAATTAAAAACAATGTTTTCCTCTTTATAGTGATGTAAAAATTATAAAAATCAGACTATAACCATTCAAAATATATGAAGTGCGAAACTTATACCTTTTGTTGCACCGCTTCGCTCATGCAGAGTTCTTCGCAAAAACATGCGCATTATAACATGAATTAAAGACAATGTTTTCCTCTTTACAATGATATAAAAAAATAAAAAAATCGGACAAGCGGTTAAAAAAATATAAAGTCCGCAATAATGATATATGCTAAGAGCGCCATTTATTCAAAGCCGAATATCACCTTCTGTGCGGCACTTTGCGCATCAAAAGTTATTGCCGAAAATAAACGTATTTTATATGAAATTGAAGACAATTCTTTTATCTTTATTCACGGATCCCTATATCCGTGCTAAGCCCCTCCCCCCTTGGTTATTGTTGCTAGTTCCCACCCGCTTTCACACAAAATGGCTGCCGCAATTGACAGCCTTGTCACCAAGTCTTATATCCTGCATTCCTGAAAGCTTTTATGTGTCCTTTTTTGCCAAACTCTGATCAAATATCAACCAAGAGTTTGGAAAAAGGACTTAATTACCACCAACAAGGTTACATTCATGATGTACTATTACATTTCCCGTATCTGCCCCCAAATGTTGGCCGTCGGCATTGCTCCAAAAAATGATTCTCCTCATTTGTTATCACTTAAATCATTGAAACAAAGAATCCCACCGCTTATTCTTCTTTCAAAGCGGGGTAAGTCAAACAAAAAAAAACAAAAAAAACAAAAAAATACCTTTGTGAATTTGATATGATGTTACGGGAATATGCTTTAGGCAGAAATTTTAGGATAATTTAGGCCATAGGCTACCCATTGATTTGATGTTAGGGTCCTCAGCCCAATTTTTAGAACAATAACCCAGATTTTTTTCGTTATTTTTCTGGTGTTGTTATATATTGAGGTGTATAAAATTTAAAATAAAAGGTATTTCAAATTTAAGTTTAGAATTACACCAAGGTGCCAAAAACGTTGCAAGTAGGCATATCACCATTTTCCCATAAGGTTCCATGTTATTTCAGTGTAGCATAAATAATTTTCATGATCCTGACAGTGAACGAAAACTTACAAAATTCAACATGATTGTAATCTAACATCTTGAGATTATGGTTATAATATTCAAATTTATTAATTTTGAGCATGGTTTTGGAAAACGGCAAAATATTGACTGGATATTTTTCTGAAAATAATTGGCTGAAAAAAGTGTAAACACCTCATTATTAAATTATCCGTTTTGTTAAATAACGTCGTATCGAAAATCATAATTTGTTTACGTGTTGCAGAGTATATTTCCTGTTTCCATGTAAATTTTCAGTGAAATATTTTGAAAATTGAGATAACTAGATTCACGTTTGCGGGACACCGCAAAAGCAGAGCAGCTCCAAAACTTAGGGTCTCGCCTTTCCCTTCCACCTTCTCGTCAGCATCAATAAAATGGGAATTATTTTCAACAAATTTTTTTTCATTATTCGAGTTATTACTAATCATCACTGAGGTCACTTTTCACAAGTTTGTTCTTAAAACCTATTTCTTCTTTCAAAATTTGATCAAAGGATTAACGTGGCCTTAACCAATATCACTTTTCATCACGTATAACAATCATGCAATGACCCAAAGTGTTCATAGTTAAAATACGGCATATTCACAAAAGCATGCTTAAGTTTTGACCTCACTGTGACCTTGACCTTTGACAGATTTTAGCGAAAATATTTTCAAATCTTGGTCTTTCTCCATAGTTCATATATACCAAATAAGAGCCTAATAGCACAAAAAAAGTTTGAAGTTATCATGTTTACAAGGATTGTTGTAGTGATTTCAGAACTCATGACATTGACCTTTGACCTTGAATGTGAACATGTCAAAATCATTCACCAGGTGTATAAGAAAGAAATTAAGCTATCTATATGAGGTGTTAATATCTTCATGGAAAAATGTTACTTAGTGATTTCAGAACTGGGGCGGTATTTATCAAATGACTTAAGTCTGTAAATAAACTTAAGTTTGAAAAAAAACTTAAGTCAAATTTATCAATAAACTTAGACTTAAGTTTTAGTATTTTTAGACTTAAATTTTAAGACTGCTGCCATGCAGGCTTAGATAAAAAAAATTGACTTAAGTCAATTGTTGAAAAAACCAAAATGGCTGCGCGACGTCTCCCTAGAAATTTAAATATGAGAGAAGATGTGTTACAAACCCTCAAAAACGACGATTTGTTAGCGAGATATCGATTTGATAGAGGTTCTATCATGTTCATTTGTGGAATAGTTGATCACCTTCTCTGTCCGATCACAAACAGAAGCCAGGCTGTGTCTACCTTACTGAAGGTATTGACACTATTACGTTTTCTTGCTACTGGAAAGTTTCAGCTTTGCAATTCTGACGATCACAGACTGAGTCAGCCCACAGTGTCTAGGATCATTGCTCAGTGTCTTGATGTTTTTTTCTGCACCACAATTTGTGAGACATTTTATACAGTTCCCAACCGACCGAGACGTCATCATGAGGCACCAGAGACGTTTTTTTCGAACTGCTCAGTTTCCCAGAATAGTTGGAGTGATCTACGGAACCCACATCCAGATAACTGCTCCATCTGTCAACGAGAACGAATACGTGAATCGCCACCACTACCACAGTATCAATACTCAAGTTGTGTTTGACAGTGATGATAAAATCATTGACGTTGTCGCCCGGCAACTTCCAAACGCAAGGCATAACTCTTGCCAGTCTGCATTACTGGTTGATTTAACCCTTGCGGTATTTCCCTCGCTTTCTTGTGTCGAGGCAGTGAATCGCTGCACTGGAAATGCATAGCGGGCCTTGATTTCTAAACACAGATTTCTTAAGGAAATACTGCAAGGCCTAAATCAGCCAGTAATGGAGACTGGCAAGAGTTTTGCCTTGCATTGGGAAGTTGTCGCCCGGTGGCCTGGCAGTACACACGACTCACGTATCTTGACCAACAGTGGCTTATTTAGATACTTCGAGACACAGAGACAGCCAGTGAAGTGTCATCTCCTCGGTGACAGTGGATACCCTTGTAAAAGATGGCTCCTCACTCCATTTTTGCGGCCACAGCCCGGATCACAGACAAGTTACAACAGGCAAGTATACAATTTTCGAAGAACACAAACAAATGAGAGTTATGCCCCTTGGGTTATCAAAACATGCAACTACAATCAAAAACGAATGATGAAGGATTAAGTATCCCTATCTATGATATTCTTCATATTTTTGTTCTTGTTAATGCCTGTGGAGTTACGTTGATAACTAGTTTACAAATAAATTACATACGTCTGAAGCGAGGACAATTGTTTTTGTATTATATTTTAAAGCGCTCATAAAATCAACATTCCTACAGTATTGTCCTCTCCACCCTATCTCTCTCCACTGAAATTGACCAAACAAAAAATAAAATAAAAAAAACAAGCAAAACACACTAGTGTATTCTCTTTTAAAATAAATCCTCTTACAACCTAACAGAGCCATGGGCTCTGTAGCTCATCAGGATTTGATTAATTATCTAAGGTTGAATATCTAAGATGTCAAGTAATACATTGTTAACAAGCAAAAAAAAGGTTTTTGGATCATGACCCCTGTGACCCGTATTTCGAGTCACAGGGTCACCAATCCTACAATTAAGAATCACCTTTGACCAAAGAGTCTCTACACAACTTTTCAGATCTCTAGACCTTTTGGAACTGGAGAAGATGATGAAAATAGGTTTTTAAGGATGTGACCCCTGTGACCCCATTTGGGGTCATGGGGTCACACAATGTACAATTAAGAATCCCCATTGGCCAAGGAGTCTTCACACAACTTTTCAGCTCTCTAGACCTTTTGGAACTGGAGAAGAAGATGAAAATAAGCTTTTTAAAGATGTGACCCCTGTGACCCCATTTGGGGTCACAGGGTCACGAAATCAATAATTTAGAATCCCCATTGGACAAGGAGTCTGCACACAACTTTTCAGCTCTGTAGACCTTTTGGAACTGGAGAAGAAGATGAAAATAGGTTTTTAAGTATGTGACCCCATTTGGGGGTCATGAGGTCACGAAATCTACAATTTAGAATCCCCATTGGCCAAGGAGTCTGCAAGCAACTTTTCAACTCTCTAGACCTTTTGCAACTGGAGAAGAAGATGAAAATAGGTTTTTAAGGATGTGACCCCTGTGACCCCATTTGGGGTCATGGGGTCACGAAATCTAAAATTTAGAATCCCCATTGGCCAAGGAGTCTGCACACAACTTTTCAGCTCTCTAGACCTTTAGGAACTGGAGAAGAAGATGAAAATAGGTTTTTAACGATGTGACCCCTGTGACCCCATTTGGGGTCACGGGATCACGAAATCTACAATTTAGAATCCTCATTGGCCAAGGATTCTTCACACAACTTTTCAGCTCTCTAGACCTTTTGGAACTGGAGAAGAAGATGAAAATAGGTTTTTAAGTATGTGACCCCTGTGACCCCATTTGGGGGTCATGAGGTCACTAAATCTACAATTTAGAATCCCCATTGGCCAAGGAGTCTGCAAGCAACTTTTCAACTCTCTAGACCTTTTGCAACTGGAGAAGAAGATGAAAATAGGTTTTTAAGGATGTGACCCCTGTGACCCCATTTGGGGTCATGGGGTCACGAAATCTACAATTTAGAATCCCCATTGGCCAAGGAGTCTGCACATAAAATTTTAGCTCTGTGGAGTCATTGGTTCTGGAGAAGAAGTCGAAAAAGCAAAAAGTTTAACGACGGATGGACGGACGGACGGACGGATGGACGGACGCCGGACACCATGCCATGCCATAAACCCATCAGGCCTTCAGGCCTGATGAGCTAAAAATTAAAATCATCTCCATTATACCCATTATTTAAGAGTTAAACTTTATTTGTAAATTGATTAATAAAACTGTTTGCAACAGAGATATTTCCAACGTTCCATGTGGATTAACATGTGAATGTTAAGTTACCAGACTCTTGAATTTGATAACAAAGGTTAAAAAGTTATATTAAGAAATTGTTTCCCCTCATAAACTATTTCTTTCACTTGAACACATGATAGATCATCTCCCCTTAACAATAGGTCAATGAACGTATTCTACCCAACATCCAAATTAATTGTTCAACTGTTACAAACTAATTTAAAATAAGAAAACAATGTCATGTCCAATAACTTTATTTCAGATCACACAAGGAGACAAGATGCTGTGTAGAGAGGGGGATCGGTCAGTTAAAAAGGCGCTTTCATGTGCTTCATGGGGAAGTGAGACTTTCACCGGCTTAAGCATGCAAGGTAAAAGATAACAAAACATTTTTTAAATTCATATTTTTAATAATAACAAGTATTAATTTAAAAAACAAGGTAATCTCAATGTATAACAAAATTCATCATTTTAAAGAAACAAGGGTGTAAATGTTGTCATAAATATCTGAAAATAGTAACAACATTGATCACATGGGAAAATGAAATATTTCAAGATTTTATATAGTTTGTGCTATATTCATATCCAAAAGATGAGACAGAATATATTTCTGCTTGATATAAGTGAATCATTAATTTATTTTGGTATACTAGTTAGTACATTAAAAATCAAGAATAACCTTAATATTTTCATTTAAAAAATGTAGAATTGACATACTGTGATACTTCCTGCTGGTGCAGGTCTCAGATATAGAGAACAGTTTGCTGCAAACTACTTTCACTGTAAGCATGGGATTTCAGTCAGGTTTAAAATTGTGAGAATTTCTTTTTTTACAATTATTACAATCAAATTGCCATATTATAATAGACAGCTATTTAAATGAATTTTTAGGGGTTTATTAATACCAAGTATATTAATTACAGTAAGTTTAGGCTGATATTGCTTAATTTGGACTAATAAAATCAATCATTCTTCAATTTTGGCGATTTTCATCTTATAATATTTTCTTTTTAATTTCAGACATTCTATTTCCAATTCCAATTTTTGTTGCAGGAGAACCCCCATATTGAGCGAGTGAGTAGTCGTCACAGTAGTTGAAGCTGGAATTGTCGCAGACACAGTGGATGGACCAGCAAGTGACATGGTCGGAGCTGGTGTTGGACTCGAGCTAAAAAGAAATAGAAATTATTTGTAGATTTTCTTTCACAATGAAGCAAAGTTTCAAATGTTGTACATTAAAGGGGGACAAGTCTCACGAGTGTCATCCCAAATGGACCACCGCTAACGAGCCCGTTACGTATTTGATTTTATGGGTATACCGGTCACGTGAATCAAACTGGGCTTCTGCCGAGCGAGCTCGTCAATGTCTAAGCGGGGAATTTCCCCTTTTGACACGCGATCGCTGTTTGGCTGTTTCATTTCACTGCAAACCGACATGTACACCTTGTCCCGAGTTTTTCACGCTTCTGATGTCGTATTTGAAGAGTTAAAAAATTCTATTGATATTATTAGTACTGACAATATAACATCTTGAAATGAAATTAATAGAAATATTTTCAACTCGAAATTATTTGACAGGTTGTTGATACAATATTTCGGAATTTACTTCTACATTAAAACTTCACATACGGGATTTAATGTAAATGTAATAACGCGTATATATTACTTAAACGGCATGTATTTCAAGATGATACATGGAAATGGGGATTGACAAACAGGGTTACAGGTACACACACATTTATCATTGCTATACTTCATGTAATGTTCGTCCAGGATTGTGATTTCAACAAGTTTGTTACAATATTTCATAGAGAAAGTCATAGTTTACCAAGCTTCTGAATACCAACAAGTAATAATATAATTTAAATGCTACTAAATGGTTTCATATAATGCATTAGAGAGGTAATATTACGACATCGATTTCGGAAAAGATGTGCGCGTGTTTGGTGAAAATATCATGGTTACGACTCACATTTCATTCAACGTTTCTTTGTTGCTGTCACGTTTGATATCAATGACAAAGTATATCCAAAAGTGTAAAAACATAAACATAAAAGGTTATTCTAATTCAAGTTTGTCGATCAAAATATTGTTTAGACCCCTATATGATGCAATGCAAACCATTTTCACTTGCTATATGAGTTTTATGAAATTTATTTCATGTATAAATACATGAACTGGATTGGTCAACAAAAGAACAAGCTCACTGAATTTTACATGAAGATTGTTGCACTGTACACGCACACATATACATTATGATTATTGTGTTCATAAATGTATCAACATTTAAACATCATGTATAAATGTGAACCATACATGCATTGTTGATTGGCATTTACAAAAGTCATCTAGACTTTTTTGCCAATTCATTTCTTCTTATTGAATAAAATACAATTAAACCACATTGTGATTATACACATTTATAGACAACGAACAATATCGAATGAAATCACTTTTGTTACCAAACTTACTGTACATCTCGTAAATGAAAACGACACGGATCGGTAAATACGCTGATAGAATTTACTTGCCGCTCCAATACAAATGATCAGTTTAGCGTACCATATAGATGTTTCTTCAAGATCAAAGAGGGGAGAAGTGTTGTTACAGCAAATTAGTTTACGTAATTAAGCAGAACAAAGTCAAATAAGCTGAGTATAGGTGAGAAAAAGGGAGGAGCCTCGAGTGTAATTATTATGTTTTTACAGTCAACAAGTTTACTGGACCGGTTCTATTACACAACAAATGGCATCTCGGTGATCGGCATGTCAATAGACATGTTAATTGTCAAATGTTCGGTCTTGGTGACACAACGCTGATCATGACAACAAATACATTAATGCGACATTCAGTCTAGATATTGTCAGCCAATCAAAGTTAGGAATATATATTCGACCAATGGAATTTAGGATTAGGATGATAGTTTTGTATTTTGTTTGACACTCATTTGAATAAAACCATATCATTCGACGATTACTAACGGTCACTATCTCTGAACGCAGACGTTAAACCTCAGTCCAACAACAATTAGGCAACTTAGGGTGTTACGACGATGTGCATGGATTATCAAGCTCACAGGTTCGTTATTCTAATCACACATTGTAGATTGCTATTCGCATGCGAAATATTTGCAAAATCATCACAATTGTACTTTGGTTATATTTACAAAAATGATATAATTGGCCTGTACGTCGCGTGTATGTTTTCTCTATACTTTCATATATATAAGACTCTCGCATCCGGTTGAGTATCGCGCTTGTACGGCAAGTAGTGGCGAGTAGGCCCCTGCGCAATGAAAACACCGCTGAGTAGAGGGAGCGCTGATTGAGATTTCCGACTGGCCGTGAGCTAATTAATTAATGCCTTCCACAGCTAAATTCGCCGAAGTGTCTACCTTTAAACTAAAATGGTGAAAATACATCATTGATATATGAATGAAATGAATTAGATATGTCATGTCACTGATATAGAACTACTGCTGGGTATTAAAGGCGCTGTAGCACTATGTTCCTACTGAAATAAAGAAAATATAAATAATCGCCTGTCTCGATTACTCGCCGGGTTATATTTAACAAATGTAAATAAAACTAAACTAATTGCCATCTCCTTTTCAAATATAATTGCCGGCATAAGCATATTTATGCAAAGTATAACCTCATATTAATAATTTAAATATACTTAGATGATGTTTTTGTTATAATTTTTTAAAATTTTACATATATAGAGAATCTCTCCCAAGTGTCTCATGATATCAAATATATCAACAAAGATCAAAGTTACAAACATCCAAGGCTTGATATATTTGATATCAGAAGACACGAGGGTGAGATTATATTTATCATCCAAAATCATTCTTCAATAGTTTTTAAAGAAAAATGAACATATCTAAACACAAAACTGTCATTTGGCTTCCAGTGATGTGATGTCATAGCATTGTGACGGCATCATGATTATGACATCATACATGTAACATTGTGATGTCATTACTTGATGATGAAAAATCATTGTGATGTCATGTAGCTGATGCCAACAGGGCATTGTTCAAAATCTACTGTCAAAACGTTATGTCCTAGGAGATATCGCTTGATCTCATAGAAGCAATATCTCCTGTTAAACCCAGTTTTGGATGATAAATATTATGGCTGTGAAAAAAATAATTGCCGCGCCAAATGGTGTTTGAAATTAATAATCGCCGGGCGATTATTCAAGGACTTACGGTAAGTGTTACCAATGAATAATACTCCTGAATTAATAAAAAGAGTTCTAAATAGAATGTACATTTTCCATTTCCATTTCCCATCAAGTGGCCATTTTAATGTGTTCACAATAAAATGCTCACTTGAGGATAAATTCAAGTGATCGGACTAATGTAACGATACCTAAACACTCAAAGTAGAGTATGTCCAAGGTAGCACTACTATAGCATCAGGAGCATATAAATCATTATAAAGGTGTAAAAATAATTCCAATTTCGAAAATAAACATGACACAATATATATTTTTGGCTCCCCTCCTTGAAAGGTTTTTGTACATTTATATATTCTTAACATAAACAATATTCAATTTGTTTTATTATAATTATAGACAAGCAGCGCTAAATGTGTTAAAATGAGTTTTTTCAACCGACAGATAAATCAAAACAAACCATTGAATGTAATAGGCTTTATTTCCAAATTGGGATTGTCATTGCGGTTTTAAATTTATAATAGAATATAAATCTACTCTCAAAATCAATCTTTATGAGAGACAGTTTTAATTAATAAAGATTACAAAATACTGAATATATTTGTAATTTCACTTTGACGTGGGTAAATCAAGCGATGAGATTTAATCTTAAGCGAAAGCAAGTCTATGTGAAATGTAAACAAATGCTATTCGCTCACCTGCCAAGCCTCCTGTCATTTGGCGGATGTCACAACCGGCCCAAACTTCCCCTCTACCATTGTCTTCTTTGCTTTCACAAGCTCTGCTAGTAGCAGATAGTCGTCCTTGGTCCAATTTGGCCGTCTCTTTTTACAATCCCCATCTGACATTTTGAGTTGACAGTCGTCTGCGAAGACAGCTTCCACGGGGAATTCCCTCAAACCGGATGTATACATCATGGGATTCCCCCTAACAACGATGTGCGCGCACCGCATGAAATAGACTTAGTTTTTTCTCGCAGACTGAGCTAAGTTTTTGACTAAGTCGTTTTGTGAATACTGACTTAAGTTTTTGGCTTGGCTAAGTAAAAAAATATAAACTTAAGTAAAAGCTTGATAGTTGTTTGATAAATACCGCCCCTGGTCACCATATCTTGTGACCTTGACCTTTAAAATTCAAGGTCACACAACCAGTGATCACTTTTCATTGTGTATCACAATCATGTAATGATTCAAAGTGTTTAATAGTTGAAATAAGAAATTTTATGCAAAAGCATGCTATGACCTTGACCTTTGACGGATGTTAGCGAAAACCTTTTCAAATCTTGGCCTTTCTCCATAGTTGATATACACCAAAGAAGAGCCTGATAACACAAATATTTTTCAAGTTATCCTGTTTATAAGGATTTTTTTTAGCAATTTCAGAACTCGTGAGCTTGACCTTTGACCTTGAATGTGAACATGTAAAAAAAATTCCCAAGGGGTAAAAGAAAGAAGTTATGTATATGAGTTCTCAAAAGCTTCTACGAACAAGCAAAAAAGTGAGCGTGGCTCACTAATACGCCCGACTGTTTAAGTTTGACATTTTTATTTTACTTAAAGAGAGAGGTGTCTGCACACCTAAGGATTGATAAGCTTTGAAATGTAATTGCTAAGATTAAACTGTTTGTGAAAATGGTAGGACAAGTCTTGATCTTCATGTGAAAAAGGTGGTTTAAGTCAAAATAGGAATAAAAGTAACTTGAAAAGGTATTGGTAATATAATACACTACGGCTATTACCACTGATTTCAACTTTATTTTGGAAATTAATCCATCATAATGATTCATTCGAGTGACTTTAAACAACAGGTACATGGAAGCACACCCCTGAAGGCACAGTGAGAGATATACAGCAGTTTATGGCTGAAAGGAAAGAAAATTTAACTTTTCCCAAAATATAACCAGTGGAAATATAAAATAGTAAAATCAACGAGAACACAGAAGTAGCTTTTGATGAAAGTTACATGAAAAAGAAAATGATGAAGTCAACAAATCACAATACAGAAGTAGCTTCATTCATTCTAGCTATGATAAAGTAAAAGAATATAAAAAATCGCCCAAAATTCAAAAATTCACGAAATCGTGTTACATTTTGCAATGCACTTCTCCTAGTGGTGAAGGAGACATGTGCCAAATTTGAAAAGGATGAGATGAATCGTTTTTCTGTAATCGATCGGACAAAAAATGCTCAGAATTTGACTAAGTTAAAAAATAAAAAAATTCGCCAAAAATTAAAAAATTCACCAATTCGTTTTAAACTTCGCACTGCACCTTTCATAGTGATGAAGAAGACATGTACCAAATTTGAAAAGGATGATATGAATAGTTTTTTTGTAATCGATCGGACAAAAAATGCTCAGAATTTGACTAAGTTAAAAAATTAAAAAAATCGCCAAAAATTCAAAAATTCACCAATTCGGTTTAAACTTCGCACTGCACCTCTCCTAGTGGCGAAGAAGACATGTACCAAATTTAAAAAGGATGAGACATTAGTTTTTCTGTAATCGATCGGACAAAAATTTTCTTCGGACGGAAGGACGGACGGAAGGACAGACGGACGGAAGGACAGATGGACGGAAGGACAGACGGACGGACGGAATCGTTGGTATAACTATATACCCCCAACCGTTGGTCGGGGGTATAAAAAAGTTATAGCCAATACAAAACGCGGCGGCGGCGTTTGAACTGCGCAAAAACTGATAGCAGCTCCAACTTAGTCGGAGCTGCTTACCCGGTATCAATATTATCTATGCCACACTGAAAAAACATTGGACCGTATGGGGAAAACGGTAATTCTTGCATCACTTTTGGCACCGTGCTGTAGCAAAAATACAGGATTTTGAAGTTTGACATTTTGAGAACTAACTTAGGCCACTCTTATACAAAAAAAAATAGAGCCACTGGGTCTGAAGCTCATCAGGAATCATGTTATTAATTATCTTTAAAGAAAAGATTAAGATATCACATAATAAGTCATTGCCCAGTCATCAAAGTTATTATCAAAATTGGTTAGACATTAATCCATATTCATTATAAATAATGTAGACCTGCAGTTTATTGTTTTACTTCTTATTTTTATTCTGGAATTATCAACATTTATTACATAATGAAAAAGAGCCCCTATTTGTTTCTAAAAAATCCTGTTTCTCATAGGCTCATAGTTTCATAGGCACCTTTTCAATATTTAATTAATAAATTCTATTGAGCATCTGAGTGTAAGACTAAATCAGTAACACAGCAGAGAAGTAACCTGAAACCTCCGTGTATTAGCTGCTGTTTGCATCTCTGCCAGGGAGTGGTCACTCCCCAGGTCAACACCTGCAATTACACAACATGCAGACTCTGGACTCACAGCCAGTAAATTAGTACGTTTTTGATTAAATGTAATTATTTATACTTACCTGTTGACTAGACCTACTATGCCTACCTCCTCTCTAGGTATGCTATTTCAACCTTAACACAGACGAAACTTGAACAGTGGAGTAAGGGATGCGTAAAATCCCTATCCAAGGGCGGTAAGTCTGCATGGTCTCGTGACGTCACTACTGGAATATGCCACTCTCCGAAAGTCCCAAAAGGCAAGACAGACCAAGTGGGGAGGATGGGCGGGCCTAGCGCGTAGGTCTAGTCAACAGGTAAGTATAAATAATTATGTTTACCGGTAATCAAAAACGTACTATTATTTAAATACCTATCTGTTGACTAGACCTACTATGCCTAGATTCCCACTGCATGGAGGCGGGTCAGTAGATATGTGGTAGTGACGAGACCAGCAACAAGCCCTGAGTGTAAGCTAACCTACGAGTCCTCCACCCTGTGGTGAGGACAAGGCACAGCCCGGGAGATACCATCTCTACCGCTGAGCGGATCGAAGAGACAACCCAGCCACTCAACTTCTGATCAACACACTGCCCCCAACCCCAACGGGGAGGGGGTGTTAAAGCGAAGCTAAAGAACAAACAACAGACAAGGAGCTAACAATGCAAACAAACTTTATTACAATGAGCATCTAAGCTCCTAAGAGGGCTGACCCCTTCTTGGTCTGGTTGGGGGGACCACCTTCGTCTGAGGGAACACTTGTGGACCCAGCCTAGAGATGCCTTCAAGATCTGCTGTGGAGACATCTCGTAGGTAATGGTTGGCGAAAACCTCTGAGGAACGCCAAAAACACCCCGCCATGACGTCCAAAACCGCGATGTTGCAGTGGTAAGCCATCGTAGCTGAAACTGCACGGATCTCATGAGGGTTGGAACACGAAGGAGGAGGCAGGTCAGCGGCCTTGTACGTATCAATGACCACCCACCTCAGGTACACCCCTAACGCTCGCTTATCTAGCTCCTTGGTGCTCCTCGGCGAGTGAGGCAAGAACAGACGATGCCTGCCATCTCTCAGCCTGCGGGTACGCTGCACTTACACCCTCAAGGCCCTCACCGGACACAGAGAGAGATCCACCTCTCCTGAGTTAGAACCCAGAGCCGGAATAGAGAAAGTACGGCCAGCCTCATCAGCTGCCTGGTTTTTGCAGACAAAGTCGGGAGCTAAACCAAGTAAGGCTGATCCCCCCTCCCTGACCTCAAAGCATAGAAGGCCCGCCTGCAAAGCATGGATCTCAGAAATCCGAGCTGCGGATGCCATGGTCACCAGAAAAATGACCTTGATGGTGAGAGGGAGGAGGGGTATGTCAGAGAGCGGTTCATACGTATCGGAGCGAAGATGGTTGAGCACAATTGCTAAGTCCCACTCAGGAGGACAAAGCTTCGTCTTGCCGTCCACAGAACGGAAGGTTTTGACGAGGCCCTTGAGGACCGACACATCTAACCCTGGCGACCTCTTCCTGAGAATGGAGAGGATAGCAGACATGTTGGTATTAATTGATGACGCCTTAAGATGCCTGGTGTTGCGTAGGTACACTAAGTACTCCGCCACCTGAGGGACTGAGGCCTCTGCCGGGATGAAATCCCTCTGAGCACAGAAGGAGGCGAAGGCCTGCCACTGGAAATCATAGAGTTTCCTAGTGATCTTCCTATGAGAGGTAGCTATGGCATTGGCGACGCACCTTGAGTACTCACTGCTCCTTAGCCCTCTTTTAATACAAGCCAAGCGTGAAGGCAGAACACCTGAGGTTTCGCGTGTAACCTTCCGCTTGGCCTGCTGAGGAGCAGATCTCTCCGTGGCTGAATGACAGAGCCGCCAGAGAGGAACGAACCACGGTCGGGCTGGCCACCAAGGGGCGACCAGGAGAAGACGAAGAACCCGAGTTGTCCCTATCTTGGCTACAACTTGGGACAGGATGGCCGGCGGCAAAAAAGCATAGGCGTCCATCCCCTCCCACCCTAACGAGAGCGCATCTAAGCCCATCGCTAGCGGGTCTGGTACTGGAGAGACATAGGTTGGCAATTGGTGATTGAGACATGTCGCGAACAGGTCTATTAGAGGGGTGCCGAACTGGAGACACAACCCCCTGAAGACCACCGGATTCAGTTGCCACTCCTTCGGGGGAGGGGCATCTGGTTGCAACAGTGGTTCCGCCAAGATGTTCTTGGCACCTGGAATGTGGACTGCTCAAATGTCCAGGTCCACCTCGTCCACCAGCTCGAAAAGCTGGAGCGACACGCGTAGCAGAGCCCTGGTGGACCCCTGCTTGTTTATTGACCAAGCAGCTGCTGAACTGTCCGTGTGGACTAGCAGACACTGACCTCGCAAGGGGGTCTGCCAGTGCTGAATGGCTAGACGTACTGCGTCCAACTCGAGGATGTTGATGTGTTGGTACTGATCTGACAGAGACCAGACTCCCGCCACCTGCTCCTGACCCATATGCGCCCCCCACCCCTGGGTGGAGGCGTCTACAAACAGGTGAGCTGAGGGGGGACTAGGGCGAAGTGGAACCCCGGAGAACACACTCTCGTCCACCTGCCACCAAGCTAGGAAAGGATGGAGATCTGGGGTCAAAGCTATGGCGTGAAGGCAACGCATCTCCCTGATGCTGGGATTCAGGAACACCTATAACGGGCGAAGGAACAACCTCCCCCTGCGGGTCAGGTCCTGAGCTGACTTTAGTAACCCCAACACTCTTTGCCACTGACGTAGAGAGAGCGACGCGTCGAGCGCGCGATCCATTAGGCGATCGTAACGAGCCATCCGCTCCCTCGTGACGAACCCATGGAACAGGTGAGTGTCTAGGATAGCCCCTAGGAACTTCAGACAAGTTCTAAGCTCTAAGCTCTAAGTTCACTAACCACCCTAGAGGACGGAATAGGTTTATTGTGAACCTGAGCTGCGCCTCAAGAACGACAGGAGAATGGTCGTGAGCGAGCCCATCGTCCAAATACATTAGAAACTGAATGTCGCATTGGTTCAAGAATTGGACGATGGGCTGAGTCACACGTGTGAATAGCCAGGGGGCGGACGAGATCCCGAACGGGAGCATGTTCCACTGATAGTGTCTCCCGTCCAGAATGAAGCGGAGGTCCCTGCGATCCCGACAGTGAATCGGAACGTGCAGGTACGCATCCTGGAGATCGAGAGACAGAGATGGCATCACAGAGTCGAAAATATGGCGGCCGAACGAGGTAGGAGCGGTTGAATACCTTCAAGTCGTGAATGAGCATTTTTTCTAATTCCTTTTGGGTCTGACGAACACTGGAGAGTAAAACCCCGGAGTTAGATGCGGGGTCAGGACCTCCTGCACCGCCCCTTTGGAGATTAATATCTCCACCTGTTCCAAGGTCAATTGGAGCCGGTCCCTTGCCAAGGGATGGTCCCTTGGAGCACAGGTAAGAGGCGGAGGGGATGAGACGGGAATGCGGAATCCGTGACCCAGAATCCGACAAACGAAAGGGTCTAACCCTAACTGCACCCAGTTGCTGACAAAGTTTTGAAGCCAAACCCCCACCGAACCCTCCGACACCGTAACGAGTGGAGGAGGAAGAAGAGGGGATGACCAAGAGTCACTTCCCCCGCTTCCCCTTCTGAGGGGTACGACCTCCGGCGCCGGGACGTCCTCCCCGCCGAAAGTCCGTCTTGGCTTTCTTGGGGGAAGGTTGGCCTCTGCCGTGACCGTGACGGAAATTAGTCAGAGGACGCTTAGGTGTAGTGTGCCTCTGACTCTGGTGAGGTCTTGCTGTTGAGGCTCCTGCCGCGCCCCCAGAACCTCAGGGATACGACCCCCAAAAAGAGATTCAGAGTGGGCAGGGGCCTGTCGGAGGAAGGATTTCTGATCGGGGTTGAGACCTGAACGGTGTAGGAAATTGTCTCTACGCAGTACTGTAATGCCCGATGAAATCCGCGAAGCTGATAACATGATCTGCGCAAGGTCCGCGGCCACATTGCCGAATGCTTTGAAAAGCACCGGGTCACCCGACTCCATGCCAGCCTGCTTGGCACAGGCAAGCATCGCCTGACAGGTGAACGCCACGTTGTTGCCCAACCCCAACACTGTGCGAGCCTCTCTGTCGAGATAACGCATCAGTAACGCGATGGGGCGGTTCGGGGGAAATCAAACGAGACGAACCCTGATCAAGAGCAGGCGGGACGAGTTGAAAAGGAGTCGGGTACAAAGGCAATTGACGCCGGCGCTTATCCGACACCACTTATGGCGGCAGCAGACGGTTTGGGACCGCAGCCGAGATGACCTGCTCCATATCCTCGGAGGCGTCCAGCAGGAGCCTATGCGGTGGAAGGGCGAGACGTGCAGGAGCTAAGTCCCCATCAGGACAAAAGGAAGCCTTCCTGGCTGCTGAAGAGCGAGGTCCCGACACGCTGACCTGACTGAGTGGTACCTCCGCGAACGAGGCCACCTCCGACAGCATGATAACCGGCGGATCTTCCGACAACCCCATACCCTCCGCATCCGATACTATATTGATGGACGGAGGGTCCGACACGTCAACGAAGCGGACGTCACGCTCCGCCGAGTCTGGCGAGGAATCACGGGTGGGCGACACCACCGTGACACGACGCGTAGGGGTGTGAGAAACACGCGAGGAGGCAGCGGACCCGGAGGCCCTTAAGGCCGTGGGACGCGAACCCTGAGACATGTAGTCTGCATTGGGTTCACGACCTAGCGTAGTAGCGGGGTTGGTGTGACTAGGCAAAGTCAGCGGACCCAACCGAGCATCGAGCAACGAAGAGACCACGTCTTTAACGGACGCAAGAAGGAGGCCCGGATTGACCTTGTCAAACCTGGCCTTCTTGGTATTCTTCTTCTTGCTCTTGGGCGTGGAGGGTCCGCCGACCTTAAACCTAAGAGGCGACATACGCCTGTCTGGCGAAGGGGGAGAGGAAGTACGAGTCTGCGGACGAGAACACAAACGCGAAAGGGGAGAGAGCGAATCTCTCCTAAGCGGATTCGGATAAGACCGGCGACTCCCGGTCGAACTCATCCGATCGTTCCGTAAGAACAATGTCTACCGCCTCCTCTGGAGATGGGTGACGAATGGGAGACACCTCCCAACAATGACTCGATGTAGCTGAACGTTTCTGCAACGAAGCCCTATCGGCGACGGACTTGCAGATGGCCGTAAAGTACGCATGGAAGTCCGAAGCGGAGAGAGGGGCACACTCATCGCAACGATAATCTTCTTCGCATAGGTCCTTGCACTTCCTACACAACAAGTGCGGATCCTTGATGGCCGACTTCCTACCTCCGCAATTCGTACAAAAAGCGGAGTACATAGCGAAGTAGGCGAGTCAGTAACACACGTAACCTAGGAGAGGTGAGTGACAGTCGGGTCACTTACGCAGGTGAGCGATAGGCGAGACACTCGCACGTGTAACGTAGACGAGGTGAATAACCGGTGAATCACTGACGCGAAAACCTAAGTAGCATAGCCTAAGAACAACAACCCTTCCGATAGCTAATCACTCCAACACCAATAGTGTAAACTCACAAAGAACGTAGACGACGAGATGCTTAGGTGAGTAACACGCAAGGCAAGACGACGGAGACTATCGAGAGCGTTGAATGCAGAGGCTCCGAACCCGAAGGGAACGAAGTCAATATCAACTACTGGCCAGACAATGTGATTGACTGGTGAAGCGAGTGACTATGGCGAAGCGAGACACTGGCGAAGCGAGTCACAGACGAGACGCGGTAAAGAAGTCGAGTCGAACGAAGGCGAATGATTAGCTAGTGACAGGCGAAAGCGAGCGACTGGCGAGGTGAGACACTGGCGAGACGAGACACTGACGAAGCTAAACACTTACGAGGCGAGACGAATCAAATACATTAGAAACTGAAACGTAACAAGTAGATACAAACCTGAAGGCGAAAGACTGGCGAAACGAATGAAGGGCAAGCGAATGACAGGCGAAGCGAGTCACTGGCGAGACGATGCGAGTCAAGTCAAATCGAGTCTAACGCGAATGACTTGCGAAGCGAGTCACTAGCGAGACGATGCGAGTCAAGTACCTAAGGCGATAGACTGGCGAAGCGAGTGACTGGCGTAAGCGAGACACTGGCGAGACGATGCAAGTCGAGTAGAATCAAACCTAAGGCGATAGACTGGCAAAGCGAGACACTGGCAAGACGATGCGAGTCAATTACAAACGGCGAGTGACAGCTCACAAAAGCGTAGACGATGAGACGCTTAAGTGAGGTCACTGACGAGTCGAAGGTGAAGCCAACAGAAGTAAACGTCGAACTATCGGCAGATTCACCTGATCTAGAAGACAAAGGGACTGGCGGAAGGTACGACCTAAAGCCATGCGAACTGAAGTCACCCGACAAAGGTGAGAGAAAACCAAAAGACACGAATTGCACGTGCAAAGCATGCAGCCACCCGACAGGTCGCACACAGCTAGCACATGTCAACAAGGCCCCTTGTAACTCAACACCTACCTAAAACAGGTTGTCTAAACAACCTGCTAACGACGAACGTAGATTAAGGCTATGATATTATCTCTTAATTAAATAAGAATAGCTAACAATTTAGCAACAAAAGCGCTAAAAATACCCAGTCACAGAAGAAAACAAACACGTCTGTTTTGCCTTGCAACTAAAAGGAGAGTGACATATTCCGGTAGTGACGTCACGAGACCATGCAGACTTACCGCCCTTGGATAGGGATTTTACGCATCCCTTACTCCACTGTTCAAGTTTCGTCTGTGTTAAGGTTGAAATAGCATACCTGGAGAGGAGGTAGGCATAGTAGGTCTAGTCAACAGATAGGTATTTAAATAATAAATATTTTTAAAAAAAAAATCCCCATCTTTATTTATTTTTCTTTATTGGAAAAGAAGGTATGGTATCACAAACTCATGTAGCTAGTTTTAATAGTCTTATCTTACTTCATCACCAGTCATATTTAGTTCACATATCTAATGTAAAATAAAACATTTCTTAACCCTGATTAAAAAATTTCCTATACATCCTATCACAATATTCAGTTCACAGGCTATTCAATAGTTCTAATTTCACATTGATTGCATCAAACATGTCCATAATGTAGTATTACTCTTAAGCTGACATATGAAGTGCACATAAAATCTCATTATCTTCACAGCTCATTAAAACAGCTGTTTTAAGTGGTTACCCCTGTGATCCATATTTGGGGTCACAAGATCACCAAATCTACAATTTAGAATCCCCATTGGCCAAAGAGTCTGTACATAACATTTCAGCTTTCTAGAGCTTTTGGGACTGGAGAAAAAGATGAAAAATGATTTTTAGTTTTTTAGGTAATGACCCCTGTGAGCCACACTTGGGGTCTCATTGTTACCAAATCTACAATTTAGAATCCCCGTCAGTCAAGGAGTCTGTTCATAAAATTTCAGCTCTCTATGTTCATTGGGACTGGAGAAGAAGATGAAAATAGCTTTTTAGGTTATGACCCCTGTGGCCCTTATTTGGGGTCACAGGGTCACCAAATCTACAATTTAGAATCCCCATTGGCCAAGGAGTCTGTACATAAAATTTCAGCTCTCTAGAGTCATTGGTTCTGGAGAAGAAGTCAAAAAAAGAAACGTTTACAGACGGACGGACGGACGGACGGACGGATGCCATCCCATTACATAAGCCCAGGCCTGATGAGCTAAAAACCCAGAAGAATTGATTTATGATGTTTTTTTTAGTTTGTATGAGTATACGATACAGTAACTAACAAACTACAAACTACTATAAACTGAGATAATAATTATTTTGCATGTATTATTGGTTTTCAGAGTCTCCAAAACCTCCAGGTGTGTGTGAAAAACTAACAACACACATTTTGTTGAACAGAAAATTAATTTATTACAAAATAAAATTGAAATCTACCCATCCAATAAACAAGTTGTATGTAGGCCTAATATTTGAACTGAAAAACAGGACTGTTAATTTCATTTAAAGTATTTATTTTTATCTTGGTTGTCATTATGTTAATTTCATTTAAAATATTTATTTTTATCTTGGTTGTCATTATGAGTCGAAATGTCAAACACTAGGCCTACATCTACTCACAACAGAGACCTAACACAGTTGAATACATATCTCAATTACTGTTACCAAACCTACCAACGTGTTTTCCTTCATGGCATCTCGACCTGACTCATGATTGCTAGAAGAGGGGTCGCCTTATATATGATGTACATGTTTTTTACCGGATTTTAGGGGTCTTAATTAGAAAGGGGGTCGTCTTATACACAACGTCAGCTTATACACAGTAATATACGGTACGTTAACAATTATTCTTCCAGATCTGAAACAAGACATAATTTTGTAAGGATCATTATTACTTACAGTTTTCAACCTTTTATTGAATTTTAAAAACATTTATCGCCTCAACTGTAAATTAATTGAACAATGTTATGTCCTTACTCTAACAGTGGTAGGCCTATTATTTTTACAAATTAACATTTTATTCAGTAGCCTACATGACCACTGACTAAAATACATACATTAGCAGATAAAATTTAATATTGCATCAAGTATTTAAAAATATTTTCTGGCATGAGCCGGGGGACACAGTTAAGCAAGAAACAAAGTACCGCTTTTCTAGAAAACTTCTAGTGCGTTTCTAGAAAGTTTCCAGTGCGTATCCAGAAAGTTTCTAGAAATTTCTAGAAATTTAGAGTTTTTATTTTTTTGCGTGATATCTAAACAATTTCTAAACAAATATTCTGAAACTGCTTATTAAAGTTAACACACATTTTAAAAATAAACTTTATAACTTTATTAGAAAAGCGGGTATTTAATGTTGAAGTTGTCCTACTCTACCATGCTTCCTCATTATAACGCTCCTAGTCAGCCGACGGTCATGCATGGCTGACTTGCTAATTAACGAATGATCTGTGAAGGAATAAGCTGATAAGCGAATATCGTATTCATCCTAATAAACGCCCTCTCCTAATAAACGCCCTCCTAAGCCATTTGGACTCGCGGAAAATGACCCCTAATATAAGCCCCTCTTTTGTATCGACTTATCTTACTGATGTTTCATTGAAGAAGAGTTTTCAATCTTGCTATCAACCTCTTATGTCCAGTAAAGTGTAAGTACATGGTACCTCCAGTCCCCCGGCGCCTGTCGAATGTCTGTAACGATCAGTCACTACACATTTTATGCAACCGCCATGTTTTAAGAAACAGGAAAATGTCTTGCTGAACTCTCTTGGAAGATTTCCCACAACTGCAGATGACACTTGCACATTGGTATCAAATATATCAACGTGAAAACTCTGAAATAAAATCGATGTTTCTTTTTCTTTTGGACATCAACAGACATTTTTTTAATAAACGCCCCCTTTTTACGATTTTTTAAAGTCATTTAATAAACGCCCCCTTTTTCCAATTTTGTAAACGCCCAGGGCTTCTATTACGGCGAATACGGTATGCATTTACTTATATATCATCATTTCATTTACACTATTGTGTTTTTATCACACTTTATCTTCGTCAGTATATGCTCTATTAAAAGATATGATTTAAAATTCCATCGCATTAGAATTCCATCGCATTAGAATTTGATTGGTTTTGTATATATATATATATAGAGGGGAGAGGATATTTTCCCCGATCTATTAACATAAATGCAATATTGCGAATAAATACGAATATATAAGTGGTTACGGCGTGATTATACAATGCTGTGACTGTGAATAGAATATAGAATATACTACTGTTTTGTTCATATTCAACAATATCGAATATCGGCTTTGTTATTTGGCTTTTAAGAGTTCTAATATCCCAATATTGATACAAAATTATATCGTTTTTATATGCTTGAAAATTGGTTGATATGAGATATATTCCAAGCATTTGTCAACAATTGTAGTATGCCAGACAGAAGTCGTCACAAAAAGTTATATTTGAGGTGGTTAAAGTTGTTATATATTATAGGTTTTATTACATTTAATGATATACAAGTATTACATTTCCTTATTGAAGTGTACTGTCATCAAAATATATCTATTGAAATATATAATACATATATGTTTAATCCTAATATTTGTCCAAACTAAGTTCAAAAGTTCATAATAATATGCTTACATTGCAAAGTACCTTTACACAGTTTTATTTTTTTTAAATAAACAGAAACATTCAACTTTGTCTTAATATTTTAATCATCATATCAATTTGTAAATTGTTATTGCGGCATATGTCAATAATAAACAAGTGTTTGCCACTAACATGGCAATGTCCCCTGCTGGTAACATTGAGTTTAAAAGACACATCATTTGGTCAAAATGAGCTACTTCATATATTGTATTACTGGTAAAAAGTGTCATGATGATCAGCAAATTTGAAGACTTTGGGTGCTCGGGTTCATGAGATATTGGTTAAAAAGTGTACGAAAAGTGGTCAAAGTGTCATAGTCACATGGAAATAAGGTCACGGTCACCAAAATCGACGGGTGTCTGCGTCATCCCCCAATGTAGACTGACACCAAATTTGAAAACATTGGGTCCATCTGGTCATGATATATCACCTTAACAAAATTTCGAAAAGTAGTCAAAGTGTCGCGGTGACCTTGGAAATAATGTCAAGGTCATTAAAAATCGACTAGTGTCTGCATCTTCCCCCAGTGTAGGCCGACACCTAATTTGAAGACTTTGGATGCAACACTTCATGAGATATCGTGTAAACAAGAGTTCAAAAAGTGGTCAAAAAGTGGTCAGTGTCATGGTGACCTTGAAAATAAGGTCAAGGTCACCAAAATCGATTGGGTCTGCGTCTTACCACAATGTAGGCTGATACCAAATTTAAAGACTGTGGATGCAATGCTTCATAAGATATCGCGTAAACAAGAAATGTGACGTAGGACGTACGGATGGACGGCGCTGAATACATAGTCACCCGTTCCGCGTTGCGGCGGGGGTCAATTATACATACTGGATATGATAGACATGCTGTGTTCGCAGGTTAGAAATTGTTACTTTTGCAGAACTTATTTCTGCCTCTTCCTTGTGACGATTTTGTCAGAATAAAAATCAATATCCGGTGGCTGATTCATTATATCTGTAAATTATTAATTAACTATCAATGTTATGGTACTTATACGGCATTTACGGTCTAGACCATATGATTCGACAACTGGACCAATACGGGAAAACTGGGCCAATTCGGGAAAACCCGGGCCAATACAAGACAAACTGGGCCAATATGAGTCTGAGCATGCGCAGTTGCACATTTGGTGAAAGCCCGAAGCTGTCGCTTCACAACTTTGACCCATGCTATTTGTTCACCAATCTTGTTTATACTCATTATTTCAATATAAATGATATGTCAAGTGTTGTGCAAATAGAATGAAAAGAGGTTAATTAATAAAATTGTCATTAATTAAGTATTTCCGTATTGGCCGAGTTACAGGTCCTCGGGCAGTTGTATTGGCCCTCGAATTCGTCTCGGCCCAATATCATAATATTAAAGTATTATTTTATTTGTAAAATAAATTTTGATAAAACGTTAACTCCCTGCTAGGGTTAAACGAGTTATCTCCCCTTGTAGGGGCGCTTCCTTCTAACGGGTTTATCAGCAACCACGGCCGCTAGCCGCTCTCGCTATTTTTGCATAAATGTTATTTTCATAGTTTGTGGCTTAAGATGGATTTCATCCAGGTAGATGCGCGACCTAAGCGAAAATCTGAAGGCAATAGGTTACCGGGGATCATGCAGGCGTTGAAGGAGGAGGAGTTGCTAGAAAGTGATGAGAACGGCGCGGGAAAAATGGCGGACGGCATGGCAAGTGAGCAGAAGGCTACTGGTGGCAGACAAATCGAAGACCTCTCTGTGGAGTGCGAAGCCCTGGAATACGAGATCAAAAAACTTGAAATCGAGGATAGGAAGAAGAAACTGACTGAGAAACTTGAAAAACTGAAAGCCTCCACTTCTCACAGTACTTCGGAGCAAGGTCAAGGTGACGGTACGGAAGGTCAAGGCCAACAAGATGGCGGCACCCAAGGTAAACAGACTCAGAGGAACTATCTAGACTTTATGTGGGTTGAAGCATTAGATACTCAGACACAAACAATTGAAATTAGCGATGGGGTATTTCTCGATGTTGGACAGAAGAAAAAAGATTTTTCAAGGGTGTCTTTGGACATGTGGGCTTATGCTAACCTAGGATTACTTAGAGATATGATCAAATCGGGCGAGACAAACCTTTCCGAAGTTGATGACTACCTCAACTCCTGCCAGGATATCTGCCGCTTTTCAGCTAAGTACGTTTGGTCCAGCGTACTCCTATACGACCAAGAATACAGATTCAGACAGAAAACAGAAGGCATGAAGTGGGGCACCCCTTCTCAGGACATAAGGGACTACCAACTCTTCCCTAAAGTCAACACACACACATACAGCAAAAGCGTTACGACAGATGGACAGCCACGAAAAATCCACGCTATAACCCGTCATTTACAGGACAGCGAGGTCCTTTCACCCCTAGCGGATTAGAGATTTGCTAGTCAAAGGCTTTTTCGAAAATTTAAATATTCATGTCAAGACTAAATCATGTATTTTGGCATCCTGTCACCTATTTTGAATTATCTAAAAACAATGTTATCAATTAATTAAACGGGTAGCCTTTTCACATAATTTCCCTTCCCCTTGGAACTATCTTGAGTTTATAAATATGTAGTCCACGTTCCACGGTTAAAGGAAGTCAAAAATAAATATAACAATTTTTTCTAGAATCTCAGAATGAAGTCAGTGAACCATATCGCCTGAACATCCCATTGACCACTTTAATGTTTTTCTCACGTATACCTACACACGTGTCAAAGTATTCAGATTGAAGTAACAGACGTGCTTATTTTGCTTACATTTAACGATTAACGACATCTATTGTGTTTCAAATATTGTGTACGGTTATTGGAAGTGTCATTATACATATCTGAATGTTCATGCAGTTACACAAACATTGTCCACATTCCAATAAATGATTTGTAAGCACAACACATTTATCATACAATACCGAGACATTAACATCTATGTCCCATGACTCTCCTATTTCAATATCGTATCTTCATTTTTGTGTATTTTATTTATAAAATAATTTTTGCGAGTGGCGCAGTTATCCCCCTTTTCTCTAACAGTTCAGTTAGAGTTGCTTCCCTTTGCTCATCTTGCGAGCTGTGCTGCTGTAGACGCTGGGTCGCATCGCGACCTCAGATGCTTATGTTTTTGCTTGCTCTTGCTTGTTTTCGTTAAAAATGCGGCTTCAACAAAACAGTATGCTGAGGCGGTCGAATTACAGTTGAAGAAAGAGATACAGTTGGGTAATTATGTGAAAGTTGATTCCCAACCTGACATTGTGAGTTCCCTGGCGACTATCCCGAAATCAGACGGAACAGTGAGATTAATACACGATGGTAGTTGTCCACTGAACTCTTCTATGAATAGTTATGTGATACATCTGTGAACTACCATGATATAAGGGTTGCATGTGATATCATTTGTCCCGGGGGATTATCTAGCCAAGGTGGACCTCAAACATGCCTACCGATCGGTACCAATTCACAGAGACAATTATCCATTAACTGGTTTGTTTTGGAAATTTAAGGGTGATCAGAAAGGTACTTTTTTAGTGGATACAAAATTGCCTTTTGGTTCTTCACGAAGCCTTAAAATATTCCAAACTCTTAGTTCGGCTGTGTGTGACATTATGCTTCATCATTTCGGGGTTCAGGTGATAGCTTACCTTGATGACTTTCTCGTTATCGCTTCCACGAAGAACCAATGTCAACATGGCTTAGATATGCTGATAAAAGTTTTGTGCTATCTGGGTTTCAGCATTAATTGGATGAAGACTGAGTGTCCTACAACAAGTTTAGTTTTTTTAGGTGTGCTGTTAGACACTGTTAAATATACCCTTTCTCTTCCTGCTGAAAAGCTCACTAACTTCAAACAATTGCTCAAGGACTATTCACAAAAAAAGAGGGCAAGTAGGCATCAACTTGAAACGCTAGCAGGAAAGTTGAACTGGGCCAGCCAGGTAGTCAGTGGGGGAAGAGTGTTTTTGCGCCGCATTTTGACACTAAAGGACAGTGTTCTCCATAGGAACCATAAGATATTGTTGTCAGAGGATTTCAAAGCTGATATTCAGTGGTGGATAGACTATTGTGAGATTTTTAATGGTACTGTGAAAATTCAGGACAAGCGACCAATAACAAATCTACATACTGATTGATGCCTGTGGTGATGGTTGTGGTTGAATCTATGATGGTGACTATTTTCATCTTAACTGGAGATGTGACTTTCCTGAGCTTCAAGAGTGGCCCATCAATTATAAAGAAACATTTGCAATATATGCTGCAGCTGTGCGGTGGGGCCACTTGTGGACTAATAAGAAAATAAGAGTATTCACAGATAATGTCACTGCAATGAGCCTTATCAACAAAGGATCAACCCGAAATGTGCCTATGATGGTGTACTTAAGACAGCTGTTTTGGATCAGCGCTACCTATAATTTCTCATTGAGTGCCACATACCTCCCAGGCAAAGATAACACACTTGCTGACACTTGTTCTAGAATGACTTCACATGGTAGTCTAACTAAATTGTATTATTTGTTGCCTAGTCTGTGCCTCACAAAATTCACAGGAGCTGAGCTATCTAACCACATGTCTTGTGCTTTCCTCTCTCACAGATGGGGGAATCGCAGTTAAAAGCAAAGCTAACCCAAGCAGTTTCGACGCTGAAATCAAACGCATGGGCCAAGTCGACGAGACAAACCTATGCTGTCCACCTGCGCTCATACCTCGATTTTTGTGCTAAGATGAATATCTGTGCTGTGCCGTGCCTCTGGAGTCAGATATGTTAGAGCGGTATATAGCATACTTAGTGTCTGAGAGAAACCTGAAATATCATTCTGTTATATGTTATCTAACTGTGATAACTCACTTGCATAGTTCTGAAGGGCTAGCGAGTCCTGTAAAGGCATGGGGTGTACAACAAGTGCTCACGGGTGTGAAGCGCACCCTCGGGGTCGCACAACAGTGTGTTGACCCAATAACCCCTCATATATTGCTACAAATCAAGAGAATGCTTCACTTGGATTTAATGTCTGATTTGTGTTTTTGGACAGCATGTGTTATATCATTTTTTGGTTTGTTGAGACCGAATAATTTTTTGTTAACTACATCTGTTAGCGGTTCATGTGTTCGCAGAGTTGACGTAACACCTATCCCGGATGGATATCTATTGTCTCTGCATAAGACAAAAACTGTTCAGTTCAGACAATGCACAGTGAAGATAACTCTACCCTTTGTGATTGGACATTCTCTATGCCCAGCAACTATATTGCAGGCCTACTTGCAGGCCACTCAGAGTGCAGAAACCCCTCCAACCTTTGTTTATGTACTCACACAATGTGCCACTGACTTACTCTACATTCCTTGCTAAGCTAAAATCTGTGCTTACAAGATGTGGTTTGCCTTCTCAGAACTTTGGAGGACATTCATTCAGGAGAGGAGGTGCCACATGGGCACATAAGTGTGGACTCCCTGAGAAAGTTATCCAGAAGCTAGGTTTTTGGTCAAGTGATGCCTTTGTTCGCTATATTGACACTGATAATGACCAACAAAAGGCAGCGGTTAAACAAATGGTGGTGGAAATATGATTTCACTGTTCTGCCAAGCTGTATGTGTTTTATCATGCCAATGTTTTCCTCATCTGAATCAATATATTTGTTGGTCTTTTTATATGTACATGTTAACATTCTTCCATCGTTGCCTTGGTAAGGCCTTCACTATTCCCAACTTACAATTTCTTATTACCTGTCTATGTTCAAAACCTACATTGTTATCCCTTCATTAATTATATTTCCCTGCAGTGAAATTATTTCTTTGTCGTATACTTTTTTTGGTATCCACTCAACTTTGTAAAATAACCACAAATTTGGGCTTCGGGTGGTAAATATTAACTTACCACTTTACAATTCATTAAGCGTTTTACATTTTACCTCTCTCTTAAATTCAATGAGGTTGCAATTTTAAGCATTAAAATTTTTGAGCCCAGATTGTGGTTGTTCTCTCTTGTTCTTTCATTAGCTATATATTTTCATGCTTGACTGAGCATCAATACCAACTCAAGCAAATGAGTAAATGTGTATTTTAAATTTAAATTTTATTTTATTAAATTAAATTTTAAATAATTTTTGCGAGTGGCGCAGTTATCCCCCTTTTCTCTAACAGTTCAGTTAGAGTTGCTTCCCTTTGCTCATCTTGCGAGCTGTGCTGCTGTAGACGCTGGGTCGCATCGCGACCTCCGATGCTTATGTTTTTGCTTGCTCTTGCACTCCCACCCACCACTCCCAGTAGCATTACTGGTACCATCACAATTCATTATTCTAGCCTTCTAAATGTGCTAAGTATATATTGATATTGTCCGTTTGGCTGGTGGTTTAAATAGGGGGGGGTGGTAAATATTAACTTACCACTTTACTGACTTACTGACAACTCAAGCAAATGAGTAAAATAGAATATGATAAATAAGTATTGCGTCCATTCATACATTATACAGTACCTGTACTTTTATCATTTGATTATTCATTCCTGCATCTCACAGTGCAGATTATATCTAAATGTAGAAAACTAATATGGCTTATGCTCGATTTGTGAAGGCAAGATATATTTTATGATAAATATTATGTTAAACCCTTAACTTGCGAATCACGGCATAGTCCGGGATGACCATAAACAATTCCTAGGTGCCTCATTCTGGGTCACGGACACTAGCTTAGATTTATTTGCGAATGTCTACCATTTAGCTAGTACTTAACTAGCCCTGTCCTTGACCTGCGAGTCGAGTTGTCTCCGTGAGTCGCTCCATAAAAATGTTTGTATAATGCCTCGCAGTTCGCCAAGGTAATGAGTCTTTGTCAATGTCCGGTCGAAATGTCCAGCAAAAATCACACCAAATTGCGTGAGCATTGTTGACTCGTAACGCATCGATAATTAGCTTTACAAAAGGCCAATTTTGTCGGGCTTCGCCCCGAAGCCTAATCTCCCTGGGGGCTAATTATCACCCATGTGTGATTGCCTCTGGTTTGCATTGCCCTTACATGCTATCTGCCTCGCATCTAGCGGGACGTGAAAAAAAAATTGGTAACTTGCCTTATTCCCGCACTTCATATCAAGCGAACGAATTGGTTGTTTTAAACTTTTTTTAGAAAGAATAGACTACAATCCCATATAAAATTCGCAAATGGCAAAAAAAATAATAAAGACACAGCAAGCGCCGTGCAAAAGGTCATGTTTACACTTCATAAATTTTGAAACAATCTGTGATTTTCACAACTTCTTACACAATTTATCACTGCTAAACTACGGAATGCATTTTCATTATTTTTATATCACAATAAACCGAAAAGAATAATCTTTTATTCTATATAAAATGCGCATATTCATTCACAGAAATAAAGATACAATTTTACCTTTCTGAGAGGCATGTAAAACCAAACGACACACAAATTAATCACCATATTTTCAACGGTTATGGTTCGAGGTAAGCAATTATTTGAAAGGTCAAACAACATAACCATATGTGCTTATTTGTCAACTGTTTCCAGATTATGATTTCTTTGAAAAGTGAGATGATCTACCGTTTGCAATGCCACATACATGTTGTAAGTATTTACAATTTTATAGGTGGAATTAAAGAAAAACTTTACGTAGCTATAGAATTATAATCAAAGGTCGCATTCTAATAATCATTATCATTATATCATTTTGAAGCCAGACTTCTTGTCTACAATTCCGTATATAAATTGAATTTCGTTTCGTAGTTATGATATTATGAGGCCGAATTACAGACAATCTTTCGAAAGTGATAGAATAAAAACGAAAAATCGTAGAAAATTCATTCAAAGTCGCGGATATGATTTAGCCATTTATGTACAGGTGCCACGACTTTAATTTGTATTGAACGCCCGAATATAGTCCGTATTCGCGATGTGGATGCGATATATTTCGTAAAAACGTAACCGGAATCGCCGCCTGGAAATTCCGCCAGCAGAGCTAATTAGTGCCTAAGCCAAAATACTGCTGCGAGCTTGAGGGTCTGTAAATTCCGCCACAGGGGCTAAAATGGGTAAAATGGAAATACGCAGTGTAAGGGTTACTCAATGTTTTTACGGTTATTTAATATAATAAGTGCTATTGTTTTTCAAAGGAGTTTTATCAAACTAATAGCAAATGTGGTCGATCACTGAGAACAAATATCCGAGGTGTCTATTTATGCCCTCTTGGTGTACGGTACAATACAATTAAAAATATATATAGATATACAGCAGATATATGTTTTTCGTGATCACATGATTATCTCATCGAGTGAGGGCGAAAGATTATCTTTTCGCAGCCATGAGTGAGAATCAGGGATGCAGAAATCGGTCTATTTGCCGGACATGTCCGATTGTAAATCCAGTTTGACCGAATGTAAAATTTACCTATCGGACATCAGTTGACCGATTGCAGAAAATAAAAGGAAAACTAAACTTACAAGCATATTGAATAAAGGCAAACTCTAAAGGCATTACTCTTCTACCTCATGACATGAGATAAACATGGTATCTGTTAATAATTGACAGATATTCTATGTATTGTATAAATGTTCCTGTGTTTTATGTTGAAATGGACGGAGAGAGAGAGAGTTCAGTTTCGGATGCAAGGGCTATAACTCCGTAAAAAATAATATTTCGGAACTGGTTTTCGAACTCAATGAAGAGTATCATCTGGACTACCTCCATATCAAATTTCATTCACCTAGATATAATAGTTTCCGAGAAAACTTGTCCCCATTGGAGCATCACAGTTCTTTTGGTACTAAGTTCAATTTCAGATTCAAGGGCCACAACTCCGTAAAAAATAATATTTCGGAACTGGTTTTCGAACTCAATGAAGAGTATCATCTGGACTACCTCCATATTAAATTTCATTCACCTAGATGTAATAGTTTCCGAGAAAACTTGTCCCCATTGGAGCATCACAGTTCTTTTGGTACTAAGTTCAATTTCGAATTCAAGGGCCATAACTCCGTAAAAAATAATATTTCGGAACTGGTTTTCGAACGCGATGAAGAGTATCATCTGGACTACTTCCATATCAAATTTCATTCACCTAGATATAATAGTTTCCGAGAAAACTTGTCCCCATTGGTACGTACATCACAGTTCTTTTTGTACTAAGTTAAATTTCAGATTCAAGGGCCATAACTCCGTAAAAAATAATATTTTGGAAATGGATTTTAAACACGATGAAGAGTATCATCTGGACTACCTACATGTTAAATTTCATGCACCTAGATGTAATAGTTTCCGAGAAAACTTGTCCCCATTGGAGCATCACAGTTCTTTTGGTACTAAAGTTCAATTTCGGATTCAAGGGCCATAAGTCTTTAAAAAACAAGAAAAAAGTGAGCATGGCTGACATACCCCCGCAATCTGCTATCCGTCCATTGAGAATTATAGATGTGAAGGTTACTATGTTTTAAAAACAGCTTCAAGCATCATAATATTGTCCAAAATAATTTTAGGAACTGGCTTTGTTATTAAAAAATTTCATTCACCCAGATGTAATAGTTTCCGAGAAAACTTGTCCCCATTGGAGCATCACAGTTCTTTTGGTACTAAAGTTCAATTTCGGATTCAAGGGCCATAAGTCTTTAAAAAACAAGAAAAAAGTGAGCATGGCTGACATACCCCCGCAATCCGCTATCCGTCCATTGAGAATTATAGATGTGAAGGTTACTATGTTTTAAAAACAGCTTCAAGCATCATAATATTGTCCAAAATAATTTTAGGAACTGGCTTTGTTATAAACAAATTTCATTCACCCAGATGTAATATTTTTCAGGTAACTTAATTTTTCCCATTTAGAGCATCACACAGGTAATTTGTACCAAGTTCAATTAAAGATTCAAGGGCTTCATATCTCTGTAAAAAATAATATTTCGGAACTGGACTGTGAACTCGATGAAGAGTATCATCTGGACTACCTACATCTTAAATTTCATGCACCTAGATGTAATAGTTGCCGAGAAAACTTGTCCCAATTGGAGCATTTCACAGCTCTTTTGGTACAAAGTTTAATTTCGGATCCAAGGGCCATAACTCCGTAAAAATAATATTTCGGAAGTGGTTTTCAAACTTGATAAAGAGTATCATCTTGACTACCTCCATGTTAAATTTCATGCACCTAGATGTAATAGTTGCCGAGAAAACTTGTCCCCATTGGAGCATCACAGTTCTTTTGGTACTAAGTTCAATTTCAGATTCAAGGGCCACAACTCCGTAAAAAATAATATTTCGGAACTGGTTTTCGAACTCAATGAAGAGTATCATCTGGACTACCTCCATATTAAATTTCATTCACCTAGATGTAATAGTTTCCGAGAAAACTTGTCCCCATTGGAGCATCACAGTTCTTTTGGTACTAAGTTCAATTTCGAATTCAAGGGCCATAACTCCGTAAAAAATAATATTTCGGAACTGGTTTTCGAACGCGATGAAGAGTATCATCTGGACTACTTCCATATCAAATTTCATTCACCTAGATATAATAGTTTCCGAGAAAACTTGTCCCCATTGGTACGTACATCACAGTTCTTTTTGTACTAAGTTAAATTTCAGATTCAAGGGCCATAACTCCGTAAAAAATAATATTTTGGAAATGGATTTTAAACACGATGAAGAGTATCATCTGGACTACCTACATGTTAAATTTCATGCACCTAGATGTAATAGTTTCCGAGAAAACTTGTCCCCATTGGAGCATCACAGTTCTTTTGGTACTAAAGTTCAATTTCGAATTCAAGGGCCATAACTCCGTAAAAAATAATATTTCGGAACTGGTTTTCGAACGCGATGAAGAGTATCATCTGGACTACTTCCATATCAAATTTCATTCACCTAGATATAATAGTTTCCGAGAAAACTTGTCCCCATTGGTACGTACATCACAGTTCTTTTTGTACTAAGTTAAATTTCAGATTCAAGGGCCATAACTCCGTAAAAAATAATATTTTGGAAATGGATTTTAAACACGATGAAGAGTATCATCTGGACTACCTACATGTTAAATTTCATGCACCTAGATGTAATAGTTTCCGAGAAAACTTGTCCCCATTGGAGCATCACAGTTCTTTTGGTACTAAAGTTCAATTTCGGATTCAAGGGCCATAAGTCTTTAAAAAACAAGAAAAAAGTGAGCATGGCTGACATACCCCCGCAATCTGCTATCCGTCCATTGAGAATTATAGATGTGAAGGTTACTATGTTTTAAAAACAGCTTCAAGCATCATAATAATGTCCAAAATAATTTTAGGAACTGGCTTTGTTATTAAAAAATTTCATTCACCCAGATGTAATAGTTTCCGAGAAAACTTGTCCCCATTGGAGCATCACAGTTCTTTTGGTACTAAAGTTCAATTTCGGATTCAAGGGCCATAAGTCTTTAAAAAACAAGAAAAAAGTGAGCATGGCTGACATACCCCCGCAATCCGCTATCCGTCCATTGAGAATTATAGATGTGAAGGTTACTATGTTTTAAAAACAGCTTCAAGCATCATAATATTGTCCAAAATAATTCTAGGAACTGGCTTTGTTATAAACAAATTTCATTCACCCAGATGTAATATTTTTCAGGTAACTTAATTTTTCCCATTTAGAGCATCACACAGGTAATTTGTACCAAGTTCAATTACAGATTCAAGGGCTTCATATCTCTGTAAAAAATAATATTTCGGAACTGGACTGTGAACTCGATAAAGAGTATCATCTGGACTACCTACATCTTAAATTTCATGCACCTAGATGTAATAGTTGCCGAGAAAACTTGTCCCCATTGGTACGTACATCACAGTTCTTTTGGTACTAAGTTAAATTTCAGATTCAAGGGCCATAAGTCTTTAAAAAACAAAAAAAAGTGAGCATGGCTGACATACCCCCGCAATCTGCTATCCGTCCATTGAGAATTATAGATGTGAAGGTTACTATGTTTTAAAAACAGCTTCAAGCATCATAATAATGTCCAAAATAATTTTAGGAACTGGCTTTGTTATTAAAAAATTTCATTCACCCAGATGTAATAGTTTCCGAGAAAACTTGTCCCCATTGGAGCATCACAGTTCTTTTGGTACTAAAGTTCAATTTCGGATTCAAGGGCCATAAGTCTTTAAAAAACAAGAAAAAAGTGAGCATGGCTGACATACCCCCGCAATCCGCTATCCGTCCATTGAGAATTATAGATGTGAAGGTTACTATGTTTTAAAAACAGCTTCAAGCATCATAATATTGTCCAAAATAATTCTAGGAACTGGCTTTGTTATAAACAAATTTCATTCACCCAGATGTAATATTTTTCAGGTAACTTAATTTTTCCCATTTAGAGCATCACACAGGTAATTTGTACCAAGTTCAATTACAGATTCAAGGGCTTCATATCTCTGTAAAAAATAATATTTCGGAACTGGACTGTGAACTCGATAAAGAGTATCATCTGGACTACCTACATCTTAAATTTCATGCACCTAGATGTAATAGTTGCCGAGAAAACTTGTCCCCATTGGTACGTACATCACAGTTCTTTTTGTACTAAGTTAAATTTCAGATTCAAGGGCCATAAGTCTTTAAAAAACAAGAAAAAAGTGAGCATGGCTGACATACCCCCGCAATCTGCTATCCGTCCATTGAGAATTATAGATGTGAAGGTTACTATGTTTTAAAAACAGCTTCAAGCATCATAATAATGTCCAAAATAATTTTAGGAACTGGCTTTGTTATTAAAAAATTTCATTCACCCAGATGTAATAGTTTCCGAGAAAACTTGTCCCCATTGGAGCATCACAGTTCTTTTGGTACTAAAGTTCAATTTCGGATTCAAGGGCCATAAGTCTTTAAAAAACAAGAAAAAAGTGAGCATGGCTGACATACCCCCGCAATCCGCTATCCGTCCATTGAGAATTATAGATGTGAAGGTTACTATGTTTTAAAAACAGCTTCAAGCATCATAATATTGTCCAAAA
Organism: Gibbula magus; assembly: GCA_936450465.1. Classification (NCBI taxonomy): domain Eukaryota; kingdom Metazoa; phylum Mollusca; class Gastropoda; order Trochida; family Trochidae; genus Gibbula; species Gibbula magus. Next base: position 50,720,016 of record OW388295.1, read on the forward strand.
TAATTCTAGGAACTGGCTTTGTTATAAACAAATTTCATTCACCCAGATGTAATATTTTTCAGGTAACTTAATTTTTCCCATTTAGAGCATCACACAGGTAATTTGTACCAAGTTCAATTACAGATTCAAGGGCTTCATATCTCTGTAAAAAATAATATTTCGGAACTGGACTGTGAACTCGATGAAGAGTATCATCTGGACTACCTACATCTTAAATTTCATGCACCTAGATGTAATAGTTGCCGAGAAAACTTGTCCCAATTGGAGCATATCACAGCTCTTTTGGTACAAAGTTTAATTTCGGATCCAAGGGCCATAACTCCGTAAAAATAATATTTCGGAAGTGGTTTTCAAACTTGATAAAGAGTATCATCTTGACTACCTCCATGTTAAATTTCATGCACCTAGATGTAATAGTTTCCGAGAAAACTTGTCCCCATTGGAGCATCACAGTTCTTTTGGTACTTAAGTTCAATTTCGGATCAAAGGGCCTTAACTCTTTAAAAAATAATATTTCGGAAATGGATTTTAAACACGATGAAGAGTATCATCTGGACTACCTCCATGTTAAATTTCATGCACCTAGATGTAATAGTTGCCGAGAAAACTTGTCCCAATTGGAGCATCACAGCTCTTTTGGTACAAAGTTCAATTTCGGATTCAAGGGCCATAACTCAGTAAAAAATAATATTTCGGAAGTGGTTTTGGAATTTGATAAAGAGTATCATCTTGACTACCTCCATGTTAATTTCATGCACCTAGATGTAATAGTTTCTGAGAAAACTTGTCCCCATTGGAGCATCACAGTTCTTTAGTACTAAGTTAAATTTCGGATTCAAGAGCCATAAGTCCGTAAAAAATAATATTTCATGAAGTGGTTTTCAATTCGATAAAGAGTATGGTCATGAGTACTCACAACCAAAATTTCATTCACCTAGTTTGAACAGTTTCCGAGAAAACTTGTCCCGATTGAACACAATAAAACTAAGTCCAAAAAGTGACGTTCCATGGAAACGACAACAAATTTAAAATTGTCCGATCAGAAGAACATGGTTAACAACTGTACAAAGTTTGGTTGATGTACCTTTGACAGTTTTTGAGAAAATTGACCGGACAGAAGGACAAACGGACGGAAGGACGGACGAAAGGACTGAACGCTATATACCCCCACTTACTTCGTAGCAGGGGTATAAAAATGTTTATAAACATTTTACGGACTACTACTAAATGTACATTCAATAGGTCTTACTTTTTATTTGTCGAATGATTCTTGAGAATTGCCGTACCATATTACTGACTTGTATATTTATACCAAAATCATTTCTTCCAATAACAACTGAATTCTAATTCATTAAACTGAGTTAATCCATGGTCATGACGTCACTCTATTGTGTTATCAGTTGATTATTATTTAGGAATCTACTGGTTATTGACTGTCCCAGTCAGGAGGGGTGTTAGGTTTAGACATTTTCAGTAATGGTAAATTTTCGAGACCGATGTATTTTGTCTTGACGTATAGGATAGAATCTCAAAATATCTAGACAACTATAGACAAATTAATGTTTGTAATGCATGAACCTGGAATCGAACATGCAACCCTTCGCTTGGTAGTCAGCGCTTCTAACAACTAGGCCACAAGTTGCTGTTAGAAACCTTAGGATTGTTTGTCAGTATGAATTCCGCGCTCTATTCAATGCACGGAAGGCATGAAAAGGCAAATTTTTAGCTGTCAATCACATCGCTTGGCATGGAAGTTTTGCGCTGCACGTGCATGGAAGAATCCATTTCATGAGGGTCGCAGCTACTTGTACCATATCCAATGAATGAGCACCGAAATTTGCAAAATAATTTATTTTGGTGTCCCATAATTGAAATTTATTGTTTCAAATGTAAAATGATCACATATCCATGTTTCGTGACGTCATACATGGATTAAGATGGAGAATGCATTCGGGACAGTGATTCGTTAAAAATAATCAACTCGCCCCTTCGGGGCTCATGCATTTTCCATTACTTAACCTTTAGCCTGCTGGATTGTTTTCAGGTTTTTGCAGAGAGCGTACCCTCATAATTGCGAAAGTTCACCTGATTTTCAGTTTTTTATTACGGCCGAAAATCGCTATAGATGGATGGGGAATGTTGTTGCCATCATTTTGGTGAAGGTTTTGTGAAATTATCTTCTTTAGTTTTCGAACTATTGAGTTTTGAAATTTACACTTTTTTCGAAATTGTCAGATTTCAAGTACTCACTGTGAAAAAAGTATTGCGAATTAGTACCCGTGAGGAGTGAGTGAGTGAGTGAGTGCGTATGGGTTTAACGCCGCTTTCAAGAGTATTTCACTTATATCGCAGCTGCTAGTATTATGGCAGGGAGAAAGCCCGCAACGCCATGTGGCTATGCACTGCAGTGAAACCTGTGAGCAGCGGCTGGAACTAGCGAACCATGCGTGGTACTACTCTGAATTTCAGTGTAGCATTGCACCCAAACCTTACTGCGTGTAGAACAGTACCCGTGAGGAGATTCCCAACATATTATAATGCCTCAACTACATTATGTGCAAATATCAGCTCTCTAGTGTTTATATCTTCAGATAGCCCACCGGGTAATTGCAATTTTCCAACTGAATTGTGCACATCGTGATGCAAGCATGAAATTTTTTTGTTTTTTGGGGGAAAAAGTTTAAAAAATTAATTTCCCCCCCCCCCTAATTTAATCATAACTTTTTTTAATATTTCTCAGATTCTTACAAATCATATGTCAACTTGTTTGAAATTCTAATCTGAACATTTTTCATCATAAATATGATTTTCTATCTTTAACTGATTCAATACTTACTCGATTTAATTATTAAAAAAAATATTTGATATATGCAAATGAATGCAAATGATCTTAGGTCTATACTCATTAAATAACTTTAACTGGAGAGATAAACTGTGAGATTTACGTTCGATCATCGATATATTGCATTGTGATTGATTTGATGTAATTAAACAATGTATTGTATGTAAGCCGAAACAAACAAATTCTTTACCATTCATATGTAATTTCTTTTAACAAACTCATTTAATTCTAAGAGCTTCATCAACACAATGATAAACCATCAGTATACACGTATAAAGTCGTGTAATTTCAGAACATTTACATTTCTAACATGACAGGGTAACTTTAACTTACTTGAATCAAAGACTCCAATTCATATTGGCTCATTATCAGTGTCACACTAGCTTAAATATATGTATTTTTATTAATTCCAACTTTTTCGTATAATAAAACATATTACGGGTATGTAGTATACGAATATTCACAGAGTAACAAATAACTTATCAGTAAGCTTATAAACAATGTTATGTTTTTGCCGTAACAAAGTGTTCAGCTTCACATAGCTTCAGGTCTCATTGTTTTTGTTTTTGAATGAATGTGTAGTAGTCTTCATCAAGTTTTCAAATATAAAGTCATACGAATATTCCCCTCAGTAATGTATCACCTGGATTATGCAATAACCATGTACATGATTTATAACAAATGTTTGTAAACAGGAATGTCCTCTTGAAATTCGTTTCCACTACCCAAATAGAACCCTCTCTTAAAATCGTTCTAATTACTAGTAGATGATTGATGGACATTTAGAATTTACGATTTAAGTTCAAACTCAACCGCTTATACCCATCATCGGCAATACATGAGATAGGCAAGATATCAGCTTATTGAACAGATACAACTTCTGTGCTAAATATATTAATTAAATAGCTGACAAAATCCCCTTGTGCCTTTTCGGATATGTTAATACAATTGTCAATTTGTGACAAGCAACATCGAATGAATCGGGGTCAGAGGAAGATCAACTTCTTTATGTTGCAATTTTGACGTTTCGGTAACACAAACTTATTGAATGCCTCCATTATTTTCATTGGCAAAAAAAAACAATTCTTAATATTGTAAATTTAGCATAATTGTTGAAAATAATTAATTGGTAACATTAATATTCCAAGGAACTCTGTGTTATATCTATGAGAATTCCATCATCAACACAGGTAATCAGTGTCTCACATTGTAAACACTAAGTACATTAACATAAACATTAGTGATTTTCCCATTTTACACCCTCTATTGATACAACATAAATAAAGATATTACTGACGGAGCTTATATGGTTTGGACATTTATGCATGAATATAAATATACACAATGTTTACATTTAACAAGCAAAAAAGTGAGCATGGCTCACTAATACCCCCGACTGTTTAAGTTTGACATTTTTATTTTACTTAAAGAGAGAGGTGTCTGCACACCTAAGGATTGATAAGCTTTGAAATGTAATTGCTAAGATTAAACTGTTTGTGAAAATGGTAGGACAAGTCTCGATCTTCATGTAAAAAAGGTGGTTTAAGTCAAAATAGGAATAAAAGTAACTTGAAAAGGTATTGGTAATATAATACACTACTGCTATTACCACTGATTTCAACTTTATTTTGGAAATTAATCCATCATAATGATTCATTCGAGTGACTTTAAACAACAGGTACATGGAAGCACACCCCTGAAGGCACAGTGAGAGATATACAGCAGTTTATGGCTGAAAGGAAAGAAAATTTAACTTTTCCCAAAATATAACCAGTGGAAATATAAAATAGTAAAATCAACGAGAACACAGAAGTAGCTTTTGATGAAAGTTACATGAAAAAGAAAATGATGAAGTCAACAAATCACAATACAGAAGTAGCTTCAGTCATTCTAGCTATGATAAAGTAAAAGAATATAAAAAATCGCCCAAAATTCAAAAATTCACCAAATCGTGTTACATTTTGCAATGCACCTCTCCTAGTGGTGAAGAAGACATGTACCAAATTTGAAAAGGATGAGATGAACAGTTTTTTTGTAATCGATCGGACAAAAAATGCTCAGAATTTGACTAAGTTAAAAAATAAAAAAAATAAAAAAAATTCAAAAATTCACCAATTCGGTTTAAACTTCGCACTGCACCTTTCCTAGTGGTGAAGAAGACATGTACCAAATTTGAAAAGGATGAGATGAATAGTTTTTTTGTAATCGATCGGACAAAAAATGCTCAGAATTTGACTAAGTTAAAAAATAAAAAAAATCGCCAAAAATTCAAAAATTCACCAATTCGGTTTAAACTTCGCACTGCACCTTTCCTAGTGGTGAAGAAGACATGTACCAAATTTGAAAAGGATGAGATGAATAGTTTTTTTGTAATTGATCGGACAAAAATTTAAAATGCTCAGAATTTGACTAAGTTAAAAAATAAATAAAAATCGCCAAAAATTCAAAAATTCACCAATTCGGTTTGAACTTCGCACTGCACCTCTCCTAATGGTGAAGAAGACATGTACCAAATTTAAAAAGGATGAGACAAATAGTTTTTCTGTAATCGATCGGACAAAAATTGTCTTCGGACGGAAGGACAGACGGACGGAAGGACAGACGGACGGAAAGACAGAACGACAGACGGACGGACGGAAGGACGGACGGAATCGTTGGTATAACTATATACCCCCAACCGTTGGTCGGGGGTATAATAATGAACGTATTTAACACATTGGGGACGAACTATGCCATGTTAAGTAAAACATTTGAATATACAATGTCAAATATATATTCAGTGATCGTAATCTTTATTTCGGGTTACATATTTTCATTCATTCCATCATTCTTCTGGTGATTAATTATAGCTCAATAATTATAGTTGATGTAACATCTGCCATGTGAAGATAATCCACATGGGTGTGTATGTTATGTAATCAAGTGATGTATATTTAAGAAATAGATTTCATAATGTGTTTGTTCACTGGCTTATAAACAGTTTGAAAGGTGCAAGTTAAACTGGTATAAATGTCGGAGCTTGTCGAATTTCTAGATACGCACAAGAAAGTTTCTAGATACGGGGTATGTTTATTTATTGGACTACTGTACCTAACCTGAGATATATTTCAACATTGAACCCTGCCTTGAAAAGTAAATAATTAGAACTTTAGGTTATTATGGAGAGATAATATAAGTCTTGGGAGAGGTTATCAGACACTTGCACTATCAACTGCTAAAACACTAAATTTAGAAAGTCAAGGATTTCAATTTTCTTATAGATTTAATGTGTTATCAGTTTTTATCTTGATAGATTGTGTTGTTCATGAGGACGGCCACTTGCTTTTATCCAGCGCTTGCATTTTTCTTTGTAATACAGTTGGAATGTTACTTCCAGTCTTGCAGGATAACACTGGTCACCTTTCATGTTCCCCACGCGCACCATTTCACAATTTTGTCTTTGGACAAAACCGTAACTATAAGGGCAGTCGGGGATAGCTTGTGGGAAAAACATGGCGGCTACTCGTAGTCAAGTACGGGCAGAATGCAAGTTTTTTTCTGATTGGCTGAGATCGGTGAATAGTGATAAAAAAATTATGAAAATATCCCAAGTATTTTATTAGAAATAGAGCGCGCAGGATGTTGTGGTAAATGTGTCACTTGTTTCAAAGATAAAAAGTGCGAAAATCACCTATCTCGCAGCGATTGCTGTATTTTCAGTTTTGTTAGCGCAATTTATTTTGGTATACAAAAAATTAAAAACAACCAATTTGTTCATGTGATACGAAGTGCGAGAGAAAGGAAGCTTATCGCAATATGTTCCCGTAATTAGAGACTATTTGGTCATGTGGCAGGACGCAAGACAGATAAGCATGCCTATCTCACCCCGGGGCAATGCAGACACTTAGGTGATAATTAGGCCCCAGGGAGATAAGGTGTCGGAGCGAAGTCCGAGAAAATTGGCCTTTTGTAAAGCTAATTATCAGTGCGGTACCGGTCAACAATGCACACGCAAATTGGTGTGATTTTTGCTGGACTTTTCGACCAGACATTCATCAAAGATTCGTTCTCGTGGCGAACTGCGGAGCATTAGTACAGCAATTCTCATGGAGCGACTCCCGGAGACAAGTCGACTCGCAGAGGTTTTTTAAGGATGTGACCCCTGTGACCCCATTTGGGGTCATGGGGGTCACGAAATCTACAATTTAGAATCCACATTGGCTAAGGAGTCTGAGCACAACTTTTCAGCTCTCTAGACCTTTTGGAACTGGAGAAGAAGATGAAAATAGGTATTTAAGGGTGTGCCCCTTGTGACCTCATTTGGTCACAGGGTCATGAAATCTACAATTTAGAATCCCCATTAGCCAAGGAGTCTGTACACAACATTTCAGGCCTGATGAGCTAAAAATGGAGAAAAAAATTGCATAAATTATGCAAATGAGGTATGAAACATACAAAAGACAGATGTACACATCATAGTGATTTTATGTACCAAGTTTCGAAACAATCGAACATGTAGTGTTTGAGTTATGAGTGGAACAAAGCGTGTGAAAGACAAGTGGAAATACTGAGAAAATTTGCATAAATTATGCAAATGAGGTATGAAACATACAAAAGACAGATGTACACATCATAGTGATTTTATGTACCAAGTTTCGAAACAATCGAACATGTAGTGTTTGAGTTATGAGTGGAACAAAGCGTGTGAAAGACAAGTGGAAATACTGAGAAAATTTGCATAAATTATGCAAATGAGGTATGAAACATACAAAAGACAGATGTACACATCATAGTGATTTTATGTACCAAGTTTCGAAACAATCGAACATGTAGTGTTTGAGTTATGAGTGGAACAAAGCGTGTGAAAGACAAGTGGAAATACTGAGAAAATTTGCATAAATTATGCAAATGAGGGTATGAAACATGCAAAAGGCAGATGTACACATCATGGTGATTGTACATATCAAGTTTCGAAAAAATTTAACAACTATTGTCAGAGTTATGAGCAAACAAAAAGTGTGAATGGCGAAGTTGTAAAATGGAGAAAGTTTGCATAAATTATGCTAATGAGGGTATGAAACATGCAAAAGGCAGATGTACTCATCATGGTGATTGTACATATCAAGTTTAGAAAAAATTTAACAACTATTGTCAGAGTTACGAGCGGAACAAAAACATTTGGGACGGACGGATGGACGGACACACGGACGGGCGTGCTGACCGCTATATACCCCGGACTACGTCGTAGCAGGGATATAATTAAGCTGTCAAAATAAGAATGCTGAAAACATAACACAAGATGATAACATGGCAAACCCTAAGGTATGCTCAAAGCGCTACAATCATTTCCCTGAAGGAATTGTACTTTCAAGGTTGCTACTAATAATAAGCGCTTCATCAGCATACTTCCTGTATTCAGGTAACCATTTGTACAGCTGGGTTGACTGAGTGCAATGTGAATGGAGTGCCTTGCAAAAGGACACAACACACTATTTGACCCAAGTCACAAATGTTTGATGTCTCCACTGGGATTCGAACCCGAAGCGTGAGAGGCCAGCAAGCTAACCACAACACAACCGTGCTCGGTGTAGTGGTACTGGAGAAGAAGATGAAAATAGTTTTTTTAGGATGTGACCCCTGTGACCCATTTGGTCACAGGGTCAACAAATCAACAATTTAGAATTCCCATTGGCCAAGGAATCTGCACACGTATATAAATTTTAACTCTCTAGAATCATTGGTTCTAAAGGAGAAGTCGAAAAAGAGAAAAGTGTATGGACAGATGGACGGACGGACACCAGACGCTTTAAACCCATCGGGCATTTCATGACAGATGAGCTAAAAAGAGATGCAGATAATCACTTTTAATAAGGGAAAGTAAATGACTATTACCATGGCAATTTTGAATCCAGATCCAGGTTCACCAAGAATGTTTTCTCTTGGTACACGACAGTCTTCAAAGATAAGGTTGCAGGTTGAAGATGCACGGATACCAAGTTTGTCCTCTTTCTTGCCAAGTGATAGTCCATCAGTTGGTTTAGGCACAAGAAATGCACTAATACCCTAAAATAGTAACAAGAAGGTTTGGTCCAGGATGGCCATAGACAATTCCTAGGTGTGTCTCCGCGATTCCCTGACTGAAATAGATGATTCTCAATTATAATGCACAAACCCCATTCTCTTCCCACAGAGGTTACTCCCTTCAGATTTCCTATCCTACCCTCTGTGGTTTTACACTTGAAATCGGGGGCAGATGCACAGTTGCCAAACACCATGCCATAAGCCCATCGGGGCTTTCAGGATTGATGAGCTAAAAAGCCAAAAGTATACAGGCCTTTCATGCCTGATAATTAAGCTAAAAATGTTTACGGATGAAGATCAACAGTTGTCGGACGACTGAAGCCATAAGCCATATCTGGCTGCTTATGATGAGGAGATCTCAGAAAAAGTTACACATCAATGAACAGACAGAAAGCAATACCCAAAACTATGAAAAACACATGAAGACACATTAAACATTACATTGTGTTCCTCAGTTCCTTTCTGTAATAGATTTGATAAATTCTGTGAACCTACCTTGTGCTTCATGTTTTTATCTGTTGTCGCGAACACCTGAAAACCAGGATGAAAATAATTATACACTGGTCCCTCACTATAATGTGTGGTCTGGGATCTAAATACTGACACCAGCGTTAAAAGGAAAATACTATCGCTCGACTGCAGCTATTAAACCTTACCAACCTTTCTTATATCAGTATTATAACACTAACTTGGCACCGGCCTGCAAGACAATAGGCGTTATCATGTTGCGAGCCAACGCCTGTCTGCGTCGTTTATCCCAGGGAATTAGCTTGATGCTATAGGAGCCAACCTCAGAAGTTCTGGGGAGAGCACCTTATGAGAGACACATAAGATGTTGATGTCATGGAGATGATATTTTATTTAGCTGTTGTGTCATGGTGGTAGTTACATACTGGTAAATACATACACAGTTGAAGGTCAGCTGATGATGGTGACTATGCATGCTAGCTTCATCAAACTTCATACAAATGTCAACCATGATCCCTAGTTGTGCCTTTTGAGGGTTAGAACTATTTCTGAATTTTAATTTTTGCGGTTTCCATGGAAACGTGACTAAAAAGCGACTCTTTGAGGAAGTCATTTTGTGCGGAGCAGATCTCCAAAACTATGCATGCTAGCTTCATCAAACTTGATACACATGTCAAACAGGATCTCTAGTTGTGCCTTTTGAGGGTTAGACCTATATCTGAATTTTATTTTTTGCGGTTTCCATGAAAACGTGACATAAACAGAGACTCTATAGAGAAGTCTTGTTGTCCGGACCATATCTCCCATACTATGCATGTCAGCTTCACTTAACTTGATACAGAGGTTAACCATGATCACGACTCCATTGACAGTGCAAGCCTGGATTTATCTGGATTTTCGAAACCGATTCACCTGGACAGGGACTCCCGGAAGACAGGGAAAACCGTTGGAGGTGGTTTTTGTGTTTATATAAACAATCGTTGGTGCAAGCAATTTCATATACGCGAAGCTCTATGTACTAAAGATGTTGAATTACTTTCCATCTCTCTCAGACCGTTTTATCTCCCAAGGGAATTCGGACAACTAAGTATGACTCTCGTCTATGTTCCACCAAATGCTAATGCAAAATCAGCAGCAGAGATGATTCATACTGTCATTGATAAGCTAGATGGTTTCTCATCTGATGCGCCGAAGTTCCTACTTGGAGACTTTAATTCATGTGATCTAAAGCAGGTATTGCCTAATTACCACCAGTATGTAAAGTGTCCCACTCGGGCTGGTAAAACCATCGATTTATGCTATGGCAGTGTAAAGGACGCTTATAAATCATTTGCTAAACCCCCACTTGGTACGTCTGATCATAATACCGTATATCTTCTTCCCTCTTACAAACAAAAACTTAAAACTGAAAAACCTGTTGTTAAACATGTTAAATCTTGGACTAAAGATTGTTTAGACACCCTCAGGGGATGTTTTGAGTGTACAAACTGGGATGTATTTGAACATACTTACAATGACTTGAAAGAATTAACAAATGTTGTTACTGACTACATAAATTTTTGTGTGGAAAGTATTGTACCAACTAAAATTATAACGATTTATCCTAATAATAAGCCATGGGTGACAAAGCAATTTAAGTCTGTTTTGAATGATAAGAAAAGGGCTTTTCGTGAAGGGGATAAAGATAAAGTAAAGGAAATTCATAAAGAAATTGTTCATCTGACAAGAAAGTGTAAAGATGATTATAAATCCAAAATAGAAAACAAATTTTCAGAAAATAACATACGCAGTGTATGGAGTGGACTCAAAACTATCATAGGATCTGTGAAAAAGCCTCAGGACATTGAATGTACCGATAACAGCACCTTCTCAAATGAACTTAATACTTTTTATTCAAGATTTGATTCTGTTGACTTCTCAGATAATAGGACATTGGTTCTAGACTCTCTTCCTCCAGGTGTTGATATAATTATTTCGATTGGCGATGTCATCAATTCTTTTTCCCGAATCAACATACGTAAAGCGTGTGGTCCAGATAATTAGTGTGGAATTGTACTGAAAGAATGCAAAGAACAATTGTCTAAAATATTCCATAAAATATTTCAATATTCCTTAAATACACACACGGTACCCATCCTCTGGAAAACCTCTAAGATTGTCCCCGTTCCCAAGAAAACAAAACCAGTGGCCAATAATGATTATAGACCTGTTGCGTTGACTTCAATTGCCATGAAATGTTTTGAACGTCTGATAAAAGTTATATTATTGAATCAAATAAATCCACTCTTAGATCCGTTACAATTTGCTTACAGGCCTAGTAGAGGAGTTGAGGATGCTACTATTACCCTTTTGAACAAATATACCAACATTTAGAGAATTGTGGTTCATATGTAAGGATATTATTTGTAGACTTCAGCTCAGCATTTAATACCATTCAACCTCATGTATTAATGAAGAAACTCTTAGACATGGATGTCAACTCAAATTTGATAAGATGGATAAACTCCTTTCTGGTCAACAGACCACAGTTTGTTTGTGTAAATGGTACTGACTCATCATGTGTTTGTACAGCCACAGGTGTGCCACAAGCCTGCGTTATTTCATCCATACTGTTCATACTCTATACAAATAACTGTAGATGTAACACTGACACAACATTTACCGTTAAATTCACAGATGATGCAGCATTGGTTGGACTTATTAGAGAATCTGAAATGTGTTACAGGAATGAAATTAATAATTTCGTAGAATGGTGTAGTTCAAATTTTCTATTTTTGAATGTTAATAAAACAAAAGAAATGATAATCGATTTCAGAAGAGGTAAGCCATCTCACTCAAAAGTAAGCATAGATGACAAGGATATCGAGGTGGTTGAAGAATACAAATATCTCGGCACTATTTCAGACTAAAAGTTATCATGGAATTCTAACATTGATCATATATACAAAAAATGCAGGCAGCGATTACATTTTTTATGGAAATTAAAACACTTCAAGTTAGATCAAAACATCATGATGCTATTTTATAAAAGTTTTATCCGAAGTGTTCTTACTTTCAACTTTCAGAATTCTAAATACTTCTTCAAAAATTATCGGATTACCTTTAGAAAGTATTGGCTATATTATATTTCTATGAACAGCAAATTATTAAAAAGACAAACAAAATTTTAAGTGACTCATCTCATGTTTTGTTTTCGGAATACTCTATTCCCCCTTCAGGCCGAAGATTACGCATGCCAGCATTGAAAACAAACAGGGCTCGCCATTCATTTGTACCATCTGGTATACGAGAATTAAATAAGAAAAGAGACTGTGTGTAAAACTTGAGTGGGGGGGACTTGATTTAACTGTGATCTAATTTGTGAATTATGTATCTTGGTTTATACGTGTGTGTATTATATATATATTTATCTCTATGTGATATATAAATTTAATGTATTGTTTTGCCTGAAAACAGTGTACAACAAATTTCCAATGGACATTAAAGAATTATCTTATCTTATCTTAGATGTGTCTTTTGAGGGTATGAATATGCAAATGCTATTTTTGGATGGTTGCTATGGAAACAGTGACTATGTAGAAGTCAGTGTGTCCTAAGCATATCTCCTGTACTACATTTGAAAGCACCACCAAACTTGAAACACATGTCAACCATGATCCCTAGATGTGCCTTTTGACAACTGGACCTTAATTATATAGCTTACATCTTCCAATGTTATGTAGAAACATCTGAAGCTATGTGATCCACTTCATTAAACTGTATTGATATGTTAATCAATAGCCACAGATTTATAATTTGCTTATTTGAAACTTCTTTGACCTAAGCTGGAAGCGGGGGTATGTGAGCTTGCTCGCTTCTACACTTCTCTTGACTAATACCATGATTATCTCATCGAGTGAGGTAGAAAGGTTATATTTTTACGAGTGAAAATATAGAACTTTTCTACCTCACGAGATGAGATAAACATGGTATTTGTCAAGAAAAAGACAAATTTTCTATTTATTATATGACCAAATCTTTGCATATTCACCGAAATAGACTTGCATTTACGTTAAGTCGGCTCCAGAATGAGTCTGTCGCCTCAGCAACAATGTGACGTCATGAACATGTCATGACGTCGGAGCATTGTTTTCTGACGTCAGGTCATTGTTATATCAGTTATTATATTGTTATATAATAAAAAAGTTGATCATCCATAAAATATTTTGTCACGAAATTCGAACCAACCTGCAGAGGTTGCAGATTCTTTGAAGGGATCCTCCTTGGGGTACATATAGCATAAAAATCCTTATTTTTAACTTGATGACAGATTGTAACTTAATTTTTATAAATAACAGTAAAAGTAAGTTACCACACACAGAATAAGGGGAGGTGGGGGGGCCATACCCCAAGGAGGATCCCTTCAGAAGGGATCCTCTTTGGGGTACATATAGCATAAGGCAGACTCCCAAAGATAGACTTAGGATGTGGAATTCTGTCTGTACACTAAATACCCCTAAAAGTGTTCTACTCAATCCAAGAAAGGTGTCACACCTACCAGATCACGTGACCTCCCGGAACAACTGGTTTGAAATGAAAATTTTTCAACAAAACTCAACTGATAAAAACTGAACAATAACTTACAACAATGAACAGAGAACCTCGAAAGCTCAATCAGCTAGAGGGTAGCCCATAACAATAGCAGAAACGATCCATCTTGATATCGACTGCTTTGATGCCGGAAGACCCAGTTTATTCAGAACAATTGCTGATCCTTTCGGATACCATAGGTACGCTTGATATACATCATATATATCAAAACTTTGCACACATCCAGTGGACCCCGAAGAGGCCAGCTGCGTAAGAGTCGGCAGTTCGATAGGAGCTGTTACATGGAACGAGTGGTCAACCTTGGGACGATAGGTGTCAGGCAGTCTAATACTGACTCTGTCCTTATGAAAGACAGTCAGCTCGGGATTGGCTGACATTGCATGAATATCGCCTACCTGCCTGCTCGACGCCAAAACCACCAAAAAGGCAGCCTTCCACGTCAAAAGCTGAAGCGAAAGCGCATTCAAATCTCTGAACCCCGGACCTGAGAGCCAATCCAAAACGATTGAAAGGTCCCAAGTGGCGCTGATACGCCGGACAACCGGTCGGATCCTGTCTACACCTGCTTGGAAGCGCTGTACCAGTGGATGCGAACCCAAAAGAGCACTGTCCACCGGTATGTGGACAGCATCCAACCTGGACTGGAGGAACAACAAAACATTGACTAGATCTGTAAGAAAGGGATCAGCGCACAGGCCCATCGATCTTCATACTGAAGGTTTGTCGAATCCCTCCTCGAAGCCAGTATTGTGTCTGCAACTCGTGCAGGAATACTGCTCTCCTGGAGGCCATTCCGGACAGTGTCCAAGCCTACCACTGAATCCTGGGATTCGGATGTGGTGGCCCTTCCTGAGATAGGACGTTCTGTCTCGAGGGTAACAGTACAGGAGGCTGTACTGAGTATTGATGGAAACCAACACTGAGCCGTCCATAGCACTGCGAGAAGCACCAGGAGGCGAGCCGGTTGGCTGGTCAACTGCGAGAGGACCCTGGGAAAAAGAGGAACCAGTGGGAACGCCCAAAGTACTCTGTCGGTCCAGTCGATTGTGAAGGCGTCTCTGGCTAGAGCCTTTGGATCTGGGATTCTTGAGCAGAACACAGGTATCCGTTTCTTCATCCCTGACGCAAACAGATTCACCTGGAAAGACCCGAACAACTGGGAGATAATTCCTAATAACTCCTGATCAAGCATTCACTCGTGAGGTGTAAGGATGCGCTGAGACAAGGCGTCCCCACGGAGGTTGTCTACTCCCGGGAGATAAACAGGAACCACCTGAATGGTGAACTGGTCGCATCACAGTTCTGTCACGACTCTGTCAGGTCTTCCAGGACTCCCCCCCCCCCAGCCTGATAAGGAGGCGTCCGTCTGGATCGTGACCGACCGGTGTGGTCAGAAACTTCTCGAAGCTGTCCAAATGTGACCACAATCGTGCCAGCGCCTGCTGATGCCATACTCAACCGAGCCCTCCAAACAACGTCCACTATTGCTGCCATGTGACCCAGTAACGTCATTATTTCTCATGGTAACTTTATATTACTAATGGAATAGTTGCATTATAACTAAGAAAATCATATAATTTTCATCATTGTTACTGGTTTACACTTTTTAGAAACAAATATTCGAGCTTTCTTTAAATCTATAGTCTTGTACATTTACAATTACCACTGACCTAACATAAACATTCATTAAATTATAGCACATTCTCTTCCCACAGAGGTTATTCCCTTCAGATTTCTGATCCTACCCTCTGTTGTTTTTTGCTTGAAATCGGGAGCAGAACCAAAATCCCCTAGCGGTGGAAAGAGAAATCTCATACCGTGTTCCTGCTTCTTAACTAATGAAAACTCATCTTTAATGTAAACCAGCATTTTACTCTGAAGGGTCTTGCTCATTAGCATATGTCATTCGATTATGTCTGATGTAAATAACGCAAATGAACTGTTTTTGGTATTTGTGTCTGATTTGGTCTTCTTTATTTATAAGTATGTTTATGATCAATAGTTTTCACAAAATCAAATAGCATATTTCGAGGAAAACACAGGAAAACGAGAAAACGTTGGCCTTACGTTTATTTTATCATTATGATGTGTCATTGGCAAATGTCACTTTTACAATGGCTCTGATTGCACAACTAGATTCAATTGCAACCAATCAGGACACTCCCTTTTCGCTCCCGATTTCAAGCGTAAAACAACAGAGGGTAGGATCGGAAATCTGAAGGGAGCAACCTGTGGGAAGAGAATGATTATAGCATTGCATGAGCTTTACTAAAAAAACATCAGACTTTCTCATGTCCCTAGCATGATATAAAAAATGCCTTGCATTTTATATTGCATGTATTATGGGTGGTCAATTCATGTGTTTTTGGAAATGAATACTGTTTAAATCACATCGGATACAAATATGGAAAACATATCTTTCCCATTTTCAAATCAAATAATTGGAACTATAGAACTTTGATCAACTCACCATGGCCTTGTGTTGTTTGGTTTGCAATTTAAAAAATATTACTCAGGCTATAGTTCAGTTGTGTAGATGTCCCCTCTTATTTCATATTTATCTAAGTTAGTGTCAATAACGCAACAACATCACTTATTACATATCGTTACATTGATAAACAAAAATATGGAAAATATATTTTGTTATTTCGCAAATGGACGACAAAAAATATTCACCATACCCATGAGTCAATGAATGAGGCGTGTTAACACCGTTATAATCCGTGTAATAGATCTATGTGACGTTTGAACATCTTCATTATCTGACATGCGTGCCGCGGCCATATTGGGAAATGATAAGAATTGTTCCAAAACACATTGCAGAATTACGGGTCCAGCAATGGTCACATCCTTTATTAAACAGTGTTGACATCTGCTGCCATTTGTAGTACGTTTTACGGGGCGTGTATATATGTAATTTTGTTGTATAAGGACAAAGGTATATATGTTATTTAGGCAGTTTTGTAAGGCTAATTTTAGTGGATTCTGTCATTAGAGGCCAAGCGACTCCTGTGTATTACGTCATAAGGCCTAGCACGCGGCTTTCGCTCTCGGCTAAAGTTTTACGAGGCATAATTGAGCGGCGTTCTAAAAAGCCGTTATAAAAGGTGTTTATTGGTTGAATTGACATATATCAAGTGGAATCCTCGTCATCTTTGAATATGCTTGAATAAAAACCGAAAATTTATATGGTCGAGGTTTGTGGGTCTTTAAACATAGCAGCTTGCACCGGAAATGGAGGCAGTTGCCGGCCCTGTCTTCCTAGAGAAGGCTGCGCCTGCGCGCCAGACATGGTGACAGAGGTCAGGACGCACTCATCAATAACCGGAACGTCGAAGAGACCGTCCTCCCCCAACTGGTACCGCTTAATAAGCTCTGGTAGATCAGATTTGGTACGGGCACCAGAAAGGAGAGGATTGATCGTCTAGGCCATCAGACTATCGAGAATACGAAGCCTGGTCGCAGGAGGCTTGCTCGGAGCAAAGGCCTCCCCCGGAAGACAGAAATCCTTGGTGACGGGAACGAGCGTCTGAGGGATAGCGATCGCCAGCTGATCACGCGTCTCCCTCAGCAGCTTGACGAGCGAGACAGTACAGTATAATTTTTACATCACTATAAAGAGGAAAACATTGTCTATAATTCCATATATAATGTGCATATTTTCGCAAAGAACTTTCGATGCGCCAAGCGACGCAAAATTGATGTATGCAAAAGTGAAGAAGTACGATAAAATATAACTAGAATACTGTTCTTTTGATACGCAAATATAGAGGTTTATAAACGATGAACAACTGTCATGACGGAATTTTGTTTCCAGTTTCGAAAAAAAAAAAAAAAAAAAAAAAAATGAAAATATACTTGAGTACGGGACTCGTCGCTCGGGGAAAAGCCTTTTTGTGGGAATCTTTTCTCAGGGAAATATTTCATTTCTCGGAGTTTCTAAAAATGCGTGAACATTTTTGTTAGTAATGCCATTTGTGAAAAGTTGCGGGCGCACCTTTCCAAATCATTGGAATTGAATTCGGACCCACCGCTTTTGGTCGCCTCCCCCAAACCTTTTTGTACAAATTAATTTTTTTTTTTTTACTTTGAAAATAAGGTTCGTGTCATTCCAACGTACCAAGGTTTCTGCTATACATGTCGAGAGGGCATTGGAACCCATTCCAAATAGAATCCGGACTTCATCCCAAAGGATTGTTCCTTGGAGCCTCTCGTTCTCAAAACAGAACATGGGAAACCTGTCCCGCAATTGAATCTGGGGTCCGCCTCGGAAGACGGGTACGGGAATTCCTGGAGAGCATGGGAGTATGTTCCCATGGGTCTGGGCTCCGCCTCGAGAGATTGCTCCGGGGATGCTCTGCTTCTCAAAAAGAGAAGTCATTCGGCAACTGACTACCCGAGCTTCCCTGACGTAGTAGTATATTTTCCGCGCCTCACGGCCGGTGCTATGAGTCGCCAAGAAAATCAGAAAATGGTCCATTTGACATATGCGTCGGCAAAATCGGCGCTTTGCCAGAAGACGTCGGCGCTTGCGGCTCAGTCATCCTAGATTCGCCAGGAGTTTCTGAAACTGGCAAATGAACGTCCATGAAGCTCACATTCATTATCTCTGTATGTTTATTGTGTCTAATCACATGTTATATCTTGCATACATCTAACGCATTTTCAATCATTTGCAGCTTGAAGGATGCTGCGTGGACACAGGGCCATGCTGCGACGGCCTAGGGCTATGCCTCAACGTACTAGGACACGCAGCTTTGAAGCTGTTTCAAGCGACGACGACTTTATCAACGAGATCCATGCTGATGAAGCCTCTGATATGGAGTCAACTGATGACAGCGATGGCAGCAGTGATTTAGACAGTGATGATGCATATGATCAGGAGACTGTCATAGATACTGAACATGGGGACGGGAGTGACAATTAGGGGTGTAACAATACATCGAACTATCGATGCATTGCAATAGTTGGCTTGGCAATAGAAGTATATACAAAAACACTATCGCTATCGCAATAGTAAGGTTAACTATCGATAATATTGAAACAATTAAATTTCCCTTAATAATGAATGATGTACACAAGCCTCACTGCATTTAATTCCATATTTTTCATTTTAGAATGTCAAAAGGGAAGAACTAGAGATCGGAAATAGCAAAATGATTGATACTGATTTTGGTTCCATAGTCCTTACATCAATTAAACATTTCTAGAAATCTAGCTGATTATTGCTGATTCCATATAAATACAGGCAAAAGTGGGAAAAGGATTTAAATCAATCTATTACTAATAAATAAGACGCCATTTTCATCACATCTCGGCACAAAGCAAATTTGGTTACAATACTCCCATCATACATAAATATCTCCCTCTGAACGATCTATTCAAAATGAAACTGAAAGACACAAACAAATGTACCTTCTGTAAAGTATCTCTAGAAACTATAGTTCACATATTCTATGATTGTCTGATTGTGAATAACATCTGGGACAGAATCAAGACCTGGATAGAGCAAAAAACAGATTCCAAATTGAACCTTTCAAAAACGCAATATATGTCTCGGATATCCTGAAAGACGAAATATGATTCTCAACCTTATAATAACAACTGTCAAGTATAATATATACATATCCAAATTAAAAGGATCTGTACCGCAACTTCATACAATAAAACAAGATTTAAAACATGCCTACGAAATTGACAAACTTGTATGTTACTCAGAATGCAATTATTCGAAATTCACTAAATTCTGGTCCGTATGCCATAATCTATTTACCATTTAAAACTCACTGCAACTTCTTGAATGTCAAATGCCAGGTTTAAAAAGAAATGAGAGAACTTTAAGTGAATTCATGTATTTTTGTTTTGCAGTTGTTCTGTACTAATATGTGTTTGTACTTCTATTGAAAACGTTTGTACTATGAATGTAATATCATATATATGTCTGTGTATCTGAAAAAGAAATAAAATTATTAAAAAAAAATTTTTTTAAAAAGGAGGAGTTTGTCAACATACCACAATATATCAAGATAATACACAATCGTTTGATGAGTGGGTGGATGGTCCGCGGCCACGTGTAAATTGGCTTTCACTGGTCAAACTGGGTTGTGCCAGTTCATAGAACTTCCTGAGAACCCTCAACCTATTGACTTTTTCAATTTGTTTTTACAAGAAGATGACTATCACGATATAGCAACGGAAACCAATAGATATTTCAAACAAGCAACTGAAGACAAAATTCCAAGACCCCGTTCAACAATGCGACAGTGGCAAGACACAAATGCAGAAGAGATGAAGGTATTTAGCCATGACAATAGCCATGTCATTAGTTGTGCAGAGAAACTTTGCTGAGTACTGGTCAACAAGTGACGTCACCTCAACGCCTTTCTTCATCAAGTGCATGCCCAGAGACAGGTTTTGGCTTCTTATCACCTACCTACATTTGTCTGACAACAAGAAGATGTCGGGTCGCAACACCCTGAACTTTTCACAATTAAATAAACTGGGACACTTGTATAACCGGATAGTTCACCGTTTTTCAAGAGTGTATAAACCACATCAAAACATTTCAGTCGATGAGGGCATGGTGCCCTAGAAAGGCAACTTATCTTTCAAAGTTTATCTTCCCGACAAGCCTAAGAAGTATGGGATAAAGGCTTTCATGTTGTGTGACTCGCACAACGTTTACGTTTGCAAGTTCAAACTCTACACTGGAAAAACGAATGAACCGATTTCTGAAGGTGGCAAAACTTATGATGTAGTCATGAACTTGGTGAACGACAACGTTGGACAGGGGCATCACATCTTTATGGACAACTATTAATCGTCCACAAATCTGTACATAAACTTGTGGGAGCGGGGAATCGGTGCCACAGGGACATTGAGAGCCAATCGAAAGGGCCTTCCTGATTCTGTCAGGAAGCCTAAAAACCGAAGCAAGGGGACATGACAGTGTCTCACAACCATGACCTACTGATTGTTCGCTACGAAGATAGGAAATCAGTCCTCCTCATGTCTACTGTTGAAGATACACATCTTGAACAAACAGGGAAGAAGAACCGGGCAACAGGGGAACCAGTTCTCAAGCCGCGCATTGTAACATCGTACCACAAGTAAATTGGAGGTGTTGATCGGACTGACCAGATGTTGTCGTACACGCCGTTCCGAGTGAAGACCCTGAAGTGGTGGAAACGGGTGTGGTTTCACGTTCTCAACGTTGCCTTGTTGAACTTTTATATCATTTATAAAGAATATAGCCAAAATAAACCTCTAAAAACAAGTCGGGAACACAGGAAGGCTATAGTAAAATTTGCGGACAGGGAACACGTTCCATCTTCAAGAGTGTCATACGTCTTCATGGACGTCACTTTCCAGCGAAGATTCGCACTGTCGGAAAGAAGAAAAACATCACAAGAATGTGTGTGGTATGCTCTAAGGCAAAACGTGAGGTCCTCGCAAAACAGATAGAAGGCACTGCGCCAGGAAGGAAGAGAATACGGGTAGGCAGAGTCTTTTTATGAATGTACAGATTGTAATGTTGCTCTGTGCGCTGCACCATGCTTCAAACTGTATGACACCGCCACTGACTACACCAGGGCTTACATCACTGCCGCAGACAAAGAAAGAAATGAAGAAGAAAATGAAGTGGAAAATTGAAAGTAAAGAGAGCCGAAGTGTGGACAAGTATATAAACATTATATACAGACCTTGTTAGGTCCCTACAGCTGTTCTGTGCACTACCGCAGGTAAATATGTGTGTATATTTGTACATAAATGCAATGTAATTTTATTGTGAATTATGTCATTGCAAATAAATTATTTTTTATTTTGTCAAAGAGACAGAGAAAGTGAATGCGAGCTTTCATTGGAAGTTCAGTCAGAACCGCATCATAAATACCACCCATAAATGCTGAACCGGGTGGCCAAATTTCATAAAACTTACATCCTCGTAAAGAGAAAAGATTTGGCCTTTTTACCATATAAAATTTACACATGCGCACGAAAAACTAAAAGAAAGTTGCGGCACGTGCCGTAATATGTGCGATACTCAAAACGTTGCCTCAAAGTACCGAGGGTACCTTCCTTTCGCACGCTATAGCTTCCAAACTAATTTGCGCATTTTTTCTTTTTACATCATTGTAAAGGGGAATAAATTGTCTTTAATTCAATGTATCATTTGTAAATATATTAGAAATAATATATACTTTGAAGGTTCAATGAATAATATATGATTAAAAAATAGAGCCATGGGCTCTGTAGCTCATAGGGTTAATATTGTTTAACTAGATTAGCGTTTGCGAGACACCGCAAAAGCAGAGCAGCTGCGAAACTTAGGGTCTCGCCTTTCCCTGTTCCGCCTTCTCGTCAGCATCAAGAAAATGGGAATTCTTTTTAACAAATTTTTTTTCATTATTCGAGTTATTACTAATCATCACTTTTCACAAGTTTGTTCTTAAAACCTATTTCTTCTTTCAAAATTTGATCAAAGGATTAACGTGGCCTTAACCAATATCTCATGACCTTGACCTTTGACCTTGAAGGTCACACCATCAATGAACACTTTTCATAGCGTATAACAAACATGCAATGACTCAAAGTGTTCATAGTTAAATACGGCATATTCACAAAAGCATGCTTAAGTTTTGACCTCACTGTGACCTTGACCTTTGACAGATTTTAGCGAAAATGTT
Source organism: Gibbula magus (assembly GCA_936450465.1). Taxonomy (NCBI): domain Eukaryota; kingdom Metazoa; phylum Mollusca; class Gastropoda; order Trochida; family Trochidae; genus Gibbula; species Gibbula magus. Next base: position 50,742,663 of record OW388295.1, read on the forward strand.
TTCAAATCTTGGTCTTTCTCAATAGTTCATATATACCAAATAAGAGCCTAAAAGCACAAAGTTTGAAGTTATCATGTTTACAAGGATTGTGACCTTGACCTTTGACCTTGAATGTGAACATGTCAAAATCAGAAAGGAATTAAGCTATCTATATGAGGTGTTAATATCTTCATGGAAAAAAGTTGCTTAGTGATTTCAGAACTGGTCAGGATGTAGCTCAGTTGGTAGAGTGTCCGCTCATCACCCGGAAGGCCGGGGTTCGATTCCCGGTCGCGTCATACCAAAAGACGTTAAAAGATGGGAGTTGTTGCTGCCTTGCTTGACACTCAGCATTATAAGGACAGAACAACGCTTTAACTGGCGCTGCACTGTGGCTGCCGGGTGCTATTTGCACACAACAAATTTCCATTGTACATTGTATTACGGACAATAAAGAGTTATTATTATTATTATTATTATTATGACCATACCTTTAAAATTCAAGGTCACACAATCAGTGATCACTTTTCATTGTGTATCACAATCATGTAATGATTAAAAGTGTTAATAGTTGAAAAAAGACATTTTCGCAAAAGCATGCTTAAGTTGTGACCTCACTATGACCTTGACCTTTGCAGATGTTAGCGAAAACCTTTTCAAATCTTGGCCTTTCTCCATAGTTGATATACACCAAAGAAGAGCCTGATAGCACAAATATTTTTAAAGTTATCGTGTTTATAAGGATCTTTTTTTAGAGATTTCAGAACTCGTGACCTTGACCTTTGACCTTGAATGTGAACATGTCAAAAAAATTCCCCAGGGGTATAAGTAAGAAGTTATGTATATGAGTTAAAACCTTCTTGGAAAACTAGAGCCATGGGCTCTGTAGCTCATCAGAATTTCATTGATTTATTATCTAAGGTTGAATATCTAAGTTATCTCAAGTAATACATTGTTAACAAGTAAAATAATATGGGTTTTAGATCATGACCCCTGTGACCCACATTTGGAGTCACAGAGTCACCAATCCTACAATTAAGAAACACCTTTGGCCAAAGAATCTCTACACAACATTTCACCTTGCTAGAGCATTACATATAAACTGGAGGTATGAAAATAGGTTTTAAGGTCATGACTTGTGACCTAGATTGGAGTCACAGGGTCACAAAATCTACAAGTTAGAATCCCCATTGGCCAAGGAGTCTGCACACAACTTTTCAGCTCTCTAGACCTTTTGGAACTGGAGAAGAATATAAAAATAGGTTTTTAAACATGTGACCCCTGTGACCCCATTTGGGGTCATGGGGTCACGAAATCTACAATTTAGAATCCCCATTTGCCAAGGAGTCTGCACACAACTTTTCAGCTCTTTAGTCCTTTTGGAACTGGAGAAGAAGATGAAAATAGGTTTTTAAGGATGTGACCCCGGGGACCCCATTTGAGGTCATGGGGTCACGAAATCTACAAATTAGAATCCCCATTGGCCAAGGAGTCTGCACACAACTTTTCAGCTCTCTAGACCTTTTGGAACTGGAGAAGAAGATGAAAATAGGTTTTTAAACATGTGACCCCTGTGACCGCATTTCGGGTCATGGGGTCATACAATCTACAATTAAGAATCCCCATTGGCCAAGGAGTCTGCACACAACTTTTCAGCTCTCTAGACCTGTTGGAACTTGAGAAGAAGATGAAAATAGGTTTTTAAGGATGTGACCCCTTTGACCCCGATTGACGTCACAGGGTCACCAAATCTGCAATTTAGAATCCCCATTAGCCAAGGACTGCACACAACTTTTCAGCTCTCTAGACCTTTTGGAACTGGAGAAGAAGATGAAAATAGGTTTTTAAGGATGTGAACCCGGTGACCCCATTTGAGGTCATTGGGTCACGAAATCTACAAAAATAGGTTTTTAAACATGTGACCCCTGTGACCGCATTTCGGGTCATGGGGTCATAAATCTACAATTAAGAATCCCCATTGGCCAAGGAGTCTGCACACAACTTTTCAGCTCTCTAGACCTGTTGGAACTTGAGAAGAAGATGAAAATAGGTTTTTAAGGATGTGACCCCTTTGACCCCGATTGAGGTCACAGGGTCACCAAATCTGCAATTTAGAATCCCCATTAGCCAAGGACTGCACACAACTTTTCAGCTCTCTAGACCTTTTGGAACTGGAGAAGAAGATGAAAATAGGTTTTTAAGGATGTGAACCCGGTGACCCCATTTGAGGTCATGGGGTCACGAAATCTACAAATTAGAATCCCCATTGGCCAAGGAGTCACACACAACTTTTCAGCTCTCTAGACCTTTTGGAACATGAGAAGAAGATGAAAATAGTTTTTTAAGGATGTGACCCCTGTGACCCCATTTTGGGTCATGGGGTCACGAAATCTACAATTTAGAATCCCCATTGGCCAAGGAGTCTGCACACAACTTTTCAGCTTTCTAGACCTTTTGGAACTGGAGAAGAAGATGAAAATAGGTTTTTAAACATGTGACCCCTGTGACCCCAATTGAGGTCACAGGGTCACCAAATCTGCAAATTAGAATCCCCATTGGCCAAGGAGTCTGCACACAAAATTTCAGCTCCATAGACCAAGTGGTTCTGGAGAAGAAGATGAAAATGTGAAAAGTTTACAGACGGATGGACGGACGGACGCCGGACCCCATGCCATGCCATTAGCTCATCTGGCCTTAAGCCATCATCTGCCATAAGCCCATCGGGCCTTTAAGGCCAGATGAGCTAAAAATCGCCAAAATTAAAAAATTCGCCAAATCGTGTTAAATTTTGCAATGCACCTCTCCTAATGGTGAAAAGACATGTGCCTAATTTGAAAAGGATAACATGAATAGTTTTTCTGTAATCGATCGGACAAAAAATGCTCAGGATATGACTAAAGTATAGGTACGTAGGGGGCGCACCGCGGGAGATGGGCTAGGATTTTGCCTATAAATGGGTGACCGGTTTCGTCCTGGAACTAGGACTCATTAGACTGAAGGATAAAGCTATGTGCAGTCCTTTATATACATGCTCTAACGGTGGGACGATGTTGCGGGGGTACTATGACGTCATAGTGGTGTGTGCGGCGGCGTCATGTGTTTATGACGTCATGAGCATTGTGCCGTTGTTGGCATGGCGCCAGGGCCTTTGATTTAAAGCTGCGGTGGCGGTGTGGGCCGTGAGGCCTGGTTGCCAGGCTACCAAGATAGGTATGACGCGACTTCCGGTTTGGCCGCCACCAGCTGAAAACGCTAGAATTTGCACGTCACAACAATCGTTGGAATCCTCACTAATTATGGATACTAAACGCAACACAGCAAAGCAATCGCAGAAAACTAAGGCCTGTGGTTCTTCTGGACCCAAAATTAACACCTATCTTCAACCTGGCTCTTCACCTGAAGATGATTTTGATTTGTCAACGTCTGACCCCAGCGTGAAGCATGGCAACGGAGAGGCCATGTCAGGGGCGGATGATCTAAAGGAGTTTTTCAAGGCAGAATTGAAAAAACACACCACGGAAGTTTGTGCTAGGATTGACTCTATAAAAGAAGATGTTGCTGAACTAACCAAAAGGGTAGAAGATGTGGAATCTACTTTGGAATTTGAATCAAAAAACATTTCGGATATGAACTCTCGAACCCAGGAAGATCTTGATAAACTTTGTGAAAAACTCATAATGGCTGAAATCTACTCAAGAAAATCCAACCTCCTTGTGTACGGGATTCCTGATTCTGTTGAGAGCTGCAGAGATCGACAATAGATGCAGAGAGATTTTCAAGACCACTCTTGGTCTGGACAGTGATATCGTGGACGAAATGCTTTTTGTCAACATTCATCGCCTCCCTCGAAAACACCAACAGATGTTCCCACTCCCATTGTTATCAAGTTCGTCCGCATGATAGACCGTGATTTGGTAATGAAAAGCACCTTCAACAAATGGAAAGAACTTTCCACTAAAAGGGTCAGTATTCGGTCTGACCTTCCAGTTGACATGAAAAAACTGAGAGGTCGCTTAGTGAAGAAGGGGAGAGATCTGAAAACGAAGTATGGGATACACAATAAAGTTCGTGAGCAGGGATCTACCGTTGTGTTATTCATTCGAAAGGATACTCACAGTGCATGGAGAATCATCCGTGAGGACGAGGAACCAAACATCGGTGATGTTTAATCCCCCCATCCTCCACAGGATCGCTTTTAAAATAATTTGGATCAAGTTTGGATTTTTTACTAGATGTAGTTGAACTTTATTGTCTTTTTATGTACGTAATAATTGATAATATCAAAAACTTTTTCGATCGGACGAAGATCCTTTTTGTATTTTGTACTTTTTATATAACTTCATCTCTGAACTTTTCACTTAGTAGATTTAGCATTCGCTTGAATGAACACCATGTGACTTGACATGTGACTGTATCACATGACCATCCAATATGGCGACACTCCCAGCTGAACGAAACAACCTGCTGCGCTTTGTTTAACATTGACAGGTCTATCTCTTGTGAATCGCAACGTCTGTGACTTTTTGATCAAAATCCCGGATGTATTTACTTAATGAACATCAAGCCAAAAATCCTTTTTCCAGCCGTATTATAAATGTCAACTTATTTTTGTGCATAATGAATGCTTGAATGAACACCATGTGACTTGACATGTGACTGTATCACGTGACCATCCATTATGGCGACACTCCCAGCTGAACGAAACAACCTGCTGCGCTTCGTTCAACATTGACAGGTCTATCTCTTGTGAATCACAACGTCTGTGACTTTTTTATCAATACCCCGGATGTATTTACTTTATGAACATTCAAGCCGTAATATTAAAGTCAACTTCTTTTCGTGCATAATTCATGGCTTGGTGTCATGCTGAAAATCAGGAATGTTTTGACTTTGTTATTGTTATGTCTGAAAGTTGTTTGTCTGTGTGTTTTTGTGTGTGTTCTCAAGTTAGTATGTGTTCAGTCAACTGTAGGGGTCTAAACGAATATTCAAAGAGAAAGGAAGTTTTTCATTTCTTGAGAGCTAAGAATTATGATGTCTACTTTTTGCAAGATACACATTTCTTGAAGGACAAAGAACCATTCATTAGAAGTGAATGGGGCTCTGATGTTATTTTCAACAGTAATACTGGTCAGTCGAGAGGAGTTGCCATTTTATTCTCTAACAAACTGAATTGTAAGATACATGATACTTTCAGGGATGACAAGGGTAATCTTCTTGTGTTGAATGTCACTATTAATGAACAAAAATTAACTTTAGTAAACCTCTATGGCCCAAATTCTGATGAACCTGAATTTTATGCTATGCTCTTAGACAAAATCAAGGCCTTTGGAAATTCTCATTACATTCTTGCTGGTGATTTTAACCTGTGTTTGCAACCGTCTTTGGATAGTTTCAATTATAGGAATGTGAATAACCCTAATGCTAGAAAGCAGGTTATTGATATGATAGGGGACCTTGACCTTGTTGATGTTTGGAGGGACCATAACCCTGAAGTAGCTGATTATACCTGGAGACGCCCTAATCCTATCAGACAAGCAAGGCTAGATTTCTTTCTGATCTCCCAGAATTTATATTTGCTAATTTGCCAATCCTCTATAGATGTTTCATACAGATCAGACCATTCTCTCATTGACATAAAAATGAAATTTTCAGATAAAGATGGCCACAAAACCACATATTGGAAGTTCAATAACTCTCTTTTAAGAGATCCCAAATATGTCTCATCTGTTAAGGAAACCATTAATAATGTTGTGAAACAATATGCCCCTTCGTTAAAACATGAGACAAACATTGATGATGTAAACTTCTCAGAAATTGATTTTGTAATAAATGATCAATTATTTCTGGAAACTTTATTAATGGAAATAAGAGGAAAATCTATCTCGTACTCATCATTTTTGAAAAAGTCTAGATTGAAAAAAGAACAAGATTTATTGGAGGATATTAAGCTTTTGGAAAACAAGTTTGTTGAGATTGATAAATTGGAGGATAAAGGAAAGAACTAGAGGAAATCCGTAAAGCAAAAATGGAGGATATCATTATTCGCTCAAGAGCCAAATGGATAGATGAAGGGGAGAAGGTCAGTCGCTATTTTTGTAATCTTGAAAATAGGAACTATGTCAGCAGAGGTATGTCCCAGTTGGTTTTAGAAGATGGATCCACTGTAGAGAGAACAGAGGATATTGTTCTTGAAGCTTAATCTTTTTATGAAGGACTGTATTCTTCCAAGGAGATGTACTGAAAGAATGTGATCTTGATGAATTATTTGCTGAGGATGATTTGTGTAGATTGAGTAAGGAGGAGTCCGATTCATTAGAAGGTTCAGTAACTTATGATGAAGTCCTGAAGTGTTTGAAGAAGGCAAAAAACAATAAAAGTCCAGGTTCTGATGGGTTTACCTATGAGTTCTACAAGTTTTTCTGGAAAGATTTATCCCCTTTCTTGTTGAGATCATTTAATTATAGCTTTGCTAATGGCAGTTTGTCGGTCACACAGAGGCAAGGTATTATTACTTGTATCCCAAAAGGAGATAAACCTAAGCGTTTTTTGAAGAACTGGAGACCTATTTCACTTCTGAATACCGCTTATAAACTTCTCTCATCTGTTATAGCCGAGAGGTTCAAACGTTTTCTTCCAAAACTTATTAGTACAGATCAAACTGGCTTCATGTCCAACAGATATATTGGTGATAACATTAGATTGATTTATGATTTGATGAACTATACAGAATCCAATGATATTCCAGGAATGTTGTTTCTGATCGATTTTGAAAAGGCTTTTGATTCTGTCTTATGGTCATTCATAAATAAGACACTATCATTTTTTGGATTTGGAAAAGACATTATTAACTGGTTTAATATCCTTTATAATGATGCTATTTCTTGTTTGAATATCAATGGCACATTGTCTCCTTGGTTTTCTGTGGAACGGGGCTGTAGACAGGGTGACCCCCTGTCGCCATATATCTTCATCCTTTGTGTAGAGATCCTGGCTGGTCTTGTAAGAAAAAATCCGAATATCAAAGGAATTACAGTTGATAATGAAGAGTACTTGTTGACTCAGTATGCAGATGACACAGAGTTTGTTCTTGATGGTTCTCAGAAATCTTTTGAAGCTACAGTTGACACCTTGAACTTTTTTGCTGATATATCAGGTCTTAAAATTAACTATGACAAGTCTCAGGTGGTATGGATAGGTTCAAGAAGGAATAGAATAGTTCGGTAAATTTTTTGCCTTGTCTACGTCTTCAGTGGAATCCAGAATATTTCAAGCTTTTGGGTGTTGTCTTTTCAACTGATTTGAATGCTATGATCAAAAAGAATTTTGAAAATAAGTTATTTGAGATTCAAATAATTATCAATTGATTGATGAAAAGAATAATTACACCTCTTGGTAGAATTGCTATAATAAAATCTTTGCTTATTTCTAAATTAAACTATCTTTTCCTTACTCTCCCAAATCCACCAGGTACTTTTCTTCAAGAATTAAACAAGATGCTTTTTAAGTTTCTATGGAGTGGAAAGCCTGATAAGATCAAAAGAGTTGTTGCATGTAAGCCAGTGAAAGATGGTGGGCTTGGTATGATTGAAGCTTTTTCGTATGTCAGTTCTCTCAAGTTGTCTTGGATGAGAAAGTTGTTGGATGTTAATAATGAGTCCAAATGGAACCAGTTGCGTTATGCCTCCTCTCCAAAGCTTTCAAATCTAGCTGTATTTGGTAACTCTTTTCCAAGTAAACTTGCCAAGGAAACTAGGAATGAATTTTGGTGTGATTGTATTGTTGCTTTTGACAAGTTTACACATAAGATCCAGCCAGAGTCATTTGATGAATTCATAACAGAGCCAATTTATTATAACAAACATATAAAAATTGGTAATGAGGTAATCTTTTCTTCTTCATGGTTTGATAGAGATGTAAGTCGAATTTGCGATTTTATTAATCCAGGTGGTGGTTATCGTACTATTGAAGAATTCCAAAATACCTATGAACTTGACATTAACTTTCTCCATTACAATGGCCTTATTAAAGCTTTCAAGATTTATCAGGATAAATTAAACATTACCAAGCCTACTTCTTTTGAACAGTTAGATGATAATAATGTTATCAGAAAACTCTTGTCTGTCAAAAAAGGTGCCAAGTGTTATTATTATATTTTAAGTGAATCTGTTGTTAACCTTAAATTCAAGTACAAATGGGAGGAGTGCATTCTAGCTGAATTAGTTTGGGAAAATATATTTGTGAAACCTTTAAGGACTACAACAGATACTAAATTGAGGTGGTTTCAGTTTAGAATAATACATGACATTTTGTCAACTAACTCTTTCCTATTTAAGGTCAAAATAGCAGATAGCAACCTTTGCACATTTTGTCAATCCGAAGCTGAGACAATTTCACACCTTTTTTGGGATTGTAGACATGTACAGACATTTTGGCAGTCTTTTCTTAAATTGCTAAATGAAAAATGTTCCCATATCTACAACTTGAACTTGCAGCTTGTTATTTTTGGGTTGAGAAAGAATGTATACACTGATGATGTTTTTGATCTACTATTATTGTTAGCAAAGTTTTTTTATATACAAGTGTAAGGTTTTAAAATCTAAACTAGACTTTAATCATTTTAGACGTTATATGTACAACAGATATGTTATTGAAAAACATATAGCATATAGCAAAAGCAAACAAGATAAGTTCTATGCAAAATGGATGTTATACCATGATGTTGCAAATCCTTCCACCTGAATTATTTCTTCTTGCCATGATTTCATGTACACATAACAACGGGGTGAATGTGTGAGTGAATGTGATGTTTGTTATTGTCTCTTTGTTGAAAAGGAAAAAACAACAGAAATCCGTTTCACCATTTTAAATTTCAATGGGGCTTCCCTTTACTGTAACAGGACCTGGATTTCTGTAATAAAAAGTCAATTACAAAATAAAAAGATAGGTATGACGCACATTCTACAGGTGGTAAGAATGTTATGAGTATTAGTAAGACAATTTCAGTTACTTAGTTAATCAGATAGATAACACTTAGTAAGAGTGTAAAGAAATGTACATTCAGATTAATGTAGGCTCATTGTAAAATTCTAACAAGTGTTTGCCACTAACATGACAATGTCCCCCGCCAGTTACATTGAGTTAGTAAGACACATCATTGGAGCTAATTTATATATTGCATTACTGGTAAAAAGTGCCATGATGATCAGCAAATTTTAAGACTTTGGGTGCTTGGGTTCATGATATATCGTGTTATTAAGAGTTCTAAAAGTGGTCAAAGTGTTGTGGTGACCTTGAAAACAAGATCAATGTCACCAAAATGTACTGGTGTGTGTGTCATCCCCCAATGTAGGCTGACACCAAATTTGAAGACTTTGGATGCAACACCTCATGAGATATTGCGTTAACAAGAGTTAAAAAACTGGTCAAAGTGTAAAGGTGACCTTGAAAATAAGGTCAAGGTCACCAAAATTGACTGGTGTCTGCATCTTTGCACAATGTAGACTGACATCTATTTCAAAAACTTTGGGTCCAACCGGTCATAATAAATGGTGATAACAAGAGTTCGAAAAGTGGTCAAAGTGTTGTAGTGACTGTGAAAATAAGGTCAAGGTCACCAAAATCAGCTGGTGTCTACATCATCCCCCAGTGTAGACTGACACCAAGTTTGAAGACTTTGAGTCCAACCGGTCAAGATATATCGCGTTAACAAGAGTTAGAAAAGTGGTCAAAGTGTCGCGGTGACCTTAAAATAAGGTCAAGGTCACAAAAATCAACTGGTGTCTGTGTCTTTCCCCAATGTAGGCTGACAACTTATTTGAAGACTTTGGATGCAATGTTTAATGAAATATCGCGTTAACAAGAGTTCAAAGAGTGGTCAAAATTGAATCCAAGATGGCGGAACTGACAGGTAATGCATAAGAGAGCTCCCGCATAAGTGGAAAATATCTAAGTAAATACAACAACTGTAAGCCTCAACACACGTTTAAACTGTTCCTAACAACTGCCCACAGAACTTCCACTGCTAAAGCGGCATTATCTACAATTTAAGGATGTCTGATCGAGCAAGAAATCATCAAAGCAAGGAAGTAAAGATAGTGACAGCTCGAAGCGCGAGCGAGAAGAGGAAGCCATCAGGCTCCCCGACGGACTCTGTACCACCTAAGACGCAGAAACCCCTTGTGCAGTCAACTATGCCATCTGTGTTCACCTTTACCAGCACTCCTAACGCAACGAACAGTGAATCAACTCAACCGAAAGTTGTAGATGAGCCCTCACCGATATCAGGTAGCCTTGAACAGTCTCCAAACGCCTCCGATCCCACCTCAGTATTCAACTTGTATTCGGTATTCGACAATGTCCCCATCGATGTCCTGACAGACAAGTTAGCATCTGCTCTCATGCTACCCACACTACAGGAGAAATTTCAAGAAATGTTCTACCGAACTGCGAAGGAGGTAATACAGAACTTGACAAGTAGTGTAATCGAGCCCATGCAAGAGCAGATATCCAATTTGCGTGATGAGCTAAAGGCGTATATAGTGTGCTGATACCAGTGACTGGATTCATTAAGAGAGCTGTAAGTTAATTTTTGAATTGCATAACATGTAAATAACTATCTTGATAATCTATGAGTACCAGTTGTATGTGTAAGTTATATTATATTTGAATATTATGTTGTGTATATATATTTAAGTTATACTAGAACCACATCTGTCTACCTTCTGCCATGTTATTTTCATGTTTATCTAACTTTAATCATTTAATCATCACATGCTATTCTCCCCATTCTATCCCTATGCTTGCTATCTATACCAGAAATCAAAGAAAGCTTTATCGCTTGGTCTGCACTTCCCTACAATTTAATGTGTATGCATAACCATGTACTAGCGTTTTGCTTTGAACTATCCCGATTTCCACACCGCTCGTTTCTTGATTTACGTACAAAATTTCTATTAGATAATGGGTAACAACATAATTCAACATCGAGTGGCGATCGGGACATTTCATTGTAAAACATGTTGTAAAAATATGCGCTTGTTTACAACAGTGCAATTATTCATGATCAATTTATGTAAAGTTAATCGTATTGGTACGCCTCTATTTGAGTTACGTAATATGTCTTCTCTTTTGTCTGTATCATGTAAGACAAGCCTTGTGTTCACCTTTCTCTGCGTACTACAATTTAAAGACAATTTCGTAATACAAATGTAATCATCCTTTTGCTATTGTTACTTCAGCTTGCTGGAGACATTGAATCTAACCCAGGTCCCGAGGCACGTGATACTCACGAGAAAAAGTTGACTATATTCCATTTAAACACGAGAAGCATGAGAAATAAATTCGAATACCTTTGTGAGTATTTGTCAGATTATCAAATCATTGGGTTTACGGAAACTCATTTAGATGAGAATATTGATAACTATTCATTAAAATGGCCGGGATACCACGATCCAATACGAAAAGACAGAAACTCATTTGGCGGCGGTGTTATGCTTTACATAAGAAAAAACTTGGCATATAAAAGAATGCATGATTTTGAAAATATTTATGATGAAACAATTTGGATACAAATCTACTTACCTATAAAACCACTTATTCTTTGTTTAGCATATAGACCAGAATATAATTCTTTTGAATTCTGGGATCGATTAGATAATTCACTGGAAAATGCTTTAGACATTACAAGTTCAATTACGATCATTGGTGACTTAAATGCTGACCTTTTTTGTCATAAAGGAAACCATATTAGAAATTTGATGTTGAACAAAAACCTTACAAACATAATTACGGAAGCTACAAGAGTAACACAGCACACTAGTACTTTGATTGATCCAGTCGTAATTAGTGATAACGTTAATTATATTGATTGCGGAGTTACAGAATTTGACAGTTCAGTTAGCGATCATAAAGGTACTTATGTGACAATAACTACATCTTTGAATACGAAAATGGCGTATACGAGAGATGTTTTGTGTTATAAGCAAGGTGATTACACAAGTTTGAATGCTCTCATCAGAGAAACAAACTGGACTGAATTATTCAATAATTGCCACGATGTCAATGAAGCTTGTCAACTATTTTATGAAAACTTAAACAAATTTCTAAAAACATGCAACCCTTCAAAGAAGGTCACTATCAGACCAAACGACAAGCCGTGGTTCGATTCCAATTTAAGAAGAGAATGCATGAAAAGAGATAGATTACGTAAGAAATCGATTAGAACAAAAAAACTAACTGATATAACAAAATTCACAAAGCAAAGACAAAAGGTGAATAACATGAAGTATTATGCGAAGGAAAACTTTTATGCGAATTTAGACCACTTTCTCCTCGATTCGTTTATTGAAAATAAAAGTTCTTACTGGAAATTACCACGCTACCTAATAAAGCAATCCGGCTCAAGTACCTGCATACCTCCACTTAAATCTAGCAATGATCATGACAGTCCATCTTGCTTCTCTGATTTTGAAAAGGCAGAAAGACTCAATGAATATTTCCAATCTATTTCTACATTGGACACTACCAATGCATGCCTACCAGGTTTTAGAAAAAGGACAGGAGCTATTTTCGAAGATGTAATAAGATGTTTGCATGTGAAAAAAGCCTCCGGGCCCGATAAAATAAGTCATTTGTTATTGAAAAATATTGTCAATTCAATAAGTGATGCATTATGTTTCCTGTTTAATATGTCTTTGAAAACATGTGTTTATCCATCTGAATGGAAATTTGCTAATGTGATGCCACTTTTTAAGAAAGCTGATCCAACTCTAGTGTCTATAACTATAGACCTATTTCACTTATCAGTTGTGTTGGTAAAGTTTTTGAAAGAGTTGTTTTTAAACACTTGTTTAATTATTTTCACACAAACACTACTTTATAAATACCAGTCTGGATTTCAACTTGGACATTCTACTGCGCACCAACTAATAGAAATATATAATCAGATTTGTGAATCATTAGATAAAAAAGAACATTACTGTATGGTGTTTTGCGATATATCGAAAGCATTCGATAGAGTCTGGCATGCAGATTTAATGTTAAAACTTGAAAAGTATGGCATAGAAGGGCAATTATTGGGGTGGCTTGCAAGTTACATAAGCAAACGGAGTCAGAGCGTGTTTGTCAATGGATCTACTTCAAAGCCGAGAACACTCCAAGCGGGTATACCACAGGGATCAGTATTAGGTCCATTTTTATTCATTGTTTACATTAACGACATAGCCGATGAACTAGATTGCTTAACTCGCCTCTTTGCTGATGATTCATCGCTTGGCTACTCTTCGACATATTATAGTGAAATTGGAATGAGGCTAAATGCTAATTTGTCTAAGCCTAACATCTGGGGTAAACAATGGCTAATCAAATACAATCCAGATAAAACTGAAGCAGTCCTATTTTCGTTACAAAATGACAATGAGAAGTTACATTTTAAGTTTGATGGTGTTGAAGTAAGAATGGTTGACGCACATAAACATCTTGGAATAACATTATCAAGTAATGGAAAATGGGTTGATCATATAAATAACATTATTAAAAGTGTTGCAAAGATGGTGAATTCTTTACAAAGTTTGAAATATGTGTTGTGTAGAGATACACTTATTAAAATATATGTTATGTTCATTAGACCTCATCTAGAATATGCATGCGAAGTCTGGGATGGATGTAATCAAGAACAAATAAATAAACTAGAGCAGATACAATTACAGGCAGCAAGGATAATTACTGGCCTGCAAAAATATACTTCACGTAAATTCCTTTATTTTGATACTGGTTTGGAAACTCTACAAGAACGTAGGAGAATACGAAAATTAAGTTTAATGTATAAAATTCAAAACCAAATGGCTCCTCCTTACCTTGTTGATATGCTACCACAAAACATTGGTTCAAAAACTAATTACAATTTAAGAAACTCCCAACACACGTGTATACCATTCTCGAGGCTAAAACATTCAACGGAATCATTCTTCCCTTCAACAATAACTGCATGGAACAATCTACCACAACATGCCCGTACTTCACAAAATATCACTGCTTTTAAAAGGTGTATCACAAAGACATGTGTCAATGCACCTGAATACTTTTCATGTGGAAAAAGAAAATTGAATATTTTGCATACAAAGTTACCATATGATGTTAGTTCTTTAAATTTTGATTTGTATAAATTTGGAATGAAAGATGATCTTAAATGCAGATGTGGTTATAACAAAAACTCGAACTAACCTGTATAGGTTTCAGATTCTTTGAAGAGGATCCTCCTTGGGGTACTTATTGCATAAAATCCTTGATTTTTGATATATGACAGGTTGTAACTATATTTTCCACTTAAAATTAGTTAAAAAACTAAAAAAACGTACTTTGGGTCACCCCTTTCGAGCCCCACCCCTTACGGTTGTCATGCAACCAGGGGCAGATAACTCTAATCTCACCACTTTTCCATCCAGTCATGCAGGCTGAATGAAGGGGAGGTGGGTGGCCCTACCCCAAGGAGGATCCTCTTCAAAGAATCTGAAACCTATACAGGTTATCGATTCCTTTTCAGAAGGGATCCTCCTTGGGGTACTTATTGCATAAGACAGACTCCCAAAGATTGAATCTAAGGCAGTGGCATTCAGACTGCACCCAAAGGCGCACAGAATATATGAATATACAAAGTTAACTCACCCAAAGTACCTTGTGAATCCACCATGGAGGAGACCAACATTGACCTGGGGATTACCTGGCGCACTCGCAGTGGCCTTACTGGTCAAAATTCCCCGAGCCCCCCCCCCCCCCCCCCCCCCTTTTTTGTCAAAAGAGAGAACGAGGGCAAAAAAGGTACCATATAAAAACTCCCCGCGGGGGACCTCAGCCAGGGAGGTCACCGTGGGAAAAAAGGACTTGGGCCCTTAGTATCAACGTGATATTAGTGGCATTAGTAACATTTAAAAACAGAACGCACAACCCTCCTCTGCTCATTCAGCTAGGGGGTTGACGACTCTGCCCACCGGAGAGAACTGTCTGACCAAACCGAGCACGCTCCGCCGAGAGCCTGTCGAGTTGGTAATGACGAATGAACGTGCTAGGCTGGCTCCAGATAGCAGCGAAGCAGATCTCTTCGATGGGCAGGGCTGCTGCGTACGCCTTAGACGTCCCAACTGCCCTAACCGAATGAGCCTTGAGGTCACCTGGGGGCTCACGGCCCTTGTGAACATATGCAAGACAGATCGTCGAGACAATCCATCTTGATATGGTCTGCGTAGAAGCAGGTAAGCCCTGCTTACCTCCCCCGTAACAACAAAAGAGTTGCTCATCTCTACGGATGGAGGCCGTTCTTTTGAGATAGGCTTTCAGCGTCCTGCGCACGTCCAGAATGTGTGCGTGCGAGGCCTGAGACCCTGATGCAGCCGGTTGCCTAAGAGCCGGTAATTCTATAGGGGCCGAGACATGGAATGAGTGGGCCACTTTTGGCCGGTAGGAGTCTGGCAGTCTGATGCTGACTCTGTCTCTGTGGAAGACTGTAAGCTCAGGATTGGAGGACATAGCATGTATGTCTCCTACCCGTCTGCCAGACGCCACCGCCACTAGAAAAACTGCCTTCCAAGTAAGCAGTTGCAGCGATACTGCCGATAAATCCCTAAATTGCGGACCCGAGAGCCAATCCAGGACTATAGAAAGGTCCCAGACCGGGCTGGACCGCCTCACAGGAGGTCGGATCCTGTCCACGCCTGCTAAAAAGCGCTGAACCAGAGGATGTACCCCCAAAAGGGCGCCGTCCACTGGCACATGAAAGGCTGAAATAGCCGTGGAGTAACCCCTGACAGTAGATGCGGCCAAGCCAGCATCTAATCTAGACTGCAGGAACTCCAAGACAAACACTAGATCTGCAGAAAAGGGATCGAGAACGTCCCTATCTGCACACCAGCGCGTATAGTAGGCCCATCTATCCTCATATTGAATGTTCGTTGAATCCCTCCTCGAAGCCAGTATTGTGTCTGCAACTCGTGCAGGAATACCGCTGTTTTGGAGGCGATTCCGGACAGAGGCCAGGCCACCCACTGCACCCTGGGGTTGGGGTGGGGGGCTCCGTCCTGGGACAGAAGTCCCGGTCGACACGGTAACAGAGCAGGTGGCATAGCCAGAGACCTGAGTACCTGTGGAAACCAAGTTTGCGCTGCCCACAGAGGTGTGATTAGCACCAGCAGACGCGGAGGATGACTGGCTGGTCTGGATCGTCAGGGTCGGCACCGGAGGCTGCAGGGGGCAACCCCGAGTCAGGTGATCGACATTGGTCCACCATAACAGGTGTGGCAAGACCCACTCCGGAGTGACGAGCTGCTTCTCGTAAGACTCCGAGTGGGACCATAGACCCGCCAAAGCTTGTTGGACGGGCCTCATGCGGAGCCGGGACCTCCAAACCACGTCTACGGTCGCTGCCATGACTCCTAAGAGCTGGAGCCAGACTCGAGCCGTGTGGCATGGAGCACTGAGAAACGAGTTCACAGCCCCCAGTATCTTCGGGACCCGGTCCGGGGCCAGGGATACGATCCCCGGCTCCGTCCGAAACCTGGAGCCCAGGAAGACTAGGTCCCGTGACGGGGCCAGCTCCGACTTTTTGAGGTTCACGATCCAACCCAGCGAAACTAACGTGTGTAGTATGGCCTGGGTGGATTCGTGGTTCTGAAGCTGGGACAGCGCTCTGATGAGCCAGTCGTCCAGGTAGGGATGACAACATCTGCCCTGAGACCTGGCGACCTGAGCCGCTACCAGCATAAGCTTGGTGAATACCCTCGGAGCCGTTGAGATTCCGAAGGGTAACACCCTGAATTGGTAACACTTCCCATCGAATGCGAACCTCAGAAATTGTCTGAATTCTGGGTGCATCGGAACATGAAGGTAAGCGTCTTTGAGGTCGATGGAGGATAGCCATTCTCCGACCTGCACTGACGAGATCACAGACCTTAGAGTCTCCATCTTGAACGATGGGACCTCTATGAGTTTGTTCATGATCTTTAGATTCAAGATGGGTCTGAACCCTCCGCCCTTCTTGGTCACCAGGAAGTATGTGGAATAGTATCCGCTCTCTTCCTGGCCCACAGGCACTAGCTCTATCGCAGCCTTGCTCAGCAACGCTTTGATTTCTGAGCGGAGGATGTCCACCTTCTCCGGCGCGGAGGGCAACTTCGTGTGCCGCACCCCGGTAAATGAAGGTGGACCGCGCTTCCACTGAGGCATATGGCCGTCCCTGAGCGTGGACAGGACCCAGGTGTTCGACATGGCTTTCGCCCAAGCGTCTATGAACCTTGTCAATCGGCCGCCTACAGGGATCTGCCCCAACAAGCAAAAGGTGTCCGTCTCCGGCGGCACTCCGGCCCCCGGATTTTTGGACACCCCTAGCGGTACGGGAGGAGCTAGGAACCCTGGTTTGGTTTCCCGCGCCCCCGAAACCCGTGCTTGCCCGAAGGCTGCTGGAATTTCCCGCCTCGCTTTTTGGGACCCTTGCCCCTGCTCCCAGCCTGATGCAGACTAGCTGACATCCAGGCTGCCTTCCCCGTCGGCGAGGGAGGAACGAGCAGCGGGAGGGTTGGACATGCGTGCGCGCTTGATGTCTGGATCCTGCACGGTAAGAACCCTAGAGGTCTCCCGGCAGGTCGTGACGACATCCGCAGTGTCCTTCAGTACCTGCTGAGCCCCTGGGAAAAGCACTGGGCCAATCCGAAAGGGGAGGTTCAGCAGGGACTGCTGTGTTGAAGGCATCCAAGTGGACACCGACAACCACAGCCGGCGCATTCCCACAACTGCGCTCATCATTTGGTTAGCGGCACTCCTTATTGAGTCCCGCGCCAAATGACCGCCAACCGCGGTTAGCTGCCCGAGGAGCTCCGAGGAGGAATCTCCAGGGATCTCCACCTTCTGCGATAACTGGACCTGCATGGAGGCCAGATACGCCTGATGGATTGCAAGCTGAAGCTGTTGTCCCGCATTTCGGTACTGGTCCTCAAAGGACCGATACGAGGACTTCAGATCAGCTGCACCAGCAGTGAAGGGAGGCAGCCGCCGACCTTGTCGCCCGACCGAAGGTGTAACCTTCGGTCGTTGCAAGGAAACCGCGGTATAGACACAGTCTCCCACCACCGGAATGTCGAAAAGACCTTCCTCCCCCAGCTGATATCTCTTAGATAGGAAGCCTAGATCGGCCAGTGAACGAGTATCAGCTAGGAGCGGAGTGATCAGATCATCGACCAGTGAAGGGAGAATGCGGAGCCCCACTACGGGAGCCTTGCTTCGAGCGAAGGCCTCCCCCGACAAGCGGTAGTCCGATTCCTCTGGCTCGGGGACCGGGGCAGCAACACCAGGAATAGCCTCGGCGATTAAGCCGCGGAGACTCCTGATGGCAGTGGCAGCCGATAAAGGGCCCAAATCCTCCAGATCCTCATCCACGTCCATGGACTCGATCCCGGATCTCCCAGAGAGGCGTGAGGCCAACTCGGAGTCGTCTAGGAAAGAGTCACGGGCGTGGACAAGAGAGCGAGAGAAGACGTCAGCTACCACTGGCTGTCCCGAGCCCCCAGCCCGAGGATCGACCTCGAGTGGGCCCCCCGAGACCTGGGTATCGAGGGTGCTCGTGGGTCCCGCGTGCGGCCTGGACTGCATCGTCACTGGGACGACGGTCTCGGAGCACGGGGCAGGTGTCCGAGGACGCTGCACCTGGAGCACAGGCGGCGCCTCGTAACCTGAGGTAGAAGCCTTACCCTGGGAACCTACTTCAACGAGCGGCACCAGGTTCGGCGGGGCGAGCGATCCCCCAGACGAGACCTGCCCGAAGCCAGGTGTCTGAGGGGACTGGTGTGTTTGTGTTATGGTAACCTGGGGCTCCATACTCCGCAGCTCGCGAGCCGGAAGCTGAGCGCCCCGAGGAGACCCCGTGCCTCGGACGAGTCCGACACCGAGATCTCCCCTGGTACCATGAGCTGCATCAGGTTCATGACTCGAGGTCCGGAACTCCGTACGGAGCCCCGAGACCGCCGAGTCAATCATGACCTTCATTTGCTGTGTAATGATTTGCGTGAAATGCGACATATCAACTGGGTTAAAGTTAGCATTTTGTAAGTTAGGTGGTTGAGGGGAGGGAGGGTGGATGAAATCCCCGGCTGAGGACCCCCGCTGGTCCTCGACCGAGTCGGGCTCGGATGACGAATCATCGAGACCCGACCTGGCCGAGGACACCGTAGCGGAGGCCGAAGCCTTAACCTTCTTACCGCTTACTTTCTTAACCGGTGACTTCTTCACCTTTTTAGCCTTAGACGGGGGGTCAAGCTTAGTGATGTCTTGTCCGTTCTCCAAAGCCTCGGAGAAGAACTTCAAGTCTACATCCCTCCTTGATCTGGCCTTGGGGGTAAAGGCCTGACAAATCCGACAGTCGAGTGGGTGATGAAAGTCAGAGGCCAAGCACTTGAGGCACTCATCATGGGCGTCGGTGATAGACACCGGCCCTTTACATTGGGCACAAGGCTTGAAAGGCTAGAAGCAAAATAGCCAAATCAAGACGTGCACATGCAACATGTGTATATATATAAATATTTTTAAAATATATATATACTAAATACATGGGGGAATTGCAATGTAAATGTTTTTGTAAACATGCATGTAAAAAACATGAGCAGAGGCGAATGGCAAAATGCGAAGTAAAATGTAAACAAGCATGGCCACACCCCTAACATCACTGAAACAAATAGAACATGAAATATGAATAATTTGCTTGCAGGCCAGTGGGCTATTCGAAATACTCACCGAAAACGAATCTAGAACCCAAATATGATAATATAAAGATGTGGAAAGCCCAGATTTGACCAAATTCCACGATCAAAACAAATCGATCGAGAAAAAATGGCCGCCATCTTGGGTCGACTTTCCCGCCCTACGCGAGAAAGCAAGTTACAAATACACGAAATTTAGTACTAAAACCGATAAGCCATTCGACCCTACTGTAGAAAAGGTAGAAGTTACCACACATACAGCTTTGTTATGGGCCATTTTCTTTCGATCGTACGTACTCAGCGAAACAAAAACTTCGTGCGTCTAGTCAGTTCAATGACAGGATGAAAAGTGGTGAGATTAGAGTTATCCGCCCCTGGTTGCATGACAACCGTAAGGGGTGGGGCTCGAAAGGGGTGACCCAAAGTACGTTTTTTTAGTTTTTTAACTAATTTTAAGTGGAAAATATAGTTACAACCTGTCATATATCAAAAATCAAGGATTTTATGCAATAAGTACCCCAAGGAGGATCCCTTCTGAAAAAGAATCTTATCATTATTTTTTTTAATGTTCACTGTATCAAAACCAGAGAGAGAAACTATTAGTATCACTAAAGCGCATAATTAACCTATCGTATGTTCTAGGTTATCTGGAAGTTATATTAGAGGGAAGTGCAGATTTGTCAATTTGTCAAAATGTAAATGTATTTAAATCAGTTCAATCTTTTATTCATGAGACCAAGCGATTTGTGTAAGATATTTAGTTTGTTAATTCTTCTTGCTGTCTTACTACTTACTTTTCTTTCTTTCTGTTCAGTACCTGTCATCTTTATGTATATAAATGTAATCAAATATTGTAAATACCAAGGAGAGGGTGTTTTAAGTTGGATAACTTGTTCCCAATCCGATTCTTGTGAATAAAATATGTTTAAACCAAAACCAGAGTGGTCAAAGTGTCGCGGTGACCTTAAAATAAGGTCAAGGTCACCAAAAACGACTGGTGTCTGTCTTTCCCCAATGTAGGCAGACACCAAATTTGAAGACTTTGGATGCAATGCTTCATGAAATATCGCGTAACCAAGAGTTCAAAAAGTGGTCAAAGTGTTGTGGTGACCTTGAAAATAAGGCCAAGATCACCAAAATTGACTGGTGTCTGCGTCTTCCCACAATGTATGCATATATTTAATTTGAAGACTTTGGATGCAACGCTTCATAAGATATCGCGTAAACAAGAAATGTGACGTACGTACGGACGTACGTATGGACGCCGCTGAATTCATAGTCCCCCGTTCCGCGTTGCGGCAGAGGACAATAAAGAGTCAAAGAGAGGACACGAAGAGAACAAGAGTTTTTGTTCTTATTACTTACGGGGAGGGCCTCTAGTTATTAGAGACTCTAGGTTCTCTCCTACCGGTTTGGTTGAAGAGGAAAAAGTAAACAACACAGATGTGAGTGAGAAGTATATAATGTGCACTAGACAAAATAAGATACACAAAGTGGCAGGATTTGCAAGTAGACATAAATGTACACATTAGCTAAACATATCAGCACATTTATATGTAAGTACAATTCGAAAAAGTTCAGGTTGTGAATACTGAATAGTATTCCTCAAACGTTTTAAAGAGCCATCAAGGATGTTGATGAAAATATCAAAAAATTTCAAAATATCTATCTCTGTGAAATAAATACATTTAATTTTTACCTAATTTTTCCAACTTAAAATAAGCAGAGAAATTGCATTAATTAGTAAAGGTGTTTTCCAGTCTAAATATAGATACAGTCTATTATTTTCAAGCGCAAAGCATTATGGTCTAGCTCACACACAGTAAACAAAGACACGAAAGAATAACAAAAAATATGAGCAATGAAAGAAATCGAAATATAAATTTTTTTGGTTGTTATTTATTTACCATTTCATTTAATTATGTATTTGCTACAGATATTGGAATAATTGTTTTACCCAACTAGGTATTTGTCTTGAATTTTATAATTAATGAGAGTAAAAATTTGTCATAATTTGCTGGTCTTATCTCAATAAAAAGAACATTAAACAGGAAATAATTTGTATATTCTCAGGACATTTAGAAACATTGTTTGTAAAGCAATCGTCACATTCAGTAATGTGTGACAAGGGTAACTTGCAAGAGAGACACGTGCAGCACGTGCATCACATGGGTTGTTATGGAGACAAGCCTTCACGCTTCGGAAGCACTTGCTGTTTGTGTAGTACGTATTACGCAAAAAAGGGGATTCTGTTTATATACGTCGAAGTGATACTTCTCTTTGAAACCAAATTGCAATACATTGTCGTGATATGAAAATTATTTAACATATGCCATGTTATAAATAAAAGATTTCTCTGGCGAATGACGTTATAAGTATAGTTTCCAAAAATTTGAAACACTAACATCCTTGATGGCTCTTTAAAGATCAATAGGCTCAGTGAGGCTGAGGATGATCGAAGTGCGCAGTATGTCCTGATGTGTGGAACCCGGCAGCAAGGCCTGGAAATCCAAGAGGATTCGATCGAGTTCCTCTTGGACGCCACGGAAGGGGGATATAGAACTGCTCTCCAGGGTGGAGGCGGTGGGGGACATCATCCCTGTTCTGGGGGCGAAACACTCTGGAGGTTTCTGTATCAGGTGAAGAGAAGTTTAGGCACAAATTCCAATTGGAGAATGGCGGGATAGGAACGACGTAGTCAAAAATGCCAGTGTATTGAGGCGATGTCTCAAGTTCAGAGTATACCTGTGGTGGGGTTGTAGGACAGGTTTCATTTTGCTCCAGATTCCTAGGTGGTGAGGTGGAGATGACGTCAGTCACAACGACTGGCGTTGATGCTGGCGGGGGGTGGCTAGCGGAGGTCTGTATTCTAGGTTAAATACGGCGTTCTCTACAAATTGTGTAGGTAGCGGCCACGGGGCGTGTCAGTTTGTGACAGCTCACAATATGGCGTAAGGCAGTATTGCAGCCATTAGCGGCTCTCTCCTGGTGAAGTCGTTTTCACAAATGTTGCATGAATGGACCACATTGCCATGAACACTCCTTTTGTGACGGGCAAGGGCGTCTATTCTTGTGAAAACTCGAAAACAAGTGGCGAAGGTTATGTCGGACATGTTATCAATGCCGCGGTTACAACTGATGTAACCTGGTATTCACTGTGACATCATAACGTTTATGACATCACGTGTTTGTGTGTATAGCGATCACATCGTGACTGCGGTGTGATTGTGTTTGAGGTGTGAAGCCTGTTTGTCCACTAAGATTAGGCTGAAAATGTATCAGAGAAGAAGAAGAGGAGAAGACCGGTCTTCTCCTCTTCAGAATATGACTAAGTTAAAAACTAAAAAAAATCGCCAAAAATGAAAAAATTCACCAATTCGGTTTACATTTCGCACTGCACCTCTCCTATTGTTGAAGAAGACATGTACCAAATTTAAAAAGGATGAGATGAGTAGTTTTTCTGTAATCGATCGGACAAAAATTGTCTTAGGACGGACGAACGGAATCATTGGTATTACTATATACCCCCGACCTTTTTAGGTCGGGGGTATAAAAAACTGTTGGAGTAGTTGATTCCAGAACACAGGCATCATTTTCAGGACGGACAGACAGACTCGATGCACCACAACAATAACTCTCTTTGCTTTCAGCCAGGGGATTACAAAGTAGTGAAATTGAGCTACTAAATGCCCTTGGCTTGCACAGCAACCAGAAGGATAGGATGGCTCGTAGGATTTCATTGTTTTTGTATATTTTCATTTCTTTAAAATAATAAGTTTCTTATAATCAAACAATCAGCACTTGTTTACGGTCACAGGCTGGCAAGATATTCAGGGGTGATCATGCAGCACTAATTAACATTGTTCCAGCAGGGAGGTCAATAAGTATGGACTCCATTAAATATATGTAGGCTTGAATGAGTTAATTGTAATGCAGAGCATCATAATTTTTACTAATCATGAAGCAGTTGACTTGACATCCTTTATTTTCAAATCATAAATTATTTTGGTGAAGGCATCACAAAAGCTAAAGTATCGGGGGTCGAATTATACATGAGATATAGGGTTTTGACCAGTATTTGGCTAGTTGAGAAAGGGGGTCAACTTATATGCAGGGTCGACTGATAACAGGTAATATACGGTACTGTGTTTGGATGAGGCTAAGCTGAGTTTGTTACTTACCACAGCGGCCTGAGCCTCGTACCCATTGGTTATCCAGGACTTAGTTCCGTTCAACACCCAGGAATCCCCATCAATTGTGGCAGTGGTAGAGGCTGCACCCGCATCACTTCCATTCCCTAACAACACATTGAAAATGCTGTAGTTGTAATAACTTTAAAACTTTTCAACAAGTTTTTGCCACTAACATGGCAAGTGCCCCCGCCTCTAACATTGAGTTTAGTAAGACGTCATGATGATCAGCAAATTTGAAGACTTTCGGTGCTTGGGTACATGAGATACTGCATTAACAAGAGTTTAAAAAGTTGTCGAAGTGTCATAGTCACCTTGAAATAAGGTCAAGGTCACCAAAATCAACTGATGTCTACGTCATCCCCCAATGTAGACTGACACCAAATTTGAAGACATTACATCCAACTGGTCATGCGATGTCACGTTAACGAGATAATAAAGTGGTCAAAGTCGTCAAGGTCACCAAAATCGACTGATGTTTGTGTCATTTCCCAATGTAGCCTGGCACCAAATCTGAAGACTTTGGGTCCCTCCAGTCATGATATATCGCATTAACAAGTGTTCGAAAAGTGGTCAAAGCAGTGTATGAAATAGTTTTAAAATGTAACAAGCCAACATCAACCTTAGTAAGCCCTCAAACTTTAAAGTGATAATAACAAGTGTTTGCCACTAACATGGCAATGTCCCCCGCCGGTGACATTGAGTTAGTAAGACACATCATTGGAGCTACTTATATATTGCATTACTGGTAAAAAGTGCCATGATGATCAGCATATTTTAAGAGTTTGGGTGCTTGGGTTCATGATATATTGTGTTAATAAGAGTTCTAAAAGTTGTCAAAGTGTTGTGGTGACCTTGAAAATAAGTTCAAGGTCACCAAAATGTACTGATGTGTGTGTTATCCCCCAATGTAGGCTGACACCAAATTTGAAGACTTTGGATGAAACACTTCATGAGATATCGCGTTAATAAGAGTTCAATAAGTGGTCAAAGTGTAGAGGTGACCTTGAACATAAGGTCACGGTCACCAAATCGACTGGCGCCTGCGTCATCCTCCCATTTAGACTGACACCAAATTTAAAAACATTTGGTCCAACCGTTCATGATTTAACGCGTAAGCAAGAGATTAAAAAGTGGTTAAAGTGTCGCGGTGACCTTGAAAAAGGTCAAGGTCACCAAAATCTACTAGTGTCTGCGTCTTCGCCCAATGTAGGCTGACACCTAATTTGAAAACATTGGGTCCAACCGGTCATAATAAATGGTGATAACAAGAGTTCGAAAAGTGATCAAAGTGGTGTAGTGACTTTGAAAATAAGACCAAAGTCACCAAAATTGACCAGTGTCTGCGTCTTCCCACAATGTAGGCAGAAATTAAATTTGAAGACTTTGGATGCAACGCTTCATAAGATACGGACGTACGGACGGACGTACGGACGCCACTGAATACATACTCCCCCGTTCCGCGTTGCGGCGGGGGACAAAAAGAACACATTATTTAGTTCATACAATTTTACTGCTATGAAATTACTCAGACTTAGGCAATAATTAGCTCTGCTGGCAGAATTTACAGGCGGCGATTCCGGTACCGTTTTTACGAAATATACCGCATCAACATGGCGAATACTGACTATATACGGGCGTTCAAAACAAATTCAAGTCGCGGCACCTGTACACAAATGGTTACTTCATACAAACGACTTTGAATGAATTTTCTACACTGTTTCGTTTGTTTTCTATTACTTTGTAAAGATTGTCTTTAATTCGGGCCTCATAACATCATAAATTTGGAGCGCGCTTCTGCAATTTCTATATGGATTTGAAGACCAGATCTTTGTCTTTACAATGATATAAAAATTATTAGAATGCGACCTTTGGTTATAACTCTATTGTCATCTAAAGTTTGTATTTATTTCCAGCTTTATGAAATCAAAACTCCTGAGCGCGCATATTGTGAATTTTATATGTTCTTGTAGACAATTTATTCCTCTTTACAATGACATAAAAATTATTAGAATACCACCTATGGTTCAGAAAATATAACCAACGAAAGGAGAGTGACGCTACCCCGACAGTACCAGGTGAATGCGTCCCGACGCACACCAAGTTACTGGCACTGCTTGGTCCCCCCCGGATTCGGCTTATTACAGTACCATTACCTCCTCGAGACCTCCTCGAGGGTACCAGAGCAGAGCGCTCGTGGAACTAATGGGTACTAATGAGAACAGCATACACTTATCACCACGGCAAACGCAATACATGTTGCGCGGTGAAAAGTTTGTCTTTATATCCAGCTTTATAAAATCGTAAATCCTTTCCGAGCGCATGCAAAACACGTATGTACTTGAAGACAATTTATTCCTCTTTACAATGATATAAAAATTATTGGAATACGTCAAATGGTTCACAATATATGGAGAGCGTAAGAAAGGCACCCCCAGTACTTAGAGAATTGATTTTTGAAAATCTGACTTTTTGCGACACCTGGCGCATCACTTGCCGCATGTTTATTTTTCGCTGCGCGTATACAAATGATACATGTAATTAAAGACAATTTATTTCTCTTTCTATAGCATGCGAAAGGAAGGTACCCTCGGTACTTTGAGGCAACGTTTTGAGTATCGCGCATCTTACAGCACGTGCCACAACTTTAGTTTTTCGTACGCATGTGTAAATTTTATATGGAATCAAAGCCAAATCTTTCCTCTTTACGAGGATGTAAGTTTTATGAAATTTGGCCACCCGGTTCACATTTATGGGTGGTATTTATGATGCGGTTCTGGCTGAACTTCCAATGAAAGCTCGCATTCACTTTCTCTGTCTCTTTGACAAAATAAAAAATAGTTTATTCACAATGACATATATCACAATAAAATTACATTGCATTTATGTACAAATATACACACATATTTACCTGCGGTAGTGCACAGAACAGCTGTAGGGATAATGTTTATATACTCGTCCTCACTTCGGCTCTCTTTACTTTCAATTTTCCACTTCTTCATTATCTTCTTCATTTCTTTCTTTGTCTGCGGCAGTGATGTAAGCCCTGGTGTAGTCAGTGGCGTTGTGATACAGTTTGAAGCATGGTGTGGCGCACAGAGCAACATTACAGTCTGTACACTCATAAGAAGACTCTCTGCCTACTCGTTTTCTCTTCCTTGCTGGCGCATTGCCTTCCTATATCTGTTTTGCCTTAGAGCATACCATACACATCCTTGTGATGTTTTTCTACTTTCTGACAGTGCGAATCTTCGCCGGAAGGTGACGTCCTTAAAGACGATTGACACTCTCGTCGCTTGTGCTCGGCCGACCATGAGGTCATCTGCACAGCGATGGAACTTGTTCCTTGTCCGCAAATGTTACTATATGTTGCACCAAAGCCTTCCTGTATTCCCGACTTGTTTTCAGAGGTTTATCTTGGCTATATTCTTTATAAATGATATAAGAGTTAAACAAGGCAACGTTGAGAACGTGAAACCAAACCCTTTTCCACCACTTCAGGGTCTTCACTCGGAACGGCGTGTACAACAACATCTGGTCGGCCCGATCAACACCTCCCATGTACTTGTTGTACGATGTTACAATGCGCGGCTTGAGAACTGGTTCCACTGTTGCCCGGTTCTTCTTCCCTGTTTGTTCAAGATGTGTATCTTCAACAATAGACATGAGGAGGACTGATTTTCTATCTTCGTAGCGAACAATGAGTAGGTCATGGTTGTGAGACACTGTCATGTCCCCTTGCTTCGGTTCTTTTAAGGCTTCTTGACAGAATCAGGAAGGCCCTTTCAATTGGCTCTCAACGTCCCTGTGGCACCGATTCCCCGCACCCACAAGTTTATGTACAGATTTGTGGACGAATAATAGTTGTCCATAAAGATGTGATGCCCCTGTCCAACGTAGTCGTTCACCAAGTCCATGACTACATCATAAGTTTTGCCACCTTCAGAAACCGGTTCATTCGTTTTTCCAGTGTAGAGTTTGAACTTGCAAACGTATCCGTTGTGCGAGTCACACAACATGAAAGCCTTTATCCCATACTTCTTAGGCTTGTCGGGAAGATAAACTTTGAAAGATAAGTTGCCTTTCCAGGGCACCATGCCCTCGTCAACTGAAATGTTTTGATGCGGTTTATACACCATTGAAAAACGGTGAACTATCTGGTTATACAAGTGTCCCAGTTTATTTATTGGGGTGTTGCGGTCTGGCATCTTTTTGTTGTCAGACAAATGTAGGTAGATTATAAGAAGCCAAAAACTGCACTTGGCAAAGAAAGACGTTGAGGTAACATCACTTGTTGACCAGTACTCCGCCATTACATTATTTTTCGTTTCGTTTCTCCCCACTTTCCAGTCATGTTTTTGTGTTACCTCACTTCCGTTTCCGCTTTGTAACAAAGTTACACGACTTAAACTTGTGTCTGAGAATTTGAGTTTGTCTTCATTGGCGTGGTGGCAGCGGTTTCAATCCACGCTAATACAGATTCCAACACACAGGAGTCACTATACAAATGCATTTACCCTCGGCAATATAACTCAAGTGAGTTAACTTTGAACGGGAACGTGGTCACCTGCGTAGTGTAGTAACTTTCTATAGAGAAGCGCACATAAAATATGGCTGCAAGGGCACCGAAGCAGTGGCAACTCACCAAAAATGAAACTATCACTTCTTTTGAAAATTGGAGACAGAATTTGATTTACATTTTATCTCTTGATGCAAATTTCGCAACGTTCTTGCCTGACGTAAGTACATGGCTGAAGAAAACAGCAGGTAACCCGCTTAGAGGTCTACAAAATGATGATGAAAATGTGGCAGAAAATAGACGTAGAACTGCTGCACAAAAGAACATTCACCTTGATCTCATGCTTGGCCAAATTGCCAATTACTGTACTGTTATTAGTAGAAACTCTATCATCAAGAATTCCACTTCTCTGCAGGATATCTGGCAGAAAATAAGACTTCACTATGGCTTTCAGTCAACTGGTGCCAATTTTCTCAACTTTGTTGATATCAAAATGCAACCTGACGAGCGATATGAAGACCTTTACCAACGCTTGATGGCTTTCATTGAGGATAATTTGTTGACCGCACGCTCTGGTATTACACCTCATGGTGCAGAAATCGATGTGGATGAAGACCTTACCCCTACACTTGAAAACATTGTAGTTGTATCATGGCTTCGACTTATCCATCCTCAACTCCCACAAATTGTCAAACAGAAATATGGGGCCGAGTTGAGAAACAAGACACTTGCATCTTTGAAACCGGAGATTTCCCAGGCTATTCCCTCTTTAATAGATGAACTGCACAGCATTGAAGATACAAAAGCAATGAGAACAGCAACGTTTTCTTCTGACAAACCGAGATCATCCGGCTACAAAACCAGACAACAGAAGTTATGTGTCTTATGCAAAACAGCAGGTCGACCCGCATACAATACACACTACCTGAGAGAATGCAGATACGTACCTGAAGCAGACAAGCGACAGATGTATGGACGTTCCCGTCTCGTAGGAGCAGCTGATGACCCACTTGAGGATATTTCCTATGATGAAATCGCCTGTGGTGAGGAGTCCAGTCCACTCATTGACGAACCAGTTATAGGACGTGTTGACGTTATCCAATCACCATTCCTCAATACGTTCTACAATGAACACCCTGTGAGGTTGACGCTGGACACTGGTGCGACGACGAATATGGTCAGATCATCCTTTGCTCAGGCTATAAAGCTACCAATAACACCTGCATCACAGATGGCTCGACAAGCGGATGGAGTGACCCCATTGGACGTCATAGGGGAGGTCCATTGTCATTTGTCCAGGGGAAATGACTCATTTCAACTAGATGCCCTAGTTGTGAAACAACTCGATGTTGACATTTTGGCGGGAAATCCATTTCATGTGAAGAATGACATTGCAACTCGTCCCGCCAAGAAACAAATTGTCATACAAGGCAAAAGTGTCATCTACTACGGTCAACAACGATGCAGTGATGCTACTGTGAGACGAGCGCAGGCATTTGTTCTACGCAGTCCAAGACAACAAACCACAGTGCTGCCAGGGGAATATGTGGAGCTCGTCACCCCTGATTCACTGGAGAATGACTCATCATGGGCACTGGAACCACGCTATGACTCGCCATGCAACATGAGGGGGAAACTTGAGACGGCTTGGCCAAGTGCACAGGAGATATCATCTGTCGGTAATGTCATCAGAGTTACCAATACCACAAATGACCCAATCCTCCTCAAGCGAAATGAACACATTTGCCAAATACGAAGTATTGCACCAGTTCAACCTATCACACCAAATGAGATACCAAGTGTCGTGAGAGCGAGTATGGCAAACATGGGGCCATCTGGCACTCAACACTCTGAGTCTGTATCTGTTGATCCGGACAATATTCTGCCTGCAGGTTTCAGTGCACGATTCAGAGAGCTCAATGAGGAATATGATGAGGTCTTCAACTCACGTGTATCCAAATACAATGGCTTCAGTGGTCCTCTACAGGCGGTGGTCAACATGGGCCCGACTCTACCACCTCAAAGGAAAGGCAGATTACCCCACTACAAAAAGGAAATGCTTGTGGAACTCCAATCCAAATTTGATGAACTTGAAGCGATGGGCGTATTCGCTACACCAGAACAAATGAACGTCACTGCCGAATATTTGAACCTGTCATTTTTGGTTCGGAAACCAGCTGGTGGATACCGTCTGGTCACTTCGTTTGGAGAAGTAGGGCAGTACAGCAAGCCACAACCCTCGTTAATGCCGAATGTGGACAGTGTTCTCCGGGACATCGGAAAATGGAAATACAAAATAAAAACTGATCTTCTGAAGTCCTTCTACCAGATCCCCTTATCCCGAGAGTCGATGAAGTATTGTGGAGTAGTGACCCCCTTCAAAGGCATCAGAGTCTATACCCGGTGTGCCATGGGTATGCCAGGTTCAGAAACCTACCTGGAGGAGCTGATGTGTCGGGTCCTCGGGACACTCATACAGGAGGGTCGTGTAGCAAAGCTGGCGGACGATCTATTCTGCGGAGGAAATGATCCTGAAGAAGTACTTGATAACTGGCGTCGTGTCCTATGCGCCTTAAAGCAAAACAATATGAGGCTCTCAGGTTCAAAAACTGTCATATGCCCGAATTCAACAACCATACTTGGGTGGATATGGTCTAACGGCACCTTGTCTGCTGGCCAACATCGTATAGCAGCATTGGCCAATGTATCCCAACCAGCTACTGTTCAGGCATTGCGCTCCTTTGTCGGCGCATACAAAGCATTGAGTCGCGTTCTCCATGGATATGCCGATCTCCTCCAGCCCCTAGATAAAGCAACAGCAGGCAGGCAGTCTAAGGAGAAGATAACCTGGACGGAAGACCTAACGTGTGCCTTCAACAAGGCCAAAGCCTCCTTGTCGAACAACAAGACTATTACCATTCCTCGACCAACTGACCACCTGTGCATCATTACCGATGCCTCTTCCAAGCATCATGGCCTCGCTGGTACGCTGTATGCCTGTCGTGACGGACATGCCTTGCTGTCTGGCTTTTACAATGCCAAACTGAAGACACATCAGGTATCCTGGCTCCCCTGTGAACTGGAAGCTCTGGCAATCGGATCGGCTGTGAAACACTTTGCCCCCTATATTACGGCATCAACTGAAACTACTCAAGTACTGACAGACAGTCGACCTTGTGTACAGGCATACAACAAACTCAAGAGAGGGGAATTTTCTGCAAGCTCACGGGTGACAACCTTTCTATCTACTGTGAGTCGGTACAACGTCACAGTAAACCACATCTCCGGTGTGAAAAACATCCCAACAGACTACTGTAGTCGTCATCCAAGCTCCTGTTCCGATAACAGTTGTCAAATATGCAAATTCATTCAGGAGGAGGTGAATTCAGTTGTTCGCAGTCTGAGTGTGAAGGATGTCATAGAGGGTGGTGCAAGAATGCCCTTTACCAACCGAGCAGCATGGCAAGCCACGCAGCATGAGTGCCCAGCTCTGAGACGAACTCACTCTCATCTGTTCCAGGGTACTCGCCCCTCAAAGAAGCATACCGACATACCTGATGTCAAAAGGTATTTGCGGGAAGTCTCCATTGCTTCAGACGGTTTGTGTGTAGTTCGTGTTAACCAACCCTTCCATCCAGTTCGTGAACGAATCGTTGTACCCAGTGGTGTTTTAAGCGGGCTCCTGACAGCATTACATATCAGATTCAATCACCCATCCATGTATCAGACAAAACAGCTGTTTAATCGTCATTTCTATGCATTGGATTTGGACACAGCCATCCACGATGTGAGTTCCTCTTGTCACCACTGTGTTTCTTTGAAATCCATGCCAGCTCAGTTCTACCCACAGTCGAGCAGTTCACCACCTGCGTCCATTGGTGTAACGTTTGCAGCAGACGTCATGAAGCGCTACGGACAGCTTGTGTTTGTTATGCGTGAAACTGTCTCATCATTCACGTCCACATGTTTGATTGAAAGTGAAAAGCGCGATGACCTGCGAAACGCCATCATCATGCTTTGTGCAGATACAAAACACCTCGGAGACTCTGGTACTGCAATCAGAGTTGACCCTGCACCAGGATTTGCATCCCTCTTGGACGATCCCATTTTAAAGAAATATGGTATCAGCTTAGATATTGGTTCTCCTAAGAATGTCAACAAAAATCCAGTTGCCGAGAAATGTATTGCTGAACTAGGCTTGGAGTGCCTTCATCTGTGCCCGGAGGGAGGCCCATTATCTCGTGTCAATCTTGCTTTGGCCACAGCAAATATGAACTCTCGCATTCGAAAGGGCGGCCTATCTGCACGTGAAGTATTCACTCAGCGTGATCAGATAACTGGAGAGCAAATACCAATTACAGATCGGCAACTCATTCTGGAGCAGAATCGAACCAGGATCTTCAACCACCCATACAGCAGTAAGTCTAAGGCTCATGGAAAAACCAGCCCAGACGCAACTACGTTTCAAGTTGGCGACCTTGTATTTCTCAAACGAGAGAAAGAGAAGACCCAGGCCAGGGACAAGTATTTGGTCACTGGGATATCCGATGACAAGTGCCAACTTAGGAAATTCATCAAGTCACAGTTTCGATCGAAGCTTTACACTGTTCGACCTTCAGACTGTTACCACGTGAAACCTACCATGCTGAGTATGTCACCTCCCGGACCAATCAGAGGTATTGAACGGAGATACCCAACTCGCGACGATTGTCAACCCTTGTCAAGTTCTCCCGGCGCGAACGAATCCCAACCTGAGAACCCTGAAAGTGATTACCACAACCATCTTGACAGTTTGATAGAGACTACTAGCAGAAGCAATTGTGAGCAAACATTCCCTGAGCAAGCGACTGTGACATGTGATGACGCCGAACCACCAATTAATGACATACCACGGAGAACGTCATCACGGTCACGAAAAGCTCCCACATGGCAGACATCTGGAGAATGGATTATGGACTGACTTTCATCTCATGTATACGCTTAACAAAGCTTAATCTTGTTAAAACAGACTCTTAAATTCCTTTCTCAAAAGAAGAAAAATGGCTGCGCCATTACATTATTTTTCGTTTCGTTTCTCCCCACTTTCCAGTCATGTTTTTGTGTTACCTCACTTCCGTTTCCGCTTTGTAACAAAGTTACACGACTTAAACTTGTGTCTGAGAATTTGAGTTTGTCTTCATTGGCGCTCAGCAAAGTTTCTCTGCACAACTAATGACATGGCTATTGTCACGGTTACAAATACTTTCATCTCTTTTGCATTTGGGTCTTGCCACTGTTGCATTCTTGAACGGGGGTCTTGGAATTTGTCTTCAGTTGCTTGTTTGAAATATCTATTGGTTTTCGTTGCCATATCGTGATAGTCTTCATGAAAAACAAGTCGAAAATGTTATTAGGTTGAGGGTTCTCAGGAAGTTCTATGAACTGGCGCAACTCAGTTTGACAATTTACACATGGCCGCGGACCATCCACCCACTCATCAAACATCTGTGTATTATCTTGATTATGTTGTGGTATGTCGGCAAACTTCCCTCAAAACCACTAAAGTCTTCTTCGGTGGAATTACCGACTAGAATGTTTCTGGCAATCTCTGTCTCTATATCACTCAGACCATCTGTGACTGTCCCATTGTGACTCTCGTTTCAGTATCTATGACAGTGTCCCGATCATATGCATCATCACTGTCTAAATCACTGTCATCAGTTGACTCCATATCAGAGGCTTCATTAGCATGGATCTCGTTGATGAAGTCGTCGTCGCTTAAAATCGCTTCAAAGCTGCGTGTCCTAGAACACATAGCCCTTGGCCGTCGCAGCATGGCCCTGCGTCCACGCAGCATCCTTCAAGCTGCAAATGATTGAAAATGCGTTAGATGTATGCAAGATATAACATGTGATTAGACACAATAAACATACAGAGATAATGAATGTGAGCTTCATGGACGTTCATTTGCCAGTTTCAGAAACTCCTGGCGAATCTAGGATGACTGAGCCGCAAGCGCCGACGTCTTCTGGCAAAGCGCCGATTTTGCCGACGCATATGTCAAATGGACCATTTTCTGATTTCCTTGGCGACTTGTAGCACCGGCCGCAAGGCGCGGGAAAATATACTACTACGTCAGGGAAGCTTGGGTTGTCAGTTGCCGAATGACATCTCTTTTCGAGAAGCAGAGCATCCACGGAGCAGTCTCTCGAGGCGGAGCCCGGACCCATCGGAACATACTCCCATGCTCTCCGGGAATTTCCGTACCCGTCTTCCGAGGCGGACCCCTGATTCAATCGCGGGACAGGTTTCCCATGTTCTCTATCGAGAACGAGAGGCTCCAAGGAACAATCCTGTGGGACGAAGACCGGATTCTATTGGGAATGGGTTCCCATGCCCTCTCGACATGTATAGCAGAAACCTTGGTACGTCGGAATGACACGAACCTTATTTTCAAAGTAGAAACAAAATTTTAATTTGTACAAAATGGTTGGGATGAGGCGACCAAAAGCATAAACTGTACATAAACTTGTGGGAGCGGGGAATCGGTGCCACAGGGACGTTGAGAGCCAGTCGAAAGGGCCTTCCTGATTCTGTCAAGAAGCCTTAAAAGAAACCGAAGCAAGGGGACATGACAGTGTCTCACAACCATGACCTACTCATTGTTCGCTACAAAGATAGAAAATCAGTCCTCCTCATGTCTACTGTTGAAGATACACATCTTGAACAAACAGGGAAGAAGAACCGGGCAACAGTGGAACCAGTTCTCAAGCCGCGCATTGTAAACCTTTCGCAAATGGCATCACTAACAAAAATGTTCACGCATTTTTAGAAACTCCGAGAAATGATAAATATTCCCACGAAAAGGCTTTTCCTCGAGCGGTGAGTGCCGTACTCAAATATATTTTCGTTTTTATGTTATATTTTTTTTTCAAAACTGGAAACAAAATTCCGTCATGACAGTTGTTCATCGTTTATAAACCTCTATATTTGCGTATCAAAAGAACAGTATTTTAGTTAAATATTTTATCATACTTCTTCACTTTTGCGTACATCAATGTTGCGGCGCATGGCGCATTGGTTCTTTGCGAAAACATGCGCATTATATGGAATTAGAGACAATGTTTTCCTCTTTACAATGATGTAAAAATAGAGCCAAGGGCTCTGTAGCTCATCAATATTTCATTGATTTATTATGTAAGGTTGAATATCTAAGTTATCTCAAACTAGAAATATGTGCATGTGATGCACTGTGATGTCCCCCGCTCCAACTTTCAATCCAACCTAGTCATATTACCCTTATTTTTCACTTATGCTTAGCACTAAGTTCAATACTGCATTAATAACGAGAAATAAAAAATCCAGAATAGCCAAAGTAGCAAAAGGCACCACT
Source organism: Gibbula magus (assembly GCA_936450465.1). Taxonomy (NCBI): domain Eukaryota; kingdom Metazoa; phylum Mollusca; class Gastropoda; order Trochida; family Trochidae; genus Gibbula; species Gibbula magus. The sequence goes on from OW388295.1 coordinate 50,778,459, forward strand.
CTATCACTAGGTCTAAGCAAACACCAAGTTTGGTGAAAAAATATTGAACAGTTTTGGAGATAGAGGCCGGAAAACATCCCTACCACCAATATGCACTAAGTTGAAATTGTTTCCATGGAAACCAGAAAAAAAAAAAAAATTCAGAATAACCAAAATAGCAAAAGGCACCACTCCACCACTAGATCTAACCACATACCAAGTTTCGTAAAGAAATACTAGATAGATTTTGAAATAGAGGCCGGAAAAGGTCCCTTTCCCCCCAATTTGCACTAAGTTCAAATTGTTTCCATGGAAACCAGAAAAAATAAAAAATTCAGAATAACCAAAATAGCGAAAGGCACCACTCCAACCACATAACAAGTTTCGTGAAAAAATATTGAACGGTTTTTGAGATATGGCCCGGAAAAGAAAGCATTTCGGAATAACGGAATAACGGAATGACGGAATGACGGAATGACGGAATGACGGATGGAGGCGAAAACATTATGTCTCCCGAAAAAAAAATCGGGGGACAAAATAATATATTGTTAACAAGCAATAGGTTTTTAAATCATGACCCCACTGATCCACATTTGGAGTAACAGGGTCACCAATTAGGAACCACCTTTGACCAAAGAGTCTCTACACAACATTTCAACTTCTAGAGCTTTACATACTTGAGATAAAGATGAAAATAGGTTTTCAGGTCGTGACCGGTGACCTAGATTCGGGTCACAGGGTCACAATATCTACAATTTAGAATCCCCATTGGCCAAGGAGTATGCACACAACTTTTCAGCTCTCTAGACCTTTTGGAAATGGAGAACAAGATGAAAATAGGTTTTGAAGGATGTGACCCCTGTGACCCCATTTGGGGTCATGGGGGTCATGAAATCTACAATTTAGAATCCCCATTGGCCAAGGAGTGGAGTGGAGTCATTGGTCATTGGTCCTTGAGTCGAAAAAAGCAAAACAAAAAGTTTACGGACAGATGGACGGACGGCGGACACCATGCCATGCCATAAGCCCATTGGGCCTTTCAGGTCCGATGAGCTAAAAATCCAACAAGCCAGTCGTGCTTGTAGAAAATATAACAAGCAATATTAGAAAGCAACCAGCAATTGGCAGGTGGGCATTAGCTATATCGAACGCTGGGTCAAAGTGTCACGGTGACCTTGAAAATAGGGCAATGTGATGAGTCTCTTGGTGCATAGTACACATTAGAATCCCAATAGGCTAAATAGTCTGTAGTGTTCTAAGACTTGTCATCTTGGAGAAGCAGATGAAAATAGTTTATGAGGTCATGGACCATGAGACCCATTGGCTAAAGAGTCTGAAAACAGTATTCCAGCCCTCTAGGTCTTTTTGTTCTGGAGAGGAAGATGAAAATATGTTTTTAGGTCATGGCCTGTTAGGCCTTTATTTGGGGCCCCAGGGTCACCAAATCTACAATTGAGATCCCTATTGGCTAAAGAGTATGCACACATAATTACAGCCTTCAAGGTATATTTGTTATGGATAAGAAGATAAAAATATGTTTTTATGTCATGGCCTGTGAGGCCTTTATTTGGGGCCCCAGGGTCACGAAATCTACAATTTAGAATCCCCATTGGCCAATGAGTCAGTAAAATTTCAGCTCCCTAGACCAAGTGGTTCTGGAGAAGAAGACGAAAATGCGAAAAGTTTACAGACGGACGGATGGCCAGACGGATGCCATGCCATGCCATGCCATGCCATTTCAGGCGAGATGAGCTACAAAGCTGTAGAATATTTCACTGTATATATGAAAAACATACTCTAAATCCATTTCTGTTATAAAAAATAGGGGTCACCATGCTCATTTTTTAAATATGAACTCCCAATGTAGGTGGGGGTTGACCAAAAATAATACATTTTCATTTCACACTATCATCATGATAAAACAATAACAATATTTCATAATTATGGCCTTATTTTAATAAAAGAGTTATGGTTACATGTTTATGCAGGATGAAAATGCAGTTTTATTGTTATCTTGTAGCTTTTTACCTAAAGCTTAATGTAAAACTTGTCTCACAAAGATATTCCAAACACTTATGTTATAATTTGAATAATCATAATGTTGATTATTACCTGGTTCACTAAGGGCAAAGCATCCAACTTGAGCTCCAGATAAGAATGGGCTCATAAAAACATCTTTTTGGGCTTGACTGGCATATTTCTGGATTGGACCCAGGTACAGTGACTGCAAGGAACAAAGAGGATTGAGTGATAAAGCTCAAAGTGAATCTCAATGTATATCAACAGATATTCAAGGTGTTTCTGGTGATGTCATGAAGCCATAATATTTACAATGAACCAGCAAAAAAGTGAGCGTGGCTCACTAATATCCTCAACCTTTTTATTTTACTTATAGCGTGAGGTGTCTGCATAAGCTATTAAATGTAATTGCTAAGATTAAAAATGTGTTTGAAAAGGGTAGGACAAATCTCTTCATGTAAAATAGGTGGTTTGGAGGTGAGGCGAGGTGAGTTGGGGTTTAACGCCGCTTCACTTATATCACAACTGCTAGTATTATTGCAGGGAGAAAGTCTGCAACGCCATGTGGCTATGCATTGCTGTGAAACCTGAGAGAAACGGCTGGAACTAGTTAACCATGGGTGGTACTGCACTGAAATTCAGTGTAGCATTGCCCCCAAACCCTACTGCATGTAGAACAGTTCTCTACTGCAGACAAAGTTGCCGTGCCCCTGGCATGGTTTTGGAAAGGTAGGAGTAAAAGTAACATGAAAAGGTAGGGATAACATAATACACTACTGCCATTACCACCGATTTCAACTTTATTTTGGAAATTAATTCATTCATCGAGTGACTTGAAACAACAGGTACATGGAAGCACAACGCTGTAAGAGGGATATACAGCAGTTTATGGCTGAAAGGAAAGAAAATTTAACTTTTTCCAAAATATAACCAGTGGTAATATAAAATGGTAAATTCAACAAGAACACAGAAGTAGCTTTTGATGAAAGTTACATTAAAAAGAAAATGATAAAGTCAACAAATGACAATACAGAAGTAGGGTGAAATGATACGTTTGAGCTTCGGTTCTGTACGTATGCTGTACAGGACCTTCGGTTCGGTACATTTTTGGTTCCGTACAAAAGCAAGAATGTCTTTCAATATTTAAACCATGCTATAACAAATCAAATATTTTTCTTCAAAATTTCTTTGTAGGGTGTGGAAATCATTTGGTTTTAAAATTGTACAATCGAAATATAATTACATCTGAGTTAATAATATATACCGTATTCGCCGTTATAGAAGCCCTGGGCGTTTAAAACATTGGAAAAAGGGGGCGAAAAAGAAACATCGATTTTATTTCAAAGGTTTAATCAACATAAGTGTATCAATTAAATGTAAAGAAGAGTTAAATGTCGCAGTTTATTATTTGTATCAAATTTCAACCAGTACTGATACACAATTTGCAATGGCAATTGAAACTAATTAAAACTCACGAAGATACATTGAGTAATTGAATCCACCATCTTGTCCGTCATTAATCTTATCCAATGAAACTTTAGTTCGCTAGGAATCTAAATATAACCACCAATGAACGGCAGCATAAATACAATCACCTGATGAGAACATGGTGCAGAACGATTATGTAAACACTATTTCCTGGTCATGATATTCTTTATTTATATCACATTGACAACTACACGTGAACAAAATAACGTTCATGACAAATTCGCGGTCAGCGTGCTAGTGTCATCTGTAGTTGTTTCTTAAAACGTAGCGGTTGCATAAAATGTGTGTTGACTAATCGTTACAGACATTCGACAGTCGCCGGGGGACTGGAAATACCATGTAGCTTACACTTTACTGGACATACAACGGTTGATAGCAAGATTGAAAACTCTTCTTCAATGAAACATCAGTAAGATAAGTCGATACAAAAGAGGGGCGTTTATTAGGGGTAATTTTCCGGGAGTCAAAATTGGCTTAGGGGGGCGTTTATTAGGAGAGGGCGTTTATTAGGATGAATACAGTAATTGTTTAATCAAGTTATATATTCGGTATATATAGAGAATCTCACCCAAGTGTCTTCTGATATCAAATATATCAACACGAGTTGATTAAAAGTTACAAATATCCGAGGCTTGCCGAGTTGAGGTCCTAGCATTGTGACGTCATAAGCATTATGACAGCATATCATTGTTACGTCATCACCATTGTGACGTCATAGCATTGTCAGCAGTGTTCTCAGTGATGCAAAAGCTTTGTGATGTCATTAACTGATGATGTAATAGGATTATGACGATTTGATTGTAGCGATATCTACAATGTAGATATCGCTTGTAGATATCTCTTGATCTCACACAAGCGATATCTACTGTGGGAGCCAGTTTTGGATGATAAACCGAAATATCACGTTGATGTATCGCGTACCAAACTGAAAGCAACATACCGCGGTTAAACTAATGTACCGGGTAGTTGTGAACCGTTTCACTCCTAATACAGAAGTAGCACTTCATTCATTCTAGCTCTGAATATAACTAAGTTAAAAAACAATTAAATTCGCCAAAAATTCATGAATTTGTGTTACATTTCACACTGCACCTCTCCTAGTGGTGAAAAGACATGTGCCTAATTTGAAAAGGATAACATGAATAGTTTTTCTGTAATCGATCTGACAAAAAATGCTCAAAATATGACTAAGTTAAAAACTAATAAAATTCACCAAGAATTAAAAAATTCACCAATTCAGTTTAATTTTCGCACTACACCTCTCCTAGTGGTGAAGAAGATATGTGCCAAAAGTGAAAAGGATGAGATTAATAGTTTTTCTGTAATCAATCTGACAAAAAATGCTCAAAATATGACTAAGTTAAAAACTAATAAAATTCACCAAGAATTAAAAAATTCACCAATTCAGTTTAATTTTCGCACTACACCTCTCCTAGTGGTGAAGAAGATATGTGCCAAAAGTGAAAAGGATGAGATTAATAGTTTTTCTGTAATCAATCTGACAAAAAATGCTCAGAATATGACTGAGTTAAAAACTAACAAGCAGACAGAGTCGGCCATATCCCCCACCATGTAGGAATTTTGAATATATTTATGCATTTTGAAAATATATATAATATAATATATAATTTCTTGAAAATTGTTATAACACATAACTCATTAGTGATAAAATTTCTATATAGCAAAAGGCACATCTAGACTACTTGGTTGATTCCTGTACAAAGTTTAAGCAAAATATATTGAATAGTTTTGAAGTTTGAGGCCGGAATATAGTTTTCCCTCTTCTTGGTTCTAAGTCCAGACTGTTTGCATTCGTAAAAAATATTCTCAAATTTCTATATAGCAAAAGGCACATCTAGACTACTTGGTTGATACCTGTACAAAGTTTCAGCAAAATATATTGAATAGTTTTGAAGTTTGAGGTCGGAATATAGTTTTCCCTCTTCTTGGTTCTAAGTCCAGACTGTTTGCATTAGTAAAAAGAAAAAAAACTTCACAAATTTCTATATAGCAAAAGGCACATCTAGACTACTTGGTTGATACTGTACAAAGTTTCAGCAAAATATATTGAATAGTTTTGAAGTTTGAGGTCGGAATATAGTTTTCCCTCTTCTTGGTTCTAAGTCCAGACTGTTTGCATTCGTAAAAAAACATTTAAAATTTTCTCAAATTTCTATATAGCAAAAGGCACATCTAGACTACTTGGTTGATACCTGTACAAAGTTTCAGCAAAATATATTGAATAGTTTTGAAGTTTGAGGCCGGAATATAGTTTTCCCTCTTCTTGGTTCTAAGTCCAGACTGTTTGCATTCGTAAAAAGAAAATAAAAATATTCTCAAATTTCTATATATAGCAAAAGGCACATCTAGACTACTTGGTTGATACCTGTACAAAGTTTCAGCAAAATATATTGAATAGTTTTGAAGTTTGAGGCCGGAATATAGTTTTCCCTCTTCTTGGTTCTAAGTCCAGGCTGTTGGCATTCGTAAAAAGAAAATAAAAATTTCTCAAATTTCTATATATAGCAAAAGGCACATCTAGACTACTTGGTTGATACCTGTACAAAGTTTCAGCAAAATATATTGAATAGTTTTGAAGTTTGAGGCCGGAATATAGTTTTCCCTCTTCTTGGTTCTAAGTCCAGACTGTTTGCATTCGAAAACAAGAAGACATAGTCATCAACATCCCCCGCCAGACACAAGAAATAAGAACAAGGGCAATTATTCAAGAAGAAATACTTGTGCACTTCTCATTTTCTTTCCATTAAGGTAGTGATATCCTCAAGCTACACAACTGATTTGATGTTAAACAATGTCTGAGAAAAGCTATATCCTTTGAAGATACTTGGAACAGAGTCGAAAAAGCGGAACAAGGGGAATAACTCCAGAAAAAAATAATCACATGCTTGTTTTTTTCGAACTCCAACAAGGTATCGATACCCTTAAACCACACACCAAATTTGGTTATCCTATCTTAAATAGTTTCTGAGAAAAACTGTCCCCTTTGGAGAAACCATGAACAGAGTTCAAATATAGGAACAAGGGCAATAACTCCGCAAAAAATAATATTTGCTTCTCATTTTCGAACTCCATCAAGGTACTTATGCCCTCAAGCCACACACCAAATTGGGTAATCCTATCTTAAATAGTCTCTGAGAAAAGCTGTCCCCTTTGGAGATACCATTAACAGAGTCCAAAAATACAGAACAAGGGCAATAACTCCGGGAAAAATAATCACACGGTTCTTATTTTCGAACTCCATCAAGGTATTTATGTTCACAAGCCACACAACAAATTTTGAAATCCTATCTTAAATAGTTTCTGGGAAAAGCTGTCCCCATTGGAGATGCCATGAACAGAGTCCAAAAATATGGAACAAGGGCAATAACTCCGGAAAAAATAATCACACGGTTCTTATTTTCGAACTCTATCAAGGTATTCATGCCCTCAAGCCACACACCAAATTTGGTTGTCTTATGTTAAATAGTTTCTGAGACGGACGCACGCACGCACGCACGGACGGAGCTCAAACCTATATCCCCCTTCCACTTCGTGGCCGGGGATAAAAATAAATATATATTCTCAAATTTCTATATAGCAAAAGGCACATCTAGACTACTTGGTTGATACCTGTACAAAGTTTCAGCAAAATATATTGAATAGTTTTGAAGTTTGAGGCCTGTATGGAAAAGCCCGGACGCACAGACGGACAAACAGACGGATGGAGCTCATTTCTATATCCCCCGCCAACTTTGTTGTGGCGGGGGATAATAAAATTCACCATAAAATAGCTTTGTAGCTCATCAGGGTATATATTGTTTGCAAATCCAAAATAAATTATTCTCAAATTGTTCTAGAGCTTTTCATACTGGAAACGAAGTCGAAAATAAGTTCTACAATTTAGAATCCCCATTGGCCAAGGAATCTGCACACAAACATTTCAGCTCTCAAGACCTATTGGTACCGGAGAAGAAGATTAAAAGAGGCTTTTAAGTTTGTGATCCCTGTGACCCCATTTCGGGTAACAAGGTCACAAAATCTACAATTTAGAATCCCCATTAGCCAAGGAGTCTGCACACAACTTTTCAGCTCTCTAGACATTTTGGAGCTGGAGCTTGAGGAGAATCCTCATTTGCCAAGGAGTCTGCACACAACTTTTCAGCTCTCTCGACCTAAAGCAACTAGAGAAGATGATAAAAATAGGTTTTTAAGGTGACCCCTGTGACCCCAATCTACAATTTAAAATCCCCATTAGCCAAGGAGTCTGCACACAACATTTCAGCTCTCTAGAGTCATTGCTTCTGGAGAAGAAGTCGAAAATGTGAAAAGTTTATGGATGGACGAACGGACAGACGCCGGACGCCATGCCATGCCATGCCATGCCATAAGCCCATTGGGACTTTCAGGTCTGATTAGCTAAAAAATTTAACAATCACCAATTCGGTTTAGTGGTGAAGAAGACATGTGCCAAATTTGAAAAGGATGAGATGAATAGTTTTACTGTAATCAATCGGACAAAAAAAATTTCGGACGAACGTATGGACGGACTGACGCCAGACACTATGCCATGCCATAAGCCCATCGGGCCTTTCAGGCCAAACGAGCCATAAATCATAATCTCCATCTTTTAACGAAAACACTGTCCAAGTTTCTGGATATCTCCTATTGCTGATTCATGAGAAGTCATCGTTTGAAGCTATTAGGGTGAACTCCCTGCAAAGTTCATATTTCATAATTTAACTTAACCAAATTTACAAACTTGTATCTCCATCCTACAAAGATGTTAATGACAAAATTTCACATTCCTATATCAAGCGCTTTCGGAGAAGAAGTCGTTTAAAGATTTTACTTTCACTTTTAACGTCTCTGGAGGTCATATTTGTGGGCGTTGGAATTCGTGATGAACAAACTTTGACCGCTAGATGCCGGGTACACACCCACCTAATTACAGTTTTGGCGGTGTATCGGTTCTGTAGGAGAAGTCAAAAGAGTGAAAAGTTTACGGGCAACAGACGTCAGTCGACGGACAGCGGATGGACACCAGACGACGACCCATGCCATAAGCATATATGGCCTTTCAGGTCTGATGAGCTAAAAACCCTTGGCTGCTTCGCATCCTCTGGTTTTTCCTTCCTATCAGGGTCCACAACCTTACCATATCCTTGGTTGAATGGTTTCTCCTTATATCATTCCATGGAAATCGGACAAAGATTAGCGATATATGTAGCCTGTTTACCGAGGCATGTCTTCCTGGCAAGAGGCCGATTTATACCAAGTTTACCACATTTTACACTGATGTGATTATATTACGGTAATTGAAAAGAACAATACTTCCCATACTTCTGGTTTCTAAAACGCGTAATTCTGTAATTGACAGAAGTGTAAACACTCCATTTGCGGTTAGGCCAATAAGTTTTCATTGTAATGAGATAATCCCTCACATTGTTGACACTCATAATCACTCCTGAGCTTGCACATCCTCGACTAACTTCCTCCACAGCAATAGCGTAGGCGAGATAATCCAGTCCAGTGCCCCCGTCCTCAGCACTCACATCGACACACATTAGCCCTAGCTGGCCCATCAGTTCTACCTGCAAAACATTAGCAAAATCTGTTATTTTTAATGTTAGAGACTTGAATTTTTATCATTTGATATCCATTCTAGACCTTTTCCTTCTGGAGAAGAAGAAGAAAATGTGTTTTTAGGTCTTGGCCTGTGAGGCCCTTATGCACCAACTTTACAATTTAGAATCTCAAATGGCTGTAGAGTCTGCAAACAACATTTCAGCCTTCTAGGTCGTCTTGTCACATTCCTGCTTCTAATTAAATAAAAAAAGATATTTACGACATGAAAAACGATGTATGGCATTGTTGACAAAACAAGCCATGCCGTCAACAGCTGATCGGCATCCATCAAGACATGGGCCGGTGAATCAGATACCTGTCCCTTGATCTTGCCCGATTTGAAGAAATTGGAACAACATTATAGAACCAGAAGTGAAAATAAACTACAAACCCCGTATTTGATTGAATATTCAGAGGTGTTAGAGTTAGGGAAAATTACCAAAAGGCATGCAAATCCGGCCTGCGACGGATGTGCGAACTTGGTAGCTGAGCCAGCTGATAAATTTTGGATCGCGCTCGTTTGGCTACTGCATTTATAAAAAATAGAGCCATGGCCTCTGTAGCTCATCAGGAGATAATAAGTGGGGTATGTTATGGAGTGGACTTTATAGCAATGGTCAGATAATGGAATGTAGTAATAAGAATCTAGGTAGTGAAACGATTAAAGCAGTTTAAAAATATTTTGTTACCATAACTGTGCCAATTTGCTATATATATATGTGTTGAAAGAGCAACACAAACCTTGGAAATAAATTGCTGGTATCAAACATATAATAATGTGGTGGAGAGATCATACTATTTTTTAAGATCGTACACACATTATATAATAATGAATATACCGGGTACAATTCTTTGCATACAATACACCATTGTAAGCTATTGCAATAATGGCCTGGGGCTGTAGAAGAAAATGAAAAAAAACTTTTTAGGTCATGACCCCTGCTAATATTGTTTTAATTCTTAATTGCATTATGGCAATACCAACATTTATTACATAATGAATAGGAGCCTCAGTTTTTGAAAATCCCATTTCTCATAGGCTCCATTTCAATACTTAATAAATTGGTGAATTTTTTTTAATAAATTCTTTTTCACCATTTCTTATAGGCTCCTTTTCAATATTTGATAAAATGGTGATAATCTATGAATAAATTCTTTTTTAGAGTCAGTGGAAGACTAAAGCAGTCTCACGCACAGTCTATGATAACACAGTGCTGCACAGAAGTTTGAAGTAACCTGAAACCTCTGTGTAACTATCAGTTTTCATTCTTCTGCCAGGAAGAGGTCAACACAATGCAATAACATAACATGCAGACACTGGACTCACAGCCAGTAAAATTTATATGTTAGATGCAGTTTTTCCTACAATTAATTATTTTTCTGTACTGGAGAAGATGATGAAAATAGGTGTGATGTCACAATCTCATATAGCTACTTCTTTTATAGTCCTATGTTATCACCAGTCATCACTAGTCATATTCAGTTCACATATCTCATCTAAAATGAAAAAATTTAATTCCTCTTCAAGTTATTCCTTCAAAGGGTATTCAATAGTTCTCATTTCAAATAGATTCACATTAAACATGTCCATGATGTAGACATCTATCTCATTTCTTGTTCCTATTGAATAAAATTAACTGCAAAGTTAATAGAAAACTAAATCAGTTATAAAGTATAAAATATGATATAAATAAGGTATACCAAATTGACTCGTACTGGAAATTCTCATTAATTAATTAATTAATTCTCCAAATAATTACACAATATCATGAGATATTAAAAAAACTCCATTATTTACTCTTAAATTACAAAGAACATAATATTAGATTTAATAAAAGATTCTGTATTAAGTCTTTAGAATACTTTTAGACTTGTGTACCTTTATCAGCAAATTCACTTGCAAAATACAAATAATTACTCATATGTGAAATGTGAGACAAAGATAAAATATGACTTATAATTTTTGTTAGACCTCCAATTCTAAGTTTTTAATTCTAAATATCTCTTTTTCATCAGACATATTATATTCTCAAAGCACATGTTAGAACTCTCACATCAGAAAGATGAAATGCCTTTAACTCAGCTGTTTTCTTTAAAATTACCTCCCTTACCTACTTACTGATTGAAGTGCACATATAATCTCAGAAAGATGCTGTAAACTGAAATAGGCTTTTAGGTTATGATCCCTGTGACCCATATTTGGGGTCACAGACTCACCAAATTTACAATTTAGAATCCCTTACAGCCAAGGAGTCTTTACATAAAATTTCAGCTCGCTAGAGCCATTGGGACTGGAGATGAAGATAAAAATAGCATTTTAGGTCATTGCCTCTGTGACCCAATATTTGGGGTCTCACTGTCACCAAATTTACAATTTAGAATCCCCTTCAGTCAAGGAGTATGTACATAAAATTTCAGCTCTCTACGTTCATTGGGACTGGAGAAGAAGATGAAAATAGTTTTTTTTAGGTAATGACCCCTGTGAGCCACACTTGGGGTCACAGGGTCACCAAATCTACAATTTAGAATCCCTTTCAGCCTAGGAGTCTGTACATACAATTTCAGCTCTCTGGAGTCATTGGTTCTGGAGAAGAAGATGAAAATAGCTTTTAAGGTTATGACCCCTGTGACCCACATTTGGGGACACAGGGTCACCAAATTTACAATTTAGTATCCCCTTCAGCCAAGGAGTCTGAACATTAAATTTCAGCTCTCTGGAGTCATTGGTTCTGGAGAAGAAGTCGAAAAAGCGAAAAGGTTACGGACGGACGGACGGACGGACGGACGGATGGACGGACGCCATCCCATGCCATAAGCCCATCGGGCCTTTCAGGCCAGATGAGCTAACAATTTGGAAACCAGTATAGAATATACTGCATAAGGATATATATATATCGACAACATAGAAAGAAAATAAGTGAAAAATTATTTTGGATTCACAAAAATTAATTCCTCTCTCTGACCGGACTTTGTCGACGAACATAAGGCATCCCATAAGTTTCAGGGGAATTCGTTTCAGGTAGGCAACGTCCTCGATCAGCTTCGAATTATTAATTGCTTACATGTTGTGAGAAAGCATGGACAAATAGACTTTAATTTCCTTCTCACAAGTGTCAACATTATTTTTGCAATATATTTTGTAAATCAACTCATTTAAAAACATTTTGAAAGCATTTTACATTTTTTTAAATAAAGTTCAAACATAAATAAATATATTATATTTTCAATTAAATTAATCCGTCAGTGATAAACATCTTTTAATGCTGTTTTTTTTCAGATCACAATGACTTTGGACACATGATTTATAAAAGTTGCAGCCATGGAGTTTTCTGAAGGGAAATGCCTTTGTGAGAAAAAACATAAGGGGAGAGCAGGTAAGATTTGTACCTTTTTGTATTACTATTAGCTATTTATCTCAAGATGTGGGGAAACTTAGCTTAAGTACATATTTATCTTTTTTAAATTCTATCATATAATAGGGAGGTGCATGAAAAAATTCAAATTATGAATGAATTTATTTTTAGAGTTAAATTTAAAAAATATAGACAAAATAATAATGAAGTAACTTTAGCTTTTAAAATTTGAACAAAAAACATGAGAGTTATAGCATTTTTAATATTTCCAAAATGGCCGTCTTCAATTGGTGGCTGGAAATCCTGCCAGAAGAGAGAATTGCTGCACTCAAAGATCTCTTCATCTATGCTGTACCTGGAAAAGAAATTAAACATATGTTATTCACAACCAAACAGTTCATAATATCTAAAAATAATGGCCATTTGTATGACCTGTGCTGAATGAAGAACAGTTGAAAATACATAAAATAACTGTTTTTTTCACAATGGCACAAGCAGTCTATCAAGGTAATTTTCTGGTCTGTGAAGACGCAAGTTTTAATTCATTGCAACAAATGCATTTACGTTAATTAATAAAGATTAAGTTACTATTGTTCAACCTGTATTCTAATGAGTATAAATTGAAAAATAAAGTCATCAAGAGAAGCTCATTGCAAATTATCCATGTGTACAAACCAGATAGGAATGATATTGCAACATTGTATTAAAGAGAGAGAATAAAAGAACAACATTGTTGCTAACCATGAATGAATGCTTGATGACTATTGGGATTCTTTTCAGGTTTACTTCAACTGACTGGATCAACATTTTCGATGTAGAATTTCATAAATATATAAATCGGATACTTTATCAGTTCGTCCCATTTCTTTCAGGCTAACACGAGATAAACTAATGTATCATGTCAGATTCAAATGTTAACCTGACTCAGAACATTGGTAATAAAAAGCTACTGAGCAAGTGTGCAAATGATCTACATAACGTTTCATAAATATTTCAATTTCAACGTTTATAACTATCAGAATGAATCATTAAAATATAACATACATTTTGAATTTTGTTACAAGAACAAAAGAAAAACTATCTAGTAATTTGAAATTGAATTTTGTTTTACAGTACAGTTCAGTGAGTTCACACATGGTAAACAAGTCAAAACAAAAACAAACTGAGCACTATGAAGAAATTATCTCAAATAAATTTAAACCATGAACATGCTTCGTTTTTAAAAAAAAAAGGACGTCTACTATTTCATAAAATAAGAAATATAACAAAACTAATAGTTCACTAGAATTTATTCAAGTAATATAACTTATTCTTGACAACAGGGAATGATGCAATAAAGACGATGATTAGCCGAGATTTGCCGACATGCGAGAAAACCCTGATGAGTGATTGAATTTCAACTGGACATATTTTGAAAATTAGAGTTGTTTTCCAGATTTCCATTTAAATCTACATTCATAATATCCTAAATGACTGATATTTTGTATTTTTTTTGGAAATATATTTCCATCAATTTCTAAAAATATGCTAGAAAATGACGATTTTTAGCTTCAGCCGATAATTGCCGACTAGCGAAACTTGAAAGATTTCAACTGAATATATTTCGAAATCTAAACGAATTTAAGAGAAATCCATTTAAACCAGTGTTTAATATATACTACTTCATTGTTGCTCTGAGTTTCATTGCGATATATTGGTTCACTATTTGTAACAAGAGTCATCAGAAGATGACATATCCCACCGGTTCCACAAAATTTGTAAAACACATCTTCGACAGATACTTGTGTATCTACTACCGTACTTCAGTTAGTAGGTATTACAGATGCTGAGTTTCAGGTATGTTAAGGGTTTTAGACTTGAGCTCCAGAAGCAGTCAAAATCAACAACAACCAACATCCCTCTCATGTTTCTATGGAAACGAAAAAAAATAAAATTTTCAGAAATCTGAAAATATCAAAAGGCACCACTTCAGCTAGTGGGTAATACACATGCAAAGTTTCAGGAAGATATGATGAACGGTTTTGGAGCTGTGCTCCGGAAACGAACCTGTCTCTGAACAAAGTCCAAATTCAACAAGTTTCTACGGAAACGAAAAAATAAAATATTTTCAGAAATCTGAAAATATCAAAAGGCACCACTTCAGTTAGTGGGTAATACACATGCAAAGTTTCAGGAAAATATGATGAACGGTTTTGGAGCTGTGCTCCGGAAACGAACCTGTCTCTGAACAAAGTCCAAATTCAACAAGTTTCTATGGAAACGAACAAAAATAAAATTTTCAGAAATCTGAAAATATCAAAAGGCACCACTTCAGTTAGTGGGTAATACACATGCAAAGTTTCAGGAAGATATGATGAACGGTTTTGGAGTAGGCTCCGGAAACGAACCTGTCTCTGAACAAAGTCCAAATTCAACAAGTTTCTATGGAAACGAACAAAAATAAAATTTTCAGAAATCTGAAAATATCAAAAGGCACCACTTCAGTTAGTGGGTAATACACATGCAAAGTTTCAGGAAGATATGATGAACGGTTTTGGAGTAGGCTCCGGAAACGAACCTGTCTCTGAACAAAGTCCAAATTCAACAAGTTTCTATGGAAACGAAAAAAAATAAAATTTTCAGAAATCTGAAAATATCAAAAGGCACCACTTCAGTTAGTGGGTAATACACATGCAAAGTTTCAGGAAGATATGATGAACGGTTTTGGAGTAGGCTCCGGAAACGAACCTGTCTCTGAACAAAGTCCAAATTCAACAAGTTTCTATGGAAACGAAAAAAGAAAATATTTTCAGAAATCTGAAAATATCAAAAGGCACCACTTCAGCTAGTGGGTAATACACATGCAAAGTTTCAGGAAGATATGATGAACGGTTTTGGAGCTGTGCTCCGGAAACGAACCTGTCTCTGAACAAAGTCCAAATTCAACAAGTTTCTACGGAAACGAAAAAAGAAAATATTTTCAGAAATCTGAAAATATCAAAAGGCACCACTTCAGTTAGTGGGTAATACACATGCAAAGTTTCAGGAAGATATGATTAACGGTTTTGGAGCTGTGCTCCGGAAACGAACCTGTCTCTGAACAAAGTCCAAATTCAACAAGTTTCTATGGAAACGAACAAAAATATTTGTTTCAGAAATCTGAAAATATCAAAAGGCACCACTTCAGTTAGTGGGTAATACACATGCAAAGTTTCAGGAAGATATGATGAACGGTTTTGGAGCTGTGCTCCGGAAACGAACCTGTCTCTGAACAAAGTCCAAATTCAACAAGTTTCTATGGAAACGAAAAAAGAAAAAAAATTTCAGAAATCTGAAAATATCAAAAGGCTCCACTTCAGTTAGTGGGTAATACACATGCAAAGTTTCAGGAAGATATGATGAACGGTTTTGGAGCTGTGCTCCGGAAACGAACCTGTCTCTGAACAAAGTCCAAATTCAACAAGTTTCTATGGAAACGAACAAAAAATAAAATTTTCAGAAATCTGAAAATATCAAAAGGCACCACTTCAGTTACTGGGTAATACACATGCAAAGTTTCAGGAAGATATGATGAACGGTTTTGGAGCTGTGCTCCGGAAACGAACCTGTCTCTGAACAAAGTCCAAATTCAACAAGTTTCTATGGAAACGAACAAAAATAAAATTTTCAGAAAACTGAAAATATCAAAAGGCACCACTTCAGTTAGTGGGTAATACACATGCAAAGTTTCAGGAAGATATGATGAACGGTTTTGGAGTAGGCTCCGGAAACGAACCTGTCTCTGAACAAAGTCCAAATTCAACAAGTTTCTGTGGAAACGAACAAAAATAAAATTTTCAGGTATCTGAAAATATCAAAAGGCACCACTTCAGTTAGTGGGTAATACACATGCAAAGTTTCAGGAAGATATGATGAACGGTTTTGGAGCTGTGCTCCGGAAACGAACCTGTCTCTGAACAAAGTCCAAATTCAACAAGTTTCTATGGAAACTAAAAAAAATAAAATTTTCAGAAATCTGAAAATATCAAAAGGCACCACTTCAGTTGGTGGGTAATACACATGGAAAGTTTCAGAAAGATATCATGAACGGTTTTCGAGTTCTGCTCCGGAAACTAAATGATTACGGACGGACAGACGGACGGACGGACGGACGGACGGACGGACAGACGGACAGACGGACGGGGCGATGACTATATCCCACGGTATTACATACCGGTGGGATAAAAATACGATAGAAATCTACGTCGAAAATCAAACGGAAATGTAAACAAAATCACGTGATCACATGTGCAGTGAAACTTTGTCATGTCATATTCTTTGCGCTGTTTACAAAAACTAGCTATCTTGTCCGAAAATTAATAGAGATACAATATATAACATATACGTTTTGCCTTCGTCCATAATTTGATTGATTAATTCATACAAGTAATTGAAAAGTACACGTTATTTTAAGAAAGCGCTCGGACATGTGGCATGTCGGCATTGTCGCTACTTTCAGTGATAATGGTCAACGAAGACTTCCTGCAATGTTACAAAATTTGTAGATCTAATAAACACATAATTCAAACCTCAAGATGATTTATATTATTTCTGAAAAACATATATTAGTAAAAAATAACTAATATTACTAGATAGTGAACCATTACTTTCTATTTGATCACTTACCCTATGTCGCCGATCTTCATATTTCTTCGAAGTTTTCCGCGACATGAACAGTTGAATGGCATGTCAGACGATCGTTATTTTGGAGATGTTTTGTCAATGGAGATGATGAAAGTTTATCAGTTTCTCAAAATAAATTTTTTTTTCTAAACAAAACCCCTACAAAAAAAATATCCTGAAAATATGTTTAGGCAATATATCCACAGGAGCACCACAGCATCTTTTCAAGCAGTTAGAGCAAAATTTTACCATTGCCGCTAGCGGATAAGATCCGGACATGGTGTGGATGGGTCATGTGGATTGGTTTCAGCAATGTATCCGTTGGCAGAATATGTTACGGTAACATATCCACTACCGAGTCCCTGTTATCCACAGTATAGCCACAAAAGAGCACAAGATAGCTGCGTTTGTGGATTGGTTTCAACGATGTATCCGTTGGCTGTAAGACCATCAAAAGTTTCTGAATATGTTACGGTAACATATCCACTACAGAGTCCCTGTTGTCCACAGTATAGCCACAAAAGAGCACAAGATAGCTGCCTTTGCGGATTTGTTTCAACGATGTATCCGTTAGCTGTAAGACCATCAAACATTTCCGAAAATGTTACGGTAACATATCCACTACCGAGTCCCTGTTGTCCACAGTATAGCCACAAAAGAGCACAAGATCACTGGCTTTATAGGAATGCTACGGATAGGCATCGATGTGAAGTTGGTAGTAGGAAGATTGTAATTACATGAAGTCTCTGTGGTAAATTCAAGGGAAAAAAGTCCTCTGTAAGAAGTATTGGTAAAAAATATTGGTAAAAGAGTCTTCTGCCAAAGAAGTCCTGTTATTGTGAAAACAGATTAAATTGATGTTAGCACTTAACCCTTAACATGCGGGCGACGGAATTATCCGGGCGGGCTATAAGCGATTCGTAGGTACCTCAATACGGATCCCGGTTACAAGACTTAGAATAATTCACGGCTGTCTAAGTACTGTCCTATCGCCCATGCCGGGTCACGAGTCGATTGTGTCCGCGACCCGACCCATGAGAATGGCTGTATTTACACATCGCGACCCGACATGAGAATAAAGCTTTGTTCAGTGTGTGGTCGGAATATCAAGCAAAATTCACACCAATTTGCGTGTGCATTGTTGACCCGTAACGCATCGATAATTAGCTTTACAAAAGGCCAATTATGTCGGGCTTAGCCCCCGAAGCATTAATTCGCTTGAGGCTATTTTCACCCACGTGTTTGTATTGCCTCGGGTTTGCCTCGCCCGAGACTGCTATCTGCCTCGCATCTCGCGAGACGGGGAAAAAAATCGCTAACTCGCCTTACTCCCGCACTTCATATCATGTGAACGAATTGTTCGTTTCCAAAAAGATGACGGCAAAATAAAGGGGAAAGAATAGACTACAATCCCATATAAAATTTGCAAATGCCAAAAAAAAAATAAAGACACAGCAAGCGCCGTGAAAAAGGTCATGTTTACACTTCATAAATTTTGAAACAATCGGCGATTTTCACAACTTCTTACACATTCATCACGGCTAAACTACTGAATGCATTTTCATAATTTTTATATCACAATAAACCGAAAAGAATAATCTTTTATTCTATATAAAATGCGCATATTTATTCACAGAAATAAAGATACAATTTTACCTTTCTGAGAGGCATGTGAAACCAAACGACACACAAACTAATCAACATATTTTCATCAGTTAAGGTTCGAGGTTAGCATTTATTTGAAAGGTCAAACAACATAACCATATTTGGGTTGACATGTGCTTATTTGTCAACTGGTTTGAGATTATGATTTCTTGGAAAAGTGCGATGAACGACCGTTTGCAATGCCGCATACATGTTGTAAGTATTGACGATTTTATAGGTGGAAATAAAGACAAACTTTACATAGCTATAGAATTATAACCAAAGGTCGCATTCTAATAATTTTTATATCATTGTGAAGCTAGACATCTTGTCTTCAATTCCGTATATAAATGGAATTTTTTTCGTTTCGTATTTATGATGTTACGAGGCCCGAATAAAAGACAATCTTTCGAAAGTAATAGAATAAAAACGAAAAAACATAGAAAATTCATTCAAAGTTTCGAGTGTGAATTAGCCATTTGTGTACGGGTGTCGCTACTTGAATTTGTATTGAACGCCCGTATATAGTCCTTATTCGCCATGTAGATGCGGTATATTTTGTAAAAACGATACCGGAATCGCCGCCTGGAAATTCCGCCAGCAGAGCTAGTTAGTGCCAAAGCCCAAACTACTGCTGCGAGCTGCGAGCCTGTAAATTCCGCCACAGGGGCTAAAAATGGTAAAATATATATACGCAACGTAAGGGTTAAGATATGGTAAAGAAAGATTATGATTTGAGTTTAGACTTTAGCTGAGTGAAACAGTGCCGTGTCCATAATAACAGGCACTTATAATCGCTCATTGATTGCTCAATGCAGGGCTCAATGTAGCGCTCAAGTAGCGCTTATTGTCTCCTGAACGACACAGTGAAAAACCTCAAAGTTCGCTCGTTTTGCTACGCAACGCTACATTGAGCAATCGCGTTCAAGAGAGGTTTAAAAGTAATTGCTAATGAGCGATTTCTTTGAAACCTCTCTTGAACACGGCCCAGAAGTCTATAAGATGGTTAAAATAACAAGTTCTTTAACTTTGTTGATCACCATCATCCTTCTGGTTTAAACAATATTTATTTTTAAAATTAAATGGATTGGTAAAGATGCATTACGCCTATGTAAATACCTCTCCGGTACAAAAAAATACATAACACAATATTCATTCATGCAATACTGAGAAAAGCACAACATAAAAACATATGTTTATAACAGTATGAATGGGCAAGGAAATAAGGTTTAAACATTTAGTTTTGATAAGATCTATGTTTTTCTTAAGGTATGTCAAATATAATTGCAAAATTAATATCATCTTTCAAATTATCGTTATTTCAAATCATGTTAAATGACTGTGGTGTTACCTGTATTACTTTAACAGAGAGAGCAGGTTCAAATATAAATATATATATCAGAGACCATAATTTGATACCTTACACAATACATATTACATTCGTACATTTTACTTACTATCTTCAAACAGACAATTTAATACATTTGGTGTAAGATTCAACATTATTTTTTTTTAAAGATAATCTTCAGGTTAATTTTCATTAATTAATTAACAGTTATATGTTTTTTTTAATATTGTGAGTCTTATGTCAACAAAGGTTTTGCATATCTTCACATGACTGAAAATCTAGAGCTTAGGGTTTGATACGTATTGTCTAAATATAAAAAAAAAAAGCCCATTTTTATCTTTTAAAGAAAATTGTAGTTGGTTGATAAACACTAGCTTAATTTTTTTCAAGTTGTCAATTTGGGTTGTAATTTAGAAATATGCCTATTCTATTTAATTATCACACTCATTAATTCAATTGGTATTTAGAAATATATTAATTTTACACAATTGAGATATAAACATTCATCCCATGTCAATATATGTGATTGAAGTAATCATCCATATTTTTTATTAAAGATAAAAATTGCATGAAATATATATTTATTGTATGTATGCATTACAAAACCACTATTAAAATTATTTCAGTTAAAAGTATACTTTAATAAATAAGTATATACTTCGCCAAAGTGAAGATATCAGAAAGAAACTTACATATTGAATAAAAATACAAATAATTTTAGTTTAATTTTCTCTGGCCTTAAATGACAAACAATTGAAATACTTGACAATGTTTTTTAAAACAAGTGCAGTCATTACATAGTTACAATCACTAAAATTTGTATACCTCTGAGAAATTGCAACAACAAACAAGTGCAAATCTATTGGTCATTAGACTTGAAATAGGTGGAGCTTAATTAATTGATAAACTGTCCAATGGCAAGATTACAGGAATGACCCCAAATATACCTCTTGGAGACACCTAGTTGATTGCTTTACAAGTAGCTTAATTACTGTGTACATTTCATTAGATTAATCAATTTGTTTGTTAAGAGCTGAGAAGTGATGTGGAGGGTTGCTGTGTATTTGTGTAATGTGGTTTCAAGTTGTAAACTTGGGCTGTAGAGGTATATCTAATTAACGACCTATGTATTAGAATAATTTATACAATGCTTTTAAATCAGTAAAAGAGTACACCAAGTCAAAATATTATTTTGAGTATTGATACCAAATAAAAATAATGAAATTCACTAACATATTATTAGCTCTGATATGTTCTAAAACCAATCTTTTGCACAAATCGTTTGGTCAAAATGTTTTTTTAATTTATTTTTTATTATGAACACTCAAACAATGCTCAAACAGTTGAATTACATAAAATTTCAATGAAAAGGTTACATTATTCAAATTCTTTAACTATAGTTTCATTTGATATTAGAGAAATTTCATATGATGAAGGAAATAAATACCAATAAATAAATTAGACCATATCATTTTTAAGTTTAACAAATTGATAGAAACAAACCATTTCAGAATATCATGATAAAATCCCTTAAATATCAAAAACTGGCATATTTAACCAAATAATTGCCTCTAGTATCAGATCAATCAATTTTAGCCAATCAGAAGGCTTCTCAGTATTTATTACTGGTTTTTTGTGTGACCTGCATGCCCTTTACAATTGATAGATAAAACAATTATTGTTCATAATATTTCATAATCAATTCAAATACTTTAAATATTACCAACTGTCACAACCAATATATAAAGCAATATATTTGTCACTATGATCAGATCAATCAATGTTAGCCAATCAGAAGCCTCCTTAGTCTTGCTGCTGTATTGTTATTCCAAAATGGCTGCTTTCAAAACATCAACAAGAAATCTCACCAAGCTTTACAGTTCACAAGACAAGTACAAGTACAAGATTTCTCAGTTGATTAATCCAAGGTAAGTACTTGTGATCACTGCATTCCAAATGTATCAATCTAATTTCATTCACCCTTTTCAATGGACAGTTTAAATCAATGGACAGACTGAGTAATATTTTCTGACTTTTGGCTTCATTTGTTAAAAGGCATGGCATGTGTAACAAGGCATCTGTGGTATTTATTTGCTATTGGTTGCTTTAAGTTCAGATCAGATTATGAATAGGAATAAATGTAAATTGTATTTCAAATACTTTAAAAACTGCTTTATAAACATGTCAATGTTTATAACACAGGTGACTGTGCACTCGGCCATGATGACAGCCAGACAGGGTCTGGGACAAGACAGGAAATGATGTAACCTACTCTCAGGCAGGAAATGATGTAACCTCTCAAGGTAAGACTTGAGATGCTTACAATTGTTGTATAAACAAACAAATTGTTAAATAGCATTGAATTCATTGTTGATAACAATTAATCAAGACATTTGTTTTGCTTAATTGATGTTCTGGAAATGTATCTAGTCTGACTGATTGCTAATATAAACATTTTACAGATAAATTTGCTATGAGTCATTAATAGTCAAAATTACATTTGGATTTTAAAGGTTTTTTAATCCATATTTATTTTACCAATTTTATCAATTATGTTTGTTTGACTTACAAATCTTAATTTGTTGTTTTATAAAGAAATTCAAAACACTTGTTTGTTGGTTAAAATACTCAGTATCCTTATTTTCATCATAAAGACATTTAGTGTCATTTTACTCTTTAATAGTATTGACATGTTATATATTTACTATATATAATATAAGATATTTAATTGATTTGTGATTATTGGTAATTTGTAATCTGTTTAATAAGGGATATTTGATGTTTTATGATTATTAAGAATAATATTTCACTAGTATCTCAACTAATAAAGACATTAATATTCTATTTTGGTCCAGTATATGTTTATCAGTTAATAAAATTAATCAATTTTGATTTATACTTTTCAAATTCTTTTTGTTTTCATCAAATAGTTTGATCTTATTCAGTAAAGTGTCAATATTGATTTCAGTGTGGACTGAATCGGACAGAAATACACTCACCTGGTGGACACAACTCTCAGACGTTGTTTATTCAAGGTCTATTGAAGGTGGGGTTGGCATTGAATTTGACAATCAGCTTCTTAAATTGATAATCTTCTTTCTGAATATGCACCCAATCAAGCTGATTGATTACTTTAATGGACACTAAAGGTCATGGTTATTTAATTTATTGCAGATTACAAATTACAACCTTAATATGCATCCAGACAGACTGATTATATTTGACATAGAAATTTTGCTATCAGTCATTAATCATGAAAATCAAATTTGTATTTTCACATTTTGTAATAATTCATTATTTTACCAATTTATTTGATTAAATTAAAAATATACGTTATAGTTTGAACTTACAAATGTTTATGTTGGTTTACATAGTCAAGTCAAGATCTAGGGTTCAAGTCGCCAGCACAGTTCAAAAGAATGAAACTGTGCTTCAAGCCATTGAAGGTGCGAATTTAACATGATGTATATTGTCATTTCATATTAAGCATTTAAATTAAACATTTAAATTTAAAGGAACAGTTACACTTCTCCAAGCTAAGTTAAATTTTTTTCTAAATGTATATATATATTGTCATATCATATGAATTTGAATAACAATTTGAAGAGTTTGAAAACATTTGAAATAACATTAAAATCATTTTACTATTTACAATGATGACTAATTTATTGAAATACTATTACTGTTCTTTGTTTCCAGTGTTTGCCATCCTGGTATTGCACCTCCTGTACTCCCAGTACACTGACCACCTGTCGAAGATCTGTAGCCTGAGGAAGGCATTCCGGAAATTAGGTATTACTAATGTTTTTCAAAATGTCTCTTTTGTTTTCTTTATATTTTGCCTCAACAAGATTCGTGTGAGTATGAATGTCCTGTATGTAATGGGACATGAATGTGCCATTGGTTATGGTCTATATATATCAAAAAGTCTTTTCATATCATGTGATTTGTAACTTGCCTGTTTGTGCCATGGTATCTATATTCTTACTATTCTACTTTTCAGGAGCTCGGCGCAATCACATTAACATGGCCCCTGAAAGTGACCTGGAGGTTCCAAGATCCAGATTGTACATGTCATAGATCTCAGGAATGTTATTAAGTAAACGTTAAAAGCAGGATGTGTTACTGAACGCAGTTGAATGTCCTTTGAATTCCTTTGCAGAAGGATATTTATGTATATATTTGTACAGCACTCAGGATCTCAAGATGAACATTAATATTATAGTATTTATTGTGTACTATTAAAAATCGTGAAGTGTACTATGTTTTTGTTTTTTGTTTTAACTGGAAATGGTTCTTTGATTTTGAGGTATATCTGAAACATTAAATTTCTGGAGTGCCTGTGGACGGTTTTATGAATAATATATGCAAATGCAGGTCTGGACTACTTGTAGATGGTTTTATGGCTTTATTGATAGGGTGGGGATCCCTATGGCTATATTACCAAACCATATCCGCAACTCATTTTACAATTTAGTCTTTCTGGATATGTTCTGGAACAGCCTTGCGGATTGGTTGTGGCGATGGTAAAATTTTGCTTGTGGCAATGGTGCAGTAATATGTTTTCAAGGGATTTTTTTTTGTAGGGGAAGTCGTTCTGTATAATTAATAGAAATCTCTCTTGCGAAAACATGCATGTCTTGTGGTCGGTATTATTCAAGTTAACCTCATTATGCAAATTAACCTTGCAAATAACCGTGTCACGACCTTCACCTACAATCATGTTTAAAAATAGACATAGGACTGATTTCACCACGACAACAGCATAAAGTTTTTTGACACGTACCAAATTAAGTTTTTACATTTGTTTTCTCAAGAAATATCAACTTTAATTCTCTAAATCTTCTCCCTACTGCAGTGTAATTTACTGTACACATTCCTATGTAAAGTTCCAAGACGTTTTCTCCAGGGACAGCGTGGTCACGGATAACCACTGTATCAAATTTTTGCGGTTATTTCCGCAATATCGCCTAATTACGAACAACAACAAAACTTTTTGAAATATTTTCCCTATATCGTCTTCTTACACATCAAAGTCGTTTATTGACGATTCTTCATGACAATTTTTGTGCTAATCAAAACAAGTTTTTGAAATTGTTATTTTTCGTTTTTTGACCAAGGAAGTCAATATAATTTGAACAATAAACTTACAGGGATGAAATCTAGACGATATTCTCATATAAAATATATGATAATGTTTTCATTTTGGACATCTGCGATATCGCGGAATTCGAAATCAAAATTGATATGTAAAAAAATTCGAACTAACCTATTTGGTTCCAGATTCTTTGAAGAGGATCCTCCTTGGGGTACTTATTGCATAAAATCCTAGATTTTAGATATATGACAGGTTGTAACTATATTTTCCACATAAAATTAGTTAAAAAATAGAGCCACTGGCTCTGAAGCTCATCGGGAATCATGTTATTAATTATCCCTAAGGAAAAGGTTAACCCTTACGTTGCGTATATATATTTTACCATTTTTAGCCCCTGTGGCGGAATTTACAGGCTCGCAATTCGCAGCAGTAGTTTGAGCTTAGGCACTAACGAGCTCTGCTGGCGGAATTTACAGGCGGCGATTCCGTTTTTACAAAATATACCGCATCTACATGGCGAATACGGGCTATATACGGGCGTTGAATACAAATTCAAGTCGCGGCACCCGTACACAAATGGTTGCTTTATACCCGCATCTTTGAATTATTTTTTTACGATTTTTCTTTACTTTTCTATTACTTTGTAAAGATTGTCTTTAATTCGGGCCTTATAACATCATGAATTTGGAGCGCGCTACTGAAATTTTTATATGGACTTGAAGACCAGATGTTTGTCTTTACAATGATATAAAAATTATTAGAATGCGACCTATGGTTATAATTCTATTCTATGAACTGGCGCAACCCAGTTTGACCAGTGAAAGGCAAACTTACACATGGCCGCGGACCATCCACCCACTCATCAAACGTCTGTGAATTATTTTGATTATAATGTAGTATGTCGGCAAACTCCTCCTCAAAACCACTAAAGTCTTCTTCGGTGGAATTACCGGCGGCTAGAATCTTTCTGGCAATCTCTGTCTCTATATCACTCATACCATCTGTGTCACCATGTTCACTATCTATTACAGTGTCCCGATCATATGCATCATCACTGTCTAAACCACTGCTACCATCACTGTCAGTTGACTCCATATCAGAGGCTTCATCAGCATGGATCTCGTTGATGAAGTCGTCGTCGCTTGAAACGGCTTCAAAGCTGCGTGTCCTAGTATGCAACGCCCTAGGCCGTCGCAGGGCCTTGCGTCCACGTCCGCGCAGCATTCTGCTTCAACCTGTAAATGATTGAAAATGCGTTAGATGTATGCAACATATAACATGTGATTAGAGACAATAAACATACAGATAATGAATGTGAGCTTCATGGACGTTCATTTGCCAGTTTCAGAACCTCCTGGCGCATCTAGGACGACTGCGCCGCAAGCGCCGACGGCTTCTGACATCGCGCAGATTGTTCAGACGCATATGTCAAACGGACCATTTTCTGATTTCCTCGGCGACATGTAGCACCGGAAAATATACCACTATGTCAGGGAAGCTCGGGTTGTCAGTTGCCGAATGACTTCTCTTTTCGAGAAGCAGAGCATCCAAGGAGCGGTCTCTCGAGGCGGAGCCCGGACCCATGGGAGCATACTCCCATGCTCTCCGGGAATTCCCGTCCCCGTCTTCCGCGGCGGACCCCGGATTCAATCGCGGGACAGGTTTCCCATGTTCTCTTTTGAGAATGAGAGACTCCGAGGAACAATCCTATGGGACTAACCCCGGATTCTATTGGGAATGGGTTCCCATGCCCTCTCGACATATATAGCAGAAACCTTCATACCTCGGAATGACAAGAACCTTTATTTCAAAGTAGAAAAAAATAAATAATTTGCACAAAAAGGTTGGGGGGTGGCGACCAAAAGCGGGGGGGTCCGCGCACCCCCCAGTAGATATTTATAGTTGTGGGTCGGTCCCGAAGATGACGGACCAAGCCCATGTTCATGGGAATTTTTTCTCATTATGTCATGGCGAATCCCGTCGGAAATTCCCCTGCTCACGAAAAAACTAATACCTAAAAAAGTAATTGTGATACAAAAGAACTTTGGTAATAAAAGTGGTGAGGAATCAAATTCTCCATCTGCTCAGTTCAGTCCGCTACACTTATAAATAATTCTTCAAATCTTATTGAATGAAACGTCTTTTTTTCAATAATGTAAAAGAGAAAATAATAAATTCAATTCAAATGGTTTGGAAGGGTGCGCCCTCGCATTTGAATTTTAGAAATGCAAACCTTTCGCAAATGGCATCAGTAACAAAAATGTTCACGCATTTTTAGAAACTCTGAAAAGTGAAATATTTTCCTGAGAAAATATTCCCACGAAAAGGCTTTTCCCCGAGCGGCGGGTCCCGTACTCAATTATATTTTCGCTTTTATGTTATATTTTTTTTTCCAAAACTGGAAACAAAATACCGTCATGACAGTTGTTCATCGTTTATAAAGCTCTATATTTGCGTATCAAAAGAACAGAATTTTAGTTATATATTATCATACTTCTCCACTTATGCGTACATCAATATTGCGGCGCTTTGCGCATGCATAGTTCTTCCCAAAAACATGCGCATTATATCTGGAATTAAAGACAATCTTTTCCTCTTTACAATGATGTAAAAATTATAAAAATCGGACTTGCGGTTCAAAAGTTATGAAGTGCGAAAATTATACCTTTTGGCGCGCGCTTCGCGCATGCAGAGTTCTTCCCGAAAACATGCGCATTATACATGGAATTGAAGACAATGTTTTTCTCTTTACAATGATGTAAAAAATTATAAAAATCGGACTTGCGGTTCACAAGTTATAAAGCCCGTGATGATGGTATATGCTAAGAGCGCCACTTATTCAAAGCCGAATATCACCTTCTGCGCGACACCTGGCGCATCAAAAGTTATTGCCGAAAATACACGTATTTTATATGGAATTGAAGACAATTCTTTTATCTATATACTGATAAAAAAATTATGAAAATATCCCAAGTAGTTTCTTAGAAATAGAGCGCCGAGGCATGTTGGGGTAAATGCGCCACATGTATCAAAATTCAATAGTGCGAAAGTCGCATATCTCTGTGCGATTGCTGTATTTTCAGTTTTGTTAGCGCAATTTATGGGAATAAAGGCCATTCTTTCCTCTTTATTTTGGTATAAAAAAAATTGAAAACAACCAATTGGTTCCTATGATACGAAGTGCGAGAGAAAGGTAGCTTATCGCAATATCTTCCCGTAATTAGAGGCTATCTGCCCATGTGGCGAGATGCGAGACAGATAAGCCTGTACGGGCCTATCTCACCCCGGGGCAGTGCAGACACTTAGGTGATAATTAGCCGCCGGGCAGTGTAGCCATCGGAGCGAAGCAGGACAAAATTGGCCTTTTGTAAAGCTAATTATCGATGCGTTACGGGTCAACAATGCACACGCAAATTGGTGTGAATTTTGCTGGACATTCTGACCAGACACTGAACAAAGCTTTATTCTCATTGTGGGCTGCGAGGCATAAATACAGCCATTCTCATGCAGCGAGTCGCGGAAACAATCGACTCGGGACCCGGTATGGGGGATATAAAAGTACTTAGACAGCCGTGAATTCTTCTAAGTAAGCGATCCGGGATCCGTATTGAGGTACCTCGGAATCGCTTATAGCCCGCCCGGATAATTCCGGGACCCGCATGTTAAGGGTTAAGATATCACATAATAAGTCATTGCTCAGTCATCAAATTTATTATCAAAATTGGTTACACATTAATCCATATTCATTATAAATAATGTAGACCTTTGCAGTTTATTGTTTTACTTCCTATTTTTATCCTGGAATTATCAACATTTATAACATAATGAAAAAGAGCCCCTATTTGTTTCTAAAAATCCTGTTTCTCATAGGCTCATAGTTTCATAGGATCCTTTTCAATATTTAATTAATAAATTCTATTGAGCATCTGAGTGTAAGACTAAATCAGTAACACAGCAGAGAAGTAACCTGAAACCTCCGTGTATTAGCAAGCTGCTGTTTGCATCTCTGCCAGGGAGTGGTCACTCCCGAGGTCAACACCTGTAATTATGCAACATGCAGACCCTGGACTCACAGCCAGTAAATTATATATTTTAAATTTTGTTTTCCCCATCTTTATTTATTTTTCTTTATTGGAAAAGAAGATGTGGTATCACAAACTCATGTAGCTAGTTTTAATAGTCTTATCTTACTTCATCACCAGTCATTCATATTTAGTTCACATATCTAATGTAAAATAAAACATTTGTTAACCCTTTTTAAAATTTTTCCTATGCATCCTGTCACAATATTCAGTTCACAGGCTATTCAATAGTTCTTATTTCACATTGATTACATCAAACATGTCCATAATGTATTTATTCTTAAGCTAACATATGAAGTGCACATAAAATCTCATTATCTTCACAGTTCATTAAAACAGCTGTTTTAAGTGATTACCCCTGTGATCCATATTTGGGGTAACAAGATCATCAAATCTACAATTTAGAATCCCCATTGGCCAAAGAGTCAGTACATAACATTTTAGCTTTCTAGAGCTTTTGGGACTGGAGAAAAAGATGAAAAATGATTTTTAGGTTGTGACCCCTGTGGCCCTTATTTGGGGTCACAGGGTTACTAAATCTACAATTTAGAATTCCCATCAGTCAAGGAGTCTGTACATAAAATTTCAGCTCTCTGGAGTCATTGGTTCTGGAGAAGAAGATGAAAATAGCTTTTAAGGTTATGACCCCTAGGGCCCTTATTTGGGGTCACAGGGTCACCAAATCTACAATTTAGAATTCCCATTGGCCAAGGAGTCTGTACATAAAATTTCAGCTCTGTAGAGTTATTGGTTCTGGAGAAGAAGTCGAAAAAGCGTAAAGTTTACGGACGGATGGACGGACGGATGGACGTACGGACGCCGGACGCCGGACGCCATGCCATGCCATTAGCCCATCGGGCCTTTCAGGCCTGATGAGCTAAAAACTAAAAAAACGTACTTTGGGTCACCCCTTTCAAGCCTCACCCCTTACGGTTGTCATGCAACCAAGGGCAGTAACTCTGACCTCACCACTTTCCAATCCAGTCATGCAGGCTGAATGAAGGGGAGGTGGATGGCCCTACCCCAAGGAGGATCCTCTTCAAAGAATCTGGAACCTATACAGGTTAGTTCGATTCTTTTTCAGAAGGGATCCTCCTTGGGGTACTTATTGCATAAGACAGACTCCCAAAGATTAAATCAATGGCAGTGGCATTCAGACTGCACCCGAAGGCGCAAAAGAAGTACAAGAGATTACTCACCCAAAGTATAAAACGAATCCACCATGGGTGACCTGGGGATTACATGGCGCACTCACAGTCGCCTTACAGGTCTGAAAGCCCTGCCCCCCCCCCCCCCCCCCCCCCCCCCTTTTGTAAGAGAGAAGATGAGGACAAAAAATCCCATAGCAAAGATCACCCCACGGGAGTCCTCAGGCGGGGAAATAACCGTGGGATAAAGGACTTGGGCCTTTAGTATCAACAGATATTAGTGGCATTAGTACAATCAAAAAACAGATCGACCAACCCTCATCAGCTCATTCAGCTAGGGGGTTGACGACTCTGCCCATCGGAGAGAACTGTCTGACCAAACTGAGCACGCTCGCCCAAGAGCCTGTCGAGTTGGTAGTGACGAATGAACGTGCTAGGCTGGCTCCAGATAGCAGCGGAGCAGATCTCTTCGATAGGCAGGGCCGCTGCGTACGCCTTGGACGTCGCGACTGCCCTAACCGAATGAGCCTTGAGGTCACCTGGGGGCTCACGGCCCTTGTGAACATAAGCTAGACAGATAGACGAGACAATCCATCTCGAGATCGACTGCTTAGAGGCGGGTAAACCTTGTTTGCCTCCACCATAACAGCAGAAAAGCTGATTATCCCTACGGATAGAGGCTGTTCTTTTAACATATGCTCTCAAGGTCCTGCACACGTCTAGGATGTGATCGTGCGAGGCCTGAGAGCCCGAAGCTGCCGGCTGCTTAAGCGCCGGCAATTCAATGGAGGCCGACACATGAAAGGAGTGGGCCACTTTTGGTCGGTAGGAGTCTGGCAGTCTGATACTGACTCTGTCCCTGTGGAAGACTGTGAGCTCGGGATCGGCGGACATAGCATGTATGTCGCCTACCCGTCTGCCAGACGCCACCGCCACTAGAAAAGATGTCTTCCAGGTCAACAACTGGAGAGACAGCGAAGACAAATCCCTGAACCTAGGCCCCGATAGCCAATCGAGGACTATTGAAAGGTCCCACACGGGGCTGATCCGCCTCACAGGAGGCCGGATCCTGTCCACGCCTGCTAAAAAGCGCTGGACCAATGGATGGGCACCCAAAAGAGCGCCGTCCACCGGAACGTGAAAGGCTGAAATAGCCGTGGAGTAACCTCTAACAGTTGATGCGGCCAAGCCAGCATCCAATCTAGTCTGCAGGAACTCCAGGACCAACACTAGATCTGCAGAAAAGGGATCGAGTACATCCCTATCTGCACACCAGCGCGAATAGCAGGCCCATCTATCTTCATACTGAATGTTCGTTGAATCCCTCCTCGAAGCCAGTATTGTGTCTGCAACTCGTGCAGGAATACTGCTGTTTTGGAGGCGATTCCGGACAGAGGCCAAGCCACCCACTTCACGCTGGGGTTGGGGTGGGGGGCTCCATCCTGGGACAGAAGTCCTGGTCAACACAGTAACAGAACAGGTGGCATAGCCAGAGACCTGAGTACCTGTGGAAACCAACTCTGCGCTGCCCACAGAGGTGCGAGAAGCACCAGCAGACGCGGAGGATGAGTGGCTAGACGGACAAGGACCTTGGAGATCAGAGGCACTGGTGGGAAAGCCCAAAGAACTCTGTCTGTCCAGTCCAGTTTGAATGCATCCTGGGAAAGGGCCCGAGTGTCGGGTATCCTGGAGCAAAACTGGGGTATCTGAAAGTTCGTCCCTGACGCAAACAGATCCACCTGGAATGACCCGTATAACTGGGAGGTAGTCTCGAATATCTCTCGATCCAGTAGCCACTCGTGGGGGGAAAGAATCCGGCGAGACAGAGCGTCCGCTCGGATATTGTCCACCCCTGGTAAGTACACTGGCAGAACCGTGGTGTCGACCTTGTCGCACCAAAGGAAGAACTGCCACGTCTCCTCCTGATTGAGGATGTAAGCCATGGCGGTCCTGTTGTCCAGCTGAAGCCGGACCACCTGACCCCTCACCTGATCCCTCAGGTGTTGCAAGACTAGCCTGGCCGCCCTGAGCTCTAACACATTGATGTGCATCTGAGACTCAGCTTGTGACCACAGGCCCGAGACTGTGCGAGATCCCAGAACCCCGCCCCATCCCGTGAGGGAGGCGTCGGTCTGAACAGTCAGGGTCGGCACCGGAGCCTGCAGGGGGTAACCCCGAGTCAGGTGATCGACATTGGTCCACCAAGTGAGGTGTGGTAAGACCCACCCTGGAGTGACGAGCAGCTTCTCGTAAGACTCCGAGTGGGACCACAGACCCGCCAAAGCTTGTTGGACGGGCCTCATGCGGAGCCGGGACCTCCAAACCACGCCTATGGTCGCTGCCATGACTCCGAGGAGCTGGAGCCCGAACCGAGCCGTGTGGGTTGGAGTGCTGAGAAACGAGTTCACAGCCCCGAGGATCTTCGGGACCCGGTCCGGGGCCAGGGATACGATCCCCGGCTCCGTCCGGAACCTGGAGCCCAGGAAGACTAAGTCCCGTGACGGGGCTCGCTCCGACTTTTTGAGATTCACGATTCATCCCAGCGAGACCAACGTGTGCAGTATGGCCTGGGTGGACTCGTGGTATCTGAAGCTGAGACAGCGCTCTGAGGAGCCAGTCGTCCAGGTAGGGATGACAGCACCTGCCCTGAGACCTGGCTACCTGAGCAGCTACCAGCATGAGCTTGGTGAATACCCTCGGAGCCGTGGAGATTCCGAAGGGTAACACCCTGAACTGATAACACTTCCCGTCGAATGCAAACCGCAGAAACTTCCTGAAGTCTGGGTGCATCGGTACGTGAAGGTAAGCGTCTTTGAGGTCGATGGAGGATAGCCATTCCCCGACCTGCACTGACGAAATCACAGATCTTAGAGACTCCATCTTGAACGATGGTACCTCTATGAGTTTGTTCATGATCTTTAGATTTAGGATAGGTCTGAACCCTCCGCCCTTCTTGGTCACCAGGAAGTATGTGGAATAATATCCGCTCTCTTCCTGGCCCACAGGCACTAGCTCTATCGCAGCCTTGCTCAGCAACGCTTTGATTTCTGAGTGGAGGATGTCCACCTTCTCCGGCGCGGAGGGCACCTTCGTGTGCCGCACCCCGGTAAATGTAAGTGGACTGTGCTTCCACTGTGGCATGTGGCCTTCCCTGAGTGGGGACAAGACCCAGGTGTTTGACGTGGCTTTCGCCCAAGCGTCTATGAACCTTGACAGTCGGCCGCCAACAGGGATGTGTCCCAGTAAGCATAAGGTGTTCGTCTCCGGTGGCACTCCCCCCCCCCCCCCCCCCGGAATTTTGGAAACATCGAGCAGTACGGGAGGACCTAGGAGCCCTGGTTTGGCTTCCCGCGCCCCCGAAACCCTTGCTTGCCAGAAGGCTGCTGGTGTTTCCCGCCACGCTTCTTGGGACCCTTGCCCCTGCCCCCAGCTTGATTCAGACTAGCTGACATCCATGCTGGTTTCCCCGTCGGCGCTGAGGAACGAGCAGAGGAAGGATTGGACACGCGTGCGCTTGACGTCCGGATCCTGCACGGAAAGAACCCTAGAGGTCTCCCGGCAGGTTGTGACGACGTCCGCGGTGTCCCGTAGTACCTGCTGAGCCCCCGGGAAGAGCGTAGAGCAGACCTGGAAAGGCAAATTCAGCAGGGACTGCTGGGTTGACGGCATCCAAGTTGACGCCGACAACCACAGCTTGCGCATTCCTACCACTGCGCATGCCATCTGGTTAGCTGAACACTTGATAGAGTCGCACGCCAGATGGCCACCGACCGCGGGAAGCTGCCCGAGGAGCTCAGAGGAAGAATTCCCCGAGACCTCAACCTTCGAAGCGAGCTGGACCTCCATGGAGGCCAGGTACGCCTGATGGACCGCAATCTGGAGTTGCTGAGCAGCGTTACGGTACTGATCTTCATAGTACCGATAGGCCACCTTTAACTCAGATGCTCCAACAGCGAAGGGTGGCAGCCGCCGACCTTGCCTACCGACCGAGGGTGTAACCCTAGGCCGGTGCAAAGAAACCGTGATGAACACGCAGTCCCCACCTAACGGAATATCGAAAAAGCCTTTCTCCCCCAGCTGATACCGCCTAGATAAGTAGCCTAGATCGGCGGTAGAGCGGGCACCAGCTAGGAGGGGATCGACTAACTCGTCCATTAGTGAAGGGAGCACGCGGAGCCCTACTACGGGAGCCTTGCTCTTAGCGAAGGCCTCCCCCGATTAGCGGTAGTCCGTGTCCTCGGGCTCGGGGACCGGGGCAGCAACACAAGGGATAGCCTCCACGATTAAGCCACGGGGTTTCCTGATGGCAGCGGCAGCTGGTAAAGGACCCGAGTCCTCCCGAACCTCATCGACGTCCATGAACTCGACCCCCGTTCGCTCTGAGAGGCCGGAGCCAACCTCGGAGTCCACAAGGGAAGAGTCACGGGCGTCGACAAGGCCCCGAGAGAACACGTCAGCTGTCGCCGGCTGTCCCGAGCCCCCAGCCTGAGGACCGGACTCGAGTGGGTTCCCCGAGACCTGGGTCCTGGGGATGCTCATGGGTCCCACGTGCGATCCGGAAGGCCCCGACACTAGGCCGGCGGTCTCGGAGCACGGGGCAGGGTTCCGAGCACGCTGATCCTGAAGCACAGGAGGCGCCTCGTACCCTGGAGAAGAGGTGGAAGTCGTCACCTGGGAACCAACACCAAGGAGTGGATCCAGGCTAGGCGGGGCCAGCGGTCCCCCAGACGAGACCTGCCCGGAGCCAGGTGTCTGGGAGTGCTGGTGTGTTTGTGTGTTGGCGTGGGGCTCCATGCTCCGCAGGGGTGAACCTGGGAGGTGGGGACCCCGGGGAGAAAGCGTGCCTTGGACTATGCCGAGATCTAGTTCTCCCCTTGCCTGAGTAGCATCGGGCTCCCGACTCGGGGCCCGGAACTCCGTACGGAGCCCCGAGACCGCCGAGTCATAGCCTTCATCTGCTGTGTGATGGTTGCATTGAATTGTGACATGTCAAACTGGTTAGTGTTAGACTGTGTTACATTAGTTGTTGTTGGGGTGGGAGGATGGGTACATTCCCCGGCTGAGGCCCCCAGCTGGTCCCCGACTGAGTCGGCCTCGGATGACGAATCATCGAGGACCGACTTGATCGAGGACACAGTCGCGGAGGCCGAAGCCTTACCTTTAGACTTACCACTAAGTTTAGCAGCTTTGGCTAATTTCTTAACCTTAGATGGAGGGTCGAGCTTAGCGATGTCCTTGTTCTGCATCAAGGCATTGGCAAAAAACTTCAGGTCAGCATCCCGTCTGGCCCTGGCCTTGGGGGTGAAGGCCTGGCAGATATCACACTTTACAGGGTGATGAAAATCCTGGGCGAGACAGCGCAAGCACTCGTCATGCCCGTCAGTTATGGACACCGGTCCATTACATAGGGAACACGGCTTGAAAGGCTAGAAACAAAATAGCCATTCAAGACCGATCCTTGCAACATGCGTGTATATATAATTTCTTCAAGAATATATATACAAATACATGGGGGAATGAGATGTAATTGTTTTGTAAACATGCATGTAAAAACAATAGCAGAGGCGAATGGCAAATGCGAAGTTGTACATATGTAAACAAACATGGCCACACCCCTAACATCACTGAAAGAAAAAGAATATGTAATTTGCTAAATTGCATGCAGGCCAGTGGGCTATTCGAAATACTTACAGAAATCGAATATCAAACCCCAATATATATATATATATAAACGTGGAAAGCCCAGATCTAACCAAATTCCACGTTCAAAAACATCGATCGAAGAAAAATGGCCGCCATCTTGGGTCGACTTTCCCGCCATGTGCTCGAAAGTAAGTTACAATTACACGAAATCTACGACTAAAACCGTGAAGCCATTCGACCCTACTGTAAAAACGGTAGAAGTTACCACACATACAGATTGCTTTTGGGCCATTTTCTTCAAGATCGGAAGACGTAACTCAGAAACTTTGAGAGTGAGTGAGTTATTGTTTAACGCCGCTTCGGCAGTATTGCAGCCATTAGCGGCGACAGAAACTTTGAGAGCAAAACATTTCGTGCGACCAGTCAACTAGAATGACAGATTGGAAAGTGGTGAGGTCAGAGTTACTGCCCTTGGTTGCATGACAACCGTAAGGGGTGAGGCTCGAAAGGGGTGACCCAAAGTACGTTTTTTTAGTTTTTTAACTAATTTTATGTGGAAAATATAGTTACAACCTGTCATATATCTAAAATCTAGGATTTTATGCAATAAGTACCCCAAGGAGGATCCCTTCTGAAAAAGAATCTAGGGTCAAAAGCAGACATGACGTCATCCGTATGTTTGGTGAGCGAAGGAAAAACGATTTTTTATCAAATTGAAATTGGTGACACAAGTAAAAACATGAGTGACAACATTGTTGAGAAAGCAATAATATTTCATTTTCCAAATTTACACAGCTGTACCTGAAATATAAAGTACATAAAAACACAGTTGATAATGAGCAACATTTATGACAAACGGCCATTGTCTACGTTAGCCATGACGTCATGCACCTCCCTACATATAAAAACTTATATAGAAAATAGAATTATATTCATCATAAGCAGTGATTCATTTCCATATAACAACATGTCAAAAATATGAAATGATACAATTTTGAATTTGATACTAGTTACATGCACATACATGTAGGTAGTTCTGTAGTATCTTAATTAAACCCTTTAATGATTCACATCAGTTACTGAAAAGCACATCCATTTATGAATTTAAATGATGGCAAATGGGGTCACTGGGGTCACATCCTTAAATACCTATTTTCATCTTCTTCTCCAGTTCCAAAAGGTTTAGAGAGCTGAAAAGTTGTGTGCAGACTCCTTGGCCAATGGGGATTCTAAATTGTAGATTTCGTGACCATGTGACCCCAAATGGGGTCACCAGGGTCACATCCTTAAAAACCTATTTTCATCTCCTTCTCCAGTTCCAAAAGGTCTAGAGAGCTGAAAAGTTGTGTGCAGACTCCTTGGCCAATGGGGATTTCAAAATTTCAAGTAATCTATGTACCAACTGTTATATTATATTAGCATGTACAGTACCTGGCCAAAAGTGAGTCATCAAAACTGAAATCCCCATAGACTTTCATGTTAATTAACCGCTGCGTGAATAATTTACATTTATTAATTATTGGCTGAATTGCTTTAAGGTATCTACAAGTTGAGAAAGCATCTCAGCTACATATCCATAATTTCCATTATATATTCGGATGACAATAAAGAAAACTGCAGCTATTTAAACAAAAAAAGTCAGAAAATACTTATCATGTTTAACATGGCGGTCTATGGGAGCAGCTGTATAAAAAGCTGTACATTTGTCGCTTAATCAGTTGTCATTCAAAAACTAATCGACAGAAAGATAAAAGGTAATTAAGAACGTATAGCAGAGATGATTTCCTTGCTCTGTACAATAAGTAAAAATTTAAAGCACTTCTTCTCTATTTATGAAAATTATTCTTCTTATGGTTAAGTCTATGCGATTTCAGCTTTCATGACTCACTTTTGACCAGTTAACTATGTAGGCCTAATTATCAAAACAATTTATAAAAATAGAGCGCTGAGCCCCGAAACAAGCATAGCCTGCGTGAGTCCACCAGATAAAAAGACAAATTATAAAACGGCTAAAATCCTGACGGAAAATAATATTACATAAAGTTGAAAAGCATTTGCTTTCATTTAAACAGTGAATATATTTTAAGAAAGGTCTGTTCTCCCACTGTTTAATTCAATGTACCACGAATGTGAAAATAATTTATGATTGATGATGTTAATTCGTGCACACATTTTAGCTAACTGTGTATGCTGTGAGAAGGAAACCTAAAATTTTGTTTTGACCCAATTCCAATTGGGATTCTTGCTGTACTTAGTTTGGTGAAGGTTTTGTGAAACTGTCTGATACAGATTTCCAGAAATTGAGATGGAAATTTTAACTTATTGGACAGAAATCTCATTAAAGAAGTCAAAAATCCAAAATCAGCCGAGGTCATAAATTAATTAATTAATAAACAGCAGCTTATTGGTTACATGTGAAGAAATATTCAAAAATAACATACAAAAGTAGCCAGTACACTAATCTGGACAGTGTTGCCAATATGAATTTTTGCATAAACAAAAGCGCTAAAACAAGTCAAAACAAGTTAACATACAAACAAAACAAAAATAAGTTTTGAATATTTAAAATTATATTTAAGTCGAAAAAGTTTTTCTTTTGTGGACTTGAACTCTTGCACAAATTTTAAGAAAATCAAAATGGCGGCTTAACCATGTGACGTACAATTTGGTCATGATTTACTTTTTTGCTTGTATTGTTCTTGCGCATCTTTTGCAAAAAAT
Source organism: Gibbula magus (assembly GCA_936450465.1). Lineage (NCBI taxonomy): Eukaryota > Metazoa > Mollusca > Gastropoda > Trochida > Trochidae > Gibbula > Gibbula magus. The sequence continues at coordinate 50,817,248 of OW388295.1, forward strand.
CTCAAGTCCCTAAGTGGATTAAAAAAAATAGAGCCATGGGCTCTGTAGCTCATCAGGGTTTATATTGTTTGATGATGAAGACAGAAACATATTGTCTCAATATAATGCATAATCCCTAGCCCTGACAAATCTTCGTCTTGAAAGTGAGAGAGAGCACTCAGCAAGGTCAACACACAGGAGATTATGCAATAAGCTGACCCCCTTGGCTCTGGTTACAAGCCAGTTGTGCTTTAACAGCCAAATTATGTAATAGCCTCTGCCTTGCACAAAATACTGGCATCACTGATCTAACTGTATAAGGCTTAGAGAGAACAGGCAATGTGATGAATCTCATGGTACATAGTACAATTTAGAATCACCTTGGCTAAATAATCTTTGCACAATTTTATCGGTTCTTAGACTTTTCATCCAAACATCTAAACATTCTGAACGCAATATTCCTTCTAGTTTGTTCTGGAGAAGAAGATGAAAATAGATTTTTATGTTTTGTTTATTAGGGAAAATTTGATTGAAGTGCCATAAAATATCAGTTCAAAATTCAATTTCAAAGGGTTTTTTTAGGCTGTGGCCCATATTTGGGGTCACAGGATCACCAAATTTACAAGTTAGAATCCCCATTGGCTAAAGAGTTTGCACACAAATTGACATGTCTATAACAATGTGATTGGTGACTCGTAAACTACAAGTAACTGTCCTTCTATTATGGACAGTTCTTGATAGATGAGCTTCATGTGTCCAAATTGTGCCGTAACTATCAATTTTTATATGATAGTGATCTGTTGGGCTAGCATGAGCAAGGAATTGCAATAAATAAACCTCTACAATATGTTTCTCATGATTGAGATAAAACGGTTAAGATTTTCATACTAAGGTATAACATGGAAAATGTTGTGCTTTAATTTCTGATTAAGTAGATGTAACAATCATTTATATTGCTTACATAATGAATGTGTTATGTTCTGCTGAATACTCAGGAAAATACTAAAAAATGCTTATTTTCGGACTCCTAGATCACGTTTGCGATGTTTGAAGCTTAACAATCAACATTTTGGTGAAAGTGTTCAACATAAAAGTTTTATTCTTGAAATTGTGCATTTGCAGGTATGAATTTTAGTATTTTAGCCGTGATAAATGTGTAAGAAGTTGTGAAAATCGCCGATTGTTTCAATATTTATGAAGATTAAACATGACCTTTTTCACAGCGCTTGCTGTGTCTTTATTACTTTTTTGACATTTGCCTATTACATATGGGAATGTAGTCCATTCTTTCCCCTTTATTTTGCCGTATTTTTTTTTTTAAAACAAACAATTCGCTCACATGATATGAAGTGCAGGAGTAAGGCGAGTTACCGATTTTTTCCCCGTCTTGCTAGATGCGAGGCAGATAGCAGGTTCGGGCGAGGCAATTCCGAGGCAATGCAAACACGTGGGTGAAAATAGCCCCAAATGAAACGACAAAATTGGCCTTTTGTAAAGCTAATTATTGATGCGTTAAGGGTCAACAATGCACACGCAAATTGGTGTGAATTTTGCTGGACATTCCGACCAGACACTGATCAAAGCTTCATTCTAATGGCGGGCCGCGGAGCATAAATACAGCCATTCTCATGGAGCGACTCACGGACACTATCGACTCGGGACCCGTTGCCACGGCTCGCAAACTGAGAGATGGCCGTGGAATTATTCTAAGTATCGGATCTGGGATCCGTAACTGGACACCTATGACTTGCTTATAGCTATCCCGGATAATTACGGGATTCGCAAGTTAAGGGTTAAAGGGGCAGTAGCACGTTTTTTCGCTCAAATAAGTTGATGAAATGTATTTAAAAAATAATGTCACTAATAGTAAAAGACCATTCTCTCTCTACGGAAAATCAAGTTAAAATTTGATTGTACATGGTTCGATAAAGCCATGGGAATCGTTTTTGTTATGCGAAATGATTAAATTGTGTTCACAATAAAATGGACGCCATGCAATTTTTGCTTTATACGCAACACAGTTATTACCACTACGGATAATTGGTTTGTGTAATAAGATGTTTTACCCTCTAAAGTTAATTTAAATGACATAAACTATCATTATGAATGGGAAATTTGAAAAACATTTTTTTGGCAAAAAACGTGCTACTGCCCCTTTAATGTCTCGCAGTTCGTTTCGAAAATGAGGATTTGATCAATGTCCGGTTGAAATGTCCAAAATAAATCACACCAAATTGCGTGTGCATTGTTGACCCGCAACGCATAGTTAATTAGCTTTACAAAAGGCCAATTTTGTCAGGCTTCGCTCCAAGGCCTTATCTATCACCTAAGTGTTTGCATTGCCTCTGGCTCACACAGGCCCATACAGGCTGTCTCACTCCCCCCTCCCATCAATGAGTCCCAATTACGGGAACATATAGCAGTAACCCGCCTTACTGGGTTTAATGGTTTGAAGATTTCAATTACAGACCTGTTTCTGAGGATAAGAATGTTCTTTGTCCAGCTTCCCAGCAATTGGAACAAGTTCATTATCTGCAAAGTCGCGACATGTTTTCTGCAGTAAGATATGTGTTTCTGGAAGGTTTATCAATCCACTTGCAGAACGAACATTTTTAACTGAAACAGAAGAAAACAAATTTAAACTTAAATTTTCAAACCTCAAAACCTAAAAAATAGAGCCATGGGCTCTGTAGCTCATCAGGATTTGATTTATTATCTAAGGTTGAATATCTAAGTTATCTCAAGTAATACATTGTTAACAAGCAAAAAATAGGTTTTTAGACCATGACCCCTGTGACCTGTATTTGGAGTCACAGGGTCACCAATCCTACAATTAAGAATCACCTTTGACCAAAGAGTGTCTACACAACTTTTCAGCTCTCTAGACCGTTTGGAACTGGAGAAGAAGATGAAAATAGGTTTTTGGGGTTGTGACCTCTGTGACCCCATTTGAGGTCACGGGGTCACGAAATCTACAATTTAGAATCCCCATTGGCCAAGGAGTCTGCACACAACTTTTCAGCTCTCTAGACCTTTTGGAACTTGAGAAGAAGATGATAATAGGTTTTTAAAGATGTGACCCCTGAGACCCCATTTGAGGTCACGGGGTCACGAAATCTACAATTTAGAATCCCCATTACCCAAGGAGTCTGCACACAATTTTTCAGCTCTCTAGAACTTTTGAAACTGGAGAAGAAGATGAAAATAGGTTTTTAAGGTTGTGACCCCTGTAACCCCATTTGGGGTCATGGGGTCATTAATCTACAATTTAGAATCCCCATTAGCCAAGGAGTCTGCACACAACTTTTCAGCTCTCTAGACCTTTTGGAACTGGAGAAGAAGATGAAAATAGGTTTTTAAGGATGTGACCCCTGTGACCCCATTTGAGGTCACGGGGTCACGAAATCTACAATTTAGAATCCCTATTACCCAAGGAGTCTGCACACAACTTTTCAGCTCTCAAGAACTTTTGGAACTGGAGAAGAAGATGAAAATCGGTTTTTAAGGATGTGACCCCTGTGACCCCATTTGGGGTCATGGGGTCACGAAATCTACAATTTAGAATCCCCATTACCCATGGAGTCTGCACACAACTTTTCAGCTCTCTACAACTTTTGGAACTGGAGAAGAAGATGAAAATAGGTTTCTAAGGATGTGACGCCTGTGACCCCATTTGGGGTCATGGTGTCACGAGATCTACAAGTTAGAATCCCCATTACCCAAGGAGTCTGCACACAACTTTTCAGCTCTCAAGAACTTTTGGAACTGGAGAAGAAGTTGAAAATAGGTTTTTAAGGATGTGACCCCTGTGACCCCATTTGGGGTCATGGGGTCACGAAATCTACAATTTAGAATCCCCATTACCCAAGGAGTCTGCACACAACTTTTCAGCTCTCTACAACTTTTGGAACTGGAGAAGAAGATGAAAACAGGTTTCTAAGGATGTTACCCCTGTGACCCCATTTGGGGTCATGGTGTTACAAGATCTACAATTTAGAATCCCCATGGGCCAAGGAGTCTGCACACAACTTTTCAGCTCTCTAGACCTTTTGGAACTGGAGAAGAAGATGAAAATAGGTTTTTATGGATGTGACCCCTGTGACCCCATTTGGGGTCATGGGGTCACGAAATCTACAATTTAGAATCCCCATTGGCCAAGGAGTCTGCACATAAAATTTCAGCTCTGTGGAGTCATTGGTTCTGGAGAAGAAGTCGAAAAAGCGAAAAGTTTACGGATGGACGGACGGATGGACGGTACGACGGACGGACGGACGGACGGACGCCGGACACCATGCCATGCCATAAGCCCATCGGGCCTTTCAGGCCTGATGAGCTAAAAATGGAGCAATTGACTGTGTTCATCAGGCTTTAAATGATAAACTAAATAAGTAAATTTTCCAGAAAGATATGGGTGTTTTTCAAAATTGGTAGTTTTTTTCCATCAGATTCAAACAATTAGAAAAATAAGTAATTTGAAAAGATTATTTTGTTCTAAGATAATTATTTAGATGTTAACTAGTCAATAAATGTGATTAACAATAAGTTTTGACATTTGGATTTTTTTTACAAAAACACATTTTAGGGTCAAATTTGGCAGATTTACGCTGTCTGTGGGTGACGGTCATCATATGATTGTGCACTAATAATTTATAAATGAAAATAATTGAACCCATATATTCATATTACCGGTACACTTATAAGCAATGATCATGCATGCTCAGACTGCATTTAATTTTATATCTAAGGTTGAATATCTAAGTTATCTCAAGTAATACCTTGTTAAAAAATAGGTTATTAGATCATGACCCCTGTGACCCGTATTTGGAGTCACAGGGTAACCAATCCTACAATTAAGAATCACCTTTGACCAAAGAGTCTCTACACAACATTTCACCTTTCTAGAGCTTTACATACTTGAGATAAAGATGAAAATAGGTTTTTGGGTCATGACCCGTGACCTACATTGGGGTCGCAGGGTCACGAAATCATCAATTTAGAATGTCCATTGGCCAAGGAGTCTTCCCACAACTTTTCAGCTCTCTAGACCTTTTGGAACTGGAGAAGAAGATGAAAATAGGTTTTTAACGATGTGACCCTTGTGACCCCTTTTTCGGGTCATGGGGTCACGAAATCTACAATTTAGAATCCCCATGGGCCAAGGAGTCTGCACATAACTTTTCAGCTCTCTAGACCTTTTGGAAATGGAGAAGAAGATGAAAATAGGTTTTTAAGGATGTGACCCCTGTGACGCCATTTGGGGTCACGGGGTCATGAAATCAACAATTAAGAATTCCCATTGGCCAAGGAGTCTGCACATAAAATTTCAGCTCTGTGGAGTCATTGGTTCTGGAGAAGAAGTCGAAAAAGCGAAAAGTTTACGGACAGATGGACAGATGGACGGACGCCGGACACCATGCCAAGCTATATAGAGCCATGGGCTCTGTAGCTCATCAGGGTTTATATTGTTTAATGATGAAGACTGAAATAGATTTTTAGATCATGGCCCGTGAGGCGCATATTTGGGGCCACAGGTCACCAAATCTACAATTTAGAATCTCCATTGGCTAAAAACTCTGCACACACCATTTCAGCCTTCTAGGTCTTTTTGTTCTGGAGAAGAAGATGAAAATAGGATTTAAGGTCATGGCCTTTGAGGCCCTTATTTGGAGCACCAGGGTCACCAATCTACAATTTAGAATCTCCATTGACTTAAGAGTCTGCACACAACATTTCAGCTCTCTAGACCTTTTGGAACTTGAGAAGAAGATAAAAATAGGTTTTTAAGATTGTGATCCCTGTGACCCCATTTGGGGTCATGGGGTCACAAAATCTACAATTTAGAATCCCCATTAGCCAAGGAGTCTGCACACAACATTTAAGCTCTCTAGACCCTTTGGAACTGGAACTGAAGATGAAAATAGGTTTTTAAGGATGTGACCCCTGTGACCCCATTTGTTCATGTACAGGCCTATCTCACCCCGGGGCAATGCAGACACTTAGGTGATAATTAGCCCCCAGGGAGATTAGGCGTCAGAGCGAAACCCGACAAAATTGGGCTTTTGTAAAGCTAATTATCGATGCGTTACGGGTCAACAATACACACGCAAATTGGTGTGATTTTTGCTGGACATTTCAACCAGGCATTGATCAAAGTTTTGTTCTAGTGGCGAACTGCGGAGCATTAATACAGCGATTCTCATGGAGCAACTCCCGTAGACAATCGACTCGCAGACCGCAGCCACGGCTAGCTAACTGAGAGACGGCCGTGAATAATTCTAAGTGTTGTGTCCGGGAACCGGAATGGGACACCTGAGAATAGCTTATAGCCCTCCCGGGCCATTCCGGGACCCGCAAGTTAAGGGTTAAGGATGTGACTCCTGTGACCCCATTTGGGGTCACGGGTCACGAAATCTACAATTTAGAATCCCCATTGGCCAAGGAGTCTGCACATAAAATTTCAACTCTTTTGAGTCATTGGTTCTGGAGAAGAAGTTGAAAAAGCGAAAAGTTTACAGACAGATGGACGGACAGACGGATGGATGGACACCGGACACCATTCCATGTCATAAGCCCATCGGGCCTTTCAGGCCTGATGAGCTTAAAATGTTAAAGAACACAATTATTTCTGATTAATTTCAACCTTACAAATGGCCTCTTGTAGTAAAATCACTCAAAAAAGAAATCGAAAACCCTAGAAGGTACATCTACACATGATGACTGTTCCATATATCAAGTTTAATTGATTTTAGTTCTGGTCTGGAAACGAAACCTGGACGCAGACATCATTGTTCAGGCAGTGAAAGTAAAATAATCATAAGTCGTTAGTGTTTAAAAAATTGAGAAATAATATTGTCTTAGTAATGCAATATGATCATCTATATCTAAGAACAAAAATAACCGTTTCTAGTTGACTTTGGATAAGACATTGTGGAAGCCAAATGAAGCGTACGGTATTACAGGACATGGCATATGCAGTGTTTCCGTTCTCCGGTATATGCCGGCTTTTGGGCGGTAAAATTAGCCAATATCCGGTATTTCAAAACACTGCCGGTCATTATGACCGGCAAATTTTGAGACCAGTAACTTAATTAGTTATCCTTTTATTTCACTAAAATATTTTCTAAGAAGCGTGTTTGTGTTTTTATTTCATAACAGAAACAAATTCTGTCACATGATCTATTTATTATTATCGACTTACGATTTGTAATGCCAAAACAAATGTCGGAAAAGCCCAGTCTAAATATAGCATCAGTTCACCGTACATGTCGAGTCCCAGTACTAACAGTAGCATGTCATTTGCTGATAACAAAATATTCCAGAAAACAAGTTCAAATTCAAATATTGTGTCGGATCATGGCATGCCATCGTCATTAAACTTTCTGTAGATGACTGGTGTGATGCCAAAATGCCCTGTCAAATTGTTTGTAAAAGACGTTCAGTTACCTGTCAAAATAAATCATTTCTTGCAATAATTTGAAACTTGAAAAAATAAGTGCACGTGTGTTTCAGATGTGCGACACAATTTCACGTCGTACTCTTGAAACTATCTCCTGTATCAAATGACAAAAAACATGTTTTCCGTAATGAATAAATAAAAAAATATTCAATACATCTTAATTATTTTTTAATTGTAATCTGACCTAATAATACCAGTCAAAATAAAGCCAGTTCATTACTGATCGATCGGCGAGTCATAATGTAGAATCATTTTGAAAAATTGTTTTGTCAGACTGTATCCACCATTCAAATACAATTTTAGTCATGCCATCTCTCAGATAATGATCATGAAACATCTTAATTACTTTGAATAAGTATTTTTCAATTTAAAATTGTAACATCAGTCATCATTCAGTCGAAGCCGTCAAATTGACATACTTATGCGCTAGAAGGTTCCTTCATTGTGATTGGTTGAATATGGTTGTGACGTATGGGGGCCGTATAACATTCATAATGGCGCTTTGTTGCAAGAAGAGTAACTACATCTATTTGAATGGCCGTTACACACGTTATGTAGGTAAGATATTCTTACTAGGTCAAAGCAAGGAAAATTGAATAAAACGTGCGAAATGATTTTTGTATTAATGCACGAACGAAAATATTCAAATAACATTCTTTGAAACCACCCCCTTCAACAATGCAAATGGCCGCAAGTTACTTGCACATGAAGACAGCAACTTTGTGAGAATTAGCCTATATTTTCACACATTTTTTGCCATGTTAAGCAGACGCCGTTTTCTATTTTCACCGTGATTTAGATCTAACATATATATTTTTCTACCATCTGGCAAATCTGTTTAATCATTTACATGATTCTATAAGTTTATGATTTATTCAATCAATCACAAACGATATGTAGTTCCGTGAGGTTTTTACAGGAGCCTGTACGTGAGGAAAGATTTGTTTATAAATATGCACACAAACAATTTTCATATTAGACATATATACTGCAGTACACAGCTATTCAGTAATAAAACAGGAAGATTAAAGAAAGAGAAATAAAATTAAATTAAGCACTTTTTAATTACAAACAGCATTTTTATCATCATGTTTTGCATGTTCAATAGGATTTGTCGCTAACACACATATTTTAGATATTGCTAAAACTTTAATATGATGTGCACAGTTAACTGAACAATCGATTTCAGAAATAAAAGAACCCCCGTCATCCGCTATCCGTCCATTGAGAATTATCAATGTGAAGGGTACTATGTTTAAAAAACAGCTTCAAGCATCATAATATTGTCCAAAATAATTTTAGGAACTGGCTTTGTTATTACAAAATTTCATTCACCCAGATGTAATATTTTTCAGGTATCTTAATTTTTCCCATTAGAGAATCACACCAGTAATTTGTACCAAGTTCAATTACAGATTCAAGGGCTTCAAATCTCCGTAAAAAATAATCGTTCGGAATTCAAGGGCCATAACTTCGTATAAATAATATTTCGGAACTGGTTTTCGAACTTGATAAAGAGTATGGTCATGAGTACTCACAACCAAAATTTCATTCACCTAAGTTCAACAGTATCCGAGAAAACTTGTCCCCATTGAACAAAATAAAACTAAGTCCAAAAAGGGACGTTTCCATGGAAACGACAAAAAATTTAAATCTGTACAAAGTTTGATTGATGTACCTTTGACGTTTTTTGAGAAAATTGACCGGACGAAAGGACGGACGGACGGATATATCCCCGCTTACTTCGTAGCTGTAACAAGTAGTCACGCTAACAGTATGAGCGTGTGACTTCATGAGTTTGTGTGTAACCGCCATGACCTGCAAGTAAACGATGGAACTGAACTACGTTCGTCTGTTCTTCCTTAGAGTTAGTTTACTTCGGTAAACACAAGTCTCAAACATGGTGTCAGAAGTGTTACAGTTGTGGTAGAGTGTTTCCCACGTTTTCCAGTGAGAACTACCGCCTGTAAGTTGTTTACAGAACTTTTTAACGCCTCATACGTTTGACGTGACAGTTGGAAAATGGCGACCGGCGGGAAACAGCCGACTTCTGCTTATCAACAACAAGTCGTCCCTCCCGAAGTTATATCCAGAGGACCTATCAACTTGAAACCACCTGAGTATTTAGACTTTCACTCTTCAAATCTTTCACATCGTTGGAAAAAGTGGCGTGAGGAAACTGAACTGTATCTCGATCTCACCACTGAAGGCAAGTCGGATGACATAAAGGTGAAGTATTTCAAATATCTTATTGGTCCACAAGGAAGGGAAGTATATGAAACTATGACTTTTGCTGAAGGACAATTAACTTTGACAAATGTTTTCAACTCTTTTGATCAATACTGTAATCCAAAGAAGTCTGAAACAGTAGAGAGGTACAAATTCTTCACCAGAAGTCAGGAAACAAATGAAAGTTATGACCAATACATAACAGATCTGAAAATCTTGGCATCTACATGCAATTTTGGAACTTTGACAGATTCATTGGTGCGAGATCGCATAGTGTGTGGTGTATATGACAAACAGTTAAGAGAACGTCTCTTACGGGAAATTGGGCTAACATTGGATAAATGTATACAACTCTGTAGAGCAACTGAACTTTCCAAAGCAAATTTGAGAACAATAGATGATGCACAATCAGTTCATGCAATACAATCTTCTCGCCGTGGGAAACAAAAGCAATACAGTAAAAGACAGGAATCAGTTCACTCACAGCGAGATAGCAGACCGATTAACATGATCAGTTGCAAATTCTGTGGTTTAGAACACGAAAGAAATAGAAACATGTGCCCTGCTTTTGGAATAATTTGTTCAAGGTGAAATAGGAAAAATCACAGAGCATCCATGTGCCCAGGACAAAGTAAACCTGCCTCACAAGATAAAGGTAAAGCCTGCAAACACCATAAAATACATGCTGTTGATGAGAACTATGTTGTGATAAACTCTCTCACCCTTGATGATTCTGATAATGTCTGCTTCTTTGTTAAAGATGATGACATGTGTGCCAATCAATTGTTCACAACTCTGAACATATGTGACAAACCTGTCAGTTTTCAGGTTGATACAGGGGCATCTTGTAACATACTACCTCAAGCTCTCCTACCTGCTTCAGCAAAGTTGGACACAAGTACCCACTCACTGAGGATGTATGACAAGACTCCAATCAAAACTGTAGGTAAATGTTTGGTCAAACTTGTGAATCCCTCAGACAATTTGAAGTACAAAGTGAATTTCATTGTAGTGGCAGATGCAAAAGCAACCCCCATTATTGGATGTAGAGCTTCTCAAAAGATGAACCTTATCTCTGTGAATTATGATCATGTTTTGAAACTCACATGTCAACCTTCTCCCTCTCTTACTCTCAAGTCAGTTAGAGAAGAATTTCAGGATGTGTTCCCTGGAACTGATCTTCTAGAAGGGACTTACCATATCAACCTTGACCAAAGTGCGAAACCAGTAGTACATCCACCTAGAAAAGTGCCGCTTGCCTTGAAGCCGAAACTCAAGACCGTGTTAGATAGACTTGTTGAACTCCAAGTCATCACTCCTGTCAGTGAACCAACTCAGTGGGTCTCGAGTCTCGTTATCGTCGAGAAACCAAACAAACTTAGGGTATGTATTGATCCGAAAGACCTCAACAATGTGATACTGAGAAGTCATTATCCCTTGCCTACCATTGATGACATCATTCCTGATCTTGGAAAAGCGAAGGTGTTCAGTGTCGTTGATGCAAAAAATGGATTCTGGCATGTCGCCTTAGACAGTGAAAGTTCATACCTCACAACCTTCAACAGTCCATTTGGTAGGTTCAGGTGGCTGAGTATGCCGTTTAGTATATCTTCAGCAACGGAAGAATTTCAACGTCGACAGGACCAGGTCATTGAGGGTCTCCGAGGAGTTCGTGGCGTCGCAGATGACATCCTCATTTATGGTGAAGGTGAAACTATGGATGAGGCAATGGCGGACCAACTTCAAGGCACTCATGGAGCGGTGCAGAGATCGTAAACTCAAAATAAATCCGGACAAGGTAATCTTCAAGTCTAAGGAAGTCGCCTTTGTGGGTCATCTGTTAACTTCAGACGGACTCAAACCAGACCCTGCAAAGACCAAAGCTGTGTTGGACATGCCGAAACCTACTGATGTAGCTGGAGTTCAACGCTTTGTTGGGTTTGTGAACTACCTGAGCAAGTTTTTGCCAAATCTGAGTGATGTTTGTGAGCCACTAAGAAAACTGACTGTGAAAAATGTGGAATGGTGCTGGGAAGACATACATGACAAGACAGTAGAGAGTGTGAAACGTTTGGTGAGCAATCAACCTGTATTGAAGTTCTTCGACAGCAGCGAACCAGTTACACTCCAGTGTGATGCATCAATGAAAGGACTGGGCACTGCACTTCTACAGAACGGTCAACCCATTGCCTTTGCCAGTAGAGCCCTCACCGACCCAGAAACCAGATACGCCCAAATCGAAAAGGATTGTGTTTGGGCTGGAAAAGTTTCATCAGTACATATACGGTCGATCTGTGACTGTCCAGTCAGATCACAAGCCAATTGAGGTCATTGTAGTCAAAACCATTACACAAGGCTCCAAAACGACTACAGCGAATGTTGTTGCGACTGCAATGGTATGAAATATGCCTCAAATACAAACCAGGAAAAGAAATGCTTCTTGCCGATACACTAAGCAGAGCTCCTATGGCAGGCAGTTTACCAAAAGAAGAGATTGAATCGATCAACATGTTAGACTATGTTCCAGTGAGTCAACAGAGACTGCGAGAAATCAAGGAACATACCGTGAAGGATCCAGATCTCCAAACCCTGTACGACGTCATCTGGCAAGGTTGGCCAGATCAAATAGCAAGTGTACCGGAAGCTGCTAAACCATACTTTCATGCACGGGACGAGCTCACCATACAAGATGGATTGATCTTCAGAGGATACAGAGCTGTCATCCTGAAAAGTCTCCGGAAAGATATGCTTTCCAAAATTCACATGTCACACATTGGCACAGAAGGATGTCTTTGACGAGCCCGAGAGAGCATCTACTGGCCAGGATTGAATGCGGCAGTGAAAGACTATGTATCAAAGTGTGACGTATGTCGCTCTAACGATTCCCGTCAACCAAAGGAACCAATGATCCATCACGTTGTACCTGACCTTCCGTGGGCAAAAGTTGGTTCTGACCTGTTTGTCTTCGACAATCGCAACTACCTGATAACAGTTGACTACTACTCCAACTTCTGGGAGATCGACTTCCTTCCAGATACACGTTCTGCAACAGTGATCAGCAAACTGAAAGGACAATTTGCCAGGCACGGAATACCTGATATCTGTGTCACCGACAATGGACCTCAGTATTCGTCCGACGAATTCAGAAAGTTTGCCAAATTCTATGACTTCACTCATGTCACTTCCTCTCCAGCCTACCCTCAAAGCAATGGAAAAGCAGAGCAAGCAGTGAAAACCGCCAAAAGTCTGCTGAAGAAAGCTAAACAAGCTAATAGTGACCCATACCTTGCTATTTTGGACTTTAGAAATACACCAACTCAGGGTCTGAATTGCAGTCCGGCTCAACGTCTCATGAGTCGAAGAACCAGAACTCTACTATCAACATCAAGAAAACTGTTGAAACCAGAGACAGTGGACTCCCATAAGTCATTGCTCGAGTTGAAGAAGAAGTCTGCCACCTACTACAACAAAGGTAGCAAGCTCTTGTCTCCACTTAACCATGGTGACAGTGTAAGAATATCCCCACACACTACAGGTGACAAGTTGTGGAGAAAAGCAGAAGTCGTAGGCCCTGTCGCTGATAGGCCTAGGTCTTACGCAGTGATCACTGAGAACAATCAAATCCTTAGACCAATAGAAAAGATCTAAGGAAGACCAACGAGGTATCAACACCAGTCTCAGAGAAAATGGACCTGTCCCCCCAACGTTCAGCCTCACCACAACGCAGAGAAGCTCAACCTCCAACTGCGTCGCTGCCGGAGCTGACAACCCTCAGATCTACACGAAGCAGTGTGATAACCAGATCTGGGAGAACTGTAACAAAGTCTAAATACCTCAATGACTATACAGAGTAGTCTTCAGTGTGTAGGGTGTAGGGTGTGAATGAACAGTTAATTGAAGTTAGTGTTTTTTCAAAGTTTTGAACTTTTAAAGTTTACAGCCAAGTTTTCACATATTCATGGACTTTAAAGTGGTACTGGAAAGAAGATTTCATATGGACACTTTAAGGGTTAAAGTACAAATGCTTTTTCCGGATAGTACCAATTCTTAAGTTCTTGTTTGATCGTTTGTGTTTAATGTTTCATCACAAAGTGAAATTTACAGTTCAACAGCTGATTTATATCAGCATTAACTATATAATCTATATAGCTAAAACTTATTCTCTAGTCATCACTATTACCATAGCAGTGAACTCTCTTTGTTATCAAAAGGGAGATGTAACAAGTAGTCACGCTAACAGTATGTGCGTGTGACGTCATGAGTTTGTGTGTAACCGCCATGACCTGCAAGTAAACGCTGGAACTGAACTACGTTCGTCTGTTCTTCCTTAGAGTTAGTTTACTTCGGTAAACACAAGTCTCAAACAGTAGCGGGGGTATAATAATAAGGGGTCACCAAACGTTTTTCATCACTTAAACTTCATTTTTTAAATTACCTACATCAACGTAAAAACCTGACGTCACGGCAGTTTTGATGATTGCAAGTGTAACTTTGATGGCCTATCGTGTAATCATTATTTAATACACCATCAGTCTAAGAGTGCATATCGGAAGAACAAATATCAGTTTATCATACAGGGCAATTTAAATTCATAACCTGCTTGAGATATGTATGTAATTGACCATTTTCCAGTTTCGCGAAACGAGTGGGTTGAGAGTGACGTCCCTTTGAAAAGTCACGTGACCACGGGCAAGCCGTCAAAACTTACGTTCAGTTCAACGTTATTTTGGTTACATTTTCACGCTCGCCTCGACCTAAACATACCATGCCATGAACATTGACATGTGTCAAAGGATTAACCATCAAAAGAACTCGCTTGAAAAAGTCAACGATAGCAGTTATTTTCCTTGAAATTATCAAATGAACAAGGCTACATATATGTTGGTATTTACCTTATAACGGCATCATAGACCTACATATTATCACATGTATTTTTGTTAATGGGAAGGAAGAAATTATCATTTTATAAATAATACATGACATAATAATTATGGTAGTGCATTACATTTATTGAAAAGTTTTGTGAATAGCCTACATCAAGCAAGATTAACCGCCCGACTCAACCACGGCATAATTAATTCAGTCCAATTTAATTTGGTTGTAATTTTCAACAGACAAAACATTATAATTTATTTGATTTATGAAATAAAAAATAAAAATGAATACAGGTCCTCATTGTTTGAGAGAAAATAAATTTATTAGACTTAAAATTTTGAACTGCAGTTTGTTTCCACTTTTTTATCAATCTATTGTTAAATTAAATATCATATTCATGATGCTCATGAGCGACTGGGCGGTAGTCTCAGTTTAAGAAGGCCACATTGTCTACTATTTTTAATTACTTTTCATGCTTAGCTTTCATCTCTGAGGAATTAAAAAGAAAATGTTACAATAGTTATGTTTATGAAAATGTATGTTTAATTGACACTCTGAAGAAGATATATACATGTGACAAACTCAAAACGAATCAGTTCAATTTCTGGAGACATGTACATGTCCCTTAGGCAGGGTTTACACTAGGTCCGATTTTTGGATGCGATGCGTTAAAAATAATTGCACAAGAACGCAACACGTTTTTTTCAATGAGTTGTGAAACACTACGTCCGTTTTTTTCATGCGTTGCGATGCGATGCGAATAAAATAGAACCTGTTCTATTTTATTTGTATTGCATTAAAAAATCGCATTGGAATTCCCTATATGATGGCATATTTTCATTATCTGAAAGGGGTATTCCAACCACGTGGTGGCAAAGCAGTCATAAAAAATAAAGCCAACAGATATCTGTACATACGTACCAACGTTCGTACGTACGTACGTTACAAATACCTACCTATGTACGTACCTACCTACCTACATACATACATAAAACCTGAACATACACGCATTGTACATGCACCTACAGTAATTACATGCATCTGTACATACACATACATGTACATACATTATAACATATGGAACTAAAACAATCGCACTTATGATATTCACATTAATATCGCATGCAAAACGCATTTAACCCTTAACATGCGGGTCCCAGAATTATCCGGGCGGGCTATAAGCGATTCCAGGTGCCTCAATACGGATCCCGGATCGCTTACTTAGAAAAATTCACAGCTGGCTCGCTACTTTGCTAGCCGTGGCAACGGGTCCCGAGTCGATTGTGTCCGTGAGTCGCTCCATGAGAATGGCTGTATTTATGCTCCGTATTTATGAGAATGAAGCTTTGTTCAGTGTCTGGTCGGAATGTCCAGCAAAATTCTTACCAATTTGCGTGTGCATTGTTGACCGGTAACGCATCGATAATTAGCTTTACAAAAGGCCAATTTTGTCGTGCTTCGCTCCGATGGCTACACTGCCCGGCGGCTAATTATCGCCTAAGTGTCTGCACTGCCCCGGGGTGAGATAGGCCCGTACATGCTTATCTGTCTCGTGTCCCGCCACATGGGCAGATAGCCTCTAATTACGGGAAGATATTGCGATAAGCTACCTTTCTCTCGCACTTCATATCATATGAACCAATTGGTTGTTTTCAATGTTTTTTATACCACAATAAAGAGGAAAGAATGTCCTTTATTCCCATATAAAAATCGCAATTGCGCTAACAAAACTGAAAATACAGCAATCGCACAGAGATAGGCGACTTTAGCACTTTTGAATATTTAGACATGTGGCGCATTTACCCCAACATGCCTCGGCGCTCTATTTCTAAGAAACTACTTGGGATATTTTCACAATTTTTTTATCAGTATATAGATAAAAGAATTGTCTTCGATTCCATATAAAATACGTGTATTTTTAGCAATAAATTTTGATGCGCCAAGTGTTGCGCAGAAGGTGATATTCGGCTTTGAATAAGTGGCTCTCTTAGCATATATCATCATTACGGGCTTTATAACTTTTGAACCGCAAGTCCGATTTTTAAAATTTTTACGTCATTGTAAAGAGGAAAAGATTGTTTTCAATTCCATATATAATGCGCAATATTGATGTGCGCAAAAGTGAAGAAGTATGATAAGATATAACTAAAATACTGTTCTTTTGATACGCAAATATAGAGCTTTATAAACGATGAACAACTGTCATGACGGAATTTTGTTTCCAGTTTTGGAAAAGAAAAAAAAATATCATAAAAACGAAAATATATTTGAGTACGGGACCCGCCGCTCGGGGAATAGCCTTTTCGTGGGAATATTTTCTCAGGAAAATATTTCACTTTTCGGAGTTTCTAAAAATGCGTGAACATTTTTGTAGTGATGCCATTTGCGAAAGGTTTGCATTTCTAAAATTCAAATGCGAGGGCGCACCCTTCCAAACCATTTGAATTGAATTTATTATTTTATTTTTTACATTATTGAATAAAAGACGTTTCATTCAATAAGATTTGAACAATTATTTATAAGTGTAGCGGACTGAAGTGAGCAGATGGAGAATTTGATTCCTCACCACTTTTATTACCAAAGTTTTTTTGTATCGCAATTACTTTTTTAGGTATTAGTTTTTTCGTGAGCAGGGGAATTTCCGACAGGATTCGCCATGACATAATGAGAAAAAATTCCCATGAACATGGGCGTGGTCCGTCATCTTCAGGACCGACCCACAACTATAAATATCTACCGGGGGGTGCGCGGACCCCCCCGCTTTTGGTCGCCACCCCCCAACCTTTTTGTACAAATTATTTATTTTTTTTCTACTTTGAAATAAAGGTTCGTGTCATTCGGAGGTATAAAGGTTTCTGCTATATATGTCGAGAGGGCATGGGAAGCCATTCCCAATAGAATCCGGGGTTCGTCCCACAGGAATGTTCCTCGGAGTCTCTCGTTCTCAAAAGAGAACATGGGAGACCTGTCCCGCGATTGAATCCGACATCCTCCGGGGAAGACGGGGACGGGAATTCCCGGAGAGCATGGGAGTATGTTCCCATGGGTCCTCAAGAGACCGCTCCTTGGATGCTCTGCTTCTCGAAAAGAGAATGACAACCCGAGCTTCCCTGATGTAGTAGTATATTTTCCGGGCCTTGCGCCCGGTGCTACACGTCGCCGAGGAAATCAGAAAATGGTCCGTTTGACATATGCGTTGGCAAAATCGGCGCGATGTCAGAAGCCGTCGGCGCTTGCGGCGCAGTCGTCCTAGATGCGCCGGGAGGTTCTGAAACTGGCAAATGAACGTCCATGAAGCTCACATTCATTATCTCTGTATGTTTATTGTCTCTAATCACATGTTATAGGTTGCATACATCTAACGCATTTTCAATCATTTAAAGGTTGAAGCAGAATGCTGCACGGACGTGGACGCAAGGCCCTGCTGCGACGGCCTAGGGCGTTCGAACTAGGACACGCAGCTTTGAAGCCGTTTCAAGCGACGACGACTTCATCAACGAGATCCATGCTGATGAAGCCTCTGATTTGGAGTCAACTGACAGTGATGGTAGCAGTGGTTTAGACAGTGATGATGCATATGATCGGGACACTGTAATAGATAGTGAACATGGTGACACAGATGGTATGAGTGACATAGAGACAGAGATTGCCAGAAACATTCTAGCCGCCGGTAATTCCACCGAAGAAGACTTTAGTGGTTTTGAGGAGGAGTTTGCCGACATACCACAATATAATCAAGATAATTCACAGACGTTTGATGAGTGGCTGGATGGTCCGCGGCCCCGTGTAAACTTGCCTTTCACTTGTCAAACTGGGTTGCGCCAGTTCATGGAACTTCCTGAGAACCCTGAACCTATTGACTTTTTCAATTTGTTTATACACGATGATGACTATCAGGATATGGCAACGGAAACCAATAGATATTTCAAACAAGCAATGGAGGACAAAATTCTAAGACCCCATTCAAGAATGCGACAGTGGATGAAGGTGCAGAAGAGATGAAGGTATTTGTAGCCATGACAATAGCCATGTCATTAGTTGTGCAGAGAAACTTTGCTGAGTACTGGTCAACATGTGATGTTACCTCAACGCCTTTCTTCGCCAAGTGCATGCCCCGAGACAGGTTTTGGCTTCTTATAACCTACCTACATTTGTCTGACAACAAGAAGATGCCGGGCCGTAACACCCCGAACTTTTCACCAATAAATAAACTTGGACACTTGTATAACCGGATAGTTCACCGTTTTTCAAGAGTGTATAAACCGCATCAAAACATTTCAGTTGACGAGGGCATGGTGCCCTGGAAAGGTAACTTATCTTTCAAAGTTTATCTTCCCGACAAGCCTAAGAAGTATGGGATAAAGGCTTTCATGTTGTGTGACTCACACAACGGATACGTTTGCAAGTTCAAACTCTACATTGGAAAAACGAATGAACCGGTTTCTGAAGGTGGCAAAACTTATGATGTAGTCATGGACTTGGTGAACGACTACGTTGGACAGGGGCATCACATCTTTATGGACAACTACTATTCGTCCACAAATCTGTACATAAACTTGTGGGAGCGGGGAATCGGTGCCACGGGGACGTTGAGAGCCAATCGAAAGGGCCTTCCTGATGCAGTCAAGAAGCCTTAAAAGAAAGCTAAGCAAGGGGACATGACAGTTTCTCACAACCATGGCCTACTCGTTCTTCGCTACGAAGATAGAAAATCAGTCCTTCTCATGTCTACTGTTGAAGATACACAACTTGAACAAACAGGGAAGAAGAACCGGGCAACAGGGGAACCAGTTCTCAAGCCACGCATTGTAACATCGTACAACAAGTACATGGGAGTGTGTTGATCGGGCCAACCAGATGTTGTCGTACACGCCGTTCCGATTGAAGACCCTGAAGTGGTGGAAACGGGTTTGGTTTCACGTCTCAACGTTGCCTTGTTGAACTCTTATATCGTTTATAAAGAATATAGCAAAGATAAACCTCTAAAAACAAGACGGGAATACAGGAAGGCTTTGGCGCAACATATAGTAACATTTGCGGAAAAGGAACAAGTTCCATCACTGTGCAGACGTCCCCGTGGTCGGCCGAGCACGAGCGACGAGAGTGTCACTCGTCTTCATGGACGTCACTTTCCGACGAAGATTGAGCCTGTCGGAAGGAAGAAAAACGTCACAAGGATGTGTGTGGTATGCTCTAAGGCAAAACGCGCCTTCCTCGCAAAACAGATAGAAGAAGGCAATGGGCCAGCAAGGAAGAAAAAATGAGTAGGCAGAGAGTCTTCTTAAGAATGTACAGATTGTAATGTTTCTCTGTGCGCCGCACCATGCTTCAAACTGTACCACACTGACTATTCCAGAGCTTACATCACTGCCACGGAAAAAGTTGAAAGTAAAGAGAGCCGAAGTGTGGACAACCAGTATATAATCATTATATACAGACCTTGTTAGGTCCCTAAAGCTGTTCTGCGCACTGCCGCAGGTAAATATGTGTTTCTATTTGTACATAAATGTAATGTAATTTCATTGTAATGTATGTCATTGCAAATAAAATATTTTTTATTTTATCAAAGAGACAGAGAAAGTGAATGCGAGCTTTCATTGGAAGTTCAGCCAGAACCGCATCATAAATAACACCCATAAATGCTGAACCGGGTTGCCAAATTTCATAAAACTTACATGGGGTAAAGAGGAAAGATTCGGCTTTGATTCCATATAAAATTTACACATGTGCACGAAAAACTAAAGTTGCGGCATGTGCCCCGATATGCGTGATACTCAAAAAGTTGCCTCAAAGTACCTTCCTTTTGCACGCTATAGCTTTCAAACGAAGTTGAGCATTTTTTTCTTTGTACATCATCGTAAAGAGCAATAAATTGTCTTCAATTCCATGTATCATATGTATATGCGCAGCGAAAAATAAACATGCAGCAAGTGATGCGCCAGATGTCGCAAAAAGTTAGTTTTTCAAAAATGAATTCTCTAAGTACTGGGGGTGCCTTCCTTACGCTCTCCATATATTGCGAACAATTTGACGTATTCTAATAATTTTTATATCATTGTAAAGAGGAATAAATTGTCTTCAAGTACATACGTGTTTCGCATGCACGCGAAAAAAATTACGATTTTATAAAGCTGGAAATAAAGACAAACTTTACACCGCGCAACATGTATTGCGTTCGCCGTGGTGATAAGTGTATGCTGTGCTCATTAGTACCCATTAGTTCCACGCGCGCTCGTCTCTGGCACCCTCAAGGAGGTCTCGAGGAGGTAACGGTACTGTAATTAGCCCAGTCCCGGGGGGACCAAGCGGTGCCAGTAACTTAGTGTGCGTCAGGACGCATTCACGTGGTACTGTCAGGGTAGCGTCACTCTCCTTTGGTTGGTTATATTTTCTGAACCATAGGTCGTATTCTAATAATTTTTATGTCACTGTGAAGAGGAATAAATTGTCTACAAGTACATATAAAATTCGCAATATGCGCACTCAGGAGTTTTGATTTCATAAAGCTGGAAATAAAGACAAACTTTAGATGACAATAGAATTATAACCATAGGTTGCATTCTAATAATTTTTATGTCATTGTAAAGACAAACATCTGGTCTTCAAGTCCATATAAAAATTTCAGTAGCGCGCTCCAAATTCATGATGTTATTAGGCCCAAATTAAAGACAATCTTTACAAAGTAATAGAAAAGTAAAGAAAAATTGTAAAAAAACTAGATTAGCGTGACACCGCAAAAGCAGAGCAGCTCCAAAACTTAGGGTCTCGCCTTTCCCTGTTTCGCCTTCTCGTCAGCATCAATAAAATGGCAATTCTTTTTAACAAAAGTTTTTTCATTATTCGAGTTATTACTAATCATCAATGGGGTCACTTTTCACAAGTTTGTTCTTAAAACCAATTTCTTCTTTCAAAATTTGATCAAAGGATTAACGTGGCCTTAACCAATATCTCATGACCTTGACCTTTGACCTTCAAGGTCACACCATCAATGATCACTTTTCATCGCGTATAATAATCATGCAATGACTCAAAGTGTTCATATTTAAAATACGGCATATTCACAAAAGCATGCTTAAGTTTTGACCTCACTGCGACCTTGACCTTTGACAGATTTTAGCGAAAACGTTTTCAAATCTTGGTCTTTCTCCATAGTTCATATATACCAAATAAGAGCCTAATAGCACAAAAAAGTTTGAAGTTATCATGTTTACAAGGATTGTTGTAGTGATTTCAGAACTCATGATCTTGAACTTTGACCTTGAATGTGAACATGTCAAAATCATTCACCAGGTGTATAAGAAAGAAATTAAGCTATCTATATGAGGTGTTAATATCTTCATGGAAAAAAGTTACTTAGTAATTTCAGAACTGGTCAGCATGACCAAATCTTGTGACCTTGACCTTTAATATTCAAGGTCACACAATCAGAGATCACTTTTCATTGTGTATCACAATCATGTAATGATTTAAAGTGTTAATAGTTGAAATAAGACATTTTCGCAAAAGCATGCTTAGGTTGTGACCTCGCTATGACCTTGACCTTTGACTGATGTTAGCGAAAACCTTTTCAAATCTTGGCCTTTCTCCATAGTTGATATACACCAAAGAAGAGCCTGATAGCACAAATATTTTTCAAGTTATCGTGTTTACAAGGATTTTTTTTAGCGATTTCAGAACTCGTGACCTTGACCTTTGACCTTGAATGTGAACATGTCAAAAAAATTCCCAAGGGGTATAAGTAAGAAGTTATGTATATGAGTTCTCAAGACCTAATAGGAAAAAAGTTATAGCGAATACAAAACGCGGAGGCGGCGGCGGCGATGGAAACTGCACAAAAACTGATAGCAGCTCCGACTTAGTCGGAGCTGCTAATAATTCAAAGTCGCAGGTATGAAGTAAACATTTGTGTACAGGTGCCGCTACTTGAATTTGTATTGAACGCCCGTATATTGCCCGTATTCGCCATGTAGATGCGGTATACTTCGTAAAAACGGTACCGGAATCGCCGCCTGGAAATTCCGCCAGCAGAGCTCATTAGTGCCTAAGCTCAAAGTACTGCTGCGAGCTGCGAGCCTGTAAATTCTGCCACAGGGGTTAAAAATGGTAAAATATATATACGCAACGTAAGGGTTAATGTAAACCCTCAAATCGCATGCGTCAACGCAATGCGATTTATTCGGACGTAGTGTAAACCCGAAATAGTTTTGACATGCACTCACGTAGGCCATTAACTTAAATGAATGTATTTGAATATATCTATAGATTAATTCTTACATTTATAGATAATCTTAAATCTTTCATAGGTTGTATGTGTTACTAGACCTAGAGCGCCAACCACTTCTGTTACATCATATACGCTTTGAAAGATATCATTCAGTGTGTATTTAGTTGATAAAAATAGAGCCACTGGCTCTGTAGCTCATCAGGTTTTATACATTAACTAATTCAAAATGTCAACTTCAAGGTGAGAGGTACAACAGATAGGAAGCACTTTAAATGGAGGAGATGAAATAGGTCCTTACCCCTAGGACCTATCTCTGAGGCCAGATATAAAATCCCCTTCAAATAAAGACACACTTTAACATTTAATTCATCACTGTTGTTTAATTACCTCCCTTTGAAGAGTACATAAAATCTCAAGATGAAAATAGCTTTTGCGGTCATGACCTCTGTGACCCAAATAGAGGTCACAGGGTCACCAAATCTGCAAATTAGAATCCCCATTATCCAAGGAGTCTGCACACAATTTTTCAGCTCTCTAGACCTTTTGAAAGTGGAGAAGATGAAAATAGGTTTTTAAGGATGTGACCCCTGTGACCCCATTTGGGGTCAAGGGGTCACGAAATCTACAATTAAGAATCCCCAATAGCCCAGGACTCTGCACACAACTTTTCAGCTCTCTAGACCTTTTGGAACTGGAGAAGAAGATAAAAATAGGTTTTTAAGGATGTGACCCCTGTGACCCCATTTGGGGTCATGGGGTCATACAATCTACAATTTAGAATCCTCATTGGCCAAGGAGTCTGCACACAACTTTTCAGCTCTCTAGACCTTTTGGAACTTGAGAAGATGAAAATAAATTTTTAAGGATGTGACCCCTGTGACCCCATTTGGGGTCACGGGGTCACGAAATCTACAATTTAGAATCCCCATTGGCCAAGGAGTCTGCACACAAAATTTCAGCTCCCTAGACCAAGTGATTCTGGAGAAGAAGATGAAAATGCGAAAAGTTTACAGACGGATGGACGGACGGACGCCGGACACCATGCCATGCCATAAGCCCATTGGGCCATTCAGGCCAAATGAGCTAAAAAAAAGTGAAATAAACAGAAACGCATTAATAAACATGTGAGATTTGGTCAACATATATGTACGGTGCTATATACATTTAATTACAACAAATTCATATTAAGCGATGAATTTAGTAATCAAATTTAAGTTTTAAATATCAATTTTCATTCAATTACACAATACAAGACAAGACTTGCACTTTTTAGACTTGAATTAAAGTTAATGTGCATTTGTCATTTGATTTGTTATGAAACTGAATTTTAGAAAATGTAAGGATTTTCCGGTAATTACGTCATAACGTGTGAGAGAAAACTATGTGTGCTTTTATTTCAATCAACATTAGGCGTTTTCCACTGAGGTGATTATATTGAACTTTCACCCTACGTTTATATATGTAATGTTCAATTTAATCAATTAAGCAATCAACACATTCTTATTTCTTTATCTTTTGGTTAGATACTTGTAACTATTATGTAGACAACCGCACGCAACTACAATAGCTATATATCCGTTCAATTTTCATCAACATCTAACCAAATCGTTGCTGTATATAACTCTGTATAATAATTATGGGTGTATTCAATATTTTCTATACCAATTCAACACTACCCTCATGCTGGATCTAAATTGTTTTGTTGTGAAGTATGCAATTTTGCCAATATAGATCAATCGCTGCTGATCATTGCTGCGATACTGCCGAACCGTCATAAAACAATAACTCCCTCCAAAAAGCATTACGTAATCTTTGTTTGATACATGAACAAAATTAATGAGAGTTTATAGATTTTTAAAAACTTATTTTCTGAAAAAAAGCACACCCTCTTTCTGGCTTTGTCTTTATGGAAAACCAAAATATATTTTGAGAAATCACCAAAAGAAAAAAAACGCACATCTGCAATGGTTGTCTTTCGAGTTTGAGAACAAAACGAAAACACACCCATGCTCCATGAGGGTATTTTAAAGGATTCCTACATACAGTGTTACAACGGACGATGATATTACTAAAAAAAACTTTTTCAATATTCCCGTAATGTTTGGACACATGTCAACATGAAGAAACACACACAAATATATCATACGTAAAATGGAAATATACCTGTCTTCTGAAGACGTGTTAACATATGACACTTGGAAGGAAATAATGTTGATTGTTAGCTCTACAGTGAGTAAATGGAGAAACTTACTGTAAATATACGCTGTGTTTAACATGTGAAATGTCCTGTATATAATATTCCTGTATTTTGTAATGCAATCTTCAAATGCTGGAGGAAATAAAGAGTATCTCTATCCATCATACGTAAAATATACGTCATTGTACACACCATAAATGATTGTTCGACTTGTATACACTATTTGAACGTTAACATTTCTGAAGGTTGAAATCTACAATTTTCCAAATTATGAATGAATGAAATTTAATTTCTGCATGTAGGACTACTTTCCATGTACCGCATTTTAAAAAAAAGCTAACTGGAAATGTTGTAGGGTTATTTATAGCAAATGCATTCAGGGTCTTTATCTGAAACACACTTTTCATTTTATTCTTCATTTTCAGAAATAGTGTAATTTCCCACTTACTTCTTTGATACTCGTACGTTATTCATAAACCTGAAAGATGGGACATCTAAAAATAGTGATTATTGTACCTATGTAGATCTACAATGTTTTTGGGAATGAGATACTCATGTAGCGAATATGAAATCACTAAAAATCTATAATATTCAATAGCTTATGAGTAATTTTATTTTGAGTGAAGATAATATAGCGATACATACAAATTTATCGTTTGTGACATGACGATAAGTACCGCTCATTACAGAAACTGCAAAGGCCATACCGTTTTGATGAATATTTATATAAATCATGCAGGAATCATACATGTATTAACAACTTTTTTAAATTTGTAGCCTGGTATATTGATTTTCCTTTTCAAATAATAAATGCTGTATTTCTGTGGACAAATAGGTGAAAAACAATTGATTAATATAGGATATTCATATTTACAGTGCCAATAGCCAACATCACCATGATAACACTGAGTAGGCCCTATGTATGACACTACTTAAAATTTTGCTGACGTCTAAACAACCGTCAAAACATTTACACTGAAATTATATAATCTAGCTGAGATAAATTCTGACACGGTAAAAAATATTTGAAAAAAATCTGACTGAAAGTAGGCCTTTATGACAATGTTTATCGCAACGAATTACCAACGCCTTATGGTCGCTTAGAGTCGTACGGTAGTTGCTGTCACAATGCTATATTTTTATAAAATAGAAGAAATGGCTTGAAAAAAAACTTGATTGTTGAAGTGTAAATCTTTGTCATTTTGCTTTTTCAAACTACGACTTTCTCAAGCTCATCAATTGCTATTTCCACATTGCCCGGTCGCGAGGTAAAGCTCTTTCCCATTAGGATCAAGCGTGACGTTGCCCGCGGTCAAGGGCGGATAACTCTAAACGTCAAAACTGGAAAATGGTCAATTGGAATAATACACAGAGTAATATATTTATCACGAATATAGGTGACAGTAACGTCATGCGGTATGTCGTAAAATGACCGTTACAAATGGGTTACGGTAACTTTAAGCGATTTCCGTTAGCATACTGATAAGCCTCTACTCCTAAAAACGTAATGCACATATTTAGAGACTTATTTACAATTGTACATTGTTGTCGAAAAATCTTACCGTAAGTGAATCAATTTCTGGGTCCCATCTCTCCTAAACCGGTTTTAAATGTTCGTTTTGAATAATTAACCTCAGGTCAGCAGATCAGAGTGTGCGAATGAAAAGTTTGTCTTGAAAATTTATCTTTCGGCTGAATTCGGCTGGTGGTGCAAACAGGTTATCCAATCAAATGTCTTGTGATCAGTGATAAACGATTGTTTGTCTGTCTGTGTGTCTCACTAGCAAAGAAGCGAAAATGAAACATGACAGGTTTACATGATTTTGACAAGCATGTATTTGTTTAAGCCTAGGAAATCAGCATGGCGAATAGAAAACAGTTCAGACTAACAACTGTTTTCTCTCCAAAGATAGAAAAAAATATTCTTTCTGTGATTCTTTGAAAGCTGGTAGAGAATAGCTATCGTATTGTGAGACTGATAGGTCGATGTTTTGTACATTTTGTCAGAAACATGATTAAAGTGGAAGACATAATGCTTTCCAATAAAGGTTGCTCTTCAATGTGACTTCAGGAAATTAAAATTCAGGAAAATAGTGAATTATATGAATGCTGTGTATACTCTGAATTAGTCACTATAATATTTGAAGAACATCCAAACTTCCCCTTGAACAGGTCATGAAGATTGACTTTAAAAATACAAACTGTAATGTACTGAGATAACGTTTACAAGTAACCTGATAGATGAGCTAAATTAATGCTCCCCTCAGGCGGAAGTAATTGACCGCTCCCTGCTTGCGCATGTGCATTGTAACAACATGGCGACCATGGGCTATCATGTCAAATCGTTGCAATGAATAAACACCCCATCAACTCCCTGTGAGTCTAGTACTTGACATAATTGGCGACGAGGATAAACCTCCTACATCTCTACGATGTCTGACAGCAACAAGTTCGGGGAATTTAACCCAGCTGTTGAAACTTGGACTTGTTATACCGAGCGGCTCGAAGCACACTTCACGGCAAACAAGATTGAAGACGCTGATATCAAGCGGTCGATTCTCATCAGCTGTGTGGGACCAAAGACATATGGACTCATACGTAATTTGATTTCCCCTGCCAAAGCAAAGGAGAAATCTTTTGAGGATTTAGTGGAAGTTGTTCAAAAACATCACCACCCTAGACCGTCTGCGATTGTACAAAGGTACAAATTCAACACATGTTTTCGTCAACCCGGTCAGTCTATTTCTGAATATGTGGCAGAACTTCGACGTTTAGCGGAATACTGTGATTATGGGCAAGAATTAGAGACAATGTTGAGAGACAGAATAGTTTGTGGTGTTGCAAATGATGCAATTCAGAAGAGACTTTTGTCTGAAGCTGGATTAAACTATAAACGTGCTTCGGAAATTGCCCAGGCTATGGAAATGGCAGCAAGGAATATTGTTGACATTCAGAATCCAACTGGAAAGAAACAAACAGCTTCTGCTGAAATAAACTTTGTAAAGAAGAAACAGTATTCAAAATCAAGAGACAGCAGTCGTCAGAAGTTCAACAAAAAGGACAGACCTCAGCCTTCACATGATAGGGGGAAAGGACGCAAGTGTTACAGATGTGGGGACGACTCACATAACCCAGATCAGTGCAAATATGTTGATGTGGAGTGTAGTTACTGCCACATCAAGGGACATATCAAACGTGCTTGTTTTAAACGTAAACGCACACAGAATCACCAAGCAAATCTACTTGAAAATGTCGATCAGTCAGACATAAGTGACAATGAAGAAGAATATGAACTTTTCACCATAACTGAACCATCAACTGAACCTATCATGATTACGGTGGTCATCAACGGTCAGCCTGTAACGATGCAGTTCGACACTGGTGCAAGTATCTCCATTATGAGTCTGAATACGTTCAAGAACATTTGGAAGTCAGGAAATGCTCCTACTCTCAAAGAGAGTTCACTACTCCTACGTGGATATACAGGGAACATTGTCGACCTGATTGGATGTGCAGAGGTCAACATCACCTTTCAGAATCAAACGGCTACATCACAACTTGTCGTAGCGAGAGGGGAGAGACCAAGTCTATTTGGAAGAAATTGGATCCGACTGTTCAAGATGACAAACTTTGATGAACTGAACACTTTATCATCTTCTCAGAATATTGATGATGTACTCCAGAAATACTCACACATCTTCCAAGAACAAGGTGAAATCAAGGGCATGGTTGGGAAAATCTTTATTCCACCTGATGCGAAGCCAGTGTTCATGAAAGCACGACCACTTCCTTACGCCATGAAGGAAAAGGTAGATGGAGAACTCGACAGACTTCTTGAAGAAGGGATAATCGAGCCAGTACAACACTCCGAATGGGCTACTCCCATAGTCCCTGTCCTGAAATCTGACAAAACAGTTAGACTCTGCGGAGACTACAAGGTCACAGTGAATCAAGCATGCAAGCCAGATCCCTACCCAATCCCGAGGATTGAAGATCTGTATGCTAAGTTGTCCGGAGGAGAATCCTTCACGAAGATAGACCTCCGTGGTGCCTTCCTTCAACTTCCTCTCGATGAAAAGTCGAAGGACTACACAACAATCAACACCCACAGAGGGTTATTCAGGTTCAACAGATTACCGTTTGGGATCTCGTCCTCACCAGGGATATTCCAACGCTGTATTGACAATCTCTTACAGAATATTCCCATGACTGGTGGATATCAGGACGATATTATCATCTCCGGAGAGAATGATACCAAACACATGGAGAACCTCACTACTGTGTTAGAGACACTTTCGACAGCAGGTGTTCGAATCAAGAGAGAGAAATGCGTGTTCAAGTCACCAGACGTCGTGTACTTGGGACACAGAATCAGTGCCGAGGGTCTACACCCCGTGTCAGAGAAAGTAGAAGCGATAGTGAACGCACCGGCTCCTACCAACGTGACTGAACTCAAGTCATTCCTTGGCCTCCTGAACTACTACGGAAAATTCCTGCAAAACCTCTCTACCGTCCTCGCTCCTCTACACTACCTCCTGAAGAAGGACACCAAGTGGCAGTGGGGTGCCAAACAGAATGACGCCTTCACAGAAGCAAAGAGACTACTTCACTCAGCACAAGTTCTGGTTCACTTCGACAGTGACAAAGAAGTAATTCTCGCAACTGACGCATCACAATATGGACTCGGTGCAGTCCTCTCTCACAAGATGCCAGATGGGTCCCAGCGTCCCATATCGTTTGCTTCACGAACACTCAACCAGGCAGAGAAAGGGTACTCACAGATCGAAAAGGAGGGACTCTCCGTCATATTTGGAATTAAACGATTCCACCAGTACCTCTATGGAAGACACTTCCTGATCTCGAACGATCACAAACCACTCCAGTTCCTGTACGGAGAAAAGAAGGGCATTTCAGCGATGTCTTCTCCACGCATCCAGAGATGGGCCATAACACTGTCAGCCTACAGCTACTCGTTCATCTACACTCCAGGAAAGGACCTCGGACACGCAGATGCCATGAGTAGGCTGCCACTGGACACCACACCTCCGGCTGTACCCACTCCTCCAGAAACGCTGTTTCTACTCGAGTTCCTGGAATCGACACCAGTGACCGCTACAGACATAGAAACATGGACAAACCACGATCCACTGCTGTCACGGGTGAGGCGATTCATCAACAGCGGATGGCCGTCAACTGTAAGTGATGAGTCCCTGGGACCATTCTTCTCACGACGGAACGAGCTGAGTTCACACGGCGGTGTGATACTGTGGGGACCACGTGTAATTGTGCCGGAACAGGGTCGGGCACAAATACTGGAACTGCTACATGAGGGACATCCGGGCATGGTGAAAATGAAAATGTTCTCACGTCACTACGTGTGGTGGCCAGGCATGGACCAGGAAATCGAAGGGAAGGTGAAGACCTGCGACACATGTCAGGTGAACGGGAAAGCCACACCTCCAGTAAACATTCATCCTTGGGAGTATCCCAGTGGTCCATGGCAAAGAGTGCACATTGACTATGCCGGTCCTCTGATGGGAAAAATGTATCTCGTCATTGTGGATGCATATTCCAAATGGATCGACGTTCATGTGACGACCTCTTCTACATCTGAAACTACTATACTGAAACTTCAAGAAAGCTTCTCCAACTTTGGACTCCCAAAGACAGTAGTATCAGACAACGGTTCATGCTTCGCCAGTGCGGAATTCCAAAAGTTCATGTGTAAAAATGGGATTGAACACATATTCACTCCTCCCTACCACCCTGGATCAAACGGGCTTGCAGAAAGGTCGGTACAGACTCTGAAAGAAGGAATCAAGAAAATGGAAGGAGGTACAGTAGAATCGAAGGTGACCCGATTCCTGTTCAGATACCGCACTCTACCTCACTCCGTCACAGGCAAATCCCCCGCGGAACTGATGATGGGCAGAAGGATGAGAACCAGTCTCGACTTAGTTCATCCGGACGAAGCCAGGAAAGTCGCACGGCAACAAGGCAAGCAAAAGGCTTACAAAGATGCTCACGCACACACCAAGACATTCCAAGTCGGTGATCATGTCTATGTCACTAACTTCGGAAGTGGTCAGAGGTGGATTCCGGGAACTGTACTGAAAATAGCCAGTTCTGTCTGTGACGTCCATCTTGCTGACGGGCGTACTGTACGACGTCACATGGACCACATGAAACAACGCTTTGAAGTGCCAGAGCACAAGCTGACTGTGACTCCAGAGACAATAACTCCTGTACTGCAGGACAACATGCAGTCACCTCAGACAAACTTGCAGACACCTCAGGACAACGTGCCAACACCTCGAGATGACGTTCCAACACGTCGTGATGACGCTCGGACAAAGAGTGTCCTGTCACCTAACCAACCAGAGACACTGCGCCGCTCAAGCCGAGTCACCAGAGTTCCCGTGCGCCTTGACCTATAGACTGTCAAATATGTTCTGACATGTTCCTATTTCATGGACTCTTAAAGTTTAAAGTTTTGAAGTTTTAAAATGTTCGAGTTACAGTTAAGAAAGTGTTTATCCAAACAAGAGACTCTAAATGTGTTGGATCATAATCTTTACTTTCGTAATCATCACGTAAAAGTTACGTCTTTCATTTGATGTTATATTTCATATCTAAAGGGGGAGAAATGTAATGTACTGAGATAACGTTTACAAGTAACCTGATAGATGAGCTAAATTAATGCTCCCCTCAGGCGGAAGTAATTGACCGCTCCCTGCTTGCGCATGTGCATTGTAACAACATGGCGACCATGGGCTATCATGTCAAATCGTTGCAATGAATAAACACCCCATCAACTCCCTGTGAGTCTAGTACTTGACACAAACACATAATGACATTATTTAGAGTAGCATATTTAACCTCGAGTGATTGGTTTTCGGACGCTTAACCAATCAATTTTGACAATAAAAATGTTTGAAAATTAATAAATATGTATCATCTATTTTTCCATATGAGCTCTATCTAAAATAAATTGGAGACAATTCGTCGGGG
Organism: Gibbula magus; assembly: GCA_936450465.1. Classification (NCBI taxonomy): domain Eukaryota; kingdom Metazoa; phylum Mollusca; class Gastropoda; order Trochida; family Trochidae; genus Gibbula; species Gibbula magus. The sequence goes on from OW388295.1 coordinate 50,849,219, forward strand.
AAAATGTTTTGATGACTATCTTGTCTCATATAGTGAGTACATCTGGAATTTTGACAGTCAGCGAGTGTATGCCGTTTTCGGACAAATGATTGGTCGATACCAAAAAGGGATATCCCAAGCTATTTATGTAACTTCTGTTGACCCAGAATATTACAAAAACGCAAGGACAACGTAGAATTTTTTTTGGTAGCTAGTATGACTTGTTCAAATTATGAAATTGTCGACTTTTTCATAACATGCACAAAGTAGTTCAGGATAGAGATAGATTTTAAGCTTAAGAGTGAAGTTTGTATTATATTACAAATCTTAGGAAGTTTCACACGAAACATGTTATTCTGACCGCTAGCGGGGACCTCTCCTTTGTATTGATGATGTCACATGGCTACAAATATCATGAAAAACTACCCGAATGTCAACTGTCCAAAAAGCAAGTGCGTCCAAAAACCAAGTACTCGACGATAATTGCTAATAAATCTAAATTACCCCCCCATGTAGTTGATTTTTGTTTTTGGTTAATTTTGAAAGTTATTACACATTCAAACTATGGTGCAGCTTATATATGTTAAGTGCCACCCAGTTAATCATTCAGGTACGAAATCGACCCCTGGCTTCGTTTTGACGTGCCGTAAGGCAACATCCGGGCCAATGGATTGATGCCCTTAGTTTTAAAATCTACAGAAGTTGAGAATAAACTTCATAATCATATAGTCCTTGGGATAGTACAAATACATCTTGTTTAACATAGTGGATGACTGGGCGAAACGCTCAAGATCAATCTAAGCTTAGTAGTAAATAGACTTACCTGTTGTTTTTTCAATTTTGTTGGATGCAAGTTTCCACATCAACCTTGGACACAGTAAGCGTGACATGATCGGAAATTAATGTTCACAGTTCAAAAAGACACAGAATTATAGATGTTTCACCTTGCAGTTGTCGTTGGTGACGCCTATATGAAATGTGGCATAAAATAATCTACTACATATAGGTTTAGCAAGATTACAAGATTAGCTTTGTTGATAATCGTGTGACTGTGAGTGTAGATAAATAGGATCTACGCGTAGGCCTAGTCCAACCTGTTGCCGCGTGAAACTCAAATGTGTTTGCTATTTTTTGGATTTTTTACAATTCAGGAAATATTGAAACAGGGGTACAAAGTTACAAGTTTTTTATGCGTCAGACACTAACAGAATACCGCTTGGTCCCATGAGCTTGAAAGAGTTATTTTCTTGTTTTAAAAAATACGGCTGTGATGCATCTGAGTATGTTTACCGAGCATATCCGAATGTCAATGTACATTCGGAATAACGTTGTCAACCTTGTTATTGCTTTGGGGAGGGGGGGGAGGGAACAATTAATATTATATCAAAATCATCCTTCAACAAATGGATAAATTAATTGAACTTGTATGTGATAATGTTAATTATATACACAAGTAACACCTACAATTGCCAGGTTGAATAATAGTGTAGCAAAAAGTAGCAGGAAGCGAGATTTAACGATTGGTTTCGAATGTTTGTTTTGGTTATGGCTGTCGGTCAACGCTATTTTCCATCCATTGAGACTTAGGCTATGCTTGATTCGTTTTGGCGGCGTATACACCGGTCACATGTCCGGCGTACGCCGTTCCTCTACTAGGCTCAGTTGAAACAAGTGTATCGGCGTACAGACAGGAAGACGTCATCATCCCTCAAACTAGCTTAAAAAAACATATCATTTATATTATCGTCCAGTACTTGGTTTTCGGACGCACTTGGTTTTCGGACGGCTCACATTCGGGTAGTTTTTCATGATATTTGTAGCCATGTGACATCATCAATACAAAGGAGAGGTCCCCGCTAGCACTCAGAATAACATGTTTCGTGTGAAACTTCCTAAGATTTGTAATCTCATACAAACTTCACTCTTTAGCTTAAAATCTATCTCTATCCTGAACTACTTTTTGCATGTTATGAAAAAGTCGACAATTTGATAATTTGAACAAGTCATACTGGCTACCAACCAAATTTCTACGTTGTCCTTGCGTTTTTGTAATATTCTGGGTCAACAGAAGTTACATAAATAGCTTGGGATATCCCTTTTTGGTATCGACCAATCAGATGTCCGAAAACGGCATACACTCGCAGACTGTCAAAATTCCGGATGTACTCACTAAATGAGACAAGATAGTCATCAAAACAATTTCCCCGACGAATTGTCTCCAATTTATTTTAGAAAAAGCTCATGTGGAAATATAGATGATACATATTTATTAATTTTCAAACATTTTTATTGTCAACATTGATTTGTGTCTTAAGCGTCCGAAAACCAATCACTCGAGGTTATATAACTATTTTTTTAAAAATATTTCAAAACATTGATTAATATTTTATTAGCGTGTAATGCAATGTTTTAAATAAGCAGTGACATTTAAAAATAAATCAGTCAACTATTTAATTGTACAACGCAACTTCATAAACAAAAGGGTTATTGAATGTCGCAAGGGTAACATTTGTCCGCCATTACACGCCGCCTTCGCCGGTCATTTCCAACCGGCGCATTCGGAGTACGCCTTAGGCGTACGCCGGGTTCCAATCAAGTGATTTGCCGGTTGCGCCGCTTCCGGCGGCGTACGCCGGGTAGTGCGCCGGGTCCCGAATCAAGCATAGCCTTAGTAACCACCCAAATGTTTGGTTTTATCGACTAGAATGTACTCTTGTAAAACTGGTTTCTGCTGTTTTAAGCGCTTTCTCTTTGCGCCCAATATCTATAAATAGTGACTGTTGACAACAGAAAGCAGGTGTGTATTTTGAGCTAGACAAAATGATTTCACAAATGAATTTATATTTAGGTCTTCAAGACGAATGTCTGAAGACCTATTGTTTTTATCCAGATTATTATTATTAGGTCTTCAGACGAAAGTCTGGAAGACCTACTGTTATTATCCTGATTATTAGGTCTTCAGACTTTAGTCTGAAAGACCTATTGTTATTATCCGATTTTCCTTATTAGGTCTTCAGACTTTAGTCTGAAAGACCTATTGTTATTATCCGATTTTCCTTATTAAGGATTCTGCCCTTTGGGGCAGAATCCTTATTGTTATTGGCGTGTTTTTTTGGTTTTTTTTTATTATTAGCACCGATCTTGTGGCAGCGATTCAGCCAAAACGGCTGCAGATAATTCAACCAAACTTTGCAGTCTGACAGCTCTTGCTAAGGACACGGCAAAATAAGCTTTTGGGCCCAATCGTTTCAGCCATTAAAGGTCCAGTTCGATTCCAAATTTCGATTTTTAACATGGGAAATTTTTTTCAAAATGCACTTAGAGACTTGGAAAATTTTGCAAAAGATGCGTAATGACCATGCGAGCAAAAAAGTAAATCATGGCGAATTCGTAAGTCACGTGGTTTTTCCGCCATTTTGATTTTAGACGCATTTTACAATTTTCCGACCCCATGCACCTTTGGCAATCTTCTCCTCTGAAGATACTAGCATCTAAGAGCTCGAACTTGCATATATGTGTAGCTAAAGGGTTGGTGATTAAACGATACTCCAAACCATTAGCGTACCTGTTATACTTTTTTCACAGTGACCTTTCAAAGTCCGACAATTTTTTAAAATCGCAAACTTCAAAGGGCCATAATTCAAAAACCTATTAATGGAATTGAACGATTTTTTCAGGAGAGTAAGACAGGACTATGGTCTTTATGAATCAATAATAAAATCGCTCGCGAACAGTCATTTCCGGTCATAATAAAGAAAAACTTTAACATGGGGAAAATCTTCAAAATCCACATAGAGACTCGAAACTTGTTTCAAAAGATGCGCAGGAACAATACAAGCAAAAAAGTAAATCATGACCAAATCGTAGGTCACGTGGTTAAGCCGCCATTTTGATTTTCTTAAAATTTGTCTGATTTTGACATGTTAAATTTTGGTCTAAATAATCCCAGTGACATACTAGAGACTCGTAACTTGTTTTAAAAGATGCTTAATAGCTACACAAGCAAAATATGTTACCATTGCGAAGTCGTAGGTCACGTGGTTTCGACGCCATTTTGAATTTTAACCTTTTTTGATCATGCACTTTTGCGGAAACACCACTTTGAAGACAGTTGCATCTAAGGGCTGAATCTTAGATTTATATGCAGCTGAAGCATTCGAGAATAACAAGTTTGTTATATTTTGAGTAAACTCCTAATCCTTGTTTCACAATCACCTTTCAAAGTATGGTCATTTTGAATATTTTAATAAGTTTGATTTGAACTGACTTGATGAGGATTTTATTGAAGCGTCACTAGACAATAGACCACTCATACTTTGATTTTCAGTAATTTCTTTTGTAGAGGCATCGGACATAGCTACGAACTTTTACTTCAACCCGGAAGCAATTCAGAGACAATGCAGTCCATTTCATTTTGATGTGTAAACAGAGGAAATTCCTACTTTCGTTTTGACATACATTGTGTTGATGGGGAGTCAGTCCTGCTAAACATTATATATAGATGGTGTTATTGTATCGAGAATTACTGACTGTTGCCTGAAATTACCAATTTGAAGATAATCGACTCAGGATAATGACAATATAGGCCAATATGTAAAAGTAGTTCTGATCGAAAACCGGACACTGCACCACGATTAACGCAAATCTATTAGACGATCGAATTGATATGGGAAACCTATTTAAAACACAAACACGACAGTGTAGGTTTATATTGTTTTAAAGGCCTGTGCATGTCAATGGGACGTGTAGTTTCGGTTCTGAATATTTAATATAATGATGTTAATTGTCGCTCATGCTGAAATAACCTACACGTTTGCTGTACAGTGTATGTTGACGTAGTTGCATCAATGCATAATGATTCTCCAAAGAGCAAAGAAATGATCTTGGACAAAATATCAACAAAAGCTACATAAATTCCCTTAATTTCGATAAATATTATCCGAACAAAACAGTGTCTTATAGATGTATAAAATATAGTCACTAATTTTACCCAAGCTATCATAGAAGTAATGGTGGCTCAGTGGTAAAATGTAGGATTTCTATTACAGCAGCCTGAGTTCGAGACCACCAGGAAAAAACTTTATTGACTTAAATATAATTTCAAATGTTCAAAACTTATTTTATTTTGTATGTTAAATTGTTTTGAATTGTTTTTGAACTTTTATTCATCTAAACATTCATATTGGCAACACTGTCAACATTAGTGTAGTGGCTACTTTTTTGGGTTGTATTTTTTAATAGTTCTTTACATGTAACCAATAAGATGATGTCATGAAATATTTTGGTACTATTGTCGTTTTGCCGATTTTGGATTTTCGACTTCTTTAATGAGATTAGGGTCCAATAAGTTAAAAATTTAAATCTCAAAGAAAATCAACTTTCTCAGTTTTTAGGGTACGTGTCTTCACAAATCTTCCCCTAAATAACAACAATACATACAAAATAAACTTCCCAATGCACGGAATATGACTGATGAGTTTTAAATAGAAGTTCATCAAAATTGACTTTATTTTGATGTGTGAACAGGAAATTCACACTTTCGTTTTGGCTCGCATTGTGTTGTTTTGGGTAATGTCTGTTATATATGGTGCTATTGTATGTAGAAGTACTGACTGTTGCCGGTCATTACCAATTTGAAGGTACTCGACACAGGATAATGACAATAATATCGAAACAAAACGATGTCTAAAAGATGTATAAAATATTATCAGTAATTGTCTGGAATCCTATCAGCTGTTAGTTTGGTCGAACGGTAAAGCATCTGACTTCTTTTCAAGCAGGCTTAGTGCAGGAGTTCAAGTCTTCAAAAGGAATACTGTTTCAACTTAATATAATTTTAAATATTCAAAACTTATTTTTGTTTGTATGTTAACTTGTTTTGACTTGTTTTAGCGCTTTTGTTCATGCAAAAATGCATATTGGCAACACTGACCAGATTAGTGTACTGGCTACTTTTTTATGTTATATTTTTGAATATTTCTTCACATGTAACCAATAAGCTGCTGTCATGGAACATTTTGGTACGTTTGCCCATATCCAAATTAATCTATGACCTCGGCCGATTTTGGATTTTCGACTTCTTAAATGAGATTTCTGTCCAATAAGTTAAAATTTCCATCTCAATTTCTGGAAAACTGTATCAGACAGTTTCACAAAACCTTCACCAAACTAAGTACAACAAGAACAGGTTGACATGGCGACTGTACAGCAGGCTGAAAAAGGATTTTTGACAAAGAGATTAAACAAAAAAATAACATAAAGACTTCAAACTTTTTTAAATAGATGTGCAATACCAGGGACCTCTATATAATGTCACTGGCAATACTAATACAAACAAAAAAGCAACAGTCACGTGGTTTAGCCACCTCTGATTTTCTTTGAAGTTGTTCGATTTTGACGTGTAAAATCTCAAAGCTCCTAGAGACATCCTAGAGACTTGAAACTTATTAAAAAATATATGCAATTACATTTTGAAGATGTTCTATTTCATTATCTTTGAATTAAATAAAACATTTAAGCGCAGAATCCGCTTGTCGTCGCTTGCGACTATATTTATTATTATTATTTGTACCGATTTTGTGGCAGCTGCACAGCCTAAACTACTTACGCCAATTCCATGACACTTTCAGAGATCATAGGCTCTGGGCTGAAGTTGATACAGAAGAAAACAAATCATAATTTCCGGCTTCCGTTCTTGTGCTACAGGCCCTTTAACTTTCGATTTTTAACATGGGAATGTTTTTCAAAATGCACTTAGAGACTTGCAACTTTTTGCAAAAGATGCACAATCATCTTTCAAGCAAAAGAGTAAATCATGAAAAAGTCGTACGTCACGTGACTTAGACGCCATTTTGATTTTAGTGCATATTTGTGCATTTTCAGCCTTTCCGACACTACCGATCTTAAAAAATCTTCTCCTCTGAACATACTGGTACTACAAAGCCGAAACTTTTACAGAATGTAGCTGATGCATTGTACTTCAAACGATACGAGCCAGATTTTGCAAAATCGATCTATTTATTTCACAGTGCCCATTCAAAAATGTCTGAAAATGAAAAAAAGTTAAAAAGTGCAAACTTCAAGGGCAGATTACTCAGACATTTAAGACGGGAACTTTATGATTCTTTCAAGGATTGAAGATACATATGTCGTGTACAAGAATCAATAATAAAATAGCATGCGTACAGTCATTTCCGGTCTGTAGAAATGTCGAAAAATCGTCATTTTTCACAAAATAGATTTTTAACATGGGCAAAATTTTCAAAATAGAACTAGCGACTTGCAATTTTGTTCAAACGATAGCTTATGTCCTTGTGACAAAAAAAGTAAATCATGACGAAATCGTAGGTCACGTGGTTTCTATAGTATAACGCATTTCCTTTGTTTCCCTTCGAAGGTCTGCTTTTGGCGGCATGCTCCTTGGCAAGAGGTTGCAGGAACCTTGCATCTTTTCACTATTTTCAATGTATCTTTTCTAAATATCAACTTAGAGACTTGCAACTTGTTTTAAAAGATACACAATGACCTTGCCTACACATAAATAAAGCTTATAATATTCGGAGCAGGGGTAACATTTTTATTTTTCAACATTTCCATCGTTCTACAGCCTGGTCTGCTTTTTGCGACATGCACCTTGTCAGGAGCTAGCGGAAATATCTGATCTCTTCAACATTATGTAAAACGTGGACTAGAAGGAAAGATTGCTCTGGCTACAATGCAGCAGTCTGAAGACCGTCAGTACTGCCATGGCAGTCCTAGTACCTACTGTTATTATCCTGATTATTAGGTCTTCAGACTTTAGTCTGAAAGACCTATTGTTATTATCCGATTTTCCTTATTAGGTCTTCAGACTTTAGTCTGAGAGACCTATTGTTATTATCCGATTTTCCTTATTATTATTATTAAGGATTCAGCCATAAGGCTGAATCCTTATTGTTATTGGCGTGTTTTTTTTTTTTATTATTCCACCGATTTTGTGACCGCGGTACTGAACTAACGGCCGGACCGATTTCTCTGAAACTTTCAGGGATCGTAGCCTGTGACCTAACTTAGATCTATTTTTTTTACTTTTTGGATTTTCGACTTCTTTCGTGAGTTATCCCCCTTGGAAGTTAAAACTTCAAACCTTAATATCTCGAAAACTTATCAAGATATTTGCATAAAACTTTCACCAAAATGTGCGCAACATCATACCCCATCCATTAAGTCTAAAGCCGTTTTCGGCCGTAATAATAGATTTTTTGCTATTTCGAAAAAACTGAATTCTATGTGTACTTTTTCGGTTTTGAGGGTACACGTCTTCAAAAATCTTTGCTTAGAATTCGAGTTATCTGCCCTTGTATTTGGATCTTTTCGAAAAGTGCGATTTTCGGTTGCATGTTCAAAGTGGCATAACTCTATAACCAATTATTTTATGTCAAAGTTAATTATTTCAATCTCTTTATGATAATTTGTTTAACAATTCCATAACATATCATGATCATGTAAAAGATGATAGATTAGGCACAATTTAGACATACGCCCCCAAAGGTTAAATTTTGTGATTTTGAGACCTTTCGAGGGGTACCTACTTTGGAGAATTTTCCTTCGTAAACCACTCAAGATACAATAATATTTTATGGATCACTGTGAAGTAGACATGTCTCTCATGAAGAATAATAAATTTCAATTGCGTATCTGTCATACTTTATGTGTGACAAGTCACAGAAGATTGTCATTTTTCAAAAATCGCCATTTTCAGCAAAGTTCACAGGATCATGACTGCTTAACCAATTATGCTATTGTACTTTCATTCACACCTGCGAATAGACAATTGCAAGCATAAAAACGTTTATGTTGAACCCTTTCATCAAAATGTTAATAGTTTAGCTTTGAACATCGGAAAAGTGGTATAGGGGTCCGAAAATAAGCATTGTTTAGTATTTTCCTCAATATTCAAAAGAACATTACGCATTAACCATGTATGCAATCTAAATTATGACTACATCAACCTAAGTGGAAATTACGAAAAATGAAATAAGTACGGTAGTGGTGTTCATAACCAATGAGTTACGGGTATTTTAAGTTGGACAGTTTCTGCCTTCTTTCTAAATTGACAATCGCCACGTTTGTAGTGTATCTTTGTTAGTGCATAGTTCAACAATGCAAAATCATAGCACGTTGTTTGATACCTCGTTGGAATGGGAAAGGATTATGTTGATAACGTGGTTAGGTTGGGTTTATTCTTGTGCCCCAACATTCAAAAGTCACAACAGACAAACTTGCTTGCAGCCATTACTGTTTACTACATTGAAGTGGTAGATACAAAAAGTAGGATTAGTATCCTATCAGAATAACTACATGTGAAACTGGGATTTAACTAAAACGAAATAAGATCATAAACATCCCTTTTTGTTGAAAAGAAAGAAAATTTCCTACATTACCAGTCCATAGGAATTATGAAATTAATATCAGTAAACATCAAGAAATGGATTTAAAAGTTATCAAACACTCTCGCGAAGATGACACTTCACCAAAACTTCAATTTCACATTACTTATTTGCAAATATAGTCTTTCAAATATCCTGGCAAACGCCGGTTTCTCGCTGGCAGTTTGCGAGGTGACAGGTGAGTGTCTTCAGGTGTTAGAGTGTGCTGACGACAAGGAGACGAGACATCAGAACTGGTGTTGTTGGTAGTGACGTCATCATGAGCTGATACGGTCTCACTGTTCATTTTAAGTTTGTCGTGAATAGCGAGTGAAGATGGTAGGTCACTTTGGTTGGGATATCGTTCTTGTTGCCTTGTGAGAGCCTTTTCATGGACTGGGTGATGTTCTCGTGACGGTGACTTATCACGGATTACAGCTTCAACCTTCGTCGGTCGAATATGGACCCTGTTTCTTCTGAACTCAGCACCATCCTGTGCTTGAATTCTGTAGGCGTCATTCTCTAGACAGTCCAGAACTTTTCCAAGTACCCACTTGTCATTTTCTTTCCGTTGGAAATAGACATTGTCACCCACAGACAATAGAGGAAGATTGCGGGCTGACTTGTTGTAGTATTTGCGGACGCTTTGCTGTCTTCTCTCTCGCTTCAGCCTTACTTCATTGTTGGCATCTCTGGCTTTGCATGCTTGAAGAGATGGAAGCAGTGTTCGTGTCTGTCGACCAAACATCATTTGACTCGGACTGAGACCTGTGTCCTGACGAGGAGTGTTTCTCTGTTCCAACAGAGCTTCATACTGATCTTCACCATTTCTGTCACATTTCAGCATGAGGTGTTTGATGACTTTGACGGCTGATTCAGCTTTGCCGTTTGCTTGTTGATGTTGAGGAGAAGAGGTAATATGTGAGATTTCCCACCTGGTTGTGAAGCGTTCAAATTCGCTGGAAGTGAACTGGGGACCGCCATCGGATATTATTGTTTCCGGGATCCCAAATCTAGCAAACTGTTTCTTCAGGACAGCAACAACAGCGCTAGATGTTGTTTTCTGGAGAAATTCAACTTCTGTAAAGTTGGAGTAATAGTCAATTGAGACCAAATAACTTCTTCCTTTGATCTCGAAAAGATCTAGACCGATCTTCATCCAGGGTGTATCACCATCGTCATGCTGCTTCAGGAGTGTTTTTGTTGTTCGAGCTGCTAACTCTTGACAAGCCTCGCAGTTTTCAGCGATTTGTTTCAGTTCTGTGTGAATTCCTGGCCAATATACAGTTCCAGCAGCACGTCTTTTCATCGCATCATAACCACTGTGTGACTTGTGTAGTTTCTGCTTGATATCAGATCGTAACTTCTTAGGAATGACGATAGCTTCCCCTTTCACGACGACATCATCAATGATACTCAGGGCATCTCTCACATCGAAGTATGGTTTGCATACTTCAGGTACCTTGTCTTTTGACAACGGCCAACCAGTCTTGATGACTGTGATGAGAGACTTTAGGTTTTCGTCTTCAGCAGTTGCTTGACGAATCTGTTCGAGTCGCGTATCACTGATGTCACGGTTCACTTTAATGTTCATGACTCTTGGTCTTTGTTCTTCGGATAAAAGATAAGCACGACTCAAAGTATCAGCTATGACAAGAGAGGTGCCTTTCTTGTAGCTGAATTCAATGTCATAACGATGTAGTTTCATCATAATGTCTTGCAATCTCCGAGGAGCATTACTGAGAGGTTTTCGCAGAATTGTTTCCAAAGGTTTGTGGTCATTTTCAATCACAACCCGTCGCCCATAAGTATATTGGTTGAATCTTTCAACACCATACAGAGTCGCCAGGGCTTCTTTCTCTATCTGAGCCCATTTTCTTTCTGAGGTAGTCAGAGCGCGGGATGCGTACTCAATGGGTCTACCATCCTGTAGCATAACAGCACCAATACCATCTTTGCTGCTGTCGACTTGAATGACCAGTTCTTTGTTTTGGTTGTAGTAAGCAAGGACTGGAGTGTTTGTCAGAGCATTTTTCACCTCTTGAAATGTATGCTCATGTTCAGATGTCCAGTTGAAGTCAGTATCCTTACGTGTGAGAGCTCGCAGAGGTTCCATCATGGTTGAGAGAGATGGAAGAAAGCGTGACATGTACTGCACCATGCCACAGAATCTTCGAACACTCGTAGCATCAGTAGGAGTGGGCATATTCCGGATAGCTTCTACTTTGGAGGGGTCAGCTTTCACACCACTAGCAGTAATGATGTGTCCATGGAAAGAGATTTCTTTCAATCCAGTCACAGCCTTTTCCTCATTCAAGACAATTTGTCTCTCATGACATCTCTGGTACAAGGTTTGAAGTTTTGATTCATTGTCCTTGAGAGCTTCAGTATCACCCTTACCCTGTCCAGCAACAATGACATCATCAGCGATAGCAAAAGTTCCATCAAGACTTTCCAAAGCTTCGTTCAGTTTGCGTTGGAATATCTCACTAGACACCTTTAGACCAAATGGAAGTCTAGCCCATCTATATCTTCCAAAAGGAGTTATCATTGTTGTGTATTCGCTGCTAGTTTCATCAAGGCGGACATGCCAATATGCTTCTTTGACGTCGACTTTGCTGAATACTCTTGCATCTGATAGCTGAGGTAGAACATCTTCAAGTGTAGGTAGCTTGTAATGTTCCCTCTGGAGTGCTGTGTTGAGGACTTGAGGATCGATGCATATCCTTAGTTTCCCATTAGATTTATGGACAACAGCCATTTGACTGACCCACTGTGTAGGCTTGGTTATTGGCACTAGAATCCCTCTCTCACAGAGACGATCAATCTCATCTTTCACTCCATCGTAGAGAGCAAGAGGCAGTTTGCGACAGGGAAGCGCTTTTGGTTTAACTTCAGGGTTGAGAGTCAGTGTTGCTTCCCCTAGGTCGCCAAGTTTTGGATCATGTGAGCCTGCAACTTTTCCAATGAACTTGTCGGTATTGACAGTTATCAATTCTAAATCTTGAATTGCCTTGAGACCAAGTAGACTCTGATATCTGTTAGGAAGGACAACGAATTTCACAACGTGTTCTTCACCTGATTTTGGGTTGGTGACTTTAAGGTTAACTTCACCTTTAGGTTTGACAATGGTTTCATTAAACATGTGCAGAGTAGTCTTGGTTCTCTTCACTTGGCTTTTCTTGACAAACTTTTGATTGATGACATTAACATCAGCTCCACTGTCGAGTTGAAAATGTACATCACAACCGTTGATGTTCATCAGAGCAGTTACCACATCCTTATTTGACTTGACAGAGTTGATCATGTTGAGCCATAGCTCATCAGAAGAATCATCATTGTCACTTTCAGTAGCGTCAACTTTCCTGAGAGTTTGTTTAGGGCATCTGATTGGGAAATGGTTTCTTCCTTTACACTTGGAGCATACTTTTCCCCATGCGGGACACCTCAATTTGTCCATAGGATGCACCTTTGCACAGAATTTACAGCGTCTCACGTGTTCCCTTCCTTCACTGAATTTAGAACCAGAGTTCTGAGCACTGTTAGTGTTACGTCGACCAGAGCTGGGTTTACCTTTCACTTTGTTGAGCTTCTTATCTGCACTAGGTTCTTTCATGGCATTTACGTGTTTGTTGGCTTGTTCGTATGACTGGCAAATTTTGATAGCTTTCTTGAGGTCAAGATTGTCATCTCGAAGTAAGAGTTGTTGCACTTTTCCAGAAACACTGAACACAATTTTGTCACGAATCATGCGTTCTTCTTGGCCACCATAATTACACTGTGCAGCAAGTGATCTAAGCTCTGTCACAAACTGGTCGAAAGGTTCAAAATATGGAGCTGTGAGAAACTTGTGTGACTCTACAACTTCATTTTGACGAGGATTACAATAGTCTCTGATCAGGTCATAAACATGTTGAGGGTTGTTTTTGTCTTTAGTACCCCACTCAAAATGTTCATAAGCTTTCATAAGGGCCTCACCTCCAAGATTTATAATAGTGCCAGTTTGCACTTCAGCTGAGGTGTTGATGCAACCAGAGGCTGTCATATAAAAATCCACATGACGTTTCCAGATTCTGAAATTTTCAGGCAAGTTACCAGTGTGTAGATTTAGTTCAGGAGGTAATCTCAGATTTGTGTTTATGAACAGAGGAGCAGTCTGTGCCACAGGAGCAGGTTGATCCTGGTTATCATCAGCCATAATGACAAAATTCAGGATATTAGTGTCTACTGACAAATATAAAGCCCCTTCAGAAGACCATGTGGTCAGAGAAAGCACATGGCATGCAGAGGATTCTGAGACTCAAAGTATGTTTTCACCTTTTCCAGGCAATAAAATAATCACTCACACACTGCATTGTGAAGAAAATGTCTTCACCGCTGCCACCATGTTGATAACGTGGTTAGGTTGGGTTTATTCTTGTGCCCCAACATTCAAAAGTCACAACAGACAAACTTGCTTGCAGCCATTACTGTTTACTACATTGAAGTGGTAGATACAAAAAGTAGGATTAGTATCCTATCAGAATAACTACATGTGAAACTGGGATTTAACTAAAACGAAATAAGATCATAAACAGATTACTCTTTATGGGGAAAACATTATTAGTTTGATAATAAACATAACCAATGAGATATAAGCATTTTATCTTGATAAATTGCGACTTTATTTTGAACTGTTAACAAAGGGGGTAAATCCTACTTTCGTTTTACTAGATGGACAGGAATAGGTTGCTGTAGCTAAACACATTTCCACATAATCGTGTAACTTTCAGGAATGACTGCTGATATAATGTACCTAATAGGAAATGAATCATATATATGCTGAATCCGGTTAAAGTCGCTTGCGACTATATTTATTATTATTTTCGGTAATTTTGTGTCAACTGTGCAGTCTAAACTACGTATGCTTATTACATGAAACTTTCAGGGGTAATAGCCTTTGGTCTGAAATTGATACATATCACAAAAAATCCTGACTTCCGGCTTCCTTTATTGTGCTACAGCCCCTTTAAATTTCGATTTTTAACATGGCAATTTTTTTCAAAATGCACTTAGAGGCTTGCAACTTTTTGCAAAAGATGCATAATCATCTTCCAAGCAAAAACGTAAATCATGAAAAAGTCGTACGTCACTTAATTTAGACGCCATGTGTATTTAAGTGCATTTTTTGGCATTTTCAGCTTTCCGACACTGCCGATCTTAAAAAATCTTCTTCTCTGAACATACTGGTACTACAGAGCTGAAACTTTCACAGAACGTAGCTGATGCATTGTACTGAAAACGTATCGAAACAGAACTTGCGATTTGTTTTTACTTTTTGGACAGTGCCCATTCAAATTTGTCCGAAAATTGAAAAACATGAAACATCGCAAACTTCAAGGTCAGATAACTCGAATACCTACCAAGGGAACTTTATCAGTTTTTCAGGTCAGGAGGACACATATGCCATGTACAGGTATCAGTAATAAAAGTGCTTGCGTACAGTCATTCTTTGTCTGTAGAAATGTCGTAAAATCGTCATTTTTCACAATTTAAAATTTTAACATGGGCTAAATTTTCAAAATACAACTAGAGACTTGCAACTTAGTTTAAACGATAGCTAATGTCCTTGTGACCAAAAAAGTAAATCAAGACGAAATCGTAGGTCACGTGGTTTCTATAGTATAATGCATTTCCTTTGTTTCCCTTCGAAGGTCTGCTTTTGGCGGCATGCTCCTTGGCAAGAGGTTGCGGGAACCTTGCATCTTTTCACTATTTTTATTGTATCTTTTCTAAATATCCACTTAGAGACTTGCAACTTGTTTTAAAAGATGCACAATAACCTTGCCTGCAAATAAATAAAGCTTATAGTATTCGTAGCAGGGATAAAATTTGTATAATTCAACATTTCCATCGTTCTACAGCCTGGTCTGCTTTTGGCGACATGCACCTTGTCAGGAGCTAGCGGAAAGCTCTGATCTCTTCAACATTATGTAGAACGTGGACAAGAAGGAAATATTGCTCTGGCTACAATGCAGCAGTCTGAAGACCGTCAGTACTGCCCTGGCAGTCCTAGTTATACTTATTATTATTATTATTTGTACCGATTTTGTGGCAGCTGCACAGCCTTAACTACTTACGCCAATTACATGACACTTTCAGAGATCATAGGCTCTGGGCTGAAGTTGATACAGAAGAAAACAAATCATAATTTCCGGCTTCCGTTCTTGTGCTACAGGCCCTTTAACTTTCGATTTTTAACATGGGAATTTTTTTCAAAATGCACTTAGAGACTTGCAACTTTTTGCAAAAGATGCACAATCATCTTTCAAGCAAAAGAGTAAATCATGAAAAAGTCGTACGTCACGTGACTTAGACGCCATTTTGATTTTAGTGCATATTTGTGCATTTTCAGCCTTTCCGTAAAGTCTGAAAGACCTATTGTTATTATCCGATTTTCCTTATTAGGTCTTCAGACTTTAGTCTGGAAGACCTATTGTTATTATCCGATTTTCCTTATTAGGTCTTCAGACTTTAGTCTGAAAGACCTATTGTTATTATCCGATTTTCCTTATTAATATTATTATTTTCGGTAATTTTGTGTCAACTGTACAGTCTAAACTATGTATGCTAATTACTTGACACTTTCAGGGGTGATAGCCTTTGCTCTGAAATTGATACATATCACATAAAATCTTAACTTCCTGCTTCCGTTATTGTGCTAGAGCCCCTTTAAATTTCGATTTTTAACATGGGACAATTTTTCAAAACGCACTTAGAGACTTGCAACTTTTTGCAAAAGATGCATAATCATCTTCCAAGCAAAAAAGTAAATCATGAAAAAGTCGTACGTCACTTGATTTAGACGCCATTTTGATTTTAGTGCATTTTTTTGCATTTTCAGCCTTTCCGACACTACTGATCTTAAAAAAACTTCTTCTCTGAACATACTGGTACTACAGAGCTGAAACTTTCACAGAACGTAGCTGATACATTGTACTGAAAACGTATCGAAACAGAACTTGCGATTTATTTTTACTTTTTGGACAGTGCCCATTCAAATTTGTCCGAAAATTGAAAAACATGAAACATCGTAAACTTCAAGGTCTGATAACTCGAATACCTACCAAGGGAACTTTATCAGTTTTTCAGGTCAGGAGGACACATATGCCATGTACAGGTATCAATAATAAAAGTGCTTGCATACAGTCATTCTTTGTCTGTAGAAATGTCGTGAAATCGTCATTTTTCACAATTTCAAATTTTAACATGGGCTAAATTTTTAAAATACAACTAGAGACTTGCAATTTAGTTTAAACGATAGCTAATGTCCTTGTGACAAAAAAGTAAACCATGACGAAATCGTAGGTCACGTGGTTTCTATAGTATAATGCATTTCCATTGTTTCCCTTTGAAGGTCTGCTTTTGGCGGCATGCTACTTGGCAAGAGGTTGCGGGAACCTTGCATCTTTTCACTATTTTTATTGTATCTTTTCTAAATATCCACTTAGAGACTTGCAACTTGTTTTAAAAGATGCACAATAACCTTGCCTGCAAATAAATAAAGCTTATAGTATTCGTTAAAGGGATAAAATTTGTACAATTCAACATTTCCATCGTTCTACAGTCTGGTCTGCTTTTGGCGACATGCACCTTGTCAGGAGCTAGCGGAAAGCTCTGATCTCTTCAACATTATGTAGAACGTGGACAAGAAGGAAATATTGCTCTGGCTACAATGCAGCAGTCTGAAGACCGTCAGTACTGCCCTGGCAGTCCTAGTTATTAGGTCTTCAGACTTTAGTCTGAAAGACCTATTGTTATTATCCGATTTTCCTTATTAGGTCTTCAGACTTTAGTCTGAAAGACCTATTGTTATTATCCGATTTTCCTTATTATTATTATTTGTGTTAATTTTGTGTCAAATGTACAGCCTAAACTACTCAGGCAAATTCCATGAAACTTACAGGGATGATAGCATCTGGGCTGAAATTGATACATATCACAAAAAATCCTGACTTCCGGCTTCTGTTTTTGTGTTACAGCCCCTTTAAATTTCGATTTTTAACATGGTAACTTTTTTCAAAATGCACTTAGAGACTTGCAACTTTTTGCAAAAGATGCATAATCATCTTCCAAGCAAAAAAGTAAATCATGAAAAAGTCGTACGTCACGTGACTTAGACGCCATTTTGATTTTAGTGCATTTTTTTGCATTTTCAGCCTTTCCGACGATAGCGATTTACAAAAATCTTCTCCTCTGAACATACTGGTACTACAGAACTGAAACTTTCACAGAAAGTAGCTGATGCATTGTACTAAAAACGATAGTGTCTAGCAAATGTGAAATGTTAATACTTTTGTCACAGTGCCCATAGAAATTTGTCTAAAAATGAGAAAATATGAAACATCACAAACTTCAATGGCAGATAACTCGAATACTTACTAAGTGAACTTTATCAGTTTTTCAGGGAAGGAGGATACATATGTCATGTACTGGTGTCAATAATAAAATTGCTCGCGTACAGTCATTTACGGTCTGTAGAAATGTCGAAAAATTGTCATTTTTCGAAATTTTAATTTTTAACATGGGCAAAATTTTCAAAATAGAACTAGCGGCTTGCAACTTAGCTTAAATGATAGCTCATGTCCTTGTGACAAAAAAAGTAAATCATGACAAAATCGTAGGTCACTTGGTTTCTATATTATAATGCATTTCCTTTGTTTCACTTCGAAAGTCTGCTTTTGGCGGCATGCTCCTTGGCAAGAGGTTGGGGGAACCTTGCATCTTTTCAATATTTTCATTGTATCTTTTGTAAATATCCACTTAAAGACTTGCAACTTGTTTTAAAAGATACACAATAACCTTGCCTGCAAATAAATAAAGCTCATAATAGTCGTAGGAGGGGAAACATTTTTATAATTCAACATTTCCATCGTTCTACAGCCTGGTCTGCTTTTGGCGACATGCACCTTTTCAGGAGCTAGCGGAAAGCTCTGATTGCTTCAACATTACGTAAAACGTGGACAAGAAGGAAAGATTGCTCTGGCTACAATGCAGCAGTCTGAAGACCGTCAGTACTGCCATGGCAGTCCTAGTTAGGTCTTCAGACTTTAGTCTGAAAGACCTATTGTTATTATCCGATTTTCCTTATTATTATTATTATTTATCTTATTATTTGTGTTAATTTTGTGTCAAATGTACAGCCAAAATTACTCGTGCAAATTCCATGAAATTCACAGGGATGGTAGCTTCTGTGCTGAAATTGATACATATCACAAAAAATCCTGACTTCTGGCTTCTGTTTTTGTGCTACAGCCCCTTTAAATTTCGAATTTTAACATGGGATTTTTTTTCAAAATGCACTTAGAGACTTGCAATTTTTTTTTAAAGATGCGCAATCATCCTGTGAGCAAAAAAGTAAATGATGAGAAAGTCGTATGTCGCGTGACTTAGACGCCATTTTGATTTTAGTGCATTTTTCTCCAATTTCAGCCTTTCCGATACTACCAATCTAAAAAAATCTTCTCCTCTGAAGATACTGTTAGTACATAGCTGAAACTTTCACAGAATGTAGCTGATACATCGTACTTAAAACGATAGTGTCTAGCAAATGTGAAATGTTAATACTTTTGTCACAGTGCCCATTCAAATTTGTCTAAAAATGAGGAAATATGAAAAATTGCAAACTTCAAGCGCAGATAATTCGAATATTTACCAGGCGAACTTTATCATTTTTTCAGGGAAAGAGGACACATATGTCATGTACAGGTACCATTAATAAAATTGCTCGCGTACAGTCATTTACGCTCTGTTGTAATGTCGAAAAATTGTCATTTTTCGAAATTTAATTTTTTAACATTGGTTAAATTTTCAAAATAGAACTAGCGACTTGCAAATTAGTTTAAACGATAGCTAATATCCTTGTGACATAAAAAGCAAATCACGACGAAATCGTAGGTCACGTGGTTTCTATATTATAATGCATTTCCTTTGTTTCCCTTCGAAGGTCTGCTTTTGGCGGCATGCTCATTAGCAAGAGGTTGCGGGAACCTTGAATCTTTTCACTCTTTTCATTGTATCTTTTCTAAATATCCACTTACAGACTTGCAACTGGTATTAAAAGATACACACTAACCTTCCCTGCAAATAAATTAATCTTATAATATTCGTAGCACGGCATGCTCATTAGCAAGAGGTTGCGGGAACCTTGAATCTTTTCACTCTTTTCATTGTATCTTTTCTAAACATCCACTTAGAGACTTGCAACTTGTTTTAAAAGATGCACAATAACCTTGCCTGCAAATAAAGAAAGATTATAATATTCGTAGCAGGGGTAAATTTTTCATAATTCAACATTTCCATCGTTGTTCAACCTGATCTGCTTTTGGCGACATGCACCTTGTCAGGAGCTAGCGGAAAGCTCTGATCACTTCAACATTACGTAAAACGTGGACAAGAAGGAAATATTGCTCTGGCTACACTGCAGCAGTCTGAAGACCGTCAGTACTGCCATGGCAGTCCTAGTTAGGTCTTCAGACTTTAGTCTGAAAGACCTATTGTTATTACCCGATTTTCCTTATTATTATTATACTTATTCATGTTAATTTTGTGTCAAATGTACAGCCTAGACTACTTGTGCCATTTGCATGAAACTTTCAGGGATGATAGCTTCTAGGCTGAAATTGATACATATCACAAAAAATCCTAACTTCCGGCTTCTGTTTTTGTGTTACAGCCCCTTTAAATTTCGAATTTTAACATGGGAAATTTTTTCAAAATGCATTTAGAGACTTGCAACCTTTTCTAAAGGATGCGCAATCACCCTCTAAGCAAAAAAGTAAATCATGAGAAAGTCGTATGTCACGTGACTTAGACGCCATTTTGATTTTAGTGCATTTTTTTCCATTTCCAGCCTCTCCGATCGCACCGATCTTAAAAAATCTTCTCCTCTGAACATATTGGTACTACAAAGCTGAAACTTTTACAGAATGTAGCTGATGTATTGAACTAAAAACGATACTGAAAAGCAAATGTGTATTATTAATACTTTTGTCACAGTGACCATTGAAAGTTGTCTGAAAATGCGAAAATATGAAAAATAGCAAACTTCAAGGGCAGATAATTCGAATATTTACCAAGCCAACTTTATCAGTTTTTCAGGGAAGGAGGACACATATATCATGTACAAAAATCAATAATAAAATTTCTTCCGTACAGTCATTTACCGTTTGTAGAAATGTCGAAAAAGTTTCATTTTTCGAAATTTAAATTTTTAACATGGGCAAAATTTTCAAAATAGAACTAGCGACTTGCAACTGAGTTTATACGATAGCTAATGTCCTTGTGACAAAAAAAGTAAATCAAGACGAAATCGTAGGTCACGTGGTTTCTATATTATAATGCATTTCCTTTCTTTCCCTTCGAAGGTCTGCTTTTGGCGGCATGCTCCTTGGCAAGAGGTTGCGGGAACCATGCATCTTTTCACTATTTTCATTGTATCTTTTCTAAATATCCACTTAGGGACTTGCAACTTGTTTTAAAAGATGCACAATAACCTTGCCTGCAAATAAATAAAGCTTATAATATTCGGAGCAGGGGTAAAAAATTTATAATTCAACATTTCCATCGTTCTACAGCCTGGTCTGCTTTTGGCGACATGCACCTTGTCAGGAGCTAGCGGAAATCTCTGATCTCTTGAACATTATGTAAAACGTGGACAAGAAGGAAAGATTGCTCTGGCTACAATGCAGCAGTCTGAAGACCGTCAGTACTGCCATGGCAGTCCTAGTTATTATTATTATTATTTGTGTTAATTTTGTGTCAAATGTACAGCCTAAACTACTCATGCAAATTCCATGAAACTTACAGGGATGATAGCTTCTGGGCTGAAATTGATACATATCACAAAAAATCCTGACTTCCGGCTTCTGTTTTTCTGTTACAGCCCCTTTAAATTTCGATTTTTAACATGGGAATTTTTTTCAAAATGCACTTAGAGACTTGCAACTTTTTGCAAAACATGCATAATCATCTTCCAAGCAAAAAAGTAAATCATGAAAAAGTCGTACGTCACGTGACTTAGACGCCATTTTGATTTTAGTGCATTTTTTGCATTTTCAGCCTTTCCGACGATAGCGATTTTAAAAAATCTTCTCCTCTGAACATACTGGTACTACAGAATTGAAACTTTCACAGAATGTAGCTGATGCATTGTACTAAAAACGATAGTGTCTAGCAAATGTGAAATGTTAATACTTTTGTCACAGTGCCCATAGAAATTTGTCTAAAAATGAGAAAATAGGAAACATCACAAACTTCAAGGGCAGATAACTCGAATACTTACTAAGTGAACTTTATCAGTTTTTCAGGGAAGGAGGACACATATGTCATGTACTTGTATCAATAATAAAATTGCTCACGTACAGTCATTTACGGTCTGTAGAAATGTCGAAAAATTGTCACTTTTCAAAATAAGTGCATTTTTTGCATTTTCAGCCTTTCCGACGATAGCGATTTTAAAAAATCTTCTCCTCTGAACATACTGGTACTACAGAATTGAAACTTTCACAGAATGTAGCTGATGCATTGTACTAAAAACGATAGTGTCTAGCAAATGTGAAATGTTAATACTTTTGTCACAGTGCCCATAGAAATTTGTCTAAAAATGAGAAAATAGGAAACATCACAAACTTCAAGGGCAGATAACTCGAATACTTACTAAGTGAACTTTATCAGTTTTTCAGGGAAGGAGGACACATATGTCATGTACTTGTATCAATAATAAAATTGCTCACGTACAGTCATTTACGGTCTGTAGAAATGTCGAAAAATTGTCACTTTTCAAAATTTTAATTTTTAACATGGCAAAATTTTCAAAATAGAACTAGCGGCTTGCAACTTAGCTTAAATGATAGCTCATGTCCTTGTGACAAAAAAAGTAAATCAAGACGAAATCGTAGGTCACGTGGTTTCTATATTATAATGCATTTCCTTTGTTTCCCTTCGAAGGTCTGCTTTTGGCGGCATGCTCCTTGGCAAGAGGTTGCAGGAACCTTGCATCTTTTCACTATTTTCATTGTATCTTTTTTAAATATCCACTTAGAGACTTGCATCTTGTTTTAAAAGATACACAATAACCTTGCCTGCAAATAAATAAAGCTTATAATAGTCGTAGCAGGGGTAACTTTTTTATAATTCAACATTTCCATCGTTCTACAGCCTGGTCTGCTTTTGGTGACGTGCTACTTGTCAGGAGCTAGCGGAAAGCTCTGATCTCGTGGACAAGAAGGAAAGATTGCTCTGGCTACAATGCTGCAGTCTGAAGACCGTCAGTACTGCCATGGCAGTCCTAGTTAGGTCTTCAGACTTTAGTCTGAAAGACCTATTGTTATTATCCGATTTTCCTTATTATTATTATTATTATACTTATTTGTACCAATTTTGTGTCAAAGGTACAGCCTAAACTACTCATGCACATTCCATGAAACTTTCAGGGATGATAGCCTCTGGGCTTAAATCTATACATATCACAAAAAATCCTGACTTCCGGCTTCTGTTTTAGTGCTACAGCCCCTTTAAATTTCGAATTTTAACATAGGATTTTTTTTCAAAATGCACTTAGAGACTTGCAACTTTTTGCAAAAGATGCGCAATCATCTTCTGAGCAAAAAAGCAAATCATGAGAAAGTCGTGCATCACGTGACTTAGACGCCATTTTGATTTCAGTGCATTTTTTGGCATTTTCAGCCTTTCCGACACTACCGATCTTAAAAAATCTTCTCCTCTGAACATACTACTACAATAGATCTGAAACTTTCACAAAATGCAGCTGATGCATTGTACAAAAAACGATACCTACTTAGAAATAGGAAACCTCTATACTTTTCCCACAGTGCCCCTTCAAATTTGTCAAAAAATCCAAAAACCTGAAAAATGGCAAACTTCAAGGGCAGATAACTCGAATACCTACCAAGCGAACTTTATCAGTTTTTCAGGGTAGGAGGACACATATGTCATGTATAGGAATCAATAATACAATTGCTCGTGTATAGTCATTTACGGTCTTTAGAAATATCGAAAAATTGTCATTTTAAAAAAAAATTATTTTTAACATGGGCAAAATTTTCAAAATAGAACTAGCGACTTGCAACTTAGTTTAAACGATAGCTATTGTCCTTGTGACAAAAAAAGTAAATAAGGACGAAATCGTAGGTCACGTGGTTTCTATAGTATAATGCATTTTCTTTTTTTCCCTTTGAAGGTCTGTTTTTGGCGGCATGCTCCTTGGCAAGAGGTTGCGGGAACCGTGCATCTTTTCACTATTTTCATTGTATCTTTTTTAAATATCCACTTACAGACTTGCAACTTCTTTTAAAAGATACACAATAACCTTTGCTGCTAATAAATAAAGCTTATAACATTCGTTACAGGGGTAAAATTTTAATAATTCAACATTTCCATCGTTCTACAGCCTGGTCTGCTTTTGGCGACATGCACCTTGTCAGGAGCTTGCGGAAAGCTCTGATCTCTTCAACATTATGTAAAACGTGGACAAGAAGGAAAGATTGCTCTGGCTACAATGCAGCGGTCTGAAGACCGTCAGTACTGCCCTGGCAGTCCTAGTTAGGTCTTCAGACTTTAGTCTGAAAGACCTATTGTTATTACCCGATTTTCCTTATTAGGTCTTCAGACTTTAGTCTGAAAGACCTATTGTTATTATCCGATTTTCCTTATTATTATTATTATTATTATTATACTTTTTCTGACCGATTTTGTTACGCCTGTACAGCCTAAACTACTCATGCAAATTCCGTGACACTTTCAGGAATGATAGCCTCTGGGCTGAAATTAATACATATCACAAAAAATCTTGCCTTCCGGCTTCGGTTTTAGTGTTACGGCCCCTTTAAATTTCGAATTTTAACATGGGAATTTTTTTCAAAATGCACTTAGAGACTTGCAACTTTTTCTAAAAGATGCGCAATCATCCTCTAAGCAAAAAAGTAAATCATGAGAAAGTGGTATGTCACGTGACTTAGACGCCATTTTGATTTTAGTGCATTTTTTAGCATTCTCAGCCTTTCTGATCGTACCGATCTTAAAAAATCTTCTTCTCTGAACATACTGGTACTACAAAGCT
Organism: Gibbula magus; assembly: GCA_936450465.1. Lineage (NCBI taxonomy): Eukaryota > Metazoa > Mollusca > Gastropoda > Trochida > Trochidae > Gibbula > Gibbula magus. Next base: position 50,873,723 of record OW388295.1, read on the forward strand.
GAAACTTTCACAGAATGTAGCGGATGCATTGAACTAAAAACGATATTGAAAAGCAAATGTGTAATGTTAATACTTTTGTCACAGTGCCCATTGAAATTTGTCTGAAAATGCGAAAATATGAAAAATCGCAAAATTCAAGGGCAGATAATTCGAATCTTTACCAAGCGAACTTTATCAGTTTTTCAGGGAAGGAGGACACATATGTCATGTACAATAATCAATAATAAAATTTCTTGCGTACAGTCATTTATCGTTTGTAGAAATGTCGAAAGATTGTCATTTTTCGAAATTTAAATTTTTAACATGGGCAAAATTTTCAAAATAGAACTAGCGACTTGCAACTTAGTTTAAACGATAGCTAGTGTCCTTGTGACAAAAAAAGTAAATCAAGACGAAATCGTAGGTCACGTGGTTTCTATAGTATTATGCATTTCCTTTTTTTCCCTTCGAAGGTCTGCTTTTGGCGGCATGCTCCTTAGCAAGCGGTTGCGGGAACAATGCATCTTTTCACTATTTTCATTGTATCTTTTCTAAATATCCACTTAGAGACGTGTAACTTGTTTTAAAAGATACACAATGACCTTGTCTGCAAATAAGTAAAGTTTTTAATATTCGTAACAGGGGTAAACTTTTTATAATCGAACATTTCAATCGTTCTACAGCCTGGTCTGCTTTTGGCGACATGCATCTTGTCAGGAGTACAACGTGGACAAGAAGGAAAGATTGCTCTGGCTACAATGCAGCAGTCTGAAGACCGTCAGTACTGCCCTGGCAGTCCTAGTTATTATTATTAGGTCTTCAGACTTTAGTCTGAAAGACCTATTGTTATTATCCGATTTTCCTTATTATTATTATACTTATTTGTACCAATTTTGTGTCAAAGGTACAGCCTAAACTACTCATGCACATTCCATGACACTTTCAGGGATGATAGCCTCTGGGCTGAAATCTATACATATCACAAAAAATCCTGACTTCCGGCTTCTGTTTTTGTGCTACAGCCCCTTTAAATTTCGAATTTTAACATGGGAAATTTTTTCAAAATGCACTTAGAGACTTGCAACTTTTTGCAAAAGATGCGCAATCATATTTTGAGCAAAAAAGCAAATCATGAGAAAGTCGTACATCACGTGACTTAGACGCTATTTTGATTTCAGTGCATTTTTTGGCATTTTCAGCCTTTCTGACACTACCGATCTTAAAAAATCTTCTCCTCTGAACATACTGGTACAATACAGCTGAAACTTTCACAAAATGCAGCTGATGCATTGTACAAAAAACGATACCTACTTAGAAATAGGAAACCTGTATACTTTTGTAACAGTGCCCATTCAAATTTGTCAAAAAATCGAAAAACCTGACAAATGGCAAACTTCAAGGGCAGATAACTCGAATACCTACCAAGCGAACTTTATTAGTTTTTCAGGGTAAGAGGACACATATGTCATGAACAGGAATCAATAATAAAATTCCTTGCGTACAGTCATTTACCGTCTGTAGAAATGTCGAAAAATTGTCATTTTTCGAAATTTAAATTTTTAACATGGGCAAAATTGTCAAAATAGAACTAGCGACTTGCAACTTAGTTTAATCGATAGCTAATGTCCTTGTGACAAAAAAAGTAAATCAAGACGAAATCGTAGGTCACGTGGTTTCTATAGTATAACGCATTTCCTTTGTTTCCCTTCGAAGGTCTGCTTTTGGCAGCATGCTCCTTAGCAAGAGGTTGCGGGAAACTTGCATCTTTTCACTATTTTCATTGTATCTTTTTTAAATATCCACTTAGAGACGTGTAACTTGTTTTAAAACATACACAATGACCTTGTCTGCAAATAAGTAAAGTTTTTAATATTCGTAACAGGGGTAAACTTTTTATAATTCAACATTTCCATCGTTCTACAGCCTGGTCTGCTTTTGGCGACATGCATCTTGTCAGGAGTACAACGTGGACAAGAAGGAAAGATTGCTCTGGCTACAATGCAGCAGTCAAAGACCTATTGTTATTATCCGATTTTCCTTATTAGGTCTTCAGACTTTAGTCTGAAAGACCTATTGTTATTATCCGATTTTCCTTATTATTATTATACTTATTTGTACCAATTTTGTGTCAAAGGTACAGCCTAAACTACTCATGCACATTCCATGACACTTTCAGGGATGATAGCCTCTGGGCTGAAATCTATACATATCACAACAAATCCTGACTTCCGGCTTCTGTTTTTGTGCTACAGCCCCTTTAAATTTCGAATTTTAACATGGGAAATTTTTTCAAAATGCACTTAGAGACTTGCAACTTTTTGCAAAAGATGCGCAATCATCTTTTGAGCAAAAAAGCAAATCATGAGAAAGTCGTACATCACGTGACTTAGACGCCATTTTGATTTCAGTGCATTTTTTGGCATTTTCAGCCTTTCTGACACTACCGATCTTAAAAAATCTTCTCCTCTGAACATACTGGTACAATACAGCTGAAACTTTCACAAAATGCAGCTGATGCATTGTACAAAAAACGATACCTACTTAGAAATAGGAAACCTGTATACTTTTGTAACAGTGCCCATTTTATTATCCGATTTTCCTTATTATTATTATACTTATTTGTACCAATTTTGTGTCAAAGGTACAGCCTAAACTACTCATGCACATTCCATGACACTTTCAGGGATGATAGCCTCTGGGCTGAAATCTATACATATCACAACAAATCCTGACTTCCGGCTTCTGTTTTTGTGCTACAGCCCCTTTAAATTTCGAATTTTAACATGGGAAATTTTTTCAAAATGCACTTAGAGACTTGCAACTTTTTGCAAAAGATGCGCAATCATCTTTTGAGCAAAACAGCAAATCATGAGAAAGTCGTACATCACGTGACTTAGACGCCATTTTGATTTCAGTGCATTTTTTGGCATTTTCAGCCTTTCTGACACTACCGATCTTAAAAAATCTTCTCCTCTGAACATACTGGTACAATACAGCTGAAACTTTCACAAAATGCAGCTGATGCATTGTACAAAAAACGATACCTACTTAGAAATAGGAAACCTGTATACTTTTGTAACAGTGCCCATTCAAATTTTTCAAAAAATCGAAAAACCTGACAAATGGCAAACTTCAAGGGCAGATAACTCGAATACCTATAAAGCGAACTTTATCAGTTTTCCAGGGTAGGAGGACACATATGTCATGTACAGGAATCAATAGTACAATTTTAGTCTGAAAGACCAATTGTTATTATCCGATTTTCCTTATTATTATTATACTTATTTGTACCAATTTTGTGTCAAAGGTACAGCCTAAACTACTCATGCACATTCCATGACACTTTCAGGGATGATAGCCTCTGGGCTGAAATCTATACATATCACAACAAATCCTGACTTCCGGCTTCTGTTTTTGTGCTACAGCCCCTTTAAATTTCGAATTTTAACATGGGAAATTTTTTCAAAATGCACTTAGAGACTTGCAACTTTTTGCAAAAGATGCGCAATCATCTTTTGAGCAAAAAAGCAAATCATGAGAAAGTCGTACATCACGTGACTTAGACGCCATTTTGATTTCAGTGCATTTTTTGGCATTTTCAGCCTTTCTGACACTACCGATCTTAAAAAATCTTCTCCTCTGAACATACTGGTACAATACAGCTGAAACTTTCACAAAATGCAGCTGATGCATTGTACAAAAAACGATACCTACTTAGAAATAGGAAACCTGTATACTTTTGTAACAGTGCCCATTCAAATTTTTCAAAAAATCGAAAAACCTGACAAATGGCAAACTTCAAGGGCAGATAACTCGAATACCTACCAAGCGAACTTTATCAGTTTTCCAGGGTAGGAGGACACATATGTCATGTACAGGAATCAATAGTACAATTGCTCGCGTATAGTCATTTACGGTGTGTAGAATTGTCGAAAAATTGTCATTTTTCGAAAGTTAAATTTTTAACATGGGAAAATTTTTCAAAATAGAACTAGCGACTTGCAACTTAGTTTAAACGATAGCTAATGTCCTTGTGACAAAAAAAGTAAATCATGACGAAATCGTAGGTCACGTGGTTTCTATAGTATAATGCATTTCCTTTGTTTCCCTTCGAAGGTCTGCTTTTGGCGGCATGCTCCTTGGCAAGAGGTTGCGGGAACCTTGCATCTTTTCACTATTTTCATTGTATCTTTTCTAAATATCAACTTAGAGTCTTGCAACTTGTTTTAAAAGATACACAATGACCTTGCCTACAAATAAATAAAGCTTATAATATTTGGAGGACACATATGTCATGTACAGGAATCAATAGTACAATTGCTCGCGTATAGTCATTTACGGTGTGTAGAATTGTCGAAAAATTGTCATTTTTCGAAAGTTAAATTTTTAACATGGGAAAATTTTTCAAAATAGAACTAGCGACTTGCAACTTAGTTTAAACGATAGCTAATGTCCTTGTGACAAAAAAAGTAAATCATGACGAAATCGTAGGTCACGTGGTTTCTATAGTATAATGCATTTCCTTTGTTTCCCTTCGAAGGTCTGCTTTTGGCGGCATGCTCCTTGGCAAGAGGTTGCGGGAACCTTGCATCTTTTCACTATTTTCATTGTATCTTTTCTAAATATCAACTTAGAGTCTTGCAACTTGTTTTAAAAGATACACAATGACCTTGCCTACAAATAAATAAAGCTTATAATATTCTTTGCAGGGGTAACATTTTTATTTTTCAACATTTCCATCGTTCTACAGCCTGGTCTGCTTTTGGCGACATGCACCTTGTCAGGAGCTAGCGGAAATCTCTGATCTCTTCAACATTATGTAAAACGTGGACAAGAAGGGAAGATTGCTCTGGCTACAATGCAGCAGTCTGAAGACCGTCAGTACTGCCATGGCAGTCCTAGTTATTATTATACTTATTCATGTTAATTTTGTGGCAAATGCACAGCCTAAACTACTTACGCCAATTGCATGAACCTTTCAGGGCTTAAAGCCTCTGACCTGAAATTTATACATATCAAAAAAAATCCTGACTTTTGACTTTCCTTGCTGTGTTACAGCCCCTTTAAATTTCGAATTTTAACATGAGAAAAATTTTCAAAATGCACTTAGAGACTTGCAACTTTTTGCAAAAGATGCATAATCATCCTCTAAGCAAAAAAGTAAATCAAGAGAAAGTCGTATGTAACGTGACTTAGACGCCATTTTGATTTTAGTGCATTTTTTTCCATTTTCAGCGTCTTCGAAAGTACCGATCTTAAAAAATCTTCTCCTCTGAACATACTGGTACTACAAAGCTGAAATTTTCACAGAATGTAGCTGATACATTAAACTAAAAACGATACTGAAAAGCAAATGTGAAATGTTAAAACTTTTGTCACAGTGCTCATTCAAATTTGTCTGAAAATGAGAAAATAGGAAACATCGCAAACTTCAAGAGCGGATAACTTGAATACCTACAAAGCAAACTTTATCAGTTTTTCAGGGAAGGAGGACACTTGTGTCATTTACAAAAATCAATAATAACATTGCTTGCGTACAGTCATTTACCGTCTGTAAAAATGTCGAAAAATTTTCATTTTTCGAAATTTAAATTTTTAACATGGGCAAAATTTTCAAAAGAGAGCTAGGAACTTTAAACTTAGTTTAAACAATAGCTAATTTCCTTGTGACAAAAAAAGTAAATCAAGACGAAATCGTAGGTCACGTGGTTTCTATATTATAATGCATTTCCTTTGTTTCCCTTCGAAGGTCTGATTTTGGCGGCATGCTCCTTGGCAGGAGGTTGCGAGAACCTTGCATCTTTTCACTATTTTCATTGTATCTTTTCTAAATATCCACTTAGAGACTTGGAACTTGTTTTAAAAGATGCACAATAACCTTGCCTGCAAATAAATAAAGCTTATAATATTCGTAGGAGGGGAAATATTTTTATAATTCAACATTTTCATCGTTCTACAGCCTGGTCTGCTTTTGGCGACATTACTTATGTAAAACGTGGACAAGAAGCAAAGATTGCTCTGGCTACAATGCAGCAGTCTGAAGACCGTCAGTACTGCCCTGGCAGTCCTAGTTATTATTATTATTATTATTATTATTTTCGGTAATTTTGTGTCACCTGTACTGCCTAAACTAGTGATGCAAATTCCATGAAACTTACAGGGATGATAGCTTCTGGGCTGAAATTGATACAGATCACAACAAATCCTGACTTCCGGCTTCTGTTTTTGTGTTACAGCCCCTTTAAATTTCTATTTTTAACATGGGATTTTTTTTCAAAGTGCACTTAGAGACTTGAAACTTTTTGCAAAAGATGCGCATTGATCTGTTTAGCAAAAAAGTGAATCATGAGAAAGTCGTATGTCACGTGACTTAGACGCCATTTTGATTTTAGAGTATTTTTTGGCATTTTCAGCCTTTCCGACACTACCGATCTTAAAAAATCTTCTCCTCTGAACATACTGGTGGTACAGAGCTGAAACTTTTACAGAATGTAGCTGATGCATTGTACTTTAAAGGATACCTACATAGAAAATGGAAACCTCAAAACTATTTTCACAGTGCCCCTTCAAATTAGTCCGAAAATCGAAAAACTTGAAAATACGCAAACTTCAAGGGCAGATAACTCGAATACCTAACAAGGGAACTTTATAAGTTTTTCAGGTAAGGAAGACACATATGTCATATACAGGAATCAATCAGCAAAATGCTTGCGTAAAGTCATTCTTTTTCTGTAGAAATGTCGAAAAAATGTCATTTTTCAAAATTTAATTTTTTAACATGGGCAAAATTTTCAAAATAGAACTAGCGACTTGCAACTTAGTTTAAACGATAGCTAATGTCCTTCTGACAAAAAAAGTAAATCAAGACGAAATCGTAGGTCACGTGGTTTCTATAGTATAACGCATTTCCTTTGTTTCCCTTCGAAGGTCTGCTTTTGGCGGCATGCTCCTTGGCAAGAGGTTGCGGGAACCTTGCATCTTTTCACTATTTTCATTGTACCTTTTCTAAATATCAACTTAGAGACTTGCAACTTGTTTTAAAAGATGCACAATAACCTTGCCTGCAAATAATTAAGCCTTATAATATTCTTAGCAGGGGTAAAAACATTATATTTCAACATTTCCATCGTTCTTCAGTCTGGTCTGCTTTTGGTGACATGCACCTTGGCAAGAGCCAGCGGAAAGCTCAGATCTCTTCAACAGTATGTAAAACGTGGACAAGAAGGAAAGATTGCTTTGGCTACAATGCAGCAGTCTGAAGACCGTCAGTACTGCCCTGGCAGTCCTAGTTATTATTATTATTATTTTCGGTAATTTTGTGTCACCTGTAGTGCCTAAACTACTTATGCAAATGCCATGACACTTTCAGGGATGATAGCCTCTGGGCTGAAATCGATACAGATCACAAAAAATCCTGACTTCAGGCTTCTGTTTTTGTGTTACAGCCCCTTTAAATTTCGATTTTTAACATGGTAATTTTTTTCAAAATGCACTTTGAGACTTGCAACTTTTTGCAAAAGATGCGCAATCATCTTCTGAGCAAAAAAGCAAATCATGAGAAAGTCGTAGATCACGTGACTTAGACACAATTTTGATTTTAGTGCATTTTTTGGCATTTTCAGCCTTTCCGACACTACCGATCTTAAAAAATCTTCTCCTCTGAACATATTGGTACAATAGAGCTGAAACTTTCACAAAATGCAGCTGATGCATTGTACAAAAAACGATACCTACTTAGAAATAGGAAACCTCTATACTTTTGTAACAGTGCCCATTCAAATTTGTCAAAAAATCGAAAAACCTGAAAAATGGCAAACTTCAAGGGCAGATAACTCGAATACCTATGAAACGAACTTTATCAGTTTTTCAGGGTAGGAGGACACATATGTCATGTACAGGAATCAATAATACAATTGCTCGCGTATAGTCATTTACGGTGTGTAGAATTGTCGAAAAAATTTCATTTTTCGAAAGTTAAATTTTTAACATGGGAACAAATTTCAAAATAGAACTAGCGACTTGCAACTTAGTTTAAACGATAGCTAATGTCCTTGTGACAAAAAAAGTAAATCAAGACGAAATCGTAGGTCACGTGGTTTCTATAGTATAACGCATTTCCTTTGTTTCCCTTCGAAGGTCTGCTTTTGGCGGCATGCTCCTTAGCAAGAGGATGCGGGAAACTTGCATCTTTTCACTATTTTCATTGTATCTTTTTTAAATATCCACTTAGAGACGTGTAAGTTGTTTTAAAAGATACACAATGACCTTGTCTGCAAATAAGAAAAGCTTTTAATATTCGTAACAGGGGTAAACTTTTTATAATCGAACATTTCCATCGTTCTACAGCCTGGTCTGCTTTTGGCGACATGCATCTTGTCAGGAGTACAACGTGGACAAGAAGGAAAGATTGCTCTGGCTACAATGCAGCAGTCTGAAGACCGTCAGTACTGCCCTGGCAGTCCTAGTTAGGTCTTCAGACTTTAGTCTGAAAGACCTATTGTTATTATCCGATTTTCCTTATTATTATTATTATTATACTTTTTCTGACCGATTTTGTTACGCCTGTACAGCCTAAACTACTCATGCAAATTCCGTGACACTTTCAGGAATGATAGCCTCTGCGCTGAAATTAATACATATCACAAAAAATCTTGACTTCCGGCTTCGGTTTTGGTGTTACGGCCCCTTTAAATTTCGAATTTTAACATGGGAATTGTTTTCAAAATGCACTTAGAGACTTGCAACTTTTTCTAAAAGATGCGCAATCATCCTCTAAGCAAAAAAGTAAATCATGAGAAAGTCGTATGTCACGTGACTTAGACGCCATTTTGATTTTAGTGCATTTTTTAGCATTCTCAGCCTTTCCGATCGTACCGATCTTAAAAAATCTTCTTCTCTGAACATACTGGTACTACAAAGCTGAAACTTTCACAGAATGTAGCGGATGCATTGAACTAAAAACGATACTGAAAAGCAAATGTGTAATGTTAATACTTTTGGCACAGTGCCCATTGAAATTTGTCTGAAAATGCGAAAATATGAAAAATCGCAAACTTCAAGGGCAGATAATTCGAATCTTTACCAAGCGAACTTTATCAGTTTTTCAGAGAAGGAGGACACATATGTCATGTACAATAATCAATAATAAAATTTCTTGCGTACAGTCATTTATCGTTGGTAGAAATGTCGAAAGATTGTCATTTTTCGAAATTTAAATTTTTAACATGGGCAAAATTTTCAAAATAGAACTAGCGACTTGCAACTTAGTTTAAACGATAGCTAGTGTCCTTGTGACAAAAAAAGTAAATCAAGACGTAATCGTAGGTCACGTGGTTTCTATAGTATAATGCATTTCCTTTTTTTCCCTTTTAAGGTCTGCTTTTGGCGACATGCTCCTTAGCAAGCGGTTGCGGGAACAATGCATCTTTTCACTATTTTCATTGTATCTTTTCTAAATATCCACTTAGAAACTTGCAACTTGTTTTAAAAGGTACACAATAACCTTGCCTGCAAATAAATAAAGCTTACAATATGTGTAGCAGGAGTAATTATTTTATAATTCAACATTTCCACCGTTCTACAGCCTGGTCTGCTTTTGGCGACATGCACCTTGTCAGGAGCTAGCGGGAAGCTCTGATCTCTTCAACATTATGTAAAACGTGGACAAGAAGGAAAGTTTGCTCTAGCTACAATGCAGCAGTCTGAAGACCGTCAGTACTGCCCTGGCAGTCCTAGTTATTATTATACTTATTTGTACCAATTTTGTGTCAAAGGTACAGCCTAAACTACTCATGCACATTCCATGACACTTTCAGGGATGATAGCCTCTGGGCTGAAATCTATACATATCACAAAAAATCCTGACTTCCGGCTTCTGTTTTTGTGCTACAGCCCCTTTAAATTTCGAATTTTAACATAGGAATTTTTTTCAAAATGCACTTACAGACTTGCAACTTTATGCAAAAGATGCGCAATCATCTTCTGAGCAAAAAAGCAAATCATGAGAAAGTCGTACATCACGTGACTTAGACGCCATTTTGATTTCAGTGCATTTTTTGGCATTTTCAGCCTTTCCGACACTACCGATCTTAAAAAATCTTCTCCTCTGAACATACTGGTACAATAGATCTGAAACTTTCACAAAATGCAGCTGATGCATTGTACAAAAAACGATACCTACTTAGAAATAGGAAACCTCTATACTTTTGTCACAGTGTCCATTCAAATTTGTCAAAAAATCGAAAAACCTGAAAAATGGCAAACTTCAAGGGCAGATAACTCGAATACCTACCAAGCGAACTTTATAATCTTTTCAGGGTAGGAGGACACATATGTCATGTACAGGAATCAATAATACAATTGCTCGTGTATAGTCATTTACGGTCTGTAGAAATATCGAAAACTTGTCATTTTTCAAAAAAAATATTTTTAACATGGGCAAAATTTTCAACATAGAACTAGCGACTTGCAACTTAGTTTAATCGATAGCTAATGTCCTTGTGACAATAAAAGTAAATCAAGACGAAGTCGTAGGTCACGTGGTTTCTATAGTATAATGCATTTCTTTTCTTTCCCTTCGAAGGTCTGCTTTTGGCGGCATGCTCCTTGGCAAGAGGTTGCGGGAACCTTGAATCGTTTCACAATTTTCATTGTATCTTTTCTAAATATCCACTTAGAGACTTGCAACTTGTTTTAAAAGATACACAATAACCTTGCCTGCAAATATATGAAGCTAATAATATTCGTAGCAAGGGAAAAAATTTTACAATTCAACTTTTCGATCGTTCTACAGCCTGGTCTGCTTTTGGCGACATGCACCTTGTCAGGAGTTAGCGGAAAGCTCTGATCTCGTCAATATTATGTAAAACGTGGACAAGAAGGAAAGATATCTCTGGCCACAATGCAGCAGTCTGAAGACCGTCAGTACTGCCCTGGCAGTCCTAGTTATTAGGTCTTCAGACTTTAGTCTGAAAGACCTATTGTTATTACCCGAGTTTTCCTTATTAGGTCTTCAGACTTTAGTCTGAAAGACCTATTGTTATTATCCGATTTTCCTTATTAGGTCTTCAGACTTTAGTCTGAAAGACCTATTGTTATTATCCGATTTTCCTTATTATTATACTTATTATTATTATTATTTGTACCGATTTTGTGGCCGCTGCACAGCCTAAACTACTTACGCCAATTCGATGACACTTTCAGAGATCATAGGCTCTGGGCTGAAATTGATACAGAAAAAAACAAATCCTGACTTCCGGCTTTTGTTTGTGTGCTACAGCCCCTTTAAATTTAGATTTTTAACATGGGAAATTTTTTCAAAATGCACTTACAGACTTTAAACTTTTTGCAAAAGATGCGCATTGATCTGTTCAGCAAAAAAGTAAATCATGATAAAGTCGTATGTCACGTGACTGAGACGCCATTTTGAATTTAGAGCGTTTTTATGCATTTTCAGCCTTTCCGAACATACTGATCTTCAAAAATCTTCTCCTCTGAACATACTGGTACTACAGAGGTGAAACTTTCACAGAATGTAGCTGATGCATTGTACTAAAAACGATACGAGACAGAATTCGCAAAATCAATCTATTTATTTCACAGTACCCATTCAAATATGTCTGAAAATGAAAAAAATCGAAAACATGCAAACTTCAAGGGCAGATTACTCAGACATCTAAGACGGAAACTTTATGATTCTTTCAGAGAACGAAGATACATATGTCATGTACAAGAATCAATAATAAAATAGCATGCGTACAATCATTTCCGCTCTGTAGAAATGTCGCAATATCGTCATTTTTCACAAACAAGATTTTTAACATGGGCAAAATTTTCAAAATAGGACTAGCGACTTGCAACGTAGTTCAAACGATAGCTTATGTCCTTGTGACAAAAAAAGTTAAACATGACGAAATCGTAGGTCACGTGGTTTCTATAGTATAAAGCATTTCCTTCCTTTACCTTCGAAGGTCTGCTTTTGGCGGCATGGTCCTTGGCAAGAGGTTGCGGGAACCTTGCATCTTTTCACTATTTTCATTGTATCATTTCTAAATATCCCCTTACAGACTTGCAATTTGTGAAACGAGGACAAGAAGGAAAGATTGCTCTGGCTACAATGCAGCAGTCTGAAGACCGTCAGTACTGCCATGGCAGTCCTAGTTATTATTATTATTAGGTCTTCAGACTTTAGTCTGAAAGACCTATTGTTATTATCCGATTTTCCTTATTAGGTCTTCAGACTTTAGTCTGAAAGACCTATTGTTATTATCCGATTTTCCTTATTATACTTTTTATTATTTGTACCAATTTTGTGTCAAAGGTACAGCCTAAACTACTTATGCAAATTCCATGAAACTTTCAGGGACTATAACCTCTGGTCTGAAATTTATACATATCACAAAAAATCCTGACTTCCGGCTTCTGTTTCTGTGTTACAGCCCCTTTAATTTTCGAATTTTAACATGGGATTTTTTTTCAAAATGCACTTAGAGACTTGCAACTTTTTCTAAAAGATGCGCAATCATCTACTTAACAAAAAAGTAAATCATGAAAAAGTCGTATGTCATGTGACTTAGACGCCATTTTGATTTTAGTGCATTTTTTAGCATTTTCAGCCTCTCCGATTGTACCGATCTTAAAAAATCTTCTTCTCTGAACATACTGGTACTACAAAGCTGAAACTTTCACAGAATGTAGCTGATACATTGAACTAAAAACGATACTGAAAAGCAAATGTGTAATACTAATACTTTTGTCACAGTGCCCGTTGAAAATTGTCTGAAAATGTGAAAATATGAAAAATCACAAATTTCAAGGGCAGATAATTCGATTATTTATCAAGCAAACTTTATCAGTTTTTTAGGGAAGAAGGACACATATGTCATGTACAAAAATCAATAATAACATTCCTTGCGTACAGACATTTACCGTCTCTAGAAATGTCGAAAAATTGTCATTTTTCGAAATTTAAATTTTTAACATGGGCAAAATTTTCAAAATAGAACTAGCGACTTGCAACTTAGTTTAGACGATAGCTAGTGTCCTTGTGACAAAAAAAGTAAATCAAGACGAAATCGTAGGTCACGTGGTTTCTATATTATAATGCATTTCCTTTCTTTCCCTTCGAAGGTCTGATTTTGGCGGCATGCTCCTTGGCAGCAGGTTGCGGGAACCTTGCATCTTTTCACTATTTTCATTGTATCTTTTCTAAATATCCACTTAGAGACTTGGAACTTGTTTTAAAAGATGCACAATAACCTTGCCTGCAAATAAATAAAGCTTATAATATTCGTAGGAGGGGAAATATTTTTATAATTCAACATTTTCATCGTTCTACAGCCTGGTCTGCTTTTGGCGACATTACTTATGTAAAACGTGGACAAGAAGCAAAGATTGCTCTGGCTACAATGCAGCAGTCTGAAGACCGTCAGTACTGCCCTGGCAGTCCTAGTTATTATTATTATTATTTGTACCAATTTTGTGTCAAAGATACAGCCTAAACTACTTATGCAAATTCCATGAAACTTTCAGGGATGATAGCTTCTGGGCTGAAATCTATACATATCACAAAAAATCCTGACTTGCGGCTTCTGTTTTAGTGCAACAGCCCCTTTAAATTTCGAATTTTAACATGGGAATTTTTTTCATAATGCACTCAGAGACTTGCAACTTTTTCTAAAAGATGCGCAATCATCCTTTGAGCAATAAAGTAAATCATGAGAAAGTCGTATGTCACGTGACTTAGACGCCATTTTGATTTTAGTGCATTTTTTAGAATTTTCAGCCTCTCCGATCATACCGATTTAAAAAAATCTTCTCCTCTGAACATACTGGTACTACATAGCTGAAACTTTCACAGAATGTAGCGGATGCATTGAACTAAAAATGATACTGAAAAGCAAATGAGTAATGTTAATACTTTTCTCACAGTGCCCATTGAAATTTGTCTGAAAATACGAAAATATGAAAAATCGCAAACTTCAAGGGCAGATAATTCGAATATTTGAAAAACGAACTTTATCAGTTTTTTAGGGAAGGAGGACACATATGTCATGTACAATAATCAATAATAACATTTCTTGCGTACAGTCATTTATGGTCTGTAGAAATGTCGTAAAATCGTCATTTTTCGAAATTTAAATTTTTAACATGGACAAAATTTTCATAATAGAACTAGCGGCTTGCAACTTAGTTTAAACGATAGCTAATGTCCTTGTGACAAAAAAAGTAAATCAAGACGAAATCGTAGGTGACGTGGTTTCTATATTATAATGCATTTCCTTTGTTTCCCTTCGAAGGTCTGATTTTGGCGGCATGCTCCTTAGCAAGAGGTTGCGGGAACCTTGCATCTTTTCACTATTTTCATTGTATCTTTTCTAAATATCCATTTAGAGACTTGCAACTTGTTTTAAAAGATGGACAATAACCTTGCCTGTAAATGAATAAAGCTTATAATATTCGTAGCAGGGGTAAAAAATGTATAATTCAACATTTCCATCGTCCTACAGCCTGGTCTGCTTTTGGCGACATGCACCTTATCAGGAGCTAGTGGAAAGCTCTGATCGCGTGGACAAGAAGGAAAGATTGCTCTGGCTACAATGCAGCAGTCTGAAGACCGTCAGTACTGCCCTGGCAGTCCTAGTTAGGTCTTCAGACTTTAGTCTGAAAGACCTATTGTTATTATCCGATTTTCCTTATTATTATTATACTTTATTATTATTTGTGTTAATTTTGTGTCAAATGTACAGCCTAAACTACTCATGCAAATTCCATGAAACTTTCAGGGATGATAGCGTCTGGGCTGAAATTAATACATATCACAAAAAATCCTGACTTCCGGCTTCTGTTTTTGTCTTACAGCCCCTTTAAATTTAGATTTTTAACATGGGATTTTTTTTCAAAATTCACTTAGCGACTTGAAACTTTTTGCAAAAGTTGCATAATCATCTTCCAAGTAAAAAAGTAAATCATGAAAAAGTCGTACGTCACGTGACTTAGACGCCATTTTCATTTTAGTGCATTTATTGGCATTTTCAGCCTTTCCGACCAAAGCGATTTTCAAAAATCTTCTCCTCTGAACATACTGGTACTACACAACTGAAACTTTCACGAAATGTAGCTGATACATTGATCTCAAAACGATAGTGTCTAGTAATTGTGTAATGTTAATCCTTTTGTCATAGTGCCCATTGAAAGTTGTCTGAAAATGCGAAAATATGAAAAATCCCAAACTTCAAGGGCAGATAATTCCACTATTTACCAAGCGAACTTTATCAGTTTTTCAGGGAAGGAGGACACATATGTCATGTACAAAAATCAATAATAAAGTTCTTTGCGTACAATCATTTACCGTCTGTAGAAATGTCGAAAAATCGTCATTTTTCGAAATTTTAATTTTTAACATGTGCAAAATTTTCAAAATAGAACTAGCGACTTAAAACTTAGTTTAAACGATAGCTAATGTCCTTGTGACAAAAAAAGTAAATCAAGACGAAATCGAAGGTCACGTGGTTTCTATATTATAATGTATTTCCTTTCTTTCCCTTGAAGGTCTGATTTTGGTGGCATGCTCCCTGGCAGGAGGTTGAGGGAACCTTGCATCTTTTAACTATTTACATTGTATCTTTTCAAAATATCGACTTAGAGACTTGGAACTTGTTTTAAAAGATGCACAATAACCTTGCCTGCAAATAAATAAAGCTTATAATATTCGTAGGAGGGGTAAAATTTGTATAATTCAACATGGCTTGTATTTCATGACGGAATTCAGGCAGTATTTCACTGCTTTCAATCCAAGTTCCGTGTCTATGTTGCTATATAGATTAACCACATCAAAACTAACCAATTTCGAACCCTTGGACACTGTCTGTGGAACTTTACATAAAAAGTCAATAACATCTCTTATCTTATGTAACTTTCAACTTGCATACATCAAGGTTTGAGAATAACATCAATGAAATCACTAAGTCTTTGAGTGTGGCTTTCCGGTCCTCCAACAATAAGTTTAAAGGGGAGATATTCTAGGTCTGTCACAGAAATAAGTGCTGAGTTTTCATTAGATATCCTCTCTTGAATTAGTTTATTCCTAGTATTGTATATTTAAGGAAGGCCATACAAAAATGCAGTCTTTGCCTCAAAGTTGCAAAAATTACATGGCGGCCCTTTTATTGGGAACGCATTTTATTATTTCGAATGACAAAAATGACTCCCATGACTTTACGGAACCATGTATACTAATTTTTTAACTTGATTTTCCGAAGAGGAAGGGTGTTTTACTATAGGTGATATTATTTTTCACACACATTTCATCGACGTATTTCAGTGAAAAAACGTGCTACTGCCCCTTTAAAGTATTATGTAGGGTGTGAATTAAATAAAAATATAATTAACTTTACTGCAAAGTCAATGGATAAATGTGCTTTTAGAATGATACCATAATCCCCCCCCCCCCCCCCCCCCCGCGCGGACGAGGCAGCCAGGGCAGCGGAGAAAGTGTTTATTGCAATGCATGACCTCTGAATGACCTGTGCGAGCCAGGCAGTGGAGAGCGCGTGAGTGTGACAATACATGACCTCTGCATGAACTCTCGGTAACCACCCCATCTCTCATTATCCCTCCAACACGTGAGGCTCGGAACCCGTTATGTATAATGATGTAATAAGCTCTGGTGTGTCAGCGTGGAAAACTCCCGCCTTCCCTACTGCCCGACACGGTTAGTTTTCAAGTCTGACGGTAAAATTTTCAAAGTAGTTTGACCGGTGGTCGGGTAGATATTTTATTCTCAAACAACATATATTTTTAACTGCTCCCCCTCTCCCCGGTGGTGGGGTTAGCAAAGTTTGTCGAGAGGTCATGCGCTTGAATACACTCTGTCTCCACTGCCTTGCGGACTCGCTTTAATTCAGAATTGCATTTTACATAATGCTAGCCTGTTAAAGGGAAAGTTCTATCCCCGATCTATCGGCAGTATCCACCATCTTGGTTATTTGGCATTTTGCGAAATGAAAACATGGTATGTTTAACCCAATTTAAAAAAATAGTAAACATAAACACTGATACAATATCCACATAGAAACACATGACGTATCATAAAACTAATAAACAATATGTTGTTAAGCCCTAGAGAAGTTTTCCCCACTCACAGCGATGAATGGCTTCAGTTCTCATTGTTTTTATTTTTCAACAAGTTAATTTGCACATGTCTTTGTCAAGTTGTGAAATATAAAAAAAAATCATCAAAATTTTACCTTTATTAATATTTCTAAATTTCACTGTGTTTTAATCACATATTAGTAGCATATTTGTGTAAACGGGGATATCCTGTTGAATTTAGTTTCCACACAAAATACCCCGATAGAACCCTCCTTTTAAGTGAAAGTGAAAGTGAGAAGAATAAAGCACATGTCTTTATCAAGTTGTGAAATATAAACTCATTAAAATATTACTTTAATTAATATGTTTTAAATTGACTGTGTTTTAATCATTTATTAGTAGCATATTTGTGTAAACGGGGACATTTTCTTGAATTTAGTTTCCTCACAAAATACCCCGATAGAACCCTCCTTTTAAGTGTAAGTGAAAGTGAGAAGAAAAGCAACACTTGAAGAATATCAGGCTGTGAAAGCGCAGTGGTTTGTAACCAGAGCCAATGCTCTCTCAATGTATATGTTTATATCAAACAATATAAACTCTGAAGAGTTACAGAGCCAATATAAACCTTGAAGAGTTCCAGAGCCCATGCCTCTATAAATGTTAATGTTTCCAAATGAATTTTGGTATTTTCACCCGCCATGTTATTGTTATGAATTATTATTTTATTCATTGGGTGTTCATTATAATAAATCTTGTAAGGCTGGCCGACACAAACGTGTTCTTTTTATTGCGTTTTGCAATAAATGTTATGGCAAAGTATCAACGCTTCTTTGTTTTCTATCGAAGGGCGTCCACAGTCTAATTAATGTCTGGCTGAGAGAGGCCTACGGTGTCTTAGAAAGCAAACCTCGAATTCAGCCGCTTTTGTTAATGAGTCAATCATAATTTATAAATTTCTAAATATAGACTTGCAACTTGATTTACAATATCCACATCCTTTTCTGCAACTAACTACACATGTATAAAGCTGCGATATTCGTAAATCAAAAAAAATTACAAAATCAACATTTGAATAACTGGAAAGCCCTGGTTTTGGCGCTGGGAGCTTATTTATGAATAATCACATAAATCTTTCCTACAAATAATTTACACTGAACAAGCCGTAGCAGGTGAAAATTTAGAAAATTGAACAGTTCCATTGTTTCACGTTCGTGGCATGCTTTTCAAGAGCTCTTCATCGTATTTTCCATTGTATTATTTATAATATAAAAAAACACATATAAACTTGCAACTTGTTTCAAAATATTATCAATAACCTTTCCTGCATTTCTGAAACATTTCGTTTTGCAATAAATGTTATGGCAAAGTATCAACACTTCTTTGTTTTCTATCGAAGGGCGTCCACAGTGTAATTAATGACTCGCTGAGAGAGGCCTACGGTGTCTTATAAACTTGCAATTTGTTTCAAAGTATTATCAATAACCTTTCCGCCATGTTATTGTTATGAATTATTATGTTATTCATTGGGTGTTCATTATACTAAATCTTGTAAGGCCGGCCGACACAAACGTGTTCGTTTTTATTTCGTTTTGCAATAAATGTTATGGCAAAGTATCAACGCTTCTTTGTTTTCTATCGAAGGGCGTCCACAGTGTAATTACTGGCTCGCTGAGAGAGGCCTACGGTGTCTTATAAACTTGCAACTTGTTTCAAAATATTATCAATAACCTTTCCTGCATGTCTGAAACATTGGCAACAAAGTTTTTAAATGCTGCCCCTTTCGAAAATGTCCTCTATTTCATGAATTGATGTTCCCGGATGGTGAAACAATTCGCCAGAACACAGCGTGTTTTCCGGAAAAAGATCTCTATTCGTGCGAACGTAACCAACTTCGCGGAAAAATCGCTGCTCTCTATAAATACTGAAACAACAACTAGCCATTTTCCTTTATCAATTTCTCTTGCGCTGAAATGTCAACTCTCTTTTGCACTATTCCCGCGTGTTTTTTGAGCCCATAGGAGACTTGCACCTCTTTATGTTTTGTTTTTTTAAAACCCTGTTGCCTTGATCATGTGACAGGAACACTTTTTCCAACTATTTTCTTAACGTACTTTTCGTGACTATTTATCCCATTTAGGCCAGTGGTGCATCCAATGTGACGCGACCATGCCTGGTAACTTTGACCTTGGTGCATAGAGTTTTCCTGAAACTTTAACCATGGCCAACCCATTTGATGGTTAGTGATTGTCCTTCGATTCTGCTTACTTCATCTGTTGTGGAGACCTTTCAGATGAGTTTGTAACTGTTGTGCAGTGTGACCTTGGCGAAGGAAGCATTGTTCTCAACATATTAATGTGCCAAAACTTTTGATTTATTAGTGATAGGCCTTCGATCTGCTTACTTCATCTGTTGTGGAAACCTTTCAAATGAGTGTGTAACTGTTGTGCATTGTGACCTTGGCGAAGGAAGCATTGTTCTCAACATATTAATGTGCCATAACTTTTGATTTATTAGTGATAGGCCTTCGATTCTGCTTACTAAATCTGTTGTGGAGACGTTTCAGATGAGTTTGTAACTGTTGTGCATTGTGAGTGACCTTGACCTTGGCGGAGGAAGCCTTTGTGGCTAAATATTTAATTTGTCCTGTACATTTTGATTTGTTGGCGATAGGCCTTCGAGGTTTCACACTTCAGACCCATCAGATACAGATGTAGCTTTTGTGAATAGTGACCTTGACCTTAGCGAATATTAAACTTTTCCCTGTAACTTTGATTTGTTCGCGATAGGCTTTGAGGTTTCACACTTCATCTGTTCTGAAAAGACCTTTCAGATGAAGATGTAACCTTGTGCATAGTGACCTTGACCTTGGCGGAGAAAGCCTTTTTCGCTAAATACTATATTTGTCCTGTAACTTTTGACTTGTTGGCGATAGGCCTTTTAGGTTTCACACTTCAGACCTTTCAGATACAGATCTCGCCGCTAATGGCTGCAATACTGCCGAAGCGGCGTTAAACAATAACTCACTCATGCAGATGTAGCTTTTGTGCATAGTGACCTTGACCTTAGCAAATATTAAACTTTACCTGTAACTTTGAGTTGTTCGCGAAAGGTCTTTGAGGTTTCACACTTCATCTGTTCTGAAGAGACTTTTCAGATGAAAATGTAGCCTTGTGCATAGTGACCTTGACCTTTGCGGAGAAGGCATTTTTTGATAAATACTTATTGTCCTATAACATTTTAATTTGTTGGCGATAGGCCTTTGAGGTTTCACACTTCAGACCTTTCAGAAACAGATGTAGCTTTTGTGAATAGTGACCTTGACCTTAGTGAACATAAAACCTTTCCTGTAACTGTTTTGCTCGTGATAGGCCTTTGAGGTTTCACACTTCATCTGTTCCGAAGAGACCTTTCGGATGAAGATATAACTTTGTGCATAGTGACCTTGACATTGGCGGAGAAGGCCGTTTTTGATAAAACTATATTTGTCCTGTAACTTTTGATTTGTTGCCGATAGGCCATTTACGTTTCACACTTTAGACCTTTCAGATACAGATGTAGCTTTTGTGAATAGTGACCTTGACCTTAGCGAATATTAAACTTTACCTGTAACTTTGATTTGTTCGCAATAGGCCTTTGAGGTTTCACACTTCTTCATCTGAAAGGGTTCTTCAGAACAGATGATGTAGCTTTGTGCATAGTGACCTTGACCATTGCGGAGAAAACCTTTTTCTTCACTAAATATTAAACTTGTCCTGTACATGTTAATTTGTTCGCTATAGGCCTTAAGGTTTCACACTTCATCTGCTCTGAAGAGACCTTTCAGAAGAAGTAGCTTTGAGCAGTGACCTTGACCTTGGCGTAGAAAACATTTTTCACTAAATATTAAACTTGTCCTGTACATTTTGATTTGTTTGCGATAGGCCTATACGGTTTCAAACTTCATCTGTTCTGAAGAGACCTGATGAAGAAGTAGCTTTGTGCAAAGTGACCTTGACCTTGGCCGAGGAAGTGCTAAATATTAAACTTTCCCTGTAACTTTAATTTGTTCGCTATAGGCCTTAAGGTTTCACACTTCATCTGCTCTGAAGAGACCTTTCAGGTGAAGGAGCTTTGTGCATAGTGACCTTGACCTTGGCGGAGAAAACATTTTTCACTAAAAATTAAACTTGTCCTGTACATTTTGATTTGTTCGCGATAGGCCTTGAGGTTTCACACTTCATCTTCTCTAAAGAGACCATTCAGGTGAAGAAGTAGCTTTGTGCAGTGACCTTGACCTTGGCGGAGTAAGCGCTAAATATTAAACTTTTCCTGTAACTTTAATTTGTTAGCGATAGGCCTTAAGGTTTCACACTTCATCTGATCTGAAGAGACCTTTCAGATGAAGGAGCTTGGTGCATAGTGACCTTGACCTTGGCGGAGAAAACATTTTTCACTAAATATTAAACCTGTCCTGTACATTTTGATTACATTAATTCTGATTTGTTAGTGTTAAACCTTGAAGGCTGTAATTGTTTTATAATTTTTGTACCCGGTGACCTGGACCTTTACGGAGAAAGCATTTTTTGCACTTTTGATTTTACGTTCGTCTATTGTGAATGAGACCTTTCAGATGAGGTCATAACATTTGTGCGGTGGAACTTGTTCCATAGCCTTTGCTTTTTAGGTCCAACACATTCATCTGTTGTGATGGGACCTATCTTTACGATTTCATAACTTGTGTACTGTGACGTTGACCTTGGCGGAGAAAACTTTTTCTTTCTCAAATATTGTACTATTGCCATAACTTTTTGCTTTGTTAGAGATAGGCTTTGAAGGGGTTCACACATTCGTCTATTTCAGATGAGGTCATAATGTATGTGCATTTTGACCTTGACCTTGGCGGAGGAAGTATTGACATTGAACATTTGATTAGTTAGCTTTTGAGGCTTTACACTTTTGAGCTTTACGCATTCATATATTGTGATCAAGACTCGTCAGATCAGGTCATTACTTTTGTACCTTGACCTTCGCGGAGGAAGCACTTCTCAATGTATTACACTTTTGCAATTTTGTGCATTGTGACCTTGACCTTGGCGTGAGAATTTTTAAAAACATGTAACTTACAATAACTTGTGGTAGGTCTTCGACGTTTTCATTTGTAGTGTAACCTTACCCTTGTCGGGAGAAGCATTTTCTTGTGCAAACAATTTTACTTGTGTCACAACCTGTGATTGTTGTTGACTTTTGTTCCTTGACGTAGGAAGCATTTGCATTTTTTTCAAACTTCTGGACTTTTGAGGCCTTGAACGTTGATCTTTTGTGGAGACCACATTTGTGCATGTTGACCTTGTTTTTGTCGGGAAAATTATTATTAAAAAAAGGTAACTTGTGATTGGTTAGTGATATGCCTTTAACGTTTCACACGTTCATCTATTGTGGTTAAACCTTTCACATGAAGTCATAGTTTGTGTGCTTTGTGACCCTCACTGCCGTGAGAGCTTTCCTATAAGGGCATAAGGTTGTAATCAATGTAAACGTAATAATAAATACAATGTCTATCCCCCGCATCCAAGGACGGAGCGGGGGATAGCGAGTTGGCTTGCATTATGTAACTGAATAACTGAAGTGATTGAATCATATTTTTCATTACCAAGATGGGTTAGATGCTTATTTAACATCTGTATAGTTTGTAGTATCCATCTTCTGTTTCATTGATTAGGTATTTTCATTTAGTCTGCAGTGTAGTTATTTTATCATATTGCAATGCCACGGAAAAAATCTTGGAAGAGGTCTCGTGCCGGTAAAACCGTTGTGTCTAAGAGCGCAGTAGACGATCAAATCGATCTTACATCAGATTTTGAACGTCATTGTTTTCCAAACTCTGATAGTAATTTTGTAGCTTCAGATTCGCCTGATGTTGAGATTACGGAGGAAAACATCATCTTCAACCAAGTTACACTGAGAGGACGTTTTCACCAAGGCGATGAACGGTTTATGCCGAATTCGGGCCTGCAGTGCACATGTTGTGCGTTGATGTTTTTCTATATTGCTAAACTTAAAAACTTGAACGAATGGACGGTGGATGATATGGACAACGTTCTCGTTGAGGGAAATCAGTTGTATTCCCACATTCAAAGATCTTCTACTATATCGGCAACATATCTTTTAATCAATGAATTGCCAGAATATTTGTTTGCATTCGAGACAAACTTTAGACTTGTCAGACATGAAGCCAAGTCGGGTTTGATCTGGCCTACAGGAGGCATGGGACATTTTGGAGGTTTTGTTGTTCTTGAAGATGCATTGGAAATATCGCTCGTTGATCATGGATCATGTTTCGTGAATTTTTGCGACGCAGTGTTTGCTGTTCTACGTGGAGAAAACTGTTATTATATTTTTGATTCTCACTCGCGGAATGAGCAAGGTACATTGTCATGTGACGGTACCAGTGTCCTAATTTCATACAGCAATGTTCATGAGGTTTATGAACACTGTATTCGTTTAGCTGTGTCCATGAATGCAACTATACATACCATGTTTGAAATCACTCCAGTTTCTGTTGTAATTGATGAAGAAATTGATAGACCAATACAAATACCTGATCACCAGTCAAACTTTCAACATCCAAGTCATTCTGGCTCTGAGCTGAATATATCCAGCAATGCAACATTGTCCCGTGACAGTTCTGTTGAACGTGAAAGTGTTATATCAGATGAAGAACCTATTTGTGCTGATAATGGTCTTAGCTTCAAACACAAACAATGTAAACGCCATGTACTGAAAATACAAAAGCGTAACCTTATGAGAGCAAAACGAATGGAAGTTCAAAGTGAACAGGAAACAAAGGTTTCTCAAACATACAGAGAAAGACAAAGTGAAATTGCGAAAGCAAAATATCAAACAAATGAGTTGTACAGGTCTAAATTGAAAAGAAAGAGCATTGAGAAATATGCTCAGAATGAACCATTCAGAGAGACTGCCAAAAGGGCAAGCGCTGATAAGTATCAGCAAAATCCAGAGTTTCGAGAGGCTGCCAAAAGGGCAAGCGCTGATAAGTATCAGCAAAATCCAGAGTTTCGAGAGGCTGCCAAAAAGGCATATACTGATAAGTATCAGCAAAATCCAGAGTTTCGAGAGGCTGCCAAAAGGGCAAGCACTGATAGGTATCAGCAAAATCCAGAGTTTCGCGAGGCTGTCAAAAGGGCAAGCACTGATAAGTATCAGCAAAATCCAGAGTTTCGAGAGGCTGCCAAAAGGGCAAGCACTGATAAGTATCAGCAAAATCCAGAGTTTCGAGAGGCTGCCAAAAAGGCAAGCACTGATAAGTATCAGCAAAATCCAGAGTTCCGCGAGACTGTAAAAAAAGCATACACTGATCAATATCAGCAGAATACTGAATTTCGCGATACTGTTAAAGGAGCTAAAACTCGAAAATACAAGGGTAATCCACAATTTCGAGACCAGGTGAAGCAACGTACCACCTGTAACAAAAGCAAGAAAGCTGCTTACAACAGTGAAATGGTGAATGTCGCAGCAAGTTTCAAAAAACTTATCTCTGAAGGGCCAGAGTATGTTTGCGCAGTGTGTCATCGGCGATTTTTTAGAAATCAAGTTGTTCCATGTGCGAATAATAATTATTGCAATGCTCAAGATCTTGCTGATCACTGTATTACTGACACTTTTATTCACACATGTAAACCCTCTTGTATACAGCCCTGTGCTTTCAGTGATGGCCCGAGTGGAACATCTTGGATTTGTCATTGTTGTCATAGGAAGTTGAAGTCGGGGAAAAAACCAGCTGAGGCTGTTGTGAACAATCTGCAGTTGCATGCTATTCCAAAAGAATTGGGTTGTTTGAACAATTTGGAACAACACCTTGTGGCCTTAAACATTCCATTTATGAAGTTGTTGTCATTACCTAAAGGTCAACAGAATGCTGTGCATGGCCCAACAGTTGCCGTTCCATCAAACATCAAGCAGACATCGCTTGTTCTCCCTAGAGTTCAGACATCGGATCAGTTGATCAGGGTGAAACTAAAACGGAAATTAGCTTTCAAGGGCCATTATCAATATCAGTATGTCAACAGAGAAAGCATAAGAGCAGCTTTAGCATATTTGAAAGACAACAATGTCTATTACAGGGACATTGATTTCAACAGGGACTGGGTGAATCCCCACGACATTGATATTGATGACAATGATATTGAAGAGACGCATTCTGACAACGATACTGAAGAGACCAACGTTGAAGACAATGAGACAAATTCTGATCAGCCTGCTTCTCCTGACACATCTGAAGTCACAAATGAGGAAAGTGGAATGTTGTTGGACACTTGTCTTCAACCAGTCGATATTGGTCAAGACATTTTGGATAATAATTATGAGAATATAGTCAACATTTCTCCATGTGAAAATAACATGCCAACTGCCATATCGACTGACAAAAGCAACGAAGCCAAATGCTTTCCTGCTTTGTTCCCAACTGGGACACCTACCTTCCATGATAGCAGAGAGGAGAGGCTAACATTAGGTAGATACCTCAACACCAGATTGATGAATGCTGATGGGAGATTTGCGCGAAATACTGATTATTTATTTTATGCTCAGTATCTTGCTGAACTTGAGCAGGTCAAATCTAACGTTCAAATTTCAATTCGAAAAGGAACACCATCTCAAAACTGCAGGAAAATTGAAGCAAAAAAACTGACTGACAAAGAATCCCTCTCCGAAATTTTGAAACATGACGAAGGATATAAGTTTTTGAAACCAATCAGGGGAACACCTCCATTTTGGCAAGCTGTCCAAAAAGATCTTTTTGCCATGATCAGGCAGTTGGGAATACCCACATGGTTTTGTTCCTTCTCCTCTGCTGAACTCAGATGGACCGAAATCATTGATTCCATTCTGCATGAAACTGCTGATACGCGCCAAGCTAAAGATCTTGATTGGCATTCAAAATGTGCAATTCTTAGGCAAAATCCTGTAACAGCTGCCAGAATGTTCGATCGAAGGTTCCATACTTTCCTGACAGAGGTGATAATGTCGCCAGCAGCTCCTATCGGGAAATTAGTTGATTACTTTTATCGAGTGGAGTTTCAGCAGAGAGGTTCACCACATACTCACTGTCTTTTCTGGATAGAAAATGCTCCTAAAATTGCAACTGACCCTGATGAAGCTGTTGTTGATTTTGTTGACAGATACGTTTCATGTGAACTTCCTGAGGATGATGAACTCCGCAGCATAGTCGAGACCGTTCAAACGCATAGTAAACGGCATACTCAGACTTGTCGGAAAGGGGGGAAAACATGTAGATTCAACTTCCCAAGACCTCCAACATGTGAAACGTTCATCTGTCATGCTGAATCAAACGACAAAACTGTTGATGATTTGCCTAAAGACGAAAGTGGGAATCCCGACATGCGTTTCTTTAACGAGATTATAGGCTCCAAAATATCTTCCAAAAGAGCACAAGAGGTACTTCAGCGGATCTGGGCTGAAATAAATGGGGATAATCAATATGATTCAACCGAAGCATTGTTTCATGCAATAGGTGTGTCCCAATCAATTTTTGAAGAGGCATGTGCAGCGCTAGGCAAAAAGACCACTGTTGCAATAAGGAGACGGCCTATTGACGTCTGGATTAACCAGTATAATCCTGCTTTATTGAAATGCTGGAATGCCAATATGGATATTCAGTATGTCGTTGACGCATATTCGTGTGTTGTCTACATTATATCCTACATCAGCAAAGCAGAACGTGAAATGGGCCTGCTTCTCGCTCAGACAGAAAAGGAAGCTCGCAAAGAGAACAATGTTGATGCAAAAGAAGCATTAAGAACAATTGGGCACACTTACCTCACTCACAGAGAAGTAAGTGCACAGGAAGCTGTTTACAGGCTGTGTAACATGCATCTGAAAGAGGGGTCCCGGCTGGTGCAATTTATACCTGTTGGCATAAACACAACTCGGTTGAGCCTGCCCATTCAGACTATCAAACAAAAAATGTCTTCTGCAGATTTCAACGAAGACGACATGTGGGCGACAAGTTTGATTGATCGCTATACTCACAGACCAACTAGTGAGGAAATGGATAAACTTTGCTTGGCTCAATTTTGCTCGGAGTATAGAATTGTCCCACCATCAGAAATGTCTCGTGTTGACAATGACAAACGCAGAACTCCTGTCTTGACTCTCCAGAAAGGACTCGGGTTTATGCAGAAAAGAACGAACAGCAAGCCTGCAGTCATTCGTTATCCGAGATTTTCACAAACCAATGATCCTGAAAAATATCACCACAGCATATTGCAGCTTTTCCTGCCATACAGAGTAAATGCACATCTGAAACCACCTGGCTTCGAGACTCATGAACGGTTCTATGAAGATGCTTCAGTTAAAATCGGCAATACCACTCAGTCAGTAAAGACCATTGTTGACGAGAACAAAAAGCTTTTTGAAAAAGACGCCGATGAACTTGACATGGCAGAAGAAGTTCTTGCAAACGCAGGTTCTTTGGAAGACGCATGGTCTCAAATATGCCCTGAAACGGAAATGGAAAGACAAGAATGTGAAGATCAAAGACCAATCATTGATGATGAGGGTGAAGATGACAACAACATTCCAGATTTACAGAGCAATGACAACAGAACTCATGAAACTGTTACTGTGTCATCTTCACTGTCTAAACGCGATGCTCATGGAATTCTTCAGTCACTCAATTCCGAGCAAACTTCCATATTCTATATGGTAAGGCAATGGGCTCTCGACAAAAGAAATGGGCTGGAACCAAAACCTTTTCATCTCTGTGTTCATGGTCCTGGTGGTACAGGGAAGTCAATGCTCATCAAGGCCATTAACTATGAAACAAACAGACTTCTAGCTAAATGCAGAGTTAATCCAGATGACATTTCAGTCATACTTGCAGCACCAACTGGCGTAGCTGCCTTTAACATTGACGCTCAGACTATTCACAGTGCCTTCTCCATTGGTATCGAGGCATACTTGCCCTATATTCCTCTAGGTGAAGACAAAATCAATACTCTTCGTCGCAAGTACCAAAGCGTTCAGTTATTGATTATTGATGAAATTTCAATGGTCGACCACAAGCTCCTGTCATACATTCATGGCAGACTAAAACAAATTAAGCAGACTCCAAATGATGTCCCTTTTGGCAATGTGTCCATTCTTGCTGTTGGCGATTTCTACCAGCTACCACCAGTGAAAGGTAGACCACTTTTGGCAGACAATATTGGAGTAGACCATTGGAATGACCTATTTCTTAAGGCTGAGCTTACCCAAATTATGCGTCAGAGGAACACAATGTTCGCAGAAATGTTGAACAGACTGCGAACTCGGGACAAGAAAACGGCATTACAGCCTCAAGACATTGTTACTCTCGAAAGTCGTGAGACTGGAGAAGATGTTGATTGTATTCACATATTTGCAAGGAATTGCCAAGTTGATGCTTTCAATGAAGAAATGCTGCATTCCAAATGTGAATACATTCACAGCATTGACGCTCAGGATATCTGCAAGCAACGCAAAACCAATGTTGCAATGAGAAAACGAATGTGCGGCTCATTTGCTTTGCCCAAGACCATCAACATCGGTATTGGTGCACGAGTAATGCTGACCAGAAACATTGACACGGGCGATGGTCTAGTAAATGGTGTTTTTGGTTCTGTTTCCAACTTCCAAATGAGAGACAATGAAGAAAAACCTCTCAAAATTTTCATTGAATTTGACAATCCTAAAGTTGGAGCAGAACTGAGAAGGAAAACTCATTTCCCAATCAATGTTTCACATTCAAGCACACCAATAGAGATGCATGAGGAAACAGCAAGAAATGGTGCTGGTGTAAGACGTCAATTCCCCTTAAAACTTGCTTGGGCATGCACTGTGCACAAGACGCAGGGTCTGACTTTCGACAACATTGTCGTGTCCTTTGATGGTATCCGGACTCCAGGACAAGCATATGTTGCTTTGAGCCGTGTGACGTCATTAGAAGGCTTGGTTGTTGAAAAGTTCGATCCTGAGAAAATCTACTGCAATGATCAGGTCACAAATGCATTGGCTCAAATGGCAGATTTCCATTCAGAGATCTCTTCCAACACCACTTCTGATTTGACAGTCATTCTGCATAACGTGCAAGGCCTCGATGCACATTTTCATTGCTTGAAAAATGACAAACGATTTATGAAGGGAGATGTGATATGCCTTACAGAAACATGGCTATCCACTCCAAATCTGTCCAAAGATGCTTTGTCATCTTATACGTTTTTTCATCAAACCAGGGCGTCTTCCTATGACAATTCCAGCAGAATGTTTTCAAATTTCAAAGCACAAGCTCATGGTGGTGTTGGCATGTTCGTGAAACAAAATGTACATGTTAACCAGGGCAACATACCATGCAATATAGAACATCTTTGCATGTATTTGCGAGAATTTGACATTGCTCTTGTTCTGCTCTACAGGCCGCCGGCATACCAAATGTCGGTGTTCAAGAAAAGCTTGGCTCATTTGATGCAAACGCTGAATGAAACTTACAGTTGTGGTATGGTTATCGTTGGTGACTTCAATGATAACATCAGGACATCGTCATCTATTCAAGATTTCCTAGGCAACTATGGGTTCGTTCAGAATGTATTTCAAGCCACAACGGAAGACAATACTATCATTGATCACGTGTACACAAGAGGTGTTGAACATGTTTCAGTGAGCATCATACCCACCTTCTTCAGTTTTCATGAAGCAATAGAGATAAAACTATCCCAAGGTCACTGAACCTGAATGAATGTTTGCATCGAGTAAGATCTTCCTGTATACTACCTTATTTGCTAGCACTGCTGTCACCATTGTTTGTTAGTTATTGATTTTCCATTCCGTCCCTTGATTCTACTTTGAACTGCGAAATGAGATAATTACATTCAACTGTTTAGTAGACTCCTGCAATCAAGATGACTTGGCTATTTGCCTGTCTTATATGCAGTTACTTATGGAGTGTCTCCATATTCAAGTTGCCGATTTTGCCATTTGTCCCTGGATTCTGCTTCTTGCAGAAATGATATTAAGAACAACTCTGAAATGACGTAGCAAGCAAGTGTTTGTTGAACTCCTGCTATCACGATGACTTGGCAGATTGCCTGTCGTGAATACATTTTAATTGAATATGTATTAGTTTTAATGTTGGACTCCTGCAATCAAGATGACTTGGCAATATCGCTGTCTTGTATGCAGTTTTTTATTTGAATGTTTTTAATGTATGCATGTTGGACTCCTGCAATCAAAATGACTTGGCTATTAGCCTGTCTTATATGCAGTTGCTTATGGAGTGTCTCCATATTCAAGTTACCGATTTTGCCATTTGTCCCTGGATTCTGCTTTTTGCAGAAATGATCTTTAGAACAACTCTGAAATGACGTAGCAAGCAAGTGTTTGTTGAACTCCTGCAATCAAGATGACTTGGCAATATGCCTGTCTTGTATGCAGTTGTTATTGAATATGTATTGGTTTTAATGTTTGACCCCTGCAATCAAGATGACTTGGCAATATTGCTGTCTTGTATGCAGTCTTTTTATTGAATATTTAATATGTATGCATGTTGGACTTCTGCAATGAAGATGACTTGGCTATTTGCCTGTCTTATATGCAGTTACTTATGGAATGTCTCTTTATTTAAGTTACCGATTTTGCAATCCGTCACCGGATTCTGCTTCTTGCAGAAATGATATTTAGAACAACTCTATGATGACGTAGCAAGCATTTGTGTCACAAGTGTTTGTTGTACGTCTGCTATCACGATGACTTGGCACAATGCCTGTCGTGAATGCAATGTTCTTGTTTAAATGTGTCTTGTGCTTTTCAATGTTGGACTACTGCAGTCAAGATGACTTGGCAATATGCCTGTCTTGTATGCAGTTTTTATTGAATATGTATTGGTATTAATGTTGGACTCCTGCAATCAAGATGACTCGGCAATATGCCTGTCTTGTATGCAGGTTTTATTGAATATGTATTGGTTTTAATGTTGGACTCCTGCAATCAAGATGACTTGGCAATATGCCTGTCTTGTATGCAGTTTTTATTGAATATGTATTTGTTTTAATGTTGGACTCCTGCAATCAAGATGACTTGGCAATATGCCTGTCTTGTATGCAGTTTTTTTTTTAATATGTATTGGTTTTAATGTTCGACTCCTGCAATCAAGATGACTTAGCAATATGCCTGTCTTGTAAGAAGTTTTTTTTTTCAAGGTCTCTTGTGCTTATGCCTTATATAGTTTCTATTGAGTGTTTTACATGTATAACTGTTTGACCCCTCCATTAATAACTTGATATAATATACCAAACTGATTAGGAAATTTGACATTTCTATATGACATTGATAAACAATTCATACTGATATATATTTCCTTTTAAATAAACATATTTATGAATTCGATTACCTTAAAAACTTCCTTCATGTGACCCAATACCTTATCGTGGTGTGGAGGTTTGAGAGTCTCTGTGACCCTTAGAGCTGTGTCAGCGGGATCATTAATGTTCCCAGGAAGTGCAACTAGGCTGACCAGGTCAAAGGGTAGAGTCCAGACAAAACTTGGGTCGTTCCAAACTCTGCTGCCTTTCTATTGCTATATATTCATTTCTGTCAATCCGTCCTTTCCCTCCATTTACTGATCTGTCGACTTTCTTGACGTTCATGCACCTAGTCAGGAGCTATCGAAAAGCTTTGATCTCTTCAACAGTATGTAAAATGTCGACAAGAGGGAAAGATTGTTGTGGCTACAATGCAGCAGTCTGAAGACCGTCAGTACTGCCATGGCAGTCCTAGTTATTATTATTATTATACTTTTTCTGACCGATTTTGTTACGCCTGTACAGCCTAAACTACTCATGCAAATTCCGTGACACTTTCAGGAATGATAGCCTCTGCGCTGAAATTAATACATATCACAAAAAATCTTGACTTCCGGCTTCGGTTTTGGTGTTACGGCCCCTTTAAATTTCGAATTTTAACATGGGAATTATTTTCAAAATGCACTTAGAGACTTGCAACTTTTTCTAAAAGATGCGCAATCATCCTCTAAGCAAAAAAGTAAATCATGAGAAAGTCGTATGTCACGTGACTTAGACGCCATTTTGATTTTAGTGCATTTTTTAGCATTCTCAGCCTTTCCGATCGTACCGATCTTAAAAAATCTTCTTCTCTGAACATACTGGTACTACAAAGCTGAAACTTTCACAGAATGTAGCGGATGCATTGAACTAAAAACGATACTGAAAAGCAAATGTGTAATGTTAATACTTTTGGCACAGTGCCCATTGAAATTTGTCTGAAAATGCGAAAATATGAAAAATCGCAAACTTCAAGGGCAGATAATTCGAATCTTTACCAAGCGAACTTTATCAGTTTTTCAGAGAAGGAGGACACATATGTCATGTACAATAATCAATAATAAAATTTCTTGCGTACAGTCATTTATCGTTGGTAGAAATGTCGAAAGATTGTCATTTTTCGAAATTTAAATTTTTAACATGGGCAAAATTTTCAAAATAGAACTAGCGACTTGCAACTTAGTTTAAACGATAGCTAGTGTCCTTGTGACAAAAAAAGTAAATCAAGACGAAATCGTAGGTCACGTGGTTTCTATAGTATAATGCATTTCCTTTTTTTCCCTTTGAAGGTCTGCTTTTGGCGGCATGCTCCTTAGCAAGCGGTTGCGGGAACAATGCATCTTTTCACTATTTTCATTGTATCTTTTCTAAATATCCACTTAGAAACTTGCAACTTGTTTTAAAAGGTACACAATAACCTTGCCTGCAAATAAATAAAGCTTACAATATGTGTAGCAGGAGTAATTATTTTATAATTCAACATTTCCACCGTTCTACAGCCTGGTCTGCTTTTGGCGACATGCACCTTGTCAGGAGCTAGCGGGAAGCTCTGATCTCTTCAACATTATGTAAAACGTGGACAAGAAGGAAAGTTTGCTCTAGCTACAATGCAGCAGTCTGAAGACCGTCAGTACTGCCCTGGCAGTCCTAGTTATACTTATTATTATTTGTACCGATTTTGTGGCAGCTGCACAGTCTAAACTACTTACGCCAATTCCATGACACTTTCAGAGATCATAGGCTCTGGGCTGAAGTTGATACAGAAGAAAACAAATCCTCATTTCCGGCTTCCGTTCTTGTGCTACAGGCCCTTTAACTTTCGATTTTTAACATGGGAATTTTTTTCAAAATGCACTTAGAGACTTGCAACTTTTTGCAAAAGATGCACAATCATGTTTCAAGCAAAAAAGTAAATCATGAGAAAGTCGTACGTCACGTGACTTAGACGCCATTTTGATTTTAGTGCATATTTGTGCATTTTCAGCCTTTCCGACACTACCGATCTTAAAAAATCTTCTCCTCTGAACATACTGGTACTACAAAGCCGAAACTTTTACAGAATGTAGCTGATGCATTGTACTTCAAACGATACGAGCCAGATTTTGCAAAATCGATCTATTTATTTCACAGTGCCCATTAAAAAATGTCTGAAAATGAAAAAAAGTTAAAAAGTGCAAACTTCAAGGGCAGATTACTCAGACATTTAAGACGGGAACTTTATGATTCTTTCAGGGATCGAAGATACATATGTCATGTACAAGAATCAATAATAAAATAGCATGCGTACAGTCATTTCCGGTCTGTAGAAATGTCGAAAAATCGTCATTTTTCACAAAATAGATTTTTAACATGGGCAAAATTTTCAAAATAGAACTAGCGACTTAAAATTTTGTTCAAACGATAGCTTATGTCCTTGTGACAAAAAAAGTAAATCATGACGAAATCGTAGGTCACGTGGTTTCTATAGTATAACGCATTTCCTTTGTTTCCCTTCGAAGGTCTGCTTTTGGCGGCATGCTCCTTGGCAAGAGGTTGCAGGAACCTTGCATCATTTCACTATTTTCATTGTATCTTTTCTAAATAGCAACTTAGAGACTTGCAACTTGTTTTAAAAGATGCACAATAACCTTGCCTGCAAACACATAAAACTTATAATATTCTTTGCAGGGGTAACATTTTTATTTTTCAACATATCCATCGTTCTACAGCCTGGTCTGCTTTTGGCGACATGCACCTTGTCAGGAGCTAGCGGAAATATCTGATCTCTTCAACATTATGTCAAACGTGGACTAGAAGGAAAGATTGCTCTGGCTACAATGCAGCAGTCTGAAGACCGTCAGTACTGCCATGGCAGTCCTAGTTATTATTATACTTATTATTATTATTTGTACCGATTTTGTGGCAGCTGCACAGCCTAAACTACTTGCGCCAATTCGATGACACTTTCAGAGATCATAGGCTCTGGGCTGAAATTGATACAGAAGAAAACAAATCCTGACTTCCGGCTTTTGTTTGTGTGCTACAGCCCCTTTAAATTTAGATTTTTAACATGGGAAATTTTTTCAAAATGCACTTAGAGACTTTAAACTTTTTGCAAAAGATGCGCATTGATCTGTTTAGCAAAATAGTAAATCATGAGAAAGTCGTATGTCACGTGACTGAGACGCCATTTTGAATTTAGAGCATTTTTATGCATTTTCAGCCTTTCCGACCATACCGATCTTCAAAAATCTTCTCCTCTGAACATACTGGTACTACAGAGCTGAAACTTTCACAGAATGTAGTTGATGCATTGTACTAAAAACGATACGAGACAGAATTCGCAAAATCGATCTAATTATTTCACAGTGCCCATTCAAATATGTCTGAAAATGAAAAAAATTTAAAACATGCAAACTTCAAGGACAGATTACTCAGACATCTAGGACGGGAACGTTATGATTCTTTCAGGGAACGAAGATAAATATGTCGTGTACAAGAATCAATAATAATATAGCATGCGTACAATCATTTCCGGTCTGTAGAAATGTCGCAATATCGTCATTTTTCACAAACAAGATTTTTAACATGGGCAAAATTTTCAAAATAGGACTAGCGACTTGCAACGTAGTTCAAACGATAGCTTATGTCCTTGTGACAAAAAAAGTAAATCATGACGAAATCGTAGGTCACGTGGTTTCTATAGTATAAAGCATTTCCTTCCTTTACCTTCGAAGGTCTGCTTTTGGCGGCATGGTCCTTGGCAAGAGGTTGCGGGAACCTTGTATCTTTTCACTATTTTCATTGTATCATTTCTAAATATCCCCTTACAGACTTGCAATTTGTTTTAGAAAATATACAATAACCTTTCCTGCACATAAATAAAGCTTATAGTATTCGTAGCAGGTGTAACATTTTTATAATTTAACATTTCCATCATTCCAAAGCCTAGTCTGCTTTTGGCGACATGCACCTTGTAAGAAGCTAGGGGAAGCTCTGATCTGTTCAACATTAAGTAAAACGTTAAAAGATACCCAAGAACCTTCCACTGGAAAGAAATAAAGCTGATATATTGTAGTAGGGACACATGTATAATTCAACATTTCCATTTTTTGCAGGCTGATATGCTTTTGGTGGCATACATATTCCAGGAGTTTGTGAGAAACTCTGAATTCTTCATTTTAATTTCATTTGTTTAATTTTTAAAAGGCACTTTCAACATGGTTTAAGGGGTGCCACACCCTTTTTATTCTCTCCAACTTACCCCCTCTAACAAACAAGATGATACCCTCTAGGTCTTTGCGTGAGTGAGGTGATGTGAGGTGAAGTATAACGCCGTTATTAAGAGTATTTCACTTATATCACGGCTGTTCAGTGTTATGGCAGGGAGAAAGCCCGCAACGCCGTGTGGCTATGTATTGTCACTAAATCTACAATTTAGCATTTCCATTGGCTAAATAGTGTTTACATAACATTTCAGCCTTCTAAGTATTTTCGTGAGTGAGGTGAGGTGAGGTATAACGCCGTTTTAAGAGTATTTCACTTATATCACGGCTGTTCAGTGTTATTGCAGGGAGAAAGCCTGCAACGCCATGTAGCTATGTATTGTGATGAAACCTGCGAGTAACGGCTGGAACTAACGAACCATGGGTGGTCCTACGCTGAAGTTCAGTGTAGCATTGCGTGTAGAACACTTCTCTACTACAGACAAAGTTGCCGTGCCACTTGGGGGATTCTAACCCCGGACCTCTTGATCCGAAGCCAAACACACTAACCACTGCAATATCCCGCCCCCGGAGAGGAGAGGAAAATGAAAATGTTTTTAGGTCACAGGTTCACCAAATCTAGAATTTAAAATACCCTGCAACCAATGAGTCTGCACATAAAATTCCAGCTCAGAGTCATTGGTTCTAGAGAAGAAGTAGAATTAGTGGAAACTTTATAGATGGATGGACGGATGCCGGACTACATCAATCAATCTTTATTTTTATACTGAAAGGCCACATGCCTGTAATACATATTACATTTATTTATTTGTTGGTAGCAACACACTTTGTTTAAGTATTGAAGCTTTATGATATAGATTGACAAATTTCCTACTTGAACTTCACAAGACGTTTTCATCAGTGATGTAAACTTAACAGTTTCAGGGTGTTCATAATAGTATTTCTGTATATATACAGTTCTTAACGGTAAGTATGCTGCTCAAACACACACAAAGTGATACTCATCTTCGACATAGTTCAACTTGCACATTTGACATATTATATTTTCTGTTTTTGGATATCTTTATATCTCCCGGTTTCAATATATAAATCATGCGAATAGCAGCGTAGTCTTGCCAATGAAGATTCATATTTCCCTACTGTCAAGATCGAAAGGTAATCTTCTCCATGAATTAGATATTTTAACATTTTGTAGTAGAAACATTTGACTATAAGAGACTAGTTAACTAATTTTGCAGAAATATATCTTTAAGTCTTTGTTTTAATAAGAAGACAAAAGAGTGCATGGGATTCTACACATTGATCATGCCAGGCATTACCGAAGCCGACTGATGATTACAAGTGTTTCGTGTGTACCCAGTTAGTTTTACCGTGGGTATCATAAAGTAACACCATATCATAACATTTTCTTGGTATTCTATTAAAGACATTTTTTTATCACCTGAACCAGTATCTAAGTATTGTTTACATTAGACTCACTGTACAATGGGTATCTCCCACATTCTCCATAAACCATACAAATGGAAGTTGCTGTTTTTACACCAAGGAACGTTTTACATGTATAGAAATGAACTTTTTCGATAAAATCAAATGATTCAAAACCCCATACTACCGCACCATATAACAACATGGGTTGATTTTGTTTTCGCATATTTTGAAAAAAGAGTTGTAGGACAAGTCACCTATATATATATTTAATTATATCTATTAATATTTTCTTTGCTTGAGTAGATGCCTGTGATTTATGGACTGACCATGAAAGATAGTTGGTAAAAAGCGAACCAAGGTATTTATACGAAGTGGTTGTTTCTAGTTTTTCACCAACTTCTTTTTGTGGACCTTAAATTGTGCTGGAAAATAATATGATCTCGTCAGCAAATAATAACAGGTTTATTTATTTTATATCTGGATGCAATTGGATACCGTTTGAACAGTTAGTTTGGATTAGTGTTGCTAATTCATTTATAAAGTAAGTGAATAGGAAGGGGCTTAATATGCAACCTTTTCAACCTCCTCATTGCCATGTCATAAGCTCATCTTAAGCCAAATCGGTGATGATTTTTTATTATTATTTTCTGTCAGGCCGTATCCCCAATTCAGACTTAATATGAGTCATGGTAGTTCTAGTTATAGTAATCTGTCTACAAACTATACCATTGTGACATTATTTATGTGTATTTATAGTATAGCTAATTTCCGGGCATTACCCCGGGCACCAGAAATATTATTTTCAAGCAAGAAGAGAGACAGCACAGCGTATTAATCATTTTACATAACAGCGGTTCACAGCTTTGCTTGCGGGAGGGGTAATGAGGGGTGGGGTTAGCAAAGTTCGTTGAGAGGTCATGCGTCACTCTCTCTCTCTCTGTCTTCAGTGCACGTGCTGCCTCGCTGGCCCCTGCTCCCCCTCTCCCCGATGGTGGGGTTAGCAAAGTTCGTCGAGAGGTCATGCGCTGGAAAACACTCTCTCTCCAGTATCAACGCTTCTTTGTTTTCTATCGAAGAGCGTCCACAGTCTAATTAATGTCTCGCTGAGAAAGGCCTACGGTGTCTTAGAAAGCATAACTCGAATTCAGCCGCTTTTGTTAATGAGTCAATCATAATTTCTATTGTACATGGACTTCTTTTATAAATATAGACTTGCAACTTGATTTTCAATATCCACATCCTTTTCTGCAACTAACTTCACATGTATACAGCTGCGATATTCGTAAATCAACAAAATGTACAAAATCAACATTTGAATAACCGGAAAGCCCGTTTTTTGCGCTGGGGGCTTATTTTTAAATAATCACATTAATCTTTCCTACAAATAGTTTACACTGAACAAGTCGTAACATGTGGAAATTTAGAAAATTGAACAGTTCCATTGTTTCACGTTGGTGTTGGCAAGCTTTGCAAGAGCTCTTCATCGTATTTTCCATTGTATTATTTATAAAAAAAACACACATATAAACTTGCAACTTGTTTCAAAATATTATCAATAACCTTTCCTGCATTTCTGAAACATTTCGTTTTGCAATAAATGTTACGGCAAAGTATAAACGCTTCTTTGTTTTCTATCGAAGGGCGTCCACAGTGTAATTAATGTCTCGGTGAGAGAGGCCTACGGTGTCTTATAAAGCAAAACTCGAATTCAGCCGCTTTTGTTAATGAATCAATCGTAATTTCTATTGTACATGGACATCTTTTATAAATATAGACTTGCAACTTGATTTAAATGTCCTCTTTTTCATGAATTGATGTTCCCGGATGGTGAAACACTTCGCCAGAACACAACGTGTTTCCCGGAAAAAGACCTCTTTTCGTGCGAACGTAACCAACTTCGCGGAAAACTCGCTGCTCTCTATAAATGCTGAAACAACAATTAGCCATTTTCCTTTCTCGATTTCACTTGTGCTGATGTGTCAACACTCTCTTGCAATATTCCCGCGTTATATCCCATAGGGAGTCTAGCTCATTTGACTTCTTTTATGTTTTGATTTTTAAAACCCTGTAACCATGTGACAGGAAGACTTTTTCCAACTATTTTCTCAACGTACTCTGCGTGACTATTTATGCTTTAGCATAGGCCAGTCTAGCTTAGGCCAGTTGTGCATCTAATGTGACGCGACCTTTGTGCTTAAAGTTTTCGTGAAACTTCAACCAATGCCAACCCATTCTATGCTACCAATGTTGTTCTATTGTGGCGATACTTTCCGGTCAGGTCGTTAGTGTGACCTTGACCTTGGCGCGCGACGCATTTGACAAATTAAATATTATCACAAACGTTTGATTTGATTTGATAGCAATAAGGCTCCACGCGTTAATTTGTTGAGAGGAGACCTGTCAGATGAGGCCATAATTGTGGTTCCTTGCGATTTTGACTTTAGGATAGGCAGCATTTGTTCAAAATGTAACTTTTACCATAAATTTCATTTGTTAATGGTAGACATTTGAGACTTCACACGTCATCAGTTGTGATGAGCTCCTTACCTTGAGGTTTTATTTTTGTACCCCTCGAGCACAAAATTGAAGTTTTGAAGGTTCACAAGTGTGGTGAACGGCCCTTCAAATGAGGTCGTAACTTTGTTACCTTGTGACCTCTGGATAGGAAGTATTTTCCAAAAATGGAACTTTTGCCATAACTTTCAGAAAAGGTGACAACTTGAATCCATCGTGACCTTTACCTTGGTGGAGGAAGCATTGTGTTCAACATATTAAACTTGTGGATAACTTTTGATTTATTAGTGTCTTTGACGCTTTTTACGTTCATCATTTGTGGAGACCAATCAGATGATGTTATAACGTTTGTGCATTGTGACCTTGACTTTGGCGAAGGAAGCATTGTTCTCAAAATATTAATGTGCCATTACTCTTGACTTATTAGTGATAGGCCCTCGAGACCCTTACTTCATCTGTTGAGGACCTGTCAGATTAGTTTGTAACTGTTGTGCATTGTGACCTTGGCTGATGTTTTTACGGCTTTCGTGCCGTGTTATGTTTTTCAATTGCAATTTTCTTTTTTAAATTAGGCAAATAAATTAAATATCTCACAGCTAATGGCTGCAATACTGCCGAAGCGTCGTTAAACAATCACTCACTCAGTCACTCGAGGCTGCTTACGTTGATCTGTTGTGGAAACCTTTCAGAAGAGTTGATAACGTGTGTGCATTGTGACCTTGGCGAAGGAAGCATTGTTCTCAACATATTAATGTGCCATAACTTTTGATTTTTTAGTGATAGGCCCTCGAGACTGCTTACTTCATCTGTTGTTGAGACCTTTCAGATGAGTTGATAACGTTTGTGCATTGTGACCTTGGCGAAGGAAGCATTGTTCTCAATATATTAATGTGCCATAACTTTTGATTTATTAGTGATAGGCCCTCGAGACTGCTTACTTCATCTGTTGTGGAGACCTTTCAGATGAGTTAGTAACTATTGTGCATTGTGACCTTGGCGAAGGAAGCATTGTTCTCAACATATTAATGTGCGAAAACGTTTGATTTATTAGTGATAAGCCCTCGAGGCTGCTTACGTTGATCTGTTGTGGAGACCTTTCAGAAGTGTTGATAAAGTTTGAGCATTGTTACCTTGGCGAAGGAAGCATTGTTCTCAAAATATTAATGTGCAATAACTTTTGATTTATTAGTGTTGAGCCTTGCAGTTCATCTGTTGTGGAGACTTTTCTGATTGGTTGTTGTGCATTTTGACCTTGACCTTCATTGGTCATCTGTTGTAAAAAGTCATTTACCTTTGACCTTTGGTGCAGGGAATTTCAGTTTGTGAATGTCGCCACAATTCCATGTGTTGAAAAGAAACCATTCCCATTGAGTCGTAATATGTATACCTTGTGACCTTGACCTTGCTTTGTTTTAGTTGTGCCATAAGAGTTTGCACATGTGCGACGAGGTCATCAGTTTTAACTTTGTGATCTTGCCCTTGCATATCATTGTTCAGTGAAATACATGTTCCATCTGTAACAGTATTCATTAACGTGGGATATTAGCACTTTCGCAGCTTATGGCTGCAATATTGCCCAAGTGGCTTTAAACAATAACTCGCTCACTCATTAGCACTTATTTGTATTTGTAATCTGCTTATACCTGGTGGCATAGGTGTTTAAGAAACACGTGTAGTTTTTTTAATTAGCTCAATTTCATAACTATACACTAGAGCACTATTTTATTGCCAATAATTTAGGTCTTTATTGTTTAGAGTTTTTTCTTTTTTCTTTGAATAATCTTAGTGCAAAAAACTCGATTCATGTAAAGGTATTGATTGAAAATAGGTCTATCCCCCGCCTCCAACGCTGGAGCGGGGGATAGATGTAACTGAATAACAATTTATAATTCGGTGACTGAATAATCCTTTTAATTTAAATGATGGGTTAGTTGCTTGTTTTTCATTTATGTAGTTTGTAGTGTCCTTCGTCTGCTGTATTGTTACTGTTTTTCCTTTAGTCATCAGTGTAGTAATTTGATGATTTAACAATGCCACGAAAGAAGTCGTGGAAAAGGTCTCGTGCCCTTAAAGAAGTCCTCTCCGGGGCTGCAGATCACGAGCAAATCGATCTCTCTTCAGATTTTGAAGGTTGTTTTCAAAGCTCTGAGAGTAATTTTATAGATTTGGATTCGCCTGATGTCGAGATTGGGGAGGAAAACGTCATCTTCAACCAAATTATAGTGAGAGGCCGTTTTCATCAAGGGGATGAGCGGTTTATGCCAAACTCTGGGCGTCAATGCACTTGTTGTGCATTGATGTTTTTGTATATTGCAAAACTTAAAATCTTGAACGAATGGACAGTGGATGATATGGACAACGTTCTCGTTGAGGGAAATCAGTTGTATTCCCACATTCAAAGATCTTCTACTATATCGGCAACATACCTTTTAATCAATGAATTGCCAGAATATTTGTTTGCATTCGAGACAAACTTTAGACTCGTCAGACATGTAGCCAAGTCTGGGTTGCTGTGGCCTACAGAAGGCATGAGACAATTTGGAGGTTTTGTTGCTCTTGAAGATGCATTGGAAAGAGCACTAGTTGATCATGGGTCATGTTTTGTGAACTTTTGTGATGCAGTGTTTGCTGTTGTAAGGAGAGGAGACTCTATATATATTTTTGATTCTCACTCCAGGAATGAGCATGGTACATTGTCATGTGATGGCACCAGCGTGCTCATTTCATACGGCACTGTTCATGAGGTTTATGAACACTGCATTCGTTTAGCATTGTCCATGAATGCCAATATGAACACTATGTTTGAAATAACCCCAGTTTCTGTTGAAATTGATCGTGAAATTGATATAGCAATGTTTGATGATCTGTCAAACAGTCATCATTCACATGATGTTGACTCTGATCAGATGGATCCATCAGGCAATACAACATCGACCCGCGAGAGTTCTACAGAACCTGAAAGGAGTGATTTATCAGATGAAGAACCTATTAGCCCTGATTTCAAACATCAACAAAGTAAACGCCATGTAAAGAAAATACAAAAGCGTAACTTTATGAGAGCCCAAAGAATGGCAATTCAAAATGAAATGCAGGGCCGGGAATGTTCACAAACAAAACAAGAAAGACGAAGTCAACTTGCTAGGGCAAAATATCAAACAAATGAGCAATACAGGTCTCAATTGAGAAGAAAAAGCATAGATAAATATGCTCAAAATCAAACTTTCCAAGAGGCTGCCAAAAAGGCAAGCATTGATAAGTATCATCAAAATCCACAGTTTCGGGAGGCTGCCAAAAATAAGTATAATCAAAATCCAGTGTTTCGGGAGGCTGTCAAAAGGGCAAGAACTGACAATTATAATCAAAATCAAGAGTTTCAGGAGACGGTGAAAAAGGCATACACTGATAAATATCATCAAAATCAAGACTTTCGAGAGACTGCCAAAAGGGCTAGCAGTGTCAAGTACCATCAAAATCCCGAGTTTCGTGAGGGTGTCAAAAGGGCTAGCACTGATAAGTACCATCAAAATCCCGAGTTTCGTGAGGGTGTCAAAAGAGCAAGCACTGATAAGTACCATCAAAATCCCGAGTTTCGTGAGGCTGTCAAAAGTGCAAGCACTGATAAGTATCAGCAAAATCCAGAGTTTCGCGAGACCGTAAAGAAAGCATACACTGATCAATATCAGCAGAATACTGAATTTCGCGATACTGTGAAAGAAGCTAAAACTCGAAAGTACAAGGGTAATCCACAATTTCGAGCCCAGGTGAAGCAACGTACTTCCTGTAATAAAAGCAAGAAAGCTGCTTACCTTGCTGCTTACAACAGTGAAATGGTGAATGTCGCAGCAAGTTTTCAAAAACTTATCTCCGAAGGGCCAGAGTATGTTTGCGCAGTGTGTCATCGGCGATTTTTTAGAAATCAAGTTGTTCCATGTGCGAAAAATAATTATTACAATGCTCAAGATCTTGCTGATCACTGTATTACTGAAACTTTCATTCACACATGTAAACCTTCTTGTAAACAGCCCTGTGCTTTCAGTGATGGCCCGAGTGGAACATCTTGGATATGTCATTGTTGTCATAGGAAGTTGAAGTCGGGGAAAAAACCAGCTGAGGCTGTCGTGAATAATTTGCAGTTGCATGCTATTCCGAAAGAATAGGTTGTTTGAACAATTTGGAACAACACCTTGTGGCCTTAAACATTCCATTCATGAAGCTATTGTCATTACCAAAAGGTCAGCAGAATGCTGTGCATGGTCCAACTATTGCCGTTCCTTCAAACATCAAGCAGACATCGCTTGTTCTCCCTCGAGTTCAGACATCTGATCAGTTGATCAGGGTGAAACTGAAACGGAAATTAGCTTTCAAGGGCCATTATCAATATCAGTATGTCAACAGAGAAAGCATAAGAGCCGCTTTAGCATATTTGAAAGACAACAATGTCTATTACAGGGACATTGATTTCAATACCGACTGGGTGAATCCCCACGACATTGATATTGATGATGGATTAGAACATTCTGATAATGATATTGAAGAGACACGTTCAGACAATGAGACAAATTCTGATCAGCCTGCTTCTCCTGACACATCTGAAGTCACAAATGAGGAAAGTGGAATGTTGTTGGACACTTGTCTTCAACCAGTCGATATTGGTCAAGACATTTTGGACAATAATTATGAGAATATCGTCAACATTTCTCCATGTGAAAATAACATGCCAACTGCCATATCGACTGACAAAAGCAACGAAGCCAAGTGCTTTCCTGCTTTGTTCCCAACCGGGACACCTACCTTCCATGATAATAGAGAGGAGAGGCTGACATTAGGTAGATACCTCAACACTAGATTGATGAATGCTGATGGGAGATTTGCGCGAAATACTGATTATTTATTTTATGCTCAGTATCTTGCTGAACTTGAGCAAGTCAAATCTAATGTTCAAATTTCTATTCGAAAAGGAACACCATCACAAAACCGCAGGAAAATTGAAGCAAAAAGACTGACTGACAAAGAATCCCTCTCTGAAATTTTGAAACATGACGAAGGGTACAAGTTTTTGAAACCAATCAGAGGAACACCTCCATTTTGGCAAGCTGTTCAAAAAGATCTTTTTGCT
The DNA here is from genome assembly GCA_936450465.1 of Gibbula magus. Classification (NCBI taxonomy): domain Eukaryota; kingdom Metazoa; phylum Mollusca; class Gastropoda; order Trochida; family Trochidae; genus Gibbula; species Gibbula magus. The sequence goes on from OW388295.1 coordinate 50,918,425, forward strand.
ATGATAAGGCAGTTGGGAATACCCACATGGTTTTGTTCGTTTTCCTCTGCTGAACTCAGATGGACCGAAATCATTGATTGCATTCTGCATGAAACTGCTGATGCGCGCCAAGCTAAAGATCTTGATTGGCATTCAAAATGTGCAATTCTAAGGCAAAATCCAGTCACTGCTGCCAGAATGTTTGATCGAAGGTTTCATACTTTTCTGACAGAGGTGATAATGTCGCCAGCAGCTCCTATCGGGAAATTAGTTGATTACTTTTATCGAGTTGAGTTTCAGCAGAGAGGTTCACCACATACTCACTGCCTTTTCTGGGTAGAGAATGCTCCTAAAATTGCAACTGACCCTGATGAAGCTGTTGTTGATTTTGTTGATAGATACGTTTCATGTGAACTTCCCGAGGATGAGGAACTCCGCAGCATAGTCGAGACAGTCCAAACACATAGCAAGCGGCATACTCAGACTTGTCGGAAAGGGGGGAAAACATGTAGATTCAACTTTCCAAGACCTCCAACATGTGAAACGTTCATCTGTCATGCTGAATCAAACGACAAAACTATTGATGATTTGCCTAAAGACGCAGATGGCAATCCCGATATGCGTTTCTTCAACGAGATTATAGGGTCCAAAATGTCTTCCAAAAGAGCACAAGAGGTACTTGAGCGGATCTGGGCTGAAATAAATGGTGATAATCAATATGATTCCACCGAAGCATTGTTTCACGAATAGGTGTGTCCCAATCAATTTTTGAAGATGCATGTGCAGCGCTAGGCAAAAAGACCACTGTAGCAATAAGGAGACGGCCTATTGACGTCTGGATTAACCAGTATAATCCTGCTTTATTGAAATGCTGGAATGCCAATATGGATATTCAGTATGTCGTTGACGCATATTCGTGTGTTGTCTACATTATATCCTACATCAGCAAAGCAGAACGTGAAATGGGCCTGCTTCTCGCTCAGACAGAAAAGGAAGCTCGCAAAGAGAACAATGTTGATGCAAAAGAAGCATTAAGAACAATTGGGCACACTTACCTCACTCACAGAGAAGTAAGTGCACAGGAAGCTGTTTACAGGCTGTGTAACATGCATCTGAAAGAGGGGTCCCGGCTGGTGCAATTTATACCTGTTGGCATAAACACAACTCGGTTGAGCCTGCCCATTCAGACTATCAAACAAAAAATGTCTTCTGCAGATTTCAACGAAGACGACATGTGGGCGACAAGTTTGATTGATCGCTATACTCACAGACCAACTAGTGAGGAAATGGATAAACTTTGCTTGGCTCAATTTTGCTCGGAGTATAGAATTGTCCCACCATCAGAAATGTCTCGTGTTGACAATGACAAACGCAGAACTCCTGTCTTGACTCTCCAGAAAGGACTCGGGTTTATGCAGAAAAGAACGAACAGCAAGCCTGCAGTCATTCGTTATCCGAGATTTTCACAAACCAATGATCCTGAAAAATATCACCACAGCATATTGCAGCTTTTCCTGCCATACAGAGTAAATGCACATCTGAAACCACCTGGCTTCGAGACTCATGAACGGTTCTATGAAGATGCTTCAGTTAAAATCGGCAATACCACTCAGTCAGTAAAGACCATTGTTGACGAGAACAAAAAGCTTTTTGAAAAAGACGCCGATGAACTTGACATGGCAGAAGAAGTTCTTGCAAACGCAGGTTCTTTGGAAGATGCATGGTCTCAAATATGCCCTGAAACGGAAATGGAAAGACAAGAATGTGAAGATCAAAGACCAATCATTGATGATGAGTCTGAAGATGACAACAACATTCCAGATTTACAGAGCAATGACAACAGAACTCATGAAACGGTTACTGTGTCATCTTCACTGTCTAAACGTGATGCTCATGGAATTCTTCAATCACTCAACTCTGAGCAAACTTCCATATTCTATATGGTAAGGCAATGGGCTCTCGACAAAAGAAATGGGCTGGAACCAAAACCTTTTCATCTCTGTGTTCATGGTCCTGGTGGTACAGGGAAGTCAATGCTCATCAAGGCCATTAACTATGAAACAAACAGACTTCTGGCTAAATGCAGAGTTAATCCAGATGACATTTCAGTCATACTTGCAGCACCAACTGGCGTAGCTGCCTTTAACATTGACGCTCAGACTATTCACAGTGCCTTCTCCATTGGTATCGAGGCATACTTGCCCTATATTCCTCTAGGTGAAGACAAAATCAATACTCTTCGTCGCAAGTACCAAAGCGTTCAGTTATTGATAATTGATGAAATTTCAATGGTCGACCACAAGCTCCTGTCATACATTCATGGCAGACTAAAACAAATTAAGCAGACTCCAAATGATGTCCCTTTTGGCAATGTGTCCATTCTTGCTGTCGGAGATTTCTACCAGCTACCACCAGTGAAGGGTAGACCACTCTTGGCAGACAATTTTGGAGTAGACCATTGGAATGACCTATTTGTCAAGGCTGAGCTGACCCAAATCATGCGTCAGAAGAACACAATGTTCGCAGAAATGTTGAACAGACTGCGAACTCGAGACAAGAAAACTGCATTACAGCCTCGAGACATTGTTACTCTCGAAAGTCGTGAGACTGGAGAAGATGTTGATTGTATTCACATATTTGCAAGGAATTGCCAAGTTGATGCTTTCAATGAAGAAATGCTGCATTCCAAATGTGAATACATTCACAGCATTGACGCTCAGGATATCTGCAAGCAACGCAAAACCAATGTTGCAATGAGAAAACGAATGTGCGGCTCATTTGCTTTGCCCAAGACCATCAACATCGGTATTGGTGCACGAGTAATGCTGACCAGAAACATTGACACGGGCGATGGTCTAGTAAATGGTGTTTTTGGTTCTGTTTCCAACTTCCAAATGAGAGACAATGAAGAAAAACCTCTCAAAATTTTCATTGAATTTGACAATCCTAAAGTTGGAGCAGAACTGAGAAGGAAAACTCATTTCCCAATCAATGTTTCACATTCAAGCACACCAATAGAGATGCATGAGGAAACAGCAAGAAATGGTGCTGGTGTAAGACGTCAATTCCCCTTAAAACTTGCTTGGGCATGCACTGTGCACAAGACGCAGGGTCTGACTTTCGATAACATTGTCGTGTCCTTTGATGGTATCCGGACTCCAGGACAAGCATATGTTGCTTTGAGCCGTGTGACGTCATTAGAAGGCTTGGTTGTTGAAAAGTTCGATCCTGAGAAAATCTACTGCAATGATCAGGTCACAAATGCATTGGCTCAAATGGCAGATTTCCATTCAGAGATCTCTTCCAACACCACTTCTGATTTGACAGTCATTCTGCATAACGTGCAAGGCCTCGATGCACATTTTCATTGCTTGAAAAATGACAAACGATTTATGAAGGGAGATGTGATATGCCTTACAGAAACATGGCTATCCACTCCAAATCTGTCCAAAGATGCTTTGTCATCTTATACGTTTTTTCATCAAACCAGGGCGTCTTCCTATGACAATTCCAGCAGAATGTTTTCAAATTTCAAAGCACAAGCTCATGGTGGTGTTGGCATGTTCGTGAAACAAAATGTACATGTTAACCAGGGCAACATACCATGCAATATAGAACATCTTTGCATGTATTTGCGAGAATTTGACATTGCTCTTGTTCTGCTCTACAGGCCGCCGGCATACCAAATGTCGGTGTTCAAGAAAAGCTTGGCTCATTTGATGCAAACGCTGAATGAAACTTACAGTTGTGGTATGGTTATCGTTGGTGACTTCAATGATAACATCAGGACATCGTCATCTATTCAAGATTTCCTAGGCAACTATGGGTTCGTTCAGAATGTATTTCAAGCCACAACGGAAGACAATACTATCATTGATCACGTGTACACAAGAGGTGTTGAACATGTTTCAGTGAGCATCATACCCACCTTCTTCAGTTTTCATGAAGCAATAGAGATAAAACTATCCCAAGGTCACTGAACCTGAATGAATGTTTGCATCGAGTAAGATCTTCCTGTATACTACCTTATTTGCTAGCACTGCTGTCACCATTGTTTGTTAGTTATTGACTTTCCATTCCGTCCCTTGATTCTACTTTGAACTGCTAAATGAGATAATTACATTCAACTGTTTAGTAGACTCCTGCAATCAAGATGACTTGGCTATTTGCCTGTCTTATATGCAGTTACTTATGGAGTGTCTCCATATTCAAGTTGCCGATTTTGCCATTTGTCCCTGGATTCTGCTTCTTGCAGAAATGATATTAAGAACAACTCTGAAATGACGTAGCAAGCAAGTGTTTGTTGAACTCCTGCTATCACGATGACTTGGCAGATTGCCTGTCGTGAATACAGTTTTTTTTTAATATGTATTAGTTTTAATGTTGGACTCCTGCAATCAAGATGACTTGGCAATATCGCTGTCTTGTATGCAGTTTTTTATTTGAATGTTTTTAATGTATGCATGTTGGACTCCTGCAATCAAAATGACTTGGCTATTAGCCTGTCTTATATGCAGTTGCTTATGGAGTGTCTCCATATTCAAGTTACCGATTTTGCCATTTGTCCCTGGATTCTGCTTTTTGCAGAAATGATCTTTAGAACAACTCTGAAATGACGTAGCAAGCAAGTGTTTGTTGAACTCCTGCAATCAAGATGACTTGGCAATATGCCTGTCTTGTATGCAGTTTTTATTGAATATGTATTGGTTTTAATGTTTGACCCCTGCAATCAAGATGACTTGGCAATATTGCTGTCTTGTATGCAGTCTTTTTATTGAATATTTAATATGTATGCATGTTGGACTTCTGCAATGAAGATGACTTGGCTATTTGCCTGTCTTATATGCAGTTACTTATGGAATGTCTCTTTATTTAAGTTACCGATTTTGCAATCCGTCTCCGGATTCTGCTTCTTGCAGAAATGATATTTAGAACAACTCTATGATGACGTAGCAAGCATTTGTGTCACAAGTGTTTGTTGTACGTCTGCTATCACGATGACTTGGCACAATGCCTGTCGTGAATGCAATGTTCTTGTTTAAATGTGTCTCGTGCTTTTCAGTGTTGGACTACTGCAGTCAAGATGACTTGGCAATATGCCTGTCTTGTATGCAGTTTTTATTGAATATGTATTGGTTTTAATGTTGGACTACTGCATTCAAGATGACTTTGCAATATGCCTGTCTTGTATGCAGTTTTTATTGAATATGTATTTGCTTTTAATTTTGACCTACTGCAGTCAAGATGACTTGGCAATATGCCTGTCTTGTATGCAGTTTTTATTGAATATGTATTGGTTTTAATGTTGGACTCCTGCAATCAAGATGACTTGGCAATATTGCTGTCTTGTATGCAATTTTTATTGAATATGTAATATGCCTGTCTTGTATGCAGTTTTTATTGAATATGTATTGGTTTTAATGTTGGACTCCTGCAATCAAGATGACTTGGCAATATTGCTGTCTTGTATGCAGTTTTTATTGAATATGTTTTGGTTTTAATGTTGGACTCCTGCAATCAAGATGACTCGGCAATATGCCTGTCTTGTATGCAGTTTTTATTTAATATGTATTGGTTTTAATGTTGGACTCCTGCAATCAAATGACTTGGCAATATCGCCGTCTTGTATGCAGTTTTTTTAATGGAAATTTTGTATGTATGCATGTTGGACTTCTGCAATCAAGATGACTTGGCTATTTGTCGGTCTTCTTTGCAGTTATTTATGGAATGTCTCCATTGTCAACTTACCGATTTTGCCATCCGTCTCCCGATTCTGCTTCTTGCAGAAATGATATTTAGAACAACTCTATGATGACGTAGCAAGCATTTGTGTCACAAGTGTTTGTTGTACGTCTGCTATCACGATGACTTGGCACAATGCCTGTCGTGAATGCAATGTTCTTGTTTAAATGTGTCTCGTGCTTTTCAATGTTGGACTACTGCATTCAAGATGACTTGGCAATATGCTTGTCTTGTATGCAGTTTTTATTGAATATGTATTGGTTTTAATGTTGGACTACTGCATTCAAGATGACTTGGCAATATGCCTGTCTTGTATGCAGTTTTTATTGAATATGTATTGCTTTTAATGTTGGACTCCTGCAGTCAAGATGACTCTGCAATATTGCTGTCTTGTATGCAGTTTTGTTTATTGAATATTTAATATGTATGCATGTTAGACTTCTGCAATTAAGATGACTTGGCTATTTGCCTGTCTTATATGCAGTTACTTATGGACTGTCTCTATATTTAAGTTACCAATTTTGCCATTTGTCTCTGGATTCTGCTTCTTGCAGAAAGGATATTTAGAACAACTCTATGATGACGTAGCAAGCATTTGTGTCACAAGTGTTTGTTGTAGGTCTGCTATCACGATGACTTGGCACAATGCCTGTCGTGAATGCAATGTTCTTGTTTAAATGTGTCTTGTGCTTTTCAATGTTGGACTACTGCAGTCAAGATGACTTGGCAATATGCCTGTCTTGTATGCAGTTTTTATTGAATATGTATTGGTATTAATGTTGGACTCCTGCAATCAAGATGACTCGGCAATATGCCTGTCTTGTATGCAGTTTTTATTGAATATGTATTGGTTTTAATGTTGGACTACTGCATTCAAGATGACTTTGCAATATGCCTGTCTTGTATGCAGTTTTTATTGAATATGTATTTGCTTTTAATTTTGACCTACTGCAGTCAAGATGACTTGGCAATATGCCTGTCTTGTATGCAGTTTTTATTGAATATGTATTGGTTTTAATGTTGGACTCCTGCAATCAAGATGACTTGGCAATATTGCTGTCTTGTATGCAATTTTTATTGAATATGTAATATGCCTGTCTTGTATGCAGTTTTTATTGAATATGTATTGGTTTTAATGTTGGACTCCTGCAATCAAGATGACTTGGCAATATTGCTGTCTTGTATGCAGTTTTTATTGAATATGTTTTGGTTTTAATGTTGGACTCCTGCAATCAAGATGACTCGGCAATATGCCTGTCTTGTATGCAGTTTTTATTTAATATGTATTGGTTTTAATGTTGGACTCCTGCAATCAAATGACTTGGCAATATCGCCGTCTTGTATGCAGTTTTTTTAATGGAAATTTTGTATGTATGCATGTTGGACTTCTGCAATCAAGATGACTTGGCTATTTGTCGGTCTTCTTTGCAGTTATTTATGGAATGTCTCCATTGTCAACTTACCGATTTTGCCATCCGTCTCCCGATTCTGCTTCTTGCAGAAATGATATTTAGAACAACTCTATGATGACGTAGCAAGCATTTGTGTCACAAGTGTTTGTTGTACGTCTGCTATCACGATGACTTGGCACAATGCCTGTCGTGAATGCAATGTTCTTGTTTAAATGTGTCTCGTGCTTTTCAATGTTGGACTACTGCATTCAAGATGACTTGGCAATATGCTTGTCTTGTATGCAGTTTTTATTGAATATGTATTGGTTTTAATGTTGGACTACTGCATTCAAGATGACTTGGCAATATGCCTGTCTTGTATGCAGTTTTTATTGAATATGTATTGCTTTTAATGTTGGACTCCTGCAGTCAAGATGACTCTGCAATATTGCTGTCTTGTATGCAGTTTTGTTTATTGAATATTTAATATGTATGCATGTTAGACTTCTGCAATTAAGATGACTTGGCTATTTGCCTGTCTTATATGCAGTTACTTATGGACTGTCTCTATATTTAAGTTACCAATTTTGCCATTTGTCTCTGGATTCTGCTTCTTGCAGAAAGGATATTTAGAACAACTCTATGATGACGTAGCAAGCATTTGTGTCACAAGTGTTTGTTGTAGGTCTGCTATCACGATGACTTGGCACAATGCCTGTCGTGAATGCAATGTTCTTGTTTAAATGTGTCTTGTGCTTTTCAATGTTGGACTACTGCAGTCAAGATGACTTGGCAATATGCCTGTCTTGTATGCAGTTTTTATTGAATATGTATTGGTATTAATGTTGGACTCCTGCAATCAAGATGACTCGGCAATATGCCTGTCTTGTATGCAGTTTTTATTGAATATGTATTGGTTTTAATGTTGGACTCCTGCAATCAAGATGACTTGGCAATATGCCTGTCTTGTATGCAGTTTTTATTGAATATGTATTTGTTTTAATGTTGGACTCCTGCAATCAAGATGACTTGGCAATATGCCTGTCTTGTAAGAAGTTTTTTTTTTCAAGGTCTCTTGTGCTTATGCCTTATATAGTTTCTATTGAGTGTTTTACATGTATAACTGTTTGACCCCTCCATTAATAACTTGATATAATATACCAAACTGATTAGGCAATTTGACATTTCTATATGACATTGATAAACAATTCATACTGATATATATTTCCTTTTAAATAAACATATTTATGAATTCGATTACCTTAAAAACTTCCTTCATGTGACCCAATACCTTATCGTGGTGTGGAGGTTTGAGAGTCTCTGTGACCCTTAGAGCTGTGTCAGCGGGATCATTAATGTTCCCAGGAAGTGCAACTAGGCTGACCAGGTCAAAGGGTAGAGTCCAGACAAAACTTGGGTCGTTCCAAACTCTGCTGCCTTTCTATTGCTATATATTCATTTCTGTCAATCCGTCCTTTCCCTCCATTTACTGATCTGTCGACTTTCTTTTGGATGCTAACATTCAGACGTTCATGCACCTTGTCAGGAGCTATCGAAAAGCTTTGATCTCTTCAACAGTATGTAAAATGTGGACAAGAGGGAAAGATTGTTGTGGCTACAATGCAGCAGTCTGAAGACCGTCAGTACTGCCATGGCAGTCCTAGTTAGGTCTTAAAACTTTAGTCTGAAAGACCTATTGTTATTACCCGAGTTTTCCTTATTATTATTATACTTATTATTATTTGTACCGATTTTGTGGCAGCTGCACAGCCTAAACTACTTGCGCCAATTCGATGACACTTTCAGAGATCATAGGCTCTGGGCTGAAATTGATACAGAAGAAAACAAATCCTGACTTCCGGCTTTTGTTTGTGTGCTACAGCCCCTTTAAATTTAGATGTTTAACATGGGAAATTTTTTCAAAATGCACTTAGAGACTTTAAACTTTTTGCAAAAGATGCGCATTGATCTGTTTAGCAAAAAAGTAAATCATGAAAAAGTCGTATGTCACGTGACTGAGACGCCATTTTGAATTTAGAGCATTTTTATGCATTTCAGCCTTTCCGACCATACCAATCTTCAAAAATCTTCTCCTCTGAACATACTGGTACTACAGAGCTGAAACTTTCACAGATTGTAGTTGATGCATTGTACTAAAAACCATACGAGACAGAATTCACAAAATCGATCTAATTATTTCACAGTGCCCATTCAAATATGTCTGAAAATGAAAAAAATTGAAAACATGCAAACTTCAAGGGCAGATTACTCAGACATCTAGGACGGGAACGTTATGATTCTTTCAGGGAACGAAGATACATATGTCGTGTACAAGAATCAATAATAATATAGCATGCGTACAGTCATTTCCGGTCTGTAGAAATGTCGAAAAATCGTCATTTTTCACATAAATGATTTTTAACATGGGCAAAATTTTCAAAATAAGACTAGAGACTTGCAACTTTATTTAAACGATAGCTAATGTCCTTGTGACAAAAAAAGTAAATCATGACGAAATCGTAGGTCACGTGGTTTCTATAGTATAATGCATTTCCTTTGTTTCCCTTCGAAGGTCTGCTTTTGGCGGCATGCTCCTTAGCAAGAGGTTGCGGGAACCTTGCATCTTTTCACTATTTTCATTGTATCTTTTTTAAATATCCACTTAGAGACGTGTAACTTGTTTTAAAAGATACACAATGACCTTGTCTGCAAATAAGTAAAGTTTTTAATATTCCTAACAGGGGTAAACTTTTTATAATTCAACATTTCCATCGTTCTACAGCCTGGTCTGCTTTTGGTGACATGCACCTTGTCAGGAGTACAACGTGGACAAGAAGCAAATATTGCTCTGGCTACAATGCAGCAGTCTGAAGACCGTCAGTACTGCCCTGGCAGTCCTAGTTATACTTATTATTATTATTTGTACCGATTTTGTGGCAGCTGCACAGCCTAAACTACTTACGCCAATTCCATGACACTTTTAGAGATCATAGGCTCTGGGCTGAAATTGATACAGAAGAAAACAAATCCTGACTTCCGGCTTTTGTTTGTGTGCTACAGCCCCTTTAAATTTCGATTTTTAACATGGGAATTTTTTTCAAAATACACTTAGAGACTTGAAACTTTTTGCAAAAGATGCGCATTCATCTGTTTAGCAAAATAGTAAATCATGAGAAAGTCGTATGTCACGTGACTGAGACGCCATTTTGAATTTAGAGCATTTTTATGCATTTTCAGCCTTTCCGACCATACCGATCTTCAAAAATCTTCTCCTCTGAACATACTGGTACTACAGAGCTGAAACTTTCACAGATTGTAGTTGATGCATTGTACTAAAAACGATACGAGACAGAATTCGCAAAATCGATCTAATTATTTCACAGTGCCCATTCAAATATGTCTGAAAATGAAAAAAGTTGAAAACATGCAAACTTCAAGGGCAGATTACTCAGACATCTAGGACGGGAACGTTATGATTATTTCAGGGAACGAAGATACATATGTCGTGTACAAGAATCAATAATAATATAACATGCGTACAGTCATATCCGGTCTGTAGAAATGTCGAAAAATCGTCATTTTTCACAAAAATGATTTTTAACATGGGCAAAATTTTCAAAATAGGACTAGAGACTTGCAACTTTATTTAAGCGATAGCTAATGTCCTTGTGACAAAAAAAGTAAATCATGACGAAATCGTAGGTCACGTGGTTTCTTTAGTATAATGCATTTCCTTTGTTTCCCTTCGAAGGTCTGCTTTTGGCGGCATGCTCCTTAGCAAGAGGTTGCGGGAACCTTGCATCTTATCACTATTTTCATTGTATCTTTTCTAAAATCCTGACTTCCGGCTTCTTTTTCTGTGTTACAGCCCCTTTAATTTTCGAATTTTAACATGGGAATTTTTTTCAAAATGCACTTACAGACTTGCAACTTTTTCTAAAAGATGCGCAATCATCTACTTACCAAAAAAGTAAATCATGAAAAAGTCGTATGTCACGTGACTTTGACGCCATTTTCATTTTAGTGCATTTTTTAGCATTTTCAGCCGCTCCGATCGTACCGATCTTAAAAAACCTTCTCCTCTGAACATACTGGTACTACAAAGCTGAAACTTTCACAGATTGTAGCTGATGCATTGCACTAAAAACGAATCTAAAAAGCAAATGTGTAATGTTATTACTTTTGTCACACTGCCCATTGAAAGTTGTCCGAAATTTCGAACATATGAAAAATCGCAAACTTCAAGGGCAGATAATTCGACTCATTACCAAGCGAACTTTATCAGTTTTTCAGGGAAGGAGGACACATATGTAATGTACAAAAATCAATAATAAATTTGTTTGCGTACAGTCATTAACCGTCTGTAGAATTGTCCAAAAATTGTAATTTTTCGAAATTTTAATTTTTAACATGGGCAAAATTTTCAAAATAGAACTAGCGACTTGCAACTTAGTTTAAACGATAGCTAATGTCCTTGTGACAAAATAAGTAAATCAAGACGAAATCGTAGGTCACGTGGTTTCTATATTATAATGCATTTCCTTTCCTTCCCTTCGAAGGTCTGATTTTGGCGGCATGCTCCTTGGCAGGAGGTTGCGGGAACCTTGCATCTTTTCACTATTTTAATTGTATCTTTTCTAAATATCCACTTAGAGACTTGCAACTTGCTTTAAAAGATACACAATAACCTTGCCTGCAAATAAATAAAGCTTATAATATTCGTAGCATGGACAAACACATTTTATTCAACATTTCCATCGTTCTACAGCCTTGTCTGCTTTTGGCGACATGCACCTTGTCAGGAGTTAGCGGAAATCTCTGATCTCTTCAACATTATGTAAAACGTGGACAAGAAGGAAAGATTGCTCTGGCTACAATGCAGCAGTCTGAAGACCGTCAGTACTGCCATGGCAGTCCTAGTTATTATTATTATTAGGTCTTCAGACTTTACTTCAGACTTTAGTCTGAAAGACCTATTGTTATTACCCGAGTTTTCCTTATTATTAGGTCTTCAGACTTTAGTCTGAAAGACCTATTGTTATTATCCGATTTTCCTTATTATTATTATTTTCGGTAATTTTGTGTCAACTGTACAGTCAAAACTACTTATGCCAATTACATGAAACGTTCAGGGGTGATAGCCTTTGGTCTGAAATTGATACATATCAGTATAAATCCTGACTTTCGGCTTCCGTTATTGTGCTAGAGCCCCTTTAAATTTCGATTTTTAACATGGGAAAATTTTTCAAAATGCAGTTAGAGACTTGCAACTTTTTGCAAAAGATGCATAATCATATTCCAAGCAAAAAAGTAAATCATGTAAAAGTCGTACGTCACATGACTTGGACGCCATTTTGATTTTAGTGCTTTTTCAGCCTTTCCGACCCAACCGGTCTTAAAAAATCTTCTCCTCTGAACATACTGGTACTACAGAGCTGAAACTTTCACAGAACGTAGCTGATGCATTGTACTGAAAACGTATCGAAACAGAATTTGCAAAATCGATCTATTCTTTTCACAGTGCCCATTCAAATATGTCTGAAAATTAACAAAAGTGAAAAAATGCAAACTTCAAGGGCAGATTACTCAAACACCTAGCACGGCAACTTCAAGATTTTTTCAGAGAAGGAAGATACATATGTTGGGTACAATAATCAATAATGAAATAGCATGCGTACAGTCATTTACGGTCTGTGGAAATGTCTAAAAACTGTCATTTTTCTAAACTAAATTTTTTAACATGGGCAACATTTTCAAAAGAGTGCTAGGAACTTTCAACTTTGTTCAAACGATAGCTAATGTCCTTGTGACAAAAAAAGTAAATCATGACGAAATCGTAGGTCACGTGGTTTCTATAGTATAATGCATTTCCTTTGTTTCCCTTCGAAGGCCTGCTTTTGGCGGCATGCTCCTTGGCAAGAGGTTGCGGGAACCTTGCATCGTTTCACTATTTTCATTGTATCTTTTTTAAATATCCATTTAGAGACTTGCAACTTGTTTTAAAAGATACACAATAACATTGCCTGCAAATAAATAAAGCTTATAATATTCGTAGCAGGGGTAAAATTTTTATAATCAACATTTCCATCGTTCTACAGCCTGGTCTGCTTTTGGCGACATGCACCTTGTCAGGAGCTAGCGGAAAGCTCTGATCTCTTCAACATTATGTAAAACGTGGACAAGAAGGAAAGATAGCTATGGCTACAATGCAGCAGTCTGAAGACCGTCAGTACTGCCATGGCAGTCCTAGTTAGGTCTTCAGACTTTAGTCTGAAAGACCTATTGTTATTATCCGATTTTCCTTATTATTATTATACTTATTATTATTATTATTATTATTATTTGTACCGATTTTGTGGCAGCTCTTCAGACTTTAGTCTGAAAGACCTATTGTTATTATCCGATTTTCCTTATTATTATTATACTTATTAGGTCTTCAGACTTTAGTCTGAAAGACCTATTGTTATTATCCGATTTTCCTTATTATTATTATTATACTTTTTATTTGTGTTAATTTTGTGTCAACTGTACAGCCTAAACTACTTATGCTAATTACATGAAACTTTCAGGGATGATAGCCTCTGGGCTGAATGCTGTACAATTGACAACAAATCCTGACTTCCGTTTTCGGTTTGTGTGTTACAGCCCCTTTAAATTTCGAATTTTAACATGGGCATTTTTTTCAAAATGCATTTAGAGACTTACAACTTTTTGCACAAGATGCAGAATCATCTTCTAAGCAAAAAAGTAAATCATGAGAAAGTCGTACGTCACACGACATAGACCCTATTTTGATTTTAGTGCATTTTTTGGCATTTTCAGCCTTTCCGACACTACCGATCTTAAAAAATCTTCTCCTCTGAAGATACTAGTGGTACAGAGCTGAAACTTTCACAGAATGTAGCTGATGCATTGTACTAGAAACGATACCTACATAGAAATTGGAAACCTTAAAACTATTTTCACAGTGACCATTCAAATTTGTCTGAAAATCGAAAAACATGAAAATACACAAACTTCAAGGACAGATAACTCGAATACCTAGCTAGCAAACTTTATCAGTTTTCCAGGTAAGGAAGACACATATACCATGTACAGGAATCAATAATAAAATTGCTTCCGTACAGTCATTTACCGTCTGTAGAAATGTCTAAAAATTGTCATTTTTCGAAATTTAAATTTTTAACATGGGCAAAATTTTCAAAATAGAACTAGCGACTTGCAACTTAATTCAAACGATAGCTAATGTCCTTGTGACAAAACAAGTAAATGAAGATGAAATCGTAGGTCACGTGGTTTCTATATTATAATGCATTTCCTTTCTTTCCCTTCGAAGGTCTGCTTTTGGCGGCATGCTCCTTGGCAAGAGGTTGCGGGAACCTTGCATCTTTTCACTATTTTCATTGTATCTTTTCTAAATATCAACTTAGAGACTTGCAACTTGTTTTAAAAGATACACAATAACCTTGCCTGCAAGTAAATAAAGCTCATAATATTCGTAGCAGGGGTAACATTTTTATAATTCAACATTTCCATCGTTCTACAGCCTGGTCTCCTTTTGGCGAAATGCACCTTGTCAGGAGCTAGCGGAAAGCTCTGATCTCTTCAACATTATGTAAAACGTGGACAAGAAGGAAAGATTGCTCTGGCTACAATGCAGCAGTCTGAAGACCGTCAGTACTGCCTTGGCAGTCCTAGTTATTATTAGGTCTTCAGACTTTAGTCTGAAAGACCTATTGTTATTATCCGATTTTCCTTATTATTATTATACTTATTATTATTATTATTATTATTATTTGTACCGATTTTGTGGCAGCTGCACAGCCTAAACTACTTACGCCAATTCCATGACACTTTCAGAGATCATAGGCTCTGGGCTGAAGTTGATACAGAAGAAAACAAATCCTGACTTCCGGCTTCCGTTCTTGTGCTACAGGCCCTTTAACTTTCGATTTTTAACATGGGAATTTTTTTCAAAATGCACTTAGAGACTTGCAACTTTTTGCAAAAGATGCACAATCATCTTTCAAGCAAAATAGTAAATCATGAAAAAGTCGTACGTCACGTGACTTAGACGCCATTTTGATTTTAGTGCATATTTGTGCATTTTCAGCCTTTCCGACACTACCGATCTTAAAAAATCTTCTCCTCTGAACATACTGGTACTAAAAAGCCGAAACCTTTACAGAATGTAGCTGATGCATTGTACTTCAAACGATACGAGCCAGATTTTGCAAAATCGATCTATTTATTTCACAGTGCCCATTCAAAAATGTCTGAAAATGAAAAAAAGTTACAAAGTGCAAACTTCAAGGGCAGATTACTCAGACATTTAAGACGGGAACTTTATGATTCTTTCAGGGATCGAAGATACATATGTCGTGTACAAGAATCAATAATAAAATAGCATGCGTACACTCATTTCCGGTCTGAAGAAATGTCGAAAAATCGTCATTTTTCACAAAATAGATTTTTAACATGGGCAAAATTTTCAAAATAGAACTAGCGACTTGCAATTTTGTTCAAACGATAGCTTATGTCCTTGTGACAAAAAAAGTAAATCATGACGAAATCGTAGGTCACGTGGTTTCTATAGTATAACGCATTTCCTTTGTTTCCCTTCGAAGGTCTGCTTTTGGCGGCATGCTCCTTGGCAAGAGGTTGCAGGAACCTTGCATCTTTTCACTATTTTCATTGTATCTTTTCTAAATATCAACTTAGAGACTTGCAACTTGTTTTAAAAGATAAACAATGACCTTGCCTACAAATAAATAAAGCTTATAATATTCTTTGCAGGGGTAACATTTTTATTTTTCAACATTTCCACCGTTCTACAGCCTGGTCTGCTTTTGGCGACATGCACCTTGTCAGGAGCTAGCGGAAATATCTGATTTCTTCAACATTATGTAAAAGGTGGACTAGAAGGAAAGATTGCTCTGGCTACAATGCAGCAGTCTGAAGACCGTCAGTACTGCCATGGCAGTCCTAGTTATTATTATTATTATTTGTACCGATTTTGTGGCAGCTGCACAGTCTAAACTACTTACGCCAATTCCATGACACTTTCAGAGATCATAGGCTCTGGGCTGAAGTTGATACAGAAGAAAACAAATCATAATTTCCGGCTTCCGTTCTTGTGCTACAGGCCCTTTAACTTTCGATTTTTAACATGGGAATTTTTTTCAAAATGCACTTAGAGACTTGCAACCTTTTGCAAAAGATGCACAATCATCTTTCAAGCAAAAGAGTAAATCATGAAAAAGTCGTACGTCACGTGACTTAGACGCCATTTTGATTTTAGTGCATATTTGTGCATTTTCAGCCTTTCCGACACTACCAATCTTAAAAAATCTTCTCCTCTGAACATACTGGTACTACAAAGCCGAAACTTTCACAGGATGTAGCTGATGCATTGTACTTCAAACGATACGAGCCAGATTTTGCAAAATCGATCTATTTATTTCACAGTGCCCATTCAAAAATGTCTGAAAATGAAAAACAATTAAAAAGTGCAAACTTCAAGGGCAGATTACTCAGACATCTAGAACGGGAACTTTATGATTCTTTCAGGGAACGAAGATACGTAGGCCGTGTACAAGAATCATTAATAATATAGCATGCGTACAGTCATTTTCGGTCTGTAGAAATGTCGAAAAATCGTCATTTTTCACAAAAAAGATTTTTAACATGGGCAAAATTTTCAAAATAGGACTAGAGACTAGCAACTTTGTTTAAACGATAGCTTATGTCCTTGTGACAAAAAAAGTAAACCATGACGAAATCGTAGGTCACGTGGTTTCTATAGTATAATGCATTTTCTTTGTTTCCCTTCAAAGCTCTCCTTTTGGCGGCATGCTCCTTGGCAAGAGGTTGCGTGAACCTTGCAACTTTTCACTATTTTCATTGTATCATTTCTAAATGTCCCCTAACAGACTTGCAACTTGTTTTAAAAAATATACAATAACCTTTCCTGCACATAAATAAAGCTTATAATATTCGTAGCAGCTGTTACATTTTTATAATTCAACATTTCCATCATTCCAAAGCCTAGTCTGCTTTTGGCGACATGCACCTTGTAAGGAGCTAGCGGAAAGCTCTGATCTGTTCAACATCATGTAAAACGTTAAAAGATTCACAAGCTAATAAATTAAATATCTCGCCGCTAATGGCTGCAATACTGCCGAAGCGGCGTTAAACAATAACTCACTCACTCACTATATCTCCCGGTTTCAATATATAAATCATGCGAATAGCAGCGTAGTCTTGCCGATGAAGATTTATATTTCGCTACTGTCAAGATCTAAAGGTAATCTTCTCTATGATTATCTTTTAACATTTTGTAGTAAAAACATATAACTATAAGAGACTAGTTAACCAATTTTTCAGAAATATATCTTTAAGTCTTTGTTTTAATAGGAAGACAAAAGAGTGCATGGGATTACCGAAGCCGACTGATGATATCAAGTGTTTCGTGTGTGTTACCCAGTTAGTTTTACCGTGGCTATCATAAAGTAACACCATATCATAACATTTTCTTGGTATTATAAATGAAGACATTTTAAATAACCTGAACCAGTATATAATTACTGTTTATATTATACTCACTGTACAATGGGTATATCCCACATTCTCCATAAACCATACAAATAGAAGTTGCTGTGGTTACACCAAGGAACGTTTTACATGCATAGAAATGAACTTTTTCGATAACATCAAATGATTTAAAACCCCATACTTCCGCATCATATAACAGCATGGGTTGATTTTGTTTGTCGCATATTTTGAAAAAAGAGTTGTAGGACAAGTCACCTAAGATATATATATATTTAATTATATCTATTAATATTTTCTTTGCTTGAGTAGATGCCTGTGATTTATGGACTGACCATGAAAGATAGTTGGTAAAATGCGAACCAAGGTTTTTATACGAAGTAGTTGTTTCTAGTTTTTCATCAATTTCTTTTTGTAGAGCTTAAATTGTGCTGGAAAATAATATGATCTCGTCAGCAAATAATAACAGGAATATTTGTTTTATATCTGGATGCAATTGGATACCGTTTGAACAGTTAGTTTGGATTAGTGTTGCTTATTCATTTATAAAGTATGTGAATAGGAAGGGGCTTAATATGCAACCTTGTCTAACTCCTAATTGCAATGTCATAAGCCAAATCGGTGATGAATTTTTTATTTTCTGTCAGGCGTATCACCAATTCAGACATAATATGAGTCATGAAAGTTCTAGTTATAGTAATCTGTCTACAAACTATACCATTATGTGACATTATTAGTGTGTATTTATAGTATAGCTAATTTCCGGGCATTATCCCGGGCACCAGAGATATTATTTTCAAGCAAGAAGAGAGACAGCACAGCGTATTACATCATTCTACATAACAGCGTTCACAGCTTCGCTTGCGGGAGGGGTAATGAGGGGTGGGGTTAGCAAATGTTCGTTGAGAGGTCCTGCGTCACTCTCTTTCTCTTCAGTGCACGTGCTGCCTCGCTGGCCCCTGCTCCCCCTCTCCCCGATGGTGGGGTTAGCAAAGTTCATTGAGAGGTCATGCATCATTCACTCTCTCTCTCTCTTCAGTGCCTGGCTGGCTCGCTGGCCCCTGCTCCCCCTCTCCCCGATGGTGGGGTTAGCAAGTTCGTCGAGAGGTCATGCGCTGGAATACACTCTCTCTCTCCACTGCCTTGCGGACCCGCTTTAAATCAGAATTGCTTGTTACATGCTAGCCTGTTAAAGGGAAAGTTCTATCACCAATCTGTCGGCAGTATCCTCCATCTTGGTTTCTTGGCATTTTCCGAACTGAAAACATGCAATTTTTAACCAAATGTAAAATAAATATAGTAATAAAACGGATATAATATCCACATAGTAACACATGGCGTATCATAAAACTAATAAACAATATGTTTTTAAGCCATAGCGAAGTTTTTCCCACTCACAGCGATGAATGGCTTCAGTTGTCATTGGTTTTTTTAATTTTTCAATTAGTTAATTTGCACGTGTCTTTATGAAGTTGTGAATTATAACTGATCAAAATATTACCTAAATTAATATGTTTTAATTTGACTGTGTTTTAATCATATATTAGTAGCATATTTGTGTAAACGGGGATGTCTTGCAACTTGATTTACAATATCCACATCCGTTTCTGCAACTAACTACACATGTACACAGCTGCGATATTCGTAAATCAACAAAATGTACAAAATCAACATTTGAATAACTGGAAAGACCTGGTTTTGGCGCTGGGAGCTTATTTTTAAATAATCACATTAATCTTTCCTACAAATAATTTACACTGAACAAGTCGTAGCAGGTGAAAATTTAGAAAATTTAACAGTTCCATTGTTTCACGTTTATGGCATGCTTGGCAATAGCTCTTCATCGTATTTTCCATTGTATTATTTATAAAAATAAAAAAAAACACATATAAACTTGCAACTTCTTCAAAATATTATCAATAACCTTTCCTGCATTTCTGAAACAATTCGTTTTGAAATAAATGTTATGACAAAGTATCAAAGCTTCTTTGTTTTCTATCGAAGGGCGTCCACAGTGTAATTCATGTCTTGGCAAGAGCTCTTCAGCGTATTTTCCATTGTATTATTTATAAAAACAAAACACATATAAACTTGCAACTTGTTTCAAAATATTATCAATAACCTTTCCTGCATTTCTGGAACATTTCGTTTTGCAATAAATGTTATGGCAAAGTATCAAATCTTCTTTGTTTTCTATCGAAGGACGTCCATAGTGTAATTAATGTCTTGGCAAGAGCTCTTCGTCGTATTTTCCATTGTGTTATTTATAATAAAAAAAAACACACATAAACTTGCAACTTGTTTCAAAATATTATCAATAACCTTTCCTGCATTTCTGAAACATTTCGTTTTGCAATAAATGTTATTGCAAAGAATCAACGCTTCTTTGTTTTCTATCGAAGGGCGTCCACAGTGTAATTAATGTCTCGCTGAGAGAGGCCTACGGTGTCTTAGAAAGCAAAACTCGAATTCAGCCGCATTTGTTAATGGGTCAATCGTAATTTCTATTGTACATGGATTTCTTTTATAAATATAGACACTCCTGCATTTCTGAAACATTCGCAACAGGTGACAAACTTTTTAAATGCTGCCCCTTTCGAAAATGTCCTTTATTTCATGAATTGATGTTCCCGGATGGTGAAACACTTCGCCAGAACACAGCGTGTTTCCCGGAAAAAGACCTCTATTCGTGCGAACGTAACCAACTTCGCGGAAAAATCGCTGCTCTCTATAAAAGCTGAAACAACACTTGGCCGTTTTGTTTTATCAATTTCACTTGTGCTGTTATGTCGACACTCTCTTGCAATATTCCCGCGTTATTGTTATAGCCCATAGGACTCTCGCTCATTTGACTTCTGTTATGTTTTGTTTTTTTAAAACCCTGTGACCTTGTTCATGTGACAGGAAGACTCTTTCCAACTATTTCTAAACGTACTTTTAGTGACAATTTATGCTTTAGCATAGGTCAGTTGTTCATCTAATGTGACGCGGTCTGGTTACCTTGACCTTGGGGTGCATAAAGTTTTCCTGAAACTTTAACCAATGCCAACCCATTCGATTGTTAGTGATAGTTATTCGATGCTACCAATGTTCATCTATTGTGGCAAGACTCTCAGGTCAGGTCGTTAGTTGTGTGACCTTGACCTTGGCGCGCGACGCATTTGACAAATTAAAAATTATCACAAAAGTTTGATTTGATAGCAATAAAACTTTAATGCTCCACACGTTAATTTGTTGAGAGGAGACTTTTCAGATGAGGCCATAATTGTGGTTCCTTGTGATTTTGACTTTAGGATAGGAAGCATTTGTTTAAAATGTAACTTTTGCCATAAATTTGATTTGTTAATGGTAGACATTTGAGACTTCACACGTCATCAGTTGTGATGAGCTCCTAACCTTGAGGTTTTATTTTTGTACCCCTCGAACGTTCACCTTGACGCGGGTAGCACAAAATTGAACTTGCGAGGGTTGACACGTGTGGTGAAGGACCCTTAAAATGAGGTCGTAACTTTGGTACCTTGTGACCTCTGGATAGGAAGTTTTTTTTAACAATGGAACTTTTGCCATAACTTTCAGAAAAGGTCACAACTTGAATGCATCGTGACCTTTACCTTGGTGGAGTAAGCATTGTGTTCAACATATTAAACTTGTGGATAACTTAAGATTTATTAGGGATAGGTCTTTGACGCTTTTTATGTTCATCAGTTGTGCTAGACCAATCAGATGATGTTATAACGTTTGTGCATTTTGACCTTGAACTTGGCGAAGGAAGCATTGTTCTCAACATATTAATGTGCCAATACTCTTGACTTATAAGTGATAGGCCTTGGAGGCTGCTTACGTTGATCTGTTGTAGAGACCTTTCAGATGAGTTAATAACGTTTGTACATTGTGACCTTGACCTTGGCGAAGAAGCATTGTTCTCAACATATTAATGTGCCACAACTTTTGATTTATTAGTGATAGGCCCTCGAGACTGCTTACTTCATCTGTTTTTGAGGCCTTCCAGAAGAGTTGATAACCTTTGTGCATTGTGACCTTGGCGAAGGAAGCATTGTTCTCAAAATATTAATGTGACATAACTTTTCATTTGTTAGTGATAGGCCTTAGAGGCTGCTTACTTCATCTGTTGTTGAGGCCTTTCAGATGAGTTGATAACGTTTGTGCATTGTGACCTTGGCGAAGGAGGCATTGTTCTCAAAATATTAATGTGTCATAACTTTTGATTTATTAGTGATAGGCCTTGGAGGCTGCTTACGTTGATCTGTTGTAGAGACCTTTCAGATGAGTTAATAACGTTTGTACATTGTGACCTTGACCTTGGCGAAGAAGCATTGTTCTCAACATATTAATGTGCCATAACTTTTGATTTATTAGTGATAGGCCTTAGAGGCTGCTTACGTTGATCTGTTGTGGAGACCTTTCAGAAGAGTTGTGGCTGCTTACGTTGATCTGTTGTGGAGACCTTTCAGAAGAGTTGATCACAACATTGCATTTTGACCTTGGCGAAGGAAGCATTGTTCTCAACATATTAAGGTGCCATAACTTCTTGATTTGTTAGTGATAGGCCTTAGAGGCTGCTTACTTCATCTGTTGTAGAGACCTTTCAGAAGAGTTAATAACGTTTGTACATTGTGACCTTGACCTTGGCGAATAAGCATTGTTCTCAACATATTAATGTGCCATAACTTTTGATTTATTGGTGATAGGCCTTAGAGGCTGCTTACTTCATCTGTTGTTGAGGGCTTTCAGATGAGTTGATAACGTTTGTGTATTGTGACCTTGGCGAAGGAGGCATTGTTCTCAAAATATTAATGTGCCATAACTTTTGATTTATTAGTGATAGGCCTTAGAGGCTGCTTACGTTGATCTGTTGTAGAGACCTTTCAGAAGAGTTAATAACGTTTGTACATTGTGACCTTGACCTTGGCGAAGAAGCATTGTTCTCAACATATTAATGTGCCATAACTTTTGATTTATTAGTGATAGGCCTTAGAGGCTGCTTACTTCATCTGTTGTTGAGGCCTTTCAGATGAATTGATAACGTTTGTGCATTGTGACCTTGGCGAAGGAAGCATTGTTCTCAAAATATTAAGGTGCCTTAACTTTTGATTTATTAGTGATAGGCCTTGGAGGCTGCTTACGTTGATCTGTTGTAGAGACCTTTCAGATGAGTTAATAACGTTTGTACATTGTGACCTTGACCTTGGCGAAGAAGCATTGTTCTCAACATATTAATGTGCCATAACTTTTGATTTATTAGTGATAGGCCTTAGAGGCTGCTTACTTCATCTGTTGTTGAGGGCTTTCAGATGAGTTGATAACGTTTGTGCATTGTGACCTTGGCGAAGGAGGCATTGTTCTCAAAATATTAATGTGCCATAACTTTTGATTTATTAGTGATAGGCCCTAGAGGCTGCTTACGTTGATCTGTTGTAGAGACCTTTCAGAAGAGTTAATAACGTTTGTACATTGTGACCTTGACCTTGGCGAAGAAGCATTGTTCTCAACATATTAATGTGCCATAACTTTTGATTTATTAGTGATAGGCCTTAGAGGCTGCTTACTTCATCTGTTGTAGATACCTTTCAGATGAGTTGATAACCTTTGTGCATTGTGACCTTGGCGAAGAAGCATTGTTCTCAACATTTTAATGTGCCATAACTTTTGATTTATTAGTGATAGGCCTTAGAGGCTGCTTACGTTGATCTGTTGTGGAGACCTTTCAGAAGAGTTGATAACGTTATTGCATTGTGACCTTGGCGAAGGAAGCATTGTTCTCAAAATATTAATGTGCCATAACTTTTGATTTATTAGTGATAGGCCTTAGAGGCTGCTTACTTCATCTGTTGTTGAGGCCTTTCAGATGAATTGATAACGTTTGTGCATTGTGACCTTGGCGAAGGAAGCATTGTTCTCAAAATATTAAGGTGCCTTAACTTTTGATTTATTAGTGATAGGCCTTGGAGGCTGCTTACGTTGATCTGTTGTAGAGACCTTTCAGATGAGTTAATAACGTTTGTACATTGTGACCTTGACCTTGGCGAAGAAGCATTGTTCTCAACATATTAATGTGCCATAACTTTTGATTTATTAGTGATAGGCCTTAGAGGCTGCTTACTTCATCTGTTTTTGAGGCCTTTCAGATGAATTGATAACGTTTGTGCATTGTGACCTTGGCGAAGGAAGCATTGTTCTCAAAATATTAAGGTGCCTTAACTTTTGATTTATTAGTGATAGGCCTTAGAGGCTGCTTACGTAGGCCTTAGAGGCTGCTTACGTTGATCTGTTGTAGAGACCTTTCAGAAGAGTTAATAACGTTTGTACATTGTGACCTTGACGAAGAAGCATTGTTCTCAACATATTAATGTGCCATAACTTTTGATTTATTAGTGATAGGCCTTAGAGGCTGCTTACTTCATCTTTTGTTGAGGCCTTTCAGAAGAGTTGATAACGTTTGTGCATTGTGACCTTGGCGTAGGAAGCATTGTTCTCAACATATTAATGTGCAATAACGTTTGATTTGTTAGCGATAGGCCTTCGAGGCTGCTTACGTTGATCTGTTGTGGATACCATGAGTTCATAACGTTTGTACATTGTGACCTTAACCTTAGCAAAGGAGGCATTTTTATCAAAATATTTAAGTGCCGTTACCTTTGATTTATTAGTGATAGGCCTTCAAGTCTGCTTACTTCATCTGTTGTGGTGGCCTTTCACAAGAGTTTATAACGTTTGTGCATTGTGACCTTGGCGAAGGAAGCATTTTTCTCAAAATATTAATGTGCCATAACTTTTGATTTATTAGTGATAGGCCTTGCAGTTCATCTGTTGTGGAGACTTTTCAGATTGGTTGTTGTGCATTGTGACATTGACCTTCATTGGTCATCTGTTGTAAAAAGTCCTTTACCTTTGACCTTTGGTGCAGGGAATTTCAGTTTGTGAATGTCGTCACAATTCCATGTGTTGAAAAGACACCTTTCCTATGGAGTCATAATATGTATACCTTGTGACCTTGATCTTGCTTTGTTTTAGTTGTGCCATAAGAGTTTGCACATGTGCGACGAGGTGATCAGTTTTTACTTTGTGAACTTGCCCTTGCATTGCATTGATCAGTGGAATACATGTTCCATCTGTAACAGTATTATTTCACGTTGGATATTAGCACTTTCGCCGCTTATGGCTGCAATATTGCCCAAGTGACTTTAAACAGTATCTCACTCACTTAATTGTATTTGTAATCTGCTTATACCTGGTGTACTTTTTTTAAATAAGCTCACTTTCATAACTTAAAACTAGAGCACTATTTTATTGCCCATAATTTAAGTCTTAATTGGTTAGAGTGTTTTCTTTTTTCTTTGAATAATTTTTGTGCCAAAAACTCTATTCATGTAAAGGTATTGATTGAAAATAGGTCTATCCCCCGCCTCCAACGCTGGAGCGGGGGATAGAGTTTGTTTGAAATTGCATTATGTAACTGAATAATCTTTTTAATTTAAATGATGGGTTAGTTGCTTGTTTTTCATTTGTGTAGTTTATAGTATCCCTCGTCTGCTGTATTGTTATTTCTTTTCATTTAGTCATCAGTGTAGTTATTTGATGATTTAACAATGCCACGAAAGAAGTCGTGGAAAAGGTCTCGTGCCCTTAAAGAAGTCCTCTCTGGGGCTGCAGTACACGAGCAAATCGATCTCTCTTCAGATTTTGAAGGTTCTTTTCAAAGCTCTGATAGTAATTTTATAGCTTTGGATTCGCCTGATGTCGAGATCGAGGAGGAACACGTCATTTTCAACCAAATCATAGTGAGAGGCCGTTTTCACCAAGGGGATGAGCGGTTTATGCCAAACTCTGGGCGTCAATGCACTTGTTGTGCATTGATGTTTTTGTATGTTGCAAAACTTAAGAACTTGAATGAATGGACAGTGGATGATATGGACAACGTTCTCGTTGAGGGAAATCAGTTGTATTCCCACATTCAAAGATCTTCTACTATATCGGCAACATACCTTTTAATCAATGAATTGCCAGAATATTTGTTTGCATTTGAGACAAACTTTAGACTTGTTAGACATGAATCCAAGTCTGGTTTGCTGTGGCCTACAGAAGGCATGAGACAATTTGGAGGTTTTGTTGCTCTTGAAGATGCATTGGAAAGAGCACTAGTTGATCATGGGTCATGTTTTGTGAACTTTTGTGATGCAGTGTTTTCTGTTGTAAGGAGAGGAGACTCTATATATATTTTTGATTCTCACTCCAGGAATGAGCATGGTACATTGTCATGTGATGGCACCAGCGTGCTCATTTCATACATCACTGTTCATGAGGTTTATGAACACTGCACTCGTTTAGCATTGTCCATGAATGCCAATATGAACACCATGTTTGAAATAACCCCAGTTTCTGTTGAAATTGATCGTGAAATTGATATTGCAATAGTTGATGATCTGTCAAACAGTTATCATTCACATGATGTTGACTCTGATCAGATGGATCCATCAGGCAATACAACATCGACCCGCGAGAGTTCTACAGAACCTGAAAGGAGTGATTTATCAGATGAAGAACCTATTGGCCCTGATTTCAAACATCAACAAAGTAAACGCCATGTAAAGAAAATACAAAAGCGTAACTTTATGAGAGCCCAAAGAATGGCAATTCAAAATGAAATGCAGGGCGGGGAATGTTCACAAACAAAACAAAAAAGACGAAGTCAAATTGCTAGGGCAAAATATCAAACAAATGAGCAATACAGGTCTCAATTGAAAAGAAAAAGCATAGATAAATATGCTCAAAATCAAAATTTCCAAGAGGCTGCCAAAAAGGCAAGCGCTGATAAGTATCATCAAAATCCCCAGTTTCGGGAGGCTGCCAAAAAGGCAAGCACTGACAAGTATAATCAAAATCCACAGTTTCGGGAGGCTGCCAAAAAGACCAGCACTGACAAGTATAATCAAAATCCACAGTTTCGGGAGGCTGCCAAAAAGGCAAGCACTGACAAGTATAATCAAAATCCACAGTTTCGGGAGGCTGCCAAAAAGGCAAGCACTGACAAGTATAATCAAAATCCACAGTTTCGGGAGGCTGCCAAAAAGGCAAGCACTGATAAGTATAATCAAAATCCAGTGTTTCGGGAGGCTGTCAAAAGGGCAAGAACTGACAAGTATAATCAAAATCAAGAGTTTCAGGAGACGGTGAAAAAGGCATACACTGATAAATATCATCAAAATCAAGAGTTTCGAGAGGCTGCCAAAAGGGCTAGCACTGACAAGTACCATCAAAATCCCGAGTTTCGTGAGGGTGTCAAAAGGGCTAGCACTGACAAGTACCATCACAATCCCGAGTTTCGTGAGGGTGTCAAAAGGGCTAGCACTGATACGTATCATCACAATCCCGAGTTTCGTGAGGCTGTCAAAAGGGCAAGCACTGATAAGTATCATCTAAATCCAGAGTTTCGCGAGACTGTAAAGAAAGCATACACTGATCAATATCAGCAGAATACTGAATTTCGCGATAGTGTGAAGGGAGCAAAAACTCAAAAGTACAAGAGTAATCCGCAATTTCGAGCCCAGGTGAAGCAACGTACCACCTGTAACAAAAGCAAGAAAGCTGCTTACAACAGTGAAATGGTGAATGTCGCAGCAAGTTTTCAAAAACTTATCTCTGAAGGGCCAGAGTATGTTTGCGCAGTGTGTCATCGGCGATTTTTTAGAAATCAAGTTGTTCCATGTGCGAAAAATAATTATTACAATGCTCAAGATCTTGCTGATCACTGTATTACTGAAACTTTTATTCACACATGTAAACCCTCTTGTATACAGCCCTGTGCTTTCAGTGATGGCCCGAGTGGAACATCTTGGATTTGTCATTGTTGTCATAGGAAGTTGAAGTCGGGGAAAAAACCAGCTGAGGCTGTTGTGAACAATCTGCAGTTGCATGCTATTCCAAAAGAATTAGGTTGTTTGAACAATTTGGAACAACACCTTGTGGCCTTAAACATTCCATTTATGAAGTTGTTGTCATTACCTAAAGGTCAACAGAATGCTGTGCATGGCCCAACAGTTGCCGTTCCATCAAACATCAAGCAGACATCGCTTGTTCTCCCTAGAGTTCAGACATCGGATCAGTTGATCAGGGTGAAACTGAAACGGAAATTAGCTTTCAAGGGCCATTATCAATATCAGTATGTCAACAGAGAAAGCATAAGAGCAGCTTTAGCATATTTGAAGGACAACAATGTCTATTACAGGGACATTGACTTCAACAGTGACTGGGTGAATCCCCACGACATTGATATTGATGATGAATTAGAACATTCTGATAATGATATTGAGGAGACCCATTCAGACAATGAGACAAATTCTGATCAGCCTGCTTCTCCTGACACATCTGAAGTCAAAAATGAGGAAAGTGGAATGTTGTTGGACACTTGTCTTCAACCAGTCGATATTGGTCAAGACATTTTGGACAATAATTATGAGAATATCGTCAACATTTCTCCATGTGAAAATAACATGCCAACTGCCATATCGACTGACAAAACCAACGAAGCCAAGTGCTTTCCTGCTTTGTTCCCAACTGGGACACCTACATTCCATGATAACAGAGAGGAGAGACTAACATTGGGTAGATACCTCAACACCAGATTGATGAATGCTGATGGGAGATTTGCGCGAAACACTGATTATTTATTTTATGCTCAGTATCTTGCTGAACTTGAGCAGGTCAAATCTAACGTTCAAATTTCTATTCGAAAAGGAACACCATCACAAAACCGCGGGAAAATTGAAGCAAAAAGACTGACTGACAAAGAATCCCTCTCTGAAATTTTGAAACATGACGAAGGATATAAGTTTTTGAAACCAATCCGGGGAACACCTCCATTTTGGCAAGCTGTCCAAAAAGATCTTTTTGCCATGATCAGGCAGTTGGGAATACCCACATGGTTTTGTTCCTTCTCATCTGCTGAACTCAGATGGACCGAAATCATTGATTCCATTCTGCATGAAACTGCTGAAAGCTAAAGATCTTGATTGGCATTCAAAATGTGCAATTCTTAGGCAAAATCCTGTAACAGCTGCCAGAATGTTCGATCGAAGGTTCCATACTTTCCTGACAGAGGTGATAATGTCGCCAGCAGCTCCTATCGGGAAATTAGTTGATTACTTTTATCGAGTTGAGTTTCAGCAGAGAGGTTCACCACATACCCACTGCCTTTTCTGGATAGAAAATGCTCCTAAAATTGCAACTGACCCTGATGAAGCTGTTGTTGATTTTGTTGATAGATACGTTTCATGTGAACTTCCTGACGATGATGAACTCCGCAGCATAGTCGAGACCGTTCAAACACATAGCAAGCGGCATACTCAGACTTGTCGGAAAGGGGGGAAAACATGTAGATTCAACTTTCCAAGACCTCCAACATGTGAAACGTTCATCTGTCATGCTGAATCAAACGACAAAACTATTGATGATTTGCCTAAAGACGCAGATGGCAATCCCGATATGCGTTTCTTCAACGAGATTATAGGGTCCAAAATATCTTCCAAAAGAGCACAAGAGGTACTTCAGCGGATCTGGGCTGAAATAAATGGGGATAATCAATATGATTCCACCGAAGCATTGTTTCATGCAATAGGTGTATCCCAATCAATTTTTGAAGAGGCATGTGCAGCGCTAGGCAAAAAGACCACTGTTGCAATAAGGAGACGGCCTATTGACGTCTGGATTAATCAGTATAATCCTGCTTTATTGAAATGCTGGAATGCCAATATGGATATTCAGTATGTCGTTGACGCATATTCATGTGTTGTCTACATTATATCCTACATCAGCAAAGCAGAACGTGAAATGGGCCTGCTTCTTGCTCAAACAGAAAAGGAAGCTCGTAAAGAAAACAATGTTGATGCAAAAGAAGCATTAAGAACAATTGGGCACACTTACCTCACTCACAGAGAAGTAAGTGCACAGGAAGCTGTTTACAGGCTATGTAACATGCATCTGAAAGAGGGGTCCCGGTTGGTGCAATTTATACCTGTTGGCATTAACACAACTCGGTTGAGCCTGCCCATTCAGACTATCAAACAAAAAATGTCTTCTGCAGATTTCAATGAAGATGACATGTGGGCGACAAGTTTGATTGATCGCTATACTCACAGACCAACTGGTGAGGAAATGGATAAACTGTGCTTGGCTCAATTTTGCTCGGAGTATAGAATTGTGCCACCATCAGAAATGTCTCGTGTTGACAATGACAAACGCAGAACTCCTGTCTTGACTCTCCAGAAAGGACTTGGGTTTATGCAGAAAAGAACGAACAGCAAGCCTGCAGTCATTCGTTATCCGAGATTTTCACAAACCAATGATCCTGAAAAATATCACCACAGCATCTTGCAACTTTTCCTGCCATACAGAGTAAATGCACATCTGAAACCACCTGGCTTCGAGACTCATGAACGGTTCTATGAAGATGCTTCAGTTAAAATCGGCAGTACCACTCAGTCAGTAAAGACCATTGTTGACGAGAACAGAAAACTTTTTGAAAAAGACGCCGATGAACTTGACATGGCAGAAGAAGTTCTTGCAAACGCAGGTTCTTTGGAAGACGCATGGTCTCAAATATGCCCTGAAACAGAAATGGAAAGACAAGAATGTGAAGATCAAAGACCAATCATTGATGATGAGGGTGAAGATGACAACAACATTCCAGATTTACAGAGCAATGACAACAGAACTCATGAAACTGTTACTGTGTCATCTTCACTGTCTAAACGCGACGCTCATGGAATTCTTCAGTCACTCAACTCCGAGCAAACTTCCATATTCTATATGGTAAGGCAATGGGCTCTCGACAAAAGAAATGGGCTGGAACCAAAACCTTTTCATCTCTGTGTTCATGGTCCTGGTGGTACAGGGAAG
The DNA here is from genome assembly GCA_936450465.1 of Gibbula magus. Taxonomy (NCBI): domain Eukaryota; kingdom Metazoa; phylum Mollusca; class Gastropoda; order Trochida; family Trochidae; genus Gibbula; species Gibbula magus. Next base: position 50,949,000 of record OW388295.1, read on the forward strand.
TCTATGCTCATCAAGGCCATTAACTATGAAACAAACAGACTTCTGGCTAAATGCAGAGTTAATCCAGATGACATTTCAGTCATACTTGCAGCACCAACTGGCGTAGCTGCCTTTAACATTGACGCTCAGACTATTCACAGTGCCTTCTCCATTGGTATCGAGGCATACTTGCCCTATATTCCTCTAGGTGAAGACAAAATCAATACTCTTCGTCGCAAGTACCAAAGCGTTCAGTTATTGATAATTGATGAAATTTCAATGGTCGACCACAAACTCATGTCATACATTCACGGCAGACTAAAACAAATTAAGCAGACTCAAAATGATGTCCCATTCGGCAATGTGTCCATTCTTGCTGTCGGCGATTTCTACCAGCTACCACCAGTGAAGGGTAGACCACTTTTGGCAGACAATATTGGAGTAGACCATTGGAATGACCTATTTCTTAAGGCTGAGCTTACCCAAATTATGCGTCAGAGGAACACAATGTTCGCAGAAATGTTGAACAGACTGCGAACTCGAGACAAGAAAACTGCATTACAGCCTCAAGACATTGTTACTCTCGAAAGTCGTGAGACTGGAGAAGATGTTGATTGTATTCACATATTTGCAAGGAATTGCCAAGTTGATGCTTTCAATGAAGAAATGCTGCATTCCAAATGTGAATACATTCACAGCATTGACGCTCAGGATATCTGCAAGCAACGCAAAACCAATGTTGCAATGAGAAAACGAATGTGCGGCTCATTTGCTTTGCCCAAGACCATCAACATCGGTATTGGTGCACGAGTAATGCTGACCAGAAACATTGACACGGGCGATGGTCTAGTAAATGGTGTTTTTGGTTCTGTTTCCAACTTCCAAATGAGAGACGATGAAGAAAAACCTCTCAAAATTTTCATTGAATTTGACAATCCTAAAGTTGGAGCAGAACTGAGAAGGAAAACGCATTTCCCAATCAATGTTTCACATTCAAGCACACCAATAGAGATGCATGAGGAAACAGCAAGAAATGGTGCTGGTGTAAGACGTCAATTCCCCTTAAAACTTGCTTGGGCATGCACTGTGCACAAGACGCAGGGTCTGACTTTCGACAACATTGTCGTGTCCTTTGATGGTATCCGGACTCCAGGACAAGCATATGTTGCTTTGAGCCGTGTGACGTCATTAGAAGGCTTGGTTGTGGAAAAGTTCGATCCTGAGAAAATCTACTGCAATGATCAGGTCACAAATGCATTGGCTCAAATGGCAGATTTCCATTCAGAGATCTCTTCCAACACCACTTCTGATTTGACAGTCATTCTGCATAACGTGCAAGGCCTCGATGCACATTTTCATTGCTTGAAAAATGACAAACGATTTATGAAGGGAGATGTGATATGCCTTACAGAAACATGGCTATCCACTCCAAATCTGTCCAAAGATGCTTTGTCATCTTATACGTTTTTTCATCAAACCAGGGCGTCTTCTTATGACAATTCCAGCAGAATGTTTTCAAATTTCAAAGCACAAGCTCATGGTGGTGTTGGCATGTTCGTGAAACAAAATGTACATGTTAACCAGGGCAACATACCATGCAATATAGAACATCTTTGCATGTATTTGCGAGAATTTGACATTGCTCTTGTTCTGCTTTACAGGCCGCCGGCATACCAAATGTCTGTGTTCAAGAAAAGCTTGGCTCATTTGATGCAAACGCTGAATGAAACTTACAGTTGTGGTACGGTTATCCTTGGTGACTTCAATGATAACATCAGGACATCGTCATCTATACAAGATTTCCTAGGCAATTATGGGTTCGTTCAGAATGTATTTCAAGCCACAACGGAAGACAACACTATCATTGATCACGTGTACACAAGAGGTGTTGAACATGTTTCAGTGAGCATCATACCCACCTTCTTCAGTTTTCATGAAGCAATAGAGATAAAACTATCCCAAGTTCACTGAACCTGAATGAAAGTTTGCATCGAGTAAGATCTTCATGTATACTACCTTATTTGCTAGCACTGCTGTCACCATTGTTTGTTAGTTATTAACTTTCCATTCCGTCCCTTGATTCTACTTTAAACTGCTAAATGAGATAATTAAATTCAACTGTTTAGTAGACTCCTGCAATCAAGATGACTTGGCTATTTGCCTGTCCTATATGCAGTTGCTTATGGAGTGTCTCCATATTCAAGTTACCGATTTTGCCATTTGTCCCTGGATTCTGCTGCTTGCAGAAATGATATTTAGAACAACTCTTAAATGACGTAACAAGCAAGTGTTTGTTGAACTCCTGCTATCACGATGACTTGGCAGATTGCCTGTCGTGAATACAGTTTTTATTGAATATGTATTAGTTTTAATCTTGGACTCCTGCAATCAAGATGACTTGGCAATATCGCTGTCTTGTATGCAGTTTTTTACTTGAAATTTGTTTATGTATGCACGTTGGACTTCTGCGATCAAGATGACTTGGCTATTTGCCTGTCTTATATGCAGTTACTTATGGAGTGTCTCCATATTCAAGTTGCCGATTTTGCCATTTGTCCCTCGATTCTGCTTCTTGCAGAAATGATATTTAGAACTCCTCTAAAATGACGTAGCAAGCAAGTGTTTGTTGTACTTCTGCTACCGCGATGACTTGGCACAATGCCTGTCGTGAATGCAGTTTTTATTGAATATGTATTAGCTTCAATGTTGGACTCCTGCAGTCAAGATGACTTGGCAATATGCCTGTCTTGTATGCAGTTTTCGTATTGAATAATGTATATGAATGCATGTTGGACTCCTGCAATCAAGATGACTTGGCTATTTGCCTGTCTTGTATGCAGTTTTTGTAATGAATAATGTATATGAAAGAATGTTGGACTCCTGCAGTCAAGATGACTTGGCTATTTGCCTGTCTTGTATGCAGTTACTTATGGAGTGTCTCCATATTCAAGTTGCCGATTTTGCCATTTGTCCCTCGATTCTGCTTCTTGCAGAAATGATATTTAGAACTCCTCTAAAATGACGTAGCAAGCAAGTGTTTGTTGTACTTCTGCTACCGCGATGACTTGGCACAATGCCTGTCGTGAATGCAGTTTTTATTGAATATGTATTAGCTTCAATGTTGGACTCCTGCAGTCAAGATGACTTGGCTATTTGCCTGTCTTGTATGCAGTTTTTGTAAAGAATAATGTATATGAAAGAATGTTGGACTCCTGCAATCAAGATGACTTGGCTATTTGCCTGTCTTGTATGCAGTTTTTGTAATGAATAATGTATATGAAAGAATGTTGGACTCCTGCAGTCAAGATGACTTGGCTATTTGCCTGTCTTGTATGCAGTTACTTATGGAGTGTCTCCATATTCAAGTTGCCGATTTTGCCATTTGTCCCTCGATTCTGCTTCTTGCAGAAATGATATTTAGAACTCCTTAAAATGACGTAGCAAGCAAGTGTTTGTTGTACTTCTGCTACCGCGATGACTTGGCACAATGCCTGTCGTGAATGCAGTTTTTATTGAATATGTATTAGCTTCAATGTTGGACTCCTGCAGTCAAGATGACTTGGCTATTTGCCTGTCTTGTATGCAGTTTTTGTAAAGAATAATGTATATGAAAGAATGTTGGACTCCTGCAATCAAGATGACTTGGCTATTTGCCTGTCTTGTATGCAGTTTTTGTAATGAATAATGTATATGAAAGAATGTTGGACTCCTGCAGTCAAGATGACTTGGCTATTTGCCTGTCTTGTATGCAGTTACTTATGGAGTGTCTCCATATTCAAGTTGCCGATTTTGCCATTTGTCCCTCGATTCTGCTTCTTGCAGAAATGATATTTAGAACTCCTTAAAATGACGTAGCAAGCAAGTGTTTGTTGTACTTCTGCTACCGCGATGACTTGGCACAATGCCTGTCGTGAATGCAGTTTTTATTGAATATGTATTAGCTTCAATGTTGGACTCCTGCAGTCAAGATGACTTGGCTATTTGCCTGTCTTGTATGCAGTTTTTGTAAAGAATAATGTATATGAAAGAATGTTGGACTCCTGCAATCAAGATGACTTGGCTATTTGCCTGTCTTGTATGCAGTTTTTGTAATGAATAATGTATATGAAAGAATGTTGGACTCCTGCAGTCAAGATGACTTGGCTATTTGCCTGTCTTGTATGCAGTTTTTGTAAAGAATAATGTATATGAAAGAATGTTGGACTCCTGCAATCAAGATGACTTGGCTATTTGCCTGTCTTGTATGCAGTTTTTGTAAAGAATTATGTATATGAAAGAATGTTGGACTCCTGCAATCAAGATGACTTGGCTATTTGCCTGTTTTGTATGCAGTTTTTGTAATGAATAATGTATATGAAAGAATGTTGGACTCCTGCAATCAAGATGACTTGGCTATTTGCCTGTCTTGTATGCAGTTTTTGTAATGAATAATGTATATGAAAGAATGTTGGACTCCTGCAGTAAAGATGACTTGGCTATTTGCCTGTCTTGTATGCAGTTTTTGTAATGAATAATGTATACGTATGCATGTTTGACTCTTGCAACAATTCATAGTAATATATATTTCTTTACAGTTTGAATTAACATATTTATGACTTCGATTATCTTAAAAACTTCCTTCATGTGTCCCAGTACCTTATCGTGGTGTGGAGGTTTGTGCGTCTCCGTGACCCTTAGAGCTATGTCAGCGGGATCATTAATGTTCCCAGCAAGTACAACTAGGCTGACCAGGTCGAAGGGTAGAGTCCAGACAAAACTTGGGTAGTTCCAAATTCTGCTGTTTTTCAAATGCTATATATTTATTCCTGTCCCTCCCTTTACTGATCTGACTGCTTTCTTTTGGATGGCAACATTCATATGTTTCATAGCTGAAATTTTGTTAACATAGCGGTAATCCCTACTAATCATTCCTTAATGATCTCTATAATACTTCAGATCAAATGACTTGTCTTTGAACTATTTCAAAGTTGCTGTTATTGTTAATGAAATACCCCCATATATATACATATATATATTAGATATATTAGATATATTAGATATATTAGATATTAGATTGCTCTGGGGCTAGTATACCAGTCTGAAGACCGTCAGTACTGCCATGGCAGTCCTAGTTAGGTCTTCAGACTTTAGTCTGAAAGACCTATTGTTATTACCCGAGTTTTCCTTATTATTATACTTATTATTATTTGTACCGATTTTGTGGCAGCTGCACAGCCTAAACTACTTGCGCCAATTCGATGACACTTTCAGAGATCATAGGCTCTGAGCTGAAGTTGATACAGAAGAAAACAAATCCTAATTTCCGGCTTCCGTTTTTGTGCTACAGGCCCTTTAACATTCGATTTTTAACATGGGAATTTTTTTCAAAATGCACTTAGAGACTTGGAACTTTTTGCAAAAGATGCACAATCATCTTCGTAACAAAAAAGTAAATCATGAGAAAGTCGTACGTCACATGACTAAGACGCCATTTTGATTTTAGTGCATTTTTTTGCATTTTCAGCCTTTCCGACACTACCGATCTTAAAAAATCTTCTCCTCTGAACATACTGGTACTACAAAGCCGAAACTTTTACAGAATGTAGCTGATGCATTGTACTTTAAACGATACGAGCCAGATTTTGCAAAATCGATCTATTTATTTCACAGTGCCCATTCAAAAATGTCTGAAAATGAAAAAAAGTTAAAAAGTGCAAACTTCAAGGGCAGATTACTCAGACATTTAAGACGGGAACTTTATGATTCTTTCAGGGATCGAAGATACATATGTCGTGTACAAGAATCAAAAATAAAATAGCATGCGTACAGTCATTTCCGGTCTGTAGAAATGTCGAAAAATCGTCATTTTTCACAAAATAGATTTTAAACATGGGCAAAATTTTCAAAATAGAACTAGCGACTTGCAACTTAGTTTAAACGATAGCTTATGTCCTTGTGACAAAAATAGTAAATCATGACGAAATCGTAGGTCACGTGGTTTGTATAGTATAACGCATTTCCTTTGTTTCCCTTCGAAGGTCTGCTTTTGGCGGCATGCTCCTTGGCAAGAGGTTGCAGGAACCTTGCATCTTTTCACTATTTTCATTGTATCTTTTCTAAATATCCACTTAGAGACTTGCAACTTGTTTTAAAAGATACACAATGACCTTGCCTACAAATAAATAAAGCTTATAATATTCTTTGCAGGGGTAACATTTTTATTTTTCAACATTTCCATCGTTCTACAGCCTGGTCTGCTTTTGGCGACATGCAACTTGTTAGGAGCTAGCGGAAATATCTGATCTCTTCAACATTATGTAAAACGTGGACTAGAAGGAAAGATTGCTCTGGCTACAATGCAGCAGTCTGAAGACCGTCAGTACTGCCATGGCAGTCCTAGTTATTATTATTATTATTTGTACCGATTTTGTGGCAGCTGCACAGCCTAAACTACTTACGCCAATTCCATGACACTTTTAGAGATCATAGGCTCTGGGCTGAAATTGATACAGAAGAAAACAAATCCTGACTTCCGGCTTTTGTTTGTGTGCTACAGCCCCTTTAAATTTCGATTTTTAACATGGGAATTTTTTTCAAAATACGCTTAGAGACTTTAAACTTTTTGCAAAAGATGCGCATTGATCTGTTTAGCAAAATAGTAAATCATGAGAAAGTCGTTTGTCACGTGACTGAGACGCCATTTTGAATTTAGAGCATTTTTATGCATTTTCAGCCTTTCCGACCATACCGATCTTCAAAAATCTTCTCCTCTGAACATACTGGTACTACAGAGCCGAAACTTTCACAGATTGTAGTTGATGCATTGTACTAAAAACGATACGAGACAGAATTCGCAAAATCGATCTAATTATTTCACAGTGCCCATTCAAATATGTCTGAAAATGAAAAAAATTGAAAACATGCAAACTTCAAGGGCAGATTACTCAGACATCTAGGACGGGAACCTTATGATTCTTTCAGGGAACGAAGATACATATGTCGTGTACAAGAATCAATAATAATATAGCATGCGTACAGTCATTTCCGGTCTGTAGAAATGTCGAAAAATCGTCATTTTTCACAAAAATGATTTTTAACATGGGCAAAAATTTCAAAATAGGACTAGAGACTTGCAACTTTATTTAAACGATAGCTAATGTCCTTGTGACAAAAAAAGTAAATCATGACGAAATCGTAGGTCACGTGGTTTCTATAGTATAATGCATTTCCTTTGTTTCCCTTCGAAGGTCTGCTTTTGGCGGCATGCTCCTTAGCAAGAGGCTGCGGGAACCTTGCATCTTTTCACTATTTTCATTGTATCCTTTTTAAATATCCACTTAGAGACGTGTAACTTGTTTTAAAAGATACACAATGACCTTGTCTGCAAATAAGTAAAGTTTTTAATATTCCTAACAGGGGTAAACTTTTTATAATTCAACATTTCCATCGTTCTACAGCCTGGTCTGCTTTTGGTGACATGCACCTTGTCAGGAGTACAACGTGGACAAGAAGCAAATATTGCTCTGGATACAATGCAGCAGTCTGAAGACCGTCAGTACTGCCCTGGCAGTCCTAGTTAGGTCTTCAGACTTTAGTCTGGAAGACCTATTGTTATTATCCGATTTTCCTTATTAGGTCTTCAGACTTTAGTCTGAAAGACCTATTGTTATTATCCGATTTTCCTTATTATTATTATACTTATTAGGTCTTCAGACTTTAGTCTGAAAGACCTATTGTTATTACCCGAGTTTTCCTTATTATTATACTTATTATTATTATTTGTACCGATTTTGTGGCAGCTGCTGAGCCTTAACTACTTACGCCAATTCCATGACACTTTCAGAGATCATAGGCTCTGGGCTGAAGTTGATACAGAAGAAAACAAATCCTAATTTCCGGCTTCCGTTTTTGTGCTACAGACCCTTTAACTTTCGATTTTTAACATGGGAATTTTTTTCAAAATGCACTTAGAGACTTGCAACTTTTTGCAAAAGATGCACAATCATCTTCCAAGCAAAAAAGTAAATCATGAGAAAGTCGTACGTCACATGGCTTAAACGCCATTTTGATTTTAGTGCATTTTTTGGCATTTTCAGCCTTTCCGACACTACCGATCTTAAAAAATCTTCTCCTCTGAACATACTGGTACTACAGAGCTGAAACTTTCACAGAATGTAGCTGATGTATTATACTAAAAACGATACGAGACAGAATTTGCAAATTCAATCTATTTATTTCACAGTGCCCATTCAAATATGTCTGAAAATGAAAAAAAGTGAAAACATGCAAACTTCAAGGGCAGATTTCTCAGACATCTAGGACGGGAACTTTATGATTCTTTCAGGAAACGAAGACACATATCTCGTGTACAAGAATCAATAATAAAATAGCATGCGTACAGTCATTTCCTGTCTGTAGAAATGTCAAAAAATCGTCATTTTTCTAAGTTTTATTTTTTAACATGGACAAAATTTTCAAAATAGAACTAGCGACTTGCAACTTAGTCCAAACGATAGCTAATGTCCTTGTGACAAAAAAAGTAAATCATGACGAAATCGTAGGTCACGTGTTTTTTATAGTATAAAGCATTTCCTTTGTTTCCCTTCGATGGTCAGCTTTGGCGGCATGCTCCTTGGCAAGAGGTTGCGCTAACCTTGCATCTTTTCACTATTTTCATTGTATCTTTTCTAAATATCCACTTAGAGACTTACAACTTGTTTTAAAAGATGCACAATAACCTTGCCTACAAATAAATACAGCTTATAATATTCGTAGCAGGGGTAAAATTTTTATAATTCAACATTTTTATCGTTCTACAGCCTGGTCTGCTTTTGGCGACATGCACCTTGTCAGGAGATAGCGGAAATCTCTGATCTCTTCAACATTAAAACGTGGACAAGAAGGAAAGATTGCTCTGGCTACAATGCAGCAGTCTGAAGACCGTCAGTACTGCCATGGCAGTCCTAGTTAGGTCTTCAGACTTTAGTCTGAAAGACCTATTGTTATTATCCGATTTTCCTTATTATTATTTTCGGTAATTTTGTGTCACCTGCACAGTCTAAACTACGTATGCTAATTACATGAAACTTTCAGGAGTGATAGCCTGTGGTCTGAAATTGATACATATCACAAAAAATCCTGACTTCCGGCTTCCGTTCTTATGCTACAGCTCCTTTAAATTTCGATTTTTAACATGGGAAAATTCTTCAAAATGCACTTAGAGACTTGCAACCTTTTGCAAAAGATGCACAATCATCTTCCAAGCAAAAAAGTAAATCATGAAAAACTTATAACTCACGTGACTTAGGCGCCATTTTGCTTTTAGTGCATTTTCAACGTTTTCGACCCTACCCATCTTAAAAAATCTTCTCCTCTGAACATACTGGTACTACAGAGCTGAAACTTTCACAAGATGTAGCTGATGCATTGTACTAAAAATGATATTGATCAGACAATGCAAAATCTTTAAACTTTTTTCACGGTGAGCATTCAAAGTTTCCTGAATATGAGAAAATATGAAAAAAAGCAAACTTCAAGGTCAGATAACTCTAATGCCTACCCAGGGAACTTTATCAGTTTTTCAGGGAAGGAAGACACATATGTCATATACAGGAATCAATCATAACATCGCTCCTGAACAGTCATTTCCTGTCTGTAGAAAGTATGTAGAATTGTCAATTTTCAAATTAGCCAGCACTTTGAAATTCTGTTAAATAAGTAAATTTTAAAATGAGGTCAATTAATCAAAATGCACCTAGAGACTTGAAAATAGTTCCAAATGATAGGTTATGTCATTGTGACAAAAAAAAGTAATCGATGATGACTTCGTATTGTTAGTGGTTTACGCACATTATTAGGTCTTCAGACTTTAGTCTGAAAGACCTATTGTTATTATCCGATTTTCCTTATTATTATTTTCGGTAATTTTGTGTCACCTGCACAGTCTAAACTACGTATGCTAATTACATGAAACTTTCAGGAGTGATAGCCTGTGGTCTGAAATTGATACATATCACAAAAAATCCTGACTTCCGGCTTCCGTTCTTATGCTACAGCTCCTTTAAATTTCGATTTTTAACATGGGAAAATTCTTCAAAATGCACTTAGAGACTTGCAACCTTTTGCAAAAGATGCACAATCATCTTCCAAGCAAAAAAGTAAATCATGAAAAACTTATAACTCACGTGACTTAGGCGCCATTTTGCTTTTAGTGCATTTTCAACGTTTTCGACCCTACCCATCTTAAAAAATCTTCTCCTCTGAACATACTGGTACTACAGAGCTGAAACTTTCACAAGATGTAGCTGATGCATTGTACTAAAAATGATATTGATCAGACAATGCAAAATCTTTAAACTTTTTTCACGGTGAGCATTCAAAGTTTCCTGAATATGAGAAAATATGAAAAAAAGCAAACTTCAAGGTCAGATAACTCTAATGCCTACCCAGGGAACTTTATCAGTTTTTCAGGGAAGGAAGACACATATGTCATATACAGGAATCAATCATAACATCGCTCCTGAACAGTCATTTCCTGTCTGTAGAAAGTATGTAGAATTGTCAATTTTCAAATTAGCCAGCACTTTGAAATTCTGTTAAATAAGTAAATTTTAAAATGAGGTCAATTAATCAAAATGCACCTAGAGACTTGAAAATAGTTCCAAATGATAGGTTATGTCATTGTGACAAAAAAAGTATTAGGTCTTCAGACTTTAGTCTGAAAGACCTATTGTTATTATCCGATTTTCCTTATTATTATTTTCGGTAATTTTGTGTCACCTGCACAGTCTAAACTACGTATGCTAATTACATGAAACTTTCAGGAGTGATAGCCTGTGGTCTGAAATTGATACATATCACAAAAAATCCTGACTTCCGGCTTCCGTTCTTATGCTACAGCTCCTTTAAATTTCGATTTTTAACATGGGAAAATTCTTCAAAATGCACTTAGAGACTTGCAACCTTTTGCAAAAGATGCACAATCATCTTCCAAGCAAAAAAGGAAATCATGAAAAACTTATAACTCACGTGACTTAGGCGCCATTTTGCTTTTAGTGCATTTTCAACGTTTTCGACCCTACCCATCTTAAAAAATCTTCTCCTCTGAACATACTGGTACTACAGAGCTGAAACTTTCACAAGATGTAGCTGATGCATTGTACTAAAAATGATATTGATCAGACAATGCAAAATCTTTAAACTTTTTTCACGGTGAGCATTCAAAGTTTCCTGAATATGAGAAAATATGAAAAAAAGCAAACTTCAAGGTCAGATAACTCTAATGCCTACCCAGGGAACTTTATCAGTTTTTCAGGGAAGGAAGACACATATGTCATATACAGGAATCAATCATAACATCGCTCCTGAACAGTCATTTCCTGTCTGTAGAAAGTATGTAGAATTGTCAATTTTCAAATTAGCCAGCACTTTGAAATTCTGTTAAATAAGTAAATTTTAAAATGAGGTCAATTAATCAAAATGCACCTAGAGACTTGAAAATAGTTCCAAATGATAGGTTATGTCATTGTGACAAAAAAAGTAATCGATGATGACTTCGTATTGTTAGTGGTTTACGCACATTATTAGGTCTTCAGACTTTAGTCTGAAAGACCTATTGTTATTATCCGATTTTCCTTATTATTATTTTCGGTAATTTTGTGTCACCTGCACAGTCTAAACTACGTATGCTAATTACATGAAACTTTCAGGAGTGATAGCCTGTGGTCTGAAATTGATACATATCACTTATTATTATTTTCGGTAATTTTGTGTCACCTGCACAGTCTAAACTACGTATGCTAATTACATGAAACTTTCAGGAGTGATAGCCTGTGGTCTGAAATTGATACATATCACAAAAAATCCTGACTTCCGGCTTCCGTTCTTATGCTACAGCTCCTTTAAATTTCGATTTTTAACATGGGAAAATTCTTCAAAATGCACTTAGAGACTTGCAACCTTTTGCAAAAGATGCACAATCATCTTCCAAGCAAAAAAGTAAATCATGAAAAACTTATAACTCACGTGACTTAGGCGCCATTTTGCTTTTAGTGCATTTTCAACGTTTTCGACCCTACCCATCTTAAAAAATCTTCTCCTCTGAACATACTGGTACTACAGAGCTGAAACTTTCACAAGATGTAGCTGATGCATTGTACTAAAAATGATATTGATCAGACAATGCAAAATCTTTAAACTTTTTTCACGGTGAGCATTCAAAGTTTCCTGAATATGAGAAAATATGAAAAAAAGCAAACTTCAAGGTCAGATAACTCTAATGCCTACCCAGGGAACTTTATCAGTTTTTCAGGGAAGGAAGACACATATGTCATATACAGGAATCAATCATAACATCGCTCCTGAACAGTCATTTCCTGTCTGTAGAAAGTATGTAGAATTGTCAATTTTCAAATTAGCCAGCACTTTGAAATTCTGTTAAATAAGTAAATTTTAAAATGAGGTCAATTAATCAAAATGCACCTAGAGACTTGAAAATAGTTCCAAATGATAGGTTATGTCATTGTGACAAAAAAAGTATTAGGTCTTCAGACTTTAGTCTGAAAGACCTATTGTTATTATCCGATTTTCCTTATTATTATTTTCGGTAATTTTGTGTCACCTGCACAGTCTAAACTACGTATGCTAATTACATGAAACTTTCAGGAGTGATAGCCTGTGGTCTGAAATTGATACATATCACAAAAAATCCTGACTTCCGGCTTCCGTTCTTATGCTACAGCTCCTTTAAATTTCGATTTTTAACATGGGAAAATTCTTCAAAATGCACTTAGAGACTTGCAACCTTTTGCAAAAGATGCACAATCATCTTCCAAGCAAAAAAGTAAATCATGAAAAACTTATAACTCACGTGACTTAGGCGCCATTTTGCTTTTAGTGCATTTTCAACGTTTTCGACCCTACCCATCTTAAAAAATCTTCTCCTCTGAACATACTGGTACTACAGAGCTGAAACTTTCACAAGATGTAGCTGATGCATTGTACTAAAAATGATATTGATCAGACAATGCAAAATCTTTAAACTTTTTTCACGGTGAGCATTCAAAGTTTCCTGAATATGAGAAAATATGAAAAAAAGCAAACTTCAAGGTCAGATAACTCTAATGCCTACCCAGGGAACTTTATCAGTTTTTCAGGGAAGGAAGACACATATGTCATATACAGGAATCAATCATAACATCGCTCCTGAACAGTCATTTCCTGTCTGTAGAAAGTATGTAGAATTGTCAATTTTCAAATTAGCCAGCACTTTGAAATTCTGTTAAATAAGTAAATTTTAAAATGAGGTCAATTAATCAAAATGCACCTAGAGACTTGAAAATAGTTCCAAATGATAGGTTATGTCATTGTGACAAAAAAAGTATTAGGTCTTCAGACTTTAGTCTGAAAGACCTATTGTTATTATCCGATTTTCCTTATTATTATTTTCGGTAATTTTGTGTCACCTGCACAGTCTAAACTACGTATGCTAATTACATGAAACTTTCAGGAGTGATAGCCTGTGGTCTGAAATTGATACATATCACAAAAAATCCTGACTTCCGGCTTCCGTTCTTATGCTACAGCTCCTTTAAATTTCGATTTTTAACATGGGAAAATTCTTCAAAATGCACTTAGAGACTTGCAACCTTTTGCAAAAGATGCACAATCATCTTCCAAGCAAAAAAGGAAATCATGAAAAACTTATAACTCACGTGACTTAGGCGCCATTTTGCTTTTAGTGCATTTTCAACGTTTTCGACCCTACCCATCTTAAAAAATCTTCTCCTCTGAACATACTGGTACTACAGAGCTGAAACTTTCACAAGATGTAGCTGATGCATTGTACTAAAAATGATATTGATCAGACAATGCAAAATCTTTAAACTTTTTTCACGGTGAGCATTCAAAGTTTCCTGAATATGAGAAAATATGAAAAAAAGCAAACTTCAAGGTCAGATAACTCTAATGCCTACCCAGGGAACTTTATCAGTTTTTCAGGGAAGGAAGACACATATGTCATATACAGGAATCAATCATAACATCGCTCCTGAACAGTCATTTCCTGTCTGTAGAAAGTATGTAGAATTGTCAATTTTCAAATTAGCCAGCACTTTGAAATTCTGTTAAATAAGTAAATTTTAAAATGAGGTCAATTAATCAAAATGCACCTAGAGACTTGAAAATAGTTCCAAATGATAGGTTATGTCATTGTGACAAAAAAAGTAATCGATGATGACTTCGTATTGTTAGTGGTTTACGCACATTATTAGGTCTTCAGACTTTAGTCTGAAAGACCTATTGTTATTATCCGATTTTCCTTATTATTATTTTCGGTAATTTTGTGTCACCTGCACAGTCTAAACTACGTATGCTAATTACATGAAACTTTCAGGAGTGATAGCCTGTGGTCTGAAATTGATACATATCACTTATTATTATTTTCGGTAATTTTGTGTCACCTGCACAGTCTAAACTACGTATGCTAATTACATGAAACTTTCAGGAGTGATAGCCTGTGGTCTGAAATTGATACATATCACAAAAAATCCTGACTTCCGGCTTCCGTTCTTATGCTACAGCTCCTTTAAATTTCGATTTTTAACATGGGAAAATTCTTCAAAATGCACTTAGAGACTTGCAACCTTTTGCAAAAGATGCACAATCATCTTCCAAGCAAAAAAGTAAATCATGAAAAACTTATAACTCACGTGACTTAGGCGCCATTTTGCTTTTAGTGCATTTTCAACGTTTTCGACCCTACCCATCTTAAAAAATCTTCTCCTCTGAACATACTGGTACTACAGAGCTGAAACTTTCACAAGATGTAGCTGATGCATTGTACTAAAAATGATATTGATCAGACAATGCAAAATCTTTAAACTTTTTTCACGGTGAGCATTCAAAGTTTCCTGAATATGAGAAAATATGAAAAAAAGCAAACTTCAAGGTCAGATAACTCTAATGCCTACCCAGGGAACTTTATCAGTTTTTCAGGGAAGGAAGACACATATGTCATATACAGGAATCAATCATAACATCGCTCCTGAACAGTCATTTCCTGTCTGTAGAAAGTATGTAGAATTGTCAATTTTCAAATTAGCCAGCACTTTGAAATTCTGTTAAATAAGTAAATTTTAAAATGAGGTCAATTAATCAAAATGCACCTAGAGACTTGAAAATAGTTCCAAATGATAGGTTATGTCATTGTGACAAAAAAAGTATTAGGTCTTCAGACTTTAGTCTGAAAGACCTATTGTTATTATCCGATTTTCCTTATTATTATTTTCGGTAATTTTGTGTCACCTGCACAGTCTAAACTACGTATGCTAATTACATGAAACTTTCAGGAGTGATAGCCTGTGGTCTGAAATTGATACATATCACAAAAAATCCTGACTTCCGGCTTCCGTTCTTATGCTACAGCTCCTTTAAATTTCGATTTTTAACATGGGAAAATTCTTCAAAATGCACTTAGAGACTTGCAACCTTTTGCAAAAGATGCACAATCATCTTCCAAGCAAAAAAGTAAATCATGAAAAACTTATAACTCACGTGACTTAGGCGCCATTTTGCTTTTAGTGCATTTTCAACGTTTTCGACCCTACCCATCTTAAAAAATCTTCTCCTCTGAACATACTGGTACTACAGAGCTGAAACTTTCACAAGATGTAGCTGATGCATTGTACTAAAAATGATATTGATCAGACAATGCAAAATCTTTAAACTTTTTTCACGGTGAGCATTCAAAGTTTCCTGAATATGAGAAAATATGAAAAAAAGCAAACTTCAAGGTCAGATAACTCTAATGCCTACCCAGGGAACTTTATCAGTTTTTCAGGGAAGGAAGACACATATGTCATATACAGGAATCAATCATAACATCGCTCCTGAACAGTCATTTCCTGTCTGTAGAAAGTATGTAGAATTGTCAATTTTCAAATTAGCCAGCACTTTGAAATTCTGTTAAATAAGTAAATTTTAAAATGAGGTCAATTAATCAAAATGCACCTAGAGACTTGAAAATAGTTCCAAATGATAGGTTATGTCATTGTGACAAAAAAAGTAATCGATGATGACTTCGTATTGTTAGTGGTTTACGCACATTATTAGGTCTTCAGACTTTAGTCTGAAAGACCTATTGTTATTATCCGATTTTCCTTATTAGGTCTTCAAGACGAAAGTCAGAAGACCTATTGTTATTATCCGTGTTCTTCATTATTAGGTCTTCAAGACGAATGTCTGGAAGACCTATTGTTATTATCCGGTTTTTTCTTCTTTATTATTATTTGTACGTTTTTTGTGATCGCGATTCTGAAGTAACGGCTGAACCGATTTGCACGAAATTTTCAGGGATAATAGCCTGTAACAAAAACTAGCCTTGTACGTTGGCCGAATTTTGATTTTCGACTTCTTTCTTTAGTTATCTCCCCTTGAAGTCAAAACTTTAAACCTTAATAGCTCGAAATCTAATCAAGATATTTTCATAAAACTTTCACCAAAATGTGGGCAACAACATTCCCCATCGATTACGCCTATAGCGGTTTTCGGCCGTTATAATAGATTTTTTGCTATTTCGGAAAAACTGAAAATTTTGTCAACTTTCGCGGTTTTAAGGGTACGCGTCTTCAAAAATCTTCTCTTAAATCACGGCAATACATACAACTATGTGTGATAGCTCATCCGAAAGCTAAATGAATGTACAACAACATGATCTTTTCCGAATTTTGAATTTTGTCCTCCAATTTCAGGAATATGCCCTTGAATATGGACCTTTTTTTTAAAGATCGTTTTTAGGCTATATGTTCAAAGAGGCATAACTCTGTTACAAATGACTTTATGTCAAAGTTACTTATTGCTATCTCTTTCATATAACTAGTTATACAATTCCACAACATATCATTATCATGTAAAAGTTGATAGTATCGACACAATTTGGACGTATTTCCAAAAATATAAATTTTTGGGATCTTGAGACTTTTCGAGGGGTACTTTCTTTGTAGAATTTTCCATTGTAAACCACTGAAGATACAATTATGTTTAATATATCATCGTGAAGTAGAGATGTCCTTTATTAAGGTAAATAAATTTCAAACATTTTTCTGTCATAGTTTATGTGTGACAAGTCATAGAAGATTGCCATTTTTCAGAACTCGCCATTTTCAGCCATGTTTAAAGGATCATTACTGCTTAACTTCTTACGCTATTGAAAT
Organism: Gibbula magus; assembly: GCA_936450465.1. NCBI lineage: Eukaryota > Metazoa > Mollusca > Gastropoda > Trochida > Trochidae > Gibbula > Gibbula magus. The sequence goes on from OW388295.1 coordinate 50,966,168, forward strand.
TGTGCATACACCTACTTATGCTCAATTTCAAGAAGAACAACTTTTATGTTGACCGCTTTCATCAAAAAGTTGATAGTTAAGCCTCGAACATCGCAAACGATGTCTAGGGGTCCACATTTAAGCATTTTTGAGTATTTTCTTGAATATTCAGAACAGCATAACGCATTAATAATGTATGCAATCTAAATGATGATTGCATCTACTTAAGTGGAAATTACAGCACAACATTTTCTATGTTACACCTTAGTATGGAAATATTAACCATTTTGTCTTAATCGTGAGAAATGTAATGTAGGGGTCCATTAATATGTGATTTTTCCGTTTTCAGAGGGGTACCTTCTTTGGAGAATTTTTGTAAAAAAAGTACTGAAGATAGAGACATGTTTGATAGCTCATTTTAAAGCGGAGAAACAGACGAATAACCCTAAGTCCAACATGGAGTTCTAGGTCAAGCAGAAGGCTTGAAGACCTAAGTATTGACGCGTCAATCCTAGTTATTATTATTATTATTTCCGAGATTTTTGTGACAGCTGTACTGAAAAAACGGGCGACCAGATTTTCATAAAATTAACAGGGATGATAGCCTCTGGGCTGAAATTGATACAGATCAAAAAAAATCCCGACTTCCGGTTCCGGTTTCTGAGTTACGGCCCTTCGAAAATTCGAATTTTAACATGGGAAATTTTTTTAAAATGCATCTAGAGACTTAAAACTTTTTCTAAAAGATGCGCAATAAGATTGTGAACAAAAAAGTAAATCATGACGAAGTCGTGGGTCAAATGACTTAGACGTCATTTCGTTTTTAGTGATTTTTCAGCGTTTTTGACCCCACCCCTCTTCAAAAATCTTCTCCTCTGAACATTCTGGCACTACAGATCTGAAACTTTCACACAAAGAAGCTGATGCATTGTACTCAAAACGATACGAATCAGAATTTGCGAAATCTTTATACTTTTTTCACAGTGAGCTTTCAAATTTGTCTGAAATCGGAAAAAAGTGAAAAATGGCCAACTTCAAGGGCATATAACTAAAAGACCTAGGACGGGAACGTTATGATTTTTTCAGGGAAGGAAGATACATATGTCGTGTACAAGAATCAATAATAAAATGGCGTGCGAACAGTCATTTCCGGTCTGTAGGAATTTTGAAAAAAATGACATTTTTCAAAATTTAAATTTTAACATGGGCAAAATTTTCAAAATAGACCTAGAGACTTGCAACTTAATTTAAATCATAGCTTTTATTGTTCTGACCAAAATTGTAAATCATGACGACTTCGTAGCTCACATGGTTTAGCCGCCATTTACATTTTCTGTATTCTAATGTTTTTTCATCGGTTAACTTGGAAGCCCTGTCTTTGGCATGCTCCTTGGCAAGAGGTTGCGGGAACCTGGCATCTCATCTCATTAGTGTTATTGTCATTGTATTATTTCTTAATATCTACTTTCAGACTTGCAACTTGTTTTAAATGAATCAAAATGAAGTTCATTGCAAATAAATAAAACTGATATATCCGTTGTAGTTCACAAATAATTAAAATTCAATATTTCCATCATTTTGATGCCTGGTTCGCTTATGGCAGCATGCACCTTGGCAGAAGCTTGTGGAAGAGTCTTCTCTTCAACGGAATTTCAATTTTCAAAAAAGAACAAGAGACTTGTAATTTAATTTAAAGATAGCTAATATCGCTGTGATCAAATTTGTAAATCAGGGCGAATTCGTTGCTCATATAGTTCAGTCACTATTTATAATTTCTTTATATTAATGTATTATCATCATTTCACTTCGAGGCCATGCCTTTAGCAGCATGCTCATTGGCAAGAGGTTGCGGGAACCTGGCATCTTATCTATTTAGTGTAATTGTCATCGTATTGTTTCTAAATATCTACTTAAAGACATGCAACTTGTTTTAAAAGAATCACAATAGTATTTCATGCAAATAAATAATGCTGATGTATTCGCAGTAGTTTACAAATATTTAAAATTCAACATTTCCTTCCTTTTGACGCTTGGTCTGCTTATGGCTGCATGCACCTTGGCAGGAGCTTGCGGAAATTGTAATTTCTTCTTAGGACACTGCAGGCATCGGTGAAAGATTTAAAAACAAAATTTTTATTTTAAACAAGGGTAAAATTTCCAAATGGAACTAGAGACTGTCTTATTGTATAGTATTATTTTTTAAAATACACTTACAGATTACCAACTTGTTGTAAAAGATTGACAGTATACCGGTTCTATAAAAACGTAAAGCTGATAAATTCGTTGGAAAGGGCAAATTTTAAATATCAACCTAGAGACTTAATTTTTTTTAAGATGCACAGTACAAATAAAAACAAAAAGTAAATCATGGCGAATATGAAGGTCACGTGGTTTTCTTGATATTTTGATTAATAATATAAGTTGTGAATTTTCAAAGTTTTGCTGGTATGAGGGGGGATACATGTAACATTAGTAGTTTTTACAGAATAGTATAAGTGACATTCTTCGATCAATCATGGAGGTGAAGGTCAAGCGGAAGTCTGAAGACCTAAGTACTGCCGCGGCAGTCCTAGTTATACTTATTATTATTCCACATGAATTTTGTGGAATTTCTATAAAATAAATGGCTGAGCCGATTTTCATGAAACTTTCTGGGATGATAGCCTCTTGGATGAACTTGATACATTTTTAAGGAATTCCGATTTCCGGTTCCGGTTTCTGAGTTACGGCCCTTGGAAAATTCGAATTTTAACATTGGGAAAATTTTCAAAATGCACCTAGAGACTTGAAACCTATTTCAAAAGATGCGCAATATCATTTTGAACAAAAAAGTAAATCATAGCGAAATCGTACGTCACGTGACTTAGACGCCATTTTGATTTTAGTGACTTTTCGTGAATTTTGACCCCATGCACCTTTAAAAATCTTCTCCTCTGAAAGTACTTGGGGTAGACAGTTGTAATTTACATTTTCTTGAAGCAGGTGCATTGTAGTATCTGGCTATCTCATGGGAAGTGCGAACTCATTGTATTTTTATCACAGTCAGCTTTCAAAGTTGTCTAAAAATGAGAAAATCAGAAAAATTGCAAACTTCAAGGGCAGATAACTCAAAAACCTGGAAAGGGAACTTTATGATATTTTCAGGGAAGGAAGATACATATGTTCTGTATAAGAATCAATAATAAAATGGCTCGCGTACAGTCATTTCCGGTCTGTAGGAATTTTGAAAAAATGACATTTTTCAAAATGTAAATTTTTAACATGGGCAAAATTTTCAAAATATACCTAGAGACTTGCAACTTAATTTAAAAGATAGCTTATATCGTTGTGACCAAAATTGTAAATCATGACGACTTCGTAGCTCACACGGTTAAGCCGTCATTTACATTTTCTGTATTATAATGCTTTTTCATCGGTTAACTTGGAAGCCCTGCCTTTGGCATGCTCCTTGGCAAGAGGTTACGGGAACGTGGCATCTCATCCTATAAGTGTTCTTGTTATTTTATTATTTCTAAATATCTACTTTCAGACTTGCAACTTGTTTTAAATGAATCAAAATGAATTTCATTGCAAATAAATAAAGCTGATATATTCGTTGTAGTTCACAAATAATTAAAATTCAATATTTCCTTCATTTTGACGCCTGGTTTGCTTATGGCAGCATGCACTTTAGCAGGAGCTTGCGGAAATTGTGATTTCTTCTTAGGACACTGCAGGCATCGGTGAAAGATTTTAACACAAAATTTGTATTTTAAACAAGGGTAAAATTTCCAAATGGAACAAGAGACTGTCTTATTGTATAGTATTATTTTTTAAAATCCACTTACAGATTACCAACTTGTTGTAAAAGATTGACATTATACCGGTTCTATAAAAACATAAAGCTGAAAAATTCGTTGGAAAGGGCAAATTTTAAATATCAACCTAGAGACTTAATTTTTTTAAGATGCACAGTACAAATAAAAACAAAAAGTAAATCATGGCGAATATGAAGGTCACGTGGTTTTCTTGATATTTTGATTAATAATATAAGTTGGGAATTTTCACAGTTTTGCTGGTATGAGAGATACATGTTACATTAATAGTTTTGACAGAATAGTATAAGTGACATTCTTCGATCAAACATGGAGGTGAAGGTCAAGCGGAAGTCTGAAGACCTAAGTACTGCCGCGGCAGTCCTAGTTATACTTATTATTATTTGTACCGATTTTGTGGCAGCTGCACAGCCTAAACTACTTGCGCCAATTCGATGACACTTTCAGAGATCATAGGCTCTGGGCTGAAATTGATACAGAAGAAAACAAATCCTGACTTCCGGCTTTTGTTTGTGTGCTACAGCCCCTTTAAATTTAGATTTTTAACATGGGAATTTTTTTCAAAATGCACTTAGAGACTTTAAACTTTTTGCAAAAGATGCGCATTGATCTGTTTAGCAAAAAAGTAAATCATTAAAAAGTCGTATGTCACGTGACTGAGACGCCATTTTGAATTTAGAGCGTTTTTATGCATTTTCAGCCTTTCCGAACATACTGATCTTCAAAAATATTCTCCTCTGAACATACTGGTACTACAGAGGTGAAACTTTCACAGAATGTAGCTGATGCATTGTACTAAAAACGATACGAGACAGAATTCGCAAAATCAATCTATTTATTTCACAGTACCCATTCAAATATGTCTGAAAATGAAAAAAATCGAAAACATGCAAACTTCAAGGGCAGATTTCTCAGACATCTAAGACGGAAACTTTATGATTCTTTCAGAGAACGAAGATACATATGTCGTGTACAAGAATCAATAATAATATAGCATGTGTACAGTCATTTCCGGTCTGTAGAAATGTCGAAAAATCATCATTTTTCACAAAAATGATTTTTAACATGGGCAAAATTTTCAAAATAGGACTAGAGACTTGCAACTTTATTTAAACGATAGCTAATGTCCTTGTGACAAAAAAAGTAAATCATGACGAAATCGTAGGTCACGTGGTTTCTATAGTATAATGCATTTCCTTTGTTTCCCTTCGAAGGTCTGCTTTTGGCGGCATGCTCCTTAGCAAGAGGTTGCGGGAACCTTGCATCTTTTCACTATTTTCATTGTATCTTTTTTAAATATCCACTTAGAGACGTGTAACTTGTTTTAAAAGATACACAATGACCTTGTCTGCAAATAAGTAAAGTTTTTAATATTCCTAACAGGGGTAAACTTTTTATAATTCAACATTTCCGTCGTTCTACAGCCTGGTCTGCTTTTGGCGATATGCACCTTGTCAGGAGTACAACGTGGACAAGAAGCAAATATTGCTCTGGCTACAATGCAGCAGTCTGAAGACCGTCAGTACTGCCCTGGCAGTCCTAGTTATTATTATTATTAGGTCTTCAGACTTTAGTCTGAAAGACCTATTGTTATTATCCGATTTCCTTATTATTATTATACTTATTATTAGGTCTTAGGTCTTCAGACTTTAGTCTGAAAGACCTATTGTTATTATCCGATTTTCCTTATACTTATTATTATTTGTACCGATTTTGTGGCAGCTGCACAGCCTAAACTACTTACGCCAATTCCATGACACTTTCAGAGATCATAGGCTCTGGGCTGAAGTTGATACAGAAGAAAACAAATCCTAATTTCCGGCTTCCGTTTTTGTGCTACAGGCCCTTTAACTTTCGATTTTTAACATGGGATTTTTTTTCAAAATGCACTTAGAGACTTGCAACTTTTTGTAAAAGATGCACAATCATCTTCCAAGCAAAAAAGTAAATCATGAGAAAGTCGTACGTCACATGGCTTAAACGCCATTTTGATTTTAGTGCATTTTTTTGCATTTTCAGCCTTTCCGACACTACCGATTTTAAAAAATCTTCTCCTCTGAACATACTGGTACTACAGAGCTGAAACTTTCACAGAATGTAGCTGATGTATTATACTAAAAACGATACGAGACAGAATTTGCAAAATCAATCTATTTATTTAAAAGTGCCCATTCAAATATGTCTGAAAATGAAAAAAAGTGAAAACATGCAAACTTCAAGGGCAGATTTCTCAGACATCTAGGACGGGAACTTTATGATTCTTTCAGGAAACGAAGATACATATCTCGTGTACAAGAATCAATAATAAAATAGCATGCGTACAGTCATTTCCTGTCTGTAGAAATGTCGAAAAATCATCATTTTTCTAAGTTTTATTTTTTAACATGGGCAAAATTTTCAAAATATAACTAGCGACTTGCAACTCAGTTCAAACGATAGCTTATGTCCTTGTGACAAAAAAAGTAAATCAAGACGAAATCGTCGGTCACATGGTTTCTATAGTATAATGCATTTCCTTTTTTTCCCTTCGAAGGTCTGCTTTTGGCGGCATGCTCCTTGGCAAGAGGTTACGCGAACCTTGCATCTTTTCACTATTTTCATTGTATCTTTTCTAAATATCCACTTAGAGACTTGCAACTTGTTTTAAAATATACACAATAACCTTGCCTGCAAATAAATAAAGCTTACAATATTCATAGCAGGGGTAAACATTTTATAATTCAACATTTCCATCGTTCTACAGCCTGGTCTGCTTTTGGCGACATGCACCTTGTCAGGAGCTAGCGGAAATCTCTGATCTCTTCAACATTATGTTAAACGTGGACAAGAAGGAAAGGTTGCTCTGGCTACATTGCAGCAGTCTGAAGACCGTCAATCAAAAAATCCTGACTTCCGGCCTCCGTTTGTATGCTACAGCTCCTTTAAATTTCGATTTTTAACATGGGAACATTCTTCAAAATGCACTTAGAGACTTGCAACCTTTTTTGCAAAAGATGCATAATCATTATCCAAGCAAAAAAGTAAATCATGAAAAACTTGTACATCACGTGACTTAGGCGCCATTTTGCTTTTAGTGAATTTTCAGCGTTTTCGACCCTACCCATCTTAAAAAATCTTCTCCTCTGAACATACTGGTAGTACAGAGCTGAAACTTTCACAGGATGTAGCTGATGCACTGTACTAAAAACGATACTGATCAGACAATGCAACATCTTTAAACTTTGTTCACGGTGAGCATTCAAAGTTTCCTGAAAATGAGAAAATATGAAAAATCGCAAACTTCAAGGGCAGATAACTCTAAAACCTACCCAGGGAACTTTATCAGTTTTTCAGGGAAGGAAGACACATATGTCATATACAGGAATCAATAATAACATCGCTTCTGAACAGTCATTTCCGGTCTGTAGAAAGTATGTATAATTGTCAATTTTCAAAATAGCCAGCATTTTGAAATTCTGTTAAATAATTAAATTTTAACATGGGGCCAATTAATCAAAATGCACCTAGAGACTTGGAAATAGTTCCAAATGATAGGTTATGTGATTGTGACAAAAAAAGTATTCGATGATGACTTCGTATTGTTTGTGGTTTAGCCACATTATTAGGTCTTCAGACTTTAGTCTGAAAGACCTATTGTTATTATCCGATTTTCCTTATTATTATTTGTACCAATTTTGTGTCAAAGGTACAGCCCAAACTACTTATGCAATTTACATGACACTCTCAGGGAAGATAGCCTGTGGTCTGAAATTGATACATATCACAAAAAATCCTGACTTCCGGCCTCCGTTTTTATGCTACAGCTCCTTTAAATTTCGATTTTTAACATGGGAAAATTCTTCAAAATGCACTTAGAGACTTGCAACCTTTACGAAACAGACAGCTGGAAGCTCTCTTTACAGGGAGCCTAACGACGTCTCTCTATCTAAGAATTAAAAGTTGTCTTACGGCGATCAGAAAAAGGGACTCTTTGGCCCCCACTTATAACCTTGGAACTGTTGACCTCTTAACCTCACTGAAATTATGACTCCGCGCGCCCTAGCTTTTTTCCTACGCTGAATACCTCGTGCTGAAATAACCTACACAGTTGCTTTTCACTGTATGTAAATGCATCAATGGATAATAATTCATTCCAGAGCAAAATAGAAACAAGTATTACATTAATTCCCTTAATTTCCATAAATATTTTCGAAACAAAGCAGTGTTTGCACGTCTTAAAGATGTTCACTAGATTATCACTAAATTGAGCGGTTGAAACTAGAGAATTTGGTGGTGTAGTGGTTAACGTCTTGGACTAGAAATCCAGCAGCTTGAGTTTAAATCCATATACAGGAAAGTTTTGTATTTTCAATGTTCAACATTTTTTTTATTTTGTATGTTAAACTTGATTTCATTTCTATTTTCGCTTTTGTTCGTCTAAACAATTCATATTGGCAACATTGTCCAGATTATTGTGCTGGTTACTTTTTTCAGTTAAATTTCTTTGTATATTTCTTTACATGTAACCAATAAGCTGATGTCATGAAACTTTCAGGTACGTTAGCCTGTATCCAAACTTTGTCTATGACATTGGCCGATTTTGAATGTTCAACTTCTTTCATGAAATTTCTGTCCAACAAATTAAAAATTGAAATCTCAGTATCTCGAAAAACTAGAAAGTCAATTTCACAAAACCTTCATCGAGCTAAGTACAGTAAGAACAGGTTGCTATGTCAACTGTACATCAGGCTGAAAAATTATGTTTAACATAGGGAAAATTTCAAAATCAACATAGACACTTCAAACAGTTTTTAAAATATGTGCAATAGTAATACAAACAAACAAGTTAATCATGGCGAAGTTTTGGGTCACCAGATTGAGGCGCTTTTTTTTAATTTACAATGACATTTCGGGCTCCAATGACATGTCGAAAAATTGTCATTTTTCAAAATTTTAATTTTTAACATGGGCAAAATTTTCAAAATAGAACTAGAGACTTGCAACTTAGTTCAAATGAAAGCTAATGTCCTTGTGACAAAAAAGTAAATCATGACGAAATCGTAGGTCACGTGGTTTCTATTTTATAATGCATTTCCTTTCTTTCCCTTCGAAGGTCTGCTTTTGGCGGCATGCTCCTTGGCAAGAGGTTGGGGGAACCTTGCATCTTTTCACTATTTTCATTGTATCTTTTCAAAATATCCACTTACAGACTTGAAACTTGTGTTAAAAGATACATAATAAACTTGCCTTCAAATAAATAAGGCTTATAATATTCATAGCAGGGGTAAAATTTGTATCATTCAACATTTCCATCGTTCCACTGCCATGTCTGCTTTTGGCGACATGCACTTTGTCAGGAGCTTGCGGAAAGCTCTGATCTCTTCAACATTATGTAAAACGTGGACAAAAAGGAAAGATAGCTATGGCTACAATGCAGCGGTCTGAAGACCGTCAGTACTGCCCTGGCAGTCCTAGTTAGGTCTTCAGACTTTAGTCTGAAAGACCTATTGTTATTATCCGATTTTCCTTATTAGGTCTTCAGACTTTAGTCTGAAAGACCTATTGTTATTATCCGATTTTCCTTATTATACTTTTTATTAGGTCTTCAGACTTTAGTCTGAAAGACCTATTGTTATTATCCGATTTTCCTTATTAGGTCTTCAGACTTTAGTCTGAAAGACCTATTGTTATTATCCGATTTTCCTTATTATTATTAGGTCTTCAGACTTTAGTCTGAAAGACCTATTGTTATTATCCGATTTTCCTTATTATTATTATACTTTTTCTGACCGATTTTGTTACGCCTGTACAGCCTTAACTACTCATGCAAATTCCATGACACTTTCAGGAATGATAGCCTCTGGGCTGAAATTAATACATATCACAAAAAATCTTGCCTTCCGGCTTCGGTTTTGGTGTTACGGCCTCTTTAAATTTCGAATTTTAACATGGGAATTTTTTTCAAAATGCACTTAGAGACTTGCAACTTTTTTTAAAAGATGCGCAATCATCCTCTAAGCAAAAAAGTAAATCATGAGAAAGTCGTATGTCACTCGACTTAGACGCCATTTTGATTTTAGTGCATTTTTTAGCATTTTCAGCTTCTCCGATTGTACCGATCTTAAAAAATCTTCTTCTCTGAACATACTGGTACTACAAAGCTGAAACTTTCACAGAATGTAGCTGATACATTGAACTAAAAACGATACTGAAAAGCAAATGTTTAATACTAATACTTTTGTCACAGTGCCCGTTGAAAATTGTCTGAAAATGTGAAAATATGAAAAATCACAAATTTCAAGGGCAGATAATTCGATTATTTATCAAGCAAACTTTATCAGTTTTTCAGGGAAGGAGGACACATATGTCATGTACAAAAATCAATAATAAAATTCCTCGCGTACAGTCATTTACCATCTGTAGAAATGTCGAAAAAATGTCATTTTTCGAAATTTAAATTTTTAACATGGGCAAAATTTTCAAAATAGAACTAGCGACTTGCAACTTAGTTTAAACGAAAGCTAGTGTCCTTGTGACAAAAAAAGTAAATCAATACGAAATCGTAGGTCACGTGGTTTCTATATTATAATGCATTTCCTTTCTTTCCCTTTGAAGGTCTGATTTTGGCGGCATGCTCCTTGGCAGGAGTTTGCGGGAACCTTGCATCTTTTCACTATTTTCATTGTATCTTTTCTAAATATCCACTTAGAGACTTGGAACTTGTTTTAAAAGATGCACAATAACCTTGCCTGCAAATAAATAAAGCTTATAATATTCGTAGGAGGGGAAATATTTTTATAATTCAACATTTTCATCGTTCTACAGCCTGGTCTGCTTTTGGCGACATTACTTATGTAAAACGTGGACAAGAAGCAAAGATTGCTCTGGCTACAATGCAGCAGTCTGAAGACCGTCAGTACTGCCCTGGCAGTCCTAGTTATTATTATTATTATTTGTGTTAATTTTGTGTCAAATGTACAGCCTAAACTACTTATGCTAATTACATGAAACTTTCAGGGATTATAGCCTTCAGTCTGAAATTGATACATATCACAAAAAATCCTGAATTCCGGCTCCCATTTTTGTGCTACAGCCCCTTTAAATTTCGATTTTTAACATGGCAATTTTTTTCAAAATGCACTTAGAGACTTGCAACTTTTTCCAAAAGATGCATAATCATCTTCAAAGCAAAAAAGTAAATCATGAAAAAGTCGTACGTCACGTGACTTAGACGCCATTTTGATTTTAGTGCATTTTTTTGCATTTTCTGCCTTTCCGACCATAGCGATTTTCAAAAATCTTCTCCTCTGAACATACTGGTACTACAGAACTGAAACTTTCACAGAATGTAGCTGATGCATTGTACTAAAAACGATAGTGTCTAGCACATGTGAAATGTTAATACTTTTGTCACAGTGCCCATTCAAATTTGTCTAAAAATGAGAAAATATGAAAAATCGCAAACTTCAAGGGCAGATAATTCGAATATTTACAGAGCGAACTTTATCAGTTTTTCAGGGAAGAAGGACACATATGTCATGAACTAAAATTAATAATAAAATTTCTTGCGTATAGTCATTTATCGTCTGTAGAAATGTTGAAAAATTGTCATTTTTCGAAATTTTAATTTTTAACATGGGCAAAATTTTCAAAATAGAACTAGGGGCTTGCAACTTAGTTTAAACGATAGCTAATGTCCTTGTGACAAAAAAAGTAAATCAAGACGAAATCGTAGGTCACGTGGTTTCTATATTATAATGCATTTCCTTTGTTTCCCTTCGAAGGTCTGATTTTGGCGGCATGCTCCTTAGCAAGAGGTTGCGGGAACCTTGCATCTTTTCACTATTTTCATTGTATCTTTTCTAAATATCCACTTAGAGACTTGCAACTTGTTTTAAAAGATGCACACTAACCTTGCCTGCAAATAAAGAAAGCTTATAATATTCGTAGCAGGGGTAAAAAATTTATAATTCAACATTTCCATCGTTCTACAGCCTGGTCTGCTTTTGGCGACATGCACCTTGTCAGGAGCTAGTGGAAAGCTCTGATCTCGTGGACAAGAAGGAAAGATTGATCTGGCTACAATGCAGCAGTCTGAAGACCGTCAGTACTGCCCTGGCAGTCCTAGTTAGGTCTTCAGACTTTAGTCTGAAAGACCTATTGTTATTATCCGATTTTCCTTATTATTAGGTCTTCAGACTTTAGTCTGAAAGACCTATTGTTATTATCCGATTTTCCTTATTATTAGGTCTTCAGACTTTAGTCTGAAAGACCTATTGTTTTTATCCGATTTTCCTTATTATTATTATTATTTTCGGTAATTTTGTGTCAACTGTACAGTCAAAACTACTTATGCCAATTACATGAAACGTTCAGGGGTGATAGCCTTTGGTCTGAAATTGATACATATCAGTATAAATCCTGACTTTCGGCTTCCGTTATTGTGCTAGAGCCCCTTTAAATTTCGATTTTTAACATGGGAAAATTTTTCAAAATGCACTTAGAGACTTGCAACTTTTTGCAAAAGATGCATAATCATATTCCAAGCAAAAAAGTAAATCATGTAAAAGTCGTACGTCACATGACTTGGACGCCATTTTGATTTTAGTGCATTTTCAGCCTTTCCGACCCCACCGGTCTTAAAAAATCTTCTCCTCTGAACATACTGGTACTACAGAGCTGAAACTTTCACAGAACGTAGCTGATGCATTGTACTGAAAACGTATCGAAACAGAATTTGCAAAATCGATCTATTCTTTTCACAGTGCCCATTCAAATATGTCTGAAAATTGACAAAAGTGAAAAAATGCAAACTTCAAGGGCAGATTACTCAAACACCTAGAACGGCAACTTCAAGATTTTTTCAGAGAAGGAAGATACATATGTTGGGTACAATAATCAATAATGAAATAGCATGCGTACAGTCATTTACGGTCTGTGGAAATGTCTAAAAACTGTCATTTTTCTAAACTAAAATTTTTAACATGGGCAACATTTTCAAAAGAGTGCTAGGAACTTTCAACTTTGTTCAAACGATAGCTAATGTCCTTGTGACAAAAAAAGTAAATCATGACGAAATCGTAGGTCACGTGGTTTCTATAGTATAATGCATTTCCTTTGTTTCCCTTCGAAGGCCTGCTTTTGGCGGCATGCTCCTTGGCAAGAGGTTGCGGGAACCTTGCATCGTTTCACTATTTTCATTGTATCTTTTTTAAATATCCATTTAGAGACTTGCAACTTGTTTTAAAAGATACACAATAACATTGCCTGCAAATAAATAAAGCTTATAATATTCGTAGCAGGGGTACACATTTTATAATCAACATTTCCATCGTTCTACAGCCTGGTCTGCTTTTGGCGACATGCACCTTGTCAGGAGCTAGCGGAAAGCTCTGATCTCTTCAACATTATGTAAAACGTGGACAAGAAGGAAAGATTGCTCTGGCTAAAATGCAGCAGTCTGAAGACCGTCAGTACTGCCATGGCAGTCCTAGTTATTATTATTATTTTCGGTAATTTTGTGCCAACTGTACAGTCTAAACTACGTATGCTAATTACATGAAACTTTCATGGGTGATAGACTTTGGTCTGAAATTGATACATATCACGAAAAATCCTGACTTCCGGCTTCCGTTATTATGCTACAGCCCCTTTAAATTTCGAATTTTAACATGGTTTTTTTTTTCAAAATGCACTCAGAGACTTGCAACTTTTTCTAAAAGATGCGCAATCATCCTCTTAGCAAAAAAGTAAATCATGAGAAAGTCGTATGTCACGTGACTTAGACGCCATTCTGATTTTAGTGTATTTTTAAGCATTTTCAGCCTCTCCGATAGTACCGATCTTAAAAAATCTTCTCCTCTGAACATACTGGTACAACAGAGTTGAAACTTACACAGAACGTAGCTGATGAATTGTACTGAAAACTTATCGAGACAGAATTTGCAAATTCGATCTATTTATTTCACAGTGCCCATTCAAAAATGTCTGAAAATGAGAAAAAGTGAAAATATGCAAACTTCAAGGGCAAATTACTCAGACATCTAGAACGGGAACTTTATGATTCTTTCAGGTAACGGAGACACATATGTCGTAAACAAGAATCAAGAATTAAATAGCATGCGTAAAGTCATTTCCAGTCTGTAGAAATGTCGAAAAATCGTCATTTTTCACAAAATAGATTTTTAACATGGGCAAAAATTTCAAAATAGGACTAGCGACTTGCAACTTTGTTCAAACGATAGCTTATGTCCTTGAGACAAAAAAAGTAAATCATGACAAAATCGTAGGTCACGTGGTTTCTATAGTATAATGCATTTCCTTTGTTTCCCTTCGAAGGTCTGATTTTGGCGGCATGCTCCTTGGCAAGAGGTTGCGGGAACCTTGCATCTTTTCACTATTTTCATTGTATCTTTTCTAAATATCAACTTACAGACTTGCAACTTGTTTTAAAAGATACACAATAACCTTGCCTGCACATACATAAGCTTATAATATTCGTGGCAGGGGTAATATTTTTTATAATTCAACATTTCTATCTTTCTTCAACCTGGTCTGCTTTTGGTGCCATGCACCTTGTCAGGAGCTAGCTTAAAGCTCTGATCTCTTCAACATTATGTAAAACGTGGACAAGAAGGAAAGATTGCTCTGGCTACAATGCAGCAGTCTGAAGACCGTCAGTACTGCCATGGCAGTCCTAGTTATTAGGTCTTCAGACTTTAGTCTGAAAGACCTATTGTTATTATCCGATTTTCCTTATTAGGTCTTCAGACTTTAGTCTGAAAGACCTATTGTTATTACCCGAGTTTTCCTTATTATTAGGTCTTCAGACTTTAGTCTGAAAGACCTATTGTTATTATCCGATTTTCCTTATTATTATTATTATTATTATTATTATACTTTTTATTTGTGTTAATTTTGTGGCCACTGTACAGCCTAAACTACTTACGCTAATTACATGAAACTTTCAGGCATGATAGCCTCTGGGCTGAAATTGATACATATCACAAAAAAATCTGACTTCCGGCTTTCAATTGTATGCTACAGCTCCTTTAAATTTCGATTTTTAACATGGGAAATTTTTTTCAAATGTACTTAGAGACTTGCAACTTGTTCCAAAAGATGCACAATCATCTATCAAGAAAAAAAGTCAATCATGAAAAACTTGTACAGCACGTGACTAAGCCGCCATTTTGATTTTAGTGCATATTTGTGCATTTTCAGCCTTTCCGACACTACCGATCTTAACAAATCTTCTCCTCTGAACATACTGGTACTACAGAGCTGAAACTTTCACATAATGTAGCTGGTGCATTGTACTAAAAACGATATGAAACAGATTTTGCAAAATCGATCGATTTATTTCACAGTGCCCATTCAAATTTGTCTGAAAATTAAAAAATGTTAAAAAATGCATACTTCAAGGGCAGATTACTGAAAACCCTAGAACGAGAACTTTATGATTTTTTCAGGGAAGGAAGATACATATGTCTTGTACAAGAATCAATAATAAAATAGCTTGCGTACAGTCACTTCCGGTCTGTATAAATGTCGTAAAATCGTCATTTTTCACAATTAAAATATTTAACATGGGCAAAATTTTCAAAATACAACTAAAGACTTGCAACTTAGTTTAAACGATAGCTAATGTCCTTGTGACAAAAAAAGTATATCAAGACGAAATCGTAGGTCACGTGGTTTCTGTATTATAATGCATTTCCTTTGTTTCCCTTCGAAGGTCTGCTTTTGGCGGCATGCTCCTTGGCAAGAGGTTGCAGGAACCTTGCATCTTTTCACTATTTTCATTGTATCTTTTCTAAATATCAACTTAGAGACTTGCAACTTGTTTTAAAAGATACACAATGACCTTGCCTACAAACAAATAAAGCTTATAATATTATTTGCATTGGTAACATTTTTATTTTTCAACATTTCCATCGTTCTACAGCCTGGTCTGCTTTTGGCGACATGCACCTTGTCAGGAGCTAGCGGAAATATCTGATCTCTTCAACATTATGTAAAACGTGGACTAGAAGGAAAGATTGCTCTGGCTACAATGCAGCAGTCTGAAGACCGTCAGTACTGCCATGGCAGTCCTAGTTATTATTATACTTATTATTATTTGTACCGATTTTGTGGCAGCTGCACAGCCTAAACTACTTGCGCCAATTCGATGACACTTTCAGAGATCATAGGCTCTGGGCTGAAATTGATACAGAAGAAAACAAATCCTGACTTCCGGCTTTTGTTTGTGTGCTACAGCCCCTTTAAATTTCGATTTTTAACATGGGAAATTTTTTCAAAATGCACTTAGAGACTTTAAACTTTTTGCAAAAGATGCGCATTGATCTGTTTAGCAAAAAAGTAAATCATGAAAAAGTCGTATGTCACGTGACTGAGACGCCATTTTGAATTTAGAGCGTTTTTATGCATTTTCAGCCTTTCCGAACATACTGATCTTAAAAAATCTTCTCCTCTGAACATACTGGTACTACAAAGCCGAAACTTTTACAGAATGTAGCTGATGCATTGTACTTCAAACGATACGAGCCAGATTTTGCAAAATCGATCTATTTATTTCACAGTGCCCATTCAAAAATGTCTGAAAATGAAAAAAAGTTCAAAAGTGCAAACTTCAAGGGCAGATTACTCAGACATTTAAGACGGGAACTTTATGATTCTATCAGAGATCGAAGATACATATGTCGTGTACAAGAATCAATAATAAAATAGCATGCGTACAGTCATTTCCGGTCTGTAGAAATGTCGAAAAATCGTAATTTTTCACAAAATAGATTTTTAACATAGGCAAAATTTTCAAAATAGAACTAGCGACTTGCAATTTTTCTCAAACGATAGCTTATGTCCTTGTGACAAAAAAAGTAAATCATGACGAAATCGTAGCTCACATGGTTTCTATAGTATAACGCATTTCCTTTGTTTCCCTTCGAAGGTCTGCTTTTGGCGGCATGCTCCTTGGCAAGAGGTTGCAGGAACCTTGCATCTTTTCACTATTTTCATTGTATCTTTTCTAAATATCAACTTAGAGACTTGCAACTTGTTTTAAAAGATACACAATGACCTTGCCTACAAATAAATAAAGGGGTAACATTTTTATTTTTCAACATTTCCATCGTTCTACAGCCTGGTCTGCTTTTGGCGACATGCACCTTGTCAGGAGCTAGCGGAAATATCTGATCTCTTCAACATTATGTAAAACGTGGACTAGAAGGAAAGATTGCTCTGGCTACAATGCAGCAGTCTGAAGACCGTCAGTACTGCCATGGCAGTCCTAGTTATTATTATTATTATTATTATACTTTTTATTTGTGTTAATTTTGTGGCCACTGTACAGCCTAAACTACTTACGCTAATTACATGAAACTTTCAGGCATGATAGCCTCTGGGCTGAAATTGATACATATCACAAACAATTCTGACTTCCGGCTTTCATTTGTATGCTACAGCTCCTTTAAATTTCGATTTTTAACATAGGAATTTTTTTCAAAATGTACTTAGAGACTTGCAACTTGTTCCAAAAGATGCACAATCATCTATCAAGAAAAAAAGTCAATCATGAAAAACTTGTTCAGCACGTGACTAAGCCGCCATTTTGGTTTTAGTGCATTTTTTTGCATTTTCAGCCTTTCCGACACTACCGATCTTAAAAAATCTTCTCCTCTGAACATACTGGTGGTACAGAGCTGAAACTTTCACAGAATGTAGCTGATGCATTGTACTAAAAACGATATGAAACGGAATTAGCAAAATCGGTCTATTTATTTCACCGTGCCCATTCAAATATGTCTGAAAATGAAAAAAAGTGAAAAAATGTAAACTTCAAGGGCAGATTACATAAACACCTAGAACGGGAACTTTATGAATTTTTCAGGGAAGGATGATACATATGTCGTGTACAAGAATCAATAATAAAATAGCTTGCGTACAGTCACTTCCGGTCCGTAGAAATGTCGTAAAATCGTCATTTTTCACAAACAAAATATTTAACATGGGCAAAATTTCCAAAATACAACTAGAGACTTGCAACTTAGTTTAAACGATAGCTAATGTCCTTGTGACAAAAAAAGTATATCATGGCGAAATCGTAGGTCACGTGGTTTCTGTATTATAATGCATTTCCTTTGTTTCCCTTCGAAGGTCTGCTTTTGGCGGCATGCTCCTTGGCAAGAGGTTGCGGGAACCTTGCATCTTTTCACTATTTTCATTGTATCTTTTCTTAATATCCATTTAGGGACTTGCAACTTGCTTTAAAAGATGCACAATAACCTTGCCTGCAAATAAAAAAAGCTTATAATATTCGGAACAGGGGTAAAAAAATTATAATTCAACATTTCCATCGTTCTACAGCCTGGTCTGCTTTTGGCGACATGCACCTTGTCAGGAGCTAGCGGAAATCTCTGATCTCTTCAACATTATGTAAAACGTGGACAAGAAGGAAAGATTGCTCTGGCTACAATGCAACAGTCTGAAGACCGTCAGTACTGCCATGGCAGTCCTAGTTATTATTAGGTCTTCAGACTTTAGTCTGAAAGACCTATTGTTATTATCCGATTTTCCTTATTATTATTATTATTTTCGGTAATTTTGTGTCAACTGTACAGTCTAAACTACGTATGCTAATTACATGAAACTTTCATGGGTGATAGACTTTGGTCTGAAATTGATACATATCACAAAAAATCCTGACTTCCGGCTTCCCTTATTGTGCTACAGCCCCTTTAAATTTCGAATTTTAACATGGGATTTTTTTTTACAAATGAACTTAGACACTTGCAACTTTTTTTAAAAGATGCGCAATCATCCTTTAAGCAAAAAAGTAAATCATGAGAAAGTCGTATGTCACGTGACTTAGACGCCATTCTGATTTTAGTGCATTTTTTAGCATTTTCAGCCTCTCCGATAGTACCAATCTTAAAAAATCTTCTCCTCTGAACATACTGGTACTACAGAGCTGAAACTTTCACAGAACGTAGCTGATGACTTGTACTGAAATCGTATCGAGACAGAATTTGCAAATTTGATCTATTTATTTCACAGTGCCCATTCAAAAATGTCTGAAAATGAGAAAAAGTGAAAATATGCAAACTTCAAGGGCAGATTACTCAGACATCTAGAACGGGAACTTTATGATTCTTTCAGGGAACGGAAACACATATGTCGTGAACAAGAATAAATAATAAAATAGCATGCGTAAAGACATTTCCGGTCTGTAGAAATGTCGAAAAATCGTAATTTTTCACAAAAAGATTTTTAACATGGGCAAAATTTTCAAAATAGGACTAGAGACTTCAAACTTTGTTTAAACGATAGCTATTATCCTTGTGACAAAAAAAGTAAACCATGACGAAATCGTAGGTCACGTGGTTTCTATAGTATAATGCATTTCCTTTGTTTCCCTTCAAAGCTTTCCTTTTGGCGGCATGCTCCTTGGCAAGAGGTTGCGGGAACCTTGCATCTTTTCAATATTTTCATTGTATCTTTTGTAAATATCCACTTAAAGACTTACAACTTGTTTTAAAAGATACACAATAACCTTGCCTGCAAATAAATAAAGCTCATAATATTCGTAGGAGGGGAAACATTTTATAATTCAACATTTCCATCGTTCTACAGCCTGGTCTGCTTTTGGCGACATGCACCTTTTCAGGAGCTAGCGGAAAGCTCTGATTGCTTCAACATTAAGTAAAACGTGGACAAGAAGGAAAGATTACTCTGGCTACAATGCAGCAGTCTGAAGACCGTCAGTACTGCCATGGCAGTCCTAGTTATTATTATTATTATTTTCGGTAATTTTGTGCCAACTGTACAGTCTAAACTACGTATGCTAATTACATGAAACTTTCATGGGTGATAGACTTTGGTCTGAAATTGATACATATCACGAAAAATCCTGACTTCCGGCTTCCGTTATTATGCTACAGCCCCTTTAAATTTCGAATTTTAACATGGGTTTTTTTCCAAAATGCACTCAGAGACTTGCAACTTTTTCTAAAAGATGCGCAATCATCCTCTCAGCAAAAAAGTAAATCATGAGAAAGTCGTATGTCACGTGACTTAGACGCCATTCTGATTTTAGTGTATTTTTAAGCATTTTCAGCCTCTCCGATAGTACCGATCTTAAAAAATCTTCTCCTCTGAACATACTGGTACAACAGAGTTGAAACTTACACAGAACGTAGCTGATGAATTGTACTGAAAACTTATCGAGACAGAATTTGCAAATTCGATCTATTTATTTCACAGTGCCCATTCAAAAATGTCTGAAAATGAGAAAAAGTGAAAATATGCAAACTTCAAGGGCAAATTACTCAGACATCTAGAACGGGAACTTTATGATTCTTTCAGGTAACGGAGACACATATGTCGTAAACAAGAATTAATAATTAAATAGCATGCGTAAAGTCATTTCCAGTCTGTAGAAATGTCGAAAAATCGTCATTTTTCACAAAATAGATTTTTAACATGGGCAAAAATTTCAAAATAGAACTAGCGACTTGCAACTTTGTTCAAACGATAGCTTATGTCCTTGAGACAAAAAAA
Source organism: Gibbula magus (assembly GCA_936450465.1). Classification (NCBI taxonomy): domain Eukaryota; kingdom Metazoa; phylum Mollusca; class Gastropoda; order Trochida; family Trochidae; genus Gibbula; species Gibbula magus. The sequence goes on from OW388295.1 coordinate 50,986,501, forward strand.
GTAAATCATGACAAAATCGTAGGTCACGTGGTTTCTATAGTATAATGCATTTCCTTTGTTTCCCTTCGAAGGTCTGATTTTGGCGGCATGCTCCTTGGCAAGAGGTTGCGGGAACCTTGCATCTTTTCACTATTTTCATTGTATCTTTTCTAAATATCAACTTACAGACTTGCAACTTGTTTTAAAAGATACACAATAACCTTGCCTGCACATACATAAGCTTATAATATTCGTGGCAGGGGTAATATTTTTTATAATTCAACATTTCTATCTTTCTTCAACCTGGTCTGCTTTTGGTGCCATGCACCTTGTCAGGAGCTAGCTTAAAGCTCTGATCTCTTCAACATTATGTAAAACGTGGACAAGAAGGAAAGATTGCTCTGGCTACAATGCAGCAGTCTGAAGACCGTCAGTACTGCCATGGCAGTCCTAGTTAGGTCTTCAGACTTTAGTCTGAAAGACCTATTGTTATTATCCGATTTTCCTTATTATTATTATTTGTGTTAATTTTGTGTCAAATGTACAGCCTAAACTACTCGGGCAAATTCCATGAAACTTACAGGGATGATAGCATCTGGGCTGAAATTGATACATATCACAAAAAATCCTGACTTCCGGCTTCTGTTTTTGTGTTACAGCCCCTTTAAATTTCGATTTTTAACATGGTAACTTTTTTCAAAATGCACTTAGAGACTTGCAACTTTTTGCAAAAGATGCATAATCATCTTCCAAGCAAAAAATTAAATCATGAAAAAGTCGTACGTCACGTGACTTAGACGCCATTTTGATTTTAGTGCATTTTTTGCATTTTCAGCCTTTCCAACGATAGCGATTTAAAAAAATCTTCTCCTCTGAACATACTGGTACTACAGAACTGAAACTTTCACAGAATGTAGCTGATGCATTGTACTAAAAACGATAGTGTCTAGCAAATATGAAATGTTAATACTTTTGTCACAGTGCCCATAGAAATTTGTCTAAAAATGAGAAAATATGAAACATCACAAACTTCAAGGGCAGATAACTCGAATACTTACTAAGTGAACTTTATCAGTTTTTCAGGGAAGGAGGATACATATGTCATGTACTGGTGTCAATAATAAAATTGCTCGCGTACAGTCATTTACGGTCTGTAGAAATGTCGAAAAATTGTCACTTTTCAAAATTTTAATTTTTAACATGGGCAAAATTTTCAAAATAGAACTAGCGGCTTGCAACTTAGCTTAAATGATAGCTCATGTCCTTGTGACAAAAAAAGTAAATCATTACAAAATCGTAGGTCACTTGGTTTCTATATTATAATGCATTTCCTTTGTTTCACTTCGAAAGTCTGCTTTTGGCGGCATGCTCCTTGGCAAGAGGGTGGGGGAACCTTGCATCTTTTCAATATTTTCATTGTATCTTTTGTAAATATCCACTTAAAGACTTGCAACTTGTTTTAAAAGATACACAATAACCTTGCCTGCAAATAAATAAAGCTCATAATAGTCGTAGGAGGGGAAACATTTTTATAATTCAACATTTCCATCGTTCTACAGCCTGGTCTGCTTTTGGCGACATGCACCTTTTCAGGAGCTAGCGGAAAGCTCTGATTGCTTCAACATTACGTAAAACGTGGACAAGAAGGAAAGATTGCTCTGGCTACAATGCAGCAGTCTGAAGACCGTCAGTACTGCCATGGCAGTCCTAGTTATACTTTTTATTATTTGTACCAATTTTGTGTCAAAGGTACAGCCTAAACTACTTATGCAAATTCCATGAAACTTTCAGGGACTATAGCCTCTGGTCTGAAATGTATACATATCACAAAAAATCCTGACTTCCGGCTTCTGTTTCTGTGTTACAGCCCCTTTAATTTTCGAATTTTAACATGGGAATATTTTTCAAAATGCACTTAGAGACTTGCAACTTTTTCTAAAAGATGCGCAATCATCTACTTAACAAAAAAGTAAATCATGAAAAAGTCGTATGTCACGTGACTTAGACGCCATTTTGATTTTAGTGCATTTTTTAGCATTTTCAGCCTCTCCGATTGTACCGATCTTAAAAAATCTTCTTCTCTGAACATACTGGTACTACAAAGCTGAAACTTTCACAGAATGTAGCTGATACATTGAACTAAAAACGATACTGAAAAGCAAATGTGTAATACTAATACTTTTGTCACAGTGCCCGTTGAAAATTGTCTGAAAATGTGAAAATATGAAAAATCACAAATTTCAAGGGCAGATAATTCGATTATTTATCAAGCAAACTTTATCAGTTTTTTAGGGAAGAAGGACACATATGTCATGTACAAAAATCAATAATAACATTCCTTGCGTACAGACATTTACCGTCTCTAGAAATGTCGAAAAATTGTCATTTTTCGAAATTGAAATTTTTAACATGGGCAAAATTTTCAAAATAGAACTAGCGACTTGCAACTTAGTTTAGACGATAGCTAGTGTCCTTGTGACAAAAAAAGTAAATCAAGACGAAATCGTAGGTCACGTGGTTTCTATATTATAATGCATTTCCTTTCTTTCCCTTCGAAGGTCTGATTTTGGCGGCCTGCTCCTTGGCACTAGGTTGCGGGAACCTTGCATCTTTTCACTATTTTCATTGTATCTTTTCTAAATATCCACTTAGAGACTTGGAACTTGTTTTAAAAGATGCACAATAACCTTGCCTGCAAATAAATAAAGCTTATAATATTCGTAGGAGGGGAAATATTTTTATAATTCAACATTTTCATCGTTCTACAGCCTGGTCTGCTTTTGGCGACATTACTTATGTAAAACGTGGACAAGAAGCAAAGATTGCTCTGGCTACAATGCAGCAGTCTGAAGACCGTCAGTACTGCCCTGGCAGTCCTAGTTATTAGGTCTTCAGACTTTAGTCTGAAAGACCTATTGTTATTATCCGATTTTCCTTATACTTATTATTATTATTATTTGTACCAATTTTGTGTCAAAGGTACAGCCTAAACTACTTATGCAAATTTCATGACACTTTCAGGGATTATAGCCTCTGGGCTGAAATCTATACATATCACAAACAATCCTGACTTCCGGCCTCTGTTTTTGTGCTACAGGCTCTTTAAATTTCGAATTTTAACATGGGATTTGTTTTCAAAATGCACTTAGAGACTTGCAACTTTTTCTAAAAGATGCGCAATCATCCTCTGAGCAAAAAAGAAAATCATGAGAAAGTCGTATGTCACGTGACTTAGACGCCATTTTGATTTTAGTGCATTTTTTAGCATTTTCAGCCTCTCCGATTGTACCGATCTTAAAAAATCTTCTTCTCTGAACATACTGGTACTACAAAGCTGAAACTTTCACAGAATGTAGCTGATACATTGAACTAAAAACGATACTGAAAAGCAAATGTGTAATACTAATACTTTTGTCACAGTGCTCGTTGCAAATTGTCTGAAAATGTGAAAATATGAAAAATCACAAATTTCAAGGGCAGATAATTCGATTATTTATCAAGCAAACTTTATCAGTTTTTCAGGGAAGAAGGACACATATGTCATGTACAAAAATCAATAATAAAATTCCTTGCGTACAGTCATTTACCGTCTCTAGAAATGTCGAAAAATTGTCATTTTTCGAAATTTAAATTTTTAACATGGGCACAATTTTCAAAATAGAACTAGCGACTTGCAACTTAGTTTAAACGATAGCTAATGTCCTTGTGACAAAAAAAGTAAATCAAGACGAAATCGTAGGTCACGTGGTTTCTATATTATAATGCATTTCCTTTCTTTCCCTTCGAAGGTCTGATTTTGGCGGCATGCTCCTTGGCAGGAGGTTGCGGGAACCTTGCATCTTTTCACTATTTTCATTGTATCTTTTCTAAATATCCACTTAGAGACTTGGAACTTGTTTTAAAAGATGCACAATGACCTTGCCTGCAAATAAATAAAGCTTATAATATTTGTAGGAGGGGAAATATTTTTATAATTCAACATTTTCATCTTTCTACAGCCTGGTCTGCTTTTGGTGACATTACTTATGTAAAACGTGGACAAGAAGCAAAGATTGCTCTGGCTACAATGCAGCAGTCTGAAGACCGTCAGTACTGCCCTGGCAGTCCTAGTTAGGTCTTCAGACTTTAGTCTGAAAGACCTATTGTTATTATCCGATTTTCCTTATTAGGTCTTCAGACTTTAGTCTGAAAGACCTATTGTTATTATCCGATTTTCCTTATTATTATTATACTTATTATTTGTGTTAATTTTGTGTCAAATGTACAGCCTAAACTACTTATGCAAATTCCATGAAACTTTCAGGGACGATAGCTTCTGGGCTGAAATTGATACATATCACAAAAAATCCTGACTTCCGGCTTCTGTTTTTGTCTTACAGCCCCTTTAAATTTCGATTTTTAACATGGGATTTTTTTTCAAAATGCACTTAGCGACTTGAAACTTTTTGCAAAAGATGCATAATCATCTTCCAAGTAGAAAAGTAAATCATGAAAAAGTCGTAGGTCACGTGACTTAGACGCCATTTTCATTTTAGTGCATTTTTTTGCATTTTCAGCCTTTCCGACCAAAGCGATTTTCAAAAATCTTCTCCTCTGAACATACTGGTACTACAGAACTGAAACTTTCACGAAATGTAGCTGATACATTGATCTCAAAACGATAGTGTCTAGCAATTGTGTAATGTTAATACTTTTGTCATAGTGCCCATTGAAAGTTGTCTGAAAATGCGAAAATATGAAAAATCCCAAACTTCAAGGGCAGATAATTCCACTATTTACCAAGCGAACTTTATCAGTTTTTCAGGGAAGGAGGACACATATGTCATGTACAAAAATCAATAATAAAGTTCTTTGCGTACAATCATTTACCGTCTGTAGAAATGTCGAAAAAGCGTCATTTTTCGAAATTTTAATTTTTAACATGGGCAAAATTTTCAAAATAGAACTAGCGACTTGCAACTTAGTTTAAACGATAGCTAGTGTCCTTGTGACAAAAAAAGTAAATCAAGACGAAATAGTAGGTCACGTGGTTTCTATATTATAATGCATTTCCTTTCTTTCCCTTCGAAGGTCTGATTTTGGCGGCATGCTCCTTGGCAGGAGGTTGCGGGAACCTTGCATCTTTTCACTATTTTCATTGTATCTTTTCTAAATATCCACTTAGAGACTTGGAACTTGTTTTAAAAGATGCACAATAACCTTGCCTGCAAATAAATAAAGCTTATAATTTTCGTATTAGGGGTAAACATTTTATAATTCAACATTTCCATCGTTCTTCAGCCTGGTCTGCTTTTGGTGACATGCACCTTGGCAGGAGCTAGCGGAAAGCTCTGATCTCTTCAACATTATGTAAAACGTAGACAAGAAGGAAATATTGCTTTGGCTACAATACAGCAGTCTGAAGACCGTCAGTACTGCCATGGCAGTCCTAGTTATTATTAGGTCTTCAGACTTTAGTCTGAAAGACCTATTGTTATTATCCGATTTTCCTTATACTTTTTATTATTTGTACCAATTTTGTGTCAAAGGTACAGCCTAAACTACTTATGCAAATTCCATGAAACTTTCAGGGATGATAGCCTCTGGTCTGAAATCTATACATATCACAAAAAATCCTGACTTCCGGCTTCTCTTTTTGTGCTACAGCCGCTTTAAATTTCGAATTTTAACATGGGATTTTTTTTCAAAATGCACTCAGAGACTTGCAACCTTTTCTAAAAGATGCGCAATCATCCTCTGAGCAAAAAAGTAAATCATGAGAAAGTCGTATGTCACGTGACTTAGACGCCATTGTGATTTTAGTGCATTTTTAAGCATTTTCAGCCTCTCCGATAGTACCAATCTTAAAAAATCTTCTCCTCTGAACTTACTGGTACTATAAAGCTGAAACTTTCACAGCATGTAGCTGATGCATTGATCTAAAAACGATACTGAAAAGCAAATGTGTAATATTAATACTTGTGTCACTCTGCCCATTGAAATTTGTCTGAAAATACGAATATATGAAAAATCGCAAACTTCAAGGGCAGATAATTCGAATACTTAACAAGCAAACTTTATCAGTTTTTCAGGGAAGGAGGACACATATGTCATGTACAGAAATCAATAATAATATTTCTTGCGTACAGTCATTTACGGTCTGTAGAAATGTCGAAAAATTGTCATTTTTCGAAATTTACATTTTTAACATGGGCAAAATTTTCAAAATAGAACTAGCGACTTGCAACTTAGTTTAAACGATAGCTAATGTCCTTCTGACAAAAAAAGTAAATCAAGACGAAATCGTAGGTCACGTGGTTTCTATATTATAATGCATTTCCTATGTTTCCCTTCAAAGGTCTGCTTTTGGCGGCATGCTCCTTGGCAAGAGGTTGCGGGAACCTTGCATCTTTTCACTATTTTCATTGTATCTTTTTTAAATATCCACTTAGAGACTTGCAACTTGTTTTAAAAGATTCACAATAACCTTGCCTGCAAATAAATAAAGCTTATGATATTCGTAGCATTGGTAAAATTTTTATAATTCAACATTTCCATCGTTCTACAGCCTGGTCTGCTTTTGGCGACATGCACCTTGTCAGGAGCTAGCGGAAATCTCTGATATCTTCAACATTATGTAAAACGTGGACAAGAAGGAAAGATTGCTCAGGCTACAATGCAGCAGTCTGAAGACCGTCAGTACTGCCATGGCAGTCCTAGTTATTATTATTTGTACCAATTTTGTGTCAAAGGTACAGCCTAAACTACTTATGCAAATTCCATGAAACTTTCAGGGATGATAGCTTCTGGGCTGAAATCTATACATATCACAAAAAACCCTGACTTGCGGCTTCTGTTTTAGTGCAACAGCCCCTTTAAATTTCGAATTTTAACATGGGAATTGTTTTCATAATGCACTCAGAGACTTGCAACTTTTTCTAAAAGATGCGCAATCATCCTTTGAGCAATAAAGTAAATCATGAGAAAGTCGTATGTCACGTGACTTAGACGCCATTGTGATTTTAGTGCATTTTTAAGCATTTTCAGCCTCTCCGATAGTACCAATCTTAAAAAATCTTCTCCTCTGAACTTACTGGTACTACAAAGCTGAAACTTTCACAGAATGTAGCTGATACATTGAACTAAAAACGATACTGAAAAGCAAATGTGTAATACTAATACTTTTGTCACAGTGCCCGTTGAAAATTGTCTGAAAATGTGAAAATATGAAAAATCACAAATTTCAAGGGCAGATAATTCGATTATTTATCAAGCAAATTTTATCAGTTTTTCAGGGAAGAAGGACACATATGTCATGTACAAAAATCAATAATAACATTCCTTGCGTACAGTCATTTACCGTCTCTAGAAATGTCGAAAAATTGTCATTTTTCGAAATTTAAATTTTTAACATGGGCAAAATTTTCAAAATAGAACTAGCGACTTGCAACTTAGTTTAAACGATAGCTAGTGTCCTTGTGACAAAAAAAGTAAATCAAGACGAAATCGTAGGTCACGTGGTTTCTATATTATAATGCATTTCCTTTCTTTCCCTTCGAAGGTCTGATTTTGGCGGCATGCTCCTTGGCAGGAGGTTGCGGGAACCTTGCATGTTTTCACTATTTTCATTGTATCTTTTCTAAATATCCACTTAGAGACTTGGAACTTGTTTTAAAAGATGCACAATAACCTTGCCTGCAAATGAATAAAGCTTATAATATTCGTAGGAGGGGAAATATTTTTATAATTCAACATTTTCATCGTTCTACAGCCTGGTCTGCTTTTGGCGACATTACTTATGTAAAACGTGGACAAGAAGCAAAGATTGCTCTGGCTACAATGCAGCAGTCTGAAGACCGTCAGTACTGCCCTGGCAGTCCTAGTTAGGTCTTCAGACTTTAGTCTGAAAGACCTATTGTTATTATCCGATTTTCCTTATTAGGTCTTCAGACTTTAGTCTGAAAGACCTATTGTTATTATCCGATTTTCCTTATACTTATTAGGTCTTCAGACTTTAGTCTGAAAGACCTATTGTTATTATCCGATTTTCCTTATACTTTTTATTATTATTATTATTTGTACCAATTTTGTGTCAAAGGTACAGCCTAAACTACTTATGCAAATTCCATGAAACTTTCAGGGATGATAGCCTCTGGGCTGAAATCTATACATATCACAAAAAATCCTGACTTCCGGCTTCTCTTTTTGTGCTACAGCCGCTTTAAATTTCGAATTTTAACATGGGATGTTTTTTCAAAATGCACTCAGAGACTTGCAACTTTTTCTAAAAGATGCACAATCATCCTCTGAGCAAAAAAGTAAATCATGAGAAAGTCGTATGTCACGTGACTTAGACGCCATTGTGATTTTAGTGCATTTTTAAGCATTTTCAGCCTCTCCGATAGTACCAATCTTAAAAAATCTTCTCCTCTGAACATACTGGTACTATAAAGCTGAAACTTTCACAGCATGTAGCTGATGCATTGATCTAAAAACGATACTGAAAAGCAAATGTGTAATATTAATACTTGTGTCACTCTGCCCATTGAAATTTGTCTGAAAATACGAATATATGAAAAATCGCAAACTTCAAGGGCAGATAATTCGAATACTTAACAAGAAAACTTTATCAGTTTTTCAGGGAAGGAGGACACATATGTCATGTACAGAAATCAATAATAATATTTCTTGCGTACAGTCATTTACGGTCTGTAGAAATGTCGAAAAATTGTCATTTTTCGAAATTTATATTTTTAACATGGGCAAAATTTTCAAAATAGAACTAGCGACTTGCAACTTAGTTTAAACGATAGCTAATGTCCTTCTGACAAAAAAAGTAAATCAAGACGAAATCGTAGGTCACGTGGTTTCTATATTATAATGCATTTCCTATGTTTCCCTTCAAAGGTCTGCTTTTGGCGGCATGCTCCTTGGCAAGAGGTTGCGGGAACCTTGCATCTTTTCACTATTTTCATTGTATCTTTTTTAAATATCCACTAAGAGACTTGCAACTTGTTTTAAAAGATTCACAATAACCTTGCCTGCAAATAAATAAAGCTTATGATATTCGTAGCATTGGTAAAATTTTTATAATTCAACATTTCCATCGTTCTACAGCCTGGTCTGCTTTTGGCGACATGCACCTTGTCAGGAGCTAGCGGAAATCTCTGATATCTTCAACATTATGTAAAACGTGGACAAGAAGGAAAGATTGCTCAGGCTACAATGCAGCAGTCTGAAGACCGTCAGTACTGCCATGGCAGTCCTAGTTATTATTAGGTCTTCAGACTTTAGTCTGAAAGACCTATTGTTATTACCCGATTTTCCTTATTATTATTATTATACTTATTCATGTTAATTTTGTGGCAAATGCACAGCCTAAACTACTTACGCCAATTGCATGAAACTTTCAGGGCTTAAAGCCTCTGACCTGAAATTTATACATATAAAAAAAAATCCTGACTTTTGACTTTCCTTGCTGTGTTACAGCCCCTTTAAATTTCGAATTTTAACATGGGAAAAATTTTCAAAATGCACTTAGAGACTTGCAACTTTTTGCAAAAGATGCGCAATCATCCTCTTAGCAAAAAAGTAAATCAAGAGAAAGTCGTATGTAATGTGACTTAGACGCCATTTTGATTTTAGTGCATTTTTTTCCATTTTCATCGTCTTCGAAAGTACCGATCTTAAAAAATCTTCTCCTCTGAACATACTACAAAGCTGAAATTTTCACAGAATGTAGCTGATACATTGAACTAAAAACGATACTGAAAAGCAAATGTGTAATATTAATACTTGTGTCATTCTGCCCATTGAAAGTTGTCTGAAAATACGAATATATGAAAAATCTCAAACTTCAAGGGCAGATTATTCGAATACTTAACAAGCAAACTTTATCAGTTTTTCAGGGAAGGAGGATACATATGTCATGTACAGAAATAAATAATAAAATTTCTTGCGTACAGTAATTTACGGTCTGTCGAAATGTCGTAAAATTGTCATTTTTCGAAATTTATATTTTTAACATGGGCAAAATTTTCAAAATAGAACTAGCGACTTGCAACTTAGTTTAAACGATAGCTAATGTCCTTGTGACAAAAAAAGTAAATCAAGACGAAATCGTAGGTCACGTGGTTTCTATAGTATAATGCATTTGCTTTGTTTCCCTTCAAAGGTCTGCTTTTGGCGGCATGCTCCTTGGCAAGAGGTTGTGGGAACCTTGCATCTTTTCACTATTTTCATTGTATCTTTTTTAAATATGCACTTAGAGACTTGCAACTTGTTTTAAAAGATGCACAATAACCTTGCCTGCAAATACTTAAGGCTTATAATATTCGTAGCAGGGTTAAAAAATTTACAATTCAACATTTTCATCGTTCTACAGCCTGGTCTGCTTTTGGCGACATGCACCTTCTCAGGAGTACAACGTGGACAAGAAGGAAAGATTGCTCTGGCTACAATGCAGCAGTCTGAAGACCGTCAGTACTGCCATGGCAGTCCTAGTTATTATTTGTACCAATTTTGTGTCAAAGGTACAGCCTAAACTACTTATGCAAATTTCATGACACTTTCAGGGATTATAGCCTCTGGGCTGAAATCTATACATATCACAAAAAATCCTGACTTCCGGCCTCTGTTTTTGTGCTACAGGCTCTTTAAATTTCGAATTTTAACATGGGATTTTTTTTCAAAATGCACTTAGAGACTTGCAACTTTTTCTTAAAGATGCGCAATCATCCTCTGAGCAAAAAAGAAAATCATGAGAAAGTCGTATGTCACGTGACTTAGACGCCATTTTGATTTTAGTGCATTTTTTAGCATTTTCAGCCTCTCCGATTGTACCGATCTTAAAAAATCTTCTTCTCTGAACATACTGGTACTACAAAGCTGAAACTTTCACAGAATGTAGCTGATACATTGAACTAAAAACGATACTGAAAAGCAAATGTGTAATACTAATACTTTTGTCACAGTGCCCGTTGAAAATTGTCTGAAAATGTGAAAATATGAAAAATCACAAATTTCAAGGGCAGATAATTCGATTATTTATCAAGCAAACTTTATCAGTTTTTCAGGGAAGAAGGACACATATGTCATGTACAAAAATCAATAATAAAATTCCTTGCGTACAGTCATTTACCGTCTCTAGAAATGTCGAAAAATTGTCATTTTTCGAAATTAAAATTTTTAACATGGGCAAAATTTTCAAAATAGAACTAGCGACTTGCAACTTAGTTTAAACGATAGCTAGTGTCCTTGTGACAAAAAGAGTAAATGAAGACGAAATCGTAGGTCACGTGGTTTCTATATTATAATGCATTTCCTTTCTTTCCCTTCGAAGGTCTGATTTTGGCGGCATGCTCCTTGGCAGGAGGTTGCGGGAACCTTGCATCTTTTCACTATTTTCATTGTATCTTTTCTAAATATCCACTTAGAGACTTGGAACTTGTTTTAAAAGATGCACAATAACCTTGCCTGCAAATAAATAAAGCTTATAATATTCGTAGGAGGGGAAATATTTTTATAATTCAACATTTTCATCGTTCTACAGCCTGGTCTGCTTTTGGCGACATTACTTATGTAAAACGTGGACAAGAAGCAAAGATTTCTCTGGCTACAATGCAGCAGTCTGAAGACCGTCAGTACTGCCCTGGCAGTCCTAGTTAGGTCTTCAGTTAGGTCTTCAGACTTTAGTCTGAAAGACCTATTGTTATTACCCGAGTTTTCCTTATTATTATTATTATACTTATTATTATTATTTGTACCGATTTTGTGGCAGCTGCACAGCCTAAACTACTTGCGCCAATTCGATGACACTTTCAGAGATCATAGGCTCTGGGCTGAAATTGATACAGAAGAAAACAAATCCTGACTTCCGGCTTTTGTTTGTGTGCTACAGCCCCTTTAAATTTAGATTTTTAACATGGGAAATTTTTTCAAAATGCACTTAGAGACTTTAAACTTTTTGCAAAAGATGCGCATTGATCTGTTTAGCAAAAAAGTAAATCATGAAAAAGTCGTATGTCACGTGACTGAGACGCCATTTTGAATTTAGAGCATTTTTATGCATTTTCAGCCTTTCCGACCATACCGATCTTCAAAAATCTTCTCCTCTGAACATACTGGTACTACAGAGCTGAAACTTTCACAGATTGTAGTTGATGCATTGTACTAAAAACCATACGAGACAGAATTCGCAAAATCGATCTAATTATTTCACAGTGCCCATTCAAATATGTCTGAAAATGAAAAAAATTGAAAACATGCAAACTTCAAGGGCAGATTACTCAGACATCTAGGACGGGAACCTTATGATTCTTTCAGGGAACGAAGATACATATGTCGTGTACAAGAATCAATAATAATATAGCATGCGTACAGTCATTTCCGGTCTGTAGAAATGTCGAAAAATCGTCATTTTTCACAAAAATGATTTTTAACATGGGCAAAATTTTCAAAATAGGACTAGAGACTTGCAACTTTATTTAAACGATAGCTAATGTCCTTGTGACACAAAAAGTAAATCATGACGAAATCGTAGGTCACGTGGTTTCTATAGTATAATACATTTCCTTTGTTTCCCTTCGAAGGTCTGCTTTTGGCGGCATGCTCCTTAGCAAGAGGTTGCGGGAACCTTGCATCTTTTCACTATTTTCATTGTATCTTTTTTAAATATCCACTTAGAGACGTGTAACTTGTTTTAAAAGATACACAATGACCTTGTCTGCAAATAAGTAAAGTTTTTAATATTCCTTACAGGGGTAAACTTTTTATAATTCAACATTTCCATCGTTCTACAGCCTGGTCTGCTTTTGGTGACATGCACCTTGTCAGGAGTACAACGTGGACAAGAAGCAAATATTGCTCCGGCTACAATGCAGCAGTCTGAAGACCGTCAGTACTGCCCTGGCAGTCCTAGTTATACTTTTTTATTATTTGTACCAATTTTGTGTCAAAGGTACAGCCTAAACTACTTATGCAAATTCCATGACTCTTTCAGGGATGATAGCTTCTGGGCTGAAATCTATACATATCACAAAAAATCCTGACTTGCGGCTTCTGTTTTAGTGCAACAGCCCCTTTAAATTTCGAATTTTAACATGGGAATTTTTTTCATAATGCATTCAGAGACTTGCAACTTTTTCTAAAAGATGCGCAATCATCCTTTGAGCAATAAAGTAAATCATGAGAAAGTCGTATGTCACGTGACTTAGACGCCATTGTGATTTTAGTGCATTTTTAAGCATTTTCAGCCTCTCCGATAGTACCAATCTTAAAAAATCTTCTCCTCTGAACTTACTGGTACTATAAAGCTGAAACTTTCACAGCATGTAGCTGATGCATTGATCTAAAAACGATACTGAAAAGCAAATGTGTAATATTAATACTTGTGTCATTCTGCCCATTGAAAGTTGTCTGAAAATACGAATATATGAAAAATCGCAAACTTCAAGGGCAGATTATTCGAATACTTAACAAGCAAACTTTATCAGTTTTTCAGGGAAGGAGGACACATATGTCATGTACAGAAATAAATAATAAAATTTCTTGCGTACAGTAATTTACGGTCTGTCGAAATGTCGTAAAATTGTCATTTTTCGAAATTTATATTTTTAACATGGGCAAAATTTTCAAAATAGAACTAGCCACTTGCAACTTAGTTTAAACGATAGCTAGTGTCCTTGTGACAAAAAAAGTAAATCAAGACGAAATCGTAGGTCACGTGGTTTCTATATTATAATGCATTTCCTTTGTTTCCCTTCGAAGGTCTGATTTTGGCGGCATGCTCCTTGGCAGGAGTTTGTACTTTTTATTATTTGTACCAATTTTGTGTCAAAGGTACAGCCTAAACTACTTATGCAAATTCCATGAAACTTTCAGGGATGATAGCTTCTGGGCTGAAATCTATACATATCACAAAAAATCCTGACTTGCGGCTTCTGTTTTAGTGCAACAGCCCCTTTAAATTTCGAATTTTAACATGGGAATTTTTTTCATAATGCACTCAGAGACTTGCAACTTTTTCTAAAAGATGCGCAATCATCCTTTGAGCAATAAAGTAAATCATGAGAAAGTCGTATGTCACGTGACTTAGACGCCATTGTGATTTTAGTGCATTTTTAAGCATTTTCAGCCTCTCCGATAGTACCAATCTTAAAAAATCTTCTCCTCTGAACTTACTGGTACTATAAAGCTGAAACTTTCACAGCATGTAGCTGATGCATTGATCTAAAAACGATACTGAAAAGCAAATGTGTAATATTAATACTTGTGTCATTCTGCCCATTGAAAGTTGTCTGAAAATACGAATATATGAAAAATCGCAAACTTCAAGGGCAGATTATTCGAATACTTAACAAGCAAACTTTATCAGTTTTTCAGGGAAGGAGGACACATATGTCATGTACAGAAATAAATAATAAAATTTCTTGCGTACAGTAATTTACGGTCTGTCGAAATGTCGTAAAATTGTCATTTTTCGAAATTTATATTTTTAACATGGGCAAAATTTTCAAAATAGAACTAGCCACTTGCAACTTAGTTTAAACGATAGCTAGTGTCCTTGTGACAAAAAAAGTAAATGAAGACGAAATCGTAGGTCACGTGGTTTCTATATTATAATGCATTTCCTTTCTTTCCCTTCGAAGGTCTGATTTTGGCGGCATGCTCCTTGGCAGGAGTTTGCGGGAACCTTGCATCTTTTCACTATTTTCATTGTATCTTTTCTAAATATCCACTTAGAGACTTGGAACTTGTTTTAAAAGATGCACAATAACCTTGCCTGCAAATAAATAAAGCTTATAATATTCGTAGGAGGGGAACTATTTTTATAATTCAACATTTTCATCGTTCTACAGCCTGGTCTGCTTTTGGCGACATTACTTATGTAAAACGTGGACAAGAAGCAAAGATTGCTCTGGCTACAATGCAGCAGTCTGAAGACCGTCAGTACTGCCCTGGCAGTCCTAGTTAGGTCTTCAGACTTTAGTCTGAAAGACCTATTGTTATTATCCGATTTTCCTTATTATTATTATTATTTATCTTATTATTTGTGTTAATTTTGTGTCAAATGTACAGCCAAAATTACTCGTGCAAATTCCATGAAATTCACAGGGATGGTAGCTTCTGTGCTGAAATTGATACATATTATTACCCGAGTTTTCCTTATTATTATTAGGTCTTCAGACTTTAGTCTGAAAGACCTATTGTTATTACCCGAGTTTTCCTTATTATTATTATTAGGTCTTCAGACTTTAGTCTGAAAGACCTATTGTTATTATCCGATTTTCCTTATTATTATTATTATTATTATTATTTTCGGTAATTTTGTGTCACCTGTACTGTCTAAACTAGTGATGCAAATTCCATGAAACTTACAGGGATGATAGCTTCTGGGCTGAAATTGATACAGATCACAAAAAATCCAGACTTCCGGCTTCTGTTTTTGTGTTACAGCCCCTTTAAATTTCGATTTTTAACATGGGATTTTTTGTCAAAGTGCACTTAGAGACTTGAAACTTTTTGCAAAAGATGCGCAATGATCTGTTTAGCAAAAAAGCAAATCATGAGAAAGTCGTTTGTCACGTGACTTAGACGCCATTTTGATTTTAGAGTATTTTTTTGCATTTTCAGCCTTTCCGACACTACCGATCTTAAAAAATCTTCTCCTCTGAACATACTGGTGGTACAGAGCTGAAACTTTTACAGAATGTAGCTGATGCATTGTACTTAAAAGGATACCTACATAGAAAATGGAAACCTCAAAACTATTTTCACAGTGCCCCTTCAAATTTGTCCGAAAATAGAAAAACTTGAAAATACGCAAACTTCAAGGGCAGATAACTCGAATACCTAACAAGGGAACTTTATAAGTTTTTCAGGTAAGGAAGACACATATCTCATAAACAGGAATCATTCAGATAAATGTTTGCGTAAAGTCATTTTTTTTCTGTAGAAATGTCGAAAAAATGTCATTTTTCAAAATTTACTTTTTTAACATGGGCAAAATTTTCAAAATAGAACTAGCGACTTGCAACTTAGTTGAAACGATAGCTAATGTCCTTCTGACAAAAAAAGTAAATCAAGACGAAATCGTAGGTCACGTGGTTTCTATAGTATAACGCATTTCCTTTGTTTCCCTTCGAAGGTCTGCTTTTGGCGGCATGCTCCTTGGCAAGAGGTTGCGGGAACCTTGCATCTTTTCACTATTTTCATTGTATCTTTTCTAAATATCAACTTAGAGACTTGCAACTTGTTTTAAAAGATACACAATGACCTTCCCTACAAATCAATAAAGCTTATAATATTCTTAGCAGGGGTAAACATTTTATATTTCAACATTTCCATCGTTCTTCAGTCTGGTCTGCTTTTGGTGACATGCACCTTGGCAGGAGCCAGCGGAAAGCTCTGATCTCTTCAACATTATGTAAAACGTGGACAAGAAGGAAAGATTGCTCTGGCTACAATGCAGCAGTCTGAAGACCGTCAGTACTGCCCTGGCAGTCCTAGTTATTATTATTAGGTCTTCAGACTTTAGTCTGAAAGACCTATTGTTATTATCCGATTTTCCTTATTATTATTATACTTTTTCTGACCGATTTTGTTACGCCTGTACAGCCTTAACTACTCATGCAAATTCCATGACACTTTCAGGAATGATAGCCTCTGGGCTGAAATTAATACATATCACAAAAAATCTTGCCTTCCGGGTTCGGTTTTGGTGTTACGGCCTCTTTAAATTTCGAATTTTAACATGGGAATTTTTTTCAAAATGCACTTAGAGACTTGCAAATTTTTTTAAAAGATGCGCAATCATCCTCTAAGCAAAAAAGTAAATCATGAGAAAGTCGTATGTCACTCGACTTAGACGCCATTTTGATTATAGTGCATTTTTTAGCATTTTCAGCTTCTCCGATTGTACCGATCTTAAAAAATCTTCTTCTCTGAACATACTGGTACTACAAAGCTGAAACTTTCACAGAATGTAGCTGATACATTGAACTAAAAACGATACTGAAAAGCAAATGTTTAATACTAATACTTTTGTCACAGTGCCCGTTGAAAATTGTCTGAAAATGTGAAAATATGAAAAATCACAAATTTCAAGGGCAGATAATTCGATTATTTATCAAGCAAATTTTATCAGTTTTTCAGGGAAGAAGGACACATATGTCATGTACAAAAATCAATAATAACATTCCTTGCGTACAGTCATTTACCGTCTCTAGAAATGTCGAAAAATTGTCATTTTTCGAAATTTAAATTTTTAACATGGGCAAAATTTTCAAAATAGAACTAGCGACTTGCAACTTAGTTTAGACGATAGCTAGTGTCCTTGTGACAAAAAAAGTAAATCAAGACGAAATCGTAGGTCACGTGGTTTCTATATTATAATGCATTTCCTTTCTTTCCCTTCGAAGGTCTGATTTTGGCGGCATGCTCCTTGGCAGGAGTTTGTACTTTTTATTATTTGTACCAATTTTGTGTCAAAGGTACAGCCTAAACTACTTATGCAAATTCCATGAAACTTTCAGGGATGATAGCTTCTGCAAAAGATGCGCAATGATCTGTTTAGCAAAAAAGCAAATCATGAGAAAGTCGTTTGTCACGTGACTTAGACGCCATTTTGATTTTAGAGTATTTTTTTGCATTTTCAGCCTTTCCGACACTACCGATCTTAAAAAATCTTCTCCTCTGAACATACTGGTGGTACAGAGCTGAAACTTTTACAGAATGTAGCTGATGCATTGTACTTAAAAGGATACCTACATAGAAAATGGAAACCTCAAAACTATTTTCACAGTGCCCCTTCAAATTTGTCCGAAAATAGAAAAACTTGAAAATACGCAAACTTCAAGGGCAGATAACTCGAATACCTAACAAGGGAACTTTATAAGTTTTTCAGGTAAGGAAGACACATATGTCATAAACAGGAATCATTCAGATAAATGTTTGCGTAAAGTCATTTTTTTTCTGTAGAAATGTCGAAAAAATGTCATTTTTCAAAATTTACTTTTTTAACATGGGCAAAATTTTCAAAATAGAACTAGCGACTTGCAACTTAGTTGAAACGATAGCTAATGTCCTTCTGACAAAAAAAGTAAATCAAGACGAAATCGTAGGTCACGTGGTTTCTATAGTATAACGCATTTCCTTTGTTTCCCTTCGAAGGTCTGCTTTTGGCGGCATGCTCCTTGGCAAGAGGTTGCGGGAACCTTGCATCTTTTCACTATTTTCATTGTATCTTTTCTAAATATCAACTTAGAGACTTGCAACTTGTTTTAAAAGATACACAATGACCTTCCCTACAAATCAATAAAGCTTATAATATTCTTAGCAGGGGTAAACATTTTATATTTCAACATTTCCATCGTTCTTCAGTCTGGTCTGCTTTTGGTGACATGCACCTTGGCAGGAGCCAGCGGAAAGCTCTGATCTCTTCAACATTATGTAAAACGTGGACAAGAAGGAAAGATTGCTCTGGCTACAATGCAGCAGTCTGAAGACCGTCAGTACTGCCCTGGCAGTCCTAGTTATTATTATTAGGTCTTCAGACTTTAGTCTGAAAGACCTATTGTTATTATCCGATTTTCCTTATTATTATTATACTTTTTCTGACCGATTTTGTTACGCCTGTACAGCCTTAACTACTCATGCAAATTCCATGACACTTTCAGGAATGATAGCCTCTGGGCTGAAATTAATACATATCACAAAAAATCTTGCCTTCCGGGTTCGGTTTTGGTGTTACGGCCTCTTTAAATTTCGAATTTTAACATGGGAATTTTTTTCAAAATGCACTTAGAGACTTGCAAATTTTTTTAAAAGATGCGCAATCATCCTCTAAGCAAAAAAGTAAATCATGAGAAAGTCGTATGTCACTCGACTTAGACGCCATTTTGATTATAGTGCATTTTTTAGCATTTTCAGCTTCTCCGATTGTACCGATCTTAAAAAATCTTCTTCTCTGAACATACTGGTACTACAAAGCTGAAACTTTCACAGAATGTAGCTGATACATTGAACTAAAAACGATACTGAAAAGCAAATGTTTAATACTAATACTTTTGTCACAGTGCCCGTTGAAAATTGTCTGAAAATGTGAAAATATGAAAAATCACAAATTTCAAGGGCAGATAATTCGATTATTTATCAAGCAAATTTTATCAGTTTTTCAGGGAAGAAGGACACATATGTCATGTACAAAAATCAATAATAACATTCCTTGCGTACAGTCATTTACCGTCTCTAGAAATGTCGAAAAATTGTCATTTTTCGAAATTTAAATTTTTAACATGGGCAAAATTTTCAAAATAGAACTAGCGACTTGCAACTTAGTTTAGACGATAGCTAGTGTCCTTGTGACAAAAAAAGTAAATCAAGACGAAATCGTAGGTCACGTGGTTTCTATATTATAATGCATTTCCTTTCTTTCCCTTCGAAGGTCTGATTTTGGCGGCATGCTCCTTGGCAGGAGTTTGTACTTTTTATTATTTGTACCAATTTTGTGTCAAAGGTACAGCCTAAACTACTTATGCAAATTCCATGAAACTTTCAGGGATGATAGCTTCTGGGCTGAAATCTATACATATCACAAAAAATCCTGACTTGCGGCTTCTGTTTTAGTGCAACAGCCCCTTTAAATTTCGAATTTTAACATGGGAATTTTTTTCATAATGCACTCAGAGACTTGCAACTTTTTCTAAAAGATGCGCAATCATCCTTTGAGCAATAAAGTAAATCATGAGAAAGTCGTATGTCACGTGACTTAGACGCCATTGTGATTTTAGTGCATTTTTAAGCATTTTCAGCCTCTCCGATAGTACCAATCTTAAAAAATCTTCTCCTCTGAACTTACTGGTACTATAAAGCTGAAACTTTCACAGCATGTAGCTGATGCATTGATCTAAAAACGATACTGAAAAGCAAATGTGTAATATTAATACTTGTGTCATTCTGCCCATTGAAAGTTGTCTGAAAATACGAATATATGAAAAATCGCAAACTTCAAGGGCAGATTATTCGAATACTTAACAAGCAAACTTTATCAGTTTTTCAGGGAAGGAGGACACATATGTCATGTACAGAAATAAATAATAAAATTTCTTGCGTACAGTAATTTACGGTCTGTCGAAATGTCGTAAAATTGTCATTTTTCGAAATTTATATTTTTAACATGGGCAAAATTTTCAAAATAGAACTAGCCACTTGCAACTTAGTTTAAACGATAGCTAGTGTCCTTGTGACAAAAAAAGTAAATGAAGACGAAATCGTAGGTCACGTGGTTTCTATATTATAATGCATTTCCTTTCTTTCCCTTCGAAGGTCTGATTTTGGCGGCATGCTCCTTGGCAGGAGTTTGTACTTTTTATTATTTGTACCAATTTTGTGTCAAAGGTACAGCCTAAACTACTTATGCAAATTCCATGAAACTTTCAGGGATGATAGCTTCTGGGCTGAAATCTATACATATCACAAAAAATCCTGACTTGCGGCTTCTGTTTTAGTGCAACAGCCCCTTTAAATTTCGAATTTTAACATGGGAATTTTTTTCATAATGCACTCAGAGACTTGCAACTTTTTCTAAAAGATGCGCAATCATCCTTTGAGCAATAAAGTAAATCATGAGAAAGTCGTATGTCACGTGACTTAGACGCCATTGTGATTTTAGTGCATTTTTAAGCATTTTCAGCCTCTCCGATAGTACCAATCTTAAAAAATCTTCTCCTCTGAACTTACTGGTACTATAAAGCTGAAACTTTCACAGCATGTAGCTGATGCATTGATCTAAAAACGATACTGAAAAGCAAATGTGTAATATTAATACTTGTGTCATTCTGCCCATTGAAAGTTGTCTGAAAATACGAATATATGAAAAATCGCAAACTTCAAGGGCAGATTATTCGAATACTTAACAAGCAAACTTTATCAGTTTTTCAGGGAAGGAGGACACATATGTCATGTACAGAAATAAATAATAAAATTTCTTGCGTACAGTAATTTACGGTCTGTCGAAATGTCGTAAAATTGTCATTTTTCGAAATTTATATTTTTAACATGGGCAAAATTTTCAAAATAGAACTAGCCACTTGCAACTTAGTTTAAACGATAGCTAGTGTCCTTGTGACAAAAAAAGTAAATGAAGACGAAATCGTAGGTCACGTGGTTTCTATATTATAATGCATTTCCTTTCTTTCCCTTCGAAGGTCTGATTTTGGCGGCATGCTCCTTGGCAGGAGTTTGCGGGAACCTTGCATCTTTTCACTATTTTCATTGTATCTTTTCTAAATATCCACTTAGAGACTTGGAACTTGTTTTAAAAGATGCACAATAACCTTGCCTGCAAATAAATAAAGCTTATAATATTCGTAGGAGGGGAACTATTTTTATAATTCAACATTTTCATCGTTCTACAGCCTGGTCTGCTTTTGGCGACATTACTTATGTAAAACGTGGACAAGAAGCAAAGATTGCTCTGGCTACAATGCAGCAGTCTGAAGACCGTCAGTACTGCCCTGGCAGTCCTAGTTAGGTCTTCAGACTTTAGTCTGAAAGACCTATTGTTATTATCCGATTTTCCTTATTAGGTCTTCAGACTTTAGTCTGAAAGACCTATTGTTATTATCCGATTTTCCTTATTATTATTATTATTTATCTTATTATTTGTGTTAATTTTGTGTCAAATGTACAGCCAAAATTACTCGTGCAAATTCCATGAAATTCACAGGGATGGTAGCTTCTGTGCTGAAATTGATACATATCACAAAAAATCCTGACTTCTGGCTTCTGTTTTTGTGCTACAGCCCCTTTAAATTTCGAATTTTAACATGGGATTTTTTTTCAAAATGCACTTAGAGACTTGCAATTTTTTTTTGAAGATGCGCAATCATCCTGTGAGCAAAAAAGTAAATGATGAGAAAGTCGTATGTCACGTGACTTAGACGCCATTTTGATTTTAGTGCATTTTTCTCCAATTTCAGCCTTTCCGATACTACCAATCTAAAAAAATCTTCTCCTCTGAAGATACTGTTAGTACATAGCTGAATCTTTCACAGAATGTAGCTGATACATCGTACTTAAAACGATAGTGTCTAGCAAATGTGAAATGTTAATACTTTTGTCACAGTGCCCATTCAAATTTGTCTAAAAATGAGGAAATATGAAAAATTGCAAACTTCAAGCGCAGATAATTCGAATATTTACCAGGCGAACTTTATCATTTTTTCAGGGAAAGAGGACACATATGTCATGTACAGGTACCATTAATAAAATTGCTCGCGTACAGTCATTTACGCTCTGTTGTAATGTCGAAAAATTGTCATTTTTCAAAATTTAATTTTTTAACATTGGTTAAATTTTCAAAATAGAACTAGCGACTTGCAAATTAGTTTAAACGATAGCTAATATCCTTGTGACATAAAAAGCAAATCACGACGAAATCGTAGGTCACGTGGTTTCTATATTTTCATTGTATCTTTTCTAAATATCCACTTAGAGACTTGTAACTTGTTTTAAAAGATGCACAATAACCTTGCCTGTAAATGAATAAAGCTTATAGTATTCGTAGCAGGGGTAAAAAATTTATAATTCAACATTTCCATCGTTCTACAGCCTGGTCTGCTTTTGGCGACATGCACCTTATCAGGAGCTAGTGGAAAGCTCTGATCGCGTGGACAAGAAGGAAAGATTGCTCTGGCTACAATGCAGCAGTCTGAAGACCGTCAGTACTGCCCTGGCAGTCCTAGTTAGGTCTTCAGACTTTAGTCTGAAAGACCTATTGTTATTACCCGATTATTATTAGGTCTTCAGACTTTAGTCTGAAAGACCTATTGTTATTACCCGATTTTCCTTATTATTAGGTCTTCAGACTTAAGTCTGAAAGACCTATTGTTATTATCCGATTTTCCTTATACTTTTTATTTGTGTTAAGTTTGTGTCAACTGTACAGCCTAAACTACTTATGCTAATTACATGAAACTTTCAGGCATGATAGCCTCTCGGCTGAATGCTGTACAATTGACAAAAAATTCTGACTACCGGCTTCCGTTTTTGTGCTACAGCCCCTTTAAATTTCGATTTTTAACATGGGAATTTTTTTCAAAATGCACTTAGAGACTTGCAACTGTTATCAAAAGATGCGCAACCATCATTAGCAAAAAAGTAAATCATGAAAAAGTCGTACGTCACGTGACTAAGACGCTATTTTGATTTTAGTGCATATTTGTGCAATTTCAGTCTTTCCGACACTATCAATCTTAAAAAATCTTCTCCTCTGAACATACTGGCACTACAGAGCTGTAACTTTCACAGAATGCAGCTGATGCATTGTACAAAAAACGATACCTACTTAGAAATAGGAAGCGTTAATACTTTTTTCACAGTGACCATTCAAATTTGTCCGAAAATCGAAGAAAATGAAAAATTGCAAACTTTAAGGACAGATAACTCGAGTACCAACTAAGAGAACTTTATCAGATTTTCAGGTATGGAAGACACATATGCTATGTACAAGAATCAATAATAAAAGTGCTTGCGTATATAGTCATTCTTTGTCTGTAGAAATGTCGAAATATTGTCATTTTTCAAATTAGAACTAGCGACTTGCAACTTAGTTTAAACGATAGCTAATGTCCTTGTGACAAAAAAAGTAAATCATGACGAAATCGTAGGTCACATGGTTTCTATAGTATAATGCATTTCCTTTGTTTCCCTTCGAAGGTCTGCTTTTGGCGGCATGCTCCTTGGCAAGAGGTTGCAGGAACCTTGCATCTTTTCACTATTTTCATTGTATCTTTTCTAAAAATCCACTTAGAGACTTGCAACTTGTTTTAAAAGATGCACAATAACCTTGCCTGCAAATAAATAAAGATTATAATAAAAAAGTAAATCATGAAAAAGTCGTACGTCACGTGACTAAGACGCTATTTTGATTTTAGTGCATATTTGTGCAATTTCAGTCTTTCCGACACTATCAATCTTAAAAAATCTTCTCCTCTGAACATACTGGCACTACAGAGCTGTAACTTTCACAGAATGCAGCTGATGCATTGTACAAAAAACGATACCTACTTAGAAATAGGAAGCGTTAATACTTTTTTCACAGTGACCATTCAAATTTGTCCGAAAATCGAAGAAAATGAAAAATTGCAAACTTTAAGGACAGATAACTCGAGTACCAACTAAGAGAACTTTATCAGATTTTCAGGTATGGAAGACACATATGCTATGTACAAGAATCAATAATAAAAGTGCTTGCGTATATAGTCATTCTTTGTCTGTAGAAATGTCGAAATATTGTCATTTTTCAAATTAGAACTAGCGACTTGCAACTTAGTTTAAACGATAGCTAATGTCCTTGTGACAAAAAAAGTAAATCATGACGAAATCGTAGGTCACATGGTTTCTATAGTATAATGCATTTCCTTTGTTTCCCTTCGAAGGTCTGCTTTTGGCGGCATGCTCCTTGGCAAGAGGTTGCAGGAACCTTGCATCTTTTCACTATTTTCATTGTATCTTTTCTAAAAATCCACTTAGAGACTTGCAACTTGTTTTAAAAGATGCACAATAACCTTGCCTGCAAATAAATAAAGATTATAATAAAAAAGTAAATCATGAAAAAGTCGTACGTCACGTGACTAAGACGCTATTTTGATTTTAGTGCATATTTGTGCAATTTCAGTCTTTCCGACACTATCAATCTTAAAAAATCTTCTCCTCTGAACATACTGGCACTACAGAGCTGTAACTTTCACAGAATGCAGCTGATGCATTGTACAAAAAACGATTCCTACTTAGAAATAGGAAGCGTTAATACTTTTTTCACAGTGACCATTCAAATTTGTCCGAAAATCGAAGAAAATGAAAAATTGCAAACTTTAAGGACAGATAACTCGAGTACCAACTAAGAGAACTTTATCAGATTTTCAGGTATGGAAGACACATATGCTATGTACAAGAATCAATAATAAAAGTGCTTGCGTATATAGTCATTCTTTGTCTGTAGAAATGTCGAAATATTGTCATTTTTCAAATTAGAACTAGCGACTTGCAACTTAGTTTAAACGATAGCTAATGTCCTTGTGACAAAAAAAGTAAATCATGACGAAATCGTAGGTCACATGGTTTCTATAGTATAATGCATTTCCTTTGTTTCCCTTCGAAGGTCTGCTTTTGGCGGCATGCTCCTTGGCAAGAGGTTGCGGGAACCTTGCATCTTTTCACTATTTTCATTGTATCTTTTCTAAAAATCCACTTAGAGACTTGCAACTTGTTTTAAAAGATGCACAATAACCTTGCCTGCAAATAAATAAAGATTATAATATTCGTAGCAGGGGTAAAAATTCAACATTTCCATCGTTCAACAGCCTGGTCTGCTTTTGGCGACAGGCACCTTGTCAGGTGCTAGCGGAAAGCTCTGATCTCTTCAACATTATGTAAAATGTGGACTAGAAGGAAATATTGCTCTGGCTACAATGCAGCAGTCTGAAGACCGTAAGTACTGCCCTGGCAGTCCTAGTTATTATTATTTTCGGTAATTTTGTGTCACCTGTACCTCCTAAACTGCTTATGCTACTTACATGAAACTTTCTGGAGTGATAGCCTTTGGTCTGAAAGGTGTACAATTGACAATTAAATCTGACTTCCGGCTGCTGTTTTTGTGTTACAGCCCCTTTAAATTTCGATTTTTAACATAGGATTTTTTTTCAAAATGCACTTAGAGACTTGCAAATTGTTTTGGAAGATGCGCATTTATCCTCTAAGCAAAAAAGTAAATCATGAGAAAGTCGTAAGTCACGTGACTTAGACGCCATTTTGATTTTAGTGCATTTTTTTCCATTTTCAGCCTTTCCGACACTACCGATCTTAAAAAATCTTCTCCTCTGAACATACTAGTGGTACAGAGCTGAAACTTTCACAGAATGTAGCTGATGCATTGTAGTAAAAACGATACCTACATAGAAAATGGAAACCTTAAAACTAATTTCACAGTGCCCATTCAAATTTGTCTGAAAATCGAAAACTTTGAAAATAAGCAAACTTCAAGGGCAGATAACTCGATTACCTAACAAGTGAACTTTATCAGTTTTTCAGGTAAGGAAGACACATATGTCATGTACAGGAATCTATCAGAAAAATGTTTGCATAAAGTCATTCTTTGTCTGTAGAAATGTCGAAAAAATGTCACTTTTCAAAATTTTATTTTTTAACATGGGACAAATTTTCAAAAGAGAGTTAGGAATTTGAAACTTTGTGCAAACGATAGCTTATGTCCTTGTGACAAAAAAAGTAAATCATGAAGAGATCGTAGGTCACGTGGTTTCTATATTATAAAGCATTTCCTTTGCTTCCCTTCGAAGGTCTGCTTTTGGCGGCATGCTCCTTGGCAAGAGGTTGCGGGAACCTTGCATCTTTTCACTATTTTCATTGTATCTTTTCTAAATATCAACTTAGAGACTTGCAACTTGTTTTAAAAAATGCACAATAACCTTGCCTACAAATCAATGAAGCTTATAATATTCTTAGCAGGGGTAAACATTTTATATTTCAACATTTCCATCGTTCTTCAGCCTGGTCTGCTTTTGGTGACATGCACCTTGGCAGGAGCTAGCAGAAAGCTCTGATCTCTTCAACTCTTTACGTAAAACGTGGACAAGAAGGAAAGATTGCTTTGGCTACAATGCAGCAGTCTGAAGACCGTCAGTACTGCCATGGCAGTCCTAGTTAGGTCTTCAGACTTTAGTCTGAAAGACCTATTGTTATTATCCGATTTTCCTTATTATTATTATTATTTATCTTATTATTTGTGTTAATTTTGTGTCAAATGTACAGCCAAAATTACTCGTGCAAATTCCATGAAATTCACAGGGATGGTAGCTTCTGTGCTGAAATTGATACATATCACAAAAAATCCTGACTTCTGGCTTCTGTTTTTGTGCTACAGCCCCTTTAAATTTCGAATTTTAACATGGGATTTGTTTTTCAAAATGCACTTAGAGACTTGCAATTTTTTTTTAAAGATGCGCAATCATCCTGTGAGCAAAAAAGTAAATGATGAGAAAGTCGTATGTCGCGTGACTTAGACGCCATTTTGATTTTAGTGCATTTTTCTCCAATTTCAGCCTTTCCGATACTACCAATCTAAAAAAATCTTCTCCTCTGAAGATACTGTTAGTACATAGCTGAAACTTTCACAGAATGTAGCTGATACATCGTACTTAAAACGATAGTGTCTAGCAAATGTGAAATGTTAATACTTTTGTCACAGTGCCCATTCAAATTTGTCTAAAAATGAGGAAATATGAAAAATTGCAAACTTCAAGCGCAGATAATTCGAATATTTACCAGGCGAACTTTATCATTTTTTCAGGGAAAGAGGACACAATTGTCATGTACAGGTACCATTAATAAAATTGCTCGCGTACAGTCATTTACGCTCTGTTGTAATGTCGAAAAATTGTCATTTTTCAAAATTTAATTTTTTAACATTGGTTAAATTTTCAAAATAGAACTAGCGACTTGCAAATTAGTTTAAACGATAGCTTATGTCCTTGTGACAAAAAAAGTAAATCATGACGAAATCGTAGGTCACATGGTTTCTATAGTATAACGCATTTCCTTTGTTTCCCTTCGAAGGTCTGCTTTTGGCGGCATGCTCCTTGGCAAGAGGTTGCAGGAACCTTGCATCTTTTCACTATTTTCATTGTATCTTTTCTAAATATCAACTTAGAGACTTGCAACTTGTTTTAAAAGATACACAATGACCTTGCCTACAAATAAATAAAGCTTATAATATTCTTTGCAGGGGTAACATTTTTATTTTTCAACATTTCCATCGTTCTACAGCCTGGTCTGCTTTTGGCGACATGCACCTTGTCAGGAGCTAGCGGAAATATCTGATCTCTTCAACATTATGTAAAACGTGGACTAGAAGGAAAGATTGCTCTGGCTACAATGCAGCAGTCTGAAGACCGTCAGTACTGCCATGGCAGTCCTAGTTAGGTCTTCAGACTTTAGTCTGAAAGACCTATTGTTATTATCCGATTTTCCTTATTATTATACTTTATACTTATTTGTACCAATTTTGTGTCAAAGGTACAACCCAAACTACTTATGCAAATTCCATGAAACTTTCAGGGACTATAGCCTCTGGTCTGAAATTTATACATATCACAAAAAATCCTGACTTCCGGCTTCTGTTTCTGTGTTACAGCCCCTTTAATTTTCGAATTTTAACATGGGAATTTTTTTCAAAATGCACTTAGAGACTTGCAACTTTTTCTAAAAGATGCGCAATCATCTACTTACCAAAAAAGTAAATCATGAAAAAGTCGTATGTCACGTGACTTTGACGCCATTTTCATTTTAGTGCATTTTTTAGCATTTTCAGCCGCTCCGATCGTACCGATCTTAAAAAATCTTCTCCTCTGAACTTACTGGTACTACAAAGCTGAAACTTTCACAGAATGTAGCTGATACATTAAACTAAAAACGATACTGAAAAGCAAATGTGTAATACTAATACTTTTGTCACAGTGCCCGTTGAAAATTGTCTGAAAATGTGAAAATATGAAAAATCACAAATTTCAAGGGCAGATAATTCGATTATTTATCAAGCAAATTTTTTCAGGGAAGAAGGACACATATGTCATGTACAAAAATCAATAATAACATTCCTTGCGTACAGTCATTTACCGTCTCTAGAAATGTCGAAAAATTGTCATTTTTCGAAATTTAAATTTTTAACATGGGCAAAATTTTCAAAATAGAACTAGCGACTTGCAACTTAGTTTAAACGATAGCTAGTGTCCTTGTGACAAAAAAAGTAAATCAAGACGAAATCGTAGGTCACGTGGTTTCTATATTATAATGCATTTCCTTTGTTTCCCTTCGAAGGTCTGATTTTGGCGGCATGCTCCTTGGCAGGAGGTTGCGGGAACCTTGCATCTTTTCACTATTTTCATTGTATCTTTTCTAAATATCCACTTAGAGACTTGGAACTTGTTTTAAAAGATGCACAATAACCTTGCCTTCAAATGAATAAAGCTTATAATATTCGTAGGAGGGGAAATCTTTGTATAATTCAACATTTTCATCGTTCTACAGCCTGGTCTGCTTTTGGCGACTTATGCAAATTCCATGAAACTTTCAGGGATGATAGCTTCTGGGCTGAAATCTATACATATCACAAAAAATCCTGACTTGCGGCTTCTGTTTTAGTGCAACAGCCCCTTTAAATTTCGAATTTTAACATGGGAATTTTTTTCATAATGCACTCAGAGACTTGCAACTTTTTCTAAAAGATGCGCAATCATCCTTTGAGCAATAAAGTAAATCATGAGAAAGTCGTATGTCACGTGACTTAGACGCCATTGTGATTTTAGTGAATTTTTTTGCATTTTCAGCCTTTCCGACTATAGCGATTTTCAAAAATCTTCTCCTCTGAACTTACTGGTACTATAAAGCTGAAACTTTCACAGCATGTAGCTGATGCATTGATCTAAAAACGATACTGAAAAGCAAATGTGTAATATTAATACTTGTGTCATTCTGCCCATTGAAAGTTGTCTGAAAATACGAATATATGAAAAATCGCAAACTTCAAGGGCAGATTATTCGAATACTTAACAAGCAAACTTTATCAGTTTTTCAGGGAAGGAGGACACATATGTCATGTACAGAAATAAATAATAAAATTTCTTGCGTACAGTAATTTACGGTCTGTCGAAATGTCGTAAAATTGTCATTTTTCGAAATTTATATTTTTAACATGGGCAAAATTTTCAAAATAGAACTAGCGACTTGCAACTTAGTTTAAACGATAGCTAATGTCCTTGTGACAAAAAAAGTAAATCAAGACGAAATCGTAGGTCACGTGGTTTCTATAGTATAATGCATTTGCTTTGTTTCCCTTCAAAGGTCTGCTTTTGGCGGCATGCTCCTTGGCAAGAGGTTGTGGGAACCTTGCATCTTTTCACTATTTTCATTGTATCTTTTTTAAATATCCACTTAGAGACTTGCAACTTGTTTTAAAAGATGCACAATAACCTTGCCTGCAAACACATAAAACTTATAATATTCGTAGCATTGGTAGATTTTTTATAATTCAACATTTTCATCGTTCTACAGCCTGGTCTGCTTTTGGCGACATGCACCTTCTCAGGAGCTAGCGGAAATCTCTGATTTCTTCAATGCAGCAGTCTGAAGACCGTCAGTACTGCCCTGGCAGTCCTAGTTATTAGGTCTTCAGACTTTAGTCTGAAAGACCTATTGTTATTACCCGATTTTCCTTATTATTATTATTATTTTCGGTAATTTTGTGTCACCTGTACCTCTTAAACTGCTTATGCTACTTACATGAAACTTTCTGGAGTGATAGCCTTTGGTCTGAAAGGTGTACAATTGACAATTAAATCTGACTTCCGGCTGCTGTTTTTGTGTTACAGCCCCTTTAAATTTCAATTTTTAACATGGGATTTTTTTTCAAAATGCACTTAAAGACTTGCAAATTGTTTTGGAAGATGCGCATTTATCCTCTTAGCAAAAAAGTAAATCACGAGAAAGTCGTATGTAACATGACTTAGACGCCATTTTGATTTTAGTGCATTTTTTTGCATTTTCAGCCTTTCCGACACTACCGATCTTAAAAAATCTTCTCCTCTGAACATACTGGTGGTACAGAGCTGAAACTTTCACAGAATGTAGCTGATGCATTGTAGTAAAAACGATACCTATATAGAAAATGGAAACCTTAAAACTAATTTCACAGTGCCCATTCAAATTTGTCTGAAAATCGAAAACTTTGAAAATAAGCAAACTTCAAGGGCAGATAACTCGATTACCTAATAAGTGAACTTTATCAGTTTTTCAGGTAAGGAAGACACATATGTCATGTACAGGAATCTATCATTAAAATGTTTGCGTAAAGTCATTCTTTGTCTGTAGAAATGTCGAAAAAGTGTCACTTTTCAAAATTTTATTTTTTAACATGGGAAAAATTTTCAAAAGGGAGTTAGGAATTTGAAACTTTGTGCAAACGATAGCTTATGTCCTTGTGACAAAAAAAGTAAATCATGAAGAGATCGTAGGTCACGTGGTTTCTATATTATAAAGCATTTCCTTTGCTTCCCTTCGAAGGTCTGCTTTTGGCGGCATGCTCCTTGGCAAGAGGTTGCGGGAACCTTGCATCTTTTCACTATTTTCATTGTATCTTTTCTAAATATCAACTTAGAGACTTGCAACTTGTTTTAAAAGATACACAATGACCTTGCCTACAAATCAATAAAGCTTATAATATTCTTAGCAGGGGTAAACATTTTATATTTCAACATTTCCATCGTTCTTCAGCCTGGTCTGCTTTTGGTGACATGCACCTTGGCAGGAGCTAGCGGAAAGCTCTGATCTCTTCAACATTATGTAAAACGTGGACAAGAAGGAAAGATTGCTTTGGCTACAATGCAGCAGTCTGAAGACCGTCAGTACTGCCATGGCAGTCCTAGTTATTATTATTATTTTCGGTAATTTTGTGTCACCTGTACTGCCTAAACTAGTGATGCAAATTCCATGAAACTTACAGGGATGATAGCTTCTGGGCTGATATTGATACAGATCACAAAAAATCCTGACTTCCGGCTTCTGTTTTTGTGTTACAGCCCCTTTAAATTTCGATTTTTAACATGGGATTTTTTTTCAAAGTGCACTTAGAGACTTGAAACTTTTTGCAAAAGATGCGCATTGATCTGTTTAGCAAAAAAGCAAATCATGAGAAAGTCGTTTGTCACGTGACTTAGACGCCATTTTGATTTTAGAGTATTTTTTTGCATTTTCAGCCTTTCCGACACTACCGATCTTAAAAAATCTTCTCCTCTGAACATACTGGTGGTACAGAGCTGAAACTTTTACAGAATGTAGCTGATGCATTGTACTTAAAAGGATACCTACATAGAAAATGGAAACCTCAAAACTATTTTCACAGTGCCCATTCAAATTTGTCCGAAAATCGAAAAACTTGAAAATACGCAAACTTCAAGGGCATATAAATCGAATACCTAACAAGGGAACTTTATAAGTTTTTCAGGTAAGGAAGACACATATGTCATATACAGGAATCAATCAGGAAAATGCTTGCGTAAAGTCATTCTTTTTCTGTAGAAATGTCGAAAAAATGTCATTTTTCAAAATTTAATTTTTTAACATGGGCAAAATTTTCAAAATAGAACTTGCGACTTGCAACTTAGTTTAAACGATAGCTAATGTCCTTGTGACAAAAAAAGTAAATCAAGACGAAATCGTAGGTCACGTGGTTTCTATAGTATAACGCATTTCCTTTGTTTCCCTTCGAAGGTCTGCTTTTGGCGGCATGCTTCTTGGCAAGAGGTTGCGGGAACCTTGCATCTTTTCACTATTTCCATTGTATCTTTTCTAAATATCAACTTAGAGACTTGCAACTTGTTTTAAAAGATACACAATGACCTTGCCTACAAATCAATGAAGCTTATAATATTCTTAGCAGGGGTAAAAAATTTATGTTTCAACATTTCCATCGTTCTTCAGTCTGGTCTGCTTTTGGTGACATGCACCTTGGCAGGAGCCAGCGGAAAGCTCTGATCTCTTCAACATTATGTAAAACGTGGGTAAGAAGGAAAGATTGCTTTGGCTACAATGCAGCAGTCTGAAGACCGTCAGTACTGCCCTGGCAGTCCTAGTTAGGTCTTCAGACTTTAGTCTGAAAGACCTATTGTTATTATCCGATTTTCCTTATTAGGTCTTCAGACTTTAGTCTGAAAGACCTATTGTTATTATCCGATTTTCCTTATTATTATTATTTGTGTTAATTTTGTGTCAAATGTACAGCCTAAACTACTTATGCAAATTGCATGAAACTTTAAGGGATGATAGCCTCTGGGCTGAAATTGATACATATCACAAAAAATCCTGACTTCCGGCTTCTGTTTTTATGTTACAGCCCCTTTAAATTTCGAATTTTAACATGGGAATTTTTTTCAAAATGCACTTAGAGACTTGCAACTTTTTCCAAAAGATGCGCAATCATCCTCTAAGCAAAAATGTAAATCGTGAGAAAGTCGTATGTCACGTGACTTAGACGTCATTTTGATTTTAGTGCATTTTTTTCCATTTTCAGCCTCTCCGATCGCACCAATATTAAAAAATCTTCTCCTCTGAACTTACTGGTACTACAAAGCTGAAACTTTCACAGAATGTAGCTGATACATTAAACTAAAAACGATACTGAAAAGCAAATGTGTAATACTAATACTTTTGTCACAGTGCCCGTTGAAAATTGTCTGAAAATGTGAAAATATGAAAAATCACAAATTTCAAGGGCAGATAATTCGAATATTTATCAAGCAAATTTTATCAGTTTTTCAGGGAAGAAGGACACATATGTCATGTACAAAAATCAATAATAACATTCCTTGCGTACAGTCATTTACCGTCTCTAGAAATGTCGAAAAATTGTCATTTTTCGAAATTTAAATTTTTAACATGGGCAAAATTTTCAAAATAGAACTAGCGACTTGCAACTTAGTTTAAACGATAGCTAGTGTCCTTGTGACAAAAAAAGTAAATCAAGACGAAATCGTAGGTCACGTGGTTTCTATATTATAATGCATTTCCTTTGTTTCCCTTCGAAGGTCTGATTTTGGCGGCATGCTCCTTGGCAGGAGGTTGCGGGAACCTTGCATCTTTTCACTATTTTCATTGTATCTTTTCTAAATATCCACTTAGAGACTTGGAACTTGTTTTAAAAGATGCACAATAACCTTGCCTTCAAATGAATAAAGCTTATAATATTCGTAGGAGGGGAAATCTTTGTATAATTCAACATTTTCATCGTTCTACAGCCTGGTCTGCTTTTGGCGACTTATGCAAATTCCATGAAACTTTCAGGGATGATAGCTTCTGGGCTGAAATCTATACATATCACAAAAAATCCTGACTTGCGGCTTCTGTTTTAGTGCAACAGCCCCTTTAAATTTCGAATTTTAACATGGGAATTTTTTTCATAATGCACTCAGAGACTTGCAACTTTTTCTAAAAGATGCGCAATCATCCTTTGAGCAATAAAGTAAATCATGAGAAAGTCGTATGTCACGTGACTTAGACGCCATTGTGATTTTAGTGAATTTTTTTGCATTTTCAGCCTTTCCGACTATAGCGATTTTCAAAAATCTTCTCCTCTGAACTTACTGGTACTATAAAGCTGAAACTTTCACAGCATGTAGCTGATGCATTGATCTAAAAACGATACTGAAAAGCAAATGTGTAATATTAATACTTGTGTCATTCTGCCCATTGAAAGTTGTCTGAAAATACGAATATATGAAAAATCGCAAACTTCAAGGGCAGATTATTCGAATACTTAACAAGCAAACTTTATCAGTTTTTCAGGGAAGGAGGACACATATGTCATGTACAGAAATAAATAATAAAATTTCTTGCGTACAGTAATTTACGGTCTGTCGAAGTGTCGTAAAATTGTCATTTTTCGAAATTTATATTTTTAACATGGGCAAAATTTTCAAAATAGAACTAGCGACTTGCAACTTAGTTTAAACGATAGCTAATGTCCTTGTGACAAAAAAAGTAAATCAAGACGAAATCGTAGGTCACGTGGTTTCTATAGTATAATGCATTTGCTTTGTTTCCCTTCAAAGGTCTGCTTTTGGCGGCATGCTCCTTGGCAAGAGGTTGTGGGAACCTTGCATCTTTTCACTATTTTCATTGTATCTTTTTTAAATATCCACTTAGAGACTTGCAACTTGTTTTAAAAGATGCACAATAACCTTGCCTGCAAACACATAAAACTTATAATATTCGTAGCATTGGTAGATTTTTTATAATTCAACATTTTCATCGTTCTACAGCCTGGTCTGCTTTTGGCGACATGCACCTTCTCAGGAGCTAGCGGAAATCTCTGATTTCTTCAATGCAGCAGTCTGAAGACCGTCAGTACTGCCCTGGCAGTCCTAGTTATTAGGTCTTCAGACTTTAGTCTGAAAGACCTATTGTTATTACCCGATTTTCCTTATTATTATTATTATTTTCGGTAATTTTGTGTCACCTGTACCTCTTAAACTGCTTATGCTACTTACATGAAACTTTCTGGAGTGATAGCCTTTGGTCTGAAAGGTGTACAATTGACAATTAAATCTGACTTCCGGCTGCTGTTTTTGTGTTACAGCCCCTTTAAATTTCAATTTTTAACATGGGATTTTTTTTCAAAATGCACTTAAAGACTTGCAAATTGTTTTGGAAGATGCGCATTTATCCTCTTAGCAAAAAAGTAAATCACGAGAAAGTCGTATGTAACATGACTTAGACGCCATTTTGATTTTAGTGCATTTTTTTGCATTTTCAGCCTTTCCGACACTACCGATCTTAAAAAATCTTCTCCTCTGAACATACTGGTGGTACAGAGCTGAAACTTTCACAGAATGTAGCTGATGCATTGTAGTAAAAACGATACCTATATAGAAAATGGAAACCTTAAAACTAATTTCACAGTGCCCATTCAAATTTGTCTGAAAATCGAAAACTTTGAAAATAAGCAAACTTCAAGGGCAGATAACTCGATTACCTAATAAGTGAACTTTATCAGTTTTTCAGGTAAGGAAGACACATATGTCATGTACAGGAATCTATCATTAAAATGTTTGCGTAAAGTCATTCTTTGTCTGTAGAAATGTCGAAAAAGTGTCACTTTTCAAAATTTTATTTTTTAACATGGGAAAAATTTTCAAAAGGGAGTTAGGAATTTGAAACTTTGTGCAAACGATAGCTTATGTCCTTGTGACAAAAAAAGTAAATCATGAAGAGATCGTAGGTCACGTGGTTTCTATATTATAAAGCATTTCCTTTGCTTCCCTTCGAAGGTCTGCTTTTGGCGGCATGCTCCTTGGCAAGAGGTTGCGGGAACCTTGCATCTTTTCACTATTTTCATTGTATCTTTTCTAAATATCAACTTAGAGACTTGCAACTTGTTTTAAAAGATACACAATGACCTTGCCTACAAATCAATAAAGCTTATAATATTCTTAGCAGGGGTAAACATTTTATATTTCAACATTTCCATCGTTCTTCAGCCTGGTCTGCTTTTGGTGACATGCACCTTGGCAGGAGCTAGCGGAAAGCTCTGATCTCTTCAACATTATGTAAAACGTGGACAAGAAGGAAAGATTGCTTTGGCTACAATGCAGCAGTCTGAAGACCGTCAGTACTGCCATGGCAGTCCTAGTTATTATTATTATTTTCGGTAATTTTGTGTCACCTGTACTGCCTAAACTAGTGATGCAAATTCCATGAAACTTACAGGGATGATAGCTTCTGGGCTGATATTGATACAGATCACAAAAAATCCTGACTTCCGGCTTCTGTTTTTGTGTTACAGCCCCTTTAAATTTCGATTTTTAACATGGGATTTTTTTTCAAAGTGCACTTAGAGACTTGAAACTTTTTGCAAAAGATGCGCATTGATCTGTTTAGCAAAAAAGCAAATCATGAGAAAGTCGTTTGTCACGTGACTTAGACGCCATTTTGATTTTAGAGTATTTTTTTGCATTTTCAGCCTTTCCGACACTACCGATCTTAAAAAATCTTCTCCTCTGAACATACTGGTGGTACAGAGCTGAAACTTTTACAGAATGTAGCTGATGCATTGTACTTAAAAGGATACCTACATAGAAAATGGAAACCTCAAAACTATTTTCACAGTGCCCCTTCAAATTTGTCCGAAAATCGAAAAACTTGAAAATACGCAAACTTCAAGGGCATATAAATCGAATACCTAACAAGGGAACTTTATAAGTTTTTCAGGTAAGGAAGACACATATGTCATATACAGGAATCAATCAGGAAAATGCTTGCGTAAAGTCATTCTTTTTCTGTAGAAATGTCGAAAAAATGTCATTTTTCAAAATTTAATTTTTTAACATGGGCAAAATTTTCAAAATAGAACTTGCGACTTGCAACTTAGTTTAAACGATAGCTAATGTCCTTGTGACAAAAAAAGTAAATCAAGACGAAATCGTAGGTCACGTGGTTTCTATAGTATAACGCATTTCCTTTGTTTCCCTTCGAAGGTCTGCTTTTGGCGGCATGCTTCTTGGCAAGAGGTTGCGGGAACCTTGCATCTTTTCACTATTTCCATTGTATCTTTTCTAAATATCAACTTAGAGACTTGCAACTTGTTTTAAAAGATACACAATGACCTTGCCTACAAATCAATGAAGCTTATAATATTCTTAGCAGGGGTAAAAAATTTATGTTTCAACATTTCCATCGTTCTTCAGTCTGGTCTGCTTTTGGTGACATGCACCTTGGCAGGAGCCAGCGGAAAGCTCTGATCTCTTCAACATTATGTAAAACGTGGGTAAGAAGGAAAGATTGCTTTGGCTACAATGCAGCAGTCTGAAGACCGTCAGTACTGCCCTGGCAGTCCTAGTTAGGTCTTCAGACTTTAGTCTGAAAGACCTATTGTTATTATCCGATTTTCCTTATTAGGTCTTCAGACTTTAGTCTGAAAGACCTATTGTTATTATCCGATTTTCCTTATTATTATTATTTGTGTTAATTTTGTGTCAAATGTACAGCCTAAACTACTTATGCAAATTGCATGAAACTTTAAGGGATGATAGCCTCTGGGCTGAAATTGATACATATCACAAAAAATCCTGACTTCCGGCTTCTGTTTTTATGTTACAGCCCCTTTAAATTTCGAATTTTAACATGGGAATTTTTTTCAAAATGCACTTAGAGACTTGCAACTTTTTCCAAAAGATGCGCAATCATCCTCTAAGCAAAAATGTAAATCGTGAGAAAGTCGTATGTCACGTGACTTAGACGTCATTTTGATTTTAGTGCATTTTTTTCCATTTTCAGCCTCTCCGATCGCACCAATATTAAAAAATCTTCTCCTCTGAACTTACTGGTACTACAAAGCTGAAACTTTCACAGAATGTAGCTGATACATTAAACTAAAAACGATACTGAAAAGCAAATGTGTAATACTAATACTTTTGTCACAGTGCCCGTTGAAAATTGTCTGAAAATGTGAAAATATGAAAAATCACAAATTTCAAGGGCAGATAATTCGAATATTTATCAAGCAAATTTTATCAGTTTTTCAGGGAAGAAGGACACATATGTCATGTACAAAAATCAATAATAACATTCCTTGCGTACAGTCATTTACCGTCTCTAGAAATGTCGAAAAATTGTCATTTTTCGAAATTTAAATTTTTAACATGGGCAAAATTTTCAAAATAGAACTAGCGACTTGCAACTTAGTTTAAACGATAGCTAGTGTCCTTGTGACAAAAAAAGTAAATCAAGACGAAATCGTAGGTCACGTGGTTTCTATATTATAATGCATTTCCTTTGTTTCCCTTCGAAGGTCTGATTTTGGCGGCATGCTCCTTGGCAGGAGGTTGCGGGAACCTTGCATCTTTTCACTATTTTCATTGTATCTTTTCTAAATATCCACTTAGAGACTTGGAACTTGTTTTAAAAGATGCACAATAACCTTGCCTTCAAATGAATAAAGCTTATAATATTCGTAGGAGGGGAAATCTTTGTATAATTCAACATTTTCATCGTTCTACAGCCTGGTCTGCTTTTGGCGACTTATGCAAATTCCATGAAACTTTCAGGGATGATAGCTTCTGGGCTGAAATCTATACATATCACAAAAAATCCTGACTTGCGGCTTCTGTTTTAGTGCAACAGCCCCTTTAAATTTCGAATTTTAACATGGGAATTTTTTTCATAATGCACTCAGAGACTTGCAACTTTTTCTAAAAGATGCGCAATCATCCTTTGAGCAATAAAGTAAATCATGAGAAAGTCGTATGTCACGTGACTTAGACGCCATTGTGATTTTAGTGAATTTTTTTGCATTTTCAGCCTTTCCGACTATAGCGATTTTCAAAAATCTTCTCCTCTGAACTTACTGGTACTATAAAGCTGAAACTTTCACAGCATGTAGCTGATGCATTGATCTAAAAACGATACTGAAAAGCAAATGTGTAATATTAATACTTGTGTCATTCTGCCCATTGAAAGTTGTCTGAAAATACGAATATATGAAAAATCGCAAACTTCAAGGGCAGATTATTCGAATACTTAACAAGCAAACTTTATCAGTTTTTCAGGGAAGGAGGACACATATGTCATGTACAGAAATAAATAATAAAATTTCTTGCGTACAGTAATTTACGGTCTGTCGAAATGTCGTAAAATTGTCATTTTTCGAAATTTATATTTTTAACATGGGCAAAATTTTCAAAATAGAACTAGCGACTTGCAACTTAGTTTAAACGATAGCTAATGTCCTTGTGACAAAAAAAGTAAATCAAGACGAAATCGTAGGTCACGTGGTTTCTATAGTATAATGCATTTGCTTTGTTTCCCTTCAAAGGTCTGCTTTTGGCGGCATGCTCCTTGGCAAGAGGTTGTGGGAACCTTGCATCTTTTCACTATTTTCATTGTATCTTTTTTAAATATCCACTTAGAGACTTGCAACTTGTTTTAAAAGATGCACAATAACCTTGCCTGCAAACACATAAAACTTATAATATTCGTAGCATTGGTAGATTTTTTATAATTCAACATTTTCATCGTTCTACAGCCTGGTCTGCTTTTGGCGACATGCACCTTCTCAGGAGCTAGCGGAAATCTCTGATTTCTTCAATGCAGCAGTCTGAAGACCGTCAGTACTGCCCTGGCAGTCCTAGTTATTAGGTCTTCAGACTTTAGTCTGAAAGACCTATTGTTATTACCCGATTTTCCTTATTATTATTATTATTTTCGGTAATTTTGTGTCACCTGTACCTCTTAAACTGCTTATGCTACTTACATGAAACTTTCTGGAGTGATAGCCTTTGGTCTGAAAGGTGTACAATTGACAATTAAATCTGACTTCCGGCTGCTGTTTTTGTGTTACAGCCCCTTTAAATTTCAATTTTTAACATGGGATTTTTTTTCAAAATGCACTTAAAGACTTGCAAATTGTTTTGGAAGATGCGCATTTATCCTCTTAGCAAAAAAGTAAATCACGAGAAAGTCGTATGTAACATGACTTAGACGCCATTTTGATTTTAGTGCATTTTTTTGCATTTTCAGCCTTTCCGACACTACCGATCTTAAAAAATCTTCTCCTCTGAACATACTGGTGGTACAGAGCTGAAACTTTCACAGAATGTAGCTGATGCATTGTAGTAAAAACGATACCTATATAGAAAATGGAAACCTTAAAACTAATTTCACAGTGCCCATTCAAATTTGTCTGAAAATCGAAAACTTTGAAAATAAGCAAACTTCAAGGGCAGATAACTCGATTACCTAATAAGTGAACTTTATCAGTTTTTCAGGTAAGGAAGACACATATGTCATGTACAGGAATCTATCATTAAAATGTTTGCGTAAAGTCATTCTTTGTCTGTAGAAATGTCGAAAAAGTGTCACTTTTCAAAATTTTATTTTTTAACATGGGAAAAATTTTCAAAAGGGAGTTAGGAATTTGAAACTTTGTGCAAACGATAGCTTATGTCCTTGTGACAAAAAAAGTAAATCATGAAGAGATCGTAGGTCACGTGGTTTCTATATTATAAAGCATTTCCTTTGCTTCCCTTCGAAGGTCTGCTTTTGGCGGCATGCTCCTTGGCAAGAGGTTGCGGGAACCTTGCATCTTTTCACTATTTTCATTGTATCTTTTCTAAATATCAACTTAGAGACTTGCAACTTGTTTTAAAAGATACACAATGACCTTGCCTACAAATCAATAAAGCTTATAATATTCTTAGCAGGGGTAAACATTTTATATTTCAACATTTCCATCGTTCTTCAGCCTGGTCTGCTTTTGGTGACATGCACCTTGGCAGGAGCTAGCGGAAAGCTCTGATCTCTTCAACATTATGTAAAACGTGGACAAGAAGGAAAGATTGCTTTGGCTACAATGCAGCAGTCTGAAGACCGTCAGTACTGCCATGGCAGTCCTAGTTATTATTATTATTTTCGGTAATTTTGTGTCACCTGTACTGCCTAAACTAGTGATGCAAATTCCATGAAACTTACAGGGATGATAGCTTCTGGGCTGATATTGATACAGATCACAAAAAATCCTGACTTCCGGCTTCTGTTTTTGTGTTACAGCCCCTTTAAATTTCGATTTTTAACATGGGATTTTTTTTCAAAGTACACTTAGAGACTTGAAACTTTTTGCAAAAGATGCGCATTGATCTGTTTAGCAAAAAAGCAAATCATGAGAAAGTCGTTTGTCACGTGACTTAGACGCCATTTTGATTTTAGAGTATTTTTTTGCATTTTCAGCCTTTCCGACACTACCGATCTTAAAAAATCTTCTCCTCTGAACATACTGGTGGTACAGAGCTGAAACTTTTACAGAATGTAGCTGATGCATTGTACTTAAAAGGATACCTACATAGAAAATGGAAACCTCAAAACTATTTTCACAGTGCCCCTTCAAATTTGTCCGAAAATCGAAAAACTTGAAAATACGCAAACTTCAAGGGCATATAAATCGAATACCTAACAAGGGAACTTTATAACTTTTTCAGGTAAGGAAGACACATATGTCATATACAGGAATCAATCAGGAAAATGCTTGCGTAAAGTCATTCTTTTTCTGTAGAAATGTCGAAAAAATGTCATTTTTCAAAATTTAATTTTTTAACATGGGCAAAATTTTCAAAATAGAACTTGCGACTTGCAACTTAGTTTAAACGATAGCTAATGTCCTTGTGACAAAAAAAGTAAATCAAGACGAAATCGTAGGTCACGTGGTTTCTATAGTATAACGCATTTCCTTTGTTTCCCTTCGAAGGTCTGCTTTTGGCGGCATGCTTCTTGGCAAGAGGTTGCGGGAACCTTGCATCTTTTCACTATTTCCATTGTATCTTTTCTAAATATCAACTTAGAGACTTGCAACTTGTTTTAAAAGATACACAATGACCTTGCCTACAAATCAATGAAGCTTATAATATTCTTAGCAGGGGTAAAAAATTTATGTTTCAACATTTCCATCGTTCTTCAGTCTGGTCTGCTTTTGGTGACATGCACCTTGGCAGGAGCCAGCGGAAAGCTCTGATCTCTTCAACATTATGTAAAACGTGGGTAAGAAGGAAAGATTGCTTTGGCTACAATGCAGCAGTCTGAAGACCGTCAGTACTGCCCTGGCAGTCCTAGTTAGGTCTTCAGACTTTAGTCTGAAAGACCTATTGTTATTATCCGATTTTCCTTATTAGGTCTTCAGACTTTAGTCTGAAAGACCTATTGTTATTATCCGATTTTCCTTATTATTATTATTTGTGTTAATTTTGTGTCAAATGTACAGCCTAAACTACTTATGCAAATTGCATGAAACTTTAAGGGATGATAGCCTCTGGGCTGAAATTGATACATATCACAAAAAATCCTGACTTCCGGCTTCTGTTTTTATGTTACAGCCCCTTTAAATTTCGAATTTTAACATGGGAATTTTTTTCAAAATGCACTTAGAGACTTGCAACTTTTTCCAAAAGATGCGCAATCATCCTCTAAGCAAAAATGTAAATCGTGAGAAAGTCGTATGTCACGTGACTTAGACGTCATTTTGATTTTAGTGCATTTTTTTCCATTTTCAGCCTCTCCGATCGCACCAATATTAAAAAATCTTCTCCTCTGAACATACTGGTACTACAAAGCTGAAACTTTCACAGAATGTAGCTGATGCATTGAACTAAAAACGATACTGAAAAGGAAATGTGTAATGTTAATACTTTTGTCACCGTGACCATAGAAAGTTGTCTGAAAATGCGAAAATTTGAAAAATAGCAAACTTCAAGGGCAGATAATTCGAATATTTACCAAGCGAACTTTATCAGTTTTTCAGGGAAGGAGGACACATATGTCATGAACTAAAATCAATAATAAAATTTCTTGCGTACAGTAATTTACCGTCTGTAGAAATGTCGAAAAATTGTCATTTTTCGACATTTAAATTTTTAACATGGGCAAAATTTTCAACATAGAACTAGGGGCTTGCAACTTAGTTTAAACGATAGCTAATGTCCTTGTGACAAAAAAAGTAAATCAGGACGAAATCGTAGGTCACATGGTTTCTATATTATAATGCATTTCCTTTGTTTCCCTTCGAAGGTCTGATTTTGGCGGCATGCTCCTTAGCAAGAGGTTGCGGGAACCTTGCATCTTTTCACTATTTTCATTGTATCTTTTCTAAATATCCACTTAGAGACTTGCAACTTGTTTTAAAGGATACACAATAACCTTGCCTGCAAATAAATAACGATTATAATATTCGTAGCAGGGGTAAAATTTGTAAAATTCTACATTTCCATCGTTCTACAGCCTTGTCTGCTTTTGGCGACATGCACCTTGACAGGAGCTAGTGGAAAGCTCTGATCTCGTGGACAAGAAGGAAAGATTGCTCTGGCTACAATGCAGCAGTCTGAAGACCGTCAGTACTGCCCTGGCAGTCCTAGTTATTATTATACTTATACTTCTTCATGTTAATTTTTTGTCAAATGCACAGCTTAAACTACTAATGCAAATTCCATGACACTTTCAGGGATGATAGCCTCTGGGCTGAAATTGATACATATCACAAAAAATCCTGACTTCCGGCTTCTGTTTTTGTGTTACAGCCCCTTTAAATTTCGAAATTTAACATGGGAATTCTTTTCAATATGCACTTAGAGACTTGCAACTTTTTCTAAAAGATGCGCAATCATCCTCTAAGCAAAAATGTAAATCATGAGAAAGTCGTATGTCACGTGACTTAGACGCCATTTTGATTTTAGTGCATTTTTTTCCATTTTCAGCCTCTCCGATCGCACCAATCTTTAAAAATCTTCTCCTCTGAACATACTGGTACTACAAAGCTGAAACTTTCGCAGAATGTAGCTGATGCATTGAACTAAAAACGATACTGAAAAGCAAATGTGTAATGTTAATACTTTTCTCACAGTGACCATTGAAAGTTGTCTGAAAATGCGAAAATATGAAAAATCGCAAACTTCAAGGGCAGATAATTCGAATATTTACCAAGGGAACTTTATCAGTTTTTCAGGGAAGAAGGACACATATGTCATTAACTAAAATCAATAATAACATTTCTTGCGTATAGTCATTTACCGTCTGTAGAAATGTCGAAAAATTTTCATTTTTCAAAATTTTAATTTTTAACATGGGCAAAATTTTCAAAATAGAACTAGCGG
This sequence comes from Gibbula magus, assembly GCA_936450465.1. Taxonomy (NCBI): domain Eukaryota; kingdom Metazoa; phylum Mollusca; class Gastropoda; order Trochida; family Trochidae; genus Gibbula; species Gibbula magus. Next base: position 51,030,711 of record OW388295.1, read on the forward strand.
CTTGCAACTTAGTTTAAACGATAGCTAATATCCTTGTGACAAAAAAAGTAAATCAAGACGAAATCGTAGGTCACGTGGTTTCTATATTATAATGCATTTCCTTTGTTTCCCTTCGAAGGTCTGATTTTGGTGGCATGCTCCTTAGCAAGAGGTTGCGGGAACCTTGCATCTTTTCACTATTTTCATTGTATCTTTTCTAAATATCCACTTAGAGACTTGCAGCTTGTTTTAAAGGATACAGAATAACCTTGCCTGCAAATAAATAAAGCTTATAATATTCGTAGCAGGGGTAACATTTTGATAATTCAGCATTTCCATCGTTCTACAGCCTGGTCTGCTTTTGGCGACATGCACCTTGTCAGGAGCTAGTGGAAAGCTCTGATCTCGTGGACAAGAAGGAAAGATTGCTCTGGCTATAATGCAGCAGTCTGAAGACCGTCAGTACTGCCATGGCAGTCCTAGTTAGGTCTTCAGACTTTAGTCTGAAAGACCTATTGTTATTATCCGATTTTCCTTATTATACTTTTTCTTCTTATTATTATTATTAGTTGTACCAATTTTGTGTCAAAGGTACAGCCTAAACTACTTATGCAAATTTCATGACACTTTCAGGGATTATAGCCTCTGGGCTGAAATCTATACATATCACAAAAAATCCTGACTTCCGGCCTCTGTTTTTGTGCTACAGGCTCTTTAAATTTCGAATTTTAACATGGGATTTTTTTTCAAAATGCACTTAGAGACTTGCAACTTTTTCTAAAAGATGCGCAATCATCCTCTGAGCAAAAAAGAAAATCATGAGAAAGTCGTATGTCACGTGACTTAGACGCCATTTTGATTTTAGTGCATTTTTTAGCATTTTCAGCCTCTCCGATTGTACCGATCTTAAAAAATCTTAAATTTCATGACACTTTCAGGGATTATAGCCTCTGGGCTGAAATCTATACATATCACAAAAAATCCTGACTTCCGGCCTCTGTTTTTGTGCTACAGGCTCTTTAAATTTCGAATTTTAACATGGGATTTTTTTTCAAAATGCACTTAGAGACTTGCAACTTTTTCTAAAAGATGCGCAATCATCCTCTGAGCAAAAAAGAAAATCATGAGAAAGTCGTATGTCACGTGACTTAGACGCCATTTTGATTTTAGTGCATTTTTTAGCATTTTCAGCCTCTCCGATTGTACCGATCTTAAAAAATCTTCTTCTCTGAACATACTGGTACTACAAAGCTGAAACTTTCACAGAATGTAGCTGATACATTGAACTAAAAACGATACTGAAAAGCAAATGTGTAATACTAATACTTTTGTCACAGTGCCCGTTGAAAATTGTCTGAAAATGTGAAAATATGAAAAATCACAAATTTCAAGGGCAGATAATTCGATTATTTATCAAGCAAATTTTATCAGTTTTTCAGGGAAGAAGGACACATATGTCATGTACAAAAATCAATAATAACATTCCTTGCGTACAGTCATTTACCGTCTCTAGAAATGTCGAAAAATTGTCATTTTTCGAAATTTAAATTTTTAACATGGGCAAAATTTTCAAAATAGAACTAGCGACTTGCAACTTAGTTTAAACGATAGCTAGTGTCCTTGTGACAAAAAAAGTAAATCAAGACGAAATCGTAGGTCACGTGGTTTCTATATTATAATGCATTTCCTTTCTTTCCCTTCGAAGGTCTGATTTTGGCGGCATGCTCCTTGGCAGGAGGTTGCGGGAACCTTGCATCTTTTCACTATTTTCATTGTATCTTTTCTAAATATCCACTTAGAGACTTGGAACTTGTTTTAAAAGATGCACAATAACCTTGCCTGCAAATGAATAAAGCTTATAATATTCGTAGGAGGGGAAATATTTTTATAATTCAACATTTTCATCGTTCTACAGCCTGGTCTTCTTTTGGCGACATTACTTATGTAAAACGTGGACAAGAAGCAAAGATTGCTCTGGCTACAATGCAGCAATCTGAAGACCGTCAGTACTGCCCTGGCAGTCCTAGTTAGGTCTTCAGACTTTAGTCTGAAAGACCTATTGTTATTACCCGAGTTTTCCTTATTAGGTCTTCAGACTTTAGTCTGAAAGACCTATTGTTATTATCCGATTTTCCTTATTATTATTATTATTATTATACTTTTTCTGACCGATTTTGTTACGCCTGTACAGCCTAAACTACTCATGCAAATTCCGTGACACTTTCAGGAATGATAGCCTCTGGGCTGAAATTAATACATATCACAAAAAATCTTGCCTTCCGGCTTCGGTTTTAGTGTTACGGCCCCTTTAAATTTCGAATTTTAACATGGGAATTTTTTTCAAAATGCACTTAGAGACTTGCAACTTTTTCTAAAAGATGCGCAATCATCCTCTAAGCAAAAAAGTAAATCATGAGAAAGTGGTATGTCACGTGACTTAGACGCCATTTTGATTTTAGTGCATTTTTTAGCATTCTCAGCCTTTCTGATCGTACCGATCTTAAAAAATCTTCTTCTCTGAACATACTGGTACTACAAAGCTGAAACTTTCACAGAATGTAGCGGATGCATTGAACTAAAAACGATATTGAAAAGCAAATGTGTAATGTTAATACTTTTGTCACAGTGCCCATTGAAATTTGTCTGAAAATGCGAAAATATGAAAAATCGCAAAATTCAAGGGCAGATAATTCGAATCTTTACCAAGCGAACTTTATCAGTTTTTCAGGGAAGGAGGACACATATGTCATGTACAATAATCAATAATAAAATTTCTTGCGTACAGTCATTTATCGTTTGTAGAAATGTCGAAAGATTGTCATTTTTCGAAATTTAAATTTTTAACATGGGCAAAATTTTCAAAATAGAACTAGCGACTTGCAACTTAGTTTAAACGATAGCTAGTGTCCTTGTGACAAAAAAAGTAAATCAAGACGAAATCGTAGGTCACGTGGTTTCTATAGTATTATGCATTTCCTTTTTTTCCCTTCGAAGGTCTGCTTTTGGCGGCATGCTCCTTAGCAAGCGGTTGCGGGAACAATGCATCTTTTCACTATTTTCATTGTATCTTTTCTAAATATCCACTTAGAGACGTGTAACTTGTTTTAAAAGATACACAATGACCTTGTCTGCAAATAAGTAAAGTTTTTAATATTCGTAACAGGGGTAAACTTTTTATAATCGAACATTTCAATCGTTCTACAGCCTGGTCTGCTTTTGGCGACATGCATCTTGTCAGGAGTACAACGTGGACAAGAAGGAAAGATTGCTCTGGCTACAATGCAGCAGTCTGAAGACCGTCAGTACTGCCCTGGCAGTCCTAGTTAGGTCTTCAGACTTTAGTCTGAAAGACCTATTGTTATTATCCGATTTTCCTTATTATTATTATACTTATTATTATTATTATTATTATTTGTACCGATTTTGTGGCAGCTGCACAGCCTAAACTACTTACGCCAATTCCATGACACTTTCAGAGATCATAGGTTCTGGGCTGAAGTTGATACAGAAGAAAACAAATCATAATTTCCGGCTTCCGTTCTTGTGCTACAGGCCCTTTAAATTTCGATTTTTAACATGGGATTTTTTTTCAAAATGCACTTAGAGACTTGCAACTTTTTGCAAAAGATGCACAATCATCTTTCAAGCAAAATAGTAAATCATGAAAAAGTCCTACGTCACGTGACTTAGACGCCATTTTGATTTTAGTGCATATTTGTGCATTTTCAGCCTTTCCGACACTACCGATCTTAAAAAATCTTCTCCTCTGAACATACTGGTACTACAAAGCCGAAACCTTTACAGAATGTAGCTGATGCATTGTACTTCAAACGATACGAGCCAGATTTTGCAAAATCGATCTATTTATTTCACAGTGCCCATTCAAAAATGTCTGAAAATGAGAAAAAGTGAAAATATGCAAACTTCAAGGGCAAATTACTCAGACATCTAGAACGGGAACTTTATGATTCTTTCAGGTAACGGAGACACATATGTCGTAAACAAGAATCAATAATTAAATAGCATGCGTAAAGTCATTTCCAGTCTGTAGAAATGTCGAAAAATCGTCATTTTTCACAGAATAGATTTTTAACATGGGCAAAATTTTCAAAATAGAACTAGCGACTTGCAATTTTGTTCAAACGATAGCTTATGTCCTTGTGACAAAAAAAGTAAATCATGACGAAATCGTAGGTCACGTGGTTTCTATAGTACAACGCATTTCCTTTGTTTCCCTTCGAAGGTCTGATTTTGGCGGCATGCTCCTTGACAAGAGGTTGCAGGAACCTTGCATCTTTTCACTATTTTCATTGTATCTTTTCTAAATATCAACTTAGAGACTTGCAACTTGTTTTAAAAGATGCACAATAACCTTGCCTGCAAATAAATAAAGCTTATAGTATTCGTTGCAGGGATAAAATTTGTACAATTCAACATTTCCATCGTTCTACAGTCTGGTCTGCTTTTGGCGACATGCACCTTGTCAGGAGCTAGCGGAAATATCTGATCTCTTCAACATTATGTAAAACGTGGACTAGAAGGAAATATTGCTCTGGCTACAATGCAGCAGTCTGAAGACCGTCAGTACTGCCATGGCAGTCCTAGTTATTATTATACTTATTATTATTATTTGTACCGATTTTGTGGCAGCTGCACAGCCTAAACTACTTGCGCCAATTCGATGACACTTTCAGAGATCATAGGCTCTGGGCTGAAATTGATACAGAAGAAAACAAATCCTGACTTCCGGCTTTTGTTTGTGTGCTACAGCCCCTTTAAATTTCGATTTTTAACATGGGAATTTTTTTCAAAATGAACTTAGAGACTTAAAACTTTTTGCAAAAGATGCGCATTGATCTGTTAAGCAAAAAAGTAAATCACGAGAAAGTCGTATGTCACGTGACTTAGACGCCATTTTGAATTTAGAGCATTTTTATGCATTTTCAGCCTTTCCGACCATACCGATCTTCAAAAATCTTCTCCTCTGAACATACTGGTACTACAGAGCTGAAACTTTCACAGAATGTAGTTGATGCATTGTACTAAAAACGATACAAGACAGAATTCGCAAAATCGATCTAATTATTTCACAGGGCCCATTCAAATATGTCTGAAAATGAAAAAAATTGAAAACATGCAAACTTCAAGGGCAGATTACTCAGACATCTAGAACGGGAACGTTATGATTCTCTCAGGGAAAGAAGATACATATGTCGTGTACAAGAATCAATAATAATATAGCATGCGTACAGTCATTTCCGGTCTGTAGAAATGTCGAAAAATCGTCATTTTTCACAAAAATGATTTTTAACATGGGCAAAATTTTCAAAATAGGACTAGAGACTTGCAACTTTATTTAAACGATAGCTAATGTCCTTGTGACAAAAAAAGTAAATCATGACGAAATCGTAGGTCACGTGGTTTCTATAGTATAATGCATTTCCTTTGTTTCCCTTCGAAGGTCTGCTTTTGGCGGCATGCTCCTTAGCAAGAGGTTGCGGGAACCTTGCATCTTTTCACAATTATCATTGTATCTTTTTTAAATATCCACTTAGAGACGTGTAACTTGTTTTAAAAGATACACAATGACATTGTCTGCAAATAAGTAAAGTTTTTAATATTCCTAACAGGGGTAAACTTTTTATAATTCAACATTTCGATCGTTCTACAGCCTGGTCTGCTTTAGGCGACATGCACCTTGTCAGGAGTACAACGTGGACAAGAAGCAAATATTGCTCTGGCTACAATGCAGCAGTCTGAAGACCGTCAGTACTGCCCTGGCAGTCCTAGTTATTATTATTATTATTTGTGTTAATTTTGTGTCAAATGTACAGCCTAAACTACTTACGCTAATTACATGAAACTTTCAGGGATCATAGCCTTCAGTCTGAAATTGATACATATCACAACAAATCCTGAATTCCGGCTCCCGTTTTTGTGCTAAAGCCCCTTTAAATTTCGATTTTTAACATGGCAATTTTTTTCAAAATGCACTTAGAGACTTGCAACTTTTTGCAAAAGATGCATAATCATCTTCAAAGCAAAAAAGTAAATCATGAAAAAGTCGTACGTCACGTGACTTAGACGCCATTTTGATTTTAGTGCATTTTTTTGCATTTTCTGCCTTTCCGACCATAGCGATTTTCAAAAATCTTATCCTCTGAACATACTGGTACTACAGAACTGAAACTTTCACAGATTGTAGCTGATGCATTGTACTAAAAACGATAGTGTCTAGCACATGTGAAATGTTAATACTTTTGTCACAGTGCCCATTCAAATTTGTCTAAAAATGAGAAAATATGAAAAATCGCAAACTTCAAGGGCAGATAATTCGATTATTTATCAAGCAAATTTTATCAGTTTTTCAGGGAAGAAGGACACATATGTCATGTACAAAAATCAATAATAACATTCCTTGCGTACAGTCATTTACCGTCTCTAGAAATGTCGAAAAATTGTCATTTTTCGAAATTTAAATTTTTAACATGGGCAAAATTTTCAAAATAGAACTAGCGACTTGCAACTTAGTTTAAACGATAGCTAGTGTCCTTGTGACAAAAAAAGTAAATCAAGACGAAATCGTAGGTCACGTGGTTTCTATATTATAATGCATTTCCTTTCTTTCCCTTCGAAGGTCTGATTTTGGCGGCATGCTCCTTGGCAGGAGGTTGCGGGAACCTTGCATCTTTTCACTATTTTCATTGTATCTTTTCTAAATATCCACTTAGAGACTTGGAACTTGTTTTAAAAGATGCACAATAACCTTGCCTGCAAATGAATAAAGCTTATAATATTCGTAGGAGGGGAAATATTTTTATAATTCAACATTTTCATCGTTCTACAGCCTGGTCTGCTTTTGGCGACATTACTTATGTAAAACGTGGACAAGAAGCAAAGATTGCTCTGGCTACAATGCAGCAGTCTGAAGACCGTCAGTACTGCCCTGGCAGTCCTAGTTAGGTCTTCAGACTTTAGTCTGAAAGACCTATTGTTATTATCCGATTTTCCTTATTAGGTCTTCAGACTTTAGTCTGAAAGACCTATTGTTATTATCCGATTTTCCTTATACTTATTATTATTTGTACCAATTTTGTGTCAAAGGTACAGCCTAAACTACTTATGCAAATTTCATGACACTTTCAGGGATTATAGCCTCTGGGCTGAAATCTATACATATCACAAAAAATCCTGACTTCCGGCCTCTGTTTTTGTGCTACAGGCTCTTTAAATTTCGAATTTTAACATGGGATTTTTTTTCAAAATGCACTTAGAGACTTGCAACTTTTTCTAAAAGATGCGCAATCATCCTCTGAGCAAAAAAGAAAATCATGAGAAAGTCGTATGTCACGTGACTTAGACGCCATTTTGATTTTAGTGCATTTTTTAGCATTTTCAGCCTCTCCGATTGTACCGATCTTAAAAAATCTTCTTCTCTGAACATACTGGTACTACAAAGCTGAAACTTTCACAGAATGTAGCTGATACATTGAACTAAAAACGATACTGAAAAGCAAATGTGTAATACTAATACTTTTGTCACAGTGCCCGTTGAAAATTGTCTGAAAATGTGAAAATATGAAAAATCACAAATTTCAAGGGCAGATAATTCGATTATTTATCAAGCAAACTTTATCAGTTTTTCAGGGAAGAAGGACACATATGTCATGTACAAAAATCAATAATAAAATTCCTTGCGTACAGTCATTTACCGTCTCTAGAAATGTCGAAAAATTGTCATTTTTCGAAATTAAAATTTTTAACATGGGCAAAATTTTCAAAATAGAACTAGCGACTTGCAACTTAGTTTAAACGATAGCTAGTGTCCTTGTGACAAAAAAAGTAAATGAAGACGAAATCGTAGGTCACGTGGTTTCTATATTATAATGCATTTCCTTTCTTTCCCTTCGAAGGTCTGATTTTGGCGGCATGCTCCTTGGCAGGAGGTTGCGGTAACCTTGCATCTTTTCACTATTTTCATTGTATCTTTTCTAAATATCCACTTAGAGACTTGGAACTTGTTTTAAAAGATGCACAATAACCTTGCCTGCAAATAAATAAAGCTTATAATATTCGTAGGAGGGGAAATATTTTTATAATTCAACATTTTCATCGTTCTACAGCCTGGTCTGCTTTTGGCGACATTACTTATGTAAAACGTGGACAAGAAGCAAAGATTTCTCTGGCTACAATGCAGCAGTCTGAAGACCGTCAGTACTGCCCTGGCAGTCCTAGTTAGGTCTTCAGACTTTAGTCTGAAAGACCTATTGTTATTATCCGATTTTCCTTATACTTTTTATTATTTGTACCAATTTTGTGTCAAAGGTACAGCCTAAACTACTTATGCAAATTCCATGAAACTTTCAGGGATGATAGCCTCTGGTCTGAAATCTATACATATCACAAAAAATCCTGACTTCCGGCTTCTCTTTTTGTGCTACAGCCGCTTTAAATTTCGAATTTTAACATGGGATTTTTTTTCAAAATGCACTCAGAGACTTGCAACTTTTTCTAAAAGATGCGCAATCATCCTCTGAGCAAAAAAGTAAATCATGAGAAAGTCGTATGTCACGTGACTTAGACGCCATTGTGATTTTAGTGCATTTTTAAGCATTTTCAGCCTCTCCGATAGTACCAATCTTAAAAAATCTTCTCCTCTGAACTTACTGGTACTATAAAGCTGAAACTTTCACAGCATGTAGCTGATGCATTGATCTAAAAACGATACTGAAAAGCAAATGTGTAATATTAATACTTGTGTCACTCTGCCCATTGAAATTTGTCTGAAAATACGAATATATGAAAAATCGCAAACTTCAAGGGCAGATAATTCGAATACTTAACAAGCAAACTTTATCAGTTTTTCAGGGAAGGAGGACACATATGTCATGTACAGAAATCAATAATAATATTTCTTGCGTACAGTCATTTACGGTCTGTAGAAATGTCGAAAAATTGTCATTTTTCGAAATTTACATTTTTAACATGGGCAAAATTTTCAAAATAGAACTAGCGACTTGCAACTTAGTTTAAACGATAGCTAATGTCCTTCTGACAAAAAAAGTAAATCAAGACGAAATCGTAGGTCACGTGGTTTCTATATTATAATGCATTTCCTATGTTTCCCTTCAAAGGTCTGCTTTTGGCGGCATGCTCCTTGGCAAGAGGTTGCGGGAACCTTGCATCTTTTCACTATTTTCATTGTATCTTTTTTAAATATCCACTTAGAGACTTGCAACTTGTTTTAAAAGATTCACATTAACCTTGCCTGCAAATAAATAAAGCTTATGATATTCGTAGCATTGGTAAAATTTTTATAATTCAACATTTCCATCGTTCTACAGCCTGGTCTGCTTTTGGCGACATGCACCTTGTCAGGAGCTAGCGGAAATCTCTGATATCTTCAACATTATGTAAAACGTGGACAAGAAGGAAAGATTGCTCAGGCTACAATGCAGCAGTCTGAAGACCGTCAGTACTGCCATGGCAGTCCTAGTTATTATTATGTGTACCAATTTTGTGTCAAAGGTACAGCCTAAACTACTTATGCAAATTCCATGAAACTTTCAGGGATGATAGCTTCTGGGCTGAAATCTATACATATCACAAAAAACCCTGACTTGCGGCTTCTGTTTTAGTGCAACAGCCCCTTTAAATTTCGAATTTTAACATGGGAATTGTTTTCATAATGCACTCAGAGACTTGCAACTTTTTCTAAAAGATGCGCAATCATCCTTTGAGCAATAAAGTAAATCATGAGAAAGTCGTATGTCACGTGACTTAGACGCCATTGTGATTTTAGTGCATTTTTAAGCATTTTCAGCCTCTCCGATAGTACCAATCTTAAAAAATCTTCTCCTCTGAACTTACTGGTACTACAAAGCTGAAACTTTCACAGAATGTAGCTGATACATTGAACTAAAAACGATACTGAAAAGCAAATGTGTAATACTAATACTTTTGTCACAGTGCCCGTTGAAAATTGTCTGAAAATGTGAAAATATGAAAAATCACAAATTTCAAGGGCAGATAATTCGATTATTTATCAAGCAAATTTTATCAGTTTTTCAGGGAAGAAGGACACATATGTCATGTACAAAAATCAATAATAACATTCCTTGCGTACAGTCATTTACCGTCTCTAGAAATGTCGAAAAATTGTCATTTTTCGAAATTTAAATTTTTAACATGGGCAAAATTTTCAAAATAGAACTAGCGACTTGCAACTTAGTTTAAACGATAGCTAGTGTCCTTGTGACAAAAAAAGTAAATCAAGACGAAATCGTAGGTCACGTGGTTTCTATATTATAATGCATTTCCTTTCTTTCCCTTCGAAGGTCTGATTTTGGCGGCATGCTCCTTGGCAGGAGGTTGCGGGAACCTTGCATCTTTTCACTATTTTCATTGTATCTTTTCTAAATATCCACTTAGAGACTTGGAACTTGTTTTAAAAGATGCACAATAACCTTGCCTGCAAATGAATAAAGCTTATAATATTCGTAGGAGGGGAAATATTTTTATAATTCAACATTTTCATCGTTCTACAGCCTGGTCTGCTTTTGGCGACATTACTTATGTAAAACGTGGACAAGAAGCAAAGATTGCTCTGGCTACAATGCAGCAGTCTGAAGACCGTCAGTACTGCCCTGGCAGTCCTAGTTAGGTCTTCAGACTTTAGTCTGAAAGACCTATTGTTATTATCCGATTTTCCTTATTAGGTCTTCAGACTTTAGTCTGAAAGACCTATTGTTATTATCCGATTTTCCTTATACTTATTATTATTTGTACCAATTTTGTGTCAAAGGTACAGCCTAAACTACTTATGCAAATTTCATGACACTTTCAGGGATTATAGCCTCTGGGCTGAAATCTATACATATCACAAAAAATCCTGACTTCCGGCCTCTGTTTTTGTGCTACAGGCTCTTTAAATTTCGAATTTTAACATGGGATTTTTTTTCAAAATGCACTTAGAGACTTGCAACTTTTTCTAAAAGATGCGCAATCATCCTCTGAGCAAAAAAGAAAATCATGAGAAAGTCGTATGTCACGTGACTTAGACGCCATTTTGATTTTAGTGCATTTTTTAGCATTTTCAGCCTCTCCGATTGTACCGATCTTAAACAATCTTCTTCTCTGAACATACTGGTACTACAAAGCTGAAACTTTCACAGAATGTAGCTGATACATTGAACTAAAAACGATACTGAAAAGCAAATGTGTAATACTAATACTTTTGTCACAGTGCCCGTTGAAAATTGTCTGAAAATGTGAAAATATGAAAAATCACAAATTTCAAGGGCAGATAATTCGATTATTTATCAAGCAAACTTTATCAGTTTTTCAGGGAAGAAGGACACATATGTCATGTACAAAAATCAATAATAAAATTCCTTGCGTACAGTCATTTACCGTCTCTAGAAATGTCGAAAAATTGTCATTTTTCGAAATTAAAATTTTTAACATGGGCAAAATTTTCAAAATAGAACTAGCGACTTGCAACTTAGTTTAAACGATAGCTAGTGTCCTTGTGACAAAAAAAGTAAATGAAGACGAAATCGTAGGTCACGTGGTTTCTATATTATAATGCATTTCCTTTCTTTCCCTTCGAAGGTCTGATTTTGGCGGCATGCTCCTTGGCAGGAGGTTGCGGGAACCTTGCATCTTTTCACTATTTTCATTGTATCTTTTCTAAATATCCACTTAGAGACTTGGAACTTGTTTTAAAAGATGCACAATAACCTTGCCTGCAAATAAATAAAGCTTATAATATTCGTAGGAGGGGAAATATTTTTATAATTCAACATTTTCATCGTTCTACAGCCTGGTCTGCTTTTGGCGACATTACTTATGTAAAACGTGGACAAGAAGCAAAGATTTCTCTGGCTACAATGCAGCAGTCTGAAGACCGTCAGTACTGCCCTGGCAGTCCTAGTTAGGTCTTCAGACTTTAGTCTGAAAGACCTATTGTTATTATCCGATTTTCCTTATTATTATTATACTTTTTCTGACCGATTTTGTTACGCCTGTACAGCCTTAACTACTCATGCAAATTCCATGACACTTTCAGGAATGATAGCCTCTGGGCTGAAATTAATACATATCACAAAAAATCTTGCCTTCCGGGTTCGGTTTTGGTGTTACGGCCTCTTTAAATTTCGAATTTTAACATGGGAATTTTTTTCAAAATGCACTTAGAGACTTGCAAATTTTTTTAAAAGATGCGCAATCATCCTCTAAGCAAAAAAGTAAATCATGAGAAAGTCGTATGTCACTCGACTTAGACGCCATTTTGATTATAGTGCATTTTTTAGCATTTTCAGCTTCTCCGATTGTACCGATCTTAAAAAATCTTCTTCTCTGAACATACTGGTACTACAAAGCTGAAACTTTCACAGAATGTAGCTGATACATTGAACTAAAAACGATACTGAAAAGCAAATGTTTAATACTAATACTTTTGTCACAGTGCCCGTTGAAAATTGTCTGAAAATGTGAAAATATGAAAAATCACAAATTTCAAGGGCAGATAATTCGATTATTTATCAAGCAAATTTTATCAGTTTTTCAGGGAAGAAGGACACATATGTCATGTACAAAAATCAATAATAACATTCCTTGCGTACAGTCATTTACCGTCTCTAGAAATGTCGAAAAATTGTCATTTTTCGAAATTTAAATTTTTAACATGGGCAAAATTTTCAAAATAGAACTAGCGACTTGCAACTTAGTTTAGACGATAGCTAGTGTCCTTGTGACAAAAAAAGTAAATCAAGACGAAATCGTAGGTCACGTGGTTTCTATATTATAATGCATTTCCTTTCTTTCCCTTCGAAGGTCTGATTTTGGCGGCATGCTCCTTGGCAGGAGTTTGTACTTTTTATTATTTGTACCAATTTTGTGTCAAAGGTACAGCCTAAACTACTTATGCAAATTCCATGAAACTTTCAGGGATGATAGCTTCTGGGCTGAAATCTATACATATCACAAAAAATCCTGACTTGCGGCTTCTGTTTTAGTGCAACAGCCCCTTTAAATTTCGAATTTTAACATGGGAATTTTTTTCATAATGCACTCAGAGACTTGCAACTTTTTCTAAAAGATGCGCAATCATCCTTTGAGCAATAAAGTAAATCATGAGAAAGTCGTATGTCACGTGACTTAGACGCCATTGTGATTTTAGTGCATTTTTAAGCATTTTCAGCCTCTCCGATAGTACCAATCTTAAAAAATCTTCTCCTCTGAACTTACTGGTACTATAAAGCTGAAACTTTCACAGCATGTAGCTGATGCATTGATCTAAAAACGATACTGAAAAGCAAATGTGTAATATTAATACTTGTGTCATTCTGCCCATTGAAAGTTGTCTGAAAATACGAATATATGAAAAATCGCAAACTTCAAGGGCAGATTATTCGAATACTTAACAAGCAAACTTTATCAGTTTTTCAGGGAAGGAGGACACATATGTCATGTACAGAAATAAATAATAAAATTTCTTGCGTACAGTAATTTACGGTCTGTCGAAATGTCGTAAAATTGTCATTTTTCGAAATTTATATTTTTAACATGGGCAAAATTTTCAAAATAGAACTAGCCACTTGCAACTTAGTTTAAACGATAGCTAGTGTCCTTGTGACAAAAAAAGTAAATGAAGACGAAATCGTAGGTCACGTGGTTTCTATATTATAATGCATTTCCTTTCTTTCCCTTCGAAGGTCTGATTTTGGCGGCATGCTCCTTGGCAGGAGTTTGTACTTTTTATTATTTGTACCAATTTTGTGTCAAAGGTACAGCCTAAACTACTTATGCAAATTCCATGAAACTTTCAGGGATGATAGCTTCTGGGCTGAAATCTATACATATCACAAAAAATCCTGACTTGCGGCTTCTGTTTTAGTGCAACAGCCCCTTTAAATTTCGAATTTTAACATGGGAATTTTTTTCATAATGCACTCAGAGACTTGCAACTTTTTCTAAAAGATGCGCAATCATCCTTTGAGAAATAAAGTAAATCATGAGAAAGTCGTATGTCACGTGACTTAGACGCCATTGTGATTTTAGTGCATTTTTAAGCATTTTCAGCCTCTCCGATAGTACCAATCTTAAAAAATCTTCTCCTCTGAACTTACTGGTACTATAAAGCTGAAACTTTCACAGCATGTAGCTGATGCATTGATCTAAAAACGATACTGAAAAGCAAATGTGTAATATTAATACTTGTGTCATTCTGCCCATTGAAAGTTGTCTGAAAATACGAATATATGAAAAATCGCAAACTTCAAGGGCAGATTATTCGAATACTTAACAAGCAAACTTTATCAGTTTTTCAGGGAAGGAGGACACATATGTCATGTACAGAAATAAATAATAAAATTTCTTGCGTACAGTAATTTACGGTCTGTCGAAATGTCGTAAAATTGTCATTTTTCGAAATTTATATTTTTAACATGGGCAAAATTTTCAAAATAGAACTAGCCACTTGCAACTTAGTTTAAACGATAGCTAGTGTCCTTGTGACAAAAAAAGTAAATGAAGACGAAATCGTAGGTCACGTGGTTTCTATATTATAATGCATTTCCTTTCTTTCCCTTCGAAGGTCTGATTTTGGCGGCATGCTCCTTGGCAGGAGTTTGCGGGAACCTTGCATCTTTTCACTATTTTCATTGTATCTTTTCTAAATATCCACTTAGAGACTTGGAACTTGTTTTAAAAGATGCACAATAACCTTGCCTGCAAATAAATAAAGCTTATAATATTCGTAGGAGGGGAACTATTTTTATAATTCAACATTTTCATCGTTCTACAGCCTGGTCTGCTTTTGGCGACATTACTTATGTAAAACGTGGACAAGAAGCAAAGATTGCTCTGGCTACAATGCAGCAGTCTGAAGACCGTCAGTACTGCCCTGGCAGTCCTAGTTATACTTTTTATTATTTGTACCAATTTTGTGTCAAAGGTACAGCCTAAACTACTTATGCAAATTCCATGAAACTTTCAGGGATGATAGCTTCTGGGCTGAAATCTATACATATCACAAAAAATCCTGACTTCCGGCTTCTGTTTTAGTGCAACAGCCCCTTTAAATTTCGAATTTTAACATGGGAATTTTTTTCATAATGCACTCAGAGACTTGCAACTTTTTCTAAAAGATGCGCAATCATCCTTTGAGCAATAAAGTAAATCATGAGAAAGTCGTATGTCACGTGACTTAGACGCCATTGTGATTTTAGTGCATTTTTAAGCATTTTCAGCCTCTCCGATAGTACCAATCTTAAAAAATCTTCTCCTCTGAACTTACTGGTACTATAAAGCTGAAACTTTCACAGCATGTAGCTGATGCATTGATCTAAAAACGATACTGAAAAGCAAATGTGTAATATTAATACTTGTGTCATTCTGCCCATTGAAAGTTGTCTGAAAATACGAATATATGAAAAATCGCAAACTTCAAGGGCAGATTATTCGAATACTTAACAAGCAAACTTTATCAGTTTTTCAGGGAAGGAGGACACATATGTCATGTACAGAAATAAATAATAAAATTTCTTGCGTACAGTAATTTACGGTCTGTCGAAATGTCGTAAAATTGTCATTTTTCGAAATTTATATTTTTAACATGGGCAAAATTTTCAAAATAGAACTAGCCACTTGCAACTTAGTTTAAACGATAGCTAGTGTCCTTGTGACAAAAAAAGTAAATCAAGACGAAATCGTAGGTCACGTGGTTTCTATATTATAATGCATTTCCTTTGTTTCCCTTCGAAGGTCTGATTTTGGCGGCATGCTCCTTGGCAGGAGTTTGTACTTTTTATTATTTGTACCAATTTTGTGTCAAAGGTACAGCCTAAACTACTTATGCAAATTCCATGAAACTTTCAGGGATGATAGCTTCTGGGCTGAAATCTATACATATCACAAAAAATCCTGACTTGCGGCTTCTGTTTTAGTGCAACAGCCCCTTTAAATTTCGAATTTTAACATGGGAATTTTTTTCATAATGCACTCAGAGACTTGCAACTTTTTCTAAAAGATGCGCAATCATCCTTTGAGCAATAAAGTAAATCATGAGAAAGTCGTATGTCACGTGACTTAGACGCCATTGTGATTTTAGTGCATTTTTAAGCATTTTCAGCCTCTCCGATAGTACCAATCTTAAAAAATCTTCTCCTCTGAACTTACTGGTACTATAAAGCTGAAACTTTCACAGCATGTAGCTGATGCATTGATCTAAAAACGATACTGAAAAGCAAATGTGTAATATTAATACTTGTGTCATTCTGCCCATTGAAAGTTGTCTGAAAATACGAATATATGAAAAATCGCAAACTTCAAGGGCAGATTATTCGAATACTTAACAAGCAAACTTTATCAGTTTTTCAGGGAAGGAGGACACATATGTCATGTACAGAAATAAATAATAAAATTTCTTGCGTACAGTAATTTACGGTCTGTCGAAATGTCGTAAAATTGTCATTTTTCGAAATTTATATTTTTAACATGGGCAAAATTTTCAAAATAGAACTAGCCACTTGCAAATTAGTTTAAACGATAGCTAGTGTCCTTGTGACAAAAAAAGTAAATCAAGACGAAATCGTAGGTCACGTGGTTTCTATATTATAATGCATTTCCTTTCTTTCCCTTCGAAGGTCTGATTTTGGCGGCATGCTCCTTGGCAGGAGTTTGCGGGAACCTTGCATCTTTTCACTATTTTCATTGTATCTTTTCTAAATATCCACTTAGAGACTTGGAACTTGTTTTAAAAGATGCACAATAACCTTGCCTGCAAATAAATAAAGCTTATAATATTCGTAGGAGGGGAACTATTTTTATAATTCAACATTTTCATCGTTCTACAGCCTGGTCT
Source organism: Gibbula magus (assembly GCA_936450465.1). NCBI lineage: Eukaryota > Metazoa > Mollusca > Gastropoda > Trochida > Trochidae > Gibbula > Gibbula magus. The sequence goes on from OW388295.1 coordinate 51,047,557, forward strand.
GCTTTTGGCGACATTACTTATGTAAAACGTGGACAAGAAGCAAAGATTGCTCTGGCTACAATGCAGCAGTCTGAAGACCGTCAGTACTGCCCTGGACGTCCTAGTTAGGTCTTCAGACTTTAGTCTGAAAGACCTATTGTTATTATCCGATTTTCCTTATTAGGTCTTCAGACTTTAGTCTGAAAGACCTATTGTTATTATCCGATTTTCCTTATACTTTTTATTATTTGTACCAATTTTGTGTCAAAGGTACAGCCTAAACTACTTATGCAAATTCCATGAAACTTTCAGGGATGATAGCCTCTGGTCTGAAATCTATACATATCACAAAAAATCCTGACTTCCGGCTTCTCTTTTTGTGCTACAGCCGCTTTAAATTTCGAATTTTAACATGGGATTTTTTTTCAAAATGCACTCAGAGACTTGCAACTTTTTCTAAAAGATGCGCAATCATCCTCTGAGCAAAAAAGTAAATCATGAGTTAGGTCTTCAGACTTTAGTCTGAAAGACCTATTGTTATTATCCGATTTTCCTTATACTTTTTATTATTTGTACCAATTTTGTGTCAAAGGTACAGCCTAAACTACTTATGCAAATTCCATGAAACTTTCAGGGATGATAGCCTCTGGTCTGAAATCTATACATATCACAAAAAATCCTGACTTCCGGCTTCTCTTTTTGTGCTACAGCCGCTTTAAATTTCGAATTTTAACATGGGATTTTTTTTCAAAATGCACTCAGAGACTTGCAACTTTTTCTAAAAGATGCGCAATCATCCTCTGAGCAAAAAAGTAAATCATGAGAAAGTCGTATGTCACGTGACTTAGACGCCATTGTGATTTTAGTGCATTTTTAAGCATTTTCAGCCTCTCCGATAGTACCAATCTTAAAAAATCTTCTCCTCTGAACTTACTGGTACTATAAAGCTGAAACTTTCACAGCATGTAGCTGATGCATTGATCTAAAAACGATACTGAAAAGCAAATGTGTAATATTAATACTTGTGTCACTCTGCCCATTGAAATTTGTCTGAAAATACGAATATATGAAAAATCGCAAACTTCAAGGGCAGATAATTCGAATACTTAACAAGCAAACTTTATCAGTTTTTCAGGGAAGGAGGACACATATGTCATGTACAGAAATCAATAATAATATTTCTTGCGTACAGTCATTTACGGTCTGTAGAAATGTCGAAAAATTGTCATTTTTCGAAATTTACATTTTTAACATGGGCAAAATTTTCAAAATAGAACTAGCGACTTGCAACTTAGTTTAAACGATAGCTAATGTCCTTCTGACAAAAAAAGTAAATCAAGACGAAATCGTAGGTCACGTGGTTTCTATATTATAATGCATTTCCTATGTTTCCCTTCAAAGGTCTGCTTTTGGCGGCATGCTCCTTGGCAAGAGGTTGCGGGAACCTTGCATCTTTTCACTATTTTCATTGTATCTTTTTTAAATATCCACTTAGAGACTTGCAACTTGTTTTAAAAGATTCACATTAACCTTGCCTGCAAATAAATAAAGCTTATGATATTCGTAGCATTGGTAAAATTTTTATAATTCAACATTTCCATCGTTCTACAGCCTGGTCTGCTTTTGGCGACATGCACCTTGTCAGGAGCTAGCGGAAATCTCTGATATCTTCAACATTATGTAAAACGTGGACAAGAAGGAAAGATTGCTCAGGCTACAATGCAGCAGTCTGAAGACCGTCAGTACTGCCATGGCAGTCCTAGTTATTATTATTTGTACCAATTTTGTGTCAAAGGTACAGCCTAAACTACTTATGCAAATTCCATGAAACTTTCAGGGATGATAGCTTCTGGGCTGAAATCTATACATATCACAAAAAACCCTGACTTGCGGCTTCTGTTTTAGTGCAACAGCCCCTTTAAATTTCGAATTTTAACATGGGAATTGTTTTCATAATGCACTCAGAGACTTGCAACTTTTTCTAAAAGATGCGCAATCATCCTTTGAGCAATAAAGTAAATCATGAGAAAGTCGTATGTCACGTGACTTAGACGCCATTGTGATTTTAGTGCATTTTTAAGCATTTTCAGCCTCTCCGATAGTACCAATCTTAAAAAATCTTCTCCTCTGAACTTACTGGTACTACAAAGCTGAAACTTTCACAGAATGTAGCTGATACATTGAACTAAAAACGATACTGAAAAGCAAATGTGTAATACTAATACTTTTGTCACAGTGCCCGTTGAAAATTGTCTGAAAATGTGAAAATATGAAAAATCACAAATTTCAAGGGCAGATAATTCGATTATTTATCAAGCAAATTTTATCAGTTTTTCAGGGAAGAAGGACACATATGTCATGTACAAAAATCAATAATAACATTCCTTGCGTACAGTCATTTACCGTCTCTAGAAATGTCGAAAAATTGTCATTTTTCGAAATTTAAATTTTTAACATGGGCAAAATTTTCAAAATAGAACTAGCGACTTGCAACTTAGTTTAAACGATAGCTAGTGTCCTTGTGACAAAAAAAGTAAATCAAGACGAAATCGTAGGTCACGTGGTTTCTATATTATAATGCATTTCCTTTCTTTCCCTTCGAAGGTCTGATTTTGGCGGCATGCTCCTTGGCAGGAGGTTGCGGGAACCTTGCATCTTTTCACTATTTTCATTGTATCTTTTCTAAATATCCACTTAGAGACTTGGAACTTGTTTTAAAAGATGCACAATAACCTTGCCTGCAAATGAATAAAGCTTATAATATTCGTAGGAGGGGAAATATTTTTATAATTCAACATTTTCATCGTTCTACAGCCTGGTCTGCTTTTGGCGACATTACTTATGTAAAACGTGGACAAGAAGCAAAGATTGCTCTGGCTACAATGCAGCAGTCTGAAGACCGTCAGTACTGCCCTGGCAGTCCTAGTTAGGTCTTCAGACTTTAGTCTGAAAGACCTATTGTTATTATCCGATTTTCCTTATTAGGTCTTCAGACTTTAGTCTGAAAGACCTATTGTTATTATCCGATTTTCCTTATACTTATTATTATTTGTACCAATTTTGTGTCAAAGGTACAGCCTAAACTACTTATGCAAATTTCATGACACTTTCAGGGATTATAGCCTCTGGGCTGAAATCTATACATATCACAAAAAATCCTGACTTCCGGCCTCTGTTTTTGTGCTACAGGCTCTTTAAATTTCGAATTTTAACATGGGATTTTTTTTCAAAATGCACTTAGAGACTTGCAACTTTTTCTAAAAGATGCGCAATCATCCTCTGAGCAAAAAAGAAAATCATGAGAAAGTCGTATGTCACGTGACTTAGACGCCATTTTGATTTTAGTGCATTTTTTAGCATTTTCAGCCTCTCCGATTGTACCGATCTTAAACAATCTTCTTCTCTGAACATACTGGTACTACAAAGCTGAAACTTTCACAGAATGTAGCTGATACATTGAACTAAAAACGATACTGAAAAGCAAATGTGTAATACTAATACTTTTGTCACAGTGCCCGTTGAAAATTGTCTGAAAATGTGAAAATATGAAAAATCACAAATTTCAAGGGCAGATAATTCGATTATTTATCAAGCAAACTTTATCAGTTTTTCAGGGAAGAAGGACACATATGTCATGTACAAAAATCAATAATAAAATTCCTTGCGTACAGTCATTTACCGTCTCTAGAAATGTCGAAAAATTGTCATTTTTCGAAATTAAAATTTTTAACATGGGCAAAATTTTCAAAATAGAACTAGCGACTTGCAACTTAGTTTAAACGATAGCTAGTGTCCTTGTGACAAAAAAAGTAAATGAAGACGAAATCGTAGGTCACGTGGTTTCTATATTATAATGCATTTCCTTTCTTTCCCTTCGAAGGTCTGATTTTGGCGGCATGCTCCTTGGCAGGAGGTTGCGGGAACCTTGCATCTTTTCACTATTTTCATTGTATCTTTTCTAAATATCCACTTAGAGACTTGGAACTTGTTTTAAAAGATGCACAATAACCTTGCCTGCAAATAAATAAAGCTTATAATATTCGTAGGAGGGGAAATATTTTTATAATTCAACATTTTCATCGTTCTACAGCCTGGTCTGCTTTTGGCGACATTACTTATGTAAAACGTGGACAAGAAGCAAAGATTTCTCTGGCTACAATGCAGCAGTCTGAAGACCGTCAGTACTGCCCTGGCAGTCCTAGTTATACTTTTTATTATTTGTACCAATTTTGTGTCAAAGGTACAGCCTAAACTACTTATGCAAATTCCATGAAACTTTCAGGGATGATAGCTTCTGGGCTGAAATCTATACATATCACAAAAAATCCTGACTTCCGGCTTCTGTTTTAGTGCAACAGCCCCTTTAAATTTCGAATTTTAACATGGGAATTTTTTTCATAATGCACTCAGAGACTTGCAACTTTTTCTAAAAGATGCGCAATCATCCTTTGAGCAATAAAGTAAATCATGAGAAAGTCGTATGTCACGTGACTTAGACGCCATTGTGATTTTAGTGCATTTTTAAGCATTTTCAGCCTCTCCGATAGTACCAATCTTAAAAAATCTTCTCCTCTGAACTTACTGGTACTATAAAGCTGAAACTTTCACAGCATGTAGCTGATGCATTGATCTAAAAACGATACTGAAAAGCAAATGTGTAATATTAATACTTGTGTCATTCTGCCCATTGAAAGTTGTCTGAAAATACGAATATATGAAAAATCGCAAACTTCAAGGGCAGATTATTCGAATACTTAACAAGCAAACTTTATCAGTTTTTCAGGGAAGGAGGACACATATGTCATGTACAGAAATAAATAATAAAATTTCTTGCGTACAGTAATTTACGGTCTGTCGAAATGTCGTAAAATTGTCATTTTTCGAAATTTATATTTTTAACATGGGCAAAATTTTCAAAATAGAACTAGCCACTTGCAACTTAGTTTAAACGATAGCTAGTGTCCTTGTGACAAAAAAAGTAAATCAAGACGAAATCGTAGGTCACGTGGTTTCTATATTATAATGCATTTCCTTTGTTTCCCTTCGAAGGTCTGATTTTGGCGGCATGCTCCTTGGCAGGAGTTTGTACTTTTTATTATTTGTACCAATTTTGTGTCAAAGGTACAGCCTAAACTACTTATGCAAATTCCATGAAACTTTCAGGGATGATAGCTTCTGGGCTGAAATCTATACATATCACAAAAAATCCTGACTTGCGGCTTCTGTTTTAGTGCAACAGCCCCTTTAAATTTCGAATTTTAACATGGGAATTTTTTTCATAATGCACTCAGAGACTTGCAACTTTTTCTAAAAGATGCGCAATCATCCTTTGAGCAATAAAGTAAATCATGAGAAAGTCGTATGTCACGTGACTTAGACGCCATTGTGATTTTAGTGCATTTTTAAGCATTTTCAGCCTCTCCGATAGTACCAATCTTAAAAAATCTTCTCCTCTGAACTTACTGGTACTATAAAGCTGAAACTTTCACAGCATGTAGCTGATGCATTGATCTAAAAACGATACTGAAAAGCAAATGTGTAATATTAATACTTGTGTCATTCTGCCCATTGAAAGTTGTCTGAAAATACGAATATATGAAAAATCGCAAACTTCAAGGGCAGATTATTCGAATACTTAACAAGCAAACTTTATCAGTTTTTCAGGGAAGGAGGACACATATGTCATGTACAGAAATAAATAATAAAATTTCTTGCGTACAGTAATTTACGGTCTGTCGAAATGTCGTAAAATTGTCATTTTTCGAAATTTATATTTTTAACATGGGCAAAATTTTCAAAATAGAACTAGCCACTTGCAAATTAGTTTAAACGATAGCTAGTGTCCTTGTGACAAAAAAAGTAAATCAAGACGAAATCGTAGGTCACGTGGTTTCTATATTATAATGCATTTCCTTTCTTTCCCTTCGAAGGTCTGATTTTGGCGGCATGCTCCTTGGCAGGAGTTTGCGGGAACCTTGCATCTTTTCACTATTTTCATTGTATCTTTTCTAAATATCCACTTAGAGACTTGGAACTTGTTTTAAAAGATGCACAATAACCTTGCCTGCAAATAAATAAAGCTTATAATATTCGTAGGAGGGGAACTATTTTTATAATTCAACATTTTCATCGTTCTACAGCCTGGTCTGCTTTTGGCGACATTACTTATGTAAAACGTGGACAAGAAGCAAAGATTGCTCTGGCTACAATGCAGCAGTCTGAAGACCGTCAGTACTGCCCTGGACGTCCTAGTTAGGTCTTCAGACTTTAGTCTGAAAGACCTATTGTTATTATCCGATTTTCCTTATTAGGTCTTCAGACTTTAGTCTGAAAGACCTATTGTTATTATCCGATTTTCCTTATACTTTTTATTATTTGTACCAATTTTGTGTCAAAGGTACAGCCTAAACTACTTATGCAAATTCCATGAAACTTTCAGGGATGATAGCCTCTGGTCTGAAATCTATACATATCACAAAAAATCCTGACTTCCGGCTTCTCTTTTTGTGCTACAGCCGCTTTAAATTTCGAATTTTAACATGGGATTTTTTTTCAAAATGCACTCAGAGACTTGCAACTTTTTCTAAAAGATGCGCAATCATCCTCTGAGCAAAAAAGTAAATCATGAGTTAGGTCTTCAGACTTTAGTCTGAAAGACCTATTGTTATTATCCGATTTTCCTTATACTTTTTATTATTTGTACCAATTTTGTGTCAAAGGTACAGCCTAAACTACTTATGCAAATTCCATGAAACTTTCAGGGATGATAGCCTCTGGTCTGAAATCTATACATATCACAAAAAATCCTGACTTCCGGCTTCTCTTTTTGTGCTACAGCCGCTTTAAATTTCGAATTTTAACATGGGATTTTTTTTCAAAATGCACTCAGAGACTTGCAACTTTTTCTAAAAGATGCGCAATCATCCTCTGAGCAAAAAAGTAAATCATGAGAAAGTCGTATGTCACGTGACTTAGACGCCATTGTGATTTTAGTGCATTTTTAAGCATTTTCAGCCTCTCCGATAGTACCAATCTTAAAAAATCTTCTCCTCTGAACTTACTGGTACTATAAAGCTGAAACTTTCACAGCATGTAGCTGATGCATTGATCTAAAAACGATACTGAAAAGCAAATGTGTAATATTAATACTTGTGTCACTCTGCCCATTGAAATTTGTCTGAAAATACGAATATATGAAAAATCGCAAACTTCAAGGGCAGATAATTCGAATACTTAACAAGCAAACTTTATCAGTTTTTCAGGGAAGGAGGACACATATGTCATGTACAGAAATCAATAATAATATTTCTTGCGTACAGTCATTTACGGTCTGTAGAAATGTCGAAAAATTGTCATTTTTCGAAATTTACATTTTTAACATGGGCAAAATTTTCAAAATAGAACTAGCGACTTGCAACTTAGTTTAAACGATAGCTAATGTCCTTCTGACAAAAAAAGTAAATCAAGACGAAATCGTAGGTCACGTGGTTTCTATATTATAATGCATTTCCTATGTTTCCCTTCAAAGGTCTGCTTTTGGCGGCATGCTCCTTGGCAAGAGGTTGCGGGAACCTTGCATCTTTTCACTATTTTCATTGTATCTTTTTTAAATATCCACTTAGAGACTTGCAACTTGTTTTAAAAGATTCACAATAACCTTGCCTGCAAATAAATAAAGCTTATGATATTCGTAGCATTGGTAAAATTTTTATAATTCAACATTTCCATCGTTCTACAGCCTGGTCTGCTTTTGGCGACATGCACCTTGTCAGGAGCTAGCGGAAATCTCTGATATCTTCAACATTATGTAAAACGTGGACAAGAAGGAAAGATTGCTCAGGCTACAATGCAGCAGTCTGAAGACCGTCAGTACTGCCATGGCAGTCCTAGTTAGGTCTTCAGACTTTAGTCTGAAAGACCTATTGTTATTACCCGATTTTCCTTATTATTATTATTATACTTATTCATGTTAATTTTGTGGCAAATGCACAGCCTAAACTACTTACGCCAATTGCATGAAACTTTCAGGGCTTAAAGCCTCTGACCTGAAATTTATACATATAAAAAAAAATCCTGACTTTTGACTTTCCTTGCTGTGTTACAGCCCCTTTAAATTTCGAATTTTAACATGGGAAAAATTTTCAAAATGCACTTAGAGACTTGCAACTTTTTGCAAAAGATGCGCAATCATCCTCTTAGCAAAAAAGTAAATCAAGAGAAAGTCGTATGTAATGTGACTTAGACGCCATTTTGATTTTAGTGCATTTTTTTCCATTTTCATCGTCTTCGAAAGTACCGATCTTAAAAAATCTTCTCCTCTGAACATACTGGTACTACAAAGCTGAAATTTTCACAGAATGTAGCTGATACATTGAACTAAAAACGATACTGAAAAGCTAATGTGTAATATTAATACTTTTGTCACAGTGACCATTGAAAATTGTCTGAAAATGTGAAAATATGAAAAATCGCAAACTTCAAGGGCAGATTATACGAATAATTAACAAGCAAACTTTATAAATTTTTCAGGGAAGGAGGACACATGTGTAATTTACAAAAATCAATAATAACATTGCTTGCGTACAGTCATTTACAGTCTGTAGAAATGTCGAAAAATTGTCATTTTTCGAAATTTAAATTTTTAACATGGGAAAAATTTTCAAAATAGAACTAGCGACTTGCAACTTAGTTTAAACGATGGCTAATGTCCTTGTGACAAAAAAAGTAAATCAAGACGAAATCGTAGGTCACGTGGTTTCTATATTATAATGCATTTCTTTTCTTTCCCTTCGAAGGTCTGCTTTTGACGGCATGCTCCTTGGCAAGAGGTTGCGGGAACCTTGCATCTTTTCACTATTTTCATTGTATTTTTTCTAAATATCCACTTAGAGACTTGCAACTTGTTTTAAAAGATGCACAATAAACTTGCCTGCAAATAAATAAAGCTTATAATAATCGTAGCAGGGGTAAACTTTTTATAATTCAACATTTCCATCGTTCTACAGCCTGGTCTGCTTTTGGCGACATGTACCTTGTCAGGAGCTAGTGGAAAGCTCTGATCTCGTGGACAAGAAGGAAAGATTGCTCTGGCTACAATGCAGCAGTCTGAAGACCGTCAGTACTGCCCTGGCAGTCCTAGTTAGGTCTTCAGACTTTAGTCTGAAAGACCTATTGTTATTATCCGATTTTCCTTATTAGGTCTTCAGACTTTAGTCTGAAAGACCTATTGTTATTATCCGATTTTCCTTATTATTATTATTATTATTATTATTTGTACCAATTTTGTGTCAACAGTACAGCCTAAACTACTTATGCAAATTCCATGAAACTTTCAGGGATTATAGCATCTGGGCTGAAATCTATACATATCACAAAAAATCCTGACTTCCGGCTTCTGTTTTTGTGTTACAGTCCCTTTAAATTTCGAATTTTAACGAATTTTAACATGGGAATTTTTTTCAAAATGCACTTAGAGACTTGCAACTGTTTCCAAAAGATGCGTAATCATCTTCTGAGCAAAAAAGCAAATCATGAGAAAGTCGTATGTCACGTGATTTAGACGCCATTTTGATTTTAGTGCATTTTTTAGCATTTTCAGCCTCTCCGATCATACCGATTTAAAAAAATCTTCTCCTCTGAACATACTGGTACTACATAGCTGAAACTTTCACAGAATGTAGCGGATGCATTGAACTAAAAATGATACTGAAAAGCAAATGTGTAATGTTAATACTTTTCTCACAGTGCCCATTGAAATTTGTCTGAAAATGCGAAAATATGAAAAATCGCAAACTTCAAGGGCAGATAATTCGAATATTTAAAAAGCGAACATTATCAGATTTTTAGGGAAGGAGGACACATATGTCATGTAAAATAATCAATAATAACATTTCTTGCGTACAGTCATTTATGGTCTGTAGAAATGTCGAAAAATGGTCATTTTTCGAAATTTAAATTTTTAACATGGACAAAATTTTCAAAATAGAACTAGAGACTTGCAACTTAGTTTAAACGATAGCTAATGTCCTTGTGACACAAAAAGTAAATCAAGACGAAATCGTAGGTCACATGGTTTCTATAGTATAACGCATTTCCTTTGTTTCCCTTCGAAGGTCTGCTTTTGGCGGCATGCTCCTTAGCAAGAGGTTGCGGGAACCTTGCATCTTTTCACTATTTTCATTGTATCTTTTCTAAATATCCACTTAGAGACTTGGAACTTGTTTTAAAAGATGCACAATAACCTTGCCTGTAAATGAATAAAGCTTTTAATATTCGTAGCAGGGGTAAAAAAACTTATAATTCAACATTTCCATCGTTCTACAGCCTGGTCTGCTTTTGGCGACATGCACCTTATCAGGAGCTAGTGGAAAGCTCTGATCGCGTGGACAAGACGGAAAGATTGCTATGGCTACAATGCAGCAATCTGAAGACCGTCAGTACTGCCCTGGCAGTCCTACTTATTATTATTATTATTATTATTATTTGTACCAATTTTGTGTCAACAGTACAGCCTAAACTACTCATGCAAATTCCATGACACTTTCGGGGATGATAGCCTCTGGGCTGAAATTGATACATATCACAAAAAATCCTGACTGCCGGCTTCTGTTTTTCTGTTACAGCCCCTTTAAATGTCGAATTTTAACATGGGAATTTTTTTTAAAATGCACTTAGAGACTTGCAACTTTTTCTAAAAGATGCGCAATCATCTTCTAAGCAAAAAAATAAATCATGAGAAAGTCGTTTGTCGCGTGACTTAGACGCCATTTTGATTTTAGTGCATTTTTTTCCATTTTCAGCCTCTCCGATCGTACCGATCTTAAAAAATCTTCTCCTCTGAACATACTGGTACTACAAAGCTGAAACTTTCACAGAATGCAGCTGATGCATTGAACTAAAAACGATACTGAACAGCAAATGTGAAATGTTAATACTTTTGTCACAGTGGCCATTGAAAGTTGTCTGAAAATGCGAACATATGAAAAATCGCAAACTTCAAGGGCAGATAATTCGACTATTTACCAAGCGAACTTTATTAGTTTTTCAGGAAAGGAAGACACATATGTCATGTACAGGTATCAATAATAAAACCGCTCGTGAACAGTAATTTCCGGTCACAAGTAAGGCTGACACATGCCGAAAATCAGGCTTTTTGAGAAGGGGTATTTTCTGTGTAGAATTTTTGCTCGGAAACTACTGAAGATAAATCAAGTTTGATAGCTAATATTAAAGCTGACCAGCTGATTAATTCAGTACAAACAAGCAGACTAACAACTTGAGCCTTCATAAAGCCATATATATATGGGAGTCTTTTTACTTCTTTTTTTTTTTTTTTTTTTTTTTTTTTTAGAGTCCAAAGCGCAACCTGGATTTCTCAACTTTCTAATACCGCAAGGATCCCAGAAATCTTGGTTTGAACCCAATCGGAGCAAAACGCGTTTTTTTTTTCCTGGTGTTAAAAAAAATTCCAAAACTGTTTCCTTAGTTCTTATTGAGAGGTACAAACTCCAGAAACGCGTTTTCCTCTATTGCCATGTCTCTACCACCATGTTACACCGAAAAATTATGGCTTGAGCCCAAACAAATTTTGGAGTCCAAAAAATGTTTTTTTCGCTTTTTGGACAAATTGCTACAAATCGGTTCCCGTAGTTGTTACTGACAAGTGCAAAGTCCAAAAACGTAGTTAGCATAGGTCCAATGCTCCAAGGTCAAAAGCCGGAAACTGAAGACCTAAGTACTGCCGCGGCAGTCCTAGTTATTATTATACTTATTTGTACCAATTTTGTGTCAAAGGTACAGCCTAAACTACTGATGCACATCCCATAACACTTTCAGGGATGATAGCCTCTGGGCTGAAATCTATACATATCACAAAAAATCCTGACTTCCGGCTTCTGTTTCCGTGTTACAGCCCCTTTAATTTTCGAATTTTAACATGGGAATTTTTTTCAAAATGCACTTAGAGACTTGCAACTTTTTCTAAAAGATGCGCAATCATCTACTTACCAAAAAAATAAATCATGAAAAAGTCGTATGTCACGTGACTTAGACGCCATTTTCATTTTAGTGCATTTTTTAGCATTTTCAGCCGCTCCGATCGTACCGATCTTAAAAAATCTTCTCCTCTGAACATACTGGTACTACAAAGCTGAAACTTTCACAGATTGTAGCTGATGCATTGCACTAAAAACGAATCTAAAAAGCAAATGTGTAATGTTATTACTTTTGTCACACTGCCCATTGAAAGTTGTCCGAAATTGCGAAAATATGAAAAATCGCAAACTTCAAGGGCAGATAATTCGACTCATTACCAAGCGAACTTTATCAGTTTTTCAGGGAAGGAGGACACATATGTAATGTACAAAAATCAATAATAAATTTGTTTGCGTACAGTCATTACCCGTCTGTAGAATTGTTAAAAAATTGTAATTTTTCGAAATTTTAATTTTTAACATGGGCAAAATTTTCAAAATAGAACTAGCGACTTGCAACTTAGTTTAAACGATAGCTAATGTCCTTGTGACAAAATAAGTAAATCAAGACGAAATCGTAGGTCACGTGGTTTCTATATTATAATGCATTTCCTTTCCTTCCCTTCGAAGGTCTGATTTTGGCGGCATGCTCCTTGGCAGGAGGTTGCGGGAACCTTGCATCTTTTCACTATTTTCATTGTATCTTTTCTAAATATCAACTTAGAGACTTGGAACTTGTCTTAAAAGATGCACAATAACCTTGCCTGCAAATAAATAAAGCTTATAATATTCGTGGCAGGGGTAAACATTTTATAATTCAACATTTCCATTGTTCTACAGCCTGGTCTGCTTTTGGCGACATGCACCATTGAAATAAGAAAACTGCATTCACGACAGACATTGTGCCAATTCACCGTGATAGCAGTAGTACAACAAACACTTGCTTGCTACGTCATTTCAGAGTTGTTCTAAAGATCATTTCTGCAAGAAGCAGAATCCAGAGACGTGGTTTCTGTATTATAATGCATTTCCTTTCTTTCCCTTCGGAGGTCTGATTTTGGCGGCATGCTCCTTAGCAAGAGGTTGCGTGAACCTTGCATCTTTTCACTATTTTCATTGTACCTTTTCTAAATATCCACTTAGAGACTTGCAACTTGTTTTAAAAGATACACAATAACCTTTCCTGCAAATAAATAAAGCTTATAATATTCGTAGCAGGGGTAAAAAATTTATAATTCAACATTTCCATCGTTCTACAGCCTGGTCTGCTTTTGGCGACATGCACCTTGTCAGGAGCTAGTGGAAAGCTCTGATCTTGTGGACAAGAAGGAAAGATTGCTCTGGCTACAATGCAGCAGTCTGAAGACCGTCAGTACTGCCCTGGCAGTCCTAGTTAGGTCTTCAGACTTTAGTCTGAAAGACCTATTGTTATTATCCGATTTTCCTTATACTTTTTATTATTATTATTATTATTATTATTATTATTTGTACCAATTTTGTGTCAAAGGTACAGCCTAAACTACTTATGCAAATTCCATGAAACTTTCAGGGATTATAGCCTCTGGGCTGAAATCTATACATATCACAAAAAATCCTGACTTCCGGCTTCTGTTTTTGTGTTACAGTCCCTTTAAATTTCGAATTTTAACGAATTTTAACATGGGAATTTTTTTCAAAATGCACTTAGAGACTTGCAACTGTTTCCAAAAGATGCGTAATCATCTTCTGAGCAAAAAAGCAAATCATGAGAAAGTCGTATGTCACGTGACTTAGACGCCATTTTGATTTTAGTGTTTTTTTTAGCATTTTCAGCCTCTCCGATCATACCGATTTTAAAAAATCTTCTCCTCTGAACATACTGGTACTACATAGCTGAAACTTTCACAGAATGTAGCGGATGCATTGAACTAACAATGATACTGAAAAGCAAATGTGTAATGTTAATACTTTTCTCACAGTGCCCATTGAAATTTGTCTGAAATTGCGAAAATATGAAAAATCGCAAACTTCAAGGGCAGATAATTCGAATATTTAAAAAGCGAACTTTATCAGTTTTTTAGGGAAGGAGGACACATATGTCATGTACAATAATCAATAATAAAATTTCTTGCATACAGTCATTTATGGTCTGTAGAAATGTCGAAAAATGGTCATTTTTCGAAATTTAAATTTTTAACATGGACAAAATTTTCAAAATAGAACTAGCGGCTTGCAACTTAGTTTAAACGATAGCTAATGTCCTTGTGACAAAAAAAGTAAATCAAGACGAAATCGTAGGTTACGTGGTTTCTATATTATAATGCATTTCCTTTGTTTCCCTTCGAAGGTCTGATTTTGGCGGCATGCTCCTTAGCAAGAGGTTGCGGGAACCTTGCATCTTTTCACTATTTTCATTGTATCTTTTCTAAATATCCACTTAGAGACTTGCAACTTGTTTTAAAAGATGCACAATAACCTTGCCTGTAAATGAATAAAGCTTATAATATTCGTAGCAGGGGTAAACAATTTATAATTTAACATTTCCATCGTTCTACAGCCTGGTCTGCTTTTGGCGACATGCACCTTATCAGGAGCTAGTGGAAAGCTCTGATCGCGTGGACAAGAAGGAAAGATTGCTCTGGCTACAATGCAGCAGTCTGAAGACCGTCAGTACTGCCCTGGCAGTCCTAGTTATTATTATTATTATTTGTGTTAATTTTGTGTCAAATGTACAGCCTAAACTACTTACGCTAATTACATGAAACTTTCAGGGATCATAGCCTTCAGTCTGAAATTGATACATATCACAAAAAATCCTGAATTCCGGCTCCCGTTTTTGTGCTACAGCCCCTTTAAATTGCGATTTTTAACATGGCAATTTTTTTCAAAATGCACTTAGAGACTTGCAACTTTTTGCAAAAGATGCATAATCATCTTCAAAGCAAAAAAGTAAATCATGAAAAAGTCGTACGTCACGTGACTTAGACGCCATTTTGATTTTAGTGCATTTTTTTGCATTTTCTGCCTTTCCGACCATAGCGATTTTCAAAAATCTTCTCCTCTGAACATACTGGTACTACAGAACTGAAACTTTCACAGATTGTAGCTGATGCATTGTACTAAAAACGATAGTGTCTAGCACATGTGAAATGTCAATACTTTTGTCACAGTGCCCATTCAAATTTGTTTAAAAATGAGAAAATATGAAAAATCGCAAACTTCAAGGGCAGATAATTCGAATATTTACCAAGCGATCTTTATCAGTTTTTCAGGGAAGAAGGACACATATGTCATGAACTAAAATTAATAATAAAATTTCTTGCGTACAGTCATTTATCGTCTGTAGAAATGTCGAAAAATTGTCATTTTTCGAAATTTAAATTTTTAACATGGGCAAAATTTTCAAAATAGAACTAGGGGCTTGCAACTTATTTTAAACGATAGCTAATGTCCTTGTGACAAAAAAAGTAAATCAAGACGAAATCGTAGGTCACGTGGTTTCTATATTATAATGCATTTCCTTTGTTTCCCTTCGAAGGTCTGTTTTTGGCAGCATGCTCCTTAGCAGGAGGTTGCGGGAACCTTGCATCTTTTCACTATTTTCATTGTATCTTTTCTAAATATCCACTTAGAGACTTGCAACTTGTTTTAAAAGATACACAATAACCTTGCCTGCAAATAAATAAAGCTTATAATATTCGTAGCAGGGGTAAAATTTTTATAATTCAGCATTTCCATCGTTCTACAACATGGTCTGCTTTTGGCGACATGCACCTTGTCAGGAGCTAGTGGAAAGCTCTGATCTCGTGGACAAGAAGGAAAGATTGCTCTGGCTACAATGCAGCAGTCTGAAGACCGTCAGTACTGCCATGGCAGTCCTAGTTAGGTCTTCAGACTTTAGTCTGAAAGACCTATTGTTATTACCCGATTTTCCTTATTATTATTATTATACTTATTCATGTTAATTTTGTGGCAAATGCACAGCCTAAACTACTTACGCCAATGGCATGAAACTTTCAGGGCTTAAAGCCTCTGACCTGAAATTTATACATATAAAAAAAAATCCTGACTTTTGACTTTCCTTGCTGTGTTACAGCCCCTTTAAATTTCGAATTTTAACATGGGAAAAATTTTCAAAATGCATTTAGAGACTTGCAACTTTTTGCAAAAGATGCGCAATCATCTTCTGAGCAGAAAAGTAAATGATGAGAAAGTCGTATGTAACCTGACTTAGACGCCATTTTGATTTTAGTGCATTTTTTTCCATTTTCATCGTCTTCGAAAGTACCGATCTTAAAAAATCTTCTCCTCTGAACGTACTGGTACTACAAAGCTGAAATTTTCACAGAATGTAGCTGATACATTGAACTAAAAACGATACTGAAAAGCAAATGTGTAATGTTAATACTTTTGTCACAGTGACCATTGAAAATTGTCTGAAAATGCGAACATATGAAAAATTGCAAACTTCAAGGGCAGATAATTCGACTATTTACCAAGCGAACTTTATTAGTTTTTCAGGAAAGGAAGACACATATGTCATGTACAGGTATCAATAATAAAACCGCTCGTGAACAGTAATTTCCGGTCACAAGTAAGGCTGACACATGCCGAAAATCAGGCTTTTTGAGAAGGGGTATTTTCTGTGTAGAATTTTTGCTCGGAAACTACTGAAGATAAATCAAGTTTGATAGCTAATATTAAAGCTGACCAGCTGATTAATTCAGTACAAACAAGCAGACTAACAACTTGAGCCTTCATAAAGCCATATATATATGGGAGTCTTTTTACTTCTTTTTTTTTTTTTTTTTTTTTTTTTTTAGAGTCCAAAGCGCAACCTGGATTTCTCAACTTTCTAATACCGCAAGGATCCCAGAAATCTTGGTTTGAACCCAATCGGAGCAAAACGCGTTTTTTTTTTCCTGGTGTTAAAAAAAATTCCAAAACTGTTTCCTTAGTTCTTATTGAGAGGTACAAACTCCAGAAACGCGTTTTCCTCTATTGCCATGTCTCTACCACCATGTTACACCGAAAAATTATGGCTTGAGCCCAAACAAATTTTGGAGTCCAAAAAATGTTTTTTTCGCTTTTTGGACAAATTGCTACAAATCGGTTCCCGTAGTTGTTACTGACAAGTGCAAAGTCCAAAAACGTAGTTAGCATAGGTCCAATGCTCCAAGGTCAAAAGCCGGAAACTGAAGACCTAAGTACTGCCGCGGCAGTCCTAGTTAGGTCTTCAGACTGTAGTCTGAAAGACCTATTGTTATTATCCGATTTTCCTTATTAGGTCTTCAGACTTCAGTCTGAAAGACCTATTGTTATTATCCGATTTTCCTTATTAGGTCTTCAGACTTTAGTCTGAAAGACCTATTGTTATTATCCGATTTTCCTTATTATTAGGTCTTCAGACTTTAGTCTGAAAGACCTATTGTTATTATCCGATTTTCCTTATTATACTTTTTCTTATTATTATTATTATTTGTACCAATTTTGTGTCAAAGGTACAGCCTAAACTACTTATGCAAATTTCATGACACTTTCAGGGATTATAGCCTCTGGGCTGAAATCTATACATATCACAAAAAATCCTGACTTCTGGCCTCTGTTTTTGTGCTACAGGCTCTTTAAATTTCGAATTTTAACATGGGATTTTTTTTCAAAATGCACTTAGAGACTTGCAACTTTTTCTAAAAGATGCGCAATCATCCTCTGAGCAAAAAAGAAAATCATGAGAAAGTCGTATGTCACGTGACTTAGACGCCATTTTGATTTTAGTGCATTTTTTAGCATTTTCAGCCTCTCCGATTGTACCGATCTTAAAAAATCTTCTTCTCTGAACATACTGGTACTACAAAGCTGAAACTTTCACAGAATGTAGCTGATACATTGAACTAAAAACGATACTGAAAAGCAAATGTGTAATACTAATACTTTTGTCACAGTGCCCGTTGAAAATTGTCTGAAAATGTGAAAATATGAAAAATCACAAATTTCAAGGGCAGATAATTCGATTATTTATCAAGCAAATTTTATCAGTTTTTCAGGGAAGAAGGACACATATGTCATGTACAAAAATCAATAATAACATTCCTTGCGTACAGTCATTTACCGTCTCTAGAAATGTCGAAAAATTGTCATTTTTCGAAATTTAAATTTTTAACATGGGCAAAATTTTCAAAATAGAACTAGCGACTTGCAACTTAGTTTAAACGATAGCTAGTGTCCTTGTGACAAAAAAAGTAAATCAAGACGAAATCGTAGGTCACGTGGTTTCTATATTATAATGCATTTCCTTTCTTTCCCTTCGAAGGTCTGATTTTGGCGGCATGCTCCTTGGCAGGAGGTTGCGGGAACCTTGCATCTTTTCACTATTTTCATTGTATCTTTTCTAAATATCCACTTAGAGACTTGGAACTTGTTTTAAAAGATGCACAATAACCTTGCCTGCAAATGAATAAAGCTTATAATATTCGTAGGAGGGGAAATATTTTTATAATTCAACATTTTCATCGTTCTACAGCCTGGTCTTCTTTTGGCGACATTACTTATGTAAAACGTGGACAAGAAGCAAAGATTGCTCTGGCTACAATGCAGCAATCTGAAGACCGTCAGTACTGCCCTGGCAGTCCTAGTTATTATTATTATTATACTTTTTCTGACCGATTTTGTTACGCCTGTACAGCCTAAACTACTCATGCAAATTCCGTGACACTTTCAGGAATGATAGCCTCTGGGCTGAAATTAATACATATCACAAAAAATCTTGCCTTCCGGCTTCGGTTTTAGTGTTACGGCCCCTTTAAATTTCGAATTTTAACATGGGAATTTTTTTCAAAATGCACTTAGAGACTTGCAACTTTTTCTAAAAGTTGCGCAATCATCCTCTAAGCAAAAAAGTAAATCATGAGAAAGTGGTATGTCACGTGACTTAGACGCCATTTTGATTTTAGTGCATTTTTTAGCATTCTCAGCCTTTCTGATCGTACCGATCTT
This sequence comes from Gibbula magus, assembly GCA_936450465.1. Classification (NCBI taxonomy): domain Eukaryota; kingdom Metazoa; phylum Mollusca; class Gastropoda; order Trochida; family Trochidae; genus Gibbula; species Gibbula magus. Next base: position 51,066,480 of record OW388295.1, read on the forward strand.
AAAAAATCTTCTTCTCTGAACATACTGGTACTACAAAGCTGAAACTTTCACAGAATGTAGCGGATGCATTGAACTAAAAACGATATTGAAAAGCAAATGTGTAATGTTAATACTTTTGTCACAGTGCCCATTGAAATTTGTCTGAAAATGCGAAAATATGAAAAATCGCAAAATTCAAGGGCAGATAATTCGAATCTTTACCAAGCGAACTTTATCAGTTTTTCAGGGAAGGAGGACACATATGTCATGTACAATAATCAATAATAAAATTTCTTGCGTACAGTCATTTATCGTTTGTAGAAATGTCGAAAGATTGTCATTTTTCGAAATTTAAATTTTTAACATGGGCAAAATTTTCAAAATAGAACTAGCGACTTGCAACTTAGTTTAAACGATAGCTAGTGTCCTTGTGACAAAAAAAGTAAATCAAGACGAAATCGTAGGTCACGTGGTTTCTATAGTATTATGCATTTCCTTTTTTTCCCTTCGAAGGTCTGCTTTTGGCGGCATGCTCCTTAGCAAGCGGTTGCGGGAACAATGCATCTTTTCACTATTTTCATTGTATCTTTTCTAAATATCCACTTAGAGACGTGTAACTTGTTTTAAAAGATACACAATGACCTTGTCTGCAAATAAGTAAAGTTTTTAATATTCGTAACAGGGGTAAACTTTTTATAATCGAACATTTCAATCGTTCTACAGCCTGGTCTGCTTTTGGCGACATGCATCTTGTCAGGAGTACAACGTGGACAAGAAGGAAAGATTGCTCTGGCTACAATGCAGCAGTCTGAAGACCGTCAGTACTGCCCTGGCAGTCCTAGTTAGGTCTTCAGACTTTAGTCTGAAAGACCTATTGTTATTATCCGATTTTCCTTATTATTATTATTATTATTATTATACTTATTTGTACCAATTTTGTGTCAAAGGTACAGCCTAAACTACTCATGCACATTCCATGACACTTTCAGGGATGATAGCCTCTATGCTGAAATCTATACATATCACAAAAAATCCTGACTTCCGGCTTCTGTTTTTGTGCTACAGCCCCTTTAAATTTCGAATTTTAACATGGGAATTTTTTTCAAAATGCATTTAGAGACTTGCAACTTTTTGCAAAAGATGCGCAATTATCTTCTGAGCAAAAAAGCAAATCATGAGAAAGTCGTACATCACGTGACTTAGACGCCATTTTGATTTCAGTGCATTTTTTGGCATTTTCAGCCTTTCCGACACTACCGATCTTAAAAAATCTTCTCCTCTGAACATACTGGTACAAAAGATCTGAAACTTTCACAAAATGCAGCTGATGCATTGTACAAAAAACGATACCTACTTAGAAGTAGGAAACCTCTATACTTTTCTCACAGTGCCCATTCAAATTTGTCAAAAAATCTAAAAACCTGATAAATGGCAAACTTCAAGGGCAGATAACTCGAATACCTACCAAGCGAACTTTATCAGTTTTTCAGGGTAGGAGGACACATATGTCATGTATAGGAATCAATAATACAATTGCTCGTGTATAGTCATTTCAGGTCTGTAGAAATATCGAAAAATTGTCATTTTTCAAAAAAATTATTTTTAACATGGGCAAAATTTTCAAAATAGAACTAGCGACTTGCAACTTAGTTTAAACGATAGCTAGTGTCCTTGTGACAAAAAAAGTAAATCAAGACGAAATCGTAGGTCACGTGGTTTCTATAGTATAATGCATTTCCTTTTTTTCCCTTCGAAGGTCTGCTTTTGGCGGCATGCTCCTTGGCAAGAGGTTGCGGGATCCGGTCATCTTTTCACTATTTTCATTGTATCTTTTTTAAATATCCACTTACAGACTTGCAACTTGTTTTAAAAGATACACAATAACCTTTGCTGCTAATAAATAAAGCTTATAACATTCGTTACAGGGGTAAAATTTTTATAATTCAACATTTCCATCATTCTACAGCCTGGTCTGCTTTTGGCGACATGCACCTTGTCAGGAGCTAGCGGAAAGCTCTGATCTCTTCAACATTATGTAAAACGTGGACAAGAAGATAAGATTGCTCTGGCTACAATGCAGCAGTCTGAAGACCGTCAGTACTGCCCTGGCAGTCCTAGTTATACTTTTTATTATTTGTACCAATTTTGTGTCAAAGGTACAGCCTAAACTACTTATGCAAATTCCATGAAACTTTCAGGGACTATAGCCTCTGGTCTGAAATTTATACATATCACAAAAAATCCTGACTTCCGGCTTCTGTTTCTGTGTTACAGCCCCTTTAATTTTCGAATTTTAACATGGGAATTTTTTTCAAAATGCACTTAGAGACTTGCAACTTTTTCTAAAAGATGCGCAATCATCTACTTAACAAAAAAGTAAATCATGAAAAAGTCGTATGTCACGTGACTTAGACGCCATTTTGATTTTAGTGCATTTTTTAGCATTTTCAGCCTCTCCGATTGTACCGATCTTAAAAAATCTTCTTCTCTGAACATACTGGTACTACAAAGCTGAAACTTTCACAGAATGTAGCTGATACATTGAACTAAAAACGATACTGAAAAGCAAATGTGTAATACTAATACTTTTGTCACAGTGCCCGTTGAAAATTGTCTGAAAATGTGAAAATATGAAAAATCACAAATTTCAAGGGCAGATAATTCGATTATTTATCAAGCAAACTTTATCAGTTTTTTAGGGAAGAAGGACACATATGTCATGTACAAAAATCAATAATAACATTCCTTGCGTACAGACATTTATCGTCTCTAGAAATGTCGAAAAATTGTCATTTTTCGAAATTTAAATTTTTAACATGGGCAAAATTTTCAAAATAGAACTAGCGACTTGCAACTTAGTTTAAACGATAGCTAGTGTCCTTGTGACAAAAAAAGTAAATCAAGACGAAATCGTAGGTCACGTGGTTTCTATATTATAATGCATTTCGTTTCCTTCCCTTCGAAGGTCTGATTTTGGCGGCATGCTCCTTGGCAGGAGGTTGCGGGAACCTTGCATCTTTTCACTATTTTCATTGTATCTTTTCTAAATATCCACTTAGAGACCTGGAACTTGTTTTAAAAGATGCACAATAACCTTGCCTGCAAATAAATAAAGCTTATAATATTCGTAGGAGGGGAAATATTTTTATAATTCAACATTTTCATCGTTCTACAGCCTGGTCTGCTTTTGGCGACATTACTTATGTAAAATGTGGACAAGAAGCAAAGATTGCTCTGGCTACAATGCAGCAGTCTGAAGACCGTCAGTACTGCCCTGGCAGTCCTAGTTATTATTATTATTATTATACTTTTTCTGACCGATTTTGTTACGCCTGTACAGCCTTAACTACTCATGCAAATTCCATGACACTTTCAGGAATGATAGCCTCTGGGCTGAAATTAATACATATCACAAAAAATCTTGCCTTCCGGCTTCGGTTTTGGTGTTACGGCCCCTTTAAATTTCGAATTTTAACATGGGAATTTTTTTCAAAATGCACTTAGAGACTTGCAACTTTTTCTAAAAGATGCGCAATCATCCTCTTAGCAAAAAAGTAAATCATGAGAAAGTCGTATGTCACTCGACTTAGACGCCATTTTGATTTCAGTGCATTTTTTTAGCATTCTCAGCCTTTCCGATAGTACCGATCTTAAAAAATCTTCTCCTCTGAACATACTGGTACTACAAAGCTGAAACTTTCACAGAATGTAGCGGATGCATTGAACTAAAAACGATACTGAAAAGCAAATGTGTAATGTTAATACTTTAGTCACAATGCCCATTGAAATTTGTCTGAAAATGCGAAAATATGAAAAATCGCAAACTTCAAGGGCAGATAATTCGAATATGAACCAAGCAAACTTTATCAGTTTTTTAGGGAAGGAGGACACATATGTCATGTACAATAATCAATAATAAAATATCTTGCGTACACTCATTCACGGTCTGTAGAAATGTCGAAAAATTGTCATTTTTCGAAATTTAAATTTTTAACATGGGCAAAATTTTCAAAACAGAACTATCGACTTGCAACTAAGTTTAAACGATAGCTATTGTCCTTGTGACAAAAAAATTAAATCAAGACGAAATCGTAGATCACGTGGTTTCTATTTTATAATGCATTTCCTATGTTTCCCTTCGAAGGTCTGCTTTTGGCGGCATGCTCCTTGGCAAGAGGTTGCAGGAACCTTACATCTTTTCACTATTTTCATTGTATCTTTTTTAAATATCCACTTAGAGATATGCAACTTGTTTTAAAAGATGCACAATAACCTTGCCTGGAAATAAATACAGCTTATAATATTCGTAGCAGGGGTAATTTGTTTGTAATTCAACATGTCAATGGTTGACTGTACAGCCTAAACTACTCATGCAAATTCCATTACACTTTCAGGGATGATAGCCTCAGGGTTGAAATTGATACATATTACAAAAAATCCTGACTTCCGGCTTCTGTTTTTGTGTTACAGCCCCTTTTAATTTCAAATTTTAACATGGGAATTTTACAGACTTGCAACTTTTTCTAAAAGATGCGCAATCATCCTCTTAGCAAAAAGTAAATCAAGACGAAGTCGTAGGTCACGTGGTTTAGCCATCATCATGTATTTCCTTCGTTTCCCTTCGAAGCCCTGCTTGCATCTTTTCGCTGCTTCAATTGTATTATTTTTAAATATCCACTTACAGACTTGCAACTTGTTTTTAATCGATTCACAATAATCTTTCGTTCAAATAAATAAAGCTGATAAACTATTTGAAAAAGGCAAAGTTTTTATAATTCAACATTTCCTTCATTTCATAGACTTGTCTGCTTTTGGCGACATGCACCTTTGATGGAGCTTGCTGAAAGCTCCTAACTTTTCATTGTAATTAATTATGCTTATTTGCGTTAATTTTGTGTCAAATGAACAGCCTTAACTACATATGCGAATTGCATGAAACTTTAAGGACTGATAGCCTCTGACCTGAAATTGATACATATCAAAAAAAGTTCCTGACTTACGGATTTCCTTGCTGTGTTACAGCACCTTTAAATTTTTAACGTTTGATTTTCTTACGAAATGCACTTAGACACTTGCAACCTTTTGCAAAAGATGCGCAATCATCTTCCAAGCCAAAAGGTAAATCAGGGGTCACAATGTTTACCACCTATTTTCGTCTTCTGCTCCAGTTCCAAAAGGTCAAGAGAGCTGGAAATTTGTGTGCAGACTCCTTGGCCAATGAGGATTCAAAATTGTAGATTTCGTAATCCTGCGACATCAAATATAATTTCGAACCCTCGGGCACTGTCTGTGGAAGCTTACATAAAAAGTCAATATCATCTCTTATGTAACTTTTAACTTGCATACATAAAGGTTTGACGATACCATCAATGGAATTACTAAGTCTTTGAGTGTGGCTTTCCGGTGCTACAACAATAGGTCTAAAGGGGGGATCTTCTGGGTATTTAACAGAAATAAGTGCTGAGTTTTCATTAGATATCTTGTCTTGATTTGTTTTACTCTTGTGTATTTCAGGAAGGCCATACACATATGCAGTCTTTGCCTCAAAGTTAGTATGAAAGTCTCGTTCTGAGTCTGCAATGTCGCTTGCTTATCTATTTAACAATTTAGAAATTTTGTTTAAGATAACATTTTCTAATTTTACATTAGATGTGTTATAGTATACCTTATTATCAAGAATAGACAATATTTTATCTTTGTAATAGGCTTTATCCATAATAACAATAGCGCCTCCTTTATCCGCCTCCTTACTAACTATATCACTGTCATACTGTCCACGAGGAGGCACAAATTTGGATTTGTTCTTAAGTATACTTTAACTTGTTTATTCTAGAGTGTCTATTTCTTCATCCGTATCTGAGACTTCCTCTTCTTAAAAGAACTCTGCCAGTCTAAGTTTATGGGTGACACTGTATAAATACCGATGAGAAATCATCAATCAACAAACACAACAGAGACAATCTTCAATTAATTTATCCTGCTAATGTCATGAACAAATCGCGTGATTCATAACTTAAAGTATTATGTAATATATAGTATAGTACAGTATAATACCATAATCCTATGATCATTTTAACACAGCTATCAAAGGCGTTGCTTTGCCAAACCCTCTCTTACTCTTCCCCCCACAGAGAGATGGGGGGTTGGGGCGGCTAGGCAGCGGTGAAAGTGTGTCTTGCAATGCATGACCTCTGAATGACCTGTGCAAGCCAAGCAGTGGAGAGCGCGTGCTTGTGACAATACATGACCTCTGAATGAACTCTTGGTAACCACCCCATCTCTCACTGTCCCTCCAGCACGCGAGGCTTTGAACCCGTTATGTATAATGATGTAATACGCTCTGGTGTCAGCGTGGAAAACTCCCGCCTTCGCGACTGCCTGAGACAGTTTGTTTTCAAGCCTGCCGGTAAAATTTTCAAAGCAGTTTGACCGGTATTCGGGTAGATATGTTATTCTGAAACAACATATATTTTTGACAATAACAGAGAGGAGAAAAATGACCTGTGTAAGTTCAAATGTTAAGTGTAAGATTGACCAGATTACTACAATACGATAACCAGCATATGCAACATCTAAACAGTTTTTAGAAGATTTTATCCAGAAAATAGTGCTGTTCTCATGTATACTATTTCTAAATGCCCTTCAAAGGCCTGATTGGTAAGTAGCATAATACAAGTATAACCTACGGCTATTTTGCACGTATTGAACACTATCAAATCAGATAGATCTATAAAACAAATTAAAAAAATATAATGCATAATAATACAATCACATTTGCATATCACACCAAGCAAACACATACATATATACAACATGCATACGGCACATACATACATATATACCCCCTATCACATTATTCACACACATACATACATACACACATACACGCATACATACATACACACATACGTACATGCATACATACACACACACGCAGCAGGGAACAACATTTCGATAGCTGTATAGCCCTGCTTTTGGCGGCATATATATGGTCGTTGACAGGAGTGTGCAGTTCAATCTCTTTTTAAAACTCAACTTGAAACTTGTTTTAAAAAAATCGCAATAACCTTTCCTGCAAATAAACTAAGCTGAAGAAGTCGTAGCAGTTGACAAATTAAGACAATTCAACATTGCCATAGTTTCGCTTTGGTGGCATGTTTTAGCAAGAGGGGTAGCAGGAATCAGGCATTTCATCATCTTATTTTCCATTGTATTGTTTTTAAAATTCAACATGTAAACTTGCAACTTCTTTCAAAGATCAACACGAACTTTCAACTTTTTCAACGCTACCCCTTTTGAAAATGTTCACCATTTCATAAATTGATGTTCCCGGACCTTGAAACTCCTCGCCAGAACACAGTGTGTTTCCCGGATAAACACCTCTATTCGTGCGAACGTAACCAGCTTCGCGGAAAAATCGCCGCGTGCTATAAAGGCTGAAACATTAGGCATCACCCTCTCACTCTATTATTCACTTGCACTGTTACATTATCACTCTCTTGCCATATTCTCGCGTTTTATTAGCTTTAGGAGTCGCGCTGTTTCGACTTGTTCTTTTCCTTGTGACCTTGATCTTGGAACAGGAAGAGTTTTTTTTATTAACGAATATTTGTCGTATCCATTGATTGTTTAGGTTTACGCCAGTGGTATTTCTGATGTGAATCTTATGTGGCGAGACCTTACCTGGTGACTTTGAACATGGTGCATGAACCATTTTTCTCATAACATTTTATAACTTTTGAGGCATTACACGATCTTGTGTTATAACATTTGATTTATTAGTGATGGGCCGCTGAGGCTTAACACGTTGTGATCAAGATCTTTCAGATGAAGATGTAGCTTGTGTGCATGGTGACCTTGACCTACCAAGCACTGTTTAGTGGCGGAGAAAACATTTTCACTAGATATTAAACTTGTCCTGTACATTTTGATTTGTTGGCCTTTGAGGTTTCACACTTAATGTGTACTGAAGAGACCTTTCAGATGAAGATGTAGCTTAGTGCAGTGACCTTGACCTTCGCGGAGGAAGCTCTTAATATTAAACTTGTCCTGTACATTTTGATTTGTTGGCGATAGGCGTTTGAGGTTTCACACTTAATGTTTACTGAAGAGACCTTCAGATAAAGATGTAGCTTTTGTGCATAGTGACCTTGGCGGGGAAAGAATTTTTTACTAAATATTTAACTTAAAACTAGCGCTTGAGGCTTCACACTTCATCTGTTGTTCTGGGGAGACCTTTCAGAAGAAGATGTAGCATTGTGCAGTGACCTTGACCTTGGCGGGGAAAGCATTTTTCACTAAATATTAAACTTGTCCTGTAACTTTCGATTTGTTGGCGATAGGCCTTTTTAGGTTTCACACTTAATCTGTTCTGAAGAGACCTTTCAGATAAAGATGTAGCTTTTGTGCATAGTGACCTTGGCGGGGAAAGCATTTTTTTACTAAATATTTAACTTAAAACCATCGCTTGAGGTTTCAAACTTCATCTGTTGTTCTGAAGAGACCTTTCAGAAGATGTAGCATTGTGCAGTGACCTTGACGGGAAAAACATTTTTCACTAAATATTAAACTTGTCCTGTACATTTTGATTTGTTCGCGATAGGCCTTTGAGGTTTCACACTTCATCTGTTCTGAAGAGACCTTTCAGATGAAGATGTAGCTTTTGTGCATAGTGACATTGACCTTGGCGGGGAAAGCAATTTTCACTAAAATATTAAACTTTTCCATTAACTTTCGATTTGTTGGCGATAGGCCTTTTTAGGTTTCACACTTCATCTGTTCTGAAGAGACCTTTCAGATAAAGATGTAGCTTTTGTGCATAGTGACCTTGGCGGGGAAAGCATTTTTTTTACAAAATCATTAACTTAAAACTAGCGCTTGAGGTTTCACACTTCATCTGTTGTTCTGAAGAGACCTTTCAGAAGATGTAGCATTGTGCAGTGACCTTGATCACTAAAATATTAAACTTGTCCTGTAACTTTCGATTTGTTGGCGATAGGCCTTTTTAGGTTTCACACTTAATCTGTTCTGAAGAGACCTTTCAGATAAAGATGTAGCTTTTGTGCATAGTGACCTTGGCGGGGAAAGCATTTTTTTTACAAAATCATTAACTTAAAACTAGCGCTTGAGGTTTCACACTTCATCTGTTGTTCTGAAGAGACCTTTCAGAAGATGTAGCATTGTGCAGTGACCTTGATCACTAAAATATTAAACTTGTCCTGTAACTTTCGATTTGTTGGCGATAGGCCTTTTTAGGTTTCACACTTAATCTGTTCTGAAGAGACCTTTCAGATAAAGATGTAGCTTTTGTGCATAGTGACCTTGGCGGGGAAAGCATTTTTTTTACAAAATCATTAACTTAAAACTAGCGCTTGAGGTTTCACACTTCATCTGTTGTTCTGAAGAGACCTTTCAGAAGATGTAGCATTGTGCAGTGACCTTGATCACTAAAATATTAAACTTGTCCTGTAACTTTCGATTTGTTGGCGATAGGCCTTTTTAGGTTTCACACTTAATCTGTTCTGAAGAGACCTTTCAGATAAAGATGTAGCTTTTGTGCATAGTGACCTTGGCGGGGAAAGCATATTTTTACTAAATCATTGTTTCACACTTAATCTGTTCTGAAGAGACCTTTCAGAAGATGTAGCATTGTGCAGTGACCTTGACGGTGAAAACATTTTTCACTAAATATTAAACTTGTCCTGTAAATTTTGATTTGTTCGCGATAGGCCTTTGAGGTTTCACACTTCATCTGTTCTGAAGAGACCTTTCAGATGAAGATGTAGCTTTTGTGCATAGTGACATTGACCTTGGCGGGGAAAGCAATTTTCACTTAAATATTAAACCTGTCCTGTAACTTATGATTTGGTGGCGATAGGCCTTCGAGGTTTCACACTAAATCTGTTCTGAAGAGACCTTTCAGATAAAGGTGTAGCTTTTTGTGCATAGTGACCTTGGCGGGGGAAGCATTTTTTTACTAAATATTTAACTTAAAACTAGCGCTTGAGGTTTCACACTTCATCTGTTGTTCTGAAGAGACCTTTCAGAAGATGTAGCATTGTGCAGTGACCTTGACGGGGAAAACATTTTTCACTAAATATTAAACTTGTCCTGTAACTTTTGATTTGTTGGCGATAGGGCTTTGAGGTTCCATACGTCATCTGTTCTGAAGAGACCTTTAAGATGAAGATGTAGCTGTATGCAGTGACCTTGACCTTCGCGGAGGAAGCGCTAAATATTAAACTTGTTCCGTACATTTTGATTTATTCGCGATAGGCCTTTGAGGTTTCACACTTCATCTGTTCTGAAGAGACCTTTTAGATAAGATGTAGAGCTTTGTAGTGACCTTGACCTTGGCGGAGAAAGCGCTAAATATTAAACTTGTCCTATAACTTGATTTGTTGGCGATGAGCCTTTGAGGTTTCACACTTCATCGTTCTAAAGAGACCTTTCAGATATAGATGTACCTTCTATGCATAGTGACATTGACCTTGGCGGGGAAAGCATTTTTCACTAAATATTAAAACTGTCCTGTATCTGTTGATTAGTTGGCGATAGGCCTTTGAGGTTTCACACTTCATCTGTTCTAAAGAGACCTTTCAGATATAGATGTAGCTTTTGTGCATAGTGACCTTGACCTTGGCGGTGAAAGCATATTTCACTAAATATTAAAACTGTCCTGTAACTTTTGATTTGTTGGCGATAGGCCTTTGAAGTTTCACACTTCATAGGCCTTTGAGGTTTCACACTTCATCTCTTCTGAAGAGACCTTTCAGATAAAGGTGTAGCTTTGTGCATAGTGACCTTGACCTTGGTGGAGGAAGCCTTTTTCGTTAAATATTAAACTTGTGCCCTTATTTTTTTTTTTATCTGTGTGTGACCTAGGACTATCTGATGAGGTTATAACATTTTCCTTGACATTGGCGCAGGGCTCATTTATCGAAAAAAACTTTTGATGGGTTAGTAACAGGCCTCTGCACATGTCCATCTGCTGTGGTGACATTTTTCCCACGAGGACATACTTCTTGTAATGTAAACATATCAACTACTAACATGTCTATCCCCCGCCTCCAACGACGGAGGGGGGGATAGCAAGTAACCTCAAACAATCTCTTGTCAAGTTATTGAATCATATTATTAATTAACATGATGGGTTAGATGCTTGTTTTACATTAGTGTATTTTGTAGTATACCGCATACGTTTCATTGATTTACATATTTCAATTTAGTCATCATATTGCAATGCCAAGGAAAAAATCTTGGAAGAGATCTCGTGCTGCTAAAACAGTCGCGTCAAAGACTGCAGTACAGGAGGAAATTGATCTTACATCGGATTTTGAAATTGATCTTACATCGGATTTTGAGGGTAATTGTTTCCCAGCCTCAGATTCGCCTGATGTTGAGATTGCGGGGGTAAACTTCATCTTCAACCAAGTGACACTGAGAGGTCGTTTTCATCAAGGGGATGAGCGGTTCATGCCAAACTCTGGCCTTCAATGCACTTGCTGTGCATTAATGTTTTTATATGTTGCAAAGCTTAAAAACTTGAACGACTGGACAGTGGATGACATGGACAACGTTCTCGTTGAGGGAAACTTGCTGTATTCACACATTCAAAGATCTTCTACTATATCGGCAACACATCTTCTAATCAATGAATTACCAGAATATTTGTTTGCATTCGAGACAAACTTTAGACTTGTCAGACATGAAGCCAAGTCGGGTTTGCTCTGGCCTACAGAAGGCATGGGACATTTTGGAGGTTTTGTTGCTCTTGAAGATGCATTGGAAAGAGCGCTCGTTGATCATGGATCATGTTTTGTGAATTTTTGTGACGCAGTGTTTGCTGTTGTACGGAGAGAAGACTCTTATTTTGTTTTTGATTCTCATTCCAGGAATGAGCAAGGTACATTGTCCTGTGATGGGACCAGTGTCCTCATTTCATACGGCACAGTTCATGAGGTTTATGACCACTGTATTCGTTTAGCATTGTCCATGAATGCAACTATGAATACCATATTTGAAATAACCCCAGTCTCTGTCGTAATTGATCATGAACTTGATACACCGATACCAATACCTGGTGACCAGTCAAACATTCAACATCCAAGTGATGCTGACTCTGATGAGGTGAATGTATCCGGCAATGCAACATGGTCTCGTGGCAGTTCTATTGAACGTGAAAGTAGTATTATATCAGATGAAGAACCTATTGGTGCTGAAAATAGTCTGAGTTTCAAACACAAACAAAGTAAACGCCATTTACAGAAAATACATAGGCGTAACCTGATGAGAGCAAAACGAATGGCAATTCAAACTGAAAAGGAAATGCAGGGAACAAACCGAGAAAGACGAACTGAAATTGCCAAAGTAAAATATCAAACAAATGAGATATACAGGTCTCAATTGAAAGGAAAGAGGAATGAGAAATATCATCAAAATCCTCAGTTTCGTGAGACTGTCAAAAAGGCATATACTGATCAATATCGTCAAAATCCAGAATTTCGGGACGCTGCCAAAAGGGCAAGCAATAATAAGTATCACCAAAATCCCGAGTTTCAAGACGCTGCCAAAAGGGCAAGCACTGAAAAGTATCATCAAAATCCAGAGGCTGCCAAAAGGGCGAGCACTGATAAGTATCATCAAAATCCAGAGGCTGCCAAAAGGGCGAGCACTGGTAAGTATCGTCAAAATCCAGAATTTCGAGAGTCTGCCAAAAGGGCGAGCACTGATAAGTATCACCAAAATCCAGAATTTCGAGAGGCTGCCAAAAGGGCAAGCACTGATAAGTATCACCAAAATCCAGAATTTCGAGAGGCTGCCAAAAGGGCGAGCATTGATAAGTATCATCAAAATCCACAGTTCCGCGAGACTGTAAAAAAAGCATACACTGATCAATATCAGCAAAATACTGAATTTCGAGATACTGTGAAAGGAGCTAAAACTCGAAAGTACAAGGGTAATCCACAATTTCGCGCCCAGGTGAAGCAACGTACCACCTGTAACAAAAGCAGGAAAGCTGCTTACAACAGTGAAATGGTGAATGTAGCAGCAAGTTTTCAAAAACTTATCTCTGAAGGGCCAGAGTATGTTTGCGCAGTGTGTCATCGGCGATTTTTTAGAAATCAAGTTGTTCCATGTGCGAAAAATAATTATTACAATGCTCAAGAGCTTGCTGATCACTGTATAACTGAAACTTTTATTCACACTTGTAAACCCTCCTGTATACAGCCCTGTGCTTTCAGTGATGGCCCGAGTGGAACATCTTGGATGTGTCATTGTTGTCATAGGAAGTTGAAGTCGGGGAAAAAACCAGCTGAGGCTGTTGTGAACAATCTACAGTTGCATGCTATTCCAAAAGAATTAGGTTGTTTGAACAATTTGGAACAACACCTTGTGGCCTTAAACATTCCATTTATGAAGTTGTTGTCATTACCTAAAGGTCAACAGAATGCTGTGCATGGCCCAACAGTTGCCGTTCCATCAAACATCAAGCAGACATCGCTTGTTCTCCCTAGAGTTCAGACATCGGATCAGTTGATCAGGGTGAAACTGAAACGGAAATTAGCTTTCAAGGGCCATTATCAATATCAGTATGTCAATAGAGAAAGCATAAGAGCAGCTTTAGCATATTTGAAGGACAACAATGTCTATTACAGGGACATTGACTTCAACAGTGACTGGGTGAATCCCCACGACATTGATATTGATGATGAATTAGAACATTCTGATAATGATATTGAGGAGACCCATTCAGACAATGAGACAAATTCTGATCAGCCTGCTTCTCCTGACACATCTGAAGTCAAACATGAGGAAAGTGGAATGTTGTTGGACACTTGTCTTCAACCAGTCGATATTGGTCAAGACATTTTGGACAATAATTATGAGAATATCGTCAACATTTCTCCATGTGAAAATAACATGCCAACTGCCATATCGACTGACAAAACCAACGAAGCCAAGTGCTTTCCTGCTTTGTTCCCAACTGGGACACCTACATTCCATGATAACAGAGAGGAGAGGCTAACATTGGGTAGATACCTCAACACCAGATTGATGAATGCTGATGGGAGATTTGCGCGAAACACTGATTATTTATTTTATGCTCAGTATCTTGCTGAACTTGAGCAGGTCAAATCTAACGTTCAAATTTCTATTCGAAAAGGAACACCATCACAAAACCGCGGGAAAATTGAAGCAAAAAGACTGACTGACAAAGAATCCCTCTCTGAAATTTTGAAACATGACGAAGGATATAAGTTTTTGAAACCAATCAGGGGAACACCTCCATTTTGGCAAGCTGTCCAAAAAGATCTTTTTGCCATGATCAGGCAGTTGGGAATACCCACATGGTTTTGTTCCTTCTCATCTGCTGAACTCAGATGGACCGAAATCATTGATTCCATTCTGCATGAAACTGCTGATACGCGCCAAGCTAAAGATCTTGATTGGCATTCAAAATGTGCAATTCTTAGGCAAAATCCTGTAACAGCTGCCAGAATGTTCGATCGAAGGTTCCATACTTTCCTGACAGAGGTGATAATGTCGCCAGCAGCTCCTATCGGGAAATTAGTTGATTACTTTTATCGAGTTGAGTTTCAGCAGAGAGGTTCACCACATACCCACTGCCTTTTCTGGATAGAAAATGCTCCTAAAATTGCAACTGACCCTGATGAAGCTGTTGTTGATTTTGTTGATAGATACGTTTCATGTGAACTTCCTGACGATGATGAACTCCGCAGCATAGTCGAGACCGTTCAAACACATAGCAAGCGGCATACTCAGACTTGTCGGAAAGGGGGGAAAACATGTAGATTCAACTTTCCAAGACCTCCAACATGTGAAACGTTCATCTGTCATGCTGAATCAAACGACAAAACTATTGATGATTTGCCTAAAGACGCAGATGGCAATCCCGATATGCGTTTCTTCAACGAGATTATAGGGTCCAAAATATCTTCCAAAAGAGCACAAGAGGTACTTCAGCGGATCTTGGCTGAAATAAATGGGGATAATCAATATGATTCCACCGAAGCATTGTTTCATGCAATAGGTGTATCCCAATCAATTTTTGAAGAGGCATGTGCAGCGCTAGGCAAAAAGACCACTGTTGCAATAAGGAGACGGCCTATTGACGTCTGGATTAATCAGTATAATCCTGCTTTATTGAAATGCTGGAATGCCAATATGGATATTCAGTATGTCGTTGACGCATATTCATGTGTTGTCTACATTATATCCTACATCAGCAAAGCAGAACGTGAAATGGGCCTGCTTCTTGCTCAAACAGAAAAGGAAGCTCGTAAAGAAAACAATGTTGATGCAAAAGAAGCATTAAGAACAATTGGGCACACTTACCTCACTCACAGAGAAGTAAGTGCACAGGAAGCTGTTTACAGGCTATGTAACATGCATCTGAAAGAGGGGTCCCGGTTGGTGCAATTTATACCTGTTGGCATTAACACAACTCGGTTGAGCCTGCCCATTCAGACTATCAAACAAAAAATGTCTTCTGCAGATTTCAATGAAGATGACATGTGGGCGACAAGTTTGATTGATCGCTATACTCACAGACCAACTGGTGAGGAAATGGATAAACTGTGCTTGGCTCAATTTTGCTCGGAGTATAGAATTGTGCCACCATCAGAAATGTCTCGTGTTGACAATGACAAACGCAGAACTCCTGTCTTGACTCTCCAGAAAGGACTTGGGTTTATGCAGAAAAGAACGAACAGCAAGCCTGCAGTCATTCGTTATCCGAGATTTTCACAAACCAATGATCCTGAAAAATATCACCACAGCATCTTGCAACTTTTCCTGCCATACAGAGTAAATGCACATCTGAAACCACCTGGCTTCGAGACTCATGAACGGTTCTATGAAGATGCTTCAGTTAAAATCGGCAGTACCACTCAGTCAGTAAAGACCATTGTTGACGAGAACAGAAAACTTTTTGAAAAAGACGCCGATGAACTTGACATGGCAGAAGAAGTTCTTGCAAACGCAGGTTCTTTGGAAGACGCATGGTCTCAAATATGCCCTGAAACAGAAATGGAAAGACAAGAATGTGAAGATCAAAGACCAATCATTGATGATGAGGGTGAAGATGACAACAACATTCCAGATTTACAGAGCAATGACAACAGAACTCATGAAACTGTTACTGTGTCATCTTCACTGTCTAAACGCGACGCTCATGGAATTCTTCAGTCACTCAACTCCGAGCAAACTTCCATATTCTATATGGTAAGGCAATGGGCTCTCGACAAAAGAAATGGGCTGGAACCAAAACCTTTTCATCTCTGT
This sequence comes from Gibbula magus, assembly GCA_936450465.1. Classification (NCBI taxonomy): domain Eukaryota; kingdom Metazoa; phylum Mollusca; class Gastropoda; order Trochida; family Trochidae; genus Gibbula; species Gibbula magus. Next base: position 51,082,767 of record OW388295.1, read on the forward strand.
GTTCATGGTCCTGGTGGTACAGGGAAGTCTATGCTCATCAAGGCCATTAACTATGAAACAAACAGACTTCTGGCTAAATGCAGAGTTAATCCAGATGACATTTCAGTCATACTTGCAGCACCAACTGGCGTAGCTGCCTTTAACATTGACGCTCAGACTATTCACAGTGCCTTCTCCATTGGTATCGAGGCATACTTGCCCTATATTCCTCTAGGTGAAGACAAAATCAATACTCTTCGTCGCAAGTACCAAAGCGTTCAGTTATTGATAATTGATGAAATTTCAATGGTCGACCACAAACTCATGTCATACATTCACGGCAGACTAAAACAAATTAAGCAGACTCAAAATGATGTCCCATTCGGCAATGTGTCCATTCTTGCTGTCGGCGATTTCTACCAGCTACCACCAGTGAAGGGTAGACCACTTTTGGCAGACAATATTGGAGTAGACCATTGGAATGACCTATTTCTTAAGGCTGAGCTTACCCAAATTATGCGTCAGAGGAACACAATGTTCGCAGAAATGTTGAACAGACTGCGAACTCGAGACAAGAAAACTGCATTACAGCCTCAAGACATTGTTACTCTCGAAAGTCGTGAGACTGGAGAAGATGTTGATTGTATTCACATATTTGCAAGGAATTGCCAAGTTGATGCTTTCAATGAAGAAATGCTGCATTCCAAATGTGAATACATTCACAGCATTGACGCTCAGGATATCTGCAAGCAACGCAAAACCAATGTTGCAATGAGAAAACGAATGTGCGGCTCATTTGCTTTGCCCAAGACCATCAACATCGGTATTGGTGCACGAGTAATGCTGACCAGAAACATTGACACGGGCGATGGTCTAGTAAATGGTGTTTTTGGTTCTGTTTCCAACTTCCAAATGAGAGACAATGAAGAAAAACCTCTCAAAATTTTCATTGAATTTGACAATCCTAAAGTTGGAGCAGAACTGAGAAGGAAAACGCATTTCCCAATCAATGTTTCACATTCAAGCACACCAATAGAGATGCATGAGGAAACAGCAAGAAATGGTGCTGGTGTAAGACGTCAATTCCCCTTAAAACTTGCTTGGGCATGCACTGTGCACAAGACACAGGGTCTGACTTTCGACAACATTGTCGTGTCCTTTGATGGTATCCGGACTCCAGGACAAGCATATGTTGCTTTGAGCCGTGTGACGTCATTAGAAGGCTTGGTTGTGGAAAAGTTCGATCCTGAGAAAATCTACTGCAATGATCAGGTCACAAATGCATTGGCTCAAATGGCAGATTTCCATTCAGAGATCTCTTCCAACACCACTTCTGATTTGACAGTCATTCTGCATAACGTGCAAGGCCTCGATGCACATTTTCATTGCTTGAAAAATGACAAACGATTTATGAAGGGAGATGTGATATGCCTTACAGAAACATGGCTATCCACTCCAAATCTGTCCAAAGATGCTTTGTCATCTTATACGTTTTTTCATCAAACCAGGGCGTCTTCTTATGACAATTCCAGCAGAATGTTTTCAAATTTCAAAGCACAAGCTCATGGTGGTGTTGGCATGTTCGTGAAACAAAATGTACATGTTAACCAGGGCAACATACCATGCAATATAGAACATCTTTGCATGTATTTGCGAGAATTTGACATTGCTCTTGTTCTGCTTTACAGGCCGCCGGCATACCAAATGTCTGTGTTCAAGAAAAGCTTGGCTCATTTGATGCAAACGCTGAATGAAACTTACAGTTGTGGTACGGTTATCCTTGGTGACTTCAATGATAACATCAGGACATCGTCATCTATACAAGATTTCCTAGGCAACTATGGGTTCGTTCAGAATGTATTTCAAGCCACAACGGAAGACAACACTATCATTGATCACGTGTACACAAGAGGTGTTGAACATGTTTCAGTGAGCATCATACCCACCTTCTTCAGTTTTCATGAAGCAATAGAGATAAAACTATCCCAAGTTCACTGAACCTGAATGAAAGTTTGCATCGAGTAAGATCTTCATGTATACTACCTTATTTGCTAGCACTGCTGTCACCATTGTTTGTTAGTTATTAACTTTCCATTCCGTCCCTTGATTCTACTTTAAACTGCTAAATGAGATAATTAAATTCAACTGTTTAGTAGACTCCTGCAATCAAGATGACTTGGCTATTTGCCTGTCCTATATGCAGTTGCTTATGGAGTGTCTCCATATTCAAGTTACCGATTTTGCCATTTGTCCCTGGATTCTGCTGCTTGCAGAAATGATTTGCCATTTGTCCCTGGATTCTGCTGCTTGCAGAAATGATATTTAGAACAACTCTTAAATGACGTAGCAAGCAAGTGTTTGTTGAACTCCTGCTATCACGATGACTTGGCAGATTGCCTGTCGTGAATACAGTTTTTATTGAATATGTATTAGTTTTAATCTTGGACTCCTGCAATCAAGATGACTTGGCAATATCGCTGTCTTGTATGCAGTTTTTTTCTTGAAATTTGTTTATGTATGCATGTTGGACTTCTGCAATCAAGATGACTTGGCTATTTGCCTGTCTTATATGCAGTTACTTATGGAGTGTCTCCATATTCAAGTTGCCGATTTTGCCATTTGTCCCTCGATTCTGCTTCTTGCAGAAATGATATTTAGAACTCCTCTAAAATGACGTAGCAAGCAAGTGTTTGTTGTACTTCTGCTACCGCGATGACTTTGCACAATGCCTGTCGTGAATGCAGTTTTTATTGAATATGTATTAGTTTTAATCTTGGACTCCTGCAGTCAAGATGACTTGGCAATATGCCTGTCTTGTATGCAGTTTTTTTCTTGAAATTTGTTTATGTATGCATGTTGGACTTCTGCAATCAAGATGACTTGGCTATTTGCCTGTCTTATATGCAGTTACTTATGGAGTGTCTCCATACTCAAGTTACCGATTGTGCCATTTGTCCCTGGATTTGCTGCTTGCAGAAATGATATTTAGAACAACTCTTAAATGACGTAGCAAGCAAGTGTTTGTTGAACTCCTGCTATCACGATGACTTGGCAGATTGCCTGTCGTGAATACAGTTTTTATTGAATATGTATTAGTTTTAATCTTGGACTCCTGCAATCAAGATGACTTGGCAATATGGCTGTCTTGTATGCAGTTTTTTTCTTGAAATTTGTTTATGTATGCATGTTGGACTTCTGCAATCAAGATGACTTGGCTATTTGCCTGTCTTATATGCAGTTACTTATGGAGTGTCTCCATATTCAAGTTGCCGATTTTGCCATTTGTCCCTCGATTCTGCTTCTTGCAGAAATGATATTTAGAACTCCTCTAAAATGACGTAGCAAGCAAGTGTTTGTTGTACTTCTGCTACCGCGATGACTTTGCACAATGCCTGTCGTGAATGCAGTTTTTATTGAATATGTATTAGTTTTAATCTTGGACTCCTGCAGTCAAGATGACTTGGCAATATGCCTGTCTTGTATGCAGTTTTTTTCTTGAAATTTGTTTATGTATGCATGTTGGACTTCTGCAATCAAGATGACTTGGCTATTTGCCTGTCTTATATGCAGTTACTTATGGAGTGTCTCCATACTCAAGTTACCGATTGTGCCATTTGTCCCTGGATTTGCTGCTTGCAGAAATGATATTTAGAACAACTCTTAAATGACGTAGCAAGCAAGTGTTTGTTGAATTCCTGCTATCACGATGACTTGGCAGATTGCCTGTCGTGAATACAGTTTTTATTGAATATGTATTAGTTTTAATCTTGGACTCCTGCAATCAAGATGACTTGGCAATATCGCTGTCTTGTATGCAGTTTTTTTCTTGAAATTTGTTTATGTATGCATGTTGGACTTCTGCAATCAAGATGACTTGGCTATTTGCCTGTCTTATATGCAGTTACTTATGGAGTGTCTCCATATTCAAGTTGCCGATTTTGCCATTTGTCCCTCGATTCTGCTTCTTGCAGAAATGATATTTAGAACTCCTCTAAAATGACGTAGCAAGCAAGTGTTTGTTGTACTTCTGCTACCGCGATGACTTGGCACAATGCCTGTCGTGAATGCAGTTTTTATTGAATATGTATTAGCTTCAATTTTGGACTCCTGCAGTCAAGATGACTTGGCAATATGCCTGTCTTGTATGCAGTTTTCGTATTGAATAATATATATGAATGCATGTTGGACTCCTGCAATCAAGATGACTTGGCTATTTGCCTGTCTTGTATGCAGTTTTTGTAATGAATAATGTATATGAAAGAATGTTGGACTCCTGCAGTCAAGATGACTTGGCTATTTGCCTGTCTTGTATGCAGTTACTTATTGAGTGTCTCCATATTCAAGTTGCCGATTTTGCCATTTGTCCCTCGATTCTGCTTCTTGCAGAAATGATATTTAGAACTCCTCTAAAATGACGTAGCAAGCAAGTGTTTGTTGTACTTCTGCTACCGCGATGACTTGGCACAATGCCTGTCGTGAATGCAGTTTTTATTGAATATGTATTAGCTTCAATGTTGGACTCCTGCAGTCAAGATGACTTGGCTATTTGCCTGTCTTGTATGCAGTTTTTGTAAAGAATAATGTATATGAATGCATGTTGGACTCCTGCAATCAAGATGACTTGGCTATTTGCCTGTCTTGTATGCAGTTTTTGTAAAGAATAATGTATATGAAAGAATGTTGGACTCCTGCAATCAAGATGACTTGGCTATTTGCCTGTCTTGTATGCAGTTTTTGTAAAGAATTATGTATATGAAAGAATGTTGGACTCCTGCAGTCAAGATGACTTGGCTATTTGCCTGTCTTGTATGCAGTTTTTGTAAAGAATAATGTATATGAAAGAATGTTGGACTCCTGCAATCAAGATGACTTGGCTATTTGCCTGTCTTGTATGCAGTTTTTGTAATGAATAATGTATATGAAAGAATGTTGGACTCCTGCAATCAAGATGACTTGGCTATTTGCCTGTCTTGTATGCAGTTTTTGTAATGAATAATGTATACGTATGCATGTTTGACTCTTGCAACAATTCATAGTAATATATATTTCTTTACAGTTTGAATTAACATATTTATGACTTCGATTATCTTAAAAACTTCCTTCATGTGTCCCAGTACCTTATCGTGGTGTGGAGGTTTGTGCGTCTCCGTGACCCTTAGAGCTATGTCAGCGGGATCATTAATGTTCCCAGCAAGTACAACTAGGCTGACCAGGTCGAAGGGTAGAGTCCAGACAAAACTTGGGTAGTTCCAAATTCTGCTGTTTTTCAAATGCTATATATTTATTCCTGTCCCTCCCTTTACTGATCTGACTACTTTCTTTTGGATGGCAACATTCATATGTTTCATAGCTGAAATTTTGTTAACATAGCGTTAATCCCTACTAATCATTCCTTAATGATCTCTATAATACTTCAGATCAAATGACTTGTCTTTGAACTATTTCAAAGTTGCTGTTATTGTTAATGAAATACCCCCATATATATACATATATATATTAGATATATTAGATATATTAGATATTAGATTGCTCTGGGGCTAGTATACCAGTCTGAAGACCGTCAGTACTGCCATGGCAGTCCTAGTTAGGTCTTCAGACTTTAGTCTGAAAGACCTATTGTTATTATCCGATTTTCCTTATTATTATTATTATTTATCTTATTATTTGTGTTAATTTTGTGTCAAATGTACAGCCAAAATTACTCGTGCAAATTCCATGAAATTCACAGGGATGGTAGCTTCTGTGCTGAAATTGATACATATCACAAAAAATCCTGACTTCTGGCTTCTGTTTTTGTGCTACAGCCCCTTTAAATTTCGAATTTTAACATGGGATTTTTTTTCAAAATGCACTTAGAGACTTGCAATTTTTTTTTAAAGATGCGCAATCATCCTGTGAGCAAAAAAGTAAATGATGAGAAAGTCGTATGTCGCGTGACTTAGACGCCATTTTGATTTTAGTGCATTTTTCTCCAATTTCAGCCTTTCCGATACTACCAATCTAAAAAAATCTTCTCCTCTGACGATACTGTTAGTACATAGCTGAAACTTTCACAGAATGTAGCTGATACATCGTACTTAAAACGATAGTGTCTAGCAAATGTGAAATGTTAATACTTTTGTCACAGTGCCCATTCAAAATTGTCTAAAAATGAGGAAATATGAAAAATTGCAAACTTCAAGCGCAGATAATTCGAATATTTACCAGGCGAACTTTATCATTTTTTCAGGGAAAGAGGACACATATGTCATGTACAGGTACCATTAATAAAATTGCTCGCGTACAGTCATTTACGCTCTGTTGTAATGTCGAAAAATTGTCATTTTTCAAAATTTAATTTTTTAACATTGGTTAAATTTTCAAAATAGAACTAGCGACTTGCAAATTAGTTTAAACGATAGCTAATATCCTTGTGACATAAAAAGCAAATCACGACGAAATCGTAGGTCACGTGGTTTCTATATTATAATGCATTTCCTTTGTTTCCCTTCGAAGGTCTGCTTTTGGCGGCATGCTCATTAGCAAGAGGTTGCGGGAACCTTGAATCTTTTCACTATTTTCATTGTATCTTTTCTAAATATCCACTTAGAGACTTGCAACTTGTTTTAAAAGATACACAATAACCTTGCCTGCAAATAAATAAAGCTTATAATATTCGTAGCAGGGGTAAACTTTTTATAATTCAGCATTTCCATCGTTCTACAACATGGTCTGCTTTTGGCGACATGCACCTTGTCAGGAGCTAGTGGAAAGCTCTGATCTCGTGGACAAGAAGGAAAGATTGCTCTGGCTACAATGCAGCAGTCTGAAGACCGTCAGTACTGCCATGGCAGTCCTAGTTATTATTATACTTATACTTCTTCATGTTAATTTTGTGTCAAATGTACAGCCTAAACTACTTATGCCAATTGCATGACACTTTCAGGGATGATAGCCTCTGGGCTGAAATTGATACATATCACAAAAAATCTTGACTTCCGGCTTCTGTTTTTGTCTTACAGCACCTTTAAATTTCGAATTTTAACATGGGAATTTTTTTCAAAATGCACTTAGAGACTTGCAACTTTTTCTAAAAGATGCGCAATCAATCTCTAAGCAAAAAAGTAAATCATAAGAAAGTCGTATGTCGCGTGACGTAGACGCCATTTTGATTTTAGTGCATTTTTTTGCATTTTCAGCTTCTCCGATCGTACCAATCTTAAAAAATCTTCTCCTCTGAACATACTGGTACTACAAAGCTGAAACTTTCACAGAATGTAGCTGATACATTGAACTAAAAACGATACTGAAAAGCAAATGTGTAATGTTAATACTTTTGTCACAGTGACCATTGAAAATTGTCTGAAAACGGGAAAATATGAAAAAACGCAAACTTCAAGGGCAGGTAATTCGAATATTTACAAAGCAAACTTTGTCAGATTTTCAGGGAAGGAGGACACATGTACCATGTACACAAATCAAGAAGAACATTTCTTGCGTATAGTCATTTACCGTCTGTAGAAATGTCGAAAAGTTGTCATTTTTCCAAATTTAAATTTTTAACATGGGCAAAATTTTCAAAATAGAACTAGCGACTTGCAACTTAGTTTAAACGATAGCTAATGTCCTTGTGACAAAAAAGTAAATCAAGACGAAATCGTAGGTCACGTGGTTTCTATATTATAATGCATTTCCTTTCTTTCCCTTCAAAGGTCTGCTTTTGGCGGCATGCTCCTTGGCAAGAGGTTGCGGGAACCTTGCATCTTTTTCACTATTTTCATTGTATCTTTTCTAAATATCCACTTAGAGACTTGCAACTTGTTTTAAAAGATGCACAATAACCTTGCCTGCAAATAAATAAAGCTTATAATAGTCGTAGCAGGGGTAATAATTTTATAATTCAACATTTTCATCGTTCTAGAGCCTGGTCTGTTTTTTGCGACATGCACTTTGTCTGATCTCTTCAACATTATGTAAAACGTGGACAAGAAGGAAAGATTGCTCTGGCTACAATGCAGCAGTCTGAAGACCGTCAGTACTGCCCTGGCAGTCCTAGTTATTATTAGGTCTTCAGACTTTAGTCTGAAAGACCTATTGTTATTATCCGATTTTCCTTATTATACTTATTAGGTCTTCAGACTTTAGTCTGAAAGACCTATTGTTATTATCCGATTTTCCTTATTATACTTATTTGTACCAATTTTGTGTCAAAGGTACAGCCCAAACTACTTATGCAAATTCCATGACACTTTCAGGGATGATAGCCTCTGGGCTGAAATTTATACATATCACAAAAAATCCTGACTTCTGTTTTTGAGTTACAGCCCCTTTAAATTTCGAAATTTAACATGGGAATATTTTTCAAAATGCACTTAGAGACTTGCAACTTTTACTAAATGATGCGCAATCATCTACTCAGCAAAAAAGTAAATCATGAGAAAGTCGTATGTCACGTGACTTAGACGCCATTTTGATTTTAGTGCATTTTTTAGCATTTTCAGCTGCTCCGATCGTACCGATCTTAAAAAATCTTCTTCTCAGAACATACTGGTACTACAAAGCTGAAACTTTCACAGAATGTAGCGGATACATTGAACTTAAAACGATACTGAAAAGCAAATGTGTAATACTAATACTTTTGTCACAGTGCCCGTTGAAAATTGTCTGAAAATGTGAAAATATGAAAAATCACAAATTTCAAGGGCAGATAATTCGAACATTTACCAAGCGAACTTTATCAGTTTTTCAGGGAAGGAGGACAAATATGTCATGTACAACAATCAATAATAAAATGTCTTGTGTACAGTCATTTACCGGCTCTAGAAATGTCGAAAAATTGTCATTTTTCGAAATTTAAATTTTTAACATGGGCAAAATTTTCAAAATAGAACTAGCGACTTGCAACTTATTTTAAACGATAGCTAATATATTTGTGACAAAAAAAGTAAATCATGACGAAATCGTAGGTCACGTGGTTTCTATATTATAACGCATTTCCTATGTTTCCCTTCGAAGGTCTGCTTTTGGCGGCATGCGCCTTGGCAAGAGGTTGCGGGAACCTTGCATCTTTTCACTATTTTCATTGTATCTTTTTTAAATATCCACTTAGAGACTTGCAACTTGTTTTAAAAGATGCACAATAACCTTGCCTGCAAATGCGTAAGGCTTATAATATTCGTAGCAGGGGTAACAATTTTACAATTCAACATTTCCATCTTTCTACAGCCTGGTCTGCTTTTGGCGACATGCACCTTGTCAGGAGCTAACGGAAATCTCTGATTTCTTCACCATTATGTAAAACGAGGACAAGAAGGAAAGATTGCTCTGGCTACAATGCAGCAGTCTGAAGACCGTCAGTACTGCAATGGCAGCCCTAGTTAGGTCTTCAGACTTTAGTCTGAAAGACCTATTGTTATTATCCGATTTTCCTTATTATTATTTTCGGTAATTTTGTGTCACCTGTACAGTCTAAACTATGTATGCTAATTACATGAAACTTTCAGGGGTGATAGCCTGTGGTCTGAAAGTGATACATATCACAAAAAATCCTGACTTCCGGCTTCCGTTTTTATGCTACAGCTCCTTTAAATGTAGATTTTTAACATGGGAAAATTCTTCAAAATGCACTTAGAGACTTGCAACCTTTTGCAATAGATGCACAATCATCTTCCAAGCAAAAAAGTAAGTCATGAAAAACTTGTAAATCATGTGACTTAGGCGCCATTTTGCCTTTAGTGCATTTTCAGCGTTTTCGACCTTACCCATCTTAAAAAAACTTCTCCTCTGAACATACCGGTACTACAGAGCTGAAACTTTCACAGGATGTAGACTTTAGTCTGAAAGACCTATTGTTATTATCCGATTTTCCTTATTATTATTTTCGGTAATTTTGTGTCACCTGTACAGTCTAAACTATGTATGCTAATTACATGAAACTTTCAGGGGTGATAGCCTGTGGTCTGAAAGTGATACATATCACAAAAAATCCTGACTTCCGGCTTCCGTTTATATGCTACAGCTCCTTTAAATGTAGATTTTTAACATGGGAAAATTCTTCAAAATGCACTTAGAGACTTGCAACCTTTTGCAATAGATGCACAATCATCTTCCAAGCAAAAAAGTAAGTCATGAAAAACTTGTAAATCATGTGACTTAGGCGCCATTTTGCCTTTAGTGCATTTTCAGCGTTTTCGACCTTACCCATCTTAAAAAAACTTCTCCTCTGAACATACCGGTACTACAGAGCTGAAACTTTCACAGGATGTAGCTGATGCATTGTACTAAAAGCGATATTGATCAGACAATGCAAAATCTTTAAACTTTTTTCACTGTGAGCATTCAAAGTTTTCTGAAAATGAGAAAATATGAAAAATAGCAAACTTCAAGGGCAGATAACTCTAAAACCTACCCAGGGAACTTTATCAGTTGTTCAGGGAAGAAAGACACATATGTCATATACAGGAATCAATAATAACATCGCTCCTGAATAGTCATTTCCGATCTGTAAAAAGTATGTAGAATTGTCAATTTTCAAAAAAGCCAGCATTTTCAAATTCTGTTAAATAGTTAAATTTTAACATAGGGTTAATTAATCAAAATGCACCTAGAGACTTGGAAATAGTTCCAAATGATAGGTTATGTCATTGTGACAAAAAAAGTAACCGATGATGACTTCGTATTGTTTGTCGTTTAGCCACATTATTAGGTCTTTCAGACTAAAGTCTGAAGACCTATTGTTATTATCCGATTTTCCTTATTATTATTTTCGGTAATTTTGTGTCACCTGTACAGTCTAAACTATGTATGCTAATTACATGAAACTTTCAGGGGTGATAGCCTGTGGTCTGAAAGTGATACATATCACAACAAATCCTGACTTCCGGCTTCCGTTTTTATGCTACAGCTCCTTTAAATGTAGATTTTTAACATGGGAAAATTCTTCAAAATGCACTTAGAACTTCTCCTCTGAACATACCGGTACTACAGAGCTGAAACTTTCACAGGATGTAGCTGATGCATTGTACTAAAAGCGATATTGATCAGATAATGCAAAATCTTTAAACTTTTTTCACTGTGAGCATTCAAAGTTTCCTGAAAATGAGAAAATATGAAAAATAGCAAACTTCAAGGGCAGATAACTCTAAAACCTACCCAGGGAACTTTATCAGTTGTTCAGGGAAGAAAGACACATATGTCATATACAGGAATCAATAATAACATCGCTCCTGAATAGTCATTTCCGATCTGTAAAAAGTATGTAGAATTGTCAATTTTCAAAAAAGCCAGCATTTTCAAATTCTGTTAAATAGTTAAATTTTAACATGGGGTTAATTAATCAAAATGCACCTAGAGACTTGGAAATAGTTCCAAATGATAGGTTATGTCATTGTGACAAAAAAAAGTAACCGATGATGACTTCGTATTGTTTGTCGTTTAGCCACATTATTAGGTCTTCAGACTTTAGTCTGAAAGACCTATTGTTATTATCCGATTTTCCTTATTATTATTTTCGGTAATTTTGTGTCACCTGTACAGTCTAAACTATGTATGCTAATTACATGAAACTTTCAGGGGTGATAGCCTGTGGTCTGAAAGTGATACATATCACAACAAATCCTGACTTCCGGCTTCCGTTTTTATGCTACAGCTCCTTTAAATGTAGATTTTTAACATGGGAAAATTCTTCAAAATGCACTTAGAACTTCTCCTCTGAACATACCGGTACTACAGAGCTGAAACTTTCACAGGATGTAGCTGATGCATTGTACTAAAAGCGATATTGATCAGACAATGCAAAATCTTTAAACTTTTTTCACTGTGAGCATTCAAAGTTTCCTGAAAATGAGAAAATATGAAAAATAGCAAACTTCAAGGGCAGATAACTCTAAAACCTACCCAGGGAACTTTATCAGTTGTTCAGGGAAGAAAGACACATATGTCATATACAGGAATCAATAATAACATCGCTCCTGAATAGTCATTTCCGATCTGTAAAAAGTATGTAGAATTGTCAATTTTCAAAAAAGCCAGCATTTTCAAATTCTGTTAAATAGTTAAATTTTAACATGGGGTTAATTAATCAAAATGCACCTAGAGACTTGGAAATAGTTCCAAATGATAGGTTATGTCATTGTGACAAAAAAAAGTAACCGATGATGACTTCGTATTGTTTGTCGTTTAGCCACATTATTAGGTCTTCAGACTTTAGTCTGAAAGACCTATTGTTATTATCCGATTTTCCTTATTATTATTTTCGGTAATTTTGTGTCACCTGTACAGTCTAAACTATGTATGCTAATTACATGAAACTTTCAGGGGTGATAGCCTGTGGTCTGAAAGTGATACATATCACAACAAATCCTGACTTCCGGCTTCCGTTTTTATGCTACAGCTCCTTTAAATGTAGATTTTTAACATGGGAAAATTCTTCAAAATGCACTTAGAACTTCTCCTCTGAACATACCGGTACTACAGAGCTGAAACTTTCACAGGATGTAGCTGATGCATTGTACTAAAAGCGATATTGATCAGATAATGCAAAATCTTTAAACTTTTTTCACTGTGAGCATTCAAAGTTTCCTGAAAATGAGAAAATATGAAAAATAGCAAACTTCAAGGGCAGATAACTCTAAAACCTACCCAGGGAACTTTATCAGTTGTTCAGGGAAGAAAGACACATATGTCATATACAGGAATCAATAATAACATCGCTCCTGAATAGTCATTTCCGATCTGTAAAAAGTATGTAGAATTGTCAATTTTCAAAAAAGCCAGCATTTTCAAATTCTGTTAAATAGTTAAATTTTAACATGGGGTTAATTAATCAAAATGCACCTAGAGACTTGGAAATAGTTCCAAATGATAGGTTATGTCATTGGGACAAAAAAAAGTAACCGATGATGACTTCGTATTGTTTGTCGTTTAGCCACATTATTAGGTCTTCAGACTTTAGTCTGAAAGACCTATTGTTATTATCCGATTTTCCTTATTATTATTTTCGGTAATTTTGTGTCACCTGTACAGTCTAAACTATGTATGCTAATTACATGAAACTTTCAGGGGTGATAGCCTGTGGTCTGAAAGTGATACATATCACAACAAATCCTGACTTCCGGCTTCCGTTTTTATGCTACAGCTCCTTTAAATGTAGATTTTTAACATGGGAAAATTCTTCAAAATGCACTTAGAACTTCTCCTCTGAACATACCGGTACTACAGAGCTGAAACTTTCACAGGATGTAGCTGATGCATTGTACTAAAAGCGATATTGATCAGACAATGCAAAATCTTTAAACTTTTTTCACTGTGAGCATTCAAAGTTTCCTGAAAATGAGAAAATATGAAAAATAGCAAACTTCAAGGGCAGATAACTCTAAAACCTACCCAGGGAACTTTATCAGTTGCTCAGGGAAGAAAGACACATATGTCATATACAGGAATCAATAATAACATCGCTCCTGAATAGTCATTTCCGATCTGTAAAAAGTATGTAGAATTGTCAATTTTCAAAAAAGCCAGCATTTTCAAATTCTGTTAAATAGTTAAATTTTAACATGGGGTTAATTAATCAAAATGCACCTAGAGACTTGGAAATAGTTCCAAATGATAGGTTATGTCATTGTGACAAAAAAAAGTAACCGATGATGACTTCGTATTGTTTGTCGTTTAGCCACATTATTAGGTCTTCAGACTTTAGTCTGAAAGACCTATTGTTATTATCCGATTTTCCTTATTATTATTTTCGGTAATTTTGTGTCACCTGTACAGTCTAAACTATGTATGCTAATTACATGAAACTTTCAGGGGTGATAGCCTGTGGTCTGAAAGTGATACATATCACAACAAATCCTGACTTCCGGCTTCCGTTTTTATGCTACAGCTCCTTTAAATGTAGATTTTTAACATGGGAAAATTCTTCAAAATGCACTTAGAACTTCTCCTCTGAACATACCGGTACTACAGAGCTGAAACTTTCACAGGATGTAGCTGATGCATTGTACTAAAAGCGATATTGATCAGATAATGCAAAATCTTTAAACTTTTTTCACTGTGAGCATTCAAAGTTTCCTGAAAATGAGAAAATATGAAAAATAGCAAACTTCAAGGGCAGATAACTCTAAAACCTACCCAGGGAACTTTATCAGTTGTTCAGGGAAGAAAGACACATATGTCATATACAGGAATCAATAATAACATCGCTCCTGAATAGTCATTTCCGATCTGTAAAAAGTATGTAGAATTGTCAATTTTCAAAAAAGCCAGCATTTTCAAATTCTGTTAAATAGTTAAATTTTAACATGGGGTTAATTAATCAAAATGCACCTAGAGACTTGGAAATAGTTCCAAATGATAGGTTATGTCATTGGGACAAAAAAAAGTAACCGATGATGACTTCGTATTGTTTGTCGTTTAGCCACATTATTAGGTCTTCAGACTTTAGTCTGAAAGACCTATTGTTATTATCCGATTTTCCTTATTATTATTTTCGGTAATTTTGTGTCACCTGTACAGTCTAAACTATGTATGCTAATTACATGAAACTTTCAGGGGTGATAGCCTGTGGTCTGAAAGTGATACATATCACAACAAATCCTGACTTCCGGCTTCCGTTTTTATGCTACAGCTCCTTTAAATGTAGATTTTTAACATGGGAAAATTCTTCAAAATGCACTTAGAACTTCTCCTCTGAACATACCGGTACTACAGAGCTGAAACTTTCACAGGATGTAGCTGATGCATTGTACTAAAAGCGATATTGATCAGACAATGCAAAATCTTTAAACTTTTTTCACTGTGAGCATTCAAAGTTTCCTGAAAATGAGAAAATATGAAAAATAGCAAACTTCAAGGGCAGATAACTCTAAAACCTACCCAGGGAACTTTATCAGTTGTTCAGGGAAGAAAGACACATATGTCATATACAGGAATCAATAATAACATCGCTCCTGAATAGTCATTTCCGATCTGTAAAAAGTATGTAGAATTGTCAATTTTCAAAAAAGCCAGCATTTTCAAATTCTGTTAAATAGTTAAATTTTAACATGGGGTTAATTAATCAAAATGCACCTAGAGACTTGGAAATAGTTCCAAATGATAGGTTATGTCATTGTGACAAAAAAAAGTAACCGATGATGACTTCGTATTGTTTGTCGTTTAGCCACATTATTAGGTCTTCAGACTTTAGTCTGAAAGACCTATTGTTATTATCCGATTTTCCTTATTATTATTTTCGGTAATTTTGTGTCACCTGTACAGTCTAAACTATGTATGCTAATTACATGAAACTTTCAGGGGTGATAGCCTGTGGTCTGAAAGTGATACATATCACAACAAATCCTGACTTCCGGCTTCCGTTTTTATGCTACAGCTCCTTTAAATGTAGATTTTTAACATGGGAAAATTCTTCAAAATGCACTTAGAACTTCTCCTCTGAACATACCGGTACTACAGAGCTGAAACTTTCACAGGATGTAGCTGATGCATTGTACTAAAAGCGATATTGATCAGACAATGCAAAATCTTTAAACTTTTTTCACTGTGAGCATTCAAAGTTTCCTGAAAATGAGAAAATATGAAAAATAGCAAACTTCAAGGGCAGATAACTCTAAAACCTACCCAGGGAACTTTATCAGTTGTTCAGGGAAGAAAGACACATATGTCATATACAGGAATCAATAATAACATCGCTCCTGAATAGTCATTTCCGATCTGTAAAAAGTATGTAGAATTGTCAATTTTCAAAAAAGCCAGCATTTTCAAATTCTGTTAAATAGTTAAATTTTAACATGGGGTTAATTAATCAAAATGCACCTAGAGACTTGGAAATAGTTCCAAATGATAGGTTATGTCATTGTGACAAAAAAAGTAACCGATGATGACTTCGTATTGTTTGTCGTTTAGCCACATTATTAGGTCTTCAGACTTTAGTCTGAAAGACCTATTGTTATTATCCGATTTTCCTTATTATTATTTTCGGTAATTTTGTGTCACCTGTACAGTCTAAACTATGTATGCTAATTACATGAAACTTTCAGGGGTGATAGCCTGTGGTCTGAAAGTGATACATATCACAAAAAATCCTGACTTCCGGCTTCCGTTTTTATGCTACAGCTCCTTTAAATGTAGATTTTTAACATGGGAAAATTCTTCAAAATGCACTTAGAGACTTGCAACCTTTTGCAATAGATGCACAATCATCTTCCAAGCAAAAAAGTAAATCATGAAAAACTTGTAAATCATGTGACTTAGGCGCCATTTTGCTTTTAGTGCATTTTCAGCGTTTTCGACCCTACCCATCTTAAAAAAACTTCTCCTCTGAACATACCGGTACTACAGAGCTGAAACTTTCACAGGATGTAGCTGATGCATTGTACTAAAAGCGATATTGATCAGACAATGCAAAATCTTTAAACTTTTTTCACTGTGAGCATTCAAAGTTTCCTGAAAATGAGAAAATATGAAAAATAGCAAACTTCAAGGGCAGATAACTCTAAAACCTACCCAGGGAACTTTATCAGTTGTTCAGGGAAGAAAGACACATATGTCATATACAGGAATCAATAATAACATCGCTCCTGAATAGTCATTTCCGATCTGTAAAAAGTATGTAGAATTGTCAATTTTCAAAAAAGCCAGCATTTTCAAATTCTGTTAAATAGTTAAATTTTAACATGGGGTTAATTAATCAAAATGCACCTAGAGACTTGGAAATAGTTCCAAATGATAGGTTATGTCATTGTGACAAAAAAAGTAACCGATGATGACTTCGTATTGTTTGTCGTTTAGCCACATTATTAGGTCTTCAGACTTTAGTCTGAAAGACCTATTGTTATTATCCGATTTTCCTTATTATTATTTTCGGTAATTTTGTGTCACCTGTACAGTCTAAACTATGTATGCTAATTACATGAAACTTTCAGGGGTGATAGCCTGTGGTCTGAAAGTGATACATATCACAACAAATCCTGACTTCCGGCTTCCGTTTTTATGCTACAGCTCCTTTAAATGTAGATTTTTAACATGGGAAAATTCTTCAAAATGCACTTAGAACTTCTCCTCTGAACATACCGGTACTACAGAGCTGAAACTTTCACAGGATGTAGCTGATGCATTGTACTAAAAGCGATATTGATCAGATAATGCAAAATCTTTAAACTTTTTTCACTGTGAGCATTCAAAGTTTCCTGAAAATGAGAAAATATGAAAAATAGCAAACTTCAAGGGCAGATAACTCTAAAACCTACCCAGGGAACTTTATCAGTTGTTCAGGGAAGAAAGACACATATGTCATATACAGGAATCAATAATAACATCGCTCCTGAATAGTCATTTCCGATCTGTAAAAAGTATGTAGAATTGTCAATTTTCAAAAAAGCCAGCATTTTCAAATTCTGTTAAATAGTTAAATTTTAACATGGGGTTAATTAATCAAAATGCACCTAGAGACTTGGAAATAGTTCCAAATGATAGGTTATGTCATTGTGACAAAAAAAAGTAACCGATGATGACTTCGTATTGTTTGTCGTTTAGCCACATTATTAGGTCTTCAGACTTTAGTCTGAAAGACCTATTGTTATTATCCGATTTTCCTTATTATTATTTTCGGTAATTTTGTGTCACCTGTACAGTCTAAACTATGTATGCTAATTACATGAAACTTTCAGGGGTGATAGCCTGTGGTCTGAAAGTGATACATATCACAACAAATCCTGACTTCCGGCTTCCGTTTTTATGCTACAGCTCCTTTAAATGTAGATTTTTAACATGGGAAAATTCTTCAAAATGCACTTAGAACTTCTCCTCTGAACATACCGGTACTACAGAGCTGAAACTTTCACAGGATGTAGCTGATGCATTGTACTAAAAGCGATATTGATCAGACAATGCAAAATCTTTAAACTTTTTTCACTGTGAGCATTCAAAGTTTCCTGAAAATGAGAAAATATGAAAAATAGCAAACTTCAAGGGCAGATAACTCTAAAACCTACCCAGGGAACTTTATCAGTTGTTCAGGGAAGAAAGACACATATGTCATATACAGGAATCAATAATAACATCGCTCCTGAATAGTCATTTCCGATCTGTAAAAAGTATGTAGAATTGTCAATTTTCAAAAAAGCCAGCATTTTCAAATTCTGTTAAATAGTTAAATTTTAACATGGGGTTAATTAATCAAAATGCACCTAGAGACTTGGAAATAGTTCCAAATGATAGGTTATGTCATTGTGACAAAAAAAGTAACCGATGATGACTTCGTATTGTTTGTCGTTTAGCCACATTATTAGGTCTTCAGACTTTAGTCTGAAAGACCTATTGTTATTATCCGATTTTCCTTATTATTATTTTCGGTAATTTTGTGTCACCTGTACAGTCTAAACTATGTATGCTAATTACATGAAACTTTCAGGGGTGATAGCCTGTGGTCTGAAAGTGATACATATCACAAAAAATCCTGACTTCCGGCTTCCGTTTTTATGCTACAGCTCCTTTAAATGTAGATTTTTAACATGGGAAAATTCTTCAAAATGCACTTAGAGACTTGCAACCTTTTGAAATAGATGCACAATCATCTTCCAAGCAAAAAAGTAAATCATGAAAAACTTGTAAATCATGTGACTTAGGCGCCATTTTGCTTTTAGTGCATTTTCAGCGTTTTCGACCCTACCCATCTTAAAAAAACTTCTCCTCTGAACATACCGGTACTACAGAGCTGAAACTTTCACAGGATGTAGCTGATGCATTGTACTAAAAGCGATATTGATCAGACAATGCAAAATCTTTAAACTTTTTTCACTGTGAGCATTCAAAGTTTCCTGAAAATGAGAAAATATGAAAAATAGCAAACTTCAAGGGCAGATAACTCTAAAACCTACCCAGGGAACTTTATCAGTTGTTCAGGGAAGAAAGACACATATGTCATATACAGGAATCAATAATAACATCGCTCCTGAATAGTCATTTCCGATCTGTAAAAAGTATGTAGAATTGTCAATTTTCAAAAAAGCCAGCATTTTCAAATTCTGTTAAATAGTTAAATTTTAACATGGGGTTAATTAATCAAAATGCACCTAGAGACTTGGAAATAGTTCCAAATGATAGGTTATGTCATTGTGACAAAAAAAGTAACCGATGATGACTTCGTATTGTTTGTCGTTTAGCCACATTATTAGGTCTTCAGACTTTAGTCTGAAAGACCTATTGTTATTATCCGATTTTCCTTATTATTATTTTCGGTAATTTTGTGTCACCTGTACAGTCTAAACTATGTATGCTAATTACATGAAACTTTCAGGGGTGATAGCCTGTGGTCTGAAAGTGATACATATCACAACAAATCCTGACTTCCGGCTTCCGTTTTTATGCTACAGCTCCTTTAAATGTAGATTTTTAACATGGGAAAATTCTTCAAAATGCACTTAGAACTTCTCCTCTGAACATACCGGTACTACAGAGCTGAAACTTTCACAGGATGTAGCTGATGCATTGTACTAAAAGCGATATTGATCAGATAATGCAAAATCTTTAAACTTTTTTCACTGTGAGCATTCAAAGTTTCCTGAAAATGAGAAAATATGAAAAATAGCAAACTTCAAGGGCAGATAACTCTAAAACCTACCCAGGGAACTTTATCAGTTGTTCAGGGAAGAAAGACACATATGTCATATACAGGAATCAATAATAACATCGCTCCTGAATAGTCATTTCCGATCTGTAAAAAGTATGTAGAATTGTCAATTTTCAAAAAAGCCAGCATTTTCAAATTCTGTTAAATAGTTAAATTTTAACATGGGGTTAATTAATCAAAATGCACCTAGAGACTTGGAAATAGTTCCAAATGATAGGTTATGTCATTGTGACAAAAAAAAGTAACCGATGATGACTTCGTATTGTTTGTCGTTTAGCCACATTATTAGGTCTTCAGACTTTAGTCTGAAAGACCTATTGTTATTATCCGATTTTCCTTATTATTATTTTCGGTAATTTTGTGTCACCTGTACAGTCTAAACTATGTATGCTAATTACATGAAACTTTCAGGGGTGATAGCCTGTGGTCTGAAAGTGATACATATCACAACAAATCCTGACTTCCGGCTTCCGTTTTTATGCTACAGCTCCTTTAAATGTAGATTTTTAACATGGGAAAATTCTTCAAAATGCACTTAGAACTTCTCCTCTGAACATACCGGTACTACAGAGCTGAAACTTTCACAGGATGTAGCTGATGCATTGTACTAAAAGCGATATTGATCAGACAATGCAAAATCTTTAAACTTTTTTCACTGTGAGCATTCAAAGTTTCCTGAAAATGAGAAAATATGAAAAATAGCAAACTTCAAGGGCAGATAACTCTAAAACCTACCCAGGGAACTTTATCAGTTGTTCAGGGAAGAAAGACACATATGTCATATACAGGAATCAATAATAACATCGCTCCTGAATAGTCATTTCCGATCTGTAAAAAGTATGTAGAATTGTCAATTTTCAAAAAAGCCAGCATTTTCAAATTCTGTTAAATAGTTAAATTTTAACATGGGGTTAATTAATCAAAATGCACCTAGAGACTTGGAAATAGTTCCAAATGATAGGTTATGTCATTGTGACAAAAAAAAGTAACCGATGATGACTTCGTATTGTTTGTCGTTTAGCCACATTATTAGGTCCTCAGACTTTAGTCTGAAAGACCTATTGTTATTATCCGATTTTCCTTATTATTATTTTCGGTAATTTTGTGTCACCTGTACAGTCTAAACTATGTATGCTAATTACATGAAACTTTCAGGGGTGATAGCCTGTGGTCTGAAAGTGATACATATCACAACAAATCCTGACTTCCGGCTTCCGTTTTTATGCTACAGCTCCTTTAAATGTAGATTTTTAACATGGGAAAATTCTTCAAAATGCACTTAGAACTTCTCCTCTGAACATACCGGTACTACAGAGCTGAAACTTTCACAGGATGTAGCTGATGCATTGTACTAAAAGCGATATTGATCAGACAATGCAAAATCTTTAAACTTTTTTCACTGTGAGCATTCAAAGTTTCCTGAAAATGAGAAAATATGAAAAATAGCAAACTTCAAGGGCAGATAACTCTAAAACCTACCCAGGGAACTTTATCAGTTGTTCAGGGAAGAAAGACACATATGTCATATACAGGAATCAATAATAACATCGCTCCTGAATAGTCATTTCCGATCTGTAAAAAGTATGTAGAATTGTCAATTTTCAAAAAAGCCAGCATTTTCAAATTCTGTTAAATAGTTAAATTTTAACATGGGGTTAATTAATCAAAATGCACCTAGAGACTTGGAAATAGTTCCAAATGATAGGTTATGTCATTGTGACAAAAAAAGTAACCGATGATGACTTCGTATTGTTTGTCGTTTAGCCACATTATTAGGTCTTCAGACTTTAGTCTGAAAGACCTATTGTTATTATCCGATTTTCCTTATTATTATTTTCGGTAATTTTGTGTCACCTGTACAGTCTAAACTATGTATGCTAATTACATGAAACTTTCAGGGGTGATAGCCTGTGGTCTGAAAGTGATACATATCACAAAAAATCCTGACTTCCGGCTTCCGTTTTTATGCTACAGCTCCTTTAAATGTAGATTTTTAACATGGGAAAATTCTTCAAAATGCACTTAGAGACTTGCAACCTTTTGCAATAGATGCACAATCATCTTCCAAGCAAAAAAGTAAATCATGAAAAACTTGTAAATCATGTGACTTAGGCGCCATTTTGCTTTTAGTGCATTTTCAGCGTTTTCGACCCTACCCATCTTAAAAAAACTTCTCCTCTGAACATACCGGTACTACAGAGCTGAAACTTTCACAGGATGTAGCTGATGCATTGTACTAAAAGCGATATTGATCAGATAATGCAAAATCTTTAAACTTTTTTCACTGTGAGCATTCAAAGTTTCCTGAAAATGAGAAAATATGAAAAATAGCAAACTTCAAGGGCAGATAACTCTAAAACCTACCCAGGGAACTTTATCAGTTGTTCAGGGAAGAAAGACACATATGTCATATACAGGAATCAATAATAACATCGCTCCTGAATAGTCATTTCCGATCTGTAAAAAGTATGTAGAATTGTCAATTTTCAAAAAAGCCAGCATTTTCAAATTCTGTTAAATAGTTAAATTTTAACATGGGGTTAATTAATCAAAATGCACCTAGAGACTTGGAAATAGTTCCAAATGATAGGTTATGTCATTGTGACAAAAAAAAGTAACCGATGATGACTTCGTATTGTTTGTCGTTTAGCCACATTATTAGGTCTTCAGACTTTAGTCTGAAAGACCTATTGTTATTATCCGATTTTCCTTATTATTATTTTCGGTAATTTTGTGTCACCTGTACAGTCTAAACTATGTATGCTAATTACATGAAACTTTCAGGGGTGATAGCCTGTGGTCTGAAAGTGATACATATCACAACAAATCCTGACTTCCGGCTTCCGTTTTTATGCTACAGCTCCTTTAAATGTAGATTTTTAACATGGGAAAATTCTTCAAAATGCACTTAGAACTTCTCCTCTGAACATACCGGTACTACAGAGCTGAAACTTTCACAGGATGTAGCTGATGCATTGTACTAAAAGCGATATTGATCAGACAATGCAAAATCTTTAAACTTTTTTCACTGTGAGCATTCAAAGTTTCCTGAAAATGAGAAAATATGAAAAATAGCAAACTTCAAGGGCAGATAACTCTAAAACCTACCCAGGGAACTTTATCAGTTGTTCAGGGAAGAAAGACACATATGTCATATACAGGAATCAATAATAACATCGCTCCTGAATAGTCATTTCCGATCTGTAAAAAGTATGTAGAATTGTCAATTTTCAAAAAAGCCAGCATTTTCAAATTCTGTTAAATAGTTAAATTTTAACATGGGGTTAATTAATCAAAATGCACCTAGAGACTTGGAAATAGTTCCAAATGATAGGTTATGTCATTGTGACAAAAAAAAGTAACCGATGATGACTTCGTATTGTTTGTCGTTTAGCCACATTATTAGGTCTTCAGACTTTAGTCTGAAAGACCTATTGTTATTATCCGATTTTCCTTATTATTATTTTCGGTAATTTTGTGTCACCTGTACAGTCTAAACTATGTATGCTAATTACATGAAACTTTCAGGGGTGATAGCCTGTGGTCTGAAAGTGATACATATCACAACAAATCCTGACTTCCGGCTTCCGTTTTTATGCTACAGCTCCTTTAAATGTAGATTTTTAACATGGGAAAATTCTTCAAAATGCACTTAGAACTTCTCCTCTGAACATACCGGTACTACAGAGCTGAAACTTTCACAGGATGTAGCTGATGCATTGTACTAAAAGCGATATTGATCAGACAATGCAAAATCTTTAAACTTTTTTCACTGTGAGCATTCAAAGTTTCCTGAAAATGAGAAAATATGAAAAATAGCAAACTTCAAGGGCAGATAACTCTAAAACCTACCCAGGGAACTTTATCAGTTGTTCAGGGAAGAAAGACACATATGTCATATACAGGAATCAATAATAACATCGCTCCTGAATAGTCATTTCCGATCTGTAAAAAGTATGTAGAATTGTCAATTTTCAAAAAAGCCAGCATTTTCAAATTCTGTTAAATAGTTAAATTTTAACATGGGGTTAATTAATCAAAATGCACCTAGAGACTTGGAAATAGTTCCAAATGATAGGTTATGTCATTGTGACAAAAAAAGTAACCGATGATGACTTCGTATTGTTTGTCGTTTAGCCACATTATTAGGTCTTCAGACTTTAGTCTGAAAGACCTATTGTTATTATCCGATTTTCCTTATTATTATTTTCGGTAATTTTGTGTCACCTGTACAGTCTAAACTATGTATGCTAATTACATGAAACTTTCAGGGGTGATAGCCTGTGGTCTGAAAGTGATACATATCACAAAAAATCCTGACTTCCTAATTAGGTCTTCAGACTTTAGTCTGAAAGACCTATTGTTATTATCCGATTTTCCTTATTATTATTTTCGGTAATTTTGTGTCACCTGTACAGTCTAAACTATGTATGCTAATTACATGAAACTTTCAGGGGTGATAGCCTGTGGTCTGAAAGTGATACATATCACAAAAAATCCTGACTTCCGGCTTCCGTTTTTTATGCTACAGCTCCTTTAAATGTAGATTTTTAACATGGGAAAATTCTTCAAAATGCACTTAGAGACTTGCAACCTTTTGCAATAGATGCACAATCATCTTCCAAGCAAAAAAGTAAATCATGAAAAACTTGTAAATCATGTGACTTAGGCGCCATTTTGCTTTTAGTGCATTTTCAGCGTTTTCGACCCTACCCATCTTAAAAAAACTTCTCCTCTGAACATACCGGTACTACAGAGCTGAAACTTTCACAGGATGTAGCTGATGCATTGTACTAAAAGCGATATTGATCAGACAATGCAAAATCTTTAAACTTTTTTCACTGTGAGCATTCAAAGTTTCCTGAAAATGAGAAAATATGAAAAATAGCAAACTTCAAGGGCAGATAACTCTAAAACCTACCCAGGGAACTTTATCAGTTGTTCAGGGAAGAAAGACACATATGTCATATACAGGAATCAATAATAACATCGCTCCTGAATAGTCATTTCCGATCTGTAAAAAGTATGTAGAATTGTCAATTTTCAAAAAAGCCAGCATTTTCAAATTCTGTTAAATAGTTAAATTTTAACATGGGGTTAATTAATCAAAATGCACCTAGAGACTTGGAAATAGTTCCAAATGATAGGTTATGTCATTGTGACAAAAAAAAGTAACCGATGATGACTTCGTATTGTTTGTCGTTTAGCCACATTATTAGGTCTTCAGACTTTAGTCTGAAAGACCTATTGTTATTATCCGATTTTCCTTATTATTATTTTCGGTAATTTTGTGTCACCTGTACAGTCTAAACTATGTATGCTAATTACATGAAACTTTCAGGGGTGATAGCCTGTGGTCTGAAAGTGATACATATCACAACAAATCCTGACTTCCGGCTTCCGTTTTTATGCTACAGCTCCTTTAAATGTAGATTTTTAACATGGGAAAATTCTTCAAAATGCACTTAGAACTTCTCCTCTGAACATACCGGTACTACAGAGCTGAAACTTTCACAGGATGTAGCTGATGCATTGTACTAAAAGCGATATTGATCAGACAATGCAAAATCTTTAAACTTTTTTCACTGTGAGCATTCAAAGTTTCCTGAAAATGAGAAAATATGAAAAATAGCAAACTTCAAGGGCAGATAACTCTAAAACCTACCCAGGGAACTTTATCAGTTGTTCAGGGAAGAAAGACACATATGTCATATACAGGAATCAATAATAACATCGCTCCTGAATAGTCATTTCCGATCTGTAAAAAGTATGTAGAATTGTCAATTTTCAAAAAAGCCAGCATTTTCAAATTCTGTTAAATAGTTAAATTTTAACATGGGGTTAATTAATCAAAATGCACCTAGAGACTTGGAAATAGTTCCAAATGATAGGTTATGTCATTGTGACAAAAAAAGTAACCGATGATGACTTCGTATTGTTTGTCGTTTAGCCACATTATTAGGTCTTCAGACTTTAGTCTGAAAGACCTATTGTTATTATCCGATTTTCCTTATTATTATTTTCGGTAATTTTGTGTCACCTGTACAGTCTAAACTATGTATGCTAATTACATGAAACTTTCAGGGGTGATAGCCTGTGGTCTGAAAGTGATACATATCACAACAAATCCTGACTTCCGGCTTCCGTTTTTATGCTACAGCTCCTTTAAATGTAGATTTTTAACATGGGAAAATTCTTCAAAATGCACTTAGAACTTCTCCTCTGAACATACCGGTACTACAGAGCTGAAACTTTCACAGGATGTAGCTGATGCATTGTACTAAAAGCGATATTGATCAGACAATGCAAAATCTTTAAACTTTTTTCACTGTGAGCATTCAAAGTTTCCTGAAAATGAGAAAATATGAAAAATAGCAAACTTCAAGGGCAGATAACTCTAAAACCTACCCAGGGAACTTTATCAGTTGTTCAGGGAAGAAAGACACATATGTCATATACAGGAATCAATAATAACATCGCTCCTGAATAGTCATTTCCGATCTGTAAAAAGTATGTAGAATTGTCAATTTTCAAAAAAGCCAGCATTTTCAAATTCTGTTAAATAGTTAAATTTTAACATGGGGTTAATTAATCAAAATGCACCTAGAGACTTGGAAATAGTTCCAAATGATAGGTTATGTCATTGTGACAAAAAAAAGTAACCGATGATGACTTCGTATTGTTTGTCGTTTAGCCACATTATTAGGTCTTCAGACTTTAGTCTGAAAGACCTATTGTTATTATCCGATTTTCCTTATTATTATTTTCGGTAATTTTGTGTCACCTGTACAGTCTAAACTATGTATGCTAATTACATGAAACTTTCAGGGGTGATAGCCTGTGGTCTGAAAGTGATACATATCACAACAAATCCTGACTTCCGGCTTCCGTTTTTATGCTACAGCTCCTTTAAATGTAGATTTTTAACATGGGAAAATTCTTCAAAATGCACTTAGAACTTCTCCTCTGAACATACCGGTACTACAGAGCTGAAACTTTCACAGGATGTAGCTGATGCATTGTACTAAAAGCGATATTGATCAGACAATGCAAAATCTTTAAACTTTTTTCACTGTGAGCATTCAAAGTTTCCTGAAAATGAGAAAATATGAAAAATAGCAAACTTCAAGGGCAGATAACTCTAAAACCTACCCAGGGAACTTTATCAGTTGTTCAGGGAAGAAAGACACATATGTCATATACAGGAATCAATAATAACATCGCTCCTGAATAGTCATTTCCGATCTGTAAAAAGTATGTAGAATTGTCAATTTTCAAAAAAGCCAGCATTTTCAAATTCTGTTAAATAGTTAAATTTTAACATGGGGTTAATTAATCAAAATGCACCTAGAGACTTGGAAATAGTTCCAAATGATAGGTTATGTCATTGTGACAAAAAAAAGTAACCGATGATGACTTCGTATTGTTTGTCGTTTAGCCACATTATTAGGTCTTCAGACTTTAGTCTGAAAGACCTATTGTTATTATCCGATTTTCCTTATTATTATTTTCGGTAATTTTGTGTCACCTGTACAGTCTAAACTATGTATGCTAATTACATGAAACTTTCAGGGGTGATAGCCTGTGGTCTGAAAGTGATACATATCACAACAAATCCTGACTTCCGGCTTCCGTTTTTATGCTACAGCTCCTTTAAATGTAGATTTTTAACATGGGAAAATTCTTCAAAATGCACTTAGAACTTCTCCTCTGAACATACCGGTACTACAGAGCTGAAACTTTCACAGGATGTAGCTGATGCATTGTACTAAAAGCGATATTGATCAGACAATGCAAAATCTTTAAACTTTTTTCACTGTGAGCATTCAAAGTTTCCTGAAAATGAGAAAATATGAAAAATAGCAAACTTCAAGGGCAGATAACTCTAAAACCTACCCAGGGAACTTTATCAGTTGTTCAGGGAAGAAAGACACATATGTCATATACAGGAATCAATAATAACATCGCTCCTGAATAGTCATTTCCGATCTGTAAAAAGTATGTAGAATTGTCAATTTTCAAAAAAGCCAGCATTTTCAAATTCTGTTAAATAGTTAAATTTTAACATGGGGTTAATTAATCAAAATGCACCTAGAGACTTGGAAATAGTTCCAAATGATAGGTTATGTCATTGTGACAAAAAAAGTAACCGATGATGACTTCGTATTGTTTGTCGTTTAGCCACATTATTAGGTCTTCAGACTTTAGTCTGAAAGACCTATTGTTATTATCCGATTTTCCTTATTATTATTTTCGGTAATTTTGTGTCACCTGTACAGTCTAAACTATGTATGCTAATTACATGAAACTTTCAGGGGTGATAGCCTGTGGTCTGAAAGTGATACATATCACAACAAATCCTGACTTCCGGCTTCCGTTTTTATGCTACAGCTCCTTTAAATGTAGATTTTTAACATGGGAAAATTCTTCAAAATGCACTTAGAACTTCTCCTCTGAACATACCGGTACTACAGAGCTGAAACTTTCACAGGATGTAGCTGATGCATTGTACTAAAAGCGATATTGATCAGACAATGCAAAATCTTTAAACTTTTTTCACTGTGAGCATTCAAAGTTTCCTGAAAATGAGAAAATATGAAAAATAGCAAACTTCAAGGGCAGATAACTCTAAAACCTACCCAGGGAACTTTATCAGTTGTTCAGGGAAGAAAGACACATATGTCATATACAGGAATCAATAATAACATCGCTCCTGAATAGTCATTTCCGATCTGTAAAAAGTATGTAGAATTGTCAATTTTCAAAAAAGCCAGCATTTTCAAATTCTGTTAAATAGTTAAATTTTAACATGGGGTTAATTAATCAAAATGCACCTAGAGACTTGGAAATAGTTCCAAATGATAGGTTATGTCATTGTGACAAAAAAAAGTAACCGATGATGACTTCGTATTGTTTGTCGTTTAGCCACATTATTAGGTCTTCAGACTTTAGTCTGAAAGACCTATTGTTATTATCCGATTTTCCTTATTATTATTTTCGGTAATTTTGTGTCACCTGTACAGTCTAAACTATGTATGCTAATTACATGAAACTTTCAGGGGTGATAGCCTGTGGTCTGAAAGTGATACATATCACAACAAATCCTGACTTCCGGCTTCCGTTTTTATGCTACAGCTCCTTTAAATGTAGATTTTTAACATGGGAAAATTCTTCAAAATGCACTTAGAACTTCTCCTCTGAACATACCGGTACTACAGAGCTGAAACTTTCACAGGATGTAGCTGATGCATTGTACTAAAAGCGATATTGATCAGACAATGCAAAATCTTTAAACTTTTTTCACTGTGAGCATTCAAAGTTTCCTGAAAATGAGAAAATATGAAAAATAGCAAACTTCAAGGGCAGATAACTCTAAAACCTACCCAGGGAACTTTATCAGTTGTTCAGGGAAGAAAGACACATATGTCATATACAGGAATCAATAATAACATCGCTCCTGAATAGTCATTTCCGATCTGTAAAAAGTATGTAGAATTGTCAATTTTCAAAAAAGCCAGCATTTTCAAATTCTGTTAAATAGTTAAATTTTAACATGGGGTTAATTAATCAAAATGCACCTAGAGACTTGGAAATAGTTCCAAATGATAGGTTATGTCATTGTGACAAAAAAAAGTAACCGATGATGACTTCGTATTGTTTGTCGTTTAGCCACATTATTAGGTCTTCAGACTTTAGTCTGAAAGACCTATTGTTATTATCCGATTTTCCTTATTATTATTTTCGGTAATTTTGTGTCACCTGTACAGTCTAAACTATGTATGCTAATTACATGAAACTTTCAGGG
Source organism: Gibbula magus (assembly GCA_936450465.1). Taxonomy (NCBI): domain Eukaryota; kingdom Metazoa; phylum Mollusca; class Gastropoda; order Trochida; family Trochidae; genus Gibbula; species Gibbula magus. The sequence goes on from OW388295.1 coordinate 51,112,154, forward strand.
GTGATAGCCTGTGGTCTGAAAGTGATACATATCACAACAAATCCTGACTTCCGGCTTCCGTTTTTATGCTACAGCTCCTTTAAATGTAGATTTTTAACATGGGAAAATTCTTCAAAATGCACTTAGAACTTCTCCTCTGAACATACCGGTACTACAGAGCTGAAACTTTCACAGGATGTAGCTGATGCATTGTACTAAAAGCGATATTGATCAGACAATGCAAAATCTTTAAACTTTTTTCACTGTGAGCATTCAAAGTTTCCTGAAAATGAGAAAATATGAAAAATAGCAAACTTCAAGGGCAGATAACTCTAAAACCTACCCAGGGAACTTTATCAGTTGTTCAGGGAAGAAAGACACATATGTCATATACAGGAATCAATAATAACATCGCTCCTGAATAGTCATTTCCGATCTGTAAAAAGTATGTAGAATTGTCAATTTTCAAAAAAGCCAGCATTTTCAAATTCTGTTAAATAGTTAAATTTTAACATGGGGTTAATTAATCAAAATGCACCTAGAGACTTGGAAATAGTTCCAAATGATAGGTTATGTCATTGTGACAAAAAAAGTAACCGATGATGACTTCGTATTGTTTGTCGTTTAGCCACATTATTAGGTCTTCAGACTTTAGTCTGAAAGACCTATTGTTATTATCCGATTTTCCTTATTATTATTTTCGGTAATTTTGTGTCACCTGTACAGTCTAAACTATGTATGCTAATTACATGAAACTTTCAGGGGTGATAGCCTGTGGTCTGAAAGTGATACATATCACAACAAATCCTGACTTCCGGCTTCCGTTTTTATGCTACAGCTCCTTTAAATGTAGATTTTTAACATGGGAAAATTCTTCAAAATGCACTTAGAACTTCTCCTCTGAACATACCGGTACTACAGAGCTGAAACTTTCACAGGATGTAGCTGATGCATTGTACTAAAAGCGATATTGATCAGACAATGCAAAATCTTTAAACTTTTTTCACTGTGAGCATTCAAAGTTTCCTGAAAATGAGAAAATATGAAAAATAGCAAACTTCAAGGGCAGATAACTCTAAAACCTACCCAGGGAACTTTATCAGTTGTTCAGGGAAGAAAGACACATATGTCATATACAGGAATCAATAATAACATCGCTCCTGAATAGTCATTTCCGATCTGTAAAAAGTATGTAGAATTGTCAATTTTCAAAAAAGCCAGCATTTTCAAATTCTGTTAAATAGTTAAATTTTAACATGGGGTTAATTAATCAAAATGCACCTAGAGACTTGGAAATAGTTCCAAATGATAGGTTATGTCATTGTGACAAAAAAAGTAACCGATGATGACTTCGTATTGTTTGTCGTTTAGCCACATTATTAGGTCTTCAGACTTTAGTCTGAAAGACCTATTGTTATTATCCGATTTTCCTTATTATTATTTTCGGTAATTTTGTGTCACCTGTACAGTCTAAACTATGTATGCTAATTACATGAAACTTTCAGGGGTGATAGCCTGTGGTCTGAAAGTGATACATATCACAACAAATCCTGACTTCCGGCTTCCGTTTTTATGCTACAGCTCCTTTAAATGTAGATTTTTAACATGGGAAAATTCTTCAAAATGCACTTAGAACTTCTCCTCTGAACATACCGGTACTACAGAGCTGAAACTTTCACAGGATGTAGCTGATGCATTGTACTAAAAGCGATATTGATCAGACAATGCAAAATCTTTAAACTTTTTTCACTGTGAGCATTCAAAGTTTCCTGAAAATGAGAAAATATGAAAAATAGCAAACTTCAAGGGCAGATAACTCTAAAACCTACCCAGGGAACTTTATCAGTTGTTCAGGGAAGAAAGACACATATGTCATATACAGGAATCAATAATAACATCGCTCCTGAATAGTCATTTCCGATCTGTAAAAAGTATGTAGAATTGTCAATTTTCAAAAAAGCCAGCATTTTCAAATTCTGTTAAATAGTTAAATTTTAACATGGGGTTAATTAATCAAAATGCACCTAGAGACTTGGAAATAGTTCCAAATGATAGGTTATGTCATTGTGACAAAAAAAGTAACCGATGATGACTTCGTATTGTTTGTCGTTTAGCCACATTATTAGGTCTTCAGACTTTAGTCTGAAAGACCTATTGTTATTATCCGATTTTCCTTATTATTATTTTCGGTAATTTTGTGTCACCTGTACAGTCTAAACTATGTATGCTAATTACATGAAACTTTCAGGGGTGATAGCCTGTGGTCTGAAAGTGATACATATCACAACAAATCCTGACTTCCGGCTTCCGTTTTTATGCTACAGCTCCTTTAAATGTAGATTTTTAACATGGGAAAATTCTTCAAAATGCACTTAGAACTTCTCCTCTGAACATACCGGTACTACAGAGCTGAAACTTTCACAGGATGTAGCTGATGCATTGTACTAAAAGCGATATTGATCAGACAATGCAAAATCTTTAAACTTTTTTCACTGTGAGCATTCAAAGTTTCCTGAAAATGAGAAAATATGAAAAATAGCAAACTTCAAGGGCAGATAACTCTAAAACCTACCCAGGGAACTTTTTCAGTTGTTCAGGGAAGAAAGACACATATGTCATATACAGGAATCAATAATAACATCGCTCCTGAATAGTCATTTCCGATCTGTAAAAAGTATGTAGAATTGTCAATTTTCAAAAAAGCCAGCATTTTCAAATTCTGTTAAATAGTTAAATTTTAACATGGGGTTAATTAATCAAAATGCACCTAGAGACTTGGAAATAGTTCCAAATGATAGGTTATGTCATTGTGACAAAAAAAGTAACCGATGATGACTTCGTATTGTTTGTCGTTTAGCCACATTATTAGGTCTTCAGACTTTAGTCTGAAAGACCTATTGTTATTATCCGATTTTCCTTATTATTATTTTCGGTAATTTTGTGTCACCTGTACAGTCTAAACTATGTATGCTAATTACATGAAACTTTCAGGGGTGATAGCCTGTGGTCTGAAAGTGATACATATCACAACAAATCCTGAGTTCCGGCTTCCGTTTTTATGCTACAGCTCCTTTAAATGTAGATTTTTAACATGGGAAAATTCTTCAAAATGCACTTAGAACTTCTCCTCTGAACATACCGGTACTACAGAGCTGAAACTTTCACAGGATGTAGCTGATGCATTGTACTAAAAGCGATATTGATCAGACAATGCAAAATCTTTAAACTTTTTTCACTGTGAGCATTCAAAGTTTCCTGAAAATGAGAAAATATGAAAAATAGCAAACTTCAAGGGCAGATAACTCTAAAACCTACCCAGGGAACTTTATCAGTTGTTCAGGGAAGAAAGACACATATGTCATATACAGGAATCAATAATAACATCGCTCCTGAATAGTCATTTCCGATCTGTAAAAAGTATGTAGAATTGTCAATTTTCAAAAAAGCCAGCATTTTCAAATTCTGTTAAATAGTTAAATTTTAACATGGGGTTAATTAATCAAAATGCACCTAGAGACTTGGAAATAGTTCCAAATGATAGGTTATGTCATTGTGACAAAAAAAAGTAACCGATGATGACTTCGTATTGTTTGTCGTTTAGCCACATTATTAGGTCTTCAGACTTTAGTCTGAAAGACCTATTGTTATTATCCGATTTTCCTTATTATTATTTTCGGTAATTTTGTGTCACCTGTACAGTCTAAACTATGTATGCTAATTACATGAAACTTTCAGGGGTGTTAGCCTGTGGTCTGAAAGTGATACATATCACAACAAATCCTGACTTCCGGCTTCCGTTTTTATGCTACAGCTCCTTTAAATGTAGATTTTTAACATGGGAAAATTCTTCAAAATGCACTTAGAACTTCTCCTCTGAACATACCGGTACTACAGAGCTGAAACTTTCACAGGATGTAGCTGATGCATTGTACTAAAAGCGATATTGATCAGACAATGCAAAATCTTTAAACTTTTTTCACTGTGAGCATTCAAAGTTTCCTGAAAATGAGAAAATATGAAAAATAGCAAACTTCAAGGGCAGATAACTCTAAAACCTACCCAGGGAACTTTATCAGTTGTTCAGGGAAGAAAGACACATATGTCATATACAGGAATCAATAATAACATCGCTCCTGAATAGTCATTTCCGATCTGTAAAAAGTATGTAGAATTGTCAATTTTCAAAAAAGCCAGCATTTTCAAATTCTGTTAAATAGTTAAATTTTAACATGGGGTTAATTAATCAAAATGCACCTAGAGACTTGGAAATAGTTCCAAATGATAGGTTATGTCATTGTGACAAAAAAAAGTAACCGATGATGACTTCGTATTGTTTGTCGTTTAGCCACATTATTAGGTCTTCAGACTTTAGTCTGAAAGACCTATTGTTATTATCCGATTTTCCTTATTATTATTTTCGGTAATTTTGTGTCACCTGTACAGTCTAAACTATGTATGCTAATTACATGAAACTTTCAGGGGTGATAGCCTGTGGTCTGAAAGTGATACATATCACAACAAATCCTGACTTCCGGCTTCCGTTTTTATGCTACAGCTCCTTTAAATGTAGATTTTTAACATGGGAAAATTCTTCAAAATGCACTTAGAACTTCTCCTCTGAACATACCGGTACTACAGAGCTGAAACTTTCACAGGATGTAGCTGATGCATTGTACTAAAAGCGATATTGATCAGACAATGCAAAATCTTTAAACTTTTTTCACTGTGAGCATTCAAAGTTTCCTGAAAATGAGAAAATATGAAAAATAGCAAACTTCAAGGGCAGATAACTCTAAAACCTAACCAGGGAACTTTATCAGTTGTTCAGGGAAGAAAGACACATATGTCATATACAGGAATCAATAATAACATCGCTCCTGAATAGTCATTTCCGATCTGTAAAAAGTATGTAGAATTGTCAATTTTCAAAAAAGCCAGCATTTTCAAATTCTGTTAAATAGTTAAATTTTAACATGGGGTTAATTAATCAAAATGCACCTAGAGACTTGGAAATAGTTCCAAATGATAGGTTATGTCATTGTGACAAAAAAAAGTAACCGATGATGACTTCGTATTGTTTGTCGTTTAGCCACATTATTAGGTCTTCAGACTTTAGTCTGAAAGACCTATTGTTATTATCCGATTTTCCTTATTATTATTTTCGGTAATTTTGTGTCACCTGTACAGTCTAAACTATGTATGCTAATTACATGAAACTTTCAGGGGTGATAGCCTGTGGTCTGAAAGTGATACATATCACAACAAATCCTGACTTCCGGCTTCCGTTTTTATGCTACAGCTCCTTTAAATGTAGATTTTTAACATGGGAAAATTCTTCAAAATGCACTTAGAACTTCTCCTCTGAACATACCGGTACTACAGAGCTGAAACTTTCACAGGATGTAGCTGATGCATTGTACTAAAAGCGATATTGATCAGACAATGCAAAATCTTTAAACTTTTTTCACTGTGAGCATTCAAAGTTTCCTGAAAATGAGAAAATATGAAAAATAGCAAACTTCAAGGGCAGATAACTCTAAAACCTACCCAGGGAACTTTATCAGTTGTTCAGGGAAGAAAGACACATATGTCATATACAGGAATCAATAATAACATCGCTCCTGAATAGTCATTTCCGATCTGTAAAAAGTATGTAGAATTGTCAATTTTCAAAAAAGCCAGCATTTTCAAATTCTGTTAAATAGTTAAATTTTAACATGGGGTTAATTAATCAAAATGCACCTAGAGACTTGGAAATAGTTCCAAATGATAGGTTATGTCATTGTGACAAAAAAGTAACCGATGATGACTTCGTATTGTTTGTCGTTTAGCCACATTATTAGGTCTTCAGACTTTAGTCTGAAAGACCTATTGTTATTATCCGATTTTCCTTATTATTATTTTCGGTAATTTTGTGTCACCTGTACAGTCTAAACTATGTATGCTAATTACATGAAACTTTCAGGGGTGATAGCCTGTGGTCTGAAAGTGATACATATCACAACAAATCCTGACTTCCGGCTTCCGTTTTTATGCTACAGCTCCTTTAAATGTAGATTTTTAACATGGGAAAATTCTTCAAAATGCACTTAGAACTTCTCCTCTGAACATACCGGTACTACAGAGCTGAAACTTTCACAGGATGTAGCTGATGCATTGTACTAAAAGCGATATTGATCAGACAATGCAAAATCTTTAAACTTTTTTCACTGTGAGCATTCAAAGTTTCCTGAAAATGGGAAAATATGAAAAATAGCAAACTTCAAGGGCAGATAACTCTAAAACCTACCCAGGGAACTTTATCAGTTGTTCAGGGAAGAAAGACACATATGTCATATACAGGAATCAATAATAACATCGCTCCTGAATAGTCATTTCCGATCTGTAAAAAGTATGTAGAATTGTCAATTTTCAAAAAAGCCAGCATTTTCAAATTCTGTTAAATAGTTAAATTTTAACATGGGGTTAATTAATCAAAATGCACCTAGAGACTTGGAAATAGTTCCAAATGATAGGTTATGTCATTGTGACAAAAAAAGTAACCGATGATGACTTCGTATTGTTTGTCGTTTAGCCACATTATTAGGTCTTCAGACTTTAGTCTGAAAGACCTATTGTTATTATCCGATTTTCCTTATTATTATTTTCGGTAATTTTGTGTCACCTGTACAGTCTAAACTATGTATGCTAATTACATGAAACTTTCAGGGGTGATAGCCTGTGGTCTGAAAGTGATACATATCACAACAAATCCTGACTTCCGGCTTCCGTTTTTATGCTACAGCTCCTTTAAATGTAGATTTTTAACATGGGAAAATTCTTCAAAATGCACTTAGAACTTCTCCTCTGAACATACCGGTACTACAGAGCTGAAACTTTCACAGGATGTAGCTGATGCATTGTACTAAAAGCGATATTGATCAGACAATGCAAAATCTTTAAACTTTTTTCACTGTGAGCATTCAAAGTTTCCTGAAAATGAGAAAATATGAAAAATAGCAAACTTCAAGGGCAGATAACTCTAAAACCTACCCAGGGAACTTTATCAGTTGTTCAGGGAAGAAAGACACATATGTCATATACAGGAATCAATAATAACATCGCTCCTGAATAGTCATTTCCGATCTGTAAAAAGTATGTAGAATTGTCAATTTTCAAAAAAGCCAGCATTTTCAAATTCTGTTAAATAGTTAAATTTTAACATGGGGTTAATTAATCAAAATGCACCTAGAGACTTGGAAATAGTTCCAAATGATAGGTTATGTCATTGTGACAAAAAAAGTAACCGATGATGACTTCGTATTGTTTGTCGTTTAGCCACATTATTAGGTCTTCAGACTTTAGTCTGAAAGACCTATTGTTATTATCCGATTTTCCTTATTATTATTTTCGGTAATTTTGTGTCACCTGTACAGTCTAAACTATGTATGCTAATTACATGAAACTTTCAGGGGTGATAGCCTGTGGTCTGAAAGTGATACATATCACAACAAATCCTGACTTCCGGCTTCCGTTTTTATGCTACAGCTCCTTTAAATGTAGATTTTTAACATGGGAAAATTCTTCAAAATGCACTTAGAACTTCTCCTCTGAACATACCGGTACTACAGAGCTGAAACTTTCACAGGATGTAGCTGATGCATTGTACTAAAAGCGATATTGATCAGACAATGCAAAATCTTTAAACTTTTTTCACTGTGAGCATTCAAAGTTTCCTGAAAATGAGAAAATATGAAAAATAGCAAACTTCAAGGGCAGATAACTCTAAAACCTACCCAGGGAACTTTATCAGTTGTTCAGGGAAGAAAGACACATATGTCATATACAGGAATCAATAATAACATCGCTCCTGAATAGTCATTTCCGATCTGTAAAAAGTATGTAGAATTGTCAATTTTCAAAAAAGCCAGCATTTTCAAATTCTGTTAAATAGTTAAATTTTAACATGGGGTTAATTAATCAAAATGCACCTAGAGACTTGGAAATAGTTCCAAATGATAGGTTATGTCATTGTGACAAAAAAAGTAACCGATGATGACTTCGTATTGTTTGTCGTTTAGCCACATTATTAGGTCTTCAGACTTTAGTCTGAAAGACCTATTGTTATTATCCGATTTTCCTTATTATTATTTTCGGTAATTTTGTGTCACCTGTACAGTCTAAACTATGTATGCTAATTACATGAAACTTTCAGGGGTGATAGCCTGTGGTCTGAAAGTGATACATATCACAACAAATCCTGACTTCCGGCTTCCGTTTTTATGCTACAGCTCCTTTAAATGTAGATTTTTAACATGGGAAAATTCTTCAAAATGCACTTAGAACTTCTCCTCTGAACATACCGGTACTACAGAGCTGAAACTTTCACAGGATGTAGCTGATGCATTGTACTAAAAGCGATATTGATCAGACAATGCAAAATCTTTAAACTTTTTTCACTGTGAGCATTCAAAGTTTCCTGAAAATGAGAAAATATGAAAAATAGCAAACTTCAAGGGCAGATAACTCTAAAACCTACCCAGGGAACTTTATCAGTTGTTCAGGGAAGAAAGACACATATGTCATATACAGGAATCAATAATAACATCGCTCCTGAATAGTCATTTCCGATCTGTAAAAAGTATGTAGAATTGTCAATTTTCAAAAAAGCCAGCATTTTCAAATTCTGTTAAATAGTTAAATTTTAACATGGGGTTAATTAATCAAAATGCACCTAGAGACTTGGAAATAGTTCCAAATGATAGGTTATGTCATTGTGACAAAAAAAGTAACCGATGATGACTTCGTATTGTTTGTCGTTTAGCCACATTATTAGGTCTTCAGACTTTAGTCTGAAAGACCTATTGTTATTATCCGATTTTCCTTATTATTATTTTCGGTAATTTTGTGTCACCTGTACAGTCTAAACTATGTATGCTAATTACATGAAACTTTCAGGGGTGATAGCCTGTGGTCTGAAAGTGATACATATCACAACAAATCCTGACTTCCGGCTTCCGTTTTTATGCTACAGCTCCTTTAAATGTAGATTTTTAACATGGGAAAATTCTTCAAAATGCACTTAGAACTTCTCCTCTGAACATACCGGTACTACAGAGCTGAAACTTTCACAGGATGTAGCTGATGCATTGTACTAAAAGCGATATTGATCAGACAATGCAAAATCTTTAAACTTTTTTCACTGTGAGCATTCAAAGTTTCCTGAAAATGAGAAAATATGAAAAATAGCAAACTTCAAGGGCAGATAACTCTAAAACCTACCCAGGGAACTTTATCAGTTGTTCAGGGAAGAAAGACACATATGTCATATACAGGAATCAATAATAACATCGCTCCTGAATAGTCATTTCCGATCTGTAAAAAGTATGTAGAATTGTCAATTTTCAAAAAAGCCAGCATTTTCAAATTCTGTTAAATAGTTAAATTTTAACATGGGGTTAATTAATCAAAATGCACCTAGAGACTTGGAAATAGTTCCAAATGATAGGTTATGTCATTGTGACAAAAAAAGTAACCGATGATGACTTCGTATTGTTTGTCGTTTAGCCACATTATTAGGTCTTCAGACTTTAGTCTGAAAGACCTATTGTTATTATCCGATTTTCCTTATTATTATTTTCGGTAATTTTGTGTCACCTGTACAGTCTAAACTATGTATGCTAATTACATGAAACTTTCAGGGGTGATAGCCTGTGGTCTGAAAGTGATACATATCACAACAAATCCTGACTTCCGGCTTCCGTTTTTATGCTACAGCTCCTTTAAATGTAGATTTTTAACATGGGAAAATTCTTCAAAATGCACTTAGAACTTCTCCTCTGAACATACCGGTACTACAGAGCTGAAACTTTCACAGGATGTAGCTGATGCATTGTACTAAAAGCGATATTGATCAGACAATGCAAAATCTTTAAACTTTTTTCACTGTGAGCATTCAAAGTTTCCTGAAAATGAGAAAATATGAAAAATAGCAAACTTCAAGGGCAGATAACTCTAAAACCTACCCAGGGAACTTTATCAGTTGTTCAGGGAAGAAAGACACATATGTCATATACAGGAATCAATAATAACATCGCTCCTGAATAGTCATTTCCGATCTGTAAAAAGTATGTAGAATTGTCAATTTTCAAAAAAGCCAGCATTTTCAAATTCTGTTAAATAGTTAAATTTTAACATGGGGTTAATTAATCAAAATGCACCTAGAGACTTGGAAATAGTTCCAAATGATAGGTTATGTCATTGTGACAAAAAAAGTAACCGATGATGACTTCGTATTGTTTGTCGTTTCGCCACATTATTAGGTCTTCAGACTTTAGTCTGAAAGACCTATTGTTATTATCCGATTTTCCTTATTATTATTTTCGGTAATTTTGTGTCACCTGTACAGTCTAAACTATGTATGCTAATTACATGAAACTTTCAGGGGTGATAGCCTGTGGTCTGAAAGTGATACATATCACAACAAATCCTGACTTCCGGCTTCCGTTTTTATGCTACAGCTCCTTTAAATGTAGATTTTTAACATGGGAAAATTCTTCAAAATGCACTTAGAACTTCTCCTCTGAACATACCGGTACTACAGAGCTGAAACTTTCACAGGATGTAGCTGATGCATTGTACTAAAAGCGATATTGATCAGACAATGCAAAATCTTTAAACTTTTTTCACTGTGAGCATTCAAAGTTTCCTGAAAATGAGAAAATATGAAAAATAGCAAACTTCAAGGGCAGATAACTCTAAAACCTACCCAGGGAACTTTATCAGTTGTTCAGGGAAGAAAGACACATATGTCATATACAGGAATCAATAATAACATCGCTCCTGAATAGTCATTTCCGATCTGTAAAAAGTATGTAGAATTGTCAATTTTCAAAAAAGCCAGCATTTTCAAATTCTGTTAAATAGTTAAATTTTAACATGGGGTTAATTAATCAAAATGCACCTAGAGACTTGGAAATAGTTCCAAATGATAGGTTATGTCATTGTGACAAAAAAAGTAACCGATGATGACTTCGTATTGTTTGTCGTTTAGCCACATTATTAGGTCTTCAGACTTTAGTCTGAAAGACCTATTGTTATTATCCGATTTTCCTTATTATTATTTTCGGTAATTTTGTGTCACCTGTACAGTCTAAACTATGTATGCTAATTACATGAAACTTTCAGGGGTGATAGCCTGTGGTCTGAAAGTGATACATATCACAACAAATCCTGACTTCCGGCTTCCGTTTTTATGCTACAGCTCCTTTAAATGTAGATTTTTAACATGGGAAAATTCTTCAAAATGCACTTAGAACTTCTCCTCTGAACATACCGGTACTACAGAGCTGAAACTTTCACAGGATGTAGCTGATGCATTGTACTAAAAGCGATATTGATCAGACAATGCAAAATCTTTAAACTTTTTTCACTGTGAGCATTCAAAGTTTCCTGAAAATGAGAAAATATGAAAAATAGCAAACTTCAAGGGCAGATAACTCTAAAACCTACCCAGGGAACTTTATCAGTTGTTCAGGGAAGAAAGACACACATGTCATATACAGGAATCAATAATAACATCGCTCCTGAATAGTCATTTCCGATCTGTAAAAAGTATGTAGAATTGTCAATTTTCAAAAAAGCCAGCATTTTCAAATTCTGTTAAATAGTTAAATTTTAACATGGGGTTAATTAATCAAAATGCACCTAGAGACTTGGAAATAGTTCCAAATGATAGGTTATGTCATTGTGACAAAAAAAGTAACCGATGATGACTTCGTATTGTTTGTCGTTTAGCCACATTATTAGGTCTTCAGACTTTAGTCTGAAAGACCTATTGTTATTATCCGATTTTCCTTATTATTATTTTCGGTAATTTTGTGTCACCTGTACAGTCTAAACTATGTATGCTAATTACATGAAACTTTCAGGGGTGATAGCCTGTGGTCTGAAAGTGATACATATCACAACAAATCCTGACTTCCGGCTTCCGTTTTTATGCTACAGCTCCTTTAAATGTAGATTTTTAACATGGGAAAATTCTTCAAAATGCACTTAGAACTTCTCCTCTGAACATACCGGTACTACAGAGCTGAAACTTTCACAGGATGTAGCTGATGCATTGTACTAAAAGCGATATTGATCAGACAATGCAAAATCTTTAAACTTTTTTCACTGTGAGCATTCAAAGTTTCCTGAAAATGAGAAAATATGAAAAATAGCAAACTTCAAGGGCAGATAACTCTAAAACCTACCCAGGGAACTTTATCAGTTGTTCAGGGAAGAAAGACACATATGTCATATACAGGAATCAATAATAACATCGCTCCTGAATAGTCATTTCCGATCTGTAAAAAGTATGTAGAATTGTCAATTTTCAAAAAAGCCAGCATTTTCAAATTCTGTTAAATAGTTAAATTTTAACATGGGGTTAATTAATCAAAATGCACCTAGAGACTTGGAAATAGTTCCAAATGATAGGTTATGTCATTGTGACAAAAAAAGTAACCGATGATGACTTCGTATTGTTTGTCGTTTAGCCACATTATTAGGTCTTCAGACTTTAGTCTGAAAGACCTATTGTTATTATCCGATTTTCCTTATTATTATTTTCGGTAATTTTGTGTCACCTGTACAGTCTAAACTATGTATGCTAATTACATGAAACTTTCAGGGGTGATAGCCTGTGGTCTGAAAGTGATACATATCACAACAAATCCTGACTTCCGGCTTCCGTTTTTATGCTACAGCTCCTTTAAATGTAGATTTTTAACATGGGAAAATTCTTCAAAATGCACTTAGAACTTCTCCTCTGAACATACCGGTACTACAGAGCTGAAACTTTCACAGGATGTAGCTGATGCATTGTACTAAAAGCGATATTGATCAGACAATGCAAAATCTTTAAACTTTTTTCACTGTGAGCATTCAAAGTTTCCTGAAAATGAGAAAATATGAAAAATAGCAAACTTCAAGGGCAGATAACTCTAAAACCTACCCAGGGAACTTTATCAGTTGTTCAGGGAAGAAAGACACATATGTCATATACAGGAATCAATAATAACATCGCTCCTGAATAGTCATTTCCGATCTGTAAAAAGTATGTAGAATTGTCAATTTTCAAAAAAGCCAGCATTTTCAAATTCTGTTAAATAGTTAAATTTTAACATGGGGTTAATTAATCAAAATGCACCTAGAGACTTGGAAATAGTTCCAAATGATAGGTTATGTCATTGTGACAAAAAAAGTAACCGATGATGACTTCGTATTGTTTGTCGTTTAGCCACATTATTAGGTCTTCAGACTTTAGTCTGAAAGACCTATTGTTATTATCCGATTTTCCTTATTATTATTTTCGGTAATTTTGTGTCACCTGTACAGTCTAAACTATGTATGCTAATTACATGAAACTTTCAGGGGTGATAGCCTGTGGTCTGAAAGTGATACATATCACAACAAATCCTGACTTCCGGCTTCCGTTTTTATGCTACAGCTCCTTTAAATGTAGATTTTTAACATGGGAAAATTCTTCAAAATGCACTTAGAACTTCTCCTCTGAACATACCGGTACTACAGAGCTGAAACTTTCACAGGATGTAGCTGATGCATTGTACTAAAAGCGATATTGATCAGACAATGCAAAATCTTTAAACTTTTTTCACTGTGAGCATTCAAAGTTTCCTGAAAATGAGAAAATATGAAAAATAGCAAACTTCAAGGGCAGATAACTCTAAAACCTACCCAGGGAACTTTATCAGTTGTTCAGGGAAGAAAGACACATATGTCATATACAGGAATCAATAATAACATCGCTCCTGAATAGTCATTTCCGATCTGTAAAAAGTATGTAGAATTGTCAATTTTCAAAAAAGCCAGCATTTTCAAATTCTGTTAAATAGTTAAATTTTAACATGGGGTTAATTAATCAAAATGCACCTAGAGACTTGGAAATAGTTCCAAATGATAGGTTATGTCATTGTGACAAAAAAAGTAACCGATGATGACTTCGTATTGTTTGTCGTTTAGCCACATTATTAGGTCTTCAGACTTTAGTCTGAAAGACCTATTGTTATTATCCGATTTTCCTTATTATTATTTTCGGTAATTTTGTGTCACCTGTACAGTCTAAACTATGTATGCTAATTACATGAAACTTTCAGGGGTGATAGCCTGTGGTCTGAAAGTGATACATATCACAACAAATCCTGACTTCCGGCTTCCGTTTTTATGCTACAGCTCCTTTAAATGTAGATTTTTAACATGGGAAAATTCTTCAAAATGCACTTAGAACTTCTCCTCTGAACATACCGGTACTACAGAGCTGAAACTTTCACAGGATGTAGCTGATGCATTGTACTAAAAGCGATATTGATCAGACAATGCAAAATCTTTAAACTTTTTTCACTGTGAGCATTCAAAGTTTCCTGAAAATGAGAAAATATGAAAAATAGCAAACTTCAAGGGCAGATAACTCTAAAACCTACCCAGGGAACTTTATCAGTTGTTCAGGGAAGAAAGACACATATGTCATATACAGGAATCAATAATAACATCGCTCCTGAATAGTCATTTCCGATCTGTAAAAAGTATGTAGAATTGTCAATTTTCAAAAAAGCCAGCATTTTCAAATTCTGTTAAATAGTTAAATTTTAACATGGGGTTAATTAATCAAAATGCACCTAGAGACTTGGAAATAGTTCCAAATGATAGGTTATGTCATTGTGACAAAAAAAGTAACCGATGATGACTTCGTATTGTTTGTCGTTTAGCCACATTATTAGGTCTTCAGACTTTAGTCTGAAAGACCTATTGTTATTATCCGATTTTCCTTATTATTATTTTCGGTAATTTTGTGTCACCTGTACAGTCTAAACTATGTATGCTAATTACATGAAACTTTCAGGGGTGATAGCCTGTGGTCTGAAAGTGATACATATCACAACAAATCCTGACTTCCGGCTTCCGTTTTTATGCTACAGCTCCTTTAAATGTAGATTTTTAACATGGGAAAATTCTTCAAAATGCACTTAGAACTTCTCCTCTGAACATACCGGTACTACAGAGCTGAAACTTTCACAGGATGTAGCTGATGCATTGTACTAAAAGCGATATTGATCAGACAATGCAAAATCTTTAAACTTTTTTCACTGTGAGCATTCAAAGTTTCCTGAAAATGAGAAAATATGAAAAATAGCAAACTTCAAGGGCAGATAACTCTAAAACCTACCCAGGGAACTTTATCAGTTGTTCAGGGAAGAAAGACACATATGTCATATACAGGAATCAATAATAACATCGCTCCTGAATAGTCATTTCCGATCTGTAAAAAGTATGTAGAATTGTCAATTTTCAAAAAAGCCAGCATTTTCAAATTCTGTTAAATAGTTAAATTTTAACATGGGGTTAATTAATCAAAATGCACCTAGAGACTTGGAAATAGTTCCAAATTATAGGTTATGTCATTGTGACAAAAAAAGTAACCGATGATGACTTCGTATTGTTTGTCGTTTAGCCACATTATTAGGTCTTCAGACTTTAGTCTGAAAGACCTATTGTTATTATCCGATTTTCCTTATTATTATTTTCGGTAATTTTGTGTCACCTGTACAGTCTAAACTATGTATGCTAATTACATGAAACTTTCAGGGGTGATAGCCTGTGGTCTGAAAGTGATACATATCACAACAAATCCTGACTTCCGGCTTCCGTTTTTATGCTACAGCTCCTTTAAATGTAGATTTTTAACATGGGAAAATTCTTCAAAATGCACTTAGAACTTCTCCTCTGAACATACCGGTACTACAGAGCTGAAACTTTCACAGGATGTAGCTGATGCATTGTACTAAAAGCGATATTGATCAGACAATGCAAAATCTTTAAACTTTTTTCACTGTGAGCATTCAAAGTTTCCTGAAAATGAGAAAATATGAAAAATAGCAAACTTCAAGGGCAGATAACTCTAAAACCTACCCAGGGAACTTTATCAGTTGTTCAGGGAAGAAAGACACATATGTCATATACAGGAATCAATAATAACATCGCTCCTGAATAGTCATTTCCGATCTGTAAAAAGTATGTAGAATTGTCAATTTTCAAAAAAGCCAGCATTTTCAAATTCTGTTAAATAGTTAAATTTTAACATGGGGTTAATTAATCAAAATGCACCTAGAGACTTGGAAATAGTTCCAAATGATAGGTTATGTCATTGTGACAAAAAAAGTAACCGATGATGACTTCGTATTGTTTGTCGTTTAGCCACATTATTAGGTCTTCAGACTTTAGTCTGAAAGACCTATTGTTATTATCCGATTTTCCTTATTATTATTTTCGGTAATTTTGTGTCACCTGTACAGTCTAAACTATGTATGCTAATTACATGAAACTTTCAGGGGTGATAGCCTGTGGTCTGAAAGTGATACATATCACAACAAATCCTGACTTCCGGCTTCCGTTTTTATGCTACAGCTCCTTTAAATGTAGATTTTTAACATGGGAAAATTCTTCAAAATGCACTTAGAACTTCTCCTCTGAACATACCGGTACTACAGAGCTGAAACTTTCACAGGATGTAGCTGATGCATTGTACTAAAAGCGATATTGATCAGACAATGCAAAATCTTTAAACTTTTTTCACTGTGAGCATTCAAAGTTTCCTGAAAATGAGAAAATATGAAAAATAGCAAACTTCAAGGGCAGATAACTCTAAAACCTACCCAGGGAACTTTATCAGTTGTTCAGGGAAGAAAGACACATATGTCATATACAGGAATCAATAATAACATCGCTCCTGAATAGTCATTTCCGATCTGTAAAAAGTATGTAGAATTGTCAATTTTCAAAAAAGCCAGCATTTTCAAATTCTGTTAAATAGTTAAATTTTAACATGGGGTTAATTAATCAAAATGCACCTAGAGACTTGGAAATAGTTCCAAATGATAGGTTATGTCATTGTGACAAAAAAAGTAACCGATGATGACTTCGTATTGTTTGTCGTTTAGCCACATTATTAGGTCTTCAGACTTTAGTCTGAAAGACCTATTGTTATTATCCGATTTTCCTTATTATTATTTTCGGTAATTTTGTGTCACCTGTACAGTCTAAACTATGTATGCTAATTACATGAAACTTTCAGGGGTGATAGCCTGTGGTCTGAAAGTGATACATATCACAACAAATCCTGACTTCCGGCTTCCGTTTTTATGCTACAGCTCCTTTAAATGTAGATTTTTAACATGGGAAAATTCTTCAAAATGCACTTAGAACTTCTCCTCTGAACATACCGGTACTACAGAGCTGAAACTTTCACAGGATGTAGCTGATGCATTGTACTAAAAGCGATATTGATCAGACAATGCAAAATCTTTAAACTTTTTTCACTGTGAGCATTCAAAGTTTCCTGAAAATGAGAAAATATGAAAAATAGCAAACTTCAAGGGCAGATAACTCTAAAACCTACCCAGGGAACTTTATCAGTTGTTCAGGGAAGAAAGACACATATGTCATATACAGGAATCAATAATAACATCGCTCCTGAATAGTCATTTCCGATCTGTAAAAAGTATGTAGAATTGTCAATTTTCAAAAAAGCCAGCATTTTCAAATTCTGTTAAATAGTTAAATTTTAACATGGGGTTAATTAATCAAAATGCACCTAGAGACTTGGAAATAGTTCCAAATGATAGGTTATGTCATTGTGACAAAAAAAGTAACCGATGATGACTTCGTATTGTTTGTCGTTTAGCCACATTATTAGGTCTTCAGACTTTAGTCTGAAAGACCTATTGTTATTATCCGATTTTCCTTATTATTATTTTCGGTAATTTTGTGTCACCTGTACAGTCTAAACTATGTATGCTAATTACATGAAACTTTCAGGGGTGATAGCCTGTGGTCTGAAAGTGATACATATCACAACAAATCCTGACTTCCGGCTTCCGTTTTTATGCTACAGCTCCTTTAAATGTAGATTTTTAACATGGGAAAATTCTTCAAAATGCACTTAGAACTTCTCCTCTGAACATACCGGTACTACAGAGCTGAAACTTTCACAGGATGTAGCTGATGCATTGTACTAAAAGCGATATTGATCAGACAATGCAAAATCTTTAAACTTTTTTCACTGTGAGCATTCAAAGTTTCCTGAAAATGAGAAAATATGAAAAATAGCAAACTTCAAGGGCAGATAACTCTAAAACCTACCCAGGGAACTTTATCAGTTGTTCAGGGAAGAAAGACACATATGTCATATACAGGAATCAATAATAACATCGCTCCTGAATAGTCATTTCCGATCTGTAAAAAGTATGTAGAATTGTCAATTTTCAAAAAAGCCAGCATTTTCAAATTCTGTTAAA
The DNA here is from genome assembly GCA_936450465.1 of Gibbula magus. NCBI lineage: Eukaryota > Metazoa > Mollusca > Gastropoda > Trochida > Trochidae > Gibbula > Gibbula magus. Next base: position 51,130,465 of record OW388295.1, read on the forward strand.
TAGTTAAATTTTAACATGGGGTTAATTAATCAAAATGCACCTAGAGACTTGGAAATAGTTCCAAATGATAGGTTATGTCATTGTGACAAAAAAAGTAACCGATGATGACTTCGTATTGTTTGTCGTTTAGCCACATTATTAGGTCTTCAGACTTTAGTCTGAAAGACCTATTGTTATTATCCGATTTTCCTTATTATTATTTTCGGTAATTTTGTGTCACCTGTACAGTCTAAACTATGTATGCTAATTACATGAAACTTTCAGGGGTGATAGCCTGTGGTCTGAAAGTGATACATATCACAACAAATCCTGACTTCCGGCTTCCGTTTTTATGCTACAGCTCCTTTAAATGTAGATTTTTAACATGGGAAAATTCTTCAAAATGCACTTAGAACTTCTCCTCTGAACATACCGGTACTACAGAGCTGAAACTTTCACAGGATGTAGCTGATGCATTGTACTAAAAGCGATATTGATCAGACAATGCAAAATCTTTAAACTTTTTTCACTGTGAGCATTCAAAGTTTCCTGAAAATGAGAAAATATGAAAAATAGCAAACTTCAAGGGCAGATAACTCTAAAACCTACCCAGGGAACTTTATCAGTTGTTCAGGGAAGAAAGACACATATGTCATATACAGGAATCAATAATAACATCGCTCCTGAATAGTCATTTCCGATCTGTAAAAAGTATGTAGAATTGTCAATTTTCAAAAAAGCCAGCATTTTCAAATTCTGTTAAATAGTTAAATTTTAACATGGGGTTAATTAATCAAAATGCACCTAGAGACTTGGAAATAGTTCCAAATGATAGGTTATGTCATTGTGACAAAAAAAGTAACCGATGATGACTTCGTATTGTTTGTCGTTTAGCCACATTATTAGGTCTTCAGACTTTAGTCTGAAAGACCTATTGTTATTATCCGATTTTCCTTATTATTATTTTCGGTAATTTTGTGTCACCTGTACAGTCTAAACTATGTATGCTAATTACATGAAACTTTCAGGGGTGATAGCCTGTGGTCTGAAAGTGATACATATCACAACAAATCCTGACTTCCGGCTTCCGTTTTTATGCTACAGCTCCTTTAAATGTAGATTTTTAACATGGGAAAATTCTTCAAAATGCACTTAGAACTTCTCCTCTGAACATACCGGTACTACAGAGCTGAAACTTTCACAGGATGTAGCTGATGCATTGTACTAAAAGCGATATTGATCAGACAATGCAAAATCTTTAAACTTTTTTCACTGTGAGCATTCAAAGTTTCCTGAAAATGAGAAAATATGAAAAATAGCAAACTTCAAGGGCAGATAACTCTAAAACCTACCCAGGGAACTTTATCAGTTGTTCAGGGAAGAAAGACACATATGTCATATACAGGAATCAATAATAACATCGCTCCTGAATAGTCATTTCCGATCTGTAAAAAGTATGTAGAATTGTCAATTTTCAAAAAAGCCAGCATTTTCAAATTCTGTTAAATAGTTAAATTTTAACATGGGGTTAATTAATCAAAATGCACCTAGAGACTTGGAAATAGTTCCAAATGATAGGTTATGTCATTGTGACAAAAAAAGTAACCGATGATGACTTCGTATTGTTTGTCGTTTAGCCACATTATTAGGTCTTCAGACTTTAGTCTGAAAGACCTATTGTTATTATCCGATTTTCCTTATTATTATTTTCGGTAATTTTGTGTCACCTGTACAGTCTAAACTATGTATGCTAATTACATGAAACTTTCAGGGGTGATAGCCTGTGGTCTGAAAGTGATACATATCACAACAAATCCTGACTTCCGGCTTCCGTTTTTATGCTACAGCTCCTTTAAATGTAGATTTTTAACATGGGAAAATTCTTCAAAATGCACTTAGAACTTCTCCTCTGAACATACCGGTACTACAGAGCTGAAACTTTCACAGGATGTAGCTGATGCATTGTACTAAAAGCGATATTGATCAGACAATGCAAAATCTTTAAACTTTTTTCACTGTGAGCATTCAAAGTTTCCTGAAAATGAGAAAATATGAAAAATAGCAAACTTCAAGGGCAGATAACTCTAAAACCTACCCAGGGAACTTTATCAGTTGTTCAGGGAAGAAAGACACATATGTCATATACAGGAATCAATAATAACATCGCTCCTGAATAGTCATTTCCGATCTGTAAAAAGTATGTAGAATTGTCAATTTTCAAAAAAGCCAGCATTTTCAAATTCTGTTAAATAGTTAAATTTTAACATGGGGTTAATTAATCAAAATGCACCTAGAGACTTGGAAATAGTTCCAAATGATAGGTTATGTCATTGTGACAAAAAAAGTAACCGATGATGACTTCGTATTGTTTGTCGTTTAGCCACATTATTAGGTCTTCAGACTTTAGTCTGAAAGACCTATTGTTATTATCCGATTTTCCTTATTATTATTTTCGGTAATTTTGTGTCACCTGTACAGTCTAAACTATGTATGCTAATTACATGAAACTTTCAGGGGTGATAGCCTGTGGTCTGAAAGTGATACATATCACAACAAATCCTGACTTCCGGCTTCCGTTTTTATGCTACAGCTCCTTTAAATGTAGATTTTTAACATGGGAAAATTCTTCAAAATGCACTTAGAACTTCTCCTCTGAACATACCGGTACTACAGAGCTGAAACTTTCACAGGATGTAGCTGATGCATTGTACTAAAAGCGATATTGATCAGACAATGCAAAATCTTTAAACTTTTTTCACTGTGAGCATTCAAAGTTTCCTGAAAATGAGAAAATATGAAAAATAGCAAACTTCAAGGGCAGATAACTCTAAAACCTACCCAGGGAACTTTATCAGTTGTTCAGGGAAGAAAGACACATATGTCATATACAGGAATCAATAATAACATCGCTCCTGAATAGTCATTTCCGATCTGTAAAAAGTATGTAGAATTGTCAATTTTCAAAAAAGCCAGCATTTTCAAATTCTGTTAAATAGTTAAATTTTAACATGGGGTTAATTAATCAAAATGCACCTAGAGACTTGGAAATAGTTCCAAATGATAGGTTATGTCATTGTGACAAAAAAAGTAACCGATGATGACTTCGTATTGTTTGTCGTTTAGCCACATTATTAGGTCTTCAGACTTTAGTCTGAAAGACCTATTGTTATTATCCGATTTTCCTTATTATTATTTTCGGTAATTTTGTGTCACCTGTACAGTCTAAACTATGTATGCTAATTACATGAAACTTTCAGGGGTGATAGCCTGTGGTCTGAAAGTGATACATATCACAACAAATCCTGACTTCCGGCTTCCGTTTTTATGCTACAGCTCCTTTAAATGTAGATTTTTAACATGGGAAAATTCTTCAAAATGCACTTAGAACTTCTCCTCTGAACATACCGGTACTACAGAGCTGAAACTTTCACAGGATGTAGCTGATGCATTGTACTAAAAGCGATATTGATCAGACAATGCAAAATCTTTAAACTTTTTTCACTGTGAGCATTCAAAGTTTCCTGAAAATGAGAAAATATGAAAAATAGCAAACTTCAAGGGCAGATAACTCTAAAACCTACCCAGGGAACTTTATCAGTTGTTCAGGGAAGAAAGACACATATGTCATATACAGGAATCAATAATAACATCGCTCCTGAATAGTCATTTCCGATCTGTAAAAAGTATGTAGAATTGTCAATTTTCAAAAAAGCCAGCATTTTCAAATTCTGTTAAATAGTTAAATTTTAACATGGGGTTAATTAATCAAAATGCACCTAGAGACTTGGAAATAGTTCCAAATGATAGGTTATGTCATTGTGACAAAAAAAGTAACCGATGATGACTTCGTATTGTTTGTCGTTTAGCCACATTATTAGGTCTTCAGACTTTAGTCTGAAAGACCTATTGTTATTATCCGATTTTCCTTATTATTATTTTCGGTAATTTTGTGTCACCTGTACAGTCTAAACTATGTATGCTAATTACATGAAACTTTCAGGGGTGATAGCCTGTGGTCTGAAAGTGATACATATCACAACAAATCCTGACTTCCGGCTTCCGTTTTTATGCTACAGCTCCTTTAAATGTAGATTTTTAACATGGGAAAATTCTTCAAAATGCACTTAGAACTTCTCCTCTGAACATACCGGTACTACAGAGCTGAAACTTTCACAGGATGTAGCTGATGCATTGTACTAAAAGCGATATTGATCAGACAATGCAAAATCTTTAAACTTTTTTCACTGTGAGCATTCAAAGTTTCCTGAAAATGAGAAAATATGAAAAATAGCAAACTTCAAGGGCAGATAACTCTAAAACCTACCCAGGGAACTTTATCAGTTGTTCAGGGAAGAAAGACACATATGTCATATACAGGAATCAATAATAACATCGCTCCTGAATAGTCATTTCCGATCTGTAAAAAGTATGTAGAATTGTCAATTTTCAAAAAAGCCAGCATTTTCAAATTCTGTTAAATAGTTAAATTTTAACATGGGGTTAATTAATCAAAATGCACCTAGAGACTTGGAAATAGTTCCAAATGATAGGTTATGTCATTGTGACAAAAAAAGTAACCGATGATGACTTCGTATTGTTTGTCGTTTAGCCACATTATTAGGTCTTCAGACTTTAGTCTGAAAGACCTATTGTTATTATCCGATTTTCCTTATTATTATTTTCGGTAATTTTGTGTCACCTGTACAGTCTAAACTATGTATGCTAATTACATGAAACTTTCAGGGGTGATAGCCTGTGGTCTGAAAGTGATACATATCACAACAAATCCTGACTTCCGGCTTCCGTTTTTATGCTACAGCTCCTTTAAATGTAGATTTTTAACATGGGAAAATTCTTCAAAATGCACTTAGAGACTTGCAACCTTTACGAAACAGACAGCTGAAATCTCTCTTTACAGGGAGCCTAACGACGTCTCTCTATCTTAAGTATTAAAAGTTGTCTAACGCCGATCGAAAAAAGGGACTCTTTGGCCCCCATCTATAACCTTGGAACTGTTGGCCTCTTAACCTCACTGAAATTATGACTCCGCCCTAGCTTTTTTCCTACGCTGAATACCTCATCCTGAAATAACCTACACAGTTGCTTTTCACTGTATGTTGACGTAATTGCATCAATAGATAATAATTCATCCCAGAGCAAAGAAGTGGTTAGGGACAAAATGGCAACAAGTGTTACATTAATTCCCTTAATTTCCATAAATACTTTCGAAACAAAGCAATGTTTGCAAGTCTTAAAGATGTTCAAAATATTATCACTAAATTAAGTGGTTGAGACCAAAGAATTGGGTGGTGTAGTGGTTAACGTCTTGGACTACAAAACCAGCAGCTTGAGTTCAAATCCTTATAAGGAAAACTTTTGTATTTTCAATGTTCAAAATTTATTTCGTTTTGTATGTTAAACTTGATTTCATTACTGTTTCTGCTTTTGTTCGTCTAAAAAAACATATTGGCAACATTGTCCAGATTAGTGTGCTGGTTACATTTGTCAGTTAAATTTCTTTCTATATTCCTTTACATGTAACCAATAAGCTGATGTCATGAAACTTTCAGGTACGTTAGCCTGTATACAAACTTAGTCTATGACATTGGCCGCTTTTCAATTTTCAACTTCTTTCATGAGATTTCTGTCCAACTAGTTGAAAATTGAAATCTTAGTATCTCGAAAAACTAGGAAGTCAATTTCGCAAAACCTTCACCGAGCTAAGTACAGTAAGAACAGTTTGCTATGTCAACTGTACAGTAGGTTGAAAAATGATTTTTAACATGGGGAAAATTTCAAAATCAACATTGAAACTTCAAACAGTTTTTAAAAGATGTGCAATAGCAATACAAACAAACAAGTTAATCATGGTGAAGTGTTAGATCACCTGCTTGAGGTGCTTTTTTTAATTAACAATGAAATTTCGTGATTTTCAGTTTTGTTGGTATGAGAGATAACTGTTACATTGGTAGTTTTGACAGAACAGTATCAGTGACATTCTTCGATCAAACATGGAAGATTGCTCTGGCTACAATGCATCAGTCTGAAGACCGTCAGTACTGCCCTGGCAGTCCTAGTTAGGTCTTCAGACTTTAGTCTGAAAGACCTATTGTTATTATCCGATTTTCCTTATTATTATTATTATTTGTACCGATTTTGTGGCAGCTGCACAGCCTAAACTACTTACGCCAATTCCATGACACTTTCAGAGATCATAGGCTCTGGGCTGAAGTTGATACAGAAGAAAACAAATCATAATTTCCGGCTTCCGTTCTTGTGCTACAGGCCCTTTAACTTTCGATTTTTAACATGGGAATTTTTTTCAAAATGCACTTAGAGACTTGCAACTTTTTGCAAAAGATGCACAATCATCTTTCAAGCAAAAGAGTAAATCATGAAAAAGTCGTACGTCACGTGACTTAGACGCCATTTTGATTTTAGTGCATATTTGTGCATTTTCAGCCTTTCCGACACTACCAATCTTAAAAAATCTTCTCCTCTGAACATACTGGTACTACAAAGCCGAAACTTTCACAGGATGTAGCTGATGCATTGTACTTCAAACGATACGAGCCAGATTTTGCAAAATCGATCTATTTATTTCACAGTGCCCATTCAAAAATGTCTGAAAATGAAAAACAATTAAAAAGTGCAAACTTCAAGGGCAGATTACTCAGACATTTAAGACGGGAACTTTATGATTCTTTCAGGGATCGAAGATACATATGTCGTGTACAAGAATCAATAATAAAATAACATGTGTACAGTCATTTCCGGTCTGTAGAAATGTCGAAAAATCGTCATTTTTCACAAAATAGATTTTTAACATGGGCAAAATTTTCAAAATAGAACTAGCGACTTGCAATTTTGTTCAAACGATAGCTTATGTCCTTGTGACAAAAAAAGTAAATCATGACGAAATCGTAGGTCACGTGGTTTCTATAGTATAACGCATTTCCTTTGTTTCCGTTCGAAGGTCTGCTTTTGGAGGCATGCTCCTTGGCAAGAGGTTGCAGGAACCTTGCATCTTTTCACTATTTTCATTGTATCTTTTCTAAATATCAACTTAGAGACTCGCAACTTGTTTTAAAAGATACACAATGACCTTGCCTACAACTAAATAAAGCTTATAATATTCTTTGCAGGGGTAACATTTTTATTTTTCAACATTTCCATCGTTCTACAGCCTGGTCTGCTTTTGGCGAAATGCAACTTGTCAGGAGCTAGCGGAAATATCTGATCTCTTCAACATTATGTAAAACGTGGACTAGAAGGAAAGATTGCTCTGGCTACAATGCAGCAGTCTGAAGACCGTCAGTACTGCCATGGCAGTCCTAGTTAGGTCTTCAGACTTGAGTCTGAAAGACCTATTGTTATTATCCGATTTTCCTTATTATTATTATTTGTACCGATTTTGTGGCAGCTGCACAGCGTAAACTAATTACGCCAATTCCATGACACTTTCAGAGATCATAGGCTCTGGGCGGAAGTTGATACAGAAGAAAACAAATCCTAATTTCCGGCTTCCGTTTTTGTGCTACAGGCCCTTTAACTTTCGATTTTTAACATGGGAATTTTTTTTAAAATGCACTTAGAGACTTGCAACTTTTTTCAAAAGATGCACAATCATCTTCCAAGCAAAAAAGTAAAACATGAGAAAGTCGTACGTCACATGACTAAGACGCCATTTTGATTTTAGTGCATATTTGTGCATTTTCAGCCTTTCCGACACTACCGATCTTAAAAAATCTTCTCCTCTGAACATACTGGTACTACAGAGCTGAAACTTTCAAAGAAAGTAGCTGATGTATTTTACTAAAAACGATACGAGACAGAATTTGCAAAATCAATCTATTTATTTCACAGTGCCCATTCAAATATGTCGGAAAATGATAAAAAGTGAAAACATGCAAACTTCAAGGGCAGATTACTCAGACATCTAGAACGGGAACTTTATGATTCTTTCAGGGAACGAAGATACATATGTCGTGTACAGGAATCAATAATAATATAGCATGCGTACACTCATTTCCGGTCTGTAGAAGTGTCGAAAAATCGTCATTTTTCACAAAAAAGATTTTTAACATGGGCAAAATTTTCAAAATAGGACTGGAGACTTGCAAATTTGTTTAAACGATAGCTAATGTCCTTGTGACAAAAAAAGTAAATCATGACGAAATCGTAGGTCACGTGGTTTCTATAGTATAATGCATTTCCTTTGTTTCCCTTCAAAGCTCTCCTTTTGGCGGCATGCTCCTTGGCAAGAGGTTGCGGGAACCTTGCATCTTTTCACTATTTTCCTTGTATATTTTCTAAATATCCACCTAGAGACTTGCAACTTGTTTTAAAAGATGCACAATAACCTTTCCTGTAAATAAATACAGCTTATAATATTCGTAGCAAGGGTAAACATTTTATAATTCAACATTTTCATCGTACTACATCCTGTCCTCTTTTGGTGACATGTTCCTTGTCAGGAGTACAACGTGGACAAGAAGGAAATATTGCACTGGCTACAATGCAGCAGTCTGAAGACCGTCAGTACTGCCATGGCAGTCCTAGTTATTATTATTATTATTTGTACCGATTTTGTGGCAGCTGCACAGCCTAAACTACTTACGCCAATTCCATGACACTTTCAGAGATGATAGGCTCTGGGCTGAAATTGATACAGAAGAAAACAAATCCTGACTTCCGGCTTTTGTTTGTGTGCTACAGCCCCTTTAAATTTCGATTTTTAACATGGGAATTTTTTTCAAAATGCACTTAGAGACTTGCAACTTTTTGCAAAATATGCACAATCATCTTTCAAGCAAAAGAGTAAATCATGAGAAAGTCGTACGTCACGTGACTTAGACGCCATTTTGATTTTAGTGCATATTTGTGCATTTTCAGCCTTTCCGACACTACCGATCTTAAAAAATCTTCTCCTCTGAACATACTGGTACTACAAAGCCGAAACTTTTACAGAATGTAGCTGATGCATTGTACTTCAAACGATACGAGCCAGATTTTGCAAAATCGATCTATTTATTTCACAGTGCCAATTCAAAAATGTCTGAAAATGAAAAAAAGTTAAAAAGTGCAAACTTCAAGGGCAGATTACTCAGACATTTAAGACGGGAACTTTATGATTCTTTCAGGGATCGAAGATACATATGTCGTGTACAAGAATCAATAATAAAATAGCATGCGTACAGTCATTTCCGGTCTGTAGAAATGTCGAAAAATTGTCATTTTTCACAAAATAGATTTTTAACATGGGCAAAATTTTCAAAATAGAACTAGCGACTTGCAATTTTGTTCAAGCGATAGCTTATGTCCTTGTGACAAAAAAAGTAAATCATGACGAAATCGTAGGTCACCTGTTTTCTATAGTATAACGCATTTCCTTTGTTTCCCTTCGAAGGTCTGCTTTTGGCGGCATGCTCCTTGGCAAGAGGTTGCAGGAACCTTGCATCTTTTCACTATTTTCATTGTATCTTTTCTAAATATCAACTTAGAGACTTGCAACTTGTTTTAAAAGATACACAATGACCTTGCCTGCAACTAAATAAAGCTTATAATATTCTTTGCAGGGGTAACATTTTTATTTTTCAACATTTCCATCGTTCTACAGCCTGGTCTGCTTTTGGCGACATGCACCTTGTCAGGAGCTAGCGGAAATATCTGATCTCTTCAACATTATGTAAAACGTGGACTAGAAGGAAAGATTGCTCTGGCTACAATGCAGCAGTCTGAAGACCGTCAGTACTGCCATGGCAGTCCTTATTATTATTTGTACCGATTTTGTGGCAGCTGCACAGCCTAAACTACTTGCGCCAATTCGATGACACTTTCAGAGATCATAGGCTCTGGGCTGAAATTGATACAGAAGAAAACAAATCCTGACTTCCGGCTTTTGTTTGTGTGCTACAGCTCCTTTAAATTTAGATTTTTAACATGGGAAATTTTTTCAAAATGCACTTAGAGACTTTAAACTTTTTGCAAAAGATGCGCATTGATCTGTTTAGCAAAAAAGTAAATCATGAAAAAGTCGTATGTCACGTGACTGAGACGCCATTTTGAATTTAGAGCGTTTTTATGCATTTTCAGCCTTTCCGAACATACTGATCTTCAAAAATCTTCTCCTCTGAACATACTGGTACTACAGAGCTGAAACTTTCACAGATTGTAGTTGATGCATTGTACTAAAAACCATACGAGACAGAATTCGCAAAATCGATCTAATTATTTCACAGTGCCCATTCAAATATGTCTGAAAATGAAAAAAATTGAAAACATGCAAACTTCAAGGGCAGATTACTCAGACATCTAGGACGGGAACATTATGATTCTTTCAGGGAACGAAGATACATATGTCGTGTACAAGAATCAATAATAATATAGCATGCGTACAGTCATTTCCGGTCTGTAGAAATGTCGAAAAATCGTCATTTTTCACAAAAATGATTTTTAACATGGGCAAAATTTTCAAAATAGGACTAGAGACTTGCAACTTTATTTAAACGATAGCTAATGTCCTTGTGACAAAAAAAGTAAATCATGACGAAATCGTAGGTCACGTGGTTTCTATAGTATAATGCATTTCCTTTGTTTCCCTTCGAAGGTCTGCTTTTGGCGGCATGCTCCTTAGCAAGAGGTTGCGGGAACCTTGCATCTTTTCACTATTTTCATTGTATCTTTTTTAAATATCCACTTAGAGACGTGTAACTTGTTTTAAAAGATACACAATGACCTTGTCTGCAAATAAGTAAAGTTTTTAATATTCCTAACAGGGGTAAACTTTTTATAATTCAACATTTCCATCGTTCTACAGCCTGGTCTGCTTTTGGTGACATGCACCTTGTCAGGAGTACAACGTGGACAAGAAGCAAATATTGCTCTGGCTACAATGCAGCAGTCTGAAGACCGTCAGTACTGCCCTGGCAGTCCTAGTTAGGTCTTCAGACTTTAGTCTGAAAGACCTATTGTTATTATCCGATTTTCCTTATTATTATTATACTTATTATTATTATTATTATTATTATTTGTACCGATTTTGTGGCAGCTGCACAGCCTAAACTACTTACGCCAATTCCATGACACTTTCAGAGATCATAGGCTCTGGGCTGAAGTTGATACAGAAGAAAACAAATCATAATTTCCGGCTTCCGTTCTTGTGCTACAGGCCCTTTAACTTTCGATTTTTAACATGGGAATTTTTTTCAAAATGCACTTAGAGACTTGCAACTTTTTGCAAAAGATGCACAATCATCTTTCAAGCAAAATAGTAAATCATGAAAAAGTCGTACGTCACGTGACTTAGACGCCATTTTGATTTTAGTGCATATTTGTGCATTTTCAGCCTTTCCGACACTACCGATCTTAAAAAATCTTCTCCTCTGAACATACTGGTACTAAAAAGCCGAAACCTTTACAGAATGTAGCTGATGCATTGTACTTCAAACGATACGAGCCAGATTTTGCAAAATCGATCTATTTATTTCACAGTGCCCATTCAAAAATGTCTGAAAATGAAAAAAAGTTACAAAGTGCAAACTTCAAGGGCAGATTACTCAGACATTTAAGACGGGAACTTTATGATTCTTTCAGGGATCGAAGATACATATGTCGTGTACAAGAATCAATAATAAAATAGCATGCGTACACTCATTTCCGGTCTGAAGAAATGTCGAAAAATCGTCATTTTTCACAAAATAGATTTTTAACATGGGCAAAATTTTCAAAATAGAACTAGCGACTTGCAATTTTGTTCAAACGATAGCTTATGTCCTTGTGACAAAAAAAGTAAATCATGACGAAATCGTAGGTCACGTGGTTTCTATAGTATAACGCATTTCCTTTGTTTCCCTTCGAAGGTCTGCTTTTGGCGGCATGCTCCTTGGCAAGAGGTTGCAGGAACCTTGCATCTTTTCACTATTTTCATTGTATCTTTTCTAAATATCAACTTAGAGACTTGCAACTTGTTTTAAAAGATAAACAATGACCTTGCCTACAAATAAATAAAGCTTATAATATTCTTTGCAGGGGTAACATTTTTATTTTTCAACATTTCCACCGTTCTACAGCCTGGTCTGCTTTTGGCGACATGCACCTTGTCAGGAGCTAGCGGAAATATCTGATTTCTTCAACATTATGTAAAAGGTGGACTAGAAGGAAAGATTGCTCTGGCTACAATGCAGCAGTCTGAAGACCGTCAGTACTGCCATGGCAGTCCTAGTTATTATTATTATTATTTCCGAGATTTTTGTGACAGCTGTACTGAAAAAACGGGCGACCCGATTTTCATGAAATTAACAGGGATGAAATTGATACAGATGAAAAAAAATCCCGTCTCCCGGTTCCGGTTTCTGAGTTACGGCCCTTCGAAAATTCGAATTTTAACATGGGAAATTTTTTCAAAATGCATCTAGAGACTTGAAACTTTTTTTAAAAGATGCGCAATAAGATTGTGAACAAAAAAGTAAATCATGACGAAGTCGTGGGTCAAATGACTTAGACGTCATTTCGTTTTTAGTGAATTTTCAGCGTTTTTTACCCCACCCATCTTCAAAAATCTTCTCCTCTGAACATTCTGGCACTACAGATCTGAAACTTTCACACAAAGTAGCTGATGCATTGTACTCAAAACGATACGAATCAGAATTTGCGAAATCTTTATACTTTTTCCACAGTGAGCTTTCAAATTTGTCTGAAATCGGAAAAAAGTGAAAAATGGCCAACTTCAAGGGCATATAACTAAAAGACCTAGGACGGGAACGTTATGATTTTTTCAGGGAAGTAAGATACATATGTCGTGTACAGGAATCAATAATAAAATGGCGTGCGAACTGTCATTTCCGGTCTGTAGGAATTTTGAAAAAAATGACATTTTTCAAAATTTAAATTTTAACATGGGCAAAAATTTCAAAATAGACCTAGAGACTTGCAACTCCATTTAAACGATAGGTTATATCGTTGTGACCAAAATTGTAAATCATGACGACTTCGTAGCTCACATGGTTTAGCCGCCATTTACATTTTCTGTATTATAATGTTTTTTCATCGGTTAACTTGGAAGCCCTGCCTTTGGATGCTCCTTGGCAAGAGGTTGCGGGAAACTGGCATCTCATCTCATGAGTGTTATTGTCATTGTATTATTTCTAAATATCTACTTTCAGACTTGCAACTTGTTTTAAAGGAATCAAAATGAAGTTCATTGCAAATAAATAAAGCTGATATGTTCGTTGTAGTTCACAAATAATTAAAATTCAATATTTCCTTCATTTTTACGCCTGGTTTGCTTATGGCAGCATGCACCTTGGCAGGAGCTTGTGGAAGAGTCTTCTCTTCAACCGAATTTCAATTTTCAAAAAAGAACAAGAGACTTGTAATTTAATTTAAAGATAGCTAATATCACTGTGATCAAAATTGTAAATCAGAGCGAATTCGTTGCTCATATGGTTCAGCCACTATTTATAATTTCTTTATTTTAATGTATTATCATCATTTCACTTCGAGGCCATGCCTTTGGCAGCATGCTCATTGGCAAGAGGTTGCGGGAACCTGGCATCTTATCTATTTAGTGTAATTGTCATCGTATTGTTTCTAAATATCTACTTAAAGACATGCAACTTGTTTTAAAAGAATCACAATAGTATTTCATGCAAATAAATAATGCTGATGTATTCGTAGTAGTTTACAAATATTTAAAATTCAACATTTCCTTCCTTTTGACGCTTGGTATGCTTATGGCTGCATGCACCTTGGCAGGAGCTTGCGGAAATTGTAATTTCTTCTTAGGACACTGCAGGCATCGGTGAAAGATTTTAAAACAAATTTTTTATTTTAAACAAGGGTAAAATTTCCAAATGGAACTAGAGACTGTCTTATTGTATAGTATTATTTTTTTAAATCCTCTTACAGATTACCAACTTGTTGTAAAAGATTGACAGTATACCGGTTCTATAAAAACATAAAGCTGATAAATTCGTTGGAAAGGGCAAATTTTAAATATCAACCTAGAGACTTAATTTTTTTTAAGATGCACAGTACAAATAAAAACAAAAAGTAAATCATGGCAAATATGAAGGTCACGTGGTTTTCTTGATATTTTGATTAATATATAAGTTGGGAATTTTCAAAGTTTTGCTGGTATGAGGGGGGATACATGTAACATTAGTAGTTTTGACAGAATAGTATAAGTGACATTCTTCGATCAAACATGGAGGTGAAGGTCAAGCAGAAGTCTGAAGACCTAAGTACTGCCGCGGCAGTCCTAGTTATTATTATTATTATTATTATTATTATTATTATTATTCAATCGTATATTTCACCGTAATATTGCAGGTGAACAGTGTCTATGAATAGTCATTTCTTTATTGCGGATATATATTAACACATTCATCAAACAAATGATACGTAAAAATGTGTCTTTGTCATGTTATTGTTTTGGTGAACACATTGTTATATCCATTGCAAAATTCGAAGTCATTGAGGTTATAACAAGTGTATGTCTCCAAGTAATATGTGCATGCAACCATTTTCACAACTAGTTATTTATGTCCCATAGCTATGCACATCCATCTAACTACTCAATCACTGTTGACTATCCATAAACTTTTATGTTTGCTATCATATCTCATTCAACTTAAATAATTAATCATACAAAATATTTTCACGTGCTTTGGAAAGAGGTCAATGGGAACGAGGCTATAGATACCAAAGATAGAACTTTACCAAACCAAAGAAGTAAACCAAAGCTGAACTGCTGTAGTAAACTTAAATTATAATAGAAACCAAAAGATAATAATATTTAAAGATGAACAAATCATGTTGGTCCCGTTAGGACTTAACTTTTCTGCTTGATGTTATCATATAAGTCTTTCTTATGCATTTGCATAAGTAAGTTTCAAATTTGATTAACCCTAAACACAAATAGCCTGTTACAGTGCGATACTATTTTTGTCAGCATTGACCAAAAAGTTTATGTTTTTCTTTGAAGTTTAATTGCATTATTATACCCCCGCCGCGCGTTTAGCGCCAAGCAGGGGATACAGTATTCGGTAACGAACGTCCGTACGTACGAAGTGGAATAACTCACTACTATTCACTAGATTCTTTTCATACTTTATATATAGGTCAACGATAGTAATGTAATGTAATGTTATGTTCAAAAAATGTTATGTGACCTCGAACTTCGCGATCACAACGAAACTTTGACAAGTTACCCTGTCAGCGAGATATCAAAATACCCTTTGACTAAAATGTCTATAAGACTTTATTCATTATACCTACGTTCTACTCGGGCAGACAGAGGGCTGATTTGATTTTAGTGACATTGGCATAATGTTCAAGGTCAATAAGGACCAAGTCGATTTGTGTGACCATAGCATTATGGTTTTACTTTGAAGTATTAATTTACGGTGAGGGATCATGTCACCTAAGTGACAAGTGCTTGTTTCCAATGTTCACTATATATGTGCGTGCTTAAGACATTCGAAGTATCTCGTGACAATCGTCTCTGATGCAACGAACTATTGCATCACAATAGAGCACCGATAGATAATAGACTTAAAATACTCAAGGCTCAATATATGTCTACACAAGATTTTCGCATTAATATCTTTAAAAGGGAAAAAAAGGACAAATTCAAATTCTATATATAGGAGAGGGCGTGATAAGTTGAGCCAATATTTTATTACAGCTGTGTAAAATATGTTGATCAATATCAATATGTTTTGGCAAATACAAATACATAACATATTGCAGATATTATTATACGATGCATATTTGCATCGTTACAGGCTTTCAGAGTAAGTTTATTATTTGCAAGTAGTAAGTTGATCCCTTAGCTTACGTAGTGTAGTTTATATAAAAGAAATTAAGAAATATAAAGAAATACAATATCTCGGAACATAATTCACGTGGTTGTAACCAGGATTTCAGACGATTTCACGAATTTTACGAGCGACTCTATATATTTACCAGGGATCACGCGACAATATAGCGTCTTTTAAACTTAAACAAGGTTAATAATAGACCCTGATAGTCAGGAAAAACCTTCCTTTCCTTCTTATCAGGG
Source organism: Gibbula magus (assembly GCA_936450465.1). Taxonomy (NCBI): domain Eukaryota; kingdom Metazoa; phylum Mollusca; class Gastropoda; order Trochida; family Trochidae; genus Gibbula; species Gibbula magus. Next base: position 51,146,510 of record OW388295.1, read on the forward strand.
TCCACAACTTTACCATATTCTCGGTATCATGGTTTATCCTATATCCAGTGTGGATGAAATGTACTAAAGGCAGATGTACACATCATAGTGATTACGTGTATAGAGATCCGTAAAAAAAAACCTTTCTTTTTAGATTGCTTTTATATGTATGCTTCTCAGAAAAAAATGAAGACATAGAAGTATTCAGAATGTATATATAACAACAAGACATGGTCATAAACATCCACAACCATATTGGTTCTCATGAAAAGATAATTGATCGCTTCTCATTTACGAACTCGATGCATCAATCAATATTTGTATACGGTACTTGAAAGGTCACATGCCTGTAGTACATTCATTCATAGGTAGATCACTTTCTTGATGTTATAATAGATATTTCTGAATGACATGATTGCATAATATGTATACATTGCAAGGCTCTGTAAAAATAAAGTGTTTGTTTCTGTTAACAATGACACTAGCTTTGTAATTATAAAAGTCCGGTCTAAAGGCGCTGTAGCACTTTTTTGCATATTTTTTTCCTTAAATTTGCTATTTATCATTAAAGTTTATACACTATACGGTTATATTAGAGGGTAAAACATCACATTACAAGACCTGATAAGCCGTATCCATAGAAAACTTTTGTCAGCATTGAAAGAAAATGGTGCGACGCATAAAGCGACAGTGGCGTTTGAGAGAGTAAGATTTGTAGGGATCATGCGCATTTGAATTCAGAATGCAAGATGGTTGACCATTCTATCATTGTTCGATATATATTACTCTACTTTCAGTGTTTAGGTATTGCTAAATCAGTCAGATCTCTTAAACTACCTTCGACCGGCCATTTTAATGTGAACACCTTAAAATGGCCACTCGAAGAGGCTTAACCTTACAATGTACATTCGTTTTAGAACTCTTTTTATTGATTGATGAGTATCATTTAGCCATTGGTAACACTTATTTACCTTTTCGTGAGATCAATTTATTTCAGTAAGAAAAACGTGCTACAGCGTCTTTAATGTATTTGGTCCATGGACTTTTGTAAACCGGACAGGTAAAGAAGTAATGTAGCTAAACCTGCCACTTTCAATAAATAGTTCATGAGATGAGCAATGGAAACGAGATTAAGCAATACGAAATTTGTTAAATATAACTTTCAAGGTATATTTCAGATTTCCATAGTCTGTAATGTATACATTTAATGATAATGATACGAGTTCTGACAAGGATTGAAACCGGATCCAGAGAGAGAGAGAGAGAGGGGGGGGGGGGGGGCTTCCAAATATGCTGTGTTAGGATTCCAGAAAGGCATGATGGCTCAACCTACCCAGTGGTTCAACGAATTAGTTCGGTATTGTTGACATGTTGCTTCAAAATACATGTGTAATACTTTTTAATCACTAAGATGATTACTTGATGCTTTTTGAAAATATTGTATGTTTTCTTTATTGGTTATTTCATTAATAAGCTTGTTGTTTTTTGGATAACAGTGGATCATTTAACATTTACATGTAACATATTAACTCCATTATATTTACGACACACCATCCCATCAAAATAATACTTAGTATACACCACCGTGTAATATGGAGCATATTATTTTTAATATCTTTAATTATAGCTCTAAAAATATTGACATTAGCAAAATTTCGAAATTGTCTTTAAATTCGACTAAAGTTGAGGGAACCTATTTTGATAATGAATCAGGCATTGCTATCACTACTACTAGACCATGGTATCAAAATAATACGAAATTCACCCATCCTTGATTCATCGGTTTAAGACAAGTTTCCTATGTACGCATGTTCGCAGGTACATACGGGGATATTTATATTACACTGAGGCATACTTAAAGCACTAATATCGAAGGACTAACACGATAAAAACAATCGCCATATTGATTCTCACCAACACTCTCAGCATTTTCCCAAATCTTCCTTAATCTAAAAACTATGATGTATACATGTATGTACACAAATAAAATATACATACGACGTGCACTGATAAAACATACAAGAACATTAAAATAGAAAAGCATGTTTCTCATTTTCGTAATCCTATGGCATCCAGCCCAAATAGGGTCATAAGGGGGTCACCAAATATACAATTTAGAATCCCTTTTGGATAAGGAGTCTGCACGCAACTTTTCAGCTCTCTAGACCTTATAGAACTGGAGAAGAAGATGAAAATAGCTTTTTAAGGTTGGGACCCCTGTGACCCCATTTGTGGTCAAGGGGTCACGTAATCCACAATTTAGAATCCTCATTACCCAAGGAGTCTTCACACAACTATTCAGCTCTCTAGACCTTTTGGAACTGGAGAAGAAGATGAACATAGGTTTTTTAGGTTGTGACCCCTGTGACCCCATTTGGGGTCATTGGTTCACGAAATCTACAATTTAGAATCCCCTTTACCCAAGGAGTCTGCACACAACTTTACAGCTCTCTAGAACTTTTGGAACTGGAGAAGAAGATGAAAATAGGTTTTTATGGTTGTGACCCCTGTGACCCCATTTGGGGTCATGGGGTCACGAAATATACAATTTAGAATCCCATTACCCAAGGAGTCTGATATAAAATTTCAGCTCTAGAGTCATTGGTTCTGGAGAAGAAGTCGAAAAAGCGAAAAGTTTACGGACGGAAGGACGGACGGACGCCGGACGCCATGCCATGCCAAAAGCCCATTGGGCCTTTCAGGCCTGATGAGCTAAAAATTAATACGCCGTTTCTCTATGTCGTACTCCAACAATATATTATGCCCTCGCACATATCACACTCGAACAGACACACGGACGCACAGACGCACGTACGGACACACGGGCTGATGGACGGATTATCACTCAAACCTATCGCCGTCCAGTTCTTGGCAGTGTAAAAATGAAGTGAAGACATAGGCTAGAGTTATTTGAGGCTAGCCCGAAATGACTCTACCAGCATTGATTAGGTAAAGCCTGAAAAATATTGAGGTTTAGGTAGAGTCATTTGAGCCTGGATAGAGTCATCTGAGCCTGAGGAAAATTCTAGCCCCAAATGACTCTAGAGTTTTCTGAGGCCAGGCTCAAATGACTCTAGAGTTAACTGAGGCCAGGCTCAAATGACTCTAGAGTTATCTGAGGCCAGGCTCAAATAACTCTAGAGTCATTTTTGTACTAGAGTCATCTGAGGCTGATACACCGGTAACAAAACCCTAGCCTTCAAAAAGACAAAGTCAAAATTGTTTCCAAGGAAACAGAAACAAATTAAATTTGAAATAGCCATACGACACATCCATATGACATGGGGAGGCATTACGATTGGTCAAGTAGTTTTAGAACTATGCTTGGGAGCGATGGGAACGTCTACACTTAACGCCAAAGCAGACAGAACCTCGACCAAAAAGAATGTCTCCCGATCCGTCAAAAGGTGACATAAGTAGAGCACTATCTGCAGCCGGGCACCATCAGTAAATTTAGTCTAAGCTATGATTGTGGATTTGAGTCTGGTTATTCAATTTGTACACGTGAAAATTATCTTAGATAAGAAAAATAGTATCCTACAAGGTGCTGGAAATTACAAATTATCTGTCCCATGTGAATAAATTGTGTCAAACTCATGTACTTGTGTATTAGTGCAGGTGCAGAGTTCTGTGTCCGCATATTGGAACTTGATTTGCCCCCTTGAACATGTGAAAAGAGCGTTTACATGACACGTTTGCCCCCAGGGGTATATACACCCCCGGGGGTAAGAGATTTGCCCTACCTATTTAGGTGGAGCAAATTTTGTCTCAATACCCCCCAGGGGGCAAATAAACATGATTTGCCCCTGGGGGTATTTTGCCCCCGGGGGCAAACGGTACATGTAAACGGGGCTTTAATATATCACATAAGTCATATTGCGAGATTTATGTAATCTCAAACGATTTAAAATAGATCCCTGTCTCCGCCATATATAACCAATGTATATATCTCATCCACTGAGATGACCACTTTTCAAAGTGATGTTCGAGGATCCATCTTATTTTACAAATATTGATATTTTAAACTATTTCAACTGTAAAGGAAATAGTAAATGTAAGTAGATTGATTAGAAATAGACTCAGTGTCACCATCTCCATTCAAATTTCTTTTCATGTTCAGACACAAAGTCAGACATGACTCGCATGCAATCTTTCACTTTCTGCCACTGAGATTTAGACATCAAAATCCCCTTGGCAGTGGAAACCATAGATTTCATTGAATTATCCCAACACCACTGTTGAATACTTACATCAGTGTCATCCACTCAGCAAATACATTAGCTCCCAGGGGTTTTCGTAGAAATGGTTTTCCCTCCTTGATAGCCTCCTCGATTTCATTGACTGCTCCTTGAAGTTCCAACCAGTGTGTAAGACTCAGTACAATTCCACGCTTGGTAGGGTAGGACTTGCCAGTAGCATACACATTATACTTCCGAATATGAATGCTCAACACACCATCCCAAGTCTTGGCTGATACAAACACATCACCTCCTAAGTCTAAATGACATCGAGGTTCTTACATCTCTGGCAAAAACTTATCTGCCAGTCCATACTTTGCCATGAGATCCTGGGATACTGCTTCCATTTTCTATCTTCGAGGTAAACTGCCAACAACACGAGTAAAGTCAAGAGCATATGAGAGTTCCACACTCCTCAAGATTCAGCTGAGAATGATTCTTCAACTGTGAGAGTTCGGGGTTTATATTGCCTTTCTAAAGCATAAAAATAGACATTGAGTCACAGGCCAGGTGTTCATTAGAAAAAAGAAAAAAAAAAGTGTCAGACAAGGTGCACGTCACACATTTATCACAGGTGTGTTTCCCCTCAAGTACAATATGTTGACTATTATCTATACACCACACAGGTGTCAGCCAAGGTGCATGCCACACCTGCATCACAGGTGTGCCTCGTTTCAAAGGGCCAGGTGCATACTCATTAATTATTCAAAATGGCGTCCAAAAAAGGGACTCAAGTACACAATGTTGACTCTAGATCACACAGGTGCAGACCTGGAACACCTGCATCTCTGATGCAGGTGCAGGTACATCACAGGTGTTCATTAGAAAACTAATTAATGCAGGTGCATGCTCATTAATTATTCAAAATGGCGTAACAATAAAATCTCAATTAACATACATACACTGTAAAAGTGATGCTTAGCATCTAAACACGTGCCTGAAAGGCCCGATGGGCTTATGGCATGGGATGGGGTCCGTCTGCTTTTTCGACTTCTTCTCCAGAACCACTGGGTCTAGGTAGCTGAACTTTTGAATACAGACTCCTTGGGCAATGGGGATTCGAAATGGTAGATTTAGTGATCCAGTGACCCCAAATAAGGGCCTCACAGGCCATAACCTAAAAACCTATTTTCATCTTCTTCTCCAGAACGAAAAGACCTAGAAGACTGAAATGTTGTGTACATACTCTTTAGCCAATGGAGATTCTAAATTGTAGATTTGGTGACCCTGTGGCCCCAAATAAGGGCCTCACAGGCCATGACCTAAAATTCTATTTTCATCTTCTTCTCCAGAACGAAAAGACCTAGGAGGCTGTCATGTTGTGTAAAGAGTCTTTAACCAATGGAGATTCTTAATTGTAGATTTGGTAACCCTGTGGTCCTAAATAAGGGCCTCACAGGCCATTACCTAAAATCCTGTTTTCATCAGTTTCTCTGAAACAAAAATACCTAGAAGGCTGTAATATTGTGTGCAAACTCTTTAGCCAATGGGGATTCTAACTTGTAAATTTGGTGACCCTGTGACCCCAAATATGGGCCACAGCCTAAAAACAACTTTGAAATTGAAGTTTGAACTGATATTTTATGGCACTTCAATCAATTTTTCCCTTATAAAATACCTGAGGGAGAGTCATCTCATCTTTTAGATATGTGAGTCCTAACTTGGGTTTGAGAAATGCAGAATCGAGAAAAAAAGTAACTTTGCCGTTATTCTTAATCAGTAGGAATGTGAAATATATGTCGACTTAAGATTACAATCTACATTGTGGACACGTTTGTCAAATTGATGTAATCAATGTGAAATGAGAACTATTGAATAGCCTATTAACTGAATATTGTGACAAGCCACAAAGGAATAAATTGAAGAGGAGTTAAGAATTCTTTTATTTTACATGAGAAAAAACGTGAACTGCATATGACTGGTGATGAAATGATAAGATAAGACTATTTTCATTTTCTTCTCCAGAACAAAAAGACCTTGAAGGCTGTCATGTTGTGTAAAGAGTCTTTGGCCAATGGAGATTCTAAATTGTACTATGTACCATGAGATTCATCACATTGCCTGTTCTCTCTAAGCATTATTATAAGGATAACCCATGATACCTCGGATATGGTAAGGTTGTAGACTCTGATAGGAAGGAAAAACCCGAGGATGCGAAGCATCCGACGGTTTTTCCTGACTAACAGGGTCTACAACCTAACCATATCAGAGGTAGAATGGGTTATCTATATTATCAACTGTTTTTAAGTGTAAATCAGGCTTTTTACTTGTTTTCGCGTTATATTGAGGATCCCTGGCGTTTTGAGGAAACCTCGGTGATGTCAGCCTGTTAACAGCCGCGCTATATGAGTTTCTTTTGTACAGTGATATCTTGTCTGTCCCCTTAGCTCAGTAGTCTGAGGCGCTGACGCACTTTCTGCAAAACATTTGCTGTACATATTCTGTCGTAAATTTTTTCAAAATTAGTCTAAGTTAGTTTCTTCAGATCTTTACTTTCAAGCTGTCATCTTAACACATATATCATGGTTTACAATCATTATAATTCCTTCTAACAGTGTTTACAACTGTCTGTGTAAAACCTCCTTGAGGGAAATACAAGGTTGTAAGTCCCTCGTACAGGGTGATACGGTTTAGAAAGGTCGTTTCAAGTATCACGTTATATGGCTGGTAGGTTGATAAACAGTTAGATCAATGATGCCAGTGTTTTGTGCAAGGCAGAGGCTATTACATAATTTGGCTGTAAAAGCACAGCTGGCTTGTAACCAGAGCCAAGGGGTCAACATATTGCATAATCTCCTGTGTGTTGACCTTGCTGAGTGCTCTCTCTCACTTTCACTTTCTTCTCACCCAGTGACTATATACACTGATTTCTTTTTTTTTTTATACTTTATTTCTTTTTGATATGGGTACAGCATTTTCATATATAGATGAAGTAAACACAGCAAGTCAAATACAGTTATAAATTTACAAATATGACATACAGAGTCCAGGGACTCGCTACCACAAGCTATTGTGAGTCCCAGCAAAAAAAAGTGAGTCCATGAGTAAACAAATAATAGAAAAAAATCTTCGAGTCCAGGGGACTTGCAGTTTTAATTGTTATGAGTCCTACTCCTTTCCAAATGTTATGAGTATTTGATGCAGGACTAGCAGGTAGATTTATCACTGCAAATATTAATATCTAATTGTATAGGTTGTGGCATGATGACCAAAATGTGACAAAAGAGTAAGGCTGTGCAATATTATTGCAATACCAATATATTGCAATACGATTTTCATATCGCAATATATTGCACCAACAAATATTAGGTCAATTTTATTTATTTTTCTTGTAAAAGGCACATTAACTGGCTTAACTTGTATTAAGAAAATTATTATAAGTGCTAGAATGTGTGTTGCGATGTATTACAAATGATCTTTTTAAAGATCTGATCATTTTATCAAATGTGTCTTGTTTAAACTGCAGAAAGAAGTATAAAAGATGAATGTAGAGTTCATTTAGCATGTTGCAATATCATTGGCACTAGTTAAAATGGTTTCTAGAGAAATATCTCATTGTCAGAGGATCTTGCAATATATTGTGGTACGTATTGCAATACATTACAGTTCGGCAATACGTATCGCATTACAAAAATTCAGGCAAAACACAGCCCTACAAAATAGTCATATTTGCATTTGATTTATATAGTTGATAATTGTGTAATTTTGGTTTCAAACCCGCTGGAGAAGGTAGTCTGTTTGCCAATTATTTGGAATAAATGTATTCTTTCATTAAAATATAGAGGATGATTTTAATGATTTCTTGGCATGCATGGGTAGGGTGTAATTTTCATTCGTATTTTTTCAAATTAGAGCACTGAAACAGCAACGAGTTTGACAGATTAATTACAGTTCTAAATGACTGTAAACACAACGAGGAAATCCCACCGTAAATTATTCGAAACATGTTGCCTTGCATGTAAAATAGTATCCTGGGCGGTGGTAAGTGAAGATAATCGACAGATGCATCGATCTTGAAAGTTTTCCTTGTGATTTTATCATTATTTTTAATAAAAATAAAGTGTTATTTAGAAGAGCTCCCGACTTGTCAATGCTATGTGAAAGGTACTTCCGGGTTTTGAAGCGGCCTTAGCCTCGTTTTCGATTTCGCGCACGCGGTTCCATATGCCTCATTAATATTCATGAGGCACTATTAAGAATCCCCTATTCAATGGTGTTCTATTTCACCATATTTTCAAGTGCATATTCATTATTTTAGATACCTGTCATATTAAAAATTCAGGTATTCATTGGACGTTACCGGTAAACTGTAATATTATTTAATCATTAAACAGTCATGTATATCTATTTATTAGAATTGATGAAAATAAATATTTCTTTGGTTTTTTTTGCAGGTATTTAGTATAAATGAATCTGCATGAAAAAAACAACAATGCATCACTGGAGCATGTGTCGAGTGTTCACTAACACAAAAAATGAACTGCTTAAGCATCTTGTCTATAGTCACAGAAATGCACCTAACTTCATCGTTCATTGTAATTTCCCAGGATGTGGCTCAAGCTTTAAAAACATTGACACTTTCAGGAAGCATTGTGAAAAAAACATGCATTTGACTCAATGGAATCAGAATTGCAGGTTCCTGAAGAAGATTACATGGAAGTTGACAATGGGAATGGCCCAGATGATGAAACTGGTAGCTTTAACACAGATTTCAAAAGACAGGTACAAGATGTTCAGTACATACTAAAGCTTAAAGCAGGTTCAAACCTGAGCCAGTCTGCCGTCCAAGAAATTATGTTGTCTACTTCAACATTGATTAATCAGCGACTGTATGATGTCAAGCAGAAGATAAATAGTCATCTTCCAGCTGATATAGTGGAAAACTTGGACATCGACAGCCTTTTTCAGGATAACACATTTCAAGGTCTTGATGTTGAATATAAACAGGAAAAGTCCTTTGAAAATCATCTTGGTTTAATAAAACCTGTGGCTGTCAAACTTGGTGAAGTAAACAAACTGAAAAAATTCAAAGATAACTAGATAAGATAACTCTCGATGAAGAGTATTCTTATATTGTACCATTTCGTCAACAACTGACCCAGCTATTGTCGATGCCTGAAGTGGAATCTTGTCTCAGGAACCCGAAAAGTGAATCTTTTGAATTATCTGATTTTCAAGATGGAACATTCATGCAATGTCAATACTTTCATTTTCATCCAAATGCACTGTTATTTGGACTTTACAGTGATGATTTTGAAATGGCCAATCCAATTGGATCTTACAAAAAGAAGCATAAGCTTACAGTGTTTTACTGGGTCCTCTTGAACATACATCCAGAATTCCGGTACAAGATACAAAGCACTCAACTTCTTGGCATAGCAAAAACAACATACATCAAGAAGTATGGCATGGAAAGAATCCTCGAAAATTTCATAAATGTCATGCAGAAATTGCATGCTGGACTAAATCTGGAAGTAAATGGTGTGACAAAGGTTTTCCATGGTACTCTGCTATGTGTGTTTGGAGACACTCCTGCTGCACAACTTCTTGGGGGTTTTAAAGAAGGAGTTGCTTTCGCTGAAAAACCATGCAGGACATGTGAAATCAGTCACTCCAATTTGGACAGAAGTTTGTCAGGCGACACGTTCCCCTTAAGAAGTGAAACTGAACACCGTGACAGATGTGACAGTTTAACAGATGTCACCTTGAATAAAGGATGTAAGAAGTTCTGGTCAAAAAAGTATGGCATTGTTTCAGCATCTGTATTGCTCAACATTACCGAATTTGTTGTCACAAAATGCATCTTACATGATCCTATGCATATCCTGTTGGAAGGAGTTGGAAAGATGGAGGTGCAGTTGATTTTGAAACATTTTATTGAAAAGAAGGGTTACTTTGCTCTAAAAGTTCTGAACCAAGGTATCAAAATTTTTCCATATTCTTGTGAAGAAGTGCTTGACAAACCTCAACCTTTGGAAAAAAAAGTCTCTTGAGCCCCAAAATGTATTGCCCATGACCGCAATTGAGACCCTGCATTTCATTCAACTTCTCCCTTTTCTCATTTGAGAGAAAGTTCAACATGATGATGAACATTGGATGAATTTGTTTTACGGCTGCTGCAGATAACCAATCTGATTCTGTCACCTGTGACAGGCATCATGGCAATTGCTTTGTCTACAGGATTTGATATTGAGTCACAACCTTGGTTTCAAAAAGTTGTATCCAGATATATCTTGCACTCCAAAACTGCACTATCTGACACACTTTCCAGACCAAATAAGACAGTTTGGACCTGGGAGAAACCATTGGTGTATGCGGTTCGAAGCGAAACATGCTCTCTTTAAAAACAAGAAGTGGAGAAATTTCAAAAACATTGCCTTATCTATCGCAAACTATCATAAAAAATGGATGTGACTGTAGCAAATGGGAGGTTGTGAAAACAAAAGTGAGACCTATTTGTACCAAGGCGACAAAGTTAGTGAAGGAAGATCTATAGCAACAGAGAGTGTATTGGCCAGTGCGAAAGATAAACTGCTGCAACTTGAACCAGACGTTGGTGAAGTTGTACTGATGTGTCAATCAGTTGTAGTGAGAAATATCACTTACCGGAGGGGAAGTGTACTACCATGAACATGCTGAGCCTCAATTTGTTACAGTGGACAAAATCATTGTCGCAAACCATGCAAAGTTTTTCATCTGCACTGATTTGGAAATCGTGGACTTCAACTCACACCTCAATGCTTTTGAATGTGTATCTACCACTCAAGAGAGATGTCTAAGTATTTGTGAACTGAGATACAAGTGGCCGCAAATTATGTTGAATGATAATGAATACCCGCAAATTCACAAGATTCTGCCCGACTCAAAATTTATTTTTTCTCTTTCTCTTAATATGTGCTCCTTACTCAAATTTGACAGGTGGCATTGTCATTTTCTTACTTGTGTATAGCAGTATAGGTCCCAAATAACTCTCAAAATTAGTTAGTTTCAAGTAACTAAAATGTTTTTAACAAGTAAGATTTGTCCAAGATTGATGCCTTCTTCCATGCGGCTGTGTTTACATAATGGCGTTGCCATGGCATGACGTCATAGTGATCAACTGTTTTGATGTCAACTGTTTTGATGTCACAATGCTAGCGTCATTGTCACAATGGGTATGGTTTAAGTTTAAGATTTTTGTTCCTAGGTCTTTTACTGTGTTGATGTCGTAGATAAATGTTTATCGCCATCTAAAAGGATACGTGAATATTATGAAGTGAACATAGTTGAGTGACACTGTTTGAGCTTATGTGTAAATTGTTGCTAATGTACATATTACACTGAGTATTATGTCTCCCCCCGAAGGAGGGGAGACATAATACTCAATTTCAGAAATTCATAGACTTATAGCATTCATTTTAGCATTATCAGGTTGAATTTCTGTACTTCCATGCATGTTAAACTAAAGGGTATTCCCCATCAAATATAAATTTGATTGGTTCTTCATAACATCCCTGAGATGCAAGGTTTTTATTTATACTAAAAGGATAACTATGGAGGGACTCCCTTATATTTTCTGGGACTCATAAAAGCTTGTGATAGTGAATCCCTGTACTCTAAAAGTCATATTTGTAGGTTAATCACTGCTCTTATCTATTGAAGGACTCTGAGGAAGGAAATGAAAATGAAGAAGTTCTCGATCTGATGAAGAGAACCGAAGAAAAACTGAAATTGCAAAAGAGAGGAGGTTCAAAGAAGACCCTTCCAGGAGTCATTACTGTAATGGATGTAAGTTTCTTTTTGAACGAGAATGACTGAAATGAACAAGCAGAGATGTTGTAGAATTACTATCTGTCATTATTATCCCCCGCCACGAAGTGGAAGGGGGATATAGGTTTGGGCTCCGTCCGTCCGAGATAAAAGGGGACAGCTTTTCTGAGAAACTATTTAAGAAAGGATTATCAAATTTGGTGTGTGGCCTGAGGTCATAAATACCTTGATGGAGTTCGAAATTGAGAAGTGTGCAATTTTTCCCCCGGCGTTATTGCCCATGTTCCGTATTTCTGGACTCTGTTCATGGTATCTTCAAAGGGGACAGCTTTTCTCAGAAACTATTTAAGATCGATAACCAAATTTGGTGTTGACTGAGGGCATAAATACCTTGATGGAGTACGAAAATAAGAAGCGTGTGATTATATTTTTCTGGAGTTATTTCCCTTGTTCCTTTTTTTCAACCCTGTTCCAGGTATCTTCAAAGGGAATAGCTTTTCTCAGAAACTGTTTAAAATCAGATCAGTTGTCTGGCTTTAGGGTATCAATACTTTGATGGAATGAAAATGAGAATTGCACAATTATTTCTTCTCAAATTATTGCTCTTATTCCGATTTTTTATGTCCCGCGGGGGATGTTGATGACTATGTCTTCATCGTTCATTGTAATTTCCCAGGATGTGGCTCAAGCTTAAAAAACATTGACACTTTCAGGAAGCATTGTGAAAAAAAACATGCATTTGACTCAATGGAATCAGAATTGCAGGTTCCTTAAGAAGATTACATGGAAGTTGACAATGGGAATGGCCCAGATGATGAAACTGGTAGCTTTAACACAGATTTCAAAAGACAGGTACAAGATGCTCAGTACATACTAAAGCTTAAAGCAGGTTCAAACCTGAGCCAGTCTGCCGTCCAAGAAATTATGTTGTCTACTTCAACATTGATTAATCAGCGACTGTATGATGTCAAGCAGAAGATAAATAGTCATCTTCCAGCTGATATAGTGGAAAACTTGGACATCGACAGCCTTTTTCAGGATAACACATTTCAAGGTCTTGATGTTGAATATAAACAGGAAAAGTTCTTTGAAAATCATCTTGGTTTAATAAAACCTGTGGCTGTCAAACTTGGTGAAGTAAACAAACTGAAAAAATTCAAAGATAACTAGATAAGATAACTCTCGATGAAGAGTATTCTTATATTGTACCATTTCGTCAACAACTGACCCAGCTATTGTCGATGCCTGAAGAGGAATCTTGTCTCAGGAACCCGAAAAGTGAATCTTTTGAATTATCTGATTTTCAAGATGGAACATTCATGCAAAGTCAATACTTTCATTTTCATCCAAATGCACTGTTATTTGGACTTTACAGTGATGATTTTGAAGTGGCCAATCCAATTGGATCTCACAAAAAGAAGCATAAGCTTACAGTGTTTTACTGGGTCCTCTTGAACATTCATCCAGAATTCCGGTACAAGATACAAAGTACTCAACTTCTTGGCATAGCAAAAACAACATACATCAAGAAGTATGGCATGGAAAGAATCCTCGAAAATTTCATAAATGTCATGCAGAAATTGCATGCTGGACTAAATCTGGAAGTAAATGGTGTGACAAAGGTTTTCCATGGTACTCTGCTATGTGTGTTTGGAGACACTCCTGCTGCACAACTTCTTGGGGGTTTTAAAGAAGGAGTTGCTTTCGCTGAAAAACCATGCAGGACATGTGAAATCAGTCACTCCAATTTGGACAGAAGTTTGTCAGGCGACACGTTCCCCTTAAGAAGTGAATCTGAACACCGTGACAGATGTGACAGTTTAACAGATGTCACCTTGAATAAAGGATGTAAGAAGTTCTGGTCAAAAAAGTATGGCATTGTTTCAGCATCTGACACACTTTCCAGACCAAATAAGACAGTTTGGTCCTGGGAGAAACCATTGGTGTATGCGGTTCGAAGTGAAAAATGCTCTCTTTAAAAACAAGAAGTGGAGAAATTTCAAAAACATTGCCTTATCTATCGCAAACTATCATCAAAAATGGATGTGCCTGTATCAAATGGGAGGTTGTGAAAACAAAAGTGAGACCTATTTGTACCAAGGCGACAAAGTTAGTGAAGGAAGATCTATAGCAACCGAGAGTGTATTGGCCAGTGCGAAAGATAAACTGCTGCAACTTGAACCAGACGTTGGTGAAGTTGTACTGATGTGTCAATCAGTTGTAGTGAGAAATATCACTTACCGGAGGGGAAGTGTACTACCATGAACATGCTGAGCCTCAATTTGTTACAGTGGACAAAATCATTGTCGCAAACCATGCAAAGTTTTTCATCTGCACTGATTTGGAAATCGTGGACTTCAACTCACACCTCAATGCTTTTGAATGTGTATCTACCACTCAAGAGAGATGTCTAAGTATTTGTGAACTGAGATACAAGTGGCCGCAAATTATGTTGAATGATAATGAATACCCGCAAATTCACAAGATTCTGCCCGACTCAAAATTTATTTTTTCTCTTTCTCTTAATATGTGCTCCTTACTCAAATTTGACAGGTGGCATTGTCATTTTCTTACTTGTGTATAGCAGTATAGGTCCCAAATAACTCTCAAAATTAGTTAGTTTCAAGTAACTAAAATGTTTTTAACAAGTAAGATTTGTCCAAGATTGATGCCTTCTTCCATGCGGCTGTGTTTACATAATGGCGTTGCCATGGCATGACGTCATAGTGATCAACTGTTTTGATGTCAACTGTTTTGATGTCACAATGCTAGCGTCATTGTCACAATGGGTATGGTTTAAGTTTAAGATTTTTGTTCCTAGGTCTTTTACTGTGTTGATGTCGTAGATAAATGTTTATCGCCATCTAAAAGGATACGTGAATATTATGAAGTGAACATAGTTGAGTGACACTGTTTGAGCTTATGTGTAAATTGTTGCTAATGTACATATTACACTGAGTATTATGTCTCCCCCCGAAGGGTCGGGAGACATATTGGTTTTAGCTGAGTTCCCGTCGGCGTTGGGGTTCCCATTTCGTTTCCGGAGCAGATCTCTAAAACTATGTGACCAATCATCACCAAACTTGGTATACTGTCTCTCCATATCGTGTAGAGATGGTAACATATGTGAATGATATTGTTATAGTTCAAACATAACATTAGATTAATAGGAGATACGGGCTAGTGATAGAAAACAGGCTACCATATCTTTGAAGTTAGTTTCTGCCCCTAGTTTTACCCCTGTATTTTATGAATTTTGTCATTATTTAATGCTTTATTTTTCCAGATTGAAAAAGAATTTTGGCTAATAAAGCCAAACGTATCGAAAAAAGATATCCTGATGGAAAGGTGGACTGACCTTGCCAGTTCTTTGGACAAGCTTTTTGAAATAGTTCATGTAAGTCTGGTACTTTTGTGTCAATTTCAGAAATTCATAGACTTATAGCATTCATTTTAGCATTATCAGGTTGAATTTCTGTACTTCCATGCATGTTAAACTAAAGGGTATTCCCCATCAAATATAAATTTGATTGGTTCTTCATAACATCCCTGAGATGCAAGGTTTTTATTTATACTAAAAGGATAACTATGGAGGGACTCCCTTATATTTTCTGGGACTCATAAAAGCTTGTGATAGTGAATCCCTGTACTCTAAAAGTCATATTTGTAGGTTAATCACTGCTCTTATCTATTGAAGGACTCTGAGGAAGGAAATGAAAATGAAGAAGTTCTCGATCTGATGAAGAGAACCGAAGAAAAACTGAAATTGCAAAAGAGAGGAGGTTCAAAGAAGACCCTTCCAGGAGTCATTACTGTAATGGATGTAAGTTTCTTTTTGAACGAGAATGACTGAAATGAACAAGCAGAGATGTTGTAGAATTACTATCTGTCATTATTATCCCCCGCCACGAAGTGGAAGGGGGATATAGGTTTGGGCTCCGTCCGTCCGAGATAAAAGGGGACAGCTTTTCTGAGAAACTATTTAAGAAAGGATTATCAAATTTGGTGTGTGGCCTGAGGTCATAAATACCTTGATGGAGTTCGAAATTGAGAAGTGTGCAATTTTTCCCCCGGCGTTATTGCCCATGTTCCGTATTTCTGGACTCTGTTCATGGTATCTTCAAAGGGGACAGCTTTTCTCAGAAACTATTTAAGATCGATAACCAAATTTGGTGTTGACTGAGGGCATAAATACCTTGATGGAGTACGAAAATAAGAAGCGTGTGATTATATTTTTCTGGAGTTATTTCCCTTGTTCCTTTTTTTCAACCCTGTTCCAGGTATCTTCAAAGGGAATAGCTTTTCTCAGAAACTGTTTAAAATCAGATCAGTTGTCTGGCTTTAGGGTATCAATACTTTGATGGAATGAAAATGAGAATTGCACAATTATTTCTTCTCAAATTATTGCTCTTATTCCGATTTTTTATGTCCCGCGGGGGATGTTGATGACTATGTCTTCATCGTTCATTGTAATTTCCCAGGATGTGGCTCAAGCTTTAAAAACATTGACACTTTCAGGAAGCATTGTGAAAAAAAACATGCATTTGACTCAATGGAATCAGAATTGCAGGTTCCTTAAGAAGATTACATGGAAGTTGACAATGGGAATGGCCCAGATGATGAAACTGGTAGCTTTAACACAGATTTCAAAAGACAGGTACAAGATGCTCAGTACATACTAAAGCTTAAAGCAGGTTCAAACCTGAGCCAGTCTGCCGTCCAAGAAATTATGTTGTCTACTTCAACATTGATTAATCAGCGACTGTATGATGTCAAGCAGAAGATAAATAGTCATCTTCCAGCTGATATAGTGGAAAACTTGGACATCGACAGCCTTTTTCAGGATAACACATTTCAAGGTCTTGATGTTGAATATAAACAGGAAAAGTTCTTTGAAAATCATCTTGGTTTAATAAAACCTGTGGCTGTCAAACTTGGTGAAGTAAACAAACTGAAAAAATTCAAAGATAACTAGATAAGATAACTCTCGATGAAGAGTATTCTTATATTGTACCATTTCGTCAACAACTGACCCAGCTATTGTCGATGCCTGAAGAGGAATCTTGTCTCAGGAACCCGAAAAGTGAATCTTTTGAATTATCTGATTTTCAAGATGGAACATTCATGCAAAGTCAATACTTTCATTTTCATCCAAATGCACTGTTATTTGGACTTTACAGTGATGATTTTGAAGTGGCCAATCCAATTGGATCTCACAAAAAGAAGCATAAGCTTACAGTGTTTTACTGGGTCCTCTTGAACATTCATCCAGAATTCCGGTACAAGATACAAAGTACTCAACTTCTTGGCATAGCAAAAACAACATACATCAAGAAGTATGGCATGGAAAGAATCCTCGAAAATTTCATAAATGTCATGCAGAAATTGCATGCTGGACTAAATCTGGAAGTAAATGGTGTGACAAAGGTTTTCCATGGTACTCTGCTATGTGTGTTTGGAGACACTCCTGCTGCACAACTTCTTGGGGGTTTTAAAGAAGGAGTTGCTTTCGCTGAAAAACCATGCAGGACATGTGAAATCAGTCACTCCAATTTGGACAGAAGTTTGTCAGGCGACACGTTCCCCTTAAGAAGTGAATCTGAACACCGTGACAGATGTGACAGTTTAACAGATGTCACCTTGAATAAAGGATGTAAGAAGTTCTGGTCAAAAAAGTATGGCATTGTTTCAGCATCTGACACACTTTCCAGACCAAATAAGACAGTTTGGTCCTGGGAGAAACCATTGGTGTATGCGGTTCGAAGTGAAAAATGCTCTCTTTAAAAACAAGAAGTGGAGAAATTTCAAAAACATTGCCTTATCTATCGCAAACTATCATCAAAAATGGATGTGCCTGTATCAAATGGGAGGTTGTGAAAACAAAAGTGAGACCTATTTGTACCAAGGCGACAAAGTTAGTGAAGGAAGATCTATAGCAACCGAGAGTGTATTGGCCAGTGCGAAAGATAAACTGCTGCAACTTGAACCAGACGTTGGTGAAGTTGTACTGATGTGTCAATCAGTTGTAGTGAGAAATATCACTTACCGGAGGGGAAGTGTACTACCATGAACATGCTGAGCCTCAATTTGTTACAGTGGACAAAATCATTGTCGCAAACCATGCAAAGTTTTTCATCTGCACTGATTTGGAAATCGTGGACTTCAACTCACACCTCAATGCTTTTGAATGTGTATCTACCACTCAAGAGAGATGTCTAAGTATTTGTGAACTGAGATACAAGTGGCCGCAAATTATGTTGAATGATAATGAATACCCGCAAATTCACAAGATTCTGCCCGACTCAAAATTTATTTTTTCTCTTTCTCTTAATATGTGCTCCTTACTCAAATTTGACAGGTGGCATTGTCATTTTCTTACTTGTGTATAGCAGTATAGGTCCCAAATAACTCTCAAAATTAGTTAGTTTCAAGTAACTAAAATGTTTTTAACAAGTAAGATTTGTCCAAGATTGATGCCTTCTTCCATGCGGCTGTGTTTACATAATGGCGTTGCCATGGCATGACGTCATAGTGATCAACTGTTTTGATGTCAACTGTTTTGATGTCACAATGCTAGCGTCATTGTCACAATGGGTATGGTTTAAGTTTAAGATTTTTGTTCCTAGGTCTTTTACTGTGTTGATGTCGTAGATAAATGTTTATCGCCATCTAAAAGGATACGTGAATATTATGAAGTGAACATAGTTGAGTGACACTGTTTGAGCTTATGTGTAAATTGTTGCTAATGTACATATTACACTGAGTATTATGTCTCCCCCCGAAGGGTCGGGAGACATATTGGTTTTAGCTGAGTTCCCGTCGGCGTTGGCGTTCCCATTTCGTTTCCGGAGCAGATCTCTAAAACTATGTGACCAATCATCACCAAACTTGGTATACTGTCTCTCCATATCGTGTAGAGATGGTAACATATGTGAATGATATTGTTATAGTTCAAACATAACATTAGATTAATAGGAGATACGGGCTAGTGATAGAAAACAGGCTACCATATCTTTGAAGTTAGTTTCTGCCCCTAGTTTTACCCCTGTATTTTATGAATTTTGTCATTATTTAATGCTTTATTTTTCCAGATTGAAAAAGAATTTTGGCTAATAAAGCCAAACGTATCGAAAAAAGATATCCTGATGGAAAGGTGGACTGACCTTGCCAGTTCTTTGGACAAGCTTTTTGAAATAGTTCATGTAAGTCTGGTACTTTTGTGTCAATTTCAGAAATTCATAGACTTATAGCATTCATTTTAGCATTATCAGGTTGAATTTCTGTACTTCCATGCATGTTAAACTAAAGGGTATTCCCCATCAAATATAAATTTGATTGGTTCTTCATAACATCCCTGAGATGCAAGGTTTTTATTTATACTAAAAGGATTACTATGGAGGGACTCCCTTATATTTTCTGGGACTCATAAAAGCTTGTGATAGTGAATCCCTGTACTCTAAAAGTCATATTTGTAGGTTAATCACTGCTCTTATCTATTGAAGGACTCTGAGGAAGGAAATGAAAATGAAGAAGTTCTCGATCTGATGAAGAGAACCGAAGAAAAACTGAAATTGCAAAAGAGAGGAGGTTCAAAGAAGACCCTTCCAGGAGTCATTACTGTAATGGATGTAAGTTTCTTTTTGAACGAGAATGACTGAAATGAACAAGCAGAGATGTTGTAGAATTACTATCTGTCATTATTATCCCCCGCCACGAAGTGGAAGGGGGATATAGGTTTGGGCTCCGTCCGTCCGAGATAAAAGGGGACAGCTTTTCTGAGAAACTATTTAAGAAAGGATTATCAAATTTGGTGTGTGGCCTGAGGTCATAAATACCTTGATGGAGTTCGAAATTGAGAAGTGTGCAATTTTTCCCCCGGCGTTATTGCCCATGTTCCGTATTTCTGGACTCTGTTCATGGTATCTTCAAAGGGGACAGCTTTTCTCAGAAACTATTTAAGATCGATAACCAAATTTGGTGTTGACTGAGGGCATAAATACCTTGATGGAGTACGAAAATAAGAAGCGTGTGATTATATTTTTCTGGAGTTATTTCCCTTGTTCCTTTTTTTCAACCCTGTTCCAGGTATCTTCAAAGGGAATAGCTTTTCTCAGAAACTGTTTAAAATCAGATCAGTTGTCTGGCTTTAGGGTATCAATACTTTGATGGAATGAAAATGAGAATTGCACAATTATTTCTTCTCAAATTATTGCTCTTATTCCGATTTTTTATGTCCCGCGGGGGATGTTGATGACTATGTCTTCATCGTTCATTGTAATTTCCCAGGATGTGGCTCAAGCTTTAAAAACATTGACACTTTCAGGAAGCATTGTGAAAAAAAACATGCATTTGACTCAATGGAATCAGAATTGCAGGTTCCTTAAGAAGATTACATGGAAGTTGACAATGGGAATGGCCCAGATGATGAAACTGGTAGCTTTAACACAGATTTCAAAAGACAGGTACAAGATGCTCAGTACATACTAAAGCTTAAAGCAGGTTCAAACCTGAGCCAGTCTGCCGTCCAAGAAATTATGTTGTCTACTTCAACATTGATTAATCAGCGACTGTATGATGTCAAGCAGAAGATAAATAGTCATCTTCCAGCTGATATAGTGGAAAACTTGGACATCGACAGCCTTTTTCAGGATAACACATTTCAAGGTCTTGATGTTGAATATAAACAGGAAAAGTTCTTTGAAAATCATCTTGGTTTAATAAAACCTGTGGCTGTCAAACTTGGTGAAGTAAACAAACTGAAAAAATTCAAAGATAACTAGATAAGATAACTCTCGATGAAGAGTATTCTTATATTGTACCATTTCGTCAACAACTGACCCAGCTATTGTCGATGCCTGAAGAGGAATCTTGTCTCAGGAACCCGAAAAGTGAATCTTTTGAATTATCTGATTTTCAAGATGGAACATTCATGCAAAGTCAATACTTTCATTTTCATCCAAATGCACTGTTATTTGGACTTTACAGTGATGATTTTGAAGTGGCCAATCCAATTGGATCTCACAAAAAGAAGCATAAGCTTACAGTGTTTTACTGGGTCCTCTTGAACATTCATCCAGAATTCCGGTACAAGATACAAAGTACTCAACTTCTTGGCATAGCAAAAACAACATACATCAAGAAGTATGGCATGGAAAGAATCCTCGAAAATTTCATAAATGTCATGCAGAAATTGCATGCTGGACTAAATCTGGAAGTAAATGGTGTGACAAAGGTTTTCCATGGTACTCTGCTATGTGTGTTTGGAGACACTCCTGCTGCACAACTTCTTGGGGGTTTTAAAGAAGGAGTTGCTTTCGCTGAAAAACCATGCAGGACATGTGAAATCAGTCACTCCAATTTGGACAGAAGTTTGTCAGGCGACACGTTCCCCTTAAGAAGTGAATCTGAACACCGTGACAGATGTGACAGTTTAACAGATGTCACCTTGAATAAAGGATGTAAGAAGTTCTGGTCAAAAAAGTATGGCATTGTTTCAGCATCTGACACACTTTCCAGACCAAATAAGACAGTTTGGTCCTGGGAGAAACCATTGGTGTATGCGGTTCGAAGTGAAAAATGCTCTCTTTAAAAACAAGAAGTGGAGAAATTTCAAAAACATTGCCTTATCTATCGCAAACTATCATCAAAAATGGATGTGCCTGTATCAAATGGGAGGTTGTGAAAACAAAAGTGAGACCTATTTGTACCAAGGCGACAAAGTTAGTGAAGGAAGATCTATAGCAACCGAGAGTGTATTGGCCAGTGCGAAAGATAAACTGCTGCAACTTGAACCAGACGTTGGTGAAGTTGTACTGATGTGTCAATCAGTTGTAGTGAGAAATATCACTTACCGGAGGGGAAGTGTACTACCATGAACATGCTGAGCCTCAATTTGTTACAGTGGACAAAATCATTGTCGCAAACCATGCAAAGTTTTTCATCTGCACTGATTTGGAAATCGTTGACTTTAACTCACACCTCAATGCTTTTGAATGTGTATCTACCACTCAAGAGAGATGTCTAAGTATTTGTGAACTGAGATACAAGTGGCCGCAAATTATGTTGAATGATAATGAATACCCGCAAATTACTTCGGGCGAATCACTGTGATCATATACATCGCGTTCACAAGATTCTGCCCGACTCAAAATTTATTTTTTCTCTTTCTCTTAATATGTGCTCCTTACTCAAATTTGACAGGTGGCATTGTCATTTTCTTACTTGTGTATAACAGTATAGGTCCCAAATAACTCTCAAAATTAGTTAGTTTCAAGTAACTAAAATGTTTTTAACAAGTAAGATTTGTCCAAGATTGATGCCTTCTTCCATGCGGCTGTGTTTACATAATGGCGTTGCCATGGCATGACGTCATAGTGATCAACTGTTTTGATGTCAACTGTTTTGATGTCACAATGCTAGCGTCATTGTCACAATGGGTTAGGGCAAGTTTAAGATTTTTGTTCCTAGGTCTTTTACTGTGTTGATGTCGTAGATAAATGTTTATCGCCATCTAAAAGGATACGTGAATATTATGAAGTGAACATAGTTGAGTGACACTGTTTGAGCTTATGTGTAAATTGTTGCTAATGTACATATTACACTGAGTATTATGTCTCCCCCCGAAGGGTCGGGAGACATATTGGTTTTAGCTGAGTTCCCGTCGGCGTTGGCGTTCCCATTTCGTTTCCGGAGCAGATCTCTAAAACTATGTGACCAATCATCACCAAACTTGGTATACTGTCTCTCCATATCGTGTAGAGATGGTAACATATGTGAATGATATTGTTATAGTTCAAACATAACATTAGATTAATAGGAGATACGGGCTAGTGATAGAAAACAGGCTACCATATCTTTGAAGTTAGTTTCTGCCCCTAGTTTTACCCCTGTATTTTATGAATTTTGTCATTATTTAATGCTTTATTTTTCCAGATTGAAAAAGAATTTTGGCTAATAAAGCCAAACGTATCGAAAAAAGATATCCTGATGGAAAGGTGGACTGACCTTGCCAGTTCTTTGGACAAGCTTTTTGAAATAGTTCATGTAAGTCTGGTACTTTTGTGTCAATTTCAGAAATTCATAGACTTATAGCATTCATTTTAGCATTATCAGGTTGAATTTCTGTACTTCCATGCATGTTAAACTAAAGGGTATTCCCCATCAAATATAAATTTGATTGGTTCTTCATAACATCCCTGAGATGCAAGGTTTTTATTTATACTAAAAGGATTACTATGGAGGGACTCCCTTATATTTTCTGGGACTCATAAAAGCTTGTGATAGTGAATCCCTGTACTCTAAAAGTCATATTTGTAGGTTAATCACTGCTCTTATCTATTGAAGGACTCTGAGGAAGGAAATGAAAATGAAGAAGTTCTCGATCTGATGAAGAGAACCGAAGAAAAACTGAAATTGCAAAAGAGAGGAGGTTCAAAGAAGACCCTTCCAGGAGTCATTACTGTAATGGATGTAAGTTTCTTTTTGAACGAGAATGACTGAAATGAATAAGCAGAGATGTTGTAGAATTACTATCTGTTCATTATTATCCCCCGCCACGAAGTGGAAGGGGGATATAGGTTTCGGCTCCGTCCGTCCGAGATAAAGGGGACAGCTTTTCTGAGAAACTATTTAAGAAAGGATTATCAAATTTGGTGTGTGGCCTGAGGTCATAAATACCTTGATGGAGTTCGAAATTGAGAAGTGTGCAATTTTTTTCCCCGGCGTTATTGCCCATGTTCCGTATTTCTGGACTCTGTTCATGGTATCTTCAAAGGAGACAGCTTTTCTCAGAAACTATTTAAGATACGATAACCAAATTTGGTGTTGACTGAGGGCATAAATACCTTGATGGAGTACGAAAATAAGAAGCGTGTGATTATATTTTTCTGGAGTTATTTCCCTTGTTCCTTTTTTTCAACCCTGTTCCAGGTATCTTCAAAGGGAATAGCTTTTCTCAGAAACTGTTTAAAATCAGATCAGTTGTCTGGCTTTAGGGTATCAATACTTTGATGGAATGAAAATGAGAATTGCACAATTATTTCTTCTCAAATTATTGCCCTTATTCCGATTTTTTATGTCTGGCGGGGGATGTTGATGACTATGTCTTCTTGTTTTTTCTTTGAGATAATATGACTGCCATTTGTCCAAGTGTTGTATTGTGGATGCTAACCTTGACTGAAATGCCAGATTTTATAAGATTAAAATGATACATATAGTCTGATTTTATCATGAGAGGTTTTTTTTTCTTTTTCTTTTCAGTGCAAGGATGTGAGCTTGTCATCTAGTGCAAAGGAGCCCCCAGACTGGTGCTCATAAGGAGCGAAGGCAAACTCACAAGTGCCTACATTGTTGGTGATAAGATCAACATTTGCGTGAATAAAGATGTTCGCGAGGCTCTGCTTACATTGCTGATGGCCTACTACGTGTGGGACTTATCTTACCCTAAAACCTACCAATTGCTGGGCTTTCTGCAAACAAAGTTGTTGAAGGACCCAGCCCAATTTCATAAAGGAAGTGCTTATATGACATTTACCAAGTTGTTCGAGGAGAATGCGTAATTTGTCACTATGATGTATCTATAGATGTGTCTTTTGTATGTTTTAAAGAGCCATCAAGGATGTTGATGAACATTATAGGAAAATTGCCAAAGATCTATCTCCGTGAAATATATACACTTAATTTTTCATAGATTTTTTCTACCCAAAATATGCCGAGAAATTGCAGTAATTAGTAAAGGTGTTTTCCAGTCTAAATATAGATCAAGTCTATTTTTTTCAATTATGTATTTGATACATATATTGGAATAAATGTCACAATTGGCTGGTCAGATAACCTTAGCGTGCGTTACTCAAAGGGGTACTTCTCTTTGAAACCAAATTTTATTACATTGTCATGATATGAAACTTATTTATCACATGTCATGTTGTAGATAAAATATTTCTCTAGCAATTGACGTTATAAGTATATTTTCCACAAGTAATTTTGTATTTGAGACACTAATATCCTTGATGGCTCTTTAAATTGTCAGTTTCTGAAATTTTTTTTATTATACCCCGGACCTAAAAAGGTCGGGGGTATATAGTAATACCAACGATTCCATACGCCCGCCTGAAGACATTTTTGTTCGATGGATTACAGAAAAACTATTCATCTCATCCTTTTCAAATTTGGAACATGTATTCTTCACCGCTAGGAGAGGTGCAGTGCAAAATGTAAACAGAATTGGTGATTTCTTTTGCATTTTTTTTACTTCGTCATCATTCGGAGGTGCCTACAGGGGTGTGCTTCCATGTACCTGTTGTTTCAAGTCACTCGAATGAATCATTCTGAGGGATTAATTTCCAAAATAAAGTTTAAATCAGTGGTAATGGCAGTATTGTATTATGCTACCCCTACCTTTTCAAGTTACTATTATTCCTATTTTTACTTAAACCAACTTTTTTTTACATGAAGAGACTTGTCCTACCCTTTTTACAAACACTTTAATCTTAACAATTACATTTCATAGCTTATCAATCCTTAAGTGTGCAGACACCTCTCTCTATAAGTAAAATAAAAACTTTAACAGTCGGGGGTATTAGTTACATGATTTTTTAAACTTTTTTCTTGTAAAATCTAGAGCACTCGTCAAAATCTGTCTCTATGAGGCCATTCCAGTTTCACCAAACTTTTCATAGTTATCAACCCTGATCCCTGCAGTCTTTTATGAGTTAGACCTATGTATATATGAATTTATTATACCCCGCTACGAAGTAAGCGGGGGTATATAGCGGTCATTCCGTCCGTCTGTCTGTCCTTCCGTCCGATCAATTTTCTCAAAAACGTAGGTACATCAACCAAACTTTGTACAGTTGTTAACCATGTTCTTCCGATTGCGCACAGACAATTTTCAATTTTCTGAGATTAAATTTTTTTTTCCCCATGGAAACGTCACTTAGAGTTAGTTTTATTGTGTTCAATGGGGACAAGTTTTCTCGGATACTGTTCAACCTAGGTGAATGAAATTTTGGTTGTGAGTACTCATGACCATACTCATACTCTTCGAAAACCACTTCCGAAATATTATTTTTTTACGGAGTTATGGCCCTTGAATCCGAAATTGAACTTAGTACCAAAAGAACTCTGATGCTCCAATGGGGACAAGTCTTCTCTGAAACTATTACATCTAGGTGAATGAAATTTAATATGGAGGTAGTTCAGATGATACTCTTCATCGAGTTCGAAAACCAGTTCCGAAATATTATTTTTTACGGAGTTATGGCCCTTGAATCCGAAATTGAACTTTGTACCAAAAAAGCTGTGATTCTCCAATTGTGACAAGTTTTACATCTAGGTGAATGAAATTTTACATGTAGGTAGTCCAGATGATAGTCTTCATCGAGTTCACAGTCCAGTTCCGAAACATTATTTTTTTACGGAGATATGAAGCCCTTGAATCTGTAATTGAACTTGGTACAAATTACTGTTGAGATGCTCTAATGGGAAAAATTAAATTACCTGAAAAATATTACATCTCGGTGAATGAAATTTTGTGATAACAAAGCCAGTTCCTAAAATTATTTTGGACAATATTATGATGCTTGAAGCTGGTTTTTAAACATTGTAACCTTCACATCTATAATTCTCAATAGACAGATAGCGGATGGCGGGGGTATGTGAGCCATGCTCACTTTTTTCTTGTTTTCTTGTGTTTGTACTGTAATGTGAAATTCGAAAAATAAATTTGAAATGATTGATAATGAATGCATTGTTGTTGTTTTAGATAAGAGTGCACATTCTAGAAGGTGAGGTGATGAAGAACAATTTTATTGATACACAACTTCTTAATTCTGTATACAGGCGATGTTTGGACATTGATACTATGTAGAAATGTCGCCTACACAGAATAAAGAAGTTGTGTATCCATAAAATTGTTTTCAATAAGAGTGAAGTCATCTCAAATATATAATAATCATGGCTATGTATTTTCTTGGATTGGATTGGATCACATCACATCACACGGATAATGCATTTAGATCCTAAACACGTTTAGTCATAACGTGTTTAGATTATAAACACAAACCTAAACAGGTTTTGTGTCCCATAATTTTAACGCGTTTAGTCATAACGCGTTTAGATCCTAAAGGCCACACTCCATACAGGCAGTGCGCAAGCAGCGCTGCGCGTATCAGTGCGTCGGCGCGTTGACTTTGTGCCTCTGTTCGAGCAGCGCGTTACCGCGTCAAATACAAAACTCACCACAGGTATGTCACTGACATCGTCATACAGGATAATTGGGGGATATTATTTTGGGAAACCGAAAACAAGATTCAACATTCAAGCCTGTGGTAGCATTGATATACTTCATTTTTAATCTAACAATTCTTTTTTTTAACTTTTAATTTTTGGATCTCCATCATTACAATTCATTTAAACAGTTCAATACATACACATGCTAAATACATATACTATAAAGATACATGCAGAGTTTGAAAACAGGCATTTAATATTTAATTTAAGTTTAATATTGATTCTGTTTCAGATTTGCAAAATGTACATATTTTATTGTTTTTATATTTCATTTTTGCTAACAAATTAATCATTTGCAGGTAGAAACCTATGAAGTATACTGTATTGTAATATAATAGTTCTTGTCACTCATTAGTGAACATAGAAGAAGCAGTCAGACACTGTTTAAAACAGTCTTATTGCAAAACTTTCAATGGTGTTTTCGAAGCTGTCGTAGGTTGACAACACATTGAACTTACAGTGCAATGTATAAAGTAACATTAACATTTATTACAGTTATAGCCACATCAACCGTGTAATAGGCGTCGTTTAATTTATTAATTGAAAATTTAAATAATGACAATTAGACACAATTTTAAACTGATGTGTTAGCAGTGATTGAACTAGGATATCTGAAAGCCGAATATGTGTATGAAATATTGAATATAAATTTAGTATAAAACTGATGTTCTTCATTGCCATCATTCATTTTATTTATATGTAGCCAGAATGTGCGAACAGAGACCCCTTTGTCGATTTTTCTCAAATATTTAGACTAAACATACAGAGAATAATTTTGTATGTGTAGTATTCAAATGCTGCAGTCAATTAATAAGGGTTTGGACATTATATGTGGATACATTGTAATGTCAAATACAAACAAATAAATATTAACTGGTTTTAGATCGAATTAATAGCAATATTTAATTCAGTCTTGGTCCTGTTGTTAAAAAGATGCACATAATTTGAACATTTTGAATAAGATATATCATGTTTCAAGCCATGGCAATTGTCAGTCCTTTTCAGTACTTTATTATGTCTGCTGTCATAGAGTAGGTGTTTCTGTACCTCAGTGATAATGATTCATCATTAATTTCAATAATGTGTGTCTTTGGCATCGTAAACGTCTAATATTCTTTTAAAATTACCAAAAACAGGTCTATTCTTGTCAATCGGAAGAAGGGGATTCCCCTGTGCGTCAGCACGTCAAGCAGCAAAAATCGCTTTTTTCGCGATTCAGAAATTTTGACGCTGACGCGCTGCTTGAATGGAGGGACATAAACGTAAAATAACTAAATCTATTTATTTTGTCATGACGCGACGCGCAGCGCTGCTTGCGCGCTGCCTGTATGGAGTGTGGCCTTAAACGTGTCATTTTGCCTACATGTTTAGATTCTAAATACAACCCTAAACGCGTTAAACTAAACGCGTTAAAATTATTGGACACAAAACCTGTTTAGGATTGTGTTTAAATTCTAAGCATCACTTTTACAGTGTACAACATCCCATACAGTAAATGGCTATATTTCATCCTCTGAGGTGACCACGTTTGTCACTGGTTTTTTGGAAGACATGTTCTGCCAATGTTTATAGTTTACACGATTAAGTGATAGCTTAACATACAACTGAAAGTTAAATGTCTTATATAAGTAGTATTTCGAGACACATGTCATGTAGAGAGACTTTAATTAGACCACGTTTTCTCCCAAAATAATCCACTGTGTGTATCTCATCCTCTGAAATGACCACTTTTGATACTAAGAACAGAGATACACAAATTGAAGATTAAGTGTACGACAGGTATGAATGCGAGTTATTTGGTAAAAAAGACTTCCGTATCTCCCAATTAATGAATCTCAATGTATCATCCTCTACAATGAGCACTTGGAATAGTGACTTCGTACCGCTAGTTTTTCACAAGTCCAGATGTTCACGTTTGGTGTATTTTACTGAATGAATAAAGTACTAATATAAACAATATTTAGTTGTCATATGAAGTTTACATTTATTTAAACGACTACACCTTTATCACACCTTTCACACAACTGGCCCTAGTCTTTTTAGGTCGTGAAGACTTTCGTTTGACCTTGAACCCCATGTTTGACTTCACCCTTTAATTTAGCTAAGTATGCATAGCTCTGACCTCGTCTGACGAGGTCAGAGCTATGCATACTTAGCTACCTTTAATTAATCAGCTTTTCTGTTTTAAAATGAACTATCAATCCTGTCTCTATCTTCACTAGTTTTTGTTTTACAAAAACTCCCCTCTGAAAATGGCAAAATCGCATATTATAGCCCCCTATATATGATGTTTCTCATGATTAAGACAAAATGGTTAATATTATCATACTAAAGTATGGCATAAAACATGATGTGCATTAAGTTCCACTTAATGAGATGTAATCATCATTTATATTGCATACATAATTAATGCGTAATCATCATTTATATTTCATACATAATTAATGCGTTGTCATGTTCTTCTGAATATTAAGAAAATACAACTCCAAAACGAAGTTTGCGATGTTTGAAGGTTAACTATCAACTTTGGACTGAGATCTGCGCCAGTTTAGGTCACAGGCTATCATCCCTTAAAGGGGCAGTAGCATGTTTGTTTGCTCAAATAAGTTGTTGAAATGTATTTGAAAAATAATGTCACTAAAAGTACCCTTCTCTGTAAAGCCATGGAAATCGTTATTGTCATTCAAATTAATAAATTGTTTTCACAATAAAATGACCGTCATGTAATGTTTGCTTTATACGCAACAGTAGATGATATTATGTGAGCTGGTTTTTCAAGCGATCTGATTGGTCGAAAAGTGATCACGTGACCGTCGACAGAAAAGCATATTGACTCCAACCCGAGTCCGACCAAAAGCCGTATTGACTTGAGTGACGTCAAACGATTGTTGCATGACGTCAAACGATTGTTGCATGACGTCATACTATTGTAATCATGACGTCATGTGACCGTAGCCCAAGCTGTACAAACCAAATTGCATTTTGATTGTATTTCATTGTTTTTTCTTTCGTTTCTGTATTGAATACATAATAAAACAATTATGGACTGATGCATTCGGTCAATACCTGTTTTTATGGACCCGAGAAAACAATATTGACAGCGGACTTCGTCCTTGGTCAATATTGTTTTCTCGGGTCCATAAAAACAGGTATTGACCTCATCACCAGTCTATAATTGTATATTATTATGTGAGCATATTTTTCCAGCGATCTGATTGGTCCAGAGGCCATCACGTGACCGTCGACAGAAAAGCATATTGACAGCAGCCCGAGTCCGACCAAAAGCAATATTGACTTGAGTGACGTCAAACGATTGTTGCATGACGTCATGCTATTGTAACCATGACGTCATCTGATCGTAGTTCCAGCTGTTCAAACCAAATTGCATTTTTGACTGTATTTCATTGTTTTCTTTTCGTTCCTGTGTCAAAAACATAATAAAACAATTATGGACTGGTGATTCGGTCAATACCTGTTTTTATGGACCCGAGAAAACAATATTGACCGCGGTTCGTCCTTGGTCAATATTGTTTTCTCGGGTCCATAAAAACAGGTATTGACCTCATCACCAGTCTATAATTGTATATTATTATGTGAGCATATTTTTCCAGCGATCTGATTGGTCGAGAGGCCATCACGTGACCGTCGACAGAAAAGCATATTGACTCAAGCCCGAGTCCGACCAAAAGCAATATTGACTTGAGTGACGACAAAGGATTGTTGCATGACGTCATGCTATTGTAACCATGACGTCATTTGATCGTAGTTCCAGCTGTTCAAACCAAATTACATTTTTGACCGTATTTCATTGTTTTCTTTTCGTTCCTGTGTCAAATACATAATAAAAACAATTATAGACTGGTGATGAGGTCAATACCTGCTTTTATGGACCCGAGAAAACAATATTGACCAAGGACGAAAAAATAAAATTTGCAAAAACGTGCTATTGCCCCATTAAATTAGTTTAATGCAAAGGAGCAACTTTAGAATTGGTTCGCCACCTTGAATACATTCTAAAGATTAACCCTAACCCTAAACCTAACACTACCCCTAACCCTAATACTAACCCTAAACCCTAATACTAACACTAACACTAAACCCTAAACCCTAATACTAACCCTAACCCTAAACCCTAATACTTACCCTAAACCTAAACCCTAATAGGTGGCGAACCAATTCTAAAGTTATACCAAAATATATATTTTCATGTGCGCCTCTTCATTTTGGACGTCTTCATGTTTTTGTATGGTAAACAGTTAACAGTAAGCGTGGGAGTGCGAAAGGCCAGCAACAAGTTTTACTTCGCGTTCGATATACTGGAGCAGTGGTGTTAATAGCGCGCTTCTACCAATCGATAAAACCCGAAATTTGCCTGGTACTCTCAATGAATGGAAAATAGCCTTGGCCTATGGCTGTTGTCACTATGGACTCGTTCTACGAATTGTGCGGAACTTATTTTTCAATTTGACACATTCGATTTCTGTTTTGAACCAACTTTCAGGTAAATTATACCCCCATATACAATATCACAAAGGACTATAATTATTGAAAAATGTTTCAATAATTATTTATTGGATATACCCTCGTTTATCGTTGAGTAGGAGAGACCGTAGGTCGAGAGGCTCTACCCCACTGGATAGTATGCGGCTCGCTGTGTGAGGTAGAGCATTCGACACGACAGAGGTTTCGGTCTAGAGAGACCGGGGCAGGTTGGGACACGGGGTAGGTTAGGACACCATATATATCTATTGATTCCAAGTAAGGAGGAAGAAACTGTTTATATCCCAAGAAGTACCATATGAAGTATGTTTTGTATGCTGGAGAATTGTAATTATAATTTATACACAACAAATTTCCCTTTTGGGACGATAAATATTATCTTATCTTATCTTATATACCATGTGACTTATGATGCTGATGACTGAAAATATGATGTGGTTCAAACACTGTCAAGCAATAACAGTTTTCCAATGGTTTGGCTAAAATTTTAGCATCTCAGTTATTATGATCGATGTAAAGATAAGTAGATCTAAACAATCCTGGTTAATACCTATTGTTCTGGAAAGTTCCATCATGATACCAAGTTGTAACAAGTAATTACATTACTTGACATGTTATTTCAATTTACCAATATGGAGGCATGTTATCACCTTGGGGGTCAATGCGGCAGGTTGGGACACTGGTTTAGACAATGCTACCGGGGTAGGTTGGGACATCAGGGTTGGACACTGTCCCAATGTGCCCCGGTATATTGAAAGCGTCCCAATGTACCCCATCTTGATAACTATTCTCTTAGGTTCAGATTGTGTGTTTTTGTTATGTAAAATGTTAAAAATAATTGTGATAAGAATTGAAATCATAATGCTTCTCTCTTAGGTATGGGTATTGTCCCAATGTGCCCCGGCTCATGTCCCAATGTAACCTCGCGTACAGTGTTTTCGAGCCCCTCAGACAAACAGCGCCCATTGAAACAAGACAGCCAGTATTTACCAGAAATTATTATTTTACCTTGGTTAGCATTTATTTTGCTTCTGGATTTGTTATGTTACCATTATAATCTTGTATATATATGCAAAGAAAATATCCCAACTTTGAGGAGGTCTATTTGATCAAGATTTTTGTGAAGTCACCTCTTTTCGAGCCCCTCAGATTCCGTGACGTAAGGGACACATCCGAGACTTTCGGGGGACGATATCGAATGTTCAAAATACTTTATCAATTTCGAAAATGTTTAATTGCTTAAACTAAGTATGAATGTTATTTTTATGAATAATCACTATATTGGCAATTGTGCAATGAAATATCAGCTTTTCTGATGCGGTATTTTCCAACAATGAATACTTTGTAGACAAATATGTCGGCAAAATATAAATTTTGTTTGTCATGATAATCACATTATAAATCACTCACTTCTGACAGTGGTAAATGATTGACGTTTCAATGGAAAATATGAAATATATATAACACATTTGAACTGTACTTATCTATTCAAAAGTAAAATACGATTTCGTTCGACATGACACGGGCACCTGCATGCGTATTTGATGTGTACTTCGCTTAATATTGATGGACACATTAAAACAACTGTAATCAAAAACAGATTAAGATCAACATTTACACACACAAAATACATCATTAACAATTTTAATTGGTTTTACCATTTCCTAGTCTTGTAATTTTGTATCTGTAGATTGTAGCAGTGTTACATATCTCGATATCCCGATATAACAATCTGACTAACTTTACTTTTAAGGAAATAACAACTTCATGTCATTTTAAAAAAATAAAGTATTTAAAAGAGTAATTAAGCGATGTTTGTTGATAAGGGTGGTGATATTTACTCTGTAAGAGTTTTTAAATTTACAATTACGGCTAAATATGTATGGAACAAAGCCCCAAGTCACTTTAGCGGCCTGCCAAATCGGCAAAAATTATGCTGCCACGCTTATGAGATGACCCCACCTGTCAATCAAGCGGGAAGTTAAAAATAGCATGTCACATGATGCAAGTCATATGACCTAACAGGAAGTTTATACTCTGCAGACGAAATAAGTTCCAACTGTCCACAAACGTCTTGTTAGCAAGTTTGGTAGCTTTAAAAATGACTTTAAACGGTGACAATGGAAATTTGTGTTTATCTTCACGGCATAATATTTATTGAATTAACGTCCAAATTGCAGGTTCATTCACGAAATAAATATTGTTATCGATAACTTTGCCATTTGTCACAAACATTTTGCTTTGTTGTGATTTTCTCGCTCGCGTCTTGAAAAAATTATAGGCCCGTGTTTTAGGGGCTCGAAAAGACGTGACGCTCGAAAACAGGTAACATGGGGATACCCCAGGGTGGGGCAGGTTGGGACAGCATTTTTTACGTTTTTGTTTCTTGTTTATACAAAAAGTTTGTTAATATATTTAGTTGTTTTATGTTTTCATATTTTGACAATTAAGGTAGCTTTAAATATGTTAAGTTTCATATTGCTTGTGTTCATAAATTAAGAAAAAACAGGAAAAAAGTGTTTTTTGTCCCAAGGTGCCCCGGTCTCCCCTACTTGGTTTTCGGACAGCTCACATTCCCGTAGTTTTTCATGATATTTGTAGCCATGTGACATCATCATTACAAAGGAGAGGTCTCCGCTAGTGGTCAGAATAACATGTAGCGTGTGAAAATTTACTAAGATTTGTAATATCATACAAACTTCACTTAAAATCTATCTCTATCCTGAACTACTTTTAGCATGTTATGTAACCTCGAGTGATTGGATTACGGACGCTTAAGACAAAAATCAATGTTGACAATAAAAATGTTTGAAAATTAATAAAAAGGTATCATCAAGGACGTATCTAATTCCTTGGTATCATCTATTTTTCCATATGAGCTTTATCTAAAAAAAATCGGGGAAAATGTTTTGATGACTATCTTGTCTCATTTAGTGAGCACATTTTGACAGTCAGCCAGTGTATGCTGTTTTCGGACATCTGATTGGTTGATACCAAAAAGGGATATCCCAAGCTATTAACGTAACTTCCGTTGACCCAGAATATTACAAACACGCAAGGACAACGTAGAAATTTTGTTGGTAGCCGGTATGACGTGTTCAAATTATCAAATTGTCGACTTTTTCATAACATGCAAAAAGTAGTTTGGTAGGTTACAAAATACAAGGAGAATTAACCTGATAAAGAATAAAACAACACACTGGTACTGGTTGGGCAAGTTTAATTACACAAACAATTGAATTAAGAAATTACCAGGAATATGGCATTACATAAAACAGAATTTATAATCATTAAAAGGTAATCCCAAGCCCAACCAGTACCAAGTGGGAAAATTGATATTAAACATGTATACAGAGGAATATTATAGAGATGAGAGACACATAGCTGGAGGGAGGAGCTCCCCAAATCGTTTGATGACAGACATGCGCTGCGTTAGATCGTCATCGCAATATCTTGTAAAGGCTGACGAAGCCAAGTCTCCCAAGGTTTTAATCTCCTCAGGTGTGCAACCACAGTGTTGCGCCCAACAAGCACCACCCCGCCTGAACGAGTGGCCTGCAAAGTCTGAGGGGTCAAGTCCTATGACCGATATCATTCCTTTTAACCTATCCTTGAAATAGGCATAAGTAAGGCTCTCAAAGTTTTTCTCATAAAACAGTGGTTCTAACCCACTGTTTTCACTTGTCCTATCTAACAGTTGTTCCAGTGCAGCAACTGGACACAAGGGATGTGAGGCTAGTCGCGGTAGAACAGTGTAGAGCATGCGTTGGCGGAATTGGATTGTTTTTGTCCACCTGAGCTCCACAACAAATACGTCTTGGACAGGAATTGCGTCCAATCTTCGAATATGCTTATCCGGATTGAATGGTCCTTTTAGAAGGAAATTTCCTGGCCGAAAGTAAGCCAAAAAACGCTAAGAGACAGGCTGACCAGAACATCACATCACAGTTTTTGTAAAACACAGTTTGTCTTTGATACAAAGCAACAAGTCAGGAGTGATAGGTTTGACACATGATTGAGCTGCACCTAACTCCCTCTTCATGCCACACCACAATTGTGACATTTTCCAATTACCCTTTGTCGGGTCACACATATCTGCAGATCTATGTAGTATTGACACAATATTCACATAACTTTTAATACTGTAGTACTTGAGTTTTTTAACACCAGCCAGATAAACCATATAACACATCACTTGGTCTTGCGTTAAAGGCACAGGTTTCCATAGCATGAGCTCACAGAAGTCCAGGTAGCTCCTAAGGTGGGTCTGGTACGTTTGTTTTGTTGATGCTGCCCAGGCCTTGCTGACATATTGTTGGACACGCGTTGTCAGGTGGTTGTTCCATCTTCTGCCACATGAAAATAGTCCCCTTCATACACACCACCAGATCCGACTGTACATGCATCCGTATGAACCGTGGTTATAGGCTTATTGTCCAAAATACACTTAGTACCATTAAACACAGAAATAAACTGCAGACACCAGTTGATGTCAGCATGAAATTCCCTAGTCAGTTTTGCTTTATAAGTTGGTAATTGAAGTACACCCTGTAGTTCAATCACTCTGCGGAGAAATGTTCGCCCCCCCATGAATAACTTGAGCTGCCCAATTGAGTAATCCCCCAAGTGATTGCAGTTGACGTTTAATGGCCCGTTTACGCAAAGTGAAAGATTTGAGAGTGTGTACAAGTTCAGCCAGTTTTGTTTCTGTGAGTGCTAAGGTCATATTTTGGGTGTTGATTAAGATTCCTAGAAAAGTAAGGCATTGCGAAGGACCATCTAGTTTTGACCAGTTGATTCGAAAACCTAGTCTTCTCAGGACAGCACAGAGAAGACGTAATCCCTGTGCACATTCTTCTTCGGTAGGGGCTATAATCAGAAAGTCATCCAGATATGCAACAACCACAATGTCAAAATGATATTTCATCATACGGCATACACTTGAAGATAAAGTTTGAAATAGTTTTGGACTTTTGGCTGCCCCAAAGGGCAGTTTAGTGTCATTCATGTAAGTCGGGTAACTGTCACCCTCAAACTGCCACTGTAGTCCTGTTGCCTTATAGTTAGAAGGGTGAATGGGTACAGATCTATAGGCACTGCTTAAGTCTACTTTAGCAAGATAACAGTTACTTGAAAGATATTTTGTTGCTTCCCTCAAGTCCATGTACTCACAGGAACAATTGGATATGTAAGAGTTCAATCCGCATCCTACCGGTCTGCTTGCATCATGAATCAAGCGTATCTTTCCATTACTTTTCTGAATGGCACCAATCGCGCTGCATATGGTCGGCATCTCCGAACATACCACATAATTCCTATGAGTAATTTCCTCATGGATTTGAATGTCAACTGCTTTTCTACTGTTCAAGGCTGATTGATAGTTCTCTACACAGCATGGTTCTATATAACAAAGTTTATCATCATCAATTATCTTGAAACCCTCATAAACACCATTCAAAATAAAAGCTCTATCTTTATCATCTGGGGGTAGTAGGGCTTCCCACTCTTCATACTTCAAGTTAAAGTCGTTTGCATAAGGGTGAGCACTGTTTGCAGAGATGCCACGGAATCAGTTTCAGTAGGCCTAGCATCTGGGCTTGCGGTAGGTTGTCTAGCAGGGGGTTGTTGTGGGGATGTAACTTCGGCACGTGACAAAGATGGCAATAGTAGAGAGGTTTTTTCCTTTTGTAGGGCTTTGAGTTTGTTTTCTAGTCGAAGTGTCCGAATTTCCTCTTCGAGGCGATGGACCTCCGTTTCCAACGACCGTTTTGAAGGTTTTGCTTGCTTACCGTTGTCTTTGGGTACAGCCAGACTCATAGGCGACTCAGCATTTTCCAGCTCCAATTCTATCAATTCATCCAGTTTGCTACCTGCATTTATACGTTGAGATTTTCTTTCTTGGATTGGCATAGCCATGGTACATTGATTATATTGCTTTATAATTTAAATGCAATGAAGCAGAGCATGAAAAGCACGTGTATGGCAGCGGCCATACTAGAGAAGGGAGATAATTCGCAATAAGGGGCGGCACTTCCACCCACCAAAATAAATTTTACCAAACTAACATTACATTTAAGGATAGATTTTGAGACGGATCATGAACTTTATTACAGAATGTAATAAAACACTCTTAACAATTCTTAGCCTGAAACATATTAAAATAACAATATAAGTTTACACTCAACAAATATATACATCACAGGTTAAACCTATGACTTGAAAGCGAACTTGCATCATAGGAATGATAAATTCATACATTTACCATAATAACATAAGAACTGTATTATATTCCAATAGCATTACATTAAATACATATCCATACACATATGTGTTTGATTAAACATTATACAATTGTCAACACAACCATGACAACTCTCAAAGACAATATACCATTATGTATAATCATACATTAAAAACAATACACATTACATGTATAATCTATTGGATACACATTACATGGCATGAATGATAATTACAATACACATTTGATAATGGTGAATACACGATAATGCTAAAACAGTATAAAGTATTATAAGGGCAACAAAGGTGACAACATACCAGGTTGGTATGACCTGTGCTGCAGAGTGAAACAGCCGTCGTCACTAGCAACGTCACAAGCTACGTCACAAGCTACGTCATCTGCAGGATGAATGATACATATGCAGATACTATATATATAAATGGTTAAAAGAATAACTACGCTAAAAGCTACATACAACCACATAATCCTAAATACACATACTTACTCACACTCATTCCGTTATGATAATAATTAGGATAGCAACGTTGTAAGTAAAACCATCCATACTTACCACAAACAATCACGCACACACAGAAATA
This sequence comes from Gibbula magus, assembly GCA_936450465.1. Taxonomy (NCBI): domain Eukaryota; kingdom Metazoa; phylum Mollusca; class Gastropoda; order Trochida; family Trochidae; genus Gibbula; species Gibbula magus. Next base: position 51,185,104 of record OW388295.1, read on the forward strand.
CATTACCCTATGATAGTTAGAAGATAATGCTAATACTGATAATAGCAATAATGCTTTAATATATACTATTAATATGAAGATTACTTCTAACGTTAAGTGATACCTAAAGGATAAATGTAACTTACTGGAATATTAAGATTAATATATGATATAATAAGATATAGCGCCTACACACCTCACTGTACTGTGAGTACAAACCTTAAACTAACTTAATATAATAACTCACTCTAATATAAGTTGTAAGGGATACAAATATAGATATAACTAAGTAACTAACATAACTCACTGTACTGAGAGTTATAGCCTTCAGCAATAAAATCAATATAACCCACTGTACTGTGAGTTATCACATCATACAATATTTACACATTAAGAATAGTACATAATGAACTAATCCTGATCTAAACAATAGCTAATATAACCATCAACCATGAAATGCATACAAATACATA